>OY728163.1:42401155-47401155 GCA_963277665.1 Viscum album
TAGATTATTTATTCCATCTCAATAAAAAATTATTTTTGATGGACTAAATAGGACATCACAAATGAAATGTCACAAATGTCTGAAATTTTAGTTGTGGTACCATACCTTTTTAGACATGGTAAGTTAGTGAGTCTTATAGATCACCCATTATCATTTTGGGGACATGCATTACAAAATATGACATATACATTAAGCCAAGCACCAACTAAAGAAGGAAACAGAATTCCTTTCGAGTTATGAAGTGGAAAGAAACCCATTTTTTGAATTAATTTGTGCAGGTTTGTGAGGAAATTTTTAAGGAATTCTAAGGAAAAAACTAGCACTTCATGGAACAATGTGTATCTTTATAGGGTATCCTAAGTAAAAAAGGGATATTACCTACAAAAACCCCTAAGATAATAAACATACTATCACCAGACAAACTGTCTTTCTTGATAGGGAGAACATGTTCAAAAATGTTAGTGGTAAAAATATCAACTTTGATGAAGATGATGCTCAAGATACACAAGATTCGGTACAAAAAATCCCATAGGTCTCTAGGGGTGGATTAGTTCCTGAAACACATGTACTATGTAGGAGAACTAGATAGGTAAGAGAACCAGAGAGATATGGTTTTCTAATTCACCAAAGATGGTAACTCATTATTGGTTGAAAAAGATGAACCCCTATCCTAATAAGAGGAAATAGAGTGAAAGAAAAGGATGAAATATGGAAAGAATCAATGAATTATAAAATGGATTCAATGTATTAGATCTATGTTTTGGTTTTCATCAATGCACCAGTTAATGTAAAGACTAAAGGGTGAAAATGGGTATCCAAGAGAAAAATAGACATGGAAGGTAAGTTGAATACCTATAAAACAAGGATTGTTGCTAAAGGGTTTAAACAACATCTAGGATTTGACTACAATGAAGTATTTCACTAGTTTCCATATTTAAATACATTAGAATTATATATTCTATAATAGCTTATTATGACTATGAAATTTGGAAGATGGATTTCAAAGCATATTTCCTTAAAAGAAACCTTCAAGAAAATTTCTACATAACACAACTAGAATGATTTGTTACTCTAGGTGATGTAAAAAATATTTTCAAGTTGTAGATATCCATTTATGGATTGAAGAAGGTATTTAGGTCATGGAACATTCAATTTTATGAAGCTGTAAAATAATTCAGTTTCATTAAGAATGAATGTGATCCATGTGTTTTCAAGAGGGTTAGTGGGAATGCAGTCATTATCCTAGTAGTATATGTTGATGACATATTAATTATTGGAAATGACATACAATTCTTATAGTATGTTAAGGACTATTTAAACAAGTGTTTCTCCATGATGAAATTAGTTAAAGGAGCCTATATTTTAGGGATTAGAACCATTTGTGATAGATTTAAGAGGATTCTTGGACTAAGTAGAAGTACATACATTGACCATATACTAAAGAGATTTAGTATGGAATAATTCATGAGGGAATTGGTTCTAGTGTCCCATAGTATATATCTTCCTTAGAAAATCTATCCTAAAAAATAAGAGAAAGAGATAATGATTAGTATCCCATATTATTTGAGGATAGGATCAATAATGTATTCCATGTTATGTAATAGAATTTATGGTTCCCACATATTGAACATGGTAGGAGGATATCAATCTAATACAAGAGCACACAATTTTTTTTATTGTTAATGCTATTATGAAATATCTAGGAAGAACTAAGGATATGTTCCTGGTGTATGGAGGATATGAGGATTTTGTAATTAGGGGTTATAATGATGAAATTTTTCAAATAGATAATAATGAAATGAATTTACTATTAGGATAAGTTTTCTATCTCAATAGAGGAGCTGCAAATTAGATGAGTTCAAAAATAGAAAGTCGTCACTGATTCTATAGTAGATTATGAGTATATAATGGAATCTTATGTAACGAAGGAAGCCACTTATATATGAATCTTTTTCTAGGATCTTGATGTGGTACCTTGCAGTAATGAACCCATCATATTGTATTGTTATAATACTATAGTGGTGGCTCTTGAAAAATTTCCATGGTCACACCAATAGAAAAATCACATACTCCATAAGTTTCACCTCTTGAGATATTTTATCAGAGGATTGAATTTTATGCAAGAATAATTTTTATAGAATAAAATGCAATGGACCCCTTGACTAAAAGATTTTTTCATCAAAAGAATGAGTATCATTTGTGAGCTAGAATATTGATGGTTGTTAGTAGTTGGATCTAGTGAAAGTGGGACTCTGTTGGAGTTGGTGCCCTATAACCAACTTCTATGTACTTTAAGACAACACATATTTATTTTTATGAATATTAATAAACTTATTATCACATCGTTATTGTTTTTCTGCATGATGTAGTATGTGATAATGTGTTAAGATTAGTTGTCACACTGAAATGACATAACATTTACCTACTATGATGAGGCCCCAAAAGTGTCACAATAGTATTTTAATTTATATGTTCTATTGGTAGATGAAATCATTTGAGGGACATACATGATATACGAAATCAAGGGTAGAGAATCATAGTACATTGAGGAACCTTCTCATAGTGTGATTCCTTGGTAATTTCCAATGTATGATATTATGATAATGATACTCACCAATAGGAAACACACATTTATATGTGTCATTGGATGTTCCTATCTATATATATATGTGTATTGATACTTATAATTTAATATTACTATTTGTGAGTATTATAGGTCTCATACTTTGATGTATTTACAAAAACCATGAAGGAATATGTTCACAATGAGCTATGATACATTGGGTGCATCATGAGTAATATTTCTATCACGGACAAAGCTAGTGGGGCTCAAGACACAACTACCCTATGCCCACCTCTATAGGAAAAATGGTGGTGGAAAGCACAAAAAGACATAACTAATCTAGGTGTACTTTTCCTAATTTAACTTTACAAACACACCCGACTATCTCCGTGAAGTTTAGAGGAATAAAAATAAAAATATTTAATAGTTAGAATATAAACCATGCATGAAAAAACTATAGATTGTACAAGGGAATGACATTGTAATATGAAAAGTAAAGGGGAAAAATAAACACCCAACCATATAGATTCTCCAACCTAAAAAAACTAAAAAAGTAAATTGCTGAGAGCGACCAACCCCCAACATATAAGATTCAACCACCATATGCGGTCAAATGCACTAGGTATCCCTATGCTCCTTTGTAGTCACTGCCGACCTGTATGTCATCCACATAAGGCATAACATATGTGGGGAAATCCCATATAGGGTTGATTATATACATACCCATTAGGATTCCCCTAAAGATGAAGGGGGAGTAGTAAGAGACATGAAAGGAATGGAAAATGGACTACCTAACCCAAAGTAAGAGGGTGACAATATCCAACGACATGGATACATACATACATACATACATATATATGCTAAAACAAAAGAAACACAAATTAGAAAGAAGGAGATCTACATATCATATCGCATCTCTAGAAAATAGTGCCAATAGTTCCAAAAATCAATCAATGATGACCAGCATCTCACTTGTCTTTCCATAGGAGTAATCATGTGTAGGGAATGATCCTTGCCACACTATCTCACAGTCGAGGGGGGCATAATCTCCATGAAGTGGACCCATTACTTGATCCTTTAGAGGGATGCTACTAAATGTTAGGAGGATCCACACCCTATCCAATATAGGCTACAACTTGGTAGATAGAGGACCCACACCCTAATTCCATAGGGGGTATAGTTCAGTAGATATAAGACCCACACACTATTCCAATATGGGGTTCCGGTCAATAGTTAGAGGACCCACACCCTAATTCCATAGGGGGTACCCCTCAGTAGATACAAAACCCTTATCCTAATGCATAGGGGCGGTAATACTTAATGTAATGAGGACCTGCACCCTATCTGATAGGGGTACCACTTAGTTTAAGGTGGACCCACACCCTATTAGATAGGGGGGGTACAAGTTAGTGTAAGGATGGATCACACCCTATCTAATAAGGGGGTACCAATCAGTGTGTGGAGGACCCACACCCTATCTGATTGGGGGTACCACTTGGTAGATAGAGGACCCACACCCTAGTCCATCAGGGAGGTACCAATCTAATGATCCCGCTCGATAACTTCTATCATCGAAAACCGCCTAAATAATCATTAAACTCTAAAATCATTGAATTGTATTTCAAAGTCTCCCACAGAGGCTACAATTGAATTCTAATTGAAAATAATCTCAATATAGGCTATTTGGAGGCCAAAATTTGAGTCCAAATTAAAGAGATGTGAGAGGTAGAAGTTTCCTAAAAAGTAAATTAGGGGTATATGGCGTGTAAGGGACATGCAAAACATGTGGTACCACACTGATACCTAGCCATAACATTGTCAGTACATGGATCACAAACCGTGTATCACTACATGACATGTAAGTGGAAAGAACTGTGTGCCTCAACCAACCAAGGTCCTGCCCATGCTCCTGGAAATATCTATGTAATTTTCTCATTTCCATGTACTATAGTACAAAATGTGTTAGGGATAGGCCAATACTCGGTGTGTTCCACCTACTCAGGCCCAAGTACTATTAAATGTACATTGTGTGACTCTAGCCACACATGGTGTGAGGGATCACCTGGGATCCTAGGCATGTACCCAGAGAACATGTTGAGCCAGTCACGGGTTTCATGGCATGTGATCCCTCCATAGGATGTGTCATATTTAACTCCAAGTGAAACCGTAACCGCCACAAGTTCTGGTCTACACAGTGTGTGTTCTTCGAAACAAATGACGTGTAGTATAGATTTTCATAGATTTAAAGATCTATTCTTTAGTTCTCTAGATCAACACTCATCTCCTTGGATCTTGACTCTAGGATACCAAAAATTGAAATGGATCCTTCAATATTTATTTTTGGCCATACACTTGTTGGAAATAAAATTCTAATTTTTCTGTGGGGGGTTTTTCATATGCATCATGTACCTCCCATCATGCCATAGTTTTCTCAGATCCTATACACCTAAAACTATCACTTTTATCCCATGATTATTCCCTCCTTTTCCCTGATTATCTGAATCATTTGTCACACATGAAACTGCCATGTTTCTGGGGGGTTCGATCAGACTCGATCCCGCCCAACAACATCAAACCGAGACCCCATAGGCCAATTTGCGAAGAACATGAAGAACATAGGGGGGGGGGGGAGCATAAGAAACAAGTTTGAAACAATTGTTGGCCAATATTTCTTGGAACAATAATTCAAAATAGGGATATTTGGGTGAGAGACTACTTAAACAGATAAACATTGGTACATGGGTGAATACAGAGGATTTCAGTTGATCTAGATCAAAGAAATAGAATTCATCATGCTCAAAAAATTAATCATTAATGGAATAATCCAAGAATTGATGATTAATATCTAAAAATTGATTTTTCTTTGATAAATAACACACAATCCAATGAATGAGATGGGTCATTTCATTTATTTAATCTCAATCTACTTCGATGAAGAGTGTCCTCATCGTTTTATCCTGATTTCCAACGATAGGTAGAAGGAAAACAACACAATTATCCAAGGTTTTATGCAGGTAAACATAGAGAATCATCATAAAAATATATTTATAAATGAATTATTTTTTAGTTTAGATTAATAAATAAATAAATAAATAAATTAATTAATTGACTTAACATACCGCCAACATCCGCTTTATCTGAAATCACTGTGCTGACCTATTTTAAATCATACCTAGGGTAAAACTCACGTTCTGAAATCAACCATGGTCTTCTATTTTTCAGATAAAGCGGATGTTGGCGGTATGTTAAGTCAATTAATTAATTAATTAATTACATAAATAATAAAGGGTTCATGTGGAATTATTATTTTCAAACCATATTAGTATATAAATCGAATTATATTTCGTCTTAAGAGAGCCAATTAATTTATGTTGTGTACAATGATATCTAGAGGGAATCCTCTCAAATGCCTATATCGATCCCTCTCCAAGAATTTTATCAATAATGGAGATCTATCCTCCTCCACCACCACTCTTATGTCTAGAGATATTGAAGAGAAACCTTCCTTGAAGCTGTTCTTAGGGTGATAAAAGGAAAGTGAAGAAAGCATTAGGATTTTTTGTGCAAGAACCCAGGTATTCCTACAGTGATGTTAAAAGGTTCATGGAACATGTGTGGATCACTAATGGTGGGAATAAATTATTGATTCCTTCATCTCAATGATGGTAATACACAGAGATGTTGTCAGATCCATCAATAAAGAAATAATTTCTTAAAAGGTAATTATTTACATTCTTAAATTAATTATAAATAACACATTGTGATCCTTCACTTTGGATCCATAATTTATCCCTTATCTATATTTTTTTATACAATTCTGTTGATCATGAAATTTATCATCATATCAATCTTAGATTAATCATGGATCATGACTATAATTATTGTAGAGTATTCCCCATCTGTCGCTTCTCTTGTACTTAGGACCTTTAAAAAGTACATGTGAGATGACATGAAAGCATAACCAAACTATCCATGAATACACCATGAAGAAATAATGTGAGAAAATAACCATGAAATATAAAATAATGTGAGAAATAATACATAAATGACATAGCACACCATTTGTAACTAACCTATTGGTACACATGCTAGACATGAAAGAAAGCCTCAATCTATTAGGTAGATACAAACTATATAACCTATGTGTGCACATTACAAGGAATATGACAAGTAAAAATGAGATGACATGAAAGCATAATCAAACTATCTATGGATACAACATTAAGAAAATATATTGGAAATTAATCATGAAATATACCATCATGTGGAAAATTATATATAAATGATAAATCAAAACAATTGGGATCTAACCAATAGGTATATATGATAAATAATATAGAAGTCCTCAATCTAGAAGGTGAGTCCAACCGATATAACCTATGTGTGAAAAAATATGTTTTTAATGTAAAACCCATTTAAAAACACAACTCTATTCCAAAAAGAACAAAGGAAAAACCTGTCACATTAAAAAATAAATATAAAGATTAAAATCATCAATGGATGTTGACATAGATGAAGAATACTTTTATAGATTCATCATACATATTCTTTTAGAAACATGAATACATGGAATTTTCTTTTGGTAAGAAAAATTTCATAATATAATGAGAATTAGAATGTTATATGTTATATTCTACCAGCCATAACATTATTTAGACCATAAAGTTATATTTATATTTTAAAATTACCTAAAATTTATTTCATTTTTATACATAGAGATAGAGGATACTACTCTACTCACTAAGTAGTATATGTGTGTTTCATGTGACGTGCTATTCTTCCATGAGGTATGATGGACTAAGGTATGTAAATCTCACCATTATCATTGCATTCTACAACTAGCTACCATTATACAATAACTACACCATGATGGATTCTATGGAATTGCTATATCTGATTATATATTCATGATCACCACATCCTTTATTCCCTCAATGAGTGATAGAGACCTAAGACTTACACATTCCACTTGCACGTGGGAGAGATGACCATCATCATTGCGAATGCGGTAGTTCTACTTGGTCTTCTTATCCAATGGGATGTGGCTATAAGACATACCTGTTGAGACGAGCCTTATATTGTTATATAATTTATAGGCCTCTACATTGTCGAGGTTGATTATGTAACAGGTGGAAAGTCAATGTCTATGAGTTGTATTGACATGAACTTGGAACAGTTACATACTGACACTGACAAGCAGACTATCATGTCTCACATCTGTGCATATATCTTGTAGATCATGGGTGGGACATTATGAAATGATCACTCTAGTATGCCTGTCCAAATAATTTATCTGAGGATAATAGAGGACTTTGATCAGTATGGGAGATACAGATGGGGATCAACATGCTTTTCATACACTTACAGAGCATTATGCATAACATGATGATATATTGATCTTGGGTGATGTTTCATCCTTATTCAGATGTAGGAATGAGAGCGTATCCCTCCCCTATCTCCTATTATTGATGAGATGAAGCTTAGTAGAGATGTGTTGAGTGGTTATCCACATGGATGCTGGTATAATCACTCATCTTGATAATTTTTTGATCATAATTTGAGTTATTATAATCTATTTATTATTATTTATCACTTTCAATGTTGTAATTTATAGGTGGATTTAGGAACACCACTTCATTAGGACTCCGAGACAAAATTTGGGATCAAACTATCTCATGTTGGATAGTATACTACCCACTAATGTAATTAATTAAATATATATATATATATATATATATATATAATTTTCTTTACTAATCAATTTCACAATACTATCACCATTTGAAATTAGTAAAAAATATTTTAACAAATTTCACTTGTTATCTAAGATACCATGGATCCCATACTGGGTTCTATAAGACCATCATCCCACGCAATACACTAATGGGATTCATGATTCCAAAATTTTAGGTCCTCTCATTCCCTTTAATATTATTGAGTAGCACTATCCAAAAATAGTCACACACTTGTTTGGATTTGTACATCGTATTCTATTTCCACCCAGACAGTCAAAGGAGCTTCATTTCATGAAGCTATCAGTGAGGCAAGATATTGAATGGAACTGAAAACATTCTGAGTATCTTAAACTATGGGGAAAACATGTCTCATTACATATCTAGGTATTGTGTGTGGTGTGATTCAATCTATCACAATAGGTCTAGTATGAGCCATGGTATAGATTGAAGTCTATACTGCATCTCACTCCACATAGAACAAGAATTTAGGATCAGGTATATAAAGACCCCAATCCTAGTTGTCTAGATATAGTGCATTAATTAAATAAATTGGTATGATTACAAGGAATTTGTATCACAAAGGACCTAATAGTTTAGTATATTTGGAAAAAAGATACATACATAAGTTCAACATTATAACTGGAAAGGAAATACAATATGTAAATTCCATTGTACAAATCCATAACTCCAAGATTATTCCTTTGAGTCATTCATAATATACTTCTTCAAATCTTGGGGAAAATAAAATATAAGAAAGGGGTGGGCTCCAATGATTATTAAGGGTAATTAATATAGTGGAATCATAAGTAATGAGGCATGGTGAATAAATAAAAGTACACATGCCATTAAAACATAAACTTGAGCATAATATGGCAGGAATAAAAGCTGAATAAATAATTACATACTAATACATAACCATGGATACTCTTATAGTCAAAAAATCACATGGAATATCAATTACTAGTTTCATAAAGAGGGAATACATAATCTAGGACATTATAACCATACTGTCAATGCCGCGTGCCAAGACCATACATAAACGGGTAAAAACCCAGACTAGTTTGTCTCATGAAACCTACTAATGCATCGAGGGGATATAGAGGACCACATCCATCACTTAGTAAGTTCAATGAATCCATAATATGAAAGGGGAGAAACATAATAAACATATACATTCATATTATAACTAACATATTAAATGTAAATAACTTTCCCCAATCAATATACATAATCACTAACCATTCAGAGTAATATGGTGAATTGTATCAAGATTGCACATCCATAGTCAAAATAATCATAAAAAATTTAATAAAATATAGTATATTATATAATAAAATATTAATCCCAATTAAACATAATAATCAAAAAGAGTGTTGAAATAGATTGAAATAGTCTTATAAAATCATCGAGTAATACATGAGATAAATACTCTTTTACTTTGTAAAGAAGTTATCTCTTGGAATAATATTTGTATAAAACCAGAAGTGAAATAATATATATTTTTATAATAAAATGAGTGATATTTGAAAAAATAATGGTGTCTTAAAATATATTATAGGGTTTACATGATAACAGGTAAGAATTTGAGAAGTTCCCTTGAATCTGGCTTGTTTATCGGGAAGAATTCGAGAAAGATCCTTTCAAAACATGTAAATCTCCATAAAAGAAAGAATGATTATGATTGGTAAATATATATATATATATATAGAATTAAAAAATAATTTACGAGGATTAAATAATAATAATTAATAATTTCATTTGGGTAAAGAGACAAAAAGAGTAACCTGAAAGAAATTGGAGGATCATGTAAAAAACCCTTACCCTGTATCTGAATGTATTCTTCACTTGACATTAATATTCTAGATAATAAAATGAAATACATTAATTAATTAATTAATAAACTTTAATATATGTATTTTATTTAGTATAATTTAATTATGTTCATTTATGTATTTTTTGATGAGTTATATGATACAAATTTATCTCTTGGGAGCATCCGTTTCCTTGGTTTTCACAATAGATATACTTGTATATGTGTATAGAAGTTCATGTACTTCGTCTGAAGTTTGCTGATGGGAGGATTTGGGCTGGTGTCGATGGTCACACCGGTGGATGTTTGAGGAGGCTGGCTTGGAGATTTGGTCTGCTTGTCTGATTTTTATGCCTTGGTTCATGGTTTCTTGGCCTTGTTTTTGTTGTTTGAATGTGATGAAGTGATGAAAGGTGAAGTGGTGTCGTGGTGTTTTGATGGTGTGGTGTGGCAATGTTGTGTTGTTTGGTTTCTCACTTTTTCCTTAAAAGTGTTTGCATAATAAAAAATTTAATTTTCAGTCAGTGTATAGAAGTTCATGTAGAATGGATATGATTATATAGAATTGTATTTATATGATAATAATTATCATACATAATATTAAATGGTTATATAATTTATTTGTTTATATGGTATGAAGATGAGTTATTAGATAAAACATTAGTGATAACTATTTAGATTATTACGACGGTAATTCGATCATCTCTAACTAGTTTTGTCATATGAACTGGTATTATGTATATATACTAGTTCTAAAACATTACATAATAAATAATACATATTAAATAATCTGGTTCAACCATAAAAATGGTTTCATGACCAACCTTAATGGAGAAATTAAATAAAGAAAGTTCGTCATCCACGAAGGTCGTAAATCAGCACCTCTCGACAATGATTTCATTTTTTAAAATAAAACAGGGAGAGAGTAAGGAGTTTTATAATTAATGTTAAATATAAATGATATAATTCCAATATATATATTATACTATAATTTTCATGATCATTTGGATAGTGGAGGTGATGAGATAATAATATAGCATGATAAATTGAAATGAAATTAAATGAAATAGGAAGAGGATTTACCTCTTGAATTATCCTCCTTGAGAACCACCTTATGGGAAGAAGATTTGGTCTTTTGGGAAGAGAAAGAGCTCTAGGAAGTGGGAAGATACTAGGGAGGAGGATTTGGGTATATAATTGACAAGCTTCAAGGCTCATAGGAGTGAAGTGAAGAGGGGTGAGGGTGGTTTTTATAGTGGAGGAGAGGGGTGACTTTTTAATATCTTATTCATTTGTTTATTATTTTGGATCAACTCTATAAATAGTTTGAGAATTATCATAAAATATATTAAAAAAATGAATTAATTTTCTATATTATGGTTCTTACATCATCGATGACTCAAATAATAGTGTATTTCACTTCTAATGAATTTATATCATAAATTACCGTATTTTACTATTCACCAAAAAATTTAAGTATTTTAGAAAAATCACAAAAAATCACCATATAAATTTTTCATCACAAATAATTCAAAAATAGTCTCCATTTTATCAAAATAATTTTCCAAATATGTCAAAATTATTTTTTAAATAAAATCATTATTTACTTGAAAAATACAGATTTTAAATTTAAAACTAATTTTATAACACTTTCAAAAATTATATAAGGTATATTAAATTATACTATAATTATAAGACTAAAAAATATTTATTTATTAATCTATTTTATGGAAATTAATTTTATTTTAAATAACTTTATTAATTATAAAATTGTAATTAAATATTTATGACTTATAAAAATACCAACACTTAAATATTAATTTTTGAAATATTCACTTACTTTTAATAGGATATAATTATATCATACATTCAATTATGAGATTCATAAATTTTATTTATACTTTCATGGGCAAGGTTACTATTCATTATGCCTATTTAATATCCTTAAGGGTCATATTACTATTCCTAAGGGTAAGTTACTATTTCATCAGAGTACGTTCCTCAACGTTGAGAAATACCTCTTATTTATTTTATTATTTATTTATAAATATTGTATTGTGTTCTCTATGTGGTTTTATATGATTCATACTATATAAAATAAACATAATAAGGGAAATTTTATTGATATAATTTTGGGTCTTTATATTCTTCCCTCCTACAAAAAATTCATCTTCAAAATTTCCAAAATTTCACATCACAAAAATATTTGTGTAGATCTTCATAATAAGCTCCTCATGCTCCCATGTCACCTCTTCAATTTTATGATTTTTTCAAAGTTACTTTACCAGCTGAGTCATTCGATTCCTCAACACCTATTCTTTAGTGTCTAAAATCATGATAGGCTCTTCACAGTAAGATAAGTCAGGTTCCAATAAGATGCCTTCAGAAGTGAGTACATGTGTTGGGTATGGTATGTACTTTCTCAATAATGAGATGTGGAACACATTGTGTTCTATAAAATGGCTAGGTGGCATCACCAAATGATATTATACAACTCCAACTCTATCTAGAATTTCAAAAGGACCAATGTACCTAGGGCTTGGTTTCCCTTTTTTCCAAATCTTATAACGCCCTTCGATGGAGACACTTTCAAGAAAACGTAATCTCCTAATTTAAATTACAAATCCTTAGATTATTGGAATAACTCTTTTTCCTATTTTGTGATTCTTTGATATGGGTTTAAATAGTATTTTACTTCACTGTTGTTTCCTCAACAAGCTCTGGGCCTACAAGCATTCTTTTACCAACTTCACCCTAACATATCAGTGTACGATAACACTTTCCATACAATACTTCATATAATTCCATTTGAATACTATAATGGAAACTATTGTTGTAGGAAAACTCTACCAAAGGAAAATAATTATCTAAAAAAGATTTAAAATCAAGTGTGCATGATCTCAACATGTCTTCTAATGTTCGGATCATCCTTTCTAACTACCCATCTATTTGAGGGAGATATGAAGTACTCAAATGAAGCTGAGAATCCAAATATTTTTGGATAATTTTCCATAATTTTGATGTAAATCTTGGATCCTGATCAGACAAAATTGACAGTGGTACTCCATGACATCTTACAACTTCATGGAAAATACTCCCTTATAGTGAGAAAATGTGCATATTTTATAAGTCAATCAATAATCACCCATATTACATCATACCTTCTTGGAGTTTATGCGAATACAGTGAAAAAATCCATAGTGATTTCATCCCATTTCCATGTAAGAATAGGAAGAGGCTGCAAGAATCCTCTACGATGTTGTCTTTAAACCTTGACCTATTGTCAGAATAAACATATTGATACATAATAAGAAAATTTCCTCTTCATGTTATTCCACAAGAAATTTTCCTTCAAATATCTATATGTCTTAGTGCTACCAAGGTGTATAGAGAAATTCTATCTATTATAATCATCCAATAACTCCCTTTTTAGCTCGCATATAGAGGGCACACAGAACCTCTTCCCAAATTTCATAATTCTAGCCTTACACGTGAAGTCATCCAACTTCCCATTATTCACACCATTACTTTTCTTTTGAATATTCTCATCATCTAAATGAGAAATTTTAATCCTTTTGAATAAATATTCTTGGGAAAGTAATTGAAAAAGTATTGATGTTTCACCTTCCTTGATAATTTCCATATCCATATTTTCTAGATCCATGTACATAGGATCCCTATAAATCCTCATTTTATTTAGAACACCATGATCATTCCTTTTTAATACATCATCTACCTTATTTTCTATTCTTGGGTGATATTGTATTGAACAAACATAATCCCTGAGTAGTTCGGTCCATCTCCTTTTCTCATGTTGAGTTCTTTTTGTGAGAAGATATATTTTAAGATCTTGTGATCAGTATATATCTCACATATTTTACCATATTGATAATGTCTCTATATCTTTAGAAAAAATATTACAACTTCTAACTCAAGATCATGATTTGGATAGTTCTATTCATGAGTTTTTAACTTCCTTGATGCATAAGAAATAACTCTATCATTATGCATAAAGACACAACCAAGTCATTTCTTTGATGCATCCCTATAAATAAAAAATCCACCATTTCTTGATGGTAGAGTCAAGATTTGAGCATTCAATAAACTTTTATTCAATTTTTCGAAACATTCTTCACATTCTTTTGTCCATATAAACTTAACCCATTTACGTGCAAGATTGGTTAACAAGTTATCTAATCGGGTGATGTTCTGAATGACATGTCCATGATAAACTTTTTAACTAATAAAACTATGCACCTTGATTATGTTCGTTGGTGTAGGTCATTCCTAAACTACCTTTGTCTTCACCAGATCAACTAAGATTCTATCCATAGAGACAATATGGTCAAGAATAGAAACCGTTTAAAGCCAGAATTCACACTTACTAAACTTCCCATATAACTCATTTCTTCTAAGATTTTTTAGAATAATGCACAAATGATTATCATGATCTTCATGGATTTTTGAGTATACCAAGATATCAACAATAAATACCACAAAAAATTCATCAAGATATTATTGGAAAACTCTATTCATTAGATCCATCAAAATATAGGGTGCATTAGTCAGTCCAAAAGGCATGACTATAAACACATAATGCCCATAGCTGGTTAGAAATGTAGTCTTTGGAATATCATCCTTCCTCACACGCAACTGATGATATCTAGATCAAAGGTAAATCTTTGAAAAATATTGGGATCCATGAAGTTGATCAAATAAATAATCTATTCAAGGAAGAGGATACTTTTTCTTTATCGTAAGAGCATTGATCTCCCTGTAGTCAATGCACAACCTCAAAGATCCATATATCATCTTAATGAAAAGAATATGGGCTCTCCATAGAGAAACCCTAGGGTGAATAAAACCCTTAATACTCAACTCTTCTACTTGTTAATTTATATTAACTAATTCCATTGTGGCCATTCTATAAGGAGTCTTTGATATAGGCCTCACACCGAGAATTAAATCAATAGAAAACTCAATTTCCTACTCTAGAGGATGTCCAGGTAAATCCTCTAGAAACACATTAATGTATTTTTGAATAATAGGTACATCCTCAATTTGAAAATTTCATTCCTCACCCATATATATTCATTCCCCTTACTCCCCAATAATTTAATTTAGTAGAGCTAATGGAAGTGGATCTAGATAATAATCAGATGGCGATGATTCATCTCTAAAGATAACGGACTCTACATCATTCTCAAAAATTGTAACTTTCTTCTTCTTGCAATAGTTTTTTCACATCATAATTTCAATTCCAATTCATAGTGATAATTATATCAATTTCAATCATGGTTATTATGATAAGGTCAGAAACTAAAGCATGTTTATGTGTCATAAGGAGGACTGATCGACACATATTTATTGCAATGACACTTATCTTAGGATTTTTTATTAACAACTACATTATTAAATCAATTTTGAAATTTCTAATTTCCATGGAAAATAGGTAAGATATGAAATAATGTGATGATCCATAATCAGATAAAGCATTTGATAAGTTTAAGGAAATGATAAAAGTACCTGCCACCACATTGTTAGGAACTTTAACCTCATCATTTGTGACTGCATAATCTTGGCCTTGATCCCTTTCCCTTATTTGGGGAAATATTCCATGAAGATTAGGGAATTCATGTGAATAATGTACAATCTCTTTACAAATATAAAATTGAACATTGGAAGCTTCTTTATTTCCCTTGCAATCATGAGATTGGTGGCCTTTTTCTCCACACTTGTAACAAATAGTTGTTCCCTTCAGGAAAGTACTATGGTGTTTCTTCCCATAATTACTATAGGGTGTAAAGTAAACTCTTACCTTCTTTCCCATTTCCTTATTTCCTTTTCTAGAGTGTTCAAAATTCATCTTCTTCACTTTCATTACTTTTAATTCATATGGCTTAGAGAATTTTTTTAGTCTTGATAGCACATGAGACTATATCTTCATACGATGAGAAATTTCGGTAGACTAGTACCCATCAGAGGAATGGATTTAAACCATCAATGAATTGATCCATATTACTCCTTGGGTTATGTATGTAGTATATATCATTCCTTTTTAACCTTGGTAAGTTTGATTCATACATTTCAATATTCTCATCCTCTTTTTTCCTCAGACTCAGAAATTGCCTTTCCATATTGACTCTCTATTAATGAGAAATGTATTTTTCTTGTAAAATTTATTCAAATTCAATTCATTCCATGTTTTCTATTTGATCCTCCTAATTAATGTTTTGAATCAATGAACACCATTGATCTACATCTCCCGAATGCTGATAAATTTTCATAATAACCTTATCCATTTAATTACTTCCCAAGGTAAGAAATATCTTATCTAAATAAATTATCCACTACTCCACTATGAATGAGTTTATAGTCCCCCTAAATAAAGGAGTTTTTTGTCACTTAAAGAAGTCTAACATTTCTCCTCTATGTTATGGTTCAAGATGCTTGATACGAGTAATTTAATTGTTCAAAACCCGCATCAGCTATCCCAGTATAGTTATAAGTTTCTCAGCACTAGTCGTAGCTCCAGAACCAATATCATCATCTTGCATAGGATGGAAATCCCTACATGGGATATGCGAGTTCATGAGGTTTCAATTCGTTCCAATAGGCACCAATTCTAAATAATTACATACACCAAATAAGGTAATGAATCATAATGTATAATGTCAAACTAGTAAAATACTTAACATAAATTGAAATCTTATGCATATCCAATATCATAATCCTAAGCATGGTTTCTTTGGGGATATATTTAACATTAAATCCTTCAAAATTATTTGTAATGAAAATGTGAATTATCCCAAGAATATCTCCCAAGAGTGTCAAACCCAGTGCATAGTAAGGACCATTGTCATGTACCAGGTTACCCCAAGTCAGGCATGTACCACCTTGCTGGAGTTGTTACTCTTAGGCACAACTATGCCAGAACCACATCCACTTTTAGTATCTAGACAATGATGTATTACTTGGGAGATCCAAATAGTATATACATTACCAAAATTCTAGGATGATCTTGTATTCTTACCCTCAAAGTCTATCTTAGGGTTTGGTTTATTAATCCATTTTTTCTAAATATAATTTCTAAGGATTCTACTAAAATTTCTCTGATACAAACTGTAAAGACCCCAAACCCAGTTTTCCGAAACCAGTGCATTACTTTAATAAATTTTTTATTATCACAAGGAAGTTTCATCCTGAAGGACTGAATAGTTTAGTAGACATGGAAAACAATATAGATATATAATTTCAACATTACAACTTTAAAGGAAATACAATATGTAAATTCTATTTTAAGAATACATAACTCCTATATTATCCTTACAAGTCATTTATAATATACTTCATCGCATCCTTGAGAAAAATAAAATATAAGAAAGTGGTGAGATCATATTGTCAATAAGGGTAAGTAATATAGTGAAATCAAAAGTAATAAGGCATTGTGAATAAATAAAAGTACACATGCCATTAAAACATAATCTTATTCATAATATGGAAGAAATAATAAAACAAATCCATTGATAATCTACTAGTATAATAATCACATGGAATATCAGTTACTAGTTTCATAAAGAGGGAGTGCATAATTCAGGACATCATAACCATACTTTCAAAGCCTCGTGCCAAGAACATACATAAATAGGTAAAATTCCAAACTAGTTTGTCTCATGAGACCTACCAATGGAACAGGGGGCTATAGTAGGACCCAAACATCGCATACTAAGTATAATTAATTCCTCATATGAAAGGGGAGAAATATAATAAATATATATATTCATATTGAAAAGAACATATTAAATGTAAATAACTTTCCCCAATCAGTAAACATAAACACTAACCATTCAGAGTAATATGGTGAATGGTATAAAGATAGAACATCCACATCAAACTAATCATAATACATTCAATAAAATATGGTAGATGATATCATAAAACATTAATCACAATTCAATATAATTATTAACAAGAGTGTTGAAAAATATAGAAATACTCTTATAAAATCATCGAGTAATACTTGAGAGATATACTCTTTTACTTTGCAAAGAAGATTTATTTTGGAAAAATATTTCTATAAGAACAGAATTTAACTAATATAGTTTTTCATAATAAAATGGTTTATTTTATAAAAAATAATGGTGGAATATAACATATTATATAGTGCACTTTAAAATAGGTAAGAATTTGAGAAGTTTCCTTGAATTGAGCTTTTTTATCGGGAATAATTTGAGAAAGATCTATTTAAAACTTGTATCTCCCCATAAAATAAAGAAGGATTATGATTGGTAAATATATATATAATATTAACACAAAATTTATTATGAGTACATTAGAATAATTAATAATTTAATTCTGGTAAATGGAGAAAAATTATAACCTGAAAAAATTAGTGTTTTAGGTAGAAAACCCTTTCCTTATGTCTGAATGTATTCTAAACTTGACCTTAATGTCTAGGATAATGAAATTAAATCCATTAATTTATTAATTCATAACATTATATATATATTTTTATTTATTATAATTTTAGTATTTTAATTTATGGCCTTTTTAGGAGTTATATGATACAAATTTATCGCTTAGGAGCACTTATTTATTTGGTTTTCACGATCAGTATAGTTGTATATAAGTATGAAATTTCATATGGAATGTATATGATTCTACAAAATTAAATTTATATGATAGTAATTAAAATACATAAGATTAAATGGTTATATAAATCATTTGGTTGTATGTAATGAATACGAGTTATTCAATAAAACATTAGTGATAATCATTTAGATTATTACGGTGGCAATTCGATCATCTCGAAATAGTTTTGTCAAATGAATTAGTATTTTGTATATATTCTGGTTCCATACCATTAAATAAGAAAAAACATATTTTATAATATTTTTTAGCAATAAAAATGGTTTCACGAAAAACATTTTAGGTGAAATTAAAGAATGAATGTTCGTCGTCCACAAAGGCTATAAATCGGCACCTCCCAAATAATGATTTCATTTTAAAAATAAAATAGAGAGAGAGAGAGTAAGGAGATTGATAATGGGTGTTTAGTTATTATGATATCATTACATTATATATATTATACTGGTGTAATCATGATGATTTTGATAGAGGAGGTAAGGATAGAATAATAAAATAAAATAAATTGAATTGAAATTAAATAAAATAGGAAGAGGATTTACCTCTTGAATTATCTTCTTTGAGAACCTCCTTAAGGGAAGGAGTTTTGGTCTTTTGGAAAGAACAAGACCTCATAGATGTAGGTAGAGACTAGGTAAGTGGATTTGGGAAGAACTTTTACAAGATTTAAGGCTTATAAGAGTGAATAGTAGAGGCGTGGGGGTGGGGGTGAGGATGGTTTTTATAGTGGAGGAGAGGGGTGGTTTTTGAATATCTAATTCACTTGTTCATTATTTTGGTTCAAGAATATGAATAGTTTTAGAATTATCATCAAATATATTAAATTAATTATGTTAATTTAGAGATTATGGTGCTTACATTAGCGATGACTCAAGGAATAGTGTATTTTTCTTCTAATGTATTTATGCCACAAATTAATGTATTTTACTCTTCACAAAAAAGTTCACGTATTTTAGAAAAATCCCAAAAAATTTACCATAACCATTTATAGACATGTATAATTCAAAAATAGACTCAATTTAATCAAAACAATTTTATAAATATGAGAATGTTAGTTTTTAAGTTAAATATTTATTTACTTGAAAAATACATATTTTAAATATAAAAATGATTTTTAACACATTCAAAAATTAACTAAGGTCTCTTAAAATTATCCTAAAATCATAAGACAAAAAATATTTATTTATTAATCCATTTTATGAAAATTAATTTTCTTTTAAATAACATTATTAATTATAGAATTGTAATTAAATATTTATGACTTATAAAAATAACAACACTTAAATATAATTTTTTTAAATATTTACTTACTTTTATTATGATATAATTATATCATACTTTAACTTATGAGATGCATAAATTTTATTTATACTTTCATGGGTGAGGTTACTATTTACTAGACTGATTTACTATTCAAAGGGGTCATATTACTATTCCTAAGTTCAAGTTACTATTTCATCAGTATAGGTTCCTTAACATCTAGAAATACCTATTATATCTTTTATTATTAATTTATAATAATTTTATTGTGTTCTATATGTGGTTTTATATGATTCATACTATATAAAATAAATAGAAGAAGGTAAAGTTTATTGATATTATTTTTGATCGTTACATGGTAAGTCAATATATTTACATTTTATTGTTTTTTGTAAATTTTAAATTCATTTTGATTTTCAATAAAACATACTAGAATACAACATATTATCCACATGTCTGGTCTGGAGGAGGGTGAAATTTTCATCCAAGACATATACTGTACTCCAGTGGGGGAGATAACGCTAGCATATCATGTTCTACATGATTCTGTCTTTGATCATCCACCTAAGGGATGTGATATTTCTACCTAGGGAGAAGTGGTTCCTACTCAGGAACCTACTTCAGTAGCTACTGATGTTAAGGATCCATGATTATGATGATATAGACCTTGTCATTCTTCACATGGGGCCTCACCTATTCCACAGGTAGTGGTTGTACCTCTAGCAATCCATCCATATCTGATCCTAGGTGTGAACCTGAAGGCATAGGATCCATTTATATTGCCATGATATCAATATTTTTTTCTAGGTACATATAATCTGAGCTAATATCAGGGGTCCTATATCATGCCTCCACCTTTCATGACTGATCCTTCATAGGCCTTATGGTTTCCCCGGTAAAATATGGCAGGTCCTTCCACATACACAGTGGAAGAAGGATCAATTGCATATTACAACATCAAGATTCCACATCCTCTTGATGAGTCATAGGTAGAGAATCATACATTCAATGTTTCAACACCTAATGAAGACACCTCTCCAGCTCATCATACTCCACACCATCATAGAGGTTGGTGATCTCAATATGGGAATCCCATTCATATGCCAGATTGTGGGATGAGGCCTCATGATATACAATGATTGTACTCATTCATTTATATTTTTTTATTGAATTAAAGGATTTGAAATAAAAATGTATTCTATCCTTTATATTATTGTCTATTCATTAAATTGGTGAAATTATTATTAATATCATTCACTTTTTACTTGTTTAGATAGTGTTTCAATTTTCATCTATATATTAATTATAGTTTAAATTTTATAAGATTTAAAATTTGACTTCTTGAAACATAAGATAACTTATTAAATTTAAAGTAGATTAATTCAAAATATTATAAAATATAAAGTATGAAAATAATCTAATTAAAACTAAAAACATACCCTTAATATATAAAAATTTGTTGAAAATAAAAAATAATTTCATTAATGTAATAAACAAAAATTAATTTACATGAGAAAAAAATTATTGATTATAACATAATATTTAAAAATTAAATAATATATGCTCATAAATTAAAGTATAACTAAAATATAAATGAAATTTAGAACATTTAGTTAACTGATAAAAAAATTAAAAATTAAAGGAATGTCAAAAAATTATTAAAAATAAATGTAATATTTTAAAATAATAATATATTGTGCCATGAAAATTTCCTTTCATTAATTGTTTTGAAGAAATTCTTGTGCTTTTTAATAATTTTTTATATGTTCAATAAGTGTGTCAAATTTCATTTAGATTGTATTTCTAGTATATTATTTATATACATAGAAAGTCACCTAATTGAGGCATTATTATGTTTCATATAGGTGACTTTGAAAGTGTATATATTATGATGTTTAAATATGGTCTAAATGGAATTTAACAAAATGACTCAACATGTAAAACATAATTGAAAAAAAATCATGAATATAATAAAAAAAGGTAATTTATATGTTACAAACTTTATTGCTTAAAAACATAACATTTACACTTTTAAATATATATGCACACAATTCTTATTAAGAAATATATTATTAATTACATTACAATGAAGTATTATTAATTATGGTATTATAATTAAATTTCATTAATTACATTATCAATTAATATTATAAATATTATTAAATATTTAAAATAATTAAAATTTAAAAAATATTTATAATGATTTAAATAATATAATTATTAAAGTAACTATTAATATCGTTAAAAATATTTTTTTTAAAATAAAATTTATGTAAATTAATAATATAAAAAAATTAATTATTAATAATAATGTTATTAATATTAAATTATTTATATATATAACTATCTAAAAAGAGTATATAAAAAATTTGGTACACTTCCAAGAAACACTAAAAAACTAAAAAAAGAGTACATAGTCAAACGAAATTGAAATAATAAAAACTAATAAATTTAAACTAAAATAATACATCAATAAAAAGGTTTTAATTATTAATAAGAAAATTAAATTTAAAAAAACTAAAGGTTAATGGTGGTAGGGGTATTATCACCTTTTTCTTTTAGCCCAGGTAAATGGCGTTAAGGTCCTTAACACCTTTTGGCTCCAACCAAAAAGCTGAAAAGCGTAAATGGATTTAATACATTTTTGTAATATTTTTAATTTTTTTAAACTTGGATTATTTTAATAATTATTCTTAAAAAGTGTATTTTAAAAACTCCATATGTGAAGGATAAATGACTATGCCCATAATAGTGTTCAAGAGGCTATGATGTAGGGAACCTAGATGATGTTAAAATCATAGATTGATAGTGGATTAGATTTATTATCTTCATGAGGCAGTGTCACATGAGCTTCATCGACACCATATCATGGTTTAGAGATGAATGGAGAGTTGTGATTTAGTTGGAAATAATGGAAATGAATGGTTTCTCACAATATATTAGGAGGTTTGTTTTCTATTTTTTTTGAACCTATGAATGTAATTTCATAGTATCCATTCCCATTATGTCCTACATGCACTTAGGGAGGTTGTTTGAAGGGAGACCAAGTCTTTTAAGGAATAAATGTTAACTCATGGAGATACACCATGCGCCAAAGAAATGGACACATCCACAGTTTTAAAATAATAATCCATATTTTTTAGGATTTCAGTCGGATATTTTCTATTAGGAAATGAATCCAATTTGAGTGGGTAATCATGATAAATTTATCCATGTTGAATAGAGGGATAATGAACAAAGGAACACACATCTATGAGAAGGATTAGTAACATGTACGATTGAGAAGCTATACATGAATGGCTTCTAGAGAAGTTGCGTAGATATGTTCTCATTTTTTCTCATTTCACATTTTATAGTGTACATCTAGATTTAGTAGGTCGATTTTCAAAATAATTTTCGATAATTTTTGTGTCATTTAAAATAATAGTTATTTTATATTATACCTATATTCATTATTATATGTTTTTTCTTATATCCATGAATAACAAAGCCTCATCCATGACTCAAAATTTTAATACAGGGTTTTTTTTTATTTTAAAGTGTTTTGTAGTTCATGAATTACATTCATATTCTTTAATGAGTGATTCTTAATAATATTACGTCACTGAGAATAAGAAGTATTCTATCCCTTAATTCCCTAGAGATAGAAAATAATTAGGGGATGCAACCCTGTTAAATATAGGTGAGTGGACAGTGATAACTGACTTAACCATAACTCCCTATTAAGAAGTTTTCTATCCCTCTATATTGTGTTTTAGAAAATTTTTAACATTCTAATTAATATGTTTTCTTTGTACCATTCAACATATTATCTGAACTCCTTAATGAAAAAGTACTATATTAAAATCATTACATATTTACAAAATCATATAATGAGAACATCATAAAAAAACTACTTATACAACATATTTCATAATTCCAAATAAAGAAATAAATTAATCAATCCTCTTCATTCGTGTAAATAGAATATGATCGACCTTGATCCCATATATTCTTTGTATGTATATTCCCTTGATGTTTGGGGAATTAGTTTTCATAATTCCCCATATCCATCCAGTTGTAACATTGAATAATAATATTTTTCTTCTTTACTTTGCATTCTTTTATTGGGTGACCCTTTTCTCCACACTTGTAACAAACTCCCAATCCTTTTAAGAATTTACCTGGTGGATTCTTTCCACAGTTATCACATGTTTCAAAATGTAACACCCCACATTTTTCTAAAAATAAATAGAAATGCATGGAATTTTTTTAAGTAGATGTTTATAAATAGCCTTTAAACATATTTTTTCCACTTCTATGTTTTGAATTTCATGAATCTGTCATCTACAATTATGTTCAATAAGTTATTTGGAGCTTGATGAAACCAACTTGTTTTTTTTTGTGAATAGTAACACACCCTTATGAATAGTAATATGAATAGTAATATGACCCTAATGAATAGTAAATTTTATTATTATTTTTTTTCTCAAGGATTTATGATAATTAAATCTTGGTTAATTTTTCATCATGTTATAGAAGTAGTTATAGAATTAAAATTCTTAATTTTTGAATTAAGTATGATTTTATTTAAAAATTAAATTAATAATATTTAGAAAATTATTTTCAAAAAATGGAATTCATTTTTGAATTATAAATTTCTAAAAATGGTTATGGTAAATTTTTGGGATTTTTCTGAAATTCTTGAATTTTCAATGAATAGTGAAATACGATAAAATACCGTATAATCAAATTACCAGTAAAATAAACTATTTATGACATCATAAGTGATTTAAGGAAAATTTATTAGAACTCACATGCCATTATTACTATTTTAGGTCACATGAAATAAGACTATTCATAATCTTGGGCAAAAATATTATAATAATGATTAAAATAATGAAAATTACCCCCTCTTCTCCACTATAAATACCACCCTCACTCCCCTCTTCTTCCCATACCTCTCAAGAATTGATCCATGCCTCTGTTATGCCCAATAATCCTCCCAAGGCTCTTCCCCATGTCCTATATCTTCTGGTCTCACCAAAACACCAAAACCAAAGCCCTTAAAGAAGGATCTCAAGGAGAAGAGATCAATAGGTAAACATCCTCTTTTATTTTCTTTATTTTCTTCCATTTTATGTTATTCTCTTCCTTTACCTTTGGATTATGTTGGTATATTTCATTACATATCCCCCCTTACTTTCCATATTATTTAATAGTGATGAGATATCCCATTTCTCTCATAAAACTATTTTTATGAAATTTTAAGAGACGCTGTTAGGCTGTCAAATTTTCGTGAGAAATTTCTCAAGTTTTCTTTTATTTCAAGATTCATTTCTTTTATTATTCTTTTCTCACCTACTCTTAACAAAGAGGAATAAAAGATACAGAATATTTTATATTCTAAATGTTCTCATGTTCATGGAAAATTCATCATCATTCTTCTTCTCCTCTCCCACTTATTCAAGGAATTAAAAACATTGTCCATGATGTGTCGAATTACCAACATCGTGGACGATGTGATTTCATTTTTCTTTAAATCCTTAAAGTCTGGTCATAAAAACAATTTTATGGTTTAACCAGGTTATAATATATGTATTATGTCTCATCCATGGTTTTGGAATTATTTTGTACACATGGATTTAATTTATAAAACAAAATGAGGTCGTTATTATCGAAGAACCACTAAAATGATCTAAATGAACGTCATTAATGTTTTAACTTATGAATAATCCTCATGTAATAATTAAAAATTATAAATGGTATAATTTATGGTACTATAAATATAAAAATAATATTCCATTCCAATTCTGGAGTTTCACTTCCAATTGACAAGAACATCCATCATGAACCAATCTTGGAAATCATGTAAAGAACTCACCCAAAAACAGTGCAAGGAGAAAAATACTAACAATTAAAGGGTGAAATGATGTTATGAAATGATCATATAAGATGTTATAAACATGAAAATGTTTCTTTAAAATACTAATAACACTCTTTTAACCATTATACAGGAAGTTTAAACAAGTTTGAAGTAAGAAAAGCCTAAGGTAAGGGAATTCTTAACCCGATTTCCATTATTTGGGCTAACCTTCTATTCCGTTATTTATGTGGTATTAAAATTGATTGTGGGATGGGTTTTGATTATATTATGTTTAATTATGTCTAATTACAGAGTATATACATATTATATCCACTCTATTAAGTATCTCTTTAATTATATGATATTTATAAGGGCTTTTCTTTTAAAATCCTCTTTTAAAATTCTGTTTTACAAAATTCAAAAGAAATGTTTTTATGATAATATTCATGTTGTATGATTATTTTTTGGATCTTGGGAATTTTTTATTATGAAGGGTGGGACCAATATCTACCTCCAATGCATTGGGTATGTGTAAGTTGGAGGTCGACCGCATGGTTACTCCAAGTGTAACTGCGATGGTTAAAAAAATAGTAAGGTAGTTGTGAGGGTTACAAATTATAAGGTAGCCGATAGGGTTACAAGATTATGTAAGTAATAACCCAAGATATCTTTATGGTTCTACTTATGTTATTATGTATTGTGGAAATCACATGTTTCACAAAGTAAGTATATATATTCAAGTGATAAGTATGTATTTTGAAAGTGATTTCATATATTACAAGTATTCTTGGACTAATGTGTTTTTTATACCCCTTATTGAGCTTTTTGTGCTCATACAAAGTTTTTAATTGATTTTCATAGGTTATAAGGATGTGTAAGAAAGTGAAGGAATCCAAGTTAAATGTTTGGATATCTATCAAATAAATCATGTTTTATTTGGAAAGTTTTAAATTTTTGAAGGAACGAGTACCATTTTTATGGAATCCACTATGTAATAATGTATAATGTTATGAATGTATTTTACCAATTATATAAATAACTAAACTTGAAAATATACACAATGTAAAAAGGAAGTGATTTCATGACTAAATTGAAGACTATTTAATGTAATAAGGATGGGTCCTTATAGTTGGTATCTGAGGATGGTTTAGATAACTTCAGGGGTTAGGATGATGTTAAAAGAATACCGTAAATTAATTTTACTCTATGATTAATTTGAAATGTTTTAGAATTTAAATATTACCATGTTGCTTAATCTAAGATATTTTGTTCACAGAAGGAACGAGGATACTGAAGAGGAGAGGCACCGACAGAATGACATCCTTCCGGATCTACAGCCCGGAATGGAGGGGATTGAAACCGAGAAGTTTTTGACAGTAATGGCTCAGCTAACACAAGAAATAAATGGTGGTGGAATCCATGAAGGAGAACAAATAGAGTTACCACAACGGAACATGACAGTAGTGGAACATTTTATGATACAATACCCTACTGCTTTCAATGGATCTTCTGACCCAGTAGCAGCAGAAGGATGGATCAAATCCCTTGAAAAGATATTCGATGTTATGGTATGTTCAGACAATCAAAAGGCAAGTCTTTCCATTTATTATTTTTATGGTGAAGCTGATTAGTGGTGGTCAATGGTAAGGAATATCAGGGGTAGATAGGATTTTTATGTCTTATAGTGGGATGAATTTAAAAGTATTTTCCTTGAAAAATATTTTCCTAAGGTGGTGTGACTTAGGATGGAGAAGAAATTCCTTGAATTGAAGAAAAAGGAGGAGGATTCAGTGGCTGTGTATGAAGAAAACTTCACCCGACTAGCGAGGTATGCTCCAAATCTTATTCTGGATCTTGATTTAAAAATCAACCACTTTTACTCAAGACTGAAGCCAGGGTATCAAAGGGTGTTAGCCTCCCATGAATTCAAAAGTTATGAGAAACTTGTCCGATGTGATGAGAGGGTAGAGATGGAGTTTTCTAACGATCATGTGAATTTTGGAAATAAGAAGAAGAAAAGGTTTAGATGGAAAGCAATGGGTAAGAATCAACAAAATAAATCTGATGGTAAAAAAATCCAGTTTCTAGTTTGTGAAAAGTGTGGCAAGAAACACCCTAGGGAATGTATTATCAAAACCGGGAAGTGTTTTAAATGTGGTAAGTTTGGACATATGGCCTGAGATTTTAATGAAAACGATCCAAAGACTAATCCTAATAAGCAAACTATTAAATTTGGTGAGATGGGTCATTATGAAAATGCCTACCCAAAGAGATATCTGAATGATGCAAAGAAGACAGAATACAAGAATAAAGGTGTAGTGAGATCCTTTTCGACTACGTCGGTAGATGTCAGGATATCCAATGAAGTTGTATCAGGTACTTTGTTTGTTCACTCAGATTTTTATAAAGTTTTGTTTGATACAGGGTCTACACATTTCTTCATCTCTGAGAAATTTTCTGGTAAATTGGAAATATCACCTCAACAAATGAGACCTGAACTTTTTGTTAAAACACCAGGGGGAAATATTATAGAAAAGAGGAATTATAAGAATCTTTCTATTGTGGTCTGTGTAAATACTTTACCTAAAAAACTTATTGTTTTACCCTTAGTCAAGTTTGATGTTATTTTGGGAATGAATTGGATTTCTATTTATCATGCAAAGATTGATTGTAGAGCTAAAGAAGTTGTTTTTTAGAAAGAGTTTTTGTTTGTATATAATAAAAAATCCATATAATTGATAACATATCAAGAAGATGAGAAACTATTGAAATATGGAAATGAAAGTTATCTTGCTCATATTGTTGAAAAAAACAAAACTATTCAAATTAATGATGTGCCAATGTTAAATGAATACCTTGATGTTTTTCCTGATGAGTTACCTAGTTTCATGCATGATCGAGAAGTTGAATTCACAATTGACTTAGTTCCTGATACTAATCCAATTTCAAAACCCCCATACCATATGGATCAAATATAACTTCTTGAATTGAAAAATTAGTTGCAGGATTTGCTTGATAAAGGCTTCATTCATTCTAGCACTTCACTATGGAGAGCCCCTATTTTGTTTGTTAAAAATAAATATGGTTCCGTGATACTTTTCATTGATCATAGAGCTTTGAATAACAAAACTGTTAAAAATAAGTATCCTTTGCCTCATATCGATGAATTTTTTGATCAGATCGAGGGAGCTCAGTACTTTTCCAAGATTGACTTGATATATGGATACCATCAGCTGAAGGTAAAGGAGGATGACATCCCAAAAACAGCCTTTCATACTATATATGGGAATTATGAATTTGTTGGTATGCCCTTTGGGTTAACTAATGTACCTGTTATATTCATGAATCTTATGAATAGAGTATTTCATGAGTTATTGGATAAGTTTGTGGTTTTATTTATTGATGACATTCTATCATTTTCTAAAAATAAATAGGAGCATGAAAAACATCTAAGGTTTGTTTTAAAAACCTTAAAAGAAAATAAAATGTATGGAAAATTCAGAAAGTTTAATTTTTTGTTGCAACATATATCTTTTCTTGGGCACATTGTAAATAAGGATGGAATAATAGTTGATCCTTCCAAAACAAAAGTAGTTGATGAATGGACAATACCCACAAATGTTACAGAGATTCGTAGTTTTCTTGGATTAGCAGGTTATTACTGATGTTTTGTTAAAAACTTTTCTCAGTTATCTAGCTTTATTACTAAGTTAACATGGAAAGGGGTAAAATTTGTTTGGATAGAAGAATGTGATGTTTGTTTTCAGGAACTGAAGAAGAGATTGGTGAATGCTCCAGTTTTGACCTTGCCTTCCCAAAATGGTGAGTTTGTCATCTATAGTGATGCTTCTTTGAAGGGACTTGGTTGTGTTTTGATGTAGAATGATCAGGTAATTGCTTATGCTTCAAAACAACTAAAACCTCATGAGTTGAATTATCCCACACATGATTTGGAATTGGTAGTTGTGGTTTTTGCTTTGAAAATTTGGGGGCATCATTTATATGGAACCAAATGTCAAATATATACTAACCATAAAAGTCTAAAGTATATATTCACTCAAAAGGAATTAAACATGAGGAATGGAATATGTCTTGAATTGATAAAGGATTATGATTTCATGATCAATTAACATCCTGGAAAAGAAAACAAAGTGGCAGATTCCTTGAGTCGGAAACCTCATACATCATTAAACATGTTATGTTTGGAACATGATCCCTTGATTAATGATTTGATGAATTTTGGCTTAGAAGTTGTTGGTGTAGGAAATAACTCTGTTTTGTTTCAGGTTTTAGTGCATTCATCGTTGTCAGACAGAATTAAGAGAGCGCATAAGGAAGAGCATGAGCTACAGAAAAAGTTAGAATTGGTTAAAATGGGTAAGTTTCTAGAATTTAACCTTGATAAATATTGTGTTTTAAGATTTTGAAAAAGGTTGTGCATTCCACGTGATTCTCAGTTGAAGAAATATTTGTTGTGTGAAGCTCATAGTTCTCCATTTTCAGTTCATCCTAGTAGTACTAAGATGTATAGAGACCTTCGAGAGTATTATTGGTGGAATGGAATGAAAAGAGATATTTCTGATTTTATTGTGAAATGCTTAACATGTCAACAGGTTAAAGCAGAGCGGTAGTTACCGAAGGTAATGCTTCAACCTTTTCTAGTGCCAGAGTGGAAATGGGAGAATGTATCCATGGAATTTGTGGTGGGAATACCAAAGACTTCTCGAGGTAACAATATGATTTGGGTTATTGTTGATTGGCTGACAAAATTTGAACATTTTCTTTCTATTCGAGATATAATGTATCTGGATCAACTTTCTTGACTGTACCACAAGGAAACTGTCAGGTTACATGGAGTTCCTCTTTACATTGTATCTGATCGGGATCCCAGGTTCACTTCTAACTTTTGGAAGGGACTTCAGAAGTCGTTGGGAATGAAATTAAATTCCAATACAACTTTTCATCCTCAATCATATGGGCAGTCAAAACGAACGATTCAAACTTTGGAGGATATGATTCAAGATTTTTCAATGGACTACCAGGGAAGTTGGGATCAACATATTTCTTTAGTTGAGTTTTCTTATAATAACATTTTTCATTCCAGTATACAGATGGAACCTTTTGAGTCTTTGTATGGGAAGAGGTGTCAGAATCCAGAGTTTTGGGATGAAGTTGGTGAAAGAAAGTTGATGGGGCCAAAATTAGTAGAGAAAGTGGCTAGGAAAGTGAAGATGATCCAGGAGCTCATGAGGATAGCTCAGAGAAGGCAGAAAAGTTATGTAGATAACAAAAGGAATGAATTCTCTTTTGAGTTAGGTGACCATGTTTTCCTTAAAATCACTCCTTGGAAAAGTGTGATGCATTTTGGTAAGAAAGGAAAGCTAAGTCTGTGATTCATCGGTCCTTTTGACACCCTGGAGAAAGTTGGACTAGTTGCATACTGAGTAGCTTTGCCTCCAAGTTTGTATCAGGTACACAATGTTTTTCATGTTTTGATGTTGGGAAAGTATGTTCCATATTCATCATATATCTTGATCCCAGAATCAGTTTAGCTGGAAGAGAACCTTTCTTATGAAGAGAAACCGGTTCATATTCTTGATCGAAGGGAACAAGTATTGTGAAATAAGGTAATCCACCAGGTAAAGGTTTTGTGGAGAAACCACATGGTTAAAGAAGCAACATGGGAGTCTGAAAATGCTATGAGGTAAAAGTACCCTCAATTGTTTAATAAGTAAATAAAATTGCGAAGACGCAATTTCCAGAAGGTGGGGATAATGTAACACCCCAAGTTTTTCTAAAAATAAATAAAAAAGCATAGAAATTTGTTTTAAGTAGATATTTATAACTATACTTTAAACATATTTTTTCCACTTATATGTTTTGAATTTCAAGAAACCATCATCTACAACTGTGTTTAGTAAGTCATTTGGAGTCTGATGAAACCAACTTGTTTTTTTGTGAATAGTAACACACCCTTAATTTTTGAATTAAGTATTATTTTATTTAAAAATTAAATTAATAATATTTAGAAAATTATTTTCAAAAAATGGAATTCATTTTTGAATTCTAAAAATTTAAAAATGGTTAGGGTAAATTTTTGGGATTTTTCTGAAATTCTTCAATTTTCGATGAATAGTGAAATATGATAAAATACCATATAATCAAATTACCAGTAAAATACAATATTTATGACATAATAAGTTATGTAAGGCCACTTGGTTTGAACTCACATTCCATTATTACTATTTGAGGTCACATGAACTAAGACTATTCATAATATTGGGAAAAAATAATATAATAATGATTAAAATAATGAAAAATTCCTCCTCTCCTCCACTATAAATACCAACCTCACTCCCCTCTTCTTACCACACCTATCAATACTTGATCCATGCCTAATTTCTATACAATACTACTCCCAAGGATCTTCCCCACTTCCTAGAGCTACTGGTCTCACCAAAAGACCAAAATCAAAGCCCTTAAGAAGGATCTCAAGGAGAAGAGATCAAGAGGTAAACATCCTCTTTTATTTTCTTTCTTTTCTTCCATTTTATGTTATTCTCTTACTTTAACTTTGGATTATGTTAGGATATTTAATTCTATACCCCCTTACTATCAATATTATTTAAGAGTGATGATATATCCCCTTTCTCTCATCAAACTATTTTTATGAAATTTTAAGAGATGCCGTTAGGCTTCCGAATTTTCGTGAGAAATTTCTCAAGTTTTCTTTTATTTCAAGATTCCTTTATTTTATTCTTATTTACTCACATTCTATTAAAAAATAGGCATGAAAGCTACAAAATCTTTTATATTCTGGATGTTCTCATGTTCATGGAAAATTCATCATCATTCTTCTGCTCCTCTCCCACTTATTCAAGGAATTAAAAACATTGTCCATGATGTGTCGAATTACCGACATCATGGATGATGTGATTTCATTTTTCTTTAAATCCTTCAAGTCTGGTCATTAAACAATTTGTATGGTTTAACCAGGTTATAATATATGTATTATGTCTAATATATGGTTTTGGAATTATTTTTTACACATGGTTTTAATATATAAAACAAAATGAGGTCGTTATTATCAATGAACCACTAAAATGATATAAACGAACACCATTAATGTTTTAACTTATGAATCATCCTCATGTAACAGTTCAAAATGATAAATGGTATAATTTATGGTACTATAATTATGTAAATACTACTCCATTACAATTCTATATTTTCACTTCCAATTGAAAATAGCATCCATCATGAACCAATCTTAGAAATCATGTAAAGAACTCACCCAAAAATAGTGAAAGTAGAAAAATACGAACAATTAAAGGGTGAATTGATGTTATTAAATGATCATATAAGATGTTATAAACATGAACATGTTTCTTTAAAATACTAATAACACTCTTTTAACCATTATAAATTAATTTTAAACAAGTTTGAAGTAAGACAATCCTGAGGTAAGGGAGTTCTTAACCGGATTTCCATTCTTTGGGTTGACCTTCTACTCTGTTATTTATGTGGTATTAAAATTGATTGTGTGATGGGTTTTTATTATATTATGTTTAATTATTTCTAATTACCGAGTATATACATATTACATCCACAATTTTAAGTCTCTCTTCAATTATATGATATTTATAAGGGACTTTTCTTTTAAAATCCTCTTTTAAAATTCTGTTTTACAAAATTAAAAATCAATGTGTTTATAATAATATTCATGTAGTATGATTATGTTTTGGATCTTTGGAATTGTTTATGATGAAGGGTGGGACCTATATATCCCTCCAATTCATTGGGTATGTGTAAGTTGGAGGTCATCCATATGGTTACTCCAAGTGTAACTATGATGGTTACACAAATAGTAAGGTAGCCATGAGGGTTACAAATTATAAGGTAGCCGAGAGGGTTACAAGATTATGTAAGTAATTCCCCAAGATATATTTATGGTTCTACTTATGTTCTTATGTATTTTGGAAATCACATGTTTCACAATGTAAGTATATATATACATGTGATAATTATGTCTTTTGAAAGTGATTTCATATGTTACAAGTATTCTTGGACTAATGTGTTTTTTATATCCCTTACTGAGATTTTTGTGATCATCCCAAGTTTTTAAATTATTTTCACAGGTTATAAGGATGCAAAATAAAGTGAAGGAATCCAAGTTAAATGTTTTAAGATCTATCAAAGAAATCATGTTTTATTTGGAAAGTTTTAAATTTTGGAAGGAATGAGTACTGTTTTTATGGTATCCTCTATGTAATAATGTGTAATGTTATGAATGTATTATCCCAATTCTCTAAATCTCTAAACTTGAAAAGATCCTAAATGTAAAATGGAAGTGATTTATTGACTAAATTCAAGACTATGTAAATTAATAAGGCTGGGTCCTTATACAAAATCCTTATTTTTATTCATCTTCTTAGACTTATTCCCTTTTTCATGGTGTTCAGAAGGCCTCTACTACTCCTGGTTTCCCATGAAGCCATATGACTTGGATAAATCTTTCTCAGTCTTGATATCACATAAAACTATTTCATAGTATGAATAAAAGTTTTAAGACACTATAAACCTTCAGAGACTTGGATTAAGTCCTTTAATAAAGTGGTTTATATTTTACTTCGTGTTTCATATATAATTCATAGCATAACTTTATAAACTTTTAAAGGTAGCTTCATAATCTGCAACACTCTCTCCATCCTTTTTCTTTAATCTAAGTAACTTTCTCTTCATATCAATTTTTTGATTATGAGGGAAGTATTTATTGAATAATTCATCCTTAAATACTCTCCATTCCATGACTTCTATCTCTTCTTCATCCCTAGTATTCTGGATTAAGGACCACCATTGACCAACATCACTTTGGAGACAATAGACCACAAGTGTGACCTTTTCTTTTTCACTACATTCCATGGCTGTAAATATCTTCTCCAAAGACTTAGTCTATTGCTCAGATACAATTGAATTAGAGAGTACCTCTAAATGATGGTGGATTCTTGCACCTAAAGAGATCCATCATATGATATTATCTTCATGGAATAGGTTTCTATATTTAAGAAAGCTTATTTTTCATGACCTGAGTAAGCTTCCCTAATATATTCATAACTTTATCAGATCCAATACCTGCTATTTTTGTTTCCTCATTAGGAAAATCTCTATATTTTCCATGAGTAGTTATAAAAATATTCCTTCTAGGTTCTATTTATAAAAAATGGAATAAAATAGATTATCTCATAAATCTATGAACTTTGTATAAATCTAAATATGGTATAACTCATAACATAAATTTATGCATCATGAATCCTAGAATCATAAACTTTGGCTACTTTGGGGAAATATTTACTTATAAATCCTTCATAATGATAGGTTAAGAAAATGTTTTCTATCCCATGTGTATCCCCCATGAGTGTCAAACCGGTTTCCTAGTAAGGTTCATTATTGTGTACCAGGATACCCTGAGCTAGACCTGGTGTTCTAGAACCACACCCACTTGTAGTCTTTAGATAGGGATGTATTGCTAGGAATACTCACATAGTCACTACATTTCAAAAATTCTTGGATTTTATTATATACTCATCCTAAATGTGTATCTTAGGATTTAAATTCATAATATATGTTTTCTAAATCTAGTTTCCATGGTTGCTGCTAAACTTCATCTGATACCAATTGTAGCACCTCGACCCCAGAAGCTTGCAGTTGGTGCATTATTTTATTACATTGGCATGATTATCAGGAATCAAATCCTGAAGGAACGATCAGTTTAGAAATCTTATAAATCCAGATTACATACATGATAAACATAATAAATTGGGAAATCAACATAAAACAATCTACACAAATAACTAAAATAAAATACATCATCAAAATGTTATACAAAGTTATCTTCTTCATAACCTCATGAAATATACATAATAATGGTGATCTCAAATTCTCAGTAAGGGTAAGTAATTTGGAAGAAATAATGAATCAATAGGAATAAATTAACTTTTAAAGTAAAATAACTTATAATAAATTCCATTCAAATAACTAGATAATGAAAATTCAATATGGCAAGGTAAGAAATTAATACACATGTCATTTAATTAATGAATAGAAATGAAATGTATCCATAGATATGTCGATGAAAAATATCATGGATGAATAATAACTGAAATATATATGAAGGAAATTATTAATTATTATATTTAAGGTCTTAGGAACATGAATACCTATACTGTTAAGATCCATCCTCCAGACAATTTAAAAGTACAGGTAGAAACCAGTTTAATTTGGCCAAATTAATTATCTCATGGGAACCCGATGATGCATCGAGGAGCTATATAAAGTCTAGGATCTACCCTCCATTTCATGTTCAAATCAGTACTCATAATGGATAACCAATTTTTTCAATATATAATATCCCTTATCAAATATCTATATTGAATAAAGAATACATAATTATCAATATCAAATAACTATTAAAGTAGAAAAAATATGTAAAACGGTATACAATTTAGGAAATTCTAATATAGATTTTACAAAAATATGGATATTCAAATGAAAAAAGATTACAATAAAGTTGTTTTTTTAAATATAAGGTTAAAAATCAAAAAATGAAGTGATATTGCAAAGATAATCATTAAGAACAATCATGAGGATAATGATCATTAAACATTTCAAAGTGTCCCATACCACTTTGAAAAATTTGAACCATAATATCCAGAAAGGTATGAAATTAAATGAAAATTATAATAATATTAGAATAATGGGATTAAAGATATAATAATAAAAAGGTAGTATATACACCAAATTGAAGTTAATTGGAACATAATAACAAATAAGTCTCATTGAAATGTAAATTGAGATGAAATTTCTTTACCTTAACCTTCCTTATGTTGTGTGGTCTTTATCATCCTTTATAATGGTTAAAAATATTTTACTAACCTATATAAGAACATAATAATGTTTATAATATCATATATTAATTCATTATAATATTTTATTACATGTTTGTGAACACTCTATCATTAATTTCACTATTTCAGGTGTTAATTGCCTAGTTTTCTCGAGTAAGTTATAACTTGTTATTCGTTGTTATCATTACATATATAATTGTTTCATCATATCAAAAATTTAAAACATGGATTAATTATCATATGTAATCATTATATATTTATTTTATAGTATTCCATTATATCTGGATATTATAAATGATGTGCACTATTCATTGAGATGATTGTCCGTACGTATGCACGAACACAACTTCCATTTCATTGTTGTATTAAAAGAATGAAAAATAAATGATACATATGTATATTATAATTTCATAATAATATCTATGTTATATATATTACATAGTTTTGTTAAAACAATTCTTTATATATTCCATGTATGGTATGAACGAGTCATATTGCTTTGAGGGGGCAGTAGTCCACACTTCCTCAAAGGAAATTATCATATTTACACAAGATAGAAAGAAAAAAGGTATGTTAAAAATAAAAAAAAACCATAAAAAAATTATAAATATAATATATAACATATATAAACATATTTTCATCATAATGGCCACCATGATAGGTGGAAATTGAAAACTGAAAAATCATCATTTTGTGGGGAAGTAGTTCACCGTACACCGAAACAATATGTTCATTACCCATTAATTGGAGGTTTTTGTAAGTGAAGGTATAAATATTAACATAAAAACATCCTAGTATATTTAGGATACTGGTTTTTTATTCAATAATATAAAAACAAAGAGTATAGGGAGTGGATAATGGAAAGGAATCTAAAAAGATTGAGAGAATATGTTACCACTTTATCAGGTAACTTCTTTTGGTTTATACTAAAAGACTTCCTTGGAAGTATTTTTCACCAAATAAAGGCTTCAAGGTTGAGAATATGGATTTTGGGAAGCTATATTAGTATATATTGGCCGAACCCAAGTGGGTTGAGATGTGTGAGGAATGAGGAGTGTTGGTGGCCTTTTATAGGAAAACAAAATGACTCACTTGGAATTCTTGGAAACAAGCTATGTGTACAAAAGTGCTTACCTTAAAAATTCTTACCAAACCAACAAAAATCAATAATATAAGTTTTATGTACGATATATTTCCATAAAATAGGATTTTTATAGGTGGATTGGTCATTTGGGCTCTTAAGTTAAAGGTTTAGTCCTTGATTAAGCTTAATTTTTCTTAAATAATTGTAATTAATTTTAATTAAATTCACTAATTGTTTTGGTCAAAAACTATGTTAATATTATTAGACAATAAAAATTATTATGAAACCAAATATTGAATCCATTTTTCCATATTCCAATCACATAAGTGGAAGAAATTAATTTAAAATTCATCCTGCGGTCAAGATGACAATGTAGGTTTTTAAAGTAAAAATGTCTAAAAGTTTGATAAGTTCTTACATTCAATTTCAATGTAAAATTGATACCAATAACCTAAATTGTATTAATTGATAAAAATATTATATAATTAAACATTAAAACCAATATAAAACATAATTTATCCTCATAAATAAATTATATGAAAAAGAAGTTTTGAACTAAAATGCACTATTGTTTATTATTCATGAAAAAATGTTTTTTTTCATAAATATATCAAAAATTAACCAAACTAGTTATTATGTTTTTATTTAAAATATGAATTTTATTTTGACATATTAAATAAATTAAATAGTAAAAATTCATATTTAAAATGGGTTCTCTATAAAATGACGGTAAAATCGCCTTAATGAAAATATAGGTTTGTATGTGTGAAATAGGGTTTGGTATTATATTATGCATATCAAACATAATGGATGAATATAAAAAATATTTTATTGAATATATAACATATATATTACATTAAAATAATTCACTAATTTTAATTAACTATATTCATTGAGAAAAAAATCATTTGGAAGCATATAAAAGATAAATTTTCTTTTTTATGTCCAATTGGTCCTTATTTTTGTTTTTCATTAGTTGGTGACAAACAAATTAAATTTATATTTATATATACCATAAATTATAATAGTTTAGTTAATAATATTCATAAACTCTAACATAATGACAAGGTTTTATCACATTATATTAAATAATAATATTTTAATAATATATTGTTATTTGGTGAAACTCGGTCTTGCGTGTAACACAAGCCATCAAAGAAGGTCTATATTGAGTGTAACACAAACTAAATTGGTTTTTCATGAATTGAAAACTATAAAATATATAAAATCTATTTAAAATAAGAATTATATTTTAAATTATCATGGAATTATATCCCCTTAAGCACTTGGTGTCACGTGTCACACACACTATCAAATACACTATTCATACTCTAGAATTTATTTAGTTTATCATAATTTTTTTAGTTAATTTATGTCCTTATAGAAGAGTTATAATATTGAATTCCTTTATTCTGGAGTGTTCGTTTTCTTACCCGAATGGACCAAAGGCCTTCTTTTTTATTGATTTTGATAACCCCCTTTCAAGGGATGATGGGGAACCCTTACAAGGCCTGTAGGCTTAGAGATTACAAGACCCGTAGGTCTTAGGAAATATACAGACTATACTTGGAACTCCTCCTCCCAGCTTCTTCATCGTGATACCAGCTCTCCACCTTCGTATGGTTGTTCAGCTAGGCTTCCCGTGTAGGAACAGTCCGGTCCCGATGGCAATTCCATACCCTCTATTTCTAACAAATCCTCTTAGCTTCTACTCTGGTGAATGTGCCTACTCTGAATCCCCATCTGGAGTATGCTCTTTGTAGAGTTTATCTGATCGTTTAAGCACAATTTCAGGTGACCTGAAAGCCTTACTGGCCCGAAGGCCTTGGGTGGCTCGAAGGCCTTAAAGGACCCGAGGCCCAAATCGGTGACTTGAAAGCCCAAACAGATGAATAGTTCCAGCTGCTACAGTACCGAATAGTGCCTAATACAGTACTGCTATAGTACCCCCAGAAATATGTATCCACCTGGTTTTGATCTCGGGTCTCTTGGATTCACTTGCTGAGCCCTCACTAACTAGGCTGAGGCTCTTGTGCTAGTGTTTTTTTTCTTGATTTTCATAATTGGTTCACTCGTTTTTAAGTAATGGAGTTCATGTGGAATGCATGTAAATATCTAGAATTGAATTTACATATTTTTTATGAACATAAATAGGTTTTAATGTTCATTTATATATTTTGGTTACATGGAATGAGGATGAATCATTAGATGAAATATTAATGACAATCACTTAGATTATTTTAGTGGTATTTTGATTATTAAGAACTAGTTTGGTCATATGATATAATATTATATACATATACATGTTCCTGAATATTAAATAGGTTATAATACCTATATTATAGACTGGTTTAACCAAAAAAATGGTTTCATGACTAGTATTGAAGGGGAAATTGAAGAAAAAAACTTCATCATCCACAAAGGTTGTAAATTGGAACCTCACAGACGATGATTTCATTTATAAAATAAAATAGAGAGAGTAAGGATATCGATGATGGTTCTTCCATTGAAATGATATAATTATAGTATATAGATGATAATGGAGTTATCATGGTCATTTGAATTGAGGAGGTTAGTATAGGATAAAAATAGAAAGGAACTTGAAATGAAATTAAATGAAATAGAACGTGAATTTGCCTCTTGAATCCACCTCCTTGATAATCTCTTTAATGGAAGAGGTTTTGGTCTTTTGGAAAGACCAAAAGCTCTTGGACATGGGTAGTGACTAGGTAAGGGTAATTTGGAATAAATTTGAGGAGATTAAAGGCTTAGAGGAGTGAAGAGAAGAGAGAGTTAGGGGGTTATAACACATGATCCTCAACCTAGTTGGTGAGGACTTCTTAAGTGCATCCAGGAGACCTGGGATGAAATCCAGGAAGAGGATAACTTTCAGGGCACTGTAGCAGGTACTGCAACAGTACTATAGTAGGTAATGTAGTAGTACTGTGAAGAACTATAGAAGGTACTGTAGCGGGAACTGTAGCAGGCGCTGTTTGGCACTGTAGTAGCTGAGAATATTCCCCCATTTGGGCCTTCAGGCCACCGATTTGGTCCCTGAGTCCTTTAAGTCCTTCAGGCCACCCAGGACATCGGGTCAGTAATTCCTTCAGGCCACCTCAAGGCCTTTGGTCCACCTTAAGTGCAGATGCAAACCAGACAACCTACAAGGAACAAGCTTCAAAAGGAGGAGGAGCAAGGAGCTTTCACCATAGCAGAAGCTAAATAGATTGCAAGAATGAGAGGGTATGACACCTGCCATCGGGAAAAGCATGTGCATGCATGGGAAAGCCTAGCCGAACATCCATGCGAAGGTGGAGAGCTGATTTCAAGATGAAGATGCTGGGGAGGAGCAGTTCCAAGTAGTTATTCTGGGTTGTATGTAATTTTTGAATCCTACGAGCAATGAATTCCTATAAGGCCTACAGACCATGTAATACTTACACCTACGAGCCTTTTAAGGGTTCCACATCACCCCTTGAAAGGTGGATTATAAAAATAAATAAAAAATAAAGGCCTTTGGGCCATTGGAGGGGTGGGGGGTTATAATGGAGGAGATGAGTGATTTGTGAATATCTTAATCATTATTTTATTATTTCCCCGAAGACAACCAATAGTGTTGATTCATATGACCCCTAATAGTAATAAATGAATGTAAGTTAGAAATAAGTGTTCTTACATCATCTATGATTCTATGAATAGTGAATTTAATTGATAATGTATATATGCAGTAAATTACCGTATTTTACTATTCACCAAAAATTTGAGTATTTTAAAAAAATCCCAAAACCCACCCTAACCATTTTTCGACATATAGAATTCAAAAATATACTCCATTTTCGGAAAATATTTTTCTAAATATTATTAATTTAATTTTTAAATAAAATCATAGTTTATCTGAAAAATAACAATTTTAAAACTATAGTTTGTTTTAATCTCATTGAAAAATTGATCAAGATCATATTATATTATTACCTTAAGAAAATAAAATAATAATATTTTTTACTATTCATAAGGGTCGTATTAATATTCACCAAAAATTAAGTTTTTCTTATCAGACTCCAAATATCTTACTGAACACAACCGTGCATGTCTATTTTTAAAATTTCAAATCACAGTGGTGGAAAAATTATGTTTACTATCTAGGTTATAACAAAGTGGTGTTTTGTAGAGACTTAGTGTTTCATTCATTAAATATTAAATTTATTTCTTGAATCTTAGGGTGTTATATTTTCCCCTCCTTACAAAAATTTCATCCTCAAAATTACCATAATGTTACCTCACAAAATGATTTTGGTATTTCTTCAACATAAGATCCTCAGGCTACCATGTTGCCTCTTCTATTTTATGATTTTTACAAAGTATCGTTACTAGTCGATTTGTCCGATTCCTCAATAATTGTTCTTTAGTGTCTAGAATTCAGATGGGATCATCACAGTAAGATAGGTCAGATTCCAATTCTATGCCTTAAGAAGTGAGGACATGTGTTGGGCTTGGCATGTACTTTATCAGTAATGAGACATGGAACACATTTTTTACTTTAGACAGGCTAGGTGGCATAGCCCAAAGATATGAAATAGCTACAATTCTCTCTAGAGTTTCAAAAGGGACTATGTACCTAGGGCTCAGTTTTCCTTTCTTCCAAAATCTTATTACACCCTTCCATGGGGATACTTTTAAGAAAACATGATCTCCCACTTGAAACACCAAATCCTTCCTCTGATTATCATCATAGCTTTTTTGTCTACTTTGAGATGCTTTGATATGACCTTGAATATTCTTTACATTTTTTGTTTTTTCCTCCACAATCTCTTAGCCCACTAGCTTCCTTTCACTGACTTCATCCCAACATGTTAGTGTACGACATATCTTTCTATGAAATACTTCATATGATGTTATTCGAATACTGGAATAGAAACTATTATTGTAGGAAAACTCCACCGAGGGTAAATAATGATCCCACATACCATGAAAGTTGAGCGAGCATGATCTCAACATGTCTTATAGAGTTTGGATTTTCCTTTATGATTTCCCATCAGTTTGAGGATAATAAACAATACTCAAATGAAGCTTAGTATCCAAATATTTTTGAATAATTTTCTATAATTTTGATGTAAATCGAGGATCACAATCATACACTATTGAAATAGGTTCTCCATGAAGTCTTACAACATCCTTGATATAGAGTCATTCTAGGCACACCAGTGGTAAATCCTCCCTTATAGTGAGGTAATGTGTAAATTTTGTACGCCGATAAACAATTTCCATATTTCATCATTCTTTCTTGGAGTTTTGGGCAATCTAGTGAAAAAATCCATGGTGATTTCATCCCATTTCCATGTAGGAATAGGTAGAGGTTACATGAATCCTCTAGGATGTTGTCGTTCGACCTTCACTTTTTGACAGACTAAACATCCTGATACATAATCAAAAATTTTCCTCTTTCTATTGTCCCAATAGAAATGTTCCTTCAAATCTCTATAAATTTTAGTGCTACTAGGGTGTATAGAGAAATTTTAGCTAAGGGTATTATCTATCAACTCCATTTTTAGCTCGGGTATAGAGGGAACACATAGCCTTTTTCCAAATTTCAAAATTCCATCTTTACATATGAAGTCATCCAAATTCACATCATTCACAACATTTATTTTATTTTTAAGGATCTCATCATCAGGTTGAGAGATTTTAATCCTTTATAATAAATATGGTTGGGAAACCATTTGAAAAATTAGTGTTGTTTCACCTTATTTGATAATTCTCATATCCATCCTCACTAGATCCATGTATAAAGGATGCTTATTAATCCTCATTTTGTTGATAACTCCATGATCCTTCATGCTCAATGCTTCAGATACCTTGTTTTCTTTTCATGGGTGGTAGTGTATGGTACAATCTAATCCTTGAGTAGTTCAATCCATCGACTTTTCCTCATGTTGAGTTCTTTTTATGAGAAGATATACTTCAGTCTATCGTGATCCATATATATCTCACATATTTCACCATAGATATAGTGTCTCCATATTTTTAGAGCAAAGATCACAATAGCTAACTAAATATTATGAGTATGATAGTTTTTTTCATCAATTTTTATCTTCCTTGATGCATAGGAAATAACTCTTTCATTCTTCATAAGGACACAACCAAGTCCTTTCATTGATGCATCACTATAGATCACAAACCCACCATTCCCTGATAGTAGATTTAGGATTGGTACATTCACTAATCTCCTATTAAATTCTTCAAAACAACCCTCACATTCTATTTTCCATATAAATTTAACCCCTTTACATGTAAGATTTGCCATTGGGTTGGCTAAACGGGCGAAGTTATGAACGAAACACCGATAATAACCTGATAAACCAATAAAACTACGTACCTAGATTATGTTCATTGGATTAGGCGATTCTTGCATATCCTTTATCTTCGCAGGATCAAAAGATATTCTATCCTTAGAGACAATGTGGCCAAGAAAGGAAACTGATTGAAAACAAAATTCACACTTGCTAAACTTCTCATATAATTCATTTCTCCTAAGAGTAGTTAGAATAATTCACAAGTGATTTTCATGGTCTTTGTAGATTTTGTAGTATACCAAGATATAATCAATAAATGACACAAAAAATTCATCAAGATATTCCTTATAAGCTCTATTCATTATATCTGTGAAAATAGAGGGTTCATTAGTCAGTCCAAAAGGCATTACTGTAAACTCATAATGCCCATACCTGGTTCAAAATTCTATTTTTGGAATGTCTTACTTCCTCAGAAGCAACTGATAATATCCATATCGAAGGTAAACCTTTGAAAAATATTGAGCTCCATGAAGTTGATCAAATAAATCATCAATGTGAGGTAGGGGATACTTGTTATTTATTGTTATAGCATTGATCTCCCTGTAGTCAATGCACAACCTCATAGATCCATCCTTCTTCTTAATGAAAAGAATATGGGCTCCCCATAGAGAAAAACTAGGGAGAATAAATCCTTTATCACTTAATTCCTCTAGTTTTTTCTTTAGTTACACTAATTCCATAGTTTCTATTTTAGAAGGGGTCTTTGATATGGGACTTGAACCAGGAATTAAGTCAATGGAAAACTCGATTTCCTACTCTCAAGGATGTCCAAGTAAATCCTATGAAAACACATCAACATATTCTTTCACAATAGGTACGTACTTTATTTGAATATTCCTTTCCTCATCCATAGCTATTGTATTCCCTTCCTCCCCAATAATTGAATTTAGTAGATCTATTGGGGGTGAATCTAGATGAGAATCAAGTGGTGATGTTTCTTTCTTAAAGATAAGGGATTCCACATCTTACTTAAAAATTGTAACCTCCTTCTTCTTGAAATAAATTTTCACATAATGATTCGGAAGACAATCCATACTAAGGGTTATATCAAAGTCAATCATGGGTATGACAATAAAATTAGTAGATAAAGCATGTTTATATGCCATAATGGGGACTACCTGACTCAAATTTGTTGCAATGATACTTCCATTTGGAGTTTTGACTGACAACTACCTTATTAAATAAAACAGTAAATATCTAGTTTAATTAGAAAATTGGGAAGATATGAAAGAATGAAATGATCCAGAATCAAATAAAGCATTGGATAAGTTTGAGGAAATGATTAAAGTTCCTACCACTACGTCATTAAGAACTTTAATATGAGCAGTTGTGATCGTATAAGATTGTCCCTAATCCCTTGGAATTTTCTATGGAACATTTACTTGAAGATTTGGACAATCATTATCATAGTGTCCCATATACCTACAATTATATAATTGAACATTAATTTCTTCTTTCTTACCCTTGAAAACACCAGCATGGTGGCCTTTCTGTCCAAAATTGTAGAACGCCCCCTTCCCTTTTAAGTAGGCACTGGGTTGTTTCCTTCCACAATTTTCATAGGGTGGAAAGTCAACTCTTCCCTTCTTACACATTTCCTTATTTCATTTTCCAGAGTTTTCAGAAGCCCTCTTCTTATCTTTCTTTCCTTTAAATTCATAAGACTTAGAGAACTCCTTTTTCGTCTTTATAACATATGAGACTATATCTTTGTATGATGAGAAAGTATTCCAAACCAATGCCTGTCAGAGGAATGGATTTAGTCCATCATAGAATCTATCAATATTTCTCATTTTATTGCATATATAGTCCACAACATGTCCTGTTAACCTTGTAAAGTTAGCTTCATACTTTGCAACATTCTTATCTTCCTTTTTACTCAAATTCAGAAACTGCCTTTCCATATTTTCTCACAGTTCACTAGGAAAGTATTTCTCAAAGAAAAGTTTGTTAAATTCACTATATTCCATGTTTTATATCTCTTCCTACTCCTTTGTTTTTTGAAATATTGACCACCATTGATCGGAATCTCCCGACAGACAAAAAATATGCATGAAAACCTTCTCACTTTTATTACTTCCCAAGGTAAGAAATATCTTCTCTAACGAACTTATCTACTTCTCTGCTACGAATGAGTTTATAGTCCCACTAATTGATTGATTCTGTTTTCACATAAAGTGATCTAAAATAGTTCTTTCAAATTTTGGATCCGGATGCTCCATATGGGTAATGTTATTGTTCATAACCTGAGTAAGTTGTCCCAGTATAGTTATAAGTTTCTCCGCACCAGTCGTAGCTCCATACCCAACACCATTATCTTGAACAAGAGGGAAATCCCTACATGGGATACACACGTTAATATAGTTTCCATTAATTCCACTATGCGCCATTTCTTAATATTTTCATACACTATATTAGGTTATGAATCATAATTTACTATCTCAACTTAGAAAAAAATACTTAACATAAATTGAAATCCTATGCCTGGCTAATATCATAATCATAAACATGGTTTTTTTGAGGAAAAATTTACATTTAAATCCTTCATAATGGATTGTAAGAAAAAATTGAATTATCCTAATAATATCCCCCATGAGTGTCAAACCAGGTGCACAGTAAGACCCATTATCGTGTACTAGGACACCCCAGGTCAAGCCTAAAACTCCTTGTCAGAGTTTTCACTTATAAGTACATCTATTCTAGAACCATGTCCACTTGTATTATCTAGAAATTAATGTATTTTCTAGAAAGATCCACATAATATATTTCACAAAGAAAATTACAGGATGTTCTTATATGTCTATCCTCAAAGACTATCTTAGGGTTTTGTTCCCTAATCTATATATTATAAATCTAGTTTCTAAGTTTTCTACTAAACTTCCTCTGATACCAATAGTAAATACCCGACCTGAGTTAGCCAGAGCCAATGCCCTATTAGATTACATTGGCATGATTACAAGAAGGTCATATTCCGAAGGAATGAATAGTCTAGTAGATTTGGAAACAAGATACATAAATAAGTTCAACATTACAACTTGAAATGAAATACATTATATAAGTTTTATTGGGAACATCCACAACTATACATTTATCTCTACTGGTCATCCATAATAATCTTTTTCGTTTCCTAAGAAAATGAAACATAAGAAAGGGGTGATCTCAAACACTCAGTAAGAGTAAGAAATAAAATAGAGGATATCATAAAAATAAACACTAGCCATGGTGAATAACTAAAAACACATGCCTTTAAAATAAACTTGAACACGATATGGTAGGAATAAGAGCGGAATAAATAATTCTATAATAAAGCATAATCATGGGTATTCTACTAGTCGAATAACCTCATTAACTTTAAATTACTAGTTTCATATTGAGGGAAGTGCATATGCTGGAAATTCTAAAACATACCTTCAAGGCCTCGGCCAAGACATCTAAAAATGATTAAGGAATCATCTAAAACCATATCTAAAAATGGGAAAGGCCTCAACCAAGTCCATATATATTTGTCTCATGAGACATACCGATGCATCAAGAAGATATAGCAGGCCCCAGCCATCACATAATATGTTCAATGCATTACTCATATGAATAGGGATACCCATAAATAATATATACATTCATATTGAAACTAAAATATGAAATGTAATTAACTTTTCCAAATCATTAAACATAAACACTAACCATTTGGAGTAATATGATGAATAGTTTCAAGATAGCACATACATATTCAAACTAATCATAAACAATTAAACAAAATATGGTATATGATATCATAAAACATTAGTCCCATTTATAATAATAATAAATAAGACTATCGAAACAAATGAAAATACTCTTATAAGATCATCGAGTAATTCTTGAGATAAATACTCTTTTACTTTGAAAAGAAGAGTTATTTTGGAAAAAGTGTTTGTATAAAACTAGAAAATAAGTAAGGTAGTATTTACATAATAAAATGAGATATTTTTTTAAAGATAATGGTTACTAAAAATATATTATATAGTTCCCTTTAAAATAGGTAAGAATTCAAGAAATTCCTTTGAAGCAGGCTTGTATTTCAGGAAGAATTTTTGAAAGATCCTTTTAAAACATATAACTCCCCACAAATGAAGGTATGATTCTGGTTAGAGCACATATATATAACATTCACACCGAAATTATTAGGATTACATATGAATTAATAATAATTTAATTTAAGTAAGTAGATAATAAAATTAACCCGAATGAAAATGGAGGTTCGGGTGAAAAACCCTTACCTTAAGCCCAAATGTTCTACTATTGACCATATAGTCCTGAATTATAAAATTAGACTCATTAATAACTTAATTAATAACCTATTATACATGTATTTGGTTTATCATAACTTTTTAGTTAATTTATGTACTTATTGATAAGTTATAATATTGAATTCCATCATTCTGGAGTGTTCATTTTCTTGATTTTCATAATTGGTTCACTTGTTTTTAAGTAATGGATTTCATTTGGAATGGATGAAAATATCCATAATTGAATTTAAATATTTTTTTATGAACATAAATATGTGTCAATGGTCATTTATATCATTTGGTTTCATGTAATTAGGATGAATCATTAGATGAAATATTAATGAAAATCACTTAGATTATTTTAGCGGTATTTTGATTATTATGAATTACTTTGGTCATATGATTTAATATTATGTACATATACTGGTTCTTGAATATTAAATAGGTTATAATACATATATTATATCCTTTTTAAACCATTAAAATGGTTTCATTACCATTTTTTAAGGGGAAATTGAAGAACGAAACTTCGTCATCCAGGAAGGTTGTAAATTGGCACCCCACGAATGATGATTTTGTTTATAAAATAAAAGAGAGAGGGAGAGAGTAAGGATATTTATGATGTTTCTTCCATTCACATGATATAATTACATTAGATAGATTATTATAGAGTTATCAAGGTCATTTGGACTGAGGAGGTGAAGAGAGGATAACAATAGAAATGAACTTGAAATGAAATTGAAAGAAATAAAATGTGAATTTACCTCTTGAATCCACCTCCTTGAGAATCACATTAAGGGAAGAGGTTTTGGTCTTCTGGAAATAAAAATAGCTCTTGGATGTGGGGAGTTACTAGGGAAGGGTATTTGGTAATAACTTTTAGGATATTCATGTTTTAGAGTAGTGAATAGAAGAGGGAGTGAGGAGAGTTTTTTATAGTGGAGGAGAGGGGTGGTTTGTTAATATCTTATTCATTATTTTATTATTTCCCTAAAGACAGCCAATAGTGTTGATTCATGTGACCCCTAATAGCAATAAGTTCACGTGAGTTCTAAATAAGTGTGATTACATCATCCATGATGCTTGGAATAGTGAATTTAACTGATAATGTATATATAAGATAAATTACTGTATTTTACTATTTATAAAAAATTCATATGTTTCAGAAAAATCCCAAAAAATCACTCCAACCATTTCTTGATGTATAGAATTAAAAAATTTACTCTATTTTTTGAAAATATTTTTTTGAATATTATTAATTTAATTTTTAAATAAAATCATAGTTTATCCAAAAAATAACAATTTCAAAACTATAATTTATTTTAAATATCATTGAAAAATTATTGAATATCTCATTAACTTATAATATTAAGAAAATAAAATAATAATATTTTTTACTATCCATAAGGTTAATATTAATATTCAATTAAAATTAAGTTTGTCTTATCAGAATCTAAATATCTTACTGAATGAAACTGTGTATGCTGGTTTTTTGAATTTCAAATCATAATGGAGGTAAAATTATGTTTACTAGATAGGTTCTAACAAAGTAGTTTTTTTTGTAGAGACTTAGTCTTTCATGCATTCAATATTAAGTTTATGTCCTAAATATTTGGGTGTTATAAATTTCATAAATAACCATGGGCACGAAGGTCCAACATAATAATGGAGGGAGAGATGAATCACATTCCATAATATTTAAATTAATAATAAATAATTGCAAACCAATGAAATAAATTAAATTAAAACATCCAAAACATACACATGACTTGGTTAATCTCCTGAATGATCATACATGAAACACATATGCAATGTTAAATGGATAACATTCATTTACTATTTGTTCTTTATTAACAAGATAAACATTCTTGAATTGATTAATTAATTAATTAATTGGTCCCAATTTATCTTAATGACCATCTAAATCCTCTTGGAGATAAACATCATAAAGTAATTAATGGATGAAAAAATATTTATAGTTTTTTTATAATAAATTAATTGAGCGTTTAAAATTCATTAGACCCCTTATTAAATTATAAAAAACTTAAGGTGAAAACCAAAGCAGTAAGGTTTTAATGATTCAATTTTCAATTTAATTTATTTTAGTTATACTAGTAATTGGGAGGCTACATGACATATACTATCCAGATACACTCCATGTACCTCAGTTGACCTATATCTGTATTACACACATGGGTATTTGGTGTGTTGACTTAGAAGGAATACACAATGTGTACACGATAGCTACACACCATGTATCCACTTACGATGCATCCAACATAATCACCTAGGTCTTCAGAATGTTTCTAAGATTGATCCCATGGTGTGTATAATCTAGTTAAACACCATGAATACCTTATGTTGTGTCAAATTTTCTCAAAAAACGGATCAATGTATATTTAAGATGCAGAAAATGATAAACTGCATGGATTGTACACTACATACACATCGTGTATATCATTAATTCTCAAGAAACTTTATCTCACATAGTTTTACCATGTATAATTACCACATAGATTGCATGATTTACACTGCTACCTTGTGTAGACTACACGACCCGTATGCTTGCTACATGTTATGAAATCCGACATCCTCTGTTATAGGTCGGACCAGTCTACACATGGTGTGAAATAAATGAAAAAATTTCAATTAAATTATCAATGTCTCATATACCCTTAACACATATTGGTATAGTGTACATGGGAACACTATGTGTACTCTGGATACAAGCCGATGACCTAGTTTTACTGGCCTAAAAATTGGCTCTTATCAATGGAATCTCCTGTCATTATTCATCTATGCTTAGACCTTTAATAAAATGAAACCATTGAATGAACATGATTAGTATGTCAATAACATGTTAATTGAAGTAGAATTAAATAATGGATAATATGAAATGAAAACATAAAACCACTTTTGTGTATAGATAAACACTTAAATAAATTATTTTAAATTTAAACACGACTGCTGTGATACCACTTTCAGAATTTGGGCACAATGGTAGCATGCAGTGGTAGGAGATATTTAAAATTTGTTTTAATATTTTGATTCCTAAAAACCCAATATTATACCCTTCATGTTAAATTTATAATCAATTTATTTAGATCAAAAGAAATTAAATTCCTTGGATTAGAATCTTTCGTTGATGTGGATGTTGATAATCTAAAAATTCCCTTTTGAACTCTCTTCATTTCCCTGTGAGGATCTAAGGGTTGAATCTCTCTAGCAGTGATCCATATGTGTTCCTTAGAACTATAAGCAATGAAAATCTACCTTCAGTATCTAACATGGTGAATCAATTATCTCAAATTGTTTGTGTCGATCGGTCATCCTTCAGTCTTGAAGGAATCTATATTGTAATTCTCATTCTTGAGAGGGAGAGAGAAGGTGGTGTCAAGAGATAATTCATTGTGCTTGATAATTATCTATTTTCGATAGTTTTTATGACTAAATAGCCATAATGAACTATTTATAGAGCAATATTTTGGTTTAAGAAATATTTTAATTACATGATGGACCTTAAAATAATATCACATCCTTAGTAAAACCCATGCTTAAAAATATTAATATTAATATTAATATTATTTTGTGACGTGAACCAACATGCGCATAAATAAACTGTTATTTATTGGCTTGTAAATGAATTTCCATCACCAAACATGATATTTGTCTATTCAAAATCATTAAAATTTATTGAATACCCAAATAAATATTTTATTCATAAATAATTAACCAATAAATACTTTTTATCAATAAAATGAGAAAAAAATTATCCCTCTATCTTGAGAATAATATATATTCAGTTAATTAAATTACATATAATTTAACTGGGATCATTGGTGAAACTTAGTGTGTGACCCTTCTTTCTGTTTGGAATTAGGCATACTTTCCTAAAGTCAAATGATACTATTTAAAATGGGTTAAGTCATCCAAGATAAATAACTTAATTTCACAAAAATTACAACCACATATGAATGCTCACTATGTTATATGACCCCTTATATCAAAATATCAAATCAAGAAGGTTTCACATCTGTGTCACCAGCCAATATGCTCGATATTTTATTCTTTGACTATCTGAAATAAATAGGTCATTACACCATAATTATGGAATTTAGGGTGGTGGATCTATTACAATCAAAGGAACAAGATATCATCTTCAATAAATATGGAAGAGAAAACTCCTTCCTCAACCAATACATTAATAACATATCAATCAGGATGAACCCAATGTATCTAGCTTCACCATAGTTTATTATAGTCATGTTTTTTGAAATAAATCTATATATGTAAGTCGTAACATGCATTAATAAAAATATTAAAGTATAAATACCATTACACACGCCCATGGATAGAAATATATGATAAAACCAAAACATACAAAATTCCTACTACTGGGCTTGTTATCATAATCTCTAATCTGGAATACTACCAATTGTGAACTTCATGAGAAGAATCCTCATCCTCTTACAAGTACTCACACATGAATTTTTTTTATTGTGCGTCCCATCATAGTTCGTTATCCAACAACTTGGAATTATTTAAGAATATCATCATAGCACTTCAAGGTTCTAATCGTAGTAGGGAAATGCTATGATATTACTATTGAGACGCATACTTTAGGACATTATTACATCAGACTCATGTAGAAAAATGAAAAATTTGTAATCAGTTGTTTTATTAATATTCAATACCTAAAATACACACGTAATTAAAGTAAAAATAGTTGGTCAAAGGACACCAATTCCAACATATACCATATATTAAATCAATGGTTGTCAATTGATCTACACTATGCTAACTAGGGGGACCCCATCCAATATTTTTTTGAGGTTAAAAAATGCTACAAAGGTCTCCAAAATTGAGTTTTTAGTTGGGATAACCTAAATAGTTTAATATTGAATAATATTTTAACTTCGTTTAAGTGAGAGTTATTTTAATTTATTAGTAGTGGTTGAATTTATTCTAAGGGATTACATTCATATGGATATTATGGTTTTAAAATTGTATCATTTTATATATTTTAATTTTATTTATAATTAAATATATGCGTGTTTTCTGGTATTTACATATAATAAATCAGTTGTACAAATAAACCATATGAAAATAAATATTTATTATTAAATTAAAATAATAAATTAAACAAATTATTTTACTTTTGAAATTGCATTAATATATATATATACCAATTTAAGTAGTGTCTATATATAAATATGTGTGTGTCAATATATATGTATATATATATATATCTCTGTGTGTGTTTATGTGTTTATTCTAATATATGTCAATAAATAAATATATGTAAATAAATAAAAATATGTAAATAAATAAAAATATGTAAATAAATAAAAATATGTAAATAAATAAAAATATGTAAATAAATACATACATGTAATTATTTGGTCATGTATGTGTGAAATATAAATATGTACATGCGTGTAAATATGTGCATGTGTGTGTGTATCAGTATTTTGTAAGTACACCATATATAAATTTATTTTAAAGAATATGTCATTATCATTATCATTAAATATAGTATATAAACATATTTAAAGTAAATATTTTTAAATTCAATATAACAAATTTATAACTAAATATCCAATTATATGTGAATATGTATAAATACATATATGTAAATATATATACATATAAATTTACATGTAATGTATAAAATTTATATCTGAATATAAAATATATAGATATATTTTAAAATTTATTTAAAGAAATTATATAAATCATATGAAATAAATTATTATACATTTTATTTAAAATAATATCTAACAATTTTTTATATTATAAAAATATATGAATATATATATACTTATACAAATGTATATATAATTTTTATATATACATATCTGTGTGTATTAATAAATAGAAATATATTTATATTTATATTCTAATATATTTAAATGAATATTAACATATAATATATATAAATAAATATAAGTATATACATATGACAAACATAAAATCTTATATTTAATAAATGTATTTAAAAATAACTATATAAATTTATGATAAATAAGATGCATGTAAATATATATATATATGTATGTATATATGTATATATATTTCATAAAATATAGAGATAAAAAACACAGTGAAGTGGTAACGAGTTTAAATTGAAAAACTGATGTATAAAGATCGAATCTAGGCATATGCACGGGTGAATAGGAGGTCAAGAAATGGGAAATAGTTGATAAAAGGGTCATTTTGAGTGATAAAGGAGGGGGGGGAGTGTGGGTTCCAATTATGGTGAGGAGAGAGGATGAAAAGAATTGACAAAGGGGGCGTGGAAATCATTGAAAAAGGGGATGTGTAAAGCATTGACAGGGGGGGTGGGTGATTTAAAAAGATGTTTTTGTTAAAAAAATTATCCACACTAAAAAATGAACCGATAAAGGTTCCCTTTATCAGTGATTTTTAGTGCTCATAAAGGGGTCCTTTATCATATCTCTTTTTATCATTGATAAAAGAAGGATTTTAATAATTCTCAAATTAATAGTACTTTTCTAGCGTTGATAAAGCCAATTTTGTTCACTTTTAAAAGCCTGATCTGGGGTGTTGGGAGTGTGGATGAAAAACATTGGCAGGGGGGTAAAGCACTCAAAAAAATAATTTTTTTTCAAAATTTTATCTGTGATCAATAAAGCACTGATAAATGGACCCTTTATAAGTTCATTTTTTAGCAATGATAAGAATCAAATTTTTATGATTCATAAATTAATATCACTTTTATAGAATTGATAAAGCCAATTTTTTTATTTATTTTGAAAGAACGATCTATAGTGGTGATTCTCAATAAATTAAAACTATCTATAGAAACCAGGTTTTTCTCTTCATTACCTCTTTGATTAATTGTTTAATTTTAATTATTAGTTTTTTACACTAGTGTAGTATAGTTTTATTAGTCTATTTGATAATTTATTGACAAGATTATGTTGTCTTAACAATTGAATTAGAGTTCCAAATTAGGATTCATTCTTCCTCATGGGATCGACAACACTAATTCAGCTGACAATACTATTATGGTTAGTGATTGTATGAAAAATAAAAATTATATGAATTGACTTATTTGAGATTAATTATTCCTTGGGTCTAATCATTTATATGGAATCATTTCAAGAGAGAAATAAAAACCATCAATAGTCGACCAACACATTTCATATGTCATTACTTATCAATCCTCATTTTTTTCATTATTTTAATCATGGTTTTGAATTTAATTTTATGTTATTTTATTATTCATTTTATATGATTTTTTATTCATGGTAGTGTTTTCAGGATAATGTACACAATGTATGAAAATTATTCATTATCATAATTGTATTACACTGTATACCGAGAGGCATCCACTACATGGATGATAGAAAGTTATGATTGGTGGAGGCTACAAAGAGAATGGTTGAATTATAGTAATCCGTATGGTAATGATGAATTCCATAACAAACATTTGAAGGAAACATACCAAAAAACATGTGAGGGAGATCCCCACATTCAGGACATCCAATGTGAATATAGGGATGATGCAAGCTATGGATTTCAAGTCTTTCGAAAGAAGAGTTAATATAAATGGGTAATGGGAAGACTTTTAAAATATATTAAGTTCAATGAAGTGATGGTGAAAGGGCATTAAGACAAACTCAGAAAACATGAGGAGATGTCTAAATTAAACACAAAATCATATAATAATTGAGAAAAAAATTTAAAACAAATTTTCATGTATTGATTTAAGAAATAAATCATATTAATTAAAAGGCAAGTTGGAGTAAGTGCGAATAGTTGATGTAAAGGTGTACGCATAATACTAGTGTGAATGATCATCATTCTAGAGAATTATAGAAGTGGTGGAATGGAACATGATAGATGTCATTAATGGTATGGTGGATGAGAGATAAAATTAGTGTGGTATAGAAATACAAATCAGATATAAATAAGTAAGTAAAGTTTATATTGGGATTGATATAAATTTTAGTGAGAAAAAACTCATGACACAAGAATAAGAGGTTTCTAATACTTCAAATATTTGTATACACATGGTTCAAAGTGAAATGGTGCAACATGAAGTGTTGAATAATGATGTGTTCTATATGTCTAAGGATGATTAACCAATAGTACATGAAGTAGAACTAGAGGGAACTGCTACTGAAGTTCTCATATCCCATAATGAATTCATAGAGACGATGATGGGATATTAGAATTTTTATAGTTATTATATTTTATTTGACTCTATATGAAGTTGTTGTTGTAATCTCAGAGAAGCGTTCATGAAATGTTTAAAAGTGGTTGAAGTGATTTTGGATGTTTTTTTATCTTTTGAAATGTGTATTTTAAGTAGGAGTTGAGAAATGGAAAATTCCATGCATGTATGATTTTATCTTAATTCATTGAGATTTCAATACATTTATGATCATAATTATTTTAAAGTTGGTAGTATACGTATTTAAAGAAGAATGTATTTCTTTGAGTAGAACATATATCTTTGAGATGTGGTAAGAATTTTTCAATTCCATGAGCTTAATCCTTTACAACTAAAGATAATCCATTGGGTTTTATATAATTCCTCATAATAATAATCATTTACTATTGAACATAATACATTGATTAAGAATATGAATTATATGTAAGACCTCATGAATTATATAAATTATGAGTTTATTTGGAGTATAAACATGATTTTTTAGGAACACAATATTATGAAAAAATAAAATAAGACAACACATCATGTGTAGTTCTTCAATGATCATTAATAAATTTTTTATTTTTATTCATTTTGGTATGTATTTTATCAAACTGAAGGTTATGCCCTGTAGAGGGTAGTATTTCATGCCATAAGAACTAGAGCTACATGGAAGTGCTACAATCTCATTCTTAACTGATGCCTTTAAATTTTTTCATTAAGCATGTTTTTTCTATTAATAAGAGGATCATGGAGCATAAATATTATGAGGGAAGAATCATGTGGATGTATCAAGGGAGTTTATAGAAAAAATTGAAATCCTTATTTTAACTATTCATCATGGTGTGAGGTATGAAAATTATTGGCCAAATATATCATGCAATAGAACATTATAAGAATTTCAATAATAATATATAGAAAATAACTTTTAATTTTTTTTCTGAGAAAATAAATGGATCAAATGAATAATGGAATCCTATTTATTAATTTTTTTTAGAGAGAGGATGATACACTGCTATGTTTAGGTTAATGATCCTGAAAACCATCTACATGTGCATCATTATTATTTTAAAATAGGTTTGGGAAATCTATTTCTTATGATGATGAACTAGAAACTATCTCCTGAGGATTAAGATTATATTTTGATTCTTTCATGATCACATGAATATGTTTCTCATTATTATATTTTTACAGGAAGGATGATTTTCATCCACTAAACTATATTTTTTTGGGTATTATAGGAACTTTTTTAAGCATATCTATTTTTTATGATGAAAAATCATGAAGTATATGGAATAAATGATTTATTTGAGAACAAATGATGAATCATCAAGGAAACGTGGTTCCAATATAAACAATGTTGTGTATTCCTAGATGAATATATGTATAATACATTATCAAATCTTGTGTAATAATTTTATGTCCTTATAAAAACATCCATTTTATTATGATAATAAAATCAATATACTAGATAAATGAATAAATAGACAATGAGTGGGCCCTCACACTAAATCCAAACCTTAAGAAAATCTCACGCGTGCTCCCTGAAATTAATAATTTTTTATATGCGTGTAGAAGGAAAGTTATGAAGATAATTGAAAAATTAATCAATCATCGAATTTTGATTCTATAAAAATGATTTTGTTAAGGAAAAATAGTAACAATAATTCACCCCACCTCTTAGTAGTACCATAAAATATCTGGGATCTACTAGTGGTATCTAACTATACCCCCAAGGTTCTACTCTTCATTATATCTTAGATAAAATAAATTATACTAATAACATTGGTGTTCCCTTTTTGGATGGAAATAACATCCATGGATGGAATAATAAAATTCTATAATATCTGTTATCTCATGGTTTTTATGTGAGAGATGCTGGCATTATCATATATCAAATGATTAAAAATTATGGCATGATAAAATTTATATATAATAGAAATATTGAGATAGATTATATGAAAAGAAATGAAATTATATCTTCAATGTCGGATAAAATTTATAACAAGGTGATGGGCCTACAGTCTTCTAATGAAATGTTGGATATGATTGAAAACATGTATAAGGGGAACATCAAGATAAATGAAGTTAAAGTGAAAATCTATAGAGAAATTTAATGATATGAAAATGGATAAAGATGACATTTTTGATAACTATTTCACTTGGGTGAATGATATAGATGTTCATATTTGAGGCTTTGAGGAAAAGATTTATAATTAAACTATGGTTACAAAATAAATGAGAAATTATTTATATAGATTTGATTCAATGATCTCTACTTTGTAATAGATTCATGATATATCCCTCAATGATATACACAATAGCATCTAGAATCATGACATGATAAATCTTAATATTTTAATTTATATATTTAAAAATAGAATGAAATTTAAATAAATGAATAAATAAATGAAAAATGAAAAGGAATATGATTATTATTGTGGCTTAGATAGAGATGATGAATGTGATGAAAGTAGTAAGAAAGTCATTTCACTAATGTAAAAGATATAAAAGATAGGAAATTGAAAATATAAGGGAATGAATCCATATAATTTTTCTAAATTGAGTATAATTAGAAGCATTAATATAAAGTTCCATTAGAAGTTAAATTATATGTAATCCAAAGATGAGGAAGTTGAATAATCAACATATATGATGCAAACAATCAAACACAAGACATCAGACGAATGAAGAGAAAGATGTTGGAAATATAGGATGATGAAATATCTTCTTCAAGTGTTGTTCCCAAAGAAAAATGGTTTAGAATAAACTATAACTATAATTTACATGTTAAAATTACAAGACAGAACTCCAATAGTAGATAATAAGAGGAAGATGATGCGTACATGATTCATTTATTAAATACATTACAATAAGTCAGTCTTTAAAAAAAATATTGAGATCAATATAGAAACTAAAGGTTTAATAATGAATTTTATAAGTTAGTGATTTTTTATGATGAGTTTCCTAGAAAATAAAATTAATACATTGAAATGATAAAAGAGCTCTAGGTGAATGTGGATGGTCAAGAATGAGTTATACATGAATCAATGAATAAGATTACTACTCAACAACTAGAACACAAGAATAATTAGTTATGAAATATTGTGACTCAGATGAACCTTTTAAAATTGAATATTGACTTTGAAAAATCAATTAAAGTAAAGGATAATTCACCAACTAAAAAATGTTTAATTAAAAATTGTGTAGTCTCTACCCACATTAGCTCTTAAAACTAAAAAATCATTCAACCATCCACCATCCAATTTTTATTAAAAAGGATAAACACAATAAACGTGATAATAAGGGTCTAAGGAGGTCTAAAATAATGCAGACCAAGGGAATCCCCTTGAATTAGGTTCACCCCCTCGGGTTTAAAAAGAGAGATATGAGAAAGACAAGTAACATGGGTACCATGGTGAGCTAGAGAAGCCAGGTGATCCGCCACTTTGTTCCCCTCTCACCAGGTGTGAGTGACAATAATATCATCATTGAGGAGAGCTCTATATTTCTAGATGATATAGGATATTGACTAGGGGGTAGAGCCTTTTCCAACGAAGGAGGTATAGATGATCATGGAGTCTGTTTCCATACAAGAGATCTGGATGTTCTACTGGGCACAAAGATTGAGTCTGGTTAGGACTGCTTTGGCCTCCGCCTGAAGGGAGTTCCCACTCCCATAGTGAGCTGTGAAGGCCATGAGAACTCTCCCCTATAATCTTGAACAACACCTCCAACCTGAGTGTAGAGACCCAAATCTTGACGTACATGGACATTACATTACTTTTGCGGAATACTTAGTACATAACAAACACACACACACAAGGATCGTAATAGTTTAGTGTCTTTGGAAACTCAGAATATAATCTTCTAATCATGGTGAAAGATCTTCAAAATCTCCCATAAAGATCCTCCTTTTTTTTACCTAAAACCTTTCTTTATATCCTGGGGAAAAGAAAACATAAAATGGTGAGCTCAAATTCTTAGTAAGGGTAAACAAAAGAAATATCAATCACATCATTTTCATAAGAACATAACATTTTGGAAATCTTAACCTGCAAAAGAGAGAATAATTTAATAACATGGGATAAATCATAGTAGTGAAATGAAATCCCAATAATCATAACTTAAAACATGAAACTTTGTGGCATACACACATAATCATAGAGAATCATTTCTTATTAGTCAAGACTCATTGCCAAGACTATCTTAGTGGACAAAGTCCATTTCTGAACCGAGTCACCCTCGTTTCAGTCCTGTTTCACTGAACCGGTATAACCTACCATTCCAGCCATGTCTATCTCATGAGATATAAAATCTTTACCCAATGCATTGGAGGGAGATATATATCTTACCCATCTCATAATGATACCATTCTTATGTGTGACACAAAATCATAAATCATACATCATTGCATAACCCATGTAATAAAAATGGGATTCTTAAACATCATGACATCATAAAACAATTCATATAAGATAAAGGAATTCATAAAAATAATTTCATCACAACATAATCAAATAAATGTTACAATAGGTATAAAAACAGAACCCTTTATTATCTTAGATGGAAAATAATTTTGATAAAACACTTGAACTCCATTCTTGAGGAAAATATCCTTTCTACTTCAAAAACATTTTTCCTTTCTTAAAATGTCATAAAATTTTAAACTAAAATAAGTTGATTAAAAATAAACTTGAAAAATTTTAAAGGAAGCTTCTTGGAAATAATTTTTTAAAAATCCATTCATGCCGTATAAGTTAAAAAAAACATTCTTCGTACTTTTTTCGGAAAAGTCAAAAAGTACCTCGTACGAAAAATAACAAAAGATTCCTTTCATATATTTTACTAAAAACTCACAGAAGGGTAAAATTGGATTTAAACAATTGTATATGGATGGAAATAATATTACATATTGAGGAAACATGGATTTGGATGATAAAATACACCCCAGTAAATACTAAAGTATAAACAATCTCGAATAAAAATGAGATTGTGATATTTCCCTTACCTTAGGTCCGATTTGCTTAGTATGTGTCCAAACCTCCTGTATAATGATTTAAATAATGTCATTGACTTAATCCAGAATCATACTCATTGTTATGATATCATATATGGTTCACTTATGGCTTTATATTACCCGTTCTTTTGTAAATTCCATGTTAAAGAGCATTTTGGGTAAAATCGTTTCATTTGTCATCCGTGTTTTGACTTGTAATTATTCATATGATTACTTAGATCATGATTACTTAATTCCAGAATATAAAACAAGATTTATATATAATATATATTCAGAATATATATATATATATATATAATAGATCAGTAAATGGAAAGAAATACACCGTTCATGGAGACGGTAGACCGTTCGTACGCATGAACGCTGTTTTCTTTTCCTTATTGAGTTGAATGACATTAAGTAGATGACATACATATATATACACATAAATCCAGAATCATTATTATGTCATATATTTCATTATTACTTATTATATATACTTTATAATCATTCATGAATGGTTAACGTGGAGAATGAATCTCATCGCGTCGTGGAGACGGTAGTCTGTACGTACGCACGAGCGATGATATCGTTCTCATGATCGTGGAATTGTATTGGAGTGTATGTATACTATTTCAGAGTCAATATCAATTTAAAATAATCATATATAGTTATTATGTACACCATTATACCCATCCAAGTAAGGTGGTGGTGGAAAATAGATTACACCACGGCGTGGAGACGGTATTCCGTACGTACGCGCGCGCGGTGATTTCGTTTTCCGTAGGACCGATAGATGGTGAAATAGGGTTGTTTCATACTTATAATAACATATCAGTATATGAGTGATACTGATTTTATTACTTCATAACGAAACAACCTAAGAAGAATAAGTGGAAGAAGAAATAAAGATAAAAGAATCAGTAATGGACATTACCTCTTCTTTGAAGTGCCTCTTTGAGTCCTCCTCTTAGGGTACTAAAATTTGTCTTTGAAGAAGACCAGGACCTCTAGGATGTTTCTAGGGAAGTTTAGAAGATAATTGGTTAGGGGTTGGACAAGCTTGAAGGCTCAAAGTGGTGTGAGGAAGAGGGGGAGGAGGTGCCCTTTTATAAGGGAGGAGAGGGGCACCTTCGGAATAACTAAAAATATTATTTTATTATAAAGTCATGTTCGGTTTTAAATTGCTCCAAATTGATTTATTTAGAAGCTAATGTGGGGAAGGGTCGAAATACTCTCATCCAATATAATTTAGACAAGTTTAGGTATCAATTGTAACCTTATCATTTAGATTTAACTTTAAGTTAGATAATTTAACTTTCACCGTGTCTTCTTGTTTTATTACACTATAAGGTTAATAAACTTACTATATCAAACCAAACGAACCCCAAGCTTTTTATTATTAATATATATAACCTTATCTAAGTCATTTGGGCGAACCTTAGATTTTTAGGAATAAAATAAAAATTAATAATATAATATTTGTTTTAAAAACTATTTTATGTCAATTTTGACACTATTTAGTAATTGATTTTTGTAAAAATCATAACAGAATTATTATCTCGAACCAAGTTAATTAAATTAATAATAACATGTTATATTAACCTAGAAAATTATTTTAATTCATAAAAAGTCTCAAATTACATTTATTTGTGTATTTATAACATCAATTATGTCAATATTTCATTAATAAGATAATTACTGTATCATCGTTGTGTCATAAATAAATTAAATTATTTAATGTCTAACAATTACAAATAAAATACCATTATGTATTAAATCTTTTTATCTTTCCAATTAATATTTATAGTCGAATTTATCTTATGTATAACCCCATATTAAAAATGATTTACTTATTAAACTTTGATTTTAACTATTTTAACCCTTCTTTAAATAAATTAATAATAAATGTCCTAATCTAATCCAAGTGGGAATAAATGGTCATATTTTATTCCTAAGGTTGTTTTTGGTCGAATTACACTTGTCCAATAGAATTAGGACATGTGTTAGGGTAATAGTATTATCATTTTTACCCTTAATTACCCTATTTACTTTTAACTGTGGTAAAAAAAAGTAAAAAGTTACTATTCACCAAAAATAATTTTCATCTTATTGAACCACATTTTACTTACTGAAAACATCCGTGTCTCTTGGATTTTTGAAATTCCACTCACAGAAGCGGTAAAATTAAATTTTATGAAAAATTCATTTTTTTAACTACCACTTAGTGGTTTCACTATTCATCAAAAAATGAAAGTTTCCAGAAAAATACCAAAAATTAGGCCTAAACTATATTTGATATTATGAATTCATAAATGATGTCTATTTTACCAAATTAAAAACATATCAGTTGCATTAATTAATTTAAAAATTAAATCCCGTCGTCAAAACAAATAGCGTGTTTTTAAGAGATAATAACTATCAAAAGATTGACACTTGTTTATGTCTGGTTTAAATGTGAAATTACATACAATGACCAAGATTGTATTAAATTGTAAAAATATATTCTAAATATACTTTAAAACCACTCAAATTAATAATTTATCACTATTAATTATTTCGATTAAAAAAGTTTTTTTTAATTATAATTTAGTAATTTTCACTATTCATCAGAATATGAAAGTTATCCGAAAAGTACCAAAATTTCAACTTAGGCTAAATTCGATACTCCGAATCCAAAAATGAAGACCATTTTGAAAAATAAAATTTACAAAATTTCAAAAAGTGGTTATTACTATTCATAACGGCTAGTTTTAATAATATTTTAATAGCATAATGTTGTTTAGTAAAACTCGTTATTGCGTATTACACACGCTATCGAGGAAGGTCGCGATTGCGTGTAATGAAAGGCAAGTCAAGGAAGCGTGTTGTGCAAGCTACTTTTGGTGTAGTGTATAGCACAAGACATTAATGAAATTAAAATGAATATTTTTCATAAAATCTCGGGCTGTTACATTCTACCCCCCTTAAAATGAATTTCACCCTCGAAATTCATCGGGGTTATAAATGGTTTACTACTCGAAAGTTTCTTTAATAGAAACCCACATCGTAAAAAGGAATACCAAAACTTGGCTTTTAAAAACTAAAGTATGAAATGTAACGATTACCCAAATAAACTAATCATTGGGTTTCTACATAGGTGAAAATATGGATATGGAAGAGAAATCTAACCATCAGGTTCTGATGGAGAGTGGTAGAGAACATGGCTATGGAAAAGCCAACAATCAAAAAGCCATAAATTTGTGACGATCTAAGGTACCATCTGATTCATCAGATATAAGAGCACTAGGACAACATTTTTGGTTTTCAAGATCATTTCCCTAAAGTTGATGAAATTGGAATTAGAAGAAATACTTTCGTGATTTTGGTATAGTCTCACCATTTGTCGTTCTTTGGAAAATTTCCACTTCATCTCTTAAAGAAATGAAGTTTAATTTGTCATTCGTGATGTGTTAGCAGATCATGTGATAGAATGATGGGTCATTCCATCTGTCTCAAACAAAAGGTTAGAAAAGTTATCAAAAAATACATAAGTCCGTCTATAGTGAGATTAATCATATATAGTTCCTAAAATGGACTTATACTTCATATATCATACTGCTTAATATAATAAAACTAGTTTCTACTAAACAGGGACTTCCTGTAGGCCAGTGGTAGGCGATAAAGGCCAGTCGCACTTCGGTTGTGGGTTTGATTCCCACAGCCTTGTCCGACGCGATGGGCTGTCGCCCGTCCTGCAGGTTGTTCTTTTTCTAAAACTAAATTACTATAACATCACATAAATAATATCAAAAAAAGTTCTATCCTTAAACAATACTAACTTATGGTTAACATAATCCATTCCAATCTTTAGGCTTATCTAAAATAATTTGGTCCAATCTCATAGTATAAAGAAAACGATAACTTGAAATGTCATCAACCAAGCATGTGAATACCATCATTTATCCCCCATATATCTTGTTGGTCACATTCCAATCATGTGAATACCTTAATGATGTATTCTCTTGAAAAATGAATACCCATTAAACCTTAGTGAAAACATGAATGCTGTCAAAAGTTAACTCTTTCCACATACCAAAATCCAAAAATTCTATATACTCAAACCATGATATAACCTTCTCCTTATATCAGTCATGATCTCATGAATACTATCAAACATTTAATTTTCTCCTTATCCCTTCATTATGCGCATATCATCTACATTCCAAAAATATCTGAATAACCTTTCATGGATACTGGTAACATTAATCATACACTTTCAAAACTCAAGGAAAGACAACAGTGTAACAATCCTTAGATGTCTCTTTATTTCATAGTACCATGAGATTACTTATACAACATTACACATGATAAACATGTAATCATTCCACTACATTCTTAAACCATTGACCGAGCTTCAATAATTCTTTCATATCACATATCATTTGTAGTCTCTTCATCATCATCCACATAAATACTACCCATACGACCATACTGATTCTCTTTATGAGACTTTCCCTTAGGGCATTGGTTTTCATAATGCCCGTACATTCCACATTTAAAACATTTAACCATTGTTGATGTCGTAGAAATACCATTATCCTCATCCCTGGTGTTAAACGAACCTTTTCTTTTGCACTTACTGGATTTGTGTCCTTCTTTTCCACACCCAAAGCATCTTCCACATCCTTTGAAACATTCTCCTTGATACCTCTTCCCACATGATTTACATGAGGGAAATTGAACTTTCTTTCCTCTATGATCATCATGAAACTCCATCTTTCTCTTATTATCTGAGTCGGGAAACTTACCAAAGTTGAGATTATTGATCATATTATGATATTGCTAATTAGGAATAATAACGATGTTTGGACTTCCAAATCCCATTTCATTTGGTTTCTCATGAAGAAAATCATTCCATTGTCCATCATATCCTCCATTATCATGAATCTTCCTGTTTCTAGCCATTTTCTAAAACCCAAAAAGAATAGTGTGAGAGGCAAAAATCATGCTAGGGAAAAAAACATAGTAAAGGGGGAGCACCCTCAATATCTAACATCTTAGGTTAAATTCTAAGATCATTACTGTAGTTCTAGGACTATATCCTATACGTATTCTTATCCTTAGGTACATCCCTAGACATACCTTATAAATATCTCTAGGGATCTCACTAACGTTTTCGCATCCTAGTTTCCAAAGGTTGACTAAACCTTTCCTCTGATACCAACTGTAGAGACCCGAAGCTTGACGTACATGGACATTACATTACTTTTGCGGAATACTTAGTACATAACAAAAACACACACACAAGGATCGTAATAGTTTAGTGTCTTTAGAAACTCGGAATATAATCTTCTAATCGTGGTGAAAGATCTTCAACATCTCCCATAAAGATCTTCCTTTTTTTTTACCTAAAACCTTTCTTTATATCCTGGAGAAAAGAAAACATAAAATGGTGAGCTCAAATGCTCAGTAAGGGTAATAAAAGAAATATCAATCACATCATTTTCATAAGAACATAACATTTTGGAAATCTTAACCTGCAAAAGAGAGCATAATTTCATAACATGGGATAAATCATAGTAGTGAAATAAAATACCAATAATCATAACTTAAAACATGAAACTTTGTGTCATACACACATAATCATAGAGAATCATTTCTTATTAGTCAAGACTCATTGCCACGACTATCTTAGTGGACAAAGTCCATTTCTGAACCGAGTCACCCTTGTTTCAGTCCTGTTTCACTGAACCGGTATAACCTACCATTCCAGCCATGTATATCTCATGAGATATAAAATCTTTACCCAATGCATTAGAGAGAGATATAGGTCCCACCCATCTCATAATTATACCATTCTTATGTGTGCCACAAAATCATAAATCATACATCATTGCATAACCCATGTAATAAAAATGGGATTCTTAAACATCATGACATCATAAAACAATTCATATAAGATAAAGGAATTCATAAAAATAATTTCATCACAACATAATCAAATAAATGTAACAATAGGTATAAAAACAGAACCCTTTATTATCTTATATGGAAAATAATTTTGATAAAACACTTGAACTCCATTCTTGAGGAAAATATCCTTTCTACTTAAAAAACATTTTTCCTTTCTTAACATGTCATACAATTTTAAACTAAAATAAGTTGATTAAAAATAAACTTGAAAACTTGTAAAGGAAGCTTCTTGGAAATAATGTTTTAAAAATCCATTCATGCCGTATAAGTTAAAAAAAACATTCTTCGTACTTTTGTCGGAAAAGTCAAAAAGTACCTCATACGAAAAATGACAAAAGATTCCTTTCATATATTTTACTAAAAACTCACCGAAGGGTAAAATTGGATTTAAACAATTGTAGATGGATGGAAATAATATTACATATTGAGAAAACATGGATTTGGATGATAAAATACACCCCAGTAAATACTAAAGTATAAACAATCTCGGATAAAAATGAGATTGTGATATTTCCCTTACCTTAGGTCCGATTTGCTTAGTATGTGTCCAAACCTCCTGTATAATGATTTAAATAATGTAATTGACTTAATCCAGAATCATAATCATTGTTATTATATCATATATGGTTCACTTATGGCTTTATATTACCCGTTCTTTTGTAAATTCCATGTTAAAGAGCATTTTGGGTAAAATCGTTTCATTTGTCATCCATGTTTTGACTTGTAATTATTCATATGATTACTTAGATCATGATTACTTAATTCCAGAATATAAAACATTATTTATATATAATATATATTCAGAATATATATATATATATATATATAATAGATCAGTAAATGGAAAGAAATACACCGTTCATGGAGACGGTAGACCATTCGTATGCATGAACGCTGTTTTCTTTTCCTTATTGAGTTGAATGACATTAAGTAGATGACATACATATATATACACATAAATCCAGAATCATTATTATGTCATATATTTCATTATTACTTATTATATATACTTTATAATCATTCATGAATGGTTAACGTGGAGAATGAATCTCATCGCGTCGTGGAGACGGTAGTCTGTACGTACACACGAGCGATGATATCATTCTCATGATCATGGAATTGTATTAGAGTGTATGTATACTATTTCAGAATAAATATCACTTTACAATAATCATATATAGTAATTATGTATACCATTATACCCATCCAAGTAAGGTGGTGGTGGAAAATAGATTACACCACGGCGTGGAGACTGTATTTCGTACGTACGCACGCGCGGTGATTTCGTTTTCCGTAGGACGGATAGATTGTGAAATAGAGTTGTTTCATACTTATAATAACATATCAGTATATTAGTGATAATGATGTTATTACTTCATAATGAAACAACCTAAGAAGAAGAAGTGGAAGAAGAAATAAAGATAAAATAATCGGTAATGGACATTACCTCTTCTTTGAAGTGCCTCTTTGAGTCCTCCTCTTAGGGTACTAAAATTGGTCTTTGAAGAAGACCAGGAACTCTAGGATATTTCTAGGGAAGTTTAGAAGAGAATTTTTCAGGGTTTGGACGAGCTTGAAGGCTCAATGTGGTGTGAGGAAGATGGGGAGGAGGTTCCCTTTTATAAGGGAGGAGAGGGGCACCTTTGGAATAACAAAAAATATTATTTTATTATAAAGTCAAGTTTGGTTTTAAATAGATCCAAATTGATTTATTTCGAAGCTAAGGTGGGGAAGGGTCTAAATACTATCATCAAATATAATTTAGACAAGTTTAGGTATCAATTTTAACCTTATCATTTAGATTTAACTTTAAGTTAGATAATTTAACTTTCACCGTGTCTTCTTGTTTTCTAACACTATAAGGTTAATAAACTTACTATATCAAGCCAAACGAACCCCAAGTTGTTTATTATTAATATATATAACCTTATCTAAGTCATTTGTCCGAAACTTATATTTTTAGGAATAAAATAACAATTAATAATATAATATTTGTTTTAAAAACTATTTTATGTCAATTTTGACACTATTTAGTAATTGATTTTTGTGAAAATCATAACAGAATGATTAGCTCAAACCAAGTTAATTAAATCAATACTAACATGTCATATTAACCTAGAAAATTATTTTAATTCATAAAAAGTCTCAAATTACATTTATTTGGGTATTTATAACATCAATTATGTCAATATTTCATTAATAAGATAATTACTGCATCATCGTTGTGTCATAAATAAATTAAATTATTTAATGTCTAACAATTACAAATAAAATACCATTATGTGGTAAATATTTTTTTATTTCTAATGAATATTTATAGTCAAATTTATCTTATGTATAACCCCATATTAAAAATGATTTACTTATTAAACTTTGATTTTAACTATTTTAACCCTTCTTTAAATAAATTAATAACAAATGTCCTAATCTAATCCAAGTGGGACTAAATGGTCATATTTTATTCCTAAGGTTGTTTTTGGTCGAATTACACTTGTCTAATAGAATTAGGACATGTGTTAGGGTAATAGTGTTATCATTTTTACCCTTAATTACCCTATTTACTTTTAACTGTGGTAAAAAAAAGTAAAAAGTTACTATTCACAAAAAATTATTTTCATCTCATTGAACCACATTTTACTTACTGAAAACAGCCGTGTCTCTCGGATTTTTGAAATTCCACTCACAGAAGCGGTAAAATTAAATTTTATGAAAAAGTCATTTTTTTTAACTACCACTTAGTAGTTTCACTATTCATCAAAAAATGAAAGTTTCCAGAAAAATACCAAAAATTAGGCCTAAGATATATTTGATATTATGAATTCATAAATGATGTCTATTTTACCAAATTCAAAACATATCAGTTGCATTAATTAATTTAAAAGTTAAATCCCATCGTCAAAACAAATAGCGTGTTTTTAAGAGATAATAACTATCAAAAGATTGACACTTGTTTATATCTGGTTTAAATGTGAAATTACATACAATGACCAACATTGTATTAAATTGTAAAAATATATTCTAAATATACTTTAAAACCACTCAAATTAATAATTTATCACTATTAATTATTTCGATTAAAAAAGTTGTTTTTAATTATAATTTAGTAATTTTCACTATTCATCAAAATATGAAAGTTATCCGAAAAGTACCAAAATCTCACCTTAGGATAAATTCGATACTCCGAATCCAAAAATGAAGACCATTTTGAAAAATAAAATTTACAAAATTTCAAAAAGTGGTTATTACTATTCATAACGGCTAGTTTTAATAATATTTTAATAGCATAATGTTGTTTAGTAAAACTCGTTATTGCGTACTACACACGCTATCGAGGAAGGTCGCGATTGCGTGTAATGCAAGGCAAGTCAAGGATGCGTGTTGTGCAAGCTCCTTTTGGTGTAGTGTACAACACAAGACATTAATGAAATTAAAATGAATATTTTTCATAAAATCTCGGGCTGTTACACCGAGTGTCGCCCATGATGCAAGAGCCATCTGTATTGAGTTTCAAACCATTTGTTGGAGGAGTCCAGCTCACCCATTACCCCTGCGGCTGGGGGAAAATGACTATGTTTATAGTTATAGCTTGTGTGTACTATGTAATTAATGAAGTCTATATTTTTGGATCATAATAATGGAAAATATAATTAAAATAAATATGAATAGAAAAATATAAAATGAGATTTTATATATGATGCATGTCAAAAATAGGTTTGAAGATCACTAGAAGATATAAGGAAGGATTGACAGGTAAGGGTATTATTCTTATGAATGGATGAAATATATTCTAGGAAAATCAAATATATTTATAATAGAGGTAAGTGAAAATTGAAAATAATTGGTGAAAAATCATTAACTATGGATGTAGGTTTGAAATTTCACAAGATGAAACAATAGTGGATTCTTGAAAACAACTAATCCTTAGACATGAAAAAAGATACCAAGATCCTACAATTTATTGAATAACATGATTGGGGGTGTGGTTACTTTTACAAATGAATGATCATTAAAATTCAATGGATTTTGATCCACAATAATTGAGATTAAACATATCAATTCACATGAGGATTTATTTGTTGAAAAACATAACCATAATGTTTTATATGTGAGTATGTTATGTTATGAGGGAAATGAGGTCATTTTTAAGAACACTAATTTTATTAAAAGTGTTAATTATAGATGTATTATCAATTTCTCCCAATAAATTCACTACTTTATTCTCCTTGAGATCCATGGAATTTCTAATTAAAAGATAATTTTGAGCAAGTGATAGAAGGATTGTTTCTAGAGGGGAAATGAATAGTGGGATTTTATTTTAGATTAAAGATTCTAGAAATTTCTATTGTCTTAGTGCTGGAGAAGTGATTACTCTATTTCATAGAAGACCCAACCACATTGGAAAATGGAATTTGAGGAAGATTTCTAATAAAAATTTGTTTGGGGATCTTACCCATTTGATTCAATATAGGGATCACATTTTTATTTCTAATTAAAAGGGAAAAATAGTTATAGGGACGCACAATTGAGAGGAGAAAAAATCAGCAAGACCACTTAAATTAATTCACTCTGATTTTTTTTCAAACTATAAGATACAAATCCATATTTGGTGAAAATAGTTTTATCACATTCATTGAATAATATTCAAGAATAAAAATAGTTTTGTACATATATAAAAAGACACAACTAGTGGACATGTTTGAAATTTATAAAAAGCTGTTAAAAGAGAGTTTGGTCTATATATCTAGAAACAATTAATATATAATGGTAAGGAATACATTAGAAATTAATTTTAATCCTACCTTGTAATTTATAGTATTAATCATCAACATAGGACCCCCTAAAAAACCAAATAAAATGGTCTTGTTAAGAGAATGAATAAGATAATTTTGGAAATGGGGAGAAACATTATTTTTGAATTTGAAGGATCTGTATTCACTTGGAGGGAGGATTTTTTCCCAGCTGTACACTTCCAAAATCTTATATTTATGATAAAAAATTAATATTTTAACATATATGAGAGTTGGTATAACAAGAATTCAACAAATAATTACATTATATTCTTTGGGAGTACTTGCCTCCTAAATATCAATGGGTTGTATCAAGGATAGTTTGTTCAAATAAATTATGATGGTAGCTTTTTGGGGTACCTATTAAATGGGAAAGGCTATATATAATAGAATAGAAAACTTCACAATGCGATTGACTATTATGGTACCATTATTATTTAAAACAAAACCATAAAGAATGATTTTAGTATAGATAGTTTTGGAGAACATTATGGAAAATACCTAGATATTTCTACACAAACTAGTTAGTGATAGCCTAATGTTTAATAGTGTTATAAAGGGTTTAACTATTATTAGAAAAATGATGAAGTGCACGTTCTTGAGAGTTCTAGGAAAAAATATAAAAAGTATAACAAACATGGGGAGATAGAAAATATTATAAGGAATAAATTAGAACTAATCTATATTAGATGATATTTTTAGGTTGAAAATAAAATTTCCTTAATATCTAAGGTTGGAACATATTTAATTGATAAATCCTTTCAATATAAATAATGGATTGAATCTATGGTTTAGATGATAAGTAATTTTGGTATGAATTCCACTTAGGACCTAGTTCTAAGATTTATTGGACAAAAATATCATCAGAACCATATAGATATTAGTCAACAAATTAAATTACAAACACAATTTCTTAAAAAATAATATTATAATTTGTGAAATGGGTGCTCCCAAGATAAAGGGGTTAATTTTGAATAGAGATTCACTGTATTTGGAAATATCCAATCCATAAGAATGTTTCTTATTGTGGTAACTTATAGAAAATAGATAATATATAAAATATATGTCAAGTCTACCTTTTAGAATAGTGACCCTGAAGTGGAATATTATTCAAAGAAACTTGATGGTTTTTTATATAATAATTGAATACTTGTATAAAAATTGAATAAATATATATATAGATTGAAATAGTCCCTATGGGTAGTGTATTAATGGTTAAGAATCTTCTAAAGGGTTTTAAATTTATTAATAAAAATGTGTATAGAAACTTATAAATCAATATAATAATGATTGGTAGTGTTATTTTAATTGTATATATGAGTGATATTATTTTCATAGGTGACCATGGAAATTATTGTCATGAATTTTCCAAGAAAATGATGAAACATTTTGAGATGTACATTCTTAGGGGAGTTGAGATACTTTTTGATACTACCTATAACCCAAAATGGAAATGTTAATTTCATATCCCATGAAATTTATTTTGTATATTTTTTTAAGAATATTGAGATTTAGGAGTCAAAAGAATTATCTACGCCCATTCAAGTGGGACCGATGTTTTTTAAATATTTTGAATGTTTATTTGAAAATATATGATACATTGGAAGTCTGATTTTTAACTTGATTTATCTCATATATTACATGATAGATTTCATTAATATTTTGATTCTATATGAATGATATCACAGATACCAAAAAAAGACACATATTATTTATTATAAAATATTTTTGAGATGTGTCAAATGGACATTTAGGTACAATATAATTTATAATAAGTAAATCAATTTTAATCTATCAATTCTTGAAAAAGTGAACTGGGATGGTGATTTTGATGATAAATTATCCACTTATGGAGGAATTTTACTCTTGGGATATAGTTTAGTGACATTGTATTTCATTAAAAAGAATATAATGAAACTAAGTACTTATGAAGTTGAATATGTTTCTATTACTAGTTCCTCGATACACATGATTTGGATAATAGATAATCTTAATGATTTGAGGGTCAAAGTTGATAGACCACCCAAAATTCAATATGATAATAAAAGTGTTTTAGAACATTCTTAAAATCTTGTGAAACACTAAAATATAATAATATTGATATTATATTTCACTACATCAAAAATAAGGTGTCCATTGGAGAAATAAATTTTGAATATTTCTTACTCAATACTAATTGGGTGGTATTTTCCCTAATATTTTTCCTAAGGATAGATTTGTGTTCATAAGGTTTAACATGGGTGTTCATCCCATCCATCATTATTGAGTTTCTATATGTGTACCCCCATTTAGCCATGGACTATGTAGTTAAGGGTGGAGAGAAGGTGAAAATAACTTTTCTTTAAATGTAAATTCTTTCATTGAAAATTTTTATTAAGTGGATTTTTTTATTCTTAAGGGGGTTGTAGAGGATAGAGAATTGTATAATAGGGTGAATTTTTTTATATTTTCCAAAAAAAGTCTTGTCACTAAGATATATATTTCTATTAAAATCACTACTATATCATTTTGTGGTTTTAGGAATTTTGTCTCATGAAAATAATAATGATTTAGTTTCTCTTGAATGAGAAGATAAGTTTTTTAATGGTGATCAAAGATAATTTATTAAATTGATAAAAAATAGAAAGGTGGATATTTATGTGAAATTTTAATTATTAATGTTAATGAATTTATTTCCAATCATATATGAGTATTTTTCCTAATCACATAGAATTGTTTTGGAAACATTTGAATGTGTCATGAAATGTATTTTTATGATGTTTTTTGTTTTGTAAGATCATTTATTTTTTATTCTAGAGATGAAAAAAATCGGTTTTCCTTAGTGATTACATTATTATAATACTATGCGATCATAAACATTTGTATATCATAAGTATTTTAAATAGGTGTTGTAACTATTTAGAGTTGATTGTAGGATTTAGAGAAGAATAAAATTATTTGAGCTGAGGTAGGAAATTGCATAAGATATGAGTGTAACACTTTACTTCTAGGCTTGTGATATTGAGTTTAATTTATGTCATTATAAGTGTGTCCCTTTACAATTTAGATAAGTCTTTTTTTATTCACATGACATCTATGTAATCTATCAATACTTAAAAAAAATTACGAGTTATTGCTGGCTAAAAATTTATATTTCCAGAACAATATATTACAATGAAATAAAATTATAAAATGTTTCATGTGATTTTATACATGGATCATAAATCACAATGAGATTTGGATTCATTCCTAGAAGCATTTAATCATACAGAAGGTGATTCCATGTATATGATAGTGTTTCATGATATAAGAATTAAAGTTAGGTGGTAGTGTTGCAATCTCAGGCACACATAATTTTTTCAAATGTTTCTTTAAGAATGATTTTTATGGGATGAAGAGGATTGTGAAACATAAATATTGTGATGGAATAACCAGGAAGATGTCTTGAGTAGAGTTTAAATAAAAATTTTAAAATATTTCTTTAACTGCTTCATCTTGGAGGAAAGTATCAAAGCTTTTTTCTAGTGAAATCATACAAAAGGTAATTATGTGAATTTATAAAAGAATATATGTAAAATATATTTTTAGGTTTTATCTCAGAAAATAAATGGGAGATTTGAAGATAGGAATATATTTCATTAGTTTTTCTTAGGTAGGTTAATACACTGATGAATCAAGGTTTGATACATTAAGATCCATTGATATGTGTTTCATCTTTGATTTCCGTGAGGTTAATCCAAATTGTAACTTTTTTAATTGACCTAGAATCTTATAGCTAGTGAGGATGATGAAAATTTAATTCATATATTATTTCATGCATGGGTTTCTCTTTCTGATCTAAAGATAAGAAAAGTGATATAATTATACTAAACTATTTATTTTTGAAATCATTGTAACACCCCGAGATTTTATGAGAAGTATTGTTTTTAATTTATTTGATGTCCTGTGTTGTATGCTAAACCAAGATTATCTTGCGCTATACGCAACACCATATTAGCTTGCAGTATACACAACACTATTTTTGGATCATGTTACACAAAATTTCAAGCTCGTTTGATAGAAGTTATTCTACGCAACATTGAGTGTATATATATATATATATTCAATGTATAAATGAAATATGGTTGGATTCTATTACACACAACAACAAAGTAATCTTTCACTACACACAACCCTGACTTGGCTTGCTTTACATGCAATAGTGACCTTCCACGATAGCGTGTGTTGTACGCAATACCGAGTTTCACTAAACAACGATATATTATTAAAATATTTTATAAACTAGCCATTATGAATAGTAATACCCACTTTTTGAAATTTTAAAAATTTTATCTTTCAAAATGGACTTCATTTTTGGATTCAGAATACCAAAATTAGCCTAGGGTGAATTTTCGGTATTTTTTTGAAAACTTTCAATTTTTGATGAATAGTGAAAACACTGGGTTACTATTTAAAATCCGAATTATTAATTAGATAATTATTTATTTTATTTAAATTTAGTTTAGGTCAAAATTGATACATAATACCTATATAAGTTCAATGTAATTCATTGGAGTCATTTTATAATAATTTTAGATATATAAAAATTTTATTGAACTTTTCACCGTCTTTTACCCACCTCCTAGGAGAATTTGAAAATTTACATAAAACTTAATTTTACCGCTTCTATGAGTGGAATTTAGAAAATCTGAGAGAAACAATTAATATCAAGGAGTAAAATTTGGTTCAATGAGATAAAAATAATTTTTGTTAATTAGTAAATTTTTACTTTTATTTACCACGGTTAAAAGTAAATAGGGTAATTAAGGGTAAAAATGATATTATTATCACCCTAACACATGTCCTAATTCTATTGGATAAGTGTAATTCGAACAAAAATAAAATTAGGAATAAAATAATACCCTTTAGGTCCAATTGGATTAGATTATGAGACTTATTATTATTTTATTTAATGAAGAGTTAAAAGAGATAAAATCAAAGTTTAATAACTAAAACATTTTTAATACAGGGTTATACATAAGATAAATTAGACTATAAATATTCATTAGAAATCTAAAAATATTTCATAAATAATGTTATTTTATTTAAAATTTTTAGACATTAAATGATTTAATTTATTTATGACACAATGATGATGCAATAATTACCTTATTAATGAAATATTAACATAATTGATGCTATAAATACCCAAATAAATGTAATTTGAGACTTTTTATAAATTAAACTAATTTTTTAGGTTAATATGACAAGTTATTATAGATTTAATTAACTTTTTTCGAACTAATAATGCTTTTATGATTTTTTAAAAAATCAATTACCAAATAGTTCAAAATTGACATAAAATAGTTTTTAAAACAAATATTATATTATTAATTGTTATTCTATTCCAAAAAATATAAGGTTTGGACAAAGGACTTAGATAAGGTTATATATATTAATAATTAAACACTTTGGGTTCGTTTGTCTTATTATAGTAAGTTTATTAACCATATAGTGTAAGAAAACAAGAAGACATGGTAAAAGATAAATTATTTAACTTAGAGTTAAATCTAAATGATAAGGTTAAAATATTAACCTAAACTTGTCTAAAACCTATTGTTTGAGAGTATTTTGACCCATCCCCACTTTAGCTACTAAATAAATCAATTTGGAGCTATTATAAACTGAATATGACTTTATTATAAAATAATATTTTATGTTTTTCCTAAGGTGCCCCTCTCCTCCCTTATAAAAGGGAACCTCCTCCCTCTTCTCTTTACACAATTTTTAGCTTTACAGATTAGAAAAACCCTACCCATTTACCTTAAAAACATCCCTAGAAACATTATAGAGGTTATGGTCTCCTCAAAAGACCAACTCTTGTTCCTTAAAAGGAATCTTAAAAGAGGTGCGTCGAAGAAGAGGTAATCTCTTCTACCGATTCTTTCAAGTTTCTTTCTTCTTAAACTTCTCATTCTTTAGTTGTTTCATTATAAAGTAATAACATCAGTATCAATAATATACTGATATGTTATTATAAATATGAAACAACCCCATTTCACCTTCTATCTATCCTACAGAAAACGAAATCACCGCGCTTGCGTACGTACATAATACCGTCTCCATGCCGTGGTGTAATCTGTTTTTCCAACACCACCTTACTTGGATGGGTATAATGGTGTAAAAAATAACTATATATAGTTATTATAACATCATAATAATTCTGATATATTATATCATCCACTCTAATTCAATTCAATAATTATGGGAACGATATCATTGCTCGTGCGTACGTACGGATTACCGTATGCACGACACGATGAGATTCATTCTCCATGTTAACCATTAAAGAATGATTATAAAGTATATATAATGAATAACAATGAAATATATGACAATATAAAGCTAATGGATATATATATATATATATATATATATTTCATCTACTTACTTCCATTCAAGTCAATAAAGAAAGGAAAATAGCGTTCATGCGTACGTACGGCCTACCGTCTCCATGAACGGTGTATTTCATTTCATTTATCAATCTATTATATATATATATATACTGAATATATATGATATATAAATAATTATTTACATTATTTAAGTAAGTAAATCATGATATAAGTAATAATAATATCAAGAACAACAAGTCCAAACACGTACGATAAATAAAACAATTTTACCCAAAACGCTGCTTCAACATGGAATTTACAAAAGAACGGATAATATAAAGTCATAAGTGAACCATATATGATATAATAACAATAAATATGATTCTATAATAAGTTAATGACATTATTTAAATCATTATACAGGATGTTAAGATACGTACGAAGCATATTAGACCTAATGTAAGGGAAAATCTCACAATCTCATTTTTATCCGAGATTGTTTATACTTCAGAATTTACTGGGGAATATTTATCATCAACATCCATTTTTCCTCAATATGTAATATTATTTAAATCCTCCTAAAATTATTGAAATCAAATTTTACCTATTGGTGAATTTTAGTAAAAGATATGAAAGGAATATTTTGTCGTTTTTAGTACAAGATACTTTTTGACTTTTCCGGACAAAGTATGAGAAGAATGTTTTTTAACTTAAACGACATGAATGGATTTTTATGATTTCATAGAAAATTATTTCCATGAAGATTTATTTAAAAGTTTTCAAGTTTTATTTTTAATTAACTTCTTTTAGTTTAAAATTGTATGACATATTAATAAAGGATAAATGTTTTTGAAGTAGAAAGGATATTTTCCACAAGAATGGAGTTCAAGTGTTTTATTAAAATTATTTTCCATCTAAGATAATATAGGGTTCTATTTATATCCCTATTTTTACATTTATTTGATTATTTTATGATGGAATTATGTCCTTTTGTCTTATATGGTTTATGTTATGATGGCATGATGTTTAAGAATCCCATTTTTATTACATGGGTCATGCTATCATATATGATTTATGATTTTGTGGAACACATAAGAATGGTTTCATTATAAGATGGGTGAGACCTATATCTCCCTCAAATGCATTGGGTAATGATTTATATCTCATGAGATAGACATGGCTGGAACAGTAAGTTAATCCGGTTTAGTGATACAGGACTGGAACGAGGAGTGAACTTGATTCAGTAAGAGACTTTTTCCACTAAGATGGTCTTGGGAGAAATGACTTGGCTACTATGGAAATCATATCAAATGATTAATGATTTTACACAATTACATGTTTTATTACCATGATATTTTATCATGATTGATGTTCCATTATGATCTATTCCTTAGGTACTGCCATGTTTTATTTCATTGCTCAATATTTTCGATGTTTAGACATTATGTTCATGTTTTTAAGTTCAAATGTATATGGTTTGTTTTATTTTCTCCATGCTTACCCTTACTGAGAATTTGAGCTCACCCTTTATATGTTTTCTTTTCCCCAGGATATAAATAAAGGTTTTAGGTAAGAAAAAAAGGGGAAGATTTTTATGGGAGATGTTGAAGATCTTTCACCATGATTAGATGATTATGTTTCGAGTTTCCAAATACACCAAACTATTACGGTCCTTGAGTGTTGGTTTTTTTTGTTATGTATTAAGTATTCTGAAAAATTAATGTAATGTCCATGTACGTCAAGCTTTGAGTCTCTATAGTTGGTATCAGAGGAAAGGTTTAGTCAACCTTTGGAAACTAGGATGTGAGAACTTTAGTGATATCCTTAGAGATATTTCTAAGGTATGTCAAGGGATGTCCATAAGGTTTAGTATAACTATAGGTAACAGTCCTAGAATTATTTTGACGATCATAAATAACATAGGGTGAACCTAGGGTGTCATGGATTAAAGAATGTGTGATAAGTTATAAATCCCATAAGTGACTTTTTATGATTATGTGGTTCCTTTTTATTTTAACGGTTTCTTACACCATGGTTTTTTGTTTTAGTCAATGGAGGAAACCAGAAGGAATTGGGACAAAATTGAATCCAATGGAAAAATTGGTTACTATGAGAAATTTCATAATTCCTAGAAAGAAAGATTTTGTGATTATATCGAATCAGTCATCGCGATATATGATTAACAAGGTGAACTTTAGTGGTATTCCTAATTCATAAAATAAGAGGAAGATGTACTTTTATGCATATTTTCATGGTGAGGAGCATAGAGAAAGGAAGATTGAGATTTCTAAATAAGGTAAGAAGAACCTTGATGGATACATCAAATGTAGAGAAAGATGTTATCTATGTGGAGAGAAGGTTCATAGAGTGAAAGACTGTTATGGAGTTCAATGCTTATCTGTGGAGAACATGGGCATTACCCAACTCAATTCCTTGACCTAAGAGGTTAATTCTAAATCAAGGAAGGACTTATTCCATGACAATCATTGAAGAAGATGGATTGAAGTGTTTATGTACTGGTATTCAAGAATAATGTTGTTGAGTTACTTTTATGGTATATTGGAATATCTATGTATTGGTCCATTGTGGTTTTCAATAATTTTATGGTACCAGTAACCATGAAAAGTGATTGAAATATTTTTGGAAAGCAGATTAAATGTGCATAATGAAGAGATAAGGAGAAAATAATATGTATGATAGTATTCATGAGCTCATGACTGATATAAGGACAAAGTGATATCATGATATTTTGGTATGTGGAAAGAGTTAACTTTTGACTGCATTCATGTTTTCACTAAGGTTCAATGGGTACTCATTTTTCAAGAGAATACATGATTAAGGTATTCACATGTTTGGAATGTTACCAACAAGATATATCATATGATATATGGGTGATAAATGATGGTATTCACATTCTCGGTAGATGGAATTTCTAGTAATTGTTTTTTTATACTATGAGCTTAGATAGAAGTATTTTAGATAAGCCTAAAGATTGGAATAGATTATGTTGGAAAAAAGTTTGTATTGTTTAAGGATAGTACTTTTTTTGATATTATTGATGGGATGTTATAATAATGTAGTTTTAGAAAAAGGACAACCTACAGGACGGGAAACAACCCATCATTTCGGACAAGGTTGCAAGAATCGAACCCACAACCGAAGTGCGACAGACCTTTATCACCTACCTTTGGCCAACAGGAAGTCCCTGGTTAGTATAAACTAGTTTTATTTTATTAAGCGGTATGATAGATGAAGTATAAGACCATTTTTGGAACCATATATGATTAATCTCACCATATATGGACTTATGTATATAAATTTTGCTAACCTTATGTTTGAGACAGGTGGAATGACTTATCATTCTATCGCATGATCTGCTAACACTTTGAAAAAGACAAATTCAACTTCATTTCTTTAAGAGGTGAAGTGGAAATTGTTCAAGGAATGAGAAACAGTAAGATTGTACAAAAATCAAGAAAGTATTTCTTTTAATTCAAAAATTCTTCAACATTTGGGAAATGATCTTGAAAACCAAAAATGTTTTCCTAGTGCACTCATATCTGATAAATCAGATTGTACCTTAGATCATCACAAATTTATGGCTTTGTGAATGTTGGCCTTTTCATATCCATGTCCTCTACCACTCTTCATCAGAAGTTGATGATTATATTTCTCTTCCATATCCATATTTTCACCTATGTTCTTCTATGTGGAAACCCAGTGATGAGATAATTTGGGTAACCATTACGTTTCATACATTGGTTTTTAAAATTAAGTTTTAGTATTCCTTTTTACGATGTGGGTTTCTATGAAAGAAAATTTTAAGTAGTAAACGATTTAAAACCCCGACGAATTTCAAGGGCGAAATTCATTTTAAGGGGGGGTTGAATGTAACACCCCGAGATTTTATGAGAAGTATTCTTTTTAATTTATTTGATGTCTTGTGTTGTATGCTACACCATGATTGTCTTGCGCTATACACAACACCGTATTAGATTGAAGTATACGCAACACTATTCTTGGATAGTGTTACACAAAATTTCAAGTTCGTTTGATAGAAGTTATTCTACGCAACATTGAGTGTATATATATATATATGTTCAATGTATAAATGAAATATGGTTGGATTATATTACACAACAACAAAAGAATCTTACACTATATGTAACCCTGACTTGTCTTGCTTTACACGCAATCACAACCTTCCACGATAGCGTGTGTTGTACGCAATACCGAGTTTCACTAAAGAACGATATCTTATTAAAATATTATATAAACTAGCTGTTATGAATAGTAATACCCACTTTTTGAAATTTTATAAATTTTATCTTTCAAAATGGACTTCATTTTTGGATTCAGAATATCAAAATTAGCATAGGGTGAATTTTTGGTATTTTTCTGAAAACTTTCAATTTTTGATGAATAGTGAAAACACTGGGTTACTATTTAAAAACCAACTTTTTAATTAAATAATTATTTATTTTATTTAAATTTATTTTAGGCCAAAATTGATACATAATACCTATATAAGTTCAATGTAATTCATTTGAGTCATTTAATAATAATTTTAGATATATAAAAATTTTATTGAACTTTTCACCGTCTTTTACCCACTTCCTAGGAGAATTTGAAAATTTACATAAAACTTAATTTTACCGCTTCTATGAGTGTAATTTCAAAAATATGAGAGACACAGTTAATATCAAGGAGTAAAATGTGGTTCAATGAGATAAAAAATATTTTTTGGTGAATAGTAACTTTTTACTTTTATTTACCATGGTTAAAAGTAAATAGGGTAATTAAGGGTAAAAATGATATTATTATTACCCTAAAACATGTCCTAATTCTATTGGATAAGTGTAATTCGACCAAAAACAACCTTAAAAATAAAATATTACCCTTTATGTCCACTTTGATTAGATTAGGAGACTTATTATTATTTTATTTAATGAAGAGTTAAAAGAGTTAAAATCAAAGTTTAATAACTAAAACATTTTGAATATAGGGTTATACATAAGATAAATTCGACTATAAATATTCATTAAAAATCTAAAAATATTTCCTACATAATGGTATTTTATTAATAATTTTTAGACATTAAATGATTTAATTTATTTATGACACAAAGATGATGCAGTAATTACCTTATTAATGAAATATTAACATAATTGATGCTATAAATACCCAAATAAATGTAATTTGAGACTTTTTATAAATTAAACTAATTTTTAGGTTAATATTACATGTTATTATTGATTTAATTAACTTTTTTCAAACTAATCATGCTATTATGATTTTCACAAAAATCTATTACCAAATAGTGTCAAAATTGACATAAAATATTTTTTAAAAAAATATTATATTATCAATTGTTATTCTATTCCAAAAAATCTAAGGTTAGTCCAAATGAATTAAATAAGGTTATATATATTAATAATTAACTACTTGTGGTTTTTTTGGCTTTTTATAGTAAGTTTATTAACCATATAGTGTAAGAAAACAAGAAGACATGGTAAAAGTTAAATTATTTAACTTAGAGTTAAATCTAAATGATAAGGTTAAAATAGTAACCTAAATTTGTATAAAACCTATTGGTTGAGAGGTTTGAGACCCATCCCCACTTTATCTTCTAAATAAATCAATTTGAAGCTATTATAAACTGAATATGACTTTATTATAAAATAATATTTTATGTTTTTCCTAAGGTGCCCCTCTCCTCCCTTATAAAAGGGCACCTCTTCCCTCTTCTCTTTACACAATTTTGAGATTTCAAGATCGGAAAAACCCTATCCATTTCCATTATCAAATTCCATAGAACCATTATAGATGTTATGGTCTCCTCAAAAGACCAAATCTAGTTCCTTAAGAGGAAGATTAAAAGAGGTGCGTCGAAGAAGAGGTAATCTCTTCTACCAATTCTTTCAAGTTTCATTCTTGTTCAAATTCTTCTTATTTAGTTGTTTCATTATAAATTAATAACATCAGTATCAATAATATACTTATATGTTATTATAAATATGAAACAAGCCCATTTCACCTTCTATCCATCCTACGGAAAATGAAATCACCGCGCGTGCGTACGTACGGAATACCGTCTCCACGCCGTGGTGTAATATATTTTTCCACCACCACCTTACTTGGATGGGTATAATGGTGTAAAGAATAACTATATATAGTTATTATAAAATCATACTGATTCTGAGATATTATATCATCCACTCCAATTAAATTAAATAATTATGGGAACGATATCATCGCTCGTGCGTACGTACGGATTACCGTCTCCACGACGCGATGAGATTCATTCTCCATGTTAACCATTCAAGAATGATTATAAATTATATATAATGAATAATAATGAAATATATTACATGAAAAATATACTGGATTTATTTATATATATATATATATGTGTCATCTACTTACTTCCATTCAAGTCAATAAGGAAAGGAAAACAACGTTCATGCGTACGTACGACCTACCGTCTCCATGAACGGTGTATTTCATTTCAATTATCTATCTATTATATATATATATATATTGAATATATATGATATATAAATAATTATTTACATTCTGGGAGTAATTAAATCATGATATAAGTAATAATAATATCAATAACAACAAGTCCAAACACGTACGATAAATAAAATGATTTTACCCAAAACGCTGCTTTAACATGGAATTTACAAAAGAACGGGTAATATAAAGTCATAAATGAACCATATATGATATAATAACAATGAATATGATTCTTTAATAATTAAATTATATTATTAAAATCATTATACAGGAGGTTCAGATACATACGAAGCATATCAGACCTAAGGTAAGGGAAAATCTCACAATCTCATTTTTATCCGAGATTGTTTATACTTCAGAATTTATTGGGGAATATTTATTATCCACATCCATGTTTCCTCAATATGTAATATTATTTCTATCCTCCTACAATTTTTTAAATCCAATTTTACCTATTGGTGAATTTTAGTAAAAGATATGAAAGGAATATTTTGTCGTTTTCAGTGTGAGATACTTTTTGAATTTTTCGGCCAAAGTACGAGAAGAATGTTTTTTTAACTTATACGACATGAATGGATTTTTAAGATTTTATAGAACATTATTTCCATGAATATTCATTTACAAGTTTTGATTTTTTATTTTTAATTAACTTCTTTTAGTTTAAAATTGTATGACATATTAAGAAAGGAAAACTGTTTTTGAAGTAGAAAGGATATTTTCCTCAAGAATGGAGTTCAAGTGTTTTTTCAAAATTATTTTCCATCTAAGATAATATAGGGTTATATTTCTATCCCTATTTTTACATTTATTTGATTATGTTATGATGAAATTATGTCCTTTTGTCTTATATGGTTTTTGTTATGATGGCATGATGTTTAAGAATCCCATTTTTATTACATGGGTCATTCTATGATATATGATTTATGATTTTTTGGCACACATAAGAATAGTTTCATTATAAGATGGGTGGGACCTATATCTCCCTCCAATGCATTGGGTAATGATTTATATCTCATGATATATACATGGATGGAATGGTAAGTTAATCTGGTTCAGTGATACAGGACTGGAACGAGGAGTGAACTCAATTCAGTAAGGGAATTTGTCCACTAAGGTTGGTCTTGGAAGCAATGTCTTGACTACTATGGAAATCATATCATGTACTTAATGGTTTTCCACAATTATATGTTCTATTCCCATTTTATTTTATCATGATTGATGTTCCATTATGATCTATGCCTTACGTACTGCCATGTTTTATTTCATTGCTCAAGATTTTGATGTTTAAACATTATGTTCATGTTTTTAAGTTAAAATGTATATGGTTTGTTTTATTTTCTCCATGCTTACCCTTACTGGGAATTTGATATAACCCTTTATATGTTTTCTTTTCCCCAGGATATAAAGAGAGGTTTTAGGTAAAAAAAGGGGGAAGATCATTATGGGAGATGTTGAAGATCTTTCACCATGTTTAGATGATTATGTTCCGAGTTTCCAAAGACACTAAATTATTACGGTCCTTAAGTGTTGTTTTTTTTGTTATGTGTTAGGTATTCCAAAAAAGTAATGTAATGTCCATGTACGTCAAGCTTTGGGTCTCTACAATCATGGAAATTCTATATGTAGATTAAATATTTTAATTAGAGGCATGATGAAGTATAAGAATGATAAGATTCATTTGAGTGTGAAGGAAGAATCTATAAATAAAAGGTTGATCTTATCTAAACAATGCTAAACATTACAATAATGAGATGCAGATAATACATGATTGAAACATGAGTGTTATTTTAAGGAATTTTTTATCACTACACTTTTATAGTGATATTAATATCTATGTACTCGATATATTTTGAACATGATAAGGAGTGAGATCTCACACTAAGGCTGAACCCCATAAAAATATCACATAAGATTATTTTATTTCATAATTTTGCATATGTGTGAAGGAGATATTATAAGGTACGGATCAAGAATTAAAATGGTCGCATGGGTTTTATTCAAAAAGAATAATATGTAAAAATAATTTATACCACTCCTTCACCCAACCCTCTCAGTAGTTCCCAATTTTATCTAGTCTCTACAAAATGAGGAGGATGGTGAGAACATAAAAATTTGAACTCAAAAACATTCTAAAATAGTAGGATAAATGGGATACCATCATCTACTTATATGAATAAGATAATAATACCATAGTGGATCTAAAAAAGTGAAATGATTTGGAAGAAGAAGTTGTAGTCTAGAGCCAAAGGAAAAAATATATTAAAAGAAGATACAAGAGAGGAAGTGGAGGAGGTATTTGAATTCAAATAACATATTCAATGGTTTGAAGAGTAATATATGTCAACACTATAACTAGAGGTCATGGGAAGATAAAATCTCCAATCCAATCATAACACTTGAATATTTAAATATAATTGATGCGTTGGAAGAAGCTTTCAAAGACATAGATGAAATTTTCAAGAAATACCACCCTACTCCTTTTGAAATATAGCAGTATAGTTTTGAAGTTTATATTATCATTTCATAATTTTATGACGTAGAAATGAAGAAAACATAGGGGTTAAGTCATAATTTATATGACATACTCCACATGTTGATGGAAAATAATCATGAACACATAGTGAAGAATAAGAATTCATTACACCTACAAGTATTATAGAAAAATAACCACCACCATCAGATGAAGATGATAAAAAAATTGTTCAAATTCAGAGATAACTCACAACATTAAATAGTTAGATAAATGATTTAGTATTTTTAGGAAAATATATAAACACTTGATCCATTTTTATTTCCATTATATTTTACTAATGTTTTACATGATCTGGAATCCATGACCAAACTAGGTCACGAATAAATAATGGTGAATGAGTAAAAAATTCATCCCATATAAGTAAAATTAAATTTTTTTCTATAAAAGGATCACATAACATTATTTAATACTCAAGTTACATGACACTGTATATAAATTCCTAGCTTAAAGTCCTAACATAAAGATTTTTTAGATCAAAATTTAGTTTATAATGCATTATTTAGAATTGTTTTATATTTTTATTTTAGTTTATAGATTCTATTAGTAGTCTATTATTTCTCCCCTCATCCTAATTTTTTTTTTGATATTTAGTAAGTTGAACCAATGCATTATTGTTTTATTTTTTCCCTATAGATACAAGAAAAAGGAGAAGTATAGGAAAAAGTGGATAAAGCTAAAGGAAGGATGGAGATAAACATAAAATAACATGAATTCCAAAAATATCATTCAAAGGACCATAAACTTAAAAATGAATTGATAAGGAATAATTTTTATTTATCTTATTTCTTTTGATTCATTTTTTTCTGTTCATAATTCTAAAATTTGAAAGCACCCCCTTACCTTGGTTGAGAATTGGGGTCAATGTTTAGCTCATGTGTGGGGGATGAATATTTTGATACCCCTCTTCTGAATTTTTTTCACATTTTAGCTGACCTAGGAGATATCATTACATTGGATATATTTTTCCACCTATTGGAAAATTTTGAATTTATTATGCTAAAAAATAGAAACGATTAGGGGTAACTTATAAATGTTTCATTTTCATCCTAATTTGTAGTTCTCTAAAAAATATTCGTAAAATAATTTTTTAGTGACCCTATTTTTCCCTTATAATACTTTAAAATATATTAAGAAATATTTTTAGAGTAAGGCACTGAGACAACATGAGATTCCAAGACCTGGTGAGCCTGAAATTGATATTATAAAAATATTAAATATATTAATATCATGTGTGCATACTTTTTCTAAAATAATGGGTTATCTCCCAAACAGAGACTCTGATTAGAAATCTAAAACTACATTTGAATTTGAAATGTGGGGTTTACCCTTGGAAAAAATTAATGTTTTTTTGTTCTGGATGTTCGGATGAGGTATTCGTTGGTGGGAATGTTAAGTGGATTAATTAATTAAATTATTAAATTATTTCAATTAATATCGAAACCAAAATTTCCTCTATATAATGTATTTTATGTCAATTCTATGTGTTAACTGCATAACACTAGGAACTTTGAGAGGATATTAAAATACTTATTCATTATTGAATAATAATCGGTTGAGGAACGATTATTATATCAAGGTGGATTGGTAGGAAGTGAATGTAGCAGGATCCCCACATCACTGAAGAATACTTTATTCTCCAAATATTGAACCATAATCATGGTATGACATGTTATTATGTGATTTCCCCCATTATTTCATTTAGTCTATATATGTTCTTTAATCTGATTTGATTTCTAGTGTTTTTCAACTATCGCATGAGCCTTATAATTATGTAGATAATCTTTTATCTAATTTAAATACCTTATTGCTTTAATATCACCCATGGATTTACTGATTATGAAATTTTTGGCCAAGAACACTTGGAAAATGATTTTTACCTTTTTATGTGTCTTTCCTCCCCCTTTCATTGTGTTCTTCACTATTGGCCCACAAGGTTATGATTTGATATTTATGGGGCGGGTTCGAGTGTGATCGAACCCTCAGATTCACGAATGATTCATAAACAATGAACGAATTGGAAAATTTCAGATGGATCTATATTTTTCATGGGTTTTGGTTTATGGAAAAAAATATTGAGGGGATGATATTATTTCATCCATCCATGGTAGTGGCATATCATGGCAGGAGATCCCCCTGGGCATACGAGTGGTCAGAATCTGGAAACTAAAGGAGGATTGGGTGGGATCACCCCTGGATCCACACTTCCTGACATGATTTATAGTGGAATAGGTGGTGGATAAAACATACAAAACATATGTTAAGGAAATTTTATTTCTACAGAAAACCTGACTACATGGCATATAGTCCCGAAACACCCACTGTGCAGCCCCGCCCAACTATGGTGGCTATGATTTTCATGAAGATAAGGACCACACACCGTGTGGATGGGGCCACAGACCATGTGACCCTCCCTGGGTGGATGATTTTTTTCCAAACACACATGACTAGGACCTCATGTGGGAGGACACACCATGTACTCTTGGAGTAAACTTTCAAGTTCTAGTACATAGGCATGACCAAGTACACAACCACGTACATGACACAACCTAACGAACATGGGCATATCCAATAAAAAATGGGCAGGCCCCGGGTGGTCGAGACATGCTGTGTGGGAACCTTACATTACTTATAAAAAAATGTAGACTCTGAGATATGTAAAAAGGATAACATGACCCAGTAGAAAAATCAGACCATACGTTGTGTGTACCCCATACATGTTAGAAACATCTACCTTTCATATTTTCTTCATCCAGAGTTAATTTTTTTCCAAGAAGCATCCTATCCCGAGTAGTCTTCCAAGTAAAACATGATTGTATCCTTTTTGTGGATTTTATGTTATAATGTGGAATGTTATGAGTATGATGATTTTTCAGTCAATGCATGAAGATGATAGTGACCAAGTTGGATTACCAGAGAGGGTGGGGTTAGAAGACCCCATGTTCCATTAGGGTGTGGTTCCTCCATAATCCATGCATTAATTTTAGTGGAACCACCCTATGGAACTATGGTACTGGTCCTCTACCCACTGAGTGGACCCCCTATAGCACTAGGATGTGGGTCTTCTATATATGGAGTGACATAACACTTCTATACGAGGGAGTGGGTTCTCTATTCATACCTATAGAGTGGAACCCTCATATTGTACTCTGGTGCAGGACATATGTATATTGAGTGGAACCCCTAGATGAACAAAGGCATGGTTCCTCTACCGATACCTACCAAGTGTCACCCCCTATCATGACAGGGAATGGGTTATCCATACTTTGAGTGGAATCCTCACATTGTACTAGGACATAGTTCCTCTATTTTTTAAATTAGTTGTATCTCCCTGTAATAATATAGAACAAGTCCAATTTCTATTAGAGATTGTTCCCCCTAGGGATGTAGAGGAGTGTCAAGGTGATATTCCTCATGACTTCTTTGGACAAACATACAAGATGTTGGACATCAATTATAGACCATTATAGAATTAGAAAGACTCATCATCCTGGGATGAGATGTGAGATAGAGACACTCTTTATCTATCAAATAGGTTTTTTTTACGAATATATATATATATATATATATATATATATATAAATATATTTATACATGTCTATGTGTGTTAAAAGAATAAAATTTTAGTAGTTTTATCAATTTCTAAAGGAATTTTTGAGAGGGGGATACTGTTTTGCTGTCGCGCTCTCCAGATGATGACCTAGATAGTCAATGTCAGTCATGAAGGACCCTCCACAACTGATGGGGGAGGTGGGATCTACATCAACACAAATCTTACTTCTTGATTAGGCTCACTGATCATATATTTTAGCCATCGAGTTATACCTAAAGGTTCCTGGTCTCTTAGAGGGTCTTCTATTTGTGGAGATATACTCCTTGGAATTTTACCATTCCTTAGATTAGCTTGGATTGGCCCTGGTTTCTCTCTTCATTCACATATTTCCATCTTTTTTAGACATCTCACTAAATGTAAGGCTGGATTGGGTTTTTAATATCTTCATTTATGTTAGTCTTATGGATTCAAATAATTTATTACTACTATTTTAGGAGGAGGAATATTTTTTGAGGAGATGGTCACATCAATGCAGGTTTTTCAGTTCATTTTGATTCCTTTTTTTGATGACCAATTGATTATCACATTGGTCAAGATCCACCTTCAGTTGTAGTGTGGGTTCACATTCCATGTTTCCCCCTTCCATTTTTCAATCCTATTGTTTTGAGACTAGATGGGAATGCTTAGGGTAGATTCTAGTTCTCAAATATGTGTTCCACATCGCTGTAGTATCCTATTTATGCCATCTTGTTTGTGGAAGATGAATTATCCAAGACTATTCCATATTTTATTTGGATTAGTATTTTGGGTAATATAATTTTAAATAATAGGTTATTTATAGAGAACACCATTATTTATTTAAAAACTAATTACATAAAGTACATTCTTTAGTTAATTGGCACAGGACCATATTTAGAAGGCACCAGGAAGCATCTCAGATGGAGAAAGTTGAGTTGGGTCAGACTGTTAGTGAGGTTGGGGGTGTCTCATTTTCTTCTAAACTGAATTTCCAATATCTTCTTATTAATTTACAACCTGATTTCTATTTTGGGTTGTGGGTAGACCCTAACCCATAGATGGTGGGTAGCGATTTCCTAGAGATTGGGGTGGGGATTAGTGAGATAATGGTTCATATGTTGGAAGTTAGGGAACCTTCCTATGTGTGCAGTACATCCCTCTAGGATATACCCATCACCGTAGACATGACTGCTTCTATTCATTTGAAATTTTGGAACCAAGACCATTCATATGTGGAAACAGAGACTAGATTGTGATTGTTTTCAATCGAAACTAGGATGATCAGAGAGTTCTCAAGTAATGTGATCTTACTATACATTATGGATACAATATTGAACATGGTGTCATTTTCTAGTGGTTGGAAAATTTTTGGGCTCAGAATTAGGAGGAAGGATAAATCATTACAAAAGGTGGTTCTAGGATTTACTCTTCTCAAATATGGTTAATGCATGATTTTTTGTGATGAATGGGATTCATATAGACTGTTTTTTACAAAATATTGAGCTTCAAGAAGGTATGGAGATTCGTAAATGAGCGATGGAATGAAAATGTTCTTTGTGACTATGACAAGCATCAGAAGTGCATGATGGGTTGATAGTAAATCCTTACAATACATAGATCTTCACAAATGGAATAAATTTCACTGAAGTTTATAGAATAGAGGATTTTTATGAAAATTATTTTTGATATTCATGAAAAGGACATTGGAGTAATGGGATATTCATGAAGGGTGGTGTCTATAAATTAGTGGATACCCGCACATCATTTAACATGAATAGAATTATAGAAAATGGTAAATCACTTTAATTAATCAAATGCTGGGAGATTTAAAAATATCAAATTCTATGTGAGCTTGAGTATCACAAAAATACATGTTGCATCTTAACTGATTCCAATTATTTTTAGTTATGGGAGTTTTGAGAAGAGTGGGAGTTTCAAAAAGACATAGTGTTATATGAATCTTGTGAGATTTATGATGACAATGTGCTCTGTGATGGAAGTTTCTTTCATGAATTTTATGAGAATTATGAATGTTATAGAATTTTAGAAGGTTGTGATATTCATGAAAATGTGTGGTTTCATAAAGGATGGAATTTATTTGAAACATAAGGGTTGTTCACGAAGGCTAAGAGCTTCATGAACAATTTTGTTGAACATATAGTACTGGTGAAAAATGCCTTCAAGTGCATCAACTTAGGAATACAGTGAAATTAGAGTCTTATGCTAGTAAGGGACAAAGAATAAAATTCAAATATACTAAAGTGACATTTAATTAATTAAACTAAGTAAGACATCACCCAAAGTAGTGGTCTAGGGGGAGTTGAAGGAAGTGTTCTAAGGGAGGTAGTGTAATTTCACTAAAATCTTGTTAAGGTAGTGTTTTTGGCATAGAGTGACTATGTCTAGACTTATATATTCCACAATAAGTAGTGAATATCAGTGTATTTAGGTATAACCTATACATTATTAGTGTATTGTATTTAAAATATATCTTAGTACTGAACCAAGTGAAACTTCTATGGTGTCTCTATGCATGTGAATGTGTAATTAATTCATGACTATATTAGAAAGGTTTAAAAATTTCTTACCAATGTGGGAACAATATCCATCACTTTAAAAATAAAATTGACAACACGATTCACCCCTACCCTCTCAGGGTGTTCTTGGGTCCTACAAGTGGTATCAAAGCCATGTTTTTGGAGTTAAATATGTTATCTGTTATTTTCATGGAGAATTTAGTGAATTTTAGTGGAGTCCCCTTATTTGATGGAATAAAATTATAGATTTGTAAGAACAGGATGTGATCCCTTTTAATAAACCTTGGGGTGGATGTTGTTTTTTATACAACATTGGGGATTCAAGTTACTGATGCTACATGTATTTCTATGATTGAAATAGATAAAAGAATTCTTGACGCAAATGCTAAATCACAAAATGATCGTACTGTAGCTATATCTAATAAAATATATTTGAAGGTGATGTGTTTCACTTATACCAAGTATATTTTGGAGAAACTATAAAATATATTTCAAGGTGATAAAAAATTTAAGGAGTCCAAACTCCATATTTTCACAACAATTTTTATTATCTGAAAATGAATCCTGATGAAAATAATGATAGTTTTTTATTTGAATTACTAAATTTATTAGAGAAATTCGAAGACTTTGTGAATAAATTAAATATACTAAAACTTAGAAGAAAATATTGAGATGTCCTCCACCTATGTAAAATAAAAAAGATTCAGACCTTGAATAAAGGGAAATGTCTAAACATTCCATTGATGATATTGTAAGTAGTCCAATGGATTATGAAATGAGAGTCAAACCAGAATATGATTCCACTCGATTAAGAAATGAAATGGAATTCAACGCCATCAGGAAACATGAGGTTTTCAAAGTAAGTGATGATTATTAAGAAGAACTTATTTCAATTTTTTCCAAGACATTGAAAAGTGGAAATTGCATATTTGAAGGAAAACTTATGTTGGATTGTTTTTATTTTGGTAAAGTTGGGAATATTACCTCCTGATTCCCAAGGAAATTTGATGATGTTAAAAGTAAAGAGGAAATCATGAAGAAGTATCATAAGAGGTTATCTAATAAAGGATACTTCAAATTGGAAAGAAATTTTATAGAAAGATATTCTTATGAAAAGAAGAACATGATGATATTGAATTTTTGGATGATGTAGAACCCAAGATCAAATCTGAACCTGAAGCATCCATGATGGCTATATTTGTAAAGACATAAACATTAAAAGATAATGATAATTAGTTTCTTGGTGCTGTTTATCTTAAGGTGCATCTTAGGTATTAAATTGATGAGATTTTAAATAAATGAAAGAGAAATAGAAATATGAGAGTTGTGATAAAAGATTCCTCAGATTATGTTGATCAGCTTGAAGTAGAACTTCATTGAATGGAAGGAGAGGCAGAAGAGCATGTAATAACTTGTGAAATATCGGAAGAGGTTGTGAAATTTAAAATCCATAATGAAGATTAGGAAAAATTAATCAAGGAAAATACATAAATACCATTGGAAAATTATAATATATTTTAGGGGCTTGAAGAACAAGTTTTGACCCTAAGGAGTAAACTGGAAATTGAATAAACATTAATGGAAACAAAGAATAAATTTTAGTTGAGAAAATTGTGAGATGGATAGATACTAGAATGATCTAAAAGTGGTTATCAAGGAGTAAATAAGGCCTTGAATAATCATATATCCACAATTATGTGAAAAATTGAAATTGGTTGTGATGCTGAAACATCAAAGTATGGAAATTTGATGAGCCAAAATAAAGGGAAGTAGAAATTTATATATATCACAAAGGCACCTGATTTCCTAAAAAAGTAAATATTAAAATCAAATATAAAAGAGAGATTAAAATTATCCACCAGTTTCTAGAGAATATATCTACTAAATTTCCTTTATAAAAAGAAGGGGACATGAGAAGTAATGGAATGGAGAAGTAATTTCCTCTTATGAAATACCAATTCTTTAGAAATATAGTATATACCATATCTTACCATGAAGATATAAGAAGCTATATAAATGGGAAAGCACATGGAAGTCAAAAAATAAGAATGATATCATATCTTTCATCATATGGAAGAAATAGTTTATATGTATATTGTTTTCATTTTGATAACTATGGCCATAAAGGTATTCATTGAAAAAAAAGGAAACATGGGAACAATAACTATAGAACTTAGAGACAAGTAAATACCCACAAACTAAGAGGAGTTACTTTTAAAAATAGGTATTCTACTATAGATGAAGAATATGAGTATGATGAAACAATTAATATTGAAATGATATTAGAAAGGAAATATTTATACTTTACCCAATCAAGTATCTCATGGAAGGAAAATAAGAAAATCATATAAGCCAACCATGTAGAAATAGATCTAAATGCTACAAAGAATAGTATCACCTAGATTATTGAGAGAGGATTCTCATCCCACATGACAGTAAATGTATATTGGTTAATGAATTTTATGAAAATTGATGATGTAATAGTGAGATTAGGCAATGATGGTTCTTTAATGAGAAAAGGTAGTGGAAATATAGAGCTAGAAAATGAAAAGCTTATGAAAACTAAAATTGTATATGTTGAAAGTTTTTGTCACAATCTCCTAGGTTTACGTCAACTATGTGGCTCAAGACTGATAGTGAAATTTAATTATAAGTGGTAAAACATCAAAGGAATTTTATTTAATTCCCTCATGAAAGGATGTATAATATATGGGAATTTATACCAAGTTTATAGTAAATAAAACACTTATTACATAACAGTTGAAGAATAAAATAACATGTAGAACTCAAGGCTGGGTATCATTAATCAATTGAGCATAGAATAAATATCTAAGATTAATATTGTTGTCGACATTCCCAATAATATTCATGATAGATAAAAGAAATTTGATGCATGCATGAAAGGAAGTATAGTCAGGAGTTCATATCGACTGAAAAATAAAAGGGCATCGAATATTCTTGATCTTATCCACACAGGAATATGTGGTCCAATGAATGTGGGTGAAAAAATGGATATATGTATTTTATTATTTTATTTATGATGATTTTATAATGTAATGTGTAATGAACATGTAGAGGAAATCGAAAGTTCTTGATTTAATGAAGAGTTATATTCAAAGAATTGATATTGAAACTGGCCGCACAATCAAGATTCTATGTTCATAAAATAGAGAGGAATACACATCCATTGATTTTGAAAATTACCTTAAAAAATATGGGGTAAATAATGAAGTGTATTTATTGAGAGAAACACAAAAAATGGGGTTGTTGAACATAAAAATTTATAGGTGAAAAATATGGCTTGAACTATGTGGATCGAGAGTCCTAGTTCTCCTCATTATTGGAAAGAGACTGTTCAAGTAGCAGTGTACACTCAAAATCATACAAGTCATTTTATGGGAGAAACCAAGAAACAATATGAGATATGGTTTGAAAATAATACCCCTATGAATTATTTTAATTTTTTGGAAGTAATTTTTTAATCTGAAATAATGAAGGAAATCAAGTAAAGTATGGTGATGCAGTAGATGAGGGAATATTCTATGGGTATTTAATGAAGAGTAAATCCTACAGATGTTACAATAATAATCTATGAGATATTGTGAAAGGAATTGATATAAATATAATTGAGGATAATATCATTAATACCTTGAGGAGATCATATATATTAATAAAGATAAATAAGAAAGTGGGAAAGGGATAAATTCAAATAAAAAAATAATGAAAGGCTAGAAAAACTGTATTGTGTCACTAAAATTTGATGATTTAGATAAAGAATTATAATAAAAAACCATTGATTAAGAAACATAATGAACACCTCACAAGATAAATATAAGAGCATAAATTGATCAATCCAACATCATTAAGGATTTTACTGCACCCACACAAACACAGAGAATGGAAAATGAAGCACATCCTTCCTTATATTCAGTTGTATAACCAACCTCGTTTGAAGAAGTGATAAATTATTAATAATAGGTTAAGGACATTAGTGAATAAATATATCATATTAACAAGAATCAAACATGGGATCTTGTTAAGAGACTTGATAATCACAATTTTATCCAAACAAAGTGAATCTTTAAACAAATATTTTATGATCATGGAAATGTGATCAGAAACAAGTCATGATTAGTGTGTAAAGGATATTCATAGATTTAAGGCATTGATATTGAAGAAATGTTTTCTCTAGTAGATAGACTAGAGTAGATCAGGATTTTCCATTCCATGGATGTAATGCCTTGACCCTAGAAGCCTAGAGTCGGTGTATTATTACGTATCATTGGCATGATCACAAAAGATCAAGTCTCGAAAGACCGATTAGTTTAGTAGCCTTAGAAGTACTAGATACATTCATAAGGTTTACATTACATAATAAAATGTAAAACTACAACAAAATTGTTTCCATAGAAAACACTGAGATCCCATCGACTATCCCTGCAGGTCATTCACAATATACTTCTTCACATCCTGGGAAAAATAAAACATAGAAAGGGGTGAGCTCAGATGCTCAGTAAGGATAACAATATAGCGGAAACTTTCAAAAATAATAATAAACATTTAAGGAAATATATAAAACTAAAACAAAATCATTTTCAATATAAACTTCATCAAAATATGGCAAATATAAATCAAAATAGCGTCATTTACTTACTCACATGGATATTCTATTAGTCGAATAATCACTTGCAATATCTATAGCCACTTTTATAATGATGGAATGCATAATGCCAGACTTCATAACCACATTGTCAAGGCCTTGTGCCAAGACTACAAATAATATTGTGTCAAGTCCTTGTTCCAAGACACTAGTTTGTCTCATGAGACCTACTGATACATCGAGGATCCATAGCGGGCTCCACCCATCACTTACTAAGTCTAATGAATTCCCCATATGAAAAGGTTCAAACAAAACATAAACATTCGTATTAAAACTAGCATACGAAATGTCAATAATTTATCCATAAACCATGAATGGTGTGAAAATAACACATCCATAGTCAAACATATCCCAAAACCTTCAATAAAATATGGAAGTTTTGTATCATCATAAATCAACTTCAATTACGCTTAAAATCCATCAAAGGATGTTGTCATAGATGAAATCAAAACATTTTTTTAAAGAAATATCTCTTTCTATTTTGAAATAATTTAAAATTCGTATAATTATAAAAGAAAACATTTATTTTTAAAATATTATTATAATCTTTTAAGGGAAGCTTCGATGCCATTATAATGGTGGAATATAGCCACACCCTCCGTATAAGTTAAAAAACATTCTTACCTTAATTTTGTCAAAAAGGTCATAAAGTAACTTGTTTGGAAAATGAAGGAAAGATTCCTTTAAAAATGTATAAGGTCATATAAGGGTATAAATTAGTTTAACCCATAGTCTAGTAAGTAGTAAAATTGTTTTGGAATACATTTTTAGGAAAACACATATGTGGATGATAAAGAGGCCCCAGTAGATAATTACATATAAACAACCTTGAACAATGATGTGGTTAAGGAATTAACCCTTACCTTGTACTTTTCCTTGGTCGAGGGTAGGTTAAACTCATGTATAATGGTGAAATAATTTCTATTAAATTATAAAATAATCATATAAATTAATATGATATCATATATGATCTTTTAAAATTTCTTTGTTAATAATATTTTAGTATTATCGTCGTTTTGGGTGATAACTGATTCGTTTTCCTTTATATTCTTTTTTATGTAAGTAATGTTTGTTATGGATATGATGTATATTATTCATATTTAGAAGGATATTATGTATTTAAACATTATTTTTAATCATCTAATGGAAATTAGTCTTGAATGGATACGATGGGGAATGAATCTCATCGTGTTCGTGGAGACGGTAATCCGTACGTATGCACGAGAGACAATATCATTCTTTTGATATTAAAATCATATATAATTGGATGTTATATCATATATACAGAATCATTATCATGTCATATTTATTATTTACACCATTTATACATCATTATTATACCCATACAAATAATAATGTATTGAATAACAACTACACCACGACGTGGAGACGATAAGCCGTACGTACGCACATATGGTGACATGTCATTCAAAGGATGGATAGAATAATGAATATGGTTGTAACATATTTATAATAACATAAAAATATATATAAGATACCAGAGTTATTATTTTATAATTGAAACAACAAGGAAAGAAGAAGTGGAAGAAGAAAAAACATGAAAGAGGTGGTGAGATATTTACCTCTTCTTTGGGTTATTCATTTTGATTTGATCAAAAGGGCTCCTTAGGTTGGATTTATGACTAAATTAAGGCCTCTAGGATTAAGGGAGGACAATTGAAAGGATATTTGGGAAGGGGTTTTCCGAGCCAAATGGATTTTAAGGTGTGAATTTGAGAGAATGGGAAGTACCCTTTTATAAGAGGGGTGAGGGACACCTTAGGAAAAGATTGAAATATTATTTTATAATAAAATAATTTTCGGGTTATAATGGATCCAAAATGAATTATTTATAGGATAAGATGAGTATGAGTCTAAAAACACTCAACCAATAGGTTTTAGACAGGTTTGGGTCACTATATTAACCTTATCTTTTAGATTTAACTCTTAGTTAAATAGTTTGACATTTGCAACGCCTCTTTGTATTTTTATATTATATGGTTAATAAACTTACTATAAAATTCCAATAGAACCCCAAGTGGTTCATTAATGATACACCTATAATTATATAAGTCTTTTTTTGGAACCTTATATTTTTAGGATTATTATATCAACCAATAATATTGTATTTGTTTAAAACTCATTTATGTCAATTTTGACATTATTTAATAATTGATTTTTTTTAAATCTTAAAAACATTATTAATTCTAAATAAATACATTTAATAAACCATAAAATGTCATAGTAACCTATAGAATTTGTGTATGGCATCAAAACTTTCAAATTATATTTATTTATTATTTATAATATCATTTATCTGATTGTTTCATTAATAAAGAAAATATTGCATTATTATTGTGTCATATATAAATATATTTATTTTATGTATAAAAATTATAAATAAAATATACTGAGGTATGAAATATTTTTAGCTTTATAATGAATATTTATATTCCAATATATCAATTATATAACCTCATATTAAAATTGTTTTATTAAAATATATTTTCTTTTGTTATTTTTGTCTTTACTTTAGATTATTTAATATAAAATGTCATTATCACTCCCAAGTGGCTCCATTGGGTCCCAAAAATCGACCCAAGGATTCTAATGATTGTAAATGTATCATCCAATAGGGTTAGGACACATGTTAGGGTAATTTAATATTATTATAATATTATTTTTAACCTTATTTATTGGATATACCCCTTTAACCACGATAAATAAAATATTTACTGAAGTAAATATTCCTAATGTCTAAAAATAAAAGTTACCTATTTAAAAAATTTAGACCTCCTGATTAGAAATACGAAATCCATTTTTACAAATTCAAAACATAGAAGTGGCGGGAATTAATTTAAAATTAATTCCTATTGTCAAAATAAAAAGCGTGTTTTTATGAAATAATAACTATTAAAAGATTGACACTAGTTTATGTCCAGTTTAATCGTGAGATTACATCCAATGACTTAAATTATATTAAATGATAAAAATATAATCTAATGATACTTAAAAACCATTCAAATTTATAATTTAATACTATAAATTATTTCGATTAAAAAATTTGTTTTTAATTAAAATTTAGTATTTTCACTATTCATCAAAAATTGAAAGTTTTCAAAAAATACAAAAAATTCACCCTAAGATAATTTCGATATTCTGAATCCAAAAATGAAGTCCAATTTGAAAGATAAAATTTATAAAATTTCAAAAACTAGATAGTACTATTCATAAAGGTTAGTTTGATTGGTCGCGGTGTATTAGAACTCGTAGTTGTGTACAACACATGCTATTGTATTATTCAAAGAGAAGCGTACCATGGAAGCTTGGGGTTTTACATTCCCCCCTCTTTCAAATAACTCCATCCTTGAAATTTCTAGAATATTACTACATAAAAAGACTCGGGTGGTTCTTCATCATAAGTTCCTCGGGTTCCCACGTTGCCTCTTCCATCTTATGATTTCTCCATAGAACTTTTACCTGACGAGTCGTCCGGGTTCTCAGCACTTGTTCTCTTGTATAAAGAGCCTTGTCAGGCTCTTATCAATAAGATAGATTGGGTTCCAATTCTAATTCCTCATAGGTGAGTAAATGCATTGAGTCAGGCATGTATTTTCTCAACAGTGATACGTGGAACACATTGTGAACTTTGGAGAGACTTGGAGGCATTGTCAAACGATAAGCTAAATTAAAAATTCATTCTATAATTTCAAAAGTTCCTATTACCTGGGACTTAATTTTCCCTTCTTATCGAAATGTATAACACCCTTCCATGGAGATACCTTCAAGAAAACATGATCTCCTACCTGAAATTCCAAATAATTCATTCGGTTATCGGTATAGCTCTTCTGCCTACTTTGAGATACTTTGATGTGGGTTTGGATTATCTTCACCTTTTCCATCGTTTCCTCCACAAGTTCTGGGCCTACGTGTTTTCTTTCACCAACATCATCCCAACAGGTTGGTGTGTGACATCTCTTTCCGTATAACACTTCATATGGTGCCATCTGAATACTTGAATGGAAGATGTTATTATAGGAAAATTATACAAAAGGTAAATATTGATCCCACATACCTTTAAATTCAAGTGAGCATGATATCAACATGTCTTCTAAGGTTTGAATAATCCGTTCTGATTGTCCATCAGTTTGGTGGTGGTAGAAAGTGCTCAAACAAAGTTCAGTATCCAGGGATTTCTGAAGACTTTTCCAGAATCTTGATGTAAAATGTAGACCACGATAAAAAATTTGATAGGGGTACTCCATGAAGTCTCACAAATTAATTAATATATAGTCTTGCTAGACGTTCAAGTGGTAAATCTTCTCTTATAGCAAGAAAATGTGCTGACTTGGTAAGATGATCAACCATGGCCCATATTGCATCATTCCTTCTAGGATTCTTTGGTAGTCCCATGACAATGTCCATCGTAATATTATACCATTTACACTCAAGTATGGGAAGATGTTGCATAACTCCTCTAGGTTGTTGCCTTCCATCTTTCACTTGTTGACAAACCATACATCTTGAGACAAAATCATCAATCTCCCTCTTCATGTTGTCCCACCAAAAACATTCATTCAAATCTCTATACATCTTAGTGATACCAGGGTGTATAGAGAAATTAGAGATATGATAATCATCTAACAATTCCCTTTTTAGATTAGGTATATCGGGAACACAAAGTCTCTTCCCAAATTTCAAAATCCCATCTTCATATACGAAGTTGATCAATCTCCCATTGTTCACAGATTTAATCTTCTTTTGAAATTTCTATTTATTAGCCTGAGAACTATTTATCCTTTATAGTAAAGATGGTTTAGAAACCATTTGAAAAAGCATTGATGTTTTACCTTCCATGGTAATTCCCATATCTATCTTTACTAGATCCATGAAAATAGGAGCCCTTTCAACTCTCATCTTGTTCAAAACTCCATGATCCTTTCTGCTCAAAGCATCTTCTACCTTATTTGCCTTCCCCGGGTGGTAGTGTATTGTGTAATCATAATCCTTGAGTAGTTCAAGCCATCACCTTTGCCTCATGTTGAGTTATTTTTGTAAGAAAATATACTTCAAACTCTTGAGATTGGTATATATCTCACATTTTCACCATAGAGATAATGTCTCCATATCTACAAAGAGAAGATTACATCTTCTAACTCAAGATCATGAGTAGGATAGTTTTTCTCATGAATTTTTAGCTATTGTGATGCATATGAAATAACCATATCATTCTGCATAAAAACAAAACCAAGTCCTTTCTTTGATGCATCACTATAAATAACAAACCCATCATTCCCCGATGGTAGAGTCAAGATATGAGCATTGAGTAATATTCTCTTCAATTATTTAAAACATTATTCACACTCTTTTGTCCAAACAAATTTAACCCCTTTACGTGTGAGCTTCGTTAATGAGTTAGCTAATCGGGAAACATTCTGGACGAAACACTGATAATAACCTACTAAACCAATAAAACCGCGTACCTCAGTTATACTCGTTGGTGCTATCCATTCTTGGATTGCCTTGGTCTTAGAAAGATCAAGAGAGATTCCATCCTTAGAGACAATATGGCCAAGAAAAGATATCTCTTGAAGCCAGAATTCACACTTACTAAACTTCCCATATAATTCATGTTTTCTAAGAGTCTTTATAATAATGCTCAAGTGATTTTCATAATCTTCGTAGCTTTTGAAGTATATCAAAATATCATCGATAAATACCACTAAAAAGTCATCAAGATATTCCTTGAAGACTCTATTCATTAGATCCATGAAGACAGAGGGTGCATTAGTCAATCCAAAAGGCATTACTGTAAACTCATAATTCTCATACCTAGTTCGAAATACTGTTTTTGGAATGTCTTCCTTATTTACACACAACTGATGATATCCAGATTGAAGGTCAATATTTGAAAAGTATTGAGCTCCATAAAGTTGGATGAATAAATCATCAATGTGAGGTAGGGGATACTTGTTATTTATTGTCATAGCATTGATCTCCCTGTAGTCAATGCACAACCTCATAGATCTATCTTTATTCTTAACAAAAAGAACAAGGGCTCCCCATGGAGAAACACTAGGGTGAATAAGTCCCTTATTACTCAATTCCTCTAGTTGTTTCTTTAGTCCCACTAATTCCACACTGGCCATTATATAAGGGGTCTTCAATATGGTCCTTGAACCAGGAATTAAGTCAATGGAAAACTCAATTTCTCATTCTGGAGGATGTCCAAGTAAATATTCTATAAACACATCAACCTATTCTTGCACAATAGGTACATCCTCTATTTGAACATTCTTTTCCTCACACACAGTTATTTCATTCTCTTCCTCCACACTTATTTAATTTAGTTGAGCTACTGGGGGTGGATCTAGATAAGAATTATGTGGTGACGTTTCTACTATAAAGATAAGGTTTTCTTTATCATCATCATAAAAAATTGTAACCACCTTATTATTACAATAAATATTCACATCATGGTCCAAAATACAATCCATACTGAGGATTATATCAAATTCAATCATGGGTATGGTGATGAGATCAACAGATAAATAACGTTTATATGCCGTAATGGGGACTAATTCACAAAACTTTGTTGCAATGATACTTCCCTTATGAGTTTTTATTGACAACTCCCTTGTTAAATAAAATTAGAAATATCTAATTTTCTTAGAAAACTGGGAAGATATGAAACAATGCGAAGATCCAGAATCAAATAAAGCATTGGCTAACCTTGAAAAAACCATTAAATTACCTGCCAATACTTATTTTGGAGCTTCAACCTCATAAGTAGCGATCACATAAGATTGGCCTTGATCCCTTGACATTTTCTGAGGTAAGTTACCCTGACGCTTAGGAAATTCATTTTCATAATGTCCCCTTTCTATACAATTGTTTCATTTAACATTAACAACCTCTTTCTTCCCCCTTGCAATCACGATCTTGGTGGCCTTTTTCACCACACTTGTAACAGACTCCCATTCCCTTCAGACAAGTACCGGGGTGTTTATTCCCACATTTACTGCAGGATAGATATTCAAAATTTTCCTTCTTCTCCTTATTTCCATTTCCAGAGTGTTCAATAGATCTCTTCTTCTCTTTCTTCGCTTTAAATTCATAAGACTTAGAGAATTATTTTTCTGTCTTGATAGCACATGTGACAATATATTAATACGATGAGAAGGATTATGAGTCTAATGCTTGATGAAGAAATGGTTTTAACCCATCAAAGTAACGATCAATCTTACTACTTGGGTTATGTATATAATTTGTAGCATGCCTTTCTAACCTTGTAAAGTTAGCTTCATACTTTGTGACATTGTAACACCCGGAGATTTTATGAGAAGTATTCTTTTTAATTTATTTGATGTCTTGTGTTTTATGCTACACCAAGATTATCTTGTGCTATATGCAACACCGTATTATCTTGCAGTATACACAAAACTATTCTTGGATCTTGTTATACAAAATTTCAAGTTCGTTTGATAGAAGTTATTCTACACAACATTGAGTGTGTATATATATATATATATATTCAATGTATAAATGAAATATGGTTGGATTCTATTATACGCAACAACAAAGGAATCTTGCAATAAACGCAACCCTAACTTGGCTTGCTTTACACACAATCCCGACCTTCCATGATAGCGTGTGTTGTACGCAATACCGAGTTTCACTAAACAACGATATGTTATTAAAATATTATATAAACTAGCCATTATGAATAGTAATACCCACTTTTCGAAATTTTATAAATTTTTTCTTTCAAAATGGACTTCATTTTTGGATTTGGAATATCAAAATTAGCCTAGGGTGAATTTTCGGTATTTTTCTAAAAACTTTCAATTTTTGTTGAATAGTGAAAACACTGGGTTACTATTTAAAAACCAATTTTTTTAAAATAATTATTCATTTTATTTAAATTTATTTTAGGTAAAAATTGATATATAATACCTATATAAGTTCAATGTAATTCATTGGAGTCATTTTATAATAATTTTATATATATAAAAATTTTATTGAACTTTTCACCGTCTTTTACCCACCTCCTAGGAGAATTTGAAAATTTACATAAAACTTAATTTTACCGCTTCTATGAGTAGAATTTAAAAAATCCAAGAGACACGGTTAATATCAAGGAGTAAAATGTGGTTCAATAAGATAAAAATAATTTTTTTGGTGAATAGTAACTTTTTACTTTTATTTTCCACGGTTAAAAGTAAATAGGGTAATTAAGGGTAAAAATGATATTATTATTACCCTAAAACATGTTCTAATTATATTGGATAAGTGTAATTCGACTAAAAACAACCTTAGAAATAAAAAATTACCCTTTAGGTCCACTTGGATTAGATTAGGACACTTATTATTATTTTATTTAAAGAAGAGTTAAAAGAGTTAAAATGAAAGTTTAATAACTAAAACATTTTTTATATAGTGTTATACATAAGATAAATTTGACTATAAATATTCATTAGAAATATAAAATTATTTTCTACATAATGGTATTCTATTAATAATTTTTAGATATTAAATGTTTTAATTTATTTATGACACAATGATGATGGAGTAATTACCTTATTAATGAAATATTAACATAATTGATGCTATAAATACCCAAATAAATGTAATTTGAGACTTTTTATAAATTACACTAATTTTTATGGTTAATATGGCATGTTATTATTTATTTAATTAACTTTTTTCGAACTAATCATGCTGTTATGATTTTCACAAAGATCAATTACCAAATAGTTTCAAAATTGACATAAAATAGTTTTTAAAACAAATATTATATTATTAATTTTTATTTTATTCCTCAAAATCTGTGGTTTGGAAAAATGACTTAAATAAGGTTATATATATTAATAATGAACCACTTGGGGTTCTTTTTTCTTGTTATAGTAAGGTTATTAACCATATAGAGTAAGAAAACAAGAAGACACGATTAAAGGTAAATTATTTAACTTAGAGTTAAATCTAAATGATAAGGTTAAAATAGTAACTTAACTTATATAAAACCTATTGGTTGAGAGGATTTTTACCCATACCCACTTTAGCTTATAAATAAATCAATTTGGAGCTATTATAAACCGAATATGACTTTATTATAAAATAATATTTTAAATTTTTCCTAAGGTGCCCCTCTCCTCCTTTATAAAAGGGAACCTCCTCCCTCTTCTCTTTACACAATTTTGAGCTTTAAAGCTCAGAAAAACCCTGCCCATTTCCCTTATCAACTTCCCTAGAAACATTATAGAGGTTCTGGTCTCCTCAAAAGACCAAATCTAGTTCCTTAAGAGGAATCTTAAAAGAGGTGCATCGAAGAAGAGGTAATCTCTTCCACCGATTCTTTCATGTTTTCTTTCTTCTCCAAATTCTTCTTATTTAGTTGTTTCATTATAAAGTAATAACATCAGTATCAATAATATACTGATATGTTATTATAAATTTGAAACAACCCCATTTCACCTTCTATCCATCCTACGGAAAATGAAATCATCGCGTGTGCGTATGTACAGAATACCGTCTCCACGCCGTGGTGTAATCTGTTTCTCCACCACCACCTTACTTGGATGGGTATAATGGTGTAAAGAATAACTATATATGGTTATTATAACATCATACGTATTCTGAGATATTATATCATCCACTCCAATTAAATTCAATAATTATGGGAACGATATCATCGCTCGTGCGTACGTACGGATTACCATCTCCACGACGCGATGAGATTCATTCTCCATGTTAACCATTAAAGAATGATTATAAAGTATATGTAATGAATAATAATGAAATATATTACATGATAAAGATACTGGATTTATGTATATATATATTTCATATACTTACTTTAATTCAAGTCAATAAGGAAAGGAAAACAACGTTCATTCGTACGTACAACCTACCGTCTCCATGAACGGTGTATTTCATTTTATTTATCTATCTATTATATATATATATACTGAAAATATATGATATATAAATAATTATTTAAACTCTGGAAGTAATTAAATCATTATATAATTAATAATAATATCAAGAACAACAATTCCAAACACGTACGATAAATGATATGATTTTACCCAAAACATTACTTTAACATGGAATTGAAAAAAGAACAGGTAATATAAAGTCATAAGAGAATAATATATGATATCATAAATATTATTATGGTTCTTTTACAAGTTAATAATATGTTTAAACCACTATACAGGAGTTTCCGACACCTTCAGAAGAAATTGGACCTAAGGTAAGGGATAATTTTTCAATCTCATTTTTATCCGAGATTACTTATATGTAAGTATTTACTAGGGTTATATTTTTCCTCCATGTCTATAAAAATGTTTTTAATAAAGTGTTTAATATTATTACATGTATTTTTAAAGTCATGTTTACCCCTCTTTGACTTTTAATTTGTGTTATGGAAGGAATCTTTCTTTTTTTTATCATATAAGGTACTTTTTGACTTTTTCAGCAAAAGTACGAGAATAATGTTTTTTTAACTTATACAAAATGAATGGATTTTTATGGTTTTATAACGCCTTATTTTCATGAATGTTACTCTATAGGATTTCATGATTATTTTCAACAATTTTTTTTTCTTTTAAAATTGAATGACATTTTGAGAAAGGAAAATGTTTTTGAAGAAGAAATGATATTTTCATCAAGAATTCATTTCAAGTGTTTTATCAAGACTATTTTCCATCTAAGATGGAATTCTTTAATATGGTCATGTATCAAGTATAATTTCCCTATTATTTACATGGTTTGATTTTGTTTATGATGAAATTATATCCATTTTTTATATATGGATTATTTTATGATGGGATGATGTTTACGAAACCCATTTTATTCTTTGGGTTATGATGTAAGATTTATGTTTATTTTGTGGCACACATAAGAATGATTTCATAATGAGATGGATGAGACCTATATCTACCTCCAATGCATTGGGTAAAGATTTATATCTCATGAGATAGACATGGCAGGAATGGTAAGTTAATCCGGTTCAGTGATATAGGACTGGAATGAGGAATGAACTCAATTCAGTAAGGGACTTTGTCCACTAAGATGGTCTTGGAAGCAATGACTTGGATAATATGGAAATAATATCATGTTCTTAATTGTTTTCCTCAATTACATGTTTTATTCCCATTCTATTTTATCATGATTGATGTTCCATTATGATCTATGCCTTACGTACTACCATGTTTTATTTCATTGCTCAAGATTTTGATGTTTAAACATTATGTTCATGTTTTTAAGTTCAAATGTATATGGTTTGTTTTATTTTCTCCATGCTTACCCATACTGAGTGTTTGATCTCACCCTTTATATGTTTTCTTTTCCATAGGATATAAAGAAAGGTTTTAGGTAAGAAAACAAAAGGGGAAGATCTTTATGGGAGATGTTGAAGATCTTTCACCAGGATTAGATGATTATGGTCTGAGTTTCCAAAGACACTAAACTATTACGGTCCTTGAGTATTGTTTTTTTTGTTATGTATTAAGTATTCTACAAAAGTAATGTAATGTCCATGTACATGAAGCTTTGGGTCTATATAGTTGGTATCATAGGAAATGTTTAGTCAACCTTTGGAAACTAGGATGCGAGAACTTTAGTGAGATCCCTAGAGATATTTCTAAGGTATATATAGGGATGTCCCTAAGGTTTAGTATAACTATAGGTTACAATCCTAGAATTATTTTGATGATCATGAATAACCTAGGGTGAACCTAGGGTGCCATGGATTAAAGAATCTGTGATAAGTTATACATCCTGTAAGTGACTTTTTTATGATTATGTGGTTCCTTATTATTTTAACGGTTTCTTACACCATGGTTTCTAGTTTTAGTCAATAGAGGGAACCAGAAGGAATTGGGTAAACATTGAATCCAATGGACAAATTGGTGACTATGAGCAACGAAACTGCCAAATTCCTAGAAAGAAAGATTTTGTGATTATGCCGAACCAGTCATCGTAATATATGATTAACAAGGTGAAATTTAGTGGTATTCCTAATTCATAAAATAAGAGGAACATGTACTTTTATGCATATTCGTATGGTGAGGAGAATAGAGAAAGGAAGATTGATATTTCTAAATAAGGGAAGAAGAAACTTGATGAATACATCAAATGGAGGGGAAGATGTTATCTGTGTGGAGAGAAGGGTTATAGAGTGACAGACTGTTATGGAGTTCAATGTCTTATCTGTGGAGAACATGGGAATTACCCAACTCAATTCCATGACCTAATAGGTTACTTCTAAATAAAGGAAGGACTTATTCCATGAAAATAATTGAAGAGGATGGATTGAATTGTTTATGTATTGGTATTCAAGAATAATGTTGTTGAGTTACTTTTATGGTATATTGGAATATCTATGTATTGGTCCATTGTGGTTTTCAATAATTTTTTGGTACCAGTAACCATGAAAAGTGATTGAAATATTTTTGGAAAACAGATGAAATGCGCATAATGAAGGGATAAGGAGAAAATAATATGTATGATAGTATTCATGAGCTCATGACTGATATAAGGACAAAGTGATATCATGGTTTGAGTATATCGAAATTTTGGGATTTTGGTATGTGGAAAGAGTTAACTTTTGACAACATTCATGTTTTCACTAAGGTTCAATGGGTATTCATTTTTCAAGAGAATACATGATTAAGGTATTCACATGTTTCGATGTGACCAACAAGATATATCATATGATATATGGGTGATAAATGATGGTATTCACATGAGCGGTAGATGAAATTTCTAGTAATTGTTTTCTTTATACTATGAGCTTGGATATAAGTATTTTAGATAAGCCTAAAGATTGGAGTGGATTATGTTGGACATAAGTTAGTATAGAATTTTTTTTGATATTATTGATGGGATGTTATAATAATGTAGTTTTAGAAAAAGGAAAACCTGCAGGATGGGCGACAACCAGTCGCATCGGACAAGGTTGCGGGAATCGAACCCACAACCGAAGTGCGACAGGCCTTTATCACCTACCTCTGGCCTATAGGAAGTCCCTGGTTAGTATAAACTAGTTTTATTTTATTAAGAGGTATGATAGATGAAATATAAGTCCATTTTTGGACCCATATACGATTCATCTCACCATAGATGGACTTATGTATATAACTTTTGCTAACTTTATGTTTGAGACAGATGGAATGACCTATCATTTTATCACATGATCTGCTAACACTTTACAAAAGACAAATTCAACTTCATTTCTTTAATAGGTAAAGTGGAAATTGTTCAAGGAACGAGCAACAGTAAGATTGTAACAAAATCAAGTAAGTATTTCTTTTAATTCAAAAATTCTTCAACATTTGGGAAATGATCCTGAAAACCAAAAATGTTTTCCTAGTTCCCTTATATCTGATGAATCAGATGGTACCTTAGATCATCACAAATTTATGGCTTTGTGATTGTTGTCTTTTTCATAGCCATGTCCTCTACCAATCTCCATCAGATCTTGATGGTTTTATTTCTCTTCTATATACATATTTTTACCTATGTTCTCCTATGTGGAAACCCAGTGATTAGTTAATTTGGGTAATCGTTACGTTTCATGATTTAGTTTTCAAAGTTAAGTTTTGGTAGTCCTTTTTACGATGTGGGTTTCTATTAAATAAACTTTAAAGTAGTAAACCATTTAAAACCCCGATGAATTTCTAGGGTGAAATTCATTTTAATGGTGGTAGAATGTAACACACCGAGATTTTATGAGAAGTATTCTTTTTAGTTTATTTGATGTCTTGTGTTGTATGCTACACCAAGATTATCTTGCGCTATACGCAACACCGTATTAGCTTGCAGTATACACAACACTATTCTTGGATCGTGTTACACAAAATTTCAAGTTCGTTTGATAGAAGTTATTCTACGCAACATTGAGTGTATATATATATATATATTCAATGTATAAAGGAAATATGGTTGGATTCTATTATACACAACAACAAAGGAATCTTGCGCTACACGCAACCCTGACTTGTCTTTCATTACATGCAATCACGACCTTCCACGATAGCGTGTGTTGTACGCAATACCGAGTTTCACTAAACAACGATATGTTATTAAAATATTATATAAACTACCCGTTATGAATAATAATACCCACTTTTTAAAATTTTATAAATTTTATCCTTCAAAATGGACTTCATTTTTTGATTCGGAATATCAAAATTATCCTGGGGTGAATTTTCGGTATTTTTCTGAAAACTATCAATTTTTGATGAATAGTGAAAACACTGGGTTACTATTTAAAAACCGACTTTTTATTTAAATAATTATTTATTTTATTTAAATTTATTTTAGGTCAAAATTGATACATAATACCTATAAAAGTTCAATGTAATTCATTGGAGTCATTTTATAATAATTTTAGATATATAAAAATTTTATTGAACTTTTCACCGTCTTTTACCCACCTCCTAGGAGAATTTAAAAATTTACATAAAACTTAATTTTACTACTTCTGTGAGTGGAATTTCCAAAATCCAAGAGACACGGTTAATATCAAGGAGTAAAATGTGGTTCAATAAGATAAAAATAATTTTTGCTGAATAATAACTTTTTACTTTTATTTACCACAATTAAAAGTAAATAGGGTAATTAAGGGTAAAAATGATATTATTATTACCCTAACACATGTTCTAATTATATTGGATAAGTTTAATTAGACCAAAAAAAACCTTAGGAATAAAATATTACCCTTTATGTGCACTTGGATTAGATAGGACACTTATTATTATTTTATTTAAAGAAGAGTTAAAAGAGTTAAAATCAAAGTTTAATAACTAATGTTTTTTAATATAGGGTTATACATAAGATAAATTAGACTATAAATATTCATTAGAAATATAAAAATATTTCCTACATAATGGTAATTTATTTATAATTTTTAGATATTAAATTATTTAATTTATTTATGACACAATGAGGATGCATTAATTACCTTATTAATAAAATATTAACATAATTGATGCTATAAATACACAAATACATGTAATTTGAGACTTTTTATAAATTACACTAATTTTATTGGTTAATATGACATGTTAGTATTTATTTAATTAACTTTGTTCGTACTAATAATTCTGTTATGATTTTCACAAAAATCAATTACCAAATAGTTTCAAAATTGACATAAAATAGTTTTTAAAATAAATATTATATTATTAATTGTTATTTTATTCCTAAAAATATATGGTTCGGAAAAATGACTTATATAAGGTTATATATTTTACTAATGAACCACTTGGGGTTCGTTTGTCTTGTTATAGTAAATTTATTAACCATATAGAGTAAGAAAACAAGAAGACACGGTAAAAGTTAAATTATTTAACTTAGAGTTAAATCTAAATGATAAGGTTAAAATAGTAACCTAAACTTGTCTAAAACCTATTGGTTGAGATTATTTAGACCCATAAAAACTTTATCTTCGAAATAAATCAATTTGGAGCTATTATAAATCAAATATGACTTTATTATAAAATAATATTTTAAGTTTTTCCTAAGGTGCCCCTCTCCTCCCTTTTAAAAGGGCACCTCCTACCTCTTCTCTTTACACAACTTTGAGCTTTCAAGATCGGCCAAACCCTGAACATTTACCTTCTAAACTTCCCTAGAAACATTATATAGGTTCTGGTTTCCTCAAAAGACCAAATCTAGTGCCTTAAAAGGAATCTTAAAAGAGGTGTGCCGAAGAATAGGTAATCTCTTCTACCGATTCTTTCAAGTTTTATTTCTTCTTCAACTTATTCTTATTTAGTTGTTTCATTATAAAGTAATAACATAATTATAACTAATATACTGATATTTTATTATGAATATGAAACAACCCCATTTCACCTTCTATCCATCCTACGAAAAACGAAATCACCGCGCGTGCGTACGTACAGAATACCGTCTCCACGCTGTGGTGTAATCTGTTTTTCCACCACCACCTTACTTAGATGGGTATAATGGTGTAAATAATAACTATATATAGTTATTATAACATCATACTGATTCTGAGATATTATATCATCCACTCCAATTCAATTCAATAATTATGGGAATGATATCATCGCTCGTGCGTACGTACGGATTACTGTCTCCACGACGTGATGAGATTCATTCTCAATGTTAACCATTCAAGAATGATTATAAAGTATATATAATGAATAATAATGAAATATATGACATGATAAAGCTAATTTATTTATGTGTATGTATATATATATTTCATCTACTTACTTCCATTCAAGTCAATAAGGAAAGGAGAACAACGTTCATGCGTACGTACGGCCTACCGTCTCCATGAACGGTGTATTTCATTTCATTTATCTATCTATTATATATATATATATACTGAATATATATGATATATAAATAATGATTTACATGCTTGAATTAAGTAAATCATGATATAAGTAATAATAATATCAAGAACAACAAGTCCAAACACGTACGATAAATGATACGATTTTACCCAAAACGCTGCTTTAACATGGAATTGACAAAAGAACGGGTAATATAAAGTCATAAGTGAATCATATATGATATCATAAATATTATTTTGGTTATATTACAAGTTAATAATATGTTTAAACCCACTATAAAGGAGTTTCAGACATGTACAAAATAAATTGGACCTAAGTTAAGGGATAATTTTGTAATCTCATTTTTATCCGAGATTGCTTATACGTAAGTATTTACTGGGTTATAGTTTTCATCCATGTCCATAAAAATGTTTTTTATAAAGTGTTTAATATTCTTCCATGTATGTTTAAAGTCATTTTTACCCCTCTTTGACTTTTAATTTGTGTCATGGAAGGAATCTTTTTTTTACCATATAAGGTACTTTTTGACTTTTTCAGCAAAAGTACAAGAATAATGTTTTTTTAACTTATACGACATGAATGGATTTTTACGGTTTTATAACGCCTTATTTTCATGAAGCTTACTATACAAGATTTCATGATTATTTTCAACAAAATCCTTTTCTTTTAAAATTGAATGGAATTTTGAGATAAGAAAATGATTTTGAAGAAGAAATGATATTTTCCTCAAGAATTCATTTCAAGTGTTTTATCAAGACTATTTTCCATCTAAGATGGAATTATTTAATATGGTCATGTCTCAAGTATAATGTACCTATTATTTACATGGTTTTATTTTGTTTATGATGAAATTATATCCATTTTTTATATATGGATTATGTTATGATGGGATAATGTTTATGAAACCCATTTTATTCTTTGGGTTATGATGTAAGATTTATGTTTATTTTGTGGCACACATAAGAATGATTTCATTATGAGATGGTTGGTACCTATATCTCCCTCCAATTAATTTGGTAAAGATTTATATCTCATGAGATAGACATGTATGGAATGGTATGTTAATCCGTTTTAGTGATACAAGACTGGAACGAGTAGTGAACGCGATTTAGTAAGTGACTTTGTCCACTAAGATGGTCTTGGAAGCAATGCCTTGGCTACTATGGAAATCATATCATGTGCTTAATGGTCTTACACAATTACATGTTTTATTCCCATTCTATTTTATCATGATTTATGTTCTATTATGATCTATGCCTTACGTACTGCCATGTTTTATTTCATTGCTCAAGATTTTGATGTTTAAACATTATGTTCATGTTTTTAAGTTAAAATGCATATGGGTTGTTTTATTTTCTCCATGCTTACCCTTACTGAGAATTTGAGCTCCCCCTTTATATTTTTTCTTTTCCCCAGGATATAAAGAAAGGTTTTAGGTAAGAAAACAAAAGGGAAAGATATTTATAGGAGATGTTGAAGATATTTCACCATGATTAAATGATTATGTTATGAGTTTCCAAAGACACTAAACTGTTACGGTCCTTGAGTGTTGTTTTTTTTAATGTAGTAATTATTCCAAAAAAGTAATGTAATGTCCATGTATGTCAAGCTTTGGGTCTCTACAGACATTCTCATCCTCCTTTTACCTCAGACTCAGAAATTGTCTTTTCATATCCACTCGATGGTCATGAGGAAAGTATTTTTCTAAGAAAATTTCTTTAAACTCCCTCCATTCCATATTTTATATTTCATCATATTCCTTTGTGTTTTGAATCAATGACCACCATTGATCAGCATCTCCAGTGAGGCGGTAAAATGCCATGACAACTTTTTCCCTTTCGCTACTCCCCAAGGCGTGATATATTTTCTCTAAGGAATTTATCCATTGCTCAGATACTAATGGATTTATACCCCCATTGAATATTGGTGGTTGTTTCCTCATGAAATGATCTAACATTTTTCCTCCACGATTTGGATCAGGGTGCTCCATATGGGTAAGGTTATTATTCATAACCTGAGTAAGTTGTCCTAGTACAGTGATAAGATGATCAAAACCAGTTGTATCACCAACTCCACTATAATTATCTTGAGCAGGAGTGAAATCCCTATATGGAGTGCCTGCATTGATACGTTTTCCATTCCTTCCCACTAGGCACCATTTCTAAATAATGACATATACTAGATTACTTTATGAATCACAATACATAAATCCAAACTTGTAAAACACTTAACATAAATTGAACAGTTTATAGATATAATCCATAATCATAAAAATGTTTTCTTTGAGGAAGTATATACTCATAAACCCTTAATAATGGTTTGTAAAGAAAATGAGAATTATCCTAAGCATATCCCCCGGGAGTGTCGTAACCAAGAGTGCAACAAGGCCCACTGTCGTGCACTAGTTACCATTCGAGTCTATCTCAAAGCAGTGTTTTTGGGTTTTACCCAAAGGTAAATCTGTTCCAGAGCCGCCTCTACCTGCTCATATCCAGACAAGGATGTATTTCTTGGAAAACTCACAAAATATCTACAATACCAAAATTATAGAAAGTTCTTCTATACTAATGCTCAAATTCTATCTTAGGGCTATGTTCTCTAATCAGAGTTTATCTAAATCTAGTTTCCAGGGCTTGTAATAAAATTCCTCTGATACCATTTATAATACCCTAACCCTAGAAGCCTAGAGTCAGTGCATTATTATGTATCTTTTTCATGATCTCAAAAGATCAAGTCTCTAAAGACTGATTATTTTAGTAGCCTTAGAAGTACTAGATACATTCATAAGGTTTACATTACATCATAAAATGGAAAAATACAACAACATTTTTTCTATAGAAAACACTGAGATCCCATAGACTATCCCTTCAGGTCAGTCATAATATACTTCTTCACATCCTAAAAAAAATAAAACATAGAAAGGGGTGATCTCAGATGCTCAGTAAGGATAATAGTATAGCGAAAACTTTCATAAATAATCATAAACATTTAAGGCAATGTATAAAACTAAATCAAAAGACTTTTCAACATAAACTTCATCATAATATGGAAAATATAAATCAAAATAATTCCATTTACCTACTCACATGGATATTCTATTAGTCGAATAATCACATGCAACATCAATAGCCACTTTCATAATGATGGAATGCATAATGCCAGACTTCATAACCACATAGTAAAGGCCTTGTTCCAAGAATACAAATAAGATTTTGTCAAGGACTTGTTCCAAGACACTACTTTGTCTCATGAGACCTACTGATGTATCTAGGAGCTATAGTGGGGTCCACCCATCACTTACTAATTCCAATGCATTTCTCATATGAAAAGGTTCAAACATAACATAAACATTCGTATTAAAACTAGCATACGAAATGTTAATACTTACTCTATAAACCATGAATGGTGTGAAAATAACACATCCATAATAAAAAATACCACAAAACCTTCAATACAATATGGAAGTTTTTTATCATCATAAATCAACTACAATTAAGCTTAAAATCCATCAAAGGATGTTGACATAGATGAAATCAAAACATTTTGTTAGAGAAATATCTTTTTCTATTTTGAAATAATTTAAAATAAATATAATTATAAAAGAAAACATTTATTTTGAAAATATTCTTATAATCTTGTAAGGTAATCTTTGACAATGTTATAACGGCGAAATATAGCCGCACCCGTCGTATAAGTTAAAAAAACATTCTTACCTTAATTTTTTCGAAAAGGTCATAAAGTAAATTGTTTGGAAAATGACAGAAAGATTCCTTTCAAAACATATAAGGTCAAATAAGGGTATAAATTACTTTAACCAATAGTATAGTAAGTAGTAAAAATGTTTTGGAATACATTTTAAGGAAAACAGGGATGTGGATGATAAAGAGGTCCTAGTAGATAATTACATATAAACAACCTTGAATAATGAAGTTGTTGTAGAATTAAACCTTACCTTGTACTTTTACTTGGTCAAGGGTAGGTTAACCTACTGTATAATGGTGAAATAAGTGTTATTAAATTATACAAGAACCTTATACATTAATATGATATCATATATGATCTTTTAAAATTTCTTTGTTAATAATATTTTAGTATTATCGTCATTTTGGGTATTAACTGATTCGTTTTCCTTTATATGATTTGTTATGTAAGTAATGTTTTTTATTGATAGAATGTATCATATTCATATTCAGAATGATATTAAGTATCTAAACATTATTTTTAATCATCTAATGGAAATTAGTCTTGAATGGATATGATGGGTAATGAATCTCATCATGTTCGTGGAGAGGGTAATTTGTACGTACGCACGAGCGACAATATCATTATTTTGATATTAAAATCATATATAATAGGATGGTATATAATATATACATAATTATTATCATGTTTTATTTATTATTTACATCATTTATACATCATTATTATACCCATACAAATAATAATGTATTGAATAACAACTACACCACGACGTGGAGACTGTAAGTCGTACGTATGCACTTATGGTGACATGTCATTAATAGGATGGATAGAATAATGAATATGGTTGTAACATATTTATAATAAAATCACAGTATATATAAGATATTGGAGTTATTATTTTATAATTTAAACAACAAGGAAATAAGAAGTGGAAGAAGAAAAAACATGAAAGAGGTGGTGAGATATTTACCTCTTCTTCAGGTTCTTCCTTTTGATTTGATCCAAAATAGATCCTTAGGTTGGATTTCTGATTAAAGTAATGCATCTAGGATGAAGGTAGGATAGTGGAGAGTATATTTGGGCAGGTATTGGCCAATAAAAATGGCTTTGAATGTGTTAATTTGAGAGAAGGGGAAGTGCCCTTTTATAAGAGGGGTGAGGGGCACCTTAGGAAAATATTGAAATATTATTTTATAATAAAATAATTTTCGGTTTATAATGGATCAAAAATGAATTATTTAAAGTATAAAGTGTGGATGGGTCGAAAAATAACCAACCAATAGGTTTTATATAGGTTTGGGTCACTATATTAACCATATCTTTTAGATTTAATTCTTAGTTCAATAGTTTGACATTTACCATGCCTCTTTGTATTTTTATATTATATGGTTGATAAACTTACTATAAACTTCCAAGAGAACCCCAAGTGGTTAATTAATGATAAAAATATAATTATATATGTATTTTTTCTGAACCTTATATTTTTTGGAGTATTATATCATCCAATAATATTGTATTGTTTTTAAAAACTCATTTATGTCAATTTTGACGTTATTTAATAATTACTTTTTTTAAAGTCCTAAAAATCTTATTACTTAGAAAAAATACATTTAATCAACCCTAACATGTCATAGTCACCTATAAAATTTTTGGATGGCGTCAAAACGTTTAAATTATATTTATTTTAGTATTTATAATATCATTTATTTGATTGTTTCATTAATAAGGATAATACTACATCATTATTGTGTCATATAAAAATATTTTTATTTTATGTATAAAAATTATAAATAAAATATAATTAGGTATGAAATATTTTTATCTTTATAATTAATATTTATAGTCGAATATATCAATTATATAATCTCATATAAAAATTGTTTTATTAAAATATATTTGCTTTTGTTATTATTGTCTTTACTTTAGATTATTTAATATAAAATGTCATTATCACTCCCAAGTGGATCCATGGGGTCCCAAAATCGACCCAAGGATTCCCATGGTTTTTAATGTATCATCCAATAGGGTTAGGACATGTGTTAGGGTAATTTAATATTATTATAATATTATTTTTTAACCTTATTTACTGTATTTACCCCTTTAACCACGATAAATAAAATATTTACTGAAGTAAATATTCATAATGTATAAAAATAAAAGTTACCTATTTACAAAATTTTAACCTCCTAATTAAAAATATGGAATAAATTTTTCCAAATTCAAAACACATAAGTGGTAGAAATTAATTTAAAATTAATTCCTGTTGTCAAAATAAAAAGTGTGTTTTTATGAAATAATAACTATTAAAAGATTGACACTTGTTTATGTCCAGTTTAATTGTGAGATTACATACAATGACTTAAATTATATTAAATGATAAAAATATAATCTAGTGATACTTAAAAAAAATTCAAATGTATAATTTAACACTATAAATTATTTCGATTAAAAAGTTGTTTTTAATTAAAATTTAGTATTTTCACTATTCATCAAAAATTGAAAGTTTTCAGAAAAATACCAAAAATTCACCATAAGATAATTTTGATATTCTGAATCCAAAAATGAATTCCATTTTGAAATATAAAATTTATAAAATTTTAAATAGTGGTTATTACTATTCATAATGGCTAGTTTGATTGGTCGCGGTGTGTTAGAACTCAAATTTGCGTACAACACACGCTATTGTATTATTCAAAGAGAAGCGTACCATGGAAGATTGGGGTGTTACAATGGAAATTCAAATAGAGTAAAAAGTTTATCAAATGGATGTAAAAATCAAATTCTTAAATGGATTTATTTAAGAATAAGTATACATTTAACAACCAGTGAGATTTTTTATTAGAAATGATGAGACTACAATTTTCATATTAAATAAGGATCTCTGTGGTTTGAATTAGGCACCACGAGTGTGGTATTATCCAATCGATGATTATCTAAATAATGTTGAATTTTAAAGATAAGGTCTTCACTATAATATATATGTTAATAATTCTTTGAAAGATAAACTTATTGTGATTATTTTTTTAAATGATATTTTTTTTGTGGAATTGATTAGATAACAATGGAGGAATTTGTAATCTAACAAAATCAAAACTTTAAATGTCCATGATTGGTGAACTCACAAACTTCTTGGGGATACAGGTGATTAAAAATAAGGATTACACATTTATTTCTCAAGGAAAATAATAAAAAGATATTCTGATAAAATTCAACATGCATGACTCTAAATGAATGTTGACATCAATTGTAGTTGGGAAAAAACATGGAAAGAATGAGGATGGGACACTCATGGATCCCAACTTTTATAGTAGAATCATTTTAAGATTATTATATTTAACTATGACCTAACCAAATATCATGTTTACAACATGTTTGGAATCTTGTTTCCAAAGTAATCCAATGGAAGGGAATTTTTTAGTAGTTATAAGAATCATAAGGTATATTCAAGGTACTCACTATTTTGGATTATACTTTTCAGTAGGAATAGATAATGAATTATCAACAATTTATGATGCTGATTGGGCTGAAGACGTGGTGGATAGAAATTCCAATAGTGATTTTTTTTACATTGGAAAACAATTCTCAGATGTTTGGGAAAGAAATATGAATGAACATGACTTAGTATGGTTGAATAAGAGTATATATCTTTAAAAAAAATATTGCAATCAACTATTGTGGATGATAAAAAACTCAATGATAATGGCGATGAGGTGAAACAACCCATGGTGATTCACAATGATAATAATAGCGTGATTGATCTTACGAAGAATCTAGTTCAGTACTCTCATACCAAACATATTGTCAATCAAAGAAAAAGATGATCAAGGTTTGATTAAAATGGAGGATTTTGGATCTACTGATCAAATGATTAACATTATGACTAATCCTTTAGAAGAACATATTTTCAAGATTCATTGGTTTAACCTATTTTTTTATCCACTTCCCAGTGCATTAGGAGGTTACAGTTGGTCCCCTATCCTAGTTTCTATTAACTATTTTAATATTTTTGTGAAAGTGATGCAGTTTTATGGGTGAGATATGATTTAGGGGGAGTTTTTTTAACACAACAAGTAAAAATACATGTTAGTTGGGTTTATTAACAAAGGGTATATAAGTGAAATTCAACAAGTTTTGGTTTCTTGGATTGGTCAGTTGACTATAGAGGCACCAAAATTGTCTTTTTTCCACTCTTGTTTTCTACACTGATAATTTCTCATGTAGACTTAGAGTGATTGGTGAGTAATTTCACATCTATCATGTTTTTGATCAAGTATGGAATTTTATTTAATTTATCTACATATTTCTAACAAATACAAAGGGGGTGACTATTGGAACCAAGGCCTTTCACGTCTGGAAATAGAGCCCAGTTTGTGTTTTTTCAAATACACACTAGGATGATTACAGAGTTAGCAAGAAAATTGTACTTACAAAAAAATATGGCTACAATGTTGAAGGTGGTGTCATTTCCTATTGTTTACCAATTGTTTTGGCTCAAAATCATGAAAAGGGAGAAAGGTTTTCAAAAAGTGGTTTTCTAGGATTTATTATTCACAAATATGATAAAGGCATGATTTTTGGGAATAATTTGTGTTATAGAGACTATGTTTTTCAAAAGGATGAGCATTATGAAGCGTATGGATATTTGTGAATGCACGGTGGAAAGATGGTGTTCTTTGTGACTATGACAAGCATCATGAGTGCATAATGGGTTGATGGTGAAACTTCATGAATAAAAGATGCTTCATGAAAGGGATAAATTTTATTGAGGATCCATGAATAGAGGAGTTTCACGAACATGATTTTGGAGGTTCGTTAAAAGGTTTCTGTAGGCGTGAGATCTTCACAAAGTGATGTTCTAATAAATAGGTGGCTACCCCCACTTTATTCCACATGAATATAATTAAATAAAAGGATAAATAATTCTAATTTCAAAAAAGTTGGAAGCTTCATGAGTCTAGAATTCTATGCACACTTGATAATCACAAAATACTGGCTAGGTCTTAATCAATAAAAGTGATTTCAAGTTATGTGAGTTTCATGAAGACTGGGATTTTTATGATGACATAGTATTCCTCCAAGGATGTGAGCTTCGAAAAGGAAGTGTTCTCCATGAAGGCTGTGAGTTTCACAAAGGTTGTGAGCTTCAAAAAGTTTGGGTGATTTATGAAGGTGTGTAGGTTCATGAAGGCTTGTATTTCTTTAACACATAATGGGGTTTCATAAGGGTTAAGAGACTCATAAAAAATTGTGTTTAATATATAGTTCTAGTGAATAGTTCATTCAAGTGCATCAACTCAGAAAGATGGTCAAAAAATAATATCATGTTAGTTAGGGAAAAGGACATAAATTCCAATCTACTGAAGTGAACTTCAATTCTATAAATTGATTAATAATTCTCCAAAAGAAGTTGGCTAGGGGGAGTTGAAGGATCTATTCCAAGGGAGGCATTGTGTTGTCCCTAAAATCTTATCAAGGTATTGTTCCAAGAACAATGTTATTATGTCTAAACTAATGTATTCCATAATAACTAGTGTTTCTTTGTGGATTTAGGTATGACTAATACACTATCGGTATAATCTTGTTGAAATATCCATTAGTCACAAACCAATTAAAACTATTTTATTGTCTCTTTTCATGTTAATTTTTAATTACATAACGATTTCAACAGACATGTTGAACAAGTTCCTACCAATTTTGGAACAATATGCATTGCTTTAAAATAAATATTTGACACCCTGATTCACCCCTCCCCACTTAGGGTGTTCTGGGGTCCTACAAGAAAGGGGAGCATAGTGTGTCCAGAATATTTTCTGGTCTGCATTCAAATTTGTGAGAAAATCATGAGTATTATAATAGAAATAATTTTCATGGTAAGAATATGGTTTTGGATGGGGTACTGACAATTAGGGTTCTTTTTGAGGTAAGTGACATCCAAGGGGTGGTGTTAATCCCCCTAAATAAGAAGGAAAATAAAGGAACAGAAAATGTATCTCCTAATTCACAACCAGGAATCAAGGGACTCATAGGGGTCTATTTGGACAACTGATTTGGGACCATGGGAGGGTATTTACTTAGCTCCAAATAAGATTTTGGTTGAAAATCATTGAGATACATAAAGAGGAGGAATCAAGACAGAAGTGTTGAAACGGGTCAAGTGGTGGACAAGAAAAATTATCCAAAAGCTATTAATATTAATTAAAGAGAGTTTTATGAAGGATAGATTTTTTCATATTGACTGGGAAGAGGATATTATTTTTTATGGTTTTTTTCTTTTTAGGTGGGAATAAAAGGAAAAAAATGCTATGAATTTCAAGGAAATTTCAACATCGACCAAGAAGGATACATAGAAACAAAATACTACTAATTATTTCCCAAACCTATGATGAATAGTTCAGTGGGGATGCATGTTTTTACCTAGGTAGTGAAGGACCAAAGTTTTTATATAACCTTAAAAATAATGGATCCCTTAAACTTCAACCCATAAAAGGTCAGTGCATCACCAGAATGTTAGAAAGGAGGATCTATGAGATCCCCAATTTTTTATGGAAATATGATATTAAAATTTATTATGTTTTGAAATGAAATAAATGATAAATTATGTAGGTCAATACTGGGGTATGATTCCTTGAAAATGCAGGAGTTAGACATTCTTGATCAGGGGAGATCTCCATAGAATCTTATCTTAGAATAGATGGAATCATACACCACCAAACCCTATGTATTATTACTGAATTTTGTTGCTCCATTTGACATGGAATAATTTATAGAGTCGACTAATTTTATTGTAATCATGTTAGATGGTTTCATTACCAGGAACCTAGATAATGATGTCAAAGACCAATCTTGGATGTATTGGGATGATGCGGATGGGCAGTCTATCCATTGAAGTATGGTTTGGTTTTGGTTTTCTAGTGGTATCCTTTTTTAGTCTTGTTTTTTTAATTTATTGTTTTTATATTTTCCCTAAAGTGGGGTTTCCTGAGAAATTAAATAAAAATTTACTTTTTAGGTATGTGTGTGTGTTATTGTTGGAGGGTTTTGTTTCCCTCTTTCTTTGGGTTGAGCTGACTACTTCTATCATGTAAAATATTGATCCCACTTAATTTTTCAGGGTATCCTACTGGGTAAGTATATATTCACCCCTGCATGGGATTTTACCACATGTTTCATGTATTATGAAGATTAATGAAAAATCGATAGTGATTTCATAGGATCATAGGGATATGCAGGTTCCAAGACCATGTAAGGTAGTCGGGCTTCGAGATCAGGATCTGGGATCTCTTATATATTTTCTATTATAGTTGTTCTTAGGTTGGGACATATTTTCTTGGTGGGATTTTATTATTTCCTTTACATTATAGATTACACTATCACACTCTTTTATATTATCAATAGGTTGTTACATGATTAATTTTTAATATAGATGTTACTGCATTTTTTTATTATTTTTCTTCACTTCTATATAGATATGTTTTGGTGCATGCATATAGGTACTTTAGGAAAAGGCCTCCCAATTTAGTTATTATTTATCAACACTTTCCACCAGTGCCTAGCCTATAGATGTGGGATTTGGGTTTTAGAAACCCGATATTTTTCACGCTAGGTGGGCCCCAAGGGGTCGGGTTGTAACGACTCAAACTTTTATCAATGTAATATATCCCTTATTATAGTAATATAATATATTATAATCACATAAAATCACATTAGGAAAAAAAAATTCCACATCATTCTTAAATGAACTACTCAATTCTATTTCACCTTTAAACATAATTTTTCCACTTCGGTGATTTGTAATTTGAAAATATGACACACACAGTTGCAGTTTGTAAGATATTCGAAGTCTTATAGGACAAACATAATTTTTGGTGAATAATAGCATACCCTTATGAACAATAATTTTACCCTTATAAATAGTAATATGATCATTATGAATAGTAAATTAGATAAGTGAATTGGAACCTTACCAATGATAGAAAAAATAAAATTTATCCATCCTATAAGTGACAATATTATATAATAATATTATAGTGTTGGTATTATTATAAGTCATGAATATTTAATGATTAATTTTATACTTTAAAATAAAATTTATTTTCATAAAATATATTCATAAACAAGTATTTTTAAGTCTTATGATTATACGATAATTTTATGAGACCTTAATTAATTTTTCAAAGTGTTAGAAAAGTAGTTTTGATTTTAAAATTTGTATTTTTCAAGTAAATTATTATTTTAATAAAAATTTAAATTTATTATATTTATAAAATTATTTTCATAAAATGGATTTAATTTTTTAATTCTACATGACATAAAATGGTTAGAGTAAATTTTTGGGATTTTTCTAAAATACTTTAATTTTAATTGAATAATGAAATTCGATAATTAATAAAATATGCTAAATAAATGAATTTCTGCATCATACTTGAGTCATGAATGATGTAAATGGACATTGTTTTGAAATCACATTACCTGACTAAAAATCATTTTTTTATTATCAAAAGCTGATTTATGAGATCCGGTACCCAAACTTACAACCACAACATAAACGAGAAAACCACAAACCCATACAATAAAGTCAACACAGACTTACACATCATAAAAACCATAGTCATCTCCGAATCCCAAGCCGGATTCATCTTCACCGGTAGCCATAGCTAATTCCCATTCCGGTGACCTCCAGAATCTTGCACTTTGAACTCAACACCTGAGCTGTTCCAGAGCTGATTGATCTAGTGAAGTCCCCTCGATCAAGAAACCCTTCCTAACAGCCACTGTCACCTCGCTATTCCTCTTATAGGAAGACCTAGTCTGCATCGGCCATGGGAGGCAAGAATAATCTCTTCTTGGCCGCCTTCTTGGAGTAGCCGAAATATGCCCTTCAACTGAAACAAGAGGATTCTTCCCACCTTGAAAAACCTCGCTTAATGAATGACCAACCGGACAACTTAAATTTTATTTACCTCCCCTAGAGATCCCCTTTCCTTTACCGAATTGATCCCCCAAATCCAAACCAGGTATCCCAGCGGTTTTCTCACTCTTTTGGTCTGGAGTATTATTCTCCATCAAAGGAAGGTGCTCACCCTCTATAAGCACATTAACCACAGCCACTGTAGAAGCCTCCTTCACACCACCACCGTCCTGAATATCCAGACTCCTATCTGATTCAACCAAATTGGAGCACTTGTCCACTGAGTGGTTGTCCTCCAGTGTCAAACCACAAACATCAGGCCCCCTGTCTCCAACATGTGTAACCTCCAATGACTGCCTCTTTGGATCCCCCTCCCCTACAGAATCTCTACAACCTTCAATCGGATGAATCTTTGGATGTCCCAAGTCACCAATGAGAACATTTTCCAAGTCTTCAACCAACTGCCTCTCAAGCTCCTCCTCACCAGCGATCCCTCCAGAAAGACCAGCCTCCTCCATACCCTCGACCATCAAACCATCAGACAATCCATCAAATCTATTACTCAAAGAAAGAAAAGGTGGAGCCAAAGGGTCCAAGCCTCTAGCCTCCTTGGCACCAACCGAACTATCCATATCGGCAGAAAGTAAAGACCCCCAACCCCAACCTTCCCTGCACACTCACTGACCAAAGAGCTAGTGGAGGCTCCAACCTCCTGCCTTAACCTGAGAAAATTACCATCATCCTTCGAATTATTCCCCTTACCTCTCGAAGCTCCAAATTCATGACTGCTGCTCTCAAGAGTCACCTTACCAGGCCCACCTGGCTTACCATTCAAAGTTGGACTAGCCCCATCAGCGCCCCTTCCTCTGTCATGGGCAATGCACTTCCATTTTCCCTCAACGCCTTCAAAGATATAAATTTAACTATTAGATGGTTAAAAACATATTTTATTATGTATTTTGTAACCCCTTTTATGTTCTGTAAACAAATTTTATACATAATAATAAATGATAAAACAATACATGTTCGTTGTGATCCAAAAACCGCCCAAATTATCCTAAAACGATCATCATTAAATTTTAACTAATGATTCATCTTCATTGTATATAAAAAAAATTAATTATTAGATCATTTAAACTCATATAAATTCATTAATATCATGTAATAGAAATTCTGGATGTTTATCCATGTTCTACATGAACAACCACTCATGTGTACAAGTGAATCGTTCATGAAAACTAAGAAAAAGAACACTCCCAAACAATGAATTTAAACTCTATAACTCATCCAAAGGACCATTAAAGAACTTAATAACAACACAATGAATCATATTCATATATAAAAGGTTCTATAATTGTAAATTAATTAATATAATGTTATTATATATGATATTAATGTGAAGGAAACATTCAGACAAAAGGTAAGGTGAATTCTTGAACCCAACTCTCATTCTTCAGCTTTTCCCTCTTTCAATGCATTTTCAGTATGGTTTTTCCTTAATAATAATTTAATCATCATTATATTACCTTTTATGTGATATACATGTTTACCAATTGAGTTTATGTCAAACAAATTTTTTTCCAAAAAATAACTCTTCTTTCAAAAACACACCTTTTACTTCTCACTCAAGGTTGGTGGTTCTTGTACAAGTATGTTATTCCATATTTCATTTGGGAACCCAAAGTTTATGAATATATGATTTATGAAATGAAACCCATTACTTTCTATGGGTTATTTATTTCCAATATTGATATACTTATATGTGGAATGCATGGTAATGTTAAGGTTATGATGTGACGGGTGTGCCCAAAATTATATACCACAATGTTGATGTTATGATGTGACAGGTGAGACATGAATTATACAGAGCTCCAACTCATTGGGTAATGTGATGAGTTAAATTTAAATATTCATGAACATGATGCAATATTTTTTCACAACTATGTGTGGAAGTTAACCACTAATACATAAGGTTCCATTTTGTTTGCATTGCCACCTTTTCAAGCCTTGAATTAATTCTTACTATCATGTTTATGATCCTATGACTATGTTATGATGATAATGATTATACTCACCCCATGTTTTATTGTCTCATTTTATTATCCTCTTATTGGGCTTTTAGATCACCCCTTTTTTGATGTATATCCTTTGGTGATTATGTGTACTAAAGAGAACTCAAGGTCCAATAATAATCTAGAGAAGAAAAAAATAAATATATGTTTATGTTTTACAATGTAAAAGTTATGTATGGTCCTAGTTTTCCCAAGACACTAAGTCTTTAGATCCCCATGGTGTAATGATTTTATTTTTTTTATCATTTAAATTAAGTATATGTAATGTGAGAAAATAATTTTCACTATTGTTGGTCTCAAAGGAATGACTTAGTTAATCTGGGAATTGGGATTAGAGAACTTTAGTGAAAACCATAGTATAATACTAAGTATATGTAAACACACAAGAAGCTTTAATAAACATAAGGATACCATAAGATATGATTTTAGTGTTAATTTTACAAAAGAATAAATTATTTATTCATGAATTTTTGGCTTAGGTTTTCTTATATCCTTTTTTATTTTAGAAAATAGTGGGAACCAGGAGAAACCAGGACAACAACTCGTGCGAGGGACATTGAAACGATTTTCTAAACAACATCCTAAATGATTTGGGAGGTGGAGTTAAAAACTTCATAGAAATTTTTATCCAACAGTCTCATATTATGAATAATAACATGAATAATGTGGAATTTCCTCCTTCACCTAAGAGGGAGAAACTAGCTGTTGATTATTTTATGCGGCAATGACCACTGATGTTTAGTGGATATTCCAATACACTTATTGAGAAACAATGGATCAACTCAATGGAGAAGCTATTTTCTATGCTTCACTATTCTGAGATGGAGATGGTTACTCTAGCTATTTATCATTTCGATGGAGAGGCTAGAAAATGGTGGGATTTGATTAAGAATACCAATCTAAGAGATGAAATTGAAGAGATAGAGTGAGAAGAATTTAAGATAATGTTTCTTAAAAATTATTTCCTACAAACTCTTAATATGAGTATGGGGATAGAATTCATAGAGATAAATAAGAATTATTTAGAATCTATCATGGCCTATGAAGTGAATTTCACAAGTATTTCAAGGTATGGTTTGGGATTTGTTATCAACAATGAAAAAAATTGATAGATTCTTTAGTGTATTAAAACAAGACCTTTTAAATACACTTGTAATTAGAGATATTGATAGTTATGAGGAAGTAATTTGATGTTCTATCATAGTAGATATGGAGTTTAAAGAATGGTCCCATGGTGATGTTGATATGAAATAAAAGATGGAGTTTCATTCTAGAGGATCTAGTGAGAAAGGTGGAATGAAAACTCAACCACCCACATGTCAAAAATTTGGGAAGAGGCATCATGGGAAGTGATAAAAAGAAATAGAAAAATTATTCATGTGGTGGAGAGAAGGACACACATATCAAGACTATCTATAAGACATGAGAAGGAAGGAGAATGTGGTGAAGGAAATGAGAGCCCCACCCATGGTCCAATGCTACAATTGTAGGGAGAAAGGGAACTATGAAAGAAAATGCACTAAACCTAGAGTACTTGAGGGTAATTAGAATAATTATCCACCAAATACAAAGGAAAAAGGGAAGGATTATGCCATTAATACTGTGGAAGTGGAGCAATAAAATGAATTCATACAAGGTACACTTCCTATTCACTCAATAATGGAAAAATTCTTATTTTATTTTGGTACTATGCATTCCTTTATACCATGAATGTTTTCTAAAACTACAGAATTGAATCCCTAAAACCTTGATGTAGATATATCTATAAAAATTCCAAGTGGTGAAATAATTTCAACCTAAGTGTTGGAATCTTCTCCCATCGGTGTATGTGGGAAGACTATTCCAGTGAATCTCATGATACTTACATTGGTGGAATCCAATGCTATACTGGGGATGGATTGGATCTCTGTATATAGATCATGTATCAACTATTTGGAAAAGGAAATATCATTTCTTATTAAAAACCATCCCATGCTCCTCTAAAAATGAAATGGATACCATTAATCTCATTTAGGAAATATTTTAATGGTGTGGGTGTTAATTCCCTATGAAGAATCATACCTCAGTCAAATGGTTGAGTCAAAGGAAGATATCCACCTAGGGGAAATTCCCATCATCAGGTAATACAATGATATATTTCCTAAAGAGTTACCCAGACTTTACACAGATTGTGAGGTAGATATTCTCAATATAACTCATACTTGTATCTAATCATATCTTAATGCATCCCTATAGGATGAATCCTATCAATCTAGAGGAGTTAAAGAAGCATCTAAAAGAGAATTTTGAAAAATGGTTCATATGCCCTAGTGCATCACCTTGGGGTGCACCAGTGCTCTTTGTGAAGAAGAAGGATGGATCAATGCGGTTGTGTATCGATTATCTTCAACTCAAAAAGATCACCATAAATAAAAAATATCCTCTCCCAAGTATTGAAAACTTGTTTGATCAGTTATGAGGAGATTAATACTTCTCAAAGGTGGATCTTCATTCTATCATCAGATAAAGGGGAAGAAGGAAGATATTATGAATACCGCCTTCCATAAAAGGTATGGGCACTATGAGTTTCTTGTGATTCCCTTAGTACTTATTAATTACACTAAAATCTTAATGTATTTGATGAATATAGTCTTTATACATTACCTCAAATTTTTTTTGGTAGTGTTTATCGATGATATTATAATATACTCCAATAGTAAGGAGGAACATGAATAATATCTTAGGCTTGTGTTGGAGACATTGAGAATAGAGAATTTGTATAAAATTTTTAGCAAGTGTGACTTTTGGATGAAGAAAGTTACATTATTGGGACATGTGATCACAATTGAGGGAATTTCTATAGACCCTTCAAAAACTAATGCAATTTTGGAATGGGCCAGACCCTCTATTGTCATAGAAATCCACATTTTTCTTGTATTATATAGGTAATATTGACATTTTGTGAGAAATTTCTCATGATTTTCAAGACCATTAACTATGTTAATAAGGAAAGGGGAAAAGCATGTCTGTACTGAAGAATGTGAGGAATGCTTCAAATAGATAAAGCAAAGGCTGATCACTGCACCTGTACTCATATTACTGAAAATTGGAGAAAGTTTTGTGATATAAAATAATTCTAAAAGAATGTATTAGGTTTTATACTGATGAAAAATTATAATGTGATAGCCTAAACCTCATGAAATTTGAATACCAATGAGTATAACCACCCGACACATGATCTGGAGCTAGCAATTTTGATTTTGCCTTGAAAATATGGGGGCACTACCTCTATAGGGAGTAGTGTGAAATATATACCAATAAAAAGAGCCTAAAGTATATATTCACACAAAAGGATATCAACATGCATCAAAGGGAGATGGTTTGAGCTAATTAAAGACTACAATTTATCCATTCACTATCATCCTAGCAAGGCGAATAAGGTGGCTGATACTCTTATTTGAAAATAACTTTCTACTCTATCCATGACACAAATTGAGAAAGACCATATCTTCATGGATATGATAAGGATAGATTTGGAAATCATAATGGTTGGGAATATATCCTACCTTTCCCAAATGTTTTCCCAACCGTATATCTAATAGAAGATTAAGGAGGTATAAAGGGATGATAATGAGTTACAAAAGAAGGTGAGTGGAGTAAATGGAGGAAATCCACAAGAGTTACATATCAATGATGATGATGTGATTCACTTTGGAATGTGGATTTGTGTGCCTTCATCACCTGGGATGAAGAAAATGATACTCAATAATGCACATAGCTTAGATTTCTCTATCCATATTGGTAGCACCAATATATACCGTGATCTCTGAGAACACTTCTGGTGGGACAACATGAAGAAGGATATTATTGAGTATATATCAAGGTTCTTGATATGTAATAATGTTAAAGAAGAGATACATAAGTTCAAAGGGATCATGAAACCATTTCCTATACCCATGTGGGAATGGGATAATTTCATTATAGACTTTGTCATGGGTCTCCCAAATACATCCAAAAGAAATAATGTGATATGGGTTGTGGTGGACTGACTCACAAAGAATGGCCACTTTATCACTATTTAGGAAGATCTCTCACTTGAAAAACTTACACAGATGTATGTGAAGGATGTGGTGATACTTCATGGGGGTTCTAATATCAATTGCCTCTGACCGTGATCCAAGGTTCACATCTAAATTATAGAGTAGTCTCCAACATTCTTTGAGTACTGAATTGAATTTCCTCACAACCTATCACCCCAAACAGATGGAAAATCTGAATGTAATTTTAAGATGCTCAAAGATATGTTGAGATACTATTATTTAGATTTTAATGGTGGATGGGAACAACATATCTCATTGGTTGATTTATCATACAACAATATCTTCCACTCGAGTATTAAAATTGATCTATATGAAGCTATGTATGGAAAGATATATAGAACTCAAACCTGTTGGGATGAAGTTGGAAAAAGAATGTTACTTGGACCATATCTTGTACAAGAGATGACTGAGAAGGTTCAATCCCTCAAACAACATATCAAATATACTTAGAGTCGAAAAAAGATCTATCCTGACAACCATCAAAGGGATTTATAGCAGGATGTTAGAGATAAATTATTCCTTTGAATATCACTATAGAAGAGAGTCATGATATTTAGAATGAATGGGAAGCTAAGCCCTAGGTATATTGTCCCCTTTTAGATCCTTGATCATATATGATCTGTGGCCTATCATCTTGCTGTTACACCGAATATGGCCAAGTTCATGATTTCTTCCACATGTCACTACTGAGGAAGTACATACCTGATCCCTCACATGTAATGAACTTAGAGGTGGTACAACTGGAAGATGATCTCTCTTATGAGGAGAAACCAGTAAAGATTATGGACTGGAGAGATAAGGTTCTATGAAACAATACAACCCACCTTTTCAAAGTGTTGTGGAGGAACCATAAGTATAAATAAGAAAATTGGGAACTGGAGGAGGAAATGAAAGATAAGTACCCTCACCTATTTATATAAAAAGAAGTTTTAAAGGTGAAATTTCAAAATGGTGGAAGAATATAACGACCCTAACTTTTATCAATGAAATTTCTCCCTTATTATAGTAATATAATCTAGTATAATCACATAAACTCACATTATGAAACAAAATTCAACATCATGCTTAAATGAACTACTAAATTCTATGTGACTTTTAAACATAATTTTACTACTACAGTGATTTGAATTTCAAAAATTAGACATACACGGTTGCGATCAGTAAGATGTTTGGAGTCTGATAGGACAAACTTAATTTTTGGTGAATAGTAAAATACCCTTATGAATATTAATGTTACCCTTATGAATATTAATATGACCCTTATGAATTGTAAATCATCTATGTGAGTAGGAACCTTACCAATGATATTATAAATAAAATTTATCCATCATATAAGTGACAATATGATATAATTGTATTATAGTGTTGGTATTTCTGTAAGTCATGAATATTTAATTATTAATTTAATAATATAAAATAAAATTTATTTTCATAAATTTTTTTTATAAAAAATTATTTTGATGTCTTATGATTATATGATTATTTTATGAGACATTACTCAATTTTTCAAAGTGTTAGAAAAGCTGTTTTAATTTTAAAATTTTTAATTTTCAAGTAAATTATGAATTTAATTAAAAAATAAATTACTAATATATAGAAAATTATTTTCATAAAATAGATTTTTTTTAATTATACACATCAAAAAAAGGTTAGGGTGAATTTTAGATATCTTTCAGAAATAATTTATTTTTTATTGAATTGTGAAAGTCAATAATTTACAAAATATGACAAATAAATTATTTTTTGCATCATGTTTGAGTCACAACTGATGTAATTGGACATTTATTAGAGTTAAAATTACCTATTTATTGTATTTATTCATGTAATAATCACTATTTATTTTCTTGAGGGAAATTAATAAACTAATTAATTAAATATTGAGAAAACACCCCTCCCCTCTACTATAAATACCACAGCTCAAAACCTCATTTCCTCATACCTCTCAAGCTTCAATACGTTTAAAAATTCTGCTCAAACCCATTCCTTAGACCCTACCCCACCTCCAGGATATCTTGGTCTCATCCAAATACCAATCCTTGATGCCTTTAGGGGGATCTCAAGAGGATAATTCAAGAGGTAATTTCCCTCTCTCTTTTCCTTCAAATTCATTTCAAATGTCATTCCTTTTCTTATCTTATCCTCAACTTCTCTTATCAAAATTTCATTATAACTCCAGTATGATTGATATAATTTTATTCTATCATGTTAATGTTATATTATTCATTATACCACTCCCTCCCTCTCTCTCTCACTTTTTTAAAAAATGAAATTGTCGCCCATGATGTGTTAATTTACCTACATCTTGGGCGATGCACTTCCATTTTACTTAAATGCCTTAAAAGCTATCAATAAAACCATTAAATTGTTTAAAAAATATTATAATATTTATTATTTAACGCATTTTATGTTTTGAAAAAACATTTATACATAATACTATATGAGAGAACAAAACATGTTCATTGTGATTCAAAAAGCACCAAAATTAACCTAAAACAACCATCATTAAATTTTAACTAATGATTCATCATCATGGTATATATAAAAAATAAATATAAGATCATTCAAACACTATAATATCATTAATATCATGTAATAGAAATTCTGGATGTTTATTCATGTTCTACATGAATTACATTCACGTGTACAATGAACCGTTCATGAAATCTAAGAAAAAGAACACTCCCAAACTATGAATTTAAAGTATATAACTCATCCAAAGACCCATAAAAGAAAACAATAACATAATAAGGAATCATATTCACGTATAAAAGGTTTTATAATTGTTAATTAATGAATCAATTATGATTATATGATATATTAATGTGAAGGAAGCGTTTAGACACAAGGTATGGGGAATTCTTGAACCTAACTTTCTTTGGGGTTTACGTCTTTCACTCCATTTTCAGTATGGTAATTACTTAAAAATAATTTATTCATCATTATATTACCTTTTATTGGATATAAAAGTTTACCAATGGAGTTTATATCAAACAAAATGTTTTCCAAAATAACTCTTCTTTCAAAAACACATGTTTTACTTCTCACTCAAGGTTGATAGTTCTTGTATCAAGTATGTTATTCCCTATTTCATTTGGGAACCCAAAGTTTATGAATTTATTATTGATGAAATTACACCCATTCCTTTCCATATGTTATTTATTTCCATGATTGATATACATATATGTGGAATTCATGATAATGTTAACATTATGATCTGACGGGTGTACCCGAAATTATATAGCACAATATTGATGTTATGATGTGATAGGTGCACCCGCCATTATACAGTGCTCTAATGCATTGGGTAATGTGATTAGTTAAAGTGAAATATGATTAAAAATTATTCTTTCTTTGTTCAAAACTATTTTTGGTAGTTAACCACTAATATGCAAGGTTTTATTTTTTGCATTTCCACTTTTTAAAGCCTTTTATTAATTTTTCCTATCATGATTATTATCATATGCCTATGTTATGATGATAATGATTATGATCAACCCATGTTGTATTGTCTCATGTTCTTATCCTATTACTAGGATTTTAGCTCGCCCATTTTTTATGTATATCCTCAGTTCATTTTGTGTACTAAGGAGAACTCAAGGGCCAATAAGAAGCTAGAGAAGAAGAAATTAAATAAATTTTTATGTTTTATGTTGCAAACGTTATGTATGGTCCCAGTTTTCCCAAGACACTAAATGTTTTGATCCTAGAGGTGTAATGTTTTTATGTTTTTAATCATTAAAAAGTATTAAAAGTAATGCATGAAAAGCATGGTCACTATATGTGTCATTATAGAGTTGTATGAGAGTAGTTAATTCCTTAGGACGATGTTTAGAGTCGTACCCTTATGAGGATTAGTTGAGATTTAAAGCAATAATTTCAAAGTATCTTGAGTGTGAATTTTTGGCTAGGAAACCTAGTGTTATTTTATATAATGATGTATCCATACATTAGGACTCTGACTATTTATTTTTTGACTCAACATATCGAGACATTGGTTGCATGGACATTGGTACATGAATCATATAGGATTGAATCCGTTGATTTTCCTTCTTATGTTATATACCAATATATATATGATCATATAACCATGGTATGTATTGATGAATTTTGAGATGTCTCTATGAATATATCTAGATGGGTTATAGATTTTGGATCAGGATTATGACCTTCTAACTAATGAGACCTCTGTTGAGGGGTCATCTCACGAGATACATCCTCAAAGAGAGCAGTTAGAAACACCCCACCTCATAACGCACATTAAAGTAATAACTATAAAATAAAAAATGAATAAAATGAATAAAATTATATTTATGATATTATATATAAATTTTTAGTATATACACCACACACAAGGATTTAGTGGTGAATAAGGCACTTATCTCACATAATAAAAAGTGAAATGAGAAACCCATACCCCATGCTTCCCTTTAGTTTTGTGTACATAAAAATCTTGTATAATGGTTTAAATATTGTTATTAACTCATTAAGGAAACATATTTATATTTAATATAACTTATATGATATTTTATTACATATTAATACCCATTCATTAATAATATTTCATGATTTCCACTGTTTCGGGTGAGTTCATTTCACGATTTTCATGATCGATTTATTTGTGTATAATTATGGATTTTAATGCTAAATGGAAATAAAAATCCAGAAGTGTAATGAAATGGAATTAATTCAATAAAATATGGTTAAATGGCCTCATTTATCATTTTCATTCATACATGGGGATGATTCATTTGATAGAATGTTAATGATACATGTTTTGTTTAATATAGCGATTTTTCCGACCATAGCTGACTAGTTTTGTTTTGTTTATCATTATCTATATAAATTAATTCCTGAACATGAAATATGTTATAAAATACATATTAAAATATTATTTTACAATAATAATTGTTTTATGAGCATACATGAATACAGTAATGGAAAACGAATAAAAAACATTATTGATTGAGGTGATTAATCGGTATAATTTGGACAATAGTTTCCTTTCTTTGAATACGAGGAGGTAATAAAAGGTTTGGATATAATATATTACATTATAAAAATTAAATTTCTGTATTTACATAATTCTATGATTATTATTTCATAATGGATGAAGGAGTTGGGAGGAAAATTGGAGAAGAAAATAAATTTGGAGAGGTGCTTTGGAAAAATTACCTCTTGAATATCACCACCTAGATAGACCCTTGAGGACATTAGATTTAATCTTTTGGTGATACCAACCTACCTAGGGTGTGGGGAGAGTGAGGAGTGGAGGTTTGGGATGTGATTTCACAATCTTTGAGGCTTGTGGGTCATAATGGGGTGGTATTTATTCTTGAGGAGATGTGGGTTTAAGTGATTAAATTAATGATTATTTTATATTTAAAGCAAACCACATTGAGGGGGAATTAATTTCCATGAATTTCGATCGAAATTAATATTATAGATTTCAGTAAGGGTAAAAAAATACCTAAAAAAACCATTGATTTTTTTTAGGAATTCTAAACCTTTACATTTTTAACATTAACCAGTTTCACTTTTTACCTATATCATGGTAAATTATATTTTTTCCATGGTAACATTTTTATAACTAAAAAAATGAATTTATCCTTAAAACCTACTTTTAAACTTCTATATACAATTATGTAATCCATTTTACCTTATTAAACACACATAATTAGAAAAATTAAATATAATATTAATCCCAAAGACACAATGAAAATACATGTTTTTGAAGTGAAAAGTTCAAAAGTTTGAATTGTTTTTATATCCACTTTTGATTTAAAATTTATTCCAATGACCTAAATTAGATTTAATGATGTATATATGAACAAATTATAATCTAAAACTAATTTAAAATATAATTTAACATGATAAATTAATTAGATGAAAATGCTGTGTTTTTCACTATTCATTAGAAAATGAATCTTCTCCGAAAAATACTAAAATTTCACCCTAAACAAATTTTGATATCAAGAATTCAGAAATAAAGTTTATTTTAAAAAATAAAACTTATAAAAGTTTTAAAATTTATTTTTAAAATTGGTGCACCATTAATGGCGACAAAAATACCTTTTAAAAAATTTAGTTTTTATGCTTCAAACTGGATTTATTATTATCTTAATCCTATAAAACATATTGAGTGAATTCAAAAAAATTTGATTGAATAGTTAAAATATAAATTTTATTAATATATTTCTTAATAGTGATTAATTTAATTTATTAAGATAAATTATCATTTTGTTCATAAAAATAATTATTTTATAAAAACACATCCTTTATGTTGAGTTGGTTCTCATTTTTTATTTCTAATTAATTTTTAACCAATGAATTCATTTTATAAACACATGTTAAATATATTTTAATAATTTATTTAATCTCATTAATTCCCACTATTCTAATGGATAAGTGACAACTATCTCAATTAAATATTAATATTTAGAATATTGTTTAATCTTAGAGTTTTGTGCAAAGAAAACTAACAAAGAGATTAAATTTATAAAAAATTATAAATTGAATAAAATATTAGGGTGTTAAAATGAGTCACCGATAGTAATGAATCACTGTTGACATTGAGTCACAACCATAAATGACTCAATGTTGAAGAAGAGTCATCACCAGAGTTTACCTACTGTTAGAGCAGAGTCGCCACTAGACATTACCTACCACTAAAGGTGATCTAACATTACATGAGTCACCATTGAGAAGATTCAACACTAAACATGAGTCACCACTGAGTATCCCCTATGGGTGGAGGGCCTACCACCATCCTGACTCACCGTTGGCCTGAATCACCACTAGAGATGAGTCACAATTAGAAAGATCCATCATCATTATTCTGTGATATTTTAATTAAATACTTATAACATATTTATTATTGAATTTAATGATAAGTATTATTTTATTGATAATTATTAAAGGATTTACATGAAAATTTCTGATTATTTCAGAGCTATGTATGAGGATGTATGATACACTGATGTTCCTCAAACAATCTCTCTATCCCACATCATTATATATTCAAATAATTTACCCTCATGCATGATATTAATGTATGATTGACTCGTGTGAAAACATGATCATTTACACTTAAATATTCATACATGTTGAAATATTAATTATATATGATTGTGAATGGGTGGATCTTACTAAACATATGAATCCTTTTATATCGTTAGAAAAATCAGAGATTATGGAACTCTATTTTAGTGGTATCTTTTGAGAAATGAATCAAGATCCTCCCCAAGCTACATCCAAGTAGACTCAATATTTTAGAGTATATAAGACCGATCAAATATATCTTCTCTATGTAATTATAAATTATATTTATATTTTTTGTATTTAATTTTGATTAGTGCGTTATTTTTTCTTCTTTATCAACACTCACTATCTACTTCTCTTTAACTAGAAGATACAATATATCTACTTCACTCTCTTTAAATTTATTTACCCCTAATATTGTGGAAGAGGTACAATTGGGGATTGTGTTTATTTTCTTACATAGTTATTGTTAAATAGTTCTCTACATTTCTTATACATATTGTAGATGTTGTATTTATACCTAATCTAGGTTGTGGATCAAGATTATATTTATATAATATTTAGGGAAGTAGTGATTTCAAAGTAGAAGTGATTAGGTCTTAGCTTGAGACTTAACCCCTTATTTTAATTATATTTTTTTGTTTCATTTCTAAGATTCAAGTTGTATTTACATTAAACTATGAAAAAACTACTACTTTGTTAGTCAATCTTAAATATTGTTTATATAAGTATTTGATTAAATAAATTTATATCAAAAGTTATAATAGTTTTAATATTACTTTAACTAAGAACTAATCAATATTTGAGGAATATTTTAAAAGATTATAACTCATATAGATCTATTTTTTTGATTTACTGGGAAATTTTAATTAAATTTGGGAATTTTATTTGAGATATTTTTTAACAGAAATTACTACTGGACACTCAGTTCACCCCCTCTTCAGTTAATCACTCCGATGAAACATTTGGTATCTAAGGTTTAAAAGAAATCAACTATGATTTGAGTTGTGTATTAATGATCATAAATTTCATTTAATTATAAATTTAGTTTCTTAAATGGATAATTGACAAGAAGGTTATGATACTAACATAACACCCATATTTAATGTAAATAAGTATGATCCATGTAAAACAAAGATGAAAATCCATAATGAAAGAGTGTGTTTTAAAATATGGCCTGCTGTTGAAGAGAAATATGAGTAACCTAAGACTACAATGAATACATGGGATGATCCTATTAAAGAATCATATAATAATAACTATAATTCCATTAATTATCACTTTGTGCTTTGAGTGATGATTAGTTCAATATAATTTCTTCTAATATAAGTGTTTATGAAATATGGGACACTCTATCTATTTATCATGAAGGGAAAACTAATGTAAAAGAACTAAGATTGAATAATTATAAAATTAAATATTATACATTTAAGATGAAAAATTATTTTATTATTATGGAAATGTATCTTTGGTATAATGGGATAGTGAATATAAGGAGATCATTGGGAAATCTAGTTTCAGAAAAAGACAAATCACATGACTATTGAGACATCTTCCTGAAATATAGAGAGGAACTTCCATTTCAATAAGAGGATCTTGTGATATCAGTAGAAAATATCTCAAGGAATTTATTGTGATGTGGATAATGTATGATGAATATCCTAAGGCTAATTGAGAAGAGTAACACTAACCTTGTAGGAAGTCATTATTCTTCAATACTATTGAATTAAACCAAAATGTAAATGTAAATGGTAAATACTAAATTAATTCCTCATCACCAGCCCACAATGATAGGGAGATGTCCCATCCAGCTAGAATATTTAATAAATTATTTTTTAATATGAAATTATATTTTATATCGAGCAACAAGGGAATGTATGATAATTTAGGGAATTGGAGAAAGACTGGAAAATAGATGATAATTTAAGGAAAAAATTCTAGTTTTGATTGTAAAAGAAAATTACATGTCATGCATGATTACATGAAGTTAATATATAGAAATAAGTTTGATGATAAGGATAGAATATATAATAAATAAATTAAATCCACTAGGAGTTCTTATGAGGATAGCTCTAGTGACTCAAACTCGACTCATGAAGAGAAGCATGATGGAGTAAATTTGTGATTCATAAAAAAATATATCTAAGGTACCTACTATATCTCTTGTACATAATTCTAATAATTATGGAGATGATCATAATGATGATGATATGAAAAATGAATAAATAATTTAATAATTCGATATTCTTGAAGATACTTTCAATGATTATAAATATAAAAAACAAAATTCTAATGAAACAGTATAATTTATTTACTAGTGTTAAATCTTATATTGTTATAGAAAGAGAAAATAATTCTCAATTCTTGAAAAAATATAATGAACTGAAATTATGTAATGTGAAGTTAAAGAATTTTTTTTATATTAAATAATTTGAGATAAAATATCACTCAAAAACAAGGAAAACAAGTTTATCCTAAATTTATTATTGGTCTAGTTTACTGGCCTCGGTAGAGAAAAATAGTTAAGAGTACTTTAATTTCTAAATCCAATGCTAGAAATTATAATACTAATTATTATTCAACTAGACCAAATAAATTTTTTATTTCCAAAAGTTTGAATTTTTTTATAGGAAACCATATTAAAGAAATGTGGTTTCCTAAATCCCTAATTACTAACATTCCTCGACCCAAGAATATTTGGGTACCAAAATCATTTCTAGTATAAAATTGTTTTGTATGGAAATTTCTTAAAGATATCATATAGAAGTATAGGATACCTAGATAATTGTTGTTACATACATATGATAAGAGACTACTAAATACTTAAAATCCTAATAATGGTTGATGGTGGAAATGTCACCTTTGGTAAAAATGATAAATGAAAAATAATTTCCCTTGAAAAAATCAGTAACACTAACTATTTTTTAATTTCCATTTTACTTTTTATGACAAATTAAAATAAAATATTATTTTCATGCAAAATCTATGTGATGATGGTTTTCATGTGAAATTTGGAAAAAAAATTCTTATAAAGTTTTTATTTTTAGAATGATATAGTGTTTACTACTATGAGAAATCTAAATATGTATACTGTTGATCATGATTAATTAATTTTAAAAATTTTTTCTTATCCACGTCCCATTCATAAAGAATCTTGGATTTGGTATAAGAGATTAGTCCACTGTAATATTCATTCACATATAAATCATACTAAGAAAGTTTTAGTTAGGGATCTACCCAAAATTTAATTCCTAAATGATAAGGTTTGTAACCCCTATCAAAAAGGGAAGCGACATAAAATATATTTCAAATTAAATAAATAAGTTTCAACTTATCATCCCATAGAATAGGTTCGCATGTATTTGTTTAGAACTTCTAGAGTATCCTGTATAAATGGGAAGCATTATATATATGTCATTATAAATAAAAGTTCTAGGTATACATGGGATTTTTTTTAGCCCAAAATTTTTTATCATTATCTCACAATGCCAATTATGAAAAATCTATATAAAACCCAACTGAACATAAAATTAAGATCATATGAAGTGACCATGGCCTAGAGTTTGAAAATCAAGAATTTTAATCCTTTTTCTATCAAAAATGTGTATAATCATAAATTTTATTCTCTTAAGACTCACTGGTAGAATGTATTTGTATAAAAAAGAAATAGAACACTTCAATAGATACATTAGACAATTCTTAATGAATATGAATTACTTTTATACTTTTGGGAAGAGGTTGTGAATACATATTTCTATATAATTAATAGAGTTTTAATTAAAAATATATTAAATAAAAATATTTATAATATTTGGAATAATATAAATCCTAATATTAATGAAATTACTATTTTTGTATGCAATGTTATTATTCTAAACACTTAGGATAATCTTGGTAACTTTTCTTCTAAGAGAGGTGAAGGAATTTTCCTTGGTTATTCAATATCTATTAAATTATATATATATTTTTTAAAAAAAAATCAAGACTATGGAAGAGTATTTATTGGTCATGTTTGATGAGACATATCCACATGACTCTATAAATACTTTACAGAACCTTGAGTATGATTTATCCACTTTAATCATAAATGAAAAACTGTTTTTTATTATGGTAAAACATACTGAAAAATCATCCATTTCTGAGAAACTTTCATAACAAGAACCAAAACTACTAAAAGAACATGATGTGACCATTCCTTCATTTTATATATTTTTTAGGACTCTATAATACCATATTTTGTATGCTTAAGCTAGAGATGTATATAGAGGTACCCAAACTAGAGCTTCCCTATGGAATCAAGTTAAACATCAAGCTTTCTTATCATATTTTGAATCCAATAAAACCATTCATGAAATAAATGATGAATTCTAGTTAATGGATATGAAATAAGGAAATAATCAATTTGTATGAAATATTTATTGGTAAATTATAGATTGACCCAAATAAAAGTTAACTATAGTCACTAAATGGGTTTTTAGAAACAAGGTTAATGAATCTATCATAATAGTAAGAAATAAGGCTGGACTTATGGTAAAAAAATATAGTTAATAACTATATGTAGATAATGAAGAAAACATTGCACTAGTACCCATACATGAATCCATAAGAATACTAATTAATTATATAGAAATTATTGATTTCAAAGTACATCAAATGGATATTAAAAGTGCATTGTTTAATAGTTATATAATTGAGGATTTTTTATAAAAACCACTAGAATTCAAAACCCTCATTTCCCAAATCATGTTTTCAAATTAAAAAAAACATTAAATGGTTTAAAAAATTCTACTATATCATGGTATAGTAGTATCATATCTTTTCTTATTTTATAGGTTTTTTAATAGGTATAGTTGATCCTACCATTTTTATAAAAATTATTTTAAAAGGTGTTTTTGTTCTTAAAATATATATAGATGATATTATATTCATATCGTTTAGAAAATTATTTATGTACTGAGTTTTGAAAAATGATGAGAAATGAGTTTGAAATGAGTTTAATGGGTAAACTAAAATTATTTCATGTTTTCATATTTTTTAAAATAAAGGTGTAATTATTTTAAATGAAATTAAATTTATTAAATACCTTTTGAAATGTTTTGGTTTGGATACAACTAAAAGTAGTGACACTATTTTTAGTACCACCTGAAAGTATGATCTATATGATTATAGGAAATCAGAAGATCAAACCAATTATAGATGGATGATTGGATGTGTACTCTACTTAAGAACTATCAGACCTAATATTTTTTTTAGTTTGTGTATATGCGATTGTTTTAATGAAAATACAAAAGATTCACAGTCACTTGTGGTTAAAATGATTTGGAAATACCTAAAGTATAAAACTAAATTAGTATTCTCTTATCTTAGAGGAAAATACTTTGTCTTATATAGTTATTCAGAGAAATATTTTGGTGGTTTCAAGTTAGATAGAACGAGAACCTTTGGAACATTTCACCTTTTGGGGAAGTCTCTAGTTTCTTGGTGTAGTAATAAATGAAATTATATTGCAATGTTTACTGCTGAATCTGAATACATAGCTTAAATTAGTTGATGTGCTCAAATTTTTTAGATGAAACATGCTTTACTAGACTATGTATATAAATTATTACATGTCCCTATAAATTGTGAAAATACAAGTGGTATAAACATATCTAATAATCTTGAGTCACACTCTAGAAAAAATACACATTTATGCAAAAAATTTAGTGATCATTTTCAAAAGGGTGATATAAATTTTTAATACATCGTTACTGATCATTAGCTTTCATATATTTTTACTAATCCATTGAATTTGTGAGAATGAACTGCATCAAACATGAATTTTTCATGACTAATTTGGGTTAATTTTTTTTTTCTAGGAACCACCATTGGGGTTTACCCACCGTTGGGGTTTACCCACCATTGGTGTTTACCCACCATTAGTGTTTACCCACCATTAGTGTTTACCCACCATTGGTGTTTCCCCACCATTGGCCTTTACCCACCATTAGTGTTTACACAACATTTGAGTTTACCCACTGTTGGAGTTTACCAAATATTGGTTCTTAATCGCCATTAGTGTTTACCCACCATTAGAGTTTACCACCATTGGTGTTTACACACAGTTTGTTTTTACCCACCATTAGTGTTTACCCTCCATTGGATTTTACCAACCATTGTAGTTTACCCACCGTTGGAGTTTACCCACTGTTGGAGTTTACCCCCATTGGAAAACTCTCTGTTGGTAATTCCCCACCATTAGAATGAAATATCATTACAATTTTTTATTTTATGGGTTAAATATTTTATTTTATTTATGCTTAAAAATATTATTTGAATTTCCAATTTTCAAATCACTATATGATATAAATTATACTATTAGTACAATTTTGACGATCACTCTTCAATGGGCCCAAACATTCACCATGACCCTTTATATTTATACTTTTACCCTTCCTATGACCTCGTCCAAACAATACACCTTTTTTAGAAATGGTTATAGTGAAGAGAGAAGTAGCTTTGTCTCCTAATGAGTTTCTTCCTTTAAATAAACACAATCTATAATCGATCTAAGAAGCTGTAGATCCGTGGAATCTGCAACATGTGAAACATAGAGTGGTACCTGAGAAGGACGTAATTATGTGTTGGTTGAGGTTGATTAGATCATTTATGATAAAAGTAATCGAAGACCATGGATGGGTGGAGTGATTCTTACATAATTAGAGGGTGATCTATCCTTAGTTAGTGCACCAGTCTTATCAAAATATCGAGTTTAGGTTTGAGGAAGATGAAGAATGGGTTCAAAGCTAGGTGAATGCATTGAAAATTTTCTTATCTTAAATTATGTGGGATAAATGTATTAACATACCGTATTAAAGAGTCTCAAATGATTATCATGGATCAATTACAAGTGACATATATTATTTTTTATATAATAATTTTTTGGCTGAGCTAACAGGTGATGGAACCCTCAGAAGACTTGCTGCAACTGAGTTAGATGGTGAATTCCATTTTTTGTTCATGTTTATTCAGAAAATGTTGTTCCTAATAAAATGTGATTTATGTTCAATGCAGTATTAGGATGTATATATTATATACAATATGAAAAAGGCAGATAAAATCAACCTTTGTTTGTATTTGACGGTTCATATGACAGAGATGTGCAGGAAAACTTCCAGGTCTGACTCCCTAATTTACCTTAAGTTAATTCTGCCTATATTGGAGTCCAAGGTTTTAGTTTATGGGGAATATGAAACCAAGTTAAACTATGGTGGTTTTTCTTTTACTGAAGTTATTTTTAAAAGAATGAAGTTTAATTGGAACCCTTGGAAAAGAAAATGGGTTGATGATGTCGAAAAAATTTATAAGGATTTAAATCCTGTTGATCACCCTACATGGCCAAATAATATTGTGGATCCTATCATGAAGCTAGATGATGTTTTTGTATACTATAATGAGTAATAAGATGTAGAGGAAGCTTATACTTATAGTAATGATGAATAATTTTCATTTAATGAAGGTATTGATCCTAACTTGCCTAAGAGTTCTTCTACTATCACTTTTGGTCTGGCTATTCCTCATGGATCTATAACTATTAGAGAGAAAGTTTTATAAGAAAGAGGTGTAGAAGAAGAAACTGATGTTTCTAGAGAGGAAAGTTATAATAGTTCTTCTAAATATTATAATGAATTTGTTGAGTTATCGGATTATGAAAATGGGGGTGAAAATGGAAGTGACAATAATGATGTGAATGGCGATGAAGAATTATATGAAGAAGAAAATGATAAATTAGAAGAATATATTGGAAATGAAGGAGGTGATACAGAATAAAGAAAATACTAGAGAAATGATAATGACGATGTAAGTGATAGTGGATTTGAACATGATAGGCTTGATTATCATGACATTCCTTAGCCATAATGGCCCGAAGGCCTTCATTTTTATTGATTTTTGATAACCCCCCTTTCAAGGGATGAGAGGGAAACCTTAAAAGGCCCGTAGACTTAGATATTACATGGCCTGTAGGCTTAAGAGATTACATGACCCAAAGGTCTTAGGGAATTCAACCAGACTGTCTACAAGGAACTGCCCCTCCCCACCATCTGCATCATGATAGTAGCTCTCCACCTTCGCATGGTCGTCTGTCTAGGCTTCCTGTGTAAGCATAGGCTGATCCTGATGGCATATCCATACCCTCTCATTCTAAAAAATCTATTTTTCTCTGCTCTGGTGATTGCACCTTCTCTGAATCCTCTTCTAGGGATGCTCGTTTTTTGTAGTGTGTCTAGGGCCACTGCATGTGGCCCAAAGGCCTTGAGGTGGCCTGAAGGCCTTAAAGGTGGCCCGAAATCCCTAATGACCCAAATGCCTGGGTTTCCCAAAATCCTTAATAACTCCAAGCCCAAACCGGTGGCCCAAGGTGAATAGTTTCAGCTGCTACAGTACTGAATAGTACCTACTACAGTGCCCGTTACTGTACTGCACCGTGTACAGTCTACTACAGTACCTGTACATAGGAGACTGATTATAGTTCAAAAATGTTGATAGAGATACTATATATGATTTGGTTCATCTGTTGAGGTGGTGGAATATCCAAGACTTGTTAGTCACCATATTGACCCCATTAATGAATACCATGTTGAGCCTGCGAACAAATAGTTGTTTAGAAGACAACTGATGAGTAAATAACTATTAATCCTATAGTATTTTAGCCTTATTTTATATATTTTTCTAGAGTATAAGTCTTAGATCCTTTAGAATGGGATAGATATCTAGGTTATGTGAGAATTGTATTAAACTATAATGACTCTAATGATGAGAAAAATCCACCAAATAATGGTGCACCTGTTATCCCAATTTGAATGGAGATAGATCCTAAGGGATCCTTTTTAGAATATATTTAAGTTGTTGGGGAGATAAAACGATTTTTTAGATATTCTTGCTCGATCTAAGACTAAATAGGCTTCTACTGATAGAGTTTTTGCACAATGTTTAGTTGTTTCCCCAGTGCCTATTGATGTTTTATCCAGAGATAACCTAGAGTCTTTTATGGAAAGACTTATTTATGAATTTGATGAGATTTTGAGGACTCCACATCCTTTAATAAAAATAATTAGTGAGAGAGATACAAGATATATATTTGAGATAGTGATACACCACATATATGATAAGATTATGCATCATATTCAGGAAGTGGAGATAGAGAAAAGAGGACTTTCTAGTGAGATGGAGTTTTTGAGATCAATGTTGGAGGGGATGTAGACTTATTTTCTACTAGTATGGATGACTTATTAGAGAGGTTAGAGTTATTTCTTTCTATGATTCATACTTCTATTGATCCACCTCCCAATATTTCCATATATGCTGAGATAGTTTGATTAGTGGTTAGGGATGAGGTTTGAGATATTTCAAAATATGTTTTGGATATCACTCAGAAGAGTTTAAGGCATATTTTCCATAATTATAATAATGTGTATAGGTTGGTCCATGAATGCCTAATTGAATTAATAGATAATATAGATACTATTACCAAGGATATAAAGTATTACTATCAAAGGATCTACACTAACCATGATCCCAACTTGTACTTCAAGTTCCTTAATGAAAACCTCATGATGCCTCTAATTGTAAAAGATTTTAATGAATAGTTCAGCCAATTAAAAAGTGATGACACCTCTTATTAATTTGTTTATGGAGGTTAAAAAGTAATTTTTTATTGTTGTGGAAAGGGGAGGAAATATCATCATGGGATTCATAAATCTAATGAATCATTTTATCCATGTTCCAAGAGTAACATTTGTAGATCAGGAGGCCATTCTAGTGATGACACATTTATCTCCTCCTTCCACTTAACTAGATTTCTTTAAGTCTTCTATCACCTAAGATCCTTATGAAAATTTAATTACATAGTTCCAGCCATTGAGTATGACTCTTAAGGAATATTTCCAGTATCTTATTCCTATTATCATTTGTGAGCCTCCTTCTATACATGTTGTTCATATAGTCTCCACCATAGTTACCTCATCACCAACCTCTACTTTTATTATCTCTGTCTCTAATAAGGGGAAGGCACCTACTATTCCAACTACCTAGTCTATGGAGTTTTGAAATTAGTTTTTATAGGGAATTATTTATGACATGTTTTTGTATCTCTTTTGGGATGTAATAAAATTAATTTTATCCTTTAATAGAAATTTTATTCTTATTAATTTTTTGTTCTTTGCATTTTTAATTTTAATTTTCACTTTTTGATAATCCCAAAAGGGGTGAATGATTATGGAATTTACATATTTATTTTTTCATATTCTTGTTACCATCATTAATTTTATTTCTTTATATCATACCTTTGAGGTCATATCTATTTATTTATACATTTAATAAAATATTTATTAATTATGGGTATTTACTTATTATTTTATTCTCTATACTTTACATCTTGAATACCTTTCATACCATTTTTACTTAATATTTTTATACCATTTTACTTTAAAAATTCGGTAAATCTATTTTAGGAAAATGTTTACTCTCTAAATAGTTTGTAAAATTTCTTGATTTGTGATCATCAAAAGGGGAAGATTTTTGGAACCCTTATTTTAATGATCAAAATATCATGTTAATTATGTGTTTAATGGTATCACTATTTTATAGAATTTTATTATCTAAGGTAGTTAGGGAAAATTTTACTAAGTGTTGAAATGAATCACTATTAAAGATGATTCTCCACAAAAAGTCTCACCATTGAAAATGATTCACCGCCAGAAATGACTTACCATTGAAGTTGATTCACCACTATACATGACTCACCACTGATGAATATTCACTGATAGACTTTACCTACTACTAGAGAAGAGTCACCAATAGAATTTACCTACCATTGAAGATGACCTAGCATCAGATGAGTCACCATTGAGACAATTAACCATGGAATATATCTCACCACTAAGGATAACCTACCTCCAGATGACCTACCTATATCCTAACTCACTATTGGCTTGAATCACTGATACACATGATTCACCATCAGAATCAGAAACCATCACTATTCTAGGATATTTAAATTAAATTCATATAAATATTTTATTATTTAATTTAATGATAAGGATTATTTTAATTATTACTCTTAAACTATTACATGTAACATTAAAGATTTTGTTAGAGCTATGTATGAGGATGGAGGATACCTGGATGACTATTCCTCGAATGGTCTCTCTATACTGTGGTGCTATATATTCAACGAATCCACCCTCGTCTGTGAAAGTATTGCATGATGGCCGAGTGAAAAAACATAATCAAGTGTGCCACTTACCAAAGAGCCTTACATGAAGAATTCATACACGAATATGACTGTGAAGAAGCGGATCTTATAAAACATATTAATATTTCATACTATCAGAACAAAAGATCTTACGATACTCCCTTTTACTATTATTTTCTGAGAAATGACTCGAGCTCCTATCTAAGATACATTTGAGGAGACTTAATATTTTAGAGAACATAAGACAAATCAACTATATCTTTTATACCTCTTAATACTTTCTATTTAAATTTTTTTCATTTAATTAAGATAAGTTTATTGTTTGGTATTGTTTACCAACACACACTTTCCCATGAACTCTAAATGTAATATACAAGAAATATTATTAACACTCTATACATTTGTTTACCCAAAGTGTTCTGGGAGAGGTCTCTATGTGGAATGTGTTTGTTTTATTCCCATGATTATTGTGGAAGAGGTCCTTGTGTGTCCTTGATATCCTCTAGATATTTTCTTTATACCCGATCTAGGTGGTGGATTAATATTATATTTATATAATCTTCTTATAATAGGGATATTTCAAAGCATAGGGGATTATGTATCAACTTGAAAATAAACCCCATTTTTAATTCCAATTCATGCTTTTTTTATTTCTAAGATTCAAACTGAATTTTATTTAAATTTTAAAAAACCACTAAATTAATAGTTAATCATAACCATTGTTTATACAAGTATACGATTAAGTAAATTGATTTCAAAAGTTAAAATAGTATTTATTTTATTTCAAATGATCTGTAATCAAGACTTGTGGAATCCTTTAAAAGATCAACACTTATATCGATCTAATTTTTTGATTAATAGGGTACTTTTAATTAAACTGGTGGATTTTAATTGAACTAGGTTTTTACAGAAATTTTTATTGGGAACATAAATATCCTCTCTCTAGAGTTACTCAGTATGACCAACATAAGAGACACCCATGATAGATTTTTTACATGGTATGGATACTATGAATATATAACAATTCCATTTAGACTTACTAATTCCCTGGCTATATTAATGTATTTAATGAATATAGTCTTTATATATTACATTGATTTTTTTGTGTTAGAATTTATTAATGATATTATTATCTATACAAATAGAAAAAAAAGAGCTTGAATACCACTTGATAATTGTAAAAAAGAACCTAATGAATGATAAATCATTTGAAAAATTTAAAAAGTGTTAATTTTTTCAAGAAAAGGTTTCATTTTTGTGTTATATATTCCCAAGAGATGGTATATCAGTATATATATTAATGATGAAGTATATTGAATGTTTTCCTAGACTAACTAGGGTGGCTGAGATCCTTAGTTTTCTTGTCAAAGTAAGATATTATCAATGTTTTGTGTAGAATTTCTCATGAATACAAAATAATCAAACCAAATCAACTCAGAAAGAATCCATGTACCTCTGAAAAGATGAATGTGAGGAAAATTTCAAGGAATTTAAGAGAATATTAGACAAATCACATGTTCTTACATTACCATGTAGTAGAGAAGGATTTATATTCTCTATTGATGCACCTAAGAAGGTGTTATGATATTTTCTTATGTAAAATGACAAGGTTACATATTATACACCACAAATATTAATGAGTAATGAGTAAAAATACCCAACTCATTGTTTTGAGTTAGATCTGGTAATTTTTAAATTAAATATATGGTAGGATTATCTTCAATGATGCTGCTTTAACATTATCTATTTAATACTTGGTTTTACAATCTCACCTTTCTTGTTCCTATGTTGAGGCTTACTCTCCGCTTGTGCTCTGGAGATGTTTTGGTGTTTTGTTTGCTACTTGTTACATGGATCTACTTTAGATGAGGTTCAGAGCGCAAGGCTGCCACTACTTCATGGTACTTGGAGTGGAAGACTGAGAGGGTATGGCCTAGCCATCGGTTCCGTGCCCATGCATCCTTTCACGGGACTGGTTGCCAAGTAATTATGCTTGGTGGGGGCCTAATATCTAGGTAGCTGCTGGGGTGAGGTAGGACATGTGTTGTTTGGGTTTTTTTATATTGTTATTCTATTTGTTTTGTCTGACGTGGTGGTTCTCACTTTCCCATTAAAAGTGATTCAATAATCAAATAAAAAATAATTTTCAGTCAGATTCACATAGAAGGGGTTGAATATGCACCAAAGAAGATTGGAAGAGCATATTAAATATCATGAATTCTCAAAACATTAAAATTTAGAAAAATAGAACAAAGTGTATGATACTTTGACTTGAAAGGATCATGATAGATTATCCATAACGAGTAATAAAAAAGATCCAATATTTCTTGATTTTCAAAGGATGGATCTAGAAATCCTAAAGGATTGGGAAAATATCATCTTTATCAACTGAATATTCAGCTATCTAGACATGTGATGATTAAATAGGCAAACAAGGAATATGTAGAGTTAAAAAAGAAGGTAAGAAATGTTTTATAGATTAACATTGATCTTAATGTAATTATAAGGTTTAGGAACTATGTATGTTTTTCTCCCATCCTATATTGAAAGATGGAGTTGTTAAAGTAAGCTCAAAGTTCTTTATTCTCTATTCATATGGGATATATGATGATGTATAAATATTTGAAAGAGTATTTATTATAGGATGGAATTAAAAAAGATATCAAAGAATTTATATCATGGTGTTTGGTATGTCATCAAGTTAAGGATGAAAGACAAAAGTCTAAGGGGATGTTGCAGGAATTACTTATACCAGAATGGAAATGGGAAAATATCACCTTGTATTTTTGTTGTTGGACTCCACAAAATTTCTAAATGGAATAATTATATATGGTTTGTAATCGATCACCTTATCAAGAAAAAAACTTCATTAAAATCACATAAGACTTCTTTCTCTACCATCTTACTAGGATATTGATTAAGGAAGTGGTAAGGTTCCAAGGAGTACCACAATCCAATTATTCTAATCATGATCTATGGTTTAAATTAATGTTCGGGTGAAGTGTTCAATAAGTTGTTGATACATAGATGTGTATCAAAACTGTGTATCATACCTAGGTAGATAATCAGTCCTAAGAACAATTATATGCCTAAAGGATATGTTTAGATCTTGTTTTATGGATTTCAAAGGTGGTTGGAATAAACCCCTACCCATTATTGAGTTTTCATATGATTATAAAATTAACTAAATTATTTAGATGGATCCTTATTTAGATATTTATAGAAGGTATTTTAGACCTCCATTGTGTAGGAATTAAGTCATAGAAAGAAATTTATTGGGACCTGAGATAGCTGAAGAAATGGAAAGGAAGTGTAAAGATATTCAACAATACATGAAGGATGATCTGAGTCAATAGAAAAGTAATAATGAAAGTTACAAGCATGATCTAGAATTTAAAGTTAGTGAAAAGGTGAATCTATGAATTTACCCATTGAATTAGGTTATGATATTCAAGAAATGAAGGAAATTAAGCCCAAGTTATATTGGTCCCTTTGAAATTCATAATCATACTGGGACCATAAATTATCAATTGGTTCCTCCAAAAAACCTCTAGGAAGTCCAAAATTTGTTCCATGTATCTTTCATGAGGAAGTACAAACCTATCCGTACACATTCATTGATCTTAGAGGTAATACTACTAGAGCATGATCGTCATTATGAAGAATAATCGATGGAGAATCTGGATCACATATAGACATGTCTATAAAACAAGACCACTCACAGGGTCAATGTTTTGTAAAAAAAACACTAGTATGAGGAATCTATGTGGGAAAATGAAGAATTTATGAGGTATATTTATATAGAATAATTCCAAGGTATAAATTAATTTTCAACAGGGATGAATATGATACCCTGAGATTCTGTGAATTGTTTTTAAATAAATCTAATATTATCTATATTTTTTTACATAAAATGTCATGTTTATCTTGAATTAATCATAATAATGTTTTTGTCCTATGATAAAGGAAAAACAAATTTAAGCTTATTTTACACTCAAAAATTGTAACGCCCCGACCCCAGCTACCCGGAGTCGGTGCGTTACTTCGTAACATTGGCATGATCACAAAAGATCAAGTCTCGAAAGACCGATTAGTTTAGTAGCCTTGGAAACACTAGATACATTCATAAGTCTTTCATTACATCAAAAAGTAAACAAACTAAAATAACATGATCTTCATAGTCCACAATCATATCCCTTTCTGACTACCCCTGTAGGTCATTCATAAAATACTTCTTCACGTCCTGGAAAAATATTAAAACATTGAAATGGGTGAGCTCAGATCCTCAGTAAGGATAACAATATTGCGGAAGCCTTCATAAATAAACATAAACATTTAAGGCAATGTATAAATAAAACAAAAGCCTTTTAAACTTGAACTTCGACATAATATGGCAAAAGTAAAATGAGATAATGCCATTTACTTATTCACATGGATATTCTACTGGTCGAATAATCACATGCAATATCAATAACCACTTTCATAATGATGGAATGTATAATGCCGGACATTCTGAAACATTTTGTCAAGGCCTCGGCCAAGACGTCTAAAATGATTAAGGCCTCAGCCAAAACCATAAATCAAATTGGGAAAGGGCCTCGGCCAATTCCACGTCTAGTTGTCTCATGAGACCTACAGATGCATCGAGGAGCTATAGCGGGCTCCACCCGTCACTTATTAAGTCCAATACATTCCTCATATGAATAGGTTTAAACATATCATAAACCATAACATAATCCTATCACATAAAAAATTCATAAAGGAAACATAACATTTCCACATTTCAATCACAAGGTATCAATACAACACATTGTTATAATACAAACGCTTTCAAAACCATTTTCAATACCAAAGTAAAAGAAAGTTAAAACTTTGTATTTATTTTTCATTAAAATAAAATGATGGCTTGTAGAGGAAGTCGAAACTAAAATAATGGTCACGGCGGCGGAGAAGTCGTTGTCGCCGCATAAGTACGGAAAGAAAAACATTCCCTTTTGTCTTTTATCAAAACGCTTCGTATAAAAAAGATTCCTTTTGAATAAACGTAAAAGTCAAAGGGGTTTATACACCGTATAAAAGAAAGTTGTTTATAAAACCAAATATGCCTCAATGAAAGGGGATTGAGACTAAGTCCTTAAAAAGATCATTTTTTTTAAATAAAGTACATATATAATGTGTATTCACTATAAGTACACATAAATAATGTAAAAATACAATATAGGACATAATAATATCATGACATAATTTGAAAGTAGGAGATTAACCCAAAGAATGAAAATTGGGTTAAGAAGTTCCCTTACAAAGATCATTTATAAATAAAATAGATCTATTATGTGTATTAACTATAAGTACACATAAAGAAGGTACAAATACAAGATAATACATAACAATATCATGACATAATTTGAAAGTAGGAGATTAACCCAATGAATGGAAGTTGGGTTAAGAAGTTCCCTTACCTTGCGTCCTGTCCTGACTCGACCATTCTTTAACCTCCTGAATAATAAACTAGAGTTAATTTATATTTACTTAAGGACCTTTTTCATGTTCATTATTCCTTTTATATCCCTTATTACCATGTTATGAACATTATTTAATTATTTAAGTTAATAACGGTCGTTTTGTCGATCTTTGGTACTTGAGTCAAAAATAAACTTCTTATAATTACAAGTTGTTCATGTGGTGAAATATCCATTATATCCAGAATTATATTCATGATGTAGATATCATATATATCATATATATTCAGTATATACATTCATTAATAATGTCACGTAACATTTAGAGGTAAGAAATGAAATGCACCGTTCATGGAGACGGTAAGCCGTACGTACGCATGAACGCTACTTTCATTTCTATTTCGTATTTAATGGAATGAAATCATAATGATATAAATTTATAATATAATTACAGTATAATATAGTGTATAATACCATTTAATCCATCCTTTATACATCCCACATATGTCATTAACGATTCAAATCACTTTGAGGGGGCGGTAGTCCGCACTTCCTAAAATGAAATTATCGCGTTTTACCCATAATGGAAATCATAAAGTATGCCATAAATGAGAAATACAGAAGCATAAGTAAAACATAAACATATTATATATCATATATAAAAATAGTGACATCTTAATGGCCACCTATGAAGGTGTTATATGAGTGTTGAACAATCATCGTTTCGTGAGGCAGAAATTCTCCATCCACAGAAACCGTATGTTCTTTAACCATTAGATGTAGGTGTGTGTAAGTGTAGATCGAATACTTCTTATAACAACATCCTAGTATATTGAGGATACTGTTGTTGTTACAAAAGAAATGAATAAAAAGATTTTAGGGGGTTTGAGAAGAAAAATAAAACAAAACAACATTAGAGAAGACATTACCTCAAAATCGGGTAACTCTTTTTGATTTGATCCAAAGGCTTCCTTGGGAAGAGTTCTTCCCAAAGTGAGGATTCTAGGAGTAAGATAGGGAAGTTGGGAGAGTATTTGGGCAGAGTTTGGCCGAGCCAAATGGCTTGAAAGTGTAAATGAGGTGGGAGAGGTGAGGGCCTTTTATAAGTGGAGAGGAGGGGCACTCTTGGAAAGTAAAGAAAAGTCACTTTATTATAAAATGGGTTTCGGATTTTAGAGGTCCCACACTTATATAATTCGAGGCTAAGGTGATAAGGGTTCGAAATCTCCTCATCCAATAGGCTTTGGACAAGTGTAAGCCTTGGATTTTGCATTATCTTCCCATTTTATTTAAATCGTTAAATAATGAGGTCATCGCTGCATCATCATGATGTCATAAATAATTTAATTTATTTAATGTCTAAAAATTATAAAAAAAATACTATGATGTGGGAAATCTTTTTAGATTTCTAATTAATATTTATAATCAAAATTTGGACTTGTGTAACCCCACTTAAAAACTGTTTTAGTAAAACAACTCATGTTTGTGTCAATTTAATTTTAACATTAAATATATATATATTAATGTCATTTTCCAACCAAAGTGGCTCCATGGGGTCCCCAAGTTGACCCATGGGTTGTCTTGGTCGGCCATGACTCATACAATAGGAGTAGGACAAGTGTCATGCTCATCTCATATTATTAAGACATTATTTGTACCTTAAACTACACTAATTACCTCTAATCGCGATTAAGAACTTAAAAGTTATTATTCACCAAAAAATTATTTTAATCCCATTGAACCAAATTTTACTTCTTAATGACAACCATGTATGTCGGATTTTTGAAAATCAAATCACAGAAGTGGTAATATTTCATTTAAACGAAAAATCAGTTATTTAACTACCACTTAGTGGTTTCACTATTCATCAAAAATTGAAGTTTTTCAGAACAATGCCAAAATTTCACCCTAAGCTATAATTGATATTCCGAATTCAAAAATGATGTCTATTTTACAAAATTCCAAACATATAAGTTGCATTAATTAATTTTATAATTAATTCCCGCTGTCACAACAAATAGCGTGTTTTTAAGAAACAATTTATATCAAAAGATTGGCAATTGTTTATGTCCAATTTCAATGTTAAATTAATTCTAATGACCACCATTGGATAAAATGGTAAAAATATATTCTAATTATACTTTAAAACCACTAAATAGTATAATTTACCACTATAGATTATTTTGATTAAAAAAGTTGTTTTTAAGTATTTTTCACTATTCATAAAAAATTAGAAGTTCTTAGAAAAATACCAAAAATTCAACATAGGCTAATTTCGATATTCCGAATCCAAAAATGACGTCCATTTTGAAATATAAAATTTCTATAATTTTAAAAAGTGGTTATTACTATTCATAACGGCTACTTTTATTAGTCGCGGTGTTTTAGAACTCGAAGTTGCGTACAATGCAAGTCATTGCATTATTGAATGAGAAGCGTATCATGGAAGCTCGGGGTGTTACATTCTCCCCTCCTTCAATAAATTGCGTCCTCGCAATTTGAAACTTTTTCTTTGAAAATAAAAGGTTGAAAAGAGAAAATACCTTTGTGGAAAACCCACATCGGAAATAAGGTTAATAAATATATAACATTAAAAGAAATCAAGATAAGTACAAAGGTCACCCGATATAGCCCATTCTAGGATTCTATGAAAATATGGATATGGAGGAGAAACAAACCATCAAGGTCTGATGGAGAGTTATAGAAAACAGGATTAGGAGAAAGTTTAACCACAAGAAAATCACAAACTTGTGATTGGTTAAACAGTCACTGAATCCCCAGTTGGAAAAGTTAACCGACAACATTTTTGTTTTAAGTTACATTTTATAATGTTGAGGAATTTATTTAGGATATTTACTAAGAACGTAAGGGAATATACATACTTGTTATGTATACTTTCATTCGTTAATAAATTTTTACCACAAACCCAACTTTTACTCCAAATGGTAATGGAACTCAAAAATATTCTATTTATCCTAATTGTATAAGGTTCAAAATGTTAACACATACCATTTAGATTAGTAAAACTATTTTGTAATAACCAGGGACTTCCCGTAGGCTAGTGGTAGGAAATAAAGGCTTGTCGCACTATGGTTGTGGGTTCGATTCCTGCAGCTTTGTCCGACGCGACGGGTTATGCCCCACCCTGCAGGTTGTCCTTTTGCTAAAACTATAGTATTATAATATTCCAAAAATAATCTTCAGAAATGTTTTAACCTTAAACAATACTATCCAAAGATCATCTTAATCCACTCCAACCTTTATAGTTATCCAAAATACCTCTGTCCAGACTTTCTCTAAAAGGTCTCTTAATTCCAAAATCAATTGTAACATCAGATTCCCCAAACAAAGAAAAGTTCCTCTTATTGTCACATACTAAAAATATGATTACCTTAATCATATTAAAACCTTACTGAAATCAAAAAGTAATGCAGTACAATCCACATATATATATATCACATTATTATTATAACCAGAATATAATCCTTGAGTCCAAAAGCACCAATACATTAATTATTCCGCTTCAACTGTAGTTACAGCATAAGATTGGCCTTGATCCCTTGGCCTTTTCTGAGGTAAGTTTCCTTGACGCTTAGGACATTCATTTGCATAATGACCCATTTCTCTACAATTGTAGCATTCAACTTTGACAGCCTCATTCTTTCCCTTGCAATCACGATCCTGGTGACCCTTTTCTCCACATTTATAACAAACTCCCATTCCTTTTAGGCAAATACCAGGGTGATTCTTCCCACAATTATCACATAATGGAAAATCCTTCTTTCCCTTTTCCCTTTATCTTTCTCTTGTTCCACCGTTCTCTTCTTCTCTTGCTTTACTTTGTTGTCATAAGACTTAGAGAATTCCTTTTCTGTCTTGATAGCACACGAGATAATATCTTCGTATGATGAGAAGGATTGTGATACTAAAGCTCGACGGAGAAATGGTTTTAACCCATAAAAGAAACGATCAATCTTACTCCTTGGGTTACGTATATAATCGGCAGCATGCCTCGCTAACCTTGTAAAGTTAGCCTCATACTTTGCGACATTCTCATCCTCCTTCTGCCTCAAACTCAGAAATTTCCTTTCCATATCTGCTCGATGGTCACGAGGAAAGTATTTTTCTAAGAAAAGCTATTTGAACTCCCTCCATTCCATATTCTATACGTCATCATCTTCCTTTGTGTTTTGAATCAGTGACCACCACTGATCGCATCTCCAGTGAGGCGGTAAACTGCCATGACAACCTTCTCCCTTTCACCACTCCCCAAGGCATGGAATATTTTCTCTAAGGAATTTATCCATTGCTCAGCTACTATAGGATTTGTACTCCCATTGAAGGTTGGTGGTTGTTGCCTCATGAAGCAGTCTAACATTGATCCTCCACGTTGCGGATCAGGGTGCTCCATATGAGTAAGGTTATTATTCATAACCTGAGTAAGTTTTCCCAGTATGGTGATTAGCTGATCGGCACCAGTTGCATCACCAGCCCCACTATAATTATCTTGAGCAGGAGGGCAATCCCTACATGGAGTGCATGCATTGATACGGTTTCAATTTCTTCCACTAGGCGCCATTTCTAAACAATTGCATAAACTAGATTAGTTTATGAAATAAAATACATAATTCCATATTTGTAAAATACTTAACATAAATTGAACTATTTATGGATATAATCCATAATCATAAAAAGAAATGTTTCCTTTGAGGAAGTATATACTCATAACCCTTCATAGTGTTTTGTAAAGAAAATGAGAATTATCCTAAGCATATCCCCCGGGAGTGTCGTAACCAAGAGTACAGCAAGGCCCGTTGTCATGCACCAGTTCCCGTTCGAGTCTAGCTAAAAGCAGTGTTTTTGGGTTTTACCCCTAGGTACATCTGTGCCAGAGCCACCTCTACCTGATCGTATCCAGACAGGGATGTATTGCTCGGAAAACTCACAAAATCTCTACAATAACAAAATTCTAGGAAGTTCTTCTATACTAATCCTCAAAGTCTATCTTTGGGCTATGTGCTATAATCAGAGTTTATCTAAATCTAGATTCCAAGGTTAGTACTAAACTGCCTCTGATACCAACTGTAACGCCCCGACCCCAGCTACCCGGAGTCGGTGCGTTACTTCGTAACATTGGCATGATCACACAAGATCAAGTCTCGAAAGACCGATTAGTTTAGTAGCCTTGGAAACACTAGATACATTCATAAGTCTTTCATTACATCAAAAAGTAAACAAACTACAATAACATGGTCTTCATAGTCCACAATCATATCCCTTTCTGACTACCCATGTAGGTCATTCATAAAATACTTCTTCACATCCTGGAAAAATATTAAAACATTGAAAGGGGTGAGCTCAGATGCTCAGTAAGGATAACAATATTGCGAAAGCCTTCATAAATAAACATAAACATTTAAGGCAATGTATAACTAAAACAAAAGCCTTTTAAACTTGAACTTCGACATAATATGGCAAAAGTAAAATGAGATAATGCCATTTACTTATTCACATGGATATTCTACTGGTCGAATAATCACATGCAATATCAATAACCACTTTCATAATGATGGAATGTATAATGCCGGACATTCTGAAACATTTTGTCAAGGCCTCGGCCAAGACGTCTAAAATGATTAAGGCCTCGGCCAAAACCATAAATCAAATTGGGAAAGGGCCTCGGCCAATTCCACGTCTAGTTGTCTCATGAGACCTACCGATGCATCGAGGAGCTATAGCGGGCTCCACCCGTCACTTATTAAGTCCAATACATTCCTCATATGAATAGGTTCAAACATATCATAAACCATAACATAATCGTATCACATAAAACATTCATAAAGGAAACATAACATTTCCACATTTCAATCACAAGATATCAATACAACACATTGTTATAATACAAACGCTTTCAAAACCATTTTCAATAACAAAGTAAAAGAAAGTTAAAACTTTGTATTTATTTTTCATTAAAATAAAATGATGGCTTATAGAGGAAGTCGAAACTCAAATAATGGTCGCGGTGGCGGAGAAGTCGTTGTCGCCGCATAAGTACGGAAAGAAAAACATTCCCTTTTGTCTTTTAGAAAAACGCTTCGTATAAAAAAGATTCCTTTTGAATAAACGTAAAAGTCAAAGGGGTTTATACACCGTATAAAAGAAAGTTGTGTATAAAACCAAATATGCCTCAATGAAAGGGGATTGAGACTAAGTCCTTAAAAAGATCATTTTTTTAAATAAAGTACATCTATAATGTGTATTCACTATAAGTACACATAAATAATGTAAAAATACAATATAGGACATAATAATATCATGACATAATTTGAAGGTAGGAGATTAACCCAAAGAATGGAAATTGGGTTAAGAAGTTCCCTTACAAAGATCATTTATAAATAAAATATATCTATTATGTGTATTAACTATAAGTACACATAAAGAAGGTACAAATACAAGATAATACATAACAATATCATGACATAATTTGAAAGTAGGAGATTAACCCAATGAATGGAAGTTGGGTTAAGAAGTTCCCTTACCTTGCGTCCTGTCCTGACTCGACCGTTCTTTAACCTCCTGAATAATAAACTAGAGTTAATTTATATTTACTTAAGAACCTTTTTCATGTTCATTATTCCTTTTATATCCCTTATTACCATGTTATGAACATTATTTAATTATTTAAGTTAATAACGGTCGTTTTGTCGATCTTTGGTACTTGAGTCAAAAATAAACTTCTTATAATTACAAGTTGTTCATGTGGTGAAATATCCATTATATCCAGAATTATATTCATGATGTAGATATCATATATATCATATATATACATTATATACATTCATTCATAATTTCACGTAACATTTAGAGGTAAGAAATGAAATGCACCGTTCATGGAGACGGTAAGCCGTACGTACGCATGAACGCTACTTTCATTTCTATTTCGTATTTAATGGAATGAAATCATAATGATATAAATTTATAATATACTTACAGTATAATATAGTGTATAATACCATTTAATCCATCCTTTATACATCCCACATATGGCATTAACGATTCAAATCACTTTGAGGGGGCGGTAATCCGCACTTCCTAAAATGAAATTATCGCGTTTTACCCATAATGGAAATCATAAAGTATGCCATAAATGAGAAATAAAGAAGCATAAGTAAAACATAAACATATTATATATAATATATAAAAATAGTGACATCTTAATGGCCACCTTTGAAGGTGTTATATGAGTGTTGAACAATCATCGTTTCGTGAGGCAGAAATTCGCCATCCACAGAAACCGTATGTTCTTTAACCATTAGATGTAGGTGTGTGTAACTGTAGATCGAATACTTCATATAACAACATCCTAGTATATTGAGTATACTGGTGTTGTTACAAAATAAATGAATAAAAAGATTTTAGGGGGTTGGAGAAGAAAAATAAAACAAAACAACATTAGAGAAGACATTACCTCAAAATCGGGTAACTCTTTTTGATTTGAGCCAAATGCTTCCTTGGGAAGCGTTCTGCCCAAAGTGAGGCTTCTAGGAGTAAGAGGGGGAAGTTGGGAGAGTATTTGGCCAGAGTTTGGTCGAGCCAAATGGCTTTAAAGTGTAAATGAGGTGGGAGAGGTGGGGGCCTTTTATAAGTGGAGAGGAGGGGCACTCTTGGAAAGTAAAGAAAAGTCACTTTATTATAAAATGGGTTTCGGATTTTAGAGGTCCCACACTTATATAATTCGAGGATAAGGTGATAAGGGTTAGAAATATCCTCATCCAATAGGCTTTGGACAAGTGTAAGCCTTGGATTTTTCATTATCTTCCCATTTTATTTAAATCGTTAAATAATGAGGTCATCGCTGCATTATCATGATGTCATAAATAATTTAATTTATTTAATGTCTAAAAATTATAAAAAAAATAATATGATGTGGGAAATCTTTTTATCTTTCTAATTAATATTTATAATCAAAATTTGGACTTGTGTAACCCCACTTAAAAACTGTTTTAGTAAAATAACTCATGTTTGTGTCAATTTAATTTTAACATTAAATATATATATATTAATGTCATTTTCCAACCAAAGTGGCTCCATGGGGTCCCCAAGTTGACCCATGGGTTTTTTTGGTCGGCCATGACTCATAAAATAGGATTAGGACAAGTTTCATGCTCATCTCATATTATTAAGACATTATTTGTACCTTAAACTACACTAATTACCTCTAATCGCGATTAAGAACTTAAAAGTTACTATTCACCAAAAAATTATTTTAATCCCATTGAACCAAATTTTACTTCTTAATGACAACCATGTATGTCGGATTTTTGAAAATCAAATCACAGAAGTGGTAATATTTTATTTAAACGAAAAATCAGTTATTTAACTACCACTTAGTGGTTTCACTATTCATCAAAAATTGAAGTTTTTCAGAACAATGCCAAAATTTCACCCTAAGCTATAATTGATATTCCGAATTCAAAAATGATGTCTATTTTACAAAATTCCAAACATATGAGTTGCATTAATTAATTTTATAATTAATTCCCGCTGTCACAACAAATAGCGTGTTTTTAAGAAACAATTTATATCAAAAGATTGGCAATTGTTTATGTCCAATTTAAATGTTAAATTAATTCTAATGACCACCATTGGATAAAATGGTAAAAATATATTCTAATTATACTTTAAAACCACTAAATAGTATAATTTACCACTATAGATTATTTTGATTAAAAAAGTTGTTTTTAAGTATTTTTCACTATTCATAAAAAATTAGAAGTTCTTAGAAAAATACCAAAAATTCAACATAGGCTAATTTCGAAATTCTGAATCCAAAAATGAAGTCCATTTTGAAATATAAAATTTCTATAATTTTAAAAAGTGGTTATTACTATTCATAACGGCTACTTTTATTAGTCGCGGTGTTTTAGAACTCGAAGTTGCGTACAATGCAAGTCATTGCATTATTGAATGAGAAGCGTATCATGGAAGCTCGGGGTGTTACAAAAATAAACTTTATTTCATTACACAAAACCCCAAGTTTTTACAAAACCATGATATATTATTAATATTTTTATTTAAACATGAAATTTATAACCTAGAAATTAAAATTCGTGATATGAATAGGAATAAGTACATTTAAATTATTAATTACAATGGTTTTATCAAAAGGAAATATATTGATAAAAAAATTTACTCACCTTTTTGGTGATGTCTTTATATGTTCCTAAAATACTATTTTTCTCAAAAAAATTTACCGCATTTTTTTAAAATTAATAAAGCAAAATATTTATAATTTTTTAATAATAATTTGATAAAATAAACTTCATTTTAAAAATAATCATGTAAAAATTATTTTAGGGTGATTTTTTGGGGATTTTTCTGAAAATTTTCATATTTTGATAAATAATGAAAAATACTAAATTTTAATTGAAAACAAAATTTTCATTATATTTATTTATAAAATTAAACTAAATTATAAATGGTTTTTAAGTAAAATTAGATAAAATATAAATAAATTAATCCAATTTAGGTCATTGGAATCAATTTCATATTGAAATTTGATAAAATATTTTTTCAAAATTCTAAAAAATTTTCATTAAAAACCGGGATTCTCATTACTTAGTACTATTATTTCTAAATTAAAATTTTCTAATTCTATGAATTTTAATTATCATAAAACTTCTAGATATGTCTCAAACTTGTCATCAGGTATCCTTTGACCCCTTTTTATCATACATTGGTAGGGTCATTAATTGGGGTTATTTGGAGTGAATTTTGAGAAAATTGGAAGCCCATGGGGATGTGCGTGGTTGGGTCACAATTAGTGAGAACCATGTGGTATGTCTTAGGAAACCGTTTACCCATTTTTGGGGACATAGGAGGTAGATCACTATTTTACCAAATTGTGAAAACTCACTCCCCAAACCATTCACCTTCGAATATAAGATTTTTGCATGGTCGACACATTTTTTTGTCAAACTTTGTCCCCACCTAGGCATAATTATGCACACCATAAGTAGGGGTGGATAGTTAAGGAACACAGTTTGGGAATCCATGCACCCTACCCAGGAAACCATTCATGTGGGATTTTAAACTCCCTATTTATTATTTTAAAATTAAAAACCCCTTGGTTTATATCCCCAATCATCATCAGTTTACCTAAAATGAATTATTTTTCATTAGGAGGCTTCTGAGAGGATTCCAAGGATCCTCGAACCACTTTCAATAAGAATAAAAGATCTGGTAGATGAGATTGAACCCTATACGATATGTAATTTCTTACACATTTAGACCCCCCACTCTCTCTCACTATCATATTTTTCCCCATTGGATAGGGATGGTTTTTCCTCCATTGTGGATGGTTTATATTTCTATTCTGATGGATCTTATTGTGTTGAATCATTATCCTAATTTTTGATCCTGGGTCTTCCTCACCATTGTGATTTTGATCATTCGACATATAATAGAGGGTTATGATTTTGAGATCATTTGTCAATTACATTGAGGTAGGTGGTCTAATTGAAATTCCCATAGTCTATATTATTATTATTTATATATAATTGTATTATTTCATTTACACATTGTAAAAATTCATTTAAAATGAACATGTTAATTTAATTCTATAAAATTGGGAATCTCTTCACAAATCCCATTAGACCCATTGAAGATTATGAGACTAATATTTATAGAAAACCATGGGGTGTGTCAATATCTATAAGATGATAATTTATGGAATGTGAAAAGAAGAATAATGGGTTACTATAATTGAATTAAATCCTTTTTATGTCGATAATGTAAGTCAAAGGGTTGGTTGGGTTAACCTTGAAGGGTTAATGAAGTGATTGTTTCACTATTCATATTTGGTTTAATGGTGAATTTCCATTTTATTTAATGTGATTAATGTAAGTAACCATGGTTTTATTTTATAACTGAAATGGTGAACTGTGATGAAAATGATTTAATTAGTGGTTAAGGAAGTTTAACCTTGTTATGAATGTGATATAGGCAATATTTTTGTTTAATTGATAAATGGGGTGTGGTTTAGAGAATAATTCTCCATATACCCATTGGATCCCACACTAATTATCTAAGACACTGATGGATTCTTGTGAACAATGAGTTGTAGGAAAAGAATTTATGCTCTAAATACCCTTGGGGTGCTAGAATGATGCTCTAGGCCCCCAAGATATTGGAATTGAATTGATGTTCCATTTGGACATAATATAGAACATATACTAATTCTCCAAGGTAGTATATATGAAATTTTAATTAAATGAATAATGAAATCCCATTAAATAATTAATTACAGTATTCCTATGATTTATGTTTCAGATTCTGGCATAGGCCGAAGCAGGTATCATGGATTTGGGTGTCACCATGAACCTAGGGGCCTTTGTGGTTGATTAAAAAATAATAAAAATGTCAAACATTTTTACTATTGTCAATTTTTATCTATTATTTATATAACTTCATACACTCTTATAGACTAGATATTTCCATTGATTCCATTGATGGGGGCCTAAATAGGTTTACTCACACCATAATCGGGCTACCTAATCGATACCTGATTAGACTTCATGTTTGTCAGGAAATATAAGGGAATAATCCCTATGTTATATGGATGAGATAGAATTCAGGATAGAGCATGGACGAGGGAACTAAACAAGATTTTGGGATCCATTTGGGAGTTTTTGGTGTGTATTTATTTTTGGGTTTCATTTAAACCATGACACTATATGGCATGACATATCTACATGTTTGGTTTCTCATTATATTCCATGTTTTGGATCTATTCATGAGATATTGATACTTTTATCGATTATGGTATTATCTTGGCGATTTTTTTTATTATAATTTGATTATGTTTTATATTTATTTCCACTATTTTTATTATTTGATAATGAGGGTATAATCTATAGACATTACATATTTGACACTCACTTCTAGTTGGTTGCCTCTGGCGTATGGGGAAGAACACTTGAGGTCACTTACGGAACCAAATCAAAGAACTGGTGTGTGGAACCTATGTTTGAAAGTTAAAAAATAGTGTTAGATAAGTTTTATTTTCTTTTTAGTGGTATTTATATTTGGGAACAGAAGACATGTGTCTTGGATGAGTATTTCCATGTTCATGATCTCATGCATTGGATTTTTTAACTCATGTGGGGGGGGGAGACCTAAGTACCTAGGGTGGGAATAATGTTCCTGATGTTTTCAATTATTATTTAATGTAATTTTACATTGGGTGAGGCACTTTTTCAAGGATTATTTTTTGATATTATCCTTGTTTCATGGTATGGTATGAATTTTGGGTATACTTGCATCAATAAAAGAACTCAGGGTTTTATGTGACATGCATTATTTTTGGTATTCATGGAAAACTAGGTTTGGGAGACTTGTTAAAATGGAAAAGCATTTATTTAGTTGTATAATTTCAAATTAATAGTCCCTAATTATGAGTTTAAATGGTTATGTTGACGCTAAAAGTGGTTATTTAAAATGGATAAAAATGGGTGTCTAATGGGATACATAATATTTTAAAGTATTTTACCCATATGTTATCCATTACCCAGGTGAGGGGTTATTGAGGATTATGATAGTTCTTTGACTATAAAAATGTTCTAATGGATGGGGTATGACTTGTTATAAATTTATGTGAATCCCTATTATGTAAATTTGTTAATGATGTGCTATGTTTCCTAGGATGTGTGTTTGGAATTGTAGATATATTACTCCACAATGATTTTTTTAATAGTATAACATAAAAAAATGGGTGGATATGTGCCTATAAGAGAGAGAAAAGAGGTCCCAATAGTTCCAAGTGAAGGGGTGAGAGAGATGTTCTATGTGAGCATCAATCAATTTTTTTGCAGTTTATAGAGAGAGACCCAGGGTGTAATTTTTAGAATATATTTGACCTAACTTGGGAGTTTCGATTGAATCACCATCCAAACACCACTAGATATGGAATACCAAAGGCATCTATGTTCTCTATTGAACCAATCCATAAAATTCATAACCATTTAGATACTCCTATAGAGAAAGGATTCAAGATGGATAGTTATATGTTACATGTCCAAGAGAAGCATTGGTGGGGTAGTTAGACTCGTGACGAGGAGTTGGTGAAAATGTTATGGAAATACTTTAAGGAGATTTTCTTGGGAAAATTTTACCCAGATATGCTCAAGAAGGAGGGAGTAATAGAGTTTATGTGGTTGAACCAAGTGAATGTTCATTTTGGATCCCTAGAACCAACTTATATGTACTTTATGATAATCTGTATTCATAGTTTTGAATATTAATAAACTTCATATCACATCATGATTTTTATTTTGTGTAACATAATATGTGATAATGTTCTAAGAGTAGATGTCACACTAAAAGGTCATAATAATTCCCTGCTATGATGAGAACGAGACCCGCCAGAAGGAAATCAACATTTATATCTATCATTGGATGTTCATATTTTTAGATGTGTGTAATGATACTTATAATTTAGGATTATTATTAATGAGTATTATGAATCAAACACTTTTATGTATTGATGAAATATATTATAAAATATGTTCACCAAGATCTAGGATACATTGGGTGCATCATGAGTAATATTTCATTAATTAATAATGTGAGAAAAGTTTTCCCCTCTATTATTTAACTAAAGATGATATCTTAGTCCCATTTATGGAGATGATATAGCCTAAATAAATCCATGTCCATGGTGTCTTATAGGAAAGTTTAATTTCTGAGAAGTTAGAGAAAGAGACATCAAGGACATAGGTTGATGGCACTAGTATGCAACCTGGTTGATTTAAAATATCATGATAAAGGGAATACATTATATAAAAATAATATGTATGAGATATTATGTCATTTTGGCAATAAATTATTTCTATATGGGTACCTTTCCATGTTACTAGATTCTAACCTTTAACATTAGGCTACTTTGCCTAATGCCATTGAGAAAGAGACCTAGAGGTTATCACATTATGTGTATCTAGAATCTTAGTTAAATAATATATTATTAATCATTATTTAAGATGTTGAATAAATATTATTCCCCCTTATGGTTTAAAAATTATTCATGTTTCTTGATCTCATATATTCTATTATCAGGTATTTGAGAGAATATAATGTGAGAATAATATTTAATAAATATTTATTTTCTAGTCAGTGATTATATAATATTTATTTATTTATTGGTGAATAATGGAAATATTTATTTTATAAATAAATAGTCATCTTTTAAGTCCTGGTAAATATTTTGGAGTAATGAATGACCTAGTTTTTAGGTAATGTGAGAAATAATAAATATTGAATATTATTTTATTATATAATATTTAATTTAATTCACAAGATAAGTTCATATTGAGAAATATTATTATTATTAGTATTATTATTTGACATGGGGATCCACATGGATTAAATAAATAATAAAAGGAACTTGTGAAATTCTTTTATTTTACCCCTAGAAGTAAAAAAACCCAATTATATTATTTTCTAGAAATCCAATTCATTTGTTTGGTTGTGGACAACATAATTGGAGAATCCTATCAATCCATAGAGATATTCCTTCTCCATGAATTCTCTAAAGAATGGAGAGTGATATTCCTCCACCTCACACTCCCAATTTTAGAGAGATAAAGGAAAATTATTTGGAAGTGGTTCTACCAGAGATCGAATGCGGACAACACAACCAATAGGATTAGTCATGCTATCACCCGAATATTCCTACGATGACTTTCGGATATTTGTGGAACATGTGTGGATCACCTCTATAGGGAATCTTCTCTTTATTCCTATAACACAATAATGATAAAATGAAAACCTATTTTCATATTTGTTAATTAATAATGAAATCAAATAAGTAAATTATTTAATTAAATAAATTTATTATAAATAATATGTTATGATACTCTCTCAATTTCCAATGTTTTACCGCTTTTATATATTAATTGATTTAATTCTATTGATCATGATGCTTAAAATTGTGTAAAATATCAGATTAATCATCAATCAGGACAAAAATAAAATTTGGGCATGACCCATCACATGATTTCACTATGCCTGTAACATACAAGTGGTATTAGAGCGGTCACATAATTATTTATAATTATTTAATGTTTTGTATTGATTTATGCATTTTTCATTTAGTTTTAAATAATTTTTTAATCATTTTTTAATCATAATTATGTGATCTACATATTATTATTAATTTATCATATATCTAATAGAAGAGATTAAGTTTATAAATGAAATAAAATTTAATAACTCATCTGGAGATGTTATGGATTCTAACCATAGAACACATGAGTATATTCCATGTAACCAGAGATACACATTGTGTAATCATACTCAATGTACCAGATATTAATTCAGAATTAACTCAAACCATGTGCATTTATCACACTCATTACATTTAATATCATACACTGCATGTTGATCAGGACAACCTGGAACATGGTAAACCGGAGTACACCTTGTGTAGGACAGATACACATCATGTCATCTTTTAAGTTAGAAATGGTCCGTGAATTTCCATACATGGTCTACCTGACTGGTGACCATTTAATTCTGTTATCACAAACTATGTATCCCACTTTACATGTTGTGTACTCCATTTTTTTGAGGCATGATTTACACCATGAGTCCCTAGGTGTGTCCCTCAGATAGACAGTGATAGATGTATGTGCTATTTAGCTTTCTTGTATACTCCGTGTACTTATACCAAATTACACAGAATTAAAAATTATTTATTGTAATTTGTAACCCTTATCAATACATGATTTCATGGTTTTATTAAGTTAATAGGACACTCCATGTTGGGTTTAATATATATATATATATATATATATATATATATATAATTAATTTATATGTAATGTTCAGATCAACATATCATCTATGAGTCATATTACAATTGTTACTCTACATGAATTGAACCATACCATGTGACCGAAAAATCATGTAATTCATGTAACCATTAAGGTGAAATTACACTTCATGAATGAAAGTGACATATCATGTATTCCATACATCACAAGTGAAAATAGTATAAGTGTATAATATATATTCGGTAGAATTGGACCAATATTCATTGTGTTTCCTCTAAGGTACATTTATGTACATAGTTAATTTTAAATAAATATTTTTTTAAATTAGGATGGATGAGAATCTTGGGGAAATTCATATTATAATTAAGATAAAATATTCGATTAATTAATGAATAAAATTAATTAATTTGAGTGTGATTTATCTTATACAAGAATGATTAAGAATTGAATGAATATTTTATTAGATGTGTAATTCATTGCATGTATGTGGATGATCATGATCATAAACTAGACCATTTAATGTGATTGGTTTCATTTAATTTATTTTTAAATTAAAATTGATGGAATGTGTACCTTCTCTCCTCTTACTATGTAAGGTCATGTGTGACCATGGATTATTTTATGTAAACACATTCTGTCACCTGTGTCTGGGTAAAAGAATATGTAAGGTATCAAGCTCATAGGCTAGTGGTGGAAATTCAAGTTTGGTACTGAGGCAAAACTAATCAAAGAGAGATACACAGGTGGATAGGTGGAGAGCTGTAACATGAAACTTAATTGGTTTAAGGTGTTTTAACCTAGGTCAATGGTTGGTTTATCATTATCCAGATTAACAATCCATTAGATTAAGCTCATAAACACACCAATTTATTATTTTATTTCTATCAAGTTTCATGGTCATTTCATTATGGATGTTTTGTTGCGATCACATAAATTAATGAATTAATGAGCATGAAAGATAGAACTAATTTTTTTCTTATACATAAATATTATCTAAGTCATGGTTAATCAATTAAATAAATCCAATTAATATTAAAAATCATGTAATATAGATAATAATTACATATTTTCACCTTAAAGGATTAAATCCATCAATTATATATACTAATTTAGTATAGCCTTCCAATACATCAGTTTGAATCAAACCACAATTCAAAATGCTTGACTAGTCAATGTTGGGGTACATTCAATTATCTATTAATTATAATATGATTTTTTGGTTGACTTAACGTAGTTCACATAAAGGGTTGAATGCCAAATAAGGACTTTGTGTAATTTAGAGGAAAAGTAAGGAACTATAATTTACGGATTTCAGGATTAGGGAGTCCACTAAGCCTATTAAGGAACTATGAGTTAATGTTGCTGAATTTTTAATAACTACCTAAAACCATTTAGGTTGATTAACCAACCAATTATGGGGTAATGAGAAGTGGAATATGGATCCTTTTCACTTGAATGTTTAAGAAACATGATATTCAAAAACGAATGGTGAGGGCTATTGGGTTTCTAAAAAATAGTTGGAGATTAATAAATATAATATTTATTTATTGTTCAAAATATTATCAGATAAAATACTAAAATTATAATAATCTTATTTTTTTACAAACAACATTGAAATGACTTCGAACATATAACTAAAATCTATACATGAATAGGATAACCTTCCCACAGGAAGAAATTTACAAGAGTGGGAAAGGTGCTTATGAATTATCCTTCACTTTGAAAGGATGTTGTATGTGCTAGAAACAATTTTCCCCAATGCACCTGGTAATAAGGAAGCTGATGAAGAGTTATCAATCTACGATAAATATTTGAATGATTCCATAGATGTTCAACGTTTCATGATATCATCCATGTCCAATGATATTTTGCAGCAACATGGGGACATGGATGTGTATATCATGACGTCTCATATTTGGGATCTCTATAAAGAGATGTAAAGATAACGGAGATATGATATCTCTAATTATTTGTTTATAACTATGCTTGGAGAGTCTGTGCTAGCTGGGGATAATGCACCCAAGATTATTGGCTACATTAAACTCTTAGACATCTTAGGGTTTAAATTCTTGGAAGTGTTTCGTATAGATCTCATAATTTCATCACATCCCAAAACCTTCTATAATTTTATTTTTAATTAAAATATGATCAATAATGATATGATGATTTTATAAAATATTATTTTGATTCCCCAAGTGGATAAGTACATCGGGTGGGATAATCTCATATCCTTAGAGCGTATATGAAAAGGAGGAACACAACAAAGGGGCATAAGAATCACAAAAAGTATAAAGCTCCAGAGAACCATCGTTCTAAGAAGAAAAAGTTCCATTGAAAGGGAAAGAAAAATGAGGCAGTATGATTGTTCTATGGAAAACCAAGACACTTTGAGTGTAATAATTAAATATATACACATTGGGTATTAGATACTGATTGTTGTGTTCACATATGTATCCAAATATAGGAACAAATTATATTCCTAAAGATTTATAGAGAATATATAGATATGATAACTGATAATGGTGTGAGGCTAGATGCTCTATCCATTGGCGGCCACCACATGTCACTGACAACGTGAATGATTTTTGGTTTTAAAAGGTTATTGTTATGTACCCACAGTTATCATGAACATTATTTATGTATCACGCCTATATGAATAAGGATTTATTTTCATGTTTGGAAATAAAAGTTTTTTCTTTTTTAAAGACAAAATATTTTGTGGTATGTCACATTTAAATAACAACCTTTATGTATTAAATTATGAAAACCATGTATTATAAATTGATACCAAATCATGTTCACACGAATCAAATAACACTGAGCTATGGAATCACAATATTGGTCATGTAAATGAAAATAATTGAAAAGTTTTGTCAAGATGGTTATTTATAATCATCAGATCTAAAACAAATTGAATGATTTAATGTTTTTTTAAAAGAAAAAATGACCAAATCGCTATTATGGGGACATGGTGAAAGGGGCACAAATTTTCTAGGAGAGGTATACACTGATGTGTGGGTCCCCATGGAAGAATTAGTTCCCAAAGCACAAGTACTATATATGAGAATAAGAGAGGTATGAGAACTATGGATATATGTTTTTATATTCACCAAAGCTAGAGACTCGTTATTGGTTGAAAATGATGAACCTTACTCCTACAAAGAGGAGGTAGATAACTCGGAAGCTTCAAGATGGATAAAAGAAATGAATTCTAAATTGGATTCCATATATCAGAACCAAGTTTGGGTTTTGGAGGATGCTCCAGTTTATGTAACACCCATTAAATGTAAATGGTTATTGATGAGGAAACTGAACATTGGAGGTAAATTAAATACCTATAATTAAGGTTATTAGCTAAATGGATAACACAGTTTCATGGAATTAAATACGATGAAACCCTTTCACCAGTTTCCATGTTTAAATCCATCAGAATTATACATTGTATAGTAGATTACCATGGCTATGAGATTTGGAAGATGGAGGTCCAAACTATATTCCAGAATGGGAACCTTTAAGAAAATGTCTATATGACACAACTAGAAGGTTTATGACTCTAAGTTATTCTAAAAGGATTTGAAAGTTATAGAGACCCATTTATGGATTTAATCAAGAATTAATTTCATGGAACATTCAATTAAATGATGATATAAATGAATTTGGTTTCATTTGAGAAAGAATATGAGCCATGTGTTTACATGTGGTTTAGTGATAATGCATTCATTATCCTAGTATTATATGTAGATGAAATATTACATATTGGAAATGATTTACTAATATTATAGTTTGATAAGGATTGGTTAAAAAAAATTTTCTCCATGAAGGAGTTAGGTGAAGCATCCTATATTATAGGGATAAATATCATTCATGATAGATCCAAGAGGATTCTTAGACTAAGTAAAAGTAAATATGTTGAACAATTGATAAAATGATTTAGTATAGAACAATACATGTGGCTATTTGTTATAGTATCACATGGTTTACATATTTCTAAGAAAATGTGTCCTAAAACACAATAGGAGAAAGAAAAAATGAGTTAGAGAACATATTCTTCATTGATAGAGTCAATAATGTATTCCATGTTATGTACTAGACTTGATATTGCCTATGCATTGAGCATGGTAGGTATCTATCAAGTTGATCTAGGAGAACAACATTGGTATACTGGTAAGGCTATTCATAAGTATCTGAGAAGAAATAATTATTTGTTCTTGGTGTATATAATAGACAATTAATTTTTAATTAGGGGTTACAATGATGCTAGTTTTAGACAGATCAGAATGATCTAAATTCACATTAAGGATATTTTCTCTCTCTCTAAAGAAGATTTGTGATTTGGAAGAGTTCAAAGATGATAGTTTTTGCTAATTATACATTAGAGTCTGAGTATATAGTGTAGTCTGATGCAACCAAGGAAGCTATTAGAATATGAGAAATTTTCTAGGACCTAGATGTGGTACCTAGAAATAAAGACCCTATTACATTGTATTGTGATAATACTACAGAGGTGGATCTTGAAAAAGATCCAAGTTCACACCAATGGAAAAATAATATACTTCAGAAGTATCATATCTTGAGGGGTATTTATCATAGGGGTGATGTTTTAGAAAGCAGAGTACCCACAGAAGAAAACATTGTAAAACCACTAAGTAATGGCCTATATTAACAGAATCAAGAGTATCTTGTGAAAGATAGCATAATGAAGGTTGTTAGAAGTTCTCTCTAGTGAAATTAGGAGTCTGTTGGAGTTGGTTCTTAAGAAAAAACATCTCTGTACGTTATGATAACCTGTATTCATATTTTTTAATATTAAAAAACTTTTTATCAAGTAATGATTATTCTTATTCATAACATAGTATGTGATAATATCCCATGAGTAGTTGTCACACTAGCAGTTCCCTACTATGATGGGAAACTAGAAGTTCTAGGACACTATTTTTAAATATATGTTCTATAGATGGATGATATCATTTTTGGGACACGAATGATACTAAATACTAGGAGAGAGACTCATAGTAATTTGAGGCACCTTACCATGGTGTACACCATTGGTAATATATAGTGTAGGATATTATGATATTGATACCTATCAATAATAAATCAACATTTATATGTTTCATTGGATGTTCCTATTTGTGGACATGTGTATTTATCCTTAGACATTAATATTATTATTAATGAGTATTATGAGTCACAAAATATGATGTATTGATGAAAACCATGATGATATATGTTCATGGGAAGGTTGGATATGTTGGGTACCCCACGAGTAATATTACATTAATGAATATGGAGAGAAAGGATTTTCCCTTAAGTTCTTTAATATAAGTTGATATCTTTGGCCCAATAATGCAAATTTTATAGCCTAAATAAATCCATATACATGGTGTTCTAAAGGGAAGTTCAATTTTTTGTATGTCAAAGAATAATACATCGAGCACATAGGGTGGTGGAACTAAGATGAAACCTTATTTATTTGAGATATCATGATATACAAATTATATTTCACAGTGAGAATCCATATGTGATATTATGTCATTACAACATTAAATTATTTATATATGGTTTCCTTGTCATCTTTCTTGACACAAACCTTAAAACTTTAGGTTTCTTCAACTAATTCCACTGAGAAAGAGGCCTATAGGGTTATACACTAATTGTATCTAGAATCCCAGTTAAATAATATATTATAATTATTTTTTTTTATCAATTTTAATTTATATTATTCCCTATTATGGTTTAATAATTATTCATGTTTTTTTAATAGCATATATTCTATCGCCAGTTATATGAGATAATATAACATGAGTATAATATTTAATAAATATTTATTTCTTATTTAGAGAATATAATATTTATTTACTTATTAAAGAATAACGCAATGACATTTATTTTGGAAATAAATAGTCATTATAAAAGGACCAATAATTTTTTTGGAGGAATGTCAAATAGAGTTTTTAGGTCCAGTGATAAATAATAAATAAAAAATAATATCTTATTAACTAATATTTAATTTAATTACCAAGATAAGAACATACCGAGAAATAATAATAATAATATTATTATTAGACATGGGGATCTATAGGGATTAAGTAAATAATAAAAGGAACTTGTGAATTTATTTTATTTTAACCCTAGTAGTGTATAACCCCAATTATATTATAATCTAGTAGATCCACTTAATTTGTTTGGTTGTTCATAATGGATTTGAAGAATCATATAAATCCCTAGAGATCTATTTTATCCAAGAACACCCCAAGAATAGAGAGATACCTTCCTCCACCTCCCACTCTCATGTCTAGAGAGATCAAGGAGAACACTTTGGAAGCAGTTCTTGAGGAGATTAAAGGAAGACATCACAAGTGAAGGAATCTACTGTGCTAGAACCCAAAAATTACTACAGTGATGTTTGAATATTTTTGGAACATTTGGATCAACAATTGAGGTAATGTTCTCTTGATTCATACAATGCAACGATGGTAAAAAGTAGATCTATTGTCAGATTCATCAACAAAAAAATAATTCCAACAATGTAATTTTTAATTGATTAAATTAATTAAAAATAATATGTGATGATCCTCTCACTAGTTTAGGTCTTTTCTACCTTATATATATTATTTGATGTAATTCTATTCATCATGACATTAAACATGTTTAAAATCATAGATTAATCAATGATCCTAAAAAAAATGTTGTGCATGACCCATCGCATGCTTCTACTACACTCGAAAACTATAGGAAATATTTCTATGATATACTATGTTGGTCTCTTTATCGACATGAAATTATTTGTTCCATCATTGGAAGGAGATGAATCAACTATTAAGAGAAATTTTCATGACCAAATTAAATGTGATATTAAGTCCTTGGTAAATATATTTTGGCTGAAGAAGTATTTTGAGGTAGTGAATAAGGCTCTTATTTCTAAGGGGACCTTGAAGGAGGATTCTAATGGATAACATATGGTTTCTATTGGACTACCAGGAGGTGATTCTTCAGATGGTATGAAGAATCACTATGAGAACGTTAAATTTAGAAGTGGAAATAAGAGTGTTAAGGGGAAGGATTAGTTACTCAGGTAAATACAAGATTTCATTTCCATAAGTACAGTAGGCATGGTCACAATCACAATCAGTGAACCTGGCCACTGTTAAACTACAATGATTACAGAAATATGGGACATCTATAGCGGTTTTTTAGGAACCCCTGATAGATGGCTAGTGATGTAGGATCTATAACAAAATAGAGTACTGGAAGGGGGGCTTCTACACAATACTGGTCTGGAAGATAGAGTTCTACTATCGATGAATATCAACGTAGAAGATGTGGTACTTCAGGACAAGGCTACATGTATCAGATGAGTATTGTAGCATAGGGGACCCATATTATATCACATGGTAGATGGATAAGATAGTTTCATGTATTTCATGCTACACTTATGGATAGGGGGAGGACTATCGATAGTTATAAGTAAAATTCATTTAACTTCTATGCATCCTTGAACACTATTTGATACCAGAGGATCAATGTTTTTTATATCTTCTCAACATATGAATGGATTGAGTCTAATAGTGGAGTTTGTGATTTGGTTTATGATGATTGAAACACTTTTCAGAGTACAGTTGAGGGACATCTGTTATTATAAGGGTTTTTCTATTGGGGTTGTTGTGTGTTGTTTCTTTTTAGGCCTGTACATACTTGAAATGTTGAGTTTTGACTTCATTTTAGGTATAGAATCACCAGTATCATACCAAGATCATATTTATTATCACTATAGGGGAGTGACCTTTAAATCTTTTGAGGGGAACATCTATGTTCATCTTGGAGATTGAGATATCCATGCAAGACATGCAGGGTATATTAATCCACAACTAGGGAACTCACCACCCCGATTGCATGCCTTTTTCTAGATTGTAGTGGTGTAAAGGAAAATTTCATTATTTCCCTAATGAACTAGTTTTAGGATGTGTTTCTTGAGTACTAATCATGGATTCCACATGATAATGATGTTATGTTTATAATTAAGACAATTCTTGGAGAGGAAACAACTTCTGTTTTACCAGACATAATGGCACCAAAAGAACATCAAGAGCTTATGAATCAGTTAGTATAGTTGATGGATAAGGGAATTTTCCATATAAATAATTCTATTTAGGGTTGTATGGTTTTTTTTCTAAGAATTATAATGGGATGTTGTGATTGTAAGTTGATTAAGGAAAGCGAAGTTGGATGACAATTAATAACTGGTATCCTTTTCCACATTTCAAGGACATCTTTGTACAATTGAGATGAGATTGCATATTATCCATGATTGACTTTAGATCACAATATCACCAGTTGAGATTTATACCATTAGATATGCCATAGAATACTTTCATAAAGATGTATGGCATGTATGGGTTCTTCGTGATTCCTTTTTAGAAGATAAAGGCTCTAGTTGAATTTAAGTCCTTGATGAAATGAATCTATCACCCATACCTAGATCAGATTTTGGTTGTCTTTGTGAATGAAATCTCGGTGTAATGAAAGACTAATGATGATATTTCCCATCATCTTGACACCATCCTGACTATACTGAGAGATAATAATCTATACACAATGCATATAAGGGTAAATTACTGATCGCCATGATATATTTCATGGGGCACATCATCTCCAACGAAGGAATTTTAGTAGAACCAGAGAGTTTCAGGAGTGCTTTCATGGTATAATACCAATAATCTTTTGGATATCTGAATCATTCTAGGATTGTGGGGTTATTATAAAAGGATTTTCAAATATGTTTCTCATTTTAAATCACCACTTTTGGGCTTGAGGAAGATGAGGGTTAATTTGTAATGGTCTCAATCATGTGATAATTCTTTCCATGATTTTAATAAGTGGTTGACTACAACACTTATTTATATTCTACTTGAGATGGGTGATGAGTATACTATGTTATGTGATGCATCTGAAGTCAGACTTGTATCTTTGATGATGTAGGGATATCGATTCGTGGCATATGGATCACAAAAATTTAGGAAGCATTAATATAATTAACCAAAAATGATATTGAGTTGGTTTTTGTGGATTATTCCTTAAAGTGTTGGCAGAATTATATATTGGAATAAAGGAAGAATTGTTTACAATGTATAACAATTACAAAATCATAATGTACATCTTCTTGTAGTGAAAGTTGAACCTCAGAAAGTGGATATGGGTTGAGTATATGTCATCATTTGATTTTGAGATTGCCTATACACTAGGAAAAGGGAATAGTGTTACTGATTATTTGATTTGAAAGACACATAATCAAGAAATATAAAAGACTAGTTCTAAGTGTAAGATAATGACCATGATGTATGATATGTGGATTGAGTTTTAGGAGAGATAGAAGCAGACAAACCTTGTATCATTATCAGTGGAGTCCATAGTTCTGAGCTGAATAAGAGAGATGTAGTATGAGGATCTAAGGTGTTTTACTTGACGAAAATCCTTAAAGATATAGGCTAGACTTCCTATTAGACTATAGATGAGGATGATATCATTTATTTATAGATCCATATAGTTGTTCCTACATGTATTCATGAGGAGTTGATGTGCGAGTTTCCTGCCTTGAAGTGGATGGGGTATCCTGGTATGAACAAAATGTACCATGACATATATTGATAGTATTGATTTCCGATCATTAAAAGGGATATTGTGATGTTTTTGACATAATGCTACACATGTATTCAGTTTAATTTTGTTCATGAAAAACCTAGTGATTTACTACATCCATTTCACATTCCAGAGATAATGTGGGATGACATTACCATGGGAATTGTTGAGGGTCTTCCATGCATACCTCTAAAGAATAATGTGATTTAGGTGATTATGTACCATTTGAAGAATGTATTCCATTTATTTCATATCATATAATCTATTAAAGTTGATCAGTTGGGATAAAAGTATATTCAGATGATATTTCATATTCATTAGTCTCCATAGATAATTGTTTCATATTATGATGTGTTCCTTACTTTTCATTTATGGAAGGGCTTATAGAATAAATATGGTACCTTGGTGATTATGAATATGAATTTCCACCTGTAGATATATGGATAACTAGAGAGTAAAATCTAGGTAATAAAGGACATATTAATAGTACATGTGTTTGATTTTGGTGGGTCATGGGGAAAGAAATTATCTCTCAATTAGTTCTCCAATAACAATAATTATCAAGATACTTTACAGATGAAAAAATATATAGAAATTTATAATCGTCCATGAATATCATATTTTTATTGGATGTAGGTTGTTGAGTTGTAGTTTTTGAGACTGATCCTCATGTATAAAACATTCATACATGTTCAATGTATTTTAAAATGTATAGATATAGTTGAAAGTAGAAGGAAGTCATCTAATTATTTATGTCATGGAACACATGAATTTATAGTGGGAGATCATGTGTTTATTCATGTGTCTCAAAGATTGGTTCTCCATAGGATTCAAAGGTAGGGTAAGTTTGCGCCTAGGTATATTAGACCATTTAATATTATGGAGAGGATCAGATAGGTGGCATGATGATTGGATCATCCACATAGGTATAGTGGAATTCATTATATTTTTTCACGAGTCATGAATTTGGTAGTAGCACTCTATATATTATCATCTGATCGACATAAATGATGTTGAACATCAAGCCGATGCGTCCTTTGAGAAGAATCTGATTTTTAGTGTGGATTGTAGTGAGAAAGTGTTGTGGAGAATGGTTGTTCTATTGGTCTGAGTGTTGTGGTAACATGTACATGTTTAGGAGGAATAATGGGAGAGGGAATTGGATATGTGAGATCATTAGACCAAAATATTTACCTCAAAATCTTTTTAATTCTTGGGAGTACATGACATGAATGAGATATTATAAGGTGGGGGGGATTTTAAGATCCTAAAAGTTCTGGTGATTTATCTTACATGGTTTAGGTATTACATTAATTATTTTATCATACATTAGTTAGTTATTGTATTGGGGATGTTTTGACTGAATTTAGAGAAATTTGGAAGCCCATTGGGTTGTTCACGGTTGGTGTAGAGTTAGGGAAAACCATATTGTTTTCCCTAAGATACTGAATGGCCATCTTTGGATCCATGGTAGGTGGCACATGTTAAGACCAAAACCTGTTGCCTCCAACCTCAAATTGTGCACCCTCAGATAGTGGGGGTTTTCATGGTTAGTGTAGGGTTTTTTCAAAGTGTACATTCACCTAGGTGTAACTGTGCACCCCTTAATAAGGGGTTCAGGGATATGGAACATAATTTCAAAAACTATGTGCCCCACCCATGAAGCCATGTGAGTGGGATTTTAAACCCCTAATTTTTTTTTTGTTTTAAAATTCCTATACCTCGAGTTTATATCCCTAATAATCCCCACCCAACCTATAATGAATACCTTTTTTGTAGGCTCCTTATAGGATTCCAAGGCTCCTCATACCTCTTTTGGTGCTAACCAAGGATATGGTGGATGAGACCAAAACCACTATGGTATTAAATTTCTTCCTAATTTAGAATACCCTCTCTCCTATCTTTCTTCCCATCTGGAGAAGGTTGATTTTTTATCCATTATTGATTTTATAGATCTAGGTTTTTATGGATCTTGTTTTGTTGGATCATGAACCTCAGTTTTGATCCTATATATTCTTCACCGTTGTGATTTTGACCGTTCTTTCTTGAATTAAGGGTAAAAATTTTGCAACAGTTCATCAAAAATCATGAGGTAGGTTGTCTAATTTATATTTCCCATAGTCTTGATTCTAATAATGGGTATGTATTTGTAACCTTTCATTTCCACATTGTGAAATTTTATTTAAATTGAAAAAATGAATACAATTATATGAAATTAGGAAACCCTTCACAGATCATGTTGTACATGTTGAATATTTTCATATAGGACATGACAAAAACTAATGTGGTTCATCAATATCTCTCAATTGATGATTTATGGAATGTAAAAATTGGTATCATTGGTTACTAAAATTTAATTAATTTTTTAACATTGATAATGGGAAATTAGTGGGTTAGTTGGAATAAAGGGTTAATGAATCATGTGATTAGATGTTGATAATTATATTAATGGTGAATCATTACAGTTTTTAAATTTTAATAAAGTAATGAGTCATGAATGAATTTGATAATTGAAATTGTTCACCATGATGAAAATGATTGAAAATAATTTTTCTGATGTTCAACCATGATATTAATTGATATATATGATATTTGTGATTGATTGATAAATGGGGTATTGGTCAGGGGTGGATGCTCCAAATACCCAAAGGGTGAAATGTTAATGCTCTAGTTCCCTCATGTATCCATGTAACAAATGAAATTTTGGATAGGTATATATTAACTAAATACCCACAAGGTTCCAGACTCATTCTCATGGATGCCATGATATTGGCATTATAATGATGTTCCAAAGTGGTCGTGATATGATACTTGGAGTGATGATTCATGGTTCAAGATATGGTATTATAATTAAAGGAATGATTAAAGACCATGTAATAATGAATTTTAATATTCATATTAGGTATGATTCAGACTCCAGTATGGGTCGAAGCATGTATGATTGGTTTAACTATCATTGTCAACCCAAGGGCCTATGTTGTTGATTAAAGAATAATTAAATGTGAAACATGTTTACTTTTTTGGATTTTTATTTATTATTTTAAAAAAATCAAATACTATTATATACTATATAGTTAATTATTTTTCATTATGGGCGGATTACTGACTTGTAATTACACCCTACTCAGGATACCTGATTGCCACTCGAACAGACTTCATGTTTTCAAGATAGGACAAGTGAAAGAGCCCTATCTTATTTGGATGGGTTGGGATTTAGGATAGAGCATAGACGAGGGAACTATACATGATGTTGGGACCCATTTGAGAGTTTTTAGTGTGCCTTTATTTTGATTTCTTATTTGAAAATTGACACTCTATGGAATGACATATCTACTAAATTTCATTATGGTAATTTTCCCTATTTAGGATCTATTTATGATATGTTGACCGCTTTATTGATTATGGTATTATAATGATCAATTATTATTATAATTTGGTTATGTTTTACATTAATTTATATTATTGTGATATGTTGATAAAGAGGTCATAGTCATCCAATGTTACAAATTATACCATTTCTGCTAGTTGGTATCCTCTGGCGTACAAGGTGGCGCGTGTGATGTTACATAACAAACCAGCTCAGGGAATCACCATGTGGAACCCAGGTTGGGACCTTAAAAAATATAATTTGGAAAAATGAATTAAATATTTGGAATATTAAAAATTTATATTATATAATAATGTAAACATAATTTTTGACCAAAATGAATTGTAAAAACAGTAAACATTATTTAAAATGGATAAGGAAAAATGGTTTTAATAGGGGGTTAAAATATAATTATAAAGGTTAAAAATAACCCAAAAATTTTACAAAGAAAATTAGTGACATATTTTGACCTTATCCATTATATTCTTGATAATGGTCCGTTATTGGAGTAATGTGAGATGAATAAAAATGTGGGTCGATTTTTTTTGAAAAATTATAAGTGTTCCACTCATCTCACGTATAAAAGGCCACCCCATATCATCTCTTATTCACACCTTCAAAAAAATTTGTTTCATCCATGAGATATATAAATAACTTCCTAAATTACCACCACCCATCATATTCTAATTTTTTTGGATACAAATCTAACCAAGGAATCCTTTTGGTGAAAACCTAAGGAGGATACTCGAAGAAGTGGTAACATTCATCAACAAGGGTTTTTCTTTTATTTCCTCCACCACCTACATAAATTATTATTAAAAAATTATGAGAAAATAAACTCATTACGATCTATATAATAATATGTTTTTGGGTAATTTTCATTACCTAAAACCATCTCCACATCCATCAAAGGGGTTACGAAATCATTTTTCTTGTGTATGGAATACTACTACCTCACAAACCAATGTCATTCATTTTACAATTATAACCTATCACCTTTGGATATAGTGGTATATTAATTATTTATATAATATATTTATTATATTATTCTGCTTCTATAATTATAATATCACACTTACCTTCTTGATTTACATTTTTTTGGAATATGATAATGTCCCTCATGTGTATGGTGGAATACCGCCTCATGAAGCAATATGATTCATTCACGCATTACATTATATGTAATAATTACGGGTTTAATAAGAATATATGATATATATGAAACAAAAATTATTCTATAATGATAATATATATCATTTTCTTTCATTTCCTTCAAATCAACATGAAATTGTTAGAACCGTTCATGTGTACATACGACTTATCATCTCCATAAACAATGTATTTGATTTTATATAACAAAATTTTATGAATTACTAAAACAAAATATATAATTAATATATGTTATATTTATATAATAGTTCTGATTATGGAGATTATGAAACAATGAGATATGTAAGAGGGAAAAAAATAACATGTCAAAACATACATGAAAATCAAAGCCAATATTGTCCAAAACACGAGTTTAACATGGAATTATTAATATAGATGATGTTGATCATGGTGTAGCATTTTTTTTCAATAAGTTTTCAATGAGAAGTAAATATGTGAATGAAAGGTATTGATAACGAATTTGATGAAGCCTTGGAGAATTTTTATTGATTCGAAGAATTGAATGCAACACTGGATCAATTCTTCAAGAGGATATAAATCTAATGATTGTAGAAATGATCCTAAGTTCCAAGACATATGTCATTGAAATACTTTTTTTTACAACATTGGAAGAAGTCCATTCAATAGTCAATTGAATGAAAAAAGTAAAGATCCATCCATAGTACTAAGTGGATGAAGTATTGAAGATCCCTCTATTGAATCTAAATGGATGAAGTTTAAATATCAGATGATTATTTGAGCTAGTCCTCAAAGTAAAAGACATGTGTTAATGGAGAACACATTCCTCACAAAAAGGAGAAGACATGAATTATGTTTTAATGCATGAGGCATGAATAAATGATCCATTCACCATCCATCAGTGGATTAAAGGAATATTTAAGATCTTTGGAATTCTCATTCCAAAATTAATAAAAAGAATAAAGGAAGAAGGATGGTGGTTTGGAATTATAAAGATAATGAAGAAGGTGGACATACATTATTCTTGTACTATACACTTGGTTTTTAACCATGTATATATGGACTTAAAATAAAAATAATGGGCCAACCATGGAGGACATCAGAGGACCTCACCTTAAGAACATGCAAGACCCGAGGGGTCAACCATGCCAAAGGGAAGACCTCAAGGCTAGACTCGCATGATGAAGGGTGTGCATGCCGTGTATAATCCTATAGGTGTGTTCATGGTGGTGAAACCATGTGGAGCATGCATAGTGGGCGCCAGTAGTGCACCTAGAGGTGGAAGAGTGGGAACTAAGAGTGCGCCCATAGAACACCAGTGTGGGGAGACACCGGGAGAGAGGGAAGGAGAATTCTGAGTCATAGCAGCCGCGTATTGATATTTAAACTGCACAAATTCCGTGGCGCGTTTAGATGTGGGATGTATTTTTAAAAACATGGATGAAATACTTGTTGTTCATCTAATCTCATGACCAATCTCGACTACACGCTCCATCCCGCGTCTCAAGATCTAATCAGGGACCTCAGTGATTGATCCAACAGCCGTGGAATAATCTTCAACCTCCGACCTCATGGAGAGCCACCCGACACCACTACTCTCCATCACTACTGCCGATCCACTGAAATCGAGATCCTCACCACCTTTGAAGCTCAAATTTCGAATAAGATAATCTTCTAGAAGTAACGAACCCATGCATGAAATTTCATTTTCATGCATGCAACAGAACATGAAGAACCCACGTAGGCTGAGAGAAAACGAAGTTGTCAAGGCCATGTCATTTGATATTCGGGAAGAGGTTTTGCATGCATGCATGAATGTAAGGTGTTCATGTGAAATGATGAATCTGGGTTGAACAAAAAGAAACCGAGATATAAAGTGCATCTCATATCCACATTTTAAATATTCAAACAAAAAATCAGAGGTATTCAAAGATTTGAATACCATGTAATTTCATGTGGATTTTAATGATAAAGTGACCCAAACCTCACCTATAAATAGAGGATCACCAAACCAGGGTTTGTTGTTGAAAATATTGAGAGAAAGCTCTCATTTCTCCAAGAAATAGAGCACTGCACGAAGGATTTCTACACAGCCTTGCTACGCGGGGAAGGTTTCCGCACATCTCTACTACATGAATAAGAATAAATACAGACATTCAACACGTTCTATGAACTCTTTAATCATTCATGTGAATGAGGAAGGCATCTTATGAACCCTAGTTGTGCCTTTGTGAGAAGCATCCCATGTGTACACAACTTGTGCACTTTCACCCTTGCTATACTCTGCGAAGACTGAACCATGATACCATCTTGGTTCGTGCATTTGTGATTGAGAAATCCTCAAGATAGCTGAGAAGAAGGAAGAACTGTGATCCCTGGTTTTCAAAAAGAATAAGAACTCATGAACCCTTGTTTTCACAAAGATAAGAAGGAGAGTTCATAAAGGGAGAGTGTATACATACACTTACCTTGAAGAAGAAAGAAAACTCACACACACACCATCCATATACCCATTCGGGTTGTGTGTGAAAGAAGAAAAAAAGAGAGTGCATGCATGGTGAAGTTAATGTGCATGAAAAGAACATAAAATATAGTGTGTGTGCACATGTGAAGAAGAAAGAGGAATAAATAAAGAAGAACACAAAAAATGAATACACACATTCGGGTATGAGGAAACACACATCTAATTTCACTACAATTTAAAATAAAATTTTTGTGTGTGTGAAGAACCAAATACGAAGTAAGTGTGTGTGAATTGAAGAAGAAAAAAGTGAGATGCACCAAGAAGGAAGTGAATGAATATGCATTACATACAAACATTGAACCTAAACCATTTATTCAAGTGAAAAGTGTGTGTTCGGGTCTACGAGCAGCATAACATGCATGCATCCAATCATACATAATCATATGCATGTGTGTAAATTCAGATGATTCCAAGTGAGCTGATCCTCAGTGTTTGAATAATCACATAAGTGAATGTGATTCTTTCCAAGAAAACAAGGAGATGTTTTAGTGCATTCAACTATTGCACTAAAAAAGAATAAATTAAGATATCCAAATACAATAGGTATTGGATCCCATGAAATCTATGAATGAAGTGAATGATTACTAAGATTGAAGATCGAATGAATTAAAGAAGTTCTTCTATATGAGTTTTCAGTAATTGAGAGTCCAAGAAGGCATACTGAGCTGATATTGTGAAAAATCACTCTTGAATTTTTGAAGAGGTTGTGTGCACCACTTGCACACATATTAGTGAGTCCAGGACTTCATCAGAAGAAGAAATAATTTCCTGATCATTGTTGAGACTGAGGACTGATCATAAAAGAGTTCAGAGTTATTGAGCAAGGCCAACAGACCTTACCAAATGCTATTGAAGATTCATGAAGAGATACATAGGAATGTGTGATTTAGAAAGCCTGTGTGGGAGGATCATAATATCATATACATTGAATCAAGAAATAACTTAATGAAGGAACATTCTCATGTGACTCAAGAGCTAGAAGACCCCCGTGAGATTCTGGGAGGAGAAGAAGTCTTCAGTGGGATTCTAAAGTAGGCCAGTGGGACTCAGGTAACACTATAGGAAAAAGTATAATGAACCATATGTGGGACTCAAGAGAGATATAGTGGGACTTTGTATCAACCATTGTAATTACTAACTAAATTAAAGTGGAGAATCTATGTTGGGGCGAATAACCAACACATAATAGAGTAGTTATTTGAAATGAACCTTGTAAATCCTTGTGTTTAGTGCCTTTACATTTACAACATCATTAGAGGTAAGGATGAGATACACCAGAAGAGTGGATCGAGGATTTAACCAGTCATAGATGTTTAATTGAAAAGAATCAATTAGTAAAAAAGATTAAAATGGATCACTGATTCACCCCCTCCCCCTCTCAGTGATTCACACTGATCTGGGAAATTCAATTTTTATCAGATCGTGGTTACCTTGAAAATATCCAAGGGAGTCTTTAGGAAGTGCAGATTTCAGGAAATGAGTGAGAAACATAAAATAGAGATTTCTATAAAGTCTCAAAAAAACAAAAAATAAAAAACATGCAAGGAAGATGAAGAAGAATCTTACTACTAATTGAGAGACACCTTCTATCGAAGGTAATCTGAATGGTACAACATGTAATAATACTTACTATTATTATGATGAAGCCTGTTCAAGCTGTGATGATGATATATCACTTAGTGATCTTAAATATGTACTCAAATATCATTTGAGGAAAGTCCCAAGAGAATTGGAAAGACATATTTTGGAAATCATTAATGATCTTCAAGATGAAAAATTACATCTGGAAGAAGAATCTAATGCCATGGAAGAAGAATTTTCTAAAATGGTTGGCATATCCAACACTCTCACAAAACTAGTGAAGGCAATAGAAGAAACAATTTCTCTTTGCAATGAAATACATTCTCAAGTTACTGAATAATTGTAGGGAAGTATTTGTGAGAAATAATTCTTTAAGATTGTATTTGTAGAATCTTTCCATGAATTTGAAAAGTTGCACAAAGTTTCTATGGTTTTCAAAGCTTCTCAACTAGAAGAAAAAACTAACAAGGCAAAGGATCTTGACATATATCTTCAAGAATTAAGAAATATGCATAAAGATCAAATGTTAAAGATGAAGGATAATTGGGAAAGTAAGCTGAGATCAGTTGAGGATGAGAAGAACTCCCTCAACATGAAGTGTTTAGAGCTGGAGGTGAAATTGAAGAATCAACAATCACTCCAATCTATAAATTACCAAATAGATGAAAGAATATATTATTCCACTCAAGTTTTCATTGAGGAATATATTTACAAGAGGAATATAAAATCATCCTATAATTCAATGGAAACATCCTCCAAGAAAAAGGTATCCCATAACCAAGTTATTTTTGTTTCTACTAATGTAGTTTCATTTGTAAGTACATGTTCAAAGACAAAATCTAGGAAGATATGGATTGATAAAAATGTCAATACATCCATAAATACTTCAAGGTTAGATACTGAAATGATTAAGAATAAATACTCCCAAAAGGACGCTCCAAAGAAATAAATACAATTCTAGAAATAAAAATGTGCTAAATCTATCCAGACTGATACTACAAGTAAAAGATGGAGTTTTTTGGCTATTTGTTATTGTTGTTGGAGGTTTGGGCATCAGAATAATGATTGATGTAATAATATGTCAGCATATGGAAATTATGGAAGGCCTATATTTAGGGAAAGTATATGTGAAGGAATGAAGCATCCTGTAATGATAAGGAATAAAACACAGATGAAGAAGAATCTTTTTATCAAGAAAAAATTTTAATATCTTGAATACTTCTATGAAAATTGCAATAGAAGTTGTCACAGTTATGATGAGTGCTGGTTTAGTCCTACCATGCCTTAGGTATATGTTGATAAAAATAATAGACCACAACAAAGGCATGATAAAGAAAAAGGATTTGAAAAGTATTCCATTGGGAATATGAAATACATTGAAGTCAAGAAAAAAATGAAAGAAATTATTCCCAAGAATAAGTTTAAACTATATTCCAAAATGTCATCTCAATAAAGAAAAGATGCTTCTACTGTGGAAATAAAGGTTATACCATGAATCAAAACAAACAATCCATGGAAATGAAAGGAAGCCACCTCAAATTGAAATTAGAATCAATACAGAAGAATATAGGATTGATTGAAGACATTCCTAAAGATAATTTTGATAAGTTTCCTAAGAAAGGTAACTTGAAAGCATTTTAGAATCCATGTGGAAGCTCCAAGATAGAAAATTCCAAGAAGGAGTGTTTAGTTATTTGTCCTAATCAATTGAAAATTTCTAGATAACTACAAAGAGATGAAGATGAAATACTAGGTAAAGCCAATGAATATGGAAAAAAGATCATTCCACATAAAGACAAATTCGTATTTCATGAGAGGTTTTCAGCACATGATAACCCAAGTGTCTCACCACTACTGTGTGGAAGGTGAAAGAATGCTGGAAATCATGCAAAAAAATGTATAACTATTTTACTAGGCCAAATGGAGATGTTGAAAATTGAAAAACATGCACCAATGGAAGATACTTCACTACTAGAAGAAGAAAAGGAAAAAAATCCACACAAGATGAAGTTGAATGAAAGTAAAGGGTCCATGCTGACAAAGAAAGATCAAAATGTCAAATAGAGAGGAAACACTAGCATGAAGAGTACCAGACACTTTAGAGCTGCAAGGAAAGGAGTTATTGGGTTGAGATAAAATTCTTAGAACTAATGCTTATATTAAAAAGCTCAAAAGTGTTCCATCTTATTCCCCTATATTTTTATTGTATATGTGTGCTTACATTGCAGGGAATTGAAGATGAAGGTCATTCTCAAAAGTATAATTGAATGAAAAAAGTGAAAAATTCAAGTTGGACTCATTATTCATGATTTGATAATTACTTGAAGTGTTCCATAGTGGAATATTATCAAAATGAATATCTTGAAGATCATCTGATGATTATTTTCCACTAAGGTAAATCAAAAGGAGTTCACCCCTTGAGGGGGGTAAAAAATAAAGGAGATTATATCAATAATTATGTCAAGAAAAACCATTTAAATTCATATCATCGCAAGGATATGAAACTGAGGTATTCCAATCACACTTTCATCCTTTGTTATTAATTTTATTTATCATGTAAATTAAGGGGAAGTGCTTGATTGATGACAAGATGGGATGAAAGGTGGAGATTTATCTTTAACTTGAGATTTTTAATATTTTTGGTGAAGTATGTGTAGGATTAATCATTTCATTGAAAAATATCTTTATCTACAATCCCTTAGTCAATAATTGATACACTCTGATCATGATTTCACATGTATAGTTGTTTATGGATAACACTGAAAACCTTTGTCATATCTCTCTTGTTTTCTACACAGGGTTAGCCTATGTAGACTTAGAGTTGATTAACTAAAGGCTCTTTGCTAAGTGAACCATGTGACATCATCCCTCTCTCAGAAATATTTCAAAAGATATTATTCAAAGGTAGGAGGACATGTTTTTGAAGAGACTCCACTAACACTATTGTATTTGGTTGCTAATAAGGGGGGGGGGGGAAGATTGGCACACATATTGATCCATTCAAAGTGTGATTATGTGATGTTGACAATAAAATACAAAGGGGAAGATTTTTGAGCATGGTGTTGCATTTTTTGTCAATAAGTTGTCAATGATAAGTCAATATGAGAATGAAAGGTATTGATTAAGAAGTTGGTAAAACCTTGGAGAGATTTTGTTGATTCAAAGAATTTAATGCTACACTGGATAAATTCTCCAAGATAATATAAATTTGATGACTGCAGAACTGATCCTAAGTTACAAGACACGTGTCACTAGAAGACACTCTGTTACAACATTAGAAGAAGTCCATGCAATAGTCAATTGTATGAGAAAAGATATAAAGATCCATCCATAGTCCTAAATGGATAAAGTGTTGAAGATCCCTCCATTGAATATAAATGGACGAAGTTTAAATATCAGATGACTGTTTGAGATAGTCCTCAAAGTCCAAGACATGTATTAATGGAGAACACATCCCTCAAAATAAGAAGAATCCGAATATTATGTTTTAATACATGAGGCATGAATAAATTATCCATGCATCATACCTGGGTGGATTAAAGGAATATTAACGATCTTCAGGATTCTCATTCAAAAAAGAATAAAAAGAAGAATAGAAGAAGGTTGATGGTTTGGAATTCTAAAGATAATGAAGAATGTGTCCATACATTATTCTTGTACTATAAAATTGGTTTTTAACCAAGTATATATGGCCTTACATTAAAAATAAGAGGCCAACCATGGAGGCCATCTGATTACCTCACCTCTAGCACATGCAGGATCTGAGGGGTTAACCGTGCTGGAGGGAAGCCCTCAAGGCCATCCCCACATGAGGCAGGGTGTACGATCCATGTATAAGTGCACAAGTGTGCACACGGTGGTGAACCCTTGTGGCACATGCATAGTGGGTACCTGTAGCGCGCCTGGAGGAGGCAGAGTGGGGGCTAAGAGTGCACCCATAGAACACCAGTGTGGGGCGGCATCAGGAGAGAGGGAAGGAGAATTTTGAGATGTATCCACCGAATATTGATATTTAAACTGCACAAATTCCACGATGTGTTTCAATGTGGGAAGAGTTTTTAAAAACATGGATGTAATCTTCACCGTTCATCTAATATCATGACTAATCTCGTCTTCATGCTCCATCCCGCATCTCACGATCTAATCAAGGACATCCATGATTGATCCGACATATATGGCATCTTCTTCAACATCCAACCACATGAAGAGCCACCCAGAACTGCTGCTCACCATCGCCAATACCGATCCACCGAGACCAAGCTCCCAGCCATTATTGAAACTCAAATTTCGTGCATGAGAATCTTCTAGACTAACGAACCCCTGCATGAAATTTAATTTGCATGTAGTGAGAAAAAAATGAAGAACCCACGTAGGCCAAGAGAAAATGAAGTTACTGAGGCTGTTTCATTCGATTTTCAGAAAGATGTTTTTCATGCATGCATGACCGCAAGGTGTTCACGTGAAATGAAGAAACCGAGTTGAACAGAAAGAAACTGAGATATGTGGCATATCTCATATCTGTGTTTGAAATATTCAAACCAGAGATCACATGTATTCAAAGATTTGAATACCATAGAATCTCACATGGATTTGAATGAACAACTTATCCAAACCTCGCCTATAAATATAAGATCACCAATCCGAGGTTTGTTTTTGAAAATATTGAGAGAAAGATCTCATTTCTCTGATAAATATAGAACTTCATGAAGGAGTTATATGAAACTTTTCTACGCGAGGAAAGTTTCCACATAGCTCTGATACATGAAGAATAAGAAATGCAGAAATTCAATAAGTGCTACGCACTCTTGAATCATTCATAAGAAGGAGGAAGGCATCTATTATACCTATGCGATGAAACCTACAAACACACGATAGGTTCTTATGAACCCTTATTGTGTCTTAGTGAGAAGCATCCCATGTTTACACAATTGATGAACTTACACCCATTCTGTAATCTATGAAGACATAACCATGATACGATCTTGTTTTGTGAGTTTGTGATTGAGAAATCCTCGAAACAGTCGAGAATAAAAAATAACCATGCTCCCTAGTTCGAACGAAGAGGAAGAACTCATGAACCAAGGAATATAAAATACAGTGTGTGTGAACATGTGAAAAAGAAAGAGGAATATAGAAAGAAGAACACAAAAAATGAATACACCCATTCAGGTATGAGGAAACACACATATAATTACACTCAAATTTAAATGAAAAAGTGCATGTGTGCAAAGAACCAAATAAGAAGGAAGTGTGTGTGAATTGAGGAATAAGAAAGTTAGATTAACCAAGAAGAAAGTGAATGAATATGCATTACATACACACATTGAATCTAAACCATTTATTCAAGTGAAAAGTGTGTGTTCAGGTCTACAAGAAGCATAATATGAATGCATGCAATCATGAATAATCACATGCATGTGTGTAAATTCAGATGATTCCAAGTGAGATAATCCTCATTATTTTAATAATTACATAAGTGAATGTGATTATTTCCATGAAGATAAGGATAAGTTTTAGTGCATTAAGTTATTTCACTAAAGAAGAAGAAATTGAGATATTCAAATACAAGAGGTATTGGATCCCATGCAATCCATGCATGATGTGAATGAGTACTGAGATAAAATCCAAACTGAATTAATGAAGTTCTTATATATGAGTTTTTAGTAATTGAGAGTCTAAGAAGGAAGACTAAGCTGATATTGTGAAAAATAACTCTTGAATTCTTGAATAGGTTGTGTGCACCACTTGCACACATATTAGTGAGTCCAGTTATTCATCATAAGAATAAAGAATTTCCTGAGAATTGTTGAGACTAAGGACTGATCAAAAAAGTGATCATAGTTATTGAGCAAGGCCAACAGACCTTACCAAAGGCTATTGAATATTCTTTAAGAGATACACAGGAAAGTGTGATTCAACAATACTGTGTGGGAATATCATAAGATCATCTATAATGAATCAAGAAAGAACTTAAAGAAGGAAGATGCTCGTGTGACTTGAGAGCTATATGACCCCTGCGAGATTCATGGAGGAGAAGAAGTCTTTAGTGGGATCCTAAAGCAGGCTAGTGGGACTCTGGTAACACTGTGAGAAGTAGTATAAAGAACCTATTGCAGGACTCTGGAGAGATACAATGGGACTCTATATTGAAAATTTTAATTACTAACCAAATTATAGTGGAGAATTTGTGTTGGAGAGAATAACCCACACTGTAAGGAGTAGGTCTTTGAACCAAACCTTGTAAATCCTTGTGTTTAGTGCCCTTACATTTAAAACATCATTCAAGGTAAGGCTGGGAGACACAAGAATAATGGACCGAGTCTTTAAACATCTATAAATGTTTAATTAAAAAGAATCTATTAGTAAAATGATTCAAAAGGGATCATTGATTCACCCTCCCCCCCTCTCAGTGATTCACACTGATCTGGGAACTTCATTTGTAATAAAAAAATTTAAAATAATATATGGTTTGATATATAAGAATATATTTATATAATAAATTTATAGTAATATTATTTTTATTTTACAATATGATTGAATGAGTATGATGGATGTCAAGACTTAAGGTAAGGTATTTTTGCCTCATTTTTCCTTTTTTGAGATGTACACTATGTTAAGAAAAAATATTATTTCATGAGACGTCTATATAGACCCATTGACATGTAATATCATTAATTAATTTATCCTCATGATATTTTGAGTTAAATTATATTTTATTCCTTTATCGGTCTTATGATTCAAGGTAAAAAAACTATTAGTGATCTTATTTTACAATCTAAATGTATATTAGGATTATTTATTATTATGTTTCTGATAATAAGATCTTATGATCCAACTCTAATGAAACTCATGAATTTTCTTATCCTCTGGTTATTCATGTAATTTTCAAGTAATGAATCCATTTTCCCCACTTTGATATTTATAATTTTTGTGAAATTTACATTAAGAAAATATGATTTCATTTCTCCCTTAGCTCAGAAATCTATTTTCTTCCAAAATCATGTTTTCTAAAAACATTTTAATTTTTTTTATTTAATATTATATTTTTTTAAATATATTTTTACCAAATTTTTAATTATTACAATTTTTTTGAAAGGAATATTTATATCATTTTCTAAACATTACCCATTTCTATTTTAGTATAAATGTGAAAGGAATCATTGTTTTAACATTTACGACATGAATGAAACATACCTTTATCAAGATCATTATTTTATTTGAAGCGTCCTTTATAATTTTTCAAATACATTTTCAAGGGAAAAATATAATCCAAATGTTTTTTTAAATAACATTTCTCATAGATAAAAGGATATTTTCCTCAATAAATGATTTAAATGATTTATCAAAATTATTTTCTATCTATAATGACATCTACTTATGTTACCTATGACTTACTAGGGATATGATATAAGGATACCAATCTTATTTTTTCTCTCTCAGTGGTTCATTTATATCATTTTATGATTATTAGGAAAACATTTTCCCTTACACAAGTTATACCATGAAAATATTCTTATGAAACCTACATTTTTTCCATGGGTTAGGCTATTATAAAATGATGAAATGATTATGAAACCTATCTCTTTTATATAGAAAATGATATGATGAAATTTTTATCAAACCTATTTCATTTCATGGGTTATGATTTGAGGATTGTTTTATGATCTTGTGGAACACATAAATATGGTTTTCATTATGATATGGGTGGGACCTATATCTCCCTCCAATGTATTCGATAATGATTTATATATCCTGATATATTTAGGATTGTAATGGGGAGTGAACCCAGTTCAATAAGAGACTTTTCCCACTACGATTCTCTTTAGAGTGAGACTTGACTACTGTGAATGTTTGGAGAGTGAACCCATTTCACTATGATAGCCTTAGAAATGATCCTAGAATAACATGGAAATGATTTTTATGATTAAGTTTATGCCACAAATATAATTATTATTCCAAAGTTATTCTCTCATAGATCATGTTCTTTGATTCTCTCTGGTCTAGAATCTTTACTAGCTACTCCTAATAAGAGATATCATGTTCCAAATGTACCACCTCCGAGTTTATTACATGTGTGAGATCTGGTATGTACTTCCTCAGGCGTGATACATGTGACACATCATGAACTTGAGCCATATTCCATGGAAGTTCAAGCTGATAGGCCATGAATCCAATAAAATCAAGGATCTCAAATGGGAAAATATATCTTGGGATTAGGTTCCATTTATTTCCAAACTATATGAATCTCTTCCTTGGTGATATTCTAAGGAAGAATTTATCTCTAATTCCAAACTCCAGGTCCCTAAAATGGTTGTCAGAATAACTATTTTGCTGACTCTGAGTCACTTTTTGGACCCAAGGATATTAATTTATGATATTGGAGTTTGGTTTATTTTTTTTAAAAACCACATTGGGTTAATCAAAAAGTCTTCAAGATAGGTGATCTTACAGTTTAGTCTAACAAAAGTTATAAAGGTGGGGTTATTTCCTAGTATTTTCCAAATATTTGGGCTTTAAAATCATGAGTTTTGTTTTTAGAAAAGGAAGGTCTTGTGGAAAGGGGTTAATAGTATGTGGACCGTGAAGTACAGTTCATGAACTATAAAGGATGAACGCGGAACAACAAATGGAAAATTGGTAAATGTTGATTTCTTCTTAGAATCCCTATGTGGGTTGTGAAGGATGATATGTTGACCATGAATGAAAAAAGGTTTTTGGAAGACCTGAAGTTTATGGAAGGAAAATTTTTTGTGGAAGGATCATCGCTTGTGGTTGATAGGTGGTGATTCGTACGTGGACCGCAAATTAAAAATGGTTCACAGGAGGCTTGGAGTCCATAGAAGGTTGGGATTGTGTGGTATGGCTCACCATTTATGGAATGGAGGATGATATTTGTGGAGCCACAAAGGGTTTTGATCATGGAAGACATCAACCGTTGTGAGGTAAAAAATGTGATATGCATACCATAGAGGGAACACCGGTTCGTGTGAGGAGAAAGGTCTGTGGTGAAAACTGTACCACATAAAATATTTGGGTAAATAATATTAGCTATATTTTTAGATCTATTTTTGTATATAATGAACACTATTTCCATCATTAAAGAGAGTGATTATCATTAGAAATCACTGGAAGAAATCGGGGATGTCTGATGTGGTTCATGGGAAGAATGTTTTCCAATGGAAGAGGCTCACAAGGTATAATTTCAAAAAGGGCATAATTGTTCATAGTAATGCTCTAAAAAAGCGTTTTTTAGTGCATCATATCCTAAAAAGGAATAAGGGTTTGTGGCAGATAGGAGAATTGCGGGACATCATCCGTCAGCGGAGGAGAGGCAGTCTGCATAAGAAGAATCTGTCTGCAATGTAAGGATGGTCCACAGAAGAAGAGGTGGTATGCAAAGCACTCATGTTGTGTGGTGAAACATAGTTCATGGAAGAAGCACTGTAGTTCATAAAGGAAGCAAGGCAGTTCATGGAGGAACAATTCTCAAAAGTAGTAGTGCATGAAAAGGTGGATTTCAACTATGTATAAAAAAGAAAATTCAAGAGAGTATCAATCTATAGTTAAGGATAAGTTATTTCATGAAATTGAAGGGACCTAAAAGTCCATAAACTATGTGTGGATACCTTCCAACATAGTGAGATAGGGGGAGTCAGCGGAAGTGTTCTTACAGATATAGTGAGTTATCCCTAAAATATAGTAAAGGAAGTGTTCCTCGCAGAGACTGACTGTGTATAATCCTTTGTAATCCACAACTGGTGATGTTTGGTGGATTTAGGTATGAATGATACACTATTATCTTATGATCCTCAGACTATCCCTTAGTGTTGAACCAATTAAAATTGCAGTGTTGACTCTTTTCATGTGATTTTTTGTTTACTGTTCATTATCATCAGATAGGTTTAATAGGTTTCTAACAACATGGGAAGAAGATCTTTCACTATTGAAGAAAAACATAACATCCTAATTCACCCTCCCCTCTCAGGGTGTTCTAGGGTCCTTTATGTTGTATCAGAACCTACAATTTACTGGTGTTAAATCCATCCTTATTTATAGTCATATAGAATATAGTTAATGATAAGAGAGTTCCCCTTTTTGATGGAAGAATCTTTTAGATATGGAAGAAAAAGATGAGATATCAATTAATACCTCTTTTAAAGTAAGTACTTTTTCCACTACATAAGGAATATAGGTCTCTAATCCCATACGACTATCTATGACTAATACAAATAAGAAAATTATTGATGTAGATGATAAAGCACAAAATTTCCTCACCAGAGCTCTGTCTGATCTAATATATCTGAGGGTGATGAGTTTTACTTTATCCATGTCTATATGGGAAAATATAAAAGATGTTTACAAATTAGAAAAAAAGTAACAGAGTCCAAACATCAACTTTTTCACAAAATGATTAATGATCTGAAGATGCATCCTAATGAAAATGAAGATACCCTTTTCAATCAAATTAATGTAGTTGTAAGAGCAATTCAGGGGCTTGGGGAAGAAATAAAAGACATTAACATTGTAAATAATGTCTTCATAATACTTATACCTCTTTACAATCAAAAAGTGTAATCCCTTAAGGAAATATACCTTTGTAAGAATTCGTTAGATGATCTGTTGAACAACTTAGTAGCATATGACATACACGTCAAACCAGAGGATGCAACATGTCATGTTAGTAAGGAGATGGCATTCAAAGCCATGAAAAAACATGATATTTCAAGATATTGTGTTAAGGATTTTAATAATGAATACAGACTTATCTATCTATTTTCAAAGAAATTCAAGAGAGGAAAAGGTAGATTTGAATTAATGTTACCATGGAATTCTTTCTCTATGGTATAATCAGGCACATTTCCTCTTGGTTCTCAAAGAATTTTGATGATGAATAAAGTGAGGCCTGAAACTAATTGAATTCACAGAAAAGTTTTTCTTAATAGGTAGACTTAAAGTATGGAAATAAATTATAAGAATTCTTTTTCTGTGGATAAGAATATGATAATAATGATTTATTTGAGGAATAAGAACCAGAGATTAAATATAGAATCCAAGCATCAATGATGGATATAATTTCAAAGTTAGATCCATCAAAAGATAGATCCAAATATGATTAGTTGCTTTCTACTTTTTATATCAAGTTTAAACTTAAGGATTCTCTTTGTATTCTTGAGAATCAAAGAAACATATGAATAAAGTGAAGAGAAGTTGAGGATGAATCATTAGAATATATCGATCTTCATGAAGAGTAAATTTAACTACTTGAAGAAGTGGTGAAAGAACAATAAAAAATATTTAAAATATAGAATATGTGGTGGAAATGAAGATAAAAATTGAAGAACATGAAAATTTATCTATGACTATACATCCATACTTTAGGATAAGTCCAAGACTATTGACAGTCTTGATGAAGAAGTTGTTACTCTTAAGATTAAACTTGATTGTGAATCAAATTAAAAAGAAACAAAGAAGAAAATACAGTTTGGTATATTCTCAGATTCTGAGTAGCTAGAGAGAGATAAATGGGTTTCTAATGGAGTATAAAAGGTATTGAATGATCAAATATCCACATTCATGGGAATTTGTGGAATTAGTTGTGATTTTGAAACATCGAAAGTTGGAAATAAGATAAACCAAAGAAAAATGGAAATCAAAAGTTTAGCATATCATAAATTCTAATGAATTCCTAAAAAAGAGAGACTCAAATAAAACATAAAGGAGAACTGAATCCCATTCACAAGTTTCCTAAAATGATAGAAAGTGAAAATATTTTTCTATGGAAGGAGACATGGGGAGGAATATAAGTGAGAAAAAATTTCCTCTTATGAAATTTCAATTCTGTGGCTATCTGGGCCATACCATGTCATTCTATGAAGAGAGAAGGATATACTTGAATGGGGAAGAGCTATATAGTCATCAATGGAGTAAAAATTTATATCTTGCGTCTTATAGAAAAAATAATTTATATGGATATTGTATCTATTGTTTTAACATTGGCTATAAAGTTGTTTATTGTAGGAAAAGAAAAGGCATGAAAAATACATATAGAACTCAGAGGCAAGCCAATACACATGAACTCGAGGGTGTTACTGTTAAAAATATGTTTCTCATTTGTAAGAAGAGTATTAGTATGATGAACATATTCACATGGAATATTGATTTTAAAGGAAATCTTTACCCTTAAATAAATCAAATATTTCATGGAAAAAAAGAATAAAATTGAAAAATCCAACCTCAAAGAAGTAAACCTCAAAGATACAAAGAGTAGAAACAAATGGATTATTAATAGTGGATCCTCATCCCATTTTATGGGAAATGCATACCAATTAAATAATGTTATGAAAAGGGTTGATGGAATAATAAGGTTTAGTAATGACGTTGCTTTGAAGTTCAAAGGTAGAGTAAGTATTTAACTAGATAATGGTGAGATAAATAAATCAAAAGTTCTCTATGTAGATGTCCTGCATCACAATATCTTGAGTGTGAGTTAACTATGTTACTCAGGACTAAGGGTGAATTTTAATCAAAATGGGTAAACTATCATAGGAAAGACAATGATTTATCTTATGAAAGGATATAGAACATATGACTAGTTATATCAGGATGATAGTAAAGATAACATTTCCTACTTGATAGTTGAGGAAGAAAATAAATTTTTGCACCAATGATTGAGCCAAATTAATAAAAAATACATGGAAGAGATATCTCAGTTGAAAATAGTCATGGATATCCCTAATTTGAAGCATGAACGGTAAAAGACTTGTGATGTGTGCATATGATGGAAGTTGGTTTGTAGTTCATATCGGCCAAAGAATAAAAGGACAACAAATCTTAATTATCTCATCCATATGTATGTGATCTGATAAATGTTGTTGGAACATATAGAGAATGATAATTTGTTATTTTAATTGATGAATATAGTATAATGGATTGTGTGATGGATATACACATGAAACAGAAATTGATTGACTGCCTAAAAACATATGACCAAATAGAGGAGAATGATATTGGATGGAAAATAAAAGTTATATGGTTTGAAAATAGAGGGGAATACACATACATTGAGTTTGAAAACTACCTAGAGAAACATTAAATACAATGTAACTCCCCAACCCTAGTTATCCAGAGTCAGTGCTTTATTACATAACATTAGCATGATCACAAAAGATCAAGTCTCAAAAGACCGATTAGTTTAGTAGCCTTGGAAATACTAGATACATTCATAAGTTTTACATTACATTATAAAATTGAAAACTACAACAATATAGTCTCCATAGGCCACACTAATATTCCTTAGACTATCCCTATAGGTCAGTCATAATATACTTCTTCTCATCCTGGGAAAAATAAAATATAGAAAGGGGTGAGCCCAGATGATCAGTAAGGATAACAATATAGTGGAAAATTTCATAAATAAGCATAAACATTTAAGGAAATATATAAGACTAAAAAAAAAGCCTTTTTTTGAGAAAAGACAGATATCATTAATGATGAAGATCATCCGGCATACATATGCAAATCCACGAAGGGAAATTGTCCAGCCAGAGCTGGTTGGCATTGAAAGGGCCTAATGCCACCAATTAATGGGCCGAATTGTTTCCTTCCCTTTTGGTAAAGGAGAAGGTGCAAAATGAAAAGCATTGGCGGAGTGAGATAATTCTCCTGATGATGAGGCCAAATGACTAGAGTCCGTCGTCGTTGTGGTCAATGGCATCAATCACGGTGAGGCAGTCAGACTCAATGTTGATATCAAGCCATCCATGTTCCCTAGCCAGCATCATACCTACCAGGATAGTGTTAGACTCAGCTATTAAAGGTTACCAAAAGACATGATGTGATTCATATTTTTCATCAATGATTTCCCCCCCGATGATTTCGGGCCAGGAGACCGAGGGAGACAAGTCCATCCTTGGGGAGAGATGCGTCCACATTGATCTTAAGAGTTCCTACCATTGGGGGTTCCAACGAGGAGGACAGGAGGGAGGAATATCTGGCATGTGATTTCCATTTTGGTGTTTCCAGACCTCAATCCATGAAGTGTCCCGTTCAATCCAGAATTCAGAAGGTTTATGAACGTGATGGAAAACAACATCGTTACGCCAGACCCTGATGATCCAGTCCAGGGTGCATATTGATCCTGTATTATCTGATGAGAGAGAGGATCACTAGTGCATCAGGAGAGCGGGAAGGTTAGAAACCATGGTCAGAGATGCATCTAGAGCCAGGCCCCATTTGTTCCAAATTTCCTTAGCTCTAGGGCATTGAATGATAGTGTGAAAAGGGGTCTCTGGGTTATTCGGGCAGAATGGGCAGGCAACGACACTGAAAATATGTCGGTAGATGAGAAGGATCATGGTAGGGAGGGTGTCCATGCACACCTGCCACCAAAAGTGGCATATTTTTGGGGGGACATTGAGCTTCCAGAGTGATTTCCATGGTCCCACATTCTGGTCAACTGGGTGGTTTCCACGAGAAAGTCTGTATCCGGATCTCACCGTGTAATCGCCCGATAAATCATTGATCCAGAAGAGATGGTCGGGTCCTGCATCTGGGATCCAGGGGATTCTTAGGATAATTATTTGGTATCTTTCGTTAAACCATTCATGAATATTATCCAAACACCACCCCGTCCCTTGGTCAGAAAGTAGGCACCTGACAGTGGCGTTTTCAAAGCCTGGTTGGGAATGGGATGTAGCCCGCATACCTTATGAATCGATCAGCTAGGGATTGGTCCAGATATTGACAGATGAGCCATCCCCAATCCTCCAGCACATCCCTTTTTCCAGGAGCTTTCGGGCCCCCCAAATGCTTCTCCAAAGGAAGATAGGATGAGGGCCAAGAGAGGAAACATAGAAGTCAGTGTAGAGAAAGTACTTAGTCTAAGAACCCGTGCACAAAGAGATGATGGCCGGTTAATAAGGCGCCATCCTTGCTTGGCCAACAGTGCGTCATTGAAGAGAATAAGATTTTAGAATCCCATCCCCCATCCGATTTGGGTATGCAAAGTTTCTCCCAAGCCATCTAGTGGGGTCTATTCCTTCCATCATTTTCCCCCTACCAGAAGTTGGCCGTATGTGTGTGGATCTGGTTGAAAATGGTCACTGGGAGCTTAAACAGGGACATAAAATAGCTAGGGATAGACTGGATGATAGTTTTAATGAGGGTCTCTTTGCCTTCTTTTGAAATTCTTTTTGAGGTCCAGCCTTGAATTTTCTTCTCAATCCCGTCCAGAAGAGATGCGAATATTTCTTTTTTAGACCAGACAATCTCCGTGGGTAGCCCTAGATACTTTTGGTGTTTTTCAACCATATGTATGCCAACTTCTACGCAGATTTCATCTCTCTTGGAACAAGGTACCCCTGTACTGAAGGAGATTTCTGATTTCCCGTGATTGATTGACTGGACAGACGCCCTCTCGTACCAGTGGATCACTTGGCTGATCACCCGACATTCATTGGTAGTTGCTCTAGAGAAGAGGAGGCAATCATCGGTGAAAAAGAGATGCGACACTGGTGGAATTACACGACAGAACTTTTCCCCATGAACATATTTAGAGAATGCAGCCCTGGAAATAAGGTTAGAAAAACATCATCCACCAAGATGAAGAGAAAAGGGGAGAGGGGATCTCCCTGACAAAGGCCTCGGGATGGAAAGAATCTACGAGTGAGCTCCCCAGTGACCCGGATTCTGAAGGAGACGGTCGAGATACATTGCATGACTATATCTATCCACTTAGTGCAGAAACTCATTTTCAGCATTACGGCTTTGAGTAAGTGCCATTCCACCTTATCGTAGGCCTTGGACATATCCAGTTTCCAGGCCATGGTTCCTCTTTTCATTGTGGAGCGTGTTTTCATAGAGTGAAACACCTCATGTTCCACAATTGCGTTATCAGTGATTAGCCTCTTGGACACGAAGGTGCTCTAGTTTTTTGAAATAAAATTAGATAACCATAGTCGCAGCCGGTTAACAAGGATATTTGAGAAGATCTTGTAGGAGACATTGCATAGACTAATAGGCCTAAAGTCAGGGACCGCCATGGGTTTCTTGATTTTGGGAATGAGGACGATTAAAATTTCATTGATGGAGGAAATGCTTGTTCTCCCAGCCCAAATATTCCTTATCATTTTGCATATGTTGGGACCGATGATGTTCCAGTCTTGCTTAAAAAATAGGGCGTGGAACCCGTCTGGTCCCGAGGCTTTAGTGGGGTGAATCTGTTTTAGAGCCATGCGTATCTCTTCATCTATCACATATTTGGTGAGCTACCGATTGATCTCATCGGTGATCACTGGTCGGATACATTCTTCTACTTCAACAGAAATGAAAGGGGTTCCTGTATTGAAGAGGTTATGGAAGTAGCGTGTCAAAGTTTCTTGAATTCCACAAGTGTCAGAGATTATGATCCCATCTAGTTGTGTGATGAAATTGATAGAATTTTTCCGGCACCTCGCTAAAGCTTTCTGGTGAAAGTAATAGGTATTGGCATCCCCTTCTATAATGTGGGTATCCCGCGCCTGCATAGCCCAGAAGCTTTCCTTAACACGCAAGGTCGCGTCTAGATCTCTTTGCGTGGCACCAATCAAAGAAAGATTGCAAATGGATGGGGGTTTCTTGAGTAGGTTGTGAAGTTTATTTTCAAGGAAATCACAGTGCCTCTCTGGGTGACTGAATTTCTTGTTTCTCCAAGACCTCAGATCAGAGGAGACCTGTTGGAGATTAAGGCCAACATCTTCGTGAGTACTATTCTAGCTTGATCGGACAACCTCTTCGCATTCCTGGTCCTTTGACCAGAAGATTTAAAATCTGAGGGGTCTAATGGGTTGTTTGTTGTGGTCACCTTGAGTGCAGTCAATGAATATTGGGCAGTGGTTTGAACAGTTGAGCATCATGTGGCCGATGTGGAACATGCTAAAGAGGTTAATCCAATTTGTTGAGCCTAAAAATCCGTCAAGTCATTTAGCAATACGTGTTCCCTCCGTATTACCTCAAAACCATGTGAAGGGATTACCTGTGTATCCCAAATTGACCAGGTCCACCCTAGTGACCGCTTCCTTAAAATTTGACATTGATGCTGGATGTCACACGTTTCCTCCTATTTTTTCTTTGTGGAACATAATCTCATTGAAGTCCCAACTGAAGAGAATAGGGCTTGGGAGATCGTGATGAATCTTGCAGAGAAGGTCCCAGGATTTCCCCTTCTCATTATGGGACGAACAGCCATAGAATCCCACAAAGGTCCATGGCGGGGTGTGGTCCACCTGAATAATCGCAGCCACGTAGTGCGAGGAGAAGGACAAAATCTTGACGTCGAAATGATCCTTCCATAAGAGACAGATTCCCCCAGAGTGGCCTTGTCTAGAGACCGGGAGACAGTCTTGGAAGCCTCATTTTAGAGCAATACTAGTGGTGTCCTTGTTTTTCAGTATGGTTTTGGATAGGAAAACCATATCAGGGTGACTTTGGGTGAAATTTCACTAGATCATGCGAACCGTTCATGGGTTTCCAAGCCCACGAAAGTTCCAGCATAAGAAAATAATTGATCTAGGCAGAGCTGGGTTGTACCCGCCTCCGCCTTTGAGTTCTCGTAACTTGTTTTTCCATCTATTGTTTTTCCTCTCTTTGGGGAGTTCCCCATTGTCTGGCTTGTTTCACTTTGTCTTTTCATATCCCCAGGTTTAGGTTCCTCCATTTTACCATCACTAACTTTACGTTGCACCCTTTTCCAGGATCGACGTGTGATTGGTCCTGGTGGTGAAGCTCCTGTCTTTCCATCTTTATCCTGTGTTAGGGTGTCTACCATGTTAATTTTTGGTTCAAGGTCGGGATCTGGTGGTTTAGTGTGCATCTGCTTTGGTCGCTCTCTTTGTTCTGCAAGACCTTTTGGTGAATTCGACAGCTCTGTAAGTGTTGAGGTGGTGTCCTTGGGGGTGGGGGGGGGGGGGGTGGGGTAGGGATAGATTCTATTTTTCCTATGATTGGTTGAGCCCTATTTAGGGAATTCTGGAGGTCCAAGCATGATGGTCTTTCCCTGTTCGTTTCCCGCCTGTCTTGTGTGGGCCACCATGAGACGTTCGTGATCCTTTTGTTTTTCCGATTCAGGGATGAAGACATATATAGTCATTTTGGCCCGAAGCCATGGGACATATTGTAGAATGATATTTCCGGATCTCGTCTCTTGCTTTGAGATACACGCTCTTTCAAGATGGCCGAGACATCCACAATAGAAGCAAAAGATCGGGAGTTTCTCAAATTCGAATGAAATCCAGTTGTCCGTGTCATCGATTTTCAAGAACATGCCCCTCATCAGCGGCTCTGAAACTTCAATTTCAGCTCTAATCCGAACCTCGGGTCCCCATTGGATAGGGTCCGAGCAGTCCCATTCAATGAATTGGCCAATGCTACCCCCAATTTCTCTCATAACACATTCTGTTCGTGCGTGGAGAGGAATTCCTTTGATGCATATCCAGAAAGGGGAGCGAGTTAGCTTAATGTTCTGGATATCATCCACCCCCTCTGAATTCTTCCATGAGGAGAAGTTGATTGTCAAAGGACCATGACCTTCCTCTGAGGATTTTATCTCTATCCCTTTCGTTAATGAACTCGAAGACAATGCGATTGTTCCCCGCTTCTCGAATGGCCACTCCAGCTTCCAATTTCCAAATATTCTGGAGGGTGTTTTTAAGTGCCCCCAAGTTGAATGAATAATTTTCCACAAAATTTCCAACAACCAGCAGGGACATGCATTTTTCCAAGAGTGTATCTTCATTTCTCTGAGCCTCGATAGTTGCTTTCTCTTTATCCGTCAGGGACATCCTCTTCCAGAGGTTCACAATATCTGCCTCCATTGTTTAGTGCACGTGGGATGGGGAAGAGCTCCAAAGAGGCCCGATGATCTACACACCTTGGGTTAACACGTAATAATATGTTGCCACAAATGACCAGGCCAAGCACCCCACTCCGCGGGCTCTTTTCGCGAAGTGTAAATGTGGGCAAAGCCTTGGTGGAGAATCTTCCGCTGAGATGCTCCACGGTGAAGGCTCCGGGGTAAAGGCTCCACGAACCTCTCACACTTCGGACGAGCACTCCGCAAAGAAAAACCGCCTACGCGTAATGGTTCACCATGGTTGGGTCTCATGTTTTAACTTCACGAGACAGTCACAACCTTTGTAGAAGGATACACCTTTGTTCCCAGGGCCGCCGTGAACCCAGTTTTCTTCACACCACTCTCCGCGAAGCACTTCGGCCACCGCAAACCAGTTCCTTCACACCACTCTCCGCGAAGCACTACGGCCACCGCGAACCAGAATTCTTCACACCACTCTCCTAGAAGCACTTTGTCCACCGCAGGGTGGCTAACACTACTAATAATTTGGTCTATAGCCATGGTTCCAAACCGTGGCTATATGCCCCAAAACCGTGGCTATAGGTTATAGCCACGGTTTCATGAACCGTGGCTGGTATTGGCGTGGCTATAGGTCTGACCCTATAACCATAGTTTGGAACCGTGGATAAAGGCATATAGCCACTATTTTACCCGTGGCTAAAGCCCTGTAGCCACGGTTCGAACCGTGGCTAGAGGCCTATAGCCACGGTTTGAAACCGTGGCAAGAGGCCCAACCCGATAGATGTAGTAAAAGCCACGGTCACCGTGGCTATACCCTATAGCCATGGTTCCAAATCCTGGATATATACGTATAACAACAGTTCCAAACCATGGCTATATACCTATAGCCATGGTTCCAAACCATGGCAATAGGCCTATAGCCACGTTTTGGAACCGTGTCTATAGGGCTTTCCACTGTATAAAAAAAAGCCAGCACGGTGAACCGTGCTGGCTATTAGGAGGACTGCCCCAGCACCCCCACCCCTACTCCTGCACACCTCCATGCCCCCCCTGCCCTCCCACCTGCACACCCCCCCTCCCCCTCCCCCCACCTACACACACCCCTGCCCCTGCACCTGCACACCCCCCTGCCCCCCCACCAGCACCCCCCCTGCCCCCTTCCCCAGTACACCCCTACCCCCTCTCCCTACCCCTGCCCCAACATGCACACCCTTCCCCCTGCCCCAACACACCCCCTTCCCCCTCTCCCTGCCCTCTTCCCCCATACCTACACACCCCTCCCCCTGCCCCAGTACACCCCCTGCCCCCTCTCCCTGCCCCCTGCCCCCACCTGCACACCCCTCCCCCTGCCCCAGCACACCCCCTGTCCCCTGTCCCTGCCCCCTGCCCCCCCACCTGCACACCCCTCCCCCTACCCCCTCTCCCTGCCCCCTGCCCCTCACCTTTACACACCTCCCCCTGCCCCAGCACACTCCCTGCCCCCTCTCCCTTCCCCCTGCCCCCACCTACACACCCCTCCCCCTCCACCTCTCCCTTCCCCCTGCCCCCCACCTGCACACCCCTCCCCCTGCCCCCTCTCCCTGCCCCCTGCCCCCCACCCGCACACCCCTCCCCCTGCCCCAGCACACCCCCTGCCCTCTCTTTCTGCCCCCTTCCCCCCACCTGCACACCCCTCCCCCTGCCCCCTCTCCCTTCCCCCTACCCCCACCTGCACACCCCTCCCCCCACCCCAGCACACCCCCTGTCCCCTCTCCCTACCCCCTGCCCCCACCTGCACACCCCTCCCCCTACCCCAGTACACTCCCCTGCCCCCTCTCCCCGCCCCCTGCCCCCACCTGCACTGTCCTCCCCCAACCCCCTCTCCCTGCCCCCTGCCCCCAACCTGCACACCCCTCCCCCTGCCCCTGTCCCTACCCCCTTCCCCCACTTGCAAACCCATCCCCCTGGCCCCTCTCCCTGCCCCATGCCCCCACCTACACACCCCTCCCCCTGCCCCAGCACACCCCCCTTCCCCCTCTCCCTGCCCCCTGCCCCCCACCTGCACACCCCTCCCCCTGCCCCCACTCCCTACCCCCTGCCCCCACCTGCACACCCCTCCCCCTGCCCCAGAACACCCCCCTAGTACATCTATAAAAACCATTTAGATGAGGTTAATAAATTCATGTTAGATTTAGACAATATTAATGTTTATGTAGATGATGAGGATCCAGAAATGATTATATTAATCACTCTTGAAAATAGATATAGAACACTTGTTACGACTATGATGCATGGTTGAGTCTATTTTACATTACAAGATATCAAATCAGCCCATATGTCTAAGGAATTTCATTCTAGAAAAAAAATAAAAGTTGAGGATAAGAGTTTTTCACAAGCGGGAGACCTTAAACTAAAGGTAAGAAAAAAAAAATTAGTAGGGACAAAAATAAGATTAATAAATAACCCAAATATAGGACAAGATCTATGGATAGAAAAGTAATATTTTTTCACTATGGTAAACTTGGGCACATTAAGCCCGAGCGTAGGAAACTCATGCATGAGTTGGAATCCAAACAGCCCACTAACCTGTATTTTCTGGTTGATTCAGTCTATGAAATTTGTTTAAATCTTGAATGTGTCCATTTATACACTCAATCAAGAGTGGGTCCTAGACTCTAGTTGTTCTTTTCATATTTTCCAACAGAGAGAGTCATTTTTAGAGCTGGTCAAAAAGAGAGAAGTAGATGTATTATTAGGAAAAAATAATAGGTGCAAGGTTAAGTGAATATAATCCATTATTATAGAGTTATATAATCAATCCATCATCACATTACTTAATGTATGGTGGGTACCCATCCTTTAATGAAACATAATCTCCTTAGCGGTCCCCGCTCCCCTTGCAGCCCCCTCCCCCCAACAGCCCCCACCCCCTGTAAAGCCCCCTGGACAGCCCCCCCCACTCCCCTTGCAGTAGACAACCCCCCCTGAAAAGCTCCCCCCTGGACAGCCCGCCCCCCTGTAAAGCCCTTCCTGGACATCCCCCCCTTCCTAGAAAACCCCCCTTCCCCCAAAAAAATAGCCCCCACCCTCTCCCCTGCACATCCCACCCCCCTGCAGCCCCCCTCCCCCCTAAAAAGCCTCCCCTGGACAGCACCCATCCCCCCTATTGGGTTGAGAGGGAACTAGATGTTTTTTGTTGGGATTTGGGTGAGGGTTATGGTTGTTGGAATTGAGGGTTCTATTGAGGTGATGTTGTATGGGGTTGGGATACTCTTGTTAGTGCAGGGTTTGGATGTGTGTACATGGAGTGTCTTGGATCTGGTGAAGTCTGATGTTGTGACTTACATTTTTATGTCTTTGGTTTCTGGAATCGTGAGGTCGTTGGCTATTGTTTCATGTGTTGGAGTTGGTTGCGAGTGGCTTTGTGGTACTTGCAGGTGTGGTTTCATGTGTTGTGGGACTCTCTTCTTATCAGGCCTTCAGCTAGTTATAGGTAGCCTTGATTTTGTGGTGTTGGGGTCTCTGGACAGAGCTATTGGTGCTGCTAGCAATGGGTCTTCTACAGGGTAGAGGGAATGTGTTGGCGGTGTAGCTGTTGTGATGCTTGGGCTGGTTTCTAGATTCTGTTGTTACTGGTTGTCTTTCCTTCCACTGGTTTCTCATCGAGGCGTGAATCATGCTAGTTTTGGAGCAGCTTTAAGTGGATTTGATGGTTTTTTGTGGGTTTTTGTGTTTTGTTTTTTTTGGTGTTGGTCTCAGATATCTTTGGTTGGGTTCTCATTATAGGCTGTGTCTGGTTCATCTTAGCGTGGCCGACCCATAGAGGTGTGTTCTTCTAGTTTGGCAGGGGCTATTGAGGATGAATTCTTCCTCCTTGGTTGTTGTTTTCTTCTTACAGGTCTTATGGCTGCCCTTGTGCTGGATGCAGGCTCGGTTGGAGTGGGATTCCCTTGAATGGTATTTGGTTTAGGCAGCTTGTTGTGAGGATTGGTCTTTTTAATGGTTGTTCATTTGGTAGGCTATAGTATTTTGCAATGTTTCTTGTCTGGATATTTCTTTGATGGTTTCTGAGTTGATGGTTTGGATGGGTTTCTCGGTGCAGGTGGTTTCTTGATGGGGGATGTGGATGGTGTGTGTCTCTTGGTTAGTGAGGTTGCATGTTGTCTTTTTTAGAGTAGGTTTCTAGGAGAATTTGGGTTGTGGATTTCTTCTAATGTGCTCGTGGATTGGTGGGGTGAAGGGAATAGCGTTCCTACTCTCCTAGGTTTTCTATAGGTTCTTAGGGATTCCTTGGTCATTGATTAGTGGTCGTGCTAGGGCTAGTGTGGGATAAGGTTTCTAGTGGTTCTTGGGTGTTGATGGATGGAGGAGTGGAGTGGTTGGTTTGAGGTGTAGATTAGTACGTTTTGGGAGTAGTTTGGTTAGAAGCATATTGGGTGGGCGTTAGGTGGTTTGTAGGTTGCTTTGCATGGGGCTGGTCTTTGCTGGCTTCAGTGGTCAGGTGTCATAGGTGTTCTAGAGTTGTTCTTTTTGGTCACATGGTGAAAGTTTTTGTCGGTTATTTTTTTGTTTGGTGCGGTGGAGGCTCATATGGACTGTTGTGTGGGAGTGGTTTCTTATAGGGGGTTAGGGGCTGGTCTTTGATTGGGGGGGGGGGATTCTGGTTTCTTTTCTTGTTGCTACTTTATTGGGATTCGAGTGGAGCTTTTATGGGTGGTGTTTCATGAGTGAGTGTGTGCGTCTATGTGTGTGTGAGTGAGTGGATTGGGTAGTGTCAGTGGTTGGTGGTGTGTTAGAGTGGGCGTTTATCAGTTTGGTTGATATAGATTCTGAGTTTGGCTTGCAGTTTGGTGGCTTTTTCCTTTTGGGAATCTTTTTTTCACTTGTAGGTATTTCTTGCTGGTTCATGGGTTTTTCTGTCACTACTTTCTATGAGTTCATAGGTGATGTCTCTACAGTGCTCGAGTGCCACTGGATGGGAGGGGGATCCGCCCTGTCTCCTGTTAGTTTTGTGTGTTCCCATCTCATACTGGATGCGATTAATGGGTGATGCTAGTTGCCTCTCTTGGAGTATGGAAGGGCTTGGGGCGGCTCTTAGATATTACCTTATTCCCTAGTTTCTGTTACAGGTGCTTGCAGTCTATGACTTCTTGGTTATTTCTTCATGATGTCATGGTTTTGTTACTGTTTTTTTTTCTTCATTCGTGGATGTTGCTTTGCCAGTTTGGAAGCGAACCTCACCATCCGGTTTCTGTTTGGTTGGACATCGTAGGGTCTCGTGTTCGCTTATTTTCTTGGTTTCTTGGGGCGTCTCTTAGATGTTCCCTTATTCCCTAGTTTCTATTGCGGGCTGGAATGTGGTGGCGGTGGGCTGAAATGAAGGTGGACGGGGGCTGGTGTGGGCTGGATGTGGCTGGAGCAGGGCCAAATCATGACATTACAGCGGCGTGTTGGCCCGGTCCAACGACATCCGCGGGGCAGCATCTTCCGGCCAGGGGCGAAGGGAGCTGGAGGAGGATGGAATGCTGGTGGAAGGGGCTGGTTGCAGGTGTTGTGGGATAGTGTGGGCTGATTCGAAGGTGGAAGGGGGGCTGTTGCGGGCTGGAATGTGGTGGCAGCGGGCTGAAATGAAGGTGGAAGGGGGGCTGGTGTGGGCTGGATGTGGCTGGAGCACAGGGCCAAATCATGACATTACCGCGGCGTGACCGCGGCGTGACCGCAGCGTGACTGCGACATGTTGGCCTGGTCCAGTGACATCCGGAGGGCAGCATCTTCTGGCCAAGAGTGAAGGGTGCGGGAGGAGACGGGGAAATTGAATTGTGAAAACCAAAAACATGCTAATATATGGTATTATACAAAAAATTCCAGTCAAATTAACTACACTAATAAAAAACATACTAACATGACTAGAACTAAATCAAACATCATCAAGCCAATTTGAGTAAAGTGGAACCAAACCAAATGGTTTTGAAAAAGATAAAACTGAACCAAACTGAAAACAATGTAACCAAACTGACTCAAAACCAGTCAAAACTGACTTCAATAAAGCATAATTGAGCTTGCAAAAAAATGAAACTAATGAAACATACCTGATTGGATGTAAAATTAATTTAATTGAACCGAATATCCCCAAATCGAACAAAATGAACCTGTTAAAATTGACAAAAACCAAAAAAAAATGAACCCAATAAAAAATAACATAGCAAACCTAACCTGGCCCAAACTGAACCAAGGAGACGGGACTTGTGATGAACTTTTAGAAGGCCTCATGCCCACAGGTTGAGAGGATATCCCAGTCATGTGGTGACTCACTCTCCTTAACAAGATCCAAAATGCACTACAAAAAGATAGGGAACCCAAAAATCACACAAAAACCCAAATTAAAATTGAGCCAAAGAATAAAAATGGAAGAATCCTTACCTAAATCTGATGTTGAACTCACTGTCTTCTATGGTGGTGGGTAGAATCGACCTCATCATAAGTAACCACCTGTAATTAAATAATAGGAAAAAGAGTGAGATATAACAACTTCAGATTGATATGTGATCAATGTGTCAATTGTACATGATAAATGATACATAACTCCATAATCAAGAATGAACAAAGAATATTCAGATTGATATGTAAATCCCAATACTGATTAATGAAAATCAAGACAATACACAAGCCCCCCCTTGCACACACCCCTCCCCTGCCCCCTGCCCCCCCACCTACACACCTCCATGCCACCTCCCCTGCCCTCCCACCTGCACACCCCCTCCCCCTGCCCCCCACCTGCACACACCCCTCCCCCTGCACCTACACACCCCCCTTCCCCCCACCTGCACACCCCCTACCCCCTCTCCCTGCCCCCTGCCCCAGCACACCCCCTACCCCGTCTCCCTGCCCCCTGCCCCCACCTGCACACCCGTCCCCCTACCCCAGCACACCCCCTGCCCCCTCTCACTGCCCCCTGCCCCCACCTGCACACCCCACCCGCTGCCCCAGCACACCCCCTGCCCCTCTCCTGCCCCCTGCCCCCACCTGCTTCCCCCCCCACCTGCACACACCCCTACCCCTTTCCCTAGAACACCCCCTGCCCCCCACCTTCACACCCCCTTCCCCTTCCCCTGCCCTCCCACCTGCACATCCCCTCCCCTGCCCCCCACCTGCCCCCCACCTGCACACAGTCCTAGAGAATCAAACCACCTAAAATTGTAGCCCAAAGGTTCACCCAACAATGCTCATACGATATCAAATTCCCCATAGCATCCCATTATAATGCAATTTAAACCAATACGACACAATAATGAAAATCAAGACAATACACAAGACACAATCATAATGAAAAGCAAACAATGGATCAAGTTATCACTTAAGAAGGATTACAGTTAGTACGTAATGTATTGGATATATTATAAACTTCAATAGAACACTAGTGGCATTGTAACATGGTACTACACCACTAACTGAGCACTATATGTGAGGTCTTCCAATCTTTTCCGCTAAATTGATGTCATTCAACACTTGAGCTTTTTCTCCATTGTGATACCACACATGATAATTTTTTTGGAAACCACTTTTAGTGATATGGTAACTCACTTCCTCACGAGATAACCAAGGTTTTCCAGCACAATCAAAACATGGGCATCGAATCAATCCGCCATCTGAATCATTAGTGAATGCAAAGTCCAAAAAATATTGTAACTCCTTCTGAAATTAATCAGTGATCCGATCAATGTTGTACATCCAGTATCTATCCATTTAGAAACAGATAAACATACATTAAATAAATAATCTAGAAAATGACTTAACATTATATGTATTTTTTCAGAAGATATTAAGTAATCATCAATAACAAGTTAATAAAAAAATCATAACAAATATATTAAAATTATGGTTTCGGGAATTCATAAATGTTTTAAATTATAAAAATTCACGAATAGTCATACATAAGTTCCAATAATGAGGATTGATTATAGTAAAAATATTTTATATGAAATCTAAGAGATAATAATAATCAATTACCAAAAGTGTTTGGGTTAATTCATAATGAGTTGTGATGTTTTGTATTAAATCTACAAAGATTTATTGAAATTTAGAGACATTTTGAAAATATAAACCATATCATATACCAAGCATTAATATTAAAGAATTGGATGATAATTACAATGTTAAGAAGATGAGAATAATAACTAATGTCTGAATCTATACTTTAATGATGGTGGTCACATTAGAAAAGGGTTATCCCATCAACTTAGTTGTTCCCACCCTTGCTCGTATCTATGAACTATTGGGTCAAATACAGGAATGAATATCCCCACATCACCTCAGTGGTCCATATCAATTATTGTATGGATGGGTGGTGAAGTGCTATCAATGTTATGAGTACCGGTATACCGCAATAGTCCCCCACTCTAACTTTTATCCTACCATACTCTACATTGTTGTCATTATACTAAAATCCTTGGGAATTTCTAGTGTGGTTGAGTTGTTTAGTGATTTTTCTCAGTTTTCTTTTATGAATTCCCCCTGCACCCCCATGGATGGATTCTCATTATTTAATCACACCCATATCTGTACAGAATTTGTTTTTAAACCATGGGTAATAGATAAACATGCATGAGTAACAATGGATTTAATATCACTATTGTATTTTAATTGAGTGTGGTCACTAGAATGGATCATGCTCATCTAAGAATTTGTTAAAAACAAATGGATAATGAATACCATCGATGATGAAAAATGGAAGAAAACTTCCTTTGGAAAATTTAAAAAAAATGAAGTTGGAAACACTATTCCCAAGAAGGTTTAAAGAAGGAAGATCATACATCCTTGGGTAATAAACCTAAGAAGTCTAAGACAAGTGCTAAATATAAAAGGATCAGTTCTTCTATCATGGAATAAGGAGTAAAACTTATATTCATTCCAAAAATCCTTGCTTGTATGTGAAAATAGAGGCAAGAAATAGTATAATGGAAGATTTGTCCAAGGAGAATACAAATGTAGGTGGAAGGGGGCTGGTGTGGGATGGATGTGGCTGGAGTAGGGCCACATCACGACATTACCGTGGCGTGACCGCGGCGTGACCGCGGCGTGACTGCGGCATGACCGCGGTGTGACCGAAGCGTGACCGCGGCGTGACCATGGCGTGACCACGGTGTGACCGAAGCATGACTGCGGCGTGACCGTAGCGTGACCACGGCGTGTTGACCTGGTCCAGTGACATCCGCGGGGAAGCATCTTCCGGCCAGGAGCAAAGAGAGCGGGAGGGGGCTGGAATGCTGGTGGAAGGGGGCTGGTTGCAAGTGTTAGGGGATGGTGCGGGCTGATTTGAAGGTGGCGGGGGGGGGGGGGGACTGTTGCGAGCTGGAATGCTGGTGGAAGTGGTCTGAAATGAAGTTGGAAGGGGGTTAGTGTGGGATGGATGTGGCCAGAGCAGGGCCAAATCACGACATTACCACGGTGTGACATCGGCGTGACCATGACGTGACCGTGGCGTGACCGCGGCGTGACCACGGCGTGACCGTGGTGTGTTGGAGTTTTACCAATGGGGGGATAGTCATGATAAGTTGATATAAAAAGATTAGATAGAGGGAAGAGATAGATATTAGAGGTAGGCGCTGTTGAGGAAAATAAGTTATGGGAATATTGTGTGATGAGCCATGTGCCAAACGTAACTAAGGGATTTCAGCTTTAACACCTGTATTTAGGGGGCCCAATGATCCAATGAAAACACATTCATGTATAATTGGACAACTAAGTGAAGTGATACTAGTTGCAGAGTATAAATATGAGAGAGGATACATAATAATTATTCAATTCATACGTGTTTTAAAATTTGTAGTCCATAAGATTAGGTGTAACTGTAATATTATAATAATAATAATAATAAACCATGAATATTCTAAATTATAGGTTTATGAGTCTATATTCCTTTAATGTTTTTTAGTTATATACCCAGTATGATATCAAAATTAGCATCATGGTGTAGATGATATGTTTTTTGAGTCATAATACCAGTATAGAGTTGATTCAAATGATGGTTAGAATTAGAAGACAATGTTAAAAAAATAACACCAGAGTACCAATGTATGGGTGCTTGATTTTATATGCATTGAAAAATAAATTTTCAGAGGAGGTTAACATATCATTCAGTTTCACTTATGATAAAAAGGGGAACTAGGATTCATTTGTGGTGAAAATTTTGTTTGGAAAAGATTGGCAATGGTTGTTCTTGTTCTTTAGATATTGTGCGGATTGGATTGTTTCGTTGTAGAAATATTGGGATAGTTTGGTGAAAATTTTATTTATTCAACCATGATGGCAGGTAGTTTCAAAAAGTTTCTTACCCTCCAATTGTTAAGCATCAGTAAGTGAGAGTTTTAGATATATTTCATGACCCAACATCAAAATTACTCAAATCTATATTCTTGATGAGGAGGCTCTGGAGGGTAATTTACAGGGTGTATTTTTTTAGATCGAGGAACATGTCACACTATTTATGTTTCTACTGTATGTCGATCATATAGAAACAACATAGGTCATGGGAGGTCATAACTTATGACCAGATTATCATGAGTTTACACTCATCATGATTTTCTACATTAAAGATCTACTATCATTAGTTCCCATCTGTTTGGAAAAAATTATAGTTAATCATTTTGGAGTATGTCTCATCCATTTCTATCTATTTAATCTAGCAGGGTTTTCCCATTCGATCCTACTAAAGAAATTTATATCTTTTCTTGTATAGTATATATTCATAAATAGTTAACATTTACAAATATTTTTTATTATGGAGTTTGTGGTCAGTTTTCTGCTCTAGGATCCACTATTTTAGATGATTCAGTTGATGTAGTAGAATCATGATGTCTTTCTATTGTATTTTTTGTGTCACCTACTTAATGTGACATTTTTTATAAAGATACTACTAGTTGAATTAATGAACTCTATGACTTCATATTAGATGATTCTTTTTAATTTGATGTAAATTCAGATATAAATTGATGGTCTATTGAAGTTTGGTTTTGTTCTTCCAAGTGTGTCCCCTTGGAAAACATCAATTCAATTTATAATATAGTGTAAATGATGTATGTGTTTGTATATAAATTATCCTCACCTGAATCCTGGTATTTAAATAATCACTTCCCTCTATTATAGATTGATGAATTATTTAATTAACCTGTCCACAGCTGCACCCCTCCACCCTCCCCCTGCCCCCTGCCCCCTGTCCATAGCTGCACCCCTCCACCCTCCCACCCGACGAGGAGGAGATCGCGGGGGATAGAAATGGTGAGGGAAGGAGGGTCGAGTAGGAGCCCGATGGATTTTGGGGGAAAAAGGGCACTACTGATTTTAGGCACGGTTTATTAATTAAACCGTGGATATAAATTGGCTATAGACACAGACCTATATAACCGTGGTAAAATGCATTTAACATTGATTATCTATATAACTATCATTAATTTTTTTTATGTCAATTATAAAATAACTATCATCTAAATGCCAATTTGAAATCCTATTTTTGTATTTGTGTTGGTACTTCAAATAATGCTCCTCCAAATATCCAATCTCTAAGAGGGTATAACTTTCAATCAACCCAAGACTAGTCAATTACCAAAACATCCATTGTTAAAAAGGAAATTGAAGTATAAGGCATAAAGTTTCATGCCCAGTAAGGTGTTAATGTAGGGTATAAGAATTTATATACTCAATAGGGAACCAATGACATACCTCAAATCACAATTGAATAACCAAGTGTAAGTGTGAACATGTATACTAATTAGCATGTTTAAATAAAAAACATTTTTAGGAAAATAACCAAAATAATATTAAAATAATTGTAAATAGGTAGTTGAAAGACAAATACAAGTTATATCAAGTAACTCTCTATACTAGGAAAATGCACATTAGAACTTACCTAAGTTTGTATTCTTTAATGGGGATCATTATCGATGTCAATCTAGAGATATAGAAATATTGTAAGACATCTTGTCTAGGTTAGGTGTAGGGAAATATTATAGGCCATCCCACCAAGGTGCAGGTGCACTTCTGGAGTCAGGTCCTAAGCCCATCCCATGGAATGGGGAAGGATTATACAAAGTGGAGGCCTCATCCCATCCCATGGAATAATTAAAGGGGTATACTCATTTATAACTCAAAATCATATCCCATGTAATTTACATGTACATAAATGAACAGAAAACATGCTTAATAATATATAATAAAAAGGAAAAATATAAACATACCCTTTATAGCATGATCATAATCATATACAAGGGTATTCTATGAATATAGTTGATATAAAAAGGTAAACATTTGTTAAGTAAGGTTCTTTACATAGTGAAAATCCTAACTTTTGGAATTTATGAATAAAATATCCAACTTCTGAATTCTGTAAATTTCAGAAATACAAAGTCTATTACACAAAACACTTAGAAATAGATTAATAGTTACATAATAGTAAATAGAAACATAATAATTCTAGAATAGTAAATAGATGACAGAATAGTAAATAGATTAACAAAATGAATACTAGAATACTAGATTAATTATGAGAATTATAATGAAATATAAACCATGAAATACCAGTGAATAACAGTCGACAGAAAACCAGTCAAAACACAAGATCCACAAAACAGGAAATACACACAAACCCCTCCTTAAACTCCTCCTACAAACTGAAAAATTCCTAAACATAATAAATACTGCAAACAATATTCAAAAAACCCACAAAAAAGGAGCCACAAAATAGAAAACACACTGAAAGGGTGTGGAGGAGGGGAAGAACCCTTCAGCCAATGTTGCACCGAATGAATGAGGAACACCCAAATAAGGGCATGGAGGAGGGGAGTACCGCGTGAGGGATGAATCAACCCCAAATGGAGAAGCCGAGCTGCGATTGGAGAATCCGCGCTATGGATGAAGGAACCACGATGAGGGATGGAGGAACCAAAGCTGGTGAGAGAGGTCGTCGGGAGGAGGAGCGGTCGTCGGGAGGAGGAGCGGTCGTCGAGAGGAGGAGCGGTCGTCGGGAGTAGGAGAGGTCGTTGGGAGGAGGGGTCATCGGGAGGAGGAGGGGTCGTCGGGAGGAGGAGAGTGTCGTGATGAGGGTTTCAAATCGGGGAAGGAGGCCCAACAGGAATTGGAAAAAAAAACGTAACGCAATGTGTAGCCACAGATAGAAATTAAACCATGGGTATAACCAAGCTATAGCCACGAACTTATAAAACCGTGGCTATAGTTCCCTAGATATAGCTTAAATTTCCAGTAGTGTAAGCCGGTGGAATCTTAGGAGCCTCTCGTCTTTCCTGGGTCTTCGCGGTTCGGTCACCACACTCGTCGGAGGAATCTCATTCGATTCTAAGATCACTATGAACCAGAAGACATCACACTGATCCCTGCACAGAAAATCAACCTTTGTTCTTCATGAAGCAGAAATGAGAACCGGTCCGATCCCTCGAGATCCAGGATTCCAGATGGTCGGTTGAATCCAGAAATCTGCGTGACGACGAATGAGAGCAGGAGGTAATGGGTTCAAAAGCCAGAAAAAACTGGCCCCGATCCCTTTGGAAAAACCACTATCCCACGGGGATGGCAAAGTCCACCGCCCACAGGTCGCCACCGATCTTCATGGAATAGAAAGAATTTTCAAAAGGGGGAAAAGTGCTTCCTCAAACTCTGGGATTTGTTTTGAGATGATTAGTGCTTGCAACTGTTTGCTGAATGGGGGTTTGAGATTTGGGACCCGGACCGCCCTCCCTATCCCAGATCTGGCACAAGCGTAGGGAGACGGTGATGGGAAAATTTCTGGACGACGATGAAGACCTGGATATGCATCACAGAGGAGTCGAGAAACGACAAACAATGGAGAAGCTGGGCCCCTGTCTCTAGATCATAAGAAGGTGAGGAAAACAAAGAGCTAAGGTGGGATGCACAGAAGAAGACGGAGCCACCGAAGCCGATCGACCAGAGGAACTCAAACCCTAGGAAATCCTAGGAGAAAATGCTCTCAAGTGGGAGAGAAAACAAACGACTTTTAAATGTGAAATTCAACATAATACGACAAACATAAAGTTAAATAATTCCATTTACTTATTCACATGGATATTCTACTAGTCGAATAATCACATGAAATATCAATAGCCACTTTCATAATGATGGAATGCATAATGCCAGACTTCATAACCACATAGTCAAGGCCTTGTGCCAAGACTAAAAATAAGATTTTGTCAAGGCTTTGTGCCAAGACACTAGTTTGTCTCATGAGACCTACCGATGCATCGAGAATCTATAGTGTGCTCCACCCGTCACTTACTAAGTCCAATGCATTCCTCTTATGTAAATTTTTAAACATAACATAAACATTCATATTAAAACTAGCATACGAAATGCCAATAATTTATCCATAAACCATGAATGGTGTAAAAATAATACATCCATAGTCAAAAATATCACAAAAACTTCAATACAATATGGAAGTTTTGTATCATAATAAATCAACTTCAAATAAGGTTAAAATCCATCAAAGGATGTTGACATAGAGGAAATCAAAATTTTTTTTAGAGAAATATCTCTTTATATTTTAAAATCATTTATAAGTCATATAAATATAAAAGAAAACAGTTATTTTGAAAATATTATTATAATCTTATAAGGGAAGCTTCGACGATGTTATAACAGTAGAAAATATCTGCACCCTCTATATAAGTAAAAAAACATTCTTACCTTAATTTTTTCGAAAAGGTCATAAAATACATTGTTTGGGAAATGACGGAAAGATTCCTTTCAAAACATATAAGGTCAAATAAGGGTATAAATTTCTTTAACCCATTTTATAGTAAATATTTATTTTTTTTGAAATACATTTTTTAAGAAAACACAGATGTGGATGATAAAGAGTTCCTAGTAGATACTTACGTAAAAAAAACCTCAGATAATTAAGTGATTATGAAATTAACCCTTACCTTGTACTTTTCCTTGGTAGAGGGTAAGTTAAACTTTTTTATAATAGTTAAATCATTTTTATTAAATTATATAATAACTATATACATAAATATGATATCATATATGATCTTCTAAAATTTATTTGTTAATGATATTTCAGTAGTATCATCGTTTCAGGTGTTAACTGATTCGTTTTCCATTATATGTTTTGTTATGTAAGTAATATTTGTTATGGATAGGATGAATCTTATTCATATTCAGAATGATATTTAGTCTATAAAAATTATTTTTAATCATCAAATGAAAATTATTCTTGAATGGATACGATGAGGAATGAATCTCATCGCATTCGTGGAGACGGTAATCCGTATGTACGCACGAGCGACAATATCATTCTTTTGATATTAAAATCATATATAACTGGATGGTATATCATATGTAAAGAATAATTATCATGTTATATTTATTATTTAAATCATTTATACTAATTATTATACCCATCCAAATGATGATGTGTTTGAATAACAAACTGCACCACAACATGGAGACGGTAATTCGTACGTACGCGCGTATGGTGACTTTGTAATTTATAGGATGGATAGAATAATGAATATGGTTATACCATTTTATAATAACATAAAAATATATAGAATATACTGGATTTATTATTTTATAATAGAAACAAAAAATAAATAGGAAGTGGAGAAGAAAAGAACTTGAAAGAGGTGATGAAATATTTACCTCTTCTTCGGGTTCTTCCTTTTGATTTGATAAAAATGGCTCCTTAGGTTGTCTTTCTGACTAAAGGAAGGACTCTAGGATGAAGGGAGAAAAGTTGAGAGGATATTTGGGCATGGGTAGGCCTAGCCAAATGTCGTTGAAGGTGTGAATTTGAGAGAAGGGGAAGTTCCCTTTTATAAGAGGGGTGAGGGGAACCTTTGGAAAAGATTGAAATATTATTTTATAATAAAATCATATTCGGTTTATAATAGCTCAATAATGATTTATTTCATGGATAAGATATTTATGGGCCGAAAAAAACTCTACCAATTGGATTTTGACAGGTTTGGGTCACTATATTTACCTTATCTTTTAGATTTAACTCTTAGTTAAATAGTTTGACGTTCACCATGTCACTTTGTATTTTTATATTATATGGTTAATAAACTTACTAAAAACTTCCAAGATACCCCCAAGTGGTTCATTATTAATATATATAACCTTATCTAAGTACGTTTTTGGAACCTTAGGTTTTTAGGAATATTATATCAGTTAATAATATAGTATTTGTTTTAAAAACTCAATTACGTCAATTTTGACACTATTTAGTATTTGGTTTTTGTGGAAATCATAACAACATGATTAATTCAATAAAAAATTATTTAATCAACCCTAAAATTTCATATTAACCTATAAAATTATTTTAATTAATAAAAAGTCTCAAATTACATTTATTTGGATATTTATAATATCAATTACTTTAATATTTCATTAATAAGGTAATTACTGCATCATCATTATGTCATAAATAAATTAAATTATTTAATGTTTGAAAATTATAAATAAAATACCATTATTTAGGAAATATTTTTAGATTTCTAATTAATATTTATAGTCTAATTTATCTTATGTATAACCCTATATTAAAAATCATTTAGTTATTAAACTTTGATTTTAACTCTTTTAACTCTTCTTTAAATAAAATAATAATAAATGTCCTAATCTAATCCAAGTGGATCAAAGGGGATCATATTTTATTCTTGAGGTTGGTTTTAGTCTAATTATAGTTATCCAATAGAATTAGGACATGTTTTAGGGTAATTATGATATCATTTTAACCATTAATTACCCTATTTACTTTTAACTGTGGTAAATAAAAGTCAAAAGTTACTATTCATCAAAAAATTATTTTCATCTTATTGAACCACATTTTACTTATTGATATTAACCGCATCTCTCAGATTTTTGAAATTCAACTAACATAAGTGGTAAAATTATGTTTTATACAAATTTGCAAATGCTCCTAGGAGGTTGGTAAAAGACGGTAAAAAGTTCGATAACATTTTATACATCAAAACTTTTTATAAAATGACTCCAATGAATTACATTGAAAATATATAGGTATTATGTATATATTTTTACCTAAAAGAAATTTAAATAAAATAATTAAATATTTAATTAAAAAGTCAGTTTTAAACAATAACGTAGTGTTTTTCACTATTCATCAAAAATTGAAAGTTTTCATAAAAATACCAAAATTTCACCCTAAGCTAATTTTGATATTAAGAATCCAAAAATGAAGACCATTTTGAAAGATAATATTTATAAAATTTCAAAAAGTGGGTATTACAATTCATAACGGCTAGTTTGATTAGTTGTGGTGTGTTTGAACTCAAAGTTGTGTACAACACAAGCTATTGTATTATTCAAAGGGAAACGTACTGTGGAAGCTTGGGGTGTTACATAAAACCTAAGGTGGATATTGTGGGAACCCCATAAAAAAATGGAGTTGTTGAGCGTAGGAATCGATAGGTGAACAATATGGCCAGAACTATGCTAATTGAGAGTCGTATCCCTCACCATTACTAGAAATATGCTATTCAAGATATAGTGTATAATCAAAATTGAATAGGGCTTTATGTTGGAGAAAACCACGCACTATATGAGTTGTTTCATATAAGGAACCCCTCTTTTAAGTATTTTCATATTTTTAGAAGTAGATGTTTCATTCAAAACAAAGAAGGAAATCAAAGGAAGTATAGTGATGTTGCAGATGAAGGAATATTCTTTGGATATTCAATGATTAGAAAATACTAATAAAATTTCAATAATAATCTTGGAAGAATTATGGAATGAATTGATGCTAAGATCATCGAAGATAAGACCAAAAATTCCTTGAGGGGATCTTATGCTGATATGATTAGGCATGGAAGGGATTCAAATAAAGAAGTTGAGGAAGGAGTGAAAAACATTTAGAGGTAACAAAAAATGGAGATTAAGATGAAGAATAAGAAGAGGAAACCATGTCTAAAGAATATTCTTATGAACTTAACAGGATAAATCAAAGATCATAAATTTATCAATCCAAAATAATTAGGGATTGGACAATACCCACACAAACAGGGAGAATGAGTAATAATGCACAATCTACCAATCTATCAACTGTGGAATCACACTCATTTGAAGAAGCTACAACTGATGAATTAGTGGTTAAATCCATGAATAAAGACTTAGATCAGATCGACTAGAACCAAAGATATGACCTAGTTAAGAGACCCGAAAATCACAATGTGATTAGTACAAAGTAGATTTTTTTTAAAAATTTGACGATAATGAAAATGTGATCAGAAAAAATGTGCGATTGGTGTGTAAGGGATATTCAAAAATTTAAGGTGTTTATGTTGAAGAAATATTTTTGCTACTGGTCATATTGGAGTCAATAATACATTTTCATTCAATTTAAATTAAAATAGGATTCAAAGTGTATCAAATTGATGTCAAAATAGATTTCATAAATGGTATTCCTGAATAAGAAGTTTACATAGTACAACCAGTAGGTTCTCTACTTAGTAATGATGAAATTAAGGTTATCAGATTAAAAAAGGCACTCTATGGTTTGAAGAAGGCACCACGAGCATGGTATTACTAACTAGACTCTTATCTAAATAAGCTCATATTTAAAATATGATGAGTGTTTCACAATCTATATGTAAATAATTATTATAAATACAAGTTCATAGTACTAGTGTACATAGATGATATTATATTTTGTAGAAGCATTCAAAGATTAGTGGATGAATTTTACAATCATAAGAAATTATAATTTTAAATGTATATGATTGGTGAACTCACATAATTATTTGGGATTCAAGTAATCCAGAGGAAAGAATACACTTTTATTTATAAAAAATATATGCAAGAGGGTTTCTGAAGATATTCGATATGCACGATTCCAAAAAAATTTCGACTCAAATTGTAGTTGGTTCTAAACTTCAAAATAATGAGAATGTGACTTTATTAGATCCCACTATGTATAGAAGAATCATCCAATTCTTACTATAATTAATAGAAACATGGATAGATATTGTGTTTTCAACATTCCTAGTATCACAATTCCAAAGAAATATGAAGTAAGAATATATAGAGGAAATCAAAAGAATCACGAGGTACATTCAAGATACTTAAAATTATGGAATATATTTTTCTATAGGAAAAGGTAATGAACTATTGACATTTTTTATGATGACTGGGATAGATATGTGGTGGATAGAAAGTCCACAAGTGGTGGAGAATTATTTATTGGAAATAAATGTGTGGGTTGGTTGAGTAAGAAATAAGAATTAAATTCTTTTAGTATTGCTAAAGTTTTGTATATCATCACTAAAAATACTTGAACTCAACTATTTTGGATGAAGAAATAACTTACTAATTTTAGTGATGAGGTGAAACCGTCGATGGTGATTCACTGTGATAACAATAGTTCATTTGATCTTACAAAGAATCATGTTCAACATTCTCATATGAAAGGCATTGTAATCAGATATCACATTATCAAGGGTAAATTTGTACAAGTCCTGATTAAAATGGATCATGTTGGAAGTAATGATCAAGTGAACGTCATACTAATCAATCCATTTTCAGTGCATGTGTTTGAAAAACATCGGTTGAACCTCATTATTCAACCACCTCCTTATGCATGAGGATGCTATAGTTTTGACCTATCCCTTTTTAAACTATTTTAATCTATTTTTGGAAGTAATTAAGGTTTATGGGGGAGATAAGATCCAAGTGGAGTGTATTTTATGCTCTACAATGTATAAATACTGGTTCTTTGGGTTTATTTCTAGTGGGGAAAACAGATAAATTCAATTATATGAGGTTAGTGTAGAATTGAGAAATGGAGAAATATAGAGAAATTCCATGTTTTGAAGGGGGTAATGAAGAATATTTAACTTATGGAGAAATTCAATGTTATGAGAAAAATATTTTCAAGACACGAGAAACCAATTCACGCTTCCCCACTTATTATCTACATTGAGGATTACTCATGTAGACTTAGAGTGTCGACTGAGTATTTTCTTGCATATCAAGTTTTGATAGTGGTAGATGATTTATTAAATTTATCTATAGATTACCAAAAAACCCAATTGTGTAGATTGTTTGACCCAAGTCTATTCATTTTTGGAAATGGAGTTTGGTTTGTGTTTGTTAAAAATCAACATTAGGTTGATCACAAAGTTTGCAAGATAGGTGATCTTACAGTTCAAGATGAAAGTAGTGTTAAAATTGGCATTGTTTACCAATGATTTATAAATTATTGGGACTCAAAATCATGAGTTCTTTTTGTAAAAGGAAGGTATTGTGAAAAGGGGTTCATTGTATTTGGGTCGTGAATTATAGTTCACGAACCGCAAATAATGAACACAAAATCGTGAAGGAAAAATCATCAAAGGACAATTTCTATATAGGATCCCTATAAGGACCACAATAGATTATATGCGGAACAAAAAAAATTGGATCATGAAAGTCTTGAAGTTTCTAGGAGGAAAATGGTTCACAGAAGGAGCATCACTTGCAGCTGAGAGGTAGTAATTTGTATGCGCACTGAAAATGAAAAATGGTCTGTGGGAGTCTTGGAGTTTGTGGAAGGATGGGAGTTCATGGCATGGATCTTCATTTTCTGAAAGGAGGTAGTTATTTGAGGAGCTTCAGTGGTTTCAATCATATAATACATCATCCTCCATGAAGGAACAAAGGTGCTTCATGTATTGAAAAAAGGAACAACATTTTGCATGAGGAGAACTATCCGCGGTGAAAACTGTACCGAATCAAAACTTTGGGGAAATAAAATAACCAATTTTTTCACATATATTTTACTATATAAGGATTTATAATCCCATATTTAATGAGAGTGATTATTATTATAAATAAATAGAAGAAATCAGTAAAGTATAAAGTGGTTCACAGGAAGACAGTTCTGTGATGGAAGAGGTTCACGAGGGAGAATTTTGGAGAGGGTGAAGTTGTTCATAGGAATGGTCTGCAAAAGTGACTTGTGTTGCATTGTATCCCACAATGAAAAAAGGTTCCATGAAGATAGGAGGTTTTAGGGATATCACCCGTCTGTAGAAGATATGTGGTCTGCGTAAGAATAATCCATCCACGAAGCAGGGATCATCTATGGAAGAAGAGGTGGTCTGCGGAGTACTCGTTCCACACGGTGCAGTGCAGTTCATGGGGAAATCATCATAGCTTATAGAGGAATAAATGTAGTTCATGGAGGAATAGTTTGTTGTCACAAACCATCCCCCGGGGCTCGTGTTGTGACTACCCCAAGCCTGCCTTCCATAGGCCAGGGGTTGAAGACTAGCACCGAAGGCGTATTCCAAAAAACTAGGAAGGCATTGCCTTTATAACCTATAACACACAAAACCAAGCACACAACAAGATACAAACTCAAGTAAACTGAATAGTAAACAGAGTGAGTATAGTAAGTAAAATGGACCAGAATACAATCCCAACTAGAAAGTACAAGTAAAAATGGAAAGTACAAGACAACTGATAGGTGAAAAGAAGCTCCTAGATCGTCTACCACAAATCCTATCTGAAGGGTAGGTATAGCTCATGAATGGCCATCTCTACGGTTTGCCTCATCTAACGTCCACCTCTGATCTACCTCCAGTCCCGGTAATCTCGTCCTCAGTTAGTTTTGTGCATCGTCTGCACCAAACACAACAGGGTTCGGGTATATCTTGTGCAGGGGTGAGTATAACGATACTCAATAAGGACCCTGAGACCCTCAAGTCTCACAAAATCCACCAAGGATAAACCACACATCATGAAGTCAACTGCTAACCCTACTTAGGTATATGCCCATACATTTACCTAAGTTATCAAGTAAACCCATCTCAATCATGATGAAATAATATATTCCAACTCCAAATTCCCAAGCTCAACTGTTCCACAAAGGAAGAAATAACACAAAGGTAAGTACCACACAGGTACACCACACAAAAGAATACCACCAAAGTGTTACCATGAAGAAAGTACCACATAGGTACAGACTCAGTTCACACAAGGTATAACTTAGGTACAAAAGTAGATATTATTAGATATAACTACTAATTCATCTTACTCTATTAATAAGTAGACACACAAAGGATCCCTAAGTGATGACCCACACAGGATCACTCACTGCTGACCCGCACAAGATCGCTCAGTGCTGACCCACACATGATCGCTAGGTGCTGACCCACATAGGATCTCTCGGTGCTAACCCACACAGGATCACTCGATGATGATCCACACATGACATCTAGGTGCTGAACCACACAAGATATCTATTCATTCTTCACGTCATAGCCATCTACTGGGTTCCCGCACTAAGCTTGCTCATCTCTAGGAGGGTCCTCTCTTCAAGCCACTATTCGATACTCCAACTGCCACAAAGTCCCACGAAGAAGTATCTCAAAGGACCACCACATCATATGGGTCTCAACGCAAAATACAATGCGTCAGTCGGACGCCCGATCTGTAAGTTATTAGCCATTTTTTCCCGAGGTCCCGGTTGGATTCGTGCTTGATCCAACCCGAACGTACTCCAACTTTACCCAAAACTCCAATGGGGTATACTCTAGGGACCTTCTCACTACAAGGTTTCTAGTTCACTAACGGTTCTTCAAACGGACGTCTAATGCAAAAGTTATGGCCAAAAGAGTTTAAATGGGTCGTAGTGGGTCTGGGTCCGGTCCGAAACGGTCAGACTGACTCGGACTGACCCGGCCTGGGACGAACCAGTTTGGGTCGACCTAGACCAGCCCGTGGTGCAGCCCAGCCTGGTGGCATGGGGCGGTGCGAAGGCCACTGGGCCGTGAGGGTGGCGAAGCCACTGGGCGGAAAAGTGGGGCCACAGACAGCATGAGGCCATGGGGCGGCGCGACGCTGTGCCTTCGCCGGCGGCCGGCTTGACTGGCCGCCCTTAGTTCATCTCCTTCTTCGCGGTTCTCGAGTTCCACCAGTTCCAACCACCGGCACTGGTCACCGACACCATCGCAAATATCACACAAAAGATCCACAAAATTTGCGGAGTGGTTGGGCCATATTTGTTTGGCCCGTACCCTCTGTGTTAGGGAGTTAGCATACAGCTCAAGGAAGACGATTCAATGTGAGAGGGAATTTAACATTGATCAAATTAAAACACCCCCTACCTCATTCGTTTGTTGACATAAATGAAGAGGGAATAGCGATCTTTGATTAAATACATCCCACATTGGAGGATGTCTCGAGGAAGAAGTCAAAGTCGTGCATCAATGTTCTTTGTTGGAGGAGCATTCTTCATTGGAGGAGCGTTCTTCGTTGGAGAAGTGTAATTCTCCCAAAAGCTCTCTCCTTATCTTTTTCCAATAACCTTCCCCCAATCCACCCAAAAATGAATTATCCATCATTATAGAATATGTTGGCATAATTTCAAATTGGATTAATTAATTAATTTATTTTGTATAATTAATTAAATGGGGTGGCACCATTAAAGTAGGGGGAAGTTTAAGTGGATTCCCCACATTTTAGAGGCAGTTCAAGGGGGTTTTAGTATCGGGTGGTCCCAACCACCATAACCTCCCATGAGAGATTTAGTTATGGTGGTCCCCACCTCCATAACCTCTCATGGGAGGTTTAGTTCTGGTGGTATCCACCTTTTAAACCTTCAACATGGGAGGTTTCAACAAAAAGAAAAGAAAAGAAAAGATTGTTTTATTTTATTTTTGTTTCCACAAAAAACCCAAAATTCTATCTTTCACCCTTGACCTACTACGGTCGAGGTGAAGGTCCCCTGAAATGAATAATGGTGCGGCGAGTTCAATGGTTCCCTCATATTTCAATTTTTAGCACCGGTTCAAAAGTTAGAAAAACCCACTCGCACGTTTACTGAACGTACCCAAAGTAAAGTTTAGAAATTCATTCTGGGTACTCCGGGACTCGGAATCATGCGCCTTCAATTTCCTCAAACTCGTAAAATTTCCACTTAATTAAAAAAAAATTACATATAATTTCCAGGACTTTACATTCTCCCCACCTCAGGTCTTTACATCCCCATAAGCCACAAATTAAAACTAGGCAAACAAGTGGGGGTACTGAGCAGGAATTTGAGCCTCCCACTCCCATTTGATCTCTTAGAGGTTCTAGTGCTGCCAACGAACACGCACCAGAGGTATCGACCACCCATTAAGGAGCCACTCATGTCAATCCTCAATCTCTACTAGAACCTCCGTAAAAGTCACCCCATCGTTGACGTCTAGCTCGTCGTGGTCGATGATGTGAGAAGGGTCATGCACGTATCTCCTCAGCTGTGATACATGGAAGACGTCGTGCATCCAGTGAAACTGAGGTGGAAGAGTTAAGCGGTAATCCACCTCACCAACTCTACCGAGGACCTAAAAGGGTCCGATGAACCTCATAGACAACTTGCCGCCTCAGCCAAATCTCTGTAAACCTCATCAAGGTGAGACCCGTAGAAAGATGTCGTCTCCATCCTCGAACTCCCGAGGTCTCCGTCTCCTGTCGGCATATGACTTCTGCCTTCTATGTGTAGTATTCATCTGATACTGGATTATCTACACCTTATCTGTGGTAGCCTGAACCATCTCTGGTCCCACGAGTGCTGACTCCCCTAGGTCAATCCATCACAAAGGTGATCTGTAAGGTTGCCCGTACAATGCCTCAAAAGGTGCCATCCCAATGGTGGAGTGATAGCTGTCGTTGTATGGAAACTCAACCAAGGTAAAGTGATCCTCCCAGCTACGACCAAAGTCGAGGAAATAAGAACATAACATTTCCTCAAGAGTCTGAATGGTCTGCTTAGTCTGGCCATCCTTCTGAGGATGGAAGGCAGTGCTCAAACAAAGCTACGTCCCTAAAGCCTCCTGAAACCCCTTCCATAGTCGATAAGTGAAACGTGTATTACAATCAGAGATAATTGTCTAGGGTACTCCATGTAGCCGCACAATCTCCTGCACATAGAGGCGTCCCAATCTCTCTAATTAACCCTACTCTCTAATCGATAGGAAGTGGGACGACTTGGTGAGTCGGTGGACAATCACCCAAATCAATTCATGTCCCCTAGATATACGTGGATGTCCTATCATGAAGTCCATGGATATCACATCCCACTTCCAATATAGGACTTACAAAGTCTGAACCAAGCCTACTGGTACCTGATGCTCCACCTTCACTTGCTGAAAAGTGAGGCATCAAGAGACAAAACTTGCTACTACTTTTTTCATTCCTGGCCACCAGTGATTTCATCGAAGATCCTGGTACATCTTCACCACTCCTAGATGTACCGCTAGAGGGGATGTGTGGAACTCCTTCATCACATCCTCCTGAAGCGACACTGGTACCATGGTACATCCTCTGAAGAGGATGACGTGCTACCCACCTTCAGAAAATCCATCAGGTGCCTTCCCTATGGATATTTAAGCACATCATGACTTGAAGTCAATGTCCCCATGCTGTGCCTCCCTGACTCACTGAAGAAGTGGGGGAGTGACTGAAAGAGACTGAAGAAAAATTTCTCCATCCCTATCCACAAAGGATATCTGCAAAGCAGCCAGCTGCTCCGTCGCCTCACCTAGCAGCTATATACCAGACCTTCTGCTGAGTGCATCTGCTACAACATTCCCCTTCCTAGGAGTATATACTATCTTGAAGTCATAGTCTTGGAGGAACTCAAGCCAATGTTGCTCTCTTAGGTTTAGGTCATTCTGAGAGAAGATATACCTAAGACTCGTGTGATAAGAGTACACTGTAAAATGCTCACCCATCAAGAAATATCACCAAATCTTCAAGGAAAAGACAAATTCTGCTAACTCCAGGTCATGGGTATCATAGTTCATCTCATGTTGTCTCAGCTGTCGAGAACCATATGCGATCACTACTCTCTCCTGCATCAGGACACATCTGAGCCCGGTCCCTGATGCGTCACAATAGACTACGTACCCTACGCCCTCCTCTGGAAGCCTCAAGATGGGGGAACTAGTTAGCCTCTGCCTCATCTCCTGAAAACTCTACTGGCATCTCTCCGACCATAAAAAGGGTTGCCCCTTCTTTGTCAATGCTGATTGTGGTGCTCCGAATCTGGAGAAATCTGGCACAAATCTCCAGTATTATCCAGCCAAACCCAGGAAACTCCGTACCTCCGTCACACTCCTGGGTGTCTCCCAAGAAAGTATCGCCTCAATATTCTCTAGATCCACTGCAACTCCAGCCTCCAATATGACATGTCCCAGAAGGTGGACCTCTCAGATCCGAAACTGGCACTTCGAGAGCTTACCATAAAGCTGGTGCTCTTGGAGTATGTCCCGCACTACCTACAAATTCTAGGCATGCTCCTCCTCAGTAGTCGAGCAGATAAGAATGTCATCAATAAAGACCACTGCAAAGAGATCAAGGTATGGATGAAAGATCATGTTCATGAGTCCCATGAACACTGCTAGAGTGTTGGTTACACTAAATGGAATAACCAATACCTCATAGTGGTCGTACCAACATTTGAAAGCCATTTTCTACACATCCTCATCCTGTACTCTGAGCTGGTGATAGCTTAATCTAAAGTCTATCTTCAAGAACCACCGTGCTCCCTTTATATGATCAAAGATGTCGTCAATCCTAGGAAGTGGGTACTTGTTCTTCACAGTCACCTAGTTTAGGTGCCGATAGTCAACACAAAGACTCAAGCTCCCATCCTCCTTCTTAGAGAACTAAATTGGGGTTTCCCAAGGAGAAAAACTGGACCATATGAATCCCTTCCCCTACAAGTCCCCTAGCTGTACTCGCAGCTCACAAAGCTCCGCAGGAGCCATCTGATACGTTGATGTAGATATCGGTGCCATCCTATGGTACAAGTCAATGTAAAAGTCCACCTATCTATGATGAGGTAGACCCAAAACATCATCAGGGAAGACATCCGTGTACTGTTCCACTACTATAGGATAAATCTGACTCTCCACATCAACTTCTCTGAGGGTAAGGCTAGCCAACTGATGAGTGATCGACTACACTCTCCTCTGGGTAAGTCCACCCTGTGATGCAAAGGCTCCATTCTTGCCGGTGAAGGTAAACCTGGTCCCATCCATGCGGACACACTGCACATTGCACCTAATACAATAAATATGAGCATGGATTATAGATAACCATTCCATACCCAAGATGACATCTTAAGGCCTCGATGCCGCCACTAGGAGATCCCAGCCAAATCTCTCGCCTCCTAGAGTAAGATCGCACTGCCGGCACAAGTGCGTAATCATCCAATCCACTCCCGTAGAAGTCTCTAGACGTAATGATCGAGCCAATGACTCTGTTGGAGTCTCAGAACTCCGAACGAGGGTAGTGGAAATAAAAGAATGACTGGAACCTGTGTCTATAAATACCGCAGCTAAGGGGGAGTAGACACAGATCGTACCTCGTATCATCTCCAGAGCGTCGTGATCATAGGTCTCAACTTCCTAGAGCTGAGCTCGCCCCTGTCCTCATGCTCCCTGTGGTCGGGGTGGACCACCTGATGGTGGTGGTGGTAACATCTTGAATCGTTACCTACCACTAGCAGCATGGCCAGCTCCTCTGACACATTCAACTGCTCCCTGAGGAATTCCTCGGTCGAACCTCTGTCTCTGCCTGGGCGGTCCTTCAACCATCTACTGATCATCTGTACAAAGGGTCAAACAGTCACGAGTCATGTGACCCAGCCTGCCACATGCGTAACACTACCCACTCCTGGAATGACAGGCTCTACCTCGGGTTCCCCACACAACCGACCTTCAATCATGCAGTCGTCCACCTGTAGGTCTGGTCCTCTTGGACCTCTGCGACATATTTCTACTAACAATTACAGAATACTCTGCTACGTGATGTACGATGGTGGGTATCACTACTGGTGACTACTTAGAAAGAAAAATCTCCACTAAGAGGGCTAGCTCTAACACCCCTTCCTACATCGGGATGCTGAGATACATCATTGAAGCCCTGATCTCTTGTCTGAGCCTCTTCTCAAAGGTTTGGGCCCTAAATAATGGGTCCCGCACCATATTATTGGAGTAGTGTGAGAGGTTGATGAACCTCACTAAGTACTGGGCCACAGTCATGCTGCCCTGCTGCAGATGAAGAATCTCATGTAAAAGACTGGCGGCAAGGATCACCATGAAATTGGATAGTGTTCCTACTAGTCGGAAGACTCTCACCACGACCTCTAGCCAATCCTCAGCTACCTGTGGGTCCGTCTCTCCCCTGATCCTGGGTGGCCTTTGGTGCTGGAACTCGTGCAATGCGGTCAAGCGGCGTGCACCCTCTACTACTATGGCTGGTGGCATCGGTGGCCCAACGGGTAATGGAATTGTGGGTGCCTCCTCTGGAGCCTCTACTAGAAGAGGGCCCTGCACTGAGGCCTTGTCACTTGGTGGGCTATCAGTGCGTACTATATCTGGAACCCTAGATAGCTATCTGTGTGGAGGAATCCTGAAAAGAAATAGGTGTTCCATGGTTAATAAGTTATACCAGGTGAGATGAATCAAAGAGATCACAAAGAAAACTCTTGAAAACACATACACACAATCAGTGTTTTCATGCACTGAGTTGGAAATCAGAAGTTAGGGTCCTAGTGTATGGATATGTTGGCTGCTGCACCAACACTGGATTACCTAAACTAATAACCACACTCACTACACATAACACTATTTCCATTAAAAAAGAAACATCATATTCCTATGTTCTACAGTAGAATCGACTCCTTTGATACCAATTTGTCATGACCCATCCCCCAGAGCCCATGTCGTGACTACCCCAAGCCCGCCTTCCATAGGCCAGGGGCTGGAGACTAGCACTAAAGGCGTATTCCCTAAAATTGGGAAGGAATTTCCTTTATAACCTGTAATACACACAACCAAGCACACAACAAGATATGATCTCAAGTATACTGAATAGTAAACAGAGTGAGTATAGTAAGTAAAAGGGGACAGAATACAAACCCAACTAGAAAGTACAAGAAAAACTGGAAAGTACAAGATGAATGATTGGTGAAAAGCAGTTCCTGGATCATCCACCGTGAATACTACCTGAAGGATAGGTATAACTCACAAATGGCCATCTCTGCGTTTCGCCTCGTCTAACATCCACCTCCGAGCTACCTCCAGTCCTGGTACTCTCGTCCTCAGTCAGCACAGTCCGTTGTCTACACTAAACACAACAAGGTGCGAGCATAGCCTATGCAGGGGTGAGTATAACGATACTTAGTAGGGACCCCGAGACCCTCAAGGTCTCATAAAATCCACCAAGGATAAACCACACAGCATGAAGTCAACTTCCAACCCTACTTAGGTATATGCCCATACATATAACTAAGTTATCATGTAAACCAATCTAAATCATGAGGGAAACACAGAGTCCAAATCCAAATCCCCAAGCTCAAATATTCCACAAAGGAAGAAATACCACAAAGGAAAGTACCCCACATGTACGTCACATAGAAGAATACCACCAAGGTATTACCACAAAGAAAGTAACAAACAGGTAGAGACTCAACTCACATGCGGTATAACTTAGGTATAGAAGTAGAGATTATTAGATGTAACTACTAATTCATCTTACTCTGTTAAGAAGCAGACCCATGAAAGATCCCTAAGTGCTGACCCACACAGGATCGCTCGGTGATGACCCACACAGGATCAGTAGGTGATGACCCACACATGATCACTCGATGTTGTCCCACACATGATTGCTCGGTTCTGACCCACACAGGATCACTAGGTGTTGACCCACACAGGATCTCTATTCATTCTTCACGTCACAGCCAGCTAATGTGTTCCCACACTAAGCTTGCTCATCTCTGGGAGGGTCCACTCTTCAGGCCACTAGTCAATACTCTAAATTCCATGAAGTCCCACAATGAAGTATCTAAAAGGACCACCAAATCATAGGGGTCTCAATTCAACAGACAACGTGGTAATCAGATGCCCGGTCTATAAGTTATTAGCCCTTTTGTCCCGAGGGCCTGGTTGGATTTGTACTCGATACAACCTAAACATACTCAAAATTTACCCAAAACTCTATTAGGGTATACTCAAGGGACCGTATCACTCCAAGTTTTCTAGAGCCGCTGACGGTTCATCAAACGGATGTTTGGTGCCAAAGTTATAGCCAAAATAGTGTAAATGGGTTGTAGGGGGTCCGGGTCTTGTCCGACCTGGTCCGACCGACCCAGCCAGACCCGCTGGGTCCGGCCTAGCCCATGGTGTAGCCTGGCCCACTAAGTCTGTCCTGGACCACACTGGGCGGCCCAACCCACTGGGCGGTCTGGCCCAGGCTTGGCGGCCCGACCTGGCAGCGCGGGGTGGCGCAGAGGCCGTGGGGCCGTGAGGGCGGCGAAGCCGTAGGGTGGTGCGGTGGGGCTGTGGACGGCGCGAGGGCGCGGGGCGGCACAGTGGGGCCACGGGTGGCTATGTGGGGTGGTGGGGTAGCACGGAGGGGCCGCGGGCAGCACAGCGGGGCCACGTGGCGGTGGAGGCCGGGCGGCGGCGCAACGCCGTTCCTTTGCCGACGACCGGCTTGACTGACCGCCCTTCGTTTGTCGCCTTCATAGCGGTTCTCGAGTTCCATCGATGCCAACCATTGGTACCAGTCTCCAACACCATAGCCATGATCACACAATATATCCACAAAATTTGTGGAGGGGTCGGGCCATGTTTGTTTGGCCCATACCCTCCATGTTAGGGTAGTAGCATATGGCACAAGGAAGATGATTGAATGTGAGAGGGAATTTAACATTGATCAAATTAAAACACACCCCGACCTCGTTCGTTTGATGATGTTGATGAGGAGGGAAGAATGATCATTGATTGAATACATCCCACATTGGAGGATGTCCCGAGAAAGAAGTCTAAGTCGTGCGTCGACGTTCTTCATTGGAGGATCGTTCTTCATTGTAGGATCATTCTTCGTTGGAGAAGTGTATTTCTCCCAAAATCTCTCTCCTTCTCCTTTTCCAAAAAACCTTCCCCAAATCCACCCAAAAATGAATTATCCAAAATTATAGAATATTTTGTCATAATTTCAAATAGGCTTAATTAATTAATTGAGTTGGAGTAATTAATTAAAGGTGGTGGCACCATTAAAGTAGGGGGAAGTTTAAGAGGATTCCCCACATTTAAGAGGGAGTTCAAATGTATTTTAGTCTCGGGTGGTCCTCACCACCATAACCTCTCATAGAAGGTTTAGTTCTGGCCGTCCCCACCTCCATAACCTCTCATGGGAGGTTTGGTTATGGTGGTCCCCACCTCTTAAACCTTCCACATGGGAGGTTTCCACAAAAAGAAAAGAAAAGAAAAGATTATTTTATTTTATTTCTGTTTCCACGAAAAACCCATAATTCTATCTTTCACCCTCAACCTACTAAGATCGATGTGAAGGACTTCTTAAGAAAATACTGGCACTACGAGTTCAACTATGCCCTTAGATTTCAATTCCGAGCACCGGTTCAAAAGGTAGAAAAACCCGCTCGCAAGTTTACTAAATATACATGAAATAAAGTTCATAAATTCATTCCAGGAACTTCGGGCCTCGGAATCACGCGCCGTAAATTTTTTTGGACTCATAAAATTCCCATTTAATTGAAAAAATTTTACATGAATTTCTGTGTCTTTACATTTGTAAACGTAACAGTGCATGGAAATTTGGATTTCATCTATGGGTGAGAACTAGAATTCAATAGAGCAGCAATCTATAGTTGACTATGTGTTCTTTCATGAAAATGAAGGGACCTACAAGTCCATAAACTATGTGTAGATACCTACCAATATAGTGAGCTAGGGGGAGTCTATGGAGGTGTTCCAAGGGACATAGTGATATATCCCTAAAATATTGTAAAAGTAGCGTTCTTGGATCATAGTGACTATGTATAGAAATTTTTACTTCACAACTAGTGAAGTTTAGTGGATTTAGGTATGACCAATACAATGTCAGCATATGATCCATGGACTAGATCTTAATGGTGAACTATGTAAAATTGTTGTGTTGACTATTTACATGTGATTTTTTGTTTACTATTCATTCTTATTAGACAGGTTTAATTTGTTCCTACAAATCTGGGAAAAGATCTATCACATTTGAAGAAAAATTTAACACCTTGACTCACCCCTACCCTATCAAGGTGTTTAGGGATCCTTCAGAGCTTTGATATGTTTCTGGATGGCTTGATCATTCTCTATCATCTCTTGCACAAGGTCAGGTCCAAGTAGCTTTTTGGAACCAAATTCATCTCAACAGGATGTATTTCTACCTCTTTTTTCCATATAGTGCTTCATATGGATCCATCTGAATACTCAAGTGAAATCAATTGTTATATGATAACTCAACCAGTGTGAGATAATAACCCCATCCACCATTTAATTCTAATGAGTAGGATCCTAGCATATCTTTGAGTATCTGAATAGTTCTTTTATATTGGACATTTATTTGGGGGTGATAGTACATGATCAAATTTAATTTAGTACTCAAATAATGTTGAAGACTCCCTCAGAATTTAGATGTGAACCTGGTGTCATGATTAGAGAAAATAGAGAGTGGAACCACACACTGTCTCACTACTTCCTTCACATATATCTTTACAAGTTGTTCAAGCAGTAGATCTTCCCGAATTAAGATAACATGGGATTTCTTATTGTGTCGGTCTGATACAACCCATATCACATTGTTTCCTTTGAATATCTCCAGGAGGCTAGTGAAAAAGTCCATAGTGACATTATCCTATTTCCACATGGGCATAGGTAATGGCCACATCATTCCAATCAACTTATGTCTCTCTGGTTTAACTTGCTAACATATCAAGAACATGGGATATAATATTCAATATCCTTCTTCATGTTACCCACTAGAGGTGTTCTTTAAGATCATGGTATATCTTGGAACTCCCAAGATGGATGGATAATATTGAGCTATGTGCATTATCCAATAGCTACTTCTTTATCCCAAGTGATGGAGGCACAAAAAGCCTCACTTCAAACCAAAACACACCATCATCATCGATATGGATGTCTTGGATAATCCCTTCCTTTACTATATTCACCATATTTTATAACTCAGAATCATCCCTTTGTGGCTCCTTAATCTTCTCTTGGATAGATGGTTGGGAAATCATTTGGGAAAGGTAGGATGTATTCCCTTTCGTTAGGATTCCCAAATCCATCATTTTTATGTACAATAAGATTGGTCCTTTCTCAATCCACAAAATGGATAGAGTAGTGTGTTCTTTTATTCTAAGAGCTTCGGCTACCTTGTTCACCTTACCGGGATGACAGTGAATATATAAATCATAGTATTTTATTAACTCTAATCATCTCCTTTGATGAAAGTTGAGCTCCTTTTATGTGAATATATACCTTAGGATATTGTGATCAGTATATATGTCATTCCTCTAACCATAGAGGTTGTTCTGTCAAATTTTCAAGGAAAAAACCCAGCTGCTAGCTCCAGATCATGCGCCAAGTAGTTCTACTCATGGTTCTTCAACTATCATGAGGCGTAGGCTATCACTTTATCATTTTTTCATGAGTACACTACCCAAGAATTTCTAAAAATAATCATTGTATATAAAAAAACATTCTCAAATTTTTGGAAATGAGAGTAAAAGTGTAGTGATCAACCTCTTCTTTAGATCCTTGACACTTTCCTCACATTCATATTTTTAGACATAAATTACCCCTTTTCTTATTAACTTAGTTAGCAGTTATAAAATGGTGATAAATTTCTAAAAAATCATCGGTAGTACCTAGCTAATCCAATAAAACTATGGATTTCTATGACATTATAGGTTCTTGCCCATTCCTTAATTGCCTTTGATTTTGTGGGGTCCATATAAATTCCTTCAATTGTGATCACATGTCTTGAGAATGTGACTTATTAAAACAAAAACTAACACTTTATAAACTTTTCATACAACTTATCCATCCTCAACATCACTAGAATAATCCTTAGATTTTTTTTCATGTTTATCCTTGTTCATATAATATATTAGAATATAAATAATAAACACTACCAAAAATTTTTCAAAGTAATTTATATAGACTCTATTCATCAAATAGATAAAGACTTTAGGGAAATTAGTATGTCTGAAGGGAATCACTAGAAGCTCATAGTTCCCACGGATTGTACGGAAGATAGTCTTATGAATTTCTTCCTTCTTCACCTATAGCTAAAGATCTCTAGAATGAAGATCAACATTTTAGAAGTATCAAGATCCTCATATCTGATTAAAGAAGTCAAAAATCATTTTAAGAGGATACGTTTTTTATGGAGATCTTGCTGAGTTCCCAATAATAGAAACACATCCGCATTGATCCATCCTTCTTCTTGACAAAGAGAACTGGCACACCCCAAGGTGATGCACTAAGGCATATGAACCCTTTTTCCAAATGTTCTTACAGTTGCTTGTTTAACTCCTCCAATTCGATAGGATCCATCCTATAGGGATACATTGTGATAGGATTAACTCTGGGTATGATGTCTATTGAGAACTCTACCTTACAATCCGGGGGAATTCTGGGTAACTATTTAGGAAATACATCACTTTATTCCTTTAAAATGAAAATTTTTCCTAGGTTGATGCCTTCCTTTGACTCAACCATTTAATAGATGAATTCTTATTTATATGGAATCAACACCCACACCATTGAAGGATTTTCCAAAGGAGATTCATGATCTTCCCTGAATTTGTATAGGATAATGTGATGGTTCAGAATAAGAAAAGATATTTCATTTTCTTGATAGTTTATATGTGACCTATATAATGAGATATAATCCATTCCCATTATAGCATAAAATTTCACCAAGGGAAGTATCATGAGATTCTCTAGAAGAATCTCACTACATATTACAAGGGTATAAGATTCCAAGAGTTAGGTTGTAATGATTTCACCACATTGTTCTTTTATAGATATATCTACTTCAAGGTTTTAGGTCATTTATTGAATAATTCAAGAAAACATGAAAGATATAATGGAATAAATAGAACTATAATAAAATAATATTTTTTCCATTTTTGAATGAATAAGAAGTTTACGTTGTATGAATTTTTTTTTCTTGTTCCATTTCAGTAGTAGTGATGGCATGAGGCTTTCCTTGCACCTTTGGAATTTGTGGCTACTGATACTAATTACCCATAAGGATTTGAGGTTCAGTGCACTAACATGCATCGTGACCTCTCTCATTGTAGTTGTATAATTGGATCATGGGTTGTTCTATACTTTATTACACTATATTGTACTTATTACTCATGTCTTTTCGACAATCATAATCTTGGTGGACATCTATCCCACAATTGAATAATTTCCCATTCCTATTGAGGAAGTTCCCATGATGTTTCTTCACACATTTATGATATGTGGGTGGTTGAGTTTTCTTTCCACCTTTCTTATTAGATCCTATAGATTAAAACTCTAACTTTAATTTCTTATGACCATATCCATGGGACTATTCTGCAATCTCTATCTCCACTTTGATAGAAAATCAAACAACTTCTTTATAATTCCCAATGTTTTACATTTATAGAGCCTTTTGAATGTCTGGTTTTGAAACACTAAAGAATCTATAAAATTTCCCCTCATTATTGATAATAAACCTAAAACATACCTTTTGATCCTTTAGAAATTTTCTTTTTAGGTCATAAAAGACCCTACTTCCTTTTTTTTTCAGATCTATTAATTCTCTCTCCATCATTATATAAAGAGTCCGAGGGAAATACTTGTTAACCAATATTATCTTAAAGTCTTCCCAATCAATCTCTTCAATTTTAGCCTTGGGTTTGGAATTCTTAATAAAATACCTATATTGTTTTACCTCTCCATGTAAACTGTAGACATCTAGAGTCACATTCTCAATATCAAAATAATGAAGAACATAAATGATCTTCTCCATTGCGTTGACTCACTGTTATGCAACTAATGGATCAGAAAATTTACTAAACATTGGTGGTTTTTTCCTCATTAAAAATATGATTGTCAGTTTCTCCCTATTACGTGAAGGTAGACATTCTAAATTATTAAGGTTATTGTTCATAACCTGATATAGTTGGGTAAAAATCAGAATGAAATTTTGAGCTCCACCTCCCAAGGCATTGGGGATATTGTTTTTATAGTCAATGCATTGTCCCTTACAAGGGTTGTTGGCCTAGTTTCTCATATTTCACAATATTTTATAAAGTAGAAAAGGTGAGAACAAAACATAAGTCAATAAGTCATCAGTAATTTATCCCTTTGTGAAATTAAATCTAAATTAACATCTTATGGGATTACTATATTTAGAAAATATTTTTTTATGCTTACATAAAATTAGTCTCATGTAAGAGTTTTCACTAAGGTTATCTAATCCTAATTCCAAAATTAACTAAACTGTGCTCTGATACCAACTAGAGAAACCCTTATTTTTCTGACATTACTATTACACCATTTTAAAGGTAAATAAAAAAATAATTCTAAAAAAATATGATCCAAGGGTTTAGTGTGTTGGGAATATTAGGAACATACATAACTTTTAGATAATAGCAAAAAATATTTAATTCCCTCTTTTTAGATTTTTAGTGGCATTCAGATTCAACTTAGTACATGTAATCACATGAGGATAAACATCATAGAAAGGGGTGAACTAAAATCCTAATAAGAGGAAAAATAAGATCATGAAACAATATAACATGGGTGACCATAATCTTCATCAAAACATAAGAACAAGATCATCATCATAATCAATAGAGAAAGAATTAGACAAAGTCATGGAATGTGGAAATGTGTAAAAATGCAACATAATGTCTTAATGGTCAACAAACACACATATTTGTGAAATAATATAGAATCATGTTCATACATATTTACCATTTTATCACGAGATACATCACATTACCCATTGAATTAGAGTGATATAAAATTCTGGGCGTACCCTTCACTTCATAACATTTACATTGTGATATATAATTATGGTCACACCCATCACATCATAACATTTAAATTATCATTCTTGACACATAAAACGTATATTAAGCTCAGACATAAAATAAACCATAAAAAGTAAATGGTTTAATTTAATAGAGAATACATCCATGAATAAAATTAATGATTTTCAAAATAAATAGGTAATGACATACTTGGAATAAGAATCATAAATCTTGAGTGAATAAGAAGTAATATCACAAGAAGTAAAAGATGTTTTTAGAAAGAAGAGTTATTTTAGAAAATTTTGTATTTGTCATAAAATCAATAATAAAACATATATATCTCATAAAAGACAAGATAATGACGAATAAACTTTATTTAAGGAACATTATTGGAATATGCATACTGAAAATGGGGTGAAAGATGGAAAACCCAAAGAATGAGAGTTGGGTTTAAGAATTCCCCTTACCTTATGTATGGATGATTTATTAACTTTAATATCCAGTATAATAACATTGGATTCATAAATTACCAAATAAATAACCTCTTATACATTAATTTTATTTATTATGGTCATAATAACATCATTTAGAGGCTTTTCAATGACTTATATATATTTTAATTTCAACACTCTGGAGTGTTTTTTTTCTTAGATTTCTTGATTAGTTCACTTGTATAAATGAATTGAAGTTCATATAAAATGTGTATAGAATTTTTATTATATGTTACTATTGATCTTATATAATTTTAAATGATATTATAGAGAAATTGGTTATATGTTATGAGGATAAATCAATATATAATAGTTAATGATGATTATTTTAAGTTAATTTTGGTGTTTTTTCTATCACAATGAACTCATTTTGATTTATCATTTATATATATATGTTAGTAACATAAAATAATGAGGGTTGTGAAATAATTTTTAAAATAATTTTCAATAATTATAATGGTTTTATTAATATCCTTTAAGGATTTAAAGGAAAATGAAGGTGCATTACCCAAGATGTCGGAAAATTGGCACATTGTGGACAACCATTACATTTTTAGAATAAAAGAGAGAGGGAGGGGTTTTATGTTATATATTCCATTAACATGATAGAATTCCAGTATATGTATGGTAATTTATTTTTCATTCCATTTGGATTAAGGGAGGTTAATATATAATAAAAAATAGAAAAGAACTTGAAAATAAATTAAAATAAAAGAAAGACGAGTTTACATCTTGAATCTCTCCTCCTTGAGAACCTCCTTAGGGAATTGGTTTTTGTATTTTTATGAGAATAATAGATCCTCGATGTGTGGGAGAGGATAGGGAATAGTATTGGTTAGAATTTGGATATTTATAAAAGCTTGAGAGGTGTGAGGAAAAGAGGTGGTGAGGGTGGTATTTATAGTGGAGGAGAGGAGTGTTTTTTCATTATTATATTAATTATTTTATTATTTTGGCTCAATAATATGAATATTAATATAATTATCTAAAAAAATATTAAAATAAATAAGTAGAGTTTGAGATTTTTGGCTCATATCATCCTTACATTATCTATGAATCCATAATTCATGTATTTAGCTTTTATTGTAAATTATCATATTTTACCATTCATAAAAAAATTAAAGTATTTTAGAAAAATCACAAAACTTCACCCTTACCATTTTTAAATGTTTAGAAATCAAAATTTAAATCCATTTTTTGAAAATAATTTTATAGATATGATTAATTTAATTATTAATTAAAAACATCATTTACTTGGAAAATACAGATTTTAAAATTTTAACTGATTAAATAACACTTTTAAAAATTAATTAATGTCTCATAAAATTGTCTTAAAATAATAATTCATGAAAATATTAATTTAGGAATACATTTTATGAAAATAAATTTTCATTTAAATTATTAAATTAATCAAAAAATTGTAAATAAATATTTATGACTTACAAAAATTCCAACACTTAATAAACAATTTTTAAAAAATTTATTTACTTAGACTATGATATAATTATACCATACTTTCATTTATAATATGGATAAATTTTATTTATCCCTTAATGGGTGTGGTAACTATTCATTTGGTAGGATTTATATTCATAAGGGTCATATTACTATTCCTAAGGTCAAGTTATTTTTTAATCGGTATTGGTTCCATAACTTCTATAAATACTTATTATTTAATTAATTATTCATTTATAAAGATTTTATTATGGTATATAATTGATTTTATGTGATTTATAATATATTAAATTAGTATAAGAAGGGATAAATTCCATTGATAAAAGTTTGGGTCATTATAGAGAATCTTGAATTGATATACATGATACCCATTTTAAATTGGGAATTGAAATTAAATTATAATAAATAACAAAAGAAAATAAACTGCATATTGGAAAATTTATTCAATTATTTCTTCTTTATGTCATGGAGAAAGAAAATAGAAAAAGGTTGGGCTCAAATTCTTAATAAGTGTTACTTATAACTGAAGCAATCATGAATTAATAAAGAATAGTCAATATGGTGAGGTAAATAACTGAATAGACATTCCATTCAATCAATAACATAGCTATCATAACTAGATAAAGCAAATTAAAAATTGAAATATAAATATTTGAACAAACATTACATTTAATCAATAAAATGAGAATGAAATTGATCCAATGATAATATAATTTTGAAAATATTATGAATAATAATTATAAATAAATTATCAATGATGGAAATGATTATTTATTAGACGCAATGATATTATGTATCATGATAGATCTACCATCAAGACCATTAATAAGATTATTTAAAACTACATGTATGAACCTGTTTAATTTGGCCAACTTATTTTTCTCATGAGACCAGTCAATTTATCAAGGGGATATATAATGTCGATCCCCATCCATAACCACATGTCCAAATAATTTCTCATATATAAAATAATAATCTTAATTTTTGAATGATATTCCTTATAAAAAAATATCCACATTTAATAAATAACAAAGATTTAAAAATAGATCCCCAGTTACTCAAATAACATTCAAAGTAAAAACATTGTGTATGAATGATATACATTTTATGAAATATTCATATCCATGACACAAAGAATTTGGATAAACTTGAAATAGGACATTATACATCATGGATAATTGTTTATCCATTTTAAATACATCAATGCGGTAGTATATATAACACATAAAAGTGAATACATTCATATTAACAAATATATCTGAATGAAAAGGAAATTGAGAAAAAATCCATTATATTGATCATACCATTGAAGTAGGGATTAATAAATTATAATATTATTTCTATAAAATTTAAATCCACATATAAAATTTGTAAATACAACATAATATAATCAAAATTTATTATACACATAATCTTAAAATGTCAATGTCAAATGAATAAAATATATAACTGAATGAAATGAAATTGAGTTATGAAATTCTTTACTAGTTGGTAACTTTCATGTTAAATCCACATGGATGAAATAATTAAAATTTATATTTAAAATACCATTATTTATGAATTATTCATGATATTCCATGTAAAATTGGTAGTATGTACACTATTTATCTAAAATTAGGGATAATACAATATAACATGCCTCAATGAAGGGAAATTGAGACGAAGTCCCTTACCTCACATTTTCCTTTATTTAAACAAGCTATAACCTTTTATATAATGGTTTTAAAAATTATTTTAATTAATAAAATAATCATTTTAATATGTATGATATCATATAAGATCTAGTTATTATATTTCACCACTTTTTTTGTAAATAACATTTCTTTATTTTCATTGTTTTGGGTTTTAATTGCCTTGTTTTCTCATTAGCGTTTTTTCATGAAAGATCTAATTATTGTGAATAGTATATATATATACATTAATATTCTATGGAATTATATTAATTCTATAAAAATAGTATTTACTCACTAAAATATTTTTTATAACTATTTATGAATGTTTTACGTGGATAATGAATCACATCACTTCGTGGATATGGTAGGTAGCATGTAAGCACATGCAATGATTTGATTCCCTTAATGGGTGAAAGGGAATATAATTGGGTGATATATTAATTTTTATAAATAAATATAATATAATATATATCACATATATTCATTAATATTATCTTTATTACATTCCATGTTGATCATAAGTGAAAAATGAATCATGTTGCTTCGTGAGACTATAATCCACCGTACACATGAGCGATGTTATCGTATTTTAAATAGAATGGAACATAAAAAGTTATATGTGATATTAAAAATAAATAAGTATAATAATATAATTAATATAAAATACATGTGTTAAATCAATCATTTTACCCATCCTTGAATGGTCATATGAGAAAATGAATTAAGTCGGTTCGAGAGGCGGTAGATCCGTACAGACGATAAAAAATTTCATTTCCTATTTCATGGAAGAGGAGATGGTTATAGGTTATGAAATTAAAATAATATAATATTATAATATTATATATAATTTTTTTATTATATCATTATTTAATAATATTTTATGGATTTCTAAGGAGAAATACAATACAAACACTCATTTTGGAATGATACCTCTTCTATAGACGACCTCCTTAGGATTACACAAATATCCTTCCTCGGATAAATTTATGATAAAAAAATATTTCTACTAAGAGTCTTAATTAATTATCTAATAAATTAAGAAATTTATTTTCACAACCAAATGTATTTGAAATTGTGATGTAGGGTGGAGGGGGTGGCCGTTTATAAGTGTGGGAGAGGACTCGCATTGAATTATTGAAATAGATTAGTTACACCCATGTTGTATCATTCAAGAGGCCTAAGAAATGGGTAATTATGAAAAATTAGTGGTTATAATTTCATACATATGTCCATAATTTTTTTTTTGTAAAATTTGGTTGGTCATTCTAACCGTTATCTTCTAGTTTAACCCCTGGTAAATAGGTTTTTACCCTAATCGTAGTAAATTAATGTTACTGCATTTACTCTTCATAATAGAAAAAAATTAAGTTTAACTATTTATATAAAATAAATAATTCTTATTTTAAATATATAATCCATTTCTTTAAATTAAATTCACAAAAGTGGATAAATCCATTTTAAAATTATACCCACAGACTTGATGAAAAAGAGAATTTCTGAATAGAAAATTCACAAAAGTATGAAATGTTTCCACATTGAAATTGAACATAAATTTTATGTCAATGATATAATTTAGTGAAATTGTTACAAAAAATTTATTTTTTTCACTTTAAAACAAAATTAAAATTTAATTTTACTTTGTAAATAATTTAAACAAAGGGATGTTTTCAATAAAAATCATTATTTATCACTATTTATCAACAAATGAATTTTTCAAATAAAATCCTAAAAATTTACCCAAATTTAATTTTTATATTATAATATCAATAACGAAGTTAATTTTATCATATAAAATTTCTATAGGTGTCAAAAATTATTTCCATAATTAGTGATAAAGAAGATAAAATCTATTTTTATTCCAAAAAATATAGATTTTCATAAAATATTCTTTTACATTAAAATGATTCTTGTTTTTTATTTATATCCTATAGATAAACAATAAATATGTGTAAAATAAATATATATTTTTATCTTAATTTAGTTATCATATTCATACACTTCAATTTAATGTCGAGGTTATTATGGGATTGTAAAAATAATAATTTAATAGAGTATTGTATTTCATTTAACTCTTTGTTGCAAGCATAGAAAGATATCAAAGAGATTTAATTTATTTAAAAGGAAATAAATAATAAGGTATTAATATATTTCATTCTTCCCTCCTAAAAAAATACCACCATTTAGATTTTATGGATATTAAATTATAAGTTGATGAGGGTAGTTCTTCATCATAACACCCTCTTGTTCCTACATTTCTTCCTCTATTTTCTGATTTCTCCAAATAACCATTACAAGTTGAGTAATCTCATTAGAAAATATTTTTTATATAGTATCAAGAATATATATGGGTTCTTCATATTAATATAGATAATTATCTATTTATTTTTCATAATTTGTGGAAACATGTGTTGGGTCTTGCATGTACTTCCTTAATAGTGATATATGAAACAAATCATGTAATTTTGAGAGACATGGTAGAATTTTTAAATGATAATCTTCAAAAAAAAAAATAATTCCACAATTTAAAAGGGTTCTATGTTCCTGGGGATTATCATTTCCTTCATGTTGAACATTATGACACCCTTCCATAGAAAATCTATTAATAAAATATGATCTCCCACATGAGATTCCAAATCCTTCCTATTATTTTTGGCATACCCCTTTTTCCAACATTGTGTCTCTCTAATGTGACCATGAATAGCCTTTACATTTGTTATTGTCTCTTCAACATTTTCTATTCCTAGAAGTTTTTATTCACAAACTTATTCCCAACAAGATGGATTATGATATATCTTGACATATAATTCTTCATATAGAAACATTTGAATAATGAAATAGAAAATATTATTATATTTAAATTCAATGAGTGGTAAATAATGATCCCACATACCTTTAAAATCAATTGATAATGGCATCATATTGTATTCTATTTTTTAAATAGTCCTTCTGGAATGTCCATTAATTTGAGTATGGTAGGTCGTGCTCAAATGAATCTTAGTACCAAGAACCATCTAAATAATATTCAATAATTTTTATATAAAATGGGGATCATGGTAAGACACTATTGAAAGTGGTGTTCCATTATGTCTTATAACATCATTAATATAGAAGATTATGAGGATCTCAATAGTTAAATATTCTCTGATAGAGAGTAAATGTGAATAATTTTTCAGTTTATTGATAATTATACATATTGAATCATCCTATATATGAGTCATCATTAGTCCTGTAATAAAGTACATAGTAATGTCATACCATTTAAAAAAAGAAAAGGAAGAGGCTTCATGAATCATCCAGGATGATGTATCTTAGTGTTTACCTATTGAAATATCAATCATCTTGATATATAGTCTCTAATATCTAGATTCATGTTATCCCACCAAAAATGTTCACTCAAATCCCTATACATATTTATACTATCAAAGTGTATTGCGAAATTCAAGCTACTAGTGTCATCCAAAAATTTACTTTTTAGTTTAGGTATAAATGTGACACATATTATCAATCCAAATTTTATGATTCCATTGTCATAAGAAAATTATACCCACTTACCATCATTCAAAACTTTATTTTTTTTCTAAAAATTCAAATGGTTAGATTGATAAATTTTTCTCTTAACCAATAAAGATGGGTTTTCAATATTTTAAAAAATGAGTGATGTATCTCTATCCTTAATAATTTCCATACTAATGCTTACTAGATCCATGAACATATGATCCTTCTCAATCCTCATTTAGGTCAGAACACCATGATCTTTCATACTCAATGCATCTTCTCCCATATTTTCATTCCATTAGTGACAATGTATTGAGAAATCATAATCCTTGATTATCTCAAGACATATCCTTTTCTTCATGTTGATATCTTTCTATGAGAAGATATATTTTAGGATTATATGGTATGTGTATATCTCACAACTTTCACCATTGAGATAATGTCTCCATATCATCAAAGAAAATATTACAGATACCAACTCATGATCTTGATTTGGGTAGTTATATTCATAATCCATCAACAACCTTGATGAATTTGCACTGAATTTGTCATTTTTTCATAAGGAAAAAAACCTAGTCCATTATTCAATGAATACCTATATATAACGAACCCATCATTTCTTGATGATAAAGTAAAAAATTGAGAAATTGAACAATATCCTTTTCAATACATAAAAAACATCTTCAAATTATATTTTCCAAACAAAATTAATTCCTTTACATGTAGTCATTTTTAACTAGTTACTTAATCAGGAAAACATATGAATGCATATCCTATAGTAACCAAGAAAACAAAGGAAACTAAGAACAAAATTTTTTTTATTGGTGAATACAATTATCTTACTTCATTTGTATTCTTAGGACTATATGAGATCCCATCTAGGGAGATTATGGAAACACAAAACCTCTTTAAGATATAAATAAAACATACTAAATTTCCCATATATCTCTTTTCCATTATGAGTCTCTAGAATGTTTCACTTTTGATTCTCATGGTCCTCATTAACTTTATAATACACCAAGATATCATCAATGAATATGAGAATAAATTTATCAATATAGTCCTTGAATACTCTATTTATTATATCCATAAAAACCAAGGGTGAATCAGTAATTCAAAATGGAATTAATGTAAACTCATAATGCCCATACCACATTTGTAAGTTTTTTTTTGAAATTTTTCATTCATTACTAACAATTTATGATTCCAATATTGGAGGTAAATATTTTAGAAATATTTCTCAACGTGAATTTTATCTAATAACTTATCAATGGTAGGAAGATGATACTTTTTCATTATCATAATGGAATTGATTTACCTATATTCAATGCACATCCTCAGGGATCTATGTTTCTTTATAATGAAGATATCAAGGGCTCACCAATGTTAAACACAATGTAGTATAAATCCATTATAACAAAAGTCACCTAGTTTTTTATTCAAATCCACTAACTCTATAATGGCCATTCTATAGGTGGCCTTTGATACTAAACTCGTATTATAACCTAAATTGATAGAAAACTCGCTTTCATGCTCTAGTGGATGTCTATGTTACTCATCTCAAAATACATCAATGTATTCATGTACTATAGGTACATACTAAATTTGAAGATTAACTTCTCTATCAATTAATTTTTTTATCTTCCTCCCTAAAAATATCATTCATAAGAGCTACTGGGGGTGGATCTGAACATGACATAAATGATGAAGTGACCAATCTGAAGATCAGTATTTCCATATCATCATTATGAATTTTAATTTCCTTCTCCTTACAAATAAAATCATTCATAATATTCATAAATTCATTCATACCAATAGTTATATTAATTTCAACCATTGGTATAACAATAAAGTATGCAAATAGATAATATTTGTGTGTCATAATGGGGAATTCTTGACACATCCGTATTGTAGTGAAACTTCCCCTAGGAGAATAATAACTCCATTATTAAAATAAATTAGAAATTTATAATTTTAATTAAAAACTGTTTAAATATATAAGAGTATGAAGAACTAGAATCCAATAAATCATTCGATAAATTTGATGATATGATTAAAGTACCTACCAATACATCATTAGGAACTTCCACCTCAGCTTCAGTGATCATGTAATATTTTCTTTCTCCTCTTGGCATATTCTGTGGTAGATTTTCATGATTCATGGTACATTGGTGAGAATAATGGCCAAATACATTAAGATTAAAGAACTTGAAATCATTTATTTATTTATAATCATTGAATTAATGATACAGATGACCCTTATCTCCACAATATCCTATTCTATTCAAGAATTTCCCATGATGATTCTTTCCACAGTTTTCATAAGGTGAAAATTTATTCATTCTCTTTTTCTTCAATAATTCATTCCCTCTTTCTTGGTGATAAGATTCCCTATTATTATATTTTTTATTATGTAAAACCCATGTGATTACATCTCTATTTTTATGGTGCGTAAACCTATTTCATCATATAATGAAAATGTTTGAAAGACTAGCACCCCTAAAAAACGTGGATTAAGTCCCTCAAATAAATAGTAAATATTACAATAAGAATTTCATATATAATCCATAGAATACCTAGATAATAGTGTATAGGTAGCTCATACTAGGAAACATTTTCTTCTTCCTTTTTCTTTAATATAAGTAACTTCCACTTAATTTCAGTTTTATACTCATTATGGAAATATTTATGGAAAAAGGAATCCTTAATAGAATTCCATTCCATGAGTTCTATTTTCTATCCCCATATTGTTCTTGATCAATGCCCACTATTGGTCTACATCACCTTTGAAATAATACACTAAAAGTATAAGATTTTACTTTTCATTATATAAAAATACCATAAATATATTTTCCAGAGACCTAATCTATTTCTCAACTAAATTTTGTTTTTTTGTCTGTAAGGAAATGAAATTAAAAAATAGATATTATTTTTATTTTAAAACATTAAACCCCATTATTTCCAAAAACATATTTTAGGTTTAGTGTTTTAGAGTATAATTTTATAAATAATACGTAACAAACCCATACATTTCAAGTGAATACTATTAATCATTATTCATTCCCCCTAAAGAAAACTTTATAAAATAAATCATGTTTTCTTTTCACTGAATCATATTCACATTTTTTATCTTGACATCCTACTTGTCCCAAATATTTATTAAAATCATGGGAAATTTATTTTTAAATGTTGTGTGGGAAAAAATCATAGAAATTAACATAGAAGAAATAAATTATTTATCCATAAGTATATATATAAATTTTCTCTTTTCAAAATATAATTTGGGCACAAAACAAAACTTTCTTACCTATGAAATAAACATTTTTCAATTAAATCTTTAAATAATATCATGATAAATTTTAAATGGAAAAATTAAAACCAATAAATTAATTAATGAAAATATAAAAAAATCATGAAAATATTTTCACGAAGTTATACTTTTCACCCTTAAAAATAACATACCTTGTGAAAGAATAAGATTTATGTAAAAACATAAAAACACAATAAAACATATAGGAAACTTGGTGAATAATTTTCTTATCATACTAACCTATTATTTAACCCTCATGTATACAATATTATGTGACCCTCATGACTATAAAGAAATAACCCTCATGATTATTATTAGATGTAACCATATCTGTTACACTTGAAATAAACATCACAATAAACTTCCAACACACCCAATGCAATTGAGGGATATTATAGAACATAACATAATCATAAAACATGCATAATTTCTTCATAAAAACATCCATTGAGGAAAATAACTTATTTTTAAATAATATTTCACATTTAAAAGGATAAAAAGTTATTGTAAAATATACATTTAATATTTTATATGAGTCTTAAAAACATTAAGTATTTATGAAGGTGGGAAAATATGATCATGTCTTATAGGTTAAAAAATATATTTAACTTTTGTAAAAAGAAGAATCAAAAGAGAAGACTCATCACATACAATATTTATCTTACTAAATAAATAAATTATCTTAATTTATACTTGAGTTATAAAATTTTTCATGTTTATTATTCCATTTATATCACTTATTACCATGTTATAGGAATTTCTAAATTATTTAAGTTCACGTCAGACGTTTTGGTAATATTTAGTTCTGAAGTCCAAAATGATTTAGGTATGTGGAAAATGGTCAAAAAGGCCATTAATAGATGATATAAAAAATAAAAAACATGACATAATTAAAATTAAAATTAAAATTATTTTTTAAAATCTATCCATTAAATATGGTTACAAAAAATGAACTACGTTATAATAATGGTGACTGTAGGTCGTACGTACGCATGACTAATGTTTCCATTTTTGAACTATCATTATAGAAATAAGGTATGAATTATTTTATATTTCTATAAGGATCATAATATCATAAATATCATATTATTTATTTAAATATACTTTTATATATCATTCATCTAATATGGTTATGGAAAACAAATCACATTGCTTCCCGGAGGTGGTCATCCAAATGTACGCACGAATGATGTTTTCAATTTTCTAGTGCATGGAAAGGTAAAAATTTAAGTGATTTATTACCTTTAAAAATGATAAATATGTCATTAATATCATATATAAACATAAATTCCTCCATTATAACCATTCTTGAGAGACATTGATGGAAAACAAATTACATCAGTTTGCGAGGCGGTATCCCAACATACACACAAATGATTAATTATTTTCCATTTTGATGAAAGTGGAGATGGATTTAGGTTATTACTTTAGAATAATAACATCTCATAATATGTAGGCAAATTGAGATATCACTTAATCCTGGTTTAATATGTTCTTTTGATGTAGAAGAATTATCAAAACAAAAATGATCAATTAAAACGTATATCATCTTTAAACAATCTCCTTTTATTAACACCATAGGATGAATAAGGTTGGTGTTATGCCTAGATCAAGAATTATATAAACAAAGGAGTGATTATAAGAAGGGATATTTTTAGATATTTTATCAATATAATTAGTTTATATGTGTTATTAAATGGGATGAATGGGTTCTATTTTATAGGAGAGGGGAGAGACACTCTTCAAATTTCTCAAAATATTAAATTAATATAAACTAATTGGAAATTCCAAATGGCTAAAAAGTGATTTATTTCAAATATAAGATGAGTATAGGTCCAAATAATCTCATAAAATAAATTTTTATATGTTTTGGTCATATTAGTTTTCTTATCATTTAGTTTTAACAATTATTTAACCCAGTAAAAATTTTACCGATACAACATTGAGATTTTCTCTCAGAGGCTCAATATTGTTTCTATAAAATAAAAAAAGACCCTTAATTGGATAATTTCTGATATTTTAATTCTTATCTTAATAATTTGAAAGAATATATTATTTTTTTGGAATTTTATATCATTTAGTAATATAATATATTTTTTTAAAAAATCATTATTGTCAATTTTTACACTATTCATTACTTAGACATTTAAAAATATAAATAAAACACGATAACCTTGAAAAAAACCTTTTCAAAAATATATAATATGTATCACGAATATTTAATTTTTTTTACATTAATTTTCTCATAATATATTTATTTTCTGATTTTCAATATCATTTATTTTATTTTTTAATTAATTAAATAATTATTTCCTTGGTGTTGTGAATGAATTTAAGGTAATTATTTTTAGACAAATAATTAAAAAAATTATCATTTTGAATAAGAATCTATTATCCTTAAAAGTTATTTTAATATTCGAACATATCTTCCAGATACCTACATATTAAAAATATTATACTTATTAAAAACAACAGTGTGCTATGTTTAACTTTTATTTAAATAAAATATTATAATGAAAATTTTCTAATCCATGTGGACATAAATGATATTATAACTAAACCTTAAATTATTATGGATAAAATTATACATAAAATAATATTGGGGAAGGCTTTCAGGTTATTTTCTAGTCCTTCTCATTTTATTTTTAACCATAATTATATGATATATCCATTAAAGTGGTAATAAAAATTACTTTGGTTACTACTCATATTGTACAAAAATAAATGTGAAATAATTAATAAACATGAACCTAATGATTCCAAATATGGAATCAAATTTTTTAAAATTCATAATACTTAATTTTAAAATTTTAATTTTAAAATATATTTGTAAAGTGCATAGCAAAATAATTTATTTGAAAAAATTCTCCTTTTAAACCTAAAATGATTTTGTAATAAATTTAAGTATAAAATACATTAAAAAAATTATATTATTATAAATCAATTTGAACTGATTAAAATTTAAAACTAATCTAAAATATAATAATAAATTTTAAAAGATTTAAAAATATAATATAGTTTTCATTAAAAATCGGTATTTTTCAATATTCTATGAAAAATAAATATTTTTATAAAATTATAAAATAATTATAATAAGAATATTTTGACATGATGAAACAAAAAAAGTGGTTTATTTTTCAAAATAAATTTTCTAAAAATCTAAGAAATTAATTGTAAAATTAATTCACAAAAAATAATAAAATAATTTTGAAGGAAAATATTTTTTAAGATGATTTCAATTAAAATTATGATATTATTTTATAATCATTTAACAATAAATTTATAATTTTTTAAAAATAATTTATTCCTATACATACCCGCTAATTCAATAACTAGGTTATAATGGTCACATTTTAAAGAAGAATATTTTGTTGTTCATTTAATCTTGATGTGGAATATGTTTTATGTTATAAAACATATTTTTATATTTTAAAATATGATGTTTTTACATTCTCTCACCCACATTGATAAAATGTTTCCCCATAATTTTGAAAATGGGATTCGTAACAAGGGTTTCGCTTTAAAAAATTTCTTTATTGAAAACCCACATCATAAAAAAAAATTGATAAGTTATCCTTTTGAAAGAAGATTAATCAATGCATAAAGGTTAATTGTGATAATAAATAAAAGGTTTCTATTATGGAATACATGGACATGGAATAGAAATTACAACTCCCAAATATTTATAGAGAGTGATAGAGATCATGTTTAGGAGAAATTTAACCACTAAAAAACCATAAATATGTGATAGGTTAAAAGGCATTTGTTTTGTAGGTAAGAAAGGTAAGAATAATTTTTTTTGTTTAAATATATTTTTCATAGAGTTGAGGAATTCAATTACTATCTATACTAAAATTAAAATTAAATATACATACATGAATAGTATAGTTTCATCCCTTAACCAATTTCCGCAACAAACTCATCTTCTTATCCAAATGACGAGTAAATTTTTATGCATGAAACACTAGTATCAACTTCTATTATCACAAAATAAAAAAATTTATACCTATATTTTTATTGTTTTTGTAGACATTAACCAAAACCAAAATGGTTATTACAAGATAATATAATTTTAAAAAATAATAATTCATTATATGATTGAAAACTAATTTAATGTTGAAACTTGTATTGTATTTATCAAAGTTCAAAATAGTTCATTAAAAAAATAAATATCATTAAATTTATTCAAAATCATTGTAAAATAAATTTAAAACCCAAAAATCAGATTTATTTGATCACATTGAATTCTATGATTATTTTTAACATTTATCTCCAAATCACATCAATGAATCATAAATTCTCAAGCCATAATTAATATTCCCAAATCATATAATCTCCATGATATGCTAACCATTTCCATAAATAAACTACTTCCCCATAAATCCTAAATAAAATCATTTACGCTTCCAAACAATAAATCAACTATTATTCCCTAAGTAAATTCTATAGTATTTTGTTTACCTTAAAAATATAGGGTTCAAAAAATAATTAACATCTTCCAAAATAACATTAATCACTAACACTAAATATTTTTCCAATAATATGGTTAACTATTAAATAAAAAATATATTCCAAAAATGAACATATCCTTTATCCATAAGATAGTTTAAATAAACAAAAACAATTTCATACTCACTAGGACATCACATAGGATACTGGTATGCATTGCACCCTTTTTTAATTTCTTTTGTAGTTTCAATTCATGTGTCCTCGAAGGACGTGGTGGGTTGTCTCCTAACCTATGTAATGTTCTTTTTTAAAAACAAGAATTCTTATAAAATTCACTGAATTTTGATAAAACTCATAAAAAATAACCATATTTTATGTAATATAAAATAAATATTTTAATGACAAAGGTTATATTGTACGTTTCATTTTTAATTCCAAAAATTAAAAACCAATAATTACCATAAATAATAAATGTCACCAAAAATATCATTAGTCACCTTAAATTTTTTGGATTTGGGTGTAGTGAAAGAATCTTATGGGTCATTCCCAATATTTATTTTTATCATGATTGATGATAAATCCATTTTTTTCATGACCATGAACATCCTAATCAATGTAATTGAAATAATGAAATTGTACAAGGGATGGAATTATAAAACCAAGCATTGAATTATCACATATTATTAATAGTCAATTTAATGAACTAAATAAATATCTTGCATGAATTCATTTTTCCGTGATGGATTTGAGAACTGATATGTGATGCACAATCATTGTGTTGTATGAATCTATAGCATGTTCCTTCTATTGATTTCCACACATATTCTACAAATCTCTGAACATCACTGTAGGAATATCAATGTTCTATCATAGAAGATCCTATCACTTGCAACCTTCTCCTTTGATCACCATGAGAATCACTTCCAAAGTGTTTTTCATAATATATCTAGACATTAGATTGGGTGTTGGAGGAAGAACTCTCTCCATTATTGGAATCATTCTTGGATAAGGGATCTCTCTAGGGCTTGAGAGGATTCACAAAATTAGTTGTGTACAACCAACAAAATGAATTAGATCTCTATGAAAGTAATATCATTGGTTCTAAATACCAATAAGATTTAGAAATAAATATTTTTATATGTTCACTTTAATATTTATTTATCCCCTTGTGAAAACCATATCTTAAAATTTTAATAATAATATTATTTCATCCACATGCTCTTAACATGTGAATTAAACTAAATATTATTTAATAATATAATATTTAATTTATATTATTTTTATCAGACCTAAAAACCAGGTCCACCATTCCTCCCTAATATTTATAAATCCTTGGATATTGAATATTTATTTAATAAATAAATATCACTATATTATTTTCTAATAAATAAATAAATATTATATTCACTAAATAAAACATTAGTATTTTTAAAATATTCCACTCACATAATATTCCCTTAAGTAACTAGTGAAAGAATATATGTGATCAAGAATAAATGAATAGTTATTAAACCATGTGCAATAATAATATTTATTCAACTTGTTAAATTATAAAATTTAATATATTATTTATATGAGATTCTAGATACATTTACTATGTGACCCTGTAGGCATCTTTTTTAGTGGCATTAGGATAAGAATACTAAAGGTCAAGGTTAGAATCTAACAACATGGAAAGGCACCCATATAGAAAGAAGTTAATTACAAAATGAAATAATACCTCATACAGATTCTTACGGTGTAATATAATCTTCTTAATGTGATATCTCTAATCAAGTAGGTTGCATGTTGGTGCCATCCACCTATCTGCTCGATTTCTCTTTCATTGATTTTTTTAGAAATCAAACATTCATATAGAACACCAGGACAATGGATTTATTTTGTATATATCATTTCCATTAAAGAGCATGATATATAAACTTTTTTTAAATAATATAAGGGAATAATAATTTCTATTATTACCCATTAGTGCAATATTAATTGTGATGCAACCAATGTATAATACCTCGCTGTGAACTTATGTCATGATGGTTTTCAACAACACATCAAAGTACACAACATATAATACTAATCAATAATAATATTAAAATATAAGGATCAATACACACATGTGAATATTGGAATGTTCAATAACACATATAAATGTGGATTTCCAACTTACAGGTATCGTTATCATAATATGATACACTAGATATTACCAAGGGTGTACACCTTGGGAAGGTTCCTCAAAGTCCAATGATTCTCCAAAAGTAATATCCTGTATAATTTTGCCCTCAAATCATATCATCTGACTATAGAAAATATATTTAATAATAGTATCATAGGACTTCTATGTTCTCATCATACCAGGGAACTACTATAACCTTTTAGCATGCTAGCTACTCTTATGACATTATCACATACTATGTCACATAGAAGAACAATCGTGATATAATAAGGATTTTATTAATATTAAAATATATAAATACATGTTATCATAATGTACACAATAGTTGGTTCAAGGGAAATAACTCTAACCGACTCTCACTTGAACTAGAGCCAACTTCTAACAACCTCCAGTCTACTAGCTCTCATATGAAACTCATGCTACTATAAAGATATGACTTTATTATATGGGTTCATGATGTTATCTTCCATGGGTACTATTTTTACTACAACATCAACCATTTAACAAAAATATCTCAAGGGTTGATACTTCTAGAGAATATGATTTGTCTGTTTTTGGGACCTTGGATCTTTTAAAAAATCCACCACTGCTGTATTATCTTAATATAAGGTGATAATGTATTAACTTATTGATACCAAATCATGCTACTAAAAAATGTTTTTTTATCCTAATGGATTAATTCTCTACATCAAAATCCCATATATACCTAAAATATTCTATAGAATCAGTGATAACTAGATTTTTTTAACTCTTCTAACTCACAAATCCTCCATTGTGATGGAAAAAACATCCTAACTACAATGTCATATCATTCTGATCTATTTGAAATATAGAATTAATATAACCCCTAATGAACATATCATCATCTACTCTATACACTAGAAACCTATCCTTAGTTATTCTCATATACATATGGATAAACTTTTCATCATACCAATGATGTTATCCTGGATCACCTTGATATCTTCCGAACATGCTGAAGGAATATGAAACATCACGTCAAGTATATAACCTAGCATGAATGATTGATCCCATGGTTGAAGTGTATGTGATCTTACTCATTATCTCAATCTCATGTTGTCTCTGAGGACATATTTATTAGAAATATTTAAACCTTGTGACACTAGAACCAGTATCATCTTGGATTTTCCATACTAAATCTATTTAGTATCTTGTAAATATATGTACTTTGACTTAGTCTAAGTAGCCATGGATCTTTCACGAATGCCCATCATCACTAGAACATTGTATGCTTCACCTATGTCCTTCATGGAGACACTTTTTTTAACTGGTACTTAACAGACTGTAATAATGGCATGTCATTTCTAATAAGTAATACATCATCAACATATACTACTTTGATAATGGATACATTTCAACTAATCCTCTTACAAACACATAATTAATATTCCTTCTTAATGAAGCCAAATTATTTTATAGTTTAATCAAATCGATTTTTCCATGACCTTCATGATTTATTTAATCGATAAATGGATTTCTATAACTTGAAATTATATTGGATATCAACGTGAGTAAAAAACCATTTTGGTTATTCCATATATACATCTTACTGATGGTTCCCATTAAAAATCGTTGTTTTGAAATCCACCTTCAAAATCACATAATCATGGTAATCTACTAATTATAATTCTGATGGACTTAAACATGGAAACTTTTGAAAAGGATTCATAGTAGTCAATTCCTTGATTTATTGAAATCATTTTCCACTATCCTTTATTTATAGCTATTTTCTTTACCATCTATCTCTAGTTATCTCTTGAATACAAATTTTCAACCTATAGGATTTACATCAACTGGTGATTCAGCCAGACCCTAAACATGGTTAAAATACATGGATTAGATTTTTGAATTCATGGCCCCTTATCATATTGCAACTTTTGAGCTCTCTATTTCCTCTTTTTAGGAGATAGGTTCATCATTTTGAACCAATAATGGGTCACCATCTTCAGTGATTGGAAAATAATATCTCTTTGGTTCTATTACCCCTATTTTCCTACTATATAGTACTTTTTTTTTTCAAGAACCAATTCCTCCATAGGGTCCTATAGATCCTAATATTGTTCCAACTCTTGTGTATCTTGAGCATAAACTTCATCAAATTTAATCATTCATCTACTATTCACTTTGAGGATGTTCTCCCTACCATGAAAGATGGATTGTATGGAGACATTCACTTTCTTATCTGAGGGATTTCATAGGTAGTCTCCATTTTCATCCTTAGGATAACATATAAAGATACACTTCGTGACCCGATGTGCTAGTTTTTTCTTGATAAGTCCTTAACAAAGGCCTCATAAATCGATACACGTCCATGCAAAAAAACAAGCTTCTTTTAACTCCATAACTCCAAGAGAATTCCATTCCCCAGATTAGTTGGTACCCAGTTTAATGTGTCTTCCATCATTTATAATGAATATCCCAAAAGGACAATAGAAGATCTGCATGACTCATTATCAACCATACCATGTATAACAAAGTATGGTTCCTCCTTTCACTAACAACATTCCACTATGGTTTTTAATGTTTTTTTTGAGTTGAGATAGAATCCCAAACTCCTATAGAATTTCAATAAAATCTTGTTTAAGATATTAACCACTTAGATATCATCAACGATTCTTTATCTACTTTCCAGCTTTATTCTCTTCTTCATTCTTGATTCATTGAATTTATCAGAGGAATCAGACTTATACCTCATCATGTATACATAACCATATCTACTGAAATAATCAGTAAAAGTTATGAAATAAAAATACCCAACAATATCTTATACTGAAAATGGTCCATACACATTAATGTATAATAGTCATAGAATATCTATATCCCTTTATCCATGTCCACTGAATAGCAGTTTGGTCATTTTTCCTTGTAAACAAGCATGACATCTTTCTTGTGGTTTTTTCTCAGACGAGTCTAAATAGACATCTTAATAGAGCTTTTTGAAACAATTCTCGTTTACATAAACAACATGGTGATTCCCTATATAGGTGTTATATGAGTCATGTGAACATGATTTGTTATATATTTACAATACTTTCTTTCCATAATTTGATACATAATGAAAGTTATTTTAATATTCCATACCATAACTTATGTTATCATTATTAAAGAAAAACCTTTTATTTCCATACATAGGAATAAACCCATATTCATTAAATAATGATATAGAAATTAGGTTATTAAGAACTATTGGTACATAATAAAAATATTTTAAACCCAAAATCATTCCCATTGGAAATGAATGGTGGTAGTCAAAAATGGATAGAGAAGATATAATCTCACCATTAGTAGCTCTCTAACACACCTCTCCTCTAGAAATATTTTATAATCTAATTTGTTCTTGAATTTGGATAAAATTGTGAGCACCAAAGGTTTTATCTAATAACAAATTATTATATATTTAAATATAGACTCAATAAAAAATGAGCATTTAGCTTTCCCTTGCATCTGGGTGTAGTTCCTCTTCTAGGGTCCTGGATTTCCACATAAGAAACATACTGGATTTTTTTTCCTTTCCCAACCAATGGATCTTCTTCTTCTTGTAAGGAAATTTATTATGATTTTTAGAATTTTTATGTGTCTTGGGCCCCTTCACATTGTTCTTCCTTTGCTTATTCATCATAAGGATCAAAGGTTTATCCGTCCCCATATCCTTAACCACTTGGAGAATCAATGTAAGATGTTATAAAACACTATCATCATTATTTATCATATTTTAATTAAGTGTAAAACTGGATAAGGTATGGATAGTGATGAATGTAAAATATATATATAAAAATCATCCAGGAATTAAATCCCAATGATGTTTAAGTGTTAAATATATATAATAATATTGACTACATGATACCCAACTATAATAGACTCTCCAAGATTAGTTGTAAACAAACAAATTGAGATCATGTATTTCTATTGTCTTGCCTTCTCTTGTTAGAGATCATGAGGGTGATACATCATGTTATTAGTGTCCAAGTCCCCATGTTGTTTAAAAATATCATTGGTCATGAATGATAACTATAAACATAGAACATATGTATCATGATTCAAATGTTTCTCATATAGAGAAAACACTTCATCACAAGCCTCATATCAAGTTGCATTAATAATTGGTTCTTCCAACACCTAAAATTTCTTTTCAAGGTGAAGTATAGCATGTAGGAACATTTGATACTCTTGGAAATTTGTGCTAGTGAGAAGGTTATCTTCTCAGGTATGGATCACAATGATATGTATGATATAACTTTTTTTTTTCTACAATTAGGAAAAGCATATATTATTTAATTTATATTATAAAATTTATTCAAATAAATAAATAATATATTTAAAATTTCACAATATTTTATCGAAACACAATATTCCTTACCATTGGCTTAAAAATATCCTATTCCTTGGAAACTATAGTGTAAAGGATCTATATTCCATTTCCCATTATCCCAACATCATTTGGTCAAGAAACAATAAAAGTTTTAAGTAGGAAATCCAAATACCAAATATATTAACTCATAGTTCCTTAATATATTGATTTCACTCCCCAATCGTAAAATCTATAAATTATATTTCCTCAACCCTTGCCTCTTAGTTACACAATGTCCAATATTTTATGTAATCCCTTTGTGTGAAAAATGTTAATTCCACACAAAACATCAAGTTATAATTATCCAATAATAGAAATCACCCCAACATTTCCTAGTAAAGTACTTGGATATACTATTAAATTTAACTAATGTAGTGGAAGTATATGCATACTTAATATATATAATTGAAGGATTTTATATTTTATTCATAAATTTCCAATTATTATATTTATTACATGATATTTAATATTAATTGGATTTACATAAGTGATTAACCATGTATTAGATAATACTTACACATAATAGATTTTATTTTATTTCAATATTGCATGATTGTTAATTAATTAATAAATGTGATCGTGAAAAAATATCCTTTATGAAATAACTATGAAATTTGACAAAAATAAAATAATAAAGTGGTATGATCATGAGATATTACTAATGTTTAGTTTATCTAGTGGTTGATAAAATAACCATTGACCTAAGGTAAAAACTCCTTGAACCAATTATAGTTTGTGATATAGCTTTCCACCTATCCACCTAAATAACTCTATGGGATTGGTTTTTCATCATCCCCAAAAATGAAACTCCTCCACTAGCCTAGGACCTCTATACATTACATATTCTTTTACTAAGACACAAGTGAGAGAAAATGGTTTATATAAAAGAAACCATGGGAATGAATTACCTTATATAATAAAAGGATAGAATGCACATAGGAAAAAATTTATTTTACTAATAAATTAAATAAAACCAATCACATACAAAGGTATGTTGTATTCTCACGATCATCCACATGCATTAAATAGATTAATCATTTAAAATAAAACAATAATTTAATTCATAATCATTCTTTCATAAGATAAATCATGATGGAATCAGTTTTTTATCTTCTCTAATTAATTAATTATTTATCTTAATTATCATCCAAATTTCCTTGATATTTCCATCAATCATAATATTAAATAAATAAATATTTTTTTTAAAATTAATTATGTACATCAATTTACCTTGGAGGAAACACGATTAATACCTGTCTAAATCTACCCAAAATGTTTTATAATCATATACGGATCACTATTGTGGCATATGGAATACTCGATTTATCACATACTTCCATGATGTTTACTATCAACATAATTATTACACAATTTAAAGATTTTTCTATAACAAGTTATGATTTAATAATAATAGAGTAATATAAGTCATATGAATCACATATGGTATGGATATATGAACATTAGAAATAAATTAATTAAACAGTTTTATATTTATTTTACAACTTAGAACAGAGAACATCCTATAAACATAATGACCACACACCAGAACATATTGATAAGGTTTTCATAGTATAATAAACTAATTTTAATAATTTATAATTTGGTATAAGTACATGGTGTGTAAAAGAAAAATAAACAGTGTGTATTTCACTCACTATATATCTGAGGAATATTCCTAAGGACTTATTATGTAAACCATGATTCAAAAAAATTGGAGTACACATCGTGTATGAGGACTACATGATGTGTGGTCTCTAGGTTACATAGTAAATAGTCAAGTAAGATGTATATGAAAATACATGGAATGTCAACGACTTAAAGGACTACACAATGTGTATGTGGGACAGATGAAATTTATATCGATTGAACATATCCCATTAGGTCTTGGTAAACATGTGATGAAAGAAATTAAATGCACCATTAGTATTCAATGCACACTATTTGAATTAACATTGAATGAATTCCCCTTGCATTGAATACTAGTACAAAACATGTAACTATAGTTACATGATGTGTACTATTGTGTTGTCCAGTCATTATCCTCAACACCCTTGTATGAGATTCTAATTTTATTTCATTCATAAAAGTAAACTATTTAATTATATCTATATGAATTGAAAGAGGAAGAATAATATATCACTATTCAGTTTAAATAATGATTAAAATTGAATTGAAAACTAAATCAAAAATTAATAAATAAATTAATGATATTTAAATAATTATAAATAATTATGTGAAAACTCTAATACCACATCTTGGTTCTGGGTGTAGCAGAAGTGTGTGATGGGTCATTCCCAACTTTTTTTTTTCATGATCGATGATCATACATATATTTACATGATGATTAATGCTCTAATCAAAATAATTGAAGTAAAGAAAACAAAAAATCAATATAATTCTGAAATCAAGTGATGGATCATCACATATTATTTATAATTAATTTAATTTGTTAAATAATTACCTTTCATAAATTATTTCTACATTGATGTATCTTAAAATAGATCTACATTTCTCTATCATTATGTTTTAGGAATCAAGAGGATATTCCATCAGGAGGTGTGCACACATATTCCAAAAAATATCTGGAACTCATAGTAGGAATCTCTGCATGCTATCATGAAAGATCTTATCACTTGTGTTGTTATCCTTGGATCACCATGAGAATCACTTCCAAATCATTCTCATTGATCTCTTTAGACTCGATAGAGATAGGTGGAGGAAGACGAATCTCTATTTTTGGGAGCGTTCTAAGAGAAGGGATATTTATAGGGATTTAGAGGATTTTATAATTTTTGTGTGTGAAACTAAAAAAATGAATTGCACCTCAAAGAAAATAATACAGTTGGGATTAAATAACTTTAGGGTTTAGAAATAAATATTTCCACAAGTTCCCTTTAATATTTATTTAATCCATTATGTAACCCTATGTCTTAATATAATAATAATAATATTATTTCCTCGATACACACTTAACATGAAAATTAAATTAAATATTATTAACTCAAATTATATTAAATATATATTATTACTCACTAAAACTAAAAATTCAGTCCTCTATTCATCACAAATATTTATCAAGCCTTGAGTTATTACTTTTTATTTAATAAATAAATATCACTACATTATTCATCAAAAAATAAATACATATTATATTCACTAAATAGAAAATAAATATTTATTAAATATTCCACTCATATAATATTCTCTCAAATAACTATTGATAGAATATATGTGATCAATAATACTTGAATAATTCTTAAACCATGTTCATGAATAATATCTATTCAACTTGTTAAATAATAAACAGTAATATATTATTTAACTGAGATTCTGGATATAGTTAGTGTGTGACTATCTATTCATTTTTCTCAGTGGCATTAGGAGAATTAGCCTAAAGCCCAAGGTTATCATATTTAAACCTGTTAAGGAACCCATAGAGAAATAATTTAATGTCAAAAAAAAGTAATACATCATATGGATGCTTACTATGCAATATGATCTTGTTAACGTGATATCTATAATCAAACAAATTTCATGTCGGTGCTGTCAACCAATGTGGTCAATGTCTCATTCATTGACATTAGAGAAATGAAACTTTCATATATAAAACCATGGATATTGATTTATAAAGGCTATACCATTTCCATCAAAGGTCCTTATATATCAACATCTATTAAAGAACAGAATAAAAAAATCCTTTCTCACATTACTTATTAATGCAATATTACTCATGGCTGACCCGGTGTATCCTACATTACTGTGAACATATGTTTTAATGGTGTTTTTCAATACATCAAAGTATGTGACTTATGATACTCATCAATATATTAATGTTTAAGGATCAATACACACATCTATAGATATGAACATCTAATAAAACATATAAATTAGTATATCCCATTTGTAGGTCTCATTATAATAATATATTATACTAGATATAACCAAGGGCTTACACCTTTAGAATGTGCCTCAGTGTCCTATGAGTCTCCACCCCTGATAGCCCATATCATTTTCCCTCAAATGATATCATCCGACTATAGAGTATATATTTAAGAATATTTTTTTATCACTTCTAGGTTATCATCATAGTGGGGAACTACTATGAACTTTTAACAAGTCAGATAATATTAGGAAATTATCCCAAACTATGTTACATATAATAAAAACCATGTTGTGATAAAAAGTTTATAAATATTCAAAACTATGAATAAAAGTTATCATAATGTACACATAAGTTGGTTAAAGGGAACCAAATCCAACAAAAATTCATAACATAAATCCTCAAAAGGTATTTATAAGAAATTGATCTTATGATCAACCATAAAATTATAAACCCATTATGGTATCCATGAAATATAAGATAACCTCACCTAAATACATCTTAATCTCCCAAAGTTATCAAAACCATGTTCGGATAAAATTGTAAGGCCCTAAGCATAAAAAATACATTTTATAGTTATTTTAAATCTATAATTACATTATTTACCCAATTATCATTTAGGTTTTGAGTTTTATAGAATTAGTTCATAAATAATACATAACAAACCCATACATTACAAGTGAATATGTTTACTTAGTATTATTTTTTTCCAACAAACAAAACATTTTTAAATAAAACATGTCTTATTTTTGTTGACTCATCTTCAATGTTTTTAACTTGAAATACTCCTTTTCCCTACTCTTCCTTAATTTCCTGTGAAAAACATTTTAAAATGTTGTATTAGAAAATAATAGTTAGTAAGGGATATAAAATAAATAAATTATTAGTCTATAAATATGTATAAAATTTTTTCATTATAAAAAAACATTTTATTACCCAAGAAATCACCTTTTATTTCCAAATAATTCCATAATTCATTTCATCATAAATATAAAATTTTATATTAAAACCCATAATGGTTTATTTTAAAATATGACAAACTTGTGTAAATTTTTTCCCAAAGTTATACTTTTCACCTATAAATAATAACATAACATATGAAAGTATAACATTTCTATAGAAACATAATAACCATAATAAAAAATATATTTTACTTGGGGAATAATTTTTTTATAATAATTACTTAAGATTTGACCCTCATGGAAACTATATGATGTAACCCTCTTGGGTACCATGAAATAAACCTCATGGTTATACATGTTTGTGACAATCGTAGTTACGCATGTAAAACCTTTATGGTAATCATCAAACATTCCGAATGAATTAGAGAGACATAATGGACCCACAAATATTTCAATTATAGCGGAACTGACCATCATCTAATAAAATTTCCAAGAACAATAACATAATAATTAAATAAGAAAGTTGGCATCTTAAAAACATGCATTTAGGTAAATAACTTATTTTTAATGGATATTGTGCACTTACAAAGGAAAAAATTTTCTTTTAAAATAACCATTTAATATTGTATATGATTATTCAAAATTTTAAGGTGTTTTAAAATTGGGAAACTCATTTCATTATTTATAAGTTAAAAAACATTACTTTTGACATACATAGAAAGAATAATTAAATGAGTATATTTAGTTTTTAAAGAAATTCCATTACCTTGAGTCCAACTCATCATATACAATATTTATCTTCCTGAATAATTTACATAGGTTAATTTATACATTTTTAAGAACATTTTTCATGTTTACTATTCCTTCTATATCACTCATTAACATGTTATAAAAATCACTTAATTATTTTGGTTCATGCTAGATGTTTTGGCTATATTCGGTTATGAAGTCCAAAATGAATTAGGCAAGTGGACTATAGTTAAAGATTACATTATTCCACCATGTATTTAATAATAGTAATTAAATAATTTTTTTTATATTTAAATTAAACTTTTAGACAGATACATTAGATATGGTTTTGATAAATGAAGTGCATTACAATCATTAACACTATAGGTTGTACTTATGCATTAGTAACATTTCCATTTTTCAATGATCATTATGGAAAGATGATAAGTATTATTTTACCTTTTTATAATTATTTTTATATCATAAATTTCATGTTAATTATTTAAATATAGTCATATATATAATTTATGTGATATTGTGATGACAAAAGAATTACATTTCTTCCAAGCGGTGGCAGTCCACACATACACACGAATGACATTATCATTTTCCAGTGCATGGAAAGAGAAAAATTGAAGTGATATATTATCATTATAAAATGATAGATACTTCATAAATATTATATTCAAACATTTATTCCATAATTATAAATAATTTTATTAGAGTTTGTGATGGAAAACCAATTCCAACAATTTACGAGGCAGTAGTCCTCCATACACACAAAAAATTAATTATTTTTCCATTTGTTGGAAGTAGAGACATATATAGGTCATGAAAATGACATAATAAATAGTTTTTATATGTAGGTTACTTGATTTATTATTTTATAATGGTTTATGATGGTTTTATGGATGTGTGATAAACAAAAATATGATCGATTAAAAATGATACCTCTTCTTCAAGAATCTTCTTTTCATAACACCTTAGTACCACTAAGGACATTTTTTTTACCAAAACTAAGATGAATATAATGTGGAGATAGATTCAAAGAAAGTATTTGGTATGATATTGGAGAAATAAAATAGGTTTTTATTTATGAATAATTGGTAATAATGGGTTCATTTTTATAAGATAGTGGAGGGGCACACTTGAAGTTTCTCAAAATATTAAATTAATATAAACTAATTTCCAATTCCAAATAGATTAAAAATAAGTTATTCAGAAAATAATATGAGTATGGGTAAAATTATTCCCATATAATAATTTTTTTTTGAATAGTTAAGTCACATTATTACTCTTATTGTTTAGTTTTAACCATTATTTTACCCCTTTAACTCTTAGCATGGAAACATTGAATTTTTCTCTTTAAAGGTAAATATGTTAATAATAAAATTCATAAATACCAATAATTAGTTCATGGTTAATATGTTACACCTTATCATATTGATTTTTCCAAATACCTGAATTTTAAAATTTAATATATTTTAATAAAATATTATTTATTTTTAAATATCATTATTGTCAATTTTCACACTATTCATTACTTTGACTTTTAAAAATATCAATACAAACAGATAAATTTTGTAGCACCCAAAGTTTTATGTATATATCATTTTCCCCTTTTTTATGTGTTTTAAGTTCTTGGGATGAGTTGGGATGAGGTTGGGAGAGTTTGGAATGGTTTTGAATAAGTTTGGATGATTTTATAAGGGTGGACAGTTTAAGCACAGTTAGGAAAAACCATGCAGGTTCTCCAGGTAACTATACAGTGGGAGATAATGGGATTCACATAGTTTTCCAAACTTTGTGCGACAACTTTGAGGTATCCCTTCTCTTGAGGTAGTTTCATGCGCATGGTTAGAGCACGGTTTTCCAAACCGTGCGGGCTAATCATACGACCACTTAAAAAGGGGATTCTTAATTCTGAGTTCACTAGGGCTTGAACTATTTCACTCCAAACTTCCTCTTACTCGAGCCTCACTTGGTATTTTCAGTTCTCAAGGATTTTAGTGGTTCTCCCACTGATTTTTTAATCAATTAGAAGGGGTTTCAAGGTGATTTGAAGGCAGTTTATTCCAGTTAAGTCTCTCCTCTTGGATTCTTCTTGGTTTCTCTCTAGATCTACTCTTCTCTCATTCTTTTTTTTCTAGATCTACATATTTAGAATGTATATATAAGGTTGTTTTAGCATATAGTGATTATTTTAGGGCTTTTTGATAATAGAGAAGAGTATCTAGAGTGGTTTTGGTGGTGCATTCGCCAAATTCGTGGTGCGATTGCTCGTGGGTCGATTTCGTTGAAACCCTAAAGGTGGGTGGGTTATCTCTGATTCAACTTGGTTATAAATAGTTAATTTGGTTTTAATTAATTTTTTTCTTGAAATTTATTGTGAATATGATGTGAGAATCTTAGTGTAAACCCATTGGGTGAAGATTTTGGGATTTTTGGGTGAAATGGGATATTATTGAAATATGGGTTTTTTTGTATGATTTTAAAATGTATATTTTAAAATTTATTTTTTGGTGGATTATAAAAATGATCTGTGAAAATGGTTTTCAATAAAGATGTGGTTTTATTGAATTTTGGTTTGGCATGGAAAATGGTAGAAGGGTGTCTTCAACAAATGGTTGATTTATTTAAGTGAACTGGAATGTGTTGGAAATGGTTGTGTGCTTATTTTGTGGCCTTGGTGATTTATTCTTGTTGGTGATTAAGTGTTATGGCTTGTGTTTATTGTGTGGAAGTGGGCAGAAAGTTTCACTATAAAAGGTGATGGATAGTGCACGAAAGATCAACCATTATGGATAATGGTCAGAAAACACCACTTGTTGGAAATGTAGTGAATGATTTGGATGAAAGCTCCACCGTTTTGGTTTCCTTATTGTGTATTGCTTGGAAAGGTGGAATTTGTTGGGATAATGTGTGATGGTGATATAGCTTATGGCATAGTTGTGGATTTTCCTTATTTGACGTGGCTTGTTAAGGGTATGTTTGGATTGTGGTAATGATTGAACTATTTAATGTTTTATATAAACTGCTTTATACAAATGTGCTAATGATTTTTTCCTAGTGGAATGTGTGGGGGAATTCATTAGAGGAAATCCTACTGAGTATCAGTACTTACCCCTACTTTGGAACTTTGGTGATTTTGTAGATGTTGTGTTCCAGGAAACATTTAATGTTAAAGAATATCATTTTTCTAGAGGTTCGACATGATGCTTTGGTGATGTTGAGGTGCTTGGAGCATGGAACTTGGTGTGGAGCCATTGACGGTGTCCTAGTTACTTGGGGTCTTGTTGTGTAGTCTTCTTCTTGGTAATCTGATATTTGGTTTGGTTATATTAGATTTTCGAATTTGTTATGGAATAGTTTGGTTTTCTTTTGGTAATGTATGGGTTGGGTTGTTTGGTTGACATGAATTGTGTAGTTTTTTTGATCATGGATTGTTTGGTTGGATGATTTTATCTTAAGGGACAATCATTTCCCAATTATTCCTAAAGCCATTGGAATTTATTTCCATCCATTGGTTCTCTGTGAATGTCACTTCAGGCCAAGTAGAATTCCTCCTCCCTCTCATGCCAGTGAGATGTGGTTGGATGTTATAAGTGGTATTAGTTTGTTAGGTCCTTAGATTTCAAGTGAGTGTAGTTGTTTAGTCCTTTAGCATTGACTATTGGTCTTGGTGTTGACATTCGTTCTTAGTCTATTCCTTGAGTTTAGATGGTATCTAGTTGTAGGACAGTCAAAACATGGATTCTATTGCATAAAAGGACGTAGATAACCCAATTATACTGAAATCTATGTTACCAAGGAGTTGGTTATATAAGTGTTTGGAGACACTTATAGGCATTGGAAATATCATTGTCATGGGTGTATACAATGAGATGAGCATGAAATGAATGGTAGAATTTACTTCCCACTAGGATTCATATTTCATTAGGGTATAATGATTTAGGATGGGATATGAATGTGTGGATTTTGAAAAATCAGAATTGGGTTTCAAAATGGAAGGATTTGAAACATGGAAACTTGTGGTATGTTGGAAATGTGAACACGTAGAAAGCCTAGATGTGATAGTTACAATGTATTGAATTTGAAAATTTTATGCCTTTCCTCATTAAGGGAGTGGGACTTATGGTTATTTTTGTATTAATAGAAATGGAACTGGGTAGGCATCGTTGAGACCAACCTTAGGAAGCTATTGTAAATGTGGTTGCACCTAAGCCTCAGGTGAACCAGCAGCTAGTGAAGAGTACACTACAAAAAAAAACAGTTTTTCACAGCGCCCCCTTTATCAGTGCTTGTTTAGTAGCGCTGATAAGGTGGGGGGGGGGGGCTTTATCAGTGCTTTTTTTAAAAGCGCTAATAAAGGGTCGACTTCAATTTTTTTTAAAAAAAAAATATATTAATATATTAATATATAAATATAGTTATATTGATATATAAATATAATATATAATTTTTAAATATATTTTAGATAAGTATAAATATACATTTACACTTATTATACTTAATATATATGATATTTATTGAAAATGGATTCTTAAAAAATTAAAAAAATATTTTTAATTAATAATTTTTTAATCATTATGGAGTAATAGTCATTTAATAACAATTTGAAGACTAAAAAAATTAAAAAAAATTAAAAAAATATCCAAAATATGTTGAAAACGCAACTCAAACTTCAAACGGCCATAACTTTTGATCTGAGTGTCCGTTTGAGCTCTACCACAAATCAAATCGAAGCATGCGACGAGCTCTATATCGCTGTGACTTAGGGGAACCCCGGTCAAGGGATTTTCGAGGCCAAAAGAGGTCCAGAAGGCCTCCAAAACTGAGTTTTTAGTCGGGGTACCCCGATTTTTTTAACATTTTGTGGATTTTCAGCCTCGTTTAAGGGGGTTTTATTTGATTTTTTTTGGTGGGGACTGAATTTAATCCAAGATATTACATTCATATTGATATTATGTCTTTTAAATTTCATCATTTTTTATAATGAACTGTTATTTATAATCAAATATATAACAATATATTCATATTTTTTATATATTCACACCTAAAAATTTAATTATAAATATAAATAATAAAATATATTTACATATAAAATATATTAGATTTATCTAAATAATAACTAAAATCCCTTTTATTTAAAATAAAAATATATGAATATTTATATACCTATATATTAATTTAACTATATATATATATTAATCTAACTATATATATATATCAATCTAACTATATATATATATTAATCTAATAACTATATATATATTAATATAAATACATATATATATATATATATTAGTATTACTATAAATATATATATTAATATCACTATAAATATATATATTAATATCACTATATATATATATTCATATAACTATATATATGTTAATATAACTATATATATGTTAATATAACTATATATATGTTAATATAACTATATATATGTTAATATAACTATATATATATATATTAATATAAATATATATTACTATACAAATAAATATAACGAAATATATATATATATATAGATGTAGATATATATTAATATAACTATATATATTAATATAACTATATATATATTAATATAACTATATATATATATATATTATAATATAACTATATATATATATATTAATATAAATATATATTACTATACGAACAAATATAACTATATATATATAGAGATATCATGAAATGGAAGTCAAATCAAAATAGAGTAGTGGTAAAGGCTTAGGCGCGCAAGGGGGAGGTCTCGAGTTCAAATTCAGGGGGAGGCAGGGGCGCGCGTGCATGAGGGAATATAGCAGCAAGTGCTGTTAAAGGGTGAAGGGGGTGCATGGGGTGCGTGGGGTGCTGTACAGTGGCAGAAAAGCGCTATAAAAGGGGGGGCTCAAGCGATATAAAAGCCCCCCCGATTGGCAGTATTTTTTAATTTTTTTTAAATTGTTTTTAAATTTTTTTAACTTTTATCAGCGCTAAAACGAAAGCGCTAATAAAAAAGTGCTAATATAGACCCCTTTATCAGCGCTTTTTTTTAGTGCTGATAAAATGGGTCTTTATCAGCGCTTTTCGGAGCGCTGATAAAGGGGACCCCCCTTTATCTTCTCCGGCTTTATCAGCACTTTTTCTAGTGCCGATAAAGGCCATTTTTATCGCTGATAAAGGCCGTATTATTAGTAGTGGTATAGTGCAAGCTTCTAGGCTATGGAAAGTGTGAATAAAGTGGATGAACCGAAGCATGTAGATCATACAGTCTAGTTTCAAAGGTAGAATCCACACATGTTTAGGGGTGATTTGGAGCCATAAGTGGCTGAATCATGGCCGAAAAAAATGAATAGAATATTTGAATTCATGGTAACACTGGAAGAGATGAAAGTGAAGTTAGCCACATATATGTTGGAAGATCTTTCCCTTCAGTGGTGGGAGTTGGCGGTCCAAGCTGGGAAGGACCAATGTGTGACATGGGAGGGTTTTAAGGAATTTTTTTATAAACAATTCTACCCTCACAAATTCAAGATTCAATGCACAATGGATTTCTTCCATTTGAAGCAAGGGAACATGTCAGTAATAGAATATTAAGATATTTTTATGAAGGTAGTGCGGTTTTCACCTGAGGTGGAAGGTAGTACATCATTGAAAGGATGAATTTTTGAAGCTAGGTTGAACCAGAAAATTTGTTCCAAGATAAAGGTGCAGTGTATAAATGATTACACAGAAATGGGGAATAGTGATATAGTGGATGAGTAGGAGCATTTGTGGGCTACATGCAGGGAAAGTATGTTGGTACCCATAGTAAATAGTGGGAACTCAAACATTAGGTTCAGGTGGAGGATGGACACTTATTTCTAGGGTGGGAGTAAGGCTCAGAATCCACTGGCAGGATTGGTGAATCTTCCTCTGAAGTGTCAAAGTAATTCGGGATATTTTTAGTATGGATCTATGGGGAAAATCAAGTAGGATTATATGAAACAGCCTTAAATATTTCATAATTGTAAGCTGATGGGGAAGATTCAATGGTATTGCTTTTGTGCTCTGAGGTCAGGTTCTCGCAACACTCCTTAAGGGTCGCAGGCATCCTATGCCTTGACGGGGTGGGGGAAACATCATACCCCTTATCAGCATAGAAAATTGGGTCATGGGGATTCTCAGATTACCATGACACCTTAGTAGGGTAATAAAGAGTTGAGCATAGTAAGCAAGCTATTGTTTAGAGCTGAACAGGTTGTGATGGATGATCAGTCAGGACCAACCACTGTGTGAGGTATGGTTCTTTTAAATTCCACATTCATGCAAGATTTTTTTGATATGGGTGCTTCCCATTCTTTTATTTCTTCCTGTGACATTATTTTTTTGGGTTTACATGTGGAAATGATGCATTCTATTTTGAAACTAAAAAGTCCTCTAGGTTAAAGAGAGTTTCTAAAGTTCCTCTATAGAGCATGTTGTTTAGTTATGGACAACATTGAATTGATGTGTTATTTCTCAGTTCCTGAGATGGATGCCCATGAAATAATCCTGGAAATGGATTGGTTGGCGATGTTAAAGGCCCACATTGATTGATATGTGAGAATGATTAGTTTTACAATGGAGGATGGCGTTGAAAACCACCTTAGAGGGGAGAAGAAGGAAAATATGGGTGCAAAAAAATTGTTGGCACCAGATCTTGGAACCATCTCATATCCATTAATGGTTTTGTCATTGTAATTAGTTGAAGGTGTTGAGTAGGGTGTTCTTCCTATAGTTGTGGATGAGTATATGGATGTTTTTCCCAAATAATTCTCAGGGTTTCCACCCGTGAGAGAAGTGGAGTTTAGGATTGATCACCTTCTGGGGACCTGTCTGATCTCACTTCTGTCTTACCATGTGACACCAGTATGATTGTGGGAATTAAATGTATAGATGGAATAGTTAGAGAACAAAGGGTTCATCCGACTTAGAACTTCTCCGTGGAAAATGCTAGTTTTGTTTGTTAAAAATGAAAATGGAACTCTATGGCTCTATGTTGATTATCAAAGACTTAATCAGGTTACGATAAAGAACCGATATCCACTTCCATGAATTGATGATTTTTTTGACCAACTGAGGGGAGCTCAATGGTTCTCCAAGATTTACTTGAGGTCAAAATATCATCAATTGAGGGTGAGGAAGGAAAATATTCCTATTTTTTTTTTCAAAAGTAGATATAGCCATTATGAGTGTGTTGTTATTCCCTTTGATCTAACAAATTCACTAGAAGTGTTCATGGTATTGATGAATTTGATATTTCAAAGATATATAGATTCTTTTTTGGTGGTATTTTTTGATGATATACTGGTGTATTCGAGGACAACGGTAGAGCATGAGCATCACTAGGCGATCATGTTGGGGATCTTGAGTGATCATCTGTTGTATGAAAAACTGTCAAAGTGTGACTTTTGGATATAGGGTGTTTGTTTTCGTGGCCATGTTATTTCTAAGAAAGGTGTTTCAGTTAATCCGGAAAAGATAGAGGCTACTATCTCCTGGAAACCACCAATGAAAGTTTTTAAAATACAGAGCTTCCTTGGTCTAGATATCTATTATCGGAGTTTTGTTCATGATTTATCATGTTTGGCCTCACCAATGATAGCTTTGACAAGGAAGAATACCCCATTTCAATGGGAAGAGAAGTTTCAGAAAATATTTGAAGAGAGAAAGGGTCACCTTACATCAGCACCAATATTGGTTTTTCCTAAACCAGGGAAAGGGTACATGGTGTGTTGTGACGCATTGGGATCAGGGTTGGATTCTATTCTCATGTAGGGGGACATGTGGTTGCATATGGCTCATGAAATTTGACGTTTCATGAGAATAACTACCCAACACATGATTTGGAGTTAGTGGCAGTGGTTCATGAATTAAAAATGTGGCGTCGTTATCTATTCGGTGAGAAATTCACATTGTTTACCGATTAAAAGAGCTTAAAGCGTATTTTGTCACAGAAATATTTGAACTTGAGGTAAAAGAGATGGATGGAATACCTCCAAATGATTGATTTTGACTTAATGTGCACACTAGTTAAGTGAATTTTGGTGAAATATACTTTAAGTAGAAAATCATATGATTAGTTAAATAGGCATCAGATCAATGGTAATTAATATTGGACATAGACGAAATACGGTTGGAATGTGAGGACCATGTTGAAATAGAGGTCTTTTTCTAGTTTCTTTGGTTCCTAAATTGGTTAGTTTGGTTAAAGCGGCACAAACAACTGATTCTGAGTGTATGGCGATGAGGTCAAAACTCAATGGTGGGGAGACCATTGAGGGTTGGCAACTGAATGGGAATTCAGTCTTGTGTTTTCAGAATCGGATGGTAGTACCTGTGGATTTTCAAGAAGAAATTTTCATAGATTATCATCATTCTAGGTGGGTTTTTCATCCTAGAATTCATAAGATATATAATGTGTTGAAAGCATAGTTTTTGTGGGCTGGTATGAAAATGTGAGTGGCCAAGTTTGTTTCGAGATGTTGGACTTGTCAGCAAGTTAAGGTAGAGCATTAGTGGCTAGTAGGAATGTTAAAATCTTTGCCTATTCCAATTTATAAGTGGGATCAAATAGTGATGGGTTTTGTGATAGGTATTTCGAGAATGGTCAGGAAACACAATTCCATATTGGTGATTGTGGATCGGCTCACAAAGTTTCCCCATTTTATCCTAATTTGTGAATCTCATATGGTGGAGGATCTTTCAAAAATCTATATACAAAAAGTGGTAAAGAGGCATGGTGTTCCATTTTTGATTTTATCAGATAGAGATCTGATGTTCACATCACGTTTTTTGAAATCCTTGCAGCAAGCCTTTGGGACATAGTTGATGATGAGAACAACATATCATCCTCATATGGATAGCCAATCTGAGAGGATGATACAAAATTTAGAGGATATTCTGAGGGCTTGTATGTTGGATTTTTGTGTTTTATGGGAGGATCACTTAACATTGGTGGAGTTCTCCTATAATAATAGTTATTAAGATTCAATACATATGGATCAGTTTGAGTCATTGTATAGGTATCAGTGTCGTTCTCCACTATGTTGGGTGGAAATGAGTGAGACTTTGATGATTGGAGCGATCTTTATATAATAGATGATATAGAAGATTATATTGATTATAAATAGGTTGGATAAAACTCAAAGTCATCAGAAATCATATGTGGACCATCATCAATGACCATTGTTGTTTGAGGTGGGTGATCATGTGTTTTTGAGAATCTCTCTTAGGTTGGGACATCATCAGTTGGGAAAGTTGGGTATGTTATCTCTGAGGTACATTGGGCCTTTTGAGATACTTTAGTGGATTGGAGAGGTGGATTATAGGGTGGATTTACCACCACGGTTTAGTGAGATAGACAATGTGTTTCATGTGTTATAGTTGAAAAAGTATCCACCAGATCAGGACCATGTGATTTATTGGGATCATGTTGAGCTAGAACCAGACCATTATTTGGTGCATGCATTGGTGCAGATTGTGGATAGGCAAGAGATTGTCTTGCATTATAAAAGAATCAGTCTAGTTTATGTTTTTTTGGAAACAAGGTCAGATTAGGGAGGATACTTGGGTGTGGGAGAAAGATATGATCAAGCAATGACCCATGCTCTTTCGACAAATAGATAGTTCTCTAATTTCCAAGGATGGAAAGTCAAATGGTGGGGAGAATAGTAGAACCCCCAGTTTGAGTTATGTAACATTTTTTATGGATTTTTATGTGTTTGAAGTGATTTGGATGATTTTGGAAGATTATGGGAGATTTTGGAATAGTTTTGAATAAGATTGGAGGCTTTTCTAAGGGTGCACGACTAGAGCACGATTAGGCAAAATCGTAAAGGTTCTGTAGATAAACGTGTAGGGGGAGATAGTGGGATTCACATGGTTTTCCAAACTGTGCAAGACAATTGTGCGGGACCCTTTCTCTTGAGGTAGTGACATACGCACAGTTAGCACATGGTTTTCAAAACTCTGTGGGCTAAATGTGCAGCCACCTCAAAAGGGTATTTTTAAATCTGGGTTCACTCAAGATTGACCTACTTCACTAAAAAATCCCTCCCACTCGATCCTCACTCATGATTTTCAATTCTCAATGGTTTTAGGGGCTCTACCACTCATTTTGTAAGTGATTCAAAGGGGTTTCAGGGTGTATTGAAGGTGGTTCCTCCCAGGTAAGCCTCTCCTCTTGGTTTCTTCTTGGTTTCTCTCTAGATCTACTCTTCTCCCTTTCTTGGTTTTCTGGATATACATTCATTGCATGTAGATATATGGTTTTTTTAGCCTAGAGTGATGATTTTAGGGATTTTTTATGACATGGAAGAGGTTCTAGAGTTGTTTCATAAGTGTATTCTTCAGATTTGTGGTGCGGTTGCTCATGGGTCTATTTCACCGAAACCCTACAGGTAGGTGTATTCTCTCTCAATTACACTTAGTTAAAACTAGTGAATTTGGTTGATTTTTTTTTCTTGAAACTAATTTGGAATATGATGTGCAAATATTGGTGGAAACCCATTGGGTGAAGATTTGGGGATTTTTGGGTGAAATTGGATATTATTGAAATATGGGTTTTGTTGTACGATTTAAAAATTTAGATTTTAAAATTTATTGTTTGGTGGATTATGAAAATGGTTTGCGAAAATGGTTTTCAATAAAAATGTGGTTATATTGGAATGTGGTTTGGCATGAAAAATGGTATAAGGGTGTCTTCAATAAATGGGTGATTTATTGAAGTGAATTGTAATGTGTTTGAAAATGTTGTGTGTTTATTTTGTGGCCTTAGTGCTTTATGCTTGTTGGTGATTAAGTGTTATGGATTGTGTTGATTGTGTAGAAGTTGGTGGGAAGTCTCACTACAAAAGGTGATGGATAGTGGAAGGAAGATCCACCCTTATGGATAGTGGTCAAGAAGCACCACTAGTTAGAAATGTAGTGAACGAGTTGGATGGAAGCTCCACCGTTTTGGTTGTCTTGTTGTGTGTTTCTTTGAATGGTGTTATTTTTTGGGATAATGTGTGATGGTGCTATGGATTTTGGAATAATTGTGGATTTTCCTTTTTTGACATGGCTTGGTTAGGGTATGTTTGTCTTGTGGTAATGGTCAAACTATTTAATGTTTTATATAAACTGATTTATATAAATGTGCTAATAGATCTTTCCAAGTGGCATGTGTAGGGAAATAATTTGGGGAAATCCTACTGAGTATTATTACTCATCCCCTACTTGGAAATTTTTTTCTTTTGAAGATGTTGTGTTCCAGGACATTGGTAAGGGTAAAGCATCTCATTTTGCTGGTAGTTCGACATGATGATTTGGAGATGTTACGGTGCTTGGAGCATAGAGCTTGGTGTAGAGCCATGGATAGTGTCCTAGTTCATTTGGGTCTTGTTGTGTAGTCTTTTTCTTGGTATTATGATATTTGGTTTGGTTATATTCAATTTTGGGATTTGTTATGGAATAGTTTGTTTGTATTTTAGTAATGTATGGGTTGGGTTGCTTGGTTGACATGAATCATGTAGTTTTATTGATAATTGATTGTTTGGTTGGTAGATTTATTCTGAAGGGAAAATCTTTCCCCAATGATTCCTAAATCCCTTGGAATTTATTTCCAGCCTTTGGCGCCCTGGGAATGTCTCTTAAGGCCAAGTAGCATTCCTCCACCCTCTCAAGCCGAAGGGATGGGGTGAGATGTTACAAATTTGAATGAAATATTTTAATACATCTCTATCATATCATTATAATATATTTAATTTTTTATTACACTAATCATCACATAGTATATTTATTTTGTTTTTTTAATCTCATGTAGTTTATTTTCACATTAATTAAATAAATATTTTATCAGTGTTGTGAAATCATTTAAGTTAATTATATATTAACTATAATTTTCAAATAAATAGCCTTGTTGATGATAAATCTATTATATTTTAAAATACTATTTATAGTATAACATATCTTCTATGTAACACCATATTAAAAATATTATATTTATTAAAAACTAGAGTGTGACATGTTTGAATTTTCTTTAAATAAATTTTTATAATGGTCAGAATCTAAAATTAGTGTCCATAAATGGTTATATAACCAAAAAATGAATTATTATGTCTGAATATTACTCAAAAAACAACATTAGGTCATGTTTTAGGGTAATTTTCTAGTCCATATCATTTTTTACCCTGAATTACCCGATTTACCCATTATAGTGGTGAAAACAATTACTAAGTCACTACTCATATGGTCCAAAAATTAAATTGAAATATCTTATAAATTATAAGCTCTTAAATAAAAATATTTGATCAAATTTTTAAATTTTAAAATATCTAATTTTTATAGTTTAATTTGAAATTAAATCGGCAAAACACAATGAAAAACATTGTTTTAGAAAAATTCCCTTTCGAAACATAAAATGTTTTTATACTAAATTAAAGTATAAAAACCATTTCAAAAACCATAATTGGATTAATTTAAATCTAATTCAACTAATTAAAATTAAAAAAACAAAATCAAAATTTTACACACTAAAAACTTTAAAATTTTAATATTGTTTTAATTAAACATTAGTATTTTCACTATTCATTGAAAAATCAATATTATTAAAAAATAATAAATTATTCATCCTAAGATAATTTTGACAAGATGAAAAAAAAGAAGGTTTATTTTTTAAAATTAATTTTATAAAACTTAGAGATATTAATTATAAAATTAATTCATTAAAATCTATAATAATCATTTTTGAAGAAAACATATTTTTTTAACGGTTGGGGTTGAAGCCTCATTTTATTATTAAAGCAAAGCAAAGACCTCTTTTACTGGGTAGTGGGAGACCCATTACATAGCCCGAAGGCCCAGTGGGAATTTAGCCCATTACATGGCCCGTAAGACTATTTTTTTGGCCTAAGGCCCATTCTATGAATAATACTACTACAGTACCCGCGCTGCTACAATACGCGCAGTACTCGCCACTGCTATAGTACCCTGTTGCTGCTATAGTTCCTGCCATTGCTATAGTGCCTCACTACTACAGTACGCTACAGTGCATCTATAGTACCCTTTGCCCAATGGGTTTTGAACCCCCATTTTTCATGTTGAATTAAGGGGTGCTTACTACTAAGCCAAACAATCATATTATTTTCTAATATTTTTTTTTTAAAAAATTATATATTTATTTCATAAATAATTTAGACCTATTCATACTCTAAAATTTAATGGCTAGGTTATAATGGCCACATTTTAAATAATAATATTTTTATGTCTGTTTATGCTTGATGTGTCGTATCATGTATGTTATCGAACATAGTGTTCAATTTTAAAAACACAGGATGTTACATATTCCCACCAAATAAAAGGGGATTACATCATATAAAGGGATACAACATAGAGGAATCATGTTTTATGATATATTACTCTATTCAAAATGTTTATTTTACATAACTTGATTAAAATACCCTAATATAGCCATAATTTGATAAGTTTTAATACCAGCTGTAATGGATTCCCTAGTTGGGAAATATCTACATTGGGGATCAGTATTGATACCCTTCTCCCTTGCAGGAGTTATTTATAAATAATTACATATAATATATTAGAACATAAAAGTATGAATTTTAAGTCATAATGTATAATTCCAATTATAGTGTGATACTAAACATAAAATAAACAATTATTCATAGTTAATATTATAATAAAAACATGGTTTCTTTGTAGATATCACTATTTTTAAACCATTCATAATGGTTTGAAAATAAATTTTGAATTATCCTAAACATATCCCATGAGAGTATCATACCAAGTGCATAGTAAGTCCCATTTTTGGGTACCAAGTGATGATCGAGTTAATCCCAATGAACCCTTTTTGGATTTATTACCTATAGGTACATTTTTTCTAGAACCACATATAATTATAGTATCTAGGCATGGATATATTTCACTGAAACACTACATAATATATTCCTTTATGATAAAACACATTTTTATTGAATATTTTATTGATTATAAATGATAAAATTTCCTCAAATTGTGTTAAATATGTTTATATATAAAATATTTGGGGTTAGATCATTCATTTGAAAATTTGATGGAAATTCCTGTTTTACCCTTTATAGTGAACTGTAGTATTTCAAAGATAAATATTTTAATATTTATTATTTAACTTGAAATTTTGTTACAATGTTTCTAACCTAATGGTATACAAATTTTGATCAGGAAATTGGAGCTAAATAGTGCATTTGGTTGGACAAAATAGACCATAAAGTGAAAGGTAGGCTGGACCCACCAGATTAGACATTAGTTCTGTATTTGGGACATAACTTCTTCATACAAGATTGGATTAGGACCGAATTTTGGGAGGATATCTGAAACCAATTTTTTCACAAATCATTGTTTTGGAAAAACATTTGGTTCATGCGTTTTATATGTAAAATGTGTGGTGCAAGTTGGCTTAAAATATTTGGCCGAGGTACCACATTCAAATTTAAAACCTCTTTAAGTTTATCCTCCCCTCCACTCTATAAATTATTTTTTTTCTCATTTGGTGGGGTTGGGACATGAATTAGGAAGTTTAGGTTAGATGATAATTGGATACACTCCAATTATCCAACCATTTCAACAAGGGTATCTCTTAAATCAAGGATCCCTTCGACGAAGCCTTCTTCGTCTTCTTCGTGTTGTAATGGTTTTGTTTGTGTAATAAACTTCTTTGTTCTTATTTTATTTATTCTATATTCTTATGTTTTATTAAAATTTTTTATTCTCCTAATATTTCTAATTGTTCTAGAATCAATATTAGAAACTAGATTGAGTTCCACCCTCTCTAAACCTTTGCAAATGCAAAATGTTTCTACGATGACTACACCACCCATGAAAGAATATTTTTTTTAGTAATCGATTGACCTATATCCTTATTCATTCATTTATTTTAAATCAATGACATAATATAATTAAAATAATATGATCTATTAATTGAGTTTTTAATTTAAAGGAAACTAAGAAAGCAATTTAACAATAAACACAAATCACGCAAGGTCGATAATTGTGTGAATTGTGAGAGCGCATACTTAATTTGTAATTCAAAACCACACGGGATAAATTTGTAGTTTTAAAATATAATCCATAAACTCAATTAATTATAATTTCCAGAGAGGATATGTGCCTTAATTTACCAATGAACATAATCTAACCTTAAAATATCAATCAAACTAGGGTGTTACGATTGCATGTTCTGAAGTTAGCCTAGGGTTAAATTCACTTTATCTTTGTGGTAAAGTTAATTATCATAGGGTTCAAGATTTCAAAAATTAATGGATAATAATTAAGTGAATGTTAATTTAAATTATAATGATAAATAATCGAGTGAATCGATAGAGTTAGATTGATTACTCCTTTTAAAATATTTTCTAAATAAAACATCTTCTTGTTGTGTCTATTTAATCAGACTTCATTTAAAAAAAATATAAAATATTCTTCCAGAAAACTTATGCTAGTTTTATGAATGGTAAACAACCCCCCACATCCTTCAAAGTAGTGTTATTAATCCATTTTATTTTATTTTCAAAATACCTTTAATATGTTTTTAAATTTACTTCCTCATTTGAGAGATGACCTTTGTCAGCCACTATGCTGCACCTAAGTACCCATAAACCTCTAATAATTTGAGGGCTCCCACTGCAACACCTTTAAAATTGGTTCCTTTTTTGGGGAGGCAATTAAATATTTCAACCAATTAGAGGTATTTATTTTATTTTACATTTTATCCTCTTTGTCTCTTCTTTCTTCCTTATTTACCCAATCTGAATTTTTTCCCTTCTTTTATTTTCTTATTCTTATTTTTTGACCATCAACTCAAACTTATTATCTTTTATTTTATTATGGTACAATTTTCTTCTTTTTATTTTTATTTTATTTATGACATGAACTAGTCCCAAATAACTCTTATATATTGATCTTTAGATTGAACATAGCCTTCAGGATCGAATCAGACATTCTCAGTATATGGGAAGTTTCAAAATTCAACTAGTTAGATAATTCATCCACTGTCAGAGCATTAAAATTTGAAGCAATTCAAATTAAACTAAAAAACAAGAATGAATGGATAAAAATAATGGAAATGAACTTAATAGAACCATTCAATAATTGTATGCATCTGATATTAATTATCAACCAAATTTTATTGCATACCCAAATCTCAAATCAAACTTAGAACTGAAATCTGGGTTAATTCACCTTCTTCCAAAGTTTCTTGGATTTTCTGGTGAGGACCCAAAAAACACCTTAAAGAATTTAATGTGGTTTTCTCAACCCTGAAACCAATAAATGTATCCTAATATCAAATAAAACTAAGATAATTCCCATTCTCACTTGGTGGATCTTCAAAATATTGGATGTATTATTTAAAACCTAAAGATGTAACTTGTTTGAATGATTTGAAACTTCTTTTCTTGCTAAGAGTTTTTCCATATTTAAGGACCACATACATTCGAAAGGAGATCTCAAGGATCAAGAAAGACCAAGGGGAATCAATGTATGAGTATTTGGAGTGATTTAAGAAGGTGTGTGCAAGCTTCCTACATCACCAAATCAGTGAGAAAATCCTCTTCCAATACTTCTATGAAGGACTCACACCTATGGAGAGAAGAATGGTGGATTCTCTGGCTAGAGGAGCATTGGTGGAAAAAACACCAGCAGCTACACATGCATTGACTGTCAAGATGGCCCAAAACTCCCAACAATTTGGTGATTGAGGTACACCCCATGTCAGGGGAGTATATTAGGTAAGTCCTTCTTTTATTGAGAGTCATTTTATTGATACCAAGTTAGAATAATTGAACAATATGGTGAGGAAAATTTATTTGTCTCAAAAGACATCTAAATCCACTCCTTCAAGGCCTTGTGGAATTTTCACTGAGACAATCCACCCAACTGACTATTGCCCCCAACTACAAGAAAGAGAAGATTGTGCAGTAGTGTTTCCTGGGAAACCATTTCAATAACAGCAACTACCATATCCCCAAAAGAAGCTTGCTTTCTTTTCTCTAACATACAACCAAGGGTGGAAGGATCAATCAGACATGAGGTAAGTATCTGGACATCAACAAAGGTCCCCTTTTTTATAAAATTTTTAGAAGCCTCCACCCTACCAATAGGGGTTTTAAACAACCCCAAAGGTGATTTGAAGCTCAAACATCCACAAGTCAACAACAAGGGAACTCTCAACCAAAGGTAGATTCTAATACTGATGACCTTTTGAAGCAAATTTTTCTTAATAAATAGAATGAGTTGAAGAGTCAAGGTTTGGAGCTGAGGGAGTTGAAGTCTCAAATGAGCCAGATTGCTACCGCCCTCCATGAACTGGTAAGTAATAATTTTGGAAATCTACATTACCAACCTACTCTAAATCCCAAAGGGAATATCAGTTCCATCACATTGAGAAGTGGGAAGAAAATAACTAATACATCTGCACCTATCATTCCACCAGGATTCACCTTAACTCCAAATAAGACCCATTGAAAACCATATGATGAGCAACCCAAGGAGAAAGATAAAGGTAATAAAATGAATGATGATGTTCCTCATAAACCCCTTAGATTTCCAAACAGAGTTATACAAACCTAGAATATATCTAAAAAGTAAATGCAAAAAAAGTTTTTGGACACATTTAAGCGGGTAGAGATCAACATCCCTCTACTTAAAGCTATCAAGATGAAGGACCCCAGAACACCCTGAGAGGGGAGGGGTGAATGAGGGTGTCAAAATTTTCTTCTTAAAGTTGTATATCTTCTTCCCATGTTTGTAAGAACATATAAAATCTGGTAGAAAAAAGAAAGAAGCGAGATGACACAAAACGTTTACTTGGTTCACAGCAAAGGGCTATGTACAAGGAGAATATGCCGGCTGTGTGTTGGTCATACCTAAATCCACTAATCTTCAATAGTTGTGGAGTACAAGAGTTTAGTCATAGTCACCCTCTACCAGTCACACTTCCTTTACAAAATTTTAGGGATGACTCACCTCTTCCCTTGGAACACTTCCGTAAAATCCCCCTAGCTCACTGATGTGAGAGAAGTCTAACTCAGTTTATCGACATGAAGGTCACTTCAATAGAATGGTATTGAATTCTTTGTCTCTATCCAGTATGAGACACTGCTTGCATCAAGGACCTGAGTATATTATCACTAAAATCTCTGGACACACTGGACTAGTGAACAAAAAAACCCTCCGCAATTCCCCTTACCAATGCTCAACCCTTCACGAAGCTCGCTACCTTTCAAAGCACACCCCTTCACAAAGCTCACTGCCTCGTAGAGAAAACAACCTCACGAAGCTCACTAAGCCAATCCAGAACCCCCCATCTTCATGAACCTCTTATTCATTAAGATCAAAAGCCTTGTTCAGGACTTTGGAAGTCTATTCATGATGCACAAGCTCCCTTATGAAAACCTTTTTCATGGAGAACCCCTTACTTTGTGAAGTCACAACGAACATGGATTTTCTCTCTCAAAATTAATACAGAATGAAGAGGGGTGGACTTTTAGTTATAGGCATGGTCGATGGCGGAGCTCGGATTCTCCAGGCACGAAATCTAGATCAATAAAAATGTCTTCACGGTGCTTCCTCCATCTCGTGAAGCTCCACTAAAATTTCTGATTTGCAGAGCTCGTCATAACCACGCAGCTCTCCGTCAAAAGCCTTCGCATCGCCGTAGAGCACCACTGCAATGCTCCTTCCCTTTTCTATTCTCAATGCTCATCATAATCGAAAATAAACACACTATCAAATCACAATGCTTCATTTCTTCAAAATTCTCATGCATGTCTTCATGAAATCCATGCCTTTTTCCTTAGAAATAAAAAGTTAATTCTAAAAGAATACATTTTTCAAAGCTCAAAGGTCAAACTTTCATAATCTCATAGCACATCACCTAAAATATTATAGTCTTTGGTAAATCCACTTCATGAAGCCTATCTTCACAAAACTCCCACCTTTTCCACATTTTCATAAGGCCTTCAAGAATAACCACTTTTTGCAATGCTTTCTATTATCCAAATGTTGGACCCCAAAAATTTGGCAAACACTGGGAAACGACATCACCTTAAATGGTGCTTACTAATTGACCTGTATGATCCCTTTCCTTGCAATATCTCTGATCATCCATTAGAGGATTTAAAACAAACAAAAACCATACTCCTTTTCCAGCAAAGAATAACCATGGTTCCAGAAATCACCCCCTTTGGGTTTGTTGGCAATCTCTAGATAAATCCACTAATGAGATGAAAATGATCAAAACTAGAACCATTAAGAAACAACTCAACCATCAATCTAAGTCTACATGAGTGGTGATCATTATAGAAAACAAGAGGGAAGACACGAACTGTATTATCATGTGTTCGAATGAAAGATCTCTTGACAAGTGATTCTCCATATTTCCACATTGATGGAATTTATTCATTTCTACCCCATTGGAAATAATCCCAAAGACCGAGATTTAAACATTGTAGAGCTCAGAACAGACTCCCCCTGGATCGTATCTCCCACATAAACCTGCAACACTTCCACAAACAGATTAACACAGTTAAAACAATTTGGGAAGAGGGGAATTCTGAAACCTCTTTAAGCACTGGGAGGTGGCTGAACACTGAGGTTCACCTGATGTTTCTAAAACACAGCCGCTGATAGTGCCTTGGTCAGAATATCATCCACTTTCTTTTCAGTTCCCACATGATTCATTTTAATCACGCCTTTTTCACCTTTTTCCTTGATGAAGTGATATATGTTTTCAATATGTTTTGTACAAGAATGATGAACAAGATTATTCAAAAGATCAATTGCGCTCTTGTTATCATAGTAGATCACCATTTTTTGTTTTACCCCATCACCAATGTCACTCTGTTGTTGCTTCATCCAATGTAACTGAGTTCATGCCTTTGTAGCAGAAATATACTCATCTTCAGCAGTACTCAATGAAGTACTCTCTTGTTTATTTCATAGCCATCCGACACATTTCTTCCCAATATATAATGCTCCTCCACTGGTGGAAATTCTGTCAACTATGTCTCCAGCCCAGTCCGCATCAGAAAATGCTGATAATTAACTATCCCTACCTGCACCAAAGTACAATCCATAATTGTGAGTACCTTGAATATACCCCATGATTTTTTTCACTGTTTCCATGTGTTCTTATTTCAGATTACTCTGAAATCTGGCCACTAAGAATGTGGCAAAGACATTGTCCGAACGTGTTACTTTTAGGTATAATAGGTTCCCAATGATCCTTCTATAAATTGTGGGATCTGCATATGTCATATCCTCATGTTTTCCAATTTTTTTTCCAACTGTAATTGGAGTCAACATTGGTTTAGAGTCATTCATATTAAATTTCTTCAGCATCACCCTTGCATAATTTTCCTAAGAAATGAATGTATAATTCTTTTTTTAATCATTTTCAGCCTTAGGAAATAAGTGAGTTCACTAATCGTGGACATTTCAAATTCTGATTTCATGTGATTTAAGAATTCATCCACTAACCCCTGCCTACTTCCACATAAAATTATATCATCCACATATACCAATACCATGAACTGATATTATTGACAAGTTTTCACATAGAGGTTCTGACCCACTCCTCTTTTGAATTCAAGCTTTCTTAGATAATAATTCAACTGAGAGTGCCATGCCTGTGGTGCCTATTTCAATCCATAAAGTGATTTCTTTAGGTTGAAAACCTTTTTTTTCATCAGTACTAATAATAAAACCACTAGTTGTTCAATGTATAATTCTTCTTCAAGAACAACATTCAAGAATTCTATCTTTCCATCCATTTGATATAATTTATATCCTCTTTGGATATCCATGGCATGAAAAATCCTGACTGACTCTAGTCTAGCCACTGGAGAAAAGGTTTCTTAAACATCGACACCTTCAATCTGGGAGTATCCTTTACACACCAGTCATGCCTTATTTCTAATAACACTTCCATGCTCATCAAAATTTTTCTTGAAGATCCACTCTGTACCAATCACATTGTGACCTTCGGGTCTCTTGACTAGATCCCATGTCTGATTCTTATCAATCTGATCTAACTCTTCATTCATGGATTTTACCCATGATTCATCCTTGTAAGCTTCTTCAAATGAGGATGGTTCCACAATAGATAAAAATGAATATTGTTCATTATTATTCATTCACTTTATTTGTGTGGGTGCACTACTATCCCCAACTATGTTAGATGGATCAATCTCAAATCTTTGACTTCTCTTATGAGGTTCGGTCGAATTCTCTCCAGGCATGGTTTCCTCTTCATATTCTTCTTCTGATTCAAAATAATGATGCGACTCTTGAGTGTTTTGTACACCTTCCTCTATTTCTATATTTTCATTTACTCCACATTCACTATTGTACTCATTTTCTGTCACATCATCATATGAAATCCTTGATGAATTTTTGGTTTTCTCTTGAATGATCTTAACATCGTTGCTTTCGACAATCCTTCCTAAGCATTTTTTGAAACACTTGTCGGCTTTTCTGTTCATTAATTATCTAAGGAAAATTCCTTCATATGCATTGTCACCATACTTCCCTTGGTTTCCTTCTTTGTTGCGGATAAAGAATTTTCTTCCAAAAACATGAAAGTATTTCAAAGAGGGATTCCTTACATGCCATAATTCATATGGTGTCTTCATATCACCCATATAAATCTCTATTCGATTTTGAATATACAATACAGCTTGAATGACCTCTTTCCAGTAATGTCATGAAATGCGACTCTCAATCAGTATAGTTCTTTCCATGTTTTTCACCTGTCGATTCATGTGATCAACAACTCCATTTTATTGTGGAGTTCTCACAAAAACTACCTCATGTGGTATCCCATGATTTTCCAGGTAATTTTCAAATTCAATGGAAATGTATTCCCCTCCATTTTTATATCACAACACTTTGATTGTTTTTCCAGTATCATTCTCAGTGATTCGACAATATGTTTTCATATAGTCAAGAACTTTTTGTTTCCTATTTATAACCATCACACATGCCATTATACTATCATAATATATGAAAAGGATGAATTACCTTTCTCCATGAGTTCCAACAACATTTATAGGTCCACATACATCTGTATAAATCAGATCAAGAAGATGAGATGCCCTTTTCTTCTTTGGATGATATGAACTCCAAAATAGCTTCCCCCAAATTCAAGAATCAAAATATTTTTCTTGTTCACACTTCAAGTTTAAAATATTTATGAAAATATTCAGTTTTTATATCTTCTCTATTTCTTGTTGATTGATGTGCCCTAGTCTCTAATGCCACAAGTTATTTTCTTCTTCAACAGTCACAAAAAAATGTTTTCTTTACTATCAACCTGATACAGATTGCCTTCTGTTCTACATCCTTTCATGAGTGAATTTCATATATTTACCTTAATAGTGTAGAATTTCTGATTAAAAGTAACTATAAGTCCTGATTCACAGAGTTGAATCAGATATAGGAGATTATGATTTAGTCCATCAACAAAAATGACTTCAGTTTTCTTAGCTGTCCATCAGCAAGTTCAATACTTGCACTGCCTTTAATTTTCCGAGCTCCATCATTACCAAAACTGACTGTTCCATCAACCTTCCTCTTGACATTCTTCAACAAGTCAGCATTACCTGTCATATGGGATGAACAACCTATATCTATAATCTAGGTGCTATTTCTTTTTTTTCTTTAAGGGCTGCCTCTGCAAGATTGGATTTCTTAATTTTCTTCTTTTCTTTCCATGAGACATTGGATTGAGTGAATGAAACTAATGTCCTTTCAATTATCTCTTCTGTGTTCATGGGTTGTTCATAATCAAAGTCTTCTTCTAGAGAAACAAACCTATTTGAAAGATAAACACAATCCTGTTGACACGATATGACTTCTCTTGGGCTCCAGTATGAGGTGTCCATGTTCCTCATCTGCCTGCAATCAATGACCTTATGAAAAAAGTTAGAACAATGAAAACAATATTCATAAAAATTAATTCTTATATAAGAGGAAGGATATGAGTTTGTTCTCCTATGATGAATTCCTAGATCTCCCCTGTCCAGATATCTCCTTGCCTCTTTGTAGTATGACATAGTATGACCCAGATATCAACAAAACTGACACTTTATGATAGGAAATGTCTTATCGCTTCTATTGTTCCTCATGACTTATTTCTTGGGAGAAATATTTGAATGCATTTCATTTCTAGAAGCTTAAGGAAATTATTCTATTATCCGTTCAGTTTGATTTAAGGGTCTCTTTTTTATCACTTATGGTGATTTTCCAACATGGTCAACTTTCATCTTTACTTTATTCTTGACCATTTTATTTGCAGCATTTGATGTTTCAGTATCACAACTGATTACACTGTCAGTATCACAATTGATTACACTATTTCCCATGTGTTTGGGTCTTTGATCATTCAAAATCATTTCAACTCCATCAGACCCTCATTTTTCTCTCTCAAGTAGCTCAGTATCTGAGAAACTACCAAATTTTATTTTCTTGTTTTCATCTATTGAACTTGATTCACTTTCAAGCCTACTCCTAAGAGTAACAACATCTCCTTTGAGTCCCTGAACATTTTTTGACTTCTATTCTAGTCTCAAGGTAAGGTCATTGATGGCCTTTTCCTGTTCTTCGATTCTGAGTTTTAGTTCCACTACATCATCTGTCCTTTCAAGAATTTATGATTGAACTTTCACTAGTTTTTATAGTCATTCAATTTCATATTCAAGCTGATCAACATATTATGATGATTCTTACAATATTTATTTCCACTTATTGCATCTCTTACACTTATTCTCAAGCTTACCAAAAGCTTTATTAAGTTGTAACTTGGGATCGACATTAGTTTTCAACTGGTTATCTCTAGATTTATCTGCTGATGGTTTTAACTTTTCATTGGTAGCCATCATGGATACATGGTTTCTAGTTTTTAATTCTATTTCTTATTCTTCACAGAATTCATTATCATCACCTTTCTCTCCACAGACAAAACTCTTCTTTTGTACATTATTTCTATATTTAAAGTCTCCCCATTTAAAAAACCTTTTCTGAGGATTCTCAATGTGTTCATATTTTCTTTCTTCATCGTCAATCTTTCTTGAGCACTGAGAGGCAATGTGCCCAACTTTTCCACAACAAAAGAAAGCCCAAGGTAATTTCATTTTAAACTTCCCTTTTACCTTGAGAGAAAGAATTTATTTTTCCTCATCATCCTCAACACTACCATATTTTAAAATTTTTAGTTTTCCATGGATTTGAATGCCATTTCCATACTCACATGAGTTGTAGCATCTTATGGCTTGAATCTCATTTCATATGACACCAGGATGCTCGGAAGATCATCCAGAGAAAGTTTGGAAAGATATCTTTCCTCAAGCGCTGGAAACTTTGCATTGTAAAAAGGTGGAATTATTCTCAATATTTTCTTCACAATGTCAACATCCTTGATTTATTCACCTAAACTTCTAATTTCTCTAACCACTTTAGTAATTCGATCGAATAATGAGTCCGCATTCTCATCTGGATGCATCTTCAAATCATTAAACCTATTGTGTAGGGATTTTAGTTTTGTCTCCTTCACTTTGATATCTCATTCATAAATATTTTCAAGTTTATCCCACATGGACTTTTCTGAGGTGCAACTCATCACCTTTAGATAGATCTGATCAGAAAGGGGTACAATGAGATCATTCCATGCTTTATCATTTGTATCAATAATTTTCTTATCTTCATCTGTCATGGAGAGCCTAGTTGGATCAGTAAATTGTATTCCTTGCATAGTAGAAAAGAGAACTTCCATTCTAATAGATCTTAGATGAGATCTAATTCTATTATTCCAGATCTGAAAATTAATTCCATCGAAGAATGGGACTACCCTAACATTGGCTGAATTCTCCATGATGGTAAGACAAATCAAACACCAGCAACCTCCCCTATGATACCACTTGAAGGACCCCAGAACACTCTGAGAGTGGAGGAGTGAATCAAGGTGTCAACTTTTTCTTTTTAAAGTTTTGGATCTTATTCCCACATAGGTGGTAACCTATAAAATGTTTTAGAAAAAAGAAAGCTGGGAGATGGCACAAAACTTTTAATTGGTTCACCGCAAAGGGCTACGTCCAAGGAGCATACACTAACAGTGTGTCAGTCTGACATAAATCCATTAATCTTCACTAGTTGTGGAGTAAAATATTTTGGTCATAGTGACTCTGTTCCAGGAACACTACCTTTACAAATGTTTAGGGATGACTCACCACTTCCCTCAGAACAAAGTCATAAAATCCCCCTAGCTCACTGCTGTGAGAGAAGTCTAACTCAGTTTATCAACTTGAAGGTCACTTAAATAGAATGGCATTGAAGTCATTGTCACTATCTAGCATGAGACACTACTTTCATTAAGGACCTGAGTAGATGCTCACTGAAATCCTTGGCCACACTGCACTTATAAACAAAAACAACCCTTCGTAATGCCCATTCAAAATGCTCAAGCCTTCGCAAATCTCACTACCTTGCGAAGCACAACCCTTCGTGTAGCTCACTTCCTCATGGAGAAACCAACCTCGTAAAGCTCACCAAGCCAATGCAGAACCCCCCATATTCACAAAGCTCATATGGATTAAGATCAAAAGCCTTGTTTAGGACTTTGGAAGTCTCTTCACGAAGAACAATCTCCCTTATGACTACCTTCTTCACAAATCATTCCTTGCTTCATGAAGTCACAATGAATACAGATTTTATCTATAAAAACTATTCTAGAATGAAGAGGGGTGGCCTCTTATTTATAGGTACGATCGATCACGGGGCTCCGCTTCTTCAGGTGTGAAATCCGGATCAATAAAAATGTCTTCATGATGCTTCCTCCATCTCACGAAGCTCTACTGAAATTTCTGATTCACAGATCTCATTGTAATCATGGAGCTCTCCATCAAAAGCCTTCACATCGCCGCAAAGCACCACCACAATGATCCTTCCCTTCGCTGTTCACGATGCTCATCAAAGTCACAAAGAAACACCATCTCAAATAGTGATTCCTCATTTCTTTGAAATTCTCATGCCAATATTCACGAAATCCATGCCTTTTCCATAGAAATAAAAAGTTGATTCTAAAAGAATACCCTTCGCAAAGCTCAAAGATCAAACTTTCATAATAACAGAGCACACCGCCTCAAATATTACAGTCTTTGTGAAATCCACTCCATGAAGCCTATCCTCGTGAAACTCCTGCCTTTTCCATATTTTCATAAGGCCTTCAAGAAGAACCACTTTTCTCAATGCTTGTTATTCTCCAAATTTTGGACCAAAAAAATTTGGAAAACACCAGGAAACAAAATCATCTACAAATATGCTTACCGCTTGACCTATATGATCCCTTTCCTTGTAATATCCATGATCATCCATTATAGGATTGAAAAAAAACAAAAACAATGCTCCTTTTTCAGTAAAGAAAAACCTTGGTTCCAACACAAGAAAATCCCAATGTATGTGAAATTCTTAAAATGACTTTGTACCAATCAAAGGGGGATCAAGGGAAATGACAGGATCAATCTTGGAAGGAAAGTTTTGGAACTAATTTGACCAAATCTAGCAATGCCAAAAAAGTGCAAGGATCTCGGGACATTCACTATACCATGCACCATAGGGTAGTTACACTTTTCTGATGCTTTTTTTTGATTTAGGAGCTTTTATAAATGTTATACCTCAATCTGTATTCTCTTCTTTACAGGTTAGTGAGTTGAATCCAACAAGAGTAGTGGCGTAGTTGGAAAATAGCGCTACAATATATCCATCAGAAGTCCTTGAGGTTGTACTTGTCTGGGTAAGAGATATAATCTTTCTAGCATATTTCTACGTGCTTAACATAGAGGATGATCAGGTAAGTTCTCATGCTCCCATTATCTTAGGTAGACCCTTACTCAAAATTACAAAAAATATCATAAATGGCAATGAGGGTATAATTTCCATGGAGTTTGTGGATGAATTTGTGATATTTAATGCTATGGACTCCATGAAGTACCCCTCAGAATACTATTTTGCATTTGTTATCTCCCAATTTGATCTACAAAATAAAAACCCCATGGAATTTGATTGTATTATACTTAGGGAGATTATGAGTATTGGTTCTAGTTTGATGTATAAGAGTACCTCCACACCTATTTCTAATGCACAAGACTCTTCTATATTTGATTTTAAAATGGATTCATATTCTAATTTTGATCATATGAACTCTGATTATGATATAGTTATTGAGTTTGCTAATGGATTTAATGCTTTATTCTCTGATTTTTATGATTTATATTCTGATACTGATGTTCACTATGAACATATTTCAGTTCCTTCAATTTCTCCATCTGCACATCACCCCTACATTGGAACTCAAGCCATTTCCACCTAATATCAAATACTCATACTTGTTAAGTGGTGAGAAATTACCTGTTATCATTGCTAACAATCTCCATTTTGAACATGAAGAAAAACTTTTGAATCTTTTGAGGGAGAACATTAAGGCAATCAGGTGGACCTTGGATGACATATAAGGTACTAGCTCCTTCATTTTCATACATATTATTATTTTGGTGGACGAGGATAAATCGGATAGGAAACCAAAAAGGAGACTCAATCCAACCATTGTGGAAGTTGTTAAATAAGAGGTTGAAAAATTGCTCGAGGCAGGTATAATTTATTCCATTTTAGATTCTCACAGGGTGATTCCTATTCAGGTAGTTCCTAAGAAAAGTGGTGTTACAGTTGTTAAAAATGAGAAATATGAGTTAGTTCCAATGAGGGTGAAAAATAGTTGGCGTGTGTGTATTTATTATAGGAAACTAAATCAAACCACTCCCAAGGACTATTTCCCCTCCCATTTATTGATCAAATTCTTTAGAGACTAGTTGGGAAGACACATTAATGTTTCTTGGATAGATTTTTGGATATTTTCAGGTTCCTATTACTCTAGTGGACCCGGAGAAGACAAAATTCACTTATCCATTTGGTACGTTTGCCTATGGAAGGATTCCATTTGGACTTTGCAATGTCCCAGGTAACTTCTAGAGATACATGGTGAGTATTTTTTTATTTATTTCATTGAATCCTTTATGGAGGTATTTATAGATTATTTTACAGTGTATGGTTCTTCATTTGATGATTGTATCTCTAGTTTGGTAAAGGTTTTGAATCATTGTATTGAGAAAAATATGGTCTTAAACTTTGAAATGTGTCATTTCATGGTAGAGCATGGGATTGTCTTAGGGCATGTAGTGTCAAAACATGGAATAGATGTTGATAGATATAAGGTGGATATCATTTCATCCTTACCCTATCCTTCATGTGTGCGTGATGTTAGATCATTCCTAGGACATGAAGAATTTTATCGGCACTTCATCAAAGATTTTAGTAAGATTTCTCTTCTTATGTCACTATTACTTCAAAAGGATTCTGATTTTGTGTTTGATGATTCTTGTAGGACTTCATTTGATGAGCAAAATAAGTGTCTCACAACTCCACCTATCATACATCCCCATAGTGGGAGATTCATTTTGAGCTTATGTGTGACGCCTCCAACTTTGTAGTTGGGGCTGTCTTATCTCATAGTGTGAAGGAAAATTCACATGTGGTTTCATATACATCAAGGAAAATGGATTCAACCCAATAAAATTACACAACCATGGAAAAGGAGATTCTTGTTGTCATATTTTTTTTACATTAATTCCATTCATATTTATTGGGGTCTAAAGTAGTGGTTTTTTCTAACCATGCAGCTCTGAGGTACCTCTTGAAGAATCCAAAAAAAATCCTAGACTTATCTGATGGATTCTCCTTATTTAGGAATTTTATATTGAGATAAAGAAAAAGAAGGGTCCTGAAAATCTAGTGGAAGAACACATGAGTAAGATCACTCACACACTAGAGGATGACACCTTGGACCAGGTACCACTTTAAGACACCTTCCCTGATGATAATCTTTATTCCATATCAAGTGCACATCCTTGATATGATGATTTAGTTGACTACCTTGTTTCCTCTGAAATCCCTACAAATTTAAAGAAACATTAAGTCCAAAAGTTAAAGTGTGAGTTAATATTTTATGTGTGGGATAATCACTACATTTGGCGCATGTGTAGTGACCAAGTTATTAATAGGTGTGTTCATGAACATGAGTTTGATTCTGTTCTGCAATTATGCCATACACTTTCTTATGGTGGGAACTTTGGACCCCAATGCACATCTATGAAAGTTTTGGACTCTGGATTATATTGTCCTAGTTTATTCCATGATTCCCATCTGTTTTGTAAATCATTCTCTTATTACCAACACACGGGAAACATTTCTAAGAGACGTGAGATTCCCCAACAACCCATACTATTCTGTGAAATTTTTGATGTATGGTGAATCAATTTTATGGTCCCTTCTCCTAGTTCAATTGTTTTTTTATATATTTTGTTTTCTGTTGATTATGTGAGTAAATGGGTGGAGTCTAAGGCCACTGGGACTAATGATTCTCATGTTGTTGTGGATTTTGTTAAAGCAAAAAATTTAGGCAGTTTTGGAGTACCAAAGGCCATCATCAGTGACCATGGGACACACTTCTTCAATCAGAATTTGGCTAATTTGCTTCGGAATTATTGGGTGACACACCAAACATCAACATCATACCACCCCCAAAACAAATATCCAGGATGAGGTTTCAAATAGGGAGTTGATATTTTTTTGGAGAAAGTTGTGTAGCCAAATAGGAAGGATTGGAGAAAGTTCTTGGATGATGCATTATGGGCTTATAGGACATCATACAAGACCCCCATCGATATGTCCCCATTTTGGATTTTTTTGGGAACTCCTGTCATCTACATGTGGAAGTTGAGCATCAGGCTTATTGGCCTATAAAGTAATGTAACATGGATTTTCCCTAGCTAGAATCCAAAGGAAGCTGCAAATTCAAGATCTTGAGGAGATTTAATTGTCTTCATATGAGAACTCAAGGATCTACAAGTAAAGATCAGAAGAAACTCATGACAGAATGATCCAGAAAAGATAATTTCAAGTTGGAGAGAAATCCTTTCCATATAGTTCACAACTGAAGCAGATGCCTGGTAAGTTGTGTTATAGGTGGTTAGGTCCTTATGTTGTGACTAATGTTTTTCCTTATGGTGTAGTGGAGATCACACAAGAGGACACTAGAAGAAGATTTACAGTCAATGAGAAACATTTGAAGAAATACATTGAGGGAATTGCTACTGATGTAGTGGATTTAATCACACTGCATGACCCCCATCATCACTTGAGCACATCATCATGTTCCTAACCCTGTCACTTTTATATTCTTTTTCATAATTCAAATTATAAATTTCATGTACATATATCATCTCATAGGTTCACATTGAGGACAATGCAATATTTTAAGTGTGGGGGAGGGGACAACATTTTGGGGGTAGATATTAAGGATTTTCATTTGTGTGTTTTATGTGTCTTTTATAATAATTTTTTGGTTAAAATTTTCAAAAAAAAAAAAAAACACATAAAAATAAATAAAAAAGAATCAAATATATCATGTAACATTCTCATGTGGAACATATGGAAAATGCATGTTTTCAAAATTCATTGGTAGAAATATAAACATGAGTAATATTTAATTATCAAGGGTTGACTTTTATAAAAATTGAAGTCGTCGATGATATGAATGGTTGTGTCATTATAAAACCTTTTATATTTTTACATCATTATTTGTGATATTTTTTCATGGTAAATTGTGTCATTGATTTCTCCACACAATTTTTCACACAATCATGACTTGTGAGTTTCTCTTACCCAATTGAATGTATATTCAGGTTATGTAATCCTTTTCAGCTTATAACATGGTCTTTCCATATGTTCATATCTCTTCAGATCGTTTCCATCACTATACCAGATTGACCTTTACGTGTGCACATAATATATGACTGTTATACGACCTCTACAAAAATTCAACAAAATCAGAAAAAGAAACATTCAATAAAGATGGGAGTGAATAAATTTACAACATGTGGGGATATTTAGGTTGGGGGCTCATGGTTTGACTTCTGGGAATGGTTAAAAGAGTAGGTTTTGGAATTTGATTGCAAAGGATGTTGAACAGGTTTAGTGGAATAGAATCAAGTAAGAAGAAAAGTTCTTATTGACCTAAATATACTAGATAAAGGGTGGAGAGATAAGATTGGAATGGTTGACACACACACATATGTGGAGAATTAGAGGCATGGTTGACCCATGACTTGTTTTTCGATGATTGGTGTTATGAATCTCACTGGATTTTGTTTGACACAATTTATGAGACAATGAATTTAAAATTTATTGATACTGACTCTTGATTTGATTCTTAATTTTCCTATATTTGCACCGTGGATTGAGAAATTTTAATATGCATATATTGTCACAATTTTTTTGAATACATGATATGAGGTTTTTCCCAAGAGAGCAAAAGGGTAAGTGTTGGAAAGTTAATAAAACAAATTTTTATTGAATATTTTATTGATAATAAATGATAAAATTTCCTCAAATTGTGTTAAATATTTTTATTTATAAAATATTTGGGATTAGATCATTCATTTAAAAATTTGATGGAAATTCCAGTTTTACCCTTTATAGTGCGCCGTAGCATTTCAGAGATAAATATTTTAATATTTACTATTTGAACGTGATATTTTGTAACTGTGTTCCCGACTGAATGGGATACAACTTTTTTTCAAGAAATTAGAGCTAAATCGTGTATTGTTTGGACTAAATAGACCATGAAGTCAACAGTGTGCTGGGCCCTCTAGATTGGACATTAGTTCTATATTGGGGCCATAACTTCTCATCTGAGCTTAGATTGGGCCCAAATTTTGAGAGGAAATCTCCAAACCAATTGAGAACAAATAATTCTTCTATAAGAATAGATGTTTCAATCGTTTTGAAGGTTAAATGGAAGGTTAAATTTGGATTAAAATATTTGTCCAAGATTCCCCATTCACACTTGAAATCTATTTAAAACTATCCTCTCCTCCACTCTATAAATTAGTGTTTTTATCTTTGGAGGGGTTGGTACTTGAATTAGAAAGTTTAGGGAAGAGGAGAAGTGAATCCACTCCAATTCTCCAACCATTTCAACAAGGGTAGCTCTTGAAGCAAGGATCCCTTCAACGAAGCCTTCTTCTTCTTCTTCTTCGTGTTGTAATGATTTTGTTTTTGTAATACAATTCTTTGTTCTTATTTTATTTATTATCTATTATTGTGTTTTGTTCAAATTTATTATTCTATTAATCTTTATAATTGTTATGGAATCAAGAGTAGAAATGATATTGGGTTATACCCTCTCTAAACCTTTCCAAATGCAAAACATTTCTATGATGCCTACACCACCCATGAAACAGTAGTTATTTTAGTATTCAATCGACCTCTATCCCTCTTCATTAATTTATTTTGAATCAATGATATATTGTAATTCAAATAATAAGATCTATTAATTGAGTTTTTAATTTAAATTAAACTAATCAAGCAATTGAACAATAAACAAAAATCACGTGAGGTCTAGAATTGTATGAATTGTGAGAGCATGAACTTAATTGGTAATTCAAAACCACAGGAGATAAATTTGTAGTGTTCAAATATAATCCATTAACTCAATTAATTACAATTTCATTAGAGGATATGTGCCTTAATTTAACACTGACCATAAGCTAACCTTAGAACATCAATCAAAGCAGGGTGCTTCTATTGCATGTTCCGAAGTTAGCCTAGGGTTAAATTCACTTCATCTTTGTAGTAAAGTTAATTCTCAGAGGGTTAAGGATTTAACAAATTAAGGAATCATAAATAAGTGAATGTTAATTTAAATTATAATGATAAATAATTGAGTGAATAGGTAGAGTTAGATCGATTACACCTTTTAAAATAATTTCTAAAAAAACATCTTCTTGTTGTGTCTTTTTAATCAGACTTCATTTCAAAAATAAAAACAAAAAAATTATACAATCTTCTTTCATCAAACTTCTTCTAGTTTTATGAATGGTAAAAACCCCTCCAAATCCTTTCAAGTAGTGTTATTAATCAATTTTATTTTATTTTCAAAATATATTTAATATGTTGTTAAATTTAATTCCTCCTTTGAGAGACGACCTTAGTCAGCCACTCTACTGCACCTAAGTACCCAAAAACCACTAATCAGTTGAGGGAGACCCCGAAAACGCCTTTCACATTACAGTTTTTTTTATTTTATTCTATACTTATCCTAAAAGGAAATTATAGGGTTATGTTCCCTAATATATGATTTCCTTTGTCTAGTTATTAAAGTTTCTTTTGATCTTCCTCTAATACCAATTACAACAACCTTGACTCTAGTAACCTAGAGTTTGTTCCTACTTTAATACATTGACATATATAAAAGGGTGTAAAATCCCAAAGGGCCGATTGATTTTTCAGTTTTGGAGAACAAGATACATACATGATATATATTTCACATTATTAATATAAAATAAGACATGATACAAAAAAATGAATCTTATACTTGAATTTCATTCAAATATTTCTTCTTCATATCCTAGTTAAAGGAAACAAAATAACAGTAATCTCAAATGCTCAATAAGGGTTACATACACTAGAATCCATCATTAATCAATAAATAATAATCAATACGGGAAAGTAATAAAGTACTAAAAACACTATAAATGTAATCAATAAGTTGTATATGATAATTATAAATTGGATAATAAACATAGAATGGTAAATAACTAAACACACATTCCATTTAATCAATAAACTATGATTGGAATGCATCCATATATAATATAATTATGAAAATATCATGAATAATAATAATAATTAAACACTCAATAAAGGAAATTATTAATTATTAGACATAATGATATCTGGAATTATGATACCTCTATTATCAAGATCATTCACCTGATCATTTAACACTATTTGTAGAAACCCATTTCATTTGACCAACTGATTTTCTCATGAGACATATCGATGCATCAAGGTGCTATATAATTTCCAGACCAACCCATCACTACATTTCCAAATGGTTCCTCATATATGAAATAATAAATATAATTTATGAATAACATATATTTTTAAGAAATATATACATTGATTAAATAACATTAATTTATCAATATTTCCTTAGTTAATCATACAACATTCAATGCAAACAACGTATGTATGAATGTTATACGGGTTGAGAAATATTCATATACATGACACAAAAAACATGGATAACCTTGATTTGAAACATTATAAATCATGAATATATAGGTATTAAAGATAAATATATCAATGGTATAGTATATACCCCACATGAAATTGAATACATCCATATTAACAAATATGTCTCAAAGGAATGGAAATTGAGATAAAAACCCTTACAGTTATCATAACATTGAAGTGAAAATAAATAAATGAATATATTATGTGTATCAAATGTAAATCTATATAGACGTTTTTTAAATTGAACATAATATAATCACAATAAATTATACTCATAATCCTCTAATATCAAATGAAAATGAAGAAGTAATACAGCCCAATTAAAACAATTGAACCATGAAATTCATTACCATGTGATAACTTTCATTTAAAATAACCTATGAGAAAATAATTAAAATTAAAACTTAAAATAACATTAATTGTGAATTATTCATTATATTACATGTAAAATAGGTATAATGTAAATATATAAATGAAATATGAGCACAAAAATAGAATATGCCTCATTAAAGGGAAATTGACACGAAGTCCCTTACCTCATATTTTCCTTTAATTGAACATGATTTAAAAAATTTTATAATAGTTTTAATAATGTTATTAATTTATTGAAAAACCATATTCACACACATTATATTATATATGATCCTCTTATTACATTTTACCTCATGTTTCCTAATAATATTTCATTATTTTCATTGTTTTGGGATTTAATTTCCTTTTCATATAATCAGAATTTAGCCATGAATGTTCCAATTCCCATTCATAAGTTAAATAAAAATATTATCTAGTGTTTTATCAATTTTTGAAATATTTTATACATTGATTATATAAATTTTTAAAACTAGTTACTAATTTTGTACAAGTAAAATAAATACCATTATTTTTTGGATATGGTAGACCGTATGTACGCACGAGTGACGATATCATTACGTTAATGAGTGAAAGGGTAATAAATTGGGTGATATATTAACATTAATAAATCAATACCATCTCATATATATCACATGTATTTATTTATTTCATCCTTATTACATTCTATATAAATCTTACATGAACAACAAATCACATCTCTTCGTGAGGCGGTAGTCTGTCATATACACGAGTGAAATAATTTTATTTTAAATTGAATGGGATATAAAAATAAATATCTAAAATTTAAATAGTAAAATTAAAATAATATTGAAAATATAATATAAATTTTTGAAACCCAAAATTATATCCACCCTTTAAATGTGGTAATGGAAAATGAATCGAATTAGGTCTTGAAGTGATAGTCCGTTGTACGCCCGATCAATAGTTTCATTTCTCATTTGATGTAAGAGGACATTGATATAGGTAATTAAATTAATATAATAGAATATTATTATATGTGGTATAATACTATTGTTTTATATTCATTATTTAATAATATTTAAAGAATGTCGAAAAGGAAATAAAATAAAAACTCACATTTAGGAATGTTACCTCTTCTTCAAATGATCTCCTTTCCTTTACACAAAACTCTTTTATAGGATGGATTTTTAATCAAAATAAGGATTTTAGTATTAGGGTAGTATATTAGGTAAGTTATTTGGGTAGGCTTTGGAAAAATAAAAAGGAATTGAATGTTTTTTTAGGGGGAGAGGGGGTGGGATTTAATAAGTGGGGGAGAGGAAACACAATGAAATTTTGAAACAAGAAATTACATACACATATTTATTATTACAAATTGTTAAAAAAATGGGACATTACATACCATTATAAGTTATATGGTTAATATATGGACATTAAATGGGTTTTGGATAGGTAGGTAGGTTATTTTAATCCTTATCATCGTAGTTTAACCCCTCATAAATCAGTTTTTACAATAATAGATGTAACTAAATTTTATTACTTTTACTATTCAAGATTTTATAAAATTTATTTTATCTAATTAGATAACATAAACTATTATGGTTCCAAAGATGGAATAATTTTTAAAAAATTCATTTAATATATGTGTTAGAATCCAACATAAAACTATACCCACATACATGACTAAAAAATGGTTTTACAAAGTGAATATTCTCATAAGTATGCAATGTTTTTATAATGAAATAAAACATGAAATTGATCCCAGTGAACTAAATTAGTTAAATTATAATATATTTGGTGTATTTATACTTTAAAATAAATTTAAAATTTAATTTAATGTTGTAATTAAATTTAATGAAAATGAATATTACCATAGAAATCAGTATTTCTTCATTATTCATCGAAAAATGAATCTTTTTAGAAAAGTTGTAGAAATTATACCTATGATAATTTTGATATTATAATTTCAAACAAGAATTTAATTTTATATAATAATTTTTCAAAAAAAACATTAATTAATTCTATCATAAGTTCACAAGAATTGATGAAACTATTTCTTTGAAAATTATAATTTTTCAGAAAACATATATTTTACCTTCAATTGAATCTTTTTTTTTATTTCTAATAAATATATAACCAATTAATGTGTGAAAATATATATTTTTAGTAATTTAGTCAGTCCTATTCATGCCCTCTAATTTAACAATTATTTTATTAAGGTCATTTTAATATTATATTTTAATACATTATTTCGTTTCATTTAAACCAGGTGTTACGTGAATCACAAGCTATAAAAGAGATTAAATTTATTAAATAGAAAATATATCATAAAATATATAGGATTATTTTTTTATTTAAAAGGATATAATTTTATAAATATAAATTCTTTATTTCAATTCCCAAAATAATTCATCAAATTCCTTTGTCTAGGTAAATTTAACTCTATTTTATGTTAACCTAGTTAGTGGGATAGATAACTCAATAAGGTTTTCTTCAAATAATTGATTGTAATCAGATAATTAATGAAAACATAAAATATCAATGACATATATAGTACATGGACATTTTTTACCCCTTCAGGTTTTTCATGATTAATAGTTATTCCTTTTTTAAAAATAACTTTCCCATGGAAGGAAATATGTTGCAGCGAAAATTCACATTTAATGAATTTTCCGTAAAAATTATTTTTATTTAAAATGTGTAAAATAGTCCTTATATATTTTACATGTTTCACATATCTCTAGGAATAAACCATGATTTCATCAATTAAGACCATAAAAATTTATCAAAATACCCATGAAAACATTATTCATGGTACCCATAAATATATAGGGTTCATTTGTTAATATGAATTGCATACCCACATACTCACAATAACCGTACATAGTATGGACCATTAAAACAAAAAATTATTCCTCCATCATAGTCATTTTATGATAATAGGACCAAAGGTAAACATTTTAAAAATACTATGATCCCTAGATCTGGTCAGACAAATCACCTATATGAGGAAGCTTATATATTCATAATAGTGATGTTGTCAAGTGCTCCATAATTATTGAAAAATATTATTTATAAATACTTATTTTCAATAAAAAAATATAATAACCCCAAGGATAAGTGTTAATGTTTAAAAAATTCTTATTAAAAATATCTTGTAACTACTTTCTTAATTTTATCAACTCAACTGATGACATTCAGTAATGTGGTTTTGAAATTGGATTATCTTCAGGAACTAAGTAAATATTAAATTTAACTCCCCAATCAAGAATAAAACCAAGAAACCTATAAGATCCCATCTTTTCATGGTACTCCCCTCTTTATGTTATTGGTTAAACCACTTTTAGGTGGGTCCTTATTCTTTTAAAACCTTAGTGGATGAACGTTTTCTTTGGTTATGGAGATCTATTTCCACAGAAAATGACCTAATGTTTTGAGATTTATGTTTTTTTAATCAATTTTCTATGGTTATAAATTCCTCAAATTCTTATCAGGGTTTACCATGGGTTTGGAAAGCTTCAGAATTGGTTCAGGTTTTTTCTAGATAATTCAGGAACTGATATGTGTTGGAGTTTGTGTCCATGAACCAACTTTTATGTACTTTATATTGAAATGTATTCATAGTTTTTAATATTAATATACTTCTTATCACATCATGATTTGTATTCTATGTAACAAAATATATGATATTGTTTGTATATTATTTTTCATGCTAAAAGTTCATAGCAGTTCCTCACTATGATGAGATCAAAAAATGTTTATGACACTATTTTTAAAAATATGTTATATTATTGGATGAAATTATTTAAGAGACACAAATGATACAAGATATCAGGGTGGAGACTCACAGGACTTTAAGGTACCTTCTCATAGTTTATGCCCTTGGTAATACCCAATGTATGGTTTTTTGAGAATGAGACCCATTAATATGAAATCCACATTCATAATTGTCATTGTTTTTTATTATCCACAAATGTTTCCATTGATCCATAGAATTAATTTTTATTAATAATACAGATATATGTCATGTAATTTGATGTATTGACAAAAAATGTGACGACATATGTTTTTGGTGAGGTTGGATACATTCAGTGTGTCATTATTAATATTGCATTAATAAATAATATAAGAAATGATTTCCCCCCTCTATTCTTTAAAGGAAGATGATATCCTAGTCCCTTATATAAAAATGATATAGATGAAACAAATCCATGGCCACTGTGTTCTATAGGCATGTTTGATTTCTATAAATTCAATGAATGAGACATCGAAGATATTGGTTAATGGAACCAACATGAAACCTACTTGATTAGAGATATCATAATAAAGGTATTATATTACACAATAAGCATTTGTTTTAGGTTTTATTTCATTGTAGCATTAACTTATTTCTCTATGGGTGCCTTGGCATGTTACAAGATGTTAACCATGGACTTTATGATTCTTCGCCTAATGCCACTGAGAAATAGGCTTATAGGGTAACACACTATGTGTATCTAGAATCTTTGTTAAATAATATATATTATTATTTATTATTTAACAAGTTGAATAAATATTTTTTTCACACATAGTATAATAAGTATACTGGTTTTATTGATCGCATATATTGCATCCCCAATTATTTGAGAGAATATAATGGGATAATAATATTTAATATATATTTACTTTCCTTTTAGTGAATATAATATTTATTTATTTGTTGGTTATATATGCAGTGATATATATTTATTTAATTAATAGTCATTATTCTATGCTTGATAAATATTTTGGAGGAATCATGGTCAACGTTATTTGGTCCTATGACAAATAATATATATTGAGTACTATTTTATTAAATAATATTTAATTTAATTAACATGTTAAGTGAATTTCAAGGAAATAATAATAATATTATTATTTTAGACACGAGGTTCTACAAGGGATTAAATAAATACTAAAGGGAACTTATAGATATATTTATTTATAAACCCTAGCAGTAATTAAACATAATTATATTTTTTTATAAGAGAGTAAATTCATTTGTCTTCTAGAAGATGAAAACTGGAAAGAATCCTATCAATCCCTATAGAGATCCCTCTCTAAGAGAACCCGCAAGAATGAAGATCGATATTCCTCCACCTCCCACTCTTCAGTATAGAGAGATCATGGAGAATGATTTGGAATTGATTCTCATGATGATCAAATTTAAAGGATGAAAATTATAGGATCTATCATGCTATCACCCAAAGATTACTATGATGATGTTCAAAGAATTTTAGAACACATGTGGATCACTGATAGAAGGAATATTCTATTGCTTCCTATAATGAAATGATGGTACAACATATACCTATTGTCAGATCCATCAAAAAAGACTGAATTCATGAAAGACATTTATTTAATGAATTAAATTAATTATAAATAATAATTGCTGATCATAATCTTGGATCCAGAGTTGTATTCCTTTTTTATTTTCATTCATTAAAATTAGTTGATTATGGTGTTCACTGTCATGTAAATCATGGATTGAGCATCAATCCTAACAAAAATATTGGGCAGAACCCATCACATGCTTCTTCTATGCCTAGAACCTAAAAGTGGTATCAGAATGGTGACATAATTATTTAAATTTATTTAATGATATATGATTAATTTATGAATTTGTTATATAGTTTTAAAATAATTCTTAGTCGTTATTTAAACCAAATTATGATATATGGTTCTTCCTCTTTTGATTATTGTGTATGTCATCAAAACTATTAGTTTTATGAAATAAAAAAATAGAATATCTCATCCAGATGTTCTGATGATTCTAGATGAACAACACAAGAGTGCATATTGTGTACCTAGAGTTACATTCAACATACTAGTTTTTATTGGACCAAGAATTAATTCAGAGTAAATCCAAACTCACTACATTAATACATGTGGTGAATTTAATTTATTATCTTGTGTGTTGACCAGTCCATCATGGCATATGGTCAAACAAAGTACACACCGTGTACCCCATTTACCTGGTGCGTAGTCAAATAATTCATACATGGGCCATGTATTTTCATACACATCCTACCTAACAGGTGACCATCTAACTTGGAAACCAAATTCCGTTTAGCCCTTGTACACGTCATGTACACCAATTTTTTGAGGTACAATTTACATGATGAGTACCTAGGTGTGTGAATCTGATAGAAAATGATATATGTACACTCTTTGTAGCTCGCTTCAACATTCCATGTACTTATAGAAAATTATGACTAATTAAAATTAATTTATTATAAAGTGTAAACCTTATTGACATGTGCATACGTGTGGTCATTATGTTGATAGGACACACCATGTAATGGTTTTTAATTTATATATATATATATATATAAATTATTAATTAATTTCTTTGTAATGTTTATATATTAATATAATGTGTGAGTCATATTATAGATATTACTATACATTCAAGGAAGAAAAAACAATACATAAAAAATCATGTAATTCATGTAATTAGTAAGATGAAAGTACACATCATGAAGCTATGTGAAAAATTTTGTATGCCATATGTCACAATAGTAAAAAATATATGAGTATAATACATGTTGGTTAGATTAATGTTGGTATTCACTATGTTTCCTCCAAGGTACATTTATGTACATGGTTAATTTTAATTCAATTTTTTTAATTTCTTAAAATTATGATGGATGAGAATATCAAGGAAATTCAGATAGCAATTAAAATAAAAAATTTATTAATTAAAGAATATAATAAATTGATTTGAGAATTATTTATCTTAAATAAGAATGATTAATAATTGAGTGGTAGTTTTATTAAATTCTTAATTCATTACATGCATGTCGACGACCATGCTCATAGACCAAAAATTGTTATGTGACTAGTTTCATTTATTTCATTATTAAATTAAATTTTTGGCCTGTACACCTTCTCTCAACTTATTATATAAGGGCCAGTGTTCCCATGGTTTCTTTTATATAACCCCTTTTCTACTCACCTTCATTTAAGTAAATTAATAGGTAATTTATAGAGCTCCCAATCTAGTGTTGGTGGTTTTGGTTTGGATCCATGGAGAAACCAATCTAAGAGAGATACATAGGTGGACATGTGTAAATTTGTACCATGAAACTTAATTGGTTCAATGTTTTTTCCATAGGCCAATAGTTTTTGTATCATCCTCTAGATAAACTAAACATTAGTAAAATCTCATTATCATAAAACTTTATTATTTTATTTTTTGTCAAGTTTCATTGTAATTTCATTATGGATGTATTGTCACTATCACATGAATCAATGAATTAACAATCATGAAAGATAGAACTAAATTAAATTCTATAATTTGTAAATATTATCCAAGACATGGTTAATCAATTAATTAAATCCAATAAATATTAATAGGAATGTAATAAAGATAATAATTATATATTTATGCATAAAAGATAAAATTCCAAAATTATATATTATCTCGGTATAGCATTCCACTACTATAGTTAAAATCAAACCACTGTTCAAAGTGCTTCACCCATGAAAGTTGGGGTGCTTTCAATTATTGGGGAATTATAAAATGTTGTTTTGGGATGAATTAACTTAGTTCACAACAATGGTTTACTACCAAATAGGGACTCAATGTATCTAAGAGGCAAGGGTTGAGGAAATCCAATTTAAAGATTCCAAGATTGGGGATTCCACTCAATAGATCAAAGAAATGTAAGTTAATGTAGTTGGAATTTGGAAAACCTACATAAAAACATTGAAGTTTCATTACCAAAAAATGTTGGGGAAATGAAAATGGTATATGTTTCCTTGTCACTATAATTTCTAAAAAATTATATATTATAGAGACAATGGTGAGAGATATTGGTTTTCGATATTATAATGAGAGATTAATCAATATAATATTTATTTATTTGTGTAAATTTTATCAAATAAAGTAGTAAAATTCTACTCATCTAATTTTAAGAAACAAAAATAAAATGACTTAAAAAATATCAATATGATCTATAATTGTTAAGGATAACCTTATCACCAATACAAATTTCCCTGAGTGGTAATGGTTCTTATGTGTCATCCCTCACTATGAAATGATACTGTATGTGCTAGAGGAATCAATTCATGATGCACCAATAAATGGGGATAATGATAAAGAGTGATATCTCTATGAGAAAAATTTTAAGATTCTAATTATTTTTAATTTTTAATGCTAGTATCTATGAACAATTTCATTTTGAAGAAACTTGAGGACATCGATGAATATATCTTGATTCATCATCTTCAGGATCTTAGTCAAGAGAATTTGAGACAAGAGAGATATGAGATCTCCAATGCTTTATTTAGACCTAATATAGGAGAGGCTATGCCAGATGGGCCCCATGTATTTAATCTTATTTTTAACATTGAATTCTTATAAATCTTGGGGATTGTATTCCTCAATTAGTTTATAACATATTTCATACTTTCTTCACTTATCAAGACCTTATCCAGTCATATAGATAATAAAAATTTGATCAATAATGAGAAGAGTCTATCAAAACTTATGAAATTAATTTTCAAAGTGGATGAGGACATGTTTAATGACAATAATGCTATCCTTATGGTGAATATGAAAATGAAGAAGAAGGATAAGGGTCCCAAGACTCACAAAAATTCCAATCCTCATGAGTAATGTACTACCAAGAGGAGAAATATCCATAGGGAATGAAAGGAAAAGGAGGAAGTATGTTTTTAGGTGTCAAGCTAGGCCACTGGAAGAGGAAGTGCACTCAGAAGAAAGGTAAATATAAAGGTGAATTCGTTATTAAGTTTAATATTTCAATATCTACACATTAGTTATTATATATATATCTTTTAGTGACCACATCTTTATCCAAATGAAAGAACCAAGTAGATTCTAAAATATTTTCAGAGGAGAGGTGGATTTGAGAGATGCTAATGGTGTGAGACCAGCTACTCTAGCCATAGGTAACTACCACATTTCATTTCCAATGAGAATTATTTTTTTAAAATATTGTTATTATGTACCAATAATTACCAAGAACATAATTTCTATATTGTTCCTATATACAGATTTGTTTATTTTCATCTTTGGAAATAAAAGTTATTTATTTTATAAAGACAACATATTTTATGGTATGGAACATTTAAATAATGGTCTTTATGTATTAAATTACTAAAACTATGTATTGGGAATAGCTAACTTGTAATTTTCACATGAATCATATAACATCCTTTTATGGTACCATCATCTTGGTCATGTAAACAAAAAGAGTTTGCAAAATATCTGTCAAGATGGTTATTTAAACTCAACTGAAATAAAATTACATGATATATTTCATGCCTATTTTCAAAGAAAAATGAACAAACCGACATTCTATGGACATGGTGAAAGGGCCATAGAGATTCTAGGATTAGTACACGCTGATGTGTGTTGATCACTTCCAGTAGAAGATAGTGGTTATTATTCTTACATCATAAATTTTATTGATGAATTTATTAGATATGTTTATGTATACATGATTAGGTATTAGTCCTATTCTTTTATGAAATTAATGGAATTCAAGACTTAATTAGTGAATCAAATGGAAATAAGATAAAGAATTTTCAATTAGATCAAGGTGGTGAATATCTTAACCAAGATTTTATCGACTTTCTATTGGTGTTCTCAACTATGACTCAACTCAATCCACCTTACACATCATATAGAAATGGTGTTAGTGAATAGAGTAATCATACATTTTTATACTTGGTAAGGTCAATAAAGGGTAATACAAATATTCCATTATACTTTTGGTGATATTCATTACAAACAGAAGTAGGAACATTACACTAAGTAATAACTACAGTGGAAAATGGAATTCCCTTTGAGTTAGAGACTGAAAAGAAACTTATTTAGTCACACACAAGCTTATGGGGTTTTGGGGAATTTGTTAAGGCCTTCCTTGGAAAGAAACTATAACCTTGGGGAATAAAGTGTATCTTCATAGGGTATTCCAAAGAAACAAAAAGATGTTACCTATAAACCCATCAAATAAGAAAGTGAATGTCCCAAAAAAATACAAATTTCATGATTGGGAAAACATCCACCAATAGGATAGTTGGATAAATATTTACTTTAATTAAATTGGTGTTCAAGATACATAAGAGTTGGTACAGGAAAAGGTTCCATAGGTCCCCATGGAAGAAGTAGTTCCTAAAAACAATTACTCTGTAGGAGCACAAGAATGGTAATAGAACCAAATAGATATGGTTTTATAGTCACCAAATATGGTGACTAATTATTGGTGGTAAATGATGAACCTATCTATTATAAGGAAGTAGTAGAGTGTTCAAAAGCTACAAGATAGAAAGAATCCATGAATTTTGAAACGGAATCCATGTATCAGAACCATGTTTGGGTTCTGTTCAATACGCCATTTGATGTATATCTTATAGGGTGAAATCAATATTCAAGAGAAAAAAAAGAAATGGAAGGTAATTTAAATACCTATAAAGAGAGGTTGGTGGATAAAAGGGTTAAACAATATCAAGTAATTGAATACAATCAATCATTTTTCAACATATTCCATGTTTAATCCCATCATAATTATACTTGTTTTTGCTTCTTACCATGACTATGAGATTTAGAAGTGGGATTTCAAATTTGAATTCCTTAATGGTAACCATTAATAAACTGTCTATATGACACAACAAAAAGGTTCATAGACTCCAAATGATGCCAAAAAAATTTTCAAGTTGCAAAGATGCATTTATGGATTAAAGAAAGTATCCAGGTCATGGATCATTCAATTCAGTGAATCTATAAAAGAATTTTATTTCATTAAGAACGAATGTTATCCATTTATTTATAATATTTTTAGTGGAATCGATTTTTTATCCTAGTAGTATATGTTGAATTCATATCATTTATTGGAAATGACATAGAAGTCTTGTAGTTTACTAAGGACTATTAAACAAATTATTCTCCAAGAATGACTTAGTTGATACAACATATAATCTAGGATTCATGATCATTCATGATAGATCCAAGAGGCTTCTTGTACTATATAAATATAAATATATTGACCAGATTCTAAATAGATTTACTATGGAAAAATCCAATAGGGGATTGGTTCTTGTGTCACATGGTTTACATATTTTGAAGAAAATGTTTCCGCAAACACAATAAGAGAAAGGTAGAATGAGTAAGATCCCATACACATCAGTGATAGGATCCATCATGTATTCCATGTTATGCATTATAATTGATGTTGACCATGCATTTATCATGGTAGTAATATATAAAGTTAATCAAGTAGAATAACATTGGTATACTGTTAGAGATTTCCTTAAGTATCTGAGAAGAGAAAAGGATATGTCAAATAATATATATAGTCATTTATTATTTAAAAATTTGTATAAATATTATTCCCGCACATGGTTTAATAATTATTCATGTTTTATTTATTGCATATATTTATTCACAATTATTAGAGAGATTAAAATTTGAGCATAATATTGAATAAATATTTTTTTTCTACTAAGCTAATATAATATTTATTTATTTATAGGTGAATAATACAATTGAATTTATGTATTAAATATATAATAATTATTAAAGGCCTTATAAATGTTTTGGAGGAATGGAGAACCGACGATTTAGGTCCGTGAGAAATAATATATATAAATATTATTTGATTAAATATTATTTTATTTAATTCTCAAATTAAACGCATGTCAAGGAATTAATTATATTATTATTTTAAACATGGGGTTCCAAAAGGTTTGAAATAAATATTAAAGTGAAATTGTGAAAATATATATTTCTAAACCCTTTCTCTATTTAAAAATAATTATATTAATATTCTTATATAGCCAATTCATTTTTTTTGTGTACAATGATAGCCGGAGAGAAACCATTCAATTCCTAGATAGCTCCCTCTCCAAGAATGCTCCCATGGATAGAGATAGATAATCCTCCACCTCCCACTCTTGAGTCTAGAGTGATCAAGGGGATTAATTTAGAAAAGCTTCTCATGGGATCAAAGGTGAATGAAACAAGTGACAGGATCTGTCATGCTATAACATGAAGACTCCTATAGGGTTTTTCAAAGATCTATTGAAAACATGGGGATCACTACTAGATGGATTATAATATTGATTACTTCAATGAAATGATGGTACAATGTAGATCTATTTTTAGATTCATCAATGATGACATAATTCCTGAAAGGTAATTATTTAATTAAATAAATAAATGATAAATAATATATGATGCTCCTATGCTTAGTTCCCATATTTTATCCCTGATCACCTTTCTTTGATTCAATTCTATTGATTATGGCATTCAATGTCATGTAAATATCTAATTGATCATTGATCATGAAAAAAATTAAACTTGGGCACAACCCATCAAACACTTCCTCTATACCCAGAACCTACAATATGAATGTTAGACACATTCATAACATGAATGGGTTATATGATTTCAACCTCTTTCTGGTAAGATTCAATGAAATGGTTTAGAACATGAAATTTTTACACATAGTGAAGCTAGTTTAGGGAATGAAAATGTTAATTGGGGTTCTTTTTACCTAAGGTGATGTGTTTTTTAGAGTATTTTATAAATTGATAAATTAAAATAGAGAAATGGGTTAACTTTCTAAAAATCAATATATTATTATTTTTAGCCACAATTCACATATGATTTATTTTCATTTCTTTATTTATCTTTATCTATCAAACCCTAGGGAAAAACCAATAGATTTTTGGGTGATTCCTTCCCCTCTAGATATCTCAGTCTAGAATTTGATATCTGGTCATTTAAATCGCTTTGGATTTATTATTCCTTCTATTATCCACCTTTTCAATAATATTATATCACTTTTTTCATTAAATCATGATTTTGAATATCATACTTTTGTGATCTTGGTTTTACTTCAAATATTCATCTCATTATTTCAACATTTTCATTCCCTTGTGAGTGTTTCTTTGATCTCCAAAATTTAGTGGTTGGTCTAGAACAATACCCTAAAGTATATTTCTAATTACCTAGTTATGTACAACAATTGATATCATACAATCACACCATTATTTGGAACTAAATAATTTCTTAAATTTATATTTGATAAAATTAAAAGATTAGACACCGCATTGGACCATATTGGGAGCATCATCATTGAGACTTGGCTTGAGACCACCCGAGTGGCAATTTTTCCCTTAATGATATAATGAGTTGGTGATTATGATATTTTGGTTTTGGCTTATGAATGTGAATTGAGATAAATGGAAACATGGAATGTTATGACTATGTTTATTCATCCTACCATAGGATAATATACCAATTGAGAATGTATTTATGGTTAATGTAATGAGATAAATTAACCATATAGTCTTATGATATGAATGGAGATGAATAGTATAAATGTTTCTCTTATACATATGTTTTCTAAAAGTATTCATGAGGTCTTGGACCAATGTATCATGATATGTGTCACAAGAGGTTCATCTTTGAACATGATAAACAATATCTTGAGTTGAGTTCCCCCCTTATGATTTCCACATGAGAAGATGTAAGAGAATCTAGTATGGAATTTTTTTATGGAGTCCAGTGTGAGATGGTTACTTTCTCCATGGAATGGAATTTCGTCCTGGGAATACGTAAGTGATTATCACATGGGAATTGATATAGGAACTTTTTTTCATCTTTATACATCATGTAGGTGATCATACATGATGTATGATGATAATATATGTTGCAGAGACATCTAACATGGATCCAAAGAAGGTTTGGATGACCCTATGTGTAAACCTGAAACTCAATGGTTGGTAGGTTAATTTTATATATTTTATTAAATTATTAATTAATATTAATGTTTATCATTTTATTGAAAGATATTACTATTATAATTTTTTTATTAAGGCATGTCAGTGTCGAACTAATGGGTTTTACCCACACCCTATTTAGTTTACCATTGGTTAGCCAATAATATTTCATGTATTCTTGTTTCGACTAGGTAAAATGACATTCTTGCGGATTGTTTCTTACTAGATGGGTTGGATCTTGGAGATGATAATGACATAGGGATCATGATTGAGGTTTTTTGTGTCTTAATTAGTTTATTTATTTAATTAATATATTTTAATTTTAGTTTTAATTTATATACATTAAATCCTGCAATTAAATTAGTTTTTTGTGGTGTTGGATTGGTATATTGCCTTACCTATTTGGTTTATCTTTTATTATTATACCATTTAAACTATTTCCATGACATTTATATTTATTATTATATTTTTAAAACTCTATACTATGGGATATAGTCTCTCAATTATGTTTATTAAACCCTTGATACTATTAGACAACATCAACAAAATAAGGAGATGTTCTTGATCTCCACTAACCAACATGGTTTGGCACATTTGAGAGTTCTGGACTAGGGGATGTTAAAAAGTTGTATCAGAGCTAAATATATTTTTTATATTTCCTTAATATTTAGGGAAGGTAGAAATGAGACTTTGAATATTTTAGGACCTGAAAATGATCTTGTGCATGGGAGTATCTAACCCATGTATGGGGGTAAAGATGAGTTCCCAATGATTAGATTTTTTTCTTTCTTTTCATTTTTTACAGTTGATATTATTTCACCTTAGGTGATTCACACGTTGTGTGATGTTATTTTGTATTGATATTTATACTCGTGGACTGATGTGCCATGAGATGAGTATTAATGCATCATAATGGGTTTATAGGGATATATATATTGACATTCATCATTCATGATAATGACATATTTATTGCATATGATATATTTTTCTATATGAATTTTGAAATGAAATCCATTTTATATCTGATGATAAATTAATAAAGGGAATAACTAATGTGTTATTCCAATTCACTTGTTAAAGACAAGTATAAGGGAACCTTATATAAGTGGTACTTTGTTTCTGTCACTTGTTGAGGTTGAAATTGACATTAATCCATTATTATAAGGAGTGTGTATGTATTATAGAGAAGATGCCTCCTTGTCTTCTTCAAATTGAGTGACAAGAGAGAGAAAACCAGAAAGATCTTAATATATATTAACCAAAGATTATTAGGAATACTAAGTATCAAATGGATGTCAATATTTTCAATAGATTCCTGAGGATCATGGAATCCATGGAGAGGGAGACTATTGACACTGTACCATTGACATATGAGCTGATGAGAGAGTTTCAGCTACAATGTCTGCCTATGCTCTTCAGGGAGGGTGGTTCCTAGGGAAAAAAGATCCAGATCAAGTCATTCCCAATGATACTTAATCACCTCGAGACACCCACTGATATGATAGTGAATCATACTTCATACATGGTTCATTTATCAAGAAATAATTTGTGGGAAATTGTGGAGAATGATGACCAGAAAGAGAATCTAACATGTATGGTCTTAAAGGAGACATTCCCAATAAAATTTACCCAGTGGAATATAGGGATGATAAGGGTCATTAGTTTATGAAATTGACACCAAAGATATTATTAGTGATGGACCAAACTATATGTTTCACTAACCTACATCATTTTGATATATCCTTTGAAGATGATGAAGTTACTAGGTTGAGACATTTTAAAGATGGGATTTTCTGAGAGATACAATATAAGGTTAATTTATTTCACTTGATCAACTTCTAGGACATGATGAATATGAAACTATCACATTATGGAATCTAATAGATGACCTCAGTAGTAGCTAGGTAATTTTACTATGGTGATATGGGAGACCTTATTCTAGTAGGAAGAATCATTATTATGATATTATCCACCGGTTCAGTAGTGAGGAGAGTGGTATTGGGAATAGAAAAGTAACATAAAATCATGAACAATTAGAGTTAATTCAATGTGGAAATAGTGTATTGAGGAACCATCAGTGTACTTACCCCATTATTGAGTGTTTTACTTGTGACATGATAGGCTACCTTTAGAGGTTATGTAGAAGATCACAATAGTAGAGTTGTGGAATAGAATCAATCTAGGAACCTAAGTCCAAGAAATAACTAGCTACCCCTTAGCATACTAGTATCTATAGTTACAAAATACATTAAAGCCAAGGTATGGTTGTTTATTATGATTTCTCTATGGCGCGTATCCTTCTGTCAAGGACACACTAATTGTTTCCCCGCATTCTCGCTTTATAAAGGCGAGTGACATTCGTCACTTATTTAGGAACATTTTCTCCTTGAGCGAAATGAGATGATGAGATATTAGCTCCTCTTTTAGTGGATTCCTCAGAATTTGTTTCCTAGTCTGGGTATCCCTTAAATATTAATATGTCATTTGTAAAACTCTTCTCAGTTCCATTTCTTCATGGACTCCGGTTAATAACACTACTTTTATCAGGACATTTCAAGGGTTTAATCCAGGGAAACAACCTTTGGTCGGGGGAGTAGTCACATTGGACATCACTGACATGTATGGATGCTAAAACACTGAGGTGATGTGACCACATTTTCATGACATGTCAAATTGATTATGTTATTCAGGTTTATTTATAGTATAGGTTAGACCCTAGTTCATCTCTCAAGGAGTGTCAATAGGTTTATAATATGCATTTTTAATAAAAATTACTACAAAGGGGGTGATTTTGAAATCAGTTGTATGAAACTAAATTAATTTAAAGAGTTTAATAGTTGATAAAGAAGTCGATTTTGAAAATATATGATAATTATGTGATCATTTCTAAGTTACTATTGCAATTTAAAAGTTCATTGTTCTTAATTAATTATTAGGGTTTTGGTGTAATTTTTTGACTGAGGGTTAACCAAGATCTTGGGTACCCAAAACCACTAAAACAATACAAATAGAACTAAATCATGACATAAAAATAATATTTTCAAGTTATATCCCCTAATAATGAATTAATGTTTGTCAAGGGACACTAAAATATCTAATGTTTGGGAAAGAATAGGAGTCTTATATTGTCCAATCAAAACAACACAAGTCACACACTTAAAATTGCACACCGATCGGTTATGAAATAATACGTGTTTCAATTAAATGAATAAAAAATAATTAAGATAAATATAAAAGAGCAATTAAAAACCATAATATACACCAAACCAGTAGATAATTATGTTCCAAAACTCCCTCTTCAAGTGTGTATCTCCCTCACAATGATCACCCACTAATTAGCCCAACATCGAGAGGAGGAGGAAAGTTGGGTGGAACTCATTATTCATCATTGGCCCCAATATGAGGATAGGGGAGTACAAAACTTCTAGGATGATGAGGAGACTCCTCTAGGAGTCAAAAATGGAAGATCTTGGCTCCTGTTTTGAACTTACAAATGAGGTGCCCATGATGCCTTTTTATAGCCCAAATGGGAAATGGTTTTGAGAACCCGTTTTTTGATATACCAATTGTGTCTCAGTTTATAACTAGAAAATAGATATATCATAACTTGAAAAAAAGAGAGTTGTTTTAAGGACTCATGAATTCCTCCCTGTCAAATTTGGTGGCCATTTGACATTTGGATTGGGAGATATGGTCAAAAGACCAGACCAAACTTTTGAAATTAGTTATATTTTGTACCCTGGATAGAAAGGTTCGAATGGTCATCAAATAGATGAATTGGGCTTCAGTTACTTAAGATGGGTTTTATAAAATTATGTTTTGGAGCGAACCAAAAATATTCAGCCCATTTGGATGCACAAAATTCTGTTAATGCTTAAAATAGTTGACACATGTCTATGGGATGACATGCAGTTTGGCCCATTTTTCTTCTAGATCATCTCCGGGACCTCCAAATCACCTCCACCTTCAATGAAAATTTCAAAACAAGTACAATTCCCCATTTAAATAGTGATAAATACAAAAATAAATTAATTAAACATGAATTTCAATTTGTTATTATATTTGAAATTTACAATACAAATTCAGTTTAATACAATGGTGTAAGGGTGAAAATGAAAGAGTGAATCGTTGTGTGATCACACCCGCACACCTAAACATTTTCAATCCTGGGAAACGGATTATAACCTAATCTAGTATAATTCCTAAATCAAAGGTGAGAAAATTTCCATGATTCTTTTGAAATGAAATTCATCATGTATTGTTTATGAAATAAAATTTCCTATCATTTTTATTCTATCGCAGTCGAATTTGTTCAACTTTATTTTTTCACCCATGAAACATGTTACAACCTACCTCACTTAGAAATTCTCCATCTTCATACAAGGAAAATATGAGAGTGGAGTTGTTATATTTTACCAGATTTCATGTGATCTTACTATTTGCTTACCAAGATTCTAAGTTCTCCACCAAAAAAAACTAGTGTCCTACTCAAGAGGACTTCCAACAGGTTGTTTTGAGGTTTAAGGTTTAGTAGGATTTAATATAAAAAAAATACGAGGCAAAATAGAAGTGTTTAATCTCTTAATTAAAAAACAAGTCAAAATTCAATAAGTGTTCACAATAAATGTACACGCTCATCCCCTCACAAACTGTATCACTTCCAACTCACTATACCCATTGTCCATTTGTGTGGGTCACAACCAATCAATTAATAATAATTAACAAGCTTCCTCTTATCTCTATTTGTTTTTTTATTTTTCCTTATTTTTTTCAATATACAAAACTATTTTCTTTTTTACAATTTTCATTAGAGATAAAGACAGAAAATTTATAAAATAGTGATATAATATGGCATGTGAACCCACTATCCAAGAGAAATATAGGCACCCTTTCAATCAACCCATAACAACGAATCATTCTTGTTAATTCGCATGGAAACAACCTCTCCCCCACACTTGCTGAAAGTAAAACAAGAATGTACATAGACGATGGGTAGGTATGGATACATAATCTTGTAATATGGATACCTAATAGGCATTTTATGGTATCTAAGGCTTAAAAAGGGTAAAATTTCAAGGTGGCAAAAAATAGAGGCTAATTGTAGATGGTATTTTCAATGAATGATGGAATCTATCATGAATGTATCACACTGGAATCTTATGGATTCAAACAGAATCAAATCAAGTTCTAGTTTCTCTACATGACCCGAGACTCTCAAGAAAGTGATTAAAAGGAATAATATGCAACAAAGGTCTTAGAATGTCTATCAGGTAAGGGATTAAAATATTGGTTAGTGCTAATGAGGCATGGGTTTTAAAAATCCATTAAGAAATTAAGAACAATTTGAAAATATAAATTCTTTAAAAAGTTTCCATATCAACATTTATTTGAATTTTTTTCCAAAAACAATGGAATTTTCCACACAATCGACTCAAGAATGAAAAATGATTTGGAATTATTTGAAAGAGGGAATTTTTTTCCATGATAAAATTAAAATTTTGGAACAAAAGAGAGGGATAAAACAGGGGGTAAGTGGAAATACTATTCAATAATCTGGAAATAAGAGAGAAAAATGATAAAAATTTCTAACTAACCCAAGAATGTACCCATTCCCCAACACCTAGAAGATGTAGTGCCTCACTGTAATAAAATAGGATGTGGTAAGGAAGGATAAACCTTGGTGGGTGTCATTGGTATGTTTCTTCATAAACATGGAGTTCCTCCATTGGGAACTCTGGAAGGGCTTTATGGAAGTGATTTAGCCACTACCCATTGATAGTGAAGGTTTTCTTAGTTTCTTTATTTTGAACCTAAACAACACCAAATGGAGATAAATTGGTAACAGTGTATGGTCCAAACCAGAGGGAACAAAGCTTAACTGGATGAAAATTCAGACTTTCATTGTAGAAGAGGATCTCCTACCCAATGTAGAATTGACGATGAAGGATGGGATGGTTGTGGATAGCCTTGGTTCACTCCTTATAAATCATGGAGTTCCCATATTTATCTCTTCTAATTCCCTATAGTTCCTAAATCTGTAACTTCCTTTGAGAACCTACACCAAAAAGATTATAATTGCATTGTTTGATGGGCCAGTAGACCCAGTGCTCAATATCAATAGGGAGGTGAAAACTATTTCCAAAATAAAAGCCTATAAGGTGACATTCCAATTGGGGTTTTAAAAGTAGTATGGTAAGACCATAATGAATCATCAATTCTAAGACTCCAATCATTCACATTGGGTTGAACCATTTTTTCAAGAATTTGTTTTAACTCTCTATTTGACAACTCATCTTGAATAGTGGTCTGTGGGTGATATGGAGTAGACAATTGATGAACACCCCCATGCAGATGCACAAGTGATTGCATTGTTCAGTTGAAGAAATGAGAACCCTGGTCCCTGATGATGAACCTAGGTAATCCAAACCTACATAAGATTTGGGTTCTCAAAAATTCCACAACTACCTAAGAATAATTAGTCCTTTTAGATCATTCCCCAACACATTTGGAAACATAATCCACTACCAAAAGAATGTACATATTACCAAATGAATTGGGGAATGGTCACATAAATTCAATTCCCCAAACATCAAAAATTTCAAGGAAGACCAAGGGTTTTTGTGGCATCTCATTTATTTTAGAGACATTCCCCATTATTTGATGATGGGGACAATATTTACAGAAGTCGTGGGAATCCCAAAATAATGTGGGCCAAAATAGACTAGAATTGAGGACCATGCGAGCAGTCTGTTAGGGACCAAAGTGGACCCCACAAGCAATAGTGTGGAAGAACCTAATGAAGGACTGAAACTCACTATCAGGAACACAACGCCTGAGGATTTTATCACTACAGGTGTGCCAAAGGTAGGGGTCATCCCAAATGTACCAACGAGATTCAAGTTTTATATGGTCAGAATGGTTTTTATTGAAATCAGTTGGAATGCAGGATGCTACAGAATAATTTACAATTTCAGTATACCAAGGAAAATAATCTTGCACTCAGTACAATTTCTCATCAGGAAACATGTCATTTATAGGAATACAAGGGGACAAGTCAATGTCTAAGGATGGGGAAATCCTACTGATATGGTTATCCACCACATTCTGTACTCTCTTTTTTATCTCTAAATTCTTTATTGAATTCTTGAAGGAGGAGAATCCAGCGAATCATGTGTGGTTTGGCTTCTGGTTTCTTAAGGAGATACCAGAGGGCTTCATGTTCTTAGAACACAGTGACTTTAGACCCCAAAAGGTATGACCTGAATTTATTCAAGGAAAACACAATGGAAAGGTAATGTTTTTCAGTTTTTGTGTAGTTTTCTTGGGTAGGGTCCAATGTACATGAGGCATAACAATGACATGTAGTGCTCAATCAACCCTATGTGACAAGAATTCCCCAACTTCATAGTTAGAGGCATTACACATGAGCTCAAATGGTAAATCCCACCAAGGTGGTTGGATTACCAAGGGTGATTTGAGAATCCATTTTAAATTATTAAAATATTACTAACATTATTTATCAAAAAAAAATTCCTTTTAATTTTGGATAAATCAAGAGAGGGGGAGTGAAATCTTACTAAAGTCATGAATGAAACGATAGTAAAATCCAGCATGAACTAGAGAAGACCACACATCCCATACATTTTTGGGGAATGGTAGGGAAGAAATGACATCCAATTTTGATTTATCTACTTGGATACCATCCCCATAAATTACGTGTCCCAAAACTATACCTTGTCATACCATTAAATGGAATTTCTCATAATTTAATATGAGATTATTTTCAATACAGTGACGTAGCACTAAAGAAAGCCTACTCAAATATTCATCAAAAAAGGATCCATAAATAGTTAAATCATCCATCAATACTTCCATTCAATTATCTAGGTAGTCTAAAAAAGTACTATCTATACATTTTTGTAAAGTATCTCAAGCATTGCATAGGAAAAATGGCATACTCTTATATTAAAATGTTCCAAAGGGTCAAGTGAAGGTATTATTTTCCTAATCCTTAGGGGAAATATAGATCTGAATGTATCCATAATACCCATAAAGTAAATAGTAATGGGACTTCCCTACTAGACACTCTAGAATCTGCTTAATAAATGGAAATGGGAAATGGTCCTTCCTAGTCTGTTTATTTAGTTGGCGATAGTCTATACAGGCACACCAACTATTCTGTACATGAGTTGGAACCAATTAATTGTTTTCATTTTTGATTACTATAAGGCCAATTTTTTTGGGAACTACTTAAACAGGACTAAAAAATTGGCTATTAGATATGGGGTAAATGATTTCAGTAGCCAATAATTTTATTACTTCATTTTTAACTACAACTAAGCGGATTGGGTTCAGTCGATGTTGTGCCTTCCTCACTGGTTTAGCCTTATTATTTAATAAAATATTATGTGTATAGACTAATGGTATAATACTAGGAATTTCCACAAGTTTCCATACCAATTCTTGTTTATACTCCCTCAAAAATTCAAGCAGTCACAATTCATGCTTAGGAGGCAGTGAAATAGCAATGATGTTGGGAAGCTTGTTTCCATTATCAAGATATGAATATTTTATATCTTGAGGTAGTTGTTTCAGTTCCAATTCTGGGGGATTTTGAATTTATGGGAGTGTGTGTGAAAGTGATAGGTCACTAATCTAATATAACTGCTCAATGGTTTCATCCTCAGATGAGGAATGGGCTTTTACAAGCTTAGCAGTATCATCGATGTCCATTGGATCCACAATGTTTGAGAAATTCTCAATTAATAAACATGCATGAAACTTTTCTAGGAGACTAAAATAAACAATGTAAGATTCATTACCAAGAAATTCAATCAAGGATGAAAACTCTGAAAAAGGATTGGGGGAATGAAAAGAAGTGTTTTTAGATGAAGGGAGCACATCAATTGAATTTATTGAGAGATATGAATGTTCTTCCGAGGGGTGCTTCATGGAATAAAGGATGTTGAAATGGACTATGTAACCAACAAATTCCATATATAATATACCATTATGGATATTAATTATGGGTTTGGTAGTTTTTTAGAATTGTCTCCCCAATATTATTGGTGAGTGTCCATTGATCTTATCATCTTAAATTTTTAGCACATAAAAATCAGTAGGAAAAATTAAAATTTTCACCCTCATAAGAACATCCTCTAGCACACCAGAAGAGTGTGTTGTACTTCGATTTTATAGATGAACAACTATTCCAGTGGGCTTCAGTTCACTAACCTACAAAGAAGAGTAAATGGAGTGAGGCATCACATCAATAGAGGCACCCAAATCAAGCATAGCAATTGAAAAAGAATACCCCCTATGGTGCACAGAATTGAGAATGTTCCAAGATCATAGATATAACGAACCATAATTTACATACATTGCTAATACTTCAAAATTGAAGTATACTTATTACAACATATAACAAAACCATGAAAGGACCGTATAGGTATAGTGTCTTTAGAAACTGGGAAAAATAAACAATTGGTTCATAAATCATCTACGTTGTCTCCAATTTATTTCATCATATCTAGAGTCCCTTTTGTCATATCCTACTTAATAACATTCTTCCTGACCTGGGGAAAGAAAACATACAAAAGGGTGATCTAAAATGCTCAGTAAGGGTAACCAAAAGAAATATCAGTCACATCATATTCATAAGAACATAACATTTTGGAAATATTAACCTGCAAAAGAGATTATAAATTCAAAACATGGGATAAATCATAGTAGTGAAATTGTAATCCCAATAATCATAACTTAAAACATGAAACTTTGTGGAATACACACATAATCATAGAGAATCATTTCTTAGTAGTCAATACTCATTGCCAAGACTATCTTAGCGGACAGAGTCCATTTCTGAACTGAGTTCACTCCTCGTTTCAGTCCTGTTTCACTGAACCAGTTTAACCTACCGTTCCAACCATGTCTATCTCATGAGATATAAATCTTTAACAAATTCATTGGAGGGAGATATAGGTCCCACCCATCTCATAATGATACCATTCTTATGTGCGCCACAAAATCATAAATCATACATCATAGCTTAACCCATGTAATAAAAATGGGATTCTTAATCATCATGCCATAATAACATAATCCATATAAGATAAAAGGAAATAATAAAAATAATTCCATCAAAAAATAATAAAAAAAATGTAAAAATAGGGATAGAAACAGAACTCTATATTATCTTAGATGGAAAATAATTTTCATAAAACACTTGAACTCCATTCTTGAGGAAAATATCCTTTCTACTTCAAAATTTTTTTCCTTTCTTAACATGTAATATAATTTTGAACTAAAATAATTTGATTAAAAATAAACTTGAAAACTTGTAAAGGAATCTTCATGGAAATAATCTTCTAAAAATCCATTCATGCCGTATAAGTTAAAAAAACATTCTTCTCATACTTTGGCCGGAAAAGTCAAAAAGTACCTCGTACGAAAAACGACAAAATATTCCTTTCACATCTTTTACTAAAAACTGACCGAAGGGTAAAATTGGATTTAAAAAATTGTAGGATTATAGAAATAATATTACATATTGAACAAACATGGATGTGGATGATAAGTATTCCCCAGTAAATTCTGAAATATAAACAATCTCGGATAAAAAATGAGATTGCGATATTTTCCCTTACCTTAGGTCTGATTTGCTTCATAAGTGTCCGAACCTCCTTTATAATGATTTAAATAATGTCATTGACTTATTACAGAATCATACTCATTTTTATGATATCATATATGGTCATATTCTTAGCTTCTTATTAGTAATATTTCATTGCTACTTGTTATTCGGGTGTTTATTACTTTTTGTTCTTATGCGTGTTTTGTCGAATAAATTCTTATTATTATCTTTAGGTTATAGATACCTCATTTAAAAAATGGTATTAGTGTAATATATATCATATTAATTCATTCAATCCATTTATATAATCATTATGCAATGAAGATCATGTAGAACGAGTCACATCACATCATGGAGACGGTATTCCATACGTACGCACGAGCGATGATATCATTCCCATGATCGTGGAATTGTATTTGAGTGTATGTATACTATTTAAGAATCAATATAAATTTAAAATAATCATATATAGTTATTATTTACACCATTATACCCATCCAAGTAAGGTGGTGGTGGAAAATAGATTACACCACGACGTGGAGATGGTATTCCGTACGTACGCAAGCGCGGTGATTTCGTTTTCCGTAGGATAGATAGATGGTGAAATAGGGTTGTTTCATACTTATAATAATATACCAGTATATTATTGATACTTATGTTATTACTTCATAATGAAACAACTAAAGAATAAGAAGTGGAAGAAGAAATAAAGTTGAAAGAATCGGTAACAGACATTACCTCTTCTTTGAAGTGCCTCTTTGAGACCTCCTCTTAGGGCACTAAAATCGGTATTTGAAGAAGACCAGGACCTCTATGATGTTTATTGGGAAGTGGAGAAGAGATTTTGGCAGGTATTGTCCAAGCTTGAAGGCTCAAAGTGGTGTGAGGAAGAGAGGGAGGATGTGCCCTTTTATAAGGGAGGATAGGGGCACCTTAGGAAAAACAAAAAATATTATTTTATTATAAAGTCATATTAGCTTTTTAATAGCTTAAAATTGATTAATTTATAAGATAAGGTGGGTATGGGTCGAAATAATCTCATAAAATAGAATTTAGAAAAGTTTAGGGTTCTATTTTAACCTTATCATTTAGATTTAACTTTAAGTTAGATAATTTAACTTTTACCGTGTCTTCTTGTTTCCTTACACTATAAGGTTAATAAACTTACTATAACAAGCCAAAACAACCCCATGTTGTTTATTATTAAAATATATAAACTTATATAAGTTATTTTGCAGAACCGTAGATTTTTATGAATAAAATAACAATTAATAATATAATATTTGTTTTAAAAACTATTTTATGTCAATTTTGACACTATTTGGTAATTGAATTTTGTGAAAATCATAAAAGAAATATTAGTTCTAAAACGGTTAATTAAATCAATAATAACATGTCATAGTATCCTTGAAAATTATTTTAATTCATAAAAAGTCTCAAATTACATTTATTTGGGTATTTATAACATCAATTATGTCAATATTTCTTTAATAGGATAATTACTACATCATCATTGTGTCATAAATAAATTAAATTATTTATCGTCTAAAAATTAAAAATAAAATTTAATTATGTAGGAAATCATTTTATCTTTCTAATGAGTATTTATAGTCGAATTTATCTTATGTATAACCCTATATTAAAAATGATTTAGTTATTAAACTTTGATTTTAACTATTTCAACCCTTCTTTAAATAAATTAATAATAAATGTCCTAATATAATCCATGTGGGCCTAAATGGTCATATTGTATTCCTAATGTTGTTTTTGGTCGAATTAAACTTATACAATAGAATTAGGACATGTGTTATGGTAATAATAATAACATTTTACCCTTAATTTCCCTATTTACTTTTAACTATGGTAAAAAAAGTAAAAAGTTACTATTCAACAAAAAATATTTTCATCTCATTGAACCACATTTTAGTCCTTGATATTAACCGTGTCTCTAGGATTTTTGAAATTCCACTCACAAAAGCTTTAAAATTAAGTTTTATGTAAATTTGCAAATTCTCCTAGGAGGTCGGTAAAAGACGGTGAAACGTTCAATAAAATTTCTATATATCTAAAATTATTATAAAATGAATACAATGAATTTCATTGAACTTATATAGGTATTATGTATCAATTTTTACCTAAAATAAATTTAAATAAAATAAATAATTATTTAAATAAAAAGTCGGTTTTAAATAGTAACCCAGTGTTTTCACTATTCATCAAAAATAGAAAGTTTTCAGAAAAATACCAAAATTTCACCCTAGGCTAATTTCGATATTCTGAATCCAAAAATGAAGTCCATTTTGAAAAATAAAATTTACAAAATTTTAAAAAGTGGGTATTACTATTCATAACGGCTAGTTTTTGTAATATTTTAATAGCATATCGTTGTTTAGTGAAACTCGGTATTGCGTACGACACAAACTATCAAGGAAGATAGCGATTGCATGTAAAGAATGCCATGATATTGTTGTGTGTAGTGAAAGATTCCTTTGATGATTTATATAACATAAAAAAAAATATTTCTCATAAAAGTCTCAAGTGTTACATTCCACCCCCCTTAAAATGAATTTCGCCCTCGAAATTTGTCACTTTGTAACAAACAGATGAGGATACCTCTCCCTCATCATATCCTCAAGATCCCATGTAGCTTATTAAAATTATTGGTTCCTCCATAAATCTTTCACCAAGCGAGTGGTCTTGTTCCATAGGACTTTTTCACTACGATCCAGAATCTCTATTGGCTGTTCTTCATAAGAAATATCTTGCTCCAGCGGTACAACTTCTGAGCTAAGTACATGTGAAGGATCAGGTGTGTACTTTCTCAGGAGAGATACATGGAACACATCATGAATTTGAGAGAGATTCGGTTGAAGCACCAAATTGTAAGCTACCTTCCCAACATGATCCAGAATTTCAAAAGGGCCGATATATCTAGGACTCAACTTTCCCTTCTTTCCAAATCTCATGACCCTCTTCCAGGGAGATATTCGTAAGAACACTTTATCACCCACTTCAAACTCTAGTTCTTTTCTTCGGTTATCGACATAACTTTTTTGTCAACTTGGAGCTGCTCTTATGTGTTTTTGAATAGATCTGACCTTTTCTGCCATCTCATCAACAAGATCAGGTCCTAATAGCTTTCTTTCCCCAACTTCATCCCAGCAAGTTGGAGTCCTGCATTTCTTTCCATAGAGATCTTCATAAGGAGCCATATGAATACTAGAGTGAAAGCTATTATTATAAGAAAATTCCACAAAAGGTATGTGTTGATCCCAACCACCTTTGAAATCCATAGAGCATGCTCTCAACATATCTTCTAGAGTTTGAATTGTTCTCTCAGACTGACCATCTGTCTGAGGATGATAAGCAGTGCTGAAACTCAACTCTGTATCTAGAGTATGCTGAAGACTTTGCCAGAACTTCGAGGTAAATCTCGCATTCCGATCAGATATAATGGAAAGTGGCACTCCATGCAATCTTACCACTTCCTTTACATATATCCTGGCAAGCTGATCTAGAGAGAAATCCTCTCTAATAGCAATGAAGTGTGTAGACTTTGTAAGATGATCAACTATGACCCAGATAGCATTATTGCCTTTGGATGTTTTAGGAAGTCCGGTGACAAAGTCCATAGTGCTGTTTTCCCATTTCCATTCTGGTATGGGTAATGGTTGTAACATCCCCTTAGACTTCTGTCTCTCAGCTTTAACTTGCTGACAAACCAAGCATCGAGAGACATATTCAGAAACATCTCTTTTCATGCCATCCCACCAGAAGTACTCTTTCAGGTCCCTATACATCTTCGTGCTTCCAGGATGAATAGAGAATGAAGAACTATGAGCCTCATCCAGGAACTCCTTCTTTAATTCTAGGATGGGAGGAACACAAACCCGATTCCGGAACATTATTATCCTATCACAATCATGGTTGAATTCAAGAATATTTCTCACCTTCTTTTGTAACTCTACATCTTCTTTCTGCGCCTCTTTAATCTTCACATGTATAGATGGTTGAACATTCATTTGAGAAAGATATGATTTTTCCCCTTTCATTATAATTCCAAGATCCATCCTTTGTAAATCCATAAATATTAAATCTTTTGTGATCCTCATCATGGATAAGCTAGCATGGTCTTGTCGACTTAATGCATCTTCCACCTTGTTTGCTTTCCCAGGGTGGTAATGAATTGAGAAGTCATAATCCTTAATCAGCTCCAACCATATTCTTTGGCACATATTCAGCTCCTTCTGTGTGAAAATATACTTTAAACTTTTATGATCAATATAAATATCACACCTTTCTCCATAAATATAATTCCTCTAAATCATTAATACAAAGATTACTGCAGCTAACTCCAAATCATGAGTTGGGTAATTTTTCTCATGGATTTTCAACTATCGTGAGGCATAAGCTATAACCATATCATTTTGCATAAGAACACACCCCAGCCCTTTCTTGAATGCATCATTGTAGAGCACAAACCTTTCTCCACTACAAGGAAGTGTGAGTACAGGTGCACTGGATAACCTTATTTTCAACTCCTTGAAATTCTCTTCACATTCCTCCGTCCACACAAACTTAAATCCTTTTCGAGTCAACCTGGTTATTGGATTAGATAACCATGAAAAATCATTCACAAAACGTCGATAATATCCAGCCAAACCAAGAAAACTTCGAATCTCAGTTACTGTTGTTGGTCTCGACCATGTTTTTATAACCTCTATTTTTGTTGGATCCACAGATATCCCCTCTTTTGAGATTATGTGACCCAAAAATGTAACTTTTTGAAGCCAAAATTCACACTTGTTAAATTTGGCATAAAGCTTCTCCTTTCTCAGGGTATTCAATATAATTCTCAAATGATCATCATGTTCTTCCTTGATCTTTGAATATACAAGAATATCGTCTATAAAGACTACCAAAAACTGATCAAGATAGTCTCTAAAGACTCTATTCATCAGATCCATGAAGATAGTAGGGGCATTAGTAATACCAAATGGCATCACTATAAATTCATAGTGTCCATACCTTGTACGGAAAGCCGTATTTGGTATATCCTCCCTTTTGACCCTTAATTGATGATACCATGAATGAAGATCAATCTTGGAAAAGTATTGAGCTCCACGTAGTTGGTCAAATAAGTCATCAATGCATGGGAGAGGATATTTTTTCTTGATAGTGATCTTGTTAAGTTCTCAATAATCAATGCAGAGTCTCATTGATCCATCTTTCTTCTTAATAAACAGAACTAGTGCTCCCCAAGGTGACACACTAGGGTGTATGAATCCTTTATCAAGATTCTATTGGAGTTTCTTCTTCAATTCCTGCAACTCAATTGGGGAAATTCCATAAGGTGTCTTTGAAATAGGTAAAGCACCCGATATGAGTTCTATTGAAAACTCAACTTCACGATTTGGTGGAAGACCCGGTAATTCTTCTAGAAAGACATCATCAAACTCCCGTACAATGGGCATATTTTTAATTGTGAGTTTCTCTCCAACCATGTGAGATAAATAACCTTCATTTAATGGAATCAAGACCCATAAGATGGAATAAATTTCCACTGGAAGGTTATGTTCATCCTTGCATCGATAGATGATCATAGATTGATCTGGAATATGAAATGTGACTTCCATTCTTTGGAAATTGATATGAGATCCATATAGAGAAAGCCAATCCATGCCAATAATCACATCAAATTCCACTATAGGAAGGATCACAAGATTTGCAGGAAGCACTTTCCCACAAACTTCAATCGGAGAAGAATTATAAACATTTTATGCGACTGTTGTGCCATTAGGGGTTGTCACAGCTAACTCAACATCTAATTGTTGAGGTAATACGGTGATAACCATAGAAAAGTCTTCAGAAATAAAAGAGTGGGTGGATCCAGAATCAAATAAAACATTTGATACTTTAGAGTGGATGGTAAGTGTACCTTTCACCACTTTGTTATCATACTCCACATCACTGATAGAAATTTCATGTGACTTTCCTTTGTCTTTAGCCTTAAGAGTTTGTTGACGTCGATCATCATCAACAACCCTTGGATTAGGGCATTGATTGGTATAATGCCCCATTTCCTTGCATTTGTAACATTGAAGTGTAGGAGGTTCACTCTATATAGACTTTTCTTTGTTCGCATCAATAGACATATTCTTCCCATCATTGTGACATTCAAATTCCCGATGACCTTCCTTTCCACATTTGAAACATTTACTTGTCCCTTTAAGACAACTAGCTCCATGTTTCTTTCCACACTTTGAGCATAAGGGAAAGCTCATCTTCTTTTCAGTGTGCTCTTTAGATTTTTCTTTGAATTCCATTTTCCTCTTCTTATCAAACCCATATGACTGATGGGTTACTCCAATCTCCATCTCAACCTTGAGATCACATCGAACAATTTCCTCATAGCTATTGAAGTACCTTATGGATAACTCCCTTCGAAGACTTGGTTTTAAGCCACTAAAGAATAGATCGATCTTACTCTCGGGTTGGATAATAATACCAGAAGCGTACCTTTCAAGTCTTGTAAAATTTTCTTCATAGGTACCAATAGATTCATCATCCTTTTTCTTTAGTTCAAGAAACTCCTTCTACATATTTGTTCGAAGAATACGAGGGAAGTACTTTTTGAAAAATAAGTTCTTGAACTCGTCCCATTCCATGGACTCAATTTCATCTCTTTGCCTTGTATTCTTGATATTATTCCACAATTTATCATCACCTCCTTCCAAACGATATACTGCTAAGATGACTTTATCATGTTCAGAACATTGAAGAACTGAAAATATCTTTTCAGTGGTACTGATCCATTGTTCAACCACTAAGGGATCAGAAGACCCGCTGAATGAAGGTGGACACTGCCTCATGAAGGATTCAACAGAATTTTTCTCCTTACTTTGCTCGTTTGGAAGTCCTGCATGATTCATAGCTTGAGAAAGTTGTGTGAGCATGGCTACAAGATTTTTCATTCCATATCCCATAACGTTTGGTTGCTCAGGGGGATAATCATTGCATTGCCCGTCACATTCAGCATTAACATGGTTCCTTCGGGTTCCAGCCATTGACTAAAACCAAGAAGAATAGTGTGAGCAACACTAATTATAATAGGAAAAACACATAATCAAGAATAAAATTTCACAATTAAGGTCTTATCATAGGTTGTTCATGTCCATTTCTAAAACACTAAGATTGTGTTCTATGCTTAGACTTATCCTTAGGGTTCTTACTAAGGCTTTCACATCCTAGTTTCCAAAGGTTGACTATACCTTTCCTCTAAGACCAACTATAACGACCCATACTTTACATATATTGCTAATACTTCAAAATTTAAGTACACTTATTACAACATATTACAAAACCATGAAAGGACCATATAGGTATAGTGTCTTTAGAAACTGGGAAACATAAACAACGGGTTCATAAATCATCTATGTTGTATCCCATTTATTTCATCATATCTAGAGTCCCTTTTTAGAATATCCAACTTAATAAACTTCTTACTGACATGGGGAAAGAAAACATACAAAAGGGTGAGCTCAAATGCTCAGTAAGGGTAAAAAAAGAAATATCAATCACATCATATTCATAAGAACATAACATTTTGGAAATCTTAACCTGAAAAATAGATTAGAATTTCATAACATGGGATAAATCATAGTAGTGAAATGTAATCCCAATAATCATAACTTAAAACATGAAACTTTGTGGCATACACACATAATCATAGATAACCATTTCTTAGTAGTCAAGACTCATTTCCAAGACTATCTTAGCGGAAAAAGTCCATTTCTGAACTGAGTTCACTCCTCGTTTCAGTCCTGTTTCACTGAACCGGTTTAACCTTCCGTTCCAGCCATGTCTATCTCATGAGATATAAATCTTTACCCAATGTATTGGACGGAGATATAGGTCCCACCCATCTCATAATGATACCATTCTTATGTGTTCCACAAAATCATAAATCATACATCATAGCTTAACCCATGTAATAAAAATGGGATTCTTAATCATCATTCCATCATAACATAATCCATATAAGATAAAAGGACATCATAAAAATAATTACATCATAACATAATCAAAACAATGTAAAAATAGGGATAGAAACAGAACCCTATATTATCTTAGATGGAAAATAATTTTGATAAAACACTTGAACTCCGTTCTTGAGGAAAATATCCTTTCTACTTCAAAAACATTTTCCTTTCTTAACATGTCATACAATTTTGAACTAAAAGTAGTTGATTAAAAATAAACTTGAAAAATTTTAAAGGAAACTTAATGGAAATATTCTTCTAAAAATCCATTCATGCCGTATAAGTTAAAAAAAACATTCTTCTCGTACTTTGGCCGGAAAAGTCAAAAAGTACCTCGTACGAAAACCGAAAAAAGATTCCTTTCATATCTTTTACTAAAAACTGACCGAAGGGTAAAATTGGATTTAAATAATTTTAGGAAGATAGAAATAATATTCCATATTGAAGAAACATGGATGTGGATGATAAATATTCCCTAGTAAATTCTGAAATATAAACAATCTCGGATAAATATTGAGATTGCGAGATTTTCCCTTACCTTAGGTCCGATTTGTTTCGTAAGTGTCCGAACCTCCTGTATAATGATTTAAATAATGTTATTGACTTATTCCAGAATCATACTCATTGTTATGATATCATATATGGTCATATTCTTAGCTTCTTATTAGTAATATTTCATTGCTACTTGTTATCCGGGTGTTTATTACTTTTTGTTCTTATGCGTGTTTTGTTGAATAAATTATTATTATTCTCTTTAGGTTATAGATACCTCATTTCCAGAATTATATTAGTGTAATATATATCATATTCATCCATTAAATTCATTTATATAATCATTATGCAATGAAGATTATGTAGAACGAGTCGCATCACATCGTGGAGACGGTATTCCGTACGTACGCACGAGCGATGATATCGTTCCCATGATCGTGGAATTGTATTGGGGTGTATGTATACTATTTCAGAATCAATATCACTTTACAATAATCATATATAGTTATTATTTACACCATTATACCCATCCAAGTAAGGTGGTCATGGAAAATAGATTACACAATGGCGTGGAGACGGTATTCCATACGTATGCACGCACGATGATTTCATTTTCCGTAGGATGGATAGATGGTGAAATAGGGTTGTTTCATAATTATAATAACATAAAAGTATATGAGTGATACTGATGTTATTACTTCATAATGAAACAATTAAAGAAGAAGAAGTGGAAGAAGAAATAAAGTTGAAAGAATCGGTAACGGACATTACCTCTTCTTTGAAGTGCCTCTTTGAGACCTCCTCTTAGGGCACTAAAATTGGTCTTTTAAGAAGAACATAATTTCTAGGATGTTTCTAGGAAAGTGGATAAGAGAATCTGGTAGGGTTTGGCCGAGCTTTAAGGCTAAAAGTGGTGTGAGGAGGAGAGGGAGGAGGTTCCCTTTTATAAGGGAGGAGAGGGGCACCTTAGGAAAAACTAAAAATATTATTTTATTATAAAGTCATATTCGGTTTTTAATAGCTTAAAATTGATTTATTTAAAATATAAGGAGGGGATGGGTCTAAATAATCTCATCAAATAGAATTTAGACAAGTTTAGGGTTCTATTTTAACCTTATCATTTAGATTTAACTTTAAGTTAGATAATTTAACTTTTACCGTGTCTTCTTGTTTTCTTACACTATAAGGTTAATAAACTTACTATAACAAGCCAAACGAACCCCAAGTTGTTTATTATTAATATATATAAATATATCTAAGTTATTTGGCATAACCATAGATATTTAGTAATAAAATAACAATTAATAATATAATATTTGTTTTAAAAACTATTTTATGTCAATTTTGACACTATTTGGTAATTGATTTTTGTGAAAATCATAACAGAAATATTAGTTCGACAAAAGTTACTTAAATCAATACTAACATGTCATATTAACCTAGAAAATTATTGTAATTCATAAAAAGTCTCATATTTCATTTATTTGGGTATTTATAACATCAATTATGTCAATATTTCATTAATAAGATAATTACTGCATCATCATTGTGTCATAAATAAATTAAATTATTTATTGTCTAAAAGTCAAAAATAAAATACCATTATGTAGGAAATATTTTTATCTTTCTAATTAATATTTATAGTTGAATTTATCTTATGTATAACCTTATATTAAAAATGATTTAGTTATTAAACTTTGATTTTAACTATTTTAACCCTTCATTAAATAAATTAATAATAAATGTCCTAATCTAATCTAAGTAGGCCTAAATGGTCATATTTTATTCCTAATTTTGTTTTTTTCCGAATTACACTTATCTAATAGAATTAGGACATGTGTTAGGGTAATAATAATAACATTTTTACCCTTAATTTCCCTATTTACTTTTAACCGTGGTAAAAAAAGTAAAAAGTTACTATTCACCAAAAATTATTTTCATCTCATTGAACCACATTTTAGTCCTTGATATTAACCGTGTCTCTCGTATTTTTGAAATTCCACTCACAAAAGCGGTAAAATTATGTTTTTTGTAAATTTGCGAATTCTCATAGGAGGTGGGTAAAAGACGGTGAAAAGTTCAATAAAATTTTTATATATCTAAAATTATTATAAAATGACTCTAATGAATTGCATTGAACTTATATATGTATTATGTATCAATTTTTACCTAAAATAAATTTAAATATAATAAATAATTATTTAAATAAAAAGTCGGGTTTTAAATAGTAACCCAGTGTTTTCACTATTCATCAAAAATTGAAAGTTTTCAGAAAAATACCAAAATTTCACCCTAGGATAATTTCGATATTCCGAATCCAAAAATGAAGTCCATTTTGAAAAATAAAATTTACAAAATTTTAAAAAGTGGGTATTACTATTCATAATGTCTAGTTTTAGTAATATTTTAATAGCATATCGTTGTTTAGTGAAACTCGGTATTGCGTACGACGCAAGCTATTGAGGAAGTTCGCGATTGCGTGTAAAGCAAGCCAAGATAGTGTTGTGTGTAGTGAAAGATTCCTCTAATGATTTATATAACATAAAAACAAAATATTTCTCATAAAAGTCTCGGGTGTTACAATAGAATTCGGTGGGTAGTGAAGGCTCTATCAATGATGAAACATTTCTCACCAAGATCACCTTATCATCACCACATAGTGACCTTTAGTGTGTACACATCTCCTTCAAAAACATGGTGTATTGCGTAATTTTCTTCACTAAATCAATTAAAGGAATGTTAACTTGCACTTTTTTGAATGTTTCCAATATTTCCTTATTATGTTCAGTTTCTTTTTGTTTTTTTGGGTGAGTGGAACTTTTGGGAAATGGAAGATGAATGGTTGGGAAAGGTGACTCAACAACAAACACTCTTTCCTTTAGAAGGGATTCTCTCAGGATAAGGGTTTTCTTCTCTTGGACCATTTTTAGTAGTTGGGATGGTGGTTTACTCAGGAGGGGATGACTCTAATGAAGGTTTCATTTGGGTTTTAAGTTATTTCCCTTTCCTAAGGGTGATGACACTAACATTTCCCTTATCCGTAGGGTTAACTACTGGATGATAGGGTAGTTTACCTGACCCATGAAATTGAATTTCCCCCATAGAGTTAGATAGTTAGCCTAATTGGGTTTTTAGGTCTTGTATGGGAGATTGGGTGGTTTGTTGGAATTAGAGATTGTTAGAAGCCATTTATTTCATCATGTATTCTAGGATAGGATCAGGTTTTGGAGGGGGTTATTGGAAAGGCCTTTGTGGTGGCTGGGTATTTCTGGGTGGTGGAGGTGGGTGAATACTCTTCCCTAGTTGGTTCCATTGTTGTTGAGGTGGTTTGAATACCCCCATTTCCTATAATCTTGGTTTTCTTTCCACCCAGGGTTGGATGGATAGTATGGTTCTTACCTAAAGGGTTGGTTATAGGGGAATCCTAGAAATATTTACTCACAAATCTTAGAATTTTCTCTCAATTGGGAGAATTGGTTAGAGTAGTTGGTGTTAGAATAACATATACCACAATGGATGGGAGGAGGAGATTGGGATTTACATTGGGAAAGAGAAAGTTGTTGAAGAAGGGAACTTACCTCTTCAAACTTTGTGTCCACCTTATTCTCAAATTTAGTACTTTTCACCTCATGGAAACCTCGAATGGGTACACCAGACCATGAACCTAATTGTTGAGTGTTCTGTGGCATGTTCAAAATCTGGGTTATGGTAGAAATTGGGGTTATATCAACTAGTGTTCCACCTGTAGCAGCATCAATCATATTTTTTTCAAAAGGAATTAAACCTTCATAAAAATACTTAATTAATAGTTTATCACATATTTGGTAGTGTGGAAAGCTTGAACATAACATTTTATAGTGTTACCAAAATTCATGAAGTGATTCCCCTTGAGATTTTATTATACCACATATTTCTTCCCTTATTGTTTCAGTTCAAGAGGCTAGGAAATATTTTTCAAGAAAAAGGGGTTTCATGTCCGCCCAACCTCTTATTAGGTAATTAACATAATAAATACAGTTTTTTGCAGTGTATTATAATGAAAAAGGAAATAACCTAATATTTACTTTTTATTCATCCACATTTGCAGGTTTTAATCAAGAACACACAGTATGAAAGTATTTTAAATGCTTATGTGGATCCTCACTAGGAAGTCCATGGAATCTTGGTAATAGATGAATTAAAACAGATTTTAGTTCAAATGCTCAGGAGTGGTGCTTCATGTTTTCAATTTGGTTCATATCTCTTGACCTTTGAGTTGTGATTGTTTTTAGTTGATGATGTCTATCAGGTTTTCCCCTTCTTCCCTTAAAAGGCGGTTTGCTTTATATAATAAAAAAATTGAAGGCCTTCGGGCCATTGGAGGAATGTATGTGAGTTAGATATCAACATCAGTTGAGGATACTTATTTTAGTGTTCTATTTTTTCATCCATTTTATACAAGTTTATTTCAGTTTTTATGTAGGTTCTTGAAGAATAAGTAGAAGGATCAAGAGGAGTGTTGATGTTTTGTGTGTCCTCCTTCAAAGGGTTCTCTTCTGTGTCTTGGTGTCACTGATGTAGGATCCTCTCCAATTAGGGTTCTAAATGAGGTAAATATCCCTTATTAGAACGTGTTATGCACCAAACCTACATAAAAAATACACCAGAACACAAAAGTATTGAAAAGGTAAAAAAATATTAACAAAATTTACAAATATCTTATCAGAAAAATGCACTAAAAACCGAAGTGCTTCCCAGCAACATGAAAACATTTGACCACATTTTCATGACACATAAAATTTATTATGTTATTAAGTTTGATTTATCGTATAGGACAGACCCTAGTTTTTCTCTCAAAGATCATTGATAGGTTTATAGTATACATTTATAATAAAAATTACTAAAAGGGGGGGGGGGTGATTTGGAAAATAGTTTTATGAAAATAAATTAATTTAAAGAGTTAAATAGTTGAGAAAGAAGTAGAATTTAAAAATATATGATAAGTATGTGATCATTTATAAGTTACTACACCACTTGAAAATTTCACTGTTCTTAATTGATTATTAGGTTTTTGGTGTAATCCTTTGATTGATGGTTAACCAAGATCTTGGGTACCCAAAACCCATAAAATGATGAAAATATGACTAAATCTTGACATAACAATCATATATTCAAGGTCCAGCCCCTAATCATGAATTCAATTTTTTTAAGGAATAATGAAATCTCAATTTTTTCTGAAAATAAGAGGAGTCTTATGTTGTCCAACCAAAACAACACAATTTACACATTTAAAATTGCACACCGATCGATTATGAAATAAGAAGTGTTTCAATTAAATGAATAAAAAAAGTTAATATAAATATAAAATAACAATTACAAACCACAATATACACCAAATATATATATATAATTATGTTCCAGAACTCCCTATTCATGTGTGTAGCTCCCTCGCAACAATCACCCACCAATTACCCCAACATCAAGAGGAGAAGGAAAGTTGGGTAGAACTTCTACTTCATCCTTGACCCCCTTTGAGGATAGGGGCCTCCAAAAAATCTAGGATGATGAGGTGACTTCTATTGGACTCCAAAAATGTTAGATCTTGGATACTGGTTCTAAATTACAAATGAGGTGCCCATGGTACCTTTTTATACCCAAAATGGGACATGGTTTTGAGCACCCTATTTTTGAGATACCACTTGTGTCTCAGTTTCAGATAAGTAAACGACCATATCATGACTTTGAAAAAAAATAGTGGTTGGTAAGCCTCTAGACTATCTCCCTGTCATAATTTTTGGCCATTAGACATCTATATTGGGAGATATGGAAAAAACACGGAACCAGACTTTTGAATTCAGGAAGATTCTGTCCCCTGGACAGAATGGTTCGGATGGGCTATCAGATGAATGAATTGGGATTTGGTTCCTTGAGATGGGTTGTAGAAAATACATTTTTGGAGTGAAAAAAAATCATCATCCCATATGGATGCATGGAATGGTATTAATTATAAAAAAGTGGATAGATGTCCATGGGATTCCATGCAGTTTGGTCCTTTTTTTCAAGATCATCTTTGTGGCCTCCAAATCACTTCCACCTTCAATGAAAATATAAAAACAAGTATAATTTACCCTTTTAACAGTTATAAACAGAAACATAAATTAATAAAACATGAAGTGAAATTCGTTATTATATTTTAAATTTATAATACAAATTTAGTTTAATACAATGGTGTAAGGGTGAAAATGAAACAGTGAATCATGGTGCGATCACGCTTGGGTTTCTTCCCCTTATGATAGGGATTCTCGAGGGTGCGGAAGCCTGAGGAATACCACTTCGAGTGTGGGTAATTATATTCCATAGGCATGTCTCTGATGTTTTCCTCATCTTCCCATGTTACACACAGAGTATGCCCTGAGTTTAACATATATCAAAGATGGATCAAACTAATTAGAACACTAATGGAAGTGGATTAGATGGGTGAAACACTAGGAGGGATCACATGAGAGTCCTACTAGATGGGAGGATCAAGACTACCAATGAAGATGGATCCAAGGATGCTTGAGTACCTCTAAAGGGAACTCTAGGGTTTACTTGTTTTCTAGGATTGAACCATAGGGAGGTTTCCTATATACCCTGTCCCGAGAGACAGGGATCAAATCCACGTAGTTTGTAGGGTCTTATGCATGGGTAGTGTCCCATAAAAAGAGGAGAGATCTTGGTTGGATGGTTTTAAATTTTATGGGACTTATGCATGGTTAGCTTCCTGGGGAGCTGCAATGAGTAGTGAGGAAGTGGGTGGCATGACCTTATCAGGATGTCGCGGCCTGAGTAAGAATCAGGATGGCTCACAGATGGTTGAATGAAGTGGATGTTGAATGAGATGGAACTGACGTAATGACGATGGTGATATTGGGGATGAGCCTCAAAGAAACTTCCTATGTATCTTTGTAGTAATGAATCAAAGACCACATAGTTCGGTGGGGTGATGGGACACCTGATGAGGCGGATCGTGAGAATAGACGCATGGATGGGACCCGAAGGAAGTGGAACCTCTGGGTTGGTGCACAAACTTCCCGAAAGATAGAGGCTGAAGGGAGATACCAGGACGAGGTATGGATTATGGGATTGAACCTTAGGTAGGCTTCCAACATATCCCCTTGTTAGGAAATCAAAGTCCACAAAGTTTAGTATGGGACATTGAATTGGGGTGTGCACAGAGGACAACGACCCGATGATGTGTTGGGGGGATTATGCGTGGTTAACAACCCAGGTTGGTATAACACCAAGGGGGTAGGACTAGAGATATGGGTCCCAAAAAAGGAGACTTCAATGAATTATTGTATATTGGGTACCACAACAGATTATCATTGGTCAGAGACTATAACATCTTACCACTGGTTGGGAGCTAAGATGGCATACCACTAATTGGGGACTATAATGTCTTACAACTGGTTTGGGACTACAACAACTTAACACTAGTCGGTAACTACAACGGATTACCACTGGTTGAGGTTGAACCTTAGTGAGGCTTCATACATACCCTTTCTAGTAGATAGGGATAAAAACCCACATAGTTCGAAGGTATACAGTTTAATGTCATGCTGGACAAAAGTGGGGAATACAGTTTAACATAATGTGGGATGAAGGTTAACCGACATGGATTGGTCTGGATAATTAGGTGTTGGGATTAAACCTTAGGGAGCCTTCCTACGTACCTTGATTGGAATGGGAAAGGATCAAATTCCACATAGTTTGGAATGGGGGTCTTGGGCCTTATGTAATAAGGAAACCCGAGATTGATGCCATGGTTGGTGCTTACTATAATCCCATATGAGTCATTCTTGGTGTGAGAAACAAGAGGCAGCAAAGACCTAATGATCATGTCATAAAAGGTGAATCTGTGAGGAATAGATCGGGGCATACGCATGGCTAGAGGCCTAGTGATATAGAGATTGAGACTTACTCTCAGATGGAGGCCTGATGGAGAAAAAACTCAGAGAGAGAGAGGGACTGGGAAATAAAGGTCCTTGTTCCTCTCTCTCATCTAGTCTTTATAACAATAAAATATAGAAAGAGAAGAGATTCAACCTCCCACAAGAAAGGCTAGGTTCTTACACTAATATTGTTGCCCTTCCCCGCAGACAGATTCCACTCCAGTAATGAGGATCTCATTCCATGTAAGGAATGATTTCACTCCTATGGGGACCAGTGGGCATGGAGAATGTCCGAGATGGGGTTCCCCATGTATATTTCATGGGGAGAGGCCACACTTTAACTTCATGTTCTAGGGACAATGGTTCTTGGCAGTTTAACATCCTTCAGTTCGGACGAGGTGAGTTCACTCTGCAACCCTAGGACTTACATAACTGATACCCACCCACCCTTGGGGAAGTAAAGGCATCAAAAATTCCTTGGAGAGGTGGGGTTGTGGATTGATCCATTTAGGGGATCATATTAGTATGTCTATTTGAATAAGCAATAGTCATTAGAATTCCTATGAGAATAAGCATGGGGCGAATAAATTCAATGTGAAGCACCACCCAAGGGACCTTAAAGTCACTTCATACAAACATGGAGGGTCGTACGAGAGTAGGGTTTGTGAATCAAATGGGTTCATAGTAGAGGACCTTCTGAAGCTCTGGTGCTTTACAAAGTGGGGGCACTTCGCGAAAAGGTATGCTTCAAGAAGTGGAGTGTCCTAGCCTAGGAATAGGGTATACATACATATAAAGGGTGCTTCTTGAAGTGGAAAGGCCTTAAAGGAGTAGGAATTTGTGGAGTACGGGTGCCTTGAAAATCATAGCACTACGTAGAAATGTACTCTGTGAAGCACAACGATCCTTCCATAGCATTTGGTTCACATGTGCATGAAATGTACTTCATAAAGCATGAGTGCTTTGCGAAGACTTGAGTCCCATTAGGGATCTCCTTCCTCTGCGATGGCCTGTGGGCCCTGTGAAGGGAATCCCTACTTTAAGAGGGGTTGTATTTGAGCTAATGGAAAGGTACTTCACATGGATCAAGTACCTTGAAGAGCTATTTTTTCTCAATGTTTCTCATATAAAAAATTGCTTCACGATTTGAGAGATAATAAGGTTAAAGGTTGGGGTATCCTTTATTTGGTTCTAAGGGAATCCTGGTATTTATAGGAGAGGGGAAACGCGGAACTCTAACATCTCATTGTGAAGCCACATGGAACTCTTCAATTGGCCGTATATTGATTGACGTTTTTTGTAACCACAAAGTTGATCATTTTTCCCTCCTTGGAATAGAGTCCTCCTTAATTACCTTTGTGGTACTCTTAGAGGCTTACCTCAAGTTACAAGGGAACAAAATGGCGATCTTGTTCCCTCAATGACTTGAAGATTCTGGTCAATTGGGTCATAACCTCAGAGCCTCCCACCTCTTTTAATCTGCGATGACCATAGAGGGGGCCTCAACTTTGCACTGACTGTAGTGTTGAGGGGCTCTGTGAAGGCTGTGGTGCTAAAGGTATCCACAAATGGGCTTCACGAGGCATCCCCTTTGGAATTGGTTTCCTCTTTTAATCCTTTTCATTTACACATATTTTTTCACCAACAAATTCCCCCTTCAAACATAGATCCTAAAAGAAAATTAGGGTTGTAGTATGATGTTAGATCACTTAAATTTTTAGGTTAATATCAAATAAAGATCATGAAGCTATTTTATGATGCGGAGAGGTGATGTTAAGGTTGGGAACACTGCGAAGATCGTCGTAGATAGTCACGCTGTGAAACCAAGGATGTAGTTTCCTATAAATAGGGGAGGGTGAGCCATCTTTTTTCCTTTCTCGTCTTTGAATTCTTGTTCTTGGGATCTCAATTCGTGATGTTCTGCATGCTCTGCAACTTCTCTTTTCAAATCAAGTCCTCGGTGCTCTACGATGCACAACGAGTCTTCTAAATCTGTGAGTGTGTGCTTCGCGCCCAGTGTCTATGGGGTCTGTGGTAGGGCTCTGTGACCTATCTCCATGACATAGCTCTGTGAACAAGCTCTACGACCGAGCCCCATGATACAAAACAAAAATTCAAAAACATTTAGATTGAATGGATCACCAAGAACCAGCCAGGGGGTCCTTGCGGATGCTGCCCCGAAGGTAGATATGGATGATAACCTGGGAATCAGGGAGTGTGTGCAGAGACACTCAGACCACGAATCTTTGGTGGTGCTATTTTGGGAAGTCATAAGAAAAATAAAATGTGAAAAAGGATTCCCATATATGGATTTGGTCTGAGGGAAGATGTTTTCATTCCTGAAGTGAGTAGGGATGAGTCAGCCTACTGGTTAAAGAGTACTGCATGCTAGTGCCAGTGGTTCAGGGTGGCCGACGGTCATACTTGGGAAGATTATACACCTGTAAATGCCATCTACTTAAAAAATCATGTGAAAAACGTTTGATGGGAAGTATATATAGCCATAGGTATCTCCTTTGCAGTACCAAATCATTCTAAAGGAGGCCTTGGGGAACCCAGAGAAGGGATGGACATATGGGTGGGATCTTTTCTAGGGAGGCAACTTTACAAATGACTGGGCATGGGCTTACAGGGTATGTGCCTCGTGTATGGAGTTTGGGGTGGAGTTGAGGTGAGTGGGCCTATATAAGGTGGCATGAGTCTACCAATTCAACACCTACTAGCTGAAGCAACTGGTTCCAGAGTTGTTGAGAAGGTGGTCGTCGAGGACTAACACTTTCCATTTTCACTATGGAGAGGTTGGTATCAGCATCTGGGACCTGTACCAAATCTCGACGATTCCAATATTGGGGGTGATGTATGATGAGTTCCTCCCCACGATGAATACATTGGAGGACCCAGAGAAAATGTTTCCACTGGAAAAGGAATTGATAGACCTAGTGCTGGGGGAGGATAAATAGTAAGAGAGGGATGTCCACATTAAGAGGTGGTTCCGTAAGTTCCTAAATTCCCATGCATATGAGAAGTTTCCCTTGAGTTATCGAACCTGCCCAAAGGGGGTTCAATGCAGCAAGGAGCACTCCCAATGGAGACTATTGGTTGAAATCCAATGGAAGATATGGGGTTTTAGTGTCATCATCGAGGAGAAACCATTAGTTAGGTTGGCTGCGTTCATCTCGGTGCTGATTTCCAGCTGGATGCTTCCAGTAAGGGATAAAAACATGGGTGTATGATATATCATATTTATCATGGTGCCCAGATTGGTGATGGGGGAAAAAATCTATCTGGGGACCCTGGTTCTGTCTATATTGTACAATTTACTATAGCACATCAGTGAGGGAACTAATCCACATAGGATGTGTGGGATGATTAATCTTCTTTATGGGTGGATAGTATCACATATTAGGGGAATATATGAATATCCTAACCCCATTGACCCCTTTTGGTTTGGACTTCCAACCGGCTATTCTGAAATAGGTGGGGAGTTTTTTGACCAAGCTGACCCCATCACTGGTGCTGAAATGGGTCTGGAAGGCGGAAGAGTTCAACTTCCACCCATTCCAATTGCCAACAGGTGTGTTCAATGATGACAACCAATGAACGGAGGAGCATCGGTCCTACCTAATGGCCTTTCAGGATGGAGTCTTTGTGGTGAGAGTTGACCTCGAGCCTGTCTGTGAGCCGTACACCCCACACCATTTCACGAGGGAGTTACGATGCATGCATAAGATGACCCTATGGGTCTACTTGGGAGTGTTTCAGGAGTAACATCCATGTTTTATGTGGCAGATGTGGATCATATTCACATGGGAGGAGGGGAAGATGCGGAATGAGCTGCCTCCGCTCACAACCTTCTATGGGCTGATGAAGGAGTACTCCATGAGTTGGGAGGAATCCTACCCCAGGGAGATGCTGAAACAACAGACTATACGTATAACGACCCATACATTACATACATTATTATTACATCAAAATTTAAGCACACTTATTACAACATTTAACAAAAACATGAAATAACCGTATAGGTATAGTGTCTTTAGAAACTAAGAAACATAAAAAAGTGGTTTATAAATCATATACACTATCTCCCTTTTTATATTATCATATTTAGAGTCCCTTTTGGAATATCATACTTAATACCCTTCTTCCTGACTTGGGGAAAATAAAACATACAAAATGGTGAGCTCAAATGCTCAGTAAGGGTAAAACAAAGGAAATATCAATCATATCATATTCATAAGAACATAACATTTTGAAAATATTAACCTGCAAAAGATATCATAAAATCATAACATGGGATAAATAATGGTAGTGAAATGTGATCCCAATAATCATAACACAAAACAAGAAACTTTGCCGCATAAACACATAATCATAGATAATCATTTCTTAGTATTCAAGACTCATTGCAAAGACTATCCTAGTGGACAAATTCCATTTATGAACCGAGTTTACTCCTCATTTCAGTCCTGTATCACTAAACTGGATTGACCTACCATTCCATCCATGTCTATCTCATGAGATATAAAACTTTACCCAATGCATTAGAGGGAGATATAGGTCCCACCCATCTCATAAAGATAACATTATTATGTGTTCCACAAGATCATAAATCATACATCATAGCATAACCCATGTAATAAAAATGGGATTCTTAAACATCATGCCATCATAACATAATCCATATAAGATAAGATGATATCATAAAAATAATTCCATCATAACATAATCAAATCAATGTAAAAATAGGGATATAAATAGAACCCTCTATTATCTTAGATATAAAATAATTTTGATAAAACGCTTGAACACCATTCTTAAGGAAAATATCCTTACTATTTCAATTTTTTTTCCTTTCTTAACATGTCATACAATTTTAAACTAAAAGAAGTTGATTAAAAATAAACTTGAAAACATGTAAATGAATCTTCATGGAAAGAAATTTCTATGAAATCATAAAAATCTCTTCACACCGTATAAGTTAAAAAAACATTTTTCCTGTACTTTGGCCGGAAAAGTCGAAAAAGTACCTCGTGCTAAAAATGAAAAAAGTTTCCTTTCATATCTTTTAATAAAAACTCACCAATGGGTAAAATTTGATTTAAAAAATTATAGGAGGATAGAAGTAATATTACATATTGAGGAAACATGGATGTGGATGATAAATATTCCCCAGTAAATTCTAAAGTATAAACAATCTCGGATAAAAATGAGATTGTGAGATTTTCTATAACGTTAGGTCTGATATGCTTCGTACATATTAGAACCTAATGTATAATCATTTAAATAATGTCATTGACTTATTAAAGAATCATATTCATTGTTATGATATCATATATGGTCATATTCTTATCTTCTTATTGGTAATATTTCATTGTTACTTGTTATTTGGGTGTTCACTGCTTTCTGTTCTTATGCGTGTTTTGTAGAATAAATTATTATTATTATTTTTAGGTTATAGATACATAATTTACATAATAATATTAGTATAATATATATCATATTTATTCATTAAATTCATTTATATAATCATTATTCAATGAAGATCATGTAGAACGAGTCACATCACATCGTGGAGACGGTAAGACATACGTACGCACGAGCGATGATATCATTCCCATGTTTGTGGAATTGTATTAAAGTGAATGATACAATATATCATAATTAGTATCATGTCATAATAACCATATATATTTATTCTTTACACCATTATACCCATCCATGTAAGGTGGTGTTGGAAAAACAGATTACACCATAGCGTGGAGACGGTATTCCGTATGTACGCACGCGCGGTGATTTTGTTTTTCGTAGGATTGATAGAAGGTGAAATAGGGTTGTTTAATATTTATAACAACATATAAATATATGAGTGATACTGATGTTATTACTTTATTATGAAACAACAAAAGAATAATAATTAGAAGAAGAAATGAATTTGAAAGAATTGGTAAAGGATATTACCTCTTCTTTGACGCGCCTCTTCTAAACCTCCTCTTAGGGAACTAAAGTTGGTCTTTAAAGAATACCAGAACCTCTATTATGTTTCTATGGATGTATATAAGGTAAATGGTAAGGGTTTGGATGAGATTTAAGGATTAAAATTGTGTAAAGAGGAGAGGGAGGAGGTGCCCTTTTATAAGGAAGGAGAGGGGCACCTTAAGAAAAACTTAAAATATTATTTTATAATAAAGTCATATTCGGTTTATAATAGCTCCAAATTTACTTATTTATAAAATAAAGTGGGGATAGGTCAAAATACTCTCAACCAATAGGTTTTAGACAAGTTTAGGTTACTATTTTAACATTATCATTTTTATTTAACTCTAAGTTAGATAATTTAACTTTTACCGCATCTTCTTGTTTTCTTACACTATATGGTTAATAAACTTACTCTAACTAGCCAAAAAAACCCCACGTGGTTCATTATTAATATATATAACCTTATCTAAGTCATTTTGAAGAACAATATATTTTTAGGAATAAAATAACAATTAATAATATAATATGTTTAAAAAAAAACAATTTTATGTCAATTTTGACACTATTTGTTAATTGATTTTTTTGAAAATAATAACTACATGATTAGTTCGAAAAAAGTTAATTAAATCAATACTAACATGTCATATTAACCTATAAAATTAGTTTAATTCATAAAAACTCTCAAATTACATTTATTCGGGTATTTATAATATCAATTATGTTAATATTTCATCAATAAGGTAATTATTGAATCATCATTGTGTCATAAATAAATTAAATTATTTAATGTATAAAAATTATGAATAAAATACCATTATATATGAAATCTATTTAGAGTTCTAATGAATATTTATAGTCTAAATTATCTTATGTATTACCCTATATTAAAATTGTTTTTGTTATTAAACTTTGATTTTAACTCTTTTAACTCTTCTTTAAATAAAATAATAATAAGCGTCCTAATCTAATCCAAGTGGACCTAAAGGTTAATATTTTATTCCTAATGTTTTTTGGTCTAATTAAACTTACCCAATATAATTAGGACATGTTATAGGGTAATAATAATATCATTTTTACCCTTAATTACCCTATTTACTTTTAACCGTTGTAAATAAAAGTAAAAAGTTACTATTCACAAAAAATTATTTTTATCTTATTGAACCACATTTTAATCCTTGATATTAACCGTGTCTCTCATATTTTCAAATATACACTCACAAAAGCGGTAAAATTATGTTTTATGTAAATTTTCAAATTCTCCTAAGATGTGGGTGAAAGACGGTGGAAAGTTCAATAAAAGTTTTTTATATCTAAAATTATTATAAAATGACTCCAATGAATTACATTAAACTTATATAGGTATTATGTATCAATTTTTACCTAAAATAAATTTAAATAAAATAAATAATTATTTAAATAAAAAGTCAGTTTTTAAATAGTAACCTAGTGTTTTCACTATTCATAAAAAATTGAAAGTTTTCATAAAAATACAAAAAATTCACTCTAGGCTAATTTCGATATTAAAAATCCAAAAATGAAGTCCATTTTGAATGATAAAATTTCAAAAAGTGGGTATTACTATTCATAACAGCTAGATTATATAATGTTTTATTAATATATCGTTGTTTAGTGAAAATCGGTTTTGCGTACAACACACGATATCGTGGATGGTCGCGATTGCATGTATAGCAAACCAAGTCAGGGTTGCGTGTAGTGAAAGATTCATTTGTTGTTGTGTATAATAGAATGGAACCATATTTTATTTATACATTGAATATATATATATATACACACACACACACACTCAATGTTGCGTAGAATAACTTCTATCAAACAAACTTGAAATTTTGTATAACACGATCCAAGAATAGTGTTGCGTATACTGCAAGATAATACAGTGTTGTGTATAGCGCAAGATAATCTTGGTGTATCATACAACACAAGTCATCAAATAAATTAAAAATAATATATCTCATAAAATCTTAGGGTGTTACATTCTACCCCCCTTAAAATGAATTTCGCCCTCGAAATTCATTGGGGTTATAAATTGTTTACTACTTGAAAGTTTCATTCATAGAAACCCACATCGTAAAAATGAATACTATATCATCATTTTAAAAAAGTAATGGTTGAAACATAATGGGTACCCAAAGTAACTCATCACTGGGTTTCCACATAGGAGAATATAGGTGAAAATATGGATATGGAAGAGAATTCTAACCATCATGTTTGGAGGAAGAGTGGTAGAGAACATGGCTATGAAAAATCCCAAAATCACAAAGACATAAATTTGTGATGATCTATGGTACCATCTGATTCATCGGATATAAGGGTACTAGGACAACAATTTTGGTTTTCAATAACATTTCCCTAAAGTTGAAAATTTTGAATTAGAAGAAATAATTACTTGATTTTGGTACAATCTCGCCGTTGGTCATTCCATGAACAATTTCCACTTCATATCATAAAGAAATGAAGTTGAATTTGTCATTCTTGAAGTTTTAGCAGATCATGTTATATAATGATGTGTCATCCCATCCATCTCAAACAAAAGGTTAGAAAAAGTTATCAAATATACATAAGTCCATCAATGGTGAGGTTAATCATATATGATTCCAAAAATGGACTTATACTTCAACTATCATACTGCTTAATAAAATAAAACTAATTTATACTAACCAAGGACATCCTATAGGTCAGTGGTAGGCAATAAAGGCCTGTCGCACTTCGGTTGTGGGTTCGATTCCCCCAGCCTTGTCCGACACGACGGGTTGTCGCTTGTCCTGCAGGTTGTCCTTTTTCTAAAACTACACTATTATAACATTACAGAAATAATATCGAAAAAAAAGTTCTAGAATTAAACATTAATATCTGATGTCCAACATAATACATTCCAATCTTTATGCTTATCCAAAATACTTCTATCCAATCTCATAGTATAAATTAAACGATTACTAGAAATGTCATCTACCGAGCATTTGAATACCACCATTTATCATACAGTATATCTTATTGGTCGCATTCCAAACATGTGAATAACTTAATCATGTATTCTATTTTAAAATTAATACCCATTTAACCTTAGTGAAAACATTAATTTTGTCAATAGTTAACTATTTCCACATACCAAAATTCCAAAAATTCTATATACTCAAACCATGATATCACTTAGTCCTTATATCAATCATGAGATCATGAATACTATCGAACATATTATTTTCTCCTTATCCATTCATTATGCACATATCGTCTACTTTACAAAAATATTTCAATCACTTTTCATGGTTACCAGTACGATATATTTATCGAAAACCACAATAAACCATTACATAGATATTCCAATGTTTTACAATACTATAAGTGAGATCCCTTTACATAAACACCTAATCATTCCACCACATCATTGTCATACTCAACATTTCTAATAGTGATCGCATGTGACTTCTCTTTGTCCTTTTCCTTAAGAGGTTTTTGGTGTCGATCATCCTTAAACCTTGGGTTAGGGCATTGGTTAGAATAATGCCCCATTTCCTTGCACTTGTAGAATTTAAGTGTTGGTGGAGCATTCTCTGTAGTGTTTTCTCTATCCACGTCAATAGAAAACTTTTTCCCATTACTTCAGCACTCAACTACTCAATGACCTTCTTTTCCACACTTGAAACATTTTCTAGTACCTTTTAGACAATCTCCAACATGCTTCTTTCTACACTTTGAGCATAAATAAACATTCATCTTATTTTCACCATTGTTCTGAGATTTTTCCTTAAACTCCATCTTTCTTTTCTTGTAAAAACCATGAGATGGATATGTAACACCAAATTAAATTTCTACCTTGATAGAACAACACACAATTTCTTCAAATCTACTGAAGTCTATTATAGATAATGCTCTTCGAAGACTTGGTTTTAAGACACTGAAGAATCGATCAAATTTACTTTCAGGTTGGATGATAAAGCCAGATGTATACCTTGCAAGCCTTGTAGAATTCGCTTCGTATATACCAACAGATTAATCATGCTTTTTCTTAAGATCAAGGAACTCCTTTTCCATCTTTTTTCAAAGAATACGAGGGAAGTACTTATTGAAAAAAAGTTCTTGAACTCGTTCCATTCCATGGATTCAATTTCATCTCAGGGCATTGTATTCTTAATTAGAGTCCACCACTGGTCTGCTTCACCTTCTAAACGGTAAACACCTAAAATGATTTTTTCAAGTTCTAAACAGCGATGTATGGAAAATATCTTTTCAATGGTACTGATCCATTGTTCAGCAAAAAGTGGATCAGAAGACCCATTGAAAGAAGGTGGACGTTGCCTTATGAAGGACTCAATATAATATTGTTCCCTTCTCTACTCATTTGGATGTATAGAATTATTCATAGCTTGTGTAATTATAAAAATAAGATTTTTCACTCCATATTCGATAAAGTTGGTTTGTTCAGGAGGAAAATCATTGCATCATCCATTACATTGATTAACACAGTTCCTTCGGGTTCTATCCATCGTCTAAATCCCAAAAAGAATAGCGTGAGAGGCAAAATCATGATAGGAAAAAAACAAAATAAAGGGGGAGTAACTTCAATATCTAACATCTTAGGTTTAATTCTAATATCGTTACCTTAATTCTAGGACTATAACCTATACTTATACTTAACCTTAGGAACATCCCTAGACATACCTTAGAAATATCTCTAGGGATCTCACTAAAGTTTTCGCATCCTAGTTTCCAAAGGTTAACTAATCCTTTCCTCTAATACCAACTATAACGACCCATACATTACATACATTTTTATTACTTCAAAATTAAAGCATGCTTATTTCAACATAAAAAAAACCATGAAAGGACCATATAGGTATAATGTCTTTAGAAACTGGGAAACATAAACAACTAGTTCATAAATCATCTACACTATCTCCCTTTTTATTTTACCACATCTAGAGTCTCTTTTGGCATATCATACTTAATACCATTGTTCCTGACCTGGAGAAAAGAAAACATACAAAAGGGTGAGCTCAAATGCACAGTAAGGGTAAAAAAAGGAAATATCAATCATATCATATTTATAAGAACATAACATTTTGAAAATATTAACCCGCAAAAGATATCATAATATCATAACATGGGATAAATCATTGTAGTGAAATGTAATCCCAATAATCATAACATAAAACATGAAACTTTTTGGCATACACACATAATCATAGAGAATCATTCCTTAGTAGTCAAGACTCATTGCCAATACTATCCTAGCAGACAAAGTCCATTTCTGAACCGAGTTCACTTCTCGTTTCAGTCCTGTATCACTGAACCAGATTAACCTGCCATTCCATCCATGTCTATCTCATGAGATATAAATCTTTACCCAATTAATTTGAGGGAGATATAGGTCCCACCCATCTCATAATGATACCATTCTTATGTGTTCCACAAGATCATAAATCATACATAATAGCTTAACCCATGAAATAACAATGGGATTCTTAAACATCATGCCATCATAACATAATCCATATAAGATAAAAGGATATAATAAAAATAATTCCATCAAAACATAATCAAATAAATGAAAAAATAGGGATAGAAACATAACCCTATATTATCTTAGATGGAAAATAATTTTGATAAAATGCTTGAACTCCATTCTTGAGGAAAATATCCTTTCTACTTCAAAAACATTTTTTCCTTTCTTAACATGTCATAAACTTTTAAACTAAAATAAGTTGATTAAAAATAAAATTGAAAATTTTTAAATTAATCTTCATGGAAATAATGTTCTATGAAATAATAAAAATCCCTTCATGCAGTATAAGTTAAAAAAACAGTTTTCTCGTACTTTGGCCGGAAAAGTCAAAAAGTACCTCGTACTAAAAACGACAAAATATTACTTTAGTATCTATTAATAAACACTCAAAAATGGGTAAAATTGAATTTAAACAATTGTAGGAGGATAGAAATAATATTACATATTGAGGAAACATGGTTTTGGATTATAAATATTCCCCAGCAAATTCTAAAGTATAAACAATCTCGGATAAAAATGAGATTGCGAGATTTTACCTTAACTTAGATCCGTTATGCTTCGTACGTATCCGAAGCTCATTTATAATGATTTAAATAATTATATTGACTTATTACAGAATCATATTCATTGTTATGATATCATATATGGTAATATTCTTATCTTTTTATTGGTAATATTTCATTGTTACTCGTTATTCGGGTGTTCACTGCTTTATGTTCTTATGCGTGTTGTGTCGAATAAATTCTTATTATTATTTTTAGGCTATAGATAAATAATTTAAAGAATGATATTAGTATAATATATATCATATTTATTCATTAAATTCATTTATATAATCATTATTCAATGATGATCATGTAGAACGAGTCACATCACATCGTGGAGACGGTAGGCCGTACGTACACACGAGCGATGATATCATTCCCATGTTTGTGGAATTGTATTAAAGTGAATGATATAATATATCAGAATTAGTATAATTTAATAATAACCATATATAGTTATTATTTACACCATTATACCCATCCATGTAAGGTGGTGTTGGAAAAACAGATTACACCACAGCGTGGAGACGGTATTCCGTACGTACGCACGCGCGATGATTTTGTTTTTCGTAGGATAAATATAAGGTGAAATAGGGTTGTTTAATATTTATAATAAAATATCATTATATGAGTGATACTGATATTACTACTTTATCATGAAACAAAAAAAGAAGAATAAGTAGAAGACGAAATGAATTTGAAAGAATTGGTAAAGGATATTACCTCTTCTTTGACGCGCATCTTCTAAACCTCCTATTAGGGAACTAAAGATGGTGCTTGAAGAAGGAAAGAACATATATTATGTTTATAGGGATGTTGATAAGGGAAATGGTAAGGGTTTGGCTGAGCTTTAAGGCTCAAAATTGTGTAAAGAAGAGAGGGAGGATGTGCCCTTTTATAAGGGAGGAGAGGGGCACCTTAGAAAAAACTTAAAATAGTATTTTATAATAAAGTCATAGTCGGTTTATAATAGCTCCAAATTGATTTATTTATAAGCTAAAGTGGGGATGGTTCGAAGTTATCTCAACCAACAGGTTTTAGAAAAGTTTAGGATACTATTTTAACCTTATCATTTAAATTTAACTCTAAGTTAAATAATTTAACTTTTACCGTGTCTTCTTGTTTTCTTACACTATATGGTTAATTAACTTACTATAACAAGCCAAAAGAACCCCAAGTGGTTCAGTATTAATATATATAACCTTATCTAAGTCATTTAGCCTAAAATTATATTTTTAGGAATAAAATAACAATTAATAATACAGTATTTGTTTTAAAAACTATTTTATGTCAATTTTGACACTATTTGGTAATTGATTTTTGTAAAAATTATAATTGCATGATTAGTTAAAAAAATGTTAATTAAATCAATAATAAAATGTAATATTAACCTATAAAATTAGTGTAATTCATAAAAAGTCTCAAATTACTTTTATTTGGGTATTTATAATATCAATTATGTTAATATTTCATTAATAAGGTAATTACGACATCATCATTGTGTCATTAATAAATTAACTTATTTAATATATAAAAATTATAAATAAAATACCATTATGTAGGAAATATTTTTATATTTCTAATGAATATTTATAGTCGAAATTATCTTATATATAACCCTATATTAAAAATGTTTTAGTTATTAAACTTTGATTTTAACTATTTTAAGTCTTCCTTAAATAAAATAATAATAAGTGTCCTAATCTAATACAAGTTGAAATAAAGGGTAATTTTTTATTCATAAGGTTGTTTTTGGTCTAATTACACTTATACAATAGAATTAGGACATGTGTTAGGGTAATAATAATATCATTTTTACCCTTAATTACCATATTTATCTTTTAACCGTGGTAAATAAAAGTAAAAAGTTACTGTTCAAAAAAAATTATTATTATCTTATTGAACCAAATTTTACTCTATGATATTAACCGTGTCTATTTTAGTTTTGAAATTCCACTCACAGAAGTGGTAAAATTATGTTTTATGTAAATTTTCAAATTCTCCTAGGAGGTGTGTAAAAGACGGTGAAAAGTTCAATAAATTTTTTATATATCTAAAATTATTATAAAATTACTCCAATGAATTAAATTGAACTTATATAGGTATTATTTATCAATTTTAACCTAAAATAAAATTAAATAAAATAAATAATTATTTAAATAAAAAGTCGGTTTTTAAATAGTAACCCAGTGTTTTCACTATTCATCAAAAATTGAAAGTTTTCAGAAAAATACCAAAAACTCACTCTAGGATAATTTTGATATTCCGAATCCAAAAATGAAGTCCATTTTGAAAGATTATATTTATAAAACTTCAAAAGGTGTGTATTACTATTCATAACGGCTAGTTTATATAATATTTTAATAACATATCGTTGTTTAGTGAAACTCGGTATTGCATACAACACACGTTATCGTGGAAGGTCACGATTGCGTGTAAATCAAGCAAAGTCAGGGTTGCGTGTAGTGAAAGATTCCTTTGTCATTGTGTATAAAAGAATCAAACCATATTTCATTTATACATTGAATCTATATTAATATATATACACTCAATTTTGCGTAGAATAACTTCTATCAAACGAACTTGAAATTTTGTGTAACACGATCCAAGAATAGTGTTGCGTATACTGTAAGCTAATATGGTTTTGTGTATAGCGTAAAATAATCTTGGTATATCATACAACATAGGTCATCCAATAATTAAAAAGAATATATCTCATAAAATCTTGGGGTGCTATAATACGCGCTAGCGACAGGGTGCCTCCTCAACGTCAAGGTCGGGGCCGGAAGGTAGTGTGGAAATACCATGGCGATGGGGCTAGTGTAGAGGTGAGGCCTATTTCAATCGGTAGGCTGGTGGCAGTGGCGAACCAAGTGGTCCTAGAGGATAAAAGTTATCCAAAGGGGAGGTCACCCAGGGGGTTCCGTAGGATACCCACTGAGGCTCCAGGGAAGTGGTTGCTCCATATAGAAATCCATGAGGATTCTGTTTTCTAAGAGGCTTGGGACATATGGGATGTTGACAAAGAATTCATTAACCCTTCCCATATTTGGCCCCATCTGAACCTTATTAGGATGGATTTGTTGGGGATCGGTCCTGCTAGGGCCGACTTTGCGGTATCTCAGGCGGAAGTGGAGCAGTACATCCCCGAGCTGGAGGACTTCATGAAATCTCAGGGTGCTCCATATCCCATGACAGATTGAGTGAAAGTGATTCTTGATATAATATCCCCTCCGGAGTTATCAACTGCCGAATTATAGGAGTTCTTCCCCCTACTGAAAGAATCAGACGAGTCCTCCCTGGGGGAAGAGGCTGGTAGAGGGATCCCTTCGGAAGAGTGTGAGGTCACCAGCTCAAACTAAGAGATGGAAGAGTTTGTGGAGCCACTTGAGGTAAACCATAAACAATTTTCCCATAGTCCTCATCCATGTCATTTAGGGCTTCTCAACTACCATTTGATATGTGCAAGAGGGACTCATATGAAAAACCCACTCCTGCGCAATAGTTGATGCAGCTACAGGAGCTTTAGGATCTGCACCTGAGATGAAGAAAATTGTGGTATAATTCCAAATCTAATTTCCAAGGAACAACATGGGTTCATTAAGGGGAGAAGCATCCAAGGCGCAATGGGTATAGCGAGGGAGCTGGTTAATGATATTAACCGGCGCTCGGTGGGATCCAATGTCATTTTTCAAGCTGATATGGACAAGGCCTATGATAAGCTGGAGTGGTCTTTTATCATGACGGTGATTCACATGTTCGAATTCCCAGAATGGACATGTGACCTCTATTTACAGTGTTTTTCCTCACCTTGGTTGTCTATCTCCTTCAGAGGTAAATGATTTCGCTTCTTTTAGACGGTCTGGGGAGTGAGACAAGGAGACCCCCTGTCTCCTAGTCTCTTCATTTTGGCGCAGGAGGCTCTTTCTAGGAACCTCCAGAGGAGAGCAGAGAATGGAATACTGACGTTGTATGTTGGGCGGCAGGGCAGGGAAGCCATTTCGCATCTCATGTTTTCCGATGATGTTTCAATTTTCACCAATGGTAGTTGATGGTCCCTGATCAATATTATGGAGGTGTTCTCCAGGTATGGTAGAGCCAGCAGACAGTTCATCAACACAGCTAAGAGCCAGGTTTACATCTCTTCTAAAATATCTTCTAGGAGATGTAGGAATATTCAATCCATTTTAGGCTGCCAATAGAAAAACATTCCCATGATCTACCTTGGGGTTCCTCTCTCTTATGGTCGGATCAAGATAGCTCTCTTTGAGGGTGTTACGGACCAGAGGTTGGGAAGAATCTACAACTGGAAAACTAAGTTTCTTTCCTTCGTTGGAAGAGTGACCCTGATCAACAATGTCCTATGTTTGATTCCAATTCATACTTTCTCTATCATCCAACCTCCAAAGTAAACTGTGGAAAATATGGAGAAGGCCCTCATGTCCTTCCTGTGGGATTCCAATCACGCAGGCCGGTGCCATTGGGATTCTTGGGCTAGACTGGCTAAATCAACTGAAGATGGGGGAGTGGGGTTACACGATCTCACGATCACCCTGCAGGGAATGCAGACACGTTTAGCATGGGATATTGTGGCAGGGAACTCTTTATGGGCCACATTCGTCAAAGGGTGATATGGGGATCTGGAGATGAGAAATAATGAGTGTAGGGCTCGGCCCTCTCGACTGGGAAGGAGCATGTTGTAATTCCTTGAAGAGCTATACGGCTCGGAGAGGTGGATAATTGGCAGAGGGGATGTCAGCTTTTGGAAAGACAATTGGGTTAGGGAGAGGTTGTTTTTTCTTGGATGCCCTGCACATGATATCACCTTTATGGAGGCCTATGAACATCCAAAATTCATCAGTTCAGTCCTTAGACAAGAACATAGGAAGTTGTTTGATAGTATCCGCCTTAATGAGGAAGACGATCGATGCTGCTTTAAGGGTTCATGCTCGGGCCGGTTCTCCATTCGGAGCTATAGAGAGTGGAATAGCATGGAGGTTATCCATGGTAATGGGTCAGAGAGAATCTGGTGTAAGGAGACCCCAACCAAAATGAAATTTCTGGTCTGGCATGTTTGAAACAGATCCCTCCCGATAGAGGAAAACGTCCAATGCAGGGGAATATCCCTGGCGTCCCGCTGCTTCTGTTACAGTACACTGAGGAGTTAATAAACTACTCATCTCTTTTTCCAGAGTGACTGGGTGGAGGCTATTTGGAATATGGTCACTCCTCGAGTTTTTTCCAGTTTTGAGCTTATCTGTTTTCAGGATCTCCTCTCCTCGTGGTTTATTGGAAGGCCTATCAGCAACTCAGAAGGCAAGGTATATGCATGCATACTTGCTGTAATATGCTGGGCCATTTGGGTGGCCATGAAAAAGGAACGCTTGGGTTCCCGAAGTTCGATCTCTCTTCTCCAGTTAAGGGTTAGGTCGTTGGTTTATGAGTTGGTCTCCCTGTTGATAATTGATCAGCATTCGAATACAACGCACAATATCCTGGGTATACCTCGTGGTCATAGCGTTTTGGAGGGTGATGGGTTAGATGGAAACCTCATTTCAGTGGGATCAAATTAAATGTGGATGGGTCCTGCATGCATGGCACAATGCGAGGCGGTGGGGTTTTACGTGATTCTGGAGGCTCGATTCATCTAGCCTTTAGTGCCACCTTTAGGATAGGCAATTTATTGGGGGCGGAGTCTTGGTCCCTCCTTACGGGGCTGTGGGTATGCAGGAGAAGTGGATTCCAAGTGTCGGAGGTGGAGATAGATTCATAAGTCTTTTTTAATCATGTTCGAGGTGGGAAAGACGCACCTTGGGAGCTGGCTTATATCATCAGGAGGTGTAGCATGGAAACCAACCAAGGACGGTTCATGCAACATAGCTGGAGGGAGGGAAATTTTGTTTCGGATGTGTTATCAAAGATTGGAAGTCCCGAGGAAGAGCCCATTATTTATAGAATAATGGGCTCTATGCCTCTTGAGTGCATGTCTTTTGTGATGAGGGATGCATTAGAGATGCACTACTTTCAGCCTCCTTGAATGATGAGTTTGTAAGTTTCTTTGTAAGTGTCTCTGGTTCCACTTATAATAAAAAAGTAATATTACTACTACTAACTAAAATGATGAAAATTATCGTGCATAGTAGGACCTCAACACCTAGGGTGGTTCTCCCGAATACTTCATACTTCACAACCATATATGGGGACCACACATCGGAATTTAGGTGGCAACAGCTCAGGGGCGAGACCAGATGTTTGATCTTTGTAAGTATTCTTCATAGAATTTATAACTGTCATCCTTTGAATCATATCAACTAACGTCTATGTGTTTTTCAGATGCATAGTTATTAAAATGGTGTGGGCTACCTTGGTGAGGATGGTCAGAGCTCCTGAAATTTCCTTTCCTAGGTAAACACCAGTGGTCGTGGAAGTGGGTTCCCAAACTAACCAAACTACTATGCTCCTGATCATAGGTGGGACCATTAGTAGGACATATCCTGAAATCATTACGGTAGAATATGATGATGGGGATCAATCAGATGATATGGGTCCTGACCTACCTGAACGGACGCCATATTAAGATCTTACCAATGAGTTCATGGAGGCGATCCCTGCTTATGATCCCACCGACCTCGAGGACCAGGACCAGATTACCTTCGATGAAAAGGACAACAAGGTCTTATGTCACCGATCATGGAAGCTGTTCAAGCGCTTCATTGGGGAGACCCCAAAATAATAATGAATATATTAGATGGGGATTCTTCATTCCCAGATGTGAAAATTATGCTCTGAAGGAGTGGATGCCCAACGTCCTCATATGCTCATCCAAGACTTAATGGAAGAAAAGATATGGGAACATGACCATGGACTTGGTGTGGGATGGAAGCAGAGGAATTCCGTAAACATCAAGAGACTCAAGGAGTCTGAGAATGAGATCCAGCAGCTGAGGCATGGGTGAATGAGTACTCTTATTTACTCAATGCAAAATCGGTGCTCGTATTGCGCCTGAAGGCCCAGCTGGTAGAGGATGAAGAACGAATGATGAAATCCAATGAGGAGATGGCTATCATCTGAGCCGACAATGGAGTGGGCCCAAATCGTGGCTGAAGAACTACGTCCTATCACCATCGAGGAGGATCAAGAGCTTAGAAGGAAAAAACCGATCTTGGACACCACCAGCTTGAGAGTGGTGGAGTTGGAATGCTTCATTGAAGCCATCAACCATTATATGGGATGGGCCAATCCTTGTGTTCTTTAATGAAAGTAAACTCATAAACATACTTTCATACTTGTCTTGTTTATGTTGACTGCATACATGAGTTCTGTTAGTTGTCTTTTTTTTCTTCATTTTGATCATTTTATTGAAATATCTAGTGATTGATCCTTAAGCTCACATGGTTCATGCTTGATGTGAGAAACAAGGGATGACCACATCATTACTCCATCTGAATATGAGAGTGCCAATCATGCTTTTGGTATCATAGATCTGAGCAACTGACCTGGATTTCTAGAAAGAAAGAGGGAGGCCTGACTGGATATTGAAGTTCTCTGCGCAGTCAAATTTCTGTTTTCCCAATGTGCTCTAGTGCACGAACGGGGTAACACCATGGGTGTTAAATTCAATATGAATATAGGGGAGTGTAAGGTTTTCATCATGATACCCCAAATTCAAAATACTATAGGGATGGTGTGGAATGAAGGATAACCATTGGTCGTGTTTGAAAAACAGTTTACCTATTTAGTTAGACTAAAATGGGGATAAAAAATGAGGGCCGACCGCTGACCATGTACAAAACATAGGGCCTAACATTAAATTACATACATTAGTATTCCATAACGTTAGCCTATGTTATAAGGTGAGTCATAGGCTGAGAAACCATGATTTTAGGGGGGGGGGGGGTTTCAGGCATGAAAGATGATGAGGGTCTAAATAAAGGGCACATAAAGCGTGGAGGGTGGAGTGATGGGTTGTTTGAATGGAGTCCAAAACTCTTGAAATTATGCCACCATGATGAAAACACATTAGGCGAGAACATCGGTCTGATCATGGACTATACCTACTTCCAGATAGGACGTCTCTAGTGAGGACCTAGAATGCCTTTCAATTTTGCATCATACTAATGAGGATGATAGACACATAGTTTAATGTCATACAGTGAGGACGATGTACATGGTTTTAATTTCATACTTACTGGACCAATTATAATAGTTTAAAGTCTTGTTTCATAGACTATAGGCTCCTAGTTTAAGCTCATAAAGACTAGATCATGATTGGGGACAAGGGGCCAGATGGGTTAATGAACCTGGGCTGGGCTCGAGGTGAACTTCCTGGGCATCACTACATATCCCATAAGGATGAGAATCAAGATAATCATATTTATAGAGAACAACATGGTTATAGATTGATGCTGGTAGGGGAAATACTCCCTGGGGAGGAAGCTAACACATCCCATAATTTTAATGGGGCATCCTGAACTTGTTTAGGGTAGGGCTACGGTTTAAAGTTAAGTGTCTAGGACATGGTTTCCCAAGAAGGAAATGCACAACATGGTATATATTCAAATGTGAATGAGGACATAAGTAGTCCACACCACACCACGTGTTCCTGATGGGATTCTTTAGTCTATAGACCAGTGGTGGTCTGACTTGGGGCTAGATTTGAAGGAAAGTGTTCGGGCATTCCTACGTACCCCATGAAGATGGGAATCAAGTTGTACATAGTTCTAGATAACTCATGTAGTTTATCGTCATATGGTAGGAAAAATAGTGGAAGGGGATATCCCAAAGGGGGAGTACATGATATGACCATTATAGACCCAGTGTAAATGAGGGAAAAGGTAGTCCATACCAGACTATGTAACCCCAAGAGAAATCTTAGGTCGACAGACTGAAGGTGGTAAAATTTGGGATGGGCCCAGGACAGAGTGTTCATGAATTCCTACATACACCATGAAAATGGGAATCAAGTGATACATAGTTCTCAGGTTGTAGTTTAACGTCATACGGGATGGGAGGCATGTGTGGTTTGGTTGCACCAGTGCACATCCTTCCAAAACCACTAAGCCCACGTGAGTCATGATTAGTGTGGCAAACAAGGAGTAGTGGGGGTACATTCCTGATACATGGAGGCACGCATTAGGGGTAATGGAACTCTTGGTGAATGACATCCCAAAATTATTGACCCACCTACTTAATGCACATTAATGCACGTAGGTGTAAAACCAATTGTGATAGAATCCCACTTGAACATAATGGAGTGGAGAGATGTGGATCATGGCACCTGATATCTCGATCAAAATGATAGTGGAGTGATGATAGAGGATAGTTATCGACTATCTTCTAAACACAACATCTGCTTCGCGTTAGCTTGGTATGGGGACATGAAAATGAGGGTTGGCCATTGAACATGTTTGAAACATGGAACCTGTCGCAAAATGTCACCCGATGTCTTCTAGGGCGTTGGGACAAGATGATAGGTAAGATAATGTGGAAAAATACCAGGCCGTAAAGGGGGTCCCTCCAGACATGGAAGGGGACAAAGATCCAAATTAAGGGCTCATGAAGCATGGACACGAAATGGGGGAATGTCCATGTGAAAACTCCAAACTTTTGGCTCTTTTACAAGATGAATTCGAGTATGCTAATGGGGCGTGTCAGATAGAGGGATTCAAATAACTTTCCAAATACAAGTTTCCTAGGGATCAAAACTCCACGTTTATGAGGAGACTTGTTGAAAAACCCAATGTGACTAAGGACAGTAGTGTCCATATCACACCATTTGCTCCCATGTGAGATTTTTAGCTTGAGGGACCAAAAATGAAAGTTGGGTTGGGCCCAAGACAAAGTTCCAAAGCATTCCTACATACCCCATAATGATTGGGATTAAGCCATACATAGTTCTAGATGTGTCATGGTAGGGTAACAATTCCAGGGACAATACTGTCATGAGGGTCTGTCCCACACAACAAAAGAATCAACATTTGATAGAACTTGTTTGTTCTTTAGGATGGATGTGTTTTTTTGTGAATTAACAATCCTAGGATAGAGAATCCAGGCATCGCTATAGGAATCAAGCCAAATTTTGGCCTTGATAAATGGCGTGGTGGATGACCGATACCAATCATGATGTCTCCTCAAGTGAGGACACCACAAGGTGGCACCATTTTTCATCATGCAGCCAGGACGATAATGTCATAGTTTAGGGTCATATTATAGAAATAGACCACACATCTTAACATCGCACATAAAATAATCAATAATTTGAAGTCATGTGGGACTATGCATTATAGTTTAAGGTCATATGGATTGGACACATACAGAAGAACGAGGTTTTAGATGGAATGTGTATGGTGTGATAAAGAATAATCGTCATGAATTAGGACAAGGTCCATGCCACACTGCATGAAATTCTAGGGGAGAAACCTCAGGCCAAGGGGTTGGAAAAGATCCAAGGATATTAGGCTGGACCCAAAGATGAAACGTCTAAGTTTTCCTAGGTATCCCATGATTATTGGAATCATGCCATATGTAGTTTTGAGAGTGTGGTTTAACATCATGTGGGACACTAGGTAGGAGATACTATCTCCTAAAAGGGTATTACATGGTGTGGCTATTGAAAATATGTCATGAAAAAGGAAATAATCCCACATATGCCACACCACAAAATCCTATAAAATTCAATTCCCAAAAGCCAAATAGAAGAGATAATTAGTGGAATTTGAGATGGACCCAAAGATGACATGCCTGATCATTCCTACATATCCCAAAAATATGGGAATCAATCCATACATAGTTCTCAAGGATATCGTAAAATTTAACATCTTACAGAAATGATGAAGATAGATATTAGTTTAAGGTCTTAGAGCTCAGACCATGGGAAGTGAGACTCTTCCAAATGGATGTAAACATTGAACAAATCCCTAAGCCCACGCGAGATGCACTCGATGTGGGAAAAGAGGTTAGAGAAGGTATTCACAACACTTGGAATACATGAAAAGGGGGGGAAATGGTGTCGATCCTTGAATGACACCTCATAGTGGCTTGGTCCTCTTATCGTGCAAACACGCACTGAGGGATTGCTCCAAGAGTGTCAAAATTTCACTTGGACATGATGGAGTGGAAAAGGATGTGAATCATGAAACCAATATTTAGGGAATAATGGGGGTGGCATGACAATGGAGGATAACTATTGACCATTTGCATGTGACATTAAATGGGAAAAAATGAACGTTGACCGCTAACCATATTCACAACATAGGACTTGTATCAATTTATCATTTGAAATTCTTGGGGACGTTGGTCCAAGACAATAGGAGAGCACTGGGGCCTAGAATCCTTGCAGTTCGGGGGGTCCTTTTGAATGTGAAAGATGATGAAATCCCAAATGAAGGGGAACATGAAGCATGAAAATGGGAGATAACATGTCTATGTAGAATAAAATACTCTAGGCCCTGAACTAGTGTGCTCCTAGGAACATTGGTGAAATGAAAAAGAGGGTCAAGGGGCCCAATTCAAGAGCAGCCGACTCGAAAAGATGAGTGGATAATAGGGGGAGGAAGTGCTCTCAAGAGGGATAGGTACATGGAATGGGTGTTACAAACCCGATGTGAATAAGGACATAAGACTAAAACAGACCGCATACCCCCCCTCCTAGAGGACTCAGGCCAAGAGGACTAATAGATGAGTAGGTTTATAAGAAACAAGGATGGACCTGAAGACAAAATGTCTGAACGTTCGTACGTATCCCATGAGGATGGGAATCAGGACACGCATAGTTCTGGAAAATGGCATGAAGTTTAATGTTCTGTGACAAGGATGTGGTCGATCATTGTTTATGGTCATAGAGCTCAGACTGTAGATGCCCAGTTTAATGTCATGTGCATAGGACTTATTGGTGGAAAGGGTGAACCATCACACCATCCATGAGGGAGACCAAATAATGACAAAAATGATCGATGATAAATGCTGACCATGTTCACAACACATTACGCATATTGTTTCCAAGAATGAGGAAAAATAGTGAGCATCGAGCACTGACCATATTCGCAATGTGGGACATGTATCAAATTATCATCTAGAATCTTTGGGGATGTTGGGACAAGATGGTAGGAGATCCTTGGGGCATAACATCCATGTCATTCGGGGGTCCTTTAGGATGTGAAACATGATGGAAATCAAAATTATGGGTCGTGTAATGAGTGGAGGGACCTGCGCAGTTTAACATATTATGACAAGGATGATGGATGGAGGGGTGTCTCAAGGGATGTATGCGGCATGGAAAAAATATCCCAATGTGAACGAGAGCATAGATTCCACACCACACCACAAAATATTAGGTGATAACTTGGGACAAGGGCCCGAAAAGGTTGAGGGAACTAATGATGGGCCACAGATGGAAATTCACAACTAGTTTGCAATTTATCATCACACGGGACAAGTGATGAGTGGTTTTATATCCCTTAGTGAGAGATGGACTATGAATTTTAACATCATGCAATAAAGAAGGTAGTGATCTTAGTTTAAGGTCATAGAGATTAGACCATGATGGCATAACCCTTTATATGAGTATATACCTACCAAAGCTCCTAAGACCCTATGAGAAATTCTTAGGGTGGGAAACAAGGAATGGGATTAGGTTCTACCCAGCATATAAGGGCACAAAAATAAAGTAAAGAGATCAGGTGGGGTCGATCCCACCCATTCCAACATCCCTACTCAAGGCACGTTGACATTCAAAGGGATAGCTGAACAAAATGAATTACTTCACCCAGTATTTGGGTCATATATGTGTGGAGATAACAATGGAGGATGGTTATTGATCGTATTCAAAACAAAAAATCCATATCCCATGACCTGAAATGGGAAAAGAAAAATGAGCATTGACCACTAACCATATTATCAACATGGGACTTGTATCAATGTTTCATTCAAGATCCTCTAGGACGTTGGCCCAAAAAGGAAAGAAATCCATAAGGCCGAGCATCCATGCCATTCGGGGGTCCTTTCAGATGTGGATGCTGATGGAGACCCAAATAAAGGGTATGTGTGAAGTGTGAACATGATCTTGGTCTAACATCATGGTGGAAAAGGTAAAGGAGGTGGAAATCTCTAAGGAGGGGGATACATGGTCCGATCATGATAAACCAGATGTGAATGAAGGAAAACAAGGAATGTACGACACCATGAATTTTGAGAAGCATTCGGACCAAGGGGCTGAACCCAAGGGGATATCTTGTAGTTCAGGGCTGGGCCTATGAAAGAAATGTCTTGGAATTCCTATTTATCCCATGAGGATGGGAATCAATCCATATGTAGTTTTGAAAGGGCCACGCAATGGTAATGGCATGGATATGATAGAAGAATAGGAGGGGAACATGGTGCGATCATCGTAAGCATAAAATAAATGGGGGCCAAAAAAGTCTACATGATACCGTGTGTAATCCTTCAAGAGGACTATACATAGGAGCTATTAGAGGGGAGGAATTTGGGGATGTACTATAAGATGAGGCGTCCAAGAATTCCTACATATCTCATGAGGATGGGAATTAAGCCATATGTAGTTCATGAAGATTCTGTGTAGTTTAACGTCGTACGGGATGAGAGGGTAGGAAGATCTTAGTTTAAAGTCATAGATATCAGACCATTTTGTAGTTTATCGTCATACCTGATGAGTTTTGGGTAGTTTTACATCTTTCATCCTAGACAGATCATGCATTTTAACATCTTGTGGTGAGGATGGAATAATTTATGGTCATGTAGGACCATATACAGTTTAACATCATATTGGATGACCTACTATTTAATGTTATGCGGGACAAGGGCCGAGTAGTTTTATGTCCTTCAGCTCGGACGGATCATGCATTTTAATGTCATGTGGTAAATACATCACCATTTATGGTTATGTAGGAGTGGTTTACTTAGACAAATTATTGCTTGAGGAATTTTAAATTTGTGGGAGGAGTTATACGCTCACCATCCATGGTAACTAGGGAGTATGCACCATTGGGGTAAACCTTGTGACTAATGTAAGGTATTTCCCATTTGGGATCCAATTTGGGTGGTTTCTACCAAGTATCATTAGGGTTCTCTAGGCCAATATCATGTCACCTTGTAAGAAATAGCAAAGGCAGAACTTCTTGTTGAAAGCTTTGGCCATCTTGTTCTAATGCCTCTCCAGGTTGTGTAGGGCCTAAATCCTATTCTCTTTAAGAACATGTAGTTCAACCAGATGGATTTCATCTAGATTATCTTCTATTTGATGATCTTATATAGCTTTTCACAATGAGGAAAAAAAAATCTCAATGGGAAGGACTGCCTATGTTCCATACACTAGGAAATATAGGGTCACTTGAGTGAAATTACAATCCATTGTCCGATAAGCCTAGAGAGCACTGGGGATTTTTTCCGGCCAAATATTATTGTTATGAACAACCATATTCCGCATAATGTTAGAGAGAGTTTTTTTGAATTACTAGATCTACCCATTTCCTTGTGCATGATAGCGAGAGGTATGGTTAGAATGGATGTTGTACTTGACATACAACTTCTTCCGTTCAGCTGCCCAGAAGTTTGTGCCCTTATCAGTGAGGATGGCATGAGGGACTCCAAATTGGTAGATGATACTGGAGTTCACAAATTCAACAATAGAATGGGCCTTGACCTCCTTGAGAAGAACTGCCTTTTCCCACTTGGAAAATAAATCCGTAGTAGTTAGGATGAATCTACATTGGAGAGCTGTCATTGGTGGATATAGTCCCACAACATCGAGTCCCCAAACCACGAAGGGACAAGAGTACTTGGTAGCATGGAAAGGATCTAGTGGATGATGCACAAAATTAAAATGGATTTGTAACACTTGGAACTTATTGGAAAACTTGATACAGTCACAGATCATGGCAGGCCAAAAATACCCCAATCTTCAGATCTGGTGAAATAGTTTTGGCCCAACCTGATGAGCCTCTAAAAAACTAGCATGAAACACCTACATGACCTAGGAAATATCACCTCCTTAAATGAAATAGAGGAGAAACCCATCATACCTGCACCTGTAGGGTATCTTCTCAAGACTAGGACCACTCTAGAGGGTAAACTACAATGCCCGACATTGGATTCACTCACGTTAGGCTAGATATTTCAGGAGATTTCTATACTAGAGATACTCGATAAAGGGTATTATCCTGTTGGGAGTCACCTATAGCAATGCAGAAGGGGAATTTTGGGGCCCGGATGTGGGGGCACTAGCGGTAAGGTGGATTTCTTGTGGGCTATCATCTTCGTCTATAGTGATGGGAGCAATGAATCCCCGGTGCACCACATGAATAATCAAATAATCTTTGTCAAGTTTTTCAAGAGATGTATCCAATCTGGCCAAGGCATCGGGCCGACCATCCTATGAATGAGGGATATGAGTAAATTATGGCTGAGATGGGAATTGGTCCATCAACTGGTGTATATGTTCCAACAGTGGTACAAGCGCCTGCTTCTTGATGACGTAGTCACCGTTGATTTGTTTGATGACTAGTTTTGAATACACTTTCACATGTATGTGGGGAACATCAATCTTGAGGGCCATGTTTAGGCTAGTAATGAGAGCCTGATACTCTGCCTCATTATTGGTACAACCTTCTAACAATAGGAATGAATATGGAAGAACAACTTGTGTCGACGCGATGAAGATGATACCCAGGACCACTTTGTTGAGTCTGGGGTCATTGAGGCTTCTCCCGGTAGGGATTCAGGATGCACCATCAAAGTGAATTTTCCAACACGGAACAACTTGATCTACCGAGTGGATTGCATCATCAGGAAAATAAAAATCAAGAGACTAGTCCATGGTAGCTGGATGGACGGTAATAAAGTTTGCTAATGCCTATCTCTTAATGGCCTTCTAGGGGAAAACCCTAATGTTAAACTATTGGAGGATCACTACCCACCGAGCTAGATGACCTGTTAACATAGGGTGGTTCAGAATGTACTTCATAGGATCCACTCAAGACACTAGTTGTATCTTATGATGCTGAAAGTAGTGTTGCAATTTATGCACTATGAATACCAACGCAAGACAACGTTTCTCAATAGTGGAATATCTGGTTTCTGTATCATAGAGCATGCAGCTAAGATAGTATAGAATATTCTCCATTTCCTCATTATTCTTTTGGGAAAGATGGGTAATGAGAGATCATTATTGGGCGGTCACATAAAGGACAAGGGGATTTCTGGAAATTGGTAGCATCATGAGTGAAGGTTTTAATAGGTACTACTTTATTTCCTTAAATTAATTTTGACACCCCTCATCCCAGGGATAATCAACACCTATCTTTATATTCCGGGAAAAGGGATTACACTTACCAGCCAGATATATGATGAATCGGAGTATATATGCTAAGTGGCCTTGGAAGCCTCGATTCTCCCAAATGTTTCTTGGAGGAGACATCTAGATAATGGCCTTGATCTTCTCTTGATCGATCTCAATGACCGTATATCTGACAATGAAGCTGAGAAAATTTCTAGAGGTGACACCAAAGGCACAATTCAAGGGGTTCATCTTCATATGGAGGGATCAGAGGAAGACAAAAACTTTATTCAGATCATTGAGGTGGTCCTGGAGATGGAGAGATTTGATCCCCAAATAATCCATGTTGAAAATGTAGAAATGTTCTGAGTATCAGCTTAAATATACGATACATGGCACAATGATAGGTGGCACCTATATTTTTTAGACCGAAAGGCATCACCTTGTAGTATAAAGTGCCTTATAGTGCCTTGAGGGCTATAGATTCTTCATCCTCAGGGTCCATTCGAATTTGGTTATACCTGGAATACCCATTTAAGAAGGAGAGATCCTGGAACCTAGTGATGGAGTCAATCAATAGTTCTATTGTGTGAAGGGGAAAATCATCCTTTGGACAATGACACTTGAGATCCTGAATGCCAATGCAGACTCTGATTTTTCTGTTATTCTAATTGAAGGGAACAATGTTGGCCTACCATCTAGGGTACTATACCTCCTTGATAAAGTTGGATCAGATGATCTTATCAACCACATCCTCAACCATGGAACCATGAGAAGGGTGCATCCTTCTAGGAGGCTATTTTAACCCGCAATGATTTGCTAGAAAACTGAGGTGGTGGACGGTGACCCTAGTATCTATCCCTAAAATATCACCATAACTCCAAGAAAATACATCATGATTTCACTTTAGGAATTCGATGTATTTCTGTTACTCATCGATGAGTATAGAGTCACTGATCAATGTGGGTTTTGGATCCATCTCATTACCAAGGTTCACCTGTACCAACTCATCAATCGCGGTGGAGACACCCTCTTACAAGGTGGTATGAGCATCCTCCAAATCCTCTTCTTCACTTATGGAAGAGGGATCCTTGGTGGTAGGTGATTCCTTTGAGTTGACAGATCTAAATGGGACACTGGTACTAGCCTGGGTGGTGGTGGACACCACATCAGGGGGCTCCTATACCAGTGAAATCATAGCGATGAAAGCCGTCAACCAAATCCCATCTATCCTTCAGCCCAAGGGGCCACACATGATGATGTCAAAGAAATAGTGGCCCCTTACAGAGTTGTGGCTTCCAACTGGTGGATCAGGAATATGTACGCATCATCTAGGCTGGTCCACAGGTCTGTTGCAGTTGTAGCGGGTTCAACCTCACTAGCCTGGATCTTCTTGTCCTTGATATTGTAATAGTCGAAATCCAGGTAGAGGGATTCACAAGAGGAAAAGGGAGATACATAACCATGGAGTATGCCTACTCCGCCAGTAAGGGATTACTTAAAAAATTGGTGATACGAAGAAGGGATCATTGCGTGCAGGTGGAGCCATGAACTACCCCTAAATGCGTTGTAGGTGATGTGTTCTGAGACAACCATGAACTCGGTGCTGGATACCAGGACACCAAACTGGGTCTTCAGGCAGATCCTTCCAACTGGTGTCTATTCAATCCTGTCATAACTATGAATTTTTAGGTCATAGGGACTCAAATAATCCTCAAACAACCCCATTTTTAAGAGCATCTGGGTCGGGATATGGTTGATCCCAGAGCCTGTGTCGATAAGAAAACGATAAACCACCACACCATTGAAGTTTCCAGTGATGTAAAATGGGTGGATGTACCCCTGTATGAGTGAACCTTCATATTATATGGAGAAATAGATGATGTACTGTCATTCTGAATGCTCTTCCAACTCATCATGGAAGGCTTCTACAACTGCAACCTCCGTCTCAAACTGGAGGGGGGTTATTAAGGCCTTAACAAGGGATTAGCTCATATCTGATGATTGATGAAGATCCTCAAGGATAGATATACTCACATGAATGTTGGAAATATGATTTATAATATCATACTTTCATGCCAAGTGTGAATTTTTGCAAACATGAGGTCATTCTATATCAAGGGGTATGACGGGCCCTTATGGCTGACCTGGTGGCTGACTGATGCTGGGAATGTCCCACTATTTACTAATCCAAATACATGGAGAGACTACCAGATGATGGATATATGACTGAGGCCAGTACATAATAAAACATAGCTGATCGTAATGTGATTTTGGAGGCACCTCATGATCAAGTAGCACAAATGACGGTGAAGGAAGACCCGGTGAAACAAGATGACAAGGCTGTGCATGCTGAGCTCTACACTGGGCTTGTTTTCTGGTTTTGGTGGAACATACAACTTGACATGAAGTATTGATCGAGGAATTCTAATAGCCCACATAACCATGGCTCTACCGATGTTGGCGATGGATGGGGACGTTAGGAGGACCTGTCTGGTGCTCCTCATCATCAAGAACCATATAGGGTTTACCAGCTCCATGATATTAATCAAAGTGCACCCTTGGTCATCAATAAAGAATCACCCCCACTGGATGTATTTTTAGAGAAATCATCATCTTCGGGGGAATGAAATTTCCGAGATTATTGGATGATGATGGAATCAGTGGGGGACTTTGCTTTTGATTGCGCCACTACTGCTTTCCCTTTGGGTGGAGGTTGAGATGTTGACACAGAATTAGTGGGTGCAGTTGAAAAAGAGACTTTTGAAGGCTCAAGTCGATTAAGATGTGCAAACATAATACCATGAGCATGAGAGAATGCCTTACGAGCCACCATTCATCATATTTTAGGGACCCATGGTTTGGAACCTGCTACCACTCTCCTTCATTGTCATTGTTGCTATCTGGGCTCTATGAGTACACACCCCACCTGTTCCAGTTCAGGGCCTAACCTGAATATGTTGTTATCAACCTAGTGTTTAAGCTAGTATTTTAAAACATAGCATTTCTTGAGGATATTCCCCAAGAATTGGTGATAGGGGTAGTAATTAGGGCAGTCAGTGGGATCCAACTCTTCGGGCCTCCTACATTTCAGTAACTATAGGATTCCCTATTCCAAGTCACTTTAGAAATAGTTGGTGACCTAATCCTCCTTGAAAGAGTAGATAAAGTTTCTTCTATTTAGGAAGGGGGTCTAGGAGCTTGGCCCTGATGGGGGCTGGATGATCCTACTGAGAAGGTGGAACCGAGTTATCTCGCCTAGGCGGCGGTGGTGCGTTACGTGGGGGCACTTTCCTGTTATGAGGCAGTCACTTCTAGGCCAGAGGTGGTGCCTAAGATGGTGGGACTATGCAAGGTTGTGGATGTGGCTCCACTGGTAATAACTCGAACTACCTAGTGGCCTCTATTTTGGATACCATAGTGGGTCGGACTTAGCGACCATTCTCATGGGAACTACAATAGGAAAAATACTTGCCTTCTTGGTCTACTACAAGGCTTCCTCTAGACAATGGGCCTTATCCGTGAAATCTCGAAATTCCCCAAGATGATTCTTGGTGATGAGAGAGGGTACCAGTTTAGTTTTGACATTCCCCACACACATTTTCAGTAGCTGTTCTTCAGTCAGTGGCATATCCAGGGAGCAGGTGAGGACTTTCCATCGAGAGACAAAGTTCGCGACACACTTTTCAGGCCTCTGCTTGCACTTGAAGTGGTTTATAGTACTCCTCTTCTAGGTGGTAGAGTAGAACTAGTAAAGAAATTGCCTACACAGATCTTCCCAGCTTGCTACTAACCTAATGGGTAGCTGGTTGTACTAGAAAAATAGAGGCCCTTCCAATGTTTGTACGAAACACTAGATTTTGGAGGCCACTTACTGTGCTGGAGTTCCAAATATGGGTTTACACCTTGAGATGAAGTGTCCCATATGCTGTAGTGGATCACTCATCCCATTAATGGGGGAAAAGGTAGGGTTTCTGAAACCAGGGGTGCTGACATATCATCCACCCACGCTGGATATGGCTTTCCATTAGGCGTAATTTCCACCTGTCAAGTTTCCAATGCCTCGAGGTGAGCAATGAGCATTTCCATTGGATCGTATGGGTGGGGATTACTATCTTGATGATGATCCCGAACCACTATTGCATTGGTAGGTTCTTCAACATGATAAACAGTCCCAACGACTTGTGGAGCGGCTGGTGGGATGACCTGAGGGACTACTATGGGAACAACTTGTTGAGTGGCTAGGGGAACCATAGCTAGGTCCTGAAGATTATCGCACTCCTCAAATGAATTTGGTGATATATATTGTGCCCTATTTTCATAATCTCTAACTTCTACCTTCTCTATGTGGGTAGTATGGTCAGGGTCACCCATAGATAACTCACCTGGGGGAGTTGTACCTGCCACTACTACGCCAGTTGAGGATCACTATTCTTGTCGCCGATCCATAGCACAATCAGAATGGATTTAATAAACCATATTATCATGATTGGTGAGATGTTGATGCAACACAACCTTTTCATGATCATCTCCCATCTTCTGCACTGAGCCGAATAGGTCAGAGGGTTTGACGGCCCCAAGATGCTATTTGCCTTATTGGGATTCTAGCCAAGGTATAATGACTCGGTAGGTGCGAGAAGACCTAGTTAATTTCTTTGTTGGATAGTAACCCTTACCAAAGGATCCAATAGTAGTGGAACTCCCCTAGGGTTAAGTTCTCTTCAAAGGGCTCTAGCACATTCTCTCCCTCTGATAGGTCGGTCATGTTAATCATGAATCTATCTAAAGGAATGTCCTCAATATCGCCTAGAAATTTGTGTTGGAATAGGGTAGAAATGAAAGGAAGGGAATTATACTACCCCAACCACAAACCTAAACATGGGGGATTCCTCCTTGATAATTTTGCGGAGCACTTTAAAGTGTTGAACACATTTTTGCTGGAGGGTCCGATGACAAACAAGTGGCTCAGGACACAAGACCATAGAGAGTGCGACCAATTCGACCATATGATATTGCTAGACAATATATTCAAAGTGTGCCTAGATCTTGGGGTAATACACTCACTGATAATGGATATTGAAGTGTACTTCCCATAGGGTTTGGTGAAAACACATGACTTCCTCCTGGGTAAGTGATTTCAGTGTACTAAATTTTGTGCTTGCAATTGGCCAGAACATCTATTCGAAATGGTCCACTAAAAAGATGTACTTAAAGCTCCTCAGATCAGACATAGGATCTAGCCATTGGTTTTCCCATTCATCAACTAGGAGTAGTCACGGGACTAGTAGTAGCACTGAATCTGATTGCTGATATGGTAGACTGTCTAGTGGAGAATATAGTGAACGAGTTAATAATCTGTCGCATCTTGGGATGTCCTCTAAGGAATTCAACAACTTTGCCACCACATCCTTATAAGATGGGATTCTGACAATAGTTTATGGTGTAGGGTCTGCGGTTACTGATGGTGGTCTATGTTATTGCTCTTCATCCATCGGTCCCTAGAATAACTCTCCATGATCTCTGGTTGAGGTAGAGAATGACCCTGTTGATGATAGGGAGGATTGCACGACCATACCCTAGAAAGTGGACAAATATTCCTTCTCCTAGATGTATCTTCAGAGGGAGATGGGGACCTGAGGGAACTCAAATTCCTGTAGTATGAGGCTTATACGCCTCGTTCCTGCACCATCCCATGACATGAAAGATCAGTGTGAGGGATCCATTATCAAATTGCATTCATCCTCAGAATCTGAGAAGCAGATGGGTTTAATTGCAGTCTAAAACATCCCAATATTCTTCTTATGGTGGTAGAGACCTACCCTCTTGCTCGAGATGGTTCTTCATGATATTTTAGATTTTTGAATCAAGGAGGACCTTCGGCCGAACTGATGTTGGGGAAGAGAGGACTTCCTCTAGGGTGAGATGGGGTGCGAGGAGCACCTGAAAAATGTCAAAGGGAACACAGGGATGACCTCTATGCCTGCTGGATGACGCATGGAGGGAATCTGCATAGAATGTGCTGGATTAGGTAGGACCCCCACTGGAACTAGTAATAGCATGCACAATATATACATATATGTTTCCTATAGTAGTGAAGGTACGAGGGGGGAATTCATACTGGTCAAACTGAACACGGGAAAGACCTCTGTGTTGGGTGACAATGAAGTAAGGTAGACCTACACTTACATGATTTCCAAGATGAATAATACCTTCATCAGTTGTGATAAGAGAATGGAGAATACCCCCCATATTGATGGTTGACCTATTGAGGAGGATCTTCTCATCAGAGACCTATAATAGGAGGAACAACACAATACTTGGGATTAAGGGTGCCAGGAAAGACTCCATGATGGATGTCAGTGTGGAAGGGAAGGCCTTCTCTTAGACTAATGGTGTCATGGAGAGGACCGCTACCCTGAACTTGGGAGTGGGATGGACCTGCACTCTCATTGTTGGTGGCATGGGGAGGACCTCCATACATGGCATTATTTCCGCCGGTCGGTCTACGACGGACGCCACCTGTGTCGGTGACCAAGAGTGTCTTCCCAAACTTCCCGTGGGGTGGTTGGGGCCTCTATCCAGTCGGGCATATAATTTCCACTATTAAATATAAATGGGGCATTGATGGTATACGCCGGTGGTGGCACGAGACATTATAGTCGTAGTTTATGACACCCCATGGAGTGTGTCCTCCTCAACTTGCGCCCAACATTGGAATTGCATTAAATGGACTGGTTCAGGTGGTTTAGGTGCATAACTCACCTACTCCTCAGTCTGTGGGGTCAGGTGGTAGCACTGACGTGGCCTGGTGGGAGCCCTCCTTGGTAACCCCGAGGAAGGGATCATAATTAGGCTAGCTCGGAAATCCCTCACCTCATTGACATAGGGTATGGAATCATCAAATAGTTTTGGGGAAAGGATCTCAAAATGGTTGTAGGTCAGAGTGGGGAGCAATGGATCCCTGCGCGTCCCTTGGGGGAAGTAGTGATAATGAGGCGCAGAAGCCTCCATGTCTTATTTGGGCCATATCATGGGTTTGGATAATTCCCTATTCCTCGTATTGTCAAATGTGGTCATTAATCACCATCCTCTGAACATGTTTAGATGGGGAGATAGGGCATGGGTTCCCAATAACCATGGATGTGAAGATCATCATAGAAAAGATGAGGCCACGCGAGATTGCCGTGTGGACATTGCCCCAACCCCTGCGTCGGTGGGTGGGTGGTGATAGATTTCTTGTCATAGCATCTTGGGTCCTTCAAAGTAGGGAGATTCAACCATTAGTGCTGAAAAGAGGAAAGTGAAGTCCAGTGCCCCAGCACCATTTCGTTTCCCATGATTAGTAAGAAGGATCCACACTGATAATGTCATAGAACGAGATGTCCAACATTCAACTACCCAATCTATGGTGAGTTTCACGCCAGGCCCACTATTTTCTTGGTGGGACCTAGTGCCGGATAACTGGAGCCGGTGACATGATTATCCAATGATGTCTAGAATTCTACTAATCTCCAAATTGTAGAGAAGAAACTTCACATTGAGTTCACCATTTCTGTTACTGACACTTTCAACGGGGTGTGCATTCGTTTGTCAAGGATATTCTGATTGTTTCCCCACATTCCCAATTTACAATGGTGAGTGACATCCATCGATTATTCAGGGATGTTTTATCCTTGATCTAAATAGGTTTATGGGATGTCATCTTCTTCTTCCATGGATTCCTCAGAATTAATTTCCTAGACCTGGTCTCCTTTAAAGATTAAGATATTGTTCGTGAAACTCTTCCCAGTTCCATGTCTTCAAGCACATTGTTTAATTACACTTCTTCTGTCAAAACATTCCAAGGGGTCAAGTCAGGACAGAAACCTTTGGTTGGGGGATTAGTCACGTTGGACATCTTTGGCGTGTATGGATGCTTAAACACTAAGGTATCTAGGTTTATTCCTCTTATGATAGGGCTTCTCGAGGGTGTGGAAGACCGAGGAATCCCACGTAGAGTGTGGGGAATTATATTCTATATACATCTCTCTGAGGTTTTCCTCAGCTTCCCATGTTTAACATAGGGTATACTCCGAGTTTAATGTCTAGAAGAGATAGATTAAACTAACCAGAACACTAATGGGAGTGGATCAAATGGGTGAAGCCCCGAGAGGGTTCACTTGAGAGTCCTACTAGATGGGTGGATCAATACATCCAATGAAGATAGATCTGAGGATGCTTGGGTCCCTTTAAAGGGAATTATAGGGTTTACCTATTTGTTGGGATTGATCCTCAGGTAGGTTTCTTACGTACCCTATCCTGAGAGACAGGGATCAAATACACATAGTTCATAGGGACTTATGTGTGGTTAGAAACCCATCACAAGATGAGAGATCTTGGTTTGGTGGTTATGGATTTTATGGGAATTATGCATGGTTAGTTGACTGGGGTGACACAAGGAACAATGATGAAGTGGGTGGCATAACCTCAGCAAGATGTGGTAGACCAGGTAGGAATCAGAATGGCTGGAGGACTGTTGAATGAAGTGGATGGTGAATGAGATGTAACCGATGTAAAGATGATAGCGATATTGTTATTAATCCTCGAAGATACTTCCTACATATACTCATGGCAGGGAATCAATGTCTATGTAGTTAGGTGGGGCGATGGGACACCTGATGAGGTGGCCCGTGAGAATGGACTCATGGATGGGACCTGAATGAAGTGGAACCTCTAGGTTGGGGAATGACCGTCCCGAAACACAAAGGCTCATGGGAGAGACCAATATGAGGTATGGATGATGGGATTGAACCTCAAGGAGGCTTCCTATGTATCCCCTTGGTAGGAAATCAAAGTCTGCATAGTTTGGTATGGGGAATTGAATCAGGGTGTGTGCAGAGGACAACAAATCGATGATGTGATGGGGGATTACATGTGGTTAGAAACCCATGTTGTTATGACGTTCGGGGGGCAGACCAGAGTTATGGGTCCCAAAAAAGGGTACTTCAATGGCTTACCATAGATTGGGGACCCAACGGATTACTGTCAGTCAGGGACTATAATAGCTTAGCACTGGTCGGGAACTTCAATGTCTTACCACTGGTCGGGAACTACAATGACTTACCTCTTGTTGGGGACTACAATGGATTACCACTGGTTTGGGACTACAATTGATCACCCCTGGTCAGGAACTACAATGAATTACTACTGGTTGGGGTTGAACCATATGGAGGCTTCCTATATACCCTGTCCAAGAGATAGGGATCAAAACCCATGTAGTTCGAAGGTATACAATTTAAAGTCATACTAGATGAAACGGGGGAATCCAATTTAACATCATGTAGGAAAAAGGTAAACTAAAGTGGAGTGGTCGGGACAATTAGGTGTTGGTCATGAACCTTAGGGAGTATTCCTACGTACCTTTCTTAGAAAGGGCAAGGGTAAAAGTCCATGTAGCTCAGAATGGGGTGATTGGGGATTACATGCTAATGCAACCCTAGAATGATTCCATGGTCAGTGCTTACTCTAAGACCACATGATTCATGCTCAGTGTGAGAAATAAGAGTCAGCAAAGACCTGATTATCACATTGTGAAAGGTGCATCTGCAAGGAATAGAGCCGGGTTTACATGTGGCTAGTGGCCTAGGGAGATGGAAATTGGGACTTACTCCAATATGGAGGCCCAATTGAAACAAATCCTAGAGGGATAAGAATGGGGTAACAAAGGTCCCTATGCCCCACTCTCCTCTATTTTCTGGCATAGAAGAAGAGAGGAGGAGAAAAAATTCTACCTCTCATAAGAAAGGCTAGGGGTTACACCAAGATGGATGCCCTTCCCAATAGACAGCTGCCACTCCAGTAAGGAGGATCTAATTCCATGTAAAGAACGATATCACTCTCTTAGAGACCAGTGGGAATGGAGAATGTCCGAGACAGGGTGCCCATGTATATTGCACGGGGTGAGGCCATAGTTTAACATCATATGCTGAGGAAGATGGTGCTTGGAAGTTTAACATCTGACAGCTCGGACGACGCAAGTTCACTCTGAACCCCCAGGACATAAATAACTAATACCAACCCACCCTTGGGGAATGGAAGGAATCATCAATTCCATGATAAGGTGGGGTTGTGGAGTGATCCATTGAGGGGCTCACGTTAGTATGACTAAGACAAGAATTAATAGTAGTTATCATGCCATTGTGAAGAAGCATAAGGCTAAGAAATGCAATGTTAAGTACTTCCCAAGGGACCTTGGAGTCACGTCGCACAAACCTAGAGGGTCGTACGAGAGAAGGGTTTGTGAAGAAAATGGGATCACAAGAAAGGACCTTGTAATGCTCTAGTGCTTCACAGAGTGTGTGTGTGGGGGGGGGACTTCACGAAGGGGTATGCTTCGTGAAGTGGAGTGTCCTAGCCTGGGCATAGGTTATACATTCATATAAAGGGTTCTTCACAATGTAAAAAGGCCTTCATTGAGTAGGACTTCGTAGAGCGTGGGTGCCTTGCAAAGCATAACACTGAAAAGAAATGTACATTGCAAAGCACATTGATCCTTCTTTAACATGTGGTTCACATGTACATGGAAGGTACTTCAAAAAGCATGAGGGATTTAGGAAGACCCAAGTCCCCTTAGAGATCTCCTTCATTTGAGATGACCCGTGGGATCCGTGAAGTGCATCCCTCATGAAAAGGGGTTTTAATTTAGTTAAGGGAAAGGTACTTCACAATGCTCAAGTACTTTTAAGACCTCATTTTTCTAAATGTTTCTTAAGTGTAGAGGTTTCTTTGCTATTTGAGATACAGGAAGGTGAATGGTTGGGGTATCCATCCTTTGGGTCCGAGGGAAGCCTGATATTTATAGGTGATGGGCAGCACAGAGCATTGACAACTCATTGTGAAGCCACATGGCGCTCTGTGATCGACCACATATTACATCAAGTTTTTTGTAACCATGGAGTCGACCGTCATCCTCTTCTTGATGCAGATCCCTCTATAATTCCCTTCACGACACTCATAGAGGCTTTTGTGAAGTTACAAGGGATCACAGAGGTAATCTGGTTCCCTCCATGGTACAGAGTTTTTGGTCAATTTCATCACAACTTTAGAGTCTGCCACCTCTTTTACTCTATGGTGACCACAGTGGGGGCCTCATCTATGCATTGGACACGGTGCTAAGGGGCTATGAGAAGGACCCAGTGCTAAAGGTATCTGTGAATAGGCTTCATGAGGAAGCCCCTTTGGAATTGATTTCCACTTTTCGTCCTTTTCTTATGCACATATTTTGGTGGCAATAATTGAATCTGGTGATCCAATGTAGGAGTAGTAGTTCCACTCAATGGGAGTAGCACAAGGGAGTCAAACTGAAGACTAGGACAGAGGTGCATGTCAACTTCATTCTATGAATACTCTTTCTAGTTTGGATAGAGGAAATTCTACCATCAGAGGTTTGATTATTATAACATATACCCATGAATATGTTTTTTTGATACATTAGCATCAAATTAATTTATATATTATATTTTTTTAAAAAAAATGGTATTGGTTGTGTAAATCTTGTATTATGTATTGACCATAGATACACTGTTAGGAGTGTAGTTAGATGATATAAGCTGTTGAAATGTGTTTTCTCTAGAAAGTGGTGGTTAGAATTTCATTTGGGAAATTTTGTGCCTGAAATAAAAGATTTTTATTTGATTATTTGTATGGATTGGTTTGTTTTGTACCCAGATCACATAGACGTTTACCCAAGGAGAGTTACCTTTTTTATCTATAGAAGGTTGGAACTATTTTTACCAGCGTGAGTTGTATATTCAAGATGATCATGTAGGAAAAATTCTGTGAATATTGGATTTTCTCATGGATCAAATTTTATGAATTTATCTAGATTATGGTGTAACGTAGTAGGATACATTACCTCTAATGGTAAACCATTTTCTTTATTTGTTTCTTAAAAATTTCTACATCTTACCACACAAGTTGGAGATCAAGTACGCAATTGAGTGGGTTCCACGAGAAGATGAAATTCCTCTTTGACATTACTAGATGAAAGTAGTAGAGATTTTTGAGTTGATTGTATAGTTGGATGATCTAGAAGCTAATGGATTTATATGTCCTAGTACATCACCTTGTAGTTCTCCTATGATTTCTCCAAAAGTATGATGAGATTTTATCCTTATGTATGGACTATGAAAACCATATGATGACCATTAACTGTTATCCCCTATTGCGCATCAAGCATATTATCAATTAGATTAAAGGTTAAAAAGTATTTTTATATAGTTGAATTGAGATTAGGGAACCATTAGTTAAGGGTTATATAGTGAGACATATCATGAAATTATTTTAGAAGTAGGTATGGATGATATTATTTCTTGGTGATGTCGTTCTGTTTGGCGAATACACTGGAGGTATTCAAGGACATGGTGAATCAGACGTTTCATCCATTACTTGGATCATTTTGTGGTTTTTTTCATATATTAAATCTCATTTTACTCCCAGATTTTAAATGATCACGCTCAATATATTGACATCATCTTGATTATATTAAGAGAGAACCATCTCTAAGAGAGATCGATAAAGTTCCCTTGATGAGTTATATCATATTAGAGGCTAGAGTTTCATTTGAACCATGGAAGTATCCCCATATAGTTTCATGGAAGTGACCCTATAATGTATTCATGATTACAAGTTTTATTGGTCTAGAAGAATATTATCAGTGTTTTATCCATCACTCCTCACATTAGGAAGCACCGATGTTTGATCTAACCAAGATAGGAGTGAATTTTAATGCGTTATAGGCTTGTAAAAAAGTTTTTCAAGATATGAAGAGATGGAAAACCTTAGAAGTGATCCTCACCTTACCATTATTAGAAATGGAAAATACATTTTACTGTGACAAATATAAAGTTGTACTTGGAGAAGTTATGATGTTGGAGGATCAAGTGGTTACTTTTTTCTCTAGAAACATAATAATTCATGAGTGGAATTATCTTACTCACAAACTAGACTTATCTAATATGGTGCATTACATGATATGTTGGAGACACTACTTTTTGGGTGATAGGTGTGTGGTGTACATATACCTAAAGATCCTTAAGTAAATATTTTCTCAATGGAACCTAAAACTTTGGTGGAGGATGTTGTTCGAGCATCTGTAGCCTTTCGCATATGGAATGTGTTATACTCTAGGAAGTGGAAATGTAATTAAATATTACATGACCTAAAAGATATAGATAGAGGGAGTTTGAGGGTCCTATGATGAGTTGCGAATGATGGAACACATTATAGGTTTTCATACAGTTGTTCAGTAGTCCCATAGATGAGTAATTATAACTTTAACATCTCTTTTACGCATTCTTTTGGAGTGTATCAATAACAATTAGTTATCTAATCTAGATGTATTATCTCTTGAAGATATTTTATATAGTGGGGATACACCATTAGGAAGATCTATTGGTTGCAACAATCCTCTTCTTTTATATTTCTTAGTATGCGTTCCTATGGGATTGCACAAGAATATATTGAGAGAGTTTAACCCTTATATATGGTAGGTATATCTAGTGATTAAAAATATGTATATTGATATATGTAGATAGTACCAGTGGTTGACAATTCAAAAGGAGGAAGAAGGATTCATAGTGAGATATTTCACCATTCAGTAGGAGAAAGATATGAACCAAAGGATAGGGAGTATGTTATAGCCTCTTCCCATTCCATAATGGACGTGGGGAGATGCCTCAATGAAATTCATAATGGTATTAAATAAGATGACTCATAATAATGATGCATTATGAGTGACCAGACATCAATTGATAGAGGTACCCCACTTTTTCCCAATTAACGAGACCTTCACTTTTAATGATGAGTATTATTTATGTTTGGGAGATAGTCTGATCGCAATGTGTTATGTGTAATAATGTTTCTAATAGATATCATAGTTTAAAAACTCTTATATAGAAGGGTCTCTAGAAGGTTCTATGATTTTATGTTCTTATGAGTACAACCTTTCACCCTCACGATGACGGCCAATCTAAATAGATGATTTAGATTTTTGAGGATATGTTATAAGACTATGTGTAGAATTTTTGTGGTTCATGGGAGTATAATATGGTTATTATAGATTTTTTATATAATAATATCTTATAGGAATTGATCCATTTTCACCATTTTAATATTGGTATGGTAGGACACGCCAATACACTCATTATTGGTTTGAAGTGTGTGAGTCAGTTATCATTGAACTTTGTCTCATGCAGGAGACATATGAGTTGGTTTAGTTAATCATGAAGTAGTTGGTGACCACCCTGAGTAGAAAAAAGTCATATATGACCATTGGATATGAACTGTAGAGTTTGAGGTGGGTCAAAAGGTTTTCCTTCTGGTGTTTCCTATGGTTTAAAAATTTTGTTTTAAGAAATAGTAAAAAATGGAGCCTAGGTTTTTCACGCAATTCAGAATAGTGGGAAGGATAAGTCTGTTAGTGTAATGATTGGGACTCCCGCATAACTATAATTCAATGCATGATGTTTTTCACATATTTTATATTCAGAGGTATCATCTTGAAACCTCTCATATGGTAGTTTTTCATGACGTCAATCTTGGTGTAGATGTATAATTTCTGGAGAAAATGATACAGATTATGGATCATATTGGGAAATATATCTATAAAATACTATACCTATAGTACAAGTGGAGTTTCATAATAGTCATGTTCAGGAGGAGACCTGGGCGAGGGAATATCATATGTAAGAAAAGTGTCTAGACATGTTGACTAGGTACCCAAAATGATTTTGGGAGAAACTCAGGGATAACCTATTATATAGTGGGGAGGTTATAAAATCCATTCATTTATAGGTATATTCCTCATTTATTTTTTGGTTTATAACTTTTTAGTTGGGTTAAAATTATTTTAAAACCATAGAGGTTAAACCATTACATTATGGATGGATAAATGTTTATGGAAAAATTGAACAAATGTTTGAGGATGTATGTTTGTTAAAATTAATGGAGTTTGTTTAAATATGTGTTAAAGAGGGTGTTATATATGGGTTTCAAAATCATTTTGGGTGTTTTTTCTTTAGAATATAGTCTATGATATGTCTACTGGATACTTTCATGTCGTGAATGGGATACTAGACATGAACCTTTTACTAGAAATATTTCATGAAATACTATAGAAACTGAAACATTTACACTCCATGATAATGGGTCACAGTACAAAAAGGCTGATCAAGGTTATTTTAATCTAAGGTAACACTTGTTTTTGGATATTTTAGAAATCGGTAAATTCACATCATGTAAGTGGTTAAAGAGATAAATATATAGAGATCATTGATTTTAACCATGATGCATGTATGATTTATTTTCATTTCATTGTTTATCCTTCCATCTAGAACCCTAGGGAATCTCCATGTGATTTTTGTGTCATTTCATCCCTTTCAAATGATTCATTCGATTGTTGACCCTAGGTGAGTTTCTTTATCTTTGGTTTTCTTCTTCCTTTAGCTACCTTCTATCACAGCTGTGTGATCTCCTTTTTGTTGTTGAATTGGGATTCTGATCTTGATGCTTGTTTGATATAGGTTTTCCTTGAGATCTCATTTAACTTCATTCGTTACTGGAGTTCATTCAAGAGTATTTATTTTATCACCAAATTAATTTCAATGGTTTAGAACCATAACTTAAATTATGTTTCCAATTTCCTATGTAAGTGAAATAATTTTGATCATTCCAAAAAACTGTGAATGTGACCCAAATATTTTATTAAATAATTTTTTTAAAAAATTATGTTCTTATACATCCCATTATACTGCACTGGGTCCATTATCATTGATATTGGGAATGTGAACATGCAAGAGGTGATCCTTCACTTCATGTTACAATTAATTTGGAATTAGAAAATATGGTTTTAGATTATCAATATGAATTAAGATAATTATAAAAAAGGAATTTTTCTATTATGGTGATGTGTCATGTCATTGGAGAATCTAGTAATAGATAAAATATTATAGGTTGACAAAATGAGATAAATATACCAAATAGACATGTGATATGAATGGAGATGATATGTAAATATGGTTTTCTTGTATATATGTTTGCTAATAAGATGTATAATGGCTTGGACTATGCCCTTGTAAGACGTGGAATTAGTGGTTCATCCAAGCACATATGAACCCACTAATTTAGCTGATATTAAGACCATTCTATGTGCATATGGGAAGATTTAAGTGAATCCATCATGGAAATTTTCATATAGTCTTGTATGAGATGGTTACTTTCCCATTGGCATGGTATAATGCATGGGAAGACATGATACATCGGCATGGGAATTCACATGGATTATGGTTGTGCTTCATGATTAATGATTCCAGATATATATCCTAATGTCAAAGGATCAAACATGTGATAGAGACATTTGGTATGGAGTTGAGGAAGATTTGTTTATACCTAAGTGTCAACCTATAACTCAAGGGTTGAAATGTTTGTTTTAGGTATTGTATTAATTTATTAATTAATACTATTTATTATCACATTATTTCAGGAATTTACTATCAAACTAGTTTTTAGACATAGTGGCTTCAAACTAAAATGATTTAGTTAGACCGTAATTTGGTCAAATTTGGGTACCATTACAGATTTCATGGATGCAGGTTTGTACAAGTGAAAAGGAATTGTTTGTTGATTGTTTCTTACCGGATGGGTTGGAATGTGGAAATTGGACTGATGTGGGTATTGAGACTAAGGTATTTGGTTTCTTGCAAGAATTTTTTATGTCCTTAATCTATATTAATTTCAGTTTGACATATAGAAATATCTCAACCATTCATTACATTATGTTTCTATGTTGTTGGATTTCTCAGTTTCCTTCATTATTTTGTTTATTTTCAATTTTAGTATTATTTCAAGTATTTTAATTTCTATGATATTTGTTATGATTTTTTTACAACTCTATGACATGGGTTATAATATCTCCATTATGTTTTTTACACCCCAACTACTAGTCAAAAATCCTTTGGCATATGGAGAGACGAGCTTAAGGTTCCACAACCAACCTAGTTTGGCCATGTTAGAGAGTTCCAGATCAGGGGATTTTATAAAAACCACAAGAAAATTTATCCATATATTCATTCACTACCATCACATAAATAATATGAATAAATTCATTCTTTTTAAAAAAATATTCAAGATAACATTCAAACCCATCTTTAATTAGTTTTCCATATTTATAATATGCTATCAGTGGTATAAATTTATTATTATACCTGAATTTAAACTTACTATAAAAATTTAATATGACTTCTTTAGTCCTTAAAAATATATTTTCATGATAATATAAAATTAAATCCATTATCAAAATAATGTTAAACTATACAATGTTCAAGAAAAAAATAATTTCCTGAAATACCATTCCATAGTTGATTACCTAAAGATATCTATAAATTATTTTTGACTCTATACTACTGTGAGAAGTTTTTACCATGAATTATGAATTCGTAACATGATATAGTATTTTTATATAATTTTAAAATTTATCAAATATAAAATAATATGCGGACCCAAAATGAAACAATACATTGAAATAACCTGAATATATATGTATTGTACCAAACACCACTTCATTTGATGATCTGGCATCTTGTATAGTAGTAGGAAGAGTTTTTTAGACCATTCAACATTTAGTAATGATTATTTTCACCTTGTGTAACTATATTCAGACATGAATTTTCATATTGACCCAAACCATTACAATTAAACCAATTCAATATTTCATGATTATCTATTTTCCTATTGTTGGTCTAATTAGAACTATTTTCCATGCAGTCAGATGCCAAATAAATAATATTACTACATAAATAAAAGCTTCTTCATCATACCAACCATTATTTAAAATTAATTTCACCACATTTGGAACATTTGTGGGTTTTATTTAAGTATTTCATGGTTTTATATTCTCCACTTCCTCCTATATTGACCACATTATACTCTTATTATCCTGAAATACATCAGTGTCAAAACACTATATCATATTTCTCAACACAATGGAAAAATTCCTTGTATATTTTAAATTAAAAATAGACTAAAATTATTCATAAACACATATTTTTAATTTTTTACAATCTATAAAATAAAATATCATGGTTTAAAATGAAATTTGGTGCATAAAATTCCATTATAGTAAAATTGTTTTCATACAAAACAACTAAGTGTTCTTACTTTTTCGTCAACTCTAAAATTTTAATTTCATTATAATATAAAAAATATTAGGAAAATAATTATTAAAAAAATATATTCAATGTCCATCGACTCCATGGAATTAGTATCATCTCTCTTCCTAAGTATTTTTAATTAGATACCACAATTAATAAGATTCACATTCTAAGTGATAAATATAAAGAGTTACCTTTTCATGATACATACATTCCAAAACCCTAAATACCAATGTTATAGAATCGATATATCCTTCATATTTCAATGAGTTTGTGGATCCATCTAATGTTGGAGGGATCTATTTTATAAATGAATCTAATACAGACATTTTCCTCACTAAAGAATCTGATTTCTCCCTTTAATCGGTGTCACGATTAATTTCCCACATTAATTGAGTAAACACTAAGAACAACTTATCTATTCAAATCATTTTTGGTTACTGATTCAAAATTTTGTTATTTCATTGATTTCATTCTATTTTAGCTATCTAGTTTATATTATGGAAAACCATTCTAAATTGACATGGATTATTTTAAGTAACATTCCAATCTTCATAAGCTACCTCATGATAAAATAATCATAAATTATATTCTATTTATAGTTTACTTTGACACATTACCAAACATTAATGATATCAAAACCTTTATTTGATACAAACTATAATTATACATAACTTAAATAACCTATAATTACATTTTTATAATTTGTTTCACATTATAAAATTTCCAAGATATTTTCTGTTATTATTTTTAGAGAATTATGTAAAAAATTACATAAAAGAGTTTATACATTCAAAAAGTTTACATTTTTTCCAAAAAAATGATCTTTTGTTCGACCCCAATCTTTCAATCAAAACAACTTTTATTCCTTTAATATGAGCCCCCATTATGTAATTATTGAACTTTTAGCATTAATACTCATCCTTAAATCATGTGAAAACATTTCTAAATATTAGATGTGAAAAATCAATATAAATAGGGGATAAAAAATTGAAGGAATCCTATTAGTATAATTAATGACTTAAAAAACCATGATGTCATTAATAATTTTCATAATAAAACATTGATCACATAAACATAACATTTTCACAAGAGAAAACTAACCATTTATAATATAATAGCATTTGAGACCCATTGTGATTAATTGGGGAAAAACATGATAGAATCATAAGGAACATGGTAATTAATTAAAACAAAACATTGGAAAATAATCCACTCATATTTATACATCCACATATCACCAAATAATAATATTCCTATAGAAATTATTTTTCAAGCATAATATAGGTGAATTTTTACAATCATATTAATAACTCATTTTAACTAATATTTAACCCATTTCATAATAATTAATTACCATCTGGTTTTATTGGTGTAACCATCCCACTTACCACCCTTGTTTTCATTTTCGAAGACTACATCACTACCCAATGCATTGGAGAGCTATATCAAGCTCACCCATCACCATGAGAAATATCGGGATCACTATTCATCATTTGTAATACTAAATTACCATATCATGAATACAACATTTTTAATATTTCAATTTTCATTATACAAGACTTGGAAAAATCATTTTAATTTATAAGTAAAACCTATATCATTTTCACATAATCATAAAAAAGAAATATCATTTTTCTTTGAAAAGTGTTAAAAATGAAAAGTCATCAAAAGAGAGGGAATAAAATATCCTTTAAAAACCATAATTTATTTGCAAATAATCCTGATAATGAAAAATTTCTATGATGATTGTAAAATTTAGTCAAATTTTATATGTTAAAAATCATTCATGCACACTATGGTAAAAATTTTGAGTAACAGATATGGTAAATGTTAAAAATATTACATTTTTAAATCAATTTAAATAAATTCAAATGTATTTGAAATATTCTTTGAAAATAATTGATTTATAACTAATAACATAAATGGCACCTTTTTTAGGACATCGATATGGATTAAAAATAGTGTAAATAAATATTTTAAATCAATGTTTGGAAGAAACATCTCTTACATTATATCTCATCTGTCTTTGTACATTATCTAACTCTAAGATATTAAAATTATCTTAGTTTTATAATTTCTCATGAACTGTTTCCATGTTTATTTTATTATCATAATCTTTTTATGTCATTTATTATAATTTTTTATTTTTTACTTAATCATTTATGTTTATATAAGTCATTTTGAGGACGTTCGGTTCAAAATACCAAAACATCTTTGGTAGGGTAATAGTGATCAAAGGGGAAATTATTGCATAATCTCAATAATATTATTAACTATATATTTATTATATTTATAAATTAAATTTAATTCTAAAACTATAAATGTAATATTATAAGCTAAAAAAGTCACATCGTGTTCAGGTGGTGGTAATCCTCAGAGATGTGCCAAAGATATTATCATTTTCTAATTAATGGAATGGTAAGAAAATAGATAATATTATATCATTACAAAATGAAAAATACATCATGAATTTCATATATTTAAATTAAATCCATCATATTGACCTTAAATTAGAGGAATTGGTGGAAAACTATATACATGAATTCATGAATGTAGTAGTCAACACTATTTTCTGTACAAAATTATATTAAATTGGTGACAACATTCTCATATACACCACTAGTTATTCATGAATTTACCTAGTTATGATTCATTAATTACCCAATTTCACAAAATAATATATTAATATATTAAATCATATATGATTCTAAACATATATATAAACATATAAATTAAAAAAATAAATATAAATATTTAGAATTTCACTAATTTGTGACAGACAATTTATAACTGGAAAGTAATTTATTTCTAAAAAAACATTTAAAAAAAAATATCTATAACCAAATGAAATTATAATGACAAAAAATTTAAATTCATATTATTTTTGAATAAAAAAATTTGAACCACAAAAAATTATTATGAAAATGATTTTACAAATATAATTAATTATAAATAAAAATATTTACTATAATTAAATAATCATATTCATAATTTACAAACACAAACATTTTATAATCATAAAAATATTATATCGTTAAACTAATTATTACCACAGAAATCTATAATTTAAATATCTATAAACATAATATAATAAATGAATGAATGAAATTTAAATGTAAATAAAATAAATAAATATTTCAAAAATAGGATAACAATCAAAAGAAATGGACTCAGGTAGAAGATCTAAAACATAGAGAGTATAAATAACGATTCACAGAATTTATATTACAATAAATAAAATAGGATTTACCAATAAAAGAGACATAAAAATCTTATGAGTATAAGACAGTGGAAATGAAACAAGGAAATTGAAAGATATCTTTGTTGTGATGAATATATTAAAGGTAGAAGGAAGTAATGAATGATGCGAGAGAGAGGTGAAATGATCCCAAAATATGTGAAAATATTGATCAAAAGAATTGTTTGGAGTGAAGATAGAATGTAGTTGTGATTTGAGAAAATTAGGTTTTTTGAAAACTGGGAATAAAAATAATGAGGATACCAATGTGTATTATACTTTTTTATGAAATATTTCAGCATTAGTTAGAAAATTAATAACATTAAATTTCATATTTTAATGTTAGTTATTAGAAAAATGGTGATATAAGTGGAATTTTTACATCTATTATAGAAAAACCAATGTTAAAATTCAAACCATAAAACTTTTAGTGTTGTTTATGAAATAACTGATGATAAAATTATTCTTATGTGGATGCTAACTTCAATTATTTTTCAATCTATGTAAATATAATGATGAAAAATATACTTTTTGTATAATTTCCTCATAAATTATTCTCTTATAGATTAATGGAATCAATATTATTGGAATTTACTTTGAGATAAATATTTGAAAATGTAAATACCTAATGGAAAAAATTTATTAATATGGTATTGAAAATTTAGAATTGTTATTAAGAAATAAGAAAAATTCTACATGTTAAAATTAAACCATCTAAAGTAACATAATGTTAATGTTTTCCAATAATAATATTTAAATGATTTTGAGAAACATAGATGGATTCACATTGGGTTTGAAATTATTTTTTTGATACAAGATGACAAATTTTATAATAGTCTCTGCTCATTTAATGAATAGGATCAACTAGCTTATGACTTGGAGGGCCTTTAGGTTTCCTTTATGTCTTGTTCGAGATAAATACATTATTGTGGGATCATTATTCGAAATGTTATGAAAAATTGAAGGATTTCAATAAAATTTTAAACTCTTTATCAAATTATGTAGGATATAAAAATAGAATATGATATGTCTAAGTTCTAATACTATATTTATGGAAAAGATGTTTAAAATTATGTGAAAGAAGAAGAAGATTGAATATGAGAATTTTCAGCCTTCGTCATGGAAACCCGAATAAGGTGTTGAGAAGGAGGGGAAATGTTTCTAAATGATGTAATTTTATTGGACACCTAAATGGGTTTTCAAAAATTGTATGGGGATTCCATATCAGGTATTAGTTTATATATGATACCTAATGTATATTTTACAGATGTTGTAAATATTCAAAAGTGTAAAAAATGATAAGAATAAATGGAGTTTTTAGTTTCCATTAAAATATATTTTAAAAGGTATCTCATATGGATATTTATAATGAAACAAATATGTGAAGATCATGGGGATATCAATAAAGGACATTCCTAGTTGTCTCATTTCATAATTGTGATAAGAGAATATTTTTTCTAACAAAGTGTTTTTATGACTATAATGGGAGGATAAAAATGGTTTACCCCACTATAAGTCCATTTTTAATAGACTATATTTCAGTTTATTAGGAACCTAACAAAGTATGATACTAAAAAAATAAAAACAACTAAAATTTACTTCTCAAACAATAAAATATATAATCTTCTTAGATCAAGTTGAAACCCATTCGAATTAAAATATCAAATATTATAAAAACATCAAAACCTCATACGGTGAGTCATCATGAGTCAGGAATCCTGAAAAAGCTATCATTATCTTCTATACCAAAATTGATAGTGAGACAAATCCTTAGAATCAAAACCTAGTAACCATTGAATAACATAAGTTTAGTGTCAATCAAACACCAATGTTTCTATGGATCTTTCCAAAAATACAATCATTAAGAATAACTAATTTATGCATCCCATGAAATAACCTACATTTATGAGAGAATTTAATGAATAAACCCACACTATAATGAATTTATTCTCTATCAAATGTAGCCCCAGTAAATCATTAGAAACAAAATGGAAAACCACTGATCCCTAACAAAACATGTGACACCATCACTAGATGTAGGAGAGAACAAAAGAACTATAATTCATCTTTGGTTCGTATCTTTTCCAAAATCAAGACATAATAATTGAATCATGAAATGAACTAATATCCTAAAAACTAATGGTCAACATCAAATTTTGACATATGAAAAAATAGAACTCAATAAAACCCACCAAGGTCACCAGGACATGGATGAGTAGATATGAAAAACTCTAGATGAGAATTTGTAACAAAAACATTAAAAGATAAAAATATTCATAATAATTGATAACCTACTCAAGAACAATCCCAAACCACTACACTCACCTTCATATCATACTAATAATTGGATTTGGAATAAAGGGTTGGGATCCTGGAGTAGATAATGGGGATAACCTATTAACGAGGAAAGAGCTACCAAACAGGACCACCAACACAACCCACACCAATAAATAACAATCATGCCAAATTATAATGGAATTTAAAGATGATATATATGGGAATATGAGTATAAAAAGAAGAGATTAATTCCTTGGAAACCACTAAAATAAACTAGGAAAATATATTAATGATTTTGTAGAGTACCAAAAAAAACAATCATAAACCTCCTTAGCACCATCATGAAAAACCGAATTAAGGTTTAACATGATTCATATTGTGATAGAATGAGAAAAACCATTGTTAAATTCCAATGAAATAGAAACCACTCAGCATGTTTGACATGATATAAAAGAAAAATATAGAGTTAAAAGGGATGAAAGGAGGCATAGATGAAGTAATATTGAGAAAAACACCAAAAGTGAAAGGGAAAATGGTAGAAATGGAACCAAAACACTAGGAAAACCCATATCATGTGGAGAGAGAGATGGATCAATATTGTGTGTTTCCAAAACAAAAAAGGACTATAATTGATAAAACTATATAAAATGTTTTTGAAAGGAAAAATAAGACAAACAATTATAAAAAATAAAAGATTTTATCAAGGCCATTCATGATAACATAAGTGAAAGAGATTCAATCACCATTAGTGTCTTCTTTTAAAGAATAAATTCAACTTTTATAAAAATATATTCAAAAACATTGAATAACATATTATATATTATAAGTGATAGTTTATTTATGAAATATTTCTAGTGAATGAAATAAGTGTTATTTTCTATACAAAAAATAGTTTTGGTATCATAAGATGATATTATAAAAATAATATAGTTTTATTTATATTAATGGGACTATATTTAGACTTAGAGAAGTTCAATTTCAAAAAATAAATGATTGTACAAATAATAAAAATTGATATCAATTAAAAAGTAAAAATGGTTTAGGGTATGTGGATAAATAGAATTTTATGGGGTATAATTTAGTTACTGTAATTAATTAAAATTCAAATTATATCATTAATGAATTTTAGTGTGTGTTGGTAATGTATGATATTAATGTAAAGTGTTATATTTTATTACCATTTGATTTATGAAAAAAATCAATCGATTACTTCCATAAATGATGATTATAATGAATGTAGAAATATTTCTTTTTGTACAAAATAGAAATTCTTAACTTCATAACATTAGATGTTATCAAGTAATGTAGTTTGAATAACAGGCCCAAGGATTTGAACATTTGAATATAATTTCTATGTATCTCCATCATTGTGACATTAACGAATCAAAATTTAACATAATAAAATATTTTTTCATAGGATTTAATCATATGTTCACATATATATGTGTAATTATTCATAGAGATAGGTTATGAGTTTAGAAAAATCATAAGACTGTAGTAAACATAAGTAATATCATATAATTTGACATATATGATATTATTATAGAATATATAATGAATAGTTTTGTTAGTATTATTAATGGATATTATGAATTTTAAATGTATCATTTTATAAAAAATTATGTGTCGTCTTTATCATTATTTAGATTTTGGATACATACACTCCTAGAGTGGAATGATAAGTGAAATATTAAACTATTCCATTAGGTTATCTCTAACTAATTTTGACCATGGATTATTATAGGTTATATAGAAATGTAATGGTTTAAATGTGTAGGATTCAATATTTAGATAGAGAAAATGTTTATGAGACCCAAAATGTGTTTTTCTTTATAAATAACCCTCCAATTATGCCACATGCGTGTCATATATTTTGTATTTGTTATGTCAGATGTGTATATTTTACAGTTTAATTTCCCTAATTCCTATGGTTTGAAAAGACAACTTCAATTTAAACCATTTTAATTTGATATTTTTTATAATATCCTTAATGATGAGATAATTTTGGGTGGTTGGGTATGTTGTTTGTTATATCATAAATTAAGTTTAATAAAGATGGTATCTTCCTCTATTTTGAATAGTATAAAATAGAATCCATTAATTGAGATAAACTAAATGAGTTTATGATAACACCAATATAAAAACATGTTATTTTATTATGTTTTGTATAAGGGTCATGTGTTGTGCTAATCTATTAGGGTCAATGAAATTTTATGTATCCATCCATATGACTAATTTATAATCAAATAATCCATAAATACTGATATGAAATATAGGATAAACATAATTTATATCCCATGGTTTCCCAATGTCTCGAGAAAAGTATCATAAAAATATTCATTCGTGTATATGATACAACAATTTGTAAATTGAATAATGATGTGTCTGTTTGGTTTAGATCACACCGAATCCCTTTTAAACTTTAGTAGAACATGCAAGATTCCACTCTTTCGTTAAATTTATAAATTAAGAAATTCAAATTTGTTATCAATTCAAAAAATACCCATATTTTCACACTTTGATGATGTTTTAATTGGGATAGGGTTTTTTATAATTAATACAGGTTGATTGAAATGGGTTTTGGTGTTATCAAATAGTTTTTTCACTGGATATATTTATTGTATTTCTTATGTTTTGATATAAGGTAAAGCTGAGAATACTTATAGATTGATAGAGATATTTACTAAAATTCCATCCCAACCATGAGATATATTATGATAAAACATAAAGTACAATATAATCAATTCATATATTATAAGATGCACGAATCTATTAAATACCATTTTCCATAGATTAGGGGATATCATATGGCATGATATGGATATATCATGACTCTTACTTATAAAAATACATTATATGACATAGTGAAATTATAATGTTTCTAAATTATATTCTATGATAGAAAAAGAAACTTATGATTTACAATGATAGAAAAATTAAAGTATTAATGTTTAAGAATATTATACTTTAGCTATTACAAAATAATATTTTAAATGATGCAATTCCTAGGATACTTTTATTAGCTGAGGGGTTAAAAATGATTTATAATAATTTTCCTTACCTGTTCATTTTATAAAATAAGATTAAATTAAAAATTTTTTCTTGGAGCTTCCTTGAGACATATTTAACGAGTAATTACCAATGAGAAATTTGTGAGATCCATTCCACTATTTTCTCTATCATATCTCTCCTTTTCATTTTAATTTCCCGTTAGATATACTAGATTATCATGGATGTATGGAGGGTACTTCTGAATAATTGTATTATTTTTTCATACCATGGATACATCCAAATGGAACGATTTGGTTTTACCTTTGGTATCATTATCAAACATCATGATTAAAGATAGTTTCAATTGGTTTTTATAGTGAAATGAAAATTTTATTTATTTTTGTATACTCAATTTTACCTTTTCATATAATAGTTTTCTTAGGGTTAAGGTTTTTCATTTCTTAAAGAGATTTAAATAATATTTATTTAATCATTTGATACCCTTCAGTCCTTGTATCCTTATTATTAATCATCTATATAATATTTCATAGGGTCTCGATACATAAATTAATTGTCTATTGAAAACCATAAAATAATTCAAAGAATAATTAGAATTGATTCCACAACATGGATTGATACACCTTAAGGGTGGTAGTAAAACATGTTATATAATAAGTAAAACATTTCCCTCTTGGATTAGTTTTTTTATCTCAATATGAGAAAAATATCATTCTCTACCACACTATAATGAACTAGCCTCAAAGGTTACATAATCTTGAGTTTTAGTAAATAATTTTCATTATTTAACATGGAGGTTCTCTTCAGGTTTTTAGTTTTAGGGAATTAGTTCATAACTCATACATAAAAAAACTAGAAAAAATAATGTGGACACTTATGGAAAGTATTCATTTTTTCCATATTCTAGATACTTTAAAATAAAACATGCTATATTTTATGAAAACACTTTAGGACATTCTACATGAATACTTCTAATTCGTTACTCATCCTTATGTTTGGTTGAAAAAATTAAACAAAATTTGATGATCATAAAAATCTCAATATAGGATATAAAAATAAGAAAACCCTCAATCCCTTGATAAACATTAATACCCCTGAAAACATTATTATAAACTAATAATTTTTTCCCTTAATAGGTAGTAATTACATTCCTTTGAAAATAAGCTCCTTACATACCATTTTTTAAATCAAAATATTAACCTAAAACCCATATCAATCAGAAAAAACACATAAAGGTATCTTGGGACATTATTATACTTTTCACTCTTGTAAATGGAATAACCATGAGGTTGACTTGTATAAATATCACTCTTACAAATGGAATAGTCGTAAGGTTGACATTGATACCCAATGCGTTGGAGGGAAATCACGAACAAACCTATTGTTGGTTTATCAAAGAACAACATATCATTATTTTATCACATAACCTCCCATAAAATTTCTAGGCACCATTATACAATTAGAACACATAAAGAAATTCAATTGGAAACATGTCACTCATAATATTTCATTTTCACTCCTATGAAAATATTTCATGTTATCGAAATAATGAATTCGTTTTCAAAACCAATTTTTAATAAAATAATGACCAAAAAGGAAAAGAAGGTTCTTTATTTAAGAAAATATGAATTATTTCCAAGGAAGGAATAATCAAATAATTTTCATGGTAGCAAAAAATCTGTTTTCACCATGTATGTTAAGAATAGAAAAATCTCTTTTTCATTTTCCAAAACATTCCATTTAAAATAAGTAAAAATAGTAATTTTTAAAACCATTGAATGAAATTAAAAATATATATAAGAAAATCATGTATAATACTCTTGTATCCCTATAAATAAATATGTAAAATAATATCAAGAATATTGACATGGAGAAAAATAGTTTGAAATTAAATCATTAAACATTAAAAGTGACCCATATCACTTTGAACATCTAAATCATAAGCCCCATTAAAGAATAAAATTTTACCAAAATATTAAATAACATGATAATAATTATATTCTTAATAGTATATATTGAAAGGGATGTATGCACACCTCCTAAAATAAGGTGGAAGTATAATATCAAAATATTCCTCAATGAAATGATACTGAGATGAAATTCTTTACCTTGAGGTTGAATTTCCACGTGTCTCTTTATCTTCCCGAGTAATAAAACTATGTTAATTATTTAATTTAATCATATATTTTTTAAATTTTATAAGTACTTTTATTTTTCTTTATTACATTTTTGTATAAAACTATATTAACAATTACGTTTTTGTTAGGTGTTTTGACCATATTCGGTTTATGCTAGAAAAAGGACTTTGGTAGGTAAACTATGGTCAAAAGGGTCATTATTTAAACATCAATAGAATGATAATTATGAAATAGTTATAATATTTATACATCAATTATACTTTTAAAACCAACCATTAACGATGGTTATAAAAAATGATATAATGTTATAGTCATATAGATGGTAGGTCATACGTACGCATGATTAATATTCCCATTTTTCAATGATCATTATGTAAATAAGGTAACTAACATTTATCATTACATAAATACTATTATATCATAAATTATATGATACTTAATTACATACACTTATATATGTCATTCTTTTGAAGTAAAACAGAATCAAATCTTTTTAGGGAGGCAGTAGTTCATCTGTTTAGACACATTGCTCTTATCAACACTCTTTTTAAAATCATCAAAAAAATCATCACCAATAGACTTTCCACTCTCATAGACAAAATTGTCTCATGGAAGGAATTTGGTATTATAATGGGAAGATCTATTCAATACTTTATTTTCCTCACCTCTAAATGTGCCAATAATTTGAATAAAACTAATAAGGGAGGCAATAAAGTGATTAAACTTGACATCAAAAAAGATTTCAACACCATGGACTGGATTTTTATATTCAATATCATTCAAGGTTATGGTTTTAACACCTCTTGTATCACTACAATTAGAACCTTCTTCAACTTGTTGTCTATCTCTATCCTGGTCAATGGCTCACCTAAAGGCTATTTTAAATGCACAAAAGGTGTCAGGAAAGGCGATCCCATTTCTTCAATTCTCTTATAGATAGCATAAGACTTCCTCAGTCTTCTGATCAAATGGCTAGTGGACCAGAACATAATAAAACCCATTCATGTCTCTAGGAATGTGAATGATCTTTCTCATTTATTTTATTCTGATTACATAATACTTTTACTTTAGGGGGATAAAAGAAACATTCTTAACCTCAAAAATGCGCTCTCACACTATAGTAGCTGGCACGAATCTTGCATCTTTTTTTGTTAAGAATTTACCTCCTGACAGAAAATGTAACATTATCAGTGACCTGGGTATGAAAGAAGGTATGCTACATTTCACATATCTTAGTGTTACAATTTTTTGGGTAAACCCAAATCTTGTCACTTTGTCACTATTGTTGACCAAGTTCTAAATCATCTATCTTATTAGAAAGGTAAATCTCTCTTTATCGCAGGTAAGAATTGCCTTGTTAAATCCGCTATTGTATCCAAAATGGTATATTCCATAATGGTTTATAAATAGCCAGTTTTCCTCATTAAGAAAATGAACACTACCATAAATAACTTCATCTAGACTGGTATCATTATAGAAAGAAAACTTGTGACTGGGCCTTGGTCAAATGTTGTAAGACCATTGAAAATGGTGGTATTGGTATTAAAAATATCAAATAATTTAATGAATCCCTTCAAGAAAGACTCACTTGAAACCTTTTTCACAATACCTCTGAAGCTATTACCTTTCTCAAAAATTGGTTTCTTGACAAACTTAAAATGGGAAATTTGAACTTCATTAACTCATCAATCTAGCCTTCCATCAAAGAATCCATCACCAATATTATGAATAAATCTATATGTATGGTATCCAGAGACTCCTCCATGAAATTTTGGTTCAATAACTGGACTAGCATGCCTCAAATTTCCATGATTCCTTATAATCAAACCCCTGATAATACCAAAAACTCAATCAGAGACATTTTAAACTCTAAACATGATCACCTTCATGAAACTATTCTGAATGTCATTGAATACTACTCTTTCTCTCACACCAATGATTTCTTAACTTGGGAGCCTTCTCACAATGGTATTATCAACTCAAAATATTTCTACAAGCATTATTTCTATAACTCTAAAAGTAACTATATTTGGTTAAAACATTTCAACAAACATTGGATAAAACCTGGTAGATTCAACCTCATATTGCATCTTTCTCACAACAGAGTGGCCATGAAACTTTTCCTCTAATTCTTTGGCATCCATCTCTGCTCTAAATTCAAAATCATTAATCAACACAGTGAAGATTCTAACCACCTCTTTCTCTCTTGCGCTACTACTTCTTCTCTCTGAAACAATATTCTTAACATTTTTGACTGCAGATGGTTGAGGGTTAAATATATCAAAGCTCAACGTAAAAAATGTGCAGAAATGGATGGATCTTAGAAAATCAGGAACCAATTCCATGTAGTGGTTTCTGAACTCCACTACATGCTCTGGTATGATCATAATGATATTATTCCTAATAATTACTCATTTTATCAAAATGATTTTTGGACGAGGATCCCCATTGCCATACAAGAAGCTGCCTCAATTCAAAAGGGACATTGCCACAAAACCATGCTTAACTTTGTGATCCTGAGGCATCTAAGGATTAAACAAAACTTCTGTCAGCCTTATCACACACTAGAGGTGTTCTGGAGAGCCCTCCTGACTAGATGGATCAAGATCAATATTGATGGTGCCTCCAAGGGAAATCTGGGACCTTCAGGGTGTGGTGCTGTTTTCAGGAATCACCTCAGTCAGATCATTGGATGATTCATGGGTAAATATGGGATTTCTACCTCCCTTGAAGTTGAGATGCTGGGCTTGATACATGCCATTGCCTTTTCCAAACTCTTTGGTTGGAATAACCTTTGGATCAAAAGTGACTCGACGACTATCATCCAAGAAATTTGGAATGGCATAATCCACCTTGCTTTGCCGATTACTACCCGTTGGATGGAATGATCCCATTCACATATCGATATTAACTATATCATCACACATGATTATGGATAAGCATACACGATTTCATATAGTCTTTCCAACATGGGAATCAATCAGGACAATACTTGGTTCAAAGACCTTCACATTGATCTTCTTTCCTTTCATGATTGAGATTGTAATATGATATCGTTTTATATACTATTGTAATCTTTATTTTTTAATAATATTTTTTCCTTGGCCATTTTTGACCAAGGCATCACCTTTTGGAAAAAAAACATGTCCCCGAATTAATTTATCAATATTTGAGTGATTGAAGGGGTAATAAATGATATTGATATATTATATTTGAAAAAAAGGTAAATATGTAATGAATATGATATATATTTTACTTATATAACATATTTTTATTAAACACATTCTTAATAAATTCTATGTAATGCATGAATGAATCATATCACTTTAAAAAGGTTGTACTCCACACACCCACAAATGATGTTATCGTATTTAAAAAAAATGGAAATCATGAATGTATGTGATATATAATAATTCTATAAGTATGAATACATTATAATTATCATTTATATCACATAAAAACATTATTCCCATTGTAATTCCTAACCATGTGATAAATTAAAAGAAAAAACGGATGACATCATTTCGTGAGGAGGTAGTCCTCCGTACACACGAACGGTAATTTAGTTACCCATTTTATGGATGTGTTTCTAGTTTCAGGTAAAAAATATAACATAAAAATAAATTATAGTATTTATTATTCATAATTTATTATCTAATATGTAATAATAATAATTTAATTTCTATATAAGGAAATAAAATAGAAATTTACTTTGAAGAACATTACCTCTTTTTAGGTAACTCCTTTTGGTTCGCATCAATGCGCATCCTTGGTTATCTCCAAAAGATATAATTCTAAGATGTGAAGAGGGATTTTTGGATATTATTTTGTAATTTATTGGATGAGACAAAGTGTTTTATTAGTTTGATGAAAAGATAGAGGGTGAGTGCCTTTTTATAGTGTAGGTGGAGTGATGTTTTTGTAAATATAAAAAGGTAAACACTATTGGGAGGTATTCCTTACATCACGTGCCTAAAAATTATGATACCAATTTGAAACAAGTAGGTATATGGTAATATAATTTCAATAAAATTGGTTTTGTAAAAGTTTCTATGTCATTTCGACTCTTACGATTAAAGTTTAACCACAAATTAAATACATTTTTACCTTAATCATTGTAATTAATTTTAATTTATTTCACTAATATTTTTTTTTCAAAAAATAAGATTAAATTATTATAAATTAAAAATTATTATGCTTCAAAATATGAAATCCATTTTTTTAAATTTCAAACACAAAAGTGGCATGAATAAATTTAAAATTAATCTCATTGATGAGACAACAGAGCATGATTTGAAAGCAAATATGTTCAAAAGTTTGCAAAGATTTTATATCCAATTTCAATGTGAAAATAGTCCATATGACCTAAATTATACTAATAGATGTAAAATTTAACTCATTATACATTTAAAAGAAATCAAAAAAAATTTAATGTTATAAATAAATTAGATGAAAATGTATTTTTCAATTAAAAATTATGATTTTTCACAATTGATCAAAATATGAAACTTCTGAGAAAAATTCCTTAAATTCACCCAAAGTTAATTTTGATATAACAATTTTGAAAATGAAGTTTATTTTTTATATAAAAATTAAATATTTCATTTTTTTAAATACATTTTGTATTAAGAGGTGATATAACTTCTTTTCAAGAAAATAGAGTTTCAAGAATAAAAATGGATTTATCCTTGTGTTATGCCTATGAAATCTATTGGATAAATGTAATGAAGAATTATAAACATGTGTAAAAAGGATATAGGTAGTCCAATTTAGTCCCACTGATTCATTGTATAGGAGATAATTTCCATACAAAATAATAATTTTAACATTATATCATAGTTTGGTATAACTCAGTCTTGCCACTACAAAAAAAATGACCACAGTAGAAGGGGTTATTTTTGAATTTTAAAGGGGTTACAACCCCTTCTAAAGACATTAGCGGTGGTTAAGAGAAACCACCGCTAATGTAACCGCCTAATGTTAGTAGAGTCAGTTTTGAGAAAGCGTCGGTAAATGTGTGATGAATTTATTGGCAGTTACATTAGAGGGGGTTTAAACCCCCTCTAATGTAGTCCAGAATTTACCACAAATATTTGCAATTAGTGGTGGTTTTAACCTTAACTGCCTCTACTAGAGGGATTAGGTGCGGTTTGAACCGCCCCTAATTGTTAATTTTATTTGGGTTGGTTTTACATAACCACCCCAAATGTTTCTCTTTTTTAAAGAACATCCCTCTCTACCTTCCTGTGTGTCTCAGTGTGTATCAGGTCTGTCCCCCCACCCTCATCTGTGTTGGGTGTCTCATGTGTGTCCCCCCGGTCCTCGTACATGTCTCAGTCCTGCCCTAGTCTGTCTCGGTCCTCGTGTGTGTCTCGGTCCCGTCCCTGTCTATCCTCGTGCATGTCTCCTGTGTCGAGTCTGTCCTCCCATCCTCGTGTGTCTCCTACGTGTCCCCCCAGTGTCCTGGTCCTCGTGTGTTTCTTGGTCCTGCCCTGCCCCATAGTCCCCTCGTGTGTATCCCGGGTCTGTCCCCCCCATCCTCATGTGTCATCTGTTGTGTGTCCCCCCGGTGTCCTCTGGTCCCCGTGCATGTCCCGCCCCACCCCCAGGTCCCCTTGTGTGGGTCCCGGGTCTATCCCCCCTGGTCCTCATGTGTCGTCTGCTATGTGTCCCCCTGGTGTCTCCCGGTCCTCATGCGTGTCTTGGTCCTGCCCCACCCCTAGGTCCTCGTGTGTGTCCCAGTCCACCCCTGCCCCCGGTCCACATGCATTTCTGGTCCAGACCCCGTCTCCTCTTGGTCCTCTAATTCGGAGGGCTTTTAAATTTTTTGAATCAGCCAGGATGAGAACCATACTGCAATACGGTATCAAGCCGGAGCCCAAACCACCACCCAAACTCTCATTTTATTTATACTGAACCTATATTATTATATATATATATATATATATTGATAAGTTTATCAAAATATAAATTATTTGGGTAAAATATTTAAATACATATAATAAGTTTATTAAAATATGTACATATATTAATAAACATATATATTAACAAATTTACACATAATTTATATATTATTGTATTTATATATATTAATAAGTTTATTAAAATAAACATTATTAAAATAATATATTTAAATACATATAATAAGTTTATTAAAATAATCACATTTATTAATAAACACATATATATTAACTAATTTACACATATAATTTATATATTATTGTATTTATATATATTAATAAGTTTTTTAATATAAAAATTATTTGCATAATATATTTAAATAAATTAAATAAATAACATGTATCTTATTTATATAAATATAAATATATATGTATATATATATTTTCTGCACACCTCTATAAATTATATATTTACATATATTTAAATAAATTAAATAAATAACATGTATCTTATTTATATAAATATAAATATATATGTATATATATATTTTCTGCACACCTCTATAAATTATATATTTACATATATTTAAATAAAATTACTTATTCATGTATTTATAAATACATTTATATCAAACACCCACAAACGCAAATGTGAACCTGAAAATTCTATTTTTATTTGATTTTCTAAATAGCCGATTTATGTAAGCGGTAACCACAATACTTTAACACAAACACAAATTTCTATTTATATATTTATTTGTAATTGTTTATATTTATTTGAGTACACGTATATTATATATATATACATATTAAGTTTATACATACAAAATTAAATATATATATATATATATATTACATATTTATATGAATATAATATATTATACATTTTAGAAATACATTCATATATGTGTACACAATATATACTATAGATATATTATAATTTTTTAAGAAAATAGTAGGGGTTCATATCCCCTCTGATCTCTTAAATTAGAGGGGGTTGTGAACCCCCTCTAATGTAAGACATCAGTGGGGGTTCAAGAGGGGGTTTTGAACCCACATTAATGTCTTACATTAGAGAGGGTTTTGAACCCCCACTATTTTCTATAAAAAAACAAATTCCGTATAACACACACACACACAACACCTCTAAAATCCAACTATATATATATATATATATATATATCTCTGTGTGTGTGTTTTTCTACATGTATGTATATATATTTCACCTCTAACTGAATATATTATGTATGTAAAGAAATATATAGCACCACTAATTATTAAAGTAGCGACATTTTTAACATAATCTTCTCTAAAATACAACTACCATATTAAAAAATTCTAAATATTTTAGAGGGGGTTGTGAACCCCCTCTATATTCAGTGATTATATGGGGTTGTGCAAAACCCCCTCTAATGTTACAGAAAATGAATTTAGAGGGGGTTTTGGAGAACCCCCTCTAAATAACCCCTTTTAATGTATTGTTTTTTAGTGTGTGTGCAACGCAAGATTTCGATGAAACTCATTGTTTCATGTCATGAAACTTATAGAAAGAAAATCACATTTATTGTAAAATTACTATAAAACACACTAATATTAATAAATATGAAAAAACAAACATTTTATCATTACATAGGATATTACATCCTCCCACTTTTATAAATTGGGTCCTCACAATTTTATTCACTTTTCAAATAAGTGTGAATATTTTTTCCTCATTGCATGTTCAGAATCCCATGTTTTTTCTTTAATTATATGTTTTCTATATAATTTTAACCTCGTGAATTAATTTATTCCACCACACATTATCTCTATGTTGAAGAACCTAAACTTTCTGTTCCTCATAATAATGGTTCACTTTTAGTGAAACTACTTCAGGGGTAAATCCATGAGAATAATATGGTACATACTTCCTTAACTTTGAAACATGATATAAGTTTTTTATCTAGGATAAACTCATAGGTAAATCCACTCAGATAGAAATTGATCACCATTTCTCTAGGAATTCATATAGTCGAATAAACCTTGTACTCAACATTTCCTTGGGCCTACGGGTCATGTACGGGTTCCCCTTAAAACCCTTAAAATGGGGATTATCAATAATAAAATAAAAAATAAGGCCTTCGGCCCATTCGGGCTAAAGGTATTTACTTCAGTTATCCAAATAACTTTTACTCCTACACAAAGTTTTCCTCATGTGTTGCTAAATAAAATGAACTTTCTCAACCATTTCCTCAAATAACTTTGGTAACATAAACTTACTTTCACCTAAATCATCCCAAAAATCTAGTGTTCGACATCAATTTCCTATACAACAACAGAAGGTTCTATCTGTATAGTGGAATGGAAACTATTGTTATATGAAAACTCAATAATAAAAAGATGAAAATCCTAACTTCCTAGGTGATACAATTATAAATAATTAACCATATATTCCATGTTCTGAATCATCTAGTTATACTATCCATCGAATTGAGAATGAAAACCTATACTAAAATTAAATTCATTAACAAATGACTTCTAAAGTCATTTACATTAATTATATGTGAACCTTAGATTATTTTTTGAAAAATTTGGTAGAGGAACTCTATGTAGGTATACATTTTTTTATATACAGCAGATAAAGATGATCTAAATACATTGTATATTGAATGAAAAGTAAATTTGATGATTTAGTAAATTGATCAACAATAACTCAAATCTCATTACTACTTTGAGAAGCCTTTGGAAATCTTATAATGAATCCAATTGACATATTCTCCCATTTCCACCATAATACTAGAAAATATTGATGTATCCCCTTAGGTAATTGGCACTCTGATTTAACATATTGAAAATCAAACACTAAATGATAAATTTAGTAATATATATTTTCATTCCATCCCATTAGTAATATTATTGATGGTCTCTATAAATCTTAGTGATATCCAAATGAATAGAAAAAATATAATTATGAGATTCAATAAACAAATCTTTCCTAAAAAAATGAATCAGAAGTCACACATAATCTTTTTCTAAATCATAAAACACCATATTCACCAATATTAAAATCATAAAACTTCCATTATTAATGGGTTATACCTTTTTTTACAGAGATTGATCGACCTTATGAGTCATATTATTTCATTTTGAAAAATCCTACTACACTAAAACTAGAAATAAAATAGTGTATATACCAAAATATAGAACTTATAGGCCAAAAATTATCAAATAATTAACTAAAGGGTCACATTCTAAATTTAACATGATTAATATTGCATTACTTTTTTTGACTTAAAGTATTGGAGTTTTTTATTTTCCAGAATGATAATTTATCATGAAATATAAATCCTTTATCAGTTCTAACCATATTGTCAATATTTTTTTTCAATTGATTATGAGTGATGATATACATAACACTTTTTATTCAATATATATCCCCCCTTCACTCCATAAAAATTATGTGTAATGACCCAAACTTTCTTTAATGAAAAATCCTCTTGATCTAATTAAATGTCTTATTGTGTAAAATGGTTATATAACATATGAAATTCTTTTTTTTTATGTTTCTAGATTTTAAAATACCATTAAGAATTGTGACCATTTCTAATATAGTCTTTGAACAGTGATCACATGACTAAAATAAATACAGGGCTTTAACAAATCCAATTTACTCAGACAAAGGAAGCAATGACCTCATCCAGCAGACTTGCCTTGTATGAAGCCCATTTGTCAGAGCTTAGAAAGGAGGTGGAATCATTGGGCTTTTCTCTTGACCAATCCCAAGCTGATCTTCAACATGTTAAGCTCAAATGGAACCGCCTATGAGAGAAGTGTAAGTTGATAGAGATTACCACCTGAACAATGTTATCTGAGCCACCCCAAGAGTCTGTCACTATCGCACACCTTACCCTTCAGTATTATGCAGATGTTACAATGGGTTATGTAACAAGACCATAGAACTATGATTATGTAAATTATTTTTTATATAATAACAAATATACATTCATTTTATTATTGTTACTTTGTAAATAGTTTTTAAAGAGAAAATAGTATTTTTAGTTAAATTTCAACTAAGAAATCTATTTTGATGAATTAAATGATTTTTTAATTAAATATTATTTTAATAAAATATTATTATTATTAAATTAATTTTCAATATATGTAAATTATCATATAATTTTATGAATGTAATTGTAATTGTTATTTAAATTTGAAAGCCGTTTTTTTCAAAACCCATGAATTTTCAATAAATGTCAATTTTTTATTTTAAAAGTAAAAATTAACATATTATGAAAATTATTTAGATAAAATGAATATTATTTTATGAATTAGGATGTCGAAAATATCCAACATCGAATTTTTCATAATTTTTTGAGATAGTCGAATTTTTGGGTAAAACTTAAATACCGTATAAATATATAATGTGTTTTATGACATCATAATGACCAATTTTTGTTGTAATAAAATAATATAAATGATATTTTAGGACAATATATGTTTTACCATTAAAATAATGCGATTTTAGGTTTGTTTTATGAATTTTATAAAACTTTAGTGGACCCTCCAAGAGTTATAAAACATTTGCACTTTTTAAATGAATTCCTTGAGAGTGTGACTCATATTCACATAAGCAACACTATTATTTTAAGAAGTTCGGCCATTGAACTTATAAAATATATTTTTCCACTCCCCTTTGGAAAAAAACCATGGGCAAAAACTATGTTCTGGTTTGTGGTATTGATTAGTTTAATGTGTGGTGACCCAAACCTAAATAATAAATAATTCCCTCTCCTTTTCTATATAAACCCACCAAAACTCCCTCTTCATCTTCACTAAAATACATTTTAGATCTTCTAACCTCTTCTATAATCTCTTAATAATCCTACCATGGTGCCCCAATCTCCCAAGAAGCCTCTCTCAAGCCTCTCCCAAGCCTTTGGAAGCACACTTCCAAGTAAGGGATTCTCACTTTCTTTATTTATGTCCAAGTTTACTTATATTGTTATGACCTTTTATTTTCAATTATAAATGTTGGGGTATGATTTCACACCTTTCCCATACATTCCTATTCAGGTTTTAATAATTATAGACCCACTTTATCTCTCATTAATGCCTCCAATGTACACCTGTTACCATGCTGAAATTCTATTAGGAATTTCTCTCTCTTCATTTAAATTCAAGAAATTATTTTGTATTATGTATCTAAATTCCATTACATTTGTTGGTACATGTATCTATATGACTCCATTACTGTACATTTCATGTAAATATAATGAGAAATCATTTTCTCTCTCATCAACCATTTTTATGAGTTCTTGTGTCACGTTGTTACGCTGCCAACATTGCACTGCGATTTTCCAAGCCAAAGTCATTGTGTAGTGAATACCATGCCCATTTCTCTATCAAGGGTATTCAACTTTATGCACATTAATTATTGTTTAAAGAGTTTCATGTATTAATTCCACACTCCTTTATCATGGAATAAATTATGATGTTTAATAAATCCATGTTTTATGATCCATGTGGCAAACATATGCATGAAATGAAATGTTTAAGAAGGGTGCGCCCTAATAGCGCTCCAATGCATTGGGTAAAGTATAGTATCATGATACATCATGTGAAATGAGTGTTGACTCATACTAATTCAAGTTCAACGATGTTTTACTCATGATTCATGTGTAATTAGGGTTTACTCATGCTCCATGTGCAATGAACTTTGGCTCATGCTAATTCCTTGTTAAGTGTTGTTGCCACATTTCCATGTTACAATAATCATGCTATATCATGAATTTATGTTCATGTTTCTATTATTCTCCATTGATATGCCTATTTCCTAACATGTATTGTAATATTCATGTTATTCTTTGTTTACTCCCATATTGGGCTTTATAGCTCACCCTTTTCTTATGCATGTTCTCGTGTTATCCCATGCAATGCTAAGTACGAAGTAAATTAGTGGTCATGTAAAGGATGTTTTAAATAAGATGCTGCATTATATGTTTTAAGTTGGTATTTAATGTTCATAATCCCAAAATACACTATACCTATCGATCTTCTATGTTGTATCATGTGGAGAGTTAATGTAATAAATCATGTTTAAGTATGTAATGAATAGCAGGGTTGTCATAGTTGGTATCGAAGGATTGGTTTAGTTATTTTTGGGATTAGGATTAGAAAACCCTAGTGAATCCTTAGAGACAAGACTAAGTATAAAAAACATCTGTAAGTTTTGGTGGGTATTGAGTAAGTGGTTTATCAAGAAAATACATCCCGGTCTGGATAAGAGTAGGTAGAGGAGGCTCTGGCACAGATGTACCTAGGGGTGAAAACCCCAACAAGGAGTTTTGGTCTTGACCTTGGGTATCCGGGTACATGAAAATGGGCCTTGTTGCACTCTTGGTTATGACATTCCCAAGGGATATGTATTTTTAAATTCACAATCTTAGTATGAAACATTATTAAGGGAATTAAAAAAATTCCCCTAAGAATATATGTTAGAAATTCAATCATGGATAACATAGATTGAAGCCTATAGATTCTTAATTTAAGGAAATAAAATCTATTTATATGTCATACATTTTTTCCTTTGATTAACCTTTATATGTTACCCATAACTTTCCTTTTATTCCAACTAACGGCCGGTAATAGGAGGACTCGAGCTAACAAATGATGTAAAGATCAATGTGATGACTTTTCTAATAAGATTCCAAATCCGATTGGAGTGGGAATCACAAACGTTTTCATGATTCTATATTAGTTAACTAAAGATTTGAATGAAAACATGGTTCAGGAGAATTGTTCAAACCCCCTATGAAATAAAAAGTCTCTATCGAGAGCTTCATGAGACAAAGGAAACCTACTTTTAATGGATCATCTGATCCTTCAATCTCCTAATAGTAGATCAACTCCATTGAAAATATATTCTCCATCCTTTAATGTTCCGAACAAGAGAAGGTTTTCCTGGTTGATTATTGTATGGATAATGATGCTGGTTAATGGTGAACAATGATAAAAAATACGAATCCCGAGGAGGAGATCGAGTCGTTGTAATGGAATGATTTACGAAAGATGTTTTTTGATGAATATTTTCCACACACCCTTCGGCTTAAGATTTAAAGGGACTAAATTTATCTCAAGAAAAAAAGATAAAAAAACCATCAGAGAATATGAGGAAAAAATTACAAGGCTTGCATGATATGCCTCCTCATTTGTTGTTACCCCCGAATGAAAGGTTGAACACTTATTTGGTGGGTTGAAACCTAGCCTGTAGAAAGTGATGGTGATCCATGACTTCGATAGCTATGAGGAAATTGACTGATGTTCCCTCAAAGTCAAAATGGAGATTAGAGAATCTCAGGGGTATCATGGGGATAAAAAACATAAGGTGGACTTCAATTCTAGAGGTCTGATGGATAAATACAACGGTGCAAATAAAATCCAATACCCCACTTGCTAAAGGTTCAGAAAGAAGCCCCCTAGAAATTTCCTAAAGGGGACGAGGAAATGCTTCAGGTGTGGAAGAGAAGGGCACCTGGCTATTAACTATCGGCTAGAGAATCCTGTGACTACAATAGAGGAGAGGAATTCTCTGTTAAACTCTCAATTCATTGTTGATTACTTCAACTACAAATAACCAGGGAAGCTTGAAAATTAGTGGCCTAATCCAAGGGTTTTTGGAGGAAACCAACAACCTCCAAGGCAGCAAGGGTGAGCTTTTTCCATCACTACTACTGAATTGAACCCCAAAAACAAAGTGCTGACAAGTATGCTAGTTATTCATTCATGTACAGTGAACATACTTTTTGATTCTGGTTCTATGCATTCTTTTATATCTCGAAATTTTAGTAGAAAAATCACACCACCACCACAAATCATGGAAATAAAGATATCAGTGAGTACGAAAAATGGTTAAATCATTGCATCCCATGAATATAACTCCTCCCCTAACTTAATCGGTGGATTGAACTTCCAGTGAACCTCATCATACTCCCTCTAGTTGAATTTGATGCAATTCTTGGAATGGATTGGCTTTCCTTATGTAAATCCAACATAAATTTATGTGAGAGGGAAATCACTCTCTATTTGACGAATTGACCGCTAATTTTGTACAAGTGCAAGGAGGAAGATGAATATTATTTAGATCCATCATCTCAAGAATGGATATTACTACCCTTTGAGCATGTGTATCTAGCTCAGATGATTGAGTCTAAGGAGGCAAACTTTCTTGAAGACATGCCTATTATGAGCGAATTCACTGAAGTGTTTACTGAGGAATTACCTAGTCTTCCTCCTAGAAGAGATGTTGAATTCTCAATTGATCTTATACCTAGGGCATTGCCAATATTCAAGACTCCATATAGAATGGTTATTTTGGAGCTTGAGGAGATGAAGAAAAAACTACAAGAGAATCTGGATAAAGGGTTTATATGCCCAAGTGCTTCACCATGGGGTCCACCAGTATTCTTTTTCAAGAAGAAGGATGGGTCAATGTGCCTTTTCATCGATTATCATGAGCTTAAAAAAATCATGATAAAGAACAAGTATCCTCTCCTAGATATTGATGAATTGTTTGATCAGATGCATGGAGCACAATACTTATCCAAGGTAGATTTTCGTTCGGGATATTATCATGTAAGGGTGAAAAAGGAATATATCCCCAAGACTACTTTTTGTACAAGATACATGAACTATGAATTCATAGTAATGCTTTTTGGACTCACTAATGCTCCAGTAATTTTTATGGACTTGATGAATAGAGTCTTTAGAGATTACCTTGAAAAATTTGTGGTAGTATTTATAGATGATATTCTAATATACTCCAAAACCAAGGAGGATCTTGAGGAGCATGTAATAACTATACCAAACACCTTGCGAAAGGAGAAACTCTATGAAAAGTACAACAAGTGTGAGTTATGGTTGAAGGAGGTCCCATTATTGGGCCATATCATCACAATCAATGGGATATCTGTGGATCCCTCCAAGACAACTACAATAGAGGGATGTCCATGGCCAACATCAATTACAGATATTCCTAGCTTCTTGGGGTCAGCTGAATATTATCGATGATTTTTGAAAAATTTCTAATGATTTTCCAAACCTCTTACCAAGATAACTTAGAAGGGAGTAAAATTTACATAGAGTGGTGAATTCAAAGAAAGATTCAAGTTTTGGAAAAGGATTCTTATCACTACGCCTGTGATCACTTTACCCACAAGTAGAGAACTTTTTTGTAGTATTCAGTGATTCTTCAAAGAAGTTCCTAGTCTATGTGTTAATGCAAAATGAAAATGTCATTGTCTATTCATCAAGGTAATTGAAAGTTCATGGGCATAATTAGGTAACACATGATCTGGAGTTGGTTGTTGTGATATTCGATTTAAAAATTTGGAAGCATTATCTCTTTGGGGAGAAGTGTGAAATATATACGGACCACAAAAGCCTCAAGTATATATTCACACAGAAAGAGTTGAACATGTTCCAATAAAGATGATTAGAGATGATCAAAGACTATGACCACTCAACCCATTACCACCCTAGGAAAGCAAACAAGGTTTCATATGCTCTAAGTAGAAAAGAGCTAGTGATTCTATCATTGATGAGAATTGAAAAGGATCTAATATTCTTGGATTGGATGATGATGGACATGAGAATCCTAAAGAAAGGAACATAATCAATACTTTAACAAATGATTGCTCAAAAATATATTTTAAAAAGGTTAAATGATTCTTAAAAGGATGATGTGGGAATTCATAAGATAGTAGAAGCTATCAGAAAAGGGAAATCCTTGGAGTTAAATGTTAATGAATAAGGAATTGTGAGATTTGGGAAGACACTATCTGTTCCATCATGTCTGGAGATGAAGAAGGAACTTTTGGATGATGCACATAGTTCAAATTTATATATTCACACAGGAAACAAAAAGATGTATTGAGATCTCTGAGAGCATTATTGGTGGGATAATATGAAGAAGGAGATAACTGAGTATACATCAAAGTTCCTGGTGTGTCAGCAAGTGCAGTAAGATAGGAAGAAGTCTAAGGGGGTGATACAACCATTTCCCATACCAACATGGAAATGGGAGAACATCACCATGGAATTTGTCACCAGATTTCCAAAGACATCCAAAGGAAACAATGCAATCTGGATTGTTGTGGATCATCTTACAAAGTCTGTACACTTCATTACAATTCAGGAGGATTTCTCATTGGATCAATTGGAACAGATATACATTAGATATGTGGTAAGGCTGCATGGGGTACCACTGTCGACTGTATCTGATCGAGATCCAAGATTCACCTCTATGTTTTGGTAGATTCTTCAACATGCTCTGGATACTGAACTAAAATTCAGTATGACCTATCATCCTCAAACTGATGGTCAATCTGAGCGAACTATTCAGACAATAGATGATATGTTATTATCATGTTCAATGGACTTTAAAGGAGGATGGGGTAAACATCTTCCTATGGTTGAATTCTCCTATAATAACAGTTTCCACTCGAGCATACGAATGGAATCTTATGAAGCCCTATATGGGAAATGGTGAAGAACCCTGACATGTTGGGATGAAAATAGTGAGCATAAGCTGTTAGGACCAGAAATGGACGATGAAATGGTTGAGAAGGTGAAAACCATTCAGCAGCATATCAAGGCAGTCCAAAGTTGATAGAAGAGTTATGTAGATAATTGTCGATGAGACCTTTAGTTCAAAGTTGGAGACATGGTATTTCTATGCATGACTCCATGGAAGAAGGTCATGAGGTTTGGAATTAAAGGGAAGTTAATTCCTAAGTACATTGGCCCCTTTGAGATTTTTGATCGTGTCGGGGTTGTGGCCTATCGACTAGAACTTCCACGTACCATGGCCAATGTACAAGATGTCTTTCATGTATCCATATTAAGGGAGTACATACAAGATTCTTCACATGTAATATCTTCAGAGGTAGTACTAATAAAGGATGATCTTTCTTACGAGGAGCAACCAGTAAAGATCTTAGATCATAGAGAAAAAGTTATATAAAATAAGAAAATGACCCTCATTAAGGTGTTATGATGTAACCACAAGTTTGAAGAGAAGATTTTGGAATTAGAGGAAGTGATAAAGAAGATTTACCCGCATCTTTTTTAGTGTGGGAAAAAGGAAATTGCGAGGACACAATTTTTTTAAGGGGGGAAGATTGTAACGAACCAAACTTTCATTAATGAAAATTTATCTTGATCTAATTAAATATCTGATTATTTAAAATGGTTATATGACATATAAACTTATTTTGTTTTATGTTTTGAGATTTTAAAACACCATTAAAAATTATGACCATTGCTAATATAGCCGTTGAACAGTGATCCATGATTAGTAAAAATATAGGGCTTTAACAAATCCAATTTACCTAGACAAAGGAAGCGATGGCCACATCCAGTAGACTTTCCCCGTATGAAGCCCATTTATCGGAGCTTGGAAAGGGGGTGGCATCATTGGTCTTCAATCTTGACCAATCCCAAGCTGAGCTTCAAAATTTTAAGCTTGAATAGAACCACCTATGACAAAAGTGGATATTGATAGATATTACCACCTGAGCAATGTTATCCAAGCCACCCCAAGAGTCTGTGACCATCTTACACTTTACCCTTCAGTCTTATGTGGGTGTTATAAGGGATTATGTATCAATACCTTATCACTATGATTATGTGCATTATTTTTTTATATAATAATGAATATAGATTAATTTTATTATTGTTACTTTGTAAATAGTTTTTATAGCGCAAATAGTATTTTTAGTTAATATTCAACTAAGAAATATAGTTTGATGAATTACATGAGTTTTGAATTAAATAATATTTTAATAATTTTTTTTATTAAATTAATTTTTAATAAATATAAATTATCGTATAATGTTATGAATTAAATTGAAATTTTTATTAAGGTTTGAAAGACGCTTTTGTCAAAACCCTTGAATTTTAGATAAATGTTAGTTTTTATTTTAAAAGTAAACCTTCACATATTTAGAAAATTATTTAGATAAAATGAATATTATTTTTGGAATCAGGATGTCAAAATTATCCAACATTGATTTTTTCATAATTTTCTGAGAGTTAAATTTTTGGATAAAAATTAAATATCATTTAAATATATAATGTGTTTTACGACATCATAATGACCCAATAGTGATGTAATAAAATACTATAAATGATATGTTCGGACAATATATGTTTTACCATTAAAATAATGTTATTTCAGTTTTTTTTGATTTATTTTAAAAAAAATTAGTGGACCCACTCGGAGTTATAAAACATTTTCACTTTTTAAATGAATTTCCTTGAGAGTGTGACTCACCTCCACATAAGCAACCCTATTATTTTAAGAATTTTGGACTTTTGCCTTATAAAATATTTTTTTTCCACTCCCATTTAGAAAGAACCATGTGAAAAAACCATGGTCTGGTTTGTGGTATTGATTAGTGTAATGTGTGGTGACCCAAACCTAAATAATAAAGAATTACCTCTCCTTTCCTATATAAACCCACCCAATCTCCCACTTCCTCTTCACTAAAAGCCTTTTTAGTTCATCCAACCTCTACTATACTCTCTCTATAATCCTTACAAGGAAACCCAAGCTCCCAAGAAGCATCTCTCAAGCCTCTCCCAAGCCTTTGGATGCACACTTCCAGGTAAGGGACTCTCACTTTCCTTATTTATGTACAAGTTTCCTTATATTGTTATGCCATTTTATTTTCAATTATAAATGTTGGGTTATAATTTCTATCCACTCCCATTATTCCCTATACATGTTTGAACAATGAGATATCACCTTTATCTCTCATTAATGCCTCCAATGTACACCTGTTACCATGTTGAAATTCCATAAGGAATTTGTCTCTCCTAATTTACATTCAAGAAATTATTTTTTATTACATATCTAAATAACATTACATTTGTTGGGATATGTATCTATATGAACCCCTTACTTTAAACTTTATGTAAATATGATGTGACACCCCTTTATCTCTAACCAACCATTTTTATGAGTTTTTATGTCACGCTGTTACACTGCCAAAACTGCACTACGATTTTCCAAACAAAAGTCATTTTGTATTGAATACCATTCCCATTTCTCTATCCAGGGTATTCGCCTTTATGAACATTTACTTATTGTTCAAAGAGTTTCATGTATGAATTTCACACTCCTTTATCATGGAATAAATGATTATGTTTAATGAATCCATGTTTTATGATCCATGTTGCACACTTATGCATGAAATGAAATGTTTAAGATGGGTGCACCCTAGTAGCGCTCCAATGCATTGGGTAAAGTATAGTATCATGATACTTCATGTTAAATGAGTGTTTACTAATGCTAATTCAAGTACAACTAGGGTTTAATCATGATTCATGGGAAATGAGGGTTTACTCATTTTTCATGTGCAATGAGATTTGGCTCATGCTAATTCCATGTTAAGTGTTGTTTCCACATTTCCATGTCATGATAATCATGATATATCATGCCTTTATGTTCATGTTTCTATTGTTCTATTTTGATATTTCTATTTCCTAACATGTATTGTAATATTTATAATATACCTTGTTTACTCCATTACTGGGTTTTATAGCTCACCCTTTCCCTATGGATGTCCTCAGGTTATCCCATGCAATGCTAAGTACGAATAAACATAGTGGTCATGTAAAGGATGTTTTAAATAAGTTGATGAATTCTATGTTTTAAGTTGTTATGTAATGTTCCTAATCCCCCAAGACACTAGACCTCTTGATCTTCTATGTTGTATCAATTTATGAGCTTATGTGATAAATCATGTTGAAGTATGTAATAAAGAATAGGGCTATCATATTATGCCTCTAAATTTTTAATGAAAAAACAATAGAAACTAATTCTAAATAATCTATTGGGTAAATTGAATCCTGTATTTTTCACCTAATGAAATGCACAAGATATTACCATGTCAATATCCCTCGAGACACAACCAAGTCCTTTGAATAAAGCATCACAATAGATACTAAAATTGAAATTTATGGAAGGAAAGGCCAAAAGTGGGTCATTGATCAGTTTCCTTTTTAGTTATTGAAAAAACATCACATTATACAATCTAGATAAGACTAACTCTCTCTCTTGTTAACTTAGTTATTGGGATATATAACCAATCAATATTTTGAAAATGTCTTTAGTGAAATCTTACTAATCCATGAAAACTACAAATCTCGATGACATTGGTAGGTCTTGGCCACTCTTAAGAAACTTGTTTTTTTGAGTAGGTTTAACAATTACTCCATATTTTGAATCAATATTTCAAAAGAATGTATTTTTTTAAACAAAAACTCAGACTTACTCAATATTCCACATAGTTTCTTTTATTTGAAGTTTTTTAAAACAATTATTATGTTCCTTTCATGTTCTTCATGAATTTTAGAATATAAAGGAATATCATCTATAGACACAACCACAAACTGATCCAAAAACTTATGGAATAATATATTAATAAGATTTATAAATACATCATGTACATTAGATAACCCAAAGGGAATAGTTACAAAATCATAATTACGTTATTTCATAAAAAATGTTTTCTACAATATTTCAACCTCCTTCACCTCTAGATAATGGTACCTAAACCTCATATCAATCTTCATAAAACACTTATATCCATAGATATGATAAAAAATAATAATTAATATATGGAATATGATACTTATTCTTAACTCTGATATTATTCAAGGCTATATTATCAATTTAATGTCTCATTGAACCATATTTCTTTTTAAAAAATAAAATAGGTTCACCCCATTGTGAAGTGCTAGGTTGAATGAAACAATTATGAAGAAATTTTTGTGACTAGTTTTTCAATTTGAAAATATCTACTTGATCTATTCGATAAGGGGGTTTATAAATAAGATTATAATCAGGCACTAAATCAACAGTAAGTTCAACATCCAGATCAAGAGTAACACTATGAAAATCATCAGTAAAAACTTCCCTAAATTCATTTATAACTAGGATGTCACCAATTAGAACTCTTTATTTCTTTTAAAAAACATGATCTAAAAAATTTTCACTTCCATGTTTAATAAATTTTTTAGATTTGTGGAAGATTATAAAGGGTATAAAATCATTGAATAATACATTCTTGTCTTTAAAATATGTTTTAACATGATAAACTGAAATCCATTCCATACTAAAAAAGATATAAAACCTCACTATGGTCATTTAAACAAGATATGTAATAAATACTATCCCACTAATAATAATATTATTATTATAAAACATTGTTTCTCAAATAATCTCTCTATGATTTTTTATAAAAATTTTTATTCTACTTTCACGTTGCTATAATCCCAATTTTCATGAAAATTTATAATAAATCAAAGAATGATAAGATGAATAATCAAATAGAGTATTGAAATAATTCAAATCAACCAATGACATAAATTTCACCACTTTATTTAATGTCCCAACATCAACTACATTAGTAGAAAAAGATTTCCCATCACCCTTTTCTTTCGACCTTTATGGTCTCCACCCTAGGTAATCAACATTAGACAGACATTATCATAATGTTCCTAATAATTTAAATCAAAACATATTACTCTTGGATTTTTATTACTTTTCCAATCATATTCCTTATCGTCATCGTCCATATGACCAAACACACGACATCATAATACTCTCCTATAATTTTAAATACGTTCTCTATAATTCCTTTTACCGAACCTCTCCCAAGATGGAAATTTTGTTTTCTTACCTCTAAACTTATATTATGAATTCATTCCCATTGATTACCAACTAGACCTCTTATTTCCTTTTTTTTCATGGGACACTTGATCATCATGAAACTCTATTTCTATATTCTTATCAAATTGGACATGTTTCTCATATCTCTTGAACACATAAAAATCCAATACCCCTTGATATATTGGATTTAATCCTGATTAAAACCATTTTATCTTCCTATCAACATCATAGATAACATTTGGAACATACCTTTCTTATAGGGTGATGATTTCTGGATATGAAGCCACTAAAGCTTCATCCTTTTTGGCTCAATTACAAAAATGGGTTTTCCATCCTAAGTCGAATAGCCATAATAATATATTTCCGAAGGAAAATATTCTTAAATTCATCCCATTCCAAGGCATAAATATTATCACTTTCCCTGATATTCTTAACCATTGAACACAAATGGTTATCTTCACCTTCAAAATGATAAATTTCAAGAGTTTTGTTTTAGTGATTGGAAAAAAACATGCCATTGAATATCTTTTCTACAGAATTAATCCATCCTTCATCTAGCACATGGTAAGATATTCCTCGAAATGATGGGTGATGTTTTCACATAAAATTACCCACTATCAGCATGATCCAATGTGGAAGATCTGGTTTATCTATTTCATGGAAACCACCACTGTTTGTAGCCGATGTTAACTGATCCATTACTATAACAAACTACTCAGTTTCAATTCCAACCATCTCAGGGTGTTGAATTATAAAGATATTTTCTTCTCTATTCTATTCCACTACACCATCCTTGTTTCCACTTTATTAAAAAAATAATCATGTCTTTGATAAAGGAATATGGTAATATTAAAAATATATATCATTTCACAATAACCACAAAGTGAAATATTTCAAGGTCATTGTAAAAATATTATCCAGAACTCTAATGTTAACTAAACTATTACTTTGATAAAAATATTAAGAACCCAACGTTACACATTACATAATATTGAGTTTCAATCATGAAATTTATTTCCTTCACATTGAGTATCATTTTAGGTATAGATTTCTAGAGAATTGTTCCATAACTCATACACAAAAAATGATAAAATACAATGTGGAGGCTTTAGAAGATTTTCCATTGTTCCCATAATATAAAACAATTAAAATATAGAATGACCTATTTTTTGAAAATTATTCACAAATTTCAAAATGGATTCTTCCAATACCTTAATCATCCTGAAGTCTTTTGAAAAAAATTAAAAATATGGGATGACTATAAATAGATCAGTAAGGGATAAAATATAATGAAATCATTAGTCCATTCAAAAATATTAATACCAATGTAAACTTTACCATAAGGTAGTAATTTTAACCCAGGAGATGTAGTAAATACATTCCATTGAAAATAATCTCACTTCTTACCCTTTGGTAATCACAAGATTATCATAAAAGGAATATAGTGATTAGAAAACACATACGGTAATAATGGGATACTATTATACTTTTCACTCTTATAAATGGAATAACCATGTATCCAACTTCCTTACACGTCACTCTTATAAATGGAATAACCATACGACTGACTTCCTTACCCAATGAATTTGGGGGATATGAAGAACCCACCAATTGTTGATTTACCATGGAACCGCCTGTCATTATATTTTTAGGTAACCACCATTCAAATGTCCATGTAATACAATCAAAACAAATTAATGAATTAAATTGTCTACTTGTAACTCATAATATTTCATTTTCAATCCTAAGAAAACATTACAATTTATTGAAATAGTAATTCTATTTTGGAAATGAAATTCAATAAAAAAACCTAAAAGTAAAAAAATGATTTTCATTTAAGAAAAAATGTATTCCTAAAAATGAACCTATAAATAAATTAATAGTCATAGTGGTAGAAAATTAGATTTCACTGCATACATTAATAATATAACATTCATTTTTCATTTAACAAAACCTTCAATATAAAAAAATATTCCTTTTAAAAACCATTTAATAAAAATAAAAAATCACTATAAATTTCCTTTATAATCATTTAATATCAATATAAACAAATTTGTAAAATAATATAAATAATATTGAAATGGATAAAAATATTTTGAAATAAAATCTTTAATCATTTGAAGTGTCTTATACCACTTAGAACGTTTAAACCATAAGCCCCATGGATGAATAAAATTTAATGAAAACATCAAAAAACATGAGAATTATTAAATTCATGATATAATATTTCAAATGGTATGTATATACACCTCATAATATAAGGTGATAATATAACATCAAAATATGCCTCAATGAATTGAGATTGAGATGAAATCCCTTACCTTGAGTCTAACTCGTCAAATGTGTATTTATCTTGTTGAATAATATGATTATGTTAATTATTTACTTTCTTCCCAAAAAAATCAAGTTAATCGTAAATTTAATTTCAATTATTACGTTTTTTACACAAGTACTTATTAAATTATTTTTATGTTAGTTATTTTGATCAAATTCGGTTTATATGTCAAAAATAACTTTGGTAGGTCAACTATAGTCAATGGGATAGTTATATAATCATATATAGAATAATAATCACGTAAAATTTAACATATTTTTTAAATCAATTATACATTTAAAACCATTCATTAATTTTGGTTATAAAAAATAATCAAATGTTACAATCATTGGGATGGTTGGTCGTACCTGCACCTGAGTAACATCCCCATTTTTCAATGATCATTATGGAAAGAAGGTAAGTAATATTTATATTTCAAGATGGGTTATTATAGAATAAATACCATAATATTTAATTTTTTATAATTATACATATCATTATTTTTATTTAAAATTCATTACATCACTTTACGGAGGGGGTTGTCGACATCTCCACAAATAACATTATCACATTTTTAGTGTATGAAACGGTAATAAAGAAAACTAGATATTATATTTACATACATATAATTATGTAATGAATATTTTATATTTTTTATCTTATAAAATATTTTTATTAAACTCTTCCTCAATACATTTCACATAAATAATGAGTGAATCACATTGCTTCAAGGAGGTGGTAGTACACATGTCCACAAACGATGTAATCATAATCCCAAAAAATGGAAAGCATGAAGGAATGTGTAATATAATATTTATAGAAGTATGAAGAAATTAAAAATATCCAATATATCATATAAAAACATAATTTCCATCATATTTTCCAATATTGATAGGTGGTAAATGAAAATCGAATGACATGGTTTCACGAGGTGATAGTCAGCTGTATACATGAATAGTAGTTTCATTACCCATTTGATGGAAGTGTGTGTAGATGTAGATAACTCCCTTAAAATAATTAAATATTAGTATATTCTGGATAATTATTTTATTATATAATAATATAATAAGAATAATTTATTTGGTGGATAATGAAATAAAATTGAAAAGCATGTTGAAGAATATTACATCTTTTTCAGGTAACTCCTTTCGGTTTGCACCATAGAGCTTTCTTGGTTGGATTTTGGCCCAATATGAGGCCTCTAGGATTATATTAGGGATTTTGGGAGCTTATATGGGTAGGTTTTCTATGATACAAATTTCTTCATAGGTTTAATTAAATGGGAGAGGGTGAGTGTCTTTTTATAGTATAGGAGTGTAATTCTGGTAAATATAAAAATATAAACACTATTCAGAGGTCTACCTTAAATAATTTGATGAAAAATAATGATATTAAATTATATAAAAGAGGTTATATAGTCTAATTATTTCCATAATATTTGTTATGTACAATTTTCTAGATTATTTGGACTCGTAAAATTAATGTTTAATTACTATGTAAAAAAATGACCTTAATCCCTTTAATTAATTTTAACAGATTTCAATTATATTTTTGGTCCAAATATAATTTTAATTTTTTAAATATTATAAATTATTATTATTAAAACTATGGAATAAATCTTTCCAAATTAGAAAAATATAATTTGAAGATATTTATATAAAATTCATCCTGTAGATGAGACAAAGAAGCGAGTTTTTAAAGTAAATATGTTTAAATGATTGTTATGTTTTTATTTCCAATTTGATTGTTAAAATGATACCTATGACATAAATTTGATTACTATATGTATAATTTAAATAATAATAATTTAAAACCAATACAAAAAATAATTTATCTATAAAAAGAAATTAGATTAAAATGGATTTTCTAATTAAAAATTATTGTGTTTCACTATTCTTAAAAATATGAACCTTTTCAGAAAAACAAAAAAAATCACCCAAAGTTAATTTTGATATTAATCATTAAAAAATTATATTTAATTTTTCATAAAAAATTTATGAATTTTTCAATATTATCTTTTAAAATATGTGTTCCGTTAAATGGAAATAAAATTTCTTTTCAGAAAAAATGGACCTTTTATGTGTAAAACTGGATTTACTATTATATTATACCTATAAAATCTATTGGATGAATGTAAAAAAAACTTATAAACATGTTCATACATAATATAGTTAGTCCATTTTAATTATGTTGATACAATGGATAGGGGATAACTTCCATATTAATTAATAATATTAATAGTATATTATTGTTTGTTATAACCCCGTATTATGTTCAGCATAACATTTCAAAGAAACTAATTGTTCTATGTCATGTACGAAATTGGACATTGAGTCCCTAACATTAAAAAACTACTATCTAATTCACAAATATTGATAAATATTAAAAAGAATTATTCTATCATTTTTAGGGCTATTACACAAACCATCTAACTTAAATGAACAATATAGTAATGATCATATGTTATTTTCTACTTATTTTACCCAAAAGGGATAATATAATTAACATTATGGGAATGATTTGTTGACTCACCTATAATACTAATAACAATAACTTATATAATTACAAAAAATGGCTACAATGACCTTCTAGAATCATTTTTGACACCATATATTTTTAAATATCCCTTTTATTCTTCATAATGAGGAACAAAATACACCTCTAAAGGTCAAAGACTAACTGAAACAAGACTCAATAGGGGTTGAAATGAGTTCCTGAAATTTTCTTCACTTAGAAAACAACCCTATTTAAATATTATATTACTTATGATCTATTCAAAACACATTTATAAAATGTAAATAAAAGAACAATTAATATATATAATAAACTAGATATTTATAGAGGTTCAGGGAATTTAAATACCCTAGTCTACTCAACTAATACTCAACTCAAATTGATTGGTGATTTTTACTAGACCAGTTGTAACGACCCCGACCCTAGTAGCCTCAAGATAGAGTATTACTTTATTATAATGTCATTGATATAAAGGGTCAAAACCCAAATGACCAATCAATTGGTAAGTTTTAGAGAATTAGATACATACATGATACCCATTTTACGTTTTAATAGAAAATAAAACATATTTAAAAAGAAATATAAATGGAATCTATCCTTGAAAACCCATTCCTTGAATTCTTCATCATTTCCCAAGGAAAGGGAAAAAATAAGGATGATATCAAATGCTTATAAACGGTTAATTACAACATACTATATTATGAATTAATAAGAATAATCAACATGGGAAGGTAAATATATAATTATAGCGACCCGACCTTTTCTTACATTACTATTACATCATTTCAAAGATAAACAACATAATAGTATTACACATGGAGGATCCAGAGGTTTAGTGTCTTGGGAAAACTAGGTCTATACATAACAAGTACAACATCAAGCATAAAAAATTCATTTAATCTCTTCTTCTTTAGCTTCTTAGTAGCACTTGTCCTCTCCTTAGTAAATGTAGCCACCTGAGGATATACATCAAAAGGGGTGAGCTAAAAGCCCAGTAAGAGGATAGATAAGAACAATATAGCATGGGGTGAGCATAATCATGACATACGAAGAAGATCTTGAACATGAGAGGAGCATAAACAATAAACTTGAAATGTGGCAAAGCATAAAAATGAAACATCATGTCTTAGTGGTTAACTACCAAACATACTTGTGAACAAATCTAGCATCATGTTCACGCATCATTTCACATTTACTCATGATATTCATCACTTTACCCAATGCATTGGAGCGCTATATAATTCCGGGCGCACCCGTCACATTTAAACATTCATATTGCGATATATAATTCCGGGTGCACCCGTCACATCATAACATTATCATTATCATGCTTTCCACATAGAACACATATCAAACATGTACATAAGTAACCCATGGAAAGGAATTGGTTTCATCTCATAATAACACATTCATAATCTTTGGGTTCCCAAAAGAAAGAGGGAACAACATACTTGATATTAGAACCATCAACCTTGAATGAGAGGTAAAAGGTGAGATCCTGAAAGAAGAGTTATTTTGGAAAACATTTTGATGGACATAAAAACCAGCGACAAACATGTATATCCCAGAAAAGTAAACTAAATGATGAACAAAAGACCTTTGAGGAGTAACCATATCAAAAATGGAGTGAAAGAGGGAGAACCTGAATGAAGAAAATTGGGTTCGAGATTTCCCCTTACCCTGTACTCGAATGCCTAATTCTCTTTAATGTCTTGTATAATGACATTATATTCATTAATTAGAAATTCCAGAACCTTTTATACATTAACAGGGTTCATTCTGGTTTCATTATTTCATATTATGTTCATTTTTATGACTTATAGAGTTTAAAAACATTGATCGGGGATGTTCGTTTTCATGGTTTTCTTGAGCGGTCCACTTGTATTCTTAATTTGATGTTTGGGTAGATCATGGGTAAACATCCAGAACTGATATTACATGTAATTAATGATATTACAGAAGCATGAATGATTTTATAATGAGTTATATTATATCCATGTGGCCGAATCATTAGATAAGAATTAAATGAAGATTATTTGGGCTAATTTGAGCGGTTTTTGGATCACAACCAACTCATTTTAATTTTTCACTTAGTAGTATTGCCATAGGTTATTTCCATAACTTAAAATAGAACATAATACATAAAAAAAATTCTGGTTCAACCATAAAAATGGTTTCATGACCAGATTGAAGGTATAAATGGAAGAAGAGAGCATGTTGTTTTTGAAGGTGATAAATTATCACCACATGAACAACGTTCTCTTTAATAAAATAAAAGGACGATGGAAAGGGTGTGGGGTGATATAATATAAAATTAGAATCATAATATTACAGTATATATATAATAATGTATTTAAAGAACAATTTGGATGAAGATAGGTAGGGAGAGATCAAGAAAGGAACTTGAACTTGAAAGGAAATTAAAGGAGAAGAGAGAGAGAAATTACCTTTAGAATCCTTCTCTTGAGATCCTCTTTAAGGAAGCTAGGACTGGTCTTTTCATGAGACCAGGAGATTTTGGACGTGGGGGATGAGCTAGGGAAGGTGTTTGGGCAGAATTTAGAGAAGGCTTGGAGCTAGAGAGGTGTGAGGGAAAAGAGGGAGTGAAGGGTGGCTTTTATAGTGGAGGGGAGAGGGGTTTCCTTAATATAAAATTGATTAGTTTATTAATTTCACCTAAGACAAGGAATAGTGAGTCTTGGATGACTAAGAATAGTAAATTTGACTTGTGAAATCGGGATTTGGGTGCTTACATCACTTGTGATGTCAGGAATAGTGGGTTTTAATTAAAATGTATTTATATGATAAATTATTGTATTCTACTATTCATCAAAAATTCATGTATCTCAGAAAAATCCCAAAATTTTACCCCAACCATTTTTCGACATGTAGAATCCAAAAATGAAGTCCATTTTTCAAAAATAATTTTCTAAATATTATTAATTTAATATTTAATTAAAATCATAATTTACTTAAAAAAACAGTTTTTAAAAATAAAACTGATTTTGTAGTTCTTTCAAAAATTACATAGGGTCTTATAAAATTATCTAAAAACAATTATACATTGATTCAATAATTTATAAATATATTTCAGGAAAATAAATATTCTTTTAAATTAATTAATTAATTAAAATTAATTATTTATGACTTATAAAATACCAAAAACTTTTACTAAGGTCAAATTATCACTTTCTATGATGTCTAAATTTTATTTTATTATTCATAGGTAATGTTACTCTTATTTACTATTCCTAAGGGTCATATTACTATTCATAAGGGTAGGTTACTATTCATAAGGGTAGGTTACTATTCACCAAAAATTATTTTTGTTTCATTCGACTCCAAAAACTATCTTGAACACAACCGTGTATGTTGGATTTTTAAAATTCCAAAAATAGGGGTGAAAAAATTATGTTTAAAGGTCACTTATCACCTAGTAGTTCATTATTTTGTGTTTTTATGACATAGATATAAGAAGGGATTTTTCTATTGAAAAACTTTGGGTCGTTACATTCTTCCCCCCTTAAGAAATTTCGCCCCCGAAATTTCACTTTACAAAAACAGGTGAGGGTACTTCTCCTTCATTATCTCTCCTGGTTCCCACCATTTTCTAAAATAGAAAAGGTTAGAACAAAACATAAGTAAAAAATTCATGAATAACATGGTAAATATACTTGTCTGCATATTTGTACTTAGTCTCATGCTAGAGGTTTTCTTTAGGTTCACTAATCCTAATTCCCAAATTAACTAAACCTTTCCTCTGATACCAACTATAGTGACCCGGCCTTTTCTTACATTACTATTACATCATTTCAAAGATAAAAAACATAATAGTATTACACATGGAGGATCCAGAGGTTTAGTGTCTTGGGAAAACTTGGACTATACATAACAAGTACAACATCAAGCATAAAAAATTCATTTAATCTCTTCTTCTTTAGCTTCTTAGTAGCACTTGGCCTCTCCTTAGTACATGTAGCCACCTGAGGATATACATCAAAAGGGGTGAGCTAAAATCCCAGTAAGAGGATAGATAAGAACAATATAGCATGGGGTGAGCATAATCATGACATAGGAAGAAGATCTTGAACATGAGAGGAGCATAAACAATAAACTTGAAATGTGGCAAAGCATAATAATGAAACATCATGTCTTAGTGGTTAACTACCACACATACTTGTGAAAAAAGCTAGCATCATGTTCATGCATAATTTCACATTTACTCATGAGATTCATCACTTTACCCAATGCATTGGAGAACTATATAATTCCGGGCGCACCCGTTACATTTAAACATTCATATTGCGCTATATAATTCCGGGCACACCCGTCACATCATAACATTATCATTATCATGCTTGCCACATAGAAAACATATCAAACATGTACATAAGTAACCCATGGAAAGGAATGGGTTTCATCTCATAATAACACATTCAAAATCTTTGGGTTCCCAAAAGAAAGAGGGAACAACATACTTGATATAAGAACCATCAACCTTGAATGAGAGGTAAAAGGTGAGATCTTGAAAGAAGAGTTCTTTTAGAAAACATTTTGATGGACATAAAAACCAGAGACAAACATGTATATCCCAGAAAAGAAAAGGAAAAGATGAACAAAAGACCTTTGAGGAGTAACCATATCAAAAATGGAGTGAAAGAGGGAGAACCCGAAGGAAGAAAATTGGGTTCGAGATTTCCCCTTACCTTGTACTCGAATGCCTCCTTCTCTTTAATGTCCTGTATAATGACATTATATTCATTAATTAGAAATTCCATAACCTTTTATACATTAATACGGTTCATTCTGGCTTCATTATTTCATATTATGTTCATTTGGATGACTTATAGAGTTCAAAAACATTGATCGGGGATGTTCGTTTTCATGGTTTTCTTGAGCGGTCCACTTGTATTCTTAATTTGATGTTTGGGTAGATCATGGGTAAACATCCAGAACTGATATTACATGTAATTAATGATATTGAAGAAGCTTGAATGATTTTATAATGAGTTATATTAGATCCATGTGGCCGAATCATTAGATAAGAATTAAATGAAGATTATTTGGGCTAATTTGAGCGGTTTTTGGATCAAAACCAACTCATTTTAATTTTTCACTTAGTAGTATTGCCATAGGTTATTTCCAGAACATAAAATAGAACACAATACATACAAAAACTTCTGGTTCAACCATAAAAATGGTTTCATGACCAGATTGAAGGTATAAATGGAAGAAGAGAGCATGTTGTTTTTGATGGTGATAAATTATCACCATATGAACAATGTTCTCTTTAATAAAATAAAAGGACGATGGAAAGGGTGTGGGGTGATATAATATAAAATTAGAATCATAATATTACATTATATATGTAATACTGGATTTAAAGAACAATTTGGATGAAGATAGGTAGGGAGAGATCAAGAAAGGAACTTGAACTTGAAAGGAAATTAAAGGAGAAGAGAGAGAGAAATTACCTTTAGAATCCTTCTCTTGAGATCCTCTTTAAGGAAGATAGGACTGGTCTTTTGATGAGACCAGAAGCTTTTGGACGTGGGGGATGAGCTAGGGAACGTGTTTGGGCAGAATTTAGAGAAGGCTTGGAGCTTTAGAGGTGTGAGGGAAAAGAGGGAGTGAAGGGTGGCTTTTATAGTGGAGGGGAGAGGGGTTTCCTTAATATAAAATTGATTAGTTTATTAATTTCACCTAAGACAAGGAATAGTGAGTCTTGTATGACTAAGAATAGTAAATTTGACTTGTGAATTCGGGATTTGGGTGCTTACATCACTTGTGATGTCAGGAATAGTGGGTTTTAATTAAAATGTATTTATATGATAAATTATTGTATTCTACTATTCATCAAAAATTCAAGTATCTCAGAAAAATACCAAAATTTTACCCCAACCATTTTTCGACGTGTAGAATCCAAAAATGAAGTCCATTTTTCAAAAATAGTTTTCTAATTATTATTAATTTAATATTTAATTAAAATCATAATTTACTTAAAAAAACAGTTTTTAAAATTAAAACTGATTTTGTAGTTCTTTCAAAAATTACATAGGGTCTTATAAAATTATCTAAAAACAATTAGACATTGATTCAATAATTTATGAATATATTTCAAGAAAATAAATATTCTTTTAAATTAATTAATTAATTATAATTAATTATTTATGACTTATAAAATACCAAAAATGTTTACTAAGGTCAAATTATCACTTTCTATGATGTCTAAATTTTATTTTATTATTCATAGGTAATGTTACTCTTATTTAGTATTCCTAAGGGTCATATTACTATTCATAAGGGTAGGTTACTATTCATAAGGGTAGGTTACTATTCACCAAAAATTATTTTTGTTTCATTGGACTCCAAAAACTATCTTGAACACAACCGTGTATGTCGGATTTTTAAAATTCCAAACATAGGGGTGACAAAATTATGTTTAAAGGTCACTTATCACCTAGTAGTTCATTATTTTGTGTTTTTATAACATAGATATAAGAAGGGATTTTTCTATTGAAAAACTTTGGGTCGTTACAATAATCACATGTGCCATTTATATTATATTAATATCATGATAAGATAAAGAATAATCAATATGGTAATGTAAATAACAAAAAACACATGACATTTAATCAATAATGAATAATGAAATGAATCCAAATAAAATATGATAATAAAAATAGAATGGGTAGTAATAATAACTGAATTATAAATAAATGAAATTCTTAATTGTTTAATGTCATGTTTCTCAAGAACGTGATATCTTTACCTACAAGATATATCTTCAAGAGAGTTCAAAACAACTGGGTAAAACCAATCTGATTTGCGAAACTAATTCCCCTCATTAGAAAGACAATGAATTTAAGGGATATCTATAATTGTTCCCACACATGTATATTATTTCCATGATTTACTCTCATATCAAATAATCAATTTAATTCATAAACAATCTGCTTTATCATAAAGTATATGTCTAGATTAAAGGATACATATTTATTAATATTTACCTTGTTAATCAAAATCATTCAAAGTAAACACCATTTGTAAAAATGGTATACAACTTAGGAAATAATCATATTAATCTTACATGAATATGTATATTTAATAAAAATTTATTTTCCAATGAAAAATGATCACAAGAAAGTGATTGTTTGAAGATAAATTCACCAACCACAAAATAAATCAAGATTGCATAATAACTTTAACCAATTAACAATTGTAATTCCAAATAAATTGGGATTAAATAATTCAACCTGGATAATTGAATACAGTGAATTATAAATTTATAATGATATTACACATCAAAGTTTAGTATAGACACCATGTATTTGAAATTAGGTGCATAACATTACAATACTCATCAATGAAGAGAAATTGAGACGAAGTCCCATACAAAATCATATCATTTAAGTGGGGATTAATCAATAAATTTATTGTCTGTATAAAATTTATATACAAATAAAATAATTGGAAATTAAACATAGTATAAAAAAGATATTACTAATACAATCTTAGCAGGACATAATCAATGAAGTATAAGTTTAACCCAATTAATTGAAATCGAGCTATGAAATCCATTTCCTTGAGCCTGAATAATCATGTTCGTTAATTATATTCATAAATAATAAAATTATTTTAATAATTTAATTTCTTAAAACCATTTTTCAAGTTTATTATTAATTTTATTTCACTCATTATCATGTAACATATGATTACATAATCAATTGATATTTATGTTGGGTGTTTTAATGATATATGACTTATGTGCCAAAAACGAATTTTGAAGGTGACTATGGGTATAATAATATCTAAAGAAAAATAATTATGTGATAATTAAAATATTTATACTCTAATTATAATTATAATACCAATAATGGTAGATGGTTTTATGAAGTGAATTACATTATAATCATGGATATGGTAGGTCATGCGTATGCATGAGTAACGTTTCCTTTTTTTTTCAACAATTATTATGGAAAGGATGTAATTAATATTTTTTTAAAATGATAATAACATCATAAATGAAATATTATTTTGTTATGTATACTAATATGTACCGTCCATGTTGTGTGTCAATGAAAAGAGTGTCACATCACTCCAAGATGGTGGTAGTCCACACGTATGTGAGTAACATTATCTATTTTAGTGTAAGAAAGAAAATGATATATTATATTTTCATAATAAAATATATTTCATTAATATCATAGCTGTTTAATAAAAATAACATTCAATCATTAACTATATCCTTATCATCTTCCATTAAAATCATTAGTGAAAAAAAATTAAATCGCTTTATAAGGCGGTAGTCTATGATACACACAATTGACATTATCATATCCCTAACTGAATAGAAGTAAAAAATATAAAAAAAATCTAATGATTAATGATGTATAATAATGTTATATATATATATCATATATACACACACACACACACACACATTATTTCTATCATTATACGCAACTAGGAAAGGTGGTTATGGAAAAAATAAATGAAATCAGTTTGTGAGGCATTAGTATGCCATACAAAGGAATAATGATTTCATAAAAAATTTTATGGAACTAGGTGTGGTTATGGTTATTCCCTAAAAACAAAACAAAATCTCAGTATCTATAATATAATTAGTTTATTACATCTTCATGTTTTAAACATAACTGAAATAGGTGGAGTAAGAAATAAAAAACACTTTTGAAGAACATGACCTCCTTTTCAAGAATCTTCATTACGTTTTCACCAAATCCTTCTTAAGTTGGATTTCTACACAACATAATGCTACTATAATAAGTATAGAGATGTATAAAATTTATTTTTTAAGTTTTTGGATGTTCTAAAATAGTTCTAAGGTTTTGAGAAGATATTATAGTCAATATACTTTTATAGGTGAGGTGAAGGGAACACTTATAATTTTTGGAATGAATGAATTCAACTAAAATTTATATAATGTCAAAATGCTCTAATAATGTATAATTGTCAATATTCGAATGGGTAAGGTAAAAATATGTCCATGATATATATTTTAGATATTTTTTATGTTATTTTTACCATTATCATTTAAGTTTAATCCCAAGTTAATCAATTTTTACCTTAACCATAGTAATTAATTTTTATCATTTTTAAAATTCATTTTCTTCATCATCAACATTTCTTAATTTTTAAGTAAAAGAGGGGGAAGGATAGAAAAGAACAAACACCACCATGGAAAAATTAAAAACAGGCCCAAACCTAGGGAGTTCTGAAGTAATGTAACCCAATGGCATCCCCCTTTATGAGATCCACACCTTTGGGTTTCAATAGGTTCACATTTGAGGCGTAATAGATGTTAGAGTAGGTCTCGGACAAGGAGGCAAGGTGGTCCGCCACTTTGTTCCCTTCACGCCATGTGTGAATCACTTTCATATTATTATTGGGAAGCATACCCAGGATATTTCTAATGGTGTAGGATTTTGACCATGGGATAGAACCAACACCCTTAAGGGAATTATGTAGAATCAGGGAGTCTATCTCCACCTCAGAGAGAATGATATTGGCCTATTGGAAAAGGGTGAGGCCAGTAAGAGGGGCCTTGTCTTCTGCCTGGATATCAGACCCACTGCCTAAATAAACAGATAAGTCCATAATGACCGCACATTTGGAGTCCCGACTAGACCCATCACTATGTATGGTTCCCAAGCGATAAGAACAATTGGTATTAAGTTTTAGACCACATGTAGGAGTCCATCGCACCCAGAAGGGGTATTGAGACATTACTGGGAATATGGGAAACTAGGACATTATGAAGCAGACACTATAAGGAAGGAGCTTCCCACCAATCATCAAAGATATTGACCATATTAAGAAGTATGTTCTTGGTGCACACAATGATCGATCTACTAGAGGATTAGACACCCCAAAATTTTAGCTTATTTTGAACCTGGAAGAGACACTACTAGACTGAGCGGAACACTAGAATGTGTCCTGTCTTCTCTGCACCAGAGACACCTGAGCCACTGAACCATATCTCTAGGAAAGAGGCCACAGGCAGAGATGAAGTTGAGAAATCAGTAAACAGTTCAGAATGAAGCCATATCTCATGAACCCAAGCTCCCTCAAGAAATATGTGATCCATCATCTCTTCCCAGTGGTTCCTACAACAACATCACCTAAAGGATAATCTAATGCTGCATCATTTGATATTGTCCTCCAAGGGAAGTACATTGTTTTTAATCCTCTATAGAAAAAAGTTATACTTTATGGGTATCCTCTTACACTATAGGGTATCATTCTAGCCATCTGATGAAGGTTTCATAGCCAAGAGATGCCAAAATTCCCTGTAAGAGAAGGTTCCTGAGAAGGATGGAGTGAAGACAAACCTTTCCACCTCATCAGTGAAAACTATGAGATCAAAAAGTTCCTTATGGTCCTTATCAAGAACAACTAAAATTAATCACATATGCATGGAAGATTCCTTGAACATAATATCAGAAGAAAGACACCCTGAAAAACCAAAGGAAACCCTAACCCAGTTCTAGTGCCAAAATGATAAGTTACCATTCCCCACAATTTATCAGGTAAAGGGATGAATGACTGGAATAAGAAAGAGGATATTGGACCAAAAGGTGGTTACATGATGTTCACCCTAAGACAAACCCTATCGAAATCATCCTTCCATGGATTTCCCCCAAATTGAATGCTGCTCAAGGACCTCCCAGAAATATTTAGCATGCATGCAACAAATAGTATCACTAAGGCTCCTAACATTGACACCGCCCTACTGGATAAGACGATCCATTTTGTCCCATGAGGCCCAATGTCTTTTCATTACTAGAGAGTGTCCCAAATAAAGTTTTCTAAAATCCCATAAATCCTAGAAATAACTCCCTTAGGCACATGAACTGAAGATAGAGCATGAATAGAGGTGAAAAAAAAGACACTACTCCCCAAATAAATCCGGCCCCAAAAGGAAAGGAACTGACTCTTCTAGTTGATCACTCAATCCATAATTCTACTCACCACATGGAAAAAGTCCTATATCTGGAGACTGCCTGAGAAAATAGTTTCTCCTAGGTAGTACATTAGAAAATGTATTCTCTTCTTGCTAAAGAAATTTCACAGATACAAGGCATGCCCCACATGACACTTTTTGGAGATAAAAAGGTTTCTCTTAGTAGTATTGACAATCTGGCCACTCCATTGGAAGTAGGTCTCCAAAGCTTTGGTAAAACCTATAACCGACCTCTTTTTGAAATTCATGAATATTGTGGTGTTGTCTGCAAACATATGGTGAGAAATATAATGAGATCTCAATATCCTGTAGTAGGGAATTATCTCACCATTTGACACACACCTGTTGATGAACCAACTCAAAACAACCTGGGAGAGGATGAAGAGGCTCTGGGAAAAGGGGTCCCCCAATCTTAGGCCACATTAGGCCTTGAAGAAACCATACATTTTACCCATGTAGGATACCACAATCCATGAGGAACTAAAACACTTGAAGAAAATATCTATAGACTATGGATAGAACCCCATATATGTCAAGACCATGACGATGAAGCTCCACTCGATACAATCATACGCCTTGTTCATGTCAATATTAATGGCCATGTTGGATCCATGAGTACTGTTATTGAGGTCCCAGAAGAGATATTGGTCCCAGAAAATTGTACCTTGAATGCACATACCGTTCACAAAACCGTGTTGTTCCAGGGACACCCATTCCGAGAGGCGAGGCGTAATCTTAGAGTTGATGATACTAGCCAGAATTTTGTAAGGCATGTTACACATACTAAGAGGTCTCAAGTGGAGGATGGACGAAGGGTTATTGATTTTGGGTATGAGAAAAAAAGTGGTATTAGAAACAACCCAAATTAGGCTCCCTCCCTTGAAAAAATCTTGAATTTCCACAACAACATCAGGAATAATCACATCCCATGCACCTCTGTAAAATGAGATTGGGATCCCATCTTGGCCACATGCACTTTTAGGATTAATGTTGAGAATAATTGCATGAATGTCAGATTTTTTAGGGATAGAAGCCAACATATCATTGATCTGGGAAGATATGAAGTTATGAATAACATCAAGGATGTCCCCATTCCTCCCTGGATAGCCATTAGGTATACGCGTGTTAGGAACTGCCTGAAGATCAGAGAAGATGGTATGAGTACTAGCCCCCATAACATCCTAGTATACCGAGGAGGTTCCATCGTCCAAGACAATTGAGGTGTTAGAATGACATTTCCATTCCTTGATGCATGCATGAAAAAAGGCAGTGTTTTATCCCCTCCTTTAACCATTTAATTCTAGATTCTTACCTTGCCACTATTTCCTACCCAAGAATAAGATCAGAGAGGGCACCCTTCTTCACAACTAACTTCTCAAAATCACGATCATTCTAATCCTCCTCTATGCAGTTTTCAAGTCTATTAACAGCATCCATAAGCTCATCAAGATCCTATATAATTGGGGGAAGAGAGATGGCCCAAACATGGAGCGCCCTCTTCAACATTATTAGTTTATCATGCAAAACTATCCATGGATGACCCAGGTGAGGACCTACCTATATTGTACTAACCAGAAGATGAAAACCAAGATGAGGGGTCTAGTGTTGAGAGAATCTGAACTTAGAATGATTATCCTGTCTGAAGAAAAGGGAAAATAGAAGAGGGGAATGGTTAGAAGTCCCATGAACTAAATGATCAACATTGGAATCATCGAACATGGAGATGGATTTCATGTTAGTGAGGAAGCGATCAATGCGGCTCCAGGAGCACTGGTTCCCCTTTTGGTTATTACACCATGTGAAGTGGTCCCCTAAAAAGACCATGTCCATAAGCCCTTTTCTTGCCATAAATTGCTCGAAGTAGAAGATGCCCTTACTAGGAAAAGGACCCCGACCTTTCCTCTCCTTAGGACTAGCAACAATGTTAAAATCACCCCAATGATCTAGGGAAGATTTTCAAGATCAAAATCATGGAGACCAATCCATAGAGAGTCCCTCTTTTGGGTATCAAAACTCTCGTAGATAAATGACATGAAGATGCACATATTCCCCTAAGACACCCACGTGGGGATTTGTTGGTCATTAGCCTGAACACTTACCATCAAAATACTCTTGTGATAAAAAAACTCCATATATGACTATTGGAGAGATCAACATGCATGAATCCATGCATCTATGTTTGTGAGAAAATTCATTGATTTTCACAGGGATATGCTTTTCCTAAAGGACCAGAACAATTGAAATTTTATGGTATCTAACCTAGGAGATAGTGAATTCAGACTTAACCTGGGAACCAAGGCCATGGGCATTCCAAATGAGGGCACATAACATTAAAACTATAGTTCCATGGTAGTGGACCCAGGGTTCCTGACCTTGATGATGTGGGAGGAAGCACACTCCCTGCTTTTATAGGATTTGGATCTTGTACATATCCATGAATTATTAGGATTCACCAATGGAGAGGGGGAGAATCATGCAATGCTCGAGAATCTATATTTCCCTTACCCATGACCGAGCTATGGGGAAGTGGGGTGACATTATAGCCGTCATGTGTAGAGAGATCCAAGACACCTTGGTGTTTGGGATATTGAGGAACCTCAATCTAGGAACTGGTGGGAGTGGATCCATGAAAGTGGAGCTCCTTGGATGAAGGATAACTTTGAACATCTATTAGGAAGGGAAGCTCAAAAAAAGCTTCATTTAATGAGAGTTAACCAAAGAGACCAAACCCCCTATAAAGACCTTCATAACAACTGAAATTTGATATCTCTGAAGAAGGGAGAGCATGGGGCCGAGAAGGTGAGTTGGGGTAGTCAAAAGGCTCTAGGGAATAAGCACCACAAGGGCCGATAATGGAGAAGAATCATCCACTTCCCACTCCATCATTCCATATAGCATCGCTTGGGTGGGGAGGGGATGATCTTCCAGCCAAGGTTCATCAAGAGAAATAGGTGGAGGCTCCTTGTCATTATCTAAGACTAGTAGTAGGGATACCCTATAAATGACCTTGTTGGCCTCCCTGAGGATGCTGGTGGCACCCATCACGATGAAGCTTTCGACAAACCTGCCTAGAGTGATTCTGAAGCAAACAATGAGAGTAATACCATGGGAGAACCATGTAGAGAACATGCAGGTCCTAGTAGAAGGAGACCTCCACGCACAGAGAAATCTTGTTTGGAAGACAATAAGAAGAGTCCACTTCTACACAAATGTAGGCCACTGAGACATCCTTACACTGGCGGGTTTGATCATCGAGAAAATAAATCCACCAAGGGAATCACCAATAAACTTGAGGAATCTATAATTATGAAATAATAAGGGAATTCCAAGGAGAGAGATCCATATGGCTATGAGGGAACACTCCTTACCCTTATGAACCTCTGAAGACCAATGCTACATATTTAAACTCTATCGACCCCACTCATAGAGGGCCTTGCACCAAGAAAAAAAATGAAATCCTCCTCTGAGCTGAGGAATTTGTAGAAAGAGCTCTAATGCCCTATGGAAATGTGAAATGAAGCATTCATGCCCCAAGAAAGAATAAACCTCTGGAAGGCTTGGAGAGATAACTTCACACCCCCAAAACACGCCACCAATGTATACCTGAGGCAGGATTAGGCATCTGAATAAGAAAAAGCTGGGAAGACCGGAGAGACAGAAGAGTCCACCCATGACCCCTGAGGCGAGGGTAAGAAAACTTCAAGAAAACACGACCCAAAGGGATCTTATAGGGGACCACGAATAGTGACCCTCAAGGAGTGTCCATCTCGGAGGGAACCAAAGAGAGGAAGAAGTGGCTCTGGAGGCAGTGATAAGGAAACCAATCCAGAAGAAGAGTTAGGATCCTGGGACGGAGAGGCTGCGGGACACAGCAGAGTCCAGGAGGATGTAGAGGTAACAGTCGAAAAATTTGAAATGAAGGGTGGCACGTAAGGCGCCTTCAATGGGTAATTAATTTTGGTCAAAATTGTAGTTGATTTTATTATAAATTTGAAATTATTTTTATTCTAAATATTTAATCCATTTTACCAAATTCAATTCAAACAATTGAAAAAATACAATTTAAAATAAATCCCATAGACATGATAAGAAAGCGAGTTTTCAAAGAGAAAATGTCCAAAAGATTACTAAATTTTTATATCAATATTCAACACGATAAATCATTACAATGGACTAGATTTATTTAATTTATATAAAATTTATAAAATTTTAATTTATTATATATTTAAAATATAATTTAACATTATAAATTATTAAAAAAGTATGTTTTCAATTAAAATTTTGTAATTTTCATTATTCATAAAAAATTGAACATTTTAGAAAAATATATAAAACAAACCCTAAAATAATTTTTATAATAGGAATTTAAAATGCAATATATTTTTTCAAATATATTTTCGAGAATTGGTAAAAATTAATTTCATGTTATGTGCATGAAAGTAGACTAAACATTATTTTAGAAAAGTATAGATTTTTAAAAGTATTTATTTTACTTTTAAATGATACTAAAATTATTTATAATAAATAGATAACAACAATATTAATATTTTTGTTACTAAAATTCATACCTACCAATTTAATGACTTTTTATACTATATTATATTTCACCTCGACTTGAGGTTGAGTGTTCTATAAGCTATCGAAAAGATTAAATTTTAAAAAATATATTTTGTGGGTTTAATTTTTGTGTTGTGTCTTGCATTCACTATTGAATAAAATGTTCATATTTTTGAATTTTGTGGTGTTACACCTGTGATATTATGAGAGACCTTCATTCCTATTCCCAAGGGGTGAATTGATGAGTGTAATTTCTCAACACATGGTATAATATCAAGATCTTTCAACTAGTTACCGACAAGGCTTCACAAAAAAGTACTTTAAATATTCTTTTACCATGAACCTTCATTGAATAAGAGAGAATAAATATAGAGATTACATATGATGCCCTTTGTTGTAAGATAGAACTGAAAGAAAATATGAAATATTTAGAATATATGATAAGAATAAAATCTATCTCAATGAGGGTTTTTGAAATAAAACAAAGATGATGGTGATGGTATAGCTATAGAGTGGACTCTTCATCATCCTTTTTTATATAAAAATAGAGTAGCACATAGAAAGAATTTTAAGAGATAGAATGAGTTCAAGTCCATATGTTTTTTACTATATTCCTTTCATGACCACTATTATTTTAAAAATAATTCAACACTTATCTTTGAATCATATAATATTAGATTAATAATTTTTGGCCTTGGAATTGAATTTCACATGTTCATTTCTCTAAAATACCTCATCCATAGTAAATACTATTAGAATATCATTTCAATTATTTTTTCTCTTGGTACTTTCATCCTTTTAATTTTATTAACAATGAAGAAGAAATCCAATATTTAATGCAACCACAACAACCTTAATTTCCACCGAAATTATACCAATATTAAAATATAGCAAGTTGCAGATGATGTAGCCAATTCAAGATCAATACATAGCTAAATTCCATAAATTTGAATTTATATAGATGAATTGATTCATGTTTGTTTCTTCACATATTCTATTTATCAACATAAAATAATTTCATATAAATTTTTCATGTAGATAAGTTTATTCATGTTGGATTCTTACTGATGTAGTCGTCTTGGATGTAGTTGAATGAATTATGTATCCATTTCAAACCATGTGATCGATTTCACCATATATCTAAATTACATAGTCGATTGCACCACATAACTGATTCAGGTAGGAATTTTATCTATGCATATTATTTCTCACATAGTAAATTTATTGACATAGGATATTTATCAATAGTTGTTTTCATGACTTAGTCTTTTCAAATAGGTGTTTCCTTCATAGATCTGATTAAAATAGCTAATTTTCATTATCAACACTTCTCCATCCACCAGAATGCCTCATGTAATAAATTTTATTTACATAGTATTATTTTCAGAACAATTATTGAAATTGAATATTTTTGGATAATTAAATTAATTATGACAATGAACTAATGGAAAAAAATAAAAATAAAAACATAAATAAAAGATGAAGGGTATTTGAGATTATCAAAACCTAGATAACTATCGATATGTTTGAAAAAAATTATTAGTAAAACAATCTCATTATTTTTATGATTATAAAACTCATAATACATAAAAAATAAAACATTAAAATATTTTATTAAATTTTATAGGAACATATGTAATTTATATATCTCACTTATAATGTACTGATTATCCCTCACCCCCTATTTAAACACTTTATCCACTTTATAAGACTTCTCGCCCTCAGTAGGGATTTATTAACAATGATACCTACCCCCTTTTGGTAAAATTATATGAATTTTGTTGAACCTCAACACATTTTATTAAACATATCCCCTTTTGTGTAATTAAAATGAAAGGGTATGGTGTGGAAAATACTTTTAATTTAGTATATAGAATTGTGAAATTGTTAAGTATAATTATGAAACTAAATGATAATTATGGAAAGACACTGATTTTTGTAAAAAAAAATTAAGTAATAAAACATTAAATGAAACAATCACTAAGATTCAAAGACATAAATAAATTAAATGGAAAAAATCACTAAGATATACATAAAATATGGATAATGAAGTATTTCATTAATTGTAATATTTTTTACAAAAGTAAATCCTATCAAAACCCACAAATGTAATTATTCAATATATTAATCAGAAGACCTATGAATTTGGACAGGGTTAAACTAAGAATGTGGTTTTTGTTGAGTTTTATTGAAAACTAGAGAGGTTTGAGAGGAAGCAGAAGGGTCCATAACTAGTATAAATAATGATTTCCCAATCTCTGTTGTAACATGAAATTCATATCCAAATTTCAATTTATCCCTTAGATACAGAGTATTTGAGTTGAGAACTCAAACAAGATTTCATTAATAAATAATTAAATCATATATACCAGTAGTGATAAATTAAATTTTTTTGGAGGAACTGATGGTCATACTTTTTTTTCCTAGATCTCTCAAAAGATAAGTGAGTATCCTCCCTTGATTTATCAATTGAATAAATTTTGGTTGGACCATAAACCATATCTTATTATGATCCACCTTGTTGAAGATGAGGAAAGGGATATAATTATTCTTAGACCATATTTATTCATGATAAAGGAGAGATAATGACCCCTAAGTGCCACCTTCAATAGGCCCCGGGGTGGTGACCATCACTAAAGGTATAGAAATCTCACAAATATGGTAGGCATTACCCTTTTTATAGTAACCAATATCGAGAGATAAGATATATCAACCTAAAAAAACCCCCAAGACACACGCACACATAGATATATATGTAAAGAAACCAAAATCCATCCTACATGCATGTTTGAAGTAAAACTGCCAGATGTACAAGAAAACTCCAAAGTAGGTACCAAAATAAAACTAAGCAGTGACACAATGACCGTCCCCAACATCCAAGCTAGTAAGTTCTAGCACGGTCTGCATAATCTCTCTAGAAATCTAAAAATAGTTTTATATACGTAGGTTGAGCATACTAGTATACTCAATAGGGAAAAACAAAATTCACCCATGCACTAGTGGGAGAAGTATTCTAATGCCCCTATGAGAAAACAGAAGAAACTCAAAGAACCTATCAAGGTATACTATACACTCCAACCTCACCAAGGCATGCTAAAAAAACAGCTCAAGTCTTGTAAAATAAAGTAAAGTAGTAAGAACATTGGTATTTGGGTACCTCACACAACTTCCCACTGGTTAACTTCTCATCCCTAACAGTGAATGTACTCATGCTATTATGCTCTTCCACAAGACCCGCCATCACAGCCTGCCTGCACAAACCTAGGACACATACCACATCATATCTCAACTACAAACACGTGTTCCATGGACAACAAACCCATCCTGAAAACACCTTGGAATCACTATAGAACTCATCTTGAAGACACCTAAGAATCACACCTTCCCTGTAGAGACATGGGCCTCACAACCACACCACAACATTCCCGAAAAGTCTAGGGCTACCAATGCCTAGAAGATGGAGAAAAGAAGATCTAATAACTATCCATCCATCCTCCCACTTGGATTTTGGGAAAGGACACCCCCATAACAATGAGGGTGTTTGACATGTAGTGCTCATCAAGGGTGGGGTGAATATAGAATTCACAAGGAACTACGCACACACAAATAGGTACCAAAGACTCATACCAACTTTTGGTTTTCAAAACAACAACCAGACCACAAAAAACTACTCTTGCTTGCAACCCAACATGCACATACCACCATGAATGATAGTCACTTCCATAATTAGATAAATGAATGATTCTTCATTATAAGTCACAACTTGAAACATACTCCAATCCAACCTATTTAACCATTTTTCACCCAGTATTATCAATTTTTTATTTACTCCATCCCTACACAGGAAACTATTAATCACTATAAATGTTATATAAGGTGAAGCAACCATACCAACCATTCCTAAAGTTAAAAAAATAAAGAAGGACAAGGGTAAAATAATACATTCTAACACCCATTCAAAAAATAAAGGACTCTAGAAACATTGGAAAAATCCCCCCACAAGGTAACACCATCCTTCTTCAAAATCATCCCTCCTAAACCATCCCCGATAGCCCTGCTATACAAAAGACGACACATTCATCAAAACAGATAGAAATCAACCAGCTTGTAGTCCCACCGCACACCCCCTAACCTGGAAACCCCTACCATCATTATTAAATGTTATTATACCATGTTCATACTCTAAATAATCAAGTCCCCCAACATGCCTCATTACTACCACACTCAGTATCCTTACTACACCTCAACAACACACCCATCACACCCATAAACAAGAACATTACACAACCATATCCTGTATCCCCACTTCCTAACCACTTCTTAGATGTAGTCCCACTACATAAAAAGTTCATCAATCATACAATAAATCAATATCTCATCATAAGATACCATTACACCACCCGTACCACCCCATACTCACAACCACACTCCCAGCCATAACATCACACAAACAACACAAACAAAAACCGAATAGAATCACGCACATCACTCAACCACATAAACAAGGAAATGTTTATTCAAATTTAGTAGCACTCGTTCATTAAATCAAATTGAAAAAATAGGGGGTTTTATAGAATGATTTCAATCATTGGGCATCCATTTATTTATCCTAATATACATGATTAACCAGATTCCAATTTTCACTACAGTGATTCATGAATAATATAGGTGCGCAAACAGAGACCACCAATGATCATAATTTTCAGAATAATACAACCCATATAATTTAAAAAATGGATCAAGGATAACATATAAAACAAAACAATCATCATCAACGTACTCCAAATCTCTTATTTTTTACTTATTATTATCTTCTTTAAATCTGGGTCCATCTGTATTCACAAGGGTACATGAGAACACCCACCTCTCATGATACACAATTAAAAGAGAGATGAAGGAAATCCCTACCTGGAACAACAAACGATCAACAATCCCCATTGCACCCAAACAAGGGGGTTGTGTGAGTAGAAGGGAATACTCTAGGGGAAAATGGAACAAACTCGTTCATCATAGGCACACAACTCCTCGGTGATGAACGGTTCTCAGTACATTAAGATAAAGTGGAAGGGTTCAAAGGAAGATAGAATTTTAGATTCATAAAGGCCATATTCTAAATCTAGTGGGAATCTATTATATATTCCATTGAAGATGAATCACAATCAATAACACAAAGTTTAGAAGTAAAAGGTAGATTTAGGTTTTTAAAAGACAAATACCATTTGAAATGGAACAAAAACTCATTAAATATGGAATTTAACTCATTTAACTTCATCGAATGTGTTAAGGGGGAAAAACTGATTTTTTTTTTAAAAATATAAATAATTCGAAATGATTCACCAATGGGTGAGTCACTAACATGAGTCACAGACACCCGAATCACCGATGGATAACCCACCAAAAATGATCCTCCTATGCCACTCGGCGATGCCACTCACTGATGCTTGACCCACTGATGCCTCGACCTACCGATGCCTTGAACTATCGACACCTCAACATACTAATGACCTGAGTCACTGACGGCCTGAGTCACCAACACCCTGAGCCACTGATGCCCCAAGTCACTGATTCCTAGGGTCACTAACTCCTTGATCCACTGATGATAAGCTACCAATGCAAGCTACTGATGTGACACACTGAAAAAACACTAGAAATTTTGAAAACTATTGAAACGACTCACCTATTCCTCCTAGAACACCCCAAACAATGGATTTTGACAAAATAATGGAATATTTAGGTCCGAGAAATTACATATACCTTTAAAACTATTATCACCCTTGGGAATTCAAAACCAAACCTATAAGAAATATTTCCCTGAATAACCATCCTGTAAGTTACCTCTCAAAGATAAACCAAACTGTGTTGGTCGAAAGTTAGAGTGAAACCTAAAAATCTAATACCACCTCCTCCCACATATACTACAAAAAACATTCACAAGTTACCCCACACAAGAACCAAATATCGATACATATAAATTAGGGAATTAATTCCTCCATGTCAAGATACAATCTGCTCTGGTTGGCACCGAATCTCCCAGAAATGTTTATCCACATCGACATTAATGCATCTTGATTATGAATTAATTATCCCCCTTTTCATAGGTTAGGACTTCATCAAAAAATATGGAACAATGTAACAACTCACCTTATAACAAACAAAGTTTAAGCACTATATCATAGATCAAACCACACAAGAAAGACTCAAAACAACTATGGGTATTGGGCACACATTTTCATGTACCACTCCCATGTATTATCCTCCAGGACACTATGCCTCCAAGACACACGAACCAAAGGAATGGTCCATCTATGTATCACGTTCTCTTGATAGACCTGGATCTCCATTGCACACTAAAAAAACATTGTGTCATTATCGATATCCAAATCTCCCCAGTTAATGACATGAGAGTCATCATGATGATAGCGCAGATGCTGGGAGACATGAAAGACGTCATGGATCCTACTCAACATCAGTGGGAAGGAAAACATGCATTCCACCTCGAAAAATCATTCCAACACCTTTAAGGGTCTGATGAACCTCAGAGAAAGCCTAATCCCTCTCCTGAACCTTCACTTACCTCATCGAGGAGAAATCCTCAAGAACATGTGGTCCCCAAACTCTAACTCGAAGGGCTTTCTCATGTGATCGACATACGACTTCTACCATACCTGTTATGCCTTCATCCTCTAATGGAAAAGCATCACCTTATCTGTTGTACTATGCACCGTGTTCAAACCATGAACAGTTTCCACCCCAACATCTATCCAACACAAGGGTGAATGACACGACCTTCCATTTAAATCATAGAATAGATATGTGCCAATGGAAGAGTGATATATTTTATTTTTAGAAAACTATAACACGGGAAAATTTCACACCCAAGACCCACCAAAGTCCAATATGCAAGCTCGCAGCATGTCCTCCAACGTCTAGATAGTCCTCTCTGTCTTCCTACCCATATGAGGGTGGACGAAAGTGATAAGCTGTAACTAAATTCCAAAATCATGATACAATACCCTCTAGAATTGTGGCATAAAACTTGTATCCTGATCTAAGAAGATGTATCTTGTAAATTCATGAAGCCACCCCACCTGATCCACATACCTGTATACTAGGGCATCTAGTGTGCTCGACTCCTTGATTGATAATAAGTGAGCCAATTTCCTCAACCAGTCCAGTAGTACCCAGATTTCATCACATCCTCCCTAAGATTGGGGTATCTCTATGGTGAAATACTTTGATACATCATCCCACTTCCACTCATGGACACCTAAGGGATACAAAAAATCACTAGGAATATAGTGCTCAACCTTCACTTGCTGGAACACCGAGCACTTTTCCATAAAAACTGTCACTGCATGCTTCATCTTGGGCCACCAGTACTGTTCCCTCAAGCCACATTACTTATTTTAAATTCTCAAGTGTACCACTAGGGGTGATATATGAAACTCAAAGAAAACTCCCTCTTGCATTTTCTTGGGAACAAATAGTTTCCCATGGAAAATCATCTGATTCTGACCATCCTTTGAACATCCATGAAAAGCATCACCCTAGCCAAAGTAATAATGCATCACCTATGCCTCTGATTCTACCCACTAAGACTCCTACACATGCCACACTAGAGAGTACTACACAAACATGTGAAATAGGCATCCTCTGATGTTATCCATTCCTACATCAAATTACATGGTATCCAACTCCTCCATTGATCCCAAAGAATCCATAGATTCTTGAACCACTTCCTTCTGTGACTTCCTACCCAAATTATCAGCCACAACATTCCCCTTTCCTCAGTTGTAGGAGATCTCAAAATCATAATCATAGAGAAACTCCATCTAGTTCCATTTACATAGGTTTATATCTCTCTTGGAAAAGATGTACCTAAGTCTCTTTTGATCCGTGAATACCATAAAGCATTTCTTATTGAGGAAATTTCACCACAACTTCAGTGAGAACATGACCGATGAAAGATATAGATCATGGATGGAATTGTTATGTTCATGGGGATGCAACTGCCTAGACCCATAAGAGATCTCTACATGTTTCTATATCAGCACACACCCAAATCAAAAACAGGAAGCATCACAAAACACCTAGAACATTTCCCCTTCCTCTAGAAACCTTAGCAATAGGGAACTGACAAATTTCCCCTTTAGATAGCCGAAAAATTCCTTGAAATTATCTCTCTACACAAAATCTTGGACTTATCTAGTCAGATCCATCAACGGAGCTTCTACTCAAGATAAATCAAGTACGAATGTCTGATAGTAGCCTTCCAGACATAGAAAAGTATGAAACTCTACCACACTCTTGGATGCTACCCAAGAAATTAATTCCTCAACCTTCTAAGAATCCACTACTACACCCTGATAATACAATACATGTCTAAGTAAGTGTAACTCTCGTGTACAAAACACGCACTTGGATAGATTTTCGTAGAGTTTTTGGTGCCAAAGGACCTCTATAAAAGTCATGAGATGTTCGGTATAATCCTCCTATAACTTCAAGTAGATCAGGATGTCATCATTGTATACGATGATGAACTGGTACAAGAACTCATGAAATACAGAGTTAATAACCCCCATGAACACGGATGGTGAATTCTAAACACTGAACAACATAACCATGAACTCAAAGTTCCCATACCTGCACTTGAAAGAAGTCTTTAAGATATCAATCTCCTTCACCCTCAGTTGCTGATATACAAACCACATATCGATCTTAGAGAACCATATTTCTCACTTTAGCTAGTCAAAATGATCTTTTATCCTTGGGAGAAGATAAAAGTTTTTGACCATTATGTGATTCAACCTCTTGTAGTCTATACACAGCCTCATACCACCTTCCATCTTCTTCTCAAACAAGACTGGAGAACCTGAAGGAGACACAATGGTCTAGATAAATACCTTCCTCATCATATCATCAATCTGAATCATTAGCTTCCGCAGCTCAGAAGGTTCCATTCTATAAGGATACATCAAAATCAATGAAGCACCATGATACAAGTCTATCCCAAATGAAACTTTATGTTAAGGGGGGTAAAGTCACAACCTTCTCATAAAAAACATCCAAGAAATCCCTAAAAACTCTAGGATCCCCAACCATCTCATCATCCATTGATTCAACTAACACCTCATCCAATAAGGAAATACAAGGCTCCACACGCCGACTTCCCATTAGAAAACTCCACTCTACAATGGAAAGCAGTCGATGATATCATGCACTGAAAACAACCAATCGATTCCAAGGATGGAATCGTATGGCAGTATATGTAGTAAGAAGAGATCCCCATTGGATGGATATAATGAAAATATCCATCTACATCCCCCAAAAACATAAAACATGTTGTTCTGACCTCTGACTAGTGTACTCAACACTAGGGAAACAGAAATTATTTCTATGCCCAGTCATAGAGCATGGTCTAGACTAAGAGTAATGAAGGAGTGTGAGGATCCTGAATCAAAAATGGTGCAAACAAGAGTACTAATTAAATTGATCATACCTTAAACAATCACTAACCCTTCTAGAACTGCTACCACTACAATGTAAAATTGACCATGCCAAAATCCTCTTTCACTTTGTTTTCGGCTGCCTCCCAGACCAGACCTAGGTTAAGGTCAATATGGAATGCCCTAAAGTCAGTCTCATCTTACACCATCTTCCCTAAGTGGAGGCAGGGCCTGCTATCCCTTTTCCTGAAACAACCTAGATGAAAAATACTACTATGATGGGAAATGAACCTTCCCACCTCCACCGTATTGAGATCAAATTGGGAACTGCCTCTGAAGGTGTCTACAACCTCCATAAGAAAAACACCTCATCCCCTAGCCTATGGGAAAAGGATGAGGAACAAAAGACTGAAACTAAAACTACCGGGGTTGTCTCCCTGCCAGTCAAAACCAAGAAGTTCCTAACATTGGGGACCTTCTACTGATAGCCTTCCCATTTGATGAACTCAGCTGGATACCCTCTCATGGTAAAACTCATTGCGAGTGCATCCTTTCTTCTACCACATCCTTATTTTGATCCTTCATGTATGTCAGTAGGGCAAAGGGAGTAACCACATAGTCGAGGGAAGGACAGAGTTGTAACGACCCAAAGTTTTTCAATGGAAATTTCATTCCTATAAATATGTCAAAAAATAACATGAAAACACAACATAATGAACTACTAAGTGCTAAGTAACCTTTAAACAATAGTTTTTCACTTCTATGTTTTGAATTTTGAAAAGCCGACATACACGGTTACATTCAAGATGATTTTGGGAGTCTAATGAAACAAAAATATTTTTTGATGAATAATAACATACCCTTATGAATAGAAACATACCCTTATGAATAGTAATATGACCCTTATGAATTTTAAATCATCCAACATAAGATTAAACTTACCCATAAATAATTAAATAAAATTTATACATCTTAGAAAGTGACAATTTGACCTTAATAAACATTTTGGTATTTTGTAAGTCATAAATAAATAATTATAATTAATTAATTAATTAAAAAGAAAATTCATTTTATTAAAATGAGTTCATTAATTATCAAATAAATGTCTTATAGTTTTTATATTATTTTATAAGACCCTACGTAATTTTTTAAAGCACTATAAAATCAATTATAGTCTTAAAAATAATTTTTAAGTAAATTATGATTTTAATTAAATATTAAATTAATAATATCTAGAAAATTATTTTTGAAAATAGGACATTATTTTTGTATTATACACGTCAAAAAATGGTTGGGGTGAATTTTTGGTATTTTTTCTAAAATACATGAATTTTTTGTCAATAGTAAAATACATTAATTTACCGTATAGATACATTTTAATTAATACCCACTATTACTGACATCACAAGTGATGTAAGAACCCAAATCACGAAATAACATGACTTATTTACTATTATTGGTCATTGAAGACTCACTATTACTTTTCATAGTGGAACTTAATAAACTAATGAATTTTATATTAAGGAAACCCCTCTCCCCTCCACTATAAATACCACCCTTCACACCCTCATTTCCTCACACCTCTCAAGCTCCAAGACTTCTATAAACTCTACCCAAACATCCTACCTAGACCCTCTCCCACGTTCAAGAGCTTATGGTATCATCAATAGACAAATCCTATATTTCATAAGGATGATCTCAAGAGTAGGAATTAAGAGGTAATTTCTCTCCCTCTTCTCCTTTAATTTCCTTTCAAGTTCAAGTTCATTTCTGGATATCTCACAACCTATATTCATCCAAATCATATTGTAAATCTGGTATTATACATGTAATGTAATATTATTATGCTAATGTGATATTATATCATCCAACCCACTTTCCCTCTTCCTTTTATTTTATTAAAGAGAACGTTGTTCGTGAGGTGTTAATTTATCACCTTCAAGAATGACATGTTTTTTCTTCCATTTCTACCTTCAGATATGGTCCTGAAACCATTTTTATGGTGGACCCATAATATGTTATATGTATTATCTCCTATTTATATTTCTGAAACTATCTTATGACCATATTTCTAGTGATAAAATAAAAAAATTTCTTTATGATCGAAAAATCACTCAAATTAACCCAATCAATCATCATTTAATTCTTAACTCATGATTCATCCACATGGATTTAATATAATTCATTACAAGATGATTCAAACTCCTGTAATATAATTAATAACATGTAATATCTATTCTGGATGTTTACCCATGTTCTACCCAAACGTCAATTTAAGAACACAAGTGAACCACTCAGGAAAACCATAAAAACAAACATTCTCGAACAATGTTTTTTAAACTCTATAATTCAGACAAAGGCACATAAAATCACTTAATACAACCATAATGAACCATATTAATTTGAAAAATTTTCTGGATTTCTAATTAAGGAATATAATGTCATTATATAGGACATTAAAGAGAAGGAAGCATTCAGATACAAGGTAAGGGGAACTTCTCTATCCCAACTTTCACCCTTTGGGTTCTCCCTCTTTCAATCCATTTTTGATATGTTTACTCCTTAATGATCAGTTGTTCATCATTTTCATTCCTTTTCAAGGATATACATGTTTTTCACTGATTTTTATGTTGAAAAAATATTTCCCAAAAGAACTCTTCTTTTAAGAACAAACCTTTTACTTCTCTCTCAAAGTGGGTGGTTCTTGTAACATGTATGTTATTCCCTATTTTTTTGGGAACCCAAAGTCTATTAATGTTTTCTTATGAGATATAACCCATTCCTTTCCATGGGTTAGTTAATTTCACATTTGATATATGTTCCATTTGGCAATCATGATAATTATAATGTTATGATGTGACGGGTGCGACCGAAATTATACAGTGATCCAATGCATTGGGTAAAGTGATGAATCTCATGAGTTAATGTAAATGGTGTGGAAAATATTCTAGATTTTTTCACAAGTATGTGTGGTAGTTAACCACTAAAACATGATGTTTCATTTTTATGCATTTCCACATTTCAAGTCTTTTATTTATGTTCCTCTCATGTTCATGATCTTTTTCCCATGTTATGATTATGCTCACCCCATGATATACTATTATTATATATCCTCTTACTAGGATTCTATCTCACCACTTTTGATGTATATCCTCAGGTGGCTACATGTACTAAGGAGAGGATAAGTTCCAATAAGAACCAAGAGAAGAAGAAATTAAATAAATGTTTATACTTGATGTTGTAATTTTTATGTATGGTCCCAGTCTTCCCAAGACACTAAACCTTTGGATCCTCTATGTGTAATAATATTATGTTTTTTATCTTTAAAATGATTTAATATTAATTTAATAAAATATAGGGTCACTATAGTTGGTATAAGAGGAAAGGTTTAGTTAATTTGGGAATTAGGATTAGTGAACCCTAGAGAAAACCTCTAGCATGAGACTAAGCACAAATATGCACACAAGAATCTCTACACAAGGATCCCATATGTTTTTCTTTTCGTAAATTTTTTGAAAATAAATAAGTTATTTATTCATGAATTTTTTACTTATGTTTTGTTATAACCTTTTCTATTTTAGAAAATGGGGGGAACCAGGAAAAATCATGCCAACAACTCATGCGAGGGCCAATGCAACAGTTTCCCGAACGACACCCCCAATGATTTGGGAGGTAGAGTTCAGAACTTCATGGAGATTATTACCCAATTATCTCTGGTTATGAACAATAACCATAATAATGGGGAACATCCTCCTTCATCAAATAGGGAGAAACTGGTTATCAAATGTTTTATTCGGAAACAACGACCGACGTTTAATGGATCTTCTGATGTACTTGTTGTGGAACAGTGGGTCAACTACATTGAGAAGATCTTTTCTATTATTCACTTTTATGAGATGGAAAAGGTTACCCTATCCATTTATCATCTATATGTAGAAGCCAATCAATGGTGGGATTTTATTAAGAACACCTAGCCAAGGGAGGAAATTGAAGATATGGAATGGGAAGACTTTAAGATAATGTTTATTAACATGTATTTCCCAAGAACTCTTCGCATGAAGATGGAGAGAGAATTCATAGAGCTGAAGAAAAAATAAGGAGAATCTGTCACAACCTATGAAGCTAATTTCACAAGGCTTATAAGGTACTCTTCTGGTTTTGTTATCAACAATGATATAAAAATTGGTAGATTCTATAGTGGATTAAAACCACACCTTCGAAAGGCTCTTTCAATTAGAGACTTTGGAAGTTATGAATAATTTGTTTGATGTGATCTCAAAGTGGAGATGGAGTTTGGATAATGGTCCCACGACAATGGTGATATGAAATGAAAGATGGAGTTTCAAGCTGGTGGATCTAATGATAAGGGTGGGAAGAAAACTCAACGACTCAAATGCCAAAAATGTGGGAAGTAACACCATGGGAACTGCCTCAAAGGGATGGTAAAATGATTTAGGTGTGGTAAAGAAGGACATCATGCTCAAGAGTTTCGAAAAGACATGAAAAGGAAGGAGAATATAGCTAATGAAAGGAGAGAACCACTCATGGTTCAATCTTACAACTGTTGGGAACTAGTTCACTATGAAAGTCAGTGCACCAAACCTCAATTTCTCGAGGGTAATCAACGTCAGCAACCACCAAAGCCAAAGGAACAAGGGAAGGCGCATGCCATCACTACTGTAGAGGTGGAGCATGATAATGAAGTTGTACAAGGTACACTCCCTATTCACTCAAAAAATGGAAAAAATATTATTTGATTCTAGTTATACACATTCCTTTATATCTTGAAAGTTTTCTAGAACTGTAGAATTGAATCCTCAAAACCTTGAAGTAGAGATATATATAAAAACACCTAGTGGTGCAATTATTTCAACCCAAGTGTTTGAATCCCCTCCTGTTGGCGTATGTGGGAAGATTCTTCCGTAGAATCTTGTAATACTTCCTATGGTATAATTTGATGCTATAATGGGAATGGATTGGCTCTCATTATATAGAGCACATATCAACTGTCGGGAAAAGGAAATATCTTTTCATATTCCAAACAGTCCCATGCTCCTATACAAATTCAAGGAAGAACATGCATCTCTTTTGAAAAATCCTTCAATGGTTTGGGTGTTAATTCCCTATCAAGAAGCATACCTCACCCAAATGGTTGAGTAGAAGGAAAGTGGAAACATTGAGGAAATGCCCATCGTGAGGGAATACGACACTGTATTTCCTGAAGAGTTACTCGGAATTCCCCCGAATCATGAGGTAGAGTTCTCAATTGAATTCATACCCAGAGCTACTCCTATCTCAAAGTGTCCCTATAGGATGGATCCAATCGAACTGAAGGAGTTAAAGAAGCAGCTGCAATAGCATCTGGATAAAGGGTTCATACGACCTAGTGCATCACCTTGGGGTGCACCTGTGCTCTTTGTGAAGTAGAAGGATGGAAAAATACGGCTATGTATCGATTATTGGAACTCAACAAGATCACCATAAAGAAAAAGTATCCTCTCCCAATCATTGATGACTTGTTCAACCAGTTAAGATGAGCTCAATACTTCTCAAAGGTGGATCTTTGTTCTGGATATCATCAGGTAAAAGTGAAGATGGAAGATATTCAGAAGACTACCTTCCGTACAAGGTATGGGAACTATGAGTTTTTACTGATTCCATTCAGACTTAATAATTCCCCTGAAATCATCATGGATTTGACGAAAAGAGTCTTTATACATTACCTCGACAAATTTGTGGTAGTGTTTATTGATGATAATCTCATCTACTCCAAGATCAAGGAGGAACATGAAGAACATCTAAAACGTTTTTTGGTGACATTAAGAAAGGATGAGTTGTACGCCAAGTTAAGAAAGTGTGACTTTTGGATGAAACAAGTCACGTTCTTGGGACATGTGATGAAAAGTGAGGGAATTTATATGGATTATTCAAAAAAAAAGGTTATTGAGGAATGAACCAAGCCCTCTAGTGTCACGGTAATGCTTAGTTTTCTTGGATTAGCTGGGTACTACTGACGTTTTGTGAGAAACTTCTCAAGATTGTTGATCCCACTAACTAAGTTGACAAGGAAAGGGGTGAAGTATGTCTAGATGAAAGGATGTGAGGGAAGCTTCAAGGAGCTAAAGAGAAGGTTGATCACTGCACCTGTACTCACACTACTGAAAAGTGGATAAAGTTTTGTGATATATAGTGATGCTTCAAAGAAAGGCTTGGGTTGCATACTCAGGAAAAATGATAATGTGATAGCCTACACATCACAAAAGTTGAAGATACATGAGAAGAACTACCTGACAGATGATCTAGAGATGGCAGCCATGATTTTTTCCTTGAAAATATAGCAGCACTACCTTTATGGTGAGAAGTGTGACATAAACAATGACCACAAGATCATAAAGTATATATTCACACAAAAGGAGCTCAACATGCGTCAAAGGAGATGATTAGAGCTAATCAAGGATTATGATTGCTCTATTCACTATCATCTTAGAAAGGCGAACATGGTAGCTGATGCACTAAGTAGAAAAGAACTAGCTACTCTATCCATGCTGTGGATTGATAAAGACCCTATCTTCTTGGATATGCAATGAATGGATTTGGAAATCATAATGGAGGGGATACATCCTATCTTTCCCAAATGATTGCGCAACCATCCATCCAAGAGAATATTAACGAAGCACAATGGGATGATATTGAGATACAAATGAGGGTGAATGCAGTAATGGAAGGGAAGATACATGAGTTCCATATTGATGACGATGGTGTGATTCCGTTTGGAACGTGGCTGTGTGGGCCTTCATCACCCGGGATAAAGAAGGATCTATTGGACAATGCACATAACTCAACATTCTCTATCCATCCTGGGAGTACTAAGATGTACCGTGATCTCTGAGAATACTTCTTGTGTGATAAAATGGAGAAGGATATTGCAGAATATATATCAAGGTGCTTGGTATGTTAGGAAGTTAAAGAAAAGCGACAAGATTCCAAAGGGACGATGCAGCCATTGCCAATACCGATGTGGAAATGGGAAAATGTTACTATAGACTTTGTCATGGGTCTCCCAAAGATGTCGAAGGGAAATAATGCGATATGGGTTGTGGTTGACCGACTCACTAAGACTGCCCATCTTATCGCTATTTCGGAAGATCTATCGCTTGAACAACTTGTAATGATATATGTGAAGGAAGTGGTGAGACTGCATGTATTTCCACTCTTGATTGTCTCTGACGGTGATCCAAGGTTCACATCTAAATTCTGAAGGATTATTCAACATGGTTTGAGTACTGAATTAAATTTCAGCATGACCTATCACCCCCAAACTGATGGCTAGTTTGAAAGGACTATTCAGACTCTTGAAGATATGCTAAGAGCATACTCTCTAGAATACAAAGGTGGATGGGATCATCATCTCCCATTGTTAGAGTTTTCATACAACAATATCTTCCACTCGAGTATATAGATGGATCCATATGTTGATCTGTATGGAAAGTGATGTAGAACTCCAACCTGTTGGGATAAAGTTAGAGAAAGAAAGCTACTTGGACCTCATCTTGTGCAAGAGATGACATAGAAGGTTCAAGTCATCCAGAAACACATCAAAGCTACTCAGAGTCGGCAAAAGAGCTATGCTGACAATTGTTGAAGGAAATTGGCGTTCGACGTTGGAGATAAATTCTTTCTACGAATATCTCCATGGAAGAGAGTCATGCGATTTGGGAAGAAAGGGAAGCTAATCCCAAGGTACATTGGCCCCTTTGAGATACTTGACCGCATAGGATCTATGGCCTATCGACTTGAACTTCCACCGAATATGGCTCAAGTTCATGATGTGTTTCAAATATTACTCCTAAGGAAGTACATAACAGACCCCTCACATGTACTAAACTCAGAGGTGGTACAGCTAGGAGATGATCTCTCTTATGATGAGAATCCAGTAGAGATTTTGGATCAGAGAGATATGGTTCTACGCAACAAGACAACTCATCTTGTTAAAGTTTTGTGGAGGAACCCTAAGTATGAGGAAACAACTTGGGAACTGGAAGAGGTGATGAAGGAGAAGTACCCTCACCTGTTTGTGTAAATTGAAATTTCGAGGGTGAAATTTAATAAGGGGGAAGAATATAACGACCCAATGTTTTTCAATGGAAATTAACTTCTTATAAATCTGTAATAAAATCACATGAAAACACAACATAATGAACTACTGAGTGCTAAGTGACCTTTAAACATAATTTTGTCACTTATGTGTTTTGAATTTTGAAAATCCAACATACACGGTTGTGTTCAAGATGATTTTTGGAGTTTAATGAAACAAAAATAATTTTCGGTGAATAGTAACATACCCTTGTGAATAGAAACCTACCATTATGAATAGTAATATGACCCTTATGAATAGTAAATCATCCAAAATATGAGTAACCTTACCCATGAATAATTAAATAAAATTTAGACATCTTAGAAAGTGACAATTTGACCTTAGTAAATGTTTTGGTATTTTATAAGTCATAAATAAATAATTATAAATAATTAATTAATTGAAAAGAAAATTTATTTTCTTAAAATGATTTCATTAATTATAAAATCAATGTATTATAGTTTTTCTATAATTTTATAATACCCTATGTAATTTTTGAAATCACTATAAAATCAATTTTAATCTTAAAATTTTTTTTTAAGTAAATTATGATTTTAATTAAATATTAAATTAATAATATTAAGAAAACTATTTTTGAAAATTGGAATTCATTTTTGTATTCTACATGTCAAAAAATGGTTGGGGTGAAGTTTTGTGATTTTTCTAAAATACTTGAAATTTTGTGAATAGTAAAATACATTAATTTACCGTATAAATACATTATAATTATAACCCACTATTCCTGACATCACAAGTGATGTAAGCACCCAAATACCAAAATCACATGCCTTATTTACTATTATTGGTCATTTAAGACTCCATATTCCTTGTATTAGGGGAAGTTAATAAACTAATGAATTTTATATTAAGGAAACCCCTCTCCCCTCCACTATGAATACCACCCTTCCCACCCTCATTTCCTCACACCTCTCAATCTCAAATCTATCTCTAAAATCTTACCAAACATCCTCCCTATCCAATCTCCCACATTCAAGAGATGCTGATATCATCAAAAAACCAAGCCTAGTTTCCTTAAGGAGGATCTCAAGAGGAGGATTTAAGAGGTAATTTCTCTCCCTCTTCTCCTTTAATTTCCTTACAAGTTCAAGTTCATTTCTTGATCTCTCCCCACGTATCTTTATCCAAATAGTATTGTAACTCTGGTATTATACATTTACTGGAATGTTATGATGCTAACGAGATATTATATCATCCAACCCACTTTTTCTCTTCTTTTTATTTTATTAAAGTGAACGTTGTTCGTGAGGTGTTAATTTATCACCTTCAAGAATGAAATGTTTTTTATTCCATATCTACCTTCAGATCTTGTCATGAAACCATATTTATGGTTGAAAATGAATATTTTAAATGTATTATCTCCTATTTATAGTTCTTATACTATCTTATGACAATATTTCTTGTGATAAAATAAAATAAGTTCTTTATGATCGAAAAATCGCTCAAATTAACCCATTCAATCATAATTTAATTCTTATCTAATGATTCATCCACATGGATCTAATATAATTCATTATAAGATCATTAATACTCCTGTAATATTATTAATAACTTGTGATATCAGTTCTGGATGTTTACCCATGTTCTGCCCAAACTTCAATTTAAGACCACAAGTGAACCACTCAAGAATACCATAAATATAGACATTCCCAAACAATGTTTTTTAAACTCTATAATTCATCCAAAGGCACATAAAATCACTTAATAAAACCATAATGAACCATATTAATGTAAAAAAGATTCTGTATTTCTAATTAATGAATATAATTTCATTATACAGGACATTAAAGAGAAGGAATCATTTTGATATAAGGTAAGGGGAAATTCTCTAACCCAACTTTCATCCTTTGGGTTCTCCCTCTTTCACTCCATTTTTGATATGGTTACTCCATAAATATCATTTTTTCATCACAGTATTTTATTTTCTAGTATATACATGTTTTTCACTAGTTTCTATGTCAAAAAAAAAATGGTTTCCAAAAGAAGTCTTTTTTTAAGAACACACCTTTTGCTTCTCTCTCAAAGTGGACGGTTCTTGTAAAATGAATGTTATTCCCTCTTTCTTTTGGGAACCCAAAGTTTATGAATGTGTTATTATGATATGTAACCCATTCCTTTCCATGGGTTTTATGTTCACTTTTGATATATGTTCCATGTGGAAAGCATGATAATGATATTGTTATGATGTGACGACTGCACCCGGAATTATATAGCACAATATTGATGTTTGAATGTGACGGGTGCGCCCAGAATTATACAGCGCTCCAATGCAATGGGTAAAGTGATGAATCTCATGAGTAAATTTGAAATGATATGGAAAATATTCTAGCTTTGGTAACAATTATGTTTGGTAGTTAACCACTAAGACGTAATGTTTCATTTTTATGCATTGCCACATTTCAAGTATTTCATTTATGTTCCACTCATGTTCGTGATCTTTTTCCCATGTTATGATTATGCTCAACCCATGCTATACTGTTATTATCTATCCACATAATGTGCTTCTAGCTCACCCCTTTTTATGTATATCCTCAGGTGGATACATATAATAAAGAGAGGACAAGTGCCAATAAGAAGCTAGAGAAGAAGAAATTAAATAAATGTTTTTGCTTGATGTTGTAATTGTTATGTATGGTCCTAGTTTTCGCAAGACACTAAACCTTTGGATCCTCTATGTGTAGTACTATTATGTTGTTTATATTCAAAATTATTTAATAGTAATGTAAGAAAAGGTAGGGTCGCTATATGAGTGCCTCCTCTAAGCGTCTTTCCCGAGACTCCTCATCCATAAAAAGATCTGGTGAAAAACATATGAGATCCTTGGACTTTATCCCCAATTACCTCATCCAAATACTCCCCTACTAGTGGGAGAGTAGCTCTTGCCTCTTCTCAGCCATCATCATGGAAGAAAGGAATTATGCCCAGAACACCTACTCAAATTCATCCCCAAAAACATTAGCCTCCTTCTACTCCTTAAGGTAAAGTGTCCACCCCTGATACACTGCTCCCCTCATTTGGATCACTGAAAGGGGATCCCAGTATTCTGTCAAATCTTGGATAAAGTTGAAAGTGATCACCATATTCTCGAGTCAACCTCCATCTCCATGTCTAAGATGCTTCCCGTATACTTTCTTAGAATCTATCGCTTCAAAGCCCGAAGCATCTTTAGCCACTGATTGTCCCCCTCCTTTGGATTAACCATTCGCCGATCAACTGAATTGGCCTATTAAGCCTCCACTGCCTAAGCCACTCATGGAAGATGATCGAGTATGATATCTAAAAGGTAAATAATAAATTCTTTTGCCCGAGTAGTATAGAATCTATTTAGGATTCATTTTAACTAATTTTTTATTTTAATTTCCTAAAAATTCCCTATAAACAAGAAAACAATTCATCATGATTCATGTACCTTCCCTAGGGTCTCTACCCTAAAATTGGTGTAGCCTCACATGGTCATTCGTTAAGCTCAGAGTCCTTGCATAGGATCATGGAGGGACCTAAAATCCAATGTCCATGCTCCTCCTCCCTGAACTATGTCACATGCCAATATCACCTAACACTAAAACCATCAAAATCTATATAATCCTCGCTGTGCCTAAATCCAAACTCCATCCGACCCCTCAATGATTATCCTATGATACCATTCTATCAAGACCCACATAATTCAATATTATGGATGAGATAAAATTATACTGAGACCTGCCTTCCTCAAGATGATGGAAATATAATGACCCCTGATTCCTACCTCCAATAGGCCCTAGGGTGGCGACCATCACCAAGGGTATATAAATCTCACAAAATTAGGATACATTACCCTATTAATAGTAACCAATATTGGGATATAAGATGGATCAACCTCAAACAACCCCAAGAAACATATATCTAAAGAAACCAAAATCCATCCCACATGCATGTTTAAAGTAAAAGTATAAAAAATATAAGAAAACTCAAAATAATTTACCAAAAAAAAACTAAACAGTGACACAGAAGCCATCCCCAATGTATGAGCTAGTAAGGTACATCACAGTCCACATAATCTCTCTGAAAACCCAAAATCATATTTATATACGTAGGGTGATCATACAAGTATACTATGTAAGGAAAAACCATAGTCACCCATTCACAGGTGGTAGAAGCATAAAAATGCCATGTGAGAAAATGGTAGAAACTCAATAGAACCTAACAAGGTATAATATCCACCCCAACCTCACCAAGGAACACTCACCAAATTAATCATTCCAAGAAAAGTAAAGTAAAGTAGTAATCACATCGATATTTTGGAACCCTGCACCACTTCCCACTGGTTAACTGATCATCCATAACAGTGAATATACTAATGCTACCATACTCTTTAATAAACCCTGCTATCACAACCTTCTCGCACACACCTATTCCACACACCACATCACATATCTCCCATAAACACCTAGGCCAAAAACCACAAACCCATCCCAAAGACATCACAAAATCACGACAAAACTCATCCCAAAGACACCTAGGAAGAACACCTCACCCACATACACCTGGGCCTCACAACCACAGCACAACCTGCCCGAAGATTCTAGGGATACAAATTTATAGAATGGGGAACATAGAAGAGACAATAAACATCCTTCCAACCTCCCATCGGGCTGTTGGTAAAGGACACCCTCCCCCATAACAATGGGGGTGTTTGGAACATAGTGATCAACGTGGGTGGGGTGCATATAGAAATCACAAGGAACAACATGTATATATATAGGTACCAAATACTCATCCAAACCTATGGTTTTCCAAAAACACAACCATGCCACACCAAAACTACCATTGCTGCCAATCTTACATGCATGCACCTCTATGGAAGACCGTCACTTCTATAAGTCGATAAATGAATGCCACTTCTCTATAAGTCAAAACTCAAAACATACCCCCATCTAACTCTTTCAATCAATTCTCACTCTACATTACCAATTTTTTTATTTACTCCATATCTTCCTGGGAAACTAATAAACACTGAAAATGGTATAAGGAAAACCAACCATGCCAACAAATTCCAAAGAAAAATAAAGAAATAAGGGATAAGGTAATATAATCCATTCTAACATCCATTCATAAAACTACAGTCTCTAGAAACTCCGGGAGAATGACCCACACAAGGTAACACTATCCTTATTCAAAATAATCCCTCAAAAACCATCCCCTAAAGCCCCACTACACGAAAGACACCACATTCAGCAAAACAAGAAGAAATCAACCAGCTTGGAGTCCCACTACCCTCTCCCCTTTCTCAGACACCCATACTATTGTTCTTCAAAGTCATGCTACCATGTTCTTACTCTCGACAAGTGAGACCCACAACACCTCTCATTACTACCACACTATATAGCTCTACTACACCACAACACCACACCCAACTCAAATATACACATGAACATGACACAACCCAGTCCTGCAACCCCACTACCAAACCACTGCCCAAATGTTGTCCCACTATGTAACAAGCTCATATATTCCACAATAATTCAATATCTAAGCCTGATATGGCATTACACCACTCGTACCACCCCATACACACAACCACACTCCCAGTCACAACACCACATGAACATCAAAGACACAAGATGAAAAAAACCACACAGAGCACACAACCACACCAATAAGAAAAAGTCTATTCATATTTAGCAAGACTAGTGCTTTAATTTCACTTGATAAAATACGGGTTATCACAGAATTAGTTCAATCATGGGGCATCCATTTATTTAACCAAATATATGTGATTAACCATATTCCAATTCATACAATAGTGATTCAAAAATCATATAGGTGCACAAACGAAGACCACCAACGTCCATGATTTTCATAAAAATACATCCCATATAATTCATAATATGGATCAAGGATAACAAATAAAACAAAATTTCCGTCATCAACGTACTCCCAACCACTTAATTATTAATTCTTATAATCTTTCTTAAATATGGTTCTAACTGTGTATTTAAGGGTACATGAGCACACCCTCCCCAAATGATACAAAATTAAAATAGAGATGAAGGAAATCCCAACCTATAACAATAGAAAATAAACAATACCTCGTTACGCCAACACATGGGGTTTGTTCAAGTAGCAGGTAAGACTCTAGAGGAAAATGAAACATACTCATACAACATTGGTGTACAACTCATTAGAGAAGAGAGGTTCTTGATGTACCAATAGAAAGTGTAAGGGTTTATAGGAAGAGAATATTTCGACTTTAGGACGAACATATCCTAAATGTATGGGGAAACTATTTTAAAGTCCATTATAGATGAATCATGATCAAGACCAGAAGTTTTATGAATCAAAATAAGCTTTGGGTCTTTAGAAGATAAATACCATGTGACATAGCCCAAGTACTCATTAAGTATGGAATTTCACCCATTTAACATCAAATAAAGCATCAAAGGGAAGCAACTGGAGAAATTAAAATAAGTTAGAACTAAATCACCGATAGGTGAGTCCCTAACGTGAGTCACAAATGCCTGACTCACCGAAAGATGAACCACTGATGCTAAGCCACCGTTGTGACTCAACGATGCCACTCAATAATGCCACTCACTGATGCCCAAACTTCTGACACCTCAACTTATCGACGCCTTGACCTACCAACACCTTAATATACCAACTCCTTGAGTCACAGACACCCTGAGTCACTGATGACCTGAGTTACTGACGCCCCGATTCACTAGAACCTTGAGTAACCGAGGCCCTGAGTCATCGATGCCCTGATTCACCGATGTTGAGATTCCAATATGACTAACTGAGGAAAAACTAGAAATTTGTAAAACTCTTTAAATGATCCACTGATGCCTCTTTTAACACCCAAAACACTAGATTTTGACAAAGTAATGGACCATAAATGTCTGAGAAATTACATATCAAATCTCTATCTCATACATAAAAAGACATCTAGATGAGTTAGGATAAATATCCTTCTCCCTCTAATATAAAATAAAGCATCTATATACATATTAATCCATTTAAATATATATAACATGTAGAAATCTAGATTAGTATAATATTCTTGTCTATGAATTTGGGAAACTAAGGAGGGACCATTGTTTTGAATTCCACTAAAGGATTCATACTGATCAGAGGAAGACAATTGTTGTTAAATCAATAAGATAGTGGGATGAGAACTGTATAGACTATCTAGATGGTCAAAATACAACATCTTCAGAACCCATTCTATGGATCTTTACACATAGATTAGTATAAATTTCAATAATTTAATCTTCTTTTCCATATTGTATATCTATTATACTAAATCTTTATTTAACACATGAGAATATATGAAATGATGTTGTATAATTGGATAAGTGGTTTTAGTTTGCATTTAATTCTCCAAAGAAAAAACTATAGTAGGTATAGAAGGGGAAGATGGTTGAACTATAGGGATAATCCTGACAGGCTTGTAAACAAATACTTATCTCTATATAAGTGAAACTAGAACCGATGATATTATCTTTGAATCTAATGAATTGGAATATACATATGATGAATCCATGTATAAACCTCCATCACCTCATAATCCTTTACTAGAAATGTTTTCAAGCATGTATGATTACTTCCTACAAGGCTAATTGACCTTGAATCCAAACCATTTACATTATGAGAAATTGGAAATATATCATTAAATTCTTCACCATAAATTACTCAAGATATCCAATTATGTTATTTTATGATACATTAGTCCCAATTATAATATTTATAATAGTTTCAATTGTGTCCTGTAACTCTACTAAAATATATTTCTTGATATGTTACATTATGATAGATGTGAACATGTTACACAATAGAGATTGAATATTTGATGACATAGAATTTAACTGAGAATTAATTTGACCAAATTGATCCACAAGACTTGAAACCATAGAATCTTATGAGATGACCGTGGAAGAGGATTGAGCCCACTTGATAAATTCTAATTTTTTTATCACTACATACCAAAAACTATTCATGCACTCATTCATCTATGAAAAAAAATTCATCCACTATATTATGAGAAATATTTTTTTCATACATATGTATATTTTGAATCATATAAATTTTTTATTCAGATATAATACCTAGTTCATTCACTTATAACATTGTGGAATATAATTTCATATACTCACTTTTGTTATTCAAAATGTTTAACATTCACTTCACATGTGACTAATTGCAAATGAGGAACTGGATAAAAATATATATCATGTCATTTTGGGTTTAATATAACTCTTATATGATATTATCTCTCCTTTAATATCATAATAATCTCTTAAGAGATTATCAAACATAGTCATAATCGTAGAGGAAAACTAATTTATACAAAAACATTTTGATATTTTACTGAATGTAGGTGTATCCTCGTTGAAATGAAGAGGTGATGGCATGGATGATTAATTATGAGGAAGAAGTCTAGAACCTTCTAAAACTATAAATCTAGCTCCATATCCTATAAACAATGATCATTCAATGATTTGATAAACCTTATAAATTTCAACCGCATATTTTAATATTTTCTCATTTGAGGAAAGTGCTAGAATAGCCTGAACTGGCCATTCCTCATGAGCTAGAAAATAAGTCTCAACACAAGGTTAATCATGATTAATAGTCTAAAAAACACAAAAAATAAGCTTCTCTTCTAGAGAATAACTCTTTTTCAGTTGTTATGATTACTATAAATATAGGATCTAGTCTAGGAACCACTGAAACCTACACCTCCCTACCATAAAACATCTCACTAGGTGTCGCAACCCTAAGTGGTGAGGTTTTAACCAGCTCACCCTAAGACACTCCTTTATATCAAATATGTATTAATGAGTTTTAGGTATTATCCAAGGAGTATCCAATTGTATTTAATATCATGGGAGAAAGAAATTTTTTATTATTTTCACAGCCTCTCCCTCATTGCGTACCACCTCACTCATCTTTAGTACAAAAGAGATTTTATTACCGTAGCTATAATAGTGCATGATCCCATTACCATTATAGATTTGATGCATTAACTGCATCATGAACCATGTAAGATTCATTTCAACATTTTTAATTAGGTAACATAAGAGATACATGACCTAAAATAACACATTTTCTATTTCACCATCTCTTAGGGAAAAGCATGTCTGAATGAAATTACACAAAACCTTAAATTTAGATTTTATATCATTTATAGGATTCTTCTCAAATGCAGTGGTTCCAAATTGAAGCTCAATATAATACATGGTCCCATTGAACTCATAAAAACTAGAGTACAGTTAAAATGAAACTCCCCCTCATAGGGATAATGGATGATTTGAGCCATTTCTATGGACTAAACTAAGAAAACATTCATGTTGAAATTGGAAGAAATAACATCCAATGTTTCATCAAACTCAAACTTTTCATTCCTCATAGTCACATTTAATTATTCCTAAAATAATAAACATGAATTTATTTCATAAAAAAATGAACTACAAAAATTGAAAGTGAATAAAATTATTCATTATAATCTCTGTATACTTTAAAATGGATAAAGATGGATTTTCTATTGAGTACCGTGCACATTGAACCATCAGACACATATTTCATGAAAGAACCAGAGATTTTGTAATCTCTATGATTGGTTTATCCCATAGAATAAGGTTGGTTGAAGATAGATATGGAATCAAGATAGATGTAGGATAAAAAATAGTTATGATTTGACTTCAGAGAGAATGGAAATAAGTGAATAGAAAAATTGGTTGAGGATTAATTTCATCTTCTTTTGTTATAGAGCATATTTACCAAAGAGGTACTTAGCCGATTTGGAATTTTAGGTGGATTATAACCTAAAATGAATAAAAAAGTAATATATTAAATATAAATACAAGTAAATGACCTAATTTCGTAAAAAACAACATGTTTAATGTAAATAAATACTTATAATATTTTTAAATAAAAAAAATAAATTCATGTAATTTTAATAAATTATTAACATACTTATGATATTAAAATTTAACTAAATAAGGTAAAAACAACCCATCTAAATTCGTATAAACCCAATTATCTTTTTATAAAATGAAAACGTTCTCATGAAAGGGTCTTAATAACAATATCTTCACAGTAGTTTTCAGTAGATATAATCTCAAGAGTAATATTAACTTTTTGAGTATCATCTCTAATAAAATAAAGCCTTATGTTTATAATCTTTATTATTAAAAGACATATCAGCTTCTTTGAAATGTTAATTGATCAAGTGTTATAACATTTTATTGAAACTTAATTACAATTAATTAAAAAAATATAAAAAAGTGTGCTACATCCATAACACTTGTTCACAACAACTACCAGTAGAAAAAAATTATTCTTAAAATGTACATAATTTAGCATAGTGTTGTTTCTCTCTAGAAAAGGATACTGAATATTTACCTATAAAATAGAAGGTTCCTAATTTATTCTTCATATCTAGTAAACAAACACAAAAGTAGGCATATGAAAATAAGTCATATTATAATCAGAAGAATTTGTAAAATCTATGTAAGGTGAAATTTATCCCTTTAAATTCTTTATAATTCCTTTGGTATATTTCAAATTAGATTTATTGGTATTTTATTATAATATAGCACATAAGAATGCTAAAAAAAAAATTTCTGGTCTACTAGAATTCAAATACAATAGAATCCCATGTTTTCATCTATATAGCTTGTTCCTTACTGATTTCTCAATTTTAACTAAGTCAACCTTTTCATTAGATCTCATAGGATTTATCTACACTTTACCACTTTCACGCCAAAAAATTTTATGCGAGTAAAGTATACATTTATTCTAACATATAACATTCCTAAATACTTTTTGATTAATCATGAAAACTAGAAAATAATTTAACTAATTAACCACACTTATTTTTTAAAAAAATTGGTTAGTTATAAAAATTCATTACATAATTGTTTTATATTAGAAGAAAAATAACATAACTTATATATATATATATTATTAATAAGATTAAGATGTTGACCTTCCAATAAAAATTCATTTGATAAAAAAGATCATAAATTTCCATACCACGCTCAAGGTGCCGGTTTAAGCCCATAAAGATCTTTGGAAAATTTGGACACTAAATTCATAAAATGATGATTTCAAAATCATGATGTTTTTTCAATTAATACATCCTCCATAATAAATACTTTAATGAAATCTGATTTTAATCCATATTAAATAATTTAAAATTCATTTGTTATCCTAGTATTGGAAATTATAATGTATTCTAGTCTCTCTTATAGTGATACAATCTCTTCATAATCTATACCATCTTCTTGGATATGATCTTTAGCTACTAGAATAGACTTATTCCTACTTATCACACCATGATAATCCTTTGTATTCCTAAAAATCCATCTTGTTATTATAAATGGATACAAAAATAATCTATTTACTTACTCCCATACATTGTTAATATTTAATTGGTTTAATTCTTCATACATTTCTAAAACATTTCTCTCATCAACCAAGAAATCATCTATAAAAACAAGTTTTGTTTGAGATAGAATGGGGAAAAAAATAAGTTTTCTAAAAACCCTTATAGTATGGATCCCTTCATATATAATTCCTAAAATAGTTTAAAAGGGATAATTATTAAGGGTTCATGGATATCTAGATATAACACTTTCAAGTTAATTGGTATCCATCATTTTTAAAATTGGTTCACCAGAATCAAGTTTCATATCATTATTGTTTTAGAGGTGAAAGAAAGGTCTAGGTATCATATTTTTAATTGAATCTATTATCTCATCATCTTGAGTCATTTTTTGATCAAAATAATCACTTTCATCAAATTTCACATGATTTTATTCTTCAACAATATTTTCCCTTCTTTTAAAAACACTATATTCCTTGGAAGTTGTAGAATAGAAAAGGAATATTCCATCATTAGCCTTTGGATAAAATTTAATAGTATTATACTAATTCTCTAGAATATATTCCTTTCATCAATGAAATTTAATATATATCACTTTATTAATTACATTATTCCATTGATTATATGGTTTCTTTTTCAAAATAAGACTATTTATCACTCTGTTTGAGACATAACATAATGTATTTATGGACTCAGTACCAAAATGTGATAGAATGTTATATTTTATAAAATTGTTTAATAAATTTATTGAAATTTCAGATTACTCCTATTAAAAAACCCCATTATATTGATGTTCCCTAGGGGCATATAATTTTTTTCCCATGTGTTGAACAATATGAATTTAACTCCTGGTTTTAAAATTTTCCTCTATAGTCAGTTGTAAAATAGATAAAATTGTAACCATTCTCTTTTTAAACATGCTTTAAAAAATTTATAAACAAAATATTGGAATTACTCTTAACATGTAAAAAATAAAACATATTTGAATATTGAAACATTCACAAGTAACACATAGAAAATATTTTTTTCCATGTACTTTCAATTCTATATGACCCAATAAAGTCCTTGTGAAAAATGTTCTAGTGGTATAGAAGTAGAAAACTATTTAACTAGTTTGAATAATGTATTGTGTTTATTTCCCATTTGGCATTCATAAATTAATTTTTTTTCTTAAATTTTAGTTGAGGTAATTCTAAAACTAAACTAATTTTGGAAAATTTTTACAAATAAAAGACATTTCAATTTCCTATTCTTATATTCCTAATCTAATAATATTTTTTACATTATTTGACCTGTTCACTTTCTATCTAATCAATAAATCATGGTATAAGGAATTGAAAATCTCCATTAAAGGTTCCTTAAATTTGATAATATTATCCTTGAAAAATATCAATCATTACTATAAAAATATAATATATAAGCTTCATAAAAATTTCGAGAAAAATATATCAAATTGTTATTTAAACAATCCAGATAATGAAAATTGTTGGTGAGGAATAAGTTTAGATTAATAGATATTCTAAATCTCATAAATATTCCTTTGTAACTATCTCCAAATGGGACATAGATATCATCAATGTTTTTATAAGGAATGTAAATTAGAGAAATCTCCACTAACATGTATTGAGAATCCATTTTCCAAATACCAATCCAGATTGATTCTCTTAGAACTTTTTCCATACAAATAAAAATTAAATAGGAATTAGTTTTAATACCCATATTCTGTTTGGTCTATAAATATTAAAACTTATTCATTTGGGAACTAAAATTTATTTTTACTATCTTGAAAATCCAATAAAAAATCTCCAAAAAATTTGAAGAAATGAAATTTGGACTTGGAAATATTTATGAGTTCTCAAACAATAGTTGTTAGCACAATAGCCTAATTTTACATAGTGAAAACATGCAACATTAGAAAATATTTTATTTTTAGAAATAGAGATAATCTATTTTTTATACCACATTTTTTTACCTTGGATTTATATTATTTTTTTATATTTATTGTTTCTAAGGATTTAATTTTGATTTTTTAAACTTTTTTGAAAACACCTCAAGTATTTGTAAAGTCATGAAAATATTTTTTCAATATTTCAATCTTGTTACCATGTTCTATTCAAAATAAAGAAGAATTTAATTGCTTTGTTTTGAAATATAAATTTTATTTATTTAACTAATAATTTTCATTGATAACAATATAATAGGAATTCATAATATTTCTCTTTTTTTAAAGATGAAAATTTGTTTTCCAACATGTTATTATATCTTATTTGACACCTCATTTGACCATTTATTGATTTTAAAATTTAGATTCATGATATATTGAAAAAAATGTAAGTAACCTATCTAAATGTCCCATAAAACACATAATAGTATTTGGATTAGTTATTTCAGACTATGAGTTTGAAGAAGTATCATTAATAGTATATTATAAATCACTTCATCTTGCTTTAATGGATATTTTGGACCTCTTATTATACCCAAAATTAATGAAATATTTTTTCTGATATTTATTTTTTCCTTAAAAATGTGGGATGTCATAATTTATGTTTATAATATTTTTACACTCATAACATCTAATTTCATTAGAATGTGTCAAATTTTTCTTTTAATTATTCAAGGATTTCATGAAATTTATTCTATTTTTATATAATGTTTTTGAATTTCATGTAAAACATGAAAGGTATATGTCATAAGTAAAACTATTTGTGGTATCTTCCTTAAATAAATTTTTCATTTTTATTTCATTTCATTTCTTATCATATTTTTAGAGCTTAAACTTTTAGAGTAACATTCTGCTTATGGGATAGTATATTTTCTATAACTTCATCATCCATCTCATCTATATACACCATAATAGTTCTAATTTGATCTTTTATTTTAACTTTTTTTACCTATATTTTTTTCCTAGTTGAAGATAAGATTACTCTCCTGTAATATAGTAACATTATAATGATTACAAAGATTGACCTATTTTTAGAATGGGTGTTTCTAAAGAAAAACCGTTGTTTACATCCTTAGTAACTCTTTTCATAAACTGATCAATTTTTTCTCCTTATATCAGTCAAAAGTATTGATCTTATTCTTGGCATTAATATATTGAATAGATCTGACATTATGAATTCTTTTATAATCCATTGATACGGTAGTCCACATTTTTGAACTATTTTACATTTTATAATTTATTTGAACTCCTCAAGAGCTATTACACTTATTATATAATTCAAAGATTATGATTTTTGATCATGGTTGGATTTATTATCGACATACAAGGATTCTAATTGTGTATTTGGAATATCAGAAGGCTTCATGGATTTAAGACAAAACTTTACAGTTAAGTTCCTTATATATATGGTCTTCCATGCCATCTAGTAATCACAATTCTCACCACTAATTTCAAGATCCATTTCCATTAACATACCATCTATGGTATTATTGATATCACCCACTATCACAAAGTTCTTAAGGCTTAAACCTTTAATAGATGAGATATCAAGAATAACTACCTTTAATACCAATTGTTGTTTGGATACCAACTAGAATAAGACTTAAGAGGTGTGAATTGAGTTCATGGAATTTTTTTGACTCAGAAAACCAACCTGTATAATGATATAATTATTTATGATCTTTTCATAAAACATAAAAAAGTGGAAATAAATTCACAACGAAAAAATATCTTACAATAGACACATATAGTTGTTCCGGGAACATAAATACTATAATCTACTAAACCGACACTCAACACAAAAATCATTCTAATTTTCAATGCACTAGTCTTTTTACAATCGACATCCAATAATTTTTCTAGGAAGTAAATGATTGAGTTAAAGTATTCAAAACCTAGTAAAATATTAGGATATTTAAAATGGTATATAACATGGCATTAAAACTTCGTACATCAATATATATTTTTAAGGAACCATAAGAAAAAATATTAAATATAAATAGATTTACAGATGAAGCACACAATTGTAAGATAGAACCTTTTAAAGAGAGGTAATATCCTATATAGATAATAAGAATAAAAATTTTCTCAAAGAGATTATTCTAAAACACAATACATATGATATTAATAGTGAAACTACAAAGTTGATTCCAATTCTTAATTTTTTAAAAAAATCCTAACAGCACTCATAGATAATTTTAAGAGAGAGTTCAGGTTTAATTCATTCTTTTGTTTTATGTTTTCTATTATTCAACACTATTATTTCAAAAATCTTTCAAAATTTCTATTCTAATCACACATAATCAAATCAATAAAATATAGTCTTGGAATCTAATTCCACATGTCCTTTTCTTGAAAATACATCTTCAACTACACCAACTATTAAATTATCCATATAATTATTTCTAATCTTGGATATTTTAGTTTTTATTATCATTTTCACAATAAATAAGAAAAAAACATGTAATGTATTCTTATAAAAATTAATTTTCACTAAAATTGAATAAATGGTAATAAATTTCATGATGCATATGATGTAGCCAATTGTAGATCACTACACAACTAAATTGATCCACATAACCATTCATCATGTAGTTGATTTTCCACATAATTGAATTGTGTTTACATATGTCACAAAGTAAAATTTTATCCAATGGTATTCTTACACTCATTTCCATTTTAGATGCATATAAATGAATCAAATAGCCATATAGAGAGACATATCCAATTTCACCACATACCCAAATTATGTATCACATTACTCCATGTAATTGATTCATGTATGCATTTAATCTTTTTAGCCAATAGACATAGTAGGTAATTAAGTGGAATAGGTGATTTACACATACTTGATTTCATAACATATATTTTTAAATGGGAATATCATTTACATATTCAATAGATGTGTATAATTACTCGAAACATGGATTTCTTACATAATTGAATACCTCTTGTGCTTGATTTTATATACTTAGTAATATTTTCAGAAAAATTATAGAAATTTTATATTTTTGCCGAACAGACTAAAATAATGATAAAAACCTAATGAACACACATAAAAAAAACATTAGTAACATATTAAGGGTATTTGAGATCATGAAAACCTAAAGTTAATGGGATATGTTTGAAAATCATTTTTAGTCCAATAAAGACATCATTGATAGGTGTAAACTACTCTAATGGTAATTATCTTATTATTCATGAACAAAAGATGAGAAATTTTAATTAAATTGGTTTAATCATTAATAAAGATATAAAGAATATTAAGTGGGAAAAAACTCAAGGATAATATTCCTTGGTTTTATTTAATCTTCTAGAAAACATGTCATGAACATCTTCCTACCTTCCTATAAGAAACTAGAACATCCTTAACTTTTTATATTCAGATAATATGATTTGTTTGAATGTAAAACATATTATTTTCCATATATACTTTCTTATATATATTTCCAAAAATAAATATATCATGATAATTAATTATTCTATAAATGATAATATTGATATTATTTAACACATTCAAAATAGTTTCCATGTTATCTGTATGATTTTTTATAGGACCTCATTAAAATTTATGGTTTACATCATTACACAACATCCATTAACATTTATCTGTCCTATATGATGATTTTTTGATGTACCGATAATTACTCACATGGGTAAATAAATTTTTGAATTTGAGCACCCTTAAATATTATAAATAATAGAGAAATTATGTTCATTAAAAATTCCATATAAACCACCTTAAATTCCTCATCTATAGACCTAAAAATCACACATATTTAAAAGTGATGAAATATCACTGATGATTTTTGCTTTAAATTTGGACGAGGCCTAGTTAATCAGAAAATTCATAATGGGTCTGAACAATAAATGGATGGGAAAACATACATTAGCGCTTGAATCCAACTTTGAAAAGCCTTTGTTGCTAACTCTAAATCAGTGGAATAACATTATGTTGAGTATTCTTCAACCATGGATTTCTATTAATTAATCATATTATAATTTTCATCAAATATAAATGTGATTCCTCAACCATACTTTAATAGTATTCAAACCTATTATAGGATTTATCATACCTACCTCATGTACCTAGGAAAAACTCTCAAATATTTTATCATCTATACATAAACTAAATTTAACCACAGTCACACCAATTGTCCTTCATCATATAAGATAATAAATTTTCATGGCCAGGAATGAAGTTTTGGTAAATTATTTATAGAAAATTTCTGAAAACATATACAGAAACCATTTGATGGTAATTTTGAGAAAAATATACCCCTTTGGATTTGCTGAAAATTAAAAAAAACACAAAACATGATGAACTCCTTTATCCTTCATTATCTTTTAAAAATATTAGATTTTATAATTAAATCTTTATAGAAACATAACCATTAAGGTAGGTATCAATTAATCACTCTGAATTATCTCTACAACTATGCAAGATATTCTTATTTTTAGAAATATGAATTGAAGGAAAAAATAATCATGAACAGAAACCATGATATTAAAATATTCTGGACTTCATCCACCAACTTCTTACCCTTAATAGACACTTGAAAATCCCCATGGCCTTTATTGATAGGAAATAACACTCCTCTCTCTTTATTAACAAAATAATAGATTCACCCAAATTTTTTATTATCGATACTTGACCCACATTTTCAAGAACCCCATAACATCTCTAAAACATCACAAAATAAGGCTAAAAATCCAAGAATTTAACATAAGTGATTAACCGTACCATTTTCTTATGGGAAATTATAATGAGGTAGTTGGGTTTCCAACTCCACATAGTCTATGTTGTTGGGTTGAATTGCACTCCAAGAGGAAACTATTTCTTTTCAATGTTTTCCTTCAGTCAGACAACGGTCATGATACTAGACACATGATATTGAGTAAACAAATACATCAATTTCACCAAATATTTCTCAACCTTCTTATTTTGAATTGATATTTTATTTCACTATTCTTAGTCATTAAATTATGAATGGAATTTTTGATAAAATTTATATCCCCCATTTCATGAATATTTATAGAAATATGAGACACTATATTACCTATAATATCTCTAAGATATTTTTTCATCAATAAAAACATAGTACAAGCTTGAGTGGCTATAATATATTAATCCTCAACTATGTTTACAAATAAAAAATACTACTTCATACATTTATAAGAAATAAAATATCTTTTAAGATAAAATTTATCACCTGAGGTTGAACTCCCAATAACTACATAACCTACACAGTTGAAATTTTTTATCTCAATAATACATGGAAGAATTTGATTTGTTAAAATATAATAAAATAAAATTTATTATTTATATTTTGATTTATTCTTTACACAAAATGAATATTAATTTCAATGAAATATATTTGATAGAATTATTCAGAGTGTGAAAAAAATATCTTTACATGTTTCTATAAATTATATTATGCTCATAATAATCCCATTACAACAAGTAACAACAATCTTCCACCCTCATACATGGGAAATTTAATTTTGGTGGAAGTTGGAGTTGTTATAGGCCTTGATTCCACCATTTGAAACCATATTAGAACTTCTTATTCATATTATATTTGATAAATTCAACTTTCATCCTATATTTGGATCACTTGTAATTAAAGGAATAGTTTTCATTCACTAATTAAAAACATTTTTAATTGAAACCTCATATATTCTAAAATCGTCTTGAATTGAAATAAACACGATCCTCTAAAAATGATATAATCCACATATATAAGAACCAAATTATGATTCTCTTTTATAATGTAGAGGTTGTGAATAACCCTTCCCCAACGAAATTTAACCCTTTTTATTTTTTTATCCATCCCCAAATAATAGGACCTTTTATGTTTGTTCTCTACTGTATAATGATTTTTTTCATTTGAAGCACATTTTCAATATTTTTATCCATGAGAAACACATATGGGTTTTAAATTTAGAATTTCCCATTGATCATCATATTATTCTCTAAATACACGGAATTTTTTTTTCCTTTCCCATTATATTTCTCTTTCTTGAAAAAAATTTAAATATAACAAGATAATTTTTACTTGGTTTTAGGTTAATTATGTTCCATTAAAAGTTTGATAATTTTTAATTATTAACCCCAAAATTTTCACCTTGTTTGTGATATCAAGTGATTAATTCATATAACAAAAATTTCCGAGGAACCACCAAAAATAAAACATCATTCTAGAATAATAAATAAATATATGAAAGTACATCCTCATATTTGATGCTTTGGGTTTCATTATCCTAAACACATAAAATTGAACTACCACAAGTAAACATTATGATATTACCTTTGTATCTACTAGGTTTTTTAGAAAATCATACCCTTTTTGAATGAATCATATTTGTGACAGTTTTTATATACAAAAATGCAGAATTCACAATATCTATATCTCTTCACCCGATATTCCAAGAAATTGTTTCTTAAATGGAAAACCCATTTATGTTACAGGTGACTTTTTTATTCTTTTGATGGCATGGATTTTTATTCTTCACCAATAAGGTAGAGATTAAACTTATTTCTCTATCTTAGCATGATAATTATTACATCTCTTCTTTTAAAAGTGCATGAATTCTTATTAAAATCAAACTCATGCACTAAGTCACACTACTGACTATCACTTAGTAGGATATGAATAAGACATTCATCCAAGAGTATATTTGTTCATAAAATATCTTTTCTACTAACATTAGGATCTCTAGTTCCAGTAAAGCTAAATTATTTATCATTTAAAAAGAAAAAACACAATATTTATCATATTTTATGCTTATGATGAGATCATCATTTCCCATCATATGGTAATTGAATACGATATCCATTATCAAAATTTATGATCTATTTATTATTTAAATGAAATTTCAATAATATTCACCTTCTAAGATCTTCCCTTATTCACCTATAAATATATTTTAACTTATATTTATGATGAAAATGGGTTATACACTTCCACCCCTAGGGATTATTTTTCATTTTCCAAAATTGAAAACATATTTTTATTTTCCAGCATGTTTGAAGATAGTTCTATATTGTTTATTATTAATTTCATAGTCATTTTTCACCCCATCATTTTCATCCTTTAAGCACATAGAATAGATTTTTGACCAAACCATCACAAAAAAATAGTATCCATTAGAATCCTATGAAAATATAGATTTTTTATAATCTTTCTATTATCAATATAAATTTTCAATATAACACACATGTTTTGTGTGAAATAATTTTCCATATTGGTAACACATAATATTTTATATCATCATCTCATACATTGTAAGAACAATAGTGGTATTTTGAGAGTTTTTTAGAGACAATTTTCTTAGGGGTGTTGATTCTTTAGGATTACCACCAACTTTTTAAATTGTATTCTTACGATCTTGCTATAGAATATATATTACATTTTTCTTAAATTGTTTCACCTATGATAAATACACAACATATTTAAAAACATATTATTTTCATGACACTAAAACTTATGAAACCACATTATAAAATATTCTTCATGTTCATAAAATCTCATAAAAATTTTACTCAAATATTTAGTTATACAATTAATTATTCAGGTTGATTATTTTATTATAAATATAAATCTAACTATATTTTCTGAGCTTCTAGAAATTTTTTATATTAATTTTTTATTGAATACCTTCAGTTTTGACATTTTATCCCCCTATTTCTTATTTTAAATCATTGAGTTATATAAAAATTCATTCGATGTATTAATCTTAGCCATATATGTGCCAATTGATTGAATGTATACCTAAAATTATTCATGTAGATAAACTCTGCTCTAAAATAATTTATTTTTACTTTCTTTATCATTAAGGTTTTATTTTTCTACAACATCCACCCCAAAATCTTCATTTTGGTTTATACAGTTTTTAAACTTCTTCATATTTAGTCATATATGAGATATAATCATCTTGTGAGATTAAGTTTATTATTTATAATAGTTTCTTCTAAACATTGATCTTACCTTTAACATATTATATTGTATTCTTTTTAATGAATTTGTATTCCTCATTATTTATGAATTTTATTGCACAGGTAAATGAAATAAATTTTTTCCCATATATAAGGAAATAAAGTGGAATCATTACTTTGATTTTTTCCTTTTCATATTTTTATTTTAGTGGAAAAAATGATATAACCTCATTGAATTACTCACCTTCAGCACCTTCATTCATAAATAGTTTCTTATAATACTTAAATAGATACCCATAATAAAAAATATTTTTTCTAGATTCATTATATTTATTATTTATCCCATAAGTCATTAGGTCGATATGTAATCTATCAATTAATGTTAACATTTCCTATTTAATAACAACTTTTCAAGCTAAAGGAATCATCTATTTGAGAGGATACCAAGTACTTTGGATTTTTTTGGGTTAAAAATAATCCAAGAATACTTGGATACACTATATTTTAATGTCTTCAAAGAAGGAATAAGAGTTACATGGGTGGTTCATTCCTATTAATAAGACTTATGGTTATGCTAGATATTTTTATAGTCTAATAATATTTAAGGTATATGTTTTATTTTTTTTATTTCTATGAAATCATAAGGGTTATATCAGAGTTTCTTTCCATCTAACAAGGATTTAAATTTATGTTGGGGTTTATGGTTCCCTAAGAAGTATTAAGGTAATAGTAGAGTCTTTTTCTATCTAGGAATACTTAAGGTTATTTTTTGAGTGTATTAGTGTTTAATAGTTTTGGGAAAGGTCATATAAATAGAATCTAACACATCTCTATGATGGGAATCAAAACCAACATAGTTCCAGGCCATAGTTTATGTAATCTCACGAGGAATATTGTAAATATTAAGGTCTTATGATGAAGATTTATGGGGTTCTATTAATTTTCATAAAAATAGTTCTAGCATATATTATATTTTATATAAATATGACTAAGATCTTAGGTGTCTTTCAGGTTAAGGTTATATGACATAACCATGAGTGAAATGTGTTTATTAATATATTAGTTCAACACTTATTAATGAAATGAAAAAATATTTTTATATCAATAAATGAGATATGTATAAAATGGAAACACTAAATTAGTATTCCATTTTTAATATCAGCTAATACATTGATAAATAAATAGATGAATGATGACTAAAACCAAGGGAGGTGGGAAAATGAGTTAGAAAGTTTGTAATACACCTAATGAGGGGGACAAATTTAAGAAAATTTGAAGCCTACAATGCCAAAAAAATAATAAAGATTTCCACCCAAAAAGGATTCCTGATAATAGAATCATTAAAGGATCCCAAGTCAGAGCTGAATGATTGTGTGACTCTTAGAGAAAATCAGAAACATCATAAAAATAATTCTCCTAAAAATAGTTGGTGTGATCTTGAGTGGAGACACATTTAATGTCTCATTAATACGAATCATCCTAATTATCACAAGGGTACAATTTTTTCCATTAAATGATATCCAATAAGAGAAACTAGATTGTTATGTGTAATATTTAGTATTTTCAATTAATATTTCAATAAATATTATATATTATTCATATATCTAAATTTTATTAACCTAAAATTTATAAATATGTATATTTATGACTTAATTTGTATTATTTACTAAATAAATGTTTTCTAAAAAAATAAAGTCTAAATAAATAAAATAAATAAGATGAAGGTAACCTAGGAAGAAATAAATATCAAAAAACATAATACATTACATATGAAGAATAAATACACTCTATAAAATTATAAATTGAAAAATTGAAAAATAAAAACAAATAAAATTCATGATAACAATTTTTAAATCTATAGTGTCATTGTGTCCTAGAAATATAGAATCCATAAATAATACAAAAAAATGAAGCAAATCATTGAAAATATTATTTCAATTTTAAAAATTATAAATTAGAAACATTGAGATGAGTTTTATTGAATGATGAATAAAGGAAATAAGGGGTATTTATAAGATATATAGTACTTTATGATTGTTTTTGATATGATCATTAGAATAGTAATCTTGTCATTGAAATAGAATATTGGATGTTAAAATAGAAACCTAACCATCAGAGTATTAAAATAACTAGTAGAGTAAAGGTTTAATTAGTCCATAAATTATTTTTAGTGGAATCAAAACATTAACACTGATTATTAAATTATAATTAAATAATTACTCTATCAATTTATCCTAATATATATATGTGTAAATTTATAACAGAACAAATTTTACATTATTCAATAAAACACAAATTTTTATAACTGAATTAAACATTTAAATTATCTTATTTGGAAGTGTATTATAAAAAAATAGATTTATTTTTTTAAATAAACATATAGAAATTAGATAAATGTGTTATTTATTAAATTTTCAAAAAATAATATAATGCTGAGGTGAATTGTGAAATTTGAAAAAATAAAATATTATTATTACTTGTTAAATACATGAATAGTTACATCCTAGATGATTTGTGAAGCCATTATATTTTCACCAGAGACAGTAATTTCAATACAAGGTGATAATAATCAATAAGATTCATAGTCTTGGGAAAAAATGAAAAATTAGTCAATATATCATTCAAAAAAACACCCTTCCTTCATCTATAAATACCCACATCTTACACCCATTTCTCTTTAAATGAAAAATTATTTCCCCCCCTAAAATATACAAAATTTTATCTCCAAAACAACTATATGATTTTTTATAAGGCCCCGTCTAACCAAAAGGTTTACCATATATTCCTTAAGGTTAATACTATAATATTTTTTTCAAATTAAAAATCATACTATTAAAAATATAAGGATTTCATTTTTATTTATTCTCATTTCATTTTTATATTCCAATGTGTCATTATAAAAATATTAAATTATTTTTATAATTTCACTATATATTATTTATTAAATCTATATATATTAGTTTAATTTTATTTTTAAAAGAATCTTACACCATGGTAGGTTTCTATCACTTATGTGAGCAATGATGTTTTTTGTTACAAATTTTTATTTTTTTTTTGATCATTTATTTTGTCTGTAAGTATAATATTAACAATAAAATAATATGGTTCAAAAATTATAAAATTGATTTAGTATTATCAATTGTAAAAAACCGCAATGTTTAATTTAATCACTAAAAAATAAGCTTACAGAAATGTGTTTCGTTGTATTAAAATTTATTAAGTTAAAATGTATTATGTTCCAAAACATATTATTATGTATTGTAAGCTTGTTTTTATATTAAAAAAAAGCTTACAGAAACATAAAATGCATTAATTTTGAAAGTTCCGATTTTCAATTTTTTATCCTCCCCACGAAGAATAATTAAATTTAACATTAATTTATTTTTAATGTTCTATTATTAGTGCTTTTTATTATTATATAAAAAAATTTAAGTCATATCACCATTTTAAATTGATTTTTGAAAGTGATATATTTTAGTATTTGTTGAAAACATCTCCAAATGTTTTAAAAGATATTTTCAATACTTTACTTAAATTTTACTATCTACTTTTATCAAGATTGCTTTTAATGTAATTTGTTTATATTTAATTTTTCAACATGTTTCAATTTTTATACATATAATTTCAATACATCTATATTCCTGCATAAAAATATTTTTTATTTATTTACATAAATGTTTCATTAAAGCTAAGAAATTTATTTCCAAACAAATATTCAATTTATTATCTTCCACTAAATAGTTTTTATCAATATTAATATTAATTAATATTTGAAAATTTTAAAATTTCATATGTTTTATTTTCATGATGGTATATTTTTAACAAATGATTTAAATTAACAAAATTATCCTCTATATCAATATTCATGTTAGTATGTATTTGTGGTCTAATAGAAATTAAATCTCATTGAGAGAAATGATCCATCTATTCCTTTGGCTTACCAAATAATCATCTAAACATAATGACAATGTTTCTTCTGAGTTATTTCATTTGTAAATAAGTTATACTTTATTCTTTTTTTGAAAATATTTTACCAGCATTCCTATATATTCAATTTATCAGTGAAATTATTTAGTTGATTATTTATCCATTTATTCATTTTGATGTGAACACCCTAAACATCATTATCATTATTGACTTTTATTTTCAGAGATAACAACATTATTTCTTTTTATTACATTTATTATTTCCATGGGATAATAATTTGATATTTTTGAATTTATTATTATTTTTATATACATGTGTCCCACTATGTATGGATATATAATTATGTGATAGGTGGTCCTAGAATAACATATCTGTCAAATACGTTGGTTAAATATTCACATATCATGTGAAAACTATGTTTATAGGACATGAAAATATCATGTGAAAACTATGTTTATAGGACATGAAAATAAACTAAATCCAGTATGTTTATGGGAATAGGTAGTAAAACTAATATACTATGATATGGTAGTCTTGAAAACGAAAATTTACATATGATATGATTTTCTATATAAACACATGTCCCAAATTCCCAATTAATTACATCACCATTCATGATTATTATATAATGATTTTATATCATTATTCCATGTTATATATAATTAATTCATGATCATCCTTTATGTTTTTAGTTCAATATTAAATATTTGATGGTTATTCAGTTGTTTCTCATGTTAAATTATTATAATTTCATTATCTTATTCAGTTAATCAAGTTATTTATCCCATGATCATATATCTCACTTGATTATGATCTATTTACAAATCATATGTTTCACAATAATTATGCTTTACCCCTAACCAATAATTTGGGTTAACTTGTTTCTTACTTTATCACATTTAACCAGGTTAATATAGAAGTTAAAATAGTTATGATAAGTTAATAATATTTCTATGATAAAGGATTCAATTATATTTTTTCCATTATATAATATTTTTCTACAGTGTATGCATAATTCTAAATGATATTAATATTTTTATCATAGTAAGTGTTTTTAATTCAAGTGATGTTTGAAATTTATATATGATTAGAAATATATTCAATGGTTCAGTTATGGGGAATCTCATTTCTTATCAGAGTAGAATCTGGTTATATGTTGGGAATTAAAATTATATAAATATATGCATAAATTCATAGATAGATACCCATTTTCTATAGATTACTAGGTTAAGAATAATTAGTATTATTACGTAGGATTGATTTTTCTAACATATTTAATAAAATTTCAATTGAACATTTGAAATTTTCTGAATGACACTAGAGTTGTAGTGATACATGAACTCTAGTTCACCTCCACATATGGTAATGTTTACAAACTAGTAGAAAGTGTCCATGAACAATTTTGGGGATATTATAGTCTCTATGCCACTTAAAAAAGTAATATTTAAATATCTAAATAACATACACAATATAAATTCAATATATGTGTAAAGAATTATAGATTACTAAAAATCATAACAAAATAATACACATTGAGAAATAATATTTTGAAATATATGTCATCCAAAAAATATCCCAAAAGAGTTTTCACCAGTCTAGTTAAATATAAACATTAATTACAAGATAAGAAATTAGGATCCTATAATAACAGTCATACTCAACCCATCCTCCATCTCCAATAATTATCACAATTCTATAGTGTGATCAACTATGAAATAAGTATTTAGTCATATATAACAGCTATAAGTTCTGCATATGCACCATGGTACATGTACAAAGTGTAATAAATATATCTCAGTATGGTCACATAATGATCCCATAATATATGATTTTATATAAATGTATATTCTTGGGATATGTAAATAAAATAATACATAGTATATAATATTGCATATCAGGTTTCTGTGTGTTAATTAGGCCACCAAAAAACATAAATATACTTGATACAATCATGTTTGGGAGACCATTCCTATCACATTATAATGATATAAAAATATCATAAATATAAAGAAAAAATCAATTTGAATTGTTATTTTATAGAGTCACTCAGAGCCTATCAAATTATATTTATAATCCAAATACGTGGAAATGTTAAAAACACGTGTAGTTAAAAAACACCTCAAACCCCAAATCCCAGGGCATATCCCATATTGAATAAACTCAACATAGATTTTTTATGATATATGAACCTGATTCAGAGGATCAATACAACACATAAGTTCTCCTACATTATTTAAACACCCTAATATTAGGTAATTCCAATGGCCAATTGAGTATATAAGCAGCATATCCTTAGGAGGGAAACAAGGGATTCAATATCCCATATGAACCAGACCACACCATCATAAGGTAGGACACATGGGTAAACAAAAAAACCATAAGTCCATATAGAGGTGTGATATAAGGGAACCAACCTCTTTCACATTTCAAATCACACAATCACTATGTAGGTAACATTGATGATCAAAATAATAGGCATAGGATCCTAAAAATAGAAAAAATATACCCAAACATCTACACGAGATGTAACAAACCCATCATGGTAGGTCCAACAGTTGTCTTACATACTTATAATGGAACAATCTCACAAAAAACATAGGCTCAAATCCGATTAATCAACCAAAAACTAGTATAACTCGTGCGTCTCTACTAAGTCATCACCTGGTAACTAGTCTCTCATTAACTATTCATGTATCTCGAAGCACATATCGTAATCCTTCATGTAGTCTAGGTGAATCCCCTTACAAAAAGCCCCATAACATATGATATAATACATCAAAACCCTTGAAATACCCACCTTATTTATATTAAATAACAAACCAGTTCCCCTAACACAACCTAGTCCCGAATATCTGATACAATATTCATGAACATCCCACCAGTTTTCTAACTATCCCAACATTAGCCTAGACATAATAGTTAGTCCAGGTTCCCCTCGAATACCCAAATGAAAATATTGTTCATAATGAAAAAAACTATGAAATGAAAGAATAGTTAAGCCTCATAGAGACCCATTATTAAGATGTTAGAACAATCCCATAACACATTATTTGAATCCCAATAACATCTCATACTATTGAGATGTCCAAATTTTAATCTTTAGGACACTATCCTAATCACACTACACAAATACCTATAGAAAATTCCAAGACCATTTCTTAAACCAAAGACCCTAACAAACCAAAAATGGGTACTCCTAAATATAATAGAGATGTATGACTATCTCACCCATTGCCTGTAGGCCAAATAACAATATACCAACCCTATATTTTTTAGGAGATGAAACCTAGGATATCAAAACACATCATGATCCCTAAGACTCACTATGGTCCCCTTATGTATTAAATAAAATATTTTATACTTAAAAATGTAATCCCCATGAACTTCCAAGACATTGTAACATGATATTGAATTTACTCCAATCCTATGTTGTACTAGGACACCTAATTCTATAAATAGGTCCCTCACAATCCATATCAAAATTATGTATAGAAAATACAATAATAATGGAGTAATAATCCCCAGTCCATGTTCTTCAGGCTTCTTCCAAAATAGTTCCTAGACATGATAATCTCCCAAGACCCCATATCACTACATTACATGAAAATAATTAATTATAATTAGTTGAAATAAATTATATAAGTTAATCATATTTAGAATAACTATTTGAATCTCAATAAAAAATTATAATGGACTCTCAACATGACTAATGACATGAGTAATTCTTTTAACATCTTCATTAAAATGTTGGTATGTGAATCCTTGTTTTAGAGAATCATAAGTTTAAATCACCATAAACATGTTTATTGAAATATCAAATAGAGATAAGAGGTTTAAATTTATATAAAAGTGAAAATAATTCTCCTATTCAATGATATTATGTAATTATATGTTTTTATATTTTGTGGAAATAAATGGTGGTATAGAATATTTGGTGAACTCAGTTGAATGAATAATATTAAATAAAGAATCTAGAAGTTCAGCTGAACTAGAAATCGAGGCCAATATTTTTTCTGGAGATCAAAAGTGAAAACTCCATTTGGAGGGTCCCTAGGAATGTGGTATGGAAGTGTGACCATCATATCCTATTGAATATTCCTATTATAGTATCATGAACCTATAATCGATATTGTATCTATGAAAATATTATGTATCTGAATCACAAATAGTGTACATGAATAGTACACTGTGAATCCTAGGATTATAGTTTCTTAATCTTTATGCAATGAGTTCTTAATAATGGATTTGTCTGTTTCATGTAGTATTTGTAATTTTTATTGTAATAAGTTTAATTGGGTCCATTATTTCATCTAGGAAAACTCTTCAGTAGAAATTTTATCTATTGTGTCCATTTAATAATTTATATATTTCTATTTCGTATACTTATGTTTCATGTATTACTATTTCTATACTTTATTTTCATTATATGATTGTGATTTTATAAAATCTAATATTTTAGGTATACATAGTGTGGTGGATATGGTGTAATTTTTATCTAATTATGATACACCTAGTTGAGTGATAAGGTGAACATATTTTGGTATTACATGTGAGAATTTTTTGGTTTTATCAAAAATACAGATCAACATTTTTGGGGTATTCTCATAAAAATTTGTATTAGAGGGAGTTTAGTGCTTGATTTTTATCAGAAAAGTAGTATCTCATGCATGATATATAATGAAGGTATGATCCAAATTGATAAATTCTATAGATCAGTGTTTTCCTTATAGAGAATGTAGATTAAATATAATATTTTTAAAAATTCCATAAAAGTTATATTGTATGATGTGAAGCCATTATTAGTAGAGAATGATGAATGTGAATTTTTGTAAATAAATAATTTTTCCTCGATAATAATATATCTATAAATAATGATGCATTCAACATTTATGTGAAGAAAAATATAACATATATTCTAAAGGACCTTCCCAAATTTTATGAAAAGACAATGACCCTTAACAAATCTTTCATGTTTTGATGATATTTTGGTTTATGGTTGTAAGAAGGAGAAATAGTGGTAGATCTTGTGAATAATTGAAATATTATTTGTGATCATATCTAATATTTTAAGGGAATTATTTTGATAACATAATGGTTGTGTGATAGTTATCACCATTACTAGAGTTATGGGATACCATGGTTACTGAAATCAATAACACATGTGCTAAAATTGATCTAGTGTTATAAGATATCTAAAATATGTTCTTTGATTATGAACATAATAGATATTATGTTAAGGAACCTATTTTTCATTCACTCGATACTAATGGAAATGGAAGACCACCCCATTGGAAATATAAAAAAACCAACTAAATAAAAGTCTCATAAATAAAGACATAGAAAGTTGGGTAGTCTTAGTCCTATATTTATAAATGTGCAAATAAAAGACATATAAAGAATGAATAAATGAATATTAAGGGAAACAAATGAAAGGAATCAAGATTTTGATTTTAGATCTAGTTAACTCATTCGTAAATAGAAAAAAAAATATATGCTAGCCGTAAACACTCCAATAGAAGATCATGTTATTTTCTCTGAAGCATCTTATGAGTAAACTAGAAATAAATGGCATATAGTCAATTATGTATCTAGGGGTTTTTTTGAATATCCATATGAAATATATTGAATCTTGAGAAGTTATTTGAAAATGAGATGTAATTATCTATATAAATTATGAAGGTATATTTATGTTAATTTTCCTTTATTGAATATTTTGTTTTTGGAGGATTCATATTTTTGTTAGACCAATTGATGATACATGTATGGAACTATATTTTCATATGGAGTATGGAAGGTTATCTATGGAACCAAAACGGTTTTAGAAGGAGTAAAATATGGTAATATTTACTTGACTAGATAATTGGAGGTGAATTCATTTTTTTGGAAGTATAAATTATCATGATCAGGAGGGTTGGAACATTATCATAAGTAACACCAATGAGAAGAATTTTAATGTTTAAAATCTAAGGGTATATTAAATATTAATGAAATATAAATTTTAATTGGTGTTTGTGTTTAGTTCTAGGAAATCAAATAATAGTTTCCTTAAAATTAGACCGTTGAATGTTTAGGAATGGGAAGTTATATCATGTACGCTCAATATTTAGAGAACTTCTCCTCTACAATAATTTAGTAATTTACTTTAATTTCATATTTTCATTGGTGATGATAAATGTAAATTATGGATTTATTCCTGGAATATATTCTTGATTTATTTTATGTTCTTACTTAGTGAAAGGAATTGGATGATTTTGAATTTGGATAGATGTTGAAGTGAATCTAAATAAGAAATAGTGGTGAATATATTGGATGAAAGTTTCATATCATCATCCAAAAGGAAGGGAAAATACATGACAGGATAGTGATAGAAATTATCAATTTCAATGAAATTGTTGAGATATTGAAAATTACATTGACAAAGATACATTTATGTATGAAATTTCATTGAGAATATCCTATGGTGATTTTGGTGGAGGAAATAAACAAAACACATATCACACCAATAGAATTCCAACATCATAATTAGGTAATAAAATTTTAAAGGATTTATTTTATGGAAAACTTTTAGTTTATAATATGTACATGTAAATGTAAATGATATAGATAAACATTAATAAAAATCCAATTTTTTCCATGGTAATGAATTTGAATAATTTTGATATTTTATATCAAATGGTAAAAGGAAACAAAACATTAGATGTGGGGATATCAACTTCAATAAATTGGTTCCACAGAATGACTAGAAATCATATGTGAATGAAGTTAATGAAAGGTTTAATATTGACGTCTATATTAATAAGGGTTTTGGTATAATGTATAAATTAGAGAACTCATATATCAGTAATGGAATCACTAGAAATATATATGTATGACTATAAGAAATAGAATAAAGTTCATGTGTTGATTATACTCTAGTAGGAGTCATATGTGTTTGAGATATGGAAATCTGAGTACTAGTTGTATAGTTACAAGATGAAAGAACAAAGTTGAGTAATGCAGTTCATCTAATTCAATTGAGGAGATCAATAAGAATCTAGTGGCTAGTTTAATTTTATGGGTTTGAGATTAATTTTATACTCAAATTCGATAAAAGAGAATGTAAAAATAATAAGGAAGAAACTTCAATAAATAACACATAATAGTGGGATTCATCCATGTATGAGTAGATGTATTTATAAAAATTCAATAGAACATGGGATATGGATGAAATTTTAGAGGGTAAAAAGGCCCTTGAAAATTCGTGGGACTACCAGATTAAAAAATTTAATTACATTAATGAATGATAAAAATCAATAATGGTTATTAAGGCTATTCAATAGAATTAAGGCGTTTACTTATCAAAATATTTTCAAGGACAATAAAACATTAAACCATATGAATAATTTTAAGTCTGATAGAATCATAAAATTTGTTTCTAGACAAGATGGATGTTATGATATGTTTCATTCATGGTGATTTAGATGAGTAATGTTTTATGAAGAAATCTATATGTGTATTGTATGTTGAGGAATATAATTTCGTATATAGATTGAATAAATGATAGTATGGCATGATGTATTCATGATGATAGAGGAATTAAAAATTACACTAGTCCTTACCGAAATAAGGAATCAATAAAAGTAAAAATAATCGTTTATATTATTGTAATCAATGGGGGGAGGATAATTTCATTATTTTTACATTTTATGTTGCTATAATGTTTTTGTTTATAATAAAGGTTAGAAAGATTAAGAAATTGTATATTAAGTTCTTGAACATTTCGATGGTCAATGATCTATGTAAATATAAGATAATATTGTGGATGGGAATATAAATTAATAAAAATAATTTAATTTTTTTCTATCTATGAATGTTTATATATGAGAAATCATTGATAGGGTTGTAAAGGAAGAATATAAACATTTGTCTACTCATGTTTATAGACACTATAAATTATCTAAATTATATTTACATATAATTGAATAATAAATTTATTACATAGATTGGGTACCTTATTATTTATATATAGTATGTTTAATTTATGAAATTATTTATACTTAATTATAAGTTGTATTTGTTACGATAGTTTTGAGAATATTAATCGAAAACCACAAAAATGATTATTGGGAATATGTTAAGTGGATCCTTTAATATTTGAAATGAATAGAATATTAGTCTATTTTTTTTAGGAAGGAAGATACTATGGAAGGATTTATTTATGATGATTATTCTATAGATTGAGATAGATTGAATAGAGAATTATATTTTTAATTAATATATATAGGAATAGAAATGATTTAGATATCATGGATGTAATAAAGTGTTACATAATTACAGGGGAAGCGTAATATATTATTGAAATAGAAGCCGAAAATGTGATAATTTGGTTGATGAAATTTTAATGATATTTGAACAAAATCATATAGGACAAAGTATTCCTATGATAAATAAAGTGAAATTAAAATGATTAGTAATACAAATTTCAATGGAAGGAAGAAATAATATCAACCTAAAGTAAAAATTCATCAAAAAAATCTAGAGAAGAATTTTTTAGATCTATAAAATATCAATGTTAGAAAAATGGGAATAGATAGGTTTTATAAGAATTTATCTTAGGAATAAATGAGGTAACCTCATGACTCGGGGCGAGGGATTTTTGAATAAGATAAGGGGAGGATCGCTACATATTTAGGAATAGTGAAGTATATTATTTGTTTGAAGTTTCCTTAAATTATTCCCAAGAATCACTCTATAAATGTGATATTTTATGGATGTAAATCCTTTTATTATGGAATTAGAATTCCATATATCTATAAATATTTTTACTGTAATATAGGTTAGTGGTATGAGGCTAGACTCAATGAACATGAAATTAATTTTTTTCTATTTAGTGGTAGATAGTGAACTAGAATTTTATACTATCCAATAATTGAAAATATGATCCCAAATATTCAGTTCACTCTATAGAATGATGTCTCCTGAATGAACACCCTAAATTTTTTCATGAGTATGAAGTTGAGGTCAACATTTTTATATGAAATCGAAAATGAAAATTCCATATAGAGGATCACTAAGAATCTGATATGGATGTTTAATTGGAATAAACCATTGGATTTTCCTAGAAATTTATTGGGGACTAACACTAAATAATTTATATATTAAAAAACAACTTATACTTACCAAAAAAATCTTTTTGTAATTACATGGTTTATTAAATGATTATATTTTGTTAAGAATTCCATAATGAGTTCTCACTTTTATATTTTTCAGTTACCTATAATCATTGTGTGTCCCTTAATATAATATTTTGCTGTTGTTAATCCCTTAAATGTTGAAAAAATCATCTATTTTACATTAATATCTTTTTCCATTTACTAATTTATGTAAGTAATTTTTTTACATTTATATCATGTATTTACATTTTTTTAATATCTATTTCTTTCTCTATTTTTCAGTTTCATTAAAGTTATGTATAAGGCCAACATTATTTTTTAGGTATGGTGTAGTTTCTTCATGCTTTTGGTACACTTAGTCAAGGTCATAGAGACTATAGTATGTTATATATAAATGTTACATCATTTCATAGAAAAATTTAATAAATTTCGTAATAATACTTGCTCAAGGATCTTAAAGGATTGATGTATTTAGAAACTAGATATATAATCATATTATTTCATAAAATATATTTAACATATCCCATAAATATCTTCTTATACATACCCCTCTAGACATATCGTACATAGGATCTCCCATCAAAACATGGGGAAGGAAAACAAAATCATGTGTGGCCACATATTCTTAGTAAGAGTAAACAAGATAGATATCAATCATAAAAAATCATAAGATAGTCCAACATGTATGATTACATCAACAAGATCATATTCATAATATAATAGATTCATACATAGTAAATCAGATATTATAAAGTCCTAAATCATGTCATATCTAGAATCATGATCAATTATGGTGGAAAAGAAATATTCATCATTCAGGGGTCATAATATTGTCATGTTGCTTCATAATCATATGAAATCATAATATTGCAAACATAGTTATTCCCCATCATTTACATGCATAATATTGTAACCATATCAAGATTAAACTAGAGTAACACATAAAAATGTGATCATATCTATTTGTAATCATGTCCATTATTTTTTGTGATCATAACGACAAACAATCATATTCACACATTTTTGTGTGTGCATATCTAGAATAAATCATCATCATATCACGAGATACCAAAAATTAAATTACCTAATTCGTTGGTGGGATATATCGTACACAACCATTACTTAATCATAACCCATTCATATTTATTCAATAAGATCATAGAATATTCTACATACCATCATTAAAAAAACTGTGCAAAATAAAAAGGTTTCATAAACATATCATCATCATAATCAAAGGCAATCCATATAATGAATTTGGATGCTATCATTGGATTACATCCTCATGAAATCATAAGTAACATCAAATTATTTTATTATAGATGCAAAAACGATTCAAAATATCATTGGAATATTTCTTGAGGAAAATACCCTTTTCAGTTTTAAATAACTTTTTTAAAATATAAAATTTTCAAAATCATATGTAAATTATTTTATATGAAAATAACCATGGGATATTATAAATATTGGTTCAAAGAAAAGAGTAGTCATGATGGAGGGAAAAGTTATTCATGTGTTATAAGTCAAAACAAATATTTTATTCCCACCATTGGTTAAAAGTATATTTTTTTGAAAATGATAAGATGATTCCTTTTAAAACACATTATAGAAAGTCAAATATGGGTGAAAATATATTTAATAAATCATTGGATAATAGTGGAAATATTCATGAAAGGATTTTAATCAAAATAATGACATGGAATAAAAAACATCCTGACTATAGATGTCACGACCCGTCCTTGGGGCCCGTGCCATGACTACCCCAAGACCGCCTTCCATAGGCCAGGGGCTGGCGTCTAGCACCAAAGGCATAAATCCCAAAAAAAGGGAAGGTATTGCATTTACGAAACGATAACACACACAAACAGAGTACAAGAAGAAGCTACACTAAGTAAATCAGTATAAAAAACGTGCTGAATGTATGAGGGGATGAAAATACAAGCCCAAAATAAAGATACAGCTACAACTGAAAGTAAAGTACATCTCAAAGGACAAGAGATGAAAGGTGAAAAACAGCTCCTGGATCGTCCTCCGGGTTCCTACCTGAAGGGTAGGTACAGATTTCCTCCTCAGTACTCCACGTCTGTCCGTCTCCTCCAGGTACCGACTCGTCGCGAGATCCACCTCCGGGTACTAACTCGTCATGAGATCCACCTCCAGGTACCGACTCATCGTGAGATCCACCTACAGGTACCGTCTAGCTGCACAAGCCTCAACCACGATCTGTGATATCTGTCGTCTACAACAAACACAACGAGGTGCGGGCATAGCCCTTGCAGGGTTGAGTATACGATACTCAGTAGGGACCCCAAGACCCTCATGGTCTCACTAAATCCAACAAGGATAATCACAAATAAAGTTCTCAACAGACAACCCATACTTAGGTATGAGCCCATACTTATACCTATGTTACCAAGTAACCCATCTCAGCCACGAGGTATCACACAGATATGAAGTCGACGGATAACCACTACTGAGGTATATGACCATACATATATGTAAGTTATCTAGTAACCCATCTCAATCATGGGGAAAACACAAAGGTCAATGACTCATCACAAACCAGGATATTCATTATCGAAACCGTAACTGCTGAAGAGCTCCCTCTCTGACGAGTATAGTGATCCTGTCACGACTCCGAGGTACTGCTCACTAACCTAAGACTGCTGAGGTACTCCTCTTGTTGAGTACCGTGGGTCTTCCACCTCACAAAGTAGTGCTCCTCCACCATGGGTCTACCACCTCACACAATAGTGCTCCCCCTCATAGCCTATAAGGGTACTCCTCCTCTCGAGTACCGCAGGTCTGCCACCTCAAAAATTAGTGCTCCTCCACCATGGGTCTGCCACCTCACAAAGTAGTGCTCCCCACTAGGCTATGCAAGTCACTCCGAATCAAATCGGACAAGCAGTCATCAGGTCTCAGCCAGCTACACGGTCTCCGTACTCCGTACGCTCGTCTCTGGGAGGGCCCGCTCCACGAGCTACAGGTCGATACTCCAAGTATTACAAAGTCCCATGAAGAATTATCTCAAAGGACCGCCTCGTCATAGGGGTCTCAACGCAACAAACGGCGCGTCAATCGGATGCTCGGTCTGTGAGTTATTAACCTTTTCGTACCAGGGGCCCGGTTGGTTTCGTGTACGAACCAACCTGGCCATATCTCAATTGTACCCCAAACTCACATAGGGTATACTCATAGGGACTATTTCTCAACGTGATCACCAACACCGCTGACGGTTCGTCAAACGGACGTCCGGTCTGAAAGTTATCGGATTTTCTGTTCCAAGGGCCCGGTTGGATTTCGGGTACAATCCAACCCGTCCATACTCCAACTATGTCCAAACCTCATGTGATGTATACCAAAAGATCCATCTCACCGAAATGAATCCAACAAAGTCGACTTTATGTCATTCGGACGTCCGGAACTCAAGCTATAAACGTTTCCGCTCCGAGGGCCCGGTTGGTTTCGGGTTCGAACCATCCCAGCCATACCCAAAATTCTCCTAAACCTTTAGTGTAATATACGGAAACGACCGTCTCGATCCAAGGATCGCATCGCCACTGACGGTGCGCCAATCGGAGGTCCACAACCCATGTAACAGGCGTTTGAACGAATCTGCCCGCTTTTAGGGGGCTTTGGGCCCAGACCGACCCGGCCCAAGACACCCTGGGTCGGCCCGAACCGGGTCGACCCAACCCGGGTCTGGGTCCGACCCACTTGGGTGCGGTCCAGCCCAGCAGACGGCCAGGCCCAGCGGCTGGGCGCCCTGGCCCAACTCGAGCGGCCCGGCTCGGCTGGGCGCTCGGTCTGCGACCGAGCGGCGCGAAGGGGGGGGGGGGGGGGGGCTGCCCCCTCCCCTTGTAACGGCCACCCCACATGGGGGGACCGCCTCTCCATGATCGGGGTTTACGACCCCCAGAATTCTGAATGGCCGGCCGGTGCCGCCACCGCGGGACCCCGCGGTCCCACCCCCAAGCGCCGACAACCGGTTTATCCAGCCGCCTCCAGGTCTTTCGCCGCGGCCAAAGGGTCATGGAACTTGATGCTCCAGTGGATGGGGAGTCTGGCCACCCCCTGTCGGTGACCGCCGCGGCCCTTCTTCGACCGGCATGGCGCATCGGCGCCACGCCCCTCCATCGCGCCCCCTTCTCCGGCCACTGCCTCTTTCGGCCTTAACGGCGCGGCGCGACGGCGCCGCGCTCCTTTGTCGCGGTTCCCGAATTTCCGCGTGGTGCGACGACATTGTGCCATCTCCATTCCAATCCACAATGAAGGACAACAGTAAAAAGGGAGGAGGGTCGACCGTGTTTGTGCGATCCGACCCCATCTCGTTAATCGATAGCAAGTGGCTAAAAGATTAACGATGAACGCCCAAATATTCACGAACATAAAATCAAACCCCTACCTCGAAGAAGGCATTCTTTGGTGTCGCGGTAGACGGCGTCGTTCCGTCAACATTGGGAAGGATGAAGGCGAGGGTGGCGTCGGCGTTCTTCGTGTTCTTCGTTGGAGAGGATATGATTTCCCCAAGTGTTGGGCGTCACAATACTTTACCAGCGCTTTGTCGCTTGGTGAAGTCGTCCCAAAACCTTCTCCCAAGCTCCCTATATATAGGAGAGGGCGAGAGGTATGTAACCATCGTGGAATTTATGACAGTTCATTTATTTGGAACCTTCCTAATTTCCAACGATGCAGTTACTTAATTTAAAAAGGGGTCGGGCGAATTAAATTGCATTGGCGCAATTTAAGAGGTGCGTTGACACTAATTAAGAGTGGAGGATGCGAAGAAGCTTTCCCCACATAGCCTGCATCAAAAAATATGACATGGATCAATTTTATGTTGATACATAAAATTAATTAAAAACAATTAATTTCTCATCGACACATCAAATTAAATCACAAAAATTAATTTTTACGTCAACCCATAAAATTAACTGACAACAATTAATTTTACGTCAACTCATAAAATTAATTGAGAGAAATTAATTTTACATCGACACATAAAATTAATAGAAAAATATTAATTTTACGTCGACCCATAAAATTAATTCAGGGAAATTAATTTTACTTCGACATATAAAATTAATTTATGGGGGGTTTGAGAGGTTTACTCTCCCTCCCTATTAAATGGGGGGTTAGGGTGTGACGGTTCCACCACCAACTCCCAAGTGGAGCTTCTAACCACTTTATCCGCACTGCATTTGTTTAAAAAAATAAAATAAATTATTCACTTATTTTATTTTATTAACCCACGTAAAACCCCAAAAACTAACTTTCATACCCGATCATCCGCCGTTGAGGTGAAAGTCTTCTTATGTGAATATCAGCACTATGAGTCCAACGGTGCCCTCAGAATTCAATTCCGAGCACCGGTTCAAAAGTTATAAAACTCTGCTTGTACGTTTACTGAACGTACCCAAATAAAAGTTCAGAAAATTATTATCAGTCACCCTCGACCCACTATGGTCAAGGTTAGGCTCTTCCTTGGAGAAACACGCCCCAACGAACTCAACGGTACTCTTGGATTTTCAATTCGAGTTACCGTTTAGATGTTATGAATTTTACAATTAAATAATTATCACTTAATTATTTTATTTATGGCCAAAAACTAACTTTATCAGGTGGCTCGCACCAGCTAATGTTAGTATCTGCTTTGGTCATTTCGGTATATTACACTCATGGTTTCGGGGAACTTTGGGTATGACCGGGTTGGTTCGAACCCGAAACCAACCGGGCCCTCGGAGCAGAAATGCTTATAGCTTGAGTTCCAGACATCCGAATGACGTGCGGTCGACTTTGTTGGATTTCTTTTGGTGAGACGGATCTTTTGGTATAAATCACCTGAGGTTTGGATGCAGTTGGAGTATGGCTGGGTTGGATTGTACCCGAAATCCAATCGGGCCCCTGGAACGGAAAAGCCAATAACTTTTAGACCAGACGTCCGTTTGACGAACCGTCAACGACATTGGTGATCACGTTGAGAAATGGTCCCTATGAGTATACCCTATGTGAGTTTGGGGTATAGTTGAGATACGGTTGGGTTTGTTCTTACACAAAACTAACGGGGCCCCTGGGACGAAAACGCTAATAACTCAAAGACCGGGCATCTGATTGACGCGCCGTCTAATGCGTTGAGACCCCTATGATGAGGCGGTCCTTTGAGATACTACTTAGTGGGACTTTGTGATACTTGGAGTATCGACCTTTAGCTCGTGGAGCAGACCCTCCTGGAGACGAGCGTACGGAGTACGAAGACCGTGTAGCTGGCTGAGTCCTGATGACTGCTTCTCCGATTTGATTCAGAGTGACTTGCATAGCCCAGTGGGGAGCACTACTTTGTGTGGTGGCAGACCCATGGCGGAGGACCACTACTTTGTGAGGTGGCAGACCCGCGGTACTCGACAGGAGGAGTACCTCTATAGGCTATGAGGGGGAGCACTACTGTGTGAGGTGGCAGACCCATGGCGGAGGAGCACTACTTTGTTAGGTGGATGACTCGCGTTACTCGATAGGAGGAGTACCTAAACAGTTTTAGGTTAGTGACCAGTACCTCAGAGTTGTGACAGGATCACTATACTTGTCAGAGACAGAGCTCTTCAGCAGTTACGGTTTCAATAATGAAAATCCTATTTTGAGGTGAGTCATTGACCTTTGTGTTTTCCTCATGATTGAGATGGGTTACTAGATAACTTATGTATATGTATGGGCATATAACTAAGTAGTGGTTATCTGTTGACTTCATATCTGTGTGATACCTCGTGGCTAAGATGGGTTACTTGGTAACTTAGGTATAAGTATGGGCTTATACCTAAGTAAGGGTTATATGTTGACAAATTTCTTTGTGATTATCCTTGTTATATTTAGTGAGACCTTGAGGGTCTCAGGGTCCCTACTGAGTATCGTATACTCACCCCTACACGGGCTTTGCCCGCACCTCGATTCGTTGGTTGTAGACGACGAACATCAATTATAGTGGTTAAGGCTTGTAGAGTTGGACGGTACTCGGAGGTGGATCTCACGACGAGTCAGTAACCGGAGGTGGATCTCACGACGAGTCGGTACCCGGAGGTGAATCTCATGACGAGTCGATACCCGGAGGAGATGGATAGACGTGGAGTACTGGGGAGGATATCTGTACCTACCCTTCCGGTAGGAACCTGGAGGACGATCCAGGAGCTGCTTGTCACCTTTCAGCTATTTTCCTTTGAGTTGTACTTTACTTTCAGTTGTAGCTGTATCTTTCTTTTGGGGTTGTATTTCTGGCCCCTCGTACTTTCAACATGTTTGTAATACTGCTTTACTTAGTGTAGCTTCTGCTTGTACTCTGTTTGTGTGTGCTTTCGTTTCGTAAAGGCAATGCCTTCCCTTTTTTTTGGGATTTACGCCTTTGGTGCTAGTCGCCAGCCCCTGGCCTATGGAAGGCGGGCTTGTGGTATTCATGACACGGGCCCCAAGGACAGGTCGTGACAATTGGTATCAGAGGAGTCGGTTCTACCGCAGAACTTATAACTCTGATATTTCTTTTCTATTAACCAATAGTGTTAAGAGTACTGAGTGTGGTTTTCAGTTCAGGGAGTCCAGTGATGGTGTGGGCGACTGATGTATCCATATACTAGGACCCTGAACTCTAATTATCTGACTCAGTCCACGAAAACAATAATTTCATGTGTGTCTTAAAATGTTTTCCCCTTAAAGGGCTCAAACCAGATCATCTCACTAGGTATACTCGTTTGACCGTCTCACGTATTTGTCTTTCAGGATGTCTTTCCATGGATGACCAGCTAGAGCCCAGAGGGATGTACGTACTGATAGCCTGCTGAGCGACGATTCCTCAGTACAGGGCCCTGTTACAATTGAGGCACCAACGGAGGCACCAACGATACTACCATACGTTGGGCCACTGATGCCACCAGCCCCAGCTGCAGGCGATGCACACCGCTTGAGCACGCTGCATGAGTTACAGCGCTAGTGGCCACCCAGTTTTCGGGGAGAGACAGACCCAAAGGCGGCTGAGGATTGGCTGGAGGCTGTGGTGGGCGTTTTCAGGATAGTGGGTACACCAGCAGACTTCATGATGATCTTTACTGCTAGCCTCCTTCAGGAAGCAGCAGGTAGATAGTGGAGACGAATTATCTAGTGTTTTGATGAGATGACCTTCACATGGGGAGACTAGTTTGAGACCTTCTTTAGAGTGGAGTTCATACCAGTGACTCTACACTCCGAGAATTCTCGAGAGCTATTGCATTTGTCGTAGGATTTTCCATCAGTAGTCAAGTCATCTTTAGGCAGTAGACAGATGATGCTGGGGTCCAAGAGGACCAGACCAGCAGGTGGGCGACCTCGGGATACAGGTTTGGTTGTGCGAGGCACACGAAATAGAGCCATCCATACGAGGAGTAGGAAGTGTTATGAATGCGGCAGGAAGGGTCACCTAGCACATGTCTATCCGACCCCCCGCACAGTTGATCCACAAGCATTGGAGGAGCTACCAAGACAGATCAGTGGTGGGTGCTTGAGCAATAGCCAAGCAGTGGACAAGGAAGTAGAGCTCTAGAAGCAGGTGGACAAGAGCGGAACTAGTGGATTCCTTTTTGTCCCTTGTATTTATAGTTCCATGTTTCTTTTGTATTTGTGTCTTTTTACTTCGAGCTGCAGTAATAAAAGACACTTATCTTTGTGATGTTTGCTTTCTAGTCCATCTGTTTGGTTGATACTGAGAGGTCCCGGTTAAAAACTGTCGGCTTGACCCTCACTTTTGAGATACCTACTAGAGGAGAACCAGTGACCACACACTGATGCCGACAGTGTGACTCAAACCTTGGAGGCGAGAGTAACGGTTGGATCTCTTGGTATTAGCATCGAGGCCTTTTGACGTCATCCTTGGTATGTATTAGTATCATCCATGTCGGGATTGACTGTATTAGGCAAAGAACGTGGTTCATCCAGGGGATGAGACCAGATTTCTCTTATCGGTAAAGAATAAATCTTAGCAGCTCTTATAGGACCAGAGAAGTTTCAGGACATCCAGGAGGTGGAGACCACTAGAGTTTGAGGATGGAGACCACGTTTTCTTATGGGTCTCACCTCGACGTGGATTACAGATTTTTGGATGGGGTGACAAGTTATCTTCGTGCTTCATCGGACCCTTCTAGGTCCTCAACAGGGTAGGTGAGGCGGTTTACCGCTTGACCCATCCAACTCAGTTGCCCCAGGTTCACGACGTTTTTCCACATATCTTAGCTGAATAGATACGTCCACGACCTGATGCATATCATCGACTATGGGGAGCTGAACATCGATGACAGGGAAACTTTTGTGTAGGTCCCGGTGGAGATAGAGGATCGAAAGGAGTGGGTCCTATGTGGATGGTCGATTCCTCTAGTGCGCATCAGATGGCGGCATGGGAACCTCCAAGAGAGCACATGGGAGCGGTAGGTTTAGATGCGTGCACAATACCCCTTTTTTGTTTCCCTAATTTTTGATGTAGATTTACGGGGATGTAAAGCCCTGAGGTGAGAGTAATGTAAAGACCCGTAAATTTCAAGGAATTTTTTTTATATTCTTTGGAATTTTACGAGTACGCAGTTTCTGACGACACCCAATTCTGAGTCCCGGTGTGCCTGGAATAATTTTCTGAAATTTTGTTAAGCTTAAATTAACGCGGGTAAGCAGTGTTCCTGAAAAATTGGAATAACTCTTAAACGGTTACTCGGATCAGAAATCCGAGGACTCCTTTGTTCTCTAGTTGACAGTTTTACCCTAGGCATGACTTAAGTTTAGTCGGCGCAGGCCTCCTGCGAGAAAACCCGAAAATGACATATCCGTAAATAAAAAAATTAAATAAGTTATTTTATTTTTTAAATGCTTATAACTCACAAACGGAAACTCGGATTAAAAATCTGAGACCACCGCTGAACTCGTGAGGGTATACTTCCCTTAAGTAGATACTAACTTTGGCCGGTTCAAGCCACCTGAGAAAGTTAGTTTTTGGCCGTAAATAAAATAATTAAGTGACAATTATTTTATTGTAAAATTAGTAACTTCTAAACGGTAACTTGAATTGAAAATCCTGGTTTGAGCTGAGTCATTGACCTTTGTGTTTTCTTCATGATTGAGATGGGTTACTAGATAACATACGTATATGTATGAGCATATACCTAAGTAGTGGTTATCCGTCGACTTCATATCTGTGTGATACCTCGTGGCTGAGATGAGTTACTTGGTAACTTAGGTATAAGTATGAGCTTATACCTAAGTAAGGATTTTCTGTTGAGAACTTTTTTTGTGATTATCCTTGTTGGATTTAGTGAGACCTTGAGGGTCTCAGGGTCCCTACTGAGTATCATATACTCACACATGCACGAGCTTTGCCCGCACCTCGTTGTGTTGGTTACAGACGATGGACATCACTGATCGTGGTTGAGGCTTGTAGAGCTAGACTGTACCCGAGGGTGGATCTCATGATGATTCGGTACCCGTAGGTGGATCTCACAATGAGTCGGTACCCGAAGGTGGATCTAACAACGAGTCGGTACCCGGAGGAGGCGGATAGACGTGGAGTGCTGAGGAGGACATCTGTACCTACTATTTAGGTAGGAACCCGTAGGACGATCCAGGAGCTTCTTGTCACCTTTCAGCTGTTGTCCTTTGAGTTGTACTTTATTTTCATTTTTAGATGTATCTTTCTTTTGGGCTTGTATTTCTATCCCCTCGTACTTTTAGCACATTTGTTATACTTCTTTACTTAGTGAAGCTTTTCCTTGTACTCTATTTGTGTGTGATTTCGTTTAATAAAGGAAATGACTTCCCTTTTTTTGGGATTTACGCCTTTGGTGCTAGTCGCCAGCCCCTGGCCTATGGAAGGCGGGCTTGGGGTAGTCACGGCATGGGCCCCAAGGATGGGTCATGACAATAGAGGAAATAATTTCAATGTTTCTTGAAGAAATTTCTCAATAACTGTTTCTCAGAGTAGGACACTCAAGAGGGGGTGAATTGAGTTCCTATAAAAATTTCCGTTAATTGTTTTTTAAAATAATCCCCAAATTTTAAAAACATGATAGCTCAGTTAATCAAAGTAGTAAATTTATAATAGTATGGATGTTCAATTAATTTCTCAAAAGATTTCTTATTTCTTAGTTATAAAAATATGATATATTGATATAATTTTTGTAACTAATTTACAAAACCAAAACAATTATAAATACTATCCAAGACTAACTATCAAAGTGAAACCAAGTTTTCTAAAATATGTGTTAAAACAGAATAAAATAAATTTGGAAACATAGAAGATTAAAATAAGAGTTTCAATCTTAAGGTGAGACTTAGTCCTCTCCACTAGGTTATCACCTACCACCAAGAAATATATATAATGCTTTTATCCATACCCTAGATCGAGGTTTAGACAAAAGTATAGAAACATTCCAGATCACAAGACATCTGCAATAGTTTTTCATGGGAACTAAAATATCGAGGTCACATTGGACCTCTACCATAGTTTTACATGGGATATAAAAAGTGTTAAAAGATGTTACTATGATGATATCTTATATCCATCAGTTCAGTGTAGGAGACAGTGTGTGTTTAATAGAAAGATGAACACACTGCTTGAAATGTAGTACAAATCCACAAAAAAGAGAGGTAAATAAAGATATAGAGTTTAGAATGCTATTAGTGTAGTGAAATGAAGCCCTGGACTCTTTGGATGTAGAAGATATGAATATTGAGTCTTTTTCTGGAAACAGACACTGAAACAAAGTGTCATTGGGGCATTGTGTTATGGTTTCTAGGAAGATGGGATTATCCTCCATATATTTTTTATGCTGAAATGACGATTGAAGCTTTGATGAACATAAATCATCCTTTAGTTCATATCTAGTAGTACTGAGAGTTCTTCATGTGTTCTTCTGCTTGGTATGGTATCTTTGTATGAATGTTCTTTTTGTTATTCTCTTCTTCTATGCAACTCATTCTCCCAACATTCATTTTATTTTTGGTGTCTTGTATTTACCAACAAGGAGCATGTGGAGCTACCTAATACCTCATGCTATCCACTAACATAGTCATTAATGTTGTCTGCAAAAATAATTTATTTAATTAGTAGAATTAAAACACTCAAATAAGACTATTAGGGGAAATTTTAAATAAAAGAAAATTTAAATAGATTGTATGTTACTCCTCTATTGATGAGTCATTCTACGAGTGACTCCTTCTATTAGTGATTCCTTCTGTTTGTTTCAGTTACTCATTCTTTCGGTGATTCATTATGTCAGTATCTCAATACATCAGTGACTCAATGTGTTGGTGACTCATTTTGTTTTATCACTGATTCATTCATTCCTTTGGTGTCTCAATTGTACTTTTGTTGAGTCATCGATCAGTTAGTCAAGCTGTACTATCAATGAGACATTCCTTCTACTAGTGAGAAACTTCTTCTTTCGATGTCTCATTTATACTGTCTGTGAGAAATTTACTTCTGTTAGTCTTAGAAGAACTGTCTATGTTAGTGACTCGTACTTAACCTCTTTTTCTGTTTTAACTTCTTTATAACATGAATATACACAAAATGTGTTAAATGAATATTTGATCATAAATAATCATAATTAAATATATTTAAAATTAAATAAACATGATTGAAATGATTGGACATGATTTGACATGATTTGACATGATTTGTGATTATTAAAACCATTAAAATTGGAGAGGGGAAAAATATCCCCCTTTTTATGATAATAAATCATGACATTATAATGTACAATCAGTTGATGAAGAATACAGTCATTTTACTTTTTATCTACCATTTCATATTTCCATAATAATTATTGATAATGTTCATATGTAACAAAAGGTAAAAAGTAATAATGCCTTGTTTGTTCTACCCATATGGGATTATCAAAAAGAATAAAGATATGAACGAAGAAAATGAAATAAGGAAAGAGGCATAACAAAAATAATGGAAAATAAAGATCATTGAATTTCAAAATGAGTTTACAATATAGTTTAGTGTAATAAAACAAATGTAAAATCAGGAAGAACTGTCCAAAAGTGATCCAAACTACTCATTGGGATCTTGTTTTTCATTTCCACTATTAGAAGGATCAATAATAGGTTCATTGGAAGAAGGATAAGAGACTGAAGGATCTTAATGATTTCTCAAGGGAGGAAGTATAATGGATTTAGGAATAAAAAGTTCCAGGGTAGGTTTGGTTGAACCAAGAGGATGAATATCCTTTGTGATGATAGGCCAGATCTAGATAAAGTTCTGAAAAAATGGACCTAGACTGAGGCTGAGGTGGAAAAAAGGTACCAGGACAGGCTAATGAAGTCAAAGACGGTCTAAGATATGTAGAAATAGGAACTACTATGTCTTTAATCTGAACATGGAGATAGGTATTCAACAAATTTATGAAATTTTTGATTATCTCCCCACCATATTGCATTTCCATTTCATAATTTTTCTTATTATCCATAAAATTTTCCAGAAGACGTGTGAAGTCCATTAATTTTTGAACTTGATCCTTAAATTCTCGAGTAAATGGAGGAAACTTCAGATTCTCTTACAAATATTTTAAGTGGTTAGTCAAATGATTCATAGGGTAATTTCTTCTGATATAAGTACTAATTATCTTTGTTAGTTATTCTTGAGTAGAAAATGCTTCCTTGGTATAAAATATGAACATGTCACGCACACGATCAATGTTATTCTAATTTTTTTCAAGGATTTCAAGACCAGAAGCACCAATCAAAGATCAAATCTCTTCTCAGACTATAGATCTGACCATTTTACTATCTTAAGATTAAGAAGACTTATCAGAGTTAGAAGGAATAACAGGGGATGAGGTGTGTTCATTAAGAGCTTTAAGCACTATCTCCAAACATCCTTTATACTTAGTGGTTAACCCATTTATGGAAGAAACTAGTGTCGTTATCTCATTATCAAGATTTGAATTTTTCTCAACAATCCTTTCAACCATTGAAATTAATTTTGGTTGACTCTTACCTATAAACTTCTCTGAAATGTTGGCTACATTAGTCTCACTCACACCAACTGCCTGAGATGGAGCAGGAGAAAAATACATATACTATCTCATCTCTTTAATCGATTCCATTAAAGAGTTTACTTCATCACCTGGAGTAGGCATGGACACAACATGAGTGTGAATAGATTCCAAGATAACTGAGTATACTTCTTCTTTTAAAATCTCAAAACACACCTTAGTGACATAGTAAATTGAAGGTATCTAAGCCATTGATTCTCTTAGAATGGGCGCAAACACCTCATCATATGAATCCTCATATTCCAAACCTAGATCTAAATATACAAGATGCATTTCCCATTCAGACATAATATCATCATATAAAGGAATGTGAGTGTCAAGTCTCACTCATTTAGCTTGATTCTCCCCCTTATCTTGAGATCTTCTAAATTGAAGCTCCCCATCAACCAGATCTCTTCTTATTTTCTACTCCCCCTCATTTTGAGATATTTTTCTAGAATAAAATAAATGAGGCACTAGGATTATTTGAGATTTCAATTCTCTTTGAACATCAACCACTGCCACTTCTACAGTATCAACTACTTGAGAAAAAGTAGCGTCTATAATGGGTTCCTGAATTAGAGTACCATCCATCTCTATAGTAGCATCTTGATCATCACTAAGATGATTAAATCCATTTTTAATTCTGTTTATTTCATCCTCTCTATTATTTCCATCATTTCCATAATCCTACTCTTGCTCACTTATAAAGACACTAATTTTTTTTATTATTCACTTCATAATACACTTTCTATTTCTACTTATTCTTATTTTTTATCTCCTTCTTCTCATTATTCTTATGAATCATATTTAGAACCACTAGACTCGCTCTCATACTCCAAAATCCCAAAAAATTATTTCACTTCATCTCCATTGTCTCCAAGAGTTGGTTCATCTGAAGGTAAGGCCATAGGTGGACTAAAAGGTCCATATGATATATCTTTTAGAGCTTAAGTGGTGTTAGGGTCACCTATATGATCAATAGGAGACCCTTGGTCTCTATTAGGTGTAGCAACCTCTTCCTCATCTGTAAAAATAGGATCAGCATCTTCTGGTCCAAGACCAAGATCTACTAAATCTTTTAGCCTAATAGGATGGTCCACTGGGTTGAATTTTTAATAAAACGTATTCTCATAACCAACATATTCCTTCTTCTATCATTTCTAAGGGATTTTCCTAATCTTACATATCTCTTTAATAAAGAAAATTCCACTTAAATATGAAACTGATTCATTACCTTCATCCATACATCCTTTTACTTGTAGTATGGATGAGATCATCCTTAGGTGAAATAAGGAATTAGTCTTACAGTAACACTTAATTATATCACTGATTTACAATATAAGGTATCTTCATAGATTCACTTTGATTCTTTTCTTCAATAGGTACACTAGGTACACATCTTGGTACTTAAAGGATGCCAAGTCCCATTTCCTGGGGAAAATTTGGTGCTGAATAAACTTGAAAAAAAGTATACTCTCCCAATATAGTTTAATCGCAATAGGAATAATGTCTCATCATTCCCAGTTAGCTCCTTTAGAGTTGTATCATAGAAAAATATTTCACTTGTAGGTGGACTACTTCCCCAAAATTCATCAAATATTCCTTCATGTGGAACCTTGAGGCATTCTGCCTAATGTCTAGAGGAAAATTAAATTCTCCTTAATTTAACTAAATATTTGATCCAACATACCTCACTTCCTTCTAAAATAAATTCATCATTTATCTAGAATTCATGGACAAGATTTAGGTAATATGACCTCTCATTATTTGAAAACTAGTCCAGACAAACCAGGGTTTGTATTACCTTTAATAAGGGAGACTTAATCTCTAAAAGACATTATGCAAAAATTCCCTTCTATGGTGTGACTAAAAGATTTTCAAGAGATAGATTGACAAGCTAAGAATTACTATATAATCCTCTATGCATATTAGTAGGTTGCGACTTATCTACAGATTCTTCTTCGAGTGTACGCTTCATCCTTTCCAATTCTGATAGTTTGGTTGATAGTTGGAAGGTGAAAGTTCGAGGGTAAAGAGAAACAACAGAAGAGTGTAAGGATTATTGGAGAGGGTGATTAGTAGAGTGGATCACCTAGAATTTATATCATTTAGGGAATTAGATATTTTTAATTCATAAACCTAGTTCAAAAAAATAAATGAAACAATTTCATTTTTTATAGACATAAAACAGATAAAAAAATGGGTTATATTGGTGTCATCATGCAATATTGGCATGTCACTATCGATGTCAGCATGAAAATATTAGCATGACACTATCAGTGTTGGAATTAAAGTATCTACATGACACTATCTGTGTTGTCATTACAAAGTGTCGATGTTGGCATTACATAGTTTCAACATGGAAAATGTTTCGGTGTCAGCAAGATGTTGTTTACATGACATTGTCTGTGTGGTCATGACATCTGCGAATGATTTTTCACAAATAGTTATCAATATATGGTCCTTACAAATTAATCATCCCTCATTTCTATTTTATGTAATTAATTATTTTAGTGTTTAATGGCATTGTGAATATGACATCAAATTGATATTCAGTACCAATAAACTCTAGAGTCGTATCAACTTTTTGATAATGATATCTCAAAAAGTGATGTCTTAAATCAATATGATTTTTTCTATAAAAATAAAAGAGATTCTTAGAGATGTGAATAACACTTTTATTATCATAGTTTATAGGGACATGCCTTAATTGATATCCATAGTCTAGTAAAGTGTGTTTTATCCACAAAATCTGAGCACAAAAACTACCATCAGATATGTATTCAACTTCTATAGTAGATAATGAAACATAATATTTCTTCTTACCACAACATGAAACTAGAGACTTTCCCAAAAAGTAAAATTTTCCAAAGGTTCTCATTCTATCTATCATAAAATCACCAAAATCATCATTATAATAACTCAATAAATGGAAAAGTTTTCCCTCTAGGATAGAACAATCCTAAGTTGGTAGTATATTTTATGTATTTGAAAGTTCTTTTAAGAAACTTTTGATGAGATTATTTTTAGTTATCTTGAAAACTCTCTCTCTCTCTCACAATCAACATAATGTTAGTCATACTAGCGGTTAAGTAGTCTAACCTCCCAATCATTCCTTTGTAAGTGGTTTGATTAACAGATTTACCATTTTCATCAAGATCCAACATACATGTGGTACTCATTGAAGTATCACTACTTTTTGTACCATCAAAGACTATCCTTTTTCAAATATCTTTATTATATTTACTTTGATTTAAAATAATACCTTCTTTATTTTCAATGATTTTATATCCTAGAAAGAATTTGAGTTCCTCCCTTAATCTCATTTCAAAATAATTCTGCATCATTTTTAAAAAATCAACACATAAATAATTTTTTTAAGATCAAAAAATAATATCATCTATATGAATTTTAAATAGTAAAAAATATTTATAAATCCATTTTATAATACTTTTAGGATCAGAAATACCCTTTGTAAAATATTTGGAAATATGAAAACTACTTTTTTAGTCATACCATGATATTGGAGCTTGTGTTAAACCATAAAAACCATTCTTTAATTTAAAAACATGATTTGGAAAATGAGGGTTTGTAAAACCTAGGGGGTTTTCAACAAAAACATCCTCAAATATATACCCATTTAGGAATGTACTCGTAACATCCATTTGATATAGCTTGAAATTTAGATGTGTTGCATATGCAAGCATGATTATAATTTCCTCAAGTCTAGCAATAGGTGAAATAATTTTTTCATAGTCAATCCCTTTTTCTTGACTATAACCTTGTGCAACCAATCTAGATTTATTTTATAAAATATTAACAACTTCATCTAACTTATTTATATACACCCTCTTAGTGCGTATAGTCAAGGTGTCTTTGGGTCTATCTACAAGTGTCCAAACATTATTTCTTTCAAACTGATTTAATTCTACATGCATATCCATTACTGAAAATTTATCATTTATCACATCATTAATAATTTTAGGATCAAGAGGTGACAAGAAATATTGATATTCAACCTAATTTCTGAGATAATCACTAGTCGGTGTCTATTTTTATAGGTTTCTAACTACAACATCTAAAGGTTTGTTATTAAGGGATCTTGTAGGTCTAGAGAATGAAGGGCTGGTTATTTCAGGTTCATTAGTAGGATTGTATTCATCATGATTGGATTCTAGAGAATTCCCTGAACTGGATGATATAACAGGTTGCTAATAGTAGGGCTAGATGATTTTTTATTTATTTACAATATTTGACAGATCGTCATCAATATTTTCTAAGGAGGTATTGAGTTTATGTGGGTTCGTTTCCTAAAATTTGACATGTACAAGATCATCTATACACTTAGATATTTTATAAAGTACTCTATAGGATTTACTAGATATTGAATAACCTGGAAATATTCCTTCATCACTTTTGGATTCAATTTTTTCAATATTTCTCTTTGTATTAAGGGTATAGAATTTCCAACCAAAAACATTAAAGTAATTAACCTTGAGGTTTCTATTGTTGTATAGCTTATCAAGGGTTCTCTTAAAAATTGGTCTGATTAAGAATCTATTAATTATATAACAAGCTATATTGATATATTTATCCCAAAAATAAATAGGTAATTCATATTCATTATGTATAGTCCATACTATCTCTTTTAAGGATTTATTTCCTCTTTTTATAATACCATTTGGCTAAGGTATCCTAAGAGTATAGAAGTTATTACTATAACCATTTTGTGAGAAAAAAGTATTAAAACTCTTGGTTTTAAAACTCATAATCAAGGTTAACTATTAAGTTTTTAATTTTATAACCACATAGGTTTCCACTATTCTAGAATACTTGGTAAAATAAGATAAATATTTACTTTTGTGAGCTAAAAAAATCTCCAAGTATATCTAGAATAGTCATCTACTAGAACATATACATAGTACTTACCATTTTGACTTGAAAATCTATATTTTATAAACAAATGCATTTGAACCAAATCAATAGGTTGGGAATTTCAAACTTATTTATTTAGTTTGAATGTTATTTTATGTTTTTTTCACTTTTAATAAGGATTATAGATTTTATATTTGGAAACTAAAGTTTAGATAGATCTTTGACTAACCCTTTCCTGTCAATCTTTCTAATTGAACGAATATTAAAATGTCCTAATTTCATATGCTAGAGCCATGAATCTTTATTAAAGAAACCTAATCATGGGAAATTTTAGGATACTAAATAATCTATGTTTATGTAAAAACATCTTCATTTCTATGAGAAGTAAATACTAACTCATTTTTAGAATTAAAAACATTTCATGCATCATGTTCCAATTTATCATTAAAACCATCATCACATAGTTGAGAGATACTGAGAGGATTGTACTTTAATTCAAAAAAAATTATATTAGAAAGTAAAACAAAACTAGAGTTACCAATATGGAAAAGGCCAATGATTTTTTAATTTTAATTGTCACCATACGTGACATGTCCACCTTCAATATTTATCATATTTTTGAAGCATGAAAAATCTTTTATCATGTGTTAGGAATATCCACTATCCATGTACCATAGAATTCTACTGGAGATCTTCAAAAATATTTATAACAAAAAAATATAACTCAAGAAATGATTTTGGTACCCATATTTGATTGGGTCTAGTAACATTAGAGATAAGATCATTGGGAACACACATTTTTTCATGGGTTTCCTATAAAATGATTGTAAAGTATTAGAAAAATAAACTTTATTTGGTCTAGAAAAATTGAAATAGTAGAATATATTTCTTGGATGGATCTTACATACAATTTTATAAAACTAGGAATAAAATTGGATTTTCTATATTTAGATCAAAAATTGGTTCTGATAAAATTTCTTTTACCAAGTTGATTGAAAATACCACTACTTCTTTTGGGCGAAACCTACTTACCAATAATTTGAACCAGGATATATTTTCAATTTGTAAAATTTTCTAAATACTTTTTCATTTGATCATTGGAGAATTTATGATCATTGGAGAATTTATGATCATTGTTTTATTTGATCAATTGAGCATTCATTTACTTTTCTATGGTAGGCTCATATTCAATATCATAGGTAAGAGAATACTGTTTATTTAAAGACTTATATTTATACTAAATTTCATTGAATGTATCTTAAAGAATTTAGAAATGTTCAATAATTTTCTCTAGTCAAATGTTTATAATCCCTTTCATCTCTAGAATAATAACAATTACGTACTAGAGACTCAAGGGTTTCCTCAAATGTTTTTTCATGAAACACATGTTTTCCTTGTCACCTTTCTCATCATGTGATAATTTTAACTCACTAGAGCTATCCTTAGAAGCACTCCAGGTGGCCTTAATTGACTTCTTCTATCTTTTAACATTGTGCTCACATTTGTTATTATATTTTAACTCAGGACAGTCATACTTTACATGTAAACTCTTCTTATATTCATAACAAACTATTTCATTTGAGTTATCATTCATTTTATAATACTTTTTATAGTTTCCCTTATTATCATATTTACCTTTGTACATGGGATTCCTGGAAAACTTCTTCTTTATATAAATATTCATCAATCTTATGAATAACTAAGAAATTTACTCATCACTTTATGATGGTGAATGTTCATCACTTTTATTTTCAAAATGAATTTTAAACATTTCCACTTCTTTATTTTTGGAAGTAGTGGTTTTAAAAGCCACCAACATTTTCTTTTTTTCATCTTCCACCTCCTTATTGACTACTAATTCTTCCACATACATCATAAAATTTACTATCATCTCCTTAACTATAAACATAATGATATCATAGTATTCTCTAATTGATACTGAGGTTCCTGTCCACCTTTTGGGTAGACATCTATGTAGTTGCAGGTTTTTTTCTTTGGAACTAATTGGATTTCCAAGAGATCTCATTGTATTGAATATCTCATTGAAACTACGATAGATATCAGAAATGGGTTCATTAGGATTCATCATAATGTTATCATATTTAACAGTATAGGTATTAAGTCTCATTTCTTTTGAATTTGTGGTTCCTTCGTGTGAAATAGATAAGTTATCCTAAATTTCATAAGAATATTTACATACAGAAATTATTTTAAATTCTTCATCCCCTGAAGCACAAAATAAAGCATTCATGTATTTATAATTAATATTGTAATCAGTTTTTGTGGAATTGATCCATGTAGTTATTGGTGTGTTTGGTATGTTATACTTATCTTCTTTTATATTCCAAATATCAAACCTCATGTTTTCTAGGTGCATTTTCATCTAAATTTTCCATTTGGAATAATTTGTAACATTAATGTAGGCATGTTTATTTATAGCAAAAACTTCCTATCTAATATCCACAATAAAAGATAAATAATTTAATTAAAGGCAATACAAATGTATAACTAATAGGTATTTATAAATATTTAAAACATAACTTAAAATCATATTTGAAAATATTTGAAAATATCAGTTTAAAAAAACCATTTGATACCAAATGGTTGTCAGAGTAGGACACTAAAGAGGGGGTGAATTCAGTTTCTATAAAAATATCTGTTGAAAACATTATATAAATGAATACCCCAAGATAAAAACTAAGAATTCCAAGTTAATCACAGTAGTAAATTTATAATAGTATGGTTGTTCAATTAAATTCTCAGAAGAATGACTATTTCTAATTTATAACAATATGAGATATTGATATAACTTATAAAAATAATTTACTAAAACAAAACAGTTATAAATACTAGGCAAGTCTAACTATCAATGATAAACCTAGATTTTTGAAATATGAGTTAAAATAGAGTAAACTAAATTTTAAAATACAGAAAATTAAAACAAGAGGTTTAGTTTCGAGTAAAGACTTAGTCCTCTCCACTTAGTGATCACCTAAAAACAAGAAATATTTATAATTATTTATTCACACCTTGGATTGTGGTTTAAACAACAATATACAAACATTCCAGGTCATAAGACCTCTACCATAGTTCTTTATGGGAACTAAAATAGCCTGGTCAAACACGACCTATACCATAGTTCTACGTGGGATATAACAGTTGTAAAAAGATGTTTGTGTAAGGATATCTTGTATCCTTCAGTTCAATGCAAGTGGCAGTGTGTTTTTAACAGACAGACGCAAACACTCCTCAAAATGTAGTAAAAATGAACAAAAATGAGCAGGAAATAAAGAGATAGTGTTTATAATTATCTAAGTGTTATGAAATGTAGCTTTGTACTCTATATATTTAGTAGATGTGATGAGTGGGTCCTTTTCTGAAAAAATACACTGAAATAGAGTGTCGTTGGAGCTCTATGTTCTAGTTTCCGGGAAGATGGGATTATCATCCTTAGTGTTTGATTTCTGCAAGGATTATTGAAGCTTTAATACACAACTATGTTGCTTTAGTTCATATCTAGTAGGAATGAGAGTTCTTCGTTTTTTTCTGCATGGTCTAGTATCTCTGTTCATATGTTATTTTTATTATTCTCTTCTTCTTTGAAACTCATGCGCTATGATTTCATTTTATTTTTGGTGTCTTTTATTAGCCGATAAGGAGCATGTGGAGGTAGCTTGTACCTCTTACTATCCAATTTCATAAGAATTAATGTTTTCTGTAAAAGGCATTAAATTAATCAGTGGAATTAAAATAGTCAAATATGACCATTACAGTTAATTTAAAATAAAAGAAAATTTAAAACAGTATTTCAGTGTCTCCTCTATGGATAAGAAATTTTATTAGTGACTCCTTCTATCAGTGAGTCCTTCTATTGTAATAAATGATTAATTCTATTAGTGAGTCATTCTTTTAGTATCTCCATGCGTCAGTGACTCAATGTGTTAGGGAATCATTTTGTTCTGTCAGTGAGACATTCTTTCTCTCGATGTATCATTTGTATTGTCTGTGAGTCATCTATCGGTGAGTCGTGTTATACTTTCTGCGACACATTCCTTCTGTCGGTGTCTTATTTGTACTGTGGATGAGACATTTAATTATATCGATGCCTTGGTTGAACTGTCAGTGTCTGTGACTCATACTTAGCCATTTTTTTGTTTTAACTGTATACTAACATGAATATACACAGAATGTTCTAAATACATATTTGATCATATATAATAATAAATAATAATATTTAAAGTTAAATAAACATTATTAAAATTATTGGACATGATTTTACATGAACAAAATTATTGGTCATGATTTGAAATGATTTGTGATTATTAAAATCATTAAAATTGGAGAGGGGCCAAGAATAACTTTAATCCTAGAGAGGGGAAAATAGAAATATCACCTAAAAATTAATTGAAAAATTATATGGGATTAAAATTAATGTATATATAATATAATGAACATATAATTTTCCTCAATTTAAATTCAATCGTAAATAGTCCTAGTTATAATTAGATTGACACATAAATCCTTTACCTCAAGTCCTATATGGCTTCCTAAAGCTTCATAACTATAGTATAATAAATATATATTTACTACACAAATTTTATAAAACCATATTAAAATATATCATATGAAATATTATTTATTTATTTCATCTAATCACTTTTTATTAATTTTTCATTTTTAATGTCACCATTCTAGGAAATATTTGTTTTGTTTTCTGTGCAAGTTTTGGTTTGATAGTTACAATAAAAAAACTATGATCATGACTATAATATATCCAAAATTTGGATATTGTAAAAAGTATCAAATTTAATCCTTATATACATGTTTATATCTACTAATATAAATTATTTAGTAATATAAATTTCATCACTTCAGGATTATAGTAATTAGTATGTACACATAGGTGATGTTTTCCACCTTTTGATACATGAAATAAAATAAAGGTAAATAATAATTCACTATTATTGAACACGTATTATATTATAAATAACCTATATAAATATTAAATCCATCACAATATACAACCATGACATCCAGTGATGGAAATTGAATCAAATTACTATGTGGAGGTTATAATCAAGATGTACACATGAGTGATACTTTCAATTACCATTCGATAGAAAGATGTAGAAAATTATTACCAAATAATCATTTTTAAATATAAGATATTGATGATAATTTATTAATAATTTTATGAGGGATACAATTTATTTAGAAGAAGTATAATAAGAAATAATATTTTAATTAATTACATAATATTATTTCCTTTGAATTTAGTGACCTCCTTGTTTTACACATTAAGCCTTCATAAGACGGTCTTAGTAGAATAATTGCATCTATAGGATGAAGGTAATGGATATAGGAATTCATTATAGAGTTTATTGACTGAGGTAGTGTTAAAAAATTAAAAATTTAGGGTAGGATTGTCCCTTTAATCAGTTAGGAAAATAGAACACTTGGTACTACTTAAATGATTACACAGTATATTTATAATAATCATGTAATGTGGAAAAAAGATACCCATATTTGAAGATATGTTATAATAGGTTATAAATAAAATTAACCTATAAAATTTATATATGTTTTAGAAAACTTTTAAGCCATAAATTCACGTTAAATAACATTAAATATGTTTTAACCTTAATCAGGATAACTTAGGTTTTTTACTGTAACCACTTAATTATATGACAAAAATTCAATAGGGCCTTCTATTTTTTGGGAAATGATGATTAAAAATTTTGATTCAATTTTATCATATTAAATTTCTATTATATAAAGAATTTAATTTTAATATAAGAACAAATAACACATGAAAAAAATATTTTTAGGAAAATACTTGATTTATGCGTAAACTTTTTTTCACATCGAAATCAAGTGAAAATTATATTTAGAAGATTATATTTAATTTTTAATAAATAAATAGGGAATTTTATACATCTAGAAAAATATATAAAATAATATCCCCTTACAACCATAGATTTAAATTAATAGACCCAAATATATTTTTTAGAGGGAATAAAATATAACTTTTTTCCCCAAAAGTCAAGCATGGGTTCCCAAATTGAAAATATAGTTTCAAAATAAATTATTTAACTCCTTTGAAATATACTTGGTTATAATTGTTTACAATTTATTTAGTCATTCTACATTCTAATAATATCATAAAAGTAATTGTTTTTTAGAATAAAAATTTTCACTATTGACATCAAAATCAATCATTTTAGAAAAATAACGAAAATTCACTCTTAAATAATTTTTTTAAAAAATTCAATAATGATATCCATTTTAGAAAAAAAATAAAATTGGTTGTAATTAGTAAGAATTTATATAATCAAAATTCAATAATACCATTTTTGAATAAAATGTATTTTCCAAGCACAAAATTGTAACACCCTGAGATTTTATGAGATAGATTATTTTTAATTTCTTTGGTGTCTTATGTTATACGCTACACCAAGATTATCTTGCGCTATACAAAACACCGCATTATCTTGTAGTATACACAACACTATTTTTGTCTTGTATTGTAAACAATTTTATATTATTTTGATAGAATTAATTTCACACAACATTGAGTATAGATTTTCTTAAATTTATAAATGAACCAAGTTTGGATTATGTTATATTCAACACCAAAGTAATCTTGCACTACACATAACACTGACTTGGCTTGCGTTACACACAAGAGAAACTTTCCTCGATAGCTTGTATTGTATGCAATACCGAGTTTCACTAAACAATGATATATTAATAAAATTTTATATAAACTAACTATTATGAATATTATTAAACACATTTTGAATTATCATTCATCCTACACATGATATGAGAGAAAAATAAAATTTTTGGAAAAAAGAAGTTTTTTTCAAAAAACAAATACAGTTTTGTCACCTTTTGATTTCGAACCCATTTTAAATATAGTTTTTGACAAGTATATAAGTTAATTTTGAAAAAATAAATTTCTTTTTTGGAATCAGGATTTAAAAAATTACACTGGATAATTTTTTTGATATTTTTCTCATAACATTCATATTTTGATGAATAGTAAAAATACGCTAAACTTTACATAAAAAAAACTTTTTTCATCCAGATAATTTATATAGTTAAATTATAATATTGAGCGGTTTTAAAGTATAAATAGAATATATTTTTAACATTTAATATAATTTATGTCATTATCATTAATTTTACATTGAATTAATAGGTAAAAACATTTCAATATTTTGTGAGGTTTTAACTTTTAAAACCTGTTTTCCCAACAACGGGATTAATTTTAAATTAATCACTACAACTTCTGTGCTTTGAATTTTGAAAAACGGATTCCATATTTGGAATCATAAGGTCCAAATTTTGTAAATAGGTAACTTTTATTTTTATACAATATGTATTGTAAGTTCAGTAAATATTTTATTTACCATGGATAAAGGGTAAATTTACTAAATAAGGGTAAAAAACTAATACTATAATAATATTAAATTACCCTAACATGTGTTCTAACCCTATGGGATGATACAGGTCCGACCATGGTAATAATTGGGTCTATTTTGGGACCCTTTGAAGCCACTTGTATGTGAAAATGACATTTTATTGCTTTTAATTTAATATTAAGGAAAATATATTCTAGACATATATATTTTAATAAAATATTTTTTATATGGGGTTATATAAGTGATATATTCAACTATAAATATTCATTAGAAAGATAAAAAATATTTTCCATATCATGATATTTTATTTGTAATTTTTCGACTTTAGATAAATAACTTTAATTTTGACACAAGGATGATGCAATGATTACTTCATTAATAAAGGATTCAAATAAATGAAATTATAAATATTAAAACAAATGTAAATTTGTTATTTTAATGTAATACAAGAATTTTCTGGATAAAATTGACATATTATCTTTTATTTAATTCCTTATATTGTAAGTAATAAATTTGTTATAATTTTTTTAAAAAGTCAAGTATGAATAGTGTCCAAAATTCACACAATTCATAACTTAAAACATAAAATAGTTTATTAAATGATATTAAATTACTAAAAAAATAATAATTGGGAAAATGGTTAATATAAGTCCAAATATGTCATAAATATTTTTTTTAGTTCTTTTGACATTATATGGTAATTACATTAACCCACAATGTGTAAATAACATGATATCATAGTAAGAGTAAAGGGTAAAATAAGGGTTAAACAAAAAAGATAAAGATAAAAATATTCAAAACTTGTCAAATAATTATGGGATGATGGCTATTAGAACCAAAATAATATTTTCATAGAAATAAATATGTTTTCAACTATTTTAAATATAAATTGAATTTATAATAAATTAATATTTTTGAACTTTCTTAAAGTGACCCTCTCATCTCTTATAAAAGGGAACCTCCTCCCTCTCATATTCACTCCATTTTTAGAATTCATGCTCGTCCAAACCCTGATCATTTATATTCTCATCTTACCTAGTGACATTATAGAGGTTCTGGTCTTCTTAAAATACAAACTCTAGTTCCCTAAGAAAAAATTTAAAGGAGGCACGTCGAGGAAGAGGTAATATCTTCTACCGAGTCCTTCAAATTTATTTTTTCTTCTACTTCATCTTATTTAGTTGTTTAATTATAAAGTAAAAACATAAGTATCACTCATATACTGATATTTTATTATAAATATTAAAAAAAACTTATTTAACCTTCTATCCATCCTATGAAAAATGAAATCATCGTGCGTGCGTACATACAAATTACCGTCTCCACGCCGTTGGGTAATCTGTTTTTCACCACCACCTTACTTAGATGGGTATAATAGAATAAATAATAAATATATATGATAATTATAACATTATAACAATTATGATATATTCTACACCATACACTTCAATACCATTCAATAATTTTGGGAACGATATCATCGCTCGTGCGTACGTACAACTTATCATCTCCACTACAAGATGAGATTCATTCTCCATGCTAACCATTAAAGAATGATTATAAAGTATATGTAATAAACAATCATGAAATATATGACAAAATAATGAAACTAGATTTATTTATATATATATATATGTGATTTACTTACTTACATCCAATTCAATAAGAAAATGAAAACAACGTTCATGCATACGTACAACCTACCGTCTCCACGAACAATGTATTCCATTCCATTTATCTATTATATATATATATATATTTATATACTGAATAAATAAGAAATAAATAAATCATCTTTTACATTCTGTAAGTAAGTAAATGCGGATCTATGTAATCATTTTAAGAGTAACAATCCCAAACACGTACAATAAATGAAACAATTATTACCCAAAACGTTGCTTTAACATGGAATTGACAAATGATCAGGTAATATAAATTCATAAGTGAATCATATATGATATCATAAATATTATTATGGTTCAATTACATGTTAATAATATGTTTAAATCCACTATACCATATTTTCAAACACATACAGAAGAAATCATACCTAAGGTAAGGGATGATTTTGCAATCTAATTTTTACCCGAGATTGTTTATACGTAAGTATTTTCTAGGTATATATTCATCATCCATGTCCATATTTTATAAAAATGTTTTCATAAAATTTTTACTATTATTGTATGTATTTTTAAATTCATTTTACCCATTTTTGACTTTTACTACATGGTATGGAAGGAATATTTATTTTGTTTACCATACGAGGTACGTTTTGACTTTTCCGGTAAAAGTATGAAGAGATATTTTTCTTAAATTATACGAAATGAACATATTTTGACATCATCATAATGATTTAATTCCATAAGGATTCCTATAAATATTTTCAAATTCATTTTCAACTAAATTCTTTGCTTTTAAATTTGCGTGGCATTTTTAGAAAAGGAAACATTTTTGAAGAAGAAAGGATATTTTCTTCAAGAACTGAGTTCAAGTGGCTTATCAAAATTATTTTCCATGTAAGATTATTATTTTTAAATAGGGTTTTGTTTATAAACCTATTATTACTATGATTTGATTGTGTTAATGATGGGATGATATTTTATATGGATTATGTTGTGAAATAATGATGTTTAAGAAAACCCATCTTATTTCATGGGTTATACTATGATGAATGATTTTTGTTTTTGTGGAACGTGTTAGAATGATTTCATTTTGAGATGGGTGAAACCTATATCTTACAAAAATTCATTGGGTAAATATTTATATCTAATAATATATATATGGTAGAAATGAAAAGTAAATCTGGTTTAGTAATATCAGGCCAGAATGTCAAGTAAACCCAGTTCAGTGATGGACTTCATCCACAATGATGGTCTTGGTAGCAATGCCTTAGCTACGATAGAAATCATATTTTGTGTTTAATTTTTTCCACAATTACATGTTTTATGACAATGCTATTCTATAATGGTTAATGTTTCTATATGATCCATTCCTTACGTACTGCTAAGATTTATGTCATTGCCCAATATTTTGATGTTTAAACTTTATGTTCATGTTTTCACGTTCAAATTTTTATGGACTGTTTTATGTTATCCATGTTTACCCTTATAGAGAATCTGAGATCACCTATTCTATGTTTTCTTTTCCCTAGGATTTAAATAAATGTTTTTGGTAGGAAAAAATGGGAAGATCTTTATGTGAGGTTTGGATGATCTTTCAACAAGAATAGAATATTATGTTTTGAGTTCACAAAGACACTAAAATAATACGGTATTTGGGATTTTTTTGTTTCATGTATTAAGTATTCTAGAAATGTAATCTAATTTCCATGCACATCAAAATTGGGCCTCTAAAGTTTGTATTAGAGTGAATGTTTAGTCAACCATTGAAAACTAGGATGTTAAAACTTCAGTAAGACCCCTAGAGATATTTCTAAGGTATGTATAGGGATATAACAAAGGTTAAGTATAACTATAGGTTATAGTATTAGAATTATGGAAATGATCATAAATAATCTAGGATTAAACCTAATATGTCAGAGATTGAATGATCCCCAATTGATTATGTTGTTTTGTTAGAATGATTTTTTCCTCTCACACTATTCTTTTTAGGGTTTTATATGATGGATAGAACCCAAATGAACTGTGTTAATGATAAATGCATTGGGAAATGCACTGATTGTCCTTCTAAACAACCAAATCTTATGGGAGATGGAATGAAAAATCGTTTTACTATACTTACATAAGCTATGAATCATTTTGGACTCTCAAATGATAAGATAAGGTAATAACATTCTATTTAGTCCTTTATAAGGCAACTTCTACCTTCTTTCAGTGGGTCATCTAATGCACTTGTTGATGAACAATGGATCAGTACCACTGAAAAGATATTTTCCATACTTCTCTATTCAAAACATGAAAATTTTATTTTGGATATCTATCATTTAGAAGGTGAAGCAGACCAGTGGTGGAATCTAATTAAGAATATAAGTCAAAACGATGAAATTGAATCCATGGAATTGGATGAGTTCAAGAAATTTTTTATCAATAAGTACTTCCCTCATATTCTTCGAAAACAGATGTAAAATGAGTTCATTAAACTTATGAAAAAGGATGATGAGTCCGTTGGTACATATGAGGTGAATTTTACAGAGCCGAGAAGGTATTCTTCTGGAATTATCAACAAATATAAAGGTAAAGTTGGTTGATTCTTCAGTGGATTAAAGACAAGTCTTCGAAGGGAATTAGATATAAGAGACTTTAGTATCTATGAAGAGATTGTGTGTTGTGTTATCAAGGTAGAACTAGAAGTTGGTGTTATATATCCATCTCATGGTTTTAACAAGAAACTGAAGATGGATTTCAAGGGAAAATCTCAAAACGATGGTGAAAAGAAGATGAATGATTCCTTATGCTCAAAGTGTGGAAATAATAATGGTGGAGATTGTCTTAAAGGGACTAGAAAATGTTTCAAGTGTAAAAAAAGGTCATCGAGCAGTTGAGTGGAAAATTAATGGGAAAAAGGTTTCTAATGATGTGAAAAAAGAAAAGATTACATAGAACGCTCCACCTACACATCAATGCTACAAGTGAAAGGAAATGGGGAATTATGCTAACCAATGCCCTAATCCAAGGGTTAATGATGATCAATGTCAGAAACATCTTAAGGAAAAAAGCAAATGGAAGTCACATGCAATCACTATCGGTGATGTGGATTATGACAATGAAGTGGTGGAATAATTAAGTGATTTTGTAATGGGATTCCAAAATAGTGTTGTGGAATCTCATTTATAGTATCATGGAATATTGGAATATCTATATTTTGTTTTATTGTGGTTTTTAATAATTATATAGCACTGATAACCATGAAAAGTGATTGAAATAGTTTTGTAAATCACATGATATGAACATAATGAAGGAATAAGGACATAATGAGATGTTTGATAGTATTAATGAGCTCATGACTGATAAAAGGCCAAAGTGATATCATGGTTTGAGTATATATAATTTTTTTCATTTTTTGGTGTGTGGAAAGAGTTAAATTTGACAAAATTCATGTTTTTACAAAGGTTCTATGGTAATAAATGTTATTATCATTATTTAAAGAGAATAAATTATTAATGTATTCAATTATTTTTAATGTGACAACTAATAACTACCAAATGACTTATGGGAGATAATTTTTATGTCAATTTAGTTAACCTCTTTCTAAAGTTTGATTTTTTTAGTTTTTGGAAGGATTTTAATTTTATCCATTTGTGGATAGTATAAGTTATTTTCCCTTATAAGTTTGTTAGATTATTGTATTATCTCACTAAATATAGACTTGGGAATATTTTATTACCTATGCTAACCTTTTTATTGAGACATATGGAATGAACTATCTTTCTATCGCATGATTTTCTAACACTTTCTGAATGGAAAATTCAACATTATTTCATTAAAAAAGAGATGTAGTGGAAATTGTTCAAGGCACGAACAATGGTGAGATTGTACCAAAATCAAGTAACTATTTACTCTCATAAAAAATTCATCAACTTTAGGGAAAAGATCTTGAAAACCAAAAATGTTATCCTTATCCAATGAATAAGATTATCCCTTAAATCATCGCAAATTTATGGATTTCTGGTAGTTAACTTTCTCCAATATTTATTCTCTATCACTATCCATCAGAAGTCGATGGTTAAATTTTTCTTATATATTCCTGTTTTCACTTCCCACCTATGTTCTCTTATGTGTAAAACCAATTATGAGTGTACTTGGGTAACCGTTATGTTTTTAAAAATCCTTTTTAAAATTAATTTCTAGTGTTCCTTTTTATAATGCGGGTTTCTAAGAAAGAAACTTTCATGTTGAAAACCATTTATAACCCCAATGAATTTCGAGGGAGAAATTCATTTTAAGGGGGGTAGAATGTAACACCCTGAGATTTTATGAGATAGATTATTTTTAATTTCTTGGATGTCTTGTGTTATATTCTACACCAATATTAGCTTGTGCTATACGTAACACCATATTAGCTTGCAGTATACGCAACACTATTCTAGTCTAGTGTTGTACACAATTTTAAGTTCTTTTGATAGAATTTATTTCACATAACATTAATTATAATTTTTTTTTTCAATTTATAAATGAACCAAGTTTGGATTAAGTTATAAACAACACCAAAGGAATATTTCACTACACACAACACTAACCTGGCTTGTGTTACATGCAAGAGAAACCTTCCTCTGTAGCTTGCATTGTATGAAATACCGAGTTTCACTGAACAACGATATATTATTAAAATATCTTATAAACTAGAAGTTATTAATATTATTAACCAAATCGTGAATTATCATTCATCTTACACATGATATGAGAACAAAATCAAATTTTCCTTAAAAAAGAACTAATTTTCAAAAAAATACAGTTTTTTCCGCCTTTTAATGTCGCTTCCATTTTAAATATAGTTTTTGGACATGTTTATAAGTAAAGTTTGACAAAATAAACTTCTTATTTTGAATCAAGATATAAAAATTTATGTTGGATAATTTTTTGATATTTTTCTGATAACTTTCATATTTTGATGAATAGTAAAAATATGCTAAATGTTACTTAAAAACAACTTATCTTCGAGATAATTTATATGGTTAAATTATAATATTTAATGCTTTTAAAATATAAATAGATTATGTTTTTAATATTGAATATAATTTATTTCATTAGCATTAATTTTACATTGAATTCATTGGTAAAAACATTTCATCCTTTTGCAATGTTTTAACTTTTAAAACTCGTTTTCTCAACAACAAGATTAATTTTAAATTAATTACTGCAAATTTTGTGTTTTTAATTTTGAAAAAAAGGATTCCATATTTAGAATTAGGATGTAAAAATTGTGTAAATAGGTTACTTTTATTTTTATAAATTATGTAGAGTAACTCCAGTAAATATTTTATTTAACATGGTTAAAGGCTAAATTTGGTAAATAAGGGTAAAAAAATAATACTATAATAATATGTAATTACCATAACATGTGTTATAACCATATTGGATGATACATTTCCGACCATGGTAATCATTGGGTCTATTTTGGGACCCTTTGAAGCCACTTGTATGTGAAAATGACATTTTATTGCTTTTAATTTAATCTTAAGGAAAATATATTCTAGTCATATATATTTTAATAAAATAATTTTTTATATGGGGTTATATAAGTGATATATTCAACTATAAATATTCATTAGAAAGATAAAAAATATTTACAACATCATGATATTTTATTTGTAATTTTTTGACCTTAAATAAATAAATTTAATTATGACACAAGGATAATGCAGTGATTAATTCATTAATAGAGGATTCAAATAAATGAATTTATAAATATTAATAAAAAATTTAATTTGGTTATTTTTATGTCATACAATTTTTTTTTGGAAAATATTGATATATTATATTTGAGTTAATTCCTTATTTTCAATGGATCTTAGTTGTTATGAATTTTTAAAAAAGTTAATTATGAATAGTGTCCAAAAATGACACAATTCACAACTTAAAACATAAAAAAGTTTATTAAATGATATTAAACTCATAAAATATAATATTTGGTAAAATGGTTAATATAAGTCCAAATATGTCATAAATAACTTTTTCAGTTATTTTGACATGATATGGTAATTACATTAACCCACAATGTGTAAATAAAATGATATTTCGGTAAGATGAAAAAGGGTAAAATAAGGGTTAAACCAAAAACATAAGGATAAAAAAATATTCCAAACTTGTCAAAAAATTATTGGATGATGGTAATTCGAACCAAAATAATGTTATCTTAGAATTGAATAAGTTTTGGACCATTTTAAATCGAAATTTAATTTATAATAAATTAATATTTTTAAACTTTCCTAAAGTGCCCCTCTCCTCTCTTATAAAAGAGAACCTCCTCCCTTTCCACTTCACTCCATTTTGAGAATTCAAGATTAGAAAAATCCTAGCCTTTTCTATTCTAAACATCCCTAGTTACATTATAGTGGTGATGGTATTCTCAAAAATACCAATTATAGTTCCCTAAGAGGAACTTTAAAGGAAGCACGTTGAGTAAGAGGTAATCTCTTCTACCGAGACTTTCAAATTTATTCTTTATTCTAATTCCCCTTATTTAGTTGTTTTATTATAAAGTAATAACATCAGTATCAATAATATACTGATATTTTATTATAAATATGAAACAAACATATTTCACCTTCTATTTATCCAATGAAAAATGAAATCATCGCGCTTGCGTACGTACGGATTACCGTCTTCACGCTGTAGTGTAGTATGTTTTTCACCACTACTTTACTTGGATGGGTATAATGGTAGAAATAATAAATATATATGATAATTATAATATGATACTAATTATGATATTTTATACCATATCCAATTCAATATCATTCAAAAATAATGGGAATGATATCATCACTTGTGCGCACATACGACTTACCATCTCCACAATGCAATGAGATTCATTCTCCATGTTAACCAATAAAGAATGATTATAAAGTATATATAATAAATAAGCATGAAATATATGACATAATAATGCTACTTTATATATATATATATTCCATTTACTTACTTCAATCCAATTCAATAAGGAAACGAAAACAGAGTTAATGCGTACGTACGAACTACCGTCTCCATGAATGGTGTATTCCATTTCATTTATCTATTATATATATATAATGAATATATAAGATATATATAAATATTGTTTTACATTATTTAAGTAATTAAATCATGATTTAATTAATCATATGAATAATAACAAGTCCAAACATGTACTCTAAATGAAACGATTATTACCCAAAATGTTGCTTCAACCTAGAATTGACAAATGAATAGGTAACATAAAGTCGTAAGTGAATCATATATGATATCATAAATTTTATTATGTTTTAATCAAAAGTTAATAATATCTTTAAACCCACTATACATGAGTTTGAGACACATAAGGAAGAAATCAGACATAAGGTAAGAGATGATTTTGCAATCTCATTTTTATGTGAGATTTCTTGAACGTAAGTATTTTATGGGAAAATATATATCATCCATGTCCTGTTTTATAAAAATGTTTTCATAAAATGTTTACTATTATTCTGTGTATGTTTAAAGTCATTTTTACCCATTTATGACTTTTACTTAATGGTATGGAAGGAATGTTTCTTTTATTTACCATACGAGCTACTTTTTGACTTTTCTGGAAAAAGTATGAGGATAATAATTTTTTAAATTATATGGCATGAATGGATTTTTAAATATTCAAAATTATTTACATCCATGAAGCTTCCTCTACACGTTTTCAAGTTCATCCTCAACTAAATTCTTTTCTTTTAAAATTGTGCAGAAATCTTAGAATAGAAAACATTTTTGAAGAAGAAAGGATATTTTCCTCAAGAACTAAGTTCAAGTGGTTTATAAAAATTATTTTCCATCTAAGATGATTATTTTTAAATAGAGTTATGTTTCTATCCTTATTATTACTATGATTTGATTATGTTAATGATGGAATTTTATTTTATATGGATTATGTTATGATGGAATGATATTTAAGAAAACCCATTTTATTTCTTGGGTTATGCTATGATGAATGATTTATGTTTTTTTGTGGCACATGTTAGAATGATTTCATTATGAGGTGGGTGGGAAATATATCTCCCTACAATTAATTGGGAAAAGATTTATATCTCATGAGATAGAAATTACTGGAATGATAAGTAAATCTGGTTCAGTAATACAGGGCTCGAATGAAAAGTAAACACGGTTTAGTGATTGCCTTCATCCACTATGATGGTCTTGGCAGTAATGTATTGGCTACGATGGAAATCATATTTTGTGCTTAACTTTTTCCACAATTACATATTTTATGCCAATGCTATTAGATCATGGTTAATGTTCCTTTCTGATCCATTCCTTACATTTTGGAAAGATTTATGTCATTGAACACGATTTTGATGTTTTGACATTATATTCATGTTTTTACGTTCAAATGTTTATGGATTGTTTTATGTTCTCTATGTTTACCCTTACTGAGAATTTGATCTCACCATTTCAATGTTTTCTTTTCCCCAAGATATAAAGAAAGGTTTTATGTAGGAAAAAAAGGGGAATATATTTGTGGGATATTTTGAAGATATTTCACCATGATTAGAAGATTATGTTCCGAGTTTCCAAAGATAATAAACTAATATGGTATTTGGGAATTTTTTTGGGTCATTTATTAAGTATTATGAAAAAGTAATGTAATGTCCATGTACTTCAAGCTTGAGTCTCTACAAAAAAGACATTTCTGAAAATTAGGTACTTTTGTATTATAAATTTATCAATATAGATGAATTATTTCAAACAATTAAGAATATTTTTAATAATTATTTTTTTCTATTCATATTGAAAATTTTAATATCTATGTAATAATGAAAACATTTACATTATAAAAATTTTATAGTATATCATAGTTCACTAAAATCTTAGTGATGTGTGTTGAGCATGATATTTAACACTTCAAATTTATTTAAATAGGAATATATAATAAATCTCATGGTGTCACATTATAATTTCATATAATAATTTCACGATAGATATTTCATCACTCTAGTATAAAAAACAATCGATACTTCTTCTTTGTCACATCCATGTGTTCCCATATAGCTTATTAAAATTTATGATTTCACCACAACACCTTAACCATGTTAGTGGACTTGTTATGAATCACATTATCTATAAGATCTGGCATCTCCATTGGTTGTTACTCATAAGAGAGATTCTTCTCCAATTGTAAGTCCTATTATTTTATTACATGTAAAGGATAAAGCAATAATCAATTTTCCTAATACGATCATGAATTTTGATGGCACTGACATATATATATTGGGGTCAACAATACCTTGTTTCTAAATATCATAACCTTTTTAAAAGAATATATTTTAAGAGTAACTTTTAACCATCATTGAATTCTAAATCTCACTGAAATTTTTCAATATAATTTTTTTGTCGACTCTAAACTGACCTAGTGCGCTTCTGAATGGATTTAAACTTTTCCTTCATTTCCTCTTCTATCTCTGGTACCAAAAGATTTCTTTCTCAAACTTCATTTTAGATCATTAGAGTCTTATATATCCTAAAATATTGGGCTACATAAGAATACATATGAATGCTCTAATTAATCATATTATTTTTAGAAAAATCAACCTGAGAAAGACGTTGATTGAAACCACAATTAGAATCTATGTAATATGACCTCAATATATCTTTAAGGGTTTCAGTGGTCTTCTTTATATTGAAAATAATTCTATGAATGATATTTAGTTCAAGAGATCAACTCTATATTCAATGTCATAATGGGACTTCTCGAGAACATCTAGGTAATAATTAAATAATTATTTGATTTAATAGAATGTGGTACTATTTGAATCCTTAAATACTCATTAATTTATATATTGAAAATATAATAAATTCGGAAATATTCTTTAATTATAATAAAATGTGATGATTTTATAAGGTGATTGACTATAACCCAAATATAATTATTCCCTTTATATGTTTTTGGGATTATGTAAATGAAATCCATCAAAATGTTTTATCATTTTCATACTGGTATAGGTATTGTTTATAACATTCAATTAGAATTATATCTCTTAGACTTAGCATGGTGACTTTCCAATAACTAAGATATAAACATTACAATATCCATTTTCATATTATCCAACCAAAAAACACTAATATATATATATATATATGAATATTTTTACTTCTAATATTATCGGATATTTATAAACTATTAGATTCATCCAACATATCCTTTTTAGGTATAGTAATGATGAGACACATACTTAGTTTCTGAACCATACTATTCCATCATAATCATGGTTGAATTTAGGGACATTTCGCACCTTCATCTATAGATCCACATTCAAATCGTTTTCCTGTTAAATCTCCCCATGGATGGATAGTTGAACATTCATATGATAAATATATTTCACATCCGATTTCCTCATGATTTCAAGTTCTATATTTTGAAAGTCCAAAAATATTTTCTGTATTTCAATCATCGTCATTGAAAAACTATAATTGTCTCTTCGACTAAGAGCATCAACCACATTGTTCTCCTTCCCAAGGTGGTAATGTAACGACTATTAAAAATCACTAATCAGACTCAACCATCCTATCCAGTTCATATTTAGATCTTTCTTTGTGAATATATAATTCAATATTTTAAGATCAATATATAAATATATGTATATATATAATATATGTCACCATAAATATAATTCATCCATATTTTCAATGAAAAAAATTAACGTTTCCAACATCAAATCACGAGTCATTTAATTTTTCTCATGAATTTTAAATTAGAGTTTTGAATAGGAAATCACCATATAATTCTACATGAGGTATCATTGAATCCCATTCTTATATGCATTAATATAGACCAAAGAATTTTCTCTACTACTATGTAATGTTGGAATAGGTGTGCAATCTATTATTCTTTTTAGCTATTTTAAATCTCAATTAAATTTATATGTTGTTATGAACTTTTCTCCCATTCAGATTGAAATGGATAGTCATTTAGATATCAGTTAGAATATATTCATTGTTCATCGACAATATCTATCCAAATAAAGAATTATACATATTTTTGTCACTTTGTTTGGTCTGATACATTTTTTAATAATTTCAATCATTGAATTATCTATCGATATAACCACACATGAGATTATATAACCAAATAATAAAAATAATTATATTAATAATCCAGTCTTGGTAAATTAAGAATAAAAATACTTTTTCCATAGATTCCTTAACACAATATTTTAATGATTTTTTGATCCTCCATGTTATATGAATATATAAAAATATCAACCATAAATAATATAATAAAATAATAAAGGTATTATCTGAGTAATTTTCTAATTAGATTCATAATGGTAGTTGAATAATTTGTATGTCCAAATAGAATTATTAAAAATTCATTATTTACATACCTCATACCCAAGTATGACCTTAGTATGTCCTCAATATTGAACCTCAATTCATGATATCAAAACAGAAGGCCAATCATTGAAAAATATAGAGAATTGAATAGTAGATAAAAAACTCATAAATATGGGGTAGAGGATACTTGAACATTATAGTGATCTTTTTATTTTAATGATAGTTAATTGAATTATCCCTTAGCCCATGTTTATTCTTAACAAAAAGAATAAGAGACCCAAATTTTGACACACTATGGTGTATGAATCTTCTTCATCATTCCATGGAGTATATTCATCAACTCATGTGACTGAATTGATTCCATTTTCTATAGATTAATTAAAATAGGTATTATTAATACCCAAAATTCCGATACATAAATATTATATCTTAATATATGAATATTAATTACATAACATATTGATCCAGTCCATAATCATTTATTTTTTACATCCTTTGGAAACATGGAACCATAAATTACTAGTCCATAAGTGAGCTATGTTATCTTAAACTATGTTATTCATAAATTGTTATATTCATAGAAATATCATACATAATAACATTCATTATAATCTAGGGAAATTAATCATAATAAATGGTGCGATCATATACCTATTAAGGATAAAAAATAGAGATATAAAAATATCATGAGAATAAGGGTATGTGAACAAGATGATAAAATTTAAAAACCTAACACTGTATATCATATATCAGAAACTTGTGTAATAGAATAAATATTATCAGTTCATAAGACATGAATCATACTGAAATTATAGAATATGAATAATGAGAACATAAAACTAGTATAAGGTATAGATTAGAGGCATACAGAGAAGAATAAACAATTATTTCTTTAGTAGTTCAAGGATCATTGGAAACACTATCATAGTGGAATGGTTTCAGTCCTCAAACCATCATAGTAGTCACAATTCCACCCCAAGACTATCAATGAGGACAAAATCCCTTAAAAATTGGTTACATATCCCATTCTAGTTTTTTTAACTCATGGTATATCAATATTTATCCATTTCATCACTGGAAGATATAGGTCCTACCTATCCATAATGGAAATCATAAATATGTGTGTTATAAGATCATAAAACATTAATCATATTAGAACCCTGAAAAATAAATGAGTTTCATAAAAATATTATCATACCAAATTTCTTGGAATAGAAATAGGTAAGATAACCACTTCATCATAACATAACTTATAGAAAAATAAAAGGGTTTTATAAAAATTTTATCATGGTATAACCTATGGACGAAAAAAGGGTTTCATAAACATCATGTAATCATAAAAAATAAAACATTTTGAGAAAGAATACCAATTTTATCCTTGGATCATACCCCTAGTAAAATTTAAGTAACATCAAATGATGTCATCTTATATAGAAGATTATTTTTAAAGAAAAATCACTTTGAAATTTTCCTGAGAAAAATATCCATTATTTGAAAATAATTTTCTAAAACTAAATATTCATAAAAAATTTTCATAATCCTTTTTATTGAAAATATAATTGAAAATATGTAAATATTTCTTAAAATAAAATAATGACCAACATAGTGGGAACTGTTTTTCATTCCTTACGTGTTAAAACAAATATTATTTTCACATTTTTGTTAAAAGACAAATGATAATTGTTTAGAAAATGAAATAAATATACTTATAAAAAAATTTAAAATACATAGGTAAATATTTTTTTACTATATCATTTTCTAATTTGAAAAATATTTTCCAAAACAATTTTTGAAAAAATGATTTTGTAAAGAAAAGTGTTTTCGACCAAATAGAGAAATAGATATGATTTTTTTTATAAAAAATAAATTTTAAACCTTGATTAAATAAAGATAGGGAAATAATGGGAAAAATTAATTCCAATTACATAACCATAAGATAATAAATTCATGTGTTTCTTGATAGATATGTCACAAAATTTCACCATAGAAATAATACTCATAAACAATTCAGATAAACACTGAGACAGTAACATAAAACCTTTACCACAATGGTATCATCTGAGTCATATTACCCATTAAATAATAACAATATATGAAACATAAATATTTTTAAATTAAGGATATTCATGGTAAACCATGTCAAAAGGAAATATATACAACTCATAAAATATAAGGTGTCATAACATATCTTATGTCCCAAAGATAGAAATTTGAGACAAAAAACCCCTTACCGTATGTATCAAAATCCATAAGACACATTCAATACCCATTTATAATATATATATATATATATATATATTGTACATCTATTATAGAACCATAATTGTAATGAACCAATATTTCCCATTGGCTTGAGAGTATAACGAGTCATTACTAAGCCTTAAGAGATATCCCCAAGATGCCAAGGGATGACAATAAATGCAAAAGGATTTTAAATAAAGTGGGGGATGATTTACCCTTTAATATATAAAAAAACCCAAAAAAACATCCAAAAACAACTCACTATATGATGCATGAAATAAACTAAGACATTTGAAATCATTCTCTTTAAAATAACAAACCAAGGTAGGCTACAACGGAAAACAAACCAATATTAATGTAAATAGTGGAAAGACAGTAAATAAAATCCAAGATAACAAAAATACTCCATGATCCACAAACTCAATGTTCCAAAATCACAATGTAGTCCAAATTATCATGACATTGTGCTAAAGAAGTGCGATATTGTACCTTTTCCCACATCCCGGAAGGTAGCATATGCAAAAGCACCAGAGTGCCAAAGTAGGGGTGAGTATATAACTCAGTTGGTTTTCCCAATGACTTCTCTACTCACGTTACTAGGATAGAATGACAAAAATATTATATAAAATAGTTTATAAAAAATAATTTAATAACATAGTTTATATAAAATAGTTTACTAAAATAGTTTATAACTAAATATAAAAAAGTTTGAAAACCAATAATAACCGAGTGTAAAAAAAAGTAAGTGAAACTAATTTTTAGAAAGTTTATTTCTAGAAATAACTAATAAGGGATTATAAAAAAATGATGATTTATTATTTTGGAACACCCATTCCATAGTTCAGAACACACAAACACATCAACGCTTTGTTCAACAGTTCTATACTCATGAGCGGTCTCTTGTCTAAATACCTTGTGTCCCAATGACCCATGCCCCCAATACTAGGTCACACACCTTATAACCCAATGGTACACATCCCTTATTTAAGGGAACTTCAAACATGAACTCACAGAACCCCATGTATTCCAAACCATTTCAAATCACTAAAACAAACTGTTTCAATAAAACATCATTTTTTTTGAAAACCAAAGAAAAACACAACTTCAATGAATCCATTTCATTTAAATAAAACATTCTATCTTATTCAAAACATATAATGCAAAACATTTTAACAATTATAGAAAATCCCCATATTAAAATCTCCATTTTAAAATTAAGAATAAAAGCACTTTATTCAAATACCTAATTTTCTAGATTTCCCCAATTTTCCAAACCATCGCAAAATATGGGTTTATAAAAATTTCTAAACAACCATATCACAACCAATTCAACACAAGATGATCGAATTTTAAAGAATTACCATCAGTTCTAATAAGTTTAGTCAAGGGAGAATCCACCTACCTCAAAGGTTTTTGACAAAATTGGACAATGTATAAAGAAAACTTAAGAAAACTGGTTCGATTATTCACAGAACCTCCTTAGATATATTATCTTAGAAAGATAAAGACTAGATCTCAACTTATTTAGCATAATAAATCATAGATATATAATGGGTGTAGATCTGAGAAACCATGAAGTGTGGAGAATTAGATCTAAGTAGATCTATGAAATCAATCACGAATTATGAATAACAATCAGATACCTCAAGAATCCGTGTTTGAAACACCTTGGGAAGCCTTCATATTGAGAATAAATAGCTTGATAGAGAATATTCTACCTTTAAGGAAGATAAATCATGATTTATTGCTGCTTAAGAGAAAAAACGAGAAAATTATAGGAAAAAATGTGTGAGATACACTTTTTAGGATCTCATTTAAACCATGCCAATTGTTAGTTTGCACAGTTCTACAAACCATGAACTAATTGTGCATTTTATACTACCTAAGAAGACCCTAAAAAAAATCCTCATACGGTCCCTAACCATGAACACACCTTGTCGAAGCACTCTACCTCAAATCTTCTCTTTCAAATGGTTTCTACTAGGATTACCGCATGGTTTGGATAAACCGTGCATAGCCCATGCACCTCTCCTTTTGTCCCCAAAACATAGTGAATTATTACCAAACTCTCAAAACTTTCCCCCTTGTACTTTATATCCTTAAAAACATAAATAAGGGGTTATGTGCCAGAAATAGGGGGTACTACATTCTCCCCACCATCTGTCTTTCCATCCCTGGAAATTAGAAAACCATGGTTGCTCTGAAAGAGTTCGGACCATTTCTCTTTCTTTTCCTTCTCACATTCCCATGTCTCTTCCTAAATATGACCATGATTCCGTAAAACTCACACCCGATAGATTATTTTACCATGGATGACTTTATATTGACTTTCCACAATTCGTATAGGGATATTTGTTAATGAAGAATCCAAATCTAGGTCAACGTGATCCCATCTAATTACATGGTCGGGAATGGACTGATACATTTTCAACTTAGATTTGTGGAACACATTATGCACCGAACTGAACCATGGTGGTTATTCCAACCGATATTCCACCTCTCTGACCCATTCCAATATCTCTAAGTGGCCAATGTATCTAAGAGATAACTTTCCATAATTCCCTAAATGATGATGTTGATGTCTTAGAGAGATCCTTAAATAAACATGATCCCCCAATGTAGAGACCCAAAGCTTGATGTACACAGAAATTACTTTACTTTTGAGGAATAATTAATAAATAATAAAAAACCAACACTCATGGACCGTAATACTTTACTGTCTTTGGAAACTCAGAATATAATCATCTAATCATGGTGAAAGATCTTCAACATCTCCCATAAAGATCTTCTCCTTTTGTTTTTATTACCTAAAAACTTTATTAATACCTTGGGGAAAAGAAAACATATAAAGGTTGAGCTCAAATTCTGAGTAAGGGTAAGCATGGATAAAATTAAACAAACCATATACATTTGAACTTCAAAACATGAACATAATGTTTAAACATCAAAATCTTGAGTTGTAAAATAAATCTTGGTAGTACATAAGGCATAGGTCATAAAGGAACATCAATCATGATAAAATAGAATGGGAATAATACATTTAATTATGGAAAACCATTAAGCACATGATATGATTTCCATAGTAGACAAGGCATTGTTTCCAAGACCATCTTAGTGAAAAAAGTGCCTTACGGAATCGAGTTCACTGCTCGTTCTAGTCCTGTATCTCTAAATCGGATTAACTTATCGTTCCATCCATGTCTATATCATTAGAGATAAATCTTTACCCAATGCATTGTAGGTATATATAGGTCCCACCCATTTCATAATGAATTTATTCTTACTTGTGCCACAAAATAAACATAAAACATTCATCATAACCCAAAGAATAAAATGGGTTTCATAAACATCATCCCATCATCACATAATCCATATAAAACAAATTGATATCATTTCATCATAACAAAAATCACACCATGTAATTAATAGAGACATTATAATTGAATCATAAACATGATAAATAATGTCATCTTAGATGGAAAATGGTTTTGGAAAAACACTTGAAATTAATTCTTGAGGAAAATATTTGTCTTCAAAATCATTTTCTTTTCACAAAATTCCACAAAATTTTGAAATAAAAGGATTTTATTGAAAATAGTCATGAAATATTGTATAGTAAGTTTAATGAAGAAAAGGCATTATGAAACCGTAAAAATCCGTTCATTCCGTATAAGTTAAGAAAACATTCTCCTCATACTTTTGCTGGAAAAGTCAAAAAGTACCACATATGGTAAACAAAAGATAAATTCCTTCCATAACACAAAGTAAAAGTCAAAGAGGGTCAAACACGACTTTAAACATTCGTGTAATAATATTAAACACTTTATGAAAAACATTTTATGGACATGGATGAAAAATATAACCCCAGTAAATACTTACGTATAAGTAATCCTGAATAATAATGAGATTGAAAAATTATCTCTTACCATTTATGATCGGTGAAATAATACGTGTCATAAAATAAAGAAAATTAAATTCATATTAAAATATCATATCCTTCATAATAAAAATCATAAAATATTCATGGGAAGCATAAACACTATACAAAAGAAATAGATAGTGATTAAGGCATATGTCTCACAAAAATAAAAGTAAGACGAAATAATCCATTACCTTAGGTCTGATATGCTTCATACATATCCGAACCTCCTGTATAATGATTTACATAATGTCATTTACTTATTATAGAATCATATTAATTGTTATTATATCATATATGGTTCACTTATGACTTTATGTTACCCGTTCTTTTGTAAATCCCATGTTAAAGCAGCGTTTTGGGTAAAATCGTTTTATTTATCCTACGTGTTTGGACTTGTGGTTATTGATATTATTATTACTTATATCATGATTTACTTACTTCTAGAATGTAAATAATTATTTATATATCATATATATTCAGTATATATATAATAGATAGATAAATGAAATGGAGACGATAGGTTGTATGTACGCATGAACGCTGTTTTCCTTTCCTTATTGACTTGAATGGAAGTAAATAGATGACACACATATATATAAAGAAATACAGTAGCTTCATCATGTCATATATTTCATTATTATTCATTATATATACTTTATAATCATTCTTGAATGGTTAACATGGAGAATGAATCTCATCGCGTCGTGGAGATGATAATTCGTACGTACGCATGAGCGATGATATCGTTCCCATAATTATTGAATTGAATTGGATTGGATGATATAATATCTTAGAGTCAGTATGATGTTATAATAACTATATATAGTTATTCTTTAAACCATTATACCCATCCAAGTAAGGTGGTGGTAGAAAACAAATTACACCACGGCGTGGAGACAGTATTCTATAGGTACGCACGCGCGGTGATTTTGTTTTCCATAGGATGGATAAAAAATGAAATGGGTTTGTTTCATATTTATAAAAACATATCAGTATATTAGTGATACTGATGTTATTACTTTATAATGAAACAACTAAACAAGAAAAAGTTGAAGACGAAAGAAACTTGAAAGAATTGGTAGAAGAGATTACCTCTTCTTCGACGCACCTCTTTTAAGATTCCACTTAAGGCACTAGATATGGTCTTTTGAGGAGACTATAACCTCTATAATGTTTCTAGGAAAGGTTAAAAGGGAAATAGAATGGGTTTTGACAAGCTTGGAAGCTCATAATTGGGTAAAGAGAGGATGGAGGAGGTGCCCTTTTATAAGGGATGAGAGGGGAACCTTAGAAAAAACATAAAATATTATTTTATAATAAAGTCATATTCGGTTTATAATAGCACAAAAATTATTTATTTCGGAGCTAAAGTGGTAATGGGTTGAAATACGCTCAACAAATAGGTTTTAGACAAGTTTAGGTTACTATTTGGACCTTATCATTTAGATTTAACTCTAAGTTAAATAATTTAACTTTTACTGTGTCTTTTTGTTTTCTTAAAAAATATTTTTAATAAACTTATTATAACAAGACAAAAGAACCCCAAGTGGTTCATTATTAATATATATAATCCTATATAATTCATTTGGATGAACCTTAGATTTTTAGGAATATAATAACAATTAATAATATAATATTTGTTTTAAAAACAATTTTATGTCAATTTTGAAACTATTTGTTAATTGATTTTTGTGAAACTCATAACAGCATTATTAGTTAGAAAAAATTTAATTAAATCAATACTAACATGTCATATTAACCTAAAAAATTAGTTTAATTTATAAAAAGTCTGAAATTACATTTATTTGGGTATTTATATCATCAATTTTGTTAATATTTCATTAATAAGGTAATTACTGTATCATCATTGTGTCATAAATAAATTAAATCATTTATTGTATAAAAATTATAAATAAAATACCATTATGTAGGAAATAGTTTTATCTTTCTAATCAATATTTATAGTCAAATATATCTTATGTATAACCCTAAATTAATTTTTTTTAGTTATTACACTTTGATTTTAACTCTATTAAATATTCTTTAAATAAAATAATAATAAGTGTCCTAATCTAATCCAAGTGGACATAAAGGGTAATATTTTTTTCTTAAGGTTGTTTTTGGTCTAATTACACTTTCCCAATAGAATTATAACATGTGTTAGGGTAATAATAATATCATTTCTACCCTTAATTACCCTATTTACTTTTAACCGTGGTAAATAAAAGTAAAAAGTTACTATTAACCAAAAATTGTTTTTATCTTATTGAACCATATTTTACTCCTTGATATTAATCGTGTCTCTTGGATTTTCTAAATTCCACTCACAGAAGTGGTACAATTATGTTTTAGGTAAATTTTCAAATTCTCCTAGGAGGTGGGTAAAAGACGGTGAAAAGTTCAATAAAATTTTTATATATCTAAAATTATTATAAAATGACCACAATGAATTACATTGAAATTATATAGGTATTATCTCTCAATTATGACCTAAAATAAATTTAAATAAAATAAAAAATTATTTAAATAAAAAGTCGGTTTTTAAATAGTAACACAGTGTTTTCACTATTCATCAAAAATTGAATGTTTTCTGAAAAATACCAAAATTTCACCCTAGGATAATTTCGATATTCCGAATCCAAAAATGAAGTTCATTTTGAAAGATAAAATTTATAATATTTGAAAAAGTGGGTCTTAATATTCATAACGGTTATTCTATATAATATTTTAATAACATATTGTTGTTTAGTGAAACTCTGTATTGCGTACAACACACGCTATTGTGGAAGGTCACGATTGCGTGTAAAGAAAGCCAAGTCAGGGTTGCGTGTAGTGGAAGATTCCTTTGTTGTTGTGTGTAATAGAATCCAACCTTATTTCATTTATACATTGAATATATATATATATACACTCAATGTTGCGTAGAATAACTTCTATCAAACGAACTTAAAATTTTGTGTAACACGATCCAAGAATAGTGATGTGTATACTTCAAGCTAATACGGTGTTGCATATAGTGGAAGATAAACTTGGTGTAGCATACAACACAATACATCAAATGATTTAAAAATAATACTTCTCATAAAATCTCGGGGTGTTACATTCTACCCTCCTTAAAATGAATTTCGCTCTCGAAATTCGTCGGGGTTATAAATCTTTTACTACTTGAACGTTTTTTTCATAGAAACCCACATCGTAAAAAGGAATACTAAAACTTAATTTTAAAAACTAATGTATAAAACATAATGGTTACCCAAATTAACTCATGAATGGGTTTCCACATAAGAGAACATAGGTGAAATATGGATATGGAAGAGAAATATATCCATCAACTTCTGATGAAGAGTGGTAGAGGACATGGCTATGAAAAAACCAACAATCACAAAGCCATAAATTTGTGATGATCTAAGGTACCATATGATTAATCAGATATAAGGGCACTAGGAAAACATTTTTTTTTCAAGACCATTTCCCAAATGTTGAAGAATTTTTGAATTAAAAGAAATACTTACTTGATTTTTGTACTATCATACCGTTTCTCACGCCTTGAATAATTTCCACTTCACCTCTTAAAGAAATGAAGTTGAATTTTTCTTTTGAAAAGTGTTAGCAGATCATGTGATAGAATGATAGGTCATTCCATCTGTCTCAAACATAAGGTTAACAAAAGTTATATAAATAAGTCCATATATAGGGAGATTAATCATATATGGTTCAAAAAATGTACTTATACTTCATCTATAATACCTCTTAATAAAATAAAACTATTTTATACTAACCATGGACTTCTTGTAGGCCAGAGGTAGGTGATAAAGGCCTGTCGAACTTCAGTTGTGGGTTTGATTCCCACAACCTTGTCTGACATGACGGGTTGTTTCCCGTCCAATAGCTTGTCCCTTTTTCTAAAACTATTCTATTATAACATTCCAGAAATTATATCAAAAAGTTATAGCCTTAAACAATACTATCTAATGTCTAAATTAATCTATTCCAATATTTAGGCTTACCCAAAATCACAGTATAAGGAAACAGATTGATAGAGAGGTCATCTACCAAGCATGTAAATACCGTCATTTATCCCCATATATCATAAGATATGTCTTTTTGGTCACATTACAAACATTAGAATTCCTTAATCATGTATTCTCTTGAAAAATGAATACCCATTGAACCTTAGTAAAAACCTGAATGCAGTTAAAAGTTAACTCCTTCCACATACCAAAATTTCAAAAATTCTATATACTCAAACCATGATATAACTAAGTCCTTATATCAATCATGATCTCGTGAATAATATAAAACATATTATTTTCTCCTCATCCATTCATTATGCGCATATCATCTACTTTCCAAAAACATTTCAATCACTTTTCATGGTTACTTGTACCATATAATTATTGAAAACCACAATAAACCATTACATAGATATTCCAATGTTCCACAATACTATAAATGAGATCCCTTTACATAAACACATAATCATTCCACCACATTATTGTCATACTCAACATTGCTAATAGTGATCTCATGTGACTTACCATTGTCTGTTTCCTTAAGAGGTTATTGTTGTCGATCATTATTAAACCATGGATTAGGGCATTGGTTAGCATAATTCCCCATTTACTTACACTTTTAGCATTGAAGTGTTGGAGGAGAATTCTATATATTCTTTTCTCTATCCACATCATTAGAAACCTATTTCCCATTACATAGCCACTTAGCTAATCGATGACCTTATTTTCCACACTTGAAACATTTTCTAGTACCTTTTAGACAATATCCACCATGCTTCTCTCCACACTTTGAGCAGAAAGAAACATTCATCTTCTTTTCACCATTGTTCTGATATTTATCCTTGAACTCCATCTTTCATTTTTTGTCAAAACCTTGAGATGGATATGTAACACCAACTTACAGTTCTACCTTGATAGAACAATTCTTAATTTCATCATAGCTACTGAAGTATCTTATCGCTAATTCCCTTCGAAGACTTGGTTTTAAGCCACTGAAGAATCAATCAACTTTACTTTCAGGTTGGATGATAAATCCATATGCATACCTTGAAAGCCTTGTAAAATTCACTTCGTATATACCAACAGATTAATTATCCTTTTGCTTAATCTCAATGAACTCCTTCTCTATCTTTGGTTGAAGAATACGAGGGAAGTACTTATTGAAAAACAAGTTTCTGAACTCGTTCTATTCCATGTATTCAATTTCATCTTGGGGCCTTGTATTTTTAATTATAGTCCACCACTGGTCAGCTTCACCTTCTAAATGGTAAACAACTAAAATGACTTTTTCATGTTCTGAATAGTGATGTATGGAAAATATATTTTCAATGGTACTGATCCATTGTTCAGCAAAAAGTGGATCAGAAGACCCATTGAAAGAAGATGGATGCTTCCTCATGAAGGGCTCAATAGAATATTGTTCCCTTATCTGCTCATTTTGAAGTCCAGAATGATTCATAGATTGTGTAAGTATAGCAATAATATTTTTCACTCCATCTCCCATAACTTTGGTTTGTTCAAGAGGACAATCATTACATTGTCCATTACATTGATCAACACGGTTCCTTCGGGTTCCATCCATCATCTAAAACCCAAAAATAATAGAGTGAGTGGAAAAATCATGATAGGAAAACAACATAATAAAGGGGGAGTACCTTCAATATCTAAAATCTTATGTTTAATTCTAATATCGTTACAGTAATTCTAGGACTATAACCTATACTTATACTTAACCTTAGGGACATCACTAGACATACCTTAGAAATATCTCTTGGGATCTCACTAAAGTTTTCACATCTAAGTTTCCAAAGTTTAACTAAAACTTTCATATGATACCAACTGTAGAGACCCAAAGCGTGATGTACATGGACATTACATTACTTTTGCGGAATAATTCATATATAACAAAAAAACCCTCAAGGACCGTAATATTTTAGTGTCTTTGGAAACTCGGAACATAATCATCTAATCATGGTGAAAGATCATCAACATCTCCCATAAGGATCTTCCCCTTTTGTTTTTATTACCTAAAAACTTTATTTATACCCTGGTAAAAAAACATATAAAGGGTGAGCTAAAATGCCCAGTAAGGTTAATCATGGGGAAAATAAAACAAACTATATACATTTGAACTTCAAAACATGAACATAAAGTTTAAAAATCAAAATCTTGAGTTGTGAAATAAATCTTAGAAGTACGTAAGGCATTGGTCATAAAAAAACATTAATCATGATAAAATAGGAAGGTAATAAAAAATTTAATTATGGAAAACCATTAAGCACAAGATATGATTTCCATAGTAGCCAAGGCATTTTTGCCAAGACCATCATAGTGAAAAAGTCCCTTACTGAATCGAGTTCACTCCTCATTCCATTACTATATCACTGAACCAGATTAACTTGTCGTTCCAGCCATGTCGATCTCATGAGATATAAATCTTTATCCAATGCATTGGAAAGAGATATAGGTCCCATCCATCTAAAAATGAAATCATTCTTACTTGTGCCACAAACTAAACATAAAACACTCATCATAACCCAAAGAATAAAATGGCTTTCAAAAACATCATCTCATCATCACATAATCCATATAAAACAAATTGATATCATTTCATCATAAGAAAAATCACACCATGTAAATAATAGAGACATTATACTTGAAACATAAACATGCTAAATAAAGTCATCTTAGATGGAAAATAGTTTCGAAAAAACACTTGAAATGAATTCTTCAGGAAAATATTCTTTCTTCTTCAAAATCATTTTCTTTTCATAAAATTCCACTCAATTTTAAAATAAAAGGATTTTATTCAAAATAATCAGGAAATCTTCTATAGTAAGTTTCATGAAGAAAAGGAATTATGAAACCGGAAATATCTGTTCATGCCCTATAAGTTAAAAAACATTCTCCTCGTACTTTTGTTGGAAAAGTAAAAAAGTACCACGTATGGTAAACAAAAGAAAGATTCCTTCCATAAGACAAAGTAAAATTCAAAGAGGGGTAAAAATGAATTTAAACATACATGGAATAATATTAAACACTTTATGAAAAACATTTTATGGACATGGATGAAAAATATAACCCCAGTAAATACTTATGTATAAGCAATCCCGGATAAAAATGATATTGCAAAATTATCCCTTACCATTTATGATCGGTGAAATCATACGTGTCATGAAATAAAGAAAATAAAATGCATATGTAAATATCATATCCTTCATAATAAAAATCATAAAATATTCATGGGAAGCCTAAACACCATACCAAAGAAATAGATGGTGATTAAGGCATATGTCTCACAGAAATAAAAGTGAGAAGAAATAATCCCTTACCTTAGGTCTGATTTGCTTCGTACATTTTTGAACCACCTGTATAATGATTTAAATAATTTCATTGAATTATTAAAGAATTATATTTATTATTATTATATCATATATGGTTCACTTATGACTTTATATTACCCATTCTTTTGTAAATTCCATGTTAAAGCAGCGTTTTGGGTAAAATCATTTTATTTATCGTACGTGTTTGGAATTTTTGTTCTTGATATTATTATTACTTATATAATGATTTACTTACTTCCAAAATGTAAATAATTATTTATATATCATATATATTCAGTATATATATAATAGATAGACAAATGAAATGGAGACGTTAGGTCGTACGTACACATGAACGTTGTTTTCCTTTCATTATTGACTTGAATGGAAGTAAGTAGATGAAATATATATATACATAAATACAATAGTTTTATCATGTCATATATTTCATTATTATTAATTATATATACTTTATAATCATTCTTGAATGGTTAACATGGAGAATGAATCTCATCGGGTCGTGGAGACGGTAATCCGTACGTACGCACGAGCGATGATATCGTTCCCATAATTATTGAATTGAATTGGAGTGGATGATATAATATCTCAGAATATGTATGATGTTATAATAACTATATATAGTTTTTAATTACACCATTATACCCATCCAAGTAAGGTGGTGGTGGAAAAACAGATTACACCACAATGTGGAGACGGTATTCCGTATGTACGCACGGGCGGTGGTTTCGTTTTCTGTATGATGGATAGAAGATGAAATGGGGTTGTTTCATATTTATAATAAAATATTAGTATGTTAGTGATACTGATGTTATTACTTTATAATGAAACAACTAAAGAAGAAAAATTTGAAGAGGAAAGAAACTTGAAATAATCTTTAGAAGAGATTCCCTCTTCTTCGACGCACCTCTTTTAAGCTTCCAATTAAGGCACTAGAGATGGTCTTTTGAGGATACCATAACCTCTATAATGTTTCTAGGGAAGTTGATAAGGGAAATGGGTAGGGTTTTTCCGGGCTTGAAAGCTCAAAATTGTGTAAAGAGAAGAGGGAGGAGGTGGCCTTTTATAAGGGAGGGCAAGGGAACCTTAGGAAAAAAAATAAAATATTATCTTATAATAAAGTCATATTCGGTTTATAATAGCTCCAAATTGATTTATTTCGAATATAAAGTGGTAATGGGTCTAACTCCTCTCAACCAATAGGTTTTAGACTAGTTTAGGTTACTATTTTAACATTATCATTTAGATTTAACTCTAAGTTAAATAATTTATCTTTTACAATGTCTTCTTGTTTTCTTACACTATATGGTTAATCAACTTACTATAACAAGACAAAAGAACCCCAAGTGGTTAATTATTAATATATATAACCTTATATAAGTCATTTTTCTGATCCTTAGAGTTTTAGGAAAATAATTACAATTAATAATATAATATTTGTTTTAAAAACTATTTTATGTCAATTTTGAAACTATTTGGTAATTGATTTTTGTGAAAATAATAACAGCATGATTAGTTCAAAAAAAGTTAATTAAATCCATACTAACATGCCCTATTAAAATAAAAATTTAGTGTAATTTATAAAAAGTCTCAAATTACATTTATTTGGGTATTTATAGCATCAATTATGTTAATATTTCATTAATAAGGTAATTACTACATCATCATTGTGTCATAAATAAATTAAATAATTTAATGTCTAAAAATTATAAATAAAATACTATTATTTAGGAATTTTTTTATATTTCTAATTAATATTTATATTCTAATTTATGTTATGTATATATCTATATTAAAAAAGTTTTAGTTATTAAACATTGATTTTAACTCCTTTAACTCTTCTTTAAATAAAATAATAATAAGTGTCCAAATCTAATCCAAGTGGACCTAAAGGGTAATATTTTATTCCTAAGGTTGTTTTTGGTCAAATTACAATTATCCAACAGAATTAGGTCATGTGTTAGGGTAATAATAATATTGTTTTACCCTCAATTACCCTATTTACTTTTAACCGTGGTAAATAATTGTAAAAAGTTACTATTTACCAAAAAATATTTTTATCTTATTGAACCACATTTTACTACTTGATATTAACCGTGTCTCTCAAATTTTCGAAATTCCACTCACAGAAGCGGTAAAATTACGTTTTATATAAATTTTCAAATTCTCTTAGGAGGTGGGTAAAAGATGTTGAAAAGTTCAATAAAATTTTTATATATATGAATTTATTATAAAATGACTCCAATGAATTACATTGAACTTATATAAGTTTTATGTATCAATTTTTACCTAAAATAAATTTAAATAAAATAAATAATTATTTAAATAAAAATTTGGTTTTTAAATAGTAACCCAGTGTTTTCACTATTCATCAAAAATTAAATGTTTTCAGAAAATACCAAAATTACACCCTAGGCTAATTTCGATATTCCGAATCCAAAAATAAAGTCCTTTTTGAAAGATAAAATTTATAAAAGTTCAAAAAGTGGGTATTATTATTCATAATGGCTATATTATATAATAATTTAATAACATATCGTTGTTTAGTGAAACTCGGTATTGCGTAGAAAACACACTATCGTGGAAGGCCGCGATTGCATGTAAAGCAAGCCATGTTAGGGTTGCGTGTAGTGAAAGATTCCTTTATTGTTGTGTGTAATAGAATCCAAACATATTTCATTTATACATTGAATATAAATATATATATATATACACAATCAATGTTGTGTAGAATAACTTCTATCAAACGAACTTGAAATTTTGTGTAACACGATCCAAGAATAGTGTTGCGTATACTGCAAGATAATACGGTGTTGCGTATAGCACAAGATAATATTGGTGTAACATAAAACACAAGACATCAAATAAATTAAAAATAACAATTCTCATAAAATCTCAGGGTGTTAGATTCTACCCCCCTTAAAATGAATTTCGCCCTCAAAATTTGTCAGGGATATAAATTATTTACTACTTGAAAGTTTCTTTCATAGAAACCGACATCGTAAAAAAGAATACTAAAACTTAATTCTAAAAACTAATGTATGAAACGTAATGGTTACCCAAAATAACTCATCATTTGGTTTCCACATAGGAGAACATAGGTGAGAATATGGATATGGAAAAGAAATATAACCATCAACTTCTAAGGAAGAGTGGTAGAGGACATGGCTATGAAAAAGCCAACAATCACAAAGCCATAAATTTCTGATGATCTAAGGTACAATATGATTCATCAGTTATGAGGGCACAAGGAAAACATTTTTGCTCTTAGGTCATGGATGAAGGTTCAGTAATCCATCCATATGATTCTGATTTCCACTTCCTCCTTAGAAATAGGTGTCCCTTTACCCCTTTCTCCCAGCATTTGAGTTCCCACCATTCCCTGTAGGTATGAGCATACCTCCTCCCATATATCCCTAGATATTACATTCAGACACAGTCACTCTGTTCCTTATCATTGTATAATCAGTAACACAGAGCACCAAAATCTTCAATTGAATCTCATGCCTTAGACCCAATTCGAAGATGCGTGCCTTCAAGGATGCACTTACCGAAACTTCTGGTACAAAGCGCACTAAATTAAGAAATTTAGTTATGTATTCCATGATAGAGAGATTATCATACTTTAGGAAAAATAAGTCCATCATTTTCTGGATTTTGAACGTACAAGGATAAAATTGTTTTTTAAAAAACTCCTCAAAATAACTCGAAGTACAATCATCATACCCTTTAGCAATTTCCAACCACTAATGTCCATGATCATCGAGAATGCATGTGTGCAGATTGACTTTGAGCTCTATCGGTGTGCTGATGAATTCAAAGATGTGATTCATCCTGCTTAGCCACACCTCCACCTTTTCAGGTTTAGAATTTCCCCTGAAGATGGGAATATTCTATTTCATGAGCTGGATGGAGTGGTCTATCTGTCCTGGCTCATCTCGCCAGTTCCTAGTGTCCACATATTAGAATTCTTGGACTATGCTCTAGACCACCTCTGGGTTCACCTGTGTCTCAGGTGAAACCATATTCTCTGTAACATCGTCAATTTGTTTCAACGATGCCTTCCAGGTTCCATTTTCTAATCCAACAATAAAATTTATAAGTCTCACTCTCTAGTAACTGATGGATTAGCATTTAAAATTCTATCACATAAACTATCACAACATTGTTTACTAAAAACATCATTTTCCATGTTCAACCATATTTGAAAAATATCATTTTGGTTTTTGAAAATCTAACCATTTTCAAAATATATCAACAATTATTTTTCAAATTCATTCATTTGAAAATAGTTTCATGCCTTTTCAAAAATCCAAACTTTTTACACAACATGATTCAGTACTCAAAATGATGTATAAACTCTTAGTGGAGTGTCATTACTCTATAATGCATGTCATGCTTTTACCATTAGCTCAACCCACAATAATGAGGTTTCCAAATCCTAGAAGTGTCTCTAAACACATATGTACCCAACTTCCTGGTAACTTGAAGTTCATCATAAATGGGTTAACTACATCCTTTTATGTTATACATTTCACGTTCCAATAATCACATTCCTTTCTAGAATTAAAACGCAAGGAATAGACAAGAAGTAATTTCAACTCCATGACCAAGAACACATATGAATACTTGTTAGGAAAGGACCGAACAAGTTGATACCATTTTAATGACCTGCTAATTCCCATTGTCTTGAGATTACAATGAGTAATTATTGGGCCTTAAGTGACATCCCGAAGACTCCAAAGGCTGGAAATAAATGTAATAGGGTTTCAAAGAAAGTGGGGGATGATTTACCATTTAATTTCAAAAAACAGAAACCTGAAAAACCATCCAAAAACTGCTCACTATATAATGCATGAAATAAACTAGGATGTTTCAAATCATTCTCTTTAAAACAACAAACCAAGGCAGGGTGCAAAAAAATACAAACCAACATCAATGTAAATAGTGGGAAGTCAATGAATAAACTCCAATATGACAACAAGACTCCATGCTCCACAAGCTCCAATATCACCCAGTAGTCCAAAGTATCATGACACTGTGCTAAAGAAGTGTGATACTTTACCTTTTCCTGTGTCTTGAAAGGTAGCATCAATAAAAGAACTAAAGTGCCAAAGTAGGGGTGAGTTTATAACTTAGTATGTTTTCTCAATGAATTCCCTACTCTCTCTAGTAGGATATAATAATTGACAAATTATAGAAAAAAATTAATATAAAACAATTTACTAAAAAAGTTTATAACCAAATATAAACAAGCTCGATAACCAATCATAACCAAGTGTAAAAAAAAGTGAGTGAAACTAATTTTCATCAAGTTATTTTCCATAAAATTACTAATAATGGATTATACAGAAACTATGATTTATTATTTTGGCACACCCATTCAATAGTTCACAACACACCCTCACACTCTTGCTTTGTTCGACAGTTCTATACTGATGAGAGGTCTCTTTTCCAATTACATTGCGACCTAATTACACACACCCTAGATCCATGGTCACACACCTTATACCTCAATGATACACACCCCTTATTAATGGGAACATCAAACATGAACTCACATAACCCAATGTATTTCAAACCATTTCAAATCTCCAAAACAAACTATTTCAATAAAACCGCATTTTTATTAATAATTGAAGAACAAACCAATTTCAAATCCACCATTTCATTTCAATAAAACATTACCTTTTATTGAAAAAATATAATGAAAATAATGTAACACAATTAAAATAAATCCACATTTTAAAATATTCATTTTAAAATTAAGAACACATGCACTTAATTCAAATAATTAATTTTCCAGATTTCCCCAATTCTCCAAAACATCTCAAAGAAGGGTTTCGAATGATTTCTAAACATCCAAATCACAACCAATTAATCAAAATTTATTTAATTTAAAAAAATTCCCATAATTTATACTAATTGGAGTCTAGAGAGAATCCACATACCTCATAGTTTTTGATGAAACCGGAAAACAGACAAAGAACGCTTAAGAAAGTCCGCTCGATTCTTTACAGAACCTCCTTAGATATCTTCTCCTAGAAATATCAAGACCAAATATCAACTTATTTGGAATTAAAAAAGATATATCTAAACATGAAGGGTGTAGATTTGAGAAACCAAAAACATAGGATAAGTATATCTAAGTAGATCTAAGAAACTGATTAAGACTGATGAAGAACAATCACATACCTCATGAATCCAGGTTTGAAACACCAAGGGAAGCCTTCAAATTGAGTTCAAGTTGTTTGGGGGAGGCTATTTTACCTTCAAGGAAGAGGAATCCAGAGTTATGGATACTTATAAGAAAAAATTAGAAACTTAGAGGAAAAAACGTGGGAGATCCACTTTTTTGGGAACTCATTTAAACTATGCACATAGTTACTTTGTATAGTTAGAAAACCCGTGCGATAATTGTGCGTTAGATAATTCCTAGGTAGAACCTCGCATGACCTCCTCAAATGGTCTTCCTAACTATGTGAACACCATTCTGAAGCACTCTACCTTGAATCTTCTCTTGTGCTCAGTTTTTACTAGGATTTCCGCATGGTTTGGATAAACCATGCGCAACCCATGCACCTCTCCTTTTATCCCCAAAACATAGTGAAAGATTAGAAAACTCTCCCCACATTCCCCCTTATAATTTATATCTTTAAAAACAAAAAAGAAGATGTTACATACCAGAAACTGAGGGTACTAAAATAATTAAAAATATCATATCATATATGATTTACTTATGACCTTTTACAACTAGTTTGTTACCAATTCTATGTTAAAGTTAAATTTCAGGATATAACTGCATTATTTTTTGTGTATGTTTTGATATTTAATTTTTGGTATTCTTAAATGGATCATAGTTCGATAAAATACAAAATTTAATCCATTATTTCAATATTATATATATTTAGTATGTATGTATTTAGAGGAATCCATAAATGTCGGAGATAGCATATGAAATACACTATTCATGGAGACGGTGGTCCATATATACGCATAAAAATTGTTTCCATTTTCATGAATGATTGAATGAATGAAAGGAAAATAATGTATTAAAATAAAATAATCAATTTTTTCAAAGTATATCTCATTTTTTCATTAAAACAAATTTTATTATGATCAACGTAAAGCATGAATGAGTCTCATCACATTGCAAGGCAGGAGCCTGCCTTACACACTAGTGTATTCCCAAAAAATTGAAAGTAAGAAGGTATATGTGATATAATAATTTCATAAGTATAATTGTACCATAGATATGATATAAAATAAATTAATCCATCATTATATCTAGATATGATAGGTGTTGATGGAAAATGAATGACATTGGTTCATGGGGCTCTACTCCACCATGAGGATGAATGATTGTCTCATATCCCATTTAATGAAATAGTATATGACTATAGGTTAATCAATTAAAATAATAACATATAATTTCATAGGAGACAATTTTTTTATTATATCAGCATAATTTATGAATATTTTAAGGGCTTATAATAAGAAGTAAAATCAAATTTCTTAGTTAAAATTATTACATCTTATTGGGAATCCTTTTTGGGTCAAACATAATTCCTTCCTAGATTAGCTTTCTAATCTCACAAAGGCCTCTAGGATATTGGGAGGTATGTAAGGAATAAATTTTTATATGTATTTTATGAACCAAAGATTTATGTAAGTGTTAATTGGGGTGGATAATCAATGACCTTTTATAAGTGATGTGAGTGGAACACATGTAATTATTTAAAAGAAAATAGTGTACCCACGTTTCACACATGTTATAATGCTCTAAAATAGACCATTATCTTGAATTAGACATTATAAGGTCATAATATGGACATAAAATATTTTTTATACATGTCTTAGGTCAATTTAAAATTTTTCATTTTATATTATCCCCTTCCACCATAATCTCATTTTCACATTAACTACAGGAATTGATTTTTAATATTTCACTATTAAATATGGTATAAAAGAATGTTGGAATTATTAGATCACATAAATTATGATGATTATAATTATGGATTTTTTTCCAAATTAAATTCATGTATGTGTATAATTAAAAATTAAAATGAAACTCATATATGCGATAAGAAAGCGGGTTCCCAAAGAGAAAATATTCAAGATTTTAAAAATATTTTATATCCAAATACAATATTTTAATAATTAAAATTAACTGATTTGGGTAAATCAATATATAATTTGAATAATATTACTTTTAAACAAATTTGAATACAAAAAATACCCCTATAAATACATTAATTGAAAATTGAGATTTCAAAATAAGACCAATATTTTTTACCATTAATAAAAAATTAATCATTTTCAGAAAAATACTAAAAATACCCCCTAAAATAATTTTAGATTTATAATTTATAAAATGGATTTAATTATATCAAATTAATTTTCTATAAATTTTATAAATTAATTTTATTTTTTCACTAAAATAAAAAACATTTTTTAGAGAAACTAGTATTTTGGATACATATAAATATTTTATTGAAAACTAAATTATTTTTTATGACTATATTTTATTCATTAATTTTTTTTACTTAGTATATAAAATGTTTTTATTTCTATTAATTCCAACAAGTTTAATGGATGAGTAATAATTATCATCTTTAAATAATAATATTAATATTTTGTCATGTTTGTTTAAACTTGGTCTTTTTTGTAACACAATATATTAAAGAAATTAAATATATTCAAATAATATATTTCTAAAAATATAATGGTGTTGAAAAATTCCAATATAAAATGAATTTACCCTCTGATATTTCATAAATCTAATAAAATAAAATGGGGAGACGTTTTCTTTGTTATTTCCATAAGTTTCCACTACACTTCTTTGATTTCACCACAACACTTTGACTAGGGGAGTGGTCTTTTTTCATTTCCCTTTCCCTCTATGATACAATATATCTATTGGATTTTCCTCAAGAGAAAGTTTACTCTCTATGGGTAAAACCTCTAAGTTTAGTACTAGTGAAGTTTAAAGTATTTACTTCCCCATGAGAGATACATGGAACATATCCAGACTTTGAGAGATATTTAGTGTAAGTTACAAAAGATAAGTTATTTTCTTAATAGGATCAATAATATAAAATGGATTGATATATTTTGGGATTAATGTTAAATTATTTTTAAACCTCATATTCTTATTACATGGAGATATTCATAAGAATACCCTTTCATAAGAAACAAATTCTAGATCACACCAGTGATTATCAACATAACGTTTCTGCTTCCTCTGAGCTGTCTTAATGTTTTGTTGAATGATTCTAACCATCGACAAAATTTTTTCATCTTGTTCAAGCCCTAGTAGTTTTATTTCTCTAACATCTTTATGGAATGTTGTAATTATTCACTTATTTCCATATAAGGATTTGAAAGGATCCATTTCAATGCTCAAGTGAAATATATAGTTATAAGAAAACTCAACTAGAGAAAGGTGTTGATCCCAAAAACCTTTTAATTTTATTGTGGATTATCTCAGAAAATCCTCTAGGTTTTGAATTGTTCTATCATATTGAATTAAAGCACAACTTTATATCAATACCTTACTGAATTCTTCACAAAAACATCATTGTAATCATGGATCCCAATCAGATAGAATTGAATGTGGTACCCTATGTATCCATAACAAATATTTTAATGAATATCAGAGAAAAAAATCAATAGGAAAAAATTATCTGATAGCGATGAAGTGTATTAAATTTTTAAGGAATTCAACTAAACCCCATTAAAAATTATTCCCTTTAAAAGTTTTGCGGAGTATGATAATAAAATCCTTAGTTATTTTTTATCTCCATTTTAGTATTGTTAATGGATGTAACAACCCCTTACAATTTTTCCTCTAAGACTTAAATTACTAACATACCAGCCACCAAGTTACAAACTCTATGATATCTCTCTACGTTCCATCCCACCAAAAATGCTATTTGAAATCATTATATATATTTATACATCCAGGATGAATATAGAATGACGAATTATGATATTCCTTTAACAATTACATATTAAAATATGGTATCGATAGAACAAATACATTGTTTCTAAATCATATCATTTTATCACGATCAAGTTTAAACGTAGGATAATTTCTATCTTTATTTTTAAAATTTAAATCTTCCTTCCCCACCTCTTTAATCTTCACATGGATAAAATTTTGGACATTTAATTGGGAAAGAAAATATTTCTTCAATTCCATTAGTATTTCCACATCTATCATTTTCAAATCTTGAAATATTGGATTTTTTTATCCCCATCATGTATAGGATAGCATGATCCTTTTTGATCAAAGAATATACCACCTTATTTATATTCCAATGGTAGTATTGTATTGAGATGTAATAATATATAATAATCTTTAACTATCTTATGCGGTGTATATTCAACAACTTCTATGTGAATATATAATTTAAATTTATGAGATTAGTATATATATCACAATTCTCTCCATAAATACAGTAACTCCAAATTTTTAATGAAAAAAAATACTATTTTTAACTCTGAATAATGAGTTCCGTAATTTCCCTCTCAAGGATTTAATTTTAGCAAGGAATAAGAAACAAAAATGTCATTATACCTAATAATTGTTCCAAATAACTTCTTGAATTCATCATTATTGAGAAAAAATACTTCTTCAATATAGAGTAATGTATGTACAGTTGTGTTGAATAATATTATCTTAAGTTTCTTGAATATTTTTGAAACATTCATTTTTCAATATATACTTATCTCCCTTATGAGCTAACATAGAGAGTGGATTATAAATTCATAGGACATTATCCACAAACCAATTTAAATATATAACTAATATATGAATACTATAGATCTTAGTCATTATGGTTGGTCTGGGCCAACCATCAATTACCTCCATCTTTTATGGATTTACTAATACACCATATCTTGAGATTATATCACCCAAAATGAAATCCTTTAACCCAAAATTTATACATTTTAGAATTTTCATACATTTTATTCTTACATAGATTCTTTAGTGTAATTATAATGTGATCTGAATTCTCTTAAATTATCATTAAAAAGATAAAAATATATTCTATAATGACTACCCCAAATATGATCATTGTAATCTGAAAAGACTCTATTCATTTAATCAATAATGATTGTAGGGTAATTGGTAAGACTGAATGACATCACTACCTTTTCATTATGTCTATACCTTATATGGAATGTTATCTTGGGTATATCACCATTAATGACCATTAATTGATGATATCTATAAAATGTTCAATCATGGAACAATGTTGATATCCACATAGTTGATCAAATATGTTATCAATATGGGGTAGAGGATACATGTTCTTGATTGTGAAATTATTCAACTTCTAAAAATAAATTCAGATTCTTGTTGATCCGTTATTATTGTAAATAAATAGATCAGGTTCACCCCCAAGAGACAAACTTGGCTGAATGAATCCCTTATAATGGTTCTCCAAGATTTTTTTGAATTACTACATATCACTCTAGTCTACTCAATAAGATGTCTTTGAAATAGGTGTGGTACCATGTATGAGTTATATTGAGATCTAAATATAACATTTTGTTGGATTTCTTGAAAACTATTCTAGATAGACATAAAAAATCAATCAAAATAGGAATATCATTTATGATTATTTTCTCCCCAACCATCATATATTAATTCCAATTTTGAATAAAATTACAAAACTATACAATGGATGTCATTTCCATCAAAAGATAAAATTTATTATCACACTGATTGATGATTCGAAGTTGTTTTAGAATATCAAATGTGAATTCTATTCCTTAAAAATTAATATCAGATTTATGTAATGAAATCTAATAAATTTCTTATATATCATCGATTTCAACTCCAGTAGGAATAAAAATATTTTCAGAAGCACATCCCTAAAAACATCAACCAGAGAAGAATTATATACATGAGATACAATCATCATACCACTAAGGGTTCTCATAATTAATTAAATATCTAACCATGTGGGTGGCATAGTGATACCATTAAAAACTCATCAGATATAAAATAATGGTAGGTATAGATTCAAATAAAACATTATCACTTCTAGAATGGATGTTAAGTGTATGTTTAACCAGGTCATAATTGGACCCCTCATCAAAATTTTTGGTCACATAAGATTTAAAAATTTACCTTATCGTATGAGGTCACTGACATTGATCATCACAATAAAACATAATATTTGGGAACTAGTTATAATAATTCCCATACATCTGCATTTGAAACATTGAAGTTTGGGTGATGCATTCTTTGGAGCTTCCTATCTATTTTCTTCATTTGGTATCTTATTTATATAACTTTGGTATTTTCTTTCTGGATGAAATTAATTTTCAAAATTAAAAAATTTACCACCCCTTTAATATAATCTCATCTATATCTCCTTCCATAAATTGAGAAGGATGGGAAGATCACCCTTATTCTCCCTAGTTTTTAGAGTTTCCTTTGAATTCTATTTTTCATTTCTTATCAAAACCATGATATTTTTGGGTAACTCTAATATATATTACCACCTTGAGAGAACATATAATGATTTATTCATAGATATTGATGTACCTTATGGATAAAATCTTCAGGAGATGTAGTTCAAAGCTAGTTAATAATCATTCAATAGTACTTTCCGGTTGAATTATAATCCACGAAGCATAACTTGTAAGTCTTGTAAAAGTTTCATCATAGGTACCAACTGAATCATAATCATTATTATTTATCCAAAATAATTCCTTCAATATTTTTTATAAATAATAATAGGGTATTACTTATTGATAAATAATCTCTTAATCTCATCTAGCTCAATAGATTAAATTTCATCATGGATCCATATATTCTCGATCAGAGTCCACCATTGATCTTCTTCGACTTCCAAATGATAGATATCTAAAATGAAATTTTCATGTTCTAATCACTAGAAAATTGAATATATATTTTAATTTGTACTGGTCAATTAATTAGAAACAATTTGATATGTGAAACAATTGAATGAAGGTGGAAATTTCCTCATAAAGAAATTAAAAGTCATTTGTATTTTCATCATGATTCATTTCATGATAATGTTTTTTTGTCATTGTAATAATATTTTTAATTCAACCATATATAATTATGGGATATTCATGAGGATATTCATTACATTGTCTATTACACACAACATTAATGATGATCCTTCAGGCTCCATCCATTGAGGAAAACCTAAAAACAGAATGTAAGGAATAATAATCATAATAGGGAACCACATCATCCCGAAAAATTGCTTATATGATGTCAAAATTTCAACACACTGTTTTTATTCTATTATAACACTGGTTTATCATATGTAATAAATATTCATCATCTATTTAAATCTATTAGGATGGGTTTTAAATAGTTTTTGAATTTTTTAAGCATATCCCCTGGGTGTAGAAAACTAGGTGTGTATCAAGTCCCATTATCATGTACTATGTGAGGATTTAGTCCAGTTCAACATAACCTTTTCATAGTTATTACAGAAAGGTTCCTTTTTTATATAGAAACATATATATGTAGTATCAATATAGGGATGAAATTTAAATGAAAACACTCGCTCTATGCTTTAGCAAAACTCTTGGATATTTTACTATATTTGACACATACTTAAATATATCTGTAGAGATCCCACCAGTGTTTTATTATCCTCTTTTACAATGCTAACATCACCTTGATATGATAAAAATGTAAATTCGCAAACATCAAATTCATATATATTACATTTTATTATATGAATATCCACTAAATAAAGTAATGATAAATTTCTATATAGTTTAGTTCTAGAGAAATCTGGAATATTGGACACCTAAACAATTGGTCCAAAATTGAGCTTTGTCATCTCCCACTTTGTTCTTTATAATCATCACCCTTTTTAGAAATATCATAAACAATACATTTCATCAAGTCCTGGGGAAAATAAATGCATGAAAGGGTGATATAATATTCTCAGTAAGGGTAAACAGGGGAGATATCAATATATTATTAGAATAAAGGTATCATAACACAAGAATAATATATGCAAGCCATACCCTACATATCCTAGATCATAAACTTGAGTCATTGAATAAATATTTTTAGTTCAAAATATATGAATCATAATGTAATCAAATAACATGATCCATGAGAATATAAAATTTTCATATAACATATATTCATGGAATTCACATAAGCATAGAGAATATTTTCCTTATTATTTCAAGGATTATTGCCTATACTATCATAGTGTAATGGTTTAGCATCCCAAACCATTTTAGTAATCAAGTTTAACTCTCAAAACTATCGTAGTGTACATAATTGATTGCTAAAATGGGTTAACTCACCATTCCAGTATTATTTGTTTAATGAAATATCAATCATTACCCAATTCATTGGAGGAAGATATAAGTCTCAAATATCACATAATTAAAATAATACGTACAATTGACAGAAATTAATTAAACATTCACCGTATCATAAACCTTGAATATAAATCGGTTTCAAAAACATTTCATCATATAATAATGTATTAAAATTAAATATGTTTCATAATCATTTAATCATATCATAATCTATGAAAAAAAGATTTTATATGAGTTTTATCATTTTATAGAACATAGAATAAAAATAAGATTCATAAAAATATTATCACCATAAGAATAAAACTCTTTGAAATTTTATTTTAATTTTATCATAGTATAATATAATTATTAATGCATAAGTAACATCAAATTATTTTATCTTAGAAGGATACTAATTAAAAAAAATAGCTTTGTTCTTCTCTTAAGAGAAATGTATTTTTTTTTAAATTAATTATCTTAGACTATAAATTATCAAAACCTTTGAAAAATAATTATATTTGAAAATATACTCAAATACACATAATTTAACCTTAAAATAAAATAATTTTCATGATGGTATGAAACTCTATTCATGCTATAAATGTTAAAATAATGATTCATTTTTCATTTTTCATAAAATCCAAATGTGAATTATTTGGAAATAGACATGTATATTCCTCCATTTTTTTAAATGTAACAAATGGTTAACAATGTTTTAAATAAATTATTTTTTTTAATTTGAAAAAACATTTTTCAAAATGTTCGTAGGGACAAAAAGGAGGTTTTGACCGAAGAGTGACATAAATATGAATTTTCTCTAAAAAACATTTCTTTGAATTTTTGGGTATATAAAAATTAGAAAATTAAGGGAAATCATGTATTCTTATGAAATAACTATATAAGAACAAATTTGATGAGTTTCATGAGAGATATATCATAATATTTCACCATTGAAAGCACAATCATAAGCAATCTCGATAAACAACGACATTAGAACATTAGACGTTTACCACTTTAGTATCTTTTTAAATCATAAGATCCATAAAAGAAAACAAAAAATTAGACATTAAATTTATAAACATAATATATTCAATTATATAAAATTTTAGAGGGTATTATATAAATCTCTTAAAAGACAATAGGTTTATAAAATATCTTCTGTCACAAAGAAAGAAATTCTAGACAAAAATCAATTACATTAAGTCTTAAATTACTTCGTACGTGTTAAGACATATGTAAAATAAATATAATTTTATTATAAATATAATAACAAATAATATTTATATATATAATAAAATATATTATTTACATATCACCTTTTATTACACATTTATTTACAATTCAATTTTAAAGACACGTTTTGGGAAATAATTAATTTGTTTTTTGTGTATGTTTTGTTTTTTTATTTCTATCCACTTATGTTGATTATGGTTAAATAATATCTATAATTTTAACCATGTTATAAATATACCCTATTTTAATTATAAATGTATTTATATTAATCCATTAAAATTATTCATGGAAGAAAGAAATACATTGTTCTTGGAGAGGACATGTCATACATACACATAAACATTGTTTCCATATACATGATGGATTGATAGAAAGAGACTTAACTAATATGTTACCATTACAAATTAATATTATATATATATATATCAAATATTATCAACAAAAAATCCTTATTTCATTCAAATTAAATCTAGAAAAAATCAAGTCACTTTGCAAGGCAGTAGTCCACCACACACACAAGTGATGTTATAACATTCCCACAGGATGTAAAGTAAGAAGGTATATCTGATGTAATAATTATATGACTATAAAAATATCATAAATATTATATAAAAATATTTAATAAATCATTATATCCATCATTTATAGTTGGTGATGGAAAATTAATATTATCGGTTTGTCAGGCTGTAGTATGCCTTACAAATGAATGATGATTTTGTATCCCATTTTATGGAAGGGGATAATGATACTAGTGATTAAATTAACCTAATAATACATTATTATATATTATATTATTGTGTTATTATATCAAAAAATATAATAGTGTTTCATGGATTTATAATAAGAATTACAACAAAAACACATAGTTAAAAACATTACATTTTCTTCAGACAACCACTTTAGGTTTAACGTAAATCATTTCTATATTAGATTTCTGATCTCAAAATTAACTCTAGTATGTGTGGATGGATGTAAATAATATATTTGGTAGGAATTTTCTTAAACAAAGGGTTTTTTATGTGTCAATAGGTGAGGATAATTGGTGAACTTTTATAGGTGTGGTGGGTGGCACACTTATAATGTTTGAAAAGAAAAAGGTGTACCCATGTTTTTCACATGCCAAAGTGACCTAAAATGTAACATTTATAATATTTAAAAATTATATGGTATAAAAAGGTTTTGATAAAATATTTTATATTTGTTTTTAGTTCATTTTAAACCTTATCCATTTAGTTTAGCACCCAATGAACCTGTTTTCAACTTAACCACAATAATTAATTTTTGATGTTTTGACTATTCATTATAGTTTAAAGTAAGTTGAAATTACTATATAATATATGTTTTTATGATTAAAATTATGGATTAAATTTTTATAAATTATATTCATATAATTTTAAAATTATAATTTAAAATTAAACCCAGAGACATAATAGGAAAGTGGTTTTATAAATAGAAAATATTCAAAAGTTTAAAAAGTTTTAATATAAAAATTCAATATAAAAATGATTACAATTAAATAAATTGGATTAATAGATATATAATTTGACTAATTTTAGTTATTAAACCCATAAAAAAATTAACCTTATCTATTATTTTAAAAATACATCTTTCAATGAAAGATATAATTTTTTATTCTATATAAAAAATTTGATAATATCCGAAACATCCAAAAAATTCACTATATCGGTCCTTATTTTTCTTACATAACATATTAAATAATTTTATGGAAAAAAACATAAATGAATTTCACAATAGGGATCCACATGATTAGTTCCTTAAAAAAATTATAACCATACATTACATTTAAAAAATAAAAAATAAATATTAATTTAATTTTTATTCTATAGATTCTTATTGGCACTCATGTTCTCCTTAGTAAAAGTAATCACCTTAGGATATACATCAAAAAAGGGGTGAGATAAAAGTCCAGTGATAGAATAGATAAAAACATGAATCCAAATAACATGTTTGATCATAATCATCATCATCATAATTACATAGGCATAGAGTTATAATCATGACAAGAAACATCAGATAGAGGAATGGAATGTAAAAATCCATAAAAGTAAAACATCATGTCTTAGTGTTCAACTACCACACACAGTTGTGAACAAATATAGAATCATGTTCACTCATAATTAACATTTTCATGATATACATCACATTACCCAATACATTGGAGTGATATATAATTTTGGGTGCACCCCTCACATCATAACATTTACATTTCTCTATATAATTTTAGGTGCACCCAATACAATATAACATTTACATTATCATTAATTACACATAGAACATATATCAATATTGAACATAAAATTACCCATGGAATGTAATGGGTTTAATTTAATAAAGCATAAATTCATTAATAAAAATTGGGAAATAAAAAGGGAATAATATTCCTATTAGATTAATCATCAATTTTGAGTGAAGAAGAAACAATCTCAAGAGAAGTAAAAGGTTAGATTTTTGATAGAATAGTTCTTTTGGGAAACCGTTTTTTTATCATAAAATCAAGTAGAAAACATTATATACCATATAATATAATATAATGAGGAATAGATGATATTTAAGGAACATAAAAGGAATATAAATATGAATAATGAGGTGAAATAGGGAAAATCCATAGAAATAGAGTTAAGTTCGAGAATTCCACTTACCTTGTGTCTGAATGATTTATTCACTTTGATATCCGATATAATAAAATTATATTTATTAATTAACAAATATATAACATTTTATACATTAATTTGATTTATTATGGTTTTTTAATTTTATTTATTGGATTTTATATGAGTTATAATGTTTACTTTCATCGTTTGGGAGCATTCATTTTCTTAGTTTTCATGATCGCTTCACTTGTATACATGAATGGATGTTCGTGTAAAATGTAGATAAATATACATAATTTTTATTATATTTCATTAATTATATTAAATAATTTAATTTATCTTATAAATAATTTTTTAATATTTTATGAGAATGAATCATTATATAAAATTTAATGATGATCATTTCCAGTTTATTTGGGAGGTTTTTCGATCACAGCAAACTCATTTTGTTTTATAATTTAGTATTTTGTATATATGTTATTTATTAACATAATGATATTTTTGAAATAAATTTTACAATATTTTTAAACCATTATAATGGTTTTATTAACATCATTGAAGGCATTGAAGTAAAATAAAAGTGAAACGCCCATGATTTCTATAAATTAAAACATCACTGGTGAAAAATTTATTTTTAGAATAAAAGAGGGGGGAGGAGGAGTTTAATGATTGATATTACCTTAAAATGATAGAATTTAAGTATATATAAGTTAATTTAGTTATCATTATATATTTATTAGGGGAGGTGATGAGAGAATAAATAATAAAAAATACCTTGAAAATAAATTAAAAGAAAATAAAGATGAATCTACCACCTGAATCTCTCATACTTTAGAACCTCCTTAGGGAAATGGTTTTTTTATTTTCATGATAACAAATATACTATATTTGGTTTAGGGAATAAGAAAGATTATTTGGAAAACTTTGTATATGAATAAGGATGGATAAGCGTGAGAAAAAGTGGTGGTGAGGGGTGGTATTTATAGTGGAGTAGATGGGTGTTTCCCATTATTATATTCATTAGTTTATTATTTTGGTTCAAGACTATGAATAGTTTTAAAATTATGACAAAATATACTAAAATAATGAATTATATTTCACTATTTGTTTCTTACATCATCCATAGATTAGGTATGACTTCATAATTCATGTATTTATCTTTTATCGTAAATTATCATATTTTACAATTCATAAAAAATTCATGTATTTTAGAAAAATACAAAAAAATTTACCCTAACTATTTTTTTACTTGTAGAATGAAAAAATAAACTCCATTTAATGAAAATAATTTTCTAAATATGAGTAAGTTAATTTTTAATTAAAATCATCATTTACATGGAAAAATAGATTTTAAAATTATAACTGATTTTATAACACATTGAAAAAAGTATCTAAGGTCTCCTGATATTATCTTAAAATCATAAAAATAAAAATATGAATTTATGAATACATTTTCAGAAAATAAATTTTATTTTAAATTATTAAATCAATCATAAAATTATAAATAATTATTTATGACTTACAGAAATACCAACACTTAATTAATAATTTTTAAAACATTTATTTACTTAGACTGTGACATAATTATACAATACTTTAATTTATAGGATGCCTAATTTTTATATATAATTTCATGGGTGAGATTATAATTCATTTGGTCAGTTTACTATTCATTAAGGTCATATTACTATTCTTAATGTCAAATTACTATTTCATCATTATTGGTTCATTAAATTCTTGAAATAATTATTATTTCCTTAATTATTCATTTAAAGTTTTTATTATGTTCTATATGTTATTTTAAGTGATTTATACTATATGAAATTATTATAAGATGGAAGAATTTCCATTGATAAAATTTTGGGATGTTACATTCTTCCTCTCTTTTGAAATTTCTCCCTCAAAATTTCCTGTTACGTAAATAGGTGAGGATACTTATCCTTTATCGCCACCTCTGGTTCCCAAGTTTCTTCTTCATACATACGGTTCGTCCACAACCTTTTGATAAGGTAGGTTATATTGTTGTGTAGTATAACGACCCAAAATTTTGTAAATAAAATTTATATCTTCTTATAGTAATTCCATAAGAACATATAACCAATTATGGACCATAATAAAAACGTTTTAAATGAATAATTCAGGAAATAAGAAGTATTTATAGAAGTTAAGGAACCTATACCGATGAAATAACATCATGAACATAGGAATAATAGTATTAACCTTATGAATAGTAAACTATCCAAATGAATACTAGCCTCACCCATGAATGTATAAATTTGATTTATGGATCTTATAAGTAATAAATATGATATAATTTTATCATAGTATAAGAAAGTAAATATTTTAAAAATTATTAATTAAGTGTAGGTATTTTTATAAGTCATAAATATTTATTTTAAATTTTTTTGATTAATTTAAAAATTTAAAAGAATTGTTTTTCACAAAATGTATCCATCAATTAATATTTTTATATCTTATGATTTTAAGATTATTTTACGAGACCAAATGTTATTTTTGAATGTCTAACAAAATTAGTTATAATTTGAGAATATGTGTTTCCCAAGTAAATTATTGTTTTAATTAAAAATTAAATTAATCATATTTTGAAAATTATTTTCATAAAATGGAGTTCATTTTTGAATTCTACAAATAGAAAAATTATTTTGATTCAAATTTGGTCTTTTTCAAAAAATAATTGAATTTGTATGAATAGTAAAATAAGATAATTTCTTATAAATTCTAAATACATGAATTTTGGAGACATTGTTGATGTAAGGATGATGTAAGAACCATAATCTGGAAAAATAATTAATTATTTTAATATATTTAGAGGTAATTCTCAAACTATTCAAAGTATTTAGCCATAACAATTAATTTATGAATAATGTTTTGAGAAAAAACTCCTCTCTTCCACTATAAATACACCCCTCACACCCTCTTCTCCTAAAACCTTTCAATATTTGAGACTTTACTATATTCAGACCAACACACTTTCCTAGTACCTCCCCCATTTCCATGAGCTCTTGGTCTCATCCAAAGATAAAAAACCATTCCCTAAGGTGGTTCTCAACTAAGGTAATTTTGAAACCTAAATCATCTCTCCCTTTCTTTTAATTTACATTCAATTTCATTTATTTTTTTCTCTTGCACTAACATTCTCTTATACAAATAGAGTGATAAATATAGTCTGTTTCATATAATGGTATTATATCATGTTAATATAGGATCCAAAAGTAGAAACTACCCTCTCCCCCTCTCCCCCTCTCTCTTATTCTAAAAATGAAATTGTCACTTGTGATGTGTCAATTTACCGACATCATTGGAAATGTGATTTCATTTTACTTTAACACCTTCAAGTATGTTCATAAAACCATTATAATGGTTGAAAAATATTAAAAATATTTTTTTGTGTCCCTCATTATATTCGTTAAATAACTCATAAACATAATACAAAATGACAAAACAAAATGAGTTCGTAGTGATTGAAAACTGAAAAAATTAACTTAAAACAATCATCATTAACCATTATCTAATTATTCATCAGTATAACATGTAATAATATTATTTATAAGATCATTTATGCCTTTTAAATATCATTAAAAACATATGATAAAAATTCTGGATATTTATACTCAATTTTACATGAACTTCCACTCATGTATACAAGTGAACTAATCATGAATACCATGAAAACAAATGCTCCCGAATGATGAAATTCAACACTATAAATCATCCAAAGGCCCTTAAAAACACAATAAAAACATAATTAATCAGATTAATTTATAAAAGGGTATTCAATTTTTAATTAATGAATCAAATGTGATTGTAAAGGATGTTAATGTGAAGAATGAATTTGGACACAAGGTGAGGAGAATTCTTGAACCCAACACTCTTTCATTGTGTTTCCCCTCTTTAACACCATTATTAGTATGGTTATTCATTTAAAATAGTTTATTCATAATTATTTTAGATTTTATGGGATATAAATGTTTTCTAATTAAGGTTATTACATACACAATGTTTTCCAAAAGAACTATTCTTTAAAAAAACACACCTTTTATTTCATGAGATTATTTCTTCTTCACTAAGGGTTGTTGATTCTAATATAAATTATGTTATTCCTTCTTTTATTTGGGAACCTAATGTTTATGAATTTATTCTTACAAAATTAAAACCATTCATTTAAATGGGTTATTTTATGTTCAATATTGATATATGTTCTATGTGGCATGCATGATAATATAAATGTTGTGATGTGAGAGGTGCACCTGGAATTATATAGTGAAAAGTAAATGTTATTATGTGATAGGTGCACCAAGAATTATATAATGCTCCAATTCATTGGGTGATGTGATGTATCTCATGATAAAATTGAAATATGTGTGAACAAAACTATATCTTTGTTCACAACTATGTGTAGTAGTTTACCACTAATACATAATGTTTCATTTTTATGGACTTCCACATTCCTTGCGATTTCCTAATGCTTCCTCTGATGATTATGATGGTGATGTTACGATTATTATCACTCCATGTTATACTATTTCATGTTCTTATATATCCTCTTAATGGGATTTTAGATCACCCATTTTTGATGTATATCCTCATGTGACAACTTGTTCTAAAGAGAATTCAAGGGAAAATGAGAATCTAGAGAAGATGGAATTAAATAAATTTTTATGTTTTATTTTTTAAATGTTATGTATGGTCCTAATTTAACCATGAAATTAAATATTTTAACCATATTGTGTAATTATTTTATGTTTCTTGTCTTTAAAATTATGTAATAGTATTATAAAAAAACAGGGTCAGTATAGTTGGTATCATAGGACAGTTTAGTTTATTTGGGAATTTGGATTAGAGAACCTTAGTGAAAACTCATATTATGAGACTAAATATATATAGGCACAAAATAATATTTTATAAATGTAGGTATCCCAAAAGATATTACTTAATAATAATTTCTACAAAAGAATAAATTATCTATTCATTACTAGTTTCCTTATGTTTTGTTATAACCTTTATTATTTGAGAAAATTGTGGGAACTAGGAGAAACAAGACCAACAACCCATGAGAGGGATAATACAATGATTTCTTGAATGACATCTCTAATTCTTTGGGAGGTGGAGTTAAAAATTTCAGGTCAATTCTTACCCAATTGTATGAGGTTACGTTCAATAACCTGAATAATTTTGAATGTCTTCCTTCACCCAAAAGGGAGATACTAGCTATCAGGTGTTTTATGTGGCAATGACCACTAGCATTTAGTGGATATTCCAATATAATAGTTCTAGAATAGTGGGTAAAATCCACATAGAAGATATTTTCTATTCTTCACTGTTCTGAGATGGAGATGTTTAATATCACTTTTTATCATGTAGATGGATGGGCTGATCAATGATTTTCCTTGAATAAGAACACCAAGATGAGGGAAATAATTGAAGATTTGGAGTGGGAAGACTTTAAGAGAATGTTTCCTCACATGTATTTCCAAATAACAATCCACACAAAGATGGAGAGAGAATTAATATAGATGATAAAAAGGAAATATAATCTATCATGGACTATGAAGAAAATTTCACAAGGCTTGAAAGGTACGCTTTAGGATTTTTTTATAAAAAAAGAATGCAAAATTGATATATTCTTTTGTTCTTTAAAACCACACATTTCAAAGGATCTTATAATTTGAGACTTTGGAAGTTATGGAGAATATGTTCGATGTTCTCTCAAGGTTGATATGGATTAAAGAGAATTTTCTCATGGATATGGTGATAAGAAATGAAAGATAGAATTTCATGTTGGAGAATATCATAAAAAATGTGGATTGAAATCTCAACTACCCATATGTTGAATATGTAGGAATAATCATCTTTGGAACTACCTCAAAGGGACGAGTAAATGCTTTAACTATGGGAGAGAAGGAAACCAATCCCATGAATGTCGAAAATATTTTAGGAAGCATGGAAATGTGTTATAAGAAAGAAGAGAACCGCCAATGGCCCAATGATACAACTGTAGGAAGCAAGCGAAAAATGTCGGCCAATGCACTAAACCTCAAGTTCTTGAGAGTAATCAACGTCATATTCAACCAAATCCAAAAGAGAAACGGAAGACTTATGGAATTTATACTGAGGAAAAAGAGAAAGAAAATGAAGTCATACATGGTACACTTCTTATACACTCATGAATGGAAAAAGTCTTATTTCACCATGGTTTTACGCATTATATTATATCATGCAAGGTGTTTAGAATTATTGAATTGATTCACCAAAAACATGATGTAGTGATATATATAAAAACATCTAGTGTTTCAATCATTCAAACCTAAGTGTTGTACTCTTATCATATTGGTGGATGTGGGAATACTCTTCCAGTGATTCTTATAATACTTACCTCGGTATAATTCGATGTGATACTGAGGATGGATTGGATCTCTCTATATAAGGAACATATCAATTATATCAAAAACAAAATATATTTTCATATTCCAAACCATCCCATGACCCTCTAAAAATTCAATTAAGATCATTAATTTAATTTGGAACATTATTCAATGGTGTGGGGGTTTGTTCCCTATAAATAAGAATACCTTGATCAAATGGTTGAGTCCAAGGAAGTTATCAACCTAGGGGAAATTCCCATCCTGAGGGAATATAGTGATGTATTTCAAAACGAATTTCTTAGACTCCAATATATATTTTAAGGCAGCATTCTCAATAGAACTCATTCCCAAAGATAATCTTATCTCAAAGTGTCACTTTAGGATGTCTCCTATCAAAATGGAGGAGTTAAATAACCAGTTTCAAGATCATTTTGACAAAGGGTTCATACGTCCAAGTGCATCGCCTTGGGGTGTGCTAGTTCTCTTTTTCAAGAAGAAGTATGGATCAATGCGGGTGTGTATCGATTATCAAGAACTCAATAATATCATTGTAAAGAACAAATATCATCCTCCTAGGATTGAAATAATGTTCAATCAACTATGAGGAGATTAGTACTTCTCAAAAGTGGATCATTCTTCTCGATATCAACAGCTAAATGTGAAGAAGAAATATATTAAAGAGTTTTTCTTCCATACAAGGTATGGCCACTATGAGTTTCTGGTGATTCCATTTGAACTTACTAATTCCCCTAAAATCATCATGGATTTGATGGATATAACCTTTAGACATTACATCAAAATGTTTTTGGTAGTTTTTATTGATTATATTCTCATCTAATCCATGATCAAGGAGGTATATAATGAAAATATAAGTCTTGTGTTGGTGACATTAAGGAAAGAGAAGTTTTATGCTATGTTCAGAAAGTGTGACTTTTGGATGTAGTAAGTGACATTCTTAGGATGTGTGATCACAAGTGAGGTAATTTCTATAGACCCTTTAAAAATAAAGGCACTTGAAGAATGTCTTAGATCCTCCAGTGTCACAAAAATATATAGTTTTCTTGGATTATATGGGTACTATGAACGTTTTGTTAGAAATTTCTCATATTTGTTAGCTAGATAACTAATTTAACATGGAAATGGGTAAAGTATGTCAAGATGGAAGAATGTGAGAAAGTATTCATGGAATAAAAGAGAAGGCTAATCACATCAGATGTACTAACCTTACTAAAAAGTGGTTAAATTTTTGTGATATATAGTGATGCTTAAATGAAAGGATTTAGTTGTGAACTCATGAAATATGGTAATGTGATAGCCTATGCCACAATACAGTTGAAGATATATGAGTAGAACTAACACATGCATGATCTGGGGCCATCACCTATGATTTTTCCTTGAAAATTTGGAGGCACTACCTCTATGGTGAGAAGTGTGACATATATACTGAAAATAAGAGCTAATGTATATATTCACATATGAAGAGCTTAACATGCATCAAAGGAGATGGTTATAGTTAATAAAAGACTAAAATTTCTCTATTCACTATCATCTCGGTTAGGAAAACAAATTAGCTAATGATATATGAATGAAAGAACCTATTAATCTATCCATGTTGTGGATTGAAAAAGACCCTATATTCATGGATATGCAGAGTATGGATATGGAAATCATAACAGAAGGGAATAAATCCAACATGGGCCAAAATATTTCCCAACCATCTATACAAGAGAAGATTATGGAGGCCCAAATGGATGATATAGAGTTAAAAAATATGGTGAATGCAATAAAGGAGGGGAATAATCTAGAGTTTCATATCAATGATGATCGTGTAATTCAATTTAGAAAGAGGCTATGTGTGACTTCATCACTTGGGATAAAGAAGGATCTATTGGAAAATGCACATAACTCAACATTTTTTATCCATACCAGGATTACCAAGATGCACATTGATCTCCATGACCACTTACGGTGGGACAACATGAATAATGATATTGAATAATATATCTCAAGGTGCTTAATATGTCATAAAGTTTTAACAAAGTGACAAAATTCCTAAGGGATGATCAACCCATTTCCTATACCCATGTAGAAATGGGAGAATTTCACTATTGAATTTGTCACGGGTCTCCTGAAAACATCCAAAGGAAATAATGTGATATGGGTTGTGGTGGATCAAATCCCCAAGGCTAACCACTTTATTGATATTCAAGAAAATATATCTACTGAACAACTTGAAAAGAGATATGTGAAGGAAGTGGTGAGACTACATGGGGTTCCACTCTTGATTTTTTCTAATCATGATCCATGGTTCACATCTGTAGTCTGGAGGAGTACTCAACATTCATTGAGTACTAAATTAAATTTCAACACTAACTATCACCCCAAAGTAATGGCTAGTCTAAAATGACTATTTAGATGCTCTAATATATATTAAGACCCTGATATTTATAATTCAATGGTGGATGAGATTAGTATCTCCCATTGGTTAATCTATTATAAAACAAAGCTTCCACTCATGAATTTAGATGGATCTATATAAATATTTGTATGGAAAATGATGTATAACTCAACCTGTTGGGATGAAGTTGGAGAAAGAAATCTACTTGGAACTAATCTTATGAAAGAAATGTCTGAGAAGGTTGAAGCTATCAAACAACATATCAATGATGGTAAAAGTCAGCAAAAGATATATGCAAACAATTGTAGAAGGAAATTGGAGTTCGACATTGGAGATAAAGTCTTCCTTCAAATATACCCATGGAAGTGAGTCATGCGATTTGGAAAGAAAGGGAAGACAATCCCAAGGTACATTTAAACCTTTGATATCTATGATTTCATCAGAGCCATGGCCTATCGGCTTTGATATCCAGTAGGTATGGCTAAATTTATTGATTTATTCAATGTATCACTGTAGAGGAAGTACATACCATATCCCTTACATGTATTGAACCTAGAGGTTGTACAACTAGAAACTAATATATCTTATAAGGGGAATCTAGTAAAGATTCAGGACAAGAGATATAATGTTTTAGAAGAGTAGAGAACCCAACTTTTCAAAGTGTTTTGGAGGAACCATAAGTATAAAGAATCAACTTTGGAACCAGAGGAGATGATGAAAAATAAGTACCCTCACCTTTTTATGTAAACAGAAATTTTAGGGAGAAATTTCAAAAGAAGGAAGAATGTAATGACCCAAAATTTTATAAATAGAATTTCCCCCTTCTTATAGTAATTTCAAAATCACATATAATCCCTTATCGACCTTAATAAAAACATTATAATTTTAGAATTAATGAAATATTATGTATTTATAGAAGTTAAAAAACTAATACAAATGGAATAGTGACTTGACCTTAGAAATAGTAGTATGACTCTTTTTAATAGAAAATATTCCAAATGAATAGTATCATTAACCAGGAAGTTACAAATAAATTTCAGGGATATTATAAGTGAAAATATGATATAATTATATCATAGTATAAGTAAGTGGATATTTTAAAATTTATTAATTGAGTGTTGGTATTTTTATAATTCATAAATATTTAATTTCAATTTAATGGTTAATTTAATAATTTAAAAGAAAATTTATTTTTACAAAAATATATTCAAAAATTAATATTTTTATGTCTTATGATTTTAAGATAATTTTGGGAGACCTTAAGTAATTTTTCAATGTGTTACAAAACCACATATAATTTTAAAATATGTACTTTATAAGTAAATGTTAGTTTTAATTATAAATTAAATTAATCATATTAATAAAATAATTTACATAAATTAGAGTTCAGTTTTTAATTCAACATGTTGAGAAATGGTTAGGGTAATTTTTGGGATTTTTCTAAAATACCTAGATTTTTTATGAATAGTAAAACATGATTTTTTATTATAAATGCTAAATACATGAAATTTAAAGTCATTATTGATGAAAGGATGATGTAAGCACAGTAATATCTAACCATCGTTCATTTTTTTACTATATATTGAGATATTTCTAAAACTATTCATAGTCTTGATCCAAAATAATAAAATAATGAATATAATATTGAGAAAACACCCCTCTCCTCCACTATAAATACCACCCCTCACTCCCTCTTCGACTCAAACCTCTCATGCTTTTAACATTTCTTACATTATGACCAATAATCTTACTTATTGACTCCCTCATTTATATGAGATTTTGGTCTCATATAAAGACAAAAAACCATTTCCATAGGAGGTTCTCAAGGAGGATAAATTCAAGAGGTAAAGCCCCTCTCTATTTCTTTTAATTTCTTTTCAATTTCCCTTTTTTTCTTACAATCACCTAATATTATCTAAATGGAATGATAAATCTTTTATGTTTGATATAATAGTATTATATGAAGCTAATTTAATATCAATAAATAGATTCTTTTTTCTCTATCTCTCTCATTCTAAAAATGAAATTGTCACCCGTAATGTGTTAACTTACCGACATCGTGGGCGATGCACTTTCATTTCCCTTTAATGACTACATGGATGTTAATAAAATCATTAAAATGGTTGAAATAGAATATAATGTTTATTTAAAAATCACTTTATATTATATAAATAACATATACACATAATACTAAATGATAAAAAAATGAGTTCGTAGTGATCGAAAAACAATGAAAATTAACATAAAATGACCATCATTAACTTTTATCTAATGATTCAACATCATTCCATAGAATAAAATTATTTATATGATCATTTAAGATTAAATAGTATTATTAATAACATATAATTAAAATTATGGATATTTATCCTCATTTTACCTGAACTGTCATTCACGTATACCAGTGAACCGATCCAGAAAACCCTGAAAACATATGCTCCTAAACGATAAAATTAAACTCTATAGATCTTACCAAGGAACCTTAAATTACCTAATAAAATAATAATTAATAAAATTCATGCATAAAATCTTCTCAAATTATTAGTTAGTGAATCTATTGTGATTATACAGGTTGTTAATGTGAAGAAAGAATTCAGACAAAAGGTAAGGAGAATTATCATACCCAACTCTCTTTCTCTGGGATTTCCCTCTTTCACACCATTTTAAGTATGGTTATTCCTTAAAAATCATTTATTCATCATTATATTAAATTTTTGGGATATGCATATTTTATTCTTGATTATATAAAAAGAACAATATTTTCCAAAAGAACTATTCTTTAAAAAACACACATTTTACTTCTCGAGATTGTTTCTTATTCACCCGTGGGTGATAAATCTTATATCAAGTATGTTATTGCCTCTTTCATATAAGAATCCAAATTTTACGTATTTATTATTATGAAATTAAACCCATTCCTTTCTATGGTTAATTTTATGTTCAATTTTAATATATGTTCTTTGCGGCATGCATGATAATGTAAATGATGTGATGTGATGGGTGATCCCAGAATTATATAATGTAATGTAAATGTTTTGATGTGACCGGTGCACCCAGAATTATTTAGCACTCCAATTAATTGGGTAATGTCATGTATCTCATGAGAAAAGTGAAATATGCATGAACATGACTCTATCTTTGTTCACAACTATGTGTGGTAGTTTACCACTAAGACCTGATGTTTCATTTTTATGCACTACCAGATTCCATGCTACTACCTAATTATTCCTATTATGATTCTGATGGTGATGTTATGATTATTCTCACCCCATGTTATATTGTTTCATGTTATTATATATACTCTTATTATGCTTTTATCTCAACACGTTTTCATGTATATCCTCATGTGAATACTTGTTATAAGAAGTATTCATGGGCTAATAAGAAGCTAGAGAAGATGGAATTAAATAAATGTCTATGATTTATTTTTTAAATGCTATGTATGGTCCTAATTTTCCCATGACACTAAACCATTTGATCCTCATTGTGTAATGATTTTATGTTTTTTGTATTTAAAATGGCGTAATAGTATTCTAATAAAAAACTGGGTTGCTATACGTAGAACCTTATCTCTCCGATCTAGAATATTTACTCGCTACTCCTCATAAGAGAGATCATATTATATATGTTTCACCTCTCAGTTCAGAACATGTGAGGGATATATTTGCTACTTTATCAAGAGTGATACATGGAACACATCCTGAACTTAATCCATATATGGTGGAAGTTAAAGCTGATAGGCCACAACACTTAAGCGATCAAGGATCTTATAGGCGATAATATACCTCAGGCTTATCTTCCCTTTCTTTAAAACCCATGTGAATATCATCCATGGTAATATTAGAAGTAATACATTAGATCCAACATTGAACTCCAAGTCCCATTGATGGTTGTGAGCATAGATCTTTTGCTGAGTCTAAGTAGCATTGATATGCTGCTGCCTGAATTAAACAATTCTCTGTCATCTATTTCACAAGGTTAGGTCCAAGTAGCTGTCCTTCACCAACTTCATTCCAACGGGATGGAGTCCTACATCTGTTTTCATAAAAATCCTCATATGGATCCATACGAATATTATAGTTGAACCTATTTTTATGAGAACTCAACGAGTGGGATATATTGATCCCATCCACCTTAGAATTATAATAACCATACTCTTACCATATATTTGTGAATCTGAATAGTCCTTTTATATTGGCCATCAATTTGGGAGGGGATAGGCCAGGTTTAAATTTTATTTAGTACTCAATGCTTGTTGAAGAAACCTACAAAATTTAGATGGAACCTAGGGTCTTGATCAAAATAAACTGAGAGTGTAACCCCATGCAGTCTCACCACTTCATTCACATATATCATTTCAAGTTGTTAAAGTGATAGATCTTCCCAAATATTAATAAAGTGGGAAGTATTGGTGAGTTGTTCCACCACAAAACCTATCACATTATTTCATTTGGATGTCTATAGGAGTCCCATGAAAAAGACCATAGTGAAATTCTCCAATTTCCACATGGGTATGTGAAATTATTTCATCATCCCATTGGATTTATGTTTCTCTACTTTAACTTTCTAAAATATCAAGAACCTTGATATATACTCCATAATATTCTTATCCATTTTATTCCACTAGAAGTGTTCTCAAATATCATGGTAATTCTTAGTAATAACAGTATGTATATAGCAATTTGTGCTATGTACATTATCCAATAGCTCATTATTTATCCTAGTTAATTAAGGAACCTAAATCCTCACTCCAAAATGAATCACACCATCATCATCGATATAGAAATCTTTATCTTCTCTTACTTTAATTAATTCACCTTATTTTGTAACTCTGGATCGTCCCTTTGTGTCTCTTTAATCATATCTTGGATAGATAATTGGGAAATAATTTTCAGAAGGTATGATGTGTTCCCTACCATTTTTATTTCCAAATCCATCATTTTGTTATCCATGAAGATAAGATCTTTCTCAATATATAACATGGATATAGTAGATGGTTATTTTATACTAAGATCATCAGTTTCCTTTTTGGCCTTTCCAGGATGATAGTGAATAGATCAATCATAGTCCTTGATAAGATATAACTACATCCTTTTTCACATGTTGATCTCTTTTTGTGTGAATATATACTTCAGGATCTTGTGAATGGTATATATGTCACATTCATCACCATAGGGGCAGTGCTTCCTTATTTTCAAGAAAATAATCACAACTACTAACTCCAGATCATATGTTGGGAAATTCTTCTCATGTATCTTCAACTATCATGAGGTGTAGTCTATCACATTATATTTTATCATGAGTACAGAACCACAACATTTCTTTGAAGCATCACTTTATATCACAAAACATTATCCACTTTTCAGTATTATGAGTACAACTACAATGACCATCCTTCTCTTTACCTCCCTAAATAATTCCTCAAATTCTTCCATCAAGACATAATTTACCACTTTACTTATTAACAAAGTTATAAATCATGATAATAGGGAGAAATAACTAAAATATTATTTGTAGTACCCAGCTAATCCATGAAAACTAAGGATTTCTCTAACACTATTGGGTCTAGGAAATTCCTCAATTTGACTTTGTTTTTGGAAGGTCCATAGAAATTCCCTCACTTGTTATTTCATGTTCCAATAATGTGAATTTATAAATCCTAAATTCACACATGATAAACTTGGCTTAAAATTTCTCATTCCTTAATACTGCCAACACAATCCTTGTATATTTTTCATGTTCCTCCTTACTCTTGTAGTAGATGATAATAATGTCAATAAACACTTTCATATTTTTTGAGGTAATGTATACATAATATATTAATCAAATCCATGCAGATTTAAGGGGAGTAAGAATTTTAGAAGGGAAACACTAGAAAATCATAGATCCCAAACATTGTATGAAATTCGTTCTTTGGAATATTTTCTCTCTTAAACTTTTGTTAATGATTTATATAATGAAGACATGCCTTTGAGAAGTAATAACCTCCATATAACTGATGAAACAAGTCATCTATCATTATAAAGGATGCGTTTTATTTATGGAGATCTATTTGAGTTCTCGATAATCAAGACACAACCAAATTGATCCATCCTTCTTCCAGAAAATGAGAACCACTACAAACCAAGGTGATTCATTAGGGAATATGAACCCTTTTCTCAAATACTCTTCCAGATTCTTTTTTAACTCCTACAATTTGATAGGATCCATCCTATAAGGACACAATGACATAGGATTAACTCCATGTATAAGTTATGTTGAAAAATATACATCATGATCTAGGGGAAGTCTAGATAACTACTCAAGAAATACATCACTGTATTCCTTCACAATGAGAATTTCCCCAAGGTGGATACCTTTCTTTTGATAAACCATTTGAGAAATGATCGTTTCTTTACAAAAAATCAATACCAACAACGTTGAAGCATTTTTTAAATGGAATTCATGATCATTTGTTCATTTGTAGAGGATCATGGGATGGTTTTGAAGATGAAAACATATTTACTTTCCATGATAGTTATATATATATATATTATATATAATTAGAGCCAAGTAATCCCCATTATAGCGAAAAAATCCACCAACGAAAGTATCATGAGATTCTCTAGATGATTCTTCCCACATATTCAAATAGGATAAGAGTGAAACTCTTGGGTTGTAATGATGTCACCAATTTTTTTTATAGATATCTCCACATCAAGGTTTTGGAGCTTAAGTTCTATAATTCTCAGAAACATGCATAATATAAAGGAATGCGTAGAACTAGAATAAAATTACTCTCTTCTATTACAGAATGAATAGGAACTATACCATGTATGACTTAATTTTGTTACTCCACCTCAACAGTAGTGATGGAATAAGACTTTCATTTCCTCTTTGTCTTTTGTGTTTGCTGACACAAATTACCATCGAGGACTTGAGGTTTAGTGCACTGGCTTCTATTATGCCTTTTATCACTACTATTGTAGCATTTGGACAATGGGTGGTTCCCTCCTTTCCTCCACCACATTATCCTGCTTCATAATATATTTTCCATATTTATGAGCTTAGTGACCATCTCTTTCACACTTCAAGCATTTCTCTGTGCCGTTTAGGCAGTTTTGATGATGCTTCTTCCCACATTTCTAACATGTGCGTGATTGAGTTTTTCCACCTTTCTTATTTGATCCTTTGCTTCAAACTCCATATATCATTTCTTATCACCACCTCTATGAGACCATTCTCCAAACTCTATTTCCATATTTATATAAAATCAAACAAATTTTCCATAACACCCAATGTCTTGAATTATAAGAGCATTTTGAAGGTGTGTTTTTAAACCACTACATAATCTATCAATTTTTATATCATTGTTTATAAAAAAACATGAAACATACCTTGCATGACTTGTGAATATTTCATAGTAGTCTATGATAGATTCTACTTCTTTTTTATTGATCTCTATGAATCCCTTATCCATCTTTTTATGAATATTTGGATGGAAATACTTGTTAAGAAACATTATCTTAAAGTCTTCGCACTCCATGTCCTAAATTTTATCCTTCATCTTGGGGTCCTTAATCAATCCCCACCATTTGTCGGTCTTTCTATCTAGATGATAAATATAAAGAGTTTATATTTCCTTCTCAGAATAGTGATGTATAGAAAATATATTCTCTATTTAGTTGACCCACTATTCTGTGACTAGTGGATCAAAAGATCCACTAAACATCAGTGGTCATTTTAGTATAAAACACTCAATAGAAAGATTATTCATCTTAGGTGAAGGATGATGTTAGAAATTATTGAGGTTATTATTCATAACTTTATACATTTGGGTAAGAACCACCCATAAAATTTTGAACTCCACCTCCCAAGGAATTTGGGATGTCATTCAGTAAATCATTATAGTGTGTACGTTCCGAGCGCAGTGGAAGTGCAATTGGGTTGAAACCCACCTTTAAATTTTACCACGATCAATGATTATTCCAGGATAAATACGATGATTAACAAAAATATCCACGAAATAAAATCAAAGATTTAGATAACGAAGAAATAGGCCCGAAAGTAAGAGATAGAATTGACATATTTTTTTATGAATAATTTATATAAATTAAATAAATTCCTCCAAGGTTTTCATTCGTTGTTGATGTGTCTGACCACATATATGCAATGAGTTTTTTATTCACTTGTGGATATCAAGATTAGATCTCTTCTACCGATGATACACACGTGCTCGGGGAATCTATGGACGTTGCAGAAGGAGTCCCAAGGGGCTAGCATGGAATGTCATTGTACTTGTATCATCAACCCTCAATCACCTTGAGAGTTGCTTCCAAATTGTTCTCTAATCTGGTGGAGGATGGTAAAAAGCATTCATGCTATAGTTCTTGGAGAAAAAAATGCTATCTAGGCTTGAGATATTTTTCTCCAAAATTTTGTGCATAACCAAAATTGGCTCTATAGCCTATGGGTTTCCCCCTCAGCTAATAAAAGAATAATATGTAATCGGGAATTTAATTCCCTAGGTAATAATAAAAAAATTTCACAAGTGTCGTTAATTATTTTTATTATTTCATTTAAAACAACCATGTCAAATATGAACATAAATACCATTATTTTCATGGTATGTTCTTACCTTGCAAGTTATAGTTAGATATTATTTTAATCAAATAATATTAAAAATTATTTTTTCACTGGAACCTTTATCTCGGTCCGCCCATCCTCTAAAATATTTACCAGACCTTGGATAACGGCTATTAATTTATCAAATAAATAAATAAATCTAACTGCATTCATTTCCAAAAAATAAATAAATTGTGATCATACATACTTGAATAATTAAAAAGAAACAACCAGGAATAATATTTATTCAACTAGTTAAATAATAAAATGGGGGTTCAAAACCCATTGGGCACAGGTACTGTAGCAGTTCTGTAGCAGTGGAGGGTACTGTGGGGTATTGTAGCAGGTAGGTACTATAGCAGTACTATTCAAAGAATGGGCCTTGGGCAAAGAAATTTGGCCTATGGGCCATGTAATGGGCTATATTCCCACTGGGCCTTGAGGCTATGTAATGGGTCTCCCTCTACCCAGTTAAATATGTGTTTGGTTTACTTTAATAACAAATGAGGCTTTGACCCCAACCTTAAAAAAAGTAGTTAAATAATAAATTATTTAACTGAGATTCTATATACACTTAGTGTGTGACCCTCTAGTCATCTTTCTCAGTGGAACTAGGTGAGCCTACACAAAGATAAAGGTTAGTGTCTAGAAACACACCAAGGAAACCACAGAGAAAGAATATAATTCTGTAATGACATATCACCTCATATGAACAGTTACCATGTAATATAATCCCTTGATCAAAATATATCAAATCGAGCAGGTTTTATGTGAGTGTCATCATCCTATATGTTCGATAACTCATTCTTTGACTTATTATAAACAGACATTTCCTATCGTACACCATGGACCTAAATTTAATTGGGCTATATCATTTCCATAAAATGGCCTGCGATACTTACATTGATTATTAAACAGAAGGGATAAATCCGTTCTAAAATTATTCATTAATGAAATACTACTCGTGACGCACACAATGGATCATACCTCACCACAAGGACATGGCATCATTGTTTTCACCAATACATCAGAAGAAAATGAATGAAAATATTTATTAATAATAATATTAAATTCTAAGGACCATTTCATTTTTCTACAATTAGGAACATCAAATGATACTTATAATTTGGATTTCCTATCGTCAGGTCTCGTTCTCATAATATCCACCTGTATATTCCCAAGGGTGTATGCCAGGAGAAGGTGACTCAAATTCCTCTAAGTTTCCACCCTTATTAGTGTGTATTATTGGAGTCCCTTTAAATGATATTAGTCAGCAATAAAACATTTATTCAAGAATAGTATCATAGAATGTCTAGGTTCTCATCATAGCGGGGAACTACTATGACCTTTTAGTGTGATAACTACTCTCATGAAATTATCATATGATATATTATATAGAAGGAAAATAATTATGTGATAAGTAATTTATTAATAATAAAAATCTTTAATATTGTTTATCATTAAGTACAATGAATTTTTTCCTAGGGCGCCAACTCCAATAGATTCCAACTTTCACTAGAGCCAACTAATAACAACCTTTAGTCCGTTAGCTCTCAAAAGATATTTAGGCTTATGCTAAGATAGGCCTTTAGTCAAGTGGTTCTCCATGTTCTCCTCTAAGGACACTTTGTTCACTACAACTTCACCCCTCTATTGAAAATCACTCAAGTGGTTATACATCTAGAGTATTTGTTTTGTCTGTTGATGTGATGTTGGTTCCTTTGCAAGACCCATTAATGCAGTATTATCGAAATCCAATTTGATAAGGTCACTACTACTAGGAACTAAATCATGATACCGAACAATATTCCAAATCTATATGATTCTTTGGCTTCATTTGAATCCTCTATATATTCAGACTCTGCTGTAGAATCAGTGACATCTGGATACTTTGAACCATTCCAGCTCACAGCTCCTCTATTTTGACTGAAACATATTCTGATTGTGAATTTATATCATTATATTCTATCTAAAAAGCAGCATCAACATACCCTCTAATGAAAATCTCCTTGTATCCCCCATACACCGGGAATATATCCTTTGTTTTTCTCAGATACTTATGAATAGAATTAATTAAAGTCCAATTCTATTCGCCCAGATCCTATTGATATCTTCCTACCATTCTCAATGCATAAGAAACATCATGTCTAGTACATAGCATGGAATACATGATTGATCCTATCATTGAAGAATATGGGATCTTACTCATTCTATATTTCTTCTTTTGTGTATTGGGACACATTTTTATAGAAATATGTATTCCATGTGACACTGTGACCAATAACCTCTTTGATTGTTCCATAGTAAATCCCATTAATATCTGGTCAATGTATGTACTCTGACTTAGCCCAAGAAGCCTCTTGGACCTATCACAAAAGATCTTGATCCATAGAATATAGGATTATTCACCTAATGTAATGTCCCAACCCCAAAATCACAGAGACGGTGCATTATTTTAATACATTACCACGATTACAAGGAATCATGTCCTCAAATGCTGATCATTTTAGCAGTCTTGGAAAATAGATTACATACATGAACGTTACATTACACATTAGAAATTAAAACAAAAAGTAAATGATCTTTTGATAATACCATTAATCTCTTAGAATAACCTTGCTTATCAACCATAAAACACTTCTTGGAATCCTAGGAAAATAAAACATAAGAAAGGGGTGAGCTCAGATGCTCAGTAAGGATAACAATATTGCGGAAAATTTCATAAATAAGTATAAACATTTAAGGCAATGTATAATACTAAAATAAAATCCATTAAAACTTAAAAATCATCATAATATGGAAAAGATAAATCAAATAATTCTATTTACTAATTCACATGGATATTCTACTAGTATAATAATAACATGAAACATCAATTTCCAATTTCATAATGATGGAATGCATAATGCCAGACTTCATAACCACATAGTCACGGCCTTATGCCAAGACTAAAAATAAGATTTTATCAAGACCTTTTGCCAAGACACTATTTTGTCTCATCAGACCTACCGATGCATTGAGGAGCTATAGACAGCTCCACCCATCACTTACTAAGTCCAATGTATTGCTCATATGAAAAGGTTTAAACATAACATAAACGTTCGTATTAAAACTAGCATAAGAAATGTTAATACTTTATCCATAAACCATGAATGGTATAACAATAACACATTCACAACCATACATATTAAAGAACCTTCAATAAAATATGGATGATTTGTATCATAATAAATCAACATCAATCAAGAATAATATCCAGTAAAGGATGCTGACATAGTTAAAAATGATCACTAAAACATTTTGATAGAAATATCCCTTTTTATGAAATCATTTAATAGTCACACATTTATAAAGGAAGTAAATTAAAAGACGTATTTTAATAAAATTTTCCGATATCAATTTGAAACTTTTGAAAAGAATTATCATTTCAAAACATTCATGTCCATATAAATAAATCCTTAAAACCATTTTAAAAACATGGACATTAAGTAAAAGGATTTAGAAAGATAAATATTTAAAAAATTTAAAATGATGATCTAGTTAAAAAGACCCTCCCATAAAACCTTAAAAAATTAATTTTGAAAACATTTTTATGAAATATGGGTATCAATGATAAATATTTCTCAGTAAATACTTACATATAAATAATCTTGGATAATAATAAGATTTAGGAAATAACCCTTACCTTGAACTTTCATTTGGTCGAGGGTACATTTAACATCTTGTATAATGACCATAGTATGTTATTAAATTATACCAGAACCATATTCATATTTATTATATCTTAAATGATTAATTTTTGACTTTATACTACCCATTTAATAATTATTTCCATGTTAAATTATCATTTCGAGTAATATTCTATTTATCGTACGTGTTTTAACTTGTTATTCTTGATCGTATCATTTAGATCATGATTAACATAATTTCAGAATATAAAAAATGATTTATATATCATATATATTTAGAATATAAATATGTATAATAGATAGATATATGAAATGTAAAACACTGTTTACAGAGATGGTAGGCCGTATGCACGCATAAACATTGTTTCAGTTTTCATATCGTATTGAATGGAAGTAAGTGAATAAGATATATGTAAGTACATAAAGACACACACACACACACACACATATCTGTTCAGTAGAATTATTATGTAATATATTACATAATTATTAGTAATATATATTTTTTATAATCATCATTGAATGGTGAATGCGGAAATGAATCTCATTGTGTCGTTGAGATGGTAATCCGTACGTACACACGCGCGACAATATCATTATATTGATCTTGAAATAGTATGTAATTGGATGGTATATCATATATAAATAATCATAAAAATGTTATATTTATTATTTAAATCAGTTATACTCATTATTATACCCATCAAAATAATGAAGTGTTTGAATAACCAACTATACCATGACGTGGAGACGGTAAGCCGTACGTATGAATGCATGGTGAAATTATCATTTAGAGGATTGATAGAATAACTAATATGGTTCTACCATATTTATAATAACATAAAAGTAAGTAAAAGTTAATAGAGTTCTTATTTTGATATGGAAACAACAAAGAAAGAGGAAGTGGAAGAAGAAAAAAACTTGAAAGAGGGTGGTGAAATTATTACCTATTCTTCGGGTGTTTCCTTTTTATTTGATCAAAAGGGATACATAGAATGAATTTATGATCAAAGTAAGGACTATAGGTATATTTGAGGTATGTTAGGAGGATATTTGGTTAGGGGTTGGCCGAGCTAAATGGTTTTGGAGGTGTGATTTAGAGATAAGGGGAAGTGCCCTTTTATAAGAGGGGAGTGGGTCACTTTAGGAAAAGATTAAAATATTATTTTATTATACAATAATATTCAGTTTATAATGGATCCAAATGAATTTATTTCGAGACTTAGGTGGTTATGGGTCGAAATACTCTCCAACAATAGGTTTTAGACAAGTTTAGGTAACCATTTTAACCTTATGTTTTATATTTAACTCATAGTTAAATAGTTTATCTTTTACCGTGTCTTCTTGTATTCTTACACTATATGGTTAATAAAATTACACTATACTTCTAAGAGAACCTCAAGTGATTCATTAATGGCATATATAATATTATTTAAGCCTTTTTTCCTAACCTTTTATTTTTAGAAATATTATATCGTCCAATAATATAGCATTTTATTAAAAACGAGTTTATGCCAATTTTTTACACTATTTGGTATTTTGTTTTTGTGAAAGTAATAAAAAACTTATCAATTCAAAAATATTTTATTGAATAAAATATAACATGTCATATTAACCTAGAAAATTATTGGAATTCATCAAAAGGATCAAATTATATTTATTTTTATATTTATAATATCAATTATTTTAATATTTTATTAAGAAGGTAATTACTGCAACATCATTGTGTCATAAATAAATTTAATTATTTAATATATAAAAATTATAAATAAGGTACCATTATGTAGGAAATATTCTTATCTTTATAATTAATATTTATAGTTTAATTTATCTTATGCATAACCCTATATTAAAAATTGTTTAGTTAATAAACATTGAATTTAAAACTTTTAACTCTTCTTTAAATAAAATAATAATAAATGTCCCAATCTAATCCAGGTGGACCTAAAGAATCATATTTCATTCTTAAGGGTTTTTTTGGTCGAATTAAACTTATCCAATAGAATTAGTACATGTGTTAGGGTAATTATAATAAAATTTTAACTTTAATTACCCTATTTACTTTTAACTGTGGTAAATAAAAGTCAAAAGTTACAAGTCACAAAAAAATATTTTCATCTTATTGAATAAAATTTTATTTTCTGTTGTCAAATGTATCTCTCGGAGTTTTTAAATTCAACTCACAGAAATGGTAAAATCATGTTTTATGCAAATTGGCTAATGTGCCTAGAAGGTGGGTAAAAGAATATAAAAAATTAAATAAAATTATATACATCTAATTTTATTATAAAATGACTCCAATTAATTACATTTAACTAATATAGGTATTATTTATCTATTTTAACATTAAATAAATTTAAAAAAAATAAATAAATAGTTAAATAAAAAGTCAATTTTAAACAAAAACACAGTGTTTTAACTATTTATCAAAATATGAAAGTTATCAGAAAAACACAAAAAATATATCCCAACTAAATTTTTATGTCCCACTTATAATTGAGAAGTTTATTTTTTCAAATTTAATATTAATGTGTCAGATATTTCCTTTTAAAAAAATTCACCACTAGTAGGTGGTAATTTTTTTTTGTAAAATACGTCATTTATCTGAAAAATTTAATTTATTCTCATATTATGTCTAAGAAACACATACTATGGGTGTTAAAATTATATAGAGTATATAATATTAAAAATTTAGTTAGTACTCTTCAGAAATACTTTTTTAACGACTAGTTTGGTAAGTTGTGTGGCATTCGAACACGGTGTTGTGTGTAGTGTAAGCCATTGAATTACTTTAACGAGATAACATACCATGAAATATTGGGGTGTTACATTCTACCATCATTCAATAAATTTCATCCTTGCAATTTTAAACTTTTCTTCAAAAATAAATGGTTAAAAATATAAAAAAACCATTGTGGAAAACCCACATCAGAAATTGGGTTAATAAAAGTTAGTCTTAATAAGAGGGATATGGAAATGAAAAAGTCACCACCAAATTATGATCTCGATTAGGAGAACATTTGTGGAAATTAGAGACATATAATTGGAGAAAAATGTTAATATTTATTGGGAGTGATTGAGGTCATCAATCACAAACAAGTGTAAATTTGAGGGCCTCAAAGCCATCAATCTAATATGATGTGAAATATCATTGGTTCAACAAAACATATGGTATTAGGATAAAACGTTTTTTGTTTTAAGATCCCTTCCCAAAAGTTTAAGAATTAATTTATTCATAGAATAATAGGGAATATATATATACACACAATTGACAAGTTGAGTTTCATCCTTCAACTAATTCCTACCACAAACTCATCTTTCCCTCCAAAAGATAATAGAATTAAAAAATATTTTATTTATCCTAATCGTATAGGGTTCAAAAAAATGAATGTATAATTTCTCTGTCATACTATTTAAAAAACTACATTATAAAAACCAGGACATCATGTATGCCAGTGATAGGTGATCCATCCTTGTCGCCCTTCGGTTGCGAGTTCAAGTCTCGCATCCTGGATGGATGTGACAGGTTGTCACCCAACCTCTTGGTTTTCCTTTTTATGACACTCGAAAAATAATATCAAAGAATGATTTAACCATAAAAATAGTATCCAATTTCATACATAATCAATTCCAACATTTATACTTATCCAAAATACTTCTGTCCAAACTCACAGTCCAAAATTTATAAGGAAGGTAAACACAATGAAGATTTTTTTCCAACGTTACAACATTTGAATAACTTCATCATGTATTCTTTTAAAACATGGTAGCACCTTGAATTAACATAAAACATTATTGATTACATTTATCCTAATTTATTCCTTATATAATACTAGATATACTCCTTATATCCAAAAATGTTTTAAACTCCAACAATGGTGGAATATAAAAATCATTAATCAGTTTCAAGGTCATCAAGAATATCCAATATAATTTATCCAAATAAATCATATATTATTCCAAAATCACTACCTCAGTATCAGAACCATATTATGGGTTATCTTTCTCTCAAGCTTATATTTTCCAAAAACAATTAACCTACTATATAGTCACTTATCTTGGTTCCACACAATCTCAAGTCCTTAATAAAATAGTACTACAGTATAATCTTTATATACTCTATAATTATTATAACATGTACATCATTAATACAATACTCAAATGACACAATAATTTAATAACAACATAATAACTATAATCATTCCTATTCATATTCAGTAGTATCATAACTTAATTATTATCCAGTAGCAACATTTGGGGTATACTCTGAGGATTTTGACATTGATTCGTGTAGTGTCCCAAATCCTTGCAGATGAAGCATTGGACATTTGAAACCTTTTTCATATCCTTTCAATCACATACTTGGTGTCCTTTTTCTCCACACTTATGACAAACTCCCATTCTCTTTAAGAATTTACCAAGGTGATTCTTTCCAATGTTATCACATATGGTAAAATCTTTTTTACCCTCTTCCCTTTATCCATCATTCTCTCTTCCATCCATTTCTTCTCTTTCTTCCCTTCAAATCCATATCACTCAGCGAATTCTTTCATTTTCTTATTAACAAATGATACTATTTATTCATATGAAGAGAATATGCGAGAGACTATTTAAATTTTAAATATTGGATTAAGATCATGAAATATATGATCCTTCTTAATATATTGATCATGCGTATTGTTGGAATTCTCATTCCTTCTACTAGGCGCCATTTCTAAACAATGACATACACTATGATTGTTTATGAATCACAATGCATAATTTCAAACTTTTAAAATAACTAATGTAAATTGAAAAGATAATTCATCTAATCTATAATCATAAAATGTTTTCTTTGAGTAAGTATTTACTCCTAAATCCTTCATAATGTCTTATATTGAAAATGTTAATTATCATAAGCATATCCCCCAAGAGTGTCATAACCGAGAGTGGAGCAAGGACCGTTGTCGTATACCAGTGTACCCCGGGTCAAGACCGAACCTCCTTGTTAGATTTTTTCACTCCTAGGTACATTTTTTCCAGAGCCACCTCTACTTGCTCGTTTCTAGATGGGGATGTATTTCTTGAAGAATACAAAAAATATCTACATTACCAAAATTGTAGAAAGTTATTCTATACTAATCCTCAATGACTATACTAGGGTAATGTTATCTAATCAGATTTTATCCAAATCTATTTGCATGGTTGTTGCTAAACTTCCTCTTATACCAATTGTAATTCCATGAAACCAAGAATCCCGGAGCCAGTGCATTATTTTAATACATTGACATGATTACAAGGAGTCATGTCCCAAAAGACCGATCAGTTTAGTAGTCTTGGAAAATAGATTAAATACATGAGTGTTACTGTAACACCCGAGATTTTTATGAGAAATATTTTGTTTTGGTTTTCTTTACACGCAATCGTGACCTTCCTCGATATCTTGCATTGTACACAATACCATGTTTCACTAAACAACTATATGCTATAAAAATATTATTAAAACTAACCGTTATGAATAGTAATACCCACTTTTTGAAATTTTATAAATTTTATCTTTAAAAATGGACTCAATTTTTGGATTCGTAATACCAAAATTAGCCTAGGGTGAATTTTTGGTATTTTTCTGAAAAATTTCAATTTTTGATGAATAGTGAAAACACTAGGTTGCTATATAAAAACCGACTTTTTATTTAAATAATATTTTATTTTATTTAAAATTTTTTAGGTCAAAATAGATATGTAATACCTATATAAGTTCAATGTAATTCATTCTAATAATTTTATAGTAATTTCAGATATAGAAAAATTTTATTGAACTTTTCACCGTCTTTTACCCACCTCATAGGAGCATTTGTAATTATACATAAAACATAATTTTACCAATTCTGTGAGTAGAATTTTGAAAATCTAAGAGACATGGTTAATATGAAGGAGTAAATGTGGTTCAATAAGATAAAAATAATTTTTGGTGAATAGTAACTTTTTTACTTTTTTAAACCACGGTTAAAAGTAAATATGGTAATTAAGGGTAAAAATGATATTATCATTACCCTAACAAATGTCCTAATTCTATTGGATAAGTTTAATTCTACCAAACAGAACCTTAGGAATTAAATAAGACAATTTAGGTCCACTTGGATTAGATTAGGACATTTAATATTTTTTTATTTAAAGAAGAGTTAAAATAGTTAAAATCAAAGTTTAATAAGTAAAACATTTTTAATATAGGGTTGTAAATAAGATAAATTCGACTAAAAATATTCATTATAAATATGAAAATATTTTCTAAATAATTTTATTTTATTTATAATTTTTAGACATTAAATAGGTTAATTTATTTATGACACAGTGATGATGCAGTAATTACCTTATTAATGAAATATTAACATAATTGATGTTATAAATACCCAAATAAATGTAATTTTAGACTTTTTATGAATTAAAAAAAATTTATAGGTTAATATGATATGTTATTATTGATTTAATTAACCGTTTTGGAACTAATCATGCTGTTATGTGTTTTACAAAAATCAATTACCAAATAGTGTCAAAATTGACATAAAATAGTCTTTAAAAAAATATTATATTATTAATTGTTATTTTATTCCTAAAAAGATAATGTTCGGAAAAATGACTTAGATTAGGTTATATATATTAATAATGAACAACTTGGGGTTCGTTTGGCTTGTTATAGTAAGTTTATTAACCATATAGTGTAAGAAAACAAGAAGACACGGTAAAAGTAAAATTATTTAACTTAGAGTTAAATCTAAATGATAAGGTTAAAATAGTAACCTAAACTTATCTAAAATCTATTTGTTGAGAGGATTTAGACCCATACCAACTTTAGCTTCTAAATAAATTAATTTTGATCTATTAAAAACCGAATAAGACTTTATAATAAAATAATATATTATGTTTTTCCTAAGGTTCCCCTCTCCTCGGTTATAAAAGGGAACCTCCTCCCTCTCCTCCTCAAACCACTTTGAGCCTTCAAGCTCGGCTAACCCCTGAATATTTATCTTCTCCACTTCCCTAGAAACATCTTATAGGTCCTGGTCTTCTTGAAAGACCATATTTAGTGCCCTAAGTGGTGGTTAAGAAGATGCACTTCATAGAAGACGTAAGGTCTGTTACCGATTCTTTCAACTTTATTTCTTCTTCTACTTATTATTCTTTAGTTTTTTCATTATGAAGTAATAACATAAGTATCACTCATATACGGATATGTTATTATAAATATGAATCAATCCTATTTCACCTTCTATCCATCCTACAAAAAAAATCATCGCACGTGCGTACGTACGGAATACCGTCTCCACGCCGTGGTGTAATATGTTTTCCACCACCACCTTACTTGGATGGGTATAATGGTGTAAAGAATAACTATATATGATTATTGTAATGTTATATTGATTCTGAAATTTTATACATACACTCCAATACAATTCCACGATCATGGGAATGATATCATCGCTCGTGCGTACGTATGGCCTACCGTCTCCACGATGTGATGCGACTCATTCTACCTGATCTTCATTGAATAATGATTATATAAATGAGTTTAATGAATAAATATGATATATATTACACTAATACCATTCTGTAAATGAGGTATCTATAACCTAAAAAGAAGAATAATAATTTATTTGACAGAACACGCATAAGAAAAAAAAGCAATAAACACCCGAATATCAAGTAGCAATGAAATATTACTAATAAGAAGCTAAGAATATAAACATATATGATATCATAAAAATTATTATGATTATGGAATAAGTCAATAACATTATTTAAATCATTATAAATTAGGTTCGGACACGTACGAAGCAAATCAGACCTAAGGTAAGGGAAAATCTCACAATCTCATTTTTATCCCAGATTGTTTATACTTCAGAATTTACTGGGGAATATTTATCATCCACATAAATGTTTCCTCAATATGTAATATTATCCTCCAAAATTTTTTTAAATCCAATTTTACCCATTGGTAAGTTTTTAGTAAAAGATATGAAAGGAATATTTTGTCATTTTTAGTACGAGGTACTTTTTTGACTTTTCCGGCCAAAGTACGAGAAGAATGTTTTTCTTTAACTTACACGGCATGAATGGATTTTCAGAACATTATTTCCATGAAGCTTACTATACAAGTTTTCAAGTTTATTTTTAATCAACTTCTTTTAGTTTAAAATTGTATGACATGTTAATAAAGGAAAAATGTTTTTGAAGTAGAAAGGATATTTTCCTCAAGAATGGAGTTCAAGTGTTTTATCAAAATTATTTTCCATCTAAGATAATATAGGGTTATATTTATATCACTATTTTTACATTGATTTGATTATGTTATGATGGAATTATTTTTTTATGATTCCCTTTTATCTTATATGAATTATGTTATGATGGCATGATGTTTAAGATTCCCATTTTTATTACATGGGTTATGTTATGATGTATGATTTATGATTTTGTGGCACACATACGAATGGTTTCATTATGAGATGGGTGGGACCTATATCTCCCTCCAATTCATTGGGTAATGATTTATATCTCATGAGATAGACATGGCTGGAATTGTAGGTTAATCCAGTTCAGTGATACAGGACTGAAACGAGGAGTGAACTCGGTTCAGAAATGGACTTTGTCCGCTAAGATAGTCTTGGCAACGAGTCTTGACCACTAAGAAATGATTCTATACGATTATGTGTGTATGCCACAAAGTTTCAAGTTATGATTATTGGGATTACATTTCACTACACTGATTTATCCCCTGTTATGAAATTTTTATCTCTTTTGCATTTTAAGATTTCAAAAAATGTTATGTTCTTATGAATATGATGCGATTGATATTTCTTTTTTTTAACCTTACTAAGAATTTGATCTCACCGTTTTGTATGTATTCTTTTCCCCAGGTCAGGAAGAAGGGTATTAAGTAGGATATTCCAAAAAAGGGATTCTAGATATGATGAAATAAATGGGAGAAAATGTAGATGATTTATGAACAAGTTGTTTATGTTTCCCAGTTTCTAAAGACACTATACCTATACGGTCCTATTGTGGTTTTGTTATATGTTGTAATAAGTGTGCTTCAATTTTTAAGTAATAACAATGTATGTAAAGTATGGGTTGTTATAGTTACATTAAACATTATAAAATAATACACAACATAAATGATCTTTTGAGAACACCATTAATCCCCTAGCTTAACCTTGCTTATCAATCATAATACACTTCTTGGAATCCTAGGAAAATAAAACATAAGGGGTGAGATTAGATGATTAGTAAGGATAATAATATAGAATAAACTTTCATAAATAAGGATAAACATTTAAGGAAATGTATAAGACTAAAACACAAGACTTTTAAAATTAAACTTCGTCATAATATGGAAATGATAAATAAAAAATTCCATTTACTTATTTACATGTATATTCTACTAGTCAAATAATCAAACTTAATATCAATATCTAATTTCATAATGATGGAATACATAATTCTAGACTTCATAACCACATAGTCATGGACCTGTGCCAAGACTACAGGTAATATTTTGTCAAGGCATTGTTCCAAGATAGTAGTTTGTCTCATTAAACCTACCGACACATCAAGGAGCTATAGCGGGCTCCACCCATCACTTACTAAGTCCAATTCATTCCTCACATGAAAAGGTTTAAACACAACATAAACATTCGTATTAAAACTAGAAAATGAAATGACAACAATTTATCCATAAACCATGAATGGTATACAAATAACACATCCACAGTCAAACATATCACAAAACCTTCAATACAATATGGAATATTTGAATCATAATAAATCAACCTCAATCAAGAATAATATAAAGAAAAGTATTTTGACATAGTTGAAAATGATTTGTAAATATTTTTGAGAGAAATATACCTTTTGTGAAAAAATTTAAAAGCCATACATTAATAAAGTAAGTAATTTTAAAGCTATTTTTAGATCAAATTGTCCCATAAAACTTTAAAAATCTTGAAAAGAATTATCATTTCAAAACATTCATGCCTATATAAATAAATCCTGAAAATAATTTTGAAAACATGGGCATTAATAAAAAGGACTTAGAAAGATAAATCATTAAAACATTTTAAATGATGATATAGTTAAATAGACCCTCCTGTAAAAACTTAAAATATTCCTTTAGAGTTTTTTGTGAAATATGGGTATTGATGATAAATAATTCCTAGTAAATACTTACACATACAAATCTCGGATAATAATGAGATTGAGGAAATAACCCTTACCTTGCACTTTCATTTGGTCGAGGGTATGTTTAACCTCCTGTATAATGACCATAGTATGTTATAAAATTATACCAGAACCATATTAATATTTATTATATCATATAAGTTTTATTTATATATCATACATATTTAGAATATAAATATGTATAATAGATAGATATATGAAATGGAAAACACAGTTTTTGGAGACTGTAGGCCGTACGTAAGCATAAATGTTTCTTCTATTTTCATATCTTATTGAACGGAAGTAAGTGAATAAGATATATATAAGTACACACACACAAAACTATATATATATATATATATATCTATTAAGTAAAATTATTATGTCATATATTACATACTTAAAAATAATTTATATTTTTATAATCATTGTTGAATGGTGGATGTGGATAAGAATCTCATCACGTCATGGAGATGGTAATCCCTACGTACACAGGAGCGACAATATCATTATATTGATCATGAAATAATATGTAATTGGATGGAATATCATATATAAAAAATAATTAATATGATATATTTATTATTTAAATCAGTTATACTCATTATTATACCCATCAAAATAATTAAGTGTTTGAATAACAAACTACACCACGACATGGAGACGGCAAACCGTGCGTACGCAGTTGTGGTGAAATTGTCATTTATAGGATAGATAGAATAAATAATATGGTTGTACCATATTTATAATAACATCAAAGTATGTATGAGGTACTGTATTTATTATTTTGGTGTGGAAACAACAAAGAAAGAACAAGTGGAAGAAGAAAAGAACTTAAAAGTGGGTGGTCAAATTATTACCTCTTCTTCGAGTGTTTCCTTTTAAGTTGATCCAAAGGGATCAATAGGATGGATTTATGGTCAAAGTAAGGACTCTAGGTTGATTTTAGGGAAGTTGGGAGGGTATTTGGGTAGGTTTTGGCCTATACAAATGGCTATGGAGGTGTGATTTTGAGATAAGGGGAAGTTCCCTTTTATAAGAGGGGTGATGGTAACTTTAGGAAAATATTAAAATATTAATTTATTATACAATCATATTCGGTTTATAATGGATCCAAATAAATTTATTTATATAATTAGGTTGTTATGGGTCTAAATAATCTCAACCAATAGGTTTTGACAGGTTTAGGTTACCATTTTAAACTTATATTTTAGATTTAACTCTAAGTTAAATAGTTTAACTTTTACTGTGTCTTCTTGTATTTTTACACTATATGGTAAATAAACATACTATAAACTTCCAATAAAACCTCAAGTGGTTAATTAATGACATATATAATATTATTTAATCCCTTTTTCGGAACATTATATTTTTAAGAATATTATATCAACCAATAATATATTATTTGTTTTAAAAACTAATTTATGTCAATTTTTATAGTGTTTGGTATTTTATTTTTTTGAAAGTCATCAAAAACCTTATCACTTAGAAAAAATTTATCTAATCAACCATAACATGTCATACTAACATATAAAATTAGTGTAATTCATCATTAGTCTCAAATTATATTTACTTGGATGTTTATATTATCAATTTTTTTAATCTTTCATTAATAAAGTAATTACTGCATCATTGTGTCCTAAATAAATTTAATTATTTAATCTCTAAAAATTATAAATAAAATACCATTATGTGGGAAATATGTTTTTCTTTATAATTAATATTTATAGTCGAATTTATCTTATATATAAGCCTATATTAAAAATGGTTTAGTTAATAAACATTGAATTTAACACTTTTTAACTCTTTTTTAAATAAAATAATAATAAATGTCCTAATCTAATACAAGTCGACCTAAAGGATCATATTTTATTACTAAGGTTGTTGTTGGTTTAATTACACTTATCCAATAGAATTATTACATGTTTTAGGGTAATTATAATATCATTTTTACCTTTAATTACCCTATTTACTTTTAACCGTGGTAAATAAAAGTCAAAAGTTACTAATCACCAAAAATTATTTTCATCTTATTGAATCAAATTTTACTTACTGATTTCAATGATGTTTCTCAGATTTTTTAAATTCAACTCACAAAAGCGGAAAAATTAAGTTTTATTCAAATTTGCTAATGTGCCAAGAGGTTGGGTAAAGGACGTTAGAAATTTAATAAAATTTTATATATCTAATTTTATTATAAAATGAATCCAATTAATTACATTTATCTAATATTGGTATTAATTATCTATTTTAACTTTAAATAAATTTAAATAAAATAAATAATTAGTTAAATAAAAAGTCAATTTTGAACAAAAATGCAGTGTTTTTCACTATTCATAAAAATATGAAAGTTAACAGAAAACACAAAAAATTTATCCAAACTAAATTTTTTATGTCCCACTTCTAAATAAGAAGTTTATTTTTTCAAATTTAATATAAAAGTGTTAGATATTTCATTTAAAAAAATTCACCATTAGTAGGTGATATTTTTTTTTTTGAAAAATACTTCCTTTATCTAAAAAATTGAATTTATTCTCAAATTATGTTTAAGAAACACATAATATGAGTGTTAAAATTATATAGAGTATATAAGAATAAAAATGTAGTTAATACTATTCATAACCACTTTTTGAATGACTATTTTGGTAAGTTTTGGTGTGCTCAAACTCGTTGTTTTTTGTAGCACAATCCATTGATTTACATTAATTAGATAACGCACTATGAAATCATGGGGTGTTACAACTAAGTCTTTTATGGAGAATCATTTGTTCAACTAGTCCTTAATATACTGTAATACTGGTATGTCATTTCCAATAATTAATATTCCATCAACATATACTACAAGAATCACGACCACATTCCCATTAACACTTTTATAAGAAAATGGATCACATTCATTCTTAGGGAAACATAATTCCCTTATGAATTCATTGAATCAAATATTTCATGACGTGGATGCTTTCATGAATCCATAAATGGATCTATGAATCATTCAAAACCTTTTGGAATAACCTGAGTTCAAAAACCCTTTCGGTTGCATCATATATACATATTATATAAAGTTCCCATTAAGGAAGACAATTTTTGAAATATATTAGACGAATCTCATAGTTAGGGTAAACTTCTATGAAAATTATGACTCTGATCGATTAAAACATAAAAAATGGAAAAAACATTTAATCATATTCAATTCCATAATGTTGTTTCAAACTGTTAGACATGAGACATACTTTATAAGAACTTAATTTACCTTCCATGTCTAGTTTCCTATTGAATACCCATTAACATCCCAAAATATTTACATCATATGGAACATCAACCAAAACCCAAACATGGTTATGATACATGGAATCCATCTCTGAATTCATATCTTCTAGCCATCGGGTATCTTCTGAGCTCATTACTACCTCCTTCTAAGAGAGAGGTTCAACATTTTCCAACAATAATGAGTCACCATCCTCAGTGACAAGAAAACCATATCGCTCTATTTAACTTAACACTCTTACACTTCTACGCATTACTTGTGTTTCAGGAACTACTTCGTCCACATGGCCCTATGGAACTTTTTCCTATACCAACTCTTGTGTATCTTGAGAATCAACTTGATTAAAGTCAATCTTTCTCCCACTATCCTTTCTCAGGGTGTCTCCCTCTAATGGATGATAAAATGTCTGGAAACAATTAATTTATTGTCTAAGGGGTTGTATATATAGTATCCTTTTTTTTCCTTGGGATACCCTATAAAGATACACCTCATTCCCTAGGGTTCTAGTTTTTTTCTTGATAAATTCTTAACAAACACCTCACATGCCCATACAAGTTTATGAAAAAAGGGTTTCTTTTACTCTATAACTCAAAAGGTATTATGTTTTCCACCTTATATGGTACTCGGTTTAATGTTCATATCGTAGTTTGAAATGCAAAACCCCAAAAGGATAATGAAAGATTTTCACGACTCATCATCAACCATAGCCTGTCCATCAAGGCATTATTCCCCCTTTCACTAAAACCATTCCACTATGGTGTATAAGTCGGAGTGAGTTGAGATAGAATCTTAGACTATCGTTAAAGGATGATGAACTCTTGGTTAAGATATTATCCACCTCAATTGAATTGAAGATTCTTTATCTTTTTACCTAGATGATTATCTAATTCATTGTTGAACTACCTGAATTTTTCAAAGGACTCAGACTTATACCTCATGATGTATACATTTCTATATATACTAAATTCATCAATAAATGTAATTAAGTAAGAATATCCACATCTATATTTTACTATAAATGGTCTAAATACATCAGTGTGTACCAATCCTAGAAGATCTATATCCCTTTCACCCTGCCCATAGAATAATGGTTTGGTCATTTTACCTTGAAAACAAGCATGACATCTATCAAGTGGTTTTAGATTTGGAGAGTCTAAATAACCATCATGACACAGATTTTTCAAGTTCCTCTCATTTACATGTCCAAGACAGTGATTCCACAACTGGGTGTTATATGAGTCATGTGAACTTGATTCAATATTGATTGCTAATACTTGGTTTTCCTAATACATGCAGATTATTTTTTAAATGTGCACTACCATAACATATGTTGTTCATATAAAAGAATCAACATTTATTTTGGAACTTTAAAATAAATCCATCTGTATCTACAATAGATACATATATTATGTTCTTTGTAACACTTGGTACATAATAGTCTCATAAAACTAAAATCATCCTGGTTAAAAAAGAAATGTGGTAGTTACCAATGAAAAGAAAAGAAATCCAGAAACCATTAGAAGCATGTAGATCAAACTCTCCTCTGGATTTTTCTTGAAATCTATTTGGTTCCTTCATTTGAATACATATGTGAGAACCAAAATATGTATCTAATACCCGATGTGTAGAAATGGAATGATTTCACTCATAAGGAACACATCTTTGGATTCTCCTTATATATGGGTATAGTTACTCTTCTAGTGGCCTGACTTCCCACATTCAAAGAATACTGCCTCCTTTTCCATGCCATCCAATTGGAACTTATTCTTCTCGATCAGATAGTGATCATAAGCTTTATACTATTCATAAATCCTAGTCCCCTTTTCCTTGTCCGTCCCCTTCTTATTCACCATAATGACTGTGGGTTTGTCATGCCCCATGTCTTTATCCACTTGGATAATCAGGTTCATAAGTTCAGATAAGGTATCCTCATTATTAATCATATTATTATTCACAATAAAATAAGAAAAGGACATTGGAAAGATTGATAGTATGATATATGTATGCAACTCATTCAGGAATTTAATCCCTATGATGTACCGACACTCAATGTATCCAATTAGATTAACTACATGTTGTCCAGCTGGCACAGACTCTCCAAGCATAGTAGTGAATTTTTTTAGGAGATCTCATACCTCTCTTTTCTCGCTTTATCTTGATAGAGATCCAGAAGGCAAGACATCATTCTATAAGAATACATTTCCTTATGTTGTATCGAGATCTCATTGGTTAGGGATGATAGTATGAGGCATTGAATATCTATAGCATCATTCTAAATATTTCTCATACATAGAGAGATCCTTACCACTCACCTCATTCCCAGGAACAACTAGTAAAGGCTCTTTCTCCACATATAGTTTCCTCTCGAGGATAAGGATGACCTAAAGGTGTCTTTTAAACTCCTGGAAATTAGTATTGGTGAGAAGGTTTTCCTTCTCGAGTTTGGATTTCAATGAAATGTCTGATATAATTTTTAATTTCTTTTCTAAAAATAATATAAACAGTGTTTTATTACTTTATCTAGTAAAATTAATAAAACAATTATTCATTAGTCTCCCAGTATTTTATCGAAATCCAATATCCCTCAACATTTGCTTTAGAATATGTTGTTGTTTGGATATTCTTGTTAAAAGGATCCATATTCCATTCTCATCACCACAACATTAGCTGGTTAAGAAACTTGAATGGTTTTATGTAGGTATTCAAAATTCCAACAACATTAACTCGTAGCTCCTTGATCCATTGAGTGGACTCTCTAATCCTGAAATAATTATTTTTGATCTCCTCAACCCTTGCCTCTCAGTTACACCAAGTATTTCTTTGGAGGTTATCTCTTGATGTAAACTTGGATAAGTCAACTAAAAACCTCAAATTATAATTCCTTGATAATTGAAAGCACCCCCAATTTGGCTGGCCAAGAGCTTTGAACTATTGGATCAATTCTAACTGAACTAATTGAAGACTACACAAACATAATATTGTATTGAGTGATTTTATCCTTTATGTGTAAATTTCCTCTTATTATCTTTTCACATTTTTGTTTATATTAAGTGGGATATAATTAAGTGATTAACCATGTCTTGATAATATTTATGCATAATCCATTTTATTTTAGTTCCATATTTCATGATTGTTAATTCATTTAATTATTTGATTGTGATAATATATCCATTATGGATAATCGCGAAACAGAAGAAAAAATATTACGGGTGTGATCATGATCTTTTATAATGGTTATTTTATCTAGAGGTTGGTAAAATAATTGTAACCTAGTAGAGAAACACCTTGAACCTTTTAAGGTTTGTGTTTACAACATTCCACCTATACACCTTTATATATCCTTGGATTGGTTTCACCTCGACTCCTTACTTAAACTGACTCCAATAGATTGGGAGCTCCATCCATTACATATTATTTTAACTCACACGTAGGTGAGGGGTAAAAGACAGTTTTCATAAAAGAAACCATGTACATGCATGCCCTAATTATTAATTAGCAGAAGGTATGGATGCCAACAGTTATAATTTAACAAATAAAATTAAATGAAACCAATCACATACCATGGTCTGGTCTAGCTCAAGATCATCCAAATGTATCCAACAAATTACGTATTTAATAAAACTATAAATCATTTATTTAACTATTCTTATTAAGATAAATCATGCTCGAATCGATTAATTATTATCTGTAATTAATCAATCTTTTTATCTTAATCATTTTTTTGAATTTTCTTTATATTTTCATCCATTATAATTTTAAAAAAAATAATAAATTCATTTAAAATTTAATATGTACATAACTTGTACCTTGGAGGAAACCTAGTGAATACCCATCCAAAACTACCAAACATGTATTATACATGTATACAATTTATTCTTTGTGACATGTATCATGCACACAAAATTTTATAATTGTAATACAACTCATACATGATGTGAAGATATTTGAGCATTACATAGATGTTAATGAAACACACACGCACACACACACATAAGTATATCAAACACCTATCACATGTTCTGTCCCATCATTACACCCATAAGAAGGTACATGTCTCAATGGTTACATAATATAATATTAAATTTTTAAATCTGCATAATCTGGAAAACATACATCACATGTAGATCTAACTATAGGGTGTGTACCCTCATAACCATCCATCTGAAGTACATGGCTGGGGAAATGACATGTGAGGTGTACTTTAGAAATCATCAAATTACATAGTGTGTCCAGTGGTCCATAGAACATATAGACCCCACATTACATAGTAACTAGCCGAGTAAGCTGTTTATGAGATACATGACAAGACCCTAACCCTATGGTACTACACACAGTGTCCAGTGGGTCTATAGAACATGTAGTCTGGATGAATGTGCTCCAGTTGGTCCAAGTCAATATATGGTGTAAGAATTAAGTACACTCTGTGTCATTAATTCATATGGATTGAGTAATTGCCTAATGTAACACCCCGAGATTTTATGAAAAATATTCTTTTAATTTCATTAATGTCTTGTGTTGTATTCTACACCAAGATTACCTTTCTCTATACGCAACACCGTATTAGCTTGCAGTATACACAATACTATTCTTGGATCGTGTTACACACAATTTTGATAATAGTTATTCTACGCAACATTGAGTATATTTATATATATATATTCAATTTATAAATGAAATATGGTTGGATTCTATTTTACGAAACAACGAAGGATTCTTTCACAACACGCAACCCTGACTTGGCTTGCATTACACCAATCGCGATCTTCCTCGATAGCGTGTGTTGTACGCAATACTGGGTTTTAATAAACAACGACATATTATTATAATATTGTCATGAACTAGCCGTTATGAATAGTATTATCTGAATTTCTATTTTTATAACATTATTATTCATCTTACACATTTTCTAGAACATGGTATAAGAAGAAAATAAATTTTTTGGGTAAAATAAGTATTTTTCAAAAAATGCAGTTTTGCCGCCTTTTGATGGCGCACCCACTTTAAATCTAGTTTTTGACATGTTTATATGTTCAATTTGACAAAATAAAATTCTTCTTTTGAATCAGGATATAAAAATTTACATTAGATAAAGTTTTGATATTTTTCCGATAACTTTCATATTTTAATGAATAGTAAAAACACGCTATATTTTAATTAAAAACAACTTTTTTCATCGTAATATCTTATGTAGTTAAATTATAATATTGAATGATTTTAAAGTATAAATAGAATATGTTTTTACCATTTAATATAATTTATATCATTAGCATTGATTTTAACTTAAATTCGTAGGTTAAATCAATTCAATCTTTTGCAATGTTTTAAAGAAAAACCCGTTTTCTTTCAACAACGGGATTAATTTTAATTTAATTTCTGCATATTTTGTGTATTAAATTTGGAAAAATGGATTCCATATTTGGAATCGGTGGGTCCAAATTATGTTAATAAGCTACTTTTTATTTTTGGGAATTATGAATAGTAACTACGGTAAATTTTATTTACCATAGTTAAAGGTAAATCGGGTAATTAAGGGTAAATATAATATTTTAAAATTACCCTAAAAAATGTCAAAATCATATTGGATGACTAAATGTTGACCCATATCACCTAAGGTTCAGATTAGATTAATTTAATTAAATTTTTTCAATGAAAATAATTTAATTATTATTAAAACCAAAGAATGTGACAACATGTCACTTTCTTAAATTATATAAGTATAATAATTTTAATCTTGTGATAAAATTAATGAAACTTAGAAAATGAATAGTATCCAGAAATCTACTACAATTATCTACATCATAGGAATTTATTTAGAATTTTTAGGGATTAAATAAGTATCATTTATTATGACACAAAGATGATGCAGTAATTGTCTTATTAATGAAATATTGAAATAATTGATGTTATAAATGCCCAAATAAATGTAATTTGAGACTTTTTATGAATTCCACTAATTTTATAGGTTAATATGACATTTTAGTATTGATTTAATGAACATTTTTTGAACTTATCATTCTTTTATGATTTTCACAAAAATCAATTACTAAATACTATTAAAATTGACATAAAATTGTTTTTAAAACAAATATTATTTTATTAATTGTTATTTTATTCCTAAAAATCTAAAGTTCGAAAAAATGACATAGATAAGGTTATATAGTTTAATAATAAACAACTTGGGGTTCGTTTGGCTTCTTATAGTAAGTTTATTAACCTTAAAGTATAAGAACACAAGAAGACACGGTAAAAGTAAAATTATTTTACTTAATGTTAAATCTAAATGATAAGGTTAAAAAAGGAACCTAAACCTGTCTAAATTATATTGTATGATATTATTTCGACCCATCCCCACCTTAGCTTCGAAATAAATCAATTTGGAGCTATTTAAAACCGAATTTGACTTTATAATAAAATAATAGTTTTAGTTATTCCAAAGGTACCCCTCCTCCCTTATAAAAGGGAACCTCCTCCCCCTCTTCGTCACACAACTTTGAGCCTTCAAGCTCGGCCAAACCCTGCCAAATTCTCTTCTCCACTTCCCTAGAAACATCCTAGAGGTCCTGGTCTTCCTCAAAGACCAAGTTTAGTGCCCTAAGAGGAGGTCTCATAGAGGAGCTTCAAAGAAGAGGTAATTTCCGTAACCGATTCTTTCACCTTTATTTCTTCTTCCACTTCTTCTTATTAGGTTGTTTCATTATGAAGTAATAACATCAGTATCACTAATATAATTATATGTTATTATAATTATGAAAAAACCCTATTTCACCATCTATCCATCCTACGGAAAACGAAATCACCGCGCGTGCGTACGTACGGAATACCGTCTCCACGCCATGGTGAAATCTATTTTCCACCACCACCTTACTTGGATGGGTATAATGGTGTAAATAATAACTATATATTATTATTTTAAAGTGATATTTATTCTGAAATAGTATACATACACTCCAATTCAGTCCCACGATCATGAGAATGATATCCTCGCTCGTGCGTACGTACGGACTACCGTCTCCACGACGCGATGAGATTCATTCTCCACTTTAACCATTAATGAATGATTATGAGGTATATATAATAATTAATCATGAAATATATGTCATAATAATGATACTGGATTTATGTTTATATATATTTATGTCATCTACTTAATTCCGTCCAACTCAATAAGGAAACGAAAACAGCGTTCATGCGTACGTACGGCCTACCGTCTCCATGAACAGTGTATTTCCTTCCATTTACTGATTTATTATATATATGTATATTCTGAATATATATTATATATAAATCATGTTTTATATTCTTGAATTAAGTAATAATGATCTACGTAATCATATAAATAATTACAAGTTAAAACACGGACGACAAATGAAACAATTTTACCCAAAACGCTCTTTAACATGGAATTTACAAAAGAACGGGTAAAATAAAGTCATAAGTGAACAATATGTGATATCATAACAATTAGTATGATTCTTGAATAAGTCAATGACATTATTTAAATCATTATACAGGATGTTCGGACACTTACGAAGCAAATCAGACCTAAGGTAAAGGAAATATCACAATCTCATTTTTATCCGAGATTGTTTATACTTTGAAATTTACTGGGGTGTATTTTATCATCCACATCCATGTTTCCTCAATATGTAATGTTATTTCCTTCCACCTAAAATTTTTTAAATCCAATGTTACCCTTTGGTGAGTTTTTAGTAAAAGATATGAAAGGAATCTTTTGTCGTTTTTTCGTACGAGGTACTTTTTGACTTTTCGGACAAAAGTACGAAGAATGTTTTTTAACTTATATGGCATGAATGGATTTTTAAAACATTATTTCCAAGAAGCATCCTTTAAAAGTTTTCAAGTTTATTTTTAATCAACTTATTTTAGTTTAAAGTTGTATGACATGTTAAGAAAGGAAAAATGTTTTTGAAGAAGAAAGGATATTTTCCTCAAGAATGGAGTTCAAGTGTTTTATCAAAATTATTTTCCATCTAAGATAATAAAGGGTTCTGTTTTTATCCCTATTATTACATTGATTTGATTAGGTTGTGATGGAATTATTTTTATGAATTCCTTTATCTTATATGAATTTTTTATGATGTCATGATGTTTAGGATTCCCATTTGTATTACATGGGTTATGCAATGATGTATGATTTATGATTTTGTGGCACACATAAGAATGGTATCATTATGAGATGGGTGGGACCTATATCTCCCTCCAATGCATTGGGTAAAGATTTTATATCTCATGAGATAGACATGGCTGGAATGGTAGGTTATACCGGTTCAGTGAAACAGGACTGAAACGAGGGTGACTCGGTTCAGAAAGGGACTTTGTCCACTAAGATAGTCTTGGCAATGAGTCTTCACTAATAAGAAATGAATCTCTATGATTATGTGTGTATGAAAAAATGTTTCATGTTTTAAGTTATGATTATTGGGATTACATTTCACTGCTATGATTTATCCCATGTTATGAAATTATGATCTCTTTTGCAGGTTAAGATTTCCAAAAGATATGTTCTTATGAATATGATGTGATTGATATTTCTTTTTTTACCCTTACAGAGCATTTGAGCTCACCATTTTTATGTTTTATTTTCCCCAGGATCTAAAGAAAGGTCTTAGGTAAAAAAAGGAAGATCTGTATGGGAGATGTTGAAGATCTTTCACCACGATTAGAAGATTATATTCTGAGTTTCCAAAGACACTAAACTATTATGGTCCTTGTGTGTGTGTTTTTGTTATGTACTAAGTATTACGCAAAAGTAATGTAATGTCCATGTACGTCATGATTTGGGTCTCTATAGTTGGTATCAGAGGAAAGGTTTAGTCAGCCTTTGGAAACTAGGATGCAAAAACGTTAGTGAGATCCCTAGAGATATTTCTAAGGTATGTCTAGGGATGTCTCTAAGGTTAAGTATACTTATAGGTTATAGTCCTAGAATTGCGCTAAATATATTAGAATTTAACCTAAGATGTTATATATTAAGTTTACTCCCTCTTTTATTATGTTGTTTTCCCTAGAATGATTTTTGCATCTCACACTATTCTTTTTGGGTTTTAGAAAATGGCTGGAAACAAGATGATTCACGATAATAGAGGATATGATGGACAATGGAATGATATTCTTCATGAGAAATCAAATGTAATGGGATTTGGAAGTCCAAACATAATTATTATGCTGAATCAGCAATCTCATAATATGATCAATAAAGTAAAATTTGGTAAGTTTCCTGACTCGGTTAATAAGAGAAATATTGAGTTTCATGATAATCATAGAGGAAAGAAAGTTCAATTTCCCCTATGTAAATCATGTGGGAAGAGGCATCGAGAAGAATGTTTTAATGGAACTGGAAGATTCTATGGGTTTGGAAAAGAAGGACACAAAGCTAGTAAGTGCAAAGGAAAGGGTTCAGTTAACGCCAGGGATGAGGATAATGGTATTGCTACGACATCAACAATGGTTAAATGTTTTAAATGTGGAATGTACGGGCATTATGAAAAACAATGCCCTAAGGGAAAGTCTCATGAAGAGAATCAGTATGGTCGTATGGGTAGTATTTATGTGGATGATGATGAAGAGACTACAAATGATATGTGAGATGAAAGAATTGTTGAAGCTCGGTCAATGGTTTAAGAATGTAGTGGAATGATTACATGTTTATCATGTGTAATGTTGTATAAGTAATCTCATGGTACTATGGAATAAAGAGACATCTAAGGATTGTTACACTATTGTCTTTCCTTGAGTTTTGAAAGTGTATGATTAATGTTACCAGTATCCATGAAAGGATATTCAGATATTTTTGGAATGCAGATGATATGCGCATAATGAAGGGATAAGGATAAAATTAAATGTTTGATAGTATTCATGAGCTCATGACTAATATAAGGAGAAGGTTATATCATGGTTTGAGTATATAGAATTTTTGGATTTTGGTATGTGGAAAGAGTTAACTTTTGACAGCATTCATGTTTTCACTAAGGTTTAATGGGTATTCATTTTTCAAGAGAATACATCATTAAGGTATTCGCATGATTGGAATGTGACCAACAAGATATATGGGGGATAAATGATGGTATTCACATGCTTGGTTGACGACATTTCAAGTTATCGTTTTATTTATACTATGAGATTGGACCGAAGTATTTTAGATAAGACTAAAGATTGGAATGGATTATATTAACCATAAGTTAGTATTGTTTAAGGATAGAATTGTTTTTCGATATTATTTATGTGATGTTATAGTAATGTGGTTTTAGAAAAAGGACAACCTGCAGGACGAGCGACAACCCATCGCGTCGGACAAGGCTATAGGAATCGAACCCACAACCGAAGTGTGACTGGCCTTTATCACCTACCACTGGCCTACAGGAAGTCCCTCTTTAGTAGAAACTAGTTTTATTATATTAAGCAGCATGATATATGAAGTATAAGTCCATTTTTGGAACTATATATGATTAATCTCACTATAGATGGACTTATGTATTTTTTGATAACTTTTCTAACCTTTTGTTTGAGACAGATAGAATGACCCGTCATTATATCACATGATCTGCTAACACTTCACGAATAACAAATTCAACTTCATTTATTTAAGAGATGAAGTGGAAATTGTTCAAGGCACGAAAAACAGTGAGATTGTACCAAAACAAAGTAAGTATTTCTTCTAATTCAAATTTTTCAACTTTAGGGAAATGATCTTGAAAACCAAAAATGTTTTCCTTGTGCTCTTATATCTGATGAATCAGATGGTACCTTAGATCATCACAAATTTATGGATTTGGGATTGCTGGCTCTTCCATATCCATGTTCTCTACCACTCTCCATCAGAACATGATGGTTAGATTTCTCTTCCATATCCATATTTTCACCTATGTAAAAACCCAGTGATTAGTTTATTTGGGTAACCGTTACGTTTCATACTTTTGTTTTTAAATATTGGTTTTGGTATTCCTTTTTACGATGTGGGTTTCTAATAAAGAAATTTTCAAGTAGCAAACCATTTATAACCCCAATGAATTTCGAGGGCGAAATTCATTTTAAGGGGGGTGGAATGTAACACCCTGAGATTTTATGAAAAATATTCTTTTAATTTTATTAATGTCTTGTGTTGTATTCTACACCAAGATTACCTTGCTCTATACGCAACACCGTATTAGCTTGCAGTATACGCAATACTATTCTTGGATCGTGTTACACAAAATTTTGATAATAGTTATTCTACGCAACATTGAGTATATATATATATATATATATATATATATTCAATGTATAAATGAAATATGGTTGGATTCTGTTTTACGAAACAACGAAGGATTCTTTCACAACACGCAACCCTGACTTTGCTTGCATTACACGCAATCGCGACCTTCCTCGATAGCGTGTGTTGTACGCAATAATGGGTTTTAATAAACAACGATATATTATTATAATATTATCATGAACTAGACGTTATGAATAGTATTAACTAAATTTCGAATTTTATAACATTATTATTCATCTTACACATTTTCTAGAACATGGTATAAGAACAAAATAAATTTTTCGGGTAAAATAAGTATTTTTCAAAAAATGCAGTTTTGCCGCCTTTTGATGGCGCACCCACTTTAAATCTAGTTTTTGACATGTTTATATGTTTAATTTGACAAAATAAAATTCTTCTTTTGAATCAGCATATAAAAATTTACATTAGATAAAGTTTTGATATTTTTTCGATAACTTTCATATTTTAATGAATAGTAAAAACACGCTATATTTTAATTAAAAACAACTTTTTTCATCATAATATCTTATGTGGTTAAATTATAATATTGAATGATTTTAAAGTATAAATATAATATATATTTACCATTTAATATAATGTATGTCATTAGCATTGATTTTACCTTAAATTCTTAGGTTAAATCAATTCAATCTTTTGTAATGTTTTAAAGAAAAACTCGTTTTCTTTCGACAACGGGATTAATTTTAATTTAATTTCTGCATATTTTGTGTATTAAATTTGGAAAAATGGATTCCATATTTGGAATCAGTGGGTCAAAATTATGTTAATAAGCTACTTTTTTATTTTTGGGAATTATGAATAGTAACTATGGTAAATTTTATTTACCATAGTTAAAGGTAAATCGGGTAATTAAGGGTAAATATAATATTTTAAAATTACCCTAACAAATGTCAAAATCCTATTGGATGACTAAAAGTAGACCCATATCACCTAATGGTCTGATTAGATTCATTTAATTAAATTTTTTCAATGAAAATAATTTAATTATTATTAAAACCAAAGAATGTGAAAACATGTCACTTTCTTAAATTACATATGTATAATAATTTTAATATAGTGATAAACTTCATGAAACTTCGAAAATTAATAGTCTACAGAAAGATAATACCATTATCTACATCATAGGAATTTATTTAGAATTTTTAGGGATTAAATAATTATCATTTATTATGACACAAAGATGATGCAGTAATTGTCTTATTAATGAAATATTGAAATAATTGATGTTATAAATGCCCATATAAATGTAATTTGAGACTTTTTATGAATTCCACTAATTTTCTAGGTTAATATGAATTGTTAGTATTGATTTAATGATCCTTTTTTGAACTTCTCATTCTTTTATGAGTTTCCCAAAAATCAATTACTAAATAGTGTCAAAATTGACATAAAATAGTTTTTAAAACAAATATTATATTATTAATTTTTCTTTTATTCCTAAAAATCTAAAGATCAGAAAAATGACTTAGATAAGGTTATATATTTTAATAATAAACAACTTGGGGTTCGTTTGTCTTCTTATAGTAAGATTATTAACCTTATAGTATAAGAACACAAGAAGACACGGTAAAAGTAAAATTATTTTACTTAATGTTAAATCTAAATGATAAGGTTAAAAAAGGAACCTAAACCTGTCTAAATTCTATTGTATGATATTATTTCGACCCCTCCCCACCTTATCTTCGAAATAAATCAATTTGGAGCTATTTAAAACCGAAATTTACTTTATAATAAAATAATAGTTTTAGTTATTCCAAAGGTACCCCTCTCCTCCCTTATAAAAGGGAACCTCCTCCCCCTCTTCCTCACACAACTTTGAGCCTTCAAGCTCGGCCAACCCCTGAAAAATTCTCCCCTCCACTTCCATAGAAACATCCTAGTGGTTCTGGTCTTCCTCAAAGAACAATTTTAGTGCCCTAAGAGGAGGTCTCAAAGAGGCGCTTCAAAGAAGAGGTAATTTCCGTTACCGATTCTTTCACCTTTATTTCTTCTTCCACTTCTTCTTCATAGGTTGTTTCATTATGAAGTAATAACATCAGTATCACTAATATAATGATATGTTATTATAAGTATGAAACAACCCTATTTCACCATCTATCCATCCTACGGAAAACGAAATCACCGCGCGTGCGTACGTACGGAATACCGTCTACACGCCGTGGTGAAATCTATTTTCCACCACCACCTTACTTGGATGGGTATAATGGTGTAAATAATAACTATATATTATTATTTTAAAGTGATATTGATTCTTAAATAGTATACATACACTCCAATTCAGTCCCACGATCATGAGAATGATATCATCGCTCGTGTGTACGTACGGACTACCGTCTCCACGACGCGATGAGATTCATTCTCCACTTTAACCATTAATGAATGATTGTAAGGTATATATAATAAGTAATCATGAAATATATGTCATAATAATGATACTGGATTTATGTGTATATATATGTATGTCATCTACTTAATTCCGTTCAACTCAATAAGGAAACAAAAACAACGTTCATGCGTACGTACGGCCTACCGTCTCCATGAACGATGTATTTCTTTCCATTTACTGATTTATTATATATATGTATATTATGAATATATATTATATATAAATCATGTTTTATATTTTTGAATTAAGAAATCATGATCTACGTAATCATATGAATAATTACAAGTCAAAACACGGACAACAAATGAAATGATTTTACCGAAAACGCTCTTTAACATAGAATTTACAAAAGAACGGGTAAAATAAAGTCATAAGTGAACCATATATGATATCATAACAATTAGTATGATTCTGGAATAAGTCAATGACATTATTTAAATCATTATACAGGAGGTTCGGACACTTACGAAGCAAATCGGACCTATGGTAAGGGAAAAATCACAATCTCATTTTTATCCGAGATTGTTTATACTTTGAAATTTACTGGGGTGTATTTTATCATCCACATCCATGTTTCCTCAATATGTAATGTTATTTACATCCATCTAAAATTGTTTAAATCCAGTTTTACCCTTCAGTGAGTATTTAGTAAAATATATGAAAGGAATCTTTTGTCGTTTTTTCGTAAGAGGTACTTTTTGACTTTTTCGACAAAAGTACGAAGAATGTTTTTTTAAACTTATACGGCATGAATGGATTTTTAAAACATTATTTCTAAGAAGAAACCTTTACAAGTTTTCAAGTTTATTTTTAATCAACTTATTTTATTTTAAAGTTGTATGACATGTTAAGAAAGGAAAAATGTTTTTGAAGAAGAAAGGATATTTTCCTCAAGAATGGAGTTCAAGTGTTTTATCATAATTATTTTCCATCTAAGATAATAAAGGGTTCTGTTTTTATCCCTATTATTACATTGATTTGATTATGTTGTGATGGAATTATTTTTATGAATTCCTTTATCTTATATTAATTGTTTTATGATGTCATGATGTTTAAGATTCCCATTTGTATTACATGGGTTATGCAATGATGTATGATTTATGATTTTGTGGCACACATAAGAATGGTATCATTATGAGATGGGTGGGACCTATATCTCCCTCCAATGCATTGGGTAAAGATTTTATATCTCATGAGATAGACATGGCTGGAATGGTAGGTTATACCGGTTCAGTGAAACAGGACTGAAACGAGGGTGACTCGGTTCAGAAAGGTACTTTGTCCACTAAGATAGTCTTGGCAATGAGTCTTGACTAATAAGAAATGAATCTCTATGATTATGTGTGTATGCCACAAAGTTTCATGTTTTAAGTTATGATTATTGGGATTATATTTCACTGCTATGATTTATCCCATGTTATGAAATTATGATCTCTTTTGCAGGTTAAGATTTCCAAAAGATATGTTCTTATGAATATGATGTGATTGATATTTCATTTGTTTACCCTTACTGAGCATTTGAGATCACCCTTTTTATGTTTTATTTTCCCCAGGATACAAAGAAAGGTTTTAGGTAAAAAAAGGAAGATCTATATGGGAGATGTTGAAGATCTTTCACCACGATTAGAAGATTATATTCCGAGTTTCCAAAGACACTAAACTATTACGGTCCTTGTGTGTGTGTTTTTGTTATGTACTAAGTATTCCGCAAAAGTAATGTAATGTCCATGTACATCAAGCTTCGGGTCTCTACACCTAATTACTCCGGATGTGATGAACACAACTACATGGTGTATGCTCTAGATTAAATGTCAGTTATGGAAGATTAAATGATGTGTAACTTTGAATATATGGTTTGTACTGCCATGTTACTTAGACAGAATCATTGATACCTCCTAATTAGATCCTCACTTCAATTTTAATTATAAAAATTTTCATTTCTGTTAGATCTTGGAGAAATTAAAGAGGTAGAATAGATCTATAATTTTAGATGAAAAGAAAATTTATACACTAATTGAGAAACTGAATTTTTTAAAAATAAATCATCCATGAATTATTTAAATAATTGTAATAAAAAATCTAATCCCTTTGATACCACTTGTTAGTTTCAGGCGCAGCAGAAGCACATTTGGGCTGACACCCAACTATAAATTTTATTGTGATCAATGATTATTCTGAGATCAATATGACAATAAACACAAGTATCCACCAAATAAAATGAGACATTTAGATAAATAAGAAAGTGGCCCGACACCTAAAGATAGAACCGATATATTATGAATATAATTAATTTAATTAAATAAAAGAAATACCTCTAAGTTTTTCTTTATTCATCATCATGTCTGATCACAGATTTGTGGTGAGCCTTTCATTGCTTTGAAGATATGAAGAGTAGATATCTCCTAACAGTGATCCAAATGTGCTTCAAAAATCTCTGCACGTCGCCAAAGGAGTCTCCAGGTTCTAGCACGGAAGGTCCTGGCACTTTCTTCATCCACCCTCGATCGACTTGAGAGTTTTTTCCAAAGTGTCCTCTAATCCAGTGGAGGATGGCCACTATCATTATCGAGAGGGTTCTTGGAGAAAAAAATGTTCCCGAGGCTTGAGAGATTTTTCTCTAAAATGTTGGGTACAACCAAAATTTGCTCTATAGACTATGGGTTCCCCCTTGAATAACAAGAGAATAATATGTAACTGGGAATTTAATTTACTAGGTAATAATAAATAATTAACAAAAGTGTCTTCACTTATTTTTATTATTCCATGTGAAAACCACATATCAATTAATAACAACAATACCATTATTTCCATGACATGTGATTAGAATTCAAGTTACAATTAAATATTATTTCAATAAAATAATATTTAATATTATTTTATCATTGGACCCTTTAACTCGATCCTCCCATCCTTTGAAATATTTATCAGACCTTGAATAATTACTATATATTTATTAAATAAATAAATAAATATAACATCATTATTTGAGGATAAATAAATAAAATGTGATCAGGAATATTTGAATAATTATTTATCCACAACTGGGAATAATATTTTTTCAAGTTGTTAAAAAATAAATTATTTAACTGAGATTCCAGATATACTTAGTGTGTGACCCTCTAGGACTCTTTCTCAAATGGAATTAGGAGAGCTTGCCTAATGTCCAAGGATAGCGTTTAGAAATATTCCAAGGGACCCATAGGGAAATATGTTAATTCCATAATGACATGTCACCTCAGATGAACACTTGTCGTGTAATATAACCCCTTTATCACAATATCTCCAATTGAGCAGGTTGGATGCCATTGTCATCAACCTATATGCATGATAAGTCGTTCTTTGACTTTCCATAAATAGAAATTTCCTAGAATACACCATCTACATGTATTTTTTTAGGCTATATCATTTCCATCAAAGGGCCTGTGATATTCTCTTCTATTAATGAATAGAAGGGATAAATCCTTTCTCACATTATTCATTAATGAAATATTACTCATGATGCACCCAACGTATCCTGCCTTGTTGTGAGCATATGTCATCATAGTTTTCACAAATACATAAAAGTGTGCATCTAATAATATCCATTAATAATAATAATCATAAATTATAAGGACCATTACACATATTTATAGATAGTAACATCCAATAAAACTTATAATAAATGAATTTCCTACCGTCGGGTCTCATTCTCATAATATCCTACTAGATATTACCAGGGGAGTACACCTTGAGAAGGTGTGTCAATGTCCTATAAGTCTCCACCCCTGATAGCCTGTATTTATTGTATCCCTTAAAATGATATCATTCATCCATAAAACATTTATTCAAGAATAGAGTAATGGAACATCTAGGTTCTCATCATAGTGGGGAGCTACTGTTACCTTTTAGTGAAAAAACTACTCTTGGGACATTATCACATGCTATGTTACGCAGAATAACAATCATGATGTTATAATTAATTTATTAATACTAAAAAACATGAATACATGTTTATAGTAAACTATAAAGAAGTTGGTTCTAGGGAACCAAATCCCACACATTGTCCCTCACAAGGGTTGTTGGATCGAGTTCTACTAGTTCCCACCATTTTCTCATGTTGATAAGGTTAGAACAAAACTTATGTCAACAAGTCATCAATAATTTATCCCATTGTGGAATTAAATATAAAGGAATATCTTATGGTATCCCTATATTTATAAAATATTATTTTTTTTCTTACATATACTTAGTCTCATATGAATAGTTTTCACTAAGGTTCTCTAATCCAAATTACCAAATTAACTAAACCATGCTCTGTTACCAACAATAGTGACCTTGTTTTTTATTACATAACTTATTAAATTATTTTATAGAAAAACAACAAAAAATAATTACACAACCCTGATCTAAAGGTTTACTGTCCTAGGAAATTATGGCCATACCTAAAATTTAAAAAATAAAACATAAAAATTTATTTAATTCCTTCTTCTCTAGCTTATTACTGGCCCCAATATTCTCCACAGTATAAGTAATAACCTTATGATATAAATAAAATAAAGGGGTGAGATTGAATCCCATTAAGTGGATATATAATTGAATGAATCATTATAACATGGGTGGGAATAATAATAATAATCATCAATACATAGAAATTGTATCATAATCATGAGAGGAAATATCATATAAAGGCATGGAATGTGAAAATTCATAAAAATAAAAAAGTAGAACTTAGTAGAAAACTAACACACATAGTTTGGAAAAAAGATAGAATAATGCTCATGAATAATTAATTTTCTCATGAGATAAATCACATTTCTCAATTCATTTGAGTGCAATATAATTCTCAGTGCACCAGTTACATCATAACATTTACATTATCATGCATTCCCCATAGAATAGATATTAGTATTGAACATAAAATATCACATGGAGAGGAATGTTTTTTATTTCATAAAGAATACGTTAATGAAAAATCATTTGTAATTAAAGAGGGAATAATATTATTGGTATAAGAATCATCAATATTTAGTGAATAAGAAACAATCTCAAGAGAAGTAAAAGGTGTTTTTTAAAATAAGAGGTCTTTTGGAAAACATTTTCTTCATCATAAACTAATGTAGAAAACATGTATATCCTAGAAAATATAATGTAATTATGACGCAATTATATGTAAGGAATGTAAGGGAATGTGCATACTAAAATTTTTGTGAAATAGGTAAAACCCAAAGAAATAGAGTTGGGTTTGAGAATTCCCCTTACCTTATTTCTGAATGATTTCTTCACATTAATATCCTTTATAATAAAATTAGATTCATTAATAAATAAATCCATAAACTTTTATACAATAATTTTAATCATTATGGTTTTATTAAGTTCAATTATGTGATTTTTTGATGAGCTATAAAGTTTAATCTCATCATTCAGCTATGTTCGCTTTCTTAGTTTTCATGATCTGTTCACTTGAATACATGAATAGAAATTCATGTAAAATACGGATAAATATCCATAATTTTTATTACATGTTATTAATCTTAATCCATAGGTTAAATTATCTTATAAATAATTTGGGTTTATGGTATGAGGATGGATGATTAGATAAAAGCTAATGATGATCATTTTAGGTTAATTTTGGTTGTTGAATAAAAATTCCTTTTTATTAAATAGAAAGTGACCAAGGAAACAAGAGAGGAGGCCCTTAGGGGGGTCTAAAGTGATGCAAACCAACAAAATCCCCTTGGTTCACCATCCTACATTCAAGCAGGAGTGATCCTAAGCTATCGTAGATAATCATCTAATTGGAAATGCTTCCCATCATGGCAAGCAAGTCAGTTGAAAAGTTGGCCTCTCTCTAAATGTGATGCACTTTCTGCCCAAATAGGGTCCCCTCAGATCACCTATGAACCAGATACACCAAGATCTAAGGGACCTCATGCCTCCCCTGTATATACCTCAGAAGAACCTTAGAATCTGACTCAAAATCCACCACTGTAAAAATGTGTTCTCTACAGATCTCTAGGACATAAAGAAGAGACTTAACTTCCACACCTAAAGAAGATCCTGGACCATAGAAAGAATTGAACCCCAAAATAACCAAGCCCCGAGAGTCATGAAGAACACCTCCACCCCTCATCAAACAACCCCATGAGGGAACCATCTGCATTCAGCTTCAGGCCACCCATAGGTGGAGTACACTTAATCCATTGACCCTCCTTCTTTAGAGGTGTATGAGGAATGTTAAATTTGAAAAATGACTTAGCTCATATTTGAATCCCTTTGAGCAACGACCCAAGTTCAAATATCAGAGTTTTAACTCACATTTGCAGGAACAAATGTGATATCTTGTTGCCCAGCCTAACATGTTTGTGGGCCTCCTATAATGTTCAGAATAATGAAGCAATGACAGTAGACCACACACTGCTTTCCATGTCCCTCCCATAAACTTTGAGAAACCAGGATCCCAAGAATCCCTGTAGTGAGGGTTGATTGGTATCAAAGATCAGAGTTTTAACTCATTTTGTTTTATCATTTAGTATTATGTAAATATGTTAGGTCTTAAACATGAATATAGTTGGGACATAACATTTAAAATATTTTTTAATGATTATAATGGTTTTATTCACATCTTTGAAGGTGTTAATGGAAAATGAATGTGAATCACCCTTGATGTCGGTAAATTGACATATCATAGGTGACAATTTCATTTCTATAATGAAAGAGGGAGAGGGAGGAGTTCAATGATGGATATTCCATTAACATGATAGAATTACAATATATGTTGGGTACTAGAGCTATCATTCTATTTGGATGAGGGGAGGTGAGGGTAGAATAAAAAATGTAAAATAACTAGAGAATAAATTAAAAGAAAATAAAGAGGAATATACCTCTTAAACATATCCTCTTTGAGAATCTATTTAGGGAAAATATTTTGTTATTTTTATGATACCAAGAGATCTTAGAAATGGGGGAGTTTCTAGAGAGGAGTATTTGGTATAATTTTTACAAGTTTCAAAGCTTGAGAGGTGGAAGAAATAGATAACGAGAGGGTGGTATTTATAGTGGAAGAGGGGGGTGGTTTCTTATTATTACATAAATTAATTTGTTATTTTGGATCAAGAATATCAATAGATTGATAATTATAGCTAAATATATTCAAATAATGAATAATATTTCTATATTTTTGGCTTACACAATCCATACAACTTCTATGATTCCATAATTCATGTATGTAGCTTTTGTTATAAATTATCATATTTTACTATCCATTAAAACAAATTTTTGAAAAATCCAAAAAACTCACCTAATAATTTATCAACATTTATAATTAAAAATTAAACTCCATTTTATGAAAATAATTTTCTAAATATTTGAAATTTAATTTTTAATTAAAATTATCATTTACTTGGATAATACATATTTTAAAATTATAACTCATTTTATAACACTTTGAAAACATACTTGAGGTCTCATAAAATTATCTTAAATTAATAAGACATAAAAATATAAATTTATTAATAAATGTTATACAAAAAATTACTTTTTTTAAATTATGAAATCAATCATAAAATTTTAATTAAATATTTATGTCTTACAAAAGTACCACACACTTAATTAATAATTTTTAAAATGTTTATTCACTTAGACAATGATATAATTAAACCATACATTCATTTATAAGACACCTAAATTTTGTTTACTGTTTCATGGGTGAGGTTACACTTAATTTAGTTGGTTTACCATTCATAATGGTCATATAACTATTCTTAATGTCAGGTTACTATTTTATCGGTATTAGTTTCTTAAATTCTAGAAATATTTCTTAATTAATTAATTATTAATTTATAATGGTTTTATTATGGTCTATAAATGATTTTATCTGATTTATACTATCTGAAATCACTATAAGAAAGAATAATTTTCATTGATAAAAGTTTGGGTCTTTACATTCACCCTATTATAATTCTGACATGGAGATTTGAAAAAGGAATATTATTTTGAGAAATGAATTTTTTAAATATATCAAAAATTAATTTTATTATTGTTCACAAAAAGTAATATTTTTTTACGAAATATTACTTTCAAATTATATAATGTCTTTACAGATGATTCAGTATTTTTTATCAAAAAAATTTCCATAAATAAAACCATTATTTTTAATATTTAAAATTTTTTATTCCTATTCAGGATTCATCTAGGTAATAACAATAGTGTTTAAATAAAAGAAGTAATATTTTTTCATGGTTTTTTCAATCTCGGTGTTATGTGTAATTTAAGATATCAAAGAAATTAATTTTTTGAAAAATATATATCCTAAAATATCAAGGTGTTACAGGGTTAACACCGTTTATAAGTTCTATTAAAAAATAAATATCATGATTCATTTTAATATAAGGAATGTATTTCATAAATACAACATCATAACCTCAAACAATGATATTATTAAAATAATTGAGTTTATCCCCAACCATTTAGGATAAATATCACTCTTGAATAGGTAGTATTCCCCATATAATTGATGTAATTTCCATTTTATTTTTATGTTCATCTTTGAACTGATAGACCATTATATGTCAATTTGGTATATCAAAAATTAGTTCCATTACATCCAAATTGATTTGTTATTTATATAGATAAATCCAATATATTCACAAAATCACATCAAATTCATCTAGAGGGATAATCAAAGGATATAAATAAAGAAAATTTGAACATATTTCAATTGGAAATGAACTATTAAATTGAGATGGGATCGTCATCGATTATGGGTTTTTACTAGTAACTAAATATCTAATAATTTATGTGATTATGTGATATTGTTATAAAATTCATCAGATATAAATTAATTGGTAAAAAAACAAATAATACATTTGTATTTATCGAATGGATGGTAAGTGTACCATCCACCACATCATTCTATTGACCCACAATATTTTTTATTGAAAAGTACTTCCGTTTATCCTTTCTATTAGGGGTTTCCAAGGCATTCCATTATCATTATATCTTAGATTATGGAATTAAATCACATAATGAACAATCTTCGTGAATCTAAAACATTTAACATCAATGGTTGTATCCTTCTTCTACTCTATTACATTGACAAACAATTTCATCCCCCACAAAAAATAATTATCTTGATAGAAAAAATTTCTATAATTATAGTATTTTCTAATTCATTTAATTAAATTTAATGGTTTATTTAAATAAAATTTATAGCATCTACATGGTTGGAAATTCATTCCTCCATGGGATTTATCATTTGAGTTTCCAGGAAGCTCTATTTTCTCTTCATGTTACCAAACCAATGAAAGTAATTAGATACCCCACTCCCCACTTCATCCTTTAGACCACAATGAAAATTTATTCATAGTTACCAATGTATCTTATGGATAAAATCTTTTAATGGAATGGTTTTATACTACTAAAGAAATGATCAATTGTTCTTATATAGTTTATTATAATGCTAGAATATCACCTTTATTGACCTGTAATGTTTTAATTATAGGTTTTAATGAATTAATCATCCTCCTACTTATACATCTAAAATACCATTTATATACATGTATGAAGAGTTAAGGAATTTATTTATTGTGAAATTCCATGTTAAGATGATCCCATTATATAGAGATTATCTCTTCATCTTATCTAATGTTGTTTATAAGAGTTCACCGTTGATCAGATTCGGCACAAAGAATAGACTACTAAGGCATACTTTTCACATTCTAATAATTGAATAATGAATTGTATTTGTTCCATTTCATTGAGCCATTTCTTTACAACTATTTCATCAATATACCCACAAAATGATGATGGGCGTTTTTTCACAAAAGAATAAATAGCATGTTTTTCCCTTGGTGTGTTTATTTTCTTAACATGGTTCACATTATTTCTCATGTATTGAGATATTGTACTGATATAATCACAATATATTAATTCCAAGCTCTAATTGCATTATGTTTCTCATGTGGATGGTCATTTAATTATGCACCACATTCATTGTCCACATGATTCCTTATAGTTCTACACATTGAGTAAAACCCAAAAAAACATTGTGTTAATATTAAACATCAATAATAATAGTAATAAATCACATGATAATGAAGACAATTATTAGGATATCCAAACTAGTATCAGCTTTATTCAGTCCATGAAACTCTATTTCTATCTCATATAATTATGTATTATTGTTGGTTTTTGTAGGTTCTATCCAATAATCTATCACAATGGTTTATAAAGAGAATGTGAATTAACCAATGAAGATCCATTAAGAGTTTATATTCAGCTATACAGTCTTAGATCCACTCATAGTGCACTGGTGATGATTTATTTAATACCTAATATTAGCCTTTCATTGTGGACACACCTAGTTGCATATGTGTTACAACTATTTCAAATTTCTTGTATCCTGAAATGGATTTATTTTTTCAGAAAAACAAATCTCATTTCATTATAATGAATTATGATATTATCCTAAACTTATACTTCTCCTAAGTATTTAAAATAATTTTTCTTAATCATAATCTCCAATAACAGCCAAACAATCCTCGAGTGCTAACTACAGAGATACCAATATAACATACAAAAATATTACCTCATTTTAGATGAATATTTTAACACCCTGAGTTATAAATAATCATGTTTTAAAAAAAATTAAAATTTTATGATTGGTTGTGTTGCACACTACACACAAGTTATTCTGGCTGAACATGAAACAATGAGAATAGTTTTATGTACATGCAATACTGAGTCCCTTCGAAAACATGTGTTACACACATGATTGAGTTTTACCAAATTACAAAATACTATTAATATTATTATTAAGATACTATTACAGTGATAAACTAGCTATTATAATAGAATTTATGAATAATATTAACTAAAACAAAACAAAAAATGGTTTACCCATGTATAAATATTGAATTCACTGGTTACTAATTACTATAAAATGAGAGAAATAACTATTTGAAAATAATGAAATTATTTTTCTAAAAAACTTTTTTTAACACACAAACACATTTTATATAAATAAATTAAAAAATAGAATTTTGAAGATTGATTTTAATGTAACATAATCAATAAAATATTAAACATCATCTTATGTGTTTTATAAAAAAGGGATAAGAATAAATCCAATTTCACATATAAATAGATGTATTTTTCTAAAAGAAAGCTTTACAACAATTTAATGGCCAACTAATATTTAAACTAAATTTTGAAAACTTTATAAACTATAATTGATTTTTTTTTGAAATAATAGAATCCAAATAGTATTAGGATGAATATTTTTTATTTTTATAAGAAGATTCATTTTTTGATGAATAATGAAAAATACTGAGTTTTAATCAAACACTTATTTTTTGATATATTTTTTCATAAATATTAATTATATTTTTATTATATTTTAAAATATATGTTTATCAATCATACAAATATTTTAAAATTTTAGGTGGATGAAACAAATTTCACATTATAATTGGATATAAAAACATATAAATATTTTGAACTTTTTCACCTTAAAAATTCCTTATTTCATCCCAACTATGGGATTAATTTTAAATTTTCCTCCACCATATCAATGATTGGAATTTGAAAAAATGGACTAAATATGTATAATCAACATAATTTATAATTTATAATATGTTATTCAAAATTTTTTACAAAAAAAATTATTAAAAATAGCTAAAATATGTCAGAGTGATTAAGAGAAAAATGGGCACACTAAGGAAGTAAACATTAAAACTAATGGGGAAAATGACATTGACAAAAGTCCAAAACCAATTTGATAGAAATATTTTCACTATATACCATCTTTTATTGAATATTTTTTATTATTTTAGTCATGTTATGTAAGGTATACCTAATAATAGTGTTTACCTTTTGGTATTTACAAGAACTTAACTCCTCCACCATAAAAGAAAACTCACCCCCTTTTATATTCACACCACTCAAGCCCTTTTCTTCATTAAAAACCTAACCAAATAAGCTAAAAAAATTTATCTTATCACCAAATAATCCTCCCAACATCAATGGAATTCCTCTAGTGCAAACCAAAATGAGTTACCTGAAAAGATGTAACATTCATCAACATGCATTTGTTTTTTTACTTCTAAAACAACTTGAATAATAATTATATCATGATTATATAATAAAATAATTATACTCAATATACATATATAATTTTTATTTTCTGACATAAAACATAAATAAATTATATCAAATGGGATACATAATCATCAATCATGTGCACAGAGGAAAATCGCCTCACGAACTGATACCGTTCACCATTACCACTATAAGACCCCAAGCATAAACATTGAATAATTTTGATTTAAGTAAATAATTCACATGATGGATATTTTTAGGTTTAGAGTTTTAGCTAATTAATCCATAACTATTACATAGAAAGTAGATAAAACAAAAATAGTATCCATTTCTTCCATAATATAAAACATTTAAAATTAAACATGGTTTCTCTTTCATGATAAAAATCATCCTAAAAATCATCTTGAAATCATATTATCTCTTATTCAACCTTATACTCTATGGAAGACAGTTCAACAACATGGTATGAGAAAAAAAATCTTAGTAAGTGATATAAATAATGAGTGGAACCGTTAGTGCATGAATATTTAAACCCATAAAAACATTTTCATAAAATAATACTTTCACCCTTAAAACATAAAATCTTTAACATACATCATGAAATCATAAGATTAGAAAAAAAAACTTTATAGTAATCATAAATCATAAGGTAAATTGTGTAATCCATATCATATTACATTGTAGCTTTCACAACTATATAAGAAGTAACCTTCATGGTTATGTTTGGAATACCCATCCCAGTATATTCTATAAATCACCTAGGAGAAACCTTATCATTTAACTTCATCTCATTACCCAATAGAACATATATCTATCATGGTCTAACCCAACCTCAATTTATCACAAATCCACCCATATACATAAACAATTCCCAAGAACCATAACATAATCATAACACATAAAATAAGAATAATGAAAAAATAACATCTCCACATTACAATCAAAAGATACCATTTCAAGATGTTCACATAATAAATACCTTCTCAAGACCACATTCAACAACAAAACAGATGAAAATAAAATATAGTATTTATTTTCCTTTGAAAAACATCAAGGCTCATAGAGGAATCCAAATACCAAATAATGTTAATGGTGGTAGAAAGGTTATTTTTGCCGTGTATGTTAAAAAAACATTCCTTTCATAATTTTGTAAAATATTTTGGAGAAAAAATATTCCTTTTTAAAACCTTTTAATGAAATTAAAATTCAAAGTACTTTATTATACACCATATAAAATAAGGTAATGCAAAATATCAAAATATTCCTCAATGAAAGGAGATTGAGACGAAGTGATTTGCCTTGAGACTAAATCATCACGTACAATCATTATATTTACAAATAATAAAATTTTATTAATTTATACTTTATTTAGTTCATTTTTCAAGTTTATTGTTAATTTTTTATCACATATTAAAAGTTATTTAAGTACATATCAGATGTTTTGTTAATATTCGATACCTAAGTCAAAAATGAACATTGTTTTGATGTCCCTAGTCCATGTGGTCAAAATTCTATAATATCCAAAATAATATTAATGAAATTATTATAATATTTATATATAAATTATAACTTTAAATAAAACTATTAATTTTGGTTATGAAAAATGAACAATGTTACAATCATGGAGATGGTAAGCTGTACATACGCCTTGGTAACATTTTCCATTTTCCATTGATCATTATGGAAACAATTTAATTATTATTTTTTCATTAAAAATCATCATAAAATAATTAATATCATAATAATAATTTAAATATACTTATATATATCATACAAGGTATATACAAAATAAAAACGAGTCACATCACTTCGTGGAAGAGACAGTTCACACGTATGCTCAAACGATCTTATAATTTTTATGTACATAGAATGTAAGAATGTAACTAATATATTATTATCATAGAGTGATTAATATTTCATTAATATCACATATTAAAATTAATTCCTTTATTATTACCATTCTTTATTCATGGTTTCGAAAAATAATTAGATTGGTTCGTAGTGGTGATAGTTCTCCGTACACACAAACGAAATGATCATTTCCCATTTGATGAAATTGAAGGTGGATTTAGGTGATGATATTAACACAATTAAACCATAGTATATTTATGATACTTTAGTATTTATTTTATATAATAATAATAATAATTAATGTATGTGGAAGAAGAAATGAAACCGAAACACTTAAAAACTATACCTATTCTTCGATTGTTCACCATTGAAGAACACTTTAACATATCTACGAAGGTTTTTGTGCCTAAATTAAGGAATCAAGAATTCGAGGAGATATTTAGGAAGAGTTTTTGGCATAGAATTGCAGAACCCAATGGTTCTTGATGTGTGATTATTAGATAAGATTAGGTACCTTTTTATAGGAAATGGGAGAGGCATCCTGGGAAACTCTTAAAATATTAAATTCATATAAATTTATTTTTTAATCCAAAAGGCACTAAAATGAGATATGTCTAAGATAAGATGAGGATATTTCAATACCCTCTCAACCAAATTTTTTACACATGTATTTATTTTATTTTAAAACTTATATTTTTTTATTTACCATTAATTATTCTCTTTTAATTTTAATTGTGGTAACACCATTTAAAATATTATGAGGCCATAAATTTTACTTATATGTGGTAAATTTCCAACAATTAGACACATAATTAACTTTTATACCTTATCACAGTAACTTTTAGATTTTAAATTTTTTTATGATTTTTAAATAATTTAATTATTTATTATTGTTATAAAATATCAATTATGTCAATTTTTACACTATCCATTTCATTGAATTTGAATAAACTCCAATCATAGAGATAAATTAGAATGAAAAAAACAATTTAATAGAATTATAACAATAATTCTTCACCTAAAAATTCTTGAATGGCATAAATTATTTAGAAAATTATTTATTTTAATATTTTTAATATAATTTATTTGAATATCTAATTAGTAAATCAATCATTGCATCATCATTGTGACATAATTAAATTTAATTATTTTATGTTTAAAAATTATAAATAAAATACCATGACGTAGGTAATATTTTTATCTTTATAATTAATATTTAATATCAAATATGAAACTTATATATCCCCATATTAAAATTGTTTTGGTAATAAATGTCTTGTTTGTCATAATTTTACCTTTACTTTTAATGAAGACTTACAAATGTCATAATCACGCCCATGTGGCCTCCAAAGGCCAAATTTCCATCCCAATGGTTGTCTTGGTCTGGAATATCTCATCTAATAATATTATGATAGGTTTTAGGGTAGTTTTATATTATTATAATATTACTTTTACCCTTATTTACCTGATTAACCCTATAACAACACTAAATAAAAATAATTACTAATGTTACTATTTATATTATTCAAAAATAAAAGGGGACAATTTTAATAATTTGTACGTTATGATTCCAAATATTGAATCATTTTTTTCAAAAATGAAAACATATAATTGGTATAAATTAATAAAAAATTTAATCCCATTGATGGAATAAGAAAATGAGTTTTTAAGTAAAACTATAAAAAGATTTACATGTTTTTATATCTAATTTAAATATGAAATTTATTCTAATGATCAAAATTGTATTAAATGATACAAACATAATTCAATAAAAATATAAAATAAATTAATAGGATAACCTAAATTTATAAATCAATTAGATTGAATATTAGTTTCAGAATAATGTGCAGTAATTTTCTCTATTCAATAAAATATAAATTTTATTAAAAAAATAGCAAAATTTCAACCAAATTAATTTTTTATTCTCCACTTCTAAATAAAAATCTTATGTTGTAAAATAAAAATTATAAAAGTTTAAAATCTAGTTTTAAAATGGTTTCTCCATCAAAAGGTGTTAAGTTACATTTAAAAAATATTTGAGTATTTTATACTTAAATTGGATTTATCCTCATTTAAGACTCTAAAATTTATCAAAACAATGTAAAAAAATTTAATAAACACCTGTAAACATAATATAGTTAGTTCTATTATTTCTCCCTAATATAATTCTTAGGAGATAACTACCATTTAAAATAATAATATAAATAATTTATTAATTTTTGGTATATCTAAATCTTGTGTGCAATAGAATATTTCAGAGAAGCCCATTTTTTTGTGTTGGGTACACTATTATACAAAACATCCCCTTTTCAGTAAAATTTATATCTAATTCAGAAATATTAATATATATGAAAATTTATTATTTTATAATTACCAGGGATGTTACATCCTTCCCCCCTTTTGGAAACTGTGTCCTCGAGATTTTATTCACTTATCAAATAAGTGTTGGTATTTATAATTTATATAATTTTTAGATTACCATGTTGCATCTTCAACCGTATAGTTTTTTCATAAAACCATAACCTATAGAGTCACCTTATTCTAGAACACTTTCTCTCTCTAGTCAAGAAGCTGGACTGCTAGTTCTTCATAACAAAGGTTCTCTTCTAACTGATCTGTTTATAGACTCAAAACGTGAGATTGATATGAAAAATACTTTGTCAACATTGAAACATTAAAAACATAGCGTACCAAGAATAAATTAAGAGGTAAAACCACTTTGTAGGAAACTAATCTAACTTTATCTATGATTTCATAGGGTATAATGAACTATATACTCAACATTCCCTTCTTACCAAAATGCATCACATAATTTTATGGTGAAACATTAAGAAATAACTGATCCATACATCAAAAGAAATATTCATCCTTCGATTATCTACATAACTTTTCTTCCTTCTCTAAGCTATCCTCATGTATTTATGAATCAATTGAACTTTCTTCTGCCATATATTCTACCAATTCTAGTCCCATCAACTTCTTATCTCCTAATTCATCCCAAAAAGGTAGAGTTTGACACTTAAGTCCATATAATGACTCAAATGGTTCCATCTGTATACTAGAATAAAAACATTTATTATTATAAAACCCAACCAAAGAAACATATTGATCCCAAATTCACTAAAACTACATTGAAAACCCACATAACATGTCCTCAATGTTATGAATTTTTAATTCTGACAACCCATCTTATGGAGGATGAAAAGCTGTATTGAATTTTAATTCAGTTCTCAATGACTTCTGAAGTCCTTTCCCAAAGTTAGAAGTGAACCTGAGATTACAATCAGATATAATGGAGAGGGGAACCCAATTTAACTTGACTATCTCATTAAGATAAAACTGGGATTGTTTTTAGGAGACAATATATATCGAATAGGAATAAAATGAGAAGATTTAGTCAATCTATCATTAATAACCCAAATCACATTTTTTACTTTGACTAGCCACTGGTAATCCCAATACGAAATCCATGGATATATTTTTCTATTTCTACTCTGGTACTATAAAATGATGAAGCATCCCTTTATGAAACTTCCACTCAACATTAACATCTTTACAAGTAAAAGACTTCATATTAATGTCGACAATATCTCTTTTCCTTCTATCGCACCATTAATACTCAGGAAGATCTCTGTACATCTTAGTACTATGAGGATAAACTAAAAATGGAGAAATAGGAGCTGCACATAACAAATATTTCATCAACTGTGAATTAGAAGGAACACATAATCTCTTTCCAACTCTCAAAACTAAATCATTATCAATGTTAAATTCAATAAAATTACCCTTTTGAACCAAATTTACCTTTTTATACAATTCACTCTCTTACTTATGCACTTTCTTAATTATGATTGATAGAGATTATTTCTTGACACCTAAAACAAAATAGATAAATTTCCTACACCAACAACGTCCATGCCAAAGTTTATCAAATCATTAATCAAAGGGTCACATTACAAACGTAACATGGTTAATGTGGAATTAATTTTCCAACTCAAAGGATCATCCAATTTAATTTATTTTTCATAATGGTATTGAATCATGATATCAAAATTCTTTATTAGTTCCAAACATATTATCTATCTCATATTTAATTCTTTCGGAGTGAATATATTATTCATACTATTTTGGTCAGTATATATTTCAAATTTTACTCCCTATAGATGATGTCTCTAAAAATTTAAAGGAAAAAAATTCAAGCTAATTTCAAATCATGTGTAGGTTAATTAAACTCATGAGTTTTCAACTAACATGAAGCAAAACAATTACATGGTTATTTTTCATTAAGAAACAACCAATTCCTTTCAATGAAGCTTCACCGTAGATAACACATTCACCATTTTTGGAAGGCATTTCCAAACCTAGAGTATTCACCATAATTATTTTCAATTCCTGAGAACAATTATCAAATTATTATGTCTATATGAACATAAAACCCTTTCAAGTTATCTTAGGTAGTGGGATAGATAACCATGAAAACTTTTCAACAAACCTGTATTAATAACCTGCTAAACCATGAAAACTACACATCTGGGCTATATTTGAGGGTCTTGTATGTTCTTCCACAATTTCTATTTCAGAAGGACAAACAACTTTTCCATATAGAGTAATAATATGACCACTGAATGAAATTTGTTGTAAACATGACTGAAACATGAAAAATTTCCCATGTAGTTTCATTTCATTTATGGTTTTCAAGATAAAACTTAAATAACATTCTTGCTCCTCTTTACTTTTAGAAGATTCAAAAATATCATCAGTGAAAACAACCATAATCTTATCCAAAAACTCATGGAATATTCTATTCATAAGATATGTTAATACAATAGGTTCATTAATTAACCCAAATGAAATAACTAAAAATTAAAAATAGCTATATCTAGTAAGAAATGTGGTCTTCAGAATGAATGCTTATTTTACTTTCAACTGATGGTAACCCTACCTCAAGTAAACCCTCTAAAATTATTTTTCTCACTGTAACTGATCAAATAAATCATCAATATGAGTTAAAGGATACTTGTTTGTCAACAGTGATGGTATTATAGACTCTATAATCAATGAAAAGTCTCATTGAAACATATTTATTTTTAACAAACAAGACAGGGGCATCCCCTAGTGATTTAATAGGTTGAATGAAACCTTTATCTAATAACTCATAAAATTGATTATTTAACACTAAAAGTTAAATTTGATCTATTCAATAAGGGGGTTTTGAAATTTTATTATCCTTAGGAACTAAGACAACACTAAATTCAGCATCCTAATTAGTTATAGTACAAGGAAACTCATTAGAAAAAACATCAAGATACCAATTAACAAATTTCACATAATTAGTCAGAAAAATTATTTTGTTCTAAATAATATCTACAAGGTAACATTCATTTCTACATTTTAACAGTTTCCCATATTCCTAACATTTTATCAATGTTAAGGGTTAATTCTTATACACAAAATGAATATCTTTATGAAAATAAACTTATTTATCTCCATACCCATTCTTATCATGATAAAAAAAAGCCAATCCATACCCAGAATAACATCGAACACAACTAAAGGAAAACAATAATATTTCTAGGTAGATTATTTCCACAAACAAGGAGAAGAAGATTGTTAAAATTTTCTTTTTTCCTCAACATTTCCCCTAAGGGTTATGACAATGAGTTCTAGATTTATTTGTTGAGGAGTAATTTCTAATTTACCAGAATATTTATCAAAAATGACAGATGGTTTAGAACATGAATTGAAAAATATGTTTGAATAATATTAATAAATAAAAAATGCCTCTGATACCACTTCATTTTATGGACCAACATCGTCTAAAGTAGTTTAAATCATTCTATCACACCTTTTGTCTGATTTTTAGGATTCTTCCCATCATTGAAATTATTCACCAGACACTCATTTTCTTAATGACCCACCTAATTACATTTAAACCATTTCACTAAGTATTTATCGGATTTTTTCTTTCCGTTATCTTTTTCAGTGTAGCTAGAAGACTTATTTTCCATTTTGTAACATTGTGTGAACTTACTAAAATTCAAATGGAATTCCCCCATTTCCTGTTTACCATAATGTTCACAAAATATAAAATTAATTTTCTTACCATTATACATTTTTTTAAAAAAATACCTTTGGTCTGCCATCTCGACCTCATTTTATTCTTGTTTTCATAGAACACATGATCACTAACAAACTCTATTTTCACCTTATCAGCACACTGAACAAGTATTTAATAACATTAAAAATAACTAGAATCCAATTCCCACTGATGCATTGTTATTAATCCTGAGTGAAACTGATTTAATTTACTATCAAGTTCTCAGATTAAATTTGGAGCATACCTTGCCAGTTAGGTGAATGTTTCTTCATAAGCAGGCACCGAGTCATCATCCTGCTTCAATTACAAGAATTTTTTTCTATCCTAAGTCAAAATGGCTTTGGAAAATATTTATAAAGAACCATATAATTGAATTCATCCCAATCCAGAGCATCATGATCCTAATTATTTCTAATATTATTAACCATTTATAACCACGGATCAACTTCACCTTAAAAATGGTAAATATAAATACTAACCTTTTTATTTTCTAAACACCCCATGATATAGTAAATATTTTCTAGTTCTTTAATCCACTCTTCAGCTAAAACATGGTCAGATGATCCACTGAATGATGGATGATGTTGCCTCATGAAATGCTCCACTACTGACGTGTCCCTATGTGGTTTATCTGGATGATCTCATGTATGAATACCACCACCATTTATAGCCTAAGTCAACTTTACCATAACTATGAAAAAAGGTTCTGCTCCTATTCGGACCATCTTAGGTTACTAATTGGGAAGGTTGTTTTCCTCTGGATGTCGTCCCAACAAAGTTTCCATGTTTCCTCTGTGTAAAACCAATATTAACAATCATATATTAGATAAAGAAACATCATAATCATCAAATTCTATATCATATCAATTTGGATATATAGTAAAAATCATTTATGGATATTTTATTAACAATATCTTAACCCCTAAAGTTTTCAAAACTGACCTTTGATACCAATTATTAGGCCTTAGACTTAAGCATTGTATAATGTTGATATATTTCATGACTTCATATCGAGGATCATTTCATGTTTATATTTTTAGAAAATTAGTCCATAAATATTACAAATAAAGTGAAAAAATTCTAAAACAATATCCATTTCTCTTATAATATAAAATATTTTAAAATAAAAAAATTTCATTTTTTTTCTTGATAAAAACATTCATAACATTAATATTGAAATCTTATTTTCTTATATCCATCCTTATACACAATTGAAAAATTTCAAAAACATGGTATTGGAACAAAAATATCATTAAGAGACATAAATAAGGAATGGATCCATTTTTACATGATTTTTTAAACTCATGAAAACATTTTAACAAAATCATACTTTTCACCCATAAATAATAAACTCTTAAACATACATCATGAAATCATAAGATTCCTAAATAAACTTCTTAGCAACCAAAAATCATAAAGGTTACTTGTTGACTCTATATCATACATACAATTTAGATTTAACAACTATATATGGAGTAACATTCATGGTTACATATAGAATATCCATCACATTATATTATCTAAATCTCATAGATGAAAACTTTTCATTTAACTCTATATTATTACACAATACATTAGAGAGCAATCATGGGTTCAAATTCCCTCAATTTATCACGGAACCTCCTATATACATAAACAATTTCAGGAACCATAACACAGTCATAACATATAAAATAAGCACAAAGGAAAAAAAATTAAATTTCCACATTAAAATCACAAGATATCATTTCAATATATTTGAATAATCAATACCTTCTAAAAACCGTTTTCAACAGAAAAATACATGAAAAAATATGGTCTTTATTTTCCTTTTAAAAACATTAAGGCTTATAGATGATGCCAAATACCTAATAATGGTCATGGAATTGAAAAGGTTTGTATCACCATGCATGATTAAAAAATCCATTATTTATTTATTAAAGAAATTTGTAGAATAATATTCCTTTGGAAACCCTTCTTATTTATTTAAAATACAACGAGGTTTATTATACACCATAAAAAATAAGGCGGTGTATAATATCAAAATATTCCTCAATGAATGGAGATTGAGACAAAGTCCCTTACCATGAGTTCGACTCATCACGTAATGTCATTATATTCCTGAATAATAATCATATGATAATTTCTAATTTCTTGAGAATCCTTTTAAAATTTATTATTCCTTTTTATCACTAATTTCAATGTTAAAAAATTACATAATTATTTAAGTTCATATCGTATTTTTTGTCGACATTCAGTACTTAAGTCGAAAATGAACATGGTTTTGATTTCATTATTCCATGTGATTATAAGTACATAATATATAGAACAATATTCAGGAAATTATTATCATATTTACACATAAAGTTTATCTTTAAATCAAACTATTATGTTTGGTTATAAAAAATGAACAATGTTATAATCATGGAGATGGTAAGACTTACATACGTATGAGTAACGATTTCCATTTTCCATTGATCATTATAGAAAGAATTTAAGTTTTATTTTTTCATTAAATAATGATCATAACACCATTAATATAATAATAATCATTTAAATATACTTATATATATCATTCAAGTGATATAATGAATATAAACACATCACATCACTTTGTGTAGGTGATAGTCCACACATAAGGATGAACAAAATTACCATTTTTATTCACATAGAAAATTAGAATGTAATTGATATATTATTATTATAGAATTATTAATATGTAGTGAATATAAAATATTAATATTAATTCCATTACTATAAAAATCCTTTAGATATGGTTATGAAAAACAAATTAGATCAGTTCGTGGTGGTGATAGTTCATCGTACACATGAAAGAAATGAACATTTATCATTTAATGAAATTGGAGATGGATTTAGGTGATGATAATAACATAATAACATATCATAATATTGAGGATAATGGAGTTATTATTTCAACTTAGAAGAATAATATTTAAAGTAAGTTTAATAAAAAATTAAACAGAAACACTTAAAAATGATACATCTTCTTCAGTTGATTAGCTTTAGAGAACACCTTAACACATCTAAGAATGGTGTTATGCCTAAAATAATGGCTAAAAAATGTGGGGAGGAATTTTAGAAAGAGTTTTTGGTAGAACTTGGTTGAACCAAATGGTTATTTAAGTGTGGGTATTAGAGAAGAGTGGGTAATTTTTTATTAGAGAGGGGATGCACACCCTTGGAAACTCTTAAAATATTAAATTTATATAAATTATTTTTTAATAAAAATTACAAAAAAATTGAGAAATTTTGAATATAATATGATATTGTTATAAATAATTTCATCCAATAATTTTAAAAATGTATTTATTTTATTTTAAACCATATCTTTTTGGATTACCCATAATTATTCTCTTTTAATTTTAATTATTGTCACAACATTATAAATATTATGAGGCTATATATTTTACATAAATGGGGTAAATTCCATATAATAGGAACATTAATGATATTTTAGATCTTATAATAGTCAAATTTTGTTTTTAAATGATTTTTAATATTTTTAAATAATTTAAAAATTTATTATTTTTATAAAATATTAATTATGTTAATTTTTACACTATTCAGTTTATTGAATTTAAGTAAAATAAAAAAAAGAGATATAACATCAAAAATACAATTTAATAGACTTATAACATTTTATAGTGACATATGGAATTCATTAATGTTATAAATTTTGTTATATAATAATTATTTTAATATTTATAATTTCATTTATTTGGTTCTTTCATTAATAAACAATCACTACATCATCATTGTGGCATAATTTAATTTCATTATTTAATGTCTACAAAATATATATAAAACACAATGATATAGGTAATAGTTTAGTCAATGAACTTACTATTTATATTCAAAGATATCACTTATATAACCCCAAATTAAAATTTCTTAGTAATAAGAGTCATGTTTAGGATAATTTTTCCTCTACTTTAAATTAAAAGTTACAAATTTCATAATAACACCCCAATGTCTTCCAAAGTTCACATTTTCATCCCAACAGTTGACTCGGTCAGTAATAGCTCATAAAATAAGATTAAGATAGATTTTAGTGTAGTTTTGTATTATAATAATATTTGTTTTACCCTTATTTTCCTGATCTACCATTCAACTAAAGTAAATAAAAATAATTACTAATGTTAGTATTCCTAATGTCCAAAAATAAAATGGATATATTTAAATAATTTGGATCTTATGATTCAAGATATGGAATCTATTTTTCTAAATTCATAATACTAAATTGGGAGAAATCAATTGAAAATTAATCCCATTAAAGGAATTAGAAAATTAGTTTTTAAGTAAAACCATCAAAAGATTAACATGTTTTTACATACAATTTAAATGTGAAATTAATTACAATGATAAAAACTTATTAAATGATAAGAAAATAAGTATACTACCCTTTAAAATCAATTAAAAGGATATCTAAACTATATAAATAAATTAGATTAAAATGTACATTTAAACTAAGATGTAGTATTCTTCACCATTCATTAAAATATGAATTTTATTAGAAAAATACCAACATTTAAACCAAAGTAAATATATATGTCCCACTTATAAATAATAAGTTTATTTTTTAAAATATAACTTATAAAAGTGTTAGAAACTAGATTCAAAATGGGTTCTCTATCAACAGGCGGTAAAACTACCTTTTAAAAATATTATAATATTTTATGTTTAAAATTAGATTTATTCTCATTTTAAGCCTCTAAATTGTTTTATATGATATTAAAAACATTTAATAAATAAGTTTAAACATAATATATTTTTTTCAGTTTATTTTTGAAAATACAACGGCTATGCAATAATTACCATTTGAAATAATAATATTATGAATGTATTAATTTTTGGTATATTTTAATATTGTGTGAAACATAAGATTTCAGAGAAACTCATTGTTACATATCGGGTACGCTATCCAACATAGAGTTCCATTTTAGGTAACATTAATATCTAAGTCATAAATATTAATATATATGAAAATGTATTTTTCTATAATTACTTGGGATGTTAAAACAACCTTTCAATGTTTGGGAAAATGATGGATTTATTTTTTTATATATGATATATATGATATTTATGATGTATTTATGATTCAGTAATTATTTTATAATACATACCCTCAGGGTTTACATTTTTTGATAATACAATAATGTCGTTCTTGTGTACGACGGACTACCACCTCACAAAGTGATATGATTCATTCAGGCATTGCATGTAATTTATTAAGGATTTGTATATTATATGTAAGTGATATATATAACATAATAATTATACTAAAAAGATAATATACATACATATATACATTATTTACATTTTAATTTTTTTCAAAATGTGACATGAAAATGGAAACGTCATTCATGTGTACTTAGGGCCTACTGTCTCCATGAATTGTGTATATCACTTCCTATTTATTTATATTATATATTATTATGAATACATATACAGTAAATATGTATGATATTTATTTAATGGACTTATTTATGGTAATGATTAAGCCATCATCAAAGAAAGAGAACAAAAAATTACAAGTCAAAACATATTAAAAAAAAACAAATCAGTTATTACCCGAAACATAATGTTAACATGTGATTGTTAATAAATGGATAATATGAAGAAATAATAAAATACTATATATTATTATATATAAAAATATTGTTCTTTAGTAGATTAATAATAAAATATTATTTATATTACATTAGTTTTGACTCTATATGAATAAATCAGTGGAAAAATGTAATGGGATTTCATGTCTCACATTTATTTTAGTTAGACTTATTCCATATTCACCAATCATTTTTTGTGGGGTGTACATTATTTTCTATGACATGTTATATAATTAATTTTATTTATTCATTATTATTAAATATTTCAATTTATTATATTCTTTTACAGATATCATGATTCAAAAGTTACACAAGTGGTAATGAATTTCTATATCACTTTTTTTTCGTGAGACACAAGCCATGTTCACCAACTATTTCTTCTACGAGATAAATAATACCCTTCAATGTATTATATTTTGATTCACATAAAATTTATTGGTATTTAAATATCCATTTTTGGAAATTTCTTTCATGTGGTTTATGGCTAAAACATTACCAAAGAGGTAATGTAATTTTTTCTGAATTTTCTTTCTTTGAGAAATAAGTTATGTTATGAATATATACAATTTTATGAGGTGTGTATAATACCCATTTGACATATTATACAATGAATCAACTTATTTTAATTATATTTTATTATTCATGTAAGATTATCCTTTTATGGGTATTATGATTAAAATTCACCATAGTGGTATGATTTTCTTACAACATTATCATCATCTATCAGTATTATTTACAATTAGGCTTCCATTGATGTAAACATATGATCAATTTCACAAGAATTAAAATTATCATTTTTCTTCCATAGTTATTCATGATATCTTCACATAACAGTACCTTTTTTTGACTATTTTGAACTTAATATATTTAAGAAACTATTTTTAAGAAAATCTAACATTATTTCTCTTTTAGGTCAGAAAAATGTTGTCTTGAATACATTGTTTTCTAATAATGTTTTCAAATTTTTTAAAATGAAATTTTGTGGTTATTTTCAACGAAATCTTTTTCATAAGGTTTATGTTTTAAAAAGTTTTTAAAAGAGTTTTCAAAGTATACATTATAATTTTTATGGGTTTTTTTTCAAAAAAAATGGTTTCCAAATTGTTTTATGCTTTAAGGAACATTTTTAAAAGTAGAAATGTTATTTTCCATATAAAATGTTTTAAATATTTTTAAATAATACATTATAAAATTTAAAAGTTGTTTTAAATGTAATAAATTTTGATAATTCTTTATTTCTTAAAAAAAGTTTTTTGTAGAAAGGTAATTCTTTGAATAAAATAATCCACGGGATCTTAAAAAATCCTTCTCTTTATAGATGAAATCCTTTGATATAGTTTATTATTTATTGTGGAAAATATCCAAGGACACTATTATTATTATTTTATTGAATGGTTTATGATTAAAATGGAAAGTTCTTTATGAAACATGTTTCTCTTCCACAAGTTATACTATGATGAATCCCCATTCCTTTAATGTGTTATGATAAGATAAAATGATTATGAAACCTGTCTCTTTTCCATGGGTTATGATATTATAAAAGTTTTATGATGCCCATTTCATTTAATGGGTTATAATATGATTATTGTTTTATGATCTTATTGAAAACATAAATATGGGTTTCATTATGCGATGAGTGGAACCTTTATATCCCTTCAATTAATTGGGTAATGATTAAAGGTTTATGATAATAGAGGGTACACAGGTTGTCATCCCAACACCGAGAACAAGAGGGTACCTATGTTGTTTACCATTCCAAAAAAACAAGAATGTTTTGGGGTTATAGCCCAATCCAATAATTAAGAGGGTACATAGTTTGTAGAACAATCTTGAAAACAAGAGGGTACACGGGTTGTAGCCCATGATAAGAAATAAAAGGATACACACGTTGTATCCTAAGACTAGAAAAAGGGGGTTTATAGGTTATAACCCAAGCCCATAAATAGGATGGTACATGGGTTGTAGCCCATGCTCAAAAAAACTGGGTACACAGGTTATAGTCTAAACCTGAATCAGTTACATAGGTTATTATCCCAAACACAACATGTTTTGAATGTCTTGGTATGTATCATTGATAGAAGATTTTAAATGCTTATATGTGTACCAAAATTCTATATCTTATTCAAATGATAAAATATCATGGATTATGATATTTATTCCTTTATGATTCATGTCTAATGAAATGAAAATATTTATACCAGAACTCATGATTATAATCTCTAATATGTTTATAATAGTTTTAGAATTTTTGATCACGTTCTATTACCCTTATGTTAATGTTATGATTTTGTATCTCCCTTTTTTAACATTATTAAGTATCTGAGCTCACCGTTTATTATGTTTCATTTCCCCAGGTTATGAAAAATGTTTTGAGCAGGATTACGAAAGGATAAATATTTTTCGGAAACATTAAAAATATTTCACCAGACAAGAAGATTGTATTTTATGCTTCCAAATGCAATAAACTATTACAGTCATCAAGCATGTATTCTTGTAATATAATGAATATTTATCAAAAAATATGTAATATCCATGTATGTTATGACTGGGTCATTTTAGTTGGTATAAATTTAAAGTATTAGTCAACCTTTAGAAACTAGGATGAGAAATATTTAGTGGGTCCTTAGAGATATTTCTGTGGACATGTCTTGTAATGTCTCTAAGGATAAGTCTATGGTCGATTTAATGTACCGAAAATGTCCTAAAAATTTGTTAAATGAGATAGAGAGTGGGTTTATAAAACTACATCCTTGTCTAGATGGTACAAGTGGATGAGGATTTGGAATAGATCTAAATAGGGGTAAAAACCATGAAAAACCCGTATTTTTCGTGACTTGATCAGGAACTAGTGCATGAAAATGGTCCTTGTTGCATAGTTAGATTGACACCCCTGGGGATATGCTTTGAAAATTCACAGACTCTTTATGAACCATCATGAAGTATTTAAATATAAGATGATCAATGATGGTCTAGGATAAGAATAATGTGTCAAATATTTAAAATAATTTTTCATAATTTATAAATACTATACATAATATTTATTTTATATGCATTTTCAACTTTGATAAGTTCTACTTACACTATGGTTTTTGGTTTTAGTAAATGGATGGAACTAGAAGAAACTTGGTTAATTTTGGATGTTATGAAAAATTTGGTTATTATTAGTCAAATGAGTTGATCACTAGATTGAAGGATGTTGTGATCATACAAAATCAGTTCTAACAAACAATTATTAACAATTTATAACTTAATCAACTCTCAAAATCACTAAATAATAGTTTGAAGGATTTAAATTATTATTTAGGAAATGGATACTAAAGAGGAAGTAATCATCAGTTTCATCAATGTCGAGAATGTGGGAACAAAAATACAAGTGGTTGTCTTAGAGAATAAGAATATGTTTTGACTATGGAAAGGAAGGACACAAATAAAGTAACTATAAAGGAAATAATGTTATGTTAATGCAATAGATGATAATAGTGGCCTCCCTATGGTATCATCAACTATTGAATGATTTAAATGTGGATTGTATGTAAATTACAAATATCAATGTCATAGGAGGAAATATAATGGAGGAAATCAGAGTGGATGTAAGTGTAATGGTCTTGCTGAAGACGACAAAGAGACAATAAGTGATATATGAAAGGTATGTTGTTTTCTAATAGTAATTTTTATAAGCATGAATTAAATTAGTTTGGCGAATGATAAGGCATAGTTCATATTTTAGATTTTAGGAATAGGGTATTAAGGAATAAGATGATGAATTATAGTTAATAGATTGATAAATAATTGGGATGATCCAAATGGATATATATTGGAATACAAGAATTAGGTTGTATGAACAATAAATTATTTTTCTTTTCATTATGTATTTTAAAAAATATTTTGAATGGTAATTAGTACCTTGAATTGTGATTTAATGGAAATATAGTAATTTCATCAAGAGATGGTAACCCTTAATGTGATCCGGATGTTGAGAAAATATTATTTCGCTTGGATAAATAGATGATTGATATAGATAAAGTTAATGTATTACAATTTATGTCATTATAAACTTTAAAAGGTTTTTTGACAAATTGGAATATGGTATCACTGATCAAGTTTCTATAATTTCTGGTTTTAAGGAATATGTCCAATAATATTTGGAATAAGGAAGAATCCATGTTTACATTTAGGATTTATATTAATTAAGGTTATTAAAATGTTTCAATAGAATACATGATGAATGTATTAACATGTATTATATGTGATGAAAAATAGTTACTTTATGATATATGGTGGATCAATGTATTTTGAGAAATGTAGTAACCTTATTTCTAGTTTTTTATGTTTTTCATCTTTTGGAAGGGTTATAAGGTAAACCATGTTTTTAAATGTTTATGTTAAACATCAAATTATATTTTAGAGATTACATTATTATATCTTCATAAGATAATTTATTAATATTGGATAACATGTTATAAAAATATTTCTACGTTGTTAACTAATGAAGTATGGAATGAATTTTAATTCTATTTATTGATCACTTGATATTTTAGTGATTTGGGAATAAATAATTATGTTTCATTCCCGATGGTAAAATATGATGTGGAAGTTGATCAAGGTTGATCTAAAGGTTAATATTGTGGATATGGAATATAATTAAATCATGTAAGTATATATTCTTATGATTTTTTTTTCAATTTTAATAAAACACCTTGAAATAAAATGTTTTCCTATTTTCATCATTTTTATGACTTCCACGATATTTTACACACCTTTTATGTCAATTGTTTAATGATCACTAACATTATATGGGTCACTAAATTCTTCTAATAAATGTTCTATGTGAGAACCCGTACCTTCTTTTCAGGTATGCTTTTCCTTTTCGAGAGTTTTTTAGAAAAGTGTAGTTTTTAGAAATTTTTGAAGTACACGTTGTGTACTTTATGAGTACACGTCGTGTACTTTGTTGTTGTATGAGGCCGTGTGATGGTTGTGTCATTGAAACACACACGGTCGTGTGGGGTGATGTGGATGCCACCTAAAGTGGAGTATAGAAAGGGAATGTAAATGTCGTGTACTTTAAAAGTACACGCCATGTATTTTTTTTTCATTAAACAGAACCGGGTCATGTCTAATGGACATGGGTCTCTTCTTCTTCGGATGAAACGTTCCGGAGCACCCGTATGGTGCCAAGAATTCCCTGAGCCCCCAATCGTGAATTCGTTCTCTGAATCGACTGCTGTCGATTGCGTTGGAATCACAACGGTAAGCTCTTCCTTATTCTAGAGCATCGTTTTCCAATTACTCATCTTTTTGCAAGTTATCATGGATCAAACATTTTATGAGTTTTCATAGATCTACTATGTTCTAAGGAGATTCAATCTTCTAGGTTCAATTATATATATCTCCTAACCCTGAGGTAGGTGGATTGTGCCTTTCTGTAGAATGTTTTTGAGTATTATGTGAAAATTCCACCAATACCCTTGAACGTGGTATTGTGTGTTTACTGTTTTGCCCCGATCGTTTGCCTGCCTTTCTTGTATTCCTGAGTAGAGGTTATTGTTTTTGAATAGGGTAATTAGCTATGCATGGACGTATTGGCCATGCATGTTTTTTCGGATTTTGACCTTTTGTTCTAGCTTTCCTGTTTGGCTACTGTTTCCTTTTCCATGCCTAGTATTGTAGGATGGAGTGACTTTTGTTCTATTATGTTTTCATTCTATAGAATTATATCCAAGTAGTTCTTGAAGTTTACTTTGGCCGTTACATGATGAAATGCATATTTACTTACACAGGGCTGTGAGAACCTGGTGTATAGACTATAGGTAGGATTGATGCTGAGGGCTTCTCCAGAGTGTCTTTATAATTACGATGCGTGACCACATAGAAAATTGACGTTGAGTGCTTCCCCAGAGTGTCTATAGTTCCTTGACATGGTCCATAAGGGGAATTGATGTTGAGTGATTCCCTAGAGCACCTTTAGTGCGATACGAGAGTATAGGGGGAATTGACTGTGAGTGCTTCCTCATAGAGTCTATACTTTAGATGAACTAGAGGGGTGAGACTCTCTGGGTTTCCCAGAGGGTTTATTATACTTGATTGGTAGAACCATAGGGGATAAGCTATGGGTACTTCCTAGAGGCTCAACTGTTGTGTTATCTATTCTGCTGTTGCATGTTGTGTGGTGTTTTGAATGCTTTAACTATGGATTGTTTACTGCTTAGTACTTCCTTGTTTACTGCTTTCTGTTCTTTTACCTGCCGTATACTCACTGACTATTAGGCACAGATCTTCGGGTGGTTTCCAAAATAGATTTAGTATCACACCCATTTGGGCCATGATTTTGGGCCCAAACAGATTATATTGTTATAGGTATAGACAGGGCCAAGCACCCTTCGACTCTAGGTACTTGATTTCATTGGATCTGGAGAGCATGGGACCAAGACGAGGTTTGCGATGTTCAGGAGTTTCTCATCTATTTCCCTTTTGTACCATGGTTTAGTACTGCATTCAGCATTGTGACTTGTTTGGATGCTTTCCTAGATATATGTGTATCATGAATCATATATATATATATATTTATCCTCTAGTTGTTTCTTTATCAGTATTATTCTATTTACTGCTGTTGGATACTTACTAATTCAACTATTGTGTGTTGTTTACTTCCAATGTGTTCTCTACCAATGAGGGAATAGTTCCCCAACTATCCCACCTAAGGTCCTCGCTGCTAGTCGATAGCCTCTGGCGTTCAGGTAAATGTGCTTGATGCCATGTGACCAACATGGTACGGGGCGCCTCTAGGTGGCTTCCGGAACCGGGACATTACAAAGTTGTATCAAAGGGAATTTTATTATCTCATGACTTACTGTTAGGATCCTATAACCAGGGATAAGATAGAATAGGTACTTGGTAAAAAGTTATACCCTGGAGTATCTAACCCATGTATGGGGAAAATCCAACCTACCTCGTTATTTCAATTTTTATGGTTTTGAAATTTTTATGGTTGATTTGATTTTCACTATTGGGTGATTCACATGTTTTTTGCGATTATCGTTGATGATATTGAGGTTCTATTTCTGTCGCAACCCGATGAGATGGGTGTATTCCATCTCATGCATCATATAGACACTTACTAGAAATAACATGTCATGCATTATTTCCATTTCATCTAGGGTGCTTTAGCAATAGAATGTTGTTGTGATAGAAGTTGTGAAGAATATGCATGATGTTGTGATAGATGGCTTGATAAAAATATCTGCTTCTTGTTAGAGCTTTGGTTGTGTAAGGTTTTGTTTGAATGAACACCAAACATTGGTTCTTGAGGTTTTATGGGCCCTCATGGACCGGAATTTGTTGGATCATTGACTTTTTTAACTTTTTTATAACTTTTTTGATATGCCAAACTTAGATTCGTGGGGAGTATAGGCCCTCAGGGATCAGAATTTGGCACTTTCAGTGCTTATTTCAGTGTTTTCTGGGTTCCAGAGTAGTTTCTGAGGCTTACTGTCTAGAAAACCCCAGAATACACGCTGTGTAATGTTAAGTACACACCATGTGTTCTTCTATTCGAGAAGAAATAGTTTTCCTTAAGTACACACCGTGTACTTTATGTACATGCCATGTAGTCTTTGATCATGTTGTAGGCCGTGTGGGCAGAGACATGGGATGGTAAAAGTCTGGTGGAAACATGTCCTGTCTGCCTTGAACACACCATGTAGTATAATCCTAGGAACCTTGCCATGTAGCTGACAACATAGGTCGAGGGAGTCTCTTCTTATACACATCGTGTCCCCCTTGAACACGTCATGTAGTTTGACCCAGGTACCTGGCCGTGTCACAAACAACACGGGTCGATGTTATCCTTTCACGTACATGTCGTGTCTATCGGGAACACAGCGTGTAGTTCGAGCCGTGTATTTGACCACGTCACTAACAACACGGGCTAGGTGAAGCTTGTCCAGTACACGTCGTTTCTACCTTGAACACGCCGTGTAGTCTTGTATTAGGAGAGCCATGTGGCTTAACCGTGTAGAAGGACCCAGGCAGGGGAAGAGTATTCGAGTACACACTGTGTGTTTTGAGAACATGTCGTGTGTTTGGGGAGTTACATGACTAGTTTAGGAAAAGGTACACACCCATGTGAATGACTTCAGGGAACACACCGTGTAGGTAATGTACCCGCAGTGTAGTCATGTTTTGTAAAACATGAATGTTTTTTCGTCTTTTTCACTTATTACACTCCTTGTTTTCTGTCCTTGATAATTCTGATGTAAGGTGTGCGCTTGACCTTGCATAGTCATGCCACTAAAATGTCCTCCCGTTGTATGCTAGTTTCCAGGCGGTGATCAGACACTGAACATGGCTGATCAGAGAACACCTTTAGATCCTCCTGTTGGGCCAGTCTTGCCACTAGCAGTTATACCTGTTACCGTTGCTGATGCACATTTCAGGGAAGGCTTCATGAGAATGATGCAAGATTTTTTGGGAGTGTTGTCTCCTTCCCTGTTGTTGGCTAATTTGACGCTGGTCTTCCAGCATCAACATCCTCCCACCATCTCAGGGGAAGAAGGACCTCAAGCTACAGAGTCATGACTCGATTCTATGCTAACAATATTTGAGCATCTAGTGATGCCTCCAGATAGGAGAGTCAAGCTCACTGCCTATATGCTATGAGATTCCACAAAGAGATGGTGGAATGTGATCTCACAGGTGGGTCATCAGCAGGTTATTTCTTAGGAGGAGTTCCAGGGCATATTCTTATGACTACTTCTATCCAGAGACCCTGAGGGCCGACCGAGCCTGGGAAGTTATGAGCCTGGAGCAGGGTACCCTGTCAGTTATAGAGTATTCATATCATTTCACCAAGCTTCAGCGTTTCAAACCCTTCCTGGGAGGAGATGGGTTATACCTGGCAAGGAAGTTTGAGGATGACCTCAGACAGGACATCCACTCTCAGGTGAATATCTTCAGGTTGACCTCCATTTCTTCCATCATAAACCATGCACTGATCACAGAGAGGAATGTAAGGGAATCCAGGATTGTGAGCCCGGGAGGCTCAACATCTAGAGTTAGTGATCTGCCAACTGATACATGGAAGCACCACAGCGAGACTACATGGGGAGATCCGAGTAGGAGGGATGCATATTCTGGTAGCTATGTGGTGTGTTATCAGTGCAGGAGAAGCGGGAATACAAGGCCGTAGTGCCAGAGAGACCCAGTAAAGTGCTGATCTTATAGCAAGTTGTTACACATTTAGTGTTTGTGTCATATATTTTCACCAGCAGCTAGTGATAAGGCTTCATCTATGACTTCTCATATAGGAGAAGCTCCTCTAGTTTCTCACCTGTCTGGGAAATGGAGTTCTTACGGCCGTTCGGGCCAAGGTGGAGGTCGCGGACATGGTGGGAAGTCACCAGGACACAAGCGTCAGCAAGGTGGATCAGCTTAGAGTAGTCAGGTAGGGTCACATGGCTGCGGAGCTGGCCAGTCTTTTGTAGTGTATCATACCCATTAAGAGCTGGATCCTGGCCCCTCTATAGTTCGAGGTATGATTCTAGTTGTCTCAGTTTTATCTTTAGCTCTTTTCGATACTGGTGCTAAGCATAGCTTTATATCTTTCACTGTTGTAGAGAGCCTTAGGCCTTGTATTCTTTCTTCTGATGATGTTTTTACACTAGAAACTCCATTGGGGACAAGAAAATCTGGTGTACGTCATTCCAAGGAGGTCCCTCTTAAAGTTGGTGGGTGTCACTTCCTTTGGGAACTTTATGTTCTAGAGATGACAGGCTATGATGTCATTCTAAAAATGGACTGGCTAGTTATCTTCTATTCAGTCATCGACTATTATCACCACATGGTGATTTTTATATCATCATATGGTGGATCTTTTCTTCATAAGGGTGAGTGGGATGTCCAGGAGAGTAGAGCGGGTCAAGAGCATCATGGGATGGGAGCCGTTACAACCCAGATTTCTAGTCTTTATATGAATGACCAGGGAACTTCATAGTTATATTTTCCCCCAAGGGTGGATCTTTTCATAGATGTCTTTCTAGAGGAATTTTCATGTTTTCCTCTAGAGTGTGAGGTAGACTTCTCAATTGAGCTTGTGCTAGGAGCGGCACTGGTGTCCATTCCTCCTTATAGTATGGCTACACCAGAGTTGCAGGGGATCAAGAAACAGTTAGAGGAGTTGCAGGACAAGAGTTTTATCCGACCCATTACATCTTCTTGTGGTTCAACTGTCCTGTTTTCGAAGAAGGTAGTCATTACCCTTAGGATTTGCGTGGATTATCGGAATTTGAACCAATTAATGGTCAAGAACCGATATCCCTTTCCTAGGATTGATGATCTCTTTGATCACCTCTGAGAAGCCCGGGTGTTCTCGAAGATTTACTTGTGGTCCGGTTACCATCTGTTGCACGTTAGACCATCAGATATACCTCTCACAGCCTTCCAGAGAAGGTATGGTCTATATGAGTATATGGTTATTCCATTTGGTCTCACGAACGCACCTTAAATTTTAATGGAACTGATGAACCGAGTGTTCCATCCATACTTGGATTCCTTCATGTTTTTTTCGTGGATGATATCTTGGTGTACTATCACACTCAACACGACCATGATAACCATCATGAGATCGTTTTGAGTACACTGAGGGAGAATCAGTTATATGCTATTCTCTAAAAATGCCACTTTTGGATGGATCTAATTCACTTTTTGGGTCATGTTATCTCAGAGACAAGAGTGTCCGTAGACCCAATGAAAGTGAGAGCAATAGCTTCCTGGGAGCAGCCGAAGAATGTATTTGAGTTGTGGAGTTTTCTAGGGCTGGCTAGATACTACAGAAGTTTATTATAGAACTTTTCATGCTTAGCAACACCACTGATAGGTTTGACCAAGAAGGGTGCGAAGTTCTTATGATCAGATTCTTGTGAGTCAGCCTTTCAAGAGCTGAAAGGGTGGTTTACATCAGTACCCATACTAGTCTTGGTGGAGCTGGGAAAGAGCTATACCGTTCACTATGATGAATCAGGTATCGGGATGGGAGTCGTACTTATGTAGGGAGATGGATTCGTTGCGTATGAGTCTTGGCAGTTGAGGCCACATGAGAAGAATTAACAGACACATGATCTTGAGTTGGCAGCTGTTGTTCATCCCCTATGCTGCTGGAGACATTATCTTATGGGAGAGAACTTTGTGGTTATCACTGACCACATGGTTCTCAAGTAAATCTGCACTCAGCGTGATCTGATTTTGAGATAGCAAAGGTCAGTTGAGTACCTTCAGTCTTTTGACATTGAGCTAGCCTACAGGCCAGGGAAAGGTAATGCAGTGGCTGATGCGTTGAACAGAAGTACTCAGATACAGGCAGTTCGGGAGGCCAACAGTGAGTGGAAGCTTATGGCTCTATTCTCTAAGATGCATTTGGAGGTGCACGAAAGAAAGTGGCAGACCTTTCTATATTCTGTAGCTGTTACTTCTACACATCTTGATAGGGTACAAATATATCATCTATCAGATTATGAAGGCCTAGTCCTAAGGGAGAGTGTGTCTGGAGAGGACCCTATTCATGGGTGGACTATAGTCGGGGATGAGATCCTGCAATTCTAGGGATGTGTATGGGTGCTAGCAGATATATGCATGGAGATAATGCATGACTTTCATCCCTAAATTTGGGAAGTTCTTCCTGGAGTCACCAAGATGAATCATGATCTACACCGTCAGTATTGGTGGTCAGGTATGAAGAGGGATGTTTCTAGTTTCGTCATGAGGTGTTCCACTTGTCAGTAGGTGAAGGCGAAGAATCAATAACCCGCAGGGCTTTTATAGTAGTTACCCATTCCCCAGTGCAAGTGTAATCATGTCATGATGGATTTCGTGACTATTTTATCGAGGTCGCCTTGAGGGAATGATGCAGTTTGGGTTGTCATTGATAGACTCACGAAGGTTGCACACTTTTTCTGATCAAAGAGACCTTCAGTACTGATGACCTGGAACTGTTGTACATCCGAGAAATTGTATGTCTACATGGATTTCCACACTCCATTGTTTCAGACAGGGTTGCCCGTTTTACTTCTTGGGTCTAGAAGGGGCTTCAGAAGGCTTTGGTACACATGTACTTTTGAGTATAGATTACCATCCCTAGACAGATGGGCATTCCGATCATACAATTCAGGTGCTTGAGGATATGCTCCGAGCATGAATATTGGATTTTTAATGTTCTTAGGAGAAGTATATACCTCTTGTGTAGTTTTCCTACAATAATAGTTTTCAAGTTACTATTCAGATGGTACCTTATGAGGCTTTTTCCAGTAGTCCATGATGATCACCTGTATGTTGGCTCGAGGAAGGAGAAATAGCTTTACTGGAACCTCATCTTGTTTAGGAGACCCCAGAGCAGATAGAGTGGATTTGGAAGAGGTTGTCTACTGCACAGTCTCGTCAGAAGTCTTATGATGATCAGCAGAGACAACCTTTGGAGTTCGTGGTCGGGGATCAGGTTTTTCTAAGTCTCACACTAAGGTTGAAACAGAATAGGATTAAGAGACAGGGTAAGCTTTCACCGAGGTACATCGGTCATTTTGAGTTCTTAGAGAGAGTTGGGTCAGTTTCCTATCGGTTGTAGTTAACTCAGAGGTACTGGGTTATGCATGACGTCTTCCATATTTCTCATCTCCGACATTACTTTTCAGACCCGTCTCATGCTTTCTAACCCGAGGAAGTCGATTAGATGGTGGATTCATCTTTCGAGGAGCATCCTATCTATACTGTTGATTGTAGTATGAAGGTTCTCTGTGGCCAGTATGTTCCTCTGGTACAGGTGCTATGGCAGTACGGGTGAGTACAGGATGAGACTTAGGAGAGGGAGGTAGATGTATGATTAAAGTGGCCAGAGTTGTTCGGGGTTTCTTCTTCTTTTTCGCGCTAGGAAAATTTAGTGAAAATTTTCTTTAAGGGGAGATGTTTGTAAGAACCCGAATCTTATTTTCAGGTATGATTTTCCTTTTCTGTAGTTTTTGAGAAAAGAAGAGTTTCTGGATATTTTTGTAGTACAAGTCGTGTAATTCATTATCGTAGGAGGCCGTGTGCTGGCCGTGTCCTGGCCACACACACGGTCATGTGTGGTGACATGGAGGCCACCTAAAGCAGAGTATTAAAAGGTAAAGTACACTCCATTTACATAAAAAGTACACTCCGTGTACTGCAAAAGTACACACTGTGTATTTTGTTTTTCATTAAATGGACCAGGGTCGCATCTAATGGATAGGGATGTTTTCTTCTTCAGCCTAAACAGCCCGGAGCACCCTTACAACATCGAGACTTCCTTGAGCCCTCGTTTGCACATCCGTTCTCTGAATAGACTGCTGTCAATTGCGTTTGAATCGCAGTGGTAAGCTCTTCCTTCTTCTAAAGAATTGTTTCCCAATTCCACATCTTTTCCAAGTTATCATGGGTTGAATGATTTATGATTTTTCATAGATCTACAATGTTCTAAGGAGATTCAAGCTTCGATGATCAAGTATATTAATCTCCTAACCCTGAGGTAGGTGGTTTTTTCCTTTCTGTAGAAATTCTTTGAGTATTATGTGCAAATTCTAGCAATACCCTTGAAGGGGGTATTACGTGTTTACTGTTTTTCCGCTGTTGTTTTCCTTCTTTGCTTGTATGCCTGAGTTGAGGTTATTTTTTGAGAATAGGGTAATTAGTTGTTCTTGGATGTATTTCCCATTCATGTTTTTCCTGATTTTGACCTTCGGGTCTAGTCTTTCTTATTTGGTTGTTGTTTCTCTTTCCATGCCTAGTATTGTAGGATAGAGTGAATTTTGTTCGGACATGCTATTACGCTACAGAATGCTAGCCAAGTAGTTCTTAAGGTTTAACATGGCCGTTATGCGATGCTATGATTGTTGACATAAACAGGGTTGTGAGAACCTGGTGTATAGACCAAAGGAAGAATTGACGTTGAGGGCTTCTCCAGAGTGTCTTTATAATTATGATGTGAGACCGTAGGGAGAATTAACGTTGAGTTCTTCCACAGAGTATCTGTAGTTCCTCAACGTGGGCCACATGGGGAATTTACATTGAGTGATTTCCCATAACGCCTTTAGTACGATACGCGACTATATGAAGAATTGACGGAGAGTGCTTCCTCAGAGAGTGTATACTTTAGCTGAACAAGAGGGGTGAGATTGTGTGGGATACCCAGAGGGTTGCTTATACTTGATAGGTAGAACTAGGGGGGATAGGCTGTGGGTACTTCCCAGAGGGCTACCTATTGTGTTATCTGTTTTGCTGTTTCATGTTGTGTGTTGTTTTGAATTCTTAAACTGTGGATTGTTTACTACTTAGTGATTCCTTGTTTACTGCTTGTTGTACTTTTACGTGCTCTATACTTACTGACTATTAGGCATAGATCTTCTGGTGGTTCCCTACTGGGATTTTGTATCACACCCTGTTTGGGGCATGATTTTGTGCCAAACAGATTATATTGTTGTAGGTATAGACAAGGGAAAGCTCTTCGACTTCAGGTACATGATTGCTTTGGAGCTGGAGAGCATGGGACTAAGCCGAGGCTTGCGATGCTGAGGAATTGCTCATCTGTTTTCCATTTGTACCTTGGTTTAATACTGTATTTTTCATTGTGACATGTTTAGATGCTTTCCTAGACATATGTGTATCATGCATTATTTATATATATATATATTTATGATTCAGTTGTATCTTTATCAGTCTTAAACTATTTAGTAATATTGGGTATTTACTGCTTCCGCTATTGTGTGTTGTTTACTTCTGTTTTGTACTCTGCCAATGATGGCATATTTCCCTACTATCACACCCAATGCCCTCATTTCAAGTCGGCCACCTCTAGCATTCATGGAAATGTACTTGGGGCCATGTGACCAACCAGGTATGGGGCACCTCTAGGTGGCTTCCGGAATCGGGATGTTACTTTGTACACGACTCTCCCTTAGTATTTGGGTGTTACTTTTCAATTCTATGCCAATGTTTCCACTTGAAACCTATGTTGACTTATGTGGAAACCTAATAATGAGTTATTTTGGGAAATAATTATGTTTAAAACCTTATATTTTTAGATTATTTTTTATTATTCATTTTTATGATGTGGGTTTATATTAAAATAACTTTCAATTTGTAATCCTTTCATGACACAATTGAATTTAGAGCACAATTTTTTTTTTTATAGGGGTAGAATATTACACCCCATTTTTTTTAATTATTATTTGTTAGAATAAATTAAAATTCTATGTTGTATTTAATTTAACACTACAACAAGTGATGATTTCAGTACACAGAACACTATGTTTAGCTTATGGTACATGCAATACCACGTCCCTTTGATTGTATGTGTTACATGTAAGACTGAGTTTTATCAAACTAAAATAACTATTAATTTTATTAATTAGATATTATTATAGTTATCACCAAGTGGTTGGAATAGATGTTATGAATATGATTAAATAAAATATTAAAAAATGTTTTACACATGTATATAAATTGAGTTATTTGGTTTTTAATTAATCATAAATTAGAGTAGGATCTATTTGAAAATAAAAAAATTCATTTTCTAAATGTTAATTTTCCTTGTATAAAAAAATTATATGTCAATAAATTGAAAAATTGGATTTGATGAATTATATTACTATAATATATTCAATAATTTATTTAAAATTCATATTATGTGTTTTTAGAAAATATATAAGAAAAAATCAAATTTGATGCATAAAGAGATATACTTTCCTAAAAGTCTGTTTTACCTCCTTTTAAGAGCACAATAATTTTAAAAGAAATTTTGATAATTTTCTAAATAATATATTACAAAATAAACTTTAATGTTTAATTAGTAACATAAAAATAATCATAGGATTAATATTTTTTATTTTTCTAAGAAGTCTTATTTTTGAATGAATAGTGAAAATTAATAAATTTTTATTAATTTGTTTTTATATTAATTTTTTTATATGGAGTATAATTTTTTCATTTGGTTTTTTTGTTTATTTTGGTCACTTATAAATGAATTAATACAATTTTTTTATTATAGCCAATTTCAAATTGAAATTATATAATATTAATTTAATATTTTGAACATTTTAGCTTTCAAAACTCATTATTTCGTCCTTTCTATGGGATTAATTTTAAATTATTTCTTAAAATTATGTAATTGTAATTTTAAAAACTTTATTAGATATTTAAAATATAATTTTTTTTAAATCTAATAATTTGAACTACTTTTTAACTGAAAATACTAGTGAAAATAGTTAAAACTAATAAATATGATTAAGGGAAAATTGAGTTTACTATGTGAATAAACATTAATCATTACGAGAAAATGACCAGGACACATGTCCAAAACAAATTGGATGAACATATATAGAATATATCCACTCTTAGATAAAAATTATTCATTATTGGAGGTATGTTAGGTATGAAAGACCTCAAAATAATGTTTAACTTTCGGTATTTATAAGAATACTGCTCGTCCTCCACTATAAAAAGGCGTTCACCCCCTCACTTCTTTACACCTATCAAGACCATTGACTCATCAAAAAACAACCAAAATAAGCTTACAAATTTCCTAATCTAATCCTCAAATCTATTATTTGGCCATAAATCCAACCAAGTAAGTATTTTTTAAAAAAATAAAAGAAGTTACCTAAAGAAGAGATAATGTTCATCAATGTGAATTTGTGTTTTGTTTCTTTTCCAATACATTAAATTATACTTATACCAGGATTATATAATAAAATATGTATCCCAAATATATAGATATGTTGTTATTAAAAATATATGTCATATAATGTCAAAAAATTCCATCAAATGGGATACACAATCACCATTCATGTGTAAGGAAGATTACCTCCTCAAAAACTGATGTTATTCATTCATCCATTAAAAACCTTGAAGGTTGGTAATAATGATATATTTATCATTTATATATTATATATATGATCTATTTACCATTCTATAATTATTATATAATACATACATTCATTATTTCCATTTTTTTCATATGATGGAGTCATTCAAGGGTATGATGAACTACCACCTCGTAAAGCTCTGTGATTCTTTCAGACATTGTGTAACATTTATTAATGATGGGTGTAATATATGTACGAGATATATGTGAAATAATAATTATAATATAAATATAATATATATATATATAATTTATATTTATTTTTTTTCAAAATATGAAAATAAAGTAAAAACAAGAATGTTGCGTATGTAAGACATAACGTCTCTAATAACGATGTATTTCATTTCCTTGTTATAAATATTATATATTATTATAAATACATATATAAATTAATAATCAAATAATATATTGTATAAAATAAAATAATATGTAACTATTTAAGATGTATAATAAAATTATATTTACTATATAGGAGGTTTGAATGTGGACGAAGAAACTCAAGACTTAAGATAATGGAATTTTTAGTCTCACTTTTATTTCTGTGAGACTTATTCCATATTAACCAATGATTTCTTTTTCATGGTTTATACACATACCCATACAATTTTATATCATGAAGTTAATTTATATCATTAAATTAAAATTTTCTGCTGATTTTATTATTTCATGGATTTCATGATTAAATATTTACTGAAGTAGTAATAGATTTTCATCCCACTTTTTATTCTATGAGACACAAGCCATGTTCACCAAATATTTCCTCTAAGTGGTATATACTGACCTTTAATGTATTTTATTTTTCTTATATTATTTTTTATTGGTATTCAAATATCTATTTTAGGATCCATCTTTCATTGGGTTTACATTAAAAATGTTACAAATAGGTGAGGAAATTTTGTCTCAATTTACCTTCTTTTAGACACATGTTATGTCTTGCACATATACTTTTTCCAAGGTGTATATAATTCTACATTGAAATGTTATATCATGAATGTAATTATTTTGATGATATCGTAAGCTGCATGTAATCTTATCATTTCATGGGGATTGGTATTCTATGTCACCAAAGTAGTAATATTGTATTGTTACAATGTCATTTTCTATTAGGATTGTTTCTGATTATTCTTCCACTGATGGATACGTTTGACACATTTCTCAAAAATTATAATGAAATTTCATCTACTATAGTAATTAATTAATCCTTATTTAATCGTACTATTTTTCCACTCTATGGTACTTAATAGAGTTAAGAATATATTTATATGAAAATCCAAACTTATTTAACCTTTTTTCATAAATACGTTTTATAAAAAAATCATTTTTTCAAAAAATTCTTTCAAAAATGGGTTTAAATGTTATTTTAAGGTAATTTTAATCGAAACTTATTTCTTAAAAATATTTTATTTGTCAATATTTTTTGAAATGTTTTTAATATATTACTTTATAATTATTTTTATTTATTTTCTAAGAAAAAGGTTTTTATAATGTTCTAATACTTAAGAAGGGGTTTTTGAATGGAAAGTATATTTTCCCCAAGAAATCTTTTTAATTATTTTAAAAAATTTATTTATAATTTTTCAAATTTATTTTGAAAGATAATAACTTTGAAAACATTTTATTTCTTAAAACGTTATTCTCAAAGAATGGTCATTTTCCATAATAATTAATCCATGCAATATTTCAAAATTAACCTCCATCTAAGATTCCATCCTCAAATATAATTAATTATTTAATAGTGATATAATCCATGGAACCATTCTTATTCAATATTTTAATGTTTTTTTAAAAAATATATGATTTCTGTAAAATATGTTTTTCTTCCATGGGTTATACAATAATGAAACCGTTACCATTTCATTTGATATGATACGATGAAATGTTTATGAATCTTGTCTCTTTTACACATGTTATGATATTTTGAAATGTTTGTAATAACCATTTAATTTCGTTGGTTATGATATAATGAATGTTTTATAACCTTTTCTCACACTTAAATGTGGTTTTCATTATGTGATAGGTGGGACATATTTCTCTCTCTAATGAATTGGGTAATGATATATAGTATATGTTCTCTAAAGGTACATGGTTTATTATCCCAAACCCGATAACAAGAGGGTAAATTGGTTGTAGCCCATGCCAAAAAATAAGAGGGTATACGGGTAATATCCCGAGACAAAAAAGATTGTACATGAGTTTTATCCCATGCCTGGAAACAAGACGGTATATGGTTTGTTGTCGCTTCTCATAAAAAATAGGGTACAAAAGTTGTAGCCCAATCCTGACAACAATAGTGTACATGAGTTGTAGCTGAAGCAGAGAAAAAAGAGGGTACATGGGTTATATCCCATGCCTGAAAAAGGGAGTACAAGGTTTGTAGCCCAATCCTGAAGTATATAAAAATGTGATTATCCCAATACAATCTTGTTATGATGTTATTGGTAGGGGTCCTTAAAATATTATTTTATAATGCTTATGTACATTATATAATTATGTGCCTTATTCCTATTTTATTGTTCTATGGATTATTCACTTTGTTAACTTGTGATTAATGTCTTACGAACTTTTAATATTTATTCCATTACCCATGAGTATGATCTATAGTATAATAGGTGTTGTTTTGAAATGATATTCTCATGTTCTCATACACTTATTCTCATTTTATTCTTATATATATACACATATCCCTTTTTACCCTTATTGTGCATCTGATCTAACCCCTTTCTTGTGTTTCCATTTATGAGGCTATGAAGAAAGGTTTTAGTTATGAGTAATAAAGTGGGAGATAATTATGAGAAACATTGATTATCTTTCACCAAACTAGAATATTGTGTTCCATGTTTCTAAAGGAACTAAACTATTATGGTCCTCTAGAATATTTTTTTAATGTAGTGAATCCTCATCTAAATTTTTTTAATACCCCTGTATGTTATGATTCCATCATTATAAATATTCAATAAATTTCCCAATAACACATCCACTATGATCATAAGTGTTTATTGTTATTTAAAACTACAAATATAATCGACTTATTTCTTAAAATATTTTCAATATCTCTCAAAAATGTCCTATTAATAGTACCATTCTTTATAAATTATTCTTAGAACATCTCATAAAAACATGGGGAAGGAAAACATAGTATTGAGTTGTCACATATTATAAAGAATGGGATATATAAATCATAAAAAACATAATATAACAATAATAATATAATAACACAATAATGGTCTTGTTTTCAATTTAATAAATTCATACCCCAAAAAATAACAAAACATAAAATATAAAATCAGGTCATATCTAGATATGTGATCAATAAGGGTGTCAAAAAAATATTATTCAAGATTCATAACAAACTCATGTGGAATCATAAGGATGGGAAATCATAATATTTATAACATATATATTTTCAATAATGTGTACACATAATATTGTGAGAATAATTTGATGCAATCATACTCACACATGAAAATATGATCATATTTATCCACAATCTTGTTCATCAAATTTATTGGGACCCTATCTAGAAACAGTCATAATCACATATAAAAATATAACAAATTCTATTTTACAACTTTTCCACACTTATCATCATCATACCATGAAATAACAATATCATATTACCCAATGCATAAGATCAAAATAATGGAACCATCCGTCATATAATAATAATATATTCAGATGTATGGCCCAAGAAAAGAAAACATTCAATATATCATCATAACAGTACCCACAGAAAATAAATGGGTTTTTTAAAACATATCATCATCCAAATAAGAAAAAATCTAGAGAAATAATAAGGATGGAATAATTTGATCATATCTACATTAAATAATATGTAACATATAAGGATTTTATCATAAATGAAAAATGACTTTAAAATAATTGAAATAATTGATGATGATAGTGTTGTCTCAATTTTCGAATAACGTATCTAAAATCTAGTAATTTCCAAACTTTTATGAAATAAATTTATTTCAAAATAAATATCTAAATATTTAAATGAATATTAAATTCAAATATTATCCATGATATTGGGAAATGTTTTTTATATGTTATATGTTAAAACAAATATTCCATAACACATTTAAAAAAATAAATTTATTTATATAATGATAAAGAACTTGATTTAATTTTTTTATGAAAAGTAAAGTATATTGGAAAATATATTTAATAAGTCACTAAGTAACAATAAAACCAAATATTGAAATACTTTTAAATATAAAATTTACTTGGAAGAAAATGACTCTCGACCAAAGAGGAAATAATGTCGGTTTATCTTAAATATATATATTTTTTGATAATTATAAGAACTAAATTGGGGTAAATCATACTATCAGATGAAAATTACATGAAATATTATAGGTAAATAATATTAAAAGTTTTTATTAGATAAGTATCATATAATTTACCTCAATTAAAAATCAAGTATTAAAAATCCCAATTCAAATGCGATTAAAATATAAATCCCTCACCTCAAGTCTCATTTTAAATCGAAAAACATAAAATATATCTATTATAAATATATATTTATTACAAATATATTATATTACTATATTAACGGATATCATATCATATATTATTCACTTATAACATCTTATCACTCATCAATTAACAGTTCTTTATTAAAATGGTTACTATTGGTGATAATTGTCTTGTTTTTAATGCATATTTCTAATTGAATGTTATGCTCCTTGTACATTAATCATGTTACCATAATATCTATAATATTCATCATGTCATAAAAATAATAATTAATAATTATATACATATTTTTTAGAAATAAAATAAATTGGTGATAAAAAATTAATTACATCACTTTTTGGGGATAGAAATCTGTATATATGAATGAGTGTTGTTTCCACCTTTTATTCGATAGAATGAAAGAAAGGTAAAACAATCACCCTTAAAAAATAAATATTATATCATAAATATAATATAAATATTAATCAAATAATTATAACCAACTATGAATAGTGAGGATTGAGAATGAATAACATTGTTGTGTGGTCATGGTAATCCACACGTATGTCTGAGTGATAATTTCATTTATCATGTCATAGAAATAATGTGGAAAATGCTTGTAAAATAATAATAACAACATCTATTTATATTTATAATAATATATTAATCATTTATTAATTTTTACAACATATTTATAGTTATTTTAAGAAGAAATTATTTTGAAAGAGTCATGTAAGATGATTACCACTTCATTAATATACCACTTTTGATTACAACATAATCCATCATAGGATGGTATTAATGGATTCAAATAAGTTATAGGATGAAGGTAAGGAATATAGAAAGGTTTTATGGAAGATGTTGCATGTGGTAGAGTGTTCATAATTTTTGAATAAGGGTGGATAAAAGCTTCCATTTTATAGGTGAAGTAAATGACACATAGAATTACTTAAAAGATTAAATAATATAAATACATATATAATAATCATGTCACATGTAACAAAAAAACCAGAAATAAAATATATTATGTTATAGTATCAAAATAAACTCAACGAATTACCATTAGGTATGTCTGGGATACACTGTAAGTCGTATCTCTTATTTAAAAATATATAAACCCATCTTAACCACAATTGGGATAACTTAACTTTTTTTAGCACAATGAGTTAATTTTTTGAAAAAAATAAAAGGGAAATTCTAAAAAAATGGGTACGATGATTCAAAATTTTGAATCTATATTATCATATTCAATTTTTATATGTTTTATAATTTAATTTCAATATTATAATAGAAAACACATTAAAAAAAGATTTTTGTAAAATACCAGATCGATACGTACAAATCATTTTACATTAAAATAAAGATAAATATTTATTTTACATGATATTTTTGTTTTATAAAAATTTATGTTTTTTTTGACTTTTTAGTAATTCCAAAATAAAATAAAACCTTTCAATTATACCATCAAATCCAATAACTCCAAGTAGTTTTTAATTTGATTAAAAGTATAAACTATGTTCCAAAAAGTAAATATTTGTTTATTGAATTCAAAATAATGTGTAAAAATACATAATATAACTATATATGAATATTTTTATTTGATAATTAGGATTAAAAAATTATTATGTCATTAATATATCATGATAAGTTTTTAAAAGGTGCAGTACATGAAAATTTGATATTTTCACTATTTACCCATAAATGTACTATTTTAGAAAAAAAACACGATAAGATAAATTTGATATTGTGAATCAAAAAATGATATCCAGTTTTCAAATATAAATTCTATATGTGGATGAAATTTATTATAATATTCACACAGAAAATGATATAATACCATTTTTGAATAAAATATATTTTTGAAGTATAAAATAACTTTACTAAATATTGAGTAATTATTTATTATGAATTAATAAGTGAATTTAAATTATATTGAAAATTATACCTAATTACTATAATGTGGTTATTCCTATAAATACCTTCAATTTTAACTAATACATTACCGAGGTCACATTTAAATAATATTTTCATAGTATATCACAGTTCACTAAAAGATTGGTTTTGTGTGTCAAGAAATATATTCAACACAAAAAATATATTTAAAAATAAATGTATCATAAAATCTTTAGGGCTTAAATAGGGGTAAGGTGAACTTATTAAGGAATGAAATGTGATTATTTTGGCGTTTAATTAGAAGTATATATCAGACGGTCACTTGTTCATTCCCACCAAGAACTGCTGTAACCAAATGTCACACTGACCAGTACTAGGAATATCACCCATGAAATACAGATTAATCAAAATCCCCCAATAAAATATCAAAATGAAATACATTAACAAAAATTCTGTATAATACCAAGAATTCATGATACCATAGTATCCTCAAATAACTGCACACAAAATCCCCATTAATCAAGATAATTTCGCTATTCCATGGTGGAATATATATTTATAGCCTAATGCAAGACATCACCAAATCAAAGGGGGATAAATAGTAGAAAAATATGAATAGAGTAATGGTAGATGTAAGATACCTCAAACATCCAATTAATGGTATCATACAAATCACACATTAAGGTGGATACATAGGCGGACAAAGGAGGGGAGGATTTGATCAAAATTACCCTTTTTATATGGGCATTCAACCTAGATATATAAGGGTGGATACAATTGAAATGAAGGGTGTGACCCAATATTTTAAAAAACAAGAAGGGGTTAAATAATGTGTCAAAAATGGGGCCACTTTTTGACTGTCCTTTCCCAATGAAGAATTAAAAAATTTCCATAATCAGTATGACACAATGAATATTCCAAATAAAACAACTAGAACCCTACGGACTCTAGTTATGGAATATTCAAGGCTTCACAATTAAAAAAATTCATTTGTTACCTTCACAGAGTAACCTCTTTTACCAAGGCATGTTCACTTTAACTTTATCAACCCTTATATCATAACATCCCAAGTTATAAGTACTATTTATAGAACCCCCCTAGGTGTGATTGACACGTGATCCTATAGTATTTGAATGACACTAATGAATCGTCCTGTTCTTGCATGAAGAATTAATATTCATCCATTATTTATCATTATTGACTAACAATTATTTAGCCGTGAAGTTATTCTCTTCATATTCTCATTTGTGAGAGGATGGGAGGTTTTAGGGTATAATTTTTTTAGAAATATATATTTCCTAACAATTATCAATTAACATCATTTAGAATGTATTAGTGTAATATTTATAAAACTCAGATTATAGATAATTATTTAATTAATTACACATGTGACATTAATAAAACGTTGCACCCATGTTAGACTACAGTCAATGTATGAAAATAATAATAATTATAATATATAGCATGTAGAAACTAGTAAAATGATAAATATTATTTTACATGATTTATAATTAATATTTTTCACCAGGAATAATCTTAATCATCAAGTCCCCAATATAAATTATTGAATATATTAACAAATTTAATGTTTATCCATAGAATAAATTAACTAATAAATAATATATATCTATATAACAAAAAAATTACCTTGTGAATAGATTTTTGATTAATTTATTAGATCATTATTTGAAAATAAAATTATTCCTTGGTCTCGAGAATAATATTTATTCAAATAATTAAATTTTTATTGAATTTAATTGAGATCAATGGAAACATGTAGTGTGTGGACCTCTAGGATTCTTTCTCATTGGAATTAGGATGGCTAATCTAATGTTCAAGACTACTATCTAGCAATGGGTCAAGGAAGTAAAGAGAATGAAGTTAATGTTACAGTGTCAATAGCCAAATATGAGAAATTATTGGGTAAAAGAATACATGTTTAACAATATCTCAGCAAGAAGGATATATGTGGTCCTTAAGGGTTGATGTAAATAAATAAGTGGGGTGAATTATATTGTCATAAACATTTTAATATTTGATAAAATTAATTTTAAAGGTATACTATCTAAAAATATTGATGAATTTTTTATTAATAGATTAAGAATAGTGGATATGCAAAGAGTGTATAAAGAAAATAGAAGAGATGAACAAATGGGAATTTAGAGGTGTTTAGTCTAACAGACATAGTATACTCTTCAAATACCAATTGATAGAGTATGTAATCCACTATAAAGAGAGATATAATTTTAAAAAGGGAACTCCCTAAACCCATAATTTTATAATTTGATAAATCACAATGCACAAGTTTTCCATGGGAATAAACCTAAAACTAACAATCCTTTTGTGGGAGAAAACAAAACCTAGGCTTTTCTATAGGGACCAGTCCTAAACTAATTGTTTTTTGTTTTTATCAGGTTTGCATAACTAATGATTACATTTTAGAGGTAGTACAACCTATGTGTGAAAGTATTTTTTTTCTAAATACTATCTAGATTTTCTAGAGAAAAACCATGCAATACACTATATATTAGAAACAATAATACTAGAGATTAAGTAGTTGTTGTAGACCCATTTATTTGATCCAATAATTTACTTGTGGTGTTACTTCTATGATATAGTTATTTTGTTCAAGGCTATTGAAGTCGAGGATGAATTTACCCTCTTTAAGTTATTGCTAGTAGCTGAAACAATTTGATTAAAAGATCACATTAACATGTGTAATATATACACTATCATAATAACTATCATCGTTATCATAAAATCCTCAAGTCCTTTTGAATAATATAAATCAACATATCTAAGAGATCTATGAGGATTGTTTTATAAATTTTTATTCAATAATTTTTTAGGGGAGAGGGAAAGGTAAAATTATTATAATATTAGTTACAATCTATTTTAATAATTCTGAATAATATAAAATACCTCATTAAAGAGTTAAAAATATCTACATGAGAGGAGAACAAAGAGATATCTAAAATATCATAATGATTAAATCTATGAAATTAGAAATAAAAATTTCTCCCACATTTAAACATGGAATAATATAAGACAATAATGAAGTTATGTTAAAAACTATAAAATATATTTTAATAGATTTTATAGAATCTAATAAGAATTTTAGAAGACAAAAAACTATGAAACCAACTACAAAAAATCATAATATTTGAGTTTCATAATAAAAACAAATTTTAAAATGAATAATATATCATATCATCATAAAAATATGATAAAAAAAATGTAAAAAAACTTATCATATATTCTTTATATATAATATAAATTTATTTGGTTATTAATATAATTTTAACACTTCTTAAAATGATGTAGAAAAATAAAATATAAGGAAAATTATGAAATATAGAATACAGGGGGATTCCTGATTTCAAATTCTACATAAAGATAATTTTATTTTCCTGCATAATGGTAGAATAATCACTACATAAAGGTAATTAGAATATTCCATATATTATTTAAGGGTAAACATGTTGTCCACAAGTGTAAACAATTTGTATGTAATGGTAAAAAAAATTATGTGAAGTTTACCAAGAATCGCATAAGGGTATCAAGAAATTATACTACATGGGTAAAGGTAATATTAAACTTGTTTAAGGTTAACAATAAGGACTATATAAATGTACATAAAATATCACATAAATGTAAACAAGGATTTAAACAAAAGATATAGGGGTTTATGAAAAAATTCATAAGGGTTAACAAATAGTTATGTAAAAGTGATATAAGGAACAAATTAACTATGTAAGGGTATAAATATTTACTATGATTGGGTAAAATAAGGTCTAACGTAAGGGTACGGAAAAAATAACAGGGCACACATAAGGGTAAGGAGTGTCTCAAATAAAGGGAAATATATTACTATAAAGGATGTGTATAGTTAACAATAATACATATATAATTATTTTTTCATAATTTATAAATAATATATATATATAATAATATAAATAATAAACAAAAATGATAAAATAATTCATAAACAAGTAAAATATACAAATCTAATATTATAAATAAAATCAAAAATATTTGTAATAATATAAAAAAGTAAATTAATTAGTCTAAAGGCGCTACTCAAATAATCTCCCCCATTTTTATTAATTAAACAAATATAAATTCCCCAATTTCAATCCATTTTTTAAATTTATTAAAATGATTTACTATTTTGAAAACTATATTTTCCCCACCTTTTGGAGACAAAAAATTAAAAACAATATTTTATCCCCTTAAAAAAATATTTTGAATCATAAAAAACCCCTATATTAAATAAATATGTAATAAAAAAAATAAATATCTTCAGCAAAACTAATTATTATATAAAAAAAATTAGTATGACCATGAAAAAAGTGATTTTATATTCATGGAACTGTAAAAGATATGCAATAAAAGGCACCCATACAATAGAAGGGATTTTCCTCTTAACATTAAAATAATATTTCAAAATATAATCCTTTATTTTTACAATATATTGAGTATATTATAATGAAATATCAAAATCATAATATATAAATGATCCACATGTAAAGAATATATTATAGGTAATAACATAATTTTGTACATAATATATATATATTAGTCTATTTTTATTAACAAGAAAATTTGTATTGGTTTTTATATAGAAATTTTTGGAAATCTCATATAGTCATCGAAATAATTACTTCCAATGGTAAATTTTTATACCATTTCCTTCAAAAAACTGAACTTTTCCCTGAACCCCATATCATTATTTTGAATAATTTCATATTCATCAAACAATTTATCATTTGTACTAGAAAAAAGGATTCATTCTTTGATTTTCTTTTTTTGTTTGAGAAAAATCATTTAACAAATACTATATTTCTTTATGAAACATTGAGATAGAAACTTTGGACCTTTTATTTCCCAAAAAAAATTAATTTTCCTTTCTTTTGAAACTTTTTTATTATAATAAGTCATCTTTTAATAATCTTACGAAACATTTTAAATTTCTATTTAAAATTCATCACATAATTCTCATAATCCTTTAACATTTCATTTATCTCAATAAAAACTAGAAGAATATTAAAAATCACAATTAGATTCATATTTTGAATGGTCAATAACATTATTTGATGTAGAAATTAGAAAAAAAATTAACAGTATTTATCATATCATCAAAGGGATCTGTTACCTGATGATATTTTCTCATGAAATCAGGTCCACCTGTTTCTATCACATATCTTTATTCTTCAAGGGAGAATGATTCTTTATTGACACTTCAACTAAACTTGATAAGAACATGTGATTTTATTATTTTAGTTTTTATATTTCCCTACTTAGTTTAACTTTGAACACTCATATTTACTTGGTTAGGTTTCCATCATTCATAACAAATAATATTTGTATTACCTTTCCAAACAAATATTTTGAAAATTTTCTCATATATCTATCTTTTACTTTCATCATTTTATGAATAATTTTTTTCCTTTTCAGTCCTTGAATACTTTTTTATTATTTATGAAACTCCTCTTCATTCTATGATCTAAAGGAATCTAAGGATTCACTAAAAAATTCAAAAGAAAAAAATTTATATTTAAAACATACTTTAATTCATTTTTTAGACGAATGAAAATAATTTTTTCATTTAAAGATCATATTTTAATAGACATCCAATAATCTCATATAGAGAGTACACTAAAAAATATTTCGTTTCTTGAAAGTCTACCTCCTTTTAGTGACATATCTTTGGTAAGTAATAAATTATTCTTTCAAATATGCTTCATTCATCATTGTTTCACCAAGTGTAACCATGCTATTTAGAATTATTGTGAATCTATTGAAAATATAATTTACACTTTCATTATTAGTCATTATAAAGTTATGAAATTATTACTTTTAATTTCCACACTTAGTTCTTTACAATTCATTGGTTATTTGATGACTATATTTTAAAGTCCTATAAATTTGAGGAGAATCATTAAAAGAAGATATTTGACTATAAGAAAAATCAAGACAATTAATCACTTTTTAATAGAATATATATATTTTCCACATCATTTCCATTGAATTTTATAATAAAAAATAATATAATTTATAGGGTTTATCCATTATAGTATAATATTAAATACCTATATTATTTAAAAATACCTATATTTTGTACTTACAAAATATATAATAACATTAATTAAACTTAAGTGGTCTCATTGGGCTCTAAATTGTTTTCTATTGATCTTTAATCACTAAAATAGATTATTCCATTAGTATTTTTACGAACCATCATACAAGTTATCTAACAAAAAATTAATAAAAAATATAGGATAATTAATAAATTTATGAAAAGAGAAAATATTTGATACCAATAGTATATTATTTAATATAACATTAAAGAAAAAATATATAAGGGATGGGATCTAAACTGAATTTTGTGTAACAGAATGTTTCCTTAAAAAGGCAAGAGTTTGGGTAAATTTTATTTTCATAAAAATTACCATAATTAATAAAATTAATAATATCATTTTGCAGTTTATAAATATTAAGAAAAAATTTCATTCAATATTATGAATAATGGATGTGTTAATAGTGTAAGAAAAAATTTAAAGAGGTGAACATATTGAATTTTATAGTTATTTGGTCTAATCAAATACGCCCTCTCTTCGCACCACAACTCATATAGTAGGGTAAAAACTATAAAGAGAGATAGTCTTTTACAATGGAACAACTTAAAATATTAATTTTATAATGGGATGAAACCCAACCCAATACAATTTCATGGTATCATCCACAAACATAACTAGAATTTTTGAGAGTATAAAAAACTAAAACTTTTCAACAAGGAGGATCCTAAAACTAAGTGTTATTATGTTTGGTTTGGTGAGAATATCCAATGAAAAAATCATAGAGGTAGTTAAATGTAATTTTTTTTTCTTTTTCTAGTTGTGTCTCTCCCTAAGTTTTTAATTAAAAAATTTTTGGTTGAGTTTATCTTTATATATAAACCTTTGTGGTTTTTCTTTTATTGTGTATGTATCTAATTTAACTAATCACTGCCTTTGGTTGAGAAGAATCTTGGGAAAATCATAGATGATCTAGTGGGATATCCATTTTATTGGAAAGTGACTTAATGTTCAGGGATTTTTGTTTGGGTGAATAAATAGTCTGGGTATAAATGTTTCATTTTTTATCATTGGTTCTTGGTATGTTGAGAAGCCTTAAAGGGGGTATGGTTTTTAATAGATAAATAGGATGAAAAATCATATGAAAAACATTTAAATTTCTAGTAAATGGATTACGAATCATGTAATGTTTGGGAGAAATTTAATATTTTCAGCTGAGGTGATGAGTTTTTAGTTGTATCCCATTCTAAATAATTAAATCATATTTACCTATATTACATGTTGTGTAATTCCCCAATTTACTACTTTGAAGTATGTCATGCATGTGATTTTTCAATTCATCTAACTGAATTATTATCCTCTTAACCCTAGGGTATGCTATAGGACATTTTAGAGTGACAACCTACATTATGGATGTTCTAATAACATGATCCATCCCCTGTAAGTGGTTTTGGCGAGGTTTTTTCATTCTCTCCCTTGGTTCTCAGACTGTTATAGTGTAATCCCTTAACTATGAGCTTCTTTTGTTTTGATATTAATCAATTTTGATCTAGAATCCATATGGAGATCGTCCACACCTTCATCCTTATGGAGGTTTTCATTTGGAAGTATTGTCTTCTTCTTGGGTTAAAATTTGGGATCTAAATATTAACCATATAGTTTAATAATTACCTAGTATATGAAATATTCTAATTATTCCAATGTAACTTGATTCTGAATTATTTAAATAAAAAATAGTATTATAACTTGGATTCCATTTGATTCAGTAGTTTATTGACCTGGATTTTTTATTCCCATTAGGTGAGTGAAACATGAATATAATTGAATTTTCCAATAGATTAAAGCATTTTTATCATAACATAAGTCCTAAGGTGATTTATTTATATATAATCCAATTTTTATGGATTAATTCTTATTAATGTGACTGTTGATCAATTGTGATAAAAATCAGAGAGCTAACTGAAAGAAATATGGGTAACTAACATAAATAACCATTGATAATTTAGATATGAAATTATGGTATCCATGATATTAGAACTGATCTTTTGATCTTTGATGAAATGCTTATATATCTAGAATGGCCCTAGAACATGAACACTTATATGACTTAATGCTTATATTGAGTTGGATCGGCCTAGTCCCATGATATAATGATTATTGGGCTTTGACCCTGATGTTTTAGTGCTTATATTGAGCGGTCTTGACTCAGTACCATGTTGTAATTATTATAGGAATTTGACCTAGATGTTGTAATACATATATTGAGAAGTCTTGTATGAGTCCCATATTGTAATGGTTATTGGGATTTTACTTGGATGTCATAATTCTTATAGCACTTTGACCCAAATTGTTTTTATTAACCCGTGTTTATGGTTATGGTTTTCATAGTTTTGATACATGCTCAAGTTATTCTAGAATGATTCCAAATCATGTTTTTTTATCATGTTTATATGGTGTTGGTTGGAATGTTTGTGATAAATAGTCATATATATTTTGGCATTAAGATTAAGTATTTTGATGTTGTATTTTATTCATTATTCAACTAAATAATAATACTTCCCACCACATTATTTCATACAATTCTTATAAGATAAGTTTTTTAGACATGGTGGGGTCAACCTACTAGGTAATAGTCACACCCTATTCATTCCACTATTTGGTACCCAAGAAGATTATATGGATGGAAGTTTGGGTAAGGGAAAAAGACATTTCTATTGATTTTCAATGTTGGATGGGCTAGTGTTTTGATATGGGACTGACGTGGGGTTTGTTACCGGGGACTTTTGAGTCTATTTTTGAGTATTATATTCTATTACTTGTGTTTTTTCTTGCATGATATTGGGTTGTAATCAATCACATCATTACATTATTTTCGTTAGTATTATTTGGATCATTCAGTTGGATTTTATGGTTGGTTTCCATTATATTATAATATTTCTTTTATTTCTATACTCTAATATTTTTTTTATTATTGTTATAATTTTTTCAGTACATTGTAAATTTTTATCTAAGGGGTATATTCTCACCAATATATTTATCACACCCCAACTTTTAGTTGGAAGTCATTGGGGTATAGTGAGGTGCGCTTGAGGTCTTGTAAGGAAACTATTCTATCCATTTGAGAGAGTACCAGATCATGGGATGTTATGACGCAATTTCAGATCACACTACATTTATTTTATGTTTATTACTATTTTGGAAAGGTATAACGGAGACTAGGATGTGTAGGGACTTCGCAATGATCTTGGACATGGAAGGAGTTGACCTGTGTATGGGGGAAATCTGAGTGCCTGGGGATGGGATTATTGTTTATACTAATGTATTATTATAGTTGGTGTAATTTCACCTTGGGTAATTCACATTTCCTGTGAGGTTATTGGTTCATGATATTATAATGTGTTTCCTAGTATGTAGTGACATTATTATACTTGTATCATAATAGAACATAGGTATATATGAAAATGAATTTTTAATGATAGGGATATATTTATTTTCTTGTTATATATATAGGGTTATTGTATTGTAACATGAGATATTTTTTATCAAACAAATGAAATGCTTTGACATGTAATGAAAAAACACTTTTAATCAATGTTTAGAGAGACAAGGAGTCTATGGTTCTCTTTTTTAGTCATGTGTTGATGTTGACCTTGTTATTACGAGTTCTCTAAGGTTTTTGTTTTCCATGTAGAGGAAATACATCCTTATTTTCATCGACTTGAGTGTTAGGATAGTGATAATGAGAATGCTTATAATGCATATAAAATAGAGATTCCTTATGTTCCTAAGGATCATATCGATATTCATCATTGTGGAATCACCCTGAGGGTTATGTAATTCGTGGAATGGGAGACTATTTGTACCATGTCTTCAATTTCATATATGAAAAGAGATTTTCAATGATGACATCCACCTATGTTAACTATGGAATGAGGAAACCTTGTTGCCGAGTTTTGGAATGACTCCATCCTAATGAACTTTACGCATTGTGATAACCCCACAAATAGGATGGTAAATCTTGTTGTATATATACTTCGTGTACATGAAAAGAATTGGTAGGATATTATAGAGGATGCTAGGAATCTGAATGAGCTATCTTGGAAGGAATTAAATACGATATTCTTGGGACATTTATATCTAGATACATTGAGGGATTACAAAGACTACAAGATCATGAATTTCACATAGGAAGGCATGTCAGGGATGGATTTTGTTGGATATTTCACCAACCTATGATGATTTTCACTATCATTGGAATCTGATGAGACATATAGGGAGAAATGTTTTAAGGATGGTATTTTATATGGCTTTAGGTAGTTGGTAAGGTTTTTTATTTGAGAAAATTTGAGGAAGTTATTATCCCAGAACTCACCATAGAAGGGAGTCTATGATGGGGCCCAAGAAATGGCTAGTTGCTTTTAGCAGTGTGAACTGGGATATCATCTTCTCGTAGAATGAAGCACCACATCAAATTTTTCCTCTAAGTATTGGGAAGAGTAGTTAGAGAAGTATATATTCATCTCAAGACAATTTTCATTATAGTGTTTTCAATGTGGGATGTTTTCCCACAATCCCCCATAGTGTTCTTACCCCATAGTTTTGAGTCGCATCTAAGGTAGACTAGTTTATCTTCAATGATTCTTTATGAACATTACCTAATATAATAATGGAAGGGGATTAACATATGAACCTAAGTCAGGAAGGGGCTTAGGTATATATCTGTAGGCCAGTACGTAGAGTTCTAATAGAGGTTCGGGACAAGGTAGGGGAGGTGGTACCCTAGTGTTGGAGAGGTAGTACCATATAGTGAAAATTGGTTAGGGTAATCATAATAGAGCCTAGTGTTTAAGGACAAGTTAGACACATTTTATGAAGAAAACTCCACTTATCATTGATGCAATATTGTCTACTATCAGTGGGACGATTCTTATTTCATACACCACGGCTTTGTTTTTTTATAAAAGGGAATAATTGTTTTCTATCTACTCTTTTTTTAAATGGATTTAGATTAGATAAGGAAATCATCGATGTTTCATGAACCATAGACACACCAATATAAGTTCGGTAAGATGATATGAAACATTTCAATGTATGTTCTAAATATATTGGTTATTACCATATATGTTGGGAACCGTTCATGCGGGAAATGATAGGATTAAAATTTATTCATTTTATGGGTTGGCTAGTCATATAATAGTTTCATATCAATTATTACCACAGGATGGTAACCATCATATCTCCATAAAGTGGTATCTACATTCACCAGGGTGAGGACGATCATTGGGCTAGTAATGCCAGAGCAATTCTGTGAAGATTAAATTGTCTCATAGTTTAGATAGTGGGTCCTTCTCTATATGATGGTGAAATATAGCATGATTCTTTCCCTCTAGTGGTATACTATTTTATTATGTGTTTCTTGATGAATTATATAGCTTACTTCCCAAGAAAGAGACTGAGTTTATGATGGAGTTGGTGCTGAGGGTAGAGTTCATTTCTATATTTTCTTATAGAATGGTACTAGAAGAGCATCAAGAATTTAATTTTTGGTTGGATGTTTTCAAATATAAAGGATTTATATGACCGATAAATTCTATTTGGGGTTCTCTAGTTCACTTCGGCCAAATGTTTTATGGGTCTTTGGGCTTCTGTATGGATTATTGGAGGTTGAACCAAAAGATGATAAAGAAACAATATCCTCTTCTATGAAATGATGATATTTTTGATTAGTTGATAGGTGATAAGATCATCTCCATGATTGATTTGAGATTAGTTTACAACTAGTTAAGGGTGATATCACCATACGTTCCCCTAATTTCATTTATAAGAATGTATGGTATTATGAGTTCATATTGATTTTTTTTGGTTTGATCAATGCACTGGAAGTATTCATGGCCTTGATATCGTGGATATTTCCCCCTTTTTTGGATCTATTTTGTGTGGTTTTTGTCGATGATATCATCTTGTAATCATATTAAGTATATTATCATTCCCAATATCTTGAAAACGTCTTGAGTTCATTGGGAGAGCATATTCTTTATGACAGGATAACAAAATTCATTTTCTAGATTAAGAAAGTGAACATCTTTTCAATGTCATTTCAAAGAAAGGAGTGTTAGTGAAACCAAAGAAATTTTTAGATATGGTGTCTTGGTAGAATCCCAAGAACATCTTTGAGATTCATATCATTCTAGGAATATCATGTTATTATCGGCGATTTATTCCAAATTTCTCCAATTTGGCAGCATTGATGTATGGGCTGACCAGAAAGTTGGTGAAGTTGGTTTGGAATGATTCTTACAAGGGAGCATTTTCAGAGATAAAGGTAATTCTAACCTCAACACATATTATCACCTTACCAATGCAAGATAAGTCATGTACCATGTAATCTGATGCATTTAGATTTGGACTCAAAGATGTTATGATGTAGGAGGATCAAGTTGTGGCTTACGGATCTAGGCATGTGAGACTACATGAGAAGAATTATTCTAAACATTATCTGGAGTTAGAAATAGTGTTATATTCCTCCGTATTTTGTATAAAATTCCACCTGGGTGAGAGGTTTTTGGTATACATGAACCATAAGATCCCCAGGTATATATTTTCTCATTTAGACCTGATCCTTTTAAAGATGCGTCTTTTTTTATTATCTACATTATTTTGACTTATAGTTGGATTATACATATCATTTATTATTCCTTAGGCCAAAAGATTCACACATAGGTGGTATTTGATTATTTTGATGAGTGGTGGATAATTGATATCTTCAAAGACAAGCATCTTGATGTTAATTTGTCTTAGGGATCATTTGGTCTGATTTCAACAACTGTAATACCCATGCTCCTAGAATAGATCAAGACCGAATAGTTATCCAATCTGTAGGGCTAAGTTTTGAAAGAACATTTATATTTATGGGAACAAATATTAATATGGTATATTGGTAGTGGCAATTATCCTCTTTTATGTGGATAAATATGGGTTTCATATGGGCTTAAGTGAGGACATGATAAGGGTGTATCATGCATCTAGATGGTTAGTGCATCCTGGATTAAAAAATATGGGATGATGTCACTATGTATTTTTTGATAGGATTACCCAGGAAAACCCATAAGAAAGAACCAATATGGGTGATTTGGGATCGATTGGGGAAGGCAGAACACTTATTTTCTATCTGAGAGACCATCAAAATTGAGGATCTTGGCAATCTGTACTTTCCTGAGGGAGTTATTTTTCATTGTGTTTTGGTGTGTATCATTTATGATAGAGATACTTGTTTCAAAACATGTTTCTTGAAGGGTCTTTTGAAGGATAGGGGATCAGATGATCTTCTAAGCACAACCTCCCATCTTTTGACTGATGGTCAATCCGAGTAGACTATTTAGGTTCATGATGATATGTAATGAGAATATGGTTTGGATTTTGGTGGTTCATGGGAGAAATAAATAGAATTCATGTTGTTTTCATATTTTACTAGAATCCATTCATCTATCTAAATGGGTCCCTTTGAGTATTTTTTTAGAATTCCATTTCTTTCACTGCTTTGTTGGTTGGATAATGGTGGGGCAACAATTTTTGCGACTAGTCTCTTGTAAGAAATTTCTATCCATGTTCAGTTGGAAAAACATTGGTTGGTGACCATGTAGAGAGGATAGAAACCATATGCTGATTTTCAGAGCTGACCTCTCTAATTCATAGATGTTCATCGTGATTTCCTATTGGTGTCTCCTAAATTAGGGAAACACCATATCAATAAACATGTAAAAATAGTTCCTAGGATTGTCAGTCCATTCGTGATAGTGGAAAGGGTTGGGTGAGTGACCTATTGTTCAGACCATAAATACACTATAGTTCCATGAATGAAATATTTCATGTGTTTTGGATTTGGATATATCATCTAGACCATTCCTATGTGATAGAAGTTGTTATAATAAAGCTTTTTTCTAATGTGCCCTTTTAGGATTATTCGACATGGGTTATGTATCATAGTGATAGATATCTTTGGGGTCAGACTATACCATTGGTTAGAGTGTATTGGTGACATGGGTGAGTTCATTGGGATACCTAAGATTTGGAGTCTGATATATTAACATTATTTATAGACATGTTAAATAAGACCCCATAGTGTTTCTTGAAGCATCTTCAGGTTGATCCGGTGTATGGTTCAGGGTTGTAACATCCCATCTTTTTTAAATTGTGTTTCCCTCTATATTTTTCTTGAAAATTATTTAATATCTTTTCCCATGTATTTGAAACTTGGTGTTTTTTTTCATCATGGGGTTCAATCATTTGAATAAATATAGTCATGGTTTGTAGGGAAACATTGAAAAATCATTGATGATCCATGTAGAGAGCCTTTATTAGGGAAAATGAATTAATGTTCATGGATGTATGTTTGTTTGAATTAATTGAGTCTACGTATAAATGTGTTATTTTTTACCATGGGTTCATGGTATGAATAGGAGACCTAAAGTGGGTTTGGTATTTTTAATAGTGAAATAGGGTGAAAAATAATCTGCAGAACATTTACATATTGTTTAAATGGATTATATGTTGTGTAATGTGTGGGAAAATTTTAATATTTTCATTCAAGGTGATGGGTGTTTCATCATATCCCATTAAAAATAATTACACAAAATGTAACTATATTTCATGTCGTGTAATTCCATAACCTTGGATATTAAATATTTTGTTTGGTTGAATTTTTCAATCATCTCATTTTAGCCTTCTCCTCTCAAGTATAGAGAACCCTCAAAGTAATTTTGGAGTGACAACGTACCTTTTATACATTCCTAGAGTGTGATTATTCTCTTGAATCTAGTTCTAGTTAGGTTTTTACCTTCTCTCCCTTGGGTTTTTGACCATTTCCATGTAATACCTTGACTATGTGCATTTTTGGTTTTGATCTTGAATAATTTTTCTCAAGGACCCTCTTGGAAATCATTCACACATTCTTCATCATTGGTGTTTTTCATTGGGAGCATTGAATTATTCATTGGTTATGGTAGGGGTCAAAATTATAACCCATTAGTTGGATTATTTCATTGTATATGAAATATTGTGACTGCGATAATGTAACGTGTGTCTGAGGTAATTATATAATGAATGGGAATATTACTTATAGTCTGTTGTCTTCAATTGGTTATAAACTAATCTTTTGGATACCTATTAGGTGAGTGAACATTTAATATAATTATATTGGATGATGACTCAAAGTGTGTTTATCATGACATGAGAACTTAGGTTATTTCTGGATATAAAATCCCTATATTACAACTTATTGATTAATGTTGTGACTATTGATCAATTGTGATAAAAATTAAAGTGGTAATTTGAAGAAAAATTGTAATTCCCGTAATTATCCATTGATACTTATGATGTGATAATGTGATATCCATGCTATTAGTACATGTATTATGATCCTTGTATAAATGATTATATATCAAGAATGTCCTTGACACATGCCAAATATTATTTTGTAATGATTATATTGAGTGTACTAAGACCACTCCCATTTTTTAATCCTTATAGGGAATTTTCATGGATGATGTAATGCTTATATTGAGTGGGGTCAGCCTTTTCCCATTATGTAATGTTTATAAATATTTGACACAAATGTTGTAATTCTTATATTGAGCGGGTCTGACCTATTACCATGATATAATTCTTATGGGGAATTACATATATGTTGTATTACCTATTGGGATTTGTACATATTGTTCTTATTAAGCCTTGTTTTAGGTTATCGTTTACATGGTTATGATACATGTTTATAGGTATTTTAGCATGACACCGAAGCAATTTATTTTACTACGGTTATATGGTTATGGTTGGAATGTATATGAGACATGTTAATAGATATTCTGTCACTGTAACGAATTAGGATGTTATTGTATTTTATTAATAGTAGAATTAGTTGGTACACTTTTCAATTGCTTTATTACATACACTTATTATCAGATTTTTTTAATACAGGGTGGAGTCGACCTATTGAGTTATACTCAATCTGAATTTAGGACATTGTTTGTTACCCAAGAGGTTTATATGGATGCATGTTTGGATAAAGTAAAAGGAACATGTTGTTGATTGTATTTTTTGTATGGGCTGGAGTTTGGAGAAGTGATAGACATGGGGTTCAGGATTGGGGACTATTGAGTTATTATTTGAGTTTAGTATTCTTTTACTTGAATTGTTTCTTGAATGATATTTAGTTACATTCCATAAGGTCATTACATTACTCTTTTAGTATTCATTGGATTTTTCATCTGAATTTTTTTGTTGGTTTCCCCTGTATTATATTATTTTTATTATTGCAGCACACTGATATCTATTTATTTTAATTGGATATTTTTAGCTATTTTTTAATCTATGAGTCTATTAGGTTTAGTATCCCCACTATACATACCACACTGCTGCAACTATTCAGTAGCCTCTTGCACATGTGGAGGAATGCATGAGGCCTTGAAACCAACCCTATCTAGCCATGTGATAGAGTGACTGATTGGGTGGCATTACAAAAACATAAGTCAGAAATAAAATTTTAGAACATTATTTATAATTAAATTATAAATATAATGTGATATAATGGATACAATTTGAGAGAATACTAGAGATGAAATAATTATTTCATACCATTTAAATTAATCCCATAGTGTACTTGAGTGTTCCAGAAAATTCATAGTTCTTCTCTTTAAGTTAAATGACCTTTAAGATGAATTGTCCCTCCTTAATAGTTGGTCATTAGTTGAAATATTTTTTTACATGGACCACATTCAAAATTTTATATTGTAAACTATGATTATTATAATCTTGATCATACAATCCTCAAACCATTTTAAATAAAATAAATCAACTTATCCAAGACATATATAAATCCATCAAAAATAATAATAATATAATTATTATCCCAAAATTATCAAGGAGAGACATAGAGAAGTATAAAAATATTATCATTTGAGTAAAAAAAACATTTTAATAATTAAAATTTGTATAAAATACCTAGTCAATGTGTTCAAAACATCTCTATTAGAATGTGTCAATGATATATGAATATTTCATTAAGATTCAAAATATAATATTAAAATTTTGAAATTAAAATTTCATTCACATTTAGACATGTAAAAATATCATATAATAAATATTATATATTAAAAACTATAAAATATATTTGAACAAGTTCTTTATCTTATAATATTAACTTAGAAACATTAATAACAATGAAACTAACTCAAAATAATAAAATCAAAATATTTGAGTTCCATTATATATATATATATATATATGAGTGAATGAATAACATAATTGATCTTCAATTAAATATATTCAATAAAATTTAGAAAGAATTCACATATATTATATATAAATAAGGTGAATTTGTAGATTGATTAGAAATATTTAAATTCCTATTAAAATCTTGAAGTGAAATGAAATATAATGAAAATCATGTAACATAACACACAAGAGATATCCATATTTTCAATTAAATGTATATTCCATTTTAAATGCATGTGTGAAGGTATAATGATCACCACATAATGGTAACCAAAATATTTCAAATATTGTATAAGGTTTAACATGTGTTTCTTATGGGTAAAAATGTTGTGTTTCTGGGTAAAACAAACTGTGTGTAAGGGTACGAAGAGTCACATGAAGGGTAACAAGAAATATAACTACTTGTGTAAAGTTCGACATAATATTTCTTAAGGGTAATAATAATCACTATTAAGGTACATAATACATAATGTAATGGTAATTAGTAATTTAAACTCCATATGATAGAGTATAAAAACATTTATAAGGGAACAATAGTTACATAAGGTTAACATGAAGAAATAATTAAGAATATAATGTTAGGAATAGGTACAACACATTGGTAAAGGAAGGTATAACATAAGGTTAAATAAAAAATCATTCTTAAGGGAAAGGAATATCTATAATAAAGGTAAAGATATTTTTATGATGTTTACATAAGAGTAAAAATAATTTAAAGGCAATTAATTTATCCCATTTTTAAACCAAATGTTTTTCATAGAATAACATTAATAACAAAAATAAATAATAAAATTATTAGTAAAAAAGTAAATTATGAAAAATTATTTTTATATTTAAAAAGAATAATTTTTTAAATTATCAAAATAGTAAATAAATAAAGTGGTCTAAAGAATCCAATCAAATAGTCTCCACCAATATTATAATTATAATTTCAAATAACAAAATAAAAAATTTACCCCCTTTTTGAATTGATCCAAAATATTTAACAAATTGAAAATAAAATTTTCTCCACCTTTTTTAAACAAATAACGAAAAAATTATATTCTCCCCAAAATTAAATATATTCATCATGAAATACTCCCCCTAAATTTAATAAATAAATAACAAAAAATAGATATCTACACCTAAATGAAGGGTTAGGGAAATTTTTTAAAAGGATCCATCAAATTTAATAATATCATTTTCAAGGATTTGAGAAGGATATGAAAAGAAAAATACCAATAGTTTTCACATACTAGGAATACAAAAAAAATGAATACATGATCAGAAGAAAACAATGAAATAAAGATTAATGTACATTCTAAAAACCATATGATAAAACAATAAGAATATGAGTTTCAGCTATAACATAATAAAAGTACATATTGGGAATCCAAGACATATTTCATACAATATAATAAAAAAGTTCCTTTATTATAATGTAATACATAAGAGCTAGTCCTCTAAAAATTTAAAGTATATTTAAAAATATGATCTTTTGTGTGTCTAAGAGACTGAACAAATTTTGATGAAAAATAAAGAGTACAATGTCAAAATAATACAAATATAATGTAAGTAAGAATTGAAATACATACATTTTAATGTTTAAATTGTATATTTATATATTTGAGGTAATATGTTATCAAAAAATAAAATTTCTATCAGATTTTTATTTATATATTTTATGTAATCTCAAAATGTCATAAAATTTTTAACTTTCAATAGTAAACCTGGATAATATTTCCTTTAAAATTATTATCTTAGTCTTGAGATTCATTTTTTTCTTGGGAATAATTTCAAAATTAAAGAAAATTGTATCATTAGTACTAAACAAATAATTTCTAAACTATGATTATCAGTTTTTAATTAATAAAAATAAATGTTCAAAAACTTTATTTTATTATCAAACTCATATATAGAATTATTTTATATTTATATTTAAAAATAATGATTTTTATTTTCTTTAGAAACCCACTAATAAAAAGTAGTCAAATTTTATTGTTTTTAAGAAGATTTTCAATTTCCTCTTGAAATTCATCTCATAATTCACTTAAATAATTAAATTTAGGATAATCATTTTTAGAACTACATGAATATTTAGAATCATAATCAGAATTAAAAGAGTTACTGGCCTTATTTGATGCATACATTGATAAATATTAGAAATATTTGACATATAATGAAAGGGATCTGTTACCAGATGATATTTTCCAATCATAGTAAGATTTCATGTTTCTTCCCAACTTTTTAATTATTCCATGGAGTTTTATAGTTAAGTGAAACTCCAACCAGTGAGATAAGATAGTTTCATACCTTTCTTGTACTCCTTATCATTCCCTAATTTCTTTATAATTGGACACTCATAATTGGTATTGAAAGGATTCCTATATTCATAAAAGAAAATATTTTATTTACTTTCCATAAAATTTATTTTGAGATACTTCTTGTATCTATTTATTTTCCCTTCATATATTTTGGTGGAATTATTTTTCTTTATGAGACCAAGAATGATATTTTCAACATGTTGTCAATATTCATCAATTTTTGAGGTAGGATAATTTTAGGTATCACTAGATGAGTCAGAAGCAACAAAATCAAATTGAAAATAAACTATATTTATTTTGTTAAATGAATCAAAATCAATGCTTTTCAATTCAATATTATATTATAGTAAAGGCCCAATTATCTCATCTAGAGGGAATTTTCAAAAAAATAATTATTAAATGTATAAATTAATTGAATTCCACTTATTTTTTTGGGGATCTTAGTAGTATTCAAATAAACGATGAATTCATCATTTTTCACCAAGTGTAACCATGATATTGAAAATATTTTTGAATCTGTTGATAATCGCATTTACTCTTTATTGTTTAGGAATCCTAAATTCATGAATTTTATCATAGTAAACTCAAATATTAGTGCTCTGTACTTTTCCAGTTAGTTGATGAGTTACTTATAAATTCCTCAAAATTTCAAAATTATATTTACAAGAAGATATATGACTATAATTTTTTAATAAGAGTGATATAAAATTAATTTTTGATTTTTTAATTTAAGATATATTTTAAGGAATCATTTCATTTTAATATTTAAATTCAATCAGTAGGTATTTTATAATATTTTTCCATGATATAAAAATATTAAATTTCTATATTATTTAAAAATACTTATATTCTTCTTGTATAATATATGTAATCGCATCCATTGAAATGAGGTAGTCTCATAAGATTCAAAAATTCAATCTCATGATTTTACATCACTAAAATAAAACATTACCAAAGACCTTTTATGGAATTTGATACTTGTTAGATAAAAAAAAATTAATATATAAAAAAAAAATAAGAGAAAATATTTTTATACCATGATTTCTATATTAGATAGAAATTATAGAAGAAAAAAATATAAAGGGATAGGATATGATACAAATTGTTTGGTCTCTAAGTGTTGATGGCTATTGACGAGATGAGGGAAAATTGTCTATTCATAAAAAGTATCAATGCAAATGAAACCAATTTTGAAATTATGTGATTTAAAAATATTGAATAATTTTTCCTTAGAATATTAAAAATTATGGATGTCTGAAGAGTGTATAATGAAAATGGAATAGCTGAAAACAAGAAATTTTATAGTGGTTTAGTCTAATCAACATAGTCCACTCCTCACACCCCAACTAATGGATTAAGGAAACCTCTATGAAGAGAGATAAATAATATTACAAATGAATAACCGAAACACAATATTTTACAATGTGATGAATCCCAGCCCTAGAATTTTACATGGGAGAAGAACAAAACCTTACTGCCATTTTGTAAGATAGAAAAAACTAATATTTTTATCTAGGATCTTCACCAATATATGTTTTCTACCTCTTTTTTTAGTGACCATAACCCTGGAATATCATTTATAGGTAGTATAACCTATGTAAGAATAGATTTTTATAGAACCGTACCTTGAAATACAATATAAAAACAATGAGATATACTGGAATGAACTAGAAATAATATTATAGAAGAAATAGTTTTCATATTCCATTCGAAATGATCCCAAAATGTACATTGGGATTCCAATAAACCTACAGTTCCAATATTTATGAAGAATAAATGTAATAACGAATTGTCACCCCTTGAGAGTATTCAAATAGTTAAATTAATTTTCTATAATGATAAATTTCAAAATTTTAATCTCTACACTATCATAATTACAATCATCAATATCAATTTCTTAATCCAATAAAATAAAATAATTACATATAGTTAGGATATCTTTTGGTCCATTGGTTAAAAATATTATTATTATCCTAGAATTGTCAATGATAAAGAGAAAAATACAATAATATTAACAATTGAGATTAAACACATTTGGAATAATTAAAACTTATTTTATATCCATTTTTGAATAATTTAATACATTTATATGAGAATAGGTTAATTATTTCTCTAAAATATAACAAGGACTCAAACTAAAAAATTCAAAATTCAAAATTCAAAATTTTTCCACATTTAAACATGTGATACTATAATATAATAATGACACTATAATAAATACTAAAAATCATATATGAAAATTTTCTATAGTATCTAATATGAATTCTGAAAATTTAAAATCCATGAAACAAACTGAAAATAAAAAATCAAAATATTTCAAGTTCTATAATGAAAATATATGTGAGAGTGAAAAAAATGTTTATCCTCACATGAATATTTTTAAAACAATTTAGAAACACTTCACATATATCTTTTATAAATATTATGAATTTATATATTTATTAAAATATTATAAAACACTTTCCAAAATCATGAATAAATATTAAATACAGTGAAAATCATGAAAGAGAGCATAATTGAGATTTCAATATTTTCAATTCTACATATAGGTTATATTAAATAAAATTTAAAAGGTGTAATAATCACCATATAAAGGTAACTGGAATATTTCATATATTGTGTCAGGGTAAAAATTTTGTGCTTAAGGGTAAACAATTTGTGCATAAGGGAAAAATATATTGTGCATAATTTTAGGTTGGAAGATTACAAAGATACCTAAGAGGGGGGAATTATGTCTTTTAAATAATCATTATAGATTTTAAATTTTATCTATCTTTATGAGTTTTATAGATATTCAGTGTTTTTTTCAATATGTAATATGACCATTGGATAAACAGTAAAGAAAAAACCCAAATTTTTATAGTGGTTTGGGGAATAAAGGTCTCCTAGTCCACTCTAATGATGCTCTATCTATGAGCTTTGTTATTTCACTTGAAATGTCCTCTTACCACAAGACCTTCAAAAAACAACTATTTTTAGGTAGTTGAAACCACAAAAAATATAAATAGAGCCTTATGGTTATTTTACAGCGAATCAATTTATCCATATCTTAGTGCAATATGCCAATACTTAACCATGACTGAGTGCTGCCAGTTGAAAATCTAATAAATAAAAAGAGTTTTTTTAATCAACAGGTGCTTGACCATAATTATAGTAGTAACTAATATAATACATATATTATTTTTCAATGATTAATTTCTTTCAGTAAGAATATATTTAAAGACATACTAGTTGCAAATGATCTTCAATAATAATAGAAATAAACAACTAGCATCAGTTATAGTAGTACGAGTGTAAGATCCCAAATTTCGTGAAGGTAAGTCCTTGTTTAAATTTTGGTTTCAATATATTGTTTATGGTTAATGAAATTTTTCTTGGTAGTATTTTGGGCATTGGGGGTTCCATACATGAAAAGAGGAAGTATCATGCCAATATGTATAGGGAGCATGGCTGGCATATGTTTATGAATATCGTGTGGCTTTCCCAAGAAAACCATGCACTCTTGGACAGTGAAATATTTCACAGTCGAAACATGGTTAGTCAAAAAATGTGGTTTACATAGGTAATAATGTGACCCACCACCATTTGGACAGTGTAATGTGCATAGTTTTCACACGGTTTAAGAAACCATATGGGAAAATTGTGTGGCCCAGTGAAGTTAAAAAAATTACAATATTTCCATTATGGGATTTTAAAGCCTCACTTGTATTTCCTTCCCTTCCTTATACTCTAACCTTAGTGATGAAATCCAAGCCCCAAACCTTCCAAATTATGGTTCTCTTTCAATTATAGGTTGTTTTGAGTGTCATTAGTTGTGGATCAAAGCCCCGGGTAAGTTTAATGTATGCATTTCTTCTCTTTTCTAGATTAGGGATTCACATTGTGAGATATTATTATTAATATCTAAAACCCATATTTTCATATGAAATATATCACAAATCTTAAAGAGTTGTTTAAATATGGATGTAAGACTATTTTATAAATTGTGTTCGTCAATGGATTCTGGGTAGGTGGTCTACAAGTTATATCCCATAGTTTTGTTGTAGATTTGTGCATATCTGGTTTTGTTGCTGGTTATCTCTTATTGTGATTTTTATTCCGTTCATTAGATTTGGGAAAATGGGTGTCTAAATGATGAATTTAACCCCTCATAATCATTATAGAATGCATGGATGATTATTTTACCAATTTAGGGCCACCCATGTGGTGCACCAATGTCTCCGAACCTAAACATTGGAAAGGATAAGGGTAGAGTCATCCCTTGATAATATAGAGCCCATGATGAGCATGTTTATATGATAAATGGTGTTGGAAGAGGAGTATTGATAAATTTTTCCATATTTGGATAATTGAATGTGGGTTTTTTGGTTAATTATTAATGAGTTGTTGTGCTACGAAATGAAAAAAGGAAATTTGTTAACGGCCTAAGGGCTTATGTATTATAAATTCATTAATTGGGTTTATTGAGATTATGGTAAATTGCTTATGAATTATGATTGAAATGGATTACCAGGTAAGTACTTATTCAAATGGTGGCCTTGTTAAATGGGTAATAGTTTGGAAATTGAGGAATGGGACAAATGATATTTCACAAGGTAATTAACGAATATGTTAAATGAGTTAACATATGGGAAATGATGAATGTGATAAAAGGGATAATGTTTGATAATGGATTAATATTGTCTAATGTATTAGAATTTTTGAATATACAGAATGGGTTAATCCAGGAGAATGATATTTGTGATAAACAGATATGTAATGTAAATGTCCAATGTGATAATGTGTTCTAGCATAGTATTAATTTCGATGTTGATGGTTATGGATTGTTATTATTATGTGTATTTAATTGTGTGTGGTTTGTGATATGGTATAGGGTTAAATAGATGACTATGAATGTGAACATGGATTGAGGTGTAGGATATTGGACTGAGGTACCTCCCATAGGTCGAGTTTGACTGATGCTTTAACTCCACCCACAATGAATGGGTTTGGGAAGGGGAAATAGATCTATTCCCCTAACTATTTCATTTCACGTGGATTGAGGCTTATAATTGAGGACATTGTGATGTATTATCCCTTATCAGATAGAGACATGAAATCTTCCCTTAATGCGAATTATATTCTTTGAACCTTTGTGCGAATTATGTAAATGCTAAACCCATGGGTTACATGTTGATGATGAACTAAGTAATGGAGGAAATAAAAATGCTAAAATTTTCTAAAGGTAGTAAAAGTTAATGTATGTTTTGTTATCTAATGGAAATTTAACTTTATTTTATTTAATTTTAATTTTTTAAATAATTTCACACACTATCAGTTTAGACTATATATTTTTTAGACATAATTGTTTGTGGGGTACTGAGTTTTGGTCACACCCTCCTTGGGTCGCCGTTATGTACCCAAGAAGACTTTATTGTAGAAATTTTGGATAAAAGAATGAGCCTGATGCTTGGGAGTTGATTTGGGCTTTGGATTTTCCTGTATAGGGATCTACACATGGATTCAAGACCACTTTGGTATTTTAGATTTTTATCATTGATTTAGGTTTCCTTCATTTTGGAACCATTAGCCTGACATGACATGTTTATGTTGATTTGTGGTTTTTACCCATTATTAGTAGATGCATTTCTAGGTATTGTTATTAGTTATTACATATTGTTTCGGGTATTAATATTTGTAAATGGTTTAGACTACTCTGGTAAAGATGGTATAGTCTCCCCATGTGGCTTATTAGACCCTCGCTGCTTGTTGGATGGATTTGGTGTATGTAGAGGCACCCTTGACATCATGTGATGACTCAGCTTGTGGTACCATTTTAGTGGCGCATGGGTCAGGGATGTTACAATGTGGTATCATATTTTTTATTTTCTAGGGTCTTGTTATTGGGGATGGTACATAGGAGGTTAGGATATGTCGGGACATAGTAATTAGCTAATTCTTGAGAGCTAACCCATTTACATGGGAAAACCCAAGTCACCAAGGGTGGGAATTATTGTTCATGATGTTTGTTTTCTGATTGAATGATATTTCACCATTGTTTGACACACATTTTCTATGATGTGGAAGATTTATGAAATTAATCTCATGGATGGAATAGAATGAGGATGCACATTAATGCATCATTTTAAGAACCTAAGGATTTAGGTCATGTGCATCATGATAGGCACTCACAGGATGTGCATGTGGGGTATAGAGAGTGGAATGCATTTTACATGAAAAATTTGATGAAAATGGTGTCTAATAATGGTAATGATGGTGGGTAAATGAAAATAATGTAAATTAATAGTTATGGAATAGTTTTTATAATGAAACATTTTTTCCAGCGTAATGTTTTGGGCTATGATAAACTTTAAGGGCTGAACGGTGTCTAAAAGGGAAATATTTCAGGGTTAAAGTAAAATGGTTAATGAATTATGCCTAATTAAAAGTTTAAATGAGTTAAAATGAGGATTTCAATAAGTTTTTAAATAGGGAATGTGTCTAAGAAAAAAGATTTGTGTTGTGAAAGAGGGAATGTTTTAAAAGTGTGTTTGATAAAAGAATTGTGATTAAGTAATTTTTTTACTCCATGTTGACCATGATCCATTGTAGGGATAGAATAGTTGGGTTTTCTATGTGTGATGATAATAGTGGTAATAGTGTATGCCGAGTGGGTTGTTTATGGATGATTTTATAAGATCTTTTCTGTATGTGATTTAATCCCTGTCAATCATTCTTTGAAGTGTTGTTGAGGAATATGTTTTTGGATTACAGTATAGAATAAGGTAGGGAATTTTGAAGTGTCAGGTGAATAGGGAGTTTAAAATGTGTAAGTTTCAATCCAATGAATAATGAGTTAATTATGAAAGGATGTGTGGTGATGGAAAATTGTGGTGAACCGGGTAGTGGTTATTCACTACGTTGTCGAATTGACCCTTGGTAAAGGGTGGTTTGAGGGAAGTGAGATTTCCCTAGTTCGACGCCTTGAATTTGGGTTGTGATTCCTTGATGTTTCTGATATAGTATGGGATTTGTGCTTAGGTCACCCTTGGTAGGATGGGACGTTTGGTATGTGAGGAGTTATTTGGTAATACGAGTGTGGAAACTCTTGTGGTTCGAGATCGTACAAAGTGTATGCTGGACCTTAAGGTTAGTGAATTTGTTTTGGTGACCTTTTATGTAGGGAACCCGGTGATTGGTGTTTTGGATCCTAGAGAGGGTGTTCATATAGTAATGTTGATGTATGTATACAATTGGATTTGGTGTAGAACCTGGAGTGAATGGTCACCTATTGTGCTAGGCATAATGTGTATCAGATTTTGGGTGAGAGTGTCATTCATGAATGTTTCATTATTCATAACTTAATGTGTGTTGTTTGAGAGGAGGACCAAAGGATTTTCCTTATTGTGACACCAGTTTAGGGAATTGGTATTATTTTACCATCAAGGTGACCTATGAGAGAGGTTAGATGTGGTTTCTATTTCATTTGGGTGTATGTCGCATAGGGAATGTATTGGATTTTTTCAGTGGGACATGAAGAGTATCACCTGGTTCGGGTTTGGACTAGAGGGATGTATTAAAATAGACTTTCCTGGTCCATTATATTGTCAAATTTTTGTGTTTGGTGGTCCTGGAGCCTATCGGTGCCACCAATCAGTGGGTCATCGATCAGTCTCACAAATTGTTATCACACCCAAACTGTGCCACTGTGGGGTGTCAGGGTTCTTTCCCCAGTTTTCCCAAAACACCTATTTTAGATGTCCTTACCCATTTTAAGTTGTTTAAGGCTATTTTTAAGCATTTAATGATGTTTTAAAACCCCGATGATTTGGGAGACCCTTGAGTTACCCAAACTTGTTGCCTTTTCCCTCGGTGTCTCACCCTTTTCCATATTTTCCAGTTTCTCCCCTATTACATGTTATTTTTAACTATTTAATGGAAATATATTTACTCACAACTATTCTCTCCACCGTCTCCAACGAGAATTATTAAATATCACTTAATTATAATCTATGAAACCTCCTAGCCACGTGGTAAAAACAAAATCCTCTTTTTAAGAACATTGAGATTGCACATCCCATGACTCCAAGATGAGGCCTTTTATTACACTGAGATCCTCTTCTCTCTTGGTATCTTTATTTTCCCTTGGTGCGCATGAAATCACTATTCTGTAGATGAGTCGTTCCAGCATGAGAGCCCTCCATTTCAGTTCTTCATGGAGTTTACTATAGATCTCTATCCCCAGTTCTTGATGCCAGGAGAAATCTTTGATCATTGATCATCTAGGTAGGGGTTATTCCTTTCTCTCTCTTTACCATGCATCATGCATAGTGGGTATGTTTATGTTACCTTGGGATGTAGATCAAACCATATTTAATGTAGATAATAAACGAACTATTAAATAATGAAGGGGTGGGAAGGCTGATGATGTTTTATATGTTTTACCATTGTTGTTATGCTGTGAATTGTATGAGATTACGTCCAGTAAAAATTGTGGTTATTAGTGGAACTTTCTTGCGCACTTATGATTCTTTGTTCTTCTAGAAAATATTGTGAAGAAATTACTATAACATGGAAAATGGTTAACCATGTAAACTTGATTGATTAAATGGATTCTCGACGAACAAAAATCCCTATGTGATCACCCTAGTTAACCAAATGGAAAGAAGGAACTCGATGAATGGTGTTGGATAAATCTTAAAACTTCTTTTCTATGTTTTGGTGATATGTGTGGTTACTCTGTTTGATGACTTGTGGGGTAATATAGAGAGGAATGGGTCCCCTGGTTGATGTGTTGTTGGTTTGTGAATCTGAGGCCATGTGGAGCCAGTATGTTGGGGTATGGTTTGGTTTAAGTACTTCGTGGGATATCATGGATCCCTTTTGGATGTTGTTACCTTAAAATAGAACTGGGTGTGAATGCTTAAAATATTACATGGTCATCTAACACCCTGAGATTTTATGAGTAGTATATATATTTTTAATGTCTTATGTTATACGCAACACCAATGGAATCTTTCACTACACTGGCTTGTCTTGCGTTACACGCAAGAGCAACCTTCTTCAATAGCTTGCATTGTACGCAATACTGAGTTTCACTAAATGATGACATATTATTATAATATTATGATCTAGAAATTATGAATAGAATTAATTTAGTTTTGAATTTTATTACATTATAATTCATCTTACTCATTTTCTAGAATGAGATATTAAATTAAAATCAATTTTTCGGATTAGATAATTATTTTTCAAAAAATAATGTTTTACCGCCTTTTGATGGAGCACCCATTTTAAATATAATTTTTGACAAGTTTATAAATTAAATTTTAAAAAAATAAACTTCTTATTTTGAATGAATATATAAAAATTTACATTGGATAAATTTTTGATACTTTCCTGGTAACTTTCATATTTTGATGAATAGTAAAAATATGTTAATTTTTATTAAAAACAACTTTTTTAATCAAGATAATATATATGGTTAAATAATAAAATTTAATGGTTTTAATGTATAAATAGAATATAATTTTACCATTTAATATAATGTATGAAATTTACATTAATTTTACATTGAATTCATAGGTAAAAACATTTAAATCATTGACAATGTTTTATCTTTTAAAACCCATTTTCTTAACAACGAGATTAATTTTAAATTAATTACTACAACTTATGTGTTTTGAAAAATGGATTCCATATTTGGATTCATTGGTTCCAAATTATTTTAATAGTTAACTATTACTTTTTGACATTATGAATAGTTACTACGGTAATTTTTATTTACCACAGTTAAAGGTAAATTAGGTAATTAAGGGTAAAAATAATATTATAAAATTACCATAACAACTTAAAAAATACTAATGGATGAATAGAAGTCTAACCATATCACCTAAGGTCATAATAGATTCGTTTCATTGAATATTGACCATGAAAATGACATAATTATAATTAAAACCAAAGAAAGTGACAACATGTCACTCTTTTATATCTTATAAGTGTAATAATTTTAATTTAGTGATAAAATTTATAAAACATAGAACATGAATAGTATCCAAAAATATAATAAAATTATTTACATCATGTGAGTTTTTTTTATAGTTTTTAGGGATTAAATAATTATCATTAATGATGACACAATAGTGATGTTGAAATCATTTTATTGATTGAAATATCAAATAAATGGTTTTAGAAATACAAAAATAAATAATATATGAACTATTTAATGTGATCTACTAATTATATATATGAATATGACATGTTATAAATATATTAATTTTTTTTCCGAATATATCCTCTGTGTGGAATTTAGATAAATTCAAATAAATGAATTGTTTCAAAATTTACACAATTGTTATTTTATAAAAATAACATATTATAAAATTTTTTAAAAATCACAAAAATGTTTAAAAATTATAAATTGAAATTTATATGGTCTAAAATTTCATAAATTATCCAATTATAAAAAATTCAAAACACATAAGTAATTATTTATAACAATTTAAAATTTAGAATATTATTACCACAAATAAAATTAAATAGAATAAATAAGGATAAATAAATTTGTTAAGGTTTAAAATAAATTCACAACATGTCTAAATTTTATTGGTTGATATGATTACAACCCTATCTCATAATAATATTCTATTTGAGTCATTTTTGTAGGTTTTTAAGTAGTGTTTCAATTTATTATAAATTAATATTTCTTATGTTTTCCAAAGGTGCCCCTCTCCTCCCTTATAAAAGGGCACCTCCTCCTCCTCCTATTCACAACATTTTGAGCCTTCATGCTCGGCCAAACACTATCCATTTATCTTCACCACTTCACTAGAAACCAACTATAGGTACTTTTATTCTTCAAAGACTAACTTCAGTGCCCTAATAGGAGGTTTAGAAGAGGCGCGTCGAAGAAGTGGTAATATTCTTTACCAATCCTATCAAATTTATTTTTTCTTATACTTATTCTTTTTCATTTGTTTAATCATAAATTAAGAACATCAGTATCAATAATTTACTGATATTTTATTTTAAATATGAAACAACCCCATTTCACATTATATCCATCATACAGAAAACGAAATCACCACAAGTGCGTACGTACGTAATACCTTCTCCACTCTATGGTGTAATTTTTTTCCACAACGACCTTACTTGGATGGGTACAATGGTTCAAAGAATAACTATATATGATTATTATAAAATTATACAAATTCTGATATATTTTATCATCCACTCCAATTCCATTCAATGATTATGGGAATGATATCGTAGCTCATGCGTACGTATGGCTTGCTGTATCCACGATGCGATGTGATTAATTCTACATGATCTTCATTAAACCATGATTATATACATGAATTGAATGAATAAATCTGATATATATTATACTAATAACATTCTTTAAATGATGTAGCTATAACCTAAAAATAGGAATAAGAATTTATTCGACAAAACACGCATAAGAACATAAAGCAATGAACACCTGAATAACAAGTTGCAATGAAATATTACTAATAACAAGATACTAGTATGAACATTTATGATATCATAACAATGAGTATGATTCTGGAATAAGTCAATGACAATATTTAAATCATTATACAGGAGTTTTGGATATGTACAAAGCATATCAGACCTAAGGTAAGGAAAAATCTCACAATCTCATTTTTATCTGAGATTGTTTATACTACAGAATTTACTGGGGCATATTTATCATCCAAATCCATGTTTTCCCAATATTTAATATTATTTATATACTCCTACAATTGTATAAATCCAATTTTACCTATTGGTGAATTTTTAGTAAAAGATATGAATGGAATCTTTTGTCATTTTTATTACGAGATACATTTTGACTTTTTCGGCCAAAGTTTGAAAAGAATGTTTTTCTTAACTTATAGGAAAAGAATGGATTTTTATTATTTTATAGAAAATTATTCACATGAAGATTCCTTTACAAGTTTCCAATTTTATTTTCAATTAATTTCTTTTTATTATGACATGTTGAGAAAGTAAAAATGTTTATGCATTAGAAATGATATTTTGTTCAAGTATAGAGTTCAAGTGATTTATCAAAAATTATTTTCCATCTAAGATAATATAGGGTACTGTTCCTATCCATATTATTACATTGATTTTATTATTTTATGATGGAATTATTATTAGGAATTTCTATATCGTATATGGATTATGTTATGATGGAATGATGTTTAAGAATCCCATTTCTATTATATGGGTTATGCTATGATGTGTGATTTATGATTTTGTGGCACACATAAGAATAGATTTATTATGAGATGTGTGGGACCTACATATCCCTCCAATGCATTGAGTAAAGATTTATATCTCATGAGATAGCCATGTCTGGAATGGAATGTTAATCCAGTTTAATGGTACAGGACTGGAACGCGGAGTGAACTCGGTTCAGTAATGGACTTTATCTGCTATGATGGTCTTGGAAATGAGTCATGACTAAAATGAAATGATTTTATATGATTATGTGTGTATTCCAAAAAGTTTCATGTTTTATGTTTTGATTATTGGGATTATATTTCACTAATATTATTTATCCCATGTCATGATATTATGATCTCTTTTGCAGGTTAAGATTTTCAATATGTTATGTTGTTATGAATATGATGTGATTGATATTTCCTTTGTTTACCCTTACTGAGCATTTGAGCTCACCCTATTGTATGTTTTCTTTTCCCCAGGTTAGGAAGAAGGGTATTAAGTAGGATATGCCAAAATGGACTCTAGATATGAAGAAATAAGTGGAATACAAGTAGATGATTTATGAACCAGTTTTCTATGTTTCCATGTTTCTAAAGTCACTATACCTATACGGTCCTATCATGGTGTTGTTATATGTTGTAATATGTATGATTCAATTCTGAAGTAATAACAATGTATGTAAATTATGGTTTGTTATAGTTGGTATCAGAGGAAAGGTATAGTCAACCTTTGAAAACTAGGATGTGAAATCCTTAGTAAGAAATGTTGAGAGATTATCATCCTCAGATAGGCGGTCAGTCTGAGAGGACAATTCAAACTCTATAAGACATGTTGAGAGCTTGATCTATGGATTTCAACGGTGGTTGGGATCAACACCTACCTTTGGTGGAAGTTTATTATAATAACAGATTTCACTCCAGTATTCAGATGGCTCCTTATGAAGCTCTTTATGGAAGGAAATGCAGAACTCCAACTTTCATGGATGAAGTTGGGGAAAGAAAGCTATTAGGACTTGATCTTGTTGATGAGATGGAAGAAAATGTCATATCTATTCAACAACACATAAGATCATCTCAGAGTCGACAAAAAAGTTATTTCGACAACTAAAGAAAAGACATAGAGTTTGAAGTGGGTGATAAAGTGGTCTTACGAATATCTCCCTGGAAGAGAGTAATGAGATTTGTAAAGAAGGGAAAGATGAGCCCTAGGTATATCGGTACTTTCGAAATACTAGATAATGTTGGGAAGGTAGCTTACCGATTGGCACTTCCACCAAATCTCACTCAAGTTCATGATGTGTTCCATGTATCTCTACTGAGAAAGTACATACCTGATCCGTCACATGTACTAATATCAGAAGTTGTACCACTGGAGCAAGATATTTTTATGAATAACATCTAATATAGATTCTAGATCGTAGCGAAAAAGTTCTACGAAACAAGACCACTCGCTTGTTTAATGTTTTATTGAGGAACCACCAATTAGAATAAGCTACATGGGAACTTGAGGATATGATGAGGGAGAGGTATCCTCATCTGTTCATTACAAAGTGATGAATTTCGAGGGAAAAATTCATTATAAGTGGGGTAGAATGTAACACCCTGAGATTTTATGAGATATATATATATTTTTTAATGTCTTATGTTATACGCAACAGCAAAGGAATCTTTCACTACACCAGCTTGGCTTGCGTTACACGCAAGAGCAACCTTCCTCGACAGCTTGCGTTGTACGCAATACCGAGTTTCACTAAACAATGATATATTATTATAATATTATGAACTATCCATTATGAATATTATTAACTGAATTTTTATTTTTATAAAATAATAATTCATCTTACACATTTTCGAGAATGATATATTAAAACAAAATCAATATTTTTGATAAAAGAAGTATTTATAAAAAAAATCATTTTTACTGCCTTTTGATGGCACACCCATTTTAAATATAAATTTTGACAAGTTTATAAGTTAAATTTTACAAAATAATGTTCTTATTTTGAATCAGGGAATAAAAATTTACATTGGATAAATTTTTGATACTTTTATGATAACTTTTATATTTTGATGAATAGAAAAAACACGCTAAATATTTCTTGAAAACAACTTTTCTCATCAAGATAATTTATACGTTTAAATGATAAAATTTAATGGTTTTAAATTATAAATATAATATATTATTAACATTTAATATAATGTATTTCATTACCATTAATTTTACATCGAATTCATAGATAAAAATATTTCAATCTTTGACAATGTTTTAACTTTTAAAACCCATTTTCTTAACAAAGAAATTAATTTTAAATTAATTACTACAACTTCTGTGTTTTGAAAAATGGATTCCATATTTGGATTAAGTGGGTCCAAATTATGTTAATAGGTTATTTTTTTTGACATTATGAATAGTAACTACGGTAATATTTATTTACCACAGTTAAAGGTAAATTAGGTAATTAAGGGTAACAGTAATATTATAAAATTACCCTAACACCTGTCAAAAATCTATTGGATGAATACAAGTTGAACCATATCATTTAAGGGTCGGAGTAGATTCGATTCATGGATTATTGACCATGAAAATGACCTAATTATAATAAAATCCAAAAAAGTGACAACATGTCACTATCTTATATATTATAAGTTTAATAATTTTAATTTAGTGATAAAATTCATAAAACATCAAACATTAATAGTCTCCAGAACTATAATAAAATTATCTACATCATGTTAATTTATTTAGAATTTTTAGGGATTAAATAATTATCATTAATAATGACACAATAGTGATGTTGAAATTATCTTATTAATTGAAATATCAAATAAATGGATTTAAAATTATTAAAATAAATATTATCTGAACTATTTAATGTGATCTACAAATTTTATAGATTCATATGACATGTTAGAAATCTATTGAATATTTTGGTTCAAATATACCCTCTTTCTGGATTTTATTTAAATTCAAATTAATGAATAGTGTCAAAATTGACACTATTGTTATTTTATAAAAATAACATTTTATAAATTTGTTTAAAAATCCCAAAAATATTTAAAAAACTATAAATTGAAATTTATATGGTCTGAAATTTGATAAAGTATCCAATTATTGAAAATTCACAACACATAAGAAATTATTTATAACAATTTCAAATTTAGAATGTTATTAAAACAAATAAAATTGAATAGATTAAATAAGGATAAATCAATTTGATATGGTTTAAAATAAATTCACAACATGTATAAATTTTATTGGATGATGATATTACAACCCTATCTTACCCCATCTTCAAATTTATTTATTTTTTGAGGTTTTTAAGTGGGTTTTTAATTTATTATAAATTAATATTTCTTCTGTTTCCAAAGGTACCCCTATCCTCCCTTATAAAAGGGAACCTCCTCCATCTCCTCTTCACAACATTTTTAGCCATATAGATCAGACAAACCCTGTCCATTTATCTTATACACTTCCCTAGAAATATACTAGAGGTCCTGGTATTCTTCAAAGACCAACATTAATGCTCTATTAAGAGGTTTAGAAGATGCGCATCGAAGAAGAGGTAATATCCATTACCAATCCTTTCAAATTTATTTCTTATTCTACTTATTCTTCTTTATTTATTTCATAATAAATTAATGACAGAAGTATCACTCATATACTGATATTTTATTATAAATACAAAACAACCCCATTTCACCTTCAATCCATCCTATGGAAAACGAAATCACTGCACGTGCGTACGTACAAAATACCGTCTCCACACCATGGTGTAATCTATTTTTCCACCACCACCTTAATTGGATGGGTATAATAGTGTAAATAATAACTATATATGATTATTATAACATGATACTAATTATTATATATTCTATCATCCACTCTAATACCATTCAATGATTATGGGAATGATATTGTTGCTCGTGCATACGTACGATTTACCGTCTCCACGATGCGATGCGATTCATTCTACATGATCTTCATTAAACCATGATTATATAAACGAATTGAATGAATAAATCTCATATATATTATACTACTACCATTCTGTAAATAATGTATCTATAACATAAAATGAGGAATAAGAATTTATTCCAACAAACACGCATAACAACATAAAGCAATGAACACCAGAATAACAAGTAGAAATGAAATATTACTAATAATAAGATAAGAATATGACCATATATGATATCATAAGATTGAGTACGATTCTATAATAAGTAAATGAAAATATTTAAATCATTATACAAGAGGTTCAGATACGTACAAAGCATATCAGACCTAAGGTAAGGGAAAATATTGCAATCTCATATTTATCCGAGATTGTTTGTACTTCAGAATTTACTTAGAAATATTTAACATCCAAATACATGTTTCCTCAATATTTAATATTATTTCTATCCTCCTAAAAAAATTTTAATCCAATTTTACCAATTGGTGAATTTTTAGTAGAAGATATGAAATGAATCTTTTTTTGTTTTCAGTTTCAGATACTTTTTGACTTTTCCAGCTAAAGTATGAGAAGAATTTTTTTCTTAACTTATACAGCATGAATGGATTTTTATGATTGTATAGAAAATTATTTCTATGAAGATTTATTTACAATTTTTCAAGTTTATTTTAAATTTACTTATTTTATTATGACATGTTGAGAAAGGAAAAATGTTTATGAAGTAGAAAAGATATTTTCCTCGAGAATGGACTTCAAGTGATTTATCAAAAATTAAATTCCATATAAGATAATATAATGTTCTGTTTCTATCCATATTTTTCATTGATTTGATTATATTATTATGGAATTATTTTTATGTAGTCCTATATCATATATGGATTATGTTATGATGGCATGATGTTTAAGAATCCAATTTCTATTACATGGATTATGCTATGATGTATGATTTATGACTCTGTGGCACACATAAGAATGGTTTCATTAGGAGTTTGGTGGGACCTATATCTCCCTCCAATGCATTGGGTAAAGATTTATATCTCATGAGATAGATATGGATGGAATGAAAAGTTAATCTGATTCAGTGATACAGGACTGGAATAAAGAGTGAACTCGGTTCAGTAATGGACTTTGTCCACTATGATGGTCTTGGAAATGATTCTTGACTAATATGAAATGATTTTATCTTATTATGTGTGTATTCCACAATGTTTCATGTTTTATGTTGTGATTATTGGGATTACATTTCTCTACTATGATTTTCCCATGTCATAATATTATGATCTCTTTTGTAGGTTAAGATTTTAAAAATGTTACGTTCTTATGAATATGATGTGATTCATATTTCCTTTTTTTACCCTTACTGAGAATTTGGGCCCACCCTTTTGTATGTTTCCTTTTCCCAAGGTCAGGAATAAGGGTATTAAGTAGAATATGCGAAATGTGACTTTAGATATGATGAAATAAGCGGGAGACAATGTATATGATTTATGAACAAGTTGTTTATGATTCCCAGTTTCTAAAGACATTATACCTATACGGTCCTATCATGGTGTTGTTATATGTTATAATAGGTGTGCTTCAATTCTGAACTAATAACAATGTATGTAAAGTATGGGTCGTTATAGGTTGTTTTTCCTTCAGTCGTTTTTTTATTGTGGTTATACTTGTTAGTTTCCCGGTAGTGGGTGAATGTTTTAAATGGGATCACATGAAAATGATAAATAGAGCATATACAATGGGGGAATTGTTTTCCAGAAGTGGTTTGTCCTCTGGTTGTGGCTGTTGTGTATTTGTGCATGTTGGGGTAGATGTTAGAGTGGTTGTGTTTGGGATGGTTGTGGGTTTTGGGACCCTTAGGTTGGGATGAGTGCTTTATTACCTATATGTATAAAATTTAGTTCTAATTTTTCTTATACAAACCCCACCCATATTGAGAACTTTGTGCCGAACACCCCCATTTCATGGTAGAGTGTGTTTTTACCAACATTCCTATGAGTGGCTAGTTATTAAATCATTTTCTACTCCCTCTCCCAGGTAACCCACTATTATTTAGACATGCTATCATGGACTAATATTCATTATGGCTGTTTCTCACGGAATCCGGGGATGACCTCCTGGATGGGAGATTCAAACGTTCTGATCAGTTTCTAACGGGTTTGTTCGTAGAACCGGAAACATCCAATGATTCCACATCCATTTGGACCTACTTTCCAAAGGAAGGCTCTCATTAGCTTGTGGACTAATGAGGCTTAGGAATTTGCATTGGTCGAGAGGATGGGAGGTCGGACTCATCACACCTTTTTGAGGGGAATTATTGTCTACTCCGGGACTCTCTTTATAGATTTAAGTTATGTTCGTGAATCCTTATTACATTACCAAGTATAAAATGTGCTTTCCTTTAGTTTTAACAATCAATGATTAAATATGCAAGAAATTTAGAGAATATTTTATATGTATTCGAGGTTCTTCATCAATAGAGAATCATCTATATCTGTTTAGATATTCCTGGTCAATGGTATCCTTCAAAACATTTATAAAAAAGTCTCTTGGTCATTATGATGACCAGGCTGGTTTTAAAGCCACTCAGTGGGGCACTTGAAGTTTATCGTCATTCAGAAGGACAGAGATTATTTCAAAGTTGGGATCGAACCCATAAATGGGCTACCTACGTATCCATTGTTTTGGAAAAGGAATCAGAACCCACGTAGTTCGAGTAATGGAGTATGATGTTTATGATTGATGGCTCAAAGAAGAATGTCATAATTACTTTTACACTCTAAGCTCACGAGAGTCATGCTCGGTGTGAGAAACAAGAGGTATTGGTAAAATTTAGACAATTGTGCCATGAAATATGCAATCATAAGAATTTGTTTTGGGCTTATGTATGTATGACTGCCCAAAATAGATGAAGGTTTAGGATTTACTTTTAGGGAGAAAATCCAGGAACAGGGTCCATAAAGGTATATGTGCTTTATGGAGATTTGAATACTCTAATCTTGGGGCTTACTCCTGAGGAGGATGCCCAAGTTAGGAGGGGACTTATGATTGGGTTTTACTCCTGAAAAGGAAACCCAAATCAAAGGTAAATTATGACTGGTTAAGAGAATTTTAAGGGGGATTGAGGTTTATTCCTAAAAAGTAAACTCAAGATTATGACTGGGACTTATTCCTAAAAAGGAGGCCCAGGTTAGGGGACTTGGGGCTTACTCCTGAAAAGGAAACCCAAGGTTATGACTGGGACTTACTCCTAAAAAGGAGGCCCAGGTTAGGGGACTTGGGGCTTACTCCTGAAATGGAAACCCAAGGTTATGACTGGGACTTACTCCTAAAAAAAAGGATGCCCAGGTTAGGGGACTTGGGGCTTACTCCTGAAAAGGAAACCCAAGGTTATGACTGAGTCTTATTCCTGAAAAGGAGACCCAGGTTAGGGGACTTGGGGCTTACTCCTGAAAAGGAAACCCAAGGTTATGACTGAGTCTTATTCCTGAAAAGGAGACCCAGGTTAATGAATTAAGGTTTGGGGCTTACTTCTGAGGAGGATACCCAAACTTAGAGAACTTGATTGGGGCTTATTCCTGAGGAGGATGCCCAATTTAAGGAATTATGGTTTGGGGCTTACTCCTGAGGAGGATGCCCAAGATTATGACTGGGACTTACTCTTAAAAAAGAAGGCCCAGGTTATGACTGAGTCTTATTCCTAAAAAGGAGACCCAGGTTAGGATTCTCGCATCTTAAAGGATGAGGCTGAATGAATGAACTCTCCATATTTAGTGACATAAGGATATTTAAATCACTAGACTTTGAGAGAGATTCCACATAATTCCTTTCAGATAAGGAAGTCAAATCAAGAAATCATGCCATAAATGGCTTTGAAGAGTGTCTTGAAGACTGAATCTTGAAAAGGAAAGGTGTGATGGCTTCAGAGGGGTTAAAATGGGCAAGATGGCACCCAAAAAGATAGGGGCGCGCAAGTCTTGCAAGGCGCGCAAGTCTTCCGTGGGCGCGCAAGTATGGTCGCGCAGGTATACCTGCGCGACACATGGTGTACTTGCGCGATTTTCAACCAGCATTGAAATACATGAGCGACTCTTTTTTAAACCCTTTAGAATTTTCTTGAGGTTCTTCCAGAAAAGGGACGCGCAAGTTATATTGAAGGAAATAAGTCGGCGCGCAAGTGTTTGATAAGTTTCAACACTTAGGCCTTCCTTCTTCACTTTAGATCTTCCGTTCTAGGTAAGAAATTACCTTAGAAGTGTTCCGGAAGCTTTGAGAAGAGACTTGGGCGTCGGGAGCTTCAATCCGAGTTTCTGGAAAAAGATCCTCTCGAATGGGGGGCCCACAGGGTCTATTTATAGGAAAGAGAAGACCCCGGGCAGTTACCGGGCGGTTACCACTTAGGTCGCGCAAGTCACCTGCGCGACCAAGGGTGTCGCACAAGTGTACTTGCGCGACAGTGATAAAACTTGCGTGGTGACATTGCTGTCGATCCTTTGTTCATGCCTTTGTCGATTTTTGTTGTTTTCTTCAAAGGATGAATCACTTTCAGCTTAGATATTCCCTTTTCCGATCTTTAGATTTTGTGACAAAAGGAGCGTCAACAAAGGTCCCCCCTCAGAGTTGGATCCGGAGAGAAATGAGGATTTGACTCTGAGGAAATCGAATCCCTCCAAAGAAAAGGGAGGCGCGCAAGTCTGCAGTGCACAGAGGGCGGCGCGCAAGTTTGCATCGTGCATGCTTTAAGTGCTCTGAGTGCGGCGCGCAGATAGGCTTCCTGGCCTATAAATATACGGCCTCACCTCCGTACAAGTATCCGGATTTCCAGACTTCATACCTTCTCGAGCTCTCGCCGCGCAGGTCACCTAAGCCGTGCAAGTCTCTTTTCCACTGTTCCCTTGCTGTCGCGCTCCTGTAAAGGTATTCGTACTTGCACGGTTTATACTTGCACGTAAAAAACTAGCGCGGAACACGAAATACTTGCGTGCCATTGTTTAGACGTGCGTGACTTAATGCCTTGGCCATTTTATCCGAATTCTTTTCACAAATTTTATGAAAAATAAACCCATTTAAGAGTTAAATTTGTTCAACTTTTGTGCAGATTCAATGGATCCTAAGGGAATTGGAACGGCTGATGAACTGGCTAGCAAGTGGATTAATGACATGATGAACATTATTGGCCATGATTACTATGATATCTGTGACAGCACTTTCCCAGATTTGGATAAGTACTTGAAGAAATATCATCTTAAATTCCCACAGAGCATCTACCTGTCTCTGTGTGGTCATGGTCATCTGCAAGGAGTCAATGTTCCAAATGCAAACAATTATATACCTGAGATGTAGCTGCACTGCTACTTCTCTATTTTGGTTATGCTGTGCATTAAGAGTAACAACCATGGTGTGAACTTTCAAATTCTTCCTCCATGTCATTTCCTTGCAGATATGAAAATGGAAAACCCATGGGCTGAAATGTTTTCCACTAATGGTTGGTGGAGAGAAGACAAACATGGTATTAGAGCAATATCTGAAAAGATTACTCTCTCCAAATGGCTCTTTACTTCCAATGCTCCATTCTCAAATCCATGTATCCATCTTCCAAGTCTCTTGGACAGAAACAGAGTCACTGTTTGATCAGCAGAAAATTTTCTCAAACCGCACTCAAGAACATCCTTTTACAATTGTTCCAAGAAGAGCTGGTATCACTGCATCTCTTATTATATCCAGTTGAATGAATGAATTCCAGGTGATTGCTAATGAAGCTCGGGATGCCGTAAATCAAATGAAGTGTTATGTTGAAAGCCTCTTGTAATTCTCGAAAAAGAGAAGAGACTCCAGTCTGTGGATGTCCTTCTAACTCTTGTGTATCAATGAAAAACACTTTTGTCTTCAATCATTTGTACCTGCATTCTTTTCACTACCTTCTTCAAATTTACTTAAGCCAATGGGCCTAGTAAGCATAGTTTGATTTTTACTAGGATTATTTACAAATAATCCTACAAACTTTGAATCTCTTAATTGCTCAATATTAGCTAAATCATACAAAAAATGTATATTTAGTGAGCTGGAACTTGACTTTTATTCAGAGTTCCTTTGTCTTTTGTGTGGGCAGTTTAAAGTCATGCACGCCGGACATAAAGGGGCTAATGTTTAAGGTCGAAATAGCTTTGACTGAAATGGATAAAAATGGATTCAATTCCTTGACAATTTATCTGAAAACATATTACCATACTCAAGTATGAGGGAAAAAATGTAAACTATGGATTAAGAATATTTGAATCTAAGGAATGATATGAAAAAGAGCTAAAAGGCATTAGAAGAAGTAGTTTCCAAGAATGAAGTTACTATTATTTAACAAAACCCGTTAGAGGGTTGAAATATGCAGGGCCACCTATGGGCATTGGCTGCATGGTCAAATAAATAGTATCTTTTGGCTGACAAGTCTGTTATGTGGACTGTTTATGCAAGGCCACCTATGGGCACGTGCTGCATAGTCAGGCAAAAGAACTCCCAAAAATTTACGTTCCTAGTGCTAAAAGCCAGTGAAAGTTTATGGAGATTCAAATTTTCTAAAGTATAGAGTTTGTTGTATCGAAAGAGGTACTTGAATATGGAGAAGATATTTCCGAACAATAATATCGAAGAACTGGATGAATATCACTACTACGAAGGTCTGACCCAAACGTAGGGAAGAAGAATAAACCGTAGACTTGAATACTTTCAGATCATGAAAAAGGATATGGGACAAATATGTTAAGGATGGCTATTTTTTGCGGATCCCTACATACTGTCCTTTAAGACAAATAAGTACAAAAGAGGCATTCTTCCCAAGAATGAAGTTACTATTATTTAACAAAACCCGTTAGGGGGTTGAAGTATGCTGGGCCACCTATGGGCATTGGCTGCATGGTCAAATGAATAGCAACTTTTGGCTGACAAGTCTGTTATGTGGACTGTTTATGCAAGTCCACCTATGGGCACATGCTGCATAGTCAGGCAAAAGAATTCTCAGAAGTTTGACATTTTTGTGACTAGAAGTCATGAAAAGGGTTATGAAGATCTGAAAATATTTAAGGTTAGGATTATAATACATAAAGATGGGTATTGTCCAATGTATATAGAGATACATAGGTCAATGAAAACCATAATCATGTTGTGGCTGGGTCCTGAGTTGAAATTTTGGACTTCACTACGTATCTCATAAGAATGAGAATCAAGCCATATGTAGTTCTTGAAATGCAGTTTAACGTCGTGCAAGACGAAAGTATGAGTGATCTTAGTTTAGGGTCATAGAATTCGGACCATAATAATGAATACACAGTGTGTGTTTTCATGAGGACTTTTCAGCCAAGGGACTGAAAGTGAAATTTGGGGTTAGGCCCAAAAGACTTGGGACTGGATTCGAGGGACACTCGAATGTTCCTACGTATCCCATAAGGATGGGAATCAAGTCCACGTAGTTCTAGAACTACCCTTTTTACAAATTTGGTTCGTACATGTGAAGGGTGAAAGGGGACTTTAGTGCAATGATGGTTTTAACCTAAGATAAAAAGTTTAGGCATTACCATGTATGCATGTAGTCTTTTGAAAATGAAAACCATGATTGAAAAATCAATGTCAATAATAGTTCTCTCTCAAATGAGGAAATCAAAGAATATTGTAGTTTATTGTCGTACCGGACAAAAGTGTTGCATAGTTTAACATCATATAACATGGATGAAAGTGAATCAATGTAAAAAATATTGATTCTAGGGGCGGTTTCACGAATCAACATCATATGAGATGGTGGTGAACCGATGTGAAGAGATTATTTTTGGTCATGAACCCTGGGAGGTTGCCTACATACCCAGCCTAGAGGGCAAGGATCAAAGTCCGTGTAGTTCAATTAAAGAATTAATTAATGATAAAGTTGTTCTTGGGAACAATGATCTAAATAAAAAATGTTGTTGGGACTTACACATGGTTAGTGGCCCAAAGGGAGTGTTATGGTTGATGTTCGCTCTAAGCTCACGTGAGTCATACTCGGTGTGAGAAACAAGAGGTAATAACAACCTTAACGATGAACAGTTTAATGTCATGTTGGACATAAAAAAAGGACTATGAAGTTTAAAGTCTTGCAGTTAGGACTATTGGTGCTGCATAGTTTAGTGTCATGTAACAGGGACAAAATAACAGTTTAATGTCATGTAGGACATATCAAGGACTTTCTGTACAGTTTAGCTTCATGTAGTTAGGACGATGGGGATAAAATAGTTTAACGTCATATTGGACGAAAGGGGGATTGTGCAGTTTAATGTCATGCAATAAGGACAAAAGAGTGTACCATTTTAACGTCATGTCAGACGAAAGTGTGAATAGTTTAAGGTCATATGCATGGACCATGAATGGTGCAGTTTAATGTCATACTGGACCTTTGATGATTATATAGTTTAACGTCTTTCCGGACGTGAGGGACTTTTATACAGTTTAGCGTCATGTAGTTAGGACGTCACAGTTTAACGTCTTGCTGGACCAGGGATGATGCAGTTTAAGGTCATGCTGGACGGTTTTGCGAAATTTTTCACAGTTTAATGTCGTGTGGGACGAAGTTGCAGTTTAAAGTCATAATGGACCATTGCTGTATAGTTTAACGTCATATAGCAAGGATGAACTGGTGCTGTACAGTTTAAAGTCATGTAGCTAGGACTAAGGTGAACCAATATGAGGATATCAGTTCTGGGGACTTTTTACAGTTTAATGTCATGCTGGACGATGAAAGTGCCACACAGTTTAATGTCATGTTTCTAGGACACAATATAGTTTAATGTCATCCTCGGACAAAATATGGAACTTCTGTACAGTTTAATTTCATGTAGATAGGACATAATATAGTTTAATGTCATCTCAGACATAATATAGGGACTATTTAGTTTAAAGTCTTGCAGTTAGGACTATTGGTGCTGCACAGTTTAATGTCATTTAGCAGGGACAAAATAACAGTTTAATGTCATGTAGGACAAAATATTTATACAGTTTAACGTCATGTTGGAAGATAGAACATTGCTTTACAGTTTAAAGTCATGTAGCTAGGACTTAATATAGTTTAATGTCATCTCGGACATAATATAGGGACTATGCAGTTTAACGTCTTGCAGTTAGGACTATTGGTGCTGCACATTTTAATGTCATATAGCAGGGACAAAATAACAGTTTAATGTCATGTAGGACATATCATTTATACAGTTTAACGTCATGTTGGACGATAGAACATTGCTGTACAGTTTAAAGTCATGTAGCTAGGACTTAATATAGTTTAATGTCATCTCAGACATATCATAGGGACTATGCAGTTTAAAGTCTTGCAGTTAGGACTATTGGTGCTGCACAATTTAATGTCATATAGCAGGGACAAAATAACAGTTTAATGTCATGTAGGACATAAAAAAGGGACTATGCAGTTTAAAGTCTTGCAGTTAGGACTATTGGTGCTGCACAGTTTAGTGTCATGTAGCAGGGACAAAATAACAGTTTAATGTCATGTAGGACAAAATATTTATACAGTTTAACGTCATGTTGGACGATAGAACATTGCTTTACAGTTTAAAGTCATGTAGCTAGGACTTAATATAGTTTAATGTCATCTCGGACATAATATAGGGACTATGCAGTTTAAAGTCTTGCAGTTAGGACTATTGGTGCTGCACATTTTAATGTCATATAGCAGGGACAAAATAACAGTTTAATTTCATGTAGGACAAAATATTTATACAGTTTAACGTCATGTTGGACGATAGAACATTGCTTTACAGTTTAAAGTCATGTAGCTAGGACTTAATATAGTTTAATGTCATCTCGGACATAATATAGGGACTATGCAGTTTAAAGTCTTGCAGTTAGGACTATTGGTGCTGCACATTTTAATGTCATATAGCAGGGACAAAATAACAGTTTAATGTCATGTAGGACAAAATATTTATACAGTTTAACGTCATGTTGGACGATAGAACATTGTTGTACAGTTTAAAGTCATGTAGCTAGGACTTAATATAGTTTAATGTCATCTCGGACATAATATAGGGACTATGCAGTTTAAAGTCTTGAAGTTAGGACTATTGGTGCTGCACATTTTAATGTCATATAGCAGGGACAAAATAACAATTTAATGTCATGTAGGACATATCAAGGAACTATGTAGTTTAAAGTCTTGCAGTTAGGACTATTGGTGCTGCACAGTTTAGTGTCATGTAGCAGGGACAAAATAATAGTTTAATGTCATGTAGGACATAAAAAAGGGACTATGCAGTTTAAAGTCTTGCAGTTAGGACTATTGGTGCGGCACAGTTTAGTGTCATGTAGCAGGGACAAAATAACAGTTTAATGTCATGTAGGACAAAATATTTATACAGTTTAACGTCATGTTGGACAATAGAACATTGCTTTACAGTTTAAAGTCATGTACCTAGGACTTAATATAGTTTAATGTCATCTCGGACATAATATAGGGACTATGAAGTTAAAGTCTTCCAGTTAGGACTATTGGTGCTGCACAGTTTAATGTCATATAGCAGGGACAAAATAACATGAACCAATGTGATTGTTTTGGATTTGGGAACAATATTTTGTGTTTATACAAAATACTTCTTCAGAAATCTGGCATTAGTTGGAGTCGTGATGTGTTCTCCATCCATTGAGATTTAGAGAATATGCTCCATTGGAGTAGACCTTATGTATTGAATAAGGTCCTTCCCATTTTGGTTCAAGCATGGGAGGCTTCTTTCCTGGTATCATTGGTGCTCTGAGAACCAATACCAATTCTCCCTGAATGAATGAACGAAGACGAATTTTTTTGTTAAAAGCTCGTGCTATTCGATTCTGATAGATTTCTAAGTGGTGCAAAGTGCACAATCTTTTCTCATCTAACTGTTCCAATTCATTCAACCGCTTTTGGGATTGCTCATCTGTAGATAACTAATCACACATGGCTATTCTGAGTGAGGGCAATTGAACTTCAATTGGAAAGACTGCTTCTATTCCATATACCAATGAATATGGAGTTGACCGTGTTGCATTGTGAGTGGTAGTCCGATAAGCCCATAAAGCATGAAAGAGTTTATCAGGCCATGACCTCTTATCTTTATCCACCATCTTTTGCAGTATATTTGAAAGAGTCTTGTTGAAGGCCTCTATCTAGCCATTAGCCGCTGCATGATATCGAGATGAATGGTTGGACTTAATGTTGTATTCTTGATACAATTTCTTTACCTCAGAAGAAAATAATTTGGTGCCATTGTCCGTCAATATGGTATGAGGGACACCAAATCTAGTGATTATGTTAGACTTGATGAAGTTAACAATGCATTTAGAACTGACTTCTTTGAGAGGTACTGCCTCTGCCCATTTGGAAAAGAAATCAGTAGCAGTAAGAATGTACTTAAACTGCTTGGCCGTAGCTGAAGGGTAAGGTCCCACCACATCCATTCCCCATGTGGAAAATGGCCATGAGTATTTAGCTGTACGAAGCAAATCTGGAGGTTTATGAATGAAGTTGGCATATACTTGGCATGAATGACACTTCTTTGTGAAATTAACACAATCTTGTATCATTGAAGGCCAAAAGTATCCAAGCCTTCTAATTTGATCAGATAGTCAATGTCCAGACTGGTGGGCACCACAGACTCCTGCATGCACTTCTTTTATGACAGCCATTGTCTCTTCACCATCAATACATCTGAAGAGAAATCCATCAAAACCACGTTTGTAGAGAATTTTCTCGAGGTGGTTTGGGCTATCATAAAGAGTAAAATTGACCACACATCGCCGAATTTGTTCTTTCTCGGCTCTATCAGGTGGAAGTGTTCCATTTTGAAGGTATTCCCTGATAGGTGACATCCATCCCGTAGTATGACCATACGGTTCAGGAATGGGACTAATTTCATTAATTTCCTCTGTTCTGACTTGAACATAAGGTGAAATTGCACGACGGTGGGCAATACAGATGGTTGTCTCGTCCCGATTTGGATCTGCTAAAGCTGTGGCTATATTATCCAGTGCATCAGCTTGAGCATTTTGTGATCTTGGGACATAAGAAAATGTCGGTTCTGAAGGGAATTCCGACATTAACTCTCTGACGTAATCATACAAAGGGATTAATTATTCTTTTCTGATGGCATAATCCCCATTGACTTGTCTGATTACCAGGTCTGAATCACCTTTTACCTTTAAGTGATTCACTTGTGCTTGAAGCGCTAATTCCAAGCCTGTAATGAGAGCTTGGTATTCAGCTTCATTATTGGTACCACCTTCCCACAACAAAAAGGAATAAGGTAACACTGCCTTATCTGGAGAAATAAGCACAATTCCTAAACCAACTTTGTTGAATTTAGTATTTTCCATTTTCTTCCTTGTTGGACTTCTAGAAGCACCATCAAAATAAATTTCCCATGTTTGAGGACTCTCTTGAATAGAGAAAACTTCCTCATCAGGGAGTTCGATATCTGAATACGTGTCTTCCACTAAAGGATGTTCAGCCAGGAAATCAACCAGAGCTTGGCCCTTAATTGCCTTTTGAGACACATACTGAATGTCGAACTGCTGTAGAATAACCACCCACCTTGCCAGACGTCCTGTAAGCATTGGACGACTAAGGATGAATTTGAGTGGATTATTACGAGATACCAATTGGACCTCGTGATGTTGTGGGTAGTGTCTCAGTTTCTGAACTACAAAGATTAATGCTAGGCAGCACTTTTCAATACTTGAATACCGGGTTTCTGCTTCAAGCATAGTTCTACTGAGATAGTAGAGACTATTTTCATTCCCAGCATCATTCTTTTGAGCGAGAAAGGAACCCAATGATCTCTCTAAAGCTGTCACATAGAGGATAAGAGGTCTACCCTCAACAGGTGGCATGAGTACTGGTGGACTCAAGAGGTATTTCGTGAGAACATCAAATGCTTCTTGACATTCTTCAGTCCACTGGTAAGTGACTCCTTTCTTCAATAATTTGGTAAAGGGTAAACTTTTGCCTGCCAAATTAGCGATGAAACACCGAATATAGGATAAGTGTCCTTGAAGTACTCTTAATTCTTTCAAATTCTGAGGAGGTGACATACCAAGGAATGATTTGGTCTTCTCAGTATCGACTTCAATACCACGATGGCGTACAACAAAGCCGAGGAATTTTCCTGAGGTTACCCCAAAAGCACATTTTAAGGGGTTCATATTTAAATTATGTTGTCGAAGCTTGTGGAATATGACTTCCAAATCAGCCATGTGATTAGAACGTTGTTTGGATTTAACCACCAAATCATCTACATAGCATTCAACAAACTTCCCAAAAAAAGGTTTGAAGATACGATGCATGGCGCGTTGATATGTTGCACCTGCATTCTTCAAACCAAAGGGCATTACCCGGTAACAAAACACACCTTGAGGAGCTCTGAAGGCTGTATATTCCTCATCTTCTGGGGCCATTCGGATCTGATTATATCCAGAATATCCATCCATGAAAGAAAGTACTTCATAGCCAGCCGTCGCATCAATTAAGAGTTCTGTAATTGGAACTGGGAAATCATCTTTAGGACAATACCGATTAAGATCTCTGAAATCGATGCAAACCCTAATTTGTCCGTTCTTCTTCTTTACAGGGACAATATTAGCCAACCACTTGGGATATTGAACTTCTCTGATGAAGTTAGATTTGATAAGCTTATCCACTTCAGCCTCAATTTTGGAAGCATAGGTTGGGTGTGTTCTTCTCGCGGCTTGCTTGAATCCTCGATGTTCTTTTGGTAAACCCAAATGGTGAGTAGCAACATCAGGATCAAGGCCAGGCATCTCTGTATAATTCCAAGCAAAAATATCTTTATTTTTCTTTAGAAAAGAAATATACATCTCTTTCTCTTCAAGGGTCATGGCCGCACTAATTAAAGTGGGGCGTGGATCTTTCTCTGTACCCAGATTTATTTCTCTGAGTTCATCCACAGTGGTAAAGATACCCTCTTCAAATGCTGGAGGAGCATCTCTAAGATCTTCCTCTTCCTCTTCATCACGTGTTATTTCTTCCGTTTCTACTTGCAAAGTAGATGAAAAAACGAAATTCTCATGATCATAAGAGATGTCAAAATTTTCACATTTTGAAGAAGAAGCTTCCATTTTCGACCCTATTGATGATAAAGGGTCTTCTTTGGGAAATAAAGAGGAGATGATGGATTGAGAATCGACATCATTATTCACCTCTGGTGTTGCTATAACTTCTTCTGGCCTGATTAGCGAAGTATAGACTTGTTGGATTTCAGCAGATGAAATGAAAACGTCACCACTTATGCTTTCATCACTGCTTGGTAAGTTACCAATTTCTCTCATGTTGTCTGGCTCGATTGCCGTAATTGACATTATGGATCTTTCCATACGAGTATTTTGATTTGGGCCTATTTTGTCAATTTGAATGATAGGTAACACATAATCTGTACTCACATGTGAAAATGGATTTATTGGAATTTTTTCCAAACCATATGGAGCATTAACTTTGGTAATTTCCTTCATTGTAGATTTTTCTCTTCCCTTCATGTGATAAAATTCCGCCTCAATGTATTGAGACTCACATGTCTTGAACGGGGCCTTATCACCATACAATGTTCCAACTTGACCATCGAAACAGTATTTGAGACATTGATGGTATGATGACGGAATAGCTGCATGCTGATGTAGCCAGGGTCTTCCAAGCAAGATATTGAAAGCTGAGTCTTGATCAACAATCATGAAATCCGAATTGGAAACAAGATCTCCAAACTGAGTTCTGAGTGTAACTTCTCCCAGTGGTTCGTGTTCATTTTTATCATATCCTTGCAACATCATGGTAGAAGGAGATAAATCAGATTCCGTGAGGCCCAATCGACGAAGTGTACGAATGGGCATGAGGTTGACTCCTGAACCATTGTCAATGAAAGCTCTTCGAACATCTATACCATTGAATTTTACAGATAAGTACAAAGGTTTTATGTTCCCATGCACAACATCATCTTCATCTTTATCAGTAAAAGATATCACTGCATGGAATTCTGCAGGATTATACTCTATGTGATAGATTTCAGCTGCAGCAATTTCAGCTTCAAACTCCTGAGGACTTGAGAAAGCTTCGATGAGTGCTTCCCGAAGATCTTTTGACAGATTCAAAGCATCCAAAATTGATAACTTGGATGGTACTTGGGCCAAGTGTTTCAATATATCATACTTTTGATCTAGAGGTCTGTGTTTCCCAATAGGAATATGCGGTTTAGCAGGTACCTTGGAAGCAGATGCTTTGGAAGCTGATGCATCTTGTATTGAAGCTGGCAACATCCTTGGTTTTGGAAGATTAGACTGATTAGATCCATTTACTTGCTAATATAAAGAAGATGGAACCTTTAATCGGTCTTCCAAAATAACTGTGCCAAAACTGAGTTGGCCATTGGCAGAAGAACTTGCTTGTTCTTTTTGAGCTTGCTGAAGGGCTCTACCACGAGTTTCTGCTGCATATACAGTGCTAGCAGGGGTAGAATTAGAGTAGTGGCTTCGGAAAGATCCACGTCTTCCCCTATATCCTGAACCTCTAGAACTTACTCGGGTTCCCTTATTTGATACAGGGAATTCAGGCTCATCAAGACTGGAATATGGATCTGTTAATTGAATCATATTAACAGAACCAAAGATTAACTCTTCGTCTGATAAAGACTCTTCCTGGTTAGCCTGTTTAGGCTGTGCCGTTTGATGGGGCGGTGCCCGTGGCTTTGAAGTAGATGGCATGAAATCTGCCAGAGTCAAAGACAATTTAGGCTTTGATACATACTCATCTTCTCCTGATTCCTCTTTCTTCTTTGAATTGCGCTGCCCTTTAGAGGATTTGTCTTTTGATGGAGGCTTTACTGCAGCTTTTGTAGGAGACACAATTGGCTTCTTAAATTGTGTTCGCAAAATGGAATGGGTCCGATTGATTGTCTTTCTGACCATCCAATCATCATATTTTTTCGCAGTTTTGCTTTTGACTTCCTGCCACTCGCCTCCTTCCTCTGGATCTGTAGCGGTAATACACGCTACATGAGCTGAAGAACCCTTCAATTTGACTTGTCCCAAATCGACCATCTTTTGCAGGAGGTCTTTAAAGACAAAACACTCCTGGATGGGATGCCCCAACATTTGATGAAAGGGACAATAATTGGGATGGTCTTCATCTCCTTCTTTGTTTGGCCTCTTGGGCACTGGTAATTGAACCAAATTATTTTCCAGAGCTGAAATGAAGTAACCAGGAACCTGCTCACTTCAGAAAGAGTATGTTTTACTCTTCATATCCTCAAATTGTTTCCGTCGTTGATCTTTTTGATCATTTGGACGAAAAAGCCTTTGTTTTTGGCGTTCAGGAGGTGGAGCTCTTCGAGAAGATGAAGGTTTTGAAGTAGAAATAGGTACAGGTGCTTGTTTAAGCATAACTATAGCAGTTTCTGCTTTACCCATTCTTCTTCCTGGAGCTGATGGAATTATACGAGATTTAACCTTAGCCTGTATAAGGGAATCTTCAATCTGTTGAGCGATTGAAGTAAGGTCTCGAAACCCTTCTGTGTATTTCACAGGGATCAATGGCGTGCGTAATTCTTCATGAAAAGTTTCCACATATATTGGCAACAATTCATCCTGAGGGAGTGCTAAACTCAAGGAATACGTTAATCCCTTCCAACGAGCAATGAAATCAGAGACTCTTTCATTATACCTTTGCTTGCAGTTTGTAAGATCAAAAACTGTCGTTTTTGGCAAAGTTGAGCTAAACTGAAGAAGGAATTTTTGACGAAGATCCTCCCATCCGATGACTGACCGGGATTGCAAGCTTGTATACCAGACAAAAGCTGGCCTTGCAAGGTTCGCACGAAGCATCTGAGTTTCACTGCTTCTTGCTGCTCTGGAGTTCCCATCATAGGATCACAACAAGACACGTAATGCGTCAAATGTTGTTCGGGGTTGCCTGATCCATTGAAAGTAGGGAAAACAGGGTTTCCAAAACTGGATGGAGGAGAAATTGAATCTACCCATTCAGGGTAAACTTTCTTTTCAGGTTAAACCTGCGCCCGTTTCCCTTCCATAGTTTCTAACCGAGCTGTTAATGACTCAATAGTAGTTATTAACTTTTGAGAAACGTCAGGTTGAACTTGGTTTTGGGTAGGTGCAATGAATGGAGCTTGGACAGACGTGGTGGTTGGTGCTGCAACTGATGGTAGTGCTGCCAACCGTTGTTGCGTTTGACCCGTAGGATTAGACCTCTGTGGGTGTACTGATAAAGGAGGATATTCTTGATCCATATCAGTAGTTACAACAAATTCCTTCGACTGTCGGACTTCAGCATTCTTAAGAAGAAGACTACTCTGAAGTAGTTCTACATTCAACCTTCTTAATTCTTTCATTTCTTCCTCCTATTGTGCAAACCTTTTCTCTAATGAGAGCGACTGACCTCCTTCAGAGGAAGGGTGAGAAGTAACCTGATTCTTTCCTTTCCCCTTATTGGATCCTTTTCGGAGAGGGGGAAGTGGGTTACTTGAAGGAATACCCATATTTTGGGTAAGCCTTTGATTACGTGTGCGCACACCTTCTTTATTTAGGTCTGTGTGCGCAACTTCTTGAGCAGGAACCTCTTCGTCTGATCCCTCTGATTGAGCCTCATCTGGTGAATCAGCAGCAACGGCATTGATGACATTAATGGATGCATATTGCATGGAATACATTCTATCAGCATTTCTGTGATATTGTCTTCTTCCATGTCCATGATGAGACATGGAATTCCGTTGACTTGATCCCTTAGGAACTTCTTGGAGAACCGTCACTTGGAGAGAATCTCCTGATAGCTTGGCTCTTCGTTCCTCTTGAGGCTTATTCCATAATCGAGAGAATACTGACATTATCTGAGGGAGGGATTGAATATTTGAAAAATTCCCCAGTCTGGTGGACTGGGGATGTTCCTGCTGCTTCCGCTCAACTCCTCGAATCCCATTTGTTGACTCTGAGGGTTGGGTTAGAGAAGTCCCTAGTCTGGCAAGCTGGGCTGTCTCTTGACATGCTATGTCTGAGATCTTCTTAAAATCTCTCTTGATCTTGCGAATTTTAGTTCGGAAATTAGCTGGATGCATTAACCTGTATCCACTTTTATCACCTGGTTCAACAGACCGTTGGATGATTTCCAAAACTTCTGTCATTTGATGACGTGTTTTCTCCAAACGAGAGGCTTGTGCAATATTCTCGCCTGCTTGATGTAGGAGCAATTCAACAACTTGTTCTCTATATACTTGATTTTGAGAGGAACTAGTTGAAGCCTGTTCTTGAGCAAGCTTTTGATTATGAACAAAGCCCATTGACTGTGGCCGGCCATGGGCAATAACATTGCATGAGACCAGTTTCGGCGGGCTTTGCTGACCGGAAAGCACTGTGAAATGTAGTGCTCCGTGAACACCCCATCATCTGATATGAACATCAGATGGAGAATTGGCAATTAACTGACGCAATCTTCTTAGTGCGCTAAGGCATGAACGTTGAAGGGTTCTCTGTTGCTTTTCAGCCTTCGGATACCAAGAGACTGATAGAGATGCCAAATCAATCTGACGTTGTAACCCTTCTATTATCTTAAGATGATTTTCATATTCATCGTAAGATAATACCTTCTTCTTTAATTGACAAAGAGTTTTCCATATGTTGAGACGAATATCATGGATTCCATCATCCGTCAACATCTTTGGAATGTCGTACTGGGAGTCAGCCAAAGGGAAAAACATGACTGGTACTTCACCTTTTTCCAGTTTTTTCCTCATGTTCAGCATTTCATCTTTATCATTAAATGAAGATTCTTCTACCTATTTGGACCAGAGTTGGTGTTTCCTTGTTGCTTCATCGTATTCAACAAGATTGGTAGAGAGATTACTATTCATGCTGGAAGATGAATGACCCAGGGATGGTTCGGAGAATAACCTGAACCCCAGGCGATCTTCTGATGGAGAAAGAGTTTCACCTGCCGATAGTAAAGCACCAGACATGACTGGTTTTACGTTTTCAAGTGCCTCGAGATAGGAGGGCTTTCTCGTCACTACATTGCCTTCTAAAGAATTTTCGAGACAACGTGAATCACTACTGCGGAGAGGACTTTCGCAGCGAAGTTCATCACCATGAGGAGGACCGTTATGATGGGTTACAACAAAAGATGAAATCTCTTGCTCCTTGGTCTTCTAACCACACAGAGGGTTCTTGTGGCTCTAATCTGAAGAAGAAACTTCAAGATTGACCGAATTTTCATGAAGCAAGTCTTCATGAAGAAGTGTCTGTTGAAGACCTTCAGAATTAATGTTCCCGTTATTGGGAACTGAGGGAGTAGAATCTTGAATTCCAACAGATAAATGTCTGAGGGCTTCAAGAACTCCAGCATCGAGTAAGGCTTGGTTGTAGATTGGCCTTTGATCTCCTGACTGTGCTGGGCGAATATATTTTTTAGATGCCTTCTTACTCGCTTTAGAAACCACTTGATGACGAAAGTGATTGCTCTGAGCAGGTGTATGTGCCTGATCAGGAAAGATGGTCAGGTTAGGCTGATGATCTCCACTCAAATCAGGTGTATGTGCCTGACTTGGTTGTCCGTATGATATGGGGGAGTATGCCCTATAACCCTCTTGGACTGGAACAGATGTGTGTGTCGGTTCCGGAGTGAATCGTTGATGTGTCACTCCATTGCTAGGGATAGATTTATGTGTCTGTCCCTATGATGATGCTGAAGCTATTATGATATCCTGGCAAGCATCCAGAATATGAGCAGGAATTTTCTTCTGCTCTTTCACCAATGACAAAATATGTTTGGTGACTTCAGCCGCCGGAACGGGGATATACGTCCATTCCGGGCTTGGAGTAGGTGTATGTGCCTGCTCCTGTCCTCCATTTCCTGTCAGTGAATCCTGACAGTACTCAAGTGTAGAGGCAGAGAGTTGAGTCTGCCTCCTGTTTATCGTCGGGACTTTCCGACTGACTTCTCCGTGCGCTACCAAGCGAGACTGTTGGTATGCTTGATTAGTATTAGCAGGTGTATGTGCCTGCTGATTACACTTCGCCAAACGTGGTTGACGAGATCCATCATATGTAGTCAGACGAGCCTGCTGACTAACTGGTGATGTATAAGCAGGTGTATGTTCTTGCCTATGGTACTCCACCGGAATTGCCTGGCGGGATAGGCTTGATGCTGCCAGACGAGTCTGCTGGACATCGGAATTAAAACGGGCAGGTGATGGTGCCTGCTCGTTATTTTCCACCAAGTTAGGTTGGTGGACTTCTCAGGAGATGGCAGGGATGACAACCTACCTATTGTTAACCGGATTCCATCTCTGGCGGTTCATCTTGCCTGCTCGGGTTCGAGGAACCTGAGCTGAATGCCTGGAGTCGGTACCCTCATCATGTTGAGGGCGCACTACCGCACGAGTCTGGCGGCGATTGTTGATGGGAGCCCTCAGGAAGGACTCCTGTCGTTTTGAATTAATGTCCTGCGGGACCTGCTCATTTACTTCCTCAGAGTAAGGGAGTAAATGGAAATTGCGTTCCGGGGATAACGACCCGAAACGGTTGGAGACGGTAGTCAGCATCGCCTGCTTCTTGATTGCTGGCCGCCATTGTCCGGATGACCAGGTAGATTTGTTAACTTGGAGGGCTTGACGAGCGGCCTCCATAGTTTGGATAGTACCGTTGCGACGGTACTCCTTAACCAGCACATTCGAAACCCAGCGTTGAAGATGCTGAGTTGGTGATGTCATCCTCAGAGCGGACGACGTTCCAGCAGGAGTAGTAGCATTGGTTTTCACAGCAGCAGACCTCACAGTAGAGGTGTTCACAGCAGCAGTATTCACAGAGGTGAATTTAAAGAAAGCCATTTTGCAGAAGATCTTGAGAAAAGAGTGCGTGTTCCATATAACAGACATAATCAAGATGAATCCGGCCACTGCATCTTTTGGACGAGGATATGTCAATGATTTCTTTGTTGGACCAAGGGGCCTAACAAATAAGAAGAACATCACTTTAACTTGGTTAAGGATTCACGTCGGGTTCACCATTTTTGTTTCGCACGGAATCCGGGGATGACCTCCTGGACGGGAGATTCAAACGTTCTGATCGGTTTCTAACGGGTTTGTTCGTAGAACCGGAAACATCCAATGATTCCACATCCGTTTGGACCTACTTTCCAAAGGCAGACGCTCATTAGCTTGTGGACTAATGAGGCTTAGGAATTTGCATTGGTCGAGAGGATGGGAGGTCTAACTCATCACACCTTTTTGAGGGGAATTATTGTCTACTCCGGGACTCTCTTTATAGATTTAAGTTATGTTCGTGAATCCTTATTACATTACCAAGTTTAAAATGTGCTTTCCTTTAGTTTTAACAATCAATGATTAAATATGCAAGAAATTTAGAGAATCTTTTATATGTATTCGAGGTTCTTCATCAATAGAGAATCATCTATATCTGTTTAGAGATTCCTGGTCAATGGTATCCTTCAAAACATTTATAAAAAAGTCTCTTGGACATTATGATGACCAGGCTGGTTTTAAAGCCACTCAGTGGGGCACTTGAAGTTTATCGTCATTCAGAAGGACAGAGATTATTTCAAAGTTGGGATCGAACCCATAAATGGGCTACCTACGTATCCATTGTTTTGGAAAAGGAATCAGAACCCACGTAGTTCGAGTAATGGAGTATGATGTTTATGATTGATGGCTCAAAGAAGAATGTCATAATTACTTTTACACTCCAAGCTCACGTGAGTCATGCTCGATGTGAGAAACAAGAGGTATTGGTAAAATTTAGACAATTGTGCCATGAAATATGCAATCATAAGAATTTGTTTGGGGCTTATGTATGTATGACTGCCCAAAATAGATGAAGGTTTAGGATTTACTTTTAGGGAGAAAATCCAGGAATAGGGTCCATAAAGGTATATGTGCTTTATGGAGATTTGAATACTCTAATCTTGGGGCTTACTCCTGAGGAGGATGCCCAAGTTAGGAGGGGACTTATGATTGGGTTTTACTCCTGAAAAGGAAAGCCAAATCAAAGGTAAATCATGAGTGGTTAAGAGAATTTTAAGGGGGCTTGAGGTTTATTCCTAAAAAGGAAACTCAAGATTATGACTGGGACTTATTCCTAAAAAGGAGGCCCAGGTTAGGGGACTTGGGGCTTACTCCTGAAAAGGAAACCCAAGGTTATGACTGGGACTCACTCCTAAAAAGGAGGCCCAGGTTAGAGGACTTGGGGCTTACTCCTGAAAAGGAAACCCAAGGTTATGACTGGGACTTACTCCTAAAAAAAAGGAGGCCCAGGTTAGGGGACTTGGGGCTTACTCCTGAAAAGGAAACCCAAGGTTATGACTGAGTCTTATTCCTGAAAAGGAGACCCAGGTTAGGGGACTTGGGGCTTATTCATGAAAAGGAAACCCAAGGTTATGACTGAGTCTTATTCCTGAAAAGGAGACCCAGGTTAAGGAATTAAGGTTTGGGGCTTACTTCTGAGGAGGATGCCCAAACTTAGAGAACTTGATTGGGGATTATTCCTGAGGAGGATTCCCAAGTTAAGGAATTATGGTTTGGGGCTTACTCCTGAGGAGGATGCCCAAGATTATGACTGGGACTTACTCTTAAAAAAGAAGGCTCAGGTTATGACTGAGTCTTATTCCTAAAAAGGAGACCCAGGTTAGGATTCTCTCATCTTAAAGGATGAGGTTGAATGAATGAACTCTCCATATTTAGTGACATAAGGATATTTAAATCACTAGACTTTGAGAGAGATTCCACAGAATTCCTTTCAGATAAGGAAGTAAAATCAAGAAATCATGCCATAAATGGCTTAGAAGAGTGTCTTGAAGACTGAATCTTGAAAAGGAAAGGTGTGATGGCTTCAGAGGGGTAAAAATGGGCAAGATGGGCACCCAAAAAGATAGGGGCACACAAGTCTTGCAAGCCGCGCAAGTCTTCCGTGGGCGCGCAAGTATGGTCGCGCAGGTATACCTGCGCGACACATGGTGTACTTGCGCGATTTTCAACCAGCATTGAAATACATGAGCGACTCTTTTTTAAACCCTTTAGAATTTTCTTCAGGTTCTTCCAGAAAAGGGACGCGCAAGTTATATTGAAGGAAATAAGTCGGCGCGCAAGTGTTTGATAAGTTTCAACACTTAGGCCTTCCTTCTTCTCTTTAGATCTTCCGTTCTAGGTAAGAAATTACCTTAGAAGTGTTTTGGAAGCTTTGAGAAGAGACTTGGGCGTCGGGAGCTTCAATCCGAGTTTCTGTAAAAAGATCCTCTCGAATGGGGGGCCCACAGAGTCTATTTATAGGCAAAAGAAGACCCCGGGCAGTTACCGGGCGGTTACCACTTAGGTCGCGCAAGTCACCTGCGCGACCAAGGGTGTCGCGCAAGTGTACTTGCGCGACAGTGATAAAACTTGCGCGGTGACGTTGCTGTCGAGCCTTTGTTCATGCCTTTGTCGATTTTTGATGTTTTCTTCAAAGGATGAATCACTTTCATCTTAGATATTCCCTTTTCCGATCTTTAGATTCTGTGACGAAAGGAGCGTCAACAATGGCCTAAGACATTTTGGGCAGGGTGTGTTGTGGTAGTTGGCCCAGGTGTGTGCGGGCATGTTTGTTTCCCAAGTGTATTTGGGATGAGGTACTAGTGTCTTCAGTCATGTAAGTGGTTGTTTTGGGCTATCCGTGTTTAGGTGTGGTAGTGGTTTTTGTGGCCCAGGTGGATGCATGCATGGTTATGTGTGGTTATTGTGGACCAAGTGTCTGCGGGTGAGATGCGTGGTTGTGGTGGCCCATAAGGTTGTTGTTGGGGAGGTAGTGGGACTGCAATGAAACTTGTGGGGGAGGTCTAATACATAGGATGTCCAAAATAACTAGTGTCAAAGAAATGCGGGGTACCTAAATATCAATGTGTTATTACTATTACTTTACCTGACTTTCATTATTTGGGTTGTATGCCTTAGTGATGCTTCGTGGATAGTTTCCTAGCTAGGTTTTTTGGTTATCTATTTTCTCATGAGGCATTATAATGACTCCCAACTTGGGAAAGATAGATTTTCTCTTTCCCTTCTGGGTATACTTATATTCTAACCCTATATATATAAACCTCTTTTCAGGTTTCTAGAATAAATTTGAGGACCATGCTAAACCTTACTAGCTCGGTCTCCGGGAGTTACCGTTGCTTATTTTCTTTCTTTTTGTACTTTTCATTAGGGTTTTTATTTTACTCTGTGTACATTTATTTTTATCATTCATATGAGAATAGAATTTCTTTTGGATTTACTTTTACTTTCATCTTTTGAAGTTGTCTAATATTTACCATTTTATCTCCCGATCATTTTTCATAAAAATTATAATTTCCTCCATATTAGATGAGATTCTATACCCTTTTTTCTAACCGCCACTCCAGGGCCTATTGAAGGCGGGACTCTGGGGACAGTCTCTCTCCTTCAACTTGAATATGGAAGGATCTGACCATTTTCTGTCCCTTCCTTCATCTTGGTGAAGGGGGGTTGTGACATGGATAATGGGGAGATTTATGTTTGGTGATGAGAACCGAGTCATGGTTACCCGTTGATAGATCTAGGGAAAAATAAGTTTGATCTCATGTGAGGTGATCCCAATGATGCAGGTTCCATAGAATATGTAGAATGAAAGCTGTTTTAGAGGTGGAATTTATTCTCAATGAGTACCATCAAATTTCAGTAATTTTTTTTGTTCTCTAGTTCTTTCATATTAGAAAATGAGGGTTTGGGGTAGGCTGTAAGTATTTTTTCGATGGGTTTTATAATGTGTATTCTTGGACCATCTATGACACCCACAAAATAGAGATTATAGAAGTAGTTTTCGCACTAACGATGTGGAAACATTACCTCCTCAGGGAATGCTTCATGGTCTTCTTGACTCAAAAGAGCTTGAGGTATGTCTTCTCCTAGCAAGACCTAAACATGTGGCAGTGGAGGTGGATGATGTTTCTTCAATACTAGGACATCAAGATCTCCTATTCCTCAAGAAAGGGGAATGTATTGGTCGATGCCTTGAGGATGAAGTCACATCAGGATATGGTTCGAGAGTCAAAAGATGCTTGGAAAGTAATAGAGGAGTTGGCTGCTTTATATCTGGGTATGAGAGTGTAGGATGGTAGAGGATGTCTGTTTCAGATGAAAGTTCAGTATTCCTTGTTTCAGTAGGTGGATGAGTATCAGTGGGGAGACTTATAGGCTGATGTGAAGCGTGATCGTGTTGACCAGAGCAATTATTCAGGAGGATGGTCTAAGGATGGTCAGAATAAGTTGTTGTTTCGTGGAAATATGTTTGTCCTCTTGGTAATGCATGATAGAGTTCTTGACGAGTTCCATAATTCAACCCTATATGTACACCCTATAGTTTCTAAGATGTAATAAGGCTTGATGTGTTATATTTTGTGTCCCAAAGTGAAGTGGGTAGTGGTAGAGTTTGGGTAAAAGTGCCTCGTGTGTCATCAAGTGAAGAATGAACATTGTGTTCCCAATGGTCTGTTTCAGCACTTAGACATTTCCGAGTGGAAGTGGAATGCCGTCTCGATGGATTTCATCATAGGACTACCAAATGATGAGGGAGGTTTTGATGAAATATGGATAGTGTTTGACCGTTTGAGGAAATCGTATTGCTTCATAGCATTTAGGGAGTCAAGCACAGTGGATGCCTTAGCACAAAAGTATGTGGGTGACGTTGGGAAGTTGCATGGAGTTCCCAAAACCATCATTTAAGATCTGGATACACACATTACTTAATGTCTCTGGAAAGGATTTCAGCATGCTTTTGGCACCCATCTATGCCTTATCACTGCATTCCACCCTCAGACGAATGGGAAGAAAGAGAGGACCATCCAGACACTGGAGGATATGATGCAAACATGTGTTTTGGACTTCATAGGATCATGGGTATGACACTTTCCTCTGGTAGAGTTTTCATACAACAATAAAAATCACTCTACCATTGGCTTGGAAATTATCAAATCCTTTTGTGGAGTAATGTTTCATTCACCCATGTGTTGGACAAAGGTTGGGGTGGCAAGTGTTCTTGGCTTGGAGGTGGTGTAGTGCATGAAGGATTAGGTTCAACTATTGTGTGAGGGGATGAAGGTAGCTCAAGACCTGTAGAAGTCATACACCGAACAAAGGAGTTGACCCTTGGAGCATGAGGTTGAAGATCATGTGTTCATAAAAGTCTCCCCTCAGTGTGGTTATCAGAGGTTTTACAGGGGGAGAAATCTTTCTCCTAGGTTCATTGGACCCTTCAAGGTGTTGAGATGAGTCGTCGAGGTGGAATATCAGTTGGAGTTACCACCACCGCTGGAGAGGATCTACAACATCTTCCATGTATCTCAGATCTGTCGATATCTACTGGGTGAATCCCACATCCTCGACTAGGGAGAGTTGGATATCAAGGAAGATGTGAATTTTGTGTAGTGACCGGTGGAATATAGGATCGTAGGGAGATTTTTCATTGTGGATGGACCATTCCCTTGCTTCGTGTTTTGTGGAGGAATGTTGGCCTCGAGGAGAGTACTTGGGAATGGGAGGCATAGATGCATTACCAATACCTAGAGTTGTTTTGAGTTTTGATATTGAGTTTTATTTGTGCTTTGTTGTGAAGAAATGCTTGACCTTGTTTTCTATAAGTTGGGTTGTTTACCTTGTTCTATCAATGTGTGTGAAAATTCCTATCTATGGGGAGGGTAGGACCCGATCCCTAATCCAGACGCATTAAGGTGGATGCGATTAAACTTGAGAAGGCAAGTTTGTGTTGCCCAAATCATATAGTATCTTGATATTGGAAGGGGGACTCCCTTATCTATAATTTAGGAAGGTGTGACCATTATATGTTTGTGTGGTTACTTGGGAAAGATGACCGGTAGTGTTTCTATAGTTGTTCAAGAGATAGATGTGAGAGAAATACTCTTGGATGTCAATGTTTATTCCAGATTTCGAACATCTCTCTGGTGGTTTGTCCTTGAGAGGTATCTTATGAGGTGGTTGTTCAGACCCCTCTCTTTTATTCAGATTTACTATTAAATTCTCAAGGGAGAAAATAGTTTGAGAGGTACCTGATGTAATGTATTGGACCTTCCTAGTCCATTACTTGGTCGATGTATGGTATTTGGGTGTCCTGGACCCCATCGGTGAGTCAAGAAGGCATCAATGTCGGTGGCAATGTGTCACGATGGTTTCACCTATAAGTGCCATCAATCGGTCTCACCGAACGCTATGTCACTGATTGGTGTGTCATCGATCGGCCTCACCTATCGGTACATCACTCAAACAGTGCCACAGTGAGGTTGGTTTCTATCCAAAGTTTTCCTGAAATGCATATTTTAAGTATTTCTACCCTTTAAAGTGGTTTAGGGATGTTTTAAGCCTATAAATGATGTTTTAAAACCCCTAATAGTCTGTTGACCCTTGATTTACCAAAACATGTGTCCTTTTTCCTCGATGTCACACCCTTTTTTGTGTTTTCTAGTTTTTCCCCTGTTACAAGTTCTTTTTCTCTATTTAGAGTAAATATATTAACTCAAATCCATTATCTCCACTATCTTAGAGGAGAAATATTAAATCCCAATTAATTATAATTCATGTAACCACCCAACTACATGGTCAAAATACGATCTGATTTTTATGAACATTGAGATTGCACATCCCGTAACTCTAGGATTGGGACTTTTTTCACACTAAGATCATATTCACCCTTGTTCTCTTTATTTTCCTATGGTGCACCTAAAGTCACTCTTCCAGAGATGATTCATGCCTACGTGAGAGCCCTACTATTTAGTTGTTATTGGAGTTTCCTAAAAGTTGTGCATCCCTTTTTATTTACATGAGGAGAAAACATCGATCCTTGATCATCCAGGTAGTCGTTATTCCTTCATCTCTCTTTACTGTCCATCATGCGATGTGGGTATAATGATGTTCCCTCAGGACGTAGATGAAACTAACATTAACAAAAATAATAAACGAGTTGTTAAAAAATGAAGGGGTGGGAAGGTTGATGGTGTTTTTTATGTTTTACCTTTGTTGTTATGCTGCATATTGTATGGGAATACATCTATGGAAAATCATGGTCATTGGTGGTCCTTTCTAACGCAAAAACGAAGCTTCGTTCTTCTAGATAATATTATGATTAAAAGACCCTAACAAGGAAATTGGTTATCCATATAAACTTGGTTGATTAAATGGATGCCTGATGAACAAGAATCCCTGTGTGGTCAACCCAGTTAACCAAATGGAAAGAAGAAACTCAATTAATGGTGTTGGATAAATCTAAAAACATATTTTCACTATTATGGTGATATGAATTTTTTCTCTGTTTGATGCATTATGGGGTGACATAGAGGGGAATGGAACCTCTAGTTTAGGGGTAGTTGGTTTGTGAATCTAAGGACATGTGGATCTTGTATGTTGGAGATTTGTTTGGTTCCAGTACTTCGAGGGGTGTCATGGATCCCTTTTTGATGTTGTTACTTTACAAGAGAACTTGGTATGAATGCTTGAAAACTTTCTTGGCTATTTTCCTTCATTTTTTGTTTTGGATAGTGGTTATGCATATTAGTTTCCTTGTAGCGGAGGAATGTTTTAAATGGAATCACTCGAATGTGATAATGAGAATAGGTAAAATAGAGGAATTTTTTTCCAAAAGTGGTTCATCCTCTGGTTGTGACTGTTGTGTATTTGTGCATGTATGGGTAACAAAAATAGTGGTATTTTATAGGCTGGTTGTTGTTTTTTGGACCCTTAGGTTGGGATGAGTGCTTGATTAACTATATTTATAAAAATTATTTCTTTTGTTTCTTATATAAACTCCACCCATGTTGAGAACTTCATGTCGAACACCCTCATATCACTGGGGAGGGCGTTTCCCAACATTCTTATGAGTGGTAGGTTATTATCTCCTTTTATGCTCCCTATCCTAGGTTGTGTAGGATTATTCGGGCAGGCTGTGATGGCCTATGGTTCATTATGGCTCATGACATTTTGGGCAGGGTGTGCTATGGTGGTTGGATCAGGTGTGTGTGGGCTTGTTTGTTTCCAAAGTGTCATCGGGATGTGCCTCATGTGTCTTCGGGCATGGAAGGTTGTTTTGGACTAGGTGTATTTGGGCGTGGTGGTGGTTGTTGTGGACCAGGTGTCTACGAGTGTGGTTATGTGTATTTGTGGTGGCGTAGGTGTCTACGGGCATGATATGTGGTTGTGGTGGCCCATAAGGTTGTTGTTGGGGTGGCAGTGGGACTGCATTGGATCCTGTGGGGGAGGTCTAATGCGTAGGATGTCCTAGATAACTAATGGGAAAGTGGTGCGGGGTACCTAAATATTAATGTGTTATTATTATTACATTACATTACATTCATTATTTGTGGGGTGTTCCTTGGCGATTCTCGGTGGATATTTTCCTGGCTAGGTGTGTTTGTTATATATTTTCTCAAAAGGCATTAGAATGCATCCCAACTTGTGCACGAGAGATTTTGAATTTCCCTACTGAGTAAACCTGTATACTCACCCTATGTATATAAAACTACTTTTAGGTTTCCAGGAGGACCTTGAGGACCATTCATGACCTTAATAGCTTAGGCATCTAGATTTTTCATTTTCTCTTTTCATTATTTTGGTATTTTCCTTTAGGGTTTTCTTGTACATTGTATCAGTTTATTTTTGACATTCAAATGGGAATGAAATTTCATTTGGATTTACTTTTACTTTTTGTTTTTATATTTCTTTTGGATTTACCATCTTATCTCTGAATATTTTTCTATAAAAGGGTAATGCCTTACATATTACGTGCGATTCTACACCTTTGGTGCTAGTCTCCATTCTGAGGCCTATTGATGGCAGGAATCAGGGGTCATTATCTCTCCTTCAACTTGAAGAAGGGTCTGGACGTTTACTGTCCCTTCCATCATCTTTGTGAAGTACGGTCCTGACAAGGTCTAACTGGAAGATTTTTGGTTGGTGATGATAATCAAGTTGTGGTTAATCATTGATAGATTCAAGGAAAAATAAGGTTGACCTCATGGGAGGCAATCCCAGTGATTCTGGTTCCATAGAATATGAAGCATGGAAGATGTTGTAGAGGTGGAATTGATTCTTAATGAGTACCTTCTAGTTTCAGTAAATGGTATAGTTTACTATCTGGTTCTTCTATAAGGGAAAATGAGTGTTTATGGTAGGTTGTAAGTTTTGTTTTGATGGGTTTTATCATGTGGATTCATAGACCATCGATTTGGATGACGATTAATGGAAGTATCAATGTTTTTTTTCAAGTGGGAGAGACAAGGTTGATTGAATCGTGGTTAGATGATTCTGTTTTTAAGGTGACTATGGTGAGGGTGGTCACATAGTTGAGCTTGCTTGTATGAATGGTTTGGTTATTGGGTGAGATATTGATAATATCGTGGGGATAATGAGGATGAATGACCAAGAGGCATGGTCAGGTGAATAAATAGGCATTGGGCTATGTTCAGGTTATGGTGGGCTTGTGGGGACTAATGTATGTATCGGGGTGGTCATAGGAATGTGAAAAATAGCGAGGGATCTAATGAGATCCAGACATGGGAAAGTGATGGAAAGGTGCGATTTCAATCAGAATAAATGTATATCATTCTCTATGAAACCACAATGGGATGCATGGTTATGAGGGAGGCCATTTTTTATTAGTGTGTTAGACCATTTTGTTTCGGTTTTTAACTCTTAAGGGAACACTGAAAGATTTCAAGGGGTGTCGTAGAAGTAGTGACACATGAAATATTGGGTCATGACTATATGAAGGATTTTTGTGGAGTGATAGTGAGTCTTGGTTTGAAATCATGAATGAGTGGTGGTTGTTAAGTGTCGATGAGATGTGTACAATAGGGAAGCCTGAGATCCATGGTTGTTCATGGGGTTTCGTAGGGGTAAGTGACATCAACCATGGATAAGTTGGCGGTGGTGTTCTTCAATAACTTATTAGCATACTTCAACTATTGATGATCATTCACAACATCTTAACATTTCCTAAGGAACATTGATATACTTTGGATTTACGATAAGAGAGTTGTGTGTTTTTTGGTTTGATGAGTAAATCATGGATATTATTATCATGTATTAGTATATGTGGATCTTGATAAGAAGTGTGTTCATAATAGAAGGTTTTCAGTTAAGGCCATCAAGATGGACTGGGGGTTGACAAACAACATGTGTTCCATTCAAGAAATCTAGTAACATGCACTGGGAGATGCTAATTTTCTAATTCTATGAAGTGCTTAATCTCCAAGTCTAGGTTTTTGGGTTTGGATTGTGATCGAGTTCAAGTCATGGTGGGGGGAAACTCCACACACAAAGCAGTTATAACAACACACCTAAGGTGGGGAGTGATAATTCCGTCATGGATGTGGGGAGAAGAAGGTTGATTTGATATGGTGGAACTGAGGTAAAAATGAGAAATCCATGATGTGAACAATGGTATCCTATGATGTAGCATGGGGGCCTAGATTATGGTGGTATATTGAGCCAAGTGGTGGCCTTGGCTTTGGTTAGTTCCAAATGAATTAGAGATTCCTTTGTTAATCCACTAAAGGTTGTTGTAATACATGAAACTGGTCTGTAGAAAGTTATGTTGGGTTCTATAACTCTAAATAAGATTGGGACTAGACTCAGGTAAGTGTCTTTGAGTGTTCATGGACAAGACAACTGCGGGTGCTCCAATACAATAAGATAAATAGGAATGTGTGTGGGGAGAGTGAACCGCCTCTATCATGATGTTATAGCAGAACATTCCATTTAGAAAATAATTACTTCATCAGTAAGGTCAATTTGGTCCTATTTCTCGAATGGGTAGTGTAAAAATTTCCTCCTGTTGATTTCAACGATAAGTCTGGTGGCCAATGTAGGGAGAAGTCCATATGGATGTTTCAGTGTGGTGAGTTGGGAACCTGTCTTGTATGATGTGAATGTTTAGCTGAGATTATATTGGTCATTCATCGATAGTTGGGGAGTCAAATAAAAACTTATTATGGAGATAACAATAAAAGAAAAGTGGTTGGTTGATTACGTGATCTGAGTTTTGGGTTGAAGGGACTCTAGTGCTCACCGTTTGGGTGAGTTGGCCCTAATAATGAGTATTCACACGAATTTAATAGGTTGAGATCAGTGAGAGTTTGTTGAGTCTTGTATGTACCATTTTTGAATGGGATCATCAGGACATGAGAAGTGGATTGATGTAATTCAGAAATGGTGGTTGGAAATATTGTGTGTTTTCCTTTGGGTGAAATAGAGTTTTTTTGTAACCAGTAGAGTTAAAAAAAACACATTAAAATGGTTCCAAGTACATTGGGTCATGAGATTCTAAGTGGATCAGACTGATAGGGTCCTAATTGGTAACTCCATTATGGTATTATGGTGTGTACAAAGTTTCTATGTGAATTGAATTAGGCACTATTTATTAAGTGTTTCCAATGAAGTTCTAGTGTTATATAAATGGTTTAATTATATGTGCATTTTAGGAGTATTCAGTTCATGTTGTGGGGTGCGGTGAGGATGTCCTATGGGGAACAATTATACCTCTGGTTCAAATTCAGTGGTAGCAATGTAATGGTCAATGAGAAACCTAGATAGGGGGAATGGAAATGTGTGCCTAGTGGCCAGATCTCTTTGTTACAGAAGCTTAGTTATTCATGGAAATGAGCCTCAAGGATGAGCCGTTATATGTTGTGGAGGTTTTAGGATCCCATATTTTGTGAATGTATGTCCTTTTTTTAATTTTTCTTTCAATCTATTCTTTTAATGTAGTGTTTCCTGGGTGTGTGAGGGGAATCATAGTTGTTCTTGGGGTTTTGGACCTAAAAAGAGGAAATTCCAAGCCAATCTATGCAAGGAGAATGGTTGACGCATGATTATGAAAACTATGTGGCCTTACAAGGAAAATAATGAAACAATGGGTAGTGACATATCAAATAGTTGGTGGATGGTTATTCAAACCGTGCAACCTACCTAGGTAACCGTGTGACCCAACTCTATTTGGATATTGTCCTGTAAATGTTTTATGCACAGTTTGGCTAACCATATGGGTAAACTGTGTGGCCCAATAATGTATAAAAAATTACAAAATTTTCACTACTAGATTTTAAATCCTCAGTTTTTCCTTCCCCATATCCTCCCTCTAACCATAGTGACTAACTCTAATGCTGAAAATTCTTCATGTTTAGTTCTCTCTCTCGAGTATGGTCCATTTAGAGTGCCATTAGTTATGGATCAAATCCCTAGGTAATTCTAATCTCCTCATTTATTCTCTTTTCTATATTAGGGTTTCACCTTGGGTAATCTTCTTCTGAATCTCTAAAACCCTTATTTTTTAGTATAATCTAGGTTGAAGCCTAATGAGTTGTTTGAATTCAGATGTACAACGAAATTTAGGAGTGAATTCATTAATGGATTCAAGGGAGGTGGTCTACAAGTTATATCCCATTGTTTAGTTGTATATTTATGCTTGTTTGGTTTTTTTTATGACTATCTCTCATAGTGATTCTCATTCCATAGGTGAGATTCATTAAAATAGGTGTTGAAATGAAGATTTAAACCCCTCCTATTCCACATGGGTTGCATGGAGGATGATTTGACTAATTTAGAGACCTCATGGGGTGTGTTGACATCTCTAGATATACACATTGATAAGGTGAAGTGTAGAGTCCTCATGTGATAACGTATAGACCATGATGAGAACGTTAGTAAGTTAAAAGGAGTTGAAAGAGGAGTATTGATAAACATGTGTAGATTTGGATAATGACATAAGGGTTCATTTTTTCAATTACTAGTGAGTTATTGGGATACAAAATGAAAAATGGTAATTGGTTGAAAACCTATGGGATTATGAATAAATAATTTGTTAATTATGTTAATTGAGATTGTTGTAAATGGATCATGAATTATGTTAGAAATTCCTAAGAGGATTAGTGTATATAAAATTAGTGAACTTGTAAAATGGGTAATATTTTGGGAATTGAGGAATGTGACATATTGTATTTCATAAGAAAATTAATGGATTAGTTAAATGAGTTAACATAAGGAAAATGATGAATGGGATGAATTGTCTAATGTGTGGTAATGGATGAATATTGGATAATGTATGAGAATGGTTGAATATACATTATGGGTTAAGGCATGAAAATGAGATTTATGTTAAACAACTATGTAATGTAAATGACCAATGTGTTAATGGATTCTGTCCAAATATTAATTCCCTTGTCAATGGGTATGGATTGTGATCGTTATGTGTATTTCATTGTGTATGGTTTTTTGATATGTTATATATGGTAAATGGATGAATAAGATTGTGAACATGGATTGAGGTGTGGGATAAAAGACTGAGGCTCCCCACATGGGTTGAGTTGGACTAATTCTCTAACTACACCCACAATGAATAGGTTAGGAAAGGGGACAAAAATCTATTCCCATAATAGATTCATTCCACCTGTACTTAGGTTTTGAGGTGAGAAAATTGTAATATATTATCCCAATTGAGATGGGGACTTAAATTATTATTTTATGAAGAATGATATATACTGAACGTTTGTGTGGATGATGTAAAATCTAAACTCATGGATTACATGTTGATGATTAAATAAGTAATAAAGAAGATGAAAATGATTAATTGTTCTAGGGAAATTAATAGTTAACGTAAAGGTTGTTATCTAATAGAACCAGAACTATTTTTATTTACTTTTTGTTTTTTAATACTTTCATGATATATATTTTAAGAATGAATATTTTGTAGACACCTTTGGTGGGGGCCTACTGAGTTGTACTCACACCCCACTATGGCACCATTTTGTACCCGAGTGTAATTCATTATTGCAGGTTCAGAAAAGGGTAAGAGCCTGGTGCTAGGTTGTTGAGTCTGTCCTGGTATATGCATGGATAAGGATCCAGAAAAGGAGTCAAGAATATTTTCGTATTTCATATGGTTGTATTTATATTGGGTTTCCTTTATTTTTGAAATATTTTCATAATGTGGCATTAGTAATGTTGATTTGTGGTTTGTACCCAGTTTTGAGAGATGTTTGGGTAAGCATGTTTATTGGTTATTTCATATTATTTCCATTATTTGTATTTTTAACTAGTGTGGAACACTCTGGTAATGAGGGTATAGTCTCGCCACATGGATTGATAGACCATCGTCACCAGTTGGTAGCCAATTGTGTATGGGGAGGCATTCTTGAGGTCATGTAATGACTCAGATAGGGGCACTGGTTTAGTGGATCCTAGGTTGGGGATGTTACGATGGGGTTGGAATATGTATCTTGAAAATATAACCTCTTAAATAAATAATTGATTCATTCATTATTTATAGAAGTTCTATATTCAATGTTTATTCACAAATATGCAGTTGTATATTTAATGTATCATTTATCTGAAAATAGAAAATATTCTAGCCATATATATAGAACACATAACATATTATATGTTTGAGTAGATCCTAAAAAATTTCATAACCTATCATAAATATTCAAATTTAAATCATTCAGAAGATTCATAACTTCCTTTAGTAATAGGAAATTATTTCTCTACTGAATATGAGGCTATGAATCGGTCATGATGAGCCTTTTCATTGGTCATAAAAATATATTTTAATTGTTATTTACTTCCATCATGACCATTCGATAAATATCGACTAATATCATAGATTAAAACACTCAATATTTGAATAGTAAATATTAGGGTTCCTTAATGTTATGAACAAATACCAAACCTAAGTTTGATAATGTAGGGTTGTTCACAAAATCAAGGTTGTTGTACCAAACATTTGTTTCCTCAAATGTAGTGTTTCTCACATATATACTATTGTTTACCCATACATTCAATTTTTCCTAAATGTATGGTCCCATCCAAATGTATGCTTTCTTACCAATAATTTCATGACATCTTAGGGTACATGATCCTTATGTTCTGTTTAAATATAGGGATGATTTTCCACATTATGCTTGTACATGTACGGTACGAACAATGTTTCAAAAATATGTTAAAACACATTTTGAAAACTCTGAAAAATATTTACCATGAATCAATGAATGGAATTAAATTCAAAAATAAATATGTCAATGAATATTAAATTCTATAAATTCACATAAAGTAATATGATCAGTAAAAAAACAAGGTTAATTTTTAGCATCAAAATCATTAATATTAATATAGTATTGTTGAGACAATACATGCCCAAAAATCTATCCCTTTTTATGATCACAAAAACCATAACATAAATTAAAAGAGATATATTAATTGTAACAAAAAATAAAATAATATTTTAAAAATATAGATTATTTTAGTGTTATTTGAAAAATTATTTTTTACAGTATTGTTTTGGTGAATTGATGATAGAAACTTTTAGTTTAAGAATGTTGTGTTTACCTAATTTTCTCCAAAATTTTATAAGATAAAAAATAAATTAGATGAAACTCGATTAAAACACATTAAATGTTGCACGTAACTGTAAATGAATTTCAAATTCAACTTTATAGAAAAATGAAACATCTTTTTTGACTGTATAATTTAATATATATAAATATAAATAGGAATAAAATAAATATAAGTTATCCAGAACAATTGTTTATGAATATAATAAATAATTTTGGCTTATAATAGGTTAAATATAAGGGTTGGATGAAGGTGAAAGGGTTGGGTTAAGGGTTCTAATAAAACGAGAATATCTAGAATAAGTTCATTCAATTATTTCTTCTACTATATTAAACTTTTATTAATATTTTTATCCAAGTGCCTCATAAAAATATTCTATTCTTGACAAATATTCACACTTTCATCCAAATTGAATTTGATATATTCATGAATTGTTTCCATGGAATGAGAAGACTATGATATAATTGATCAAAACTTATTTAGAAGAGTCCTTATGGTTTGATCCTCAAAAGTGAGATTCCCAATATGATCTATCTAGTTGTCAAATAAAACATTGAGAGGAGGGGCACTGTCACAGTGAAGAGTATGATTTTGTTCATTGAAACTAGACATTACGAAAGTAATTTCTTTAAAAATTATTATTATATCTAGTTAAGGTTTTGGTGTTGAAGTAGAAGATTTAGATTTAGTGTCACTACTTCTGATTGATTCAAATTGGGTGACCAAATAATATTTTAAATCATAAAAATCTAATATTGAAATAGTTTCTTCCTGAATCTTTTCAGTTTTTCTAGAAATTTCTATATAGAAGGCATCAAAATATCTCCTTGAAATATAATTTTCTCTATGATTATTCATTTGAGTCTAAATGGTTTCTAATTATTATTTGGGAATAGTTGAACATATTAAATCATCAAAAAAATTTCTTACAGCCTCTAACTATCCTTCAAAACGTTAATTTTATTATCTGAATTTTTTGAACTGAAAAAAACCTATAATTCTATTTTACAATGAATATAAATATTATGTTTCATGATTTTTAGATGGTTTACCTTCTATCAACCATATAAAATGATGTTTCATTACAAGACTAATTATGTTTAGTAAATTCAATACCAAGAACCTCTATGATTTTATTAGGTTCAAAGGTTTCCTAGTCCATGGAATCAGCTATAAATGAAATTTATTGATTCCAGATTAATCTTGTAGAAGTATCCACTAATTATTTCTCTTTCCCATTTACTTGATCATTTTATTGATCTATTTATTCCTTATGATTCAGATGAATATTATTTTCTTTAAGAGTGGGAGCCTCTTTCTCTTATTTGTTTTCTAGTTGATTTTTTAGAGGAGAAACTTCACGAGCTATAGTAACCTCTAAATGAGGTTCTTGAATTGTGGTTTTCTGAACTATAGGTTAATCCCAATTTCTAGCCTAAATGACACATGCCTTAGTATTTGGTTCATATAAATTTTATTTGAGATGTTTAGGGTCATCTCTTATAGTTCCTAATATAGAGAAAATGTGTCTGATTTGACATCTCTTTGGTTAAACTTCATCACATATTCTTGATTAATTCTTCTTGAATATCGATCACAATAGAATCTCCCAAAATTCATTTCTCCCCCACAACAGTAGGTCTAGGTACTTGTTGTTTTTCTACACCAATATGTAATATCATTCCTTATTTTATACTCCATAAGTATTGTATTTTTTCTTAAGTTACCAACATTGATAATATTTATGTGATGAAATTTTTAGTTTATTTAAATATATATAATCAGGATTCTTGATGAAGAATCATTGAAATTATTATTCCATGTGGATAAAAAATACATCCCTTCATTTTCTTGGAAATATTGGTACATGTCCCTTAATATTTACCTTGGTAAATTAAAAAATATATGACTCATCATAAAAAAAACATTACATACATATCTATATCAATAATACTCTTGAGTTTAGTAGTCTATGGAATTATAGATGATTGAATAAACTTGATCATTGCCTTCTAGTAAGTGGTAGGATCCTTAACAAACATTTTTGTTATCTGGGTAGAGCCAAAGAGAAACTATATACTATCCTCTAATTTATGTTCTTGGTTTCCTATTGATAACAGATCAAAATGAAAAACCCCTTCACGAGGACACATAAAAACATTTTCTATTTACTTCAAGGAGAATGAAAACTGTTATGATAAATCCTAGATACGATGACATCCTCTGTTTCACTGAAGCATTACTAAGAATTTATAAAAAACACTTTTACTTATACATTAATAATAAGGTGTGAATTTAATTCAAAAGGATACATTGTAGAACATGAATATCTAGATAATTATTATGAATAATATTTTTATGATTAATCCAAACAAATATTATGAACATACCTTGAAGAATTTTTCTGTAGGTAACACGTTTCATTATTCAACTTTTCTCACCATCTTATATCATCAAAATATTTATGAATATGAGATATTATGGTTTTATATTAGAGGGTTTTCTAAAGAGTATGAGAGATCAAGAAGATGAATGGTTTCAAATTATTAGGTTAAAAATAGAACATAGAGAGGAAGGGGTTTTGCTGTCAGTTTTTGGGGATTAATTCTAGTTTCTTGAGCCTATTATATAGTGTAATCATTATTTTTTTTTTGAAAAGACCCACTTTTTCAAAAATAAAAAAATTATGTTTTTATTTGTAGAGGGAAAAAAATAACTAGATGAATAAAAACATTTAATATTGTACCCACGGTTTCTAGTATATAACTCTTAATTAATGGTATTAATGGTTATAATGTTATTGGTGATGAATGAGAGAGTTGGGAGAACTTGGAATGATGTTTTGAGGCAAAGGGGAAGTCTCATGGGCAGCACACAATTTGTCTAACCATGTGGCCAAATAGTGAGTAGTGAAACTTTTGAGGCAGTGGATCCCGCATAGTTGGAGCACTGTTCGGGAGACCAAGTGGGGAGGCAGTGTGAGGGTCTATCGAGGTAGTGGCTAACACATGGTTAGTGCACGTTTTGTCAAACCATGTGAACTAACCATACATGAACTTAAATGAGATCCTAAAAATAAGATCTCACTCATTTTTGCCTCTAAATGGCTCGTTTTTTTCCTAACCGGACATAGCTCGAGATCACTCTCCCTTGAAGGTTGGAGATCCTCTCCCAAGCATTTTGGTGGAAATATGAAGGATTTCCTTGGAAAATAAAAGCCAGATTGTTGAGGTATGCGATCGTTCATCATCATTCTTAATCAAGTTCTTAGATATACTTCTTCTTTTCTGTTGGATTCTTAGATCTATTCTCATTATGGGTAGATCTAAGTGTGTGGATGCCAAATATTATGATATTTGGTATTTTTCTTGCTAGGAAAATAGATCTAAGGCAGGTTCTTGAATAATCAACCTGGTTTTCTTATGCGTTCTTCGTTCGTTGTGGTTTTCGTCAAAACCTTCAAGGTAGGATGATTCTTTCTTGACTCCACTTAGTAGAACTAATTGGAATGCCTTCAAATTGAGTCTGTGGTGTTGAATTGATTTTGATTTTTTTGTTGAACACTTGTTGGAATCCTTTTTGAGTGATGTTTGTAAAATCTAGAAAATTGGGGATTTTGAATGAGTGTTTTGGTTCTTAATTTTATAATAGAGATTTTAAAATGGGTTTTTTCTGGAATTGTGACAGATGGTTTGGATTAGATGTTTTCAATAAAAGGGAATGTTTTATTGAAGTGAAGTGTATGTTTTGAAATTGGTTTATTCTTTGGTTTTCAATAAAAGTATAGTTTTATTGAAATGATTTGAATTGGTTGAACACACTTTCTTTTTGTCATGATGGTTATCTATGTTCATGGGCATGTGGGACGGATAAGGGTTAGAGGTCTCCCCCATCATTAATGAGATGGATAAGGGTTAGGTGTCTCCCCCCATCAAAGGGTGCACGTGGGATAGATAAGGGTTAGGGGTCTCCCCCACCATTAATGGGATGGATAAAGGTTAGGGCTCTCCCCCATAAATTGGTTCACTAGGGATGACTTAGTGAAAGGATGACTCACCACTTGTGAGTATAGGGAGATCCAGGTTACATGAAAGGTTTGTTGTGAGGATTTATAAAATGAATTGGGTATGTCAATGGAATATTGAGAAATGGTTTTAAATCTTGTTTAGTTATTTTTCTGGAAAAATAACTTGTTGGAAAAATTGGTTTCAATTACAGCTGTATGCTTTTGGTTATAAATGGTTTTGGTAACTTGTTTATATTATGTTATAAACTATATTGATAAATTATTTTATATAAATTGTCTTATATAAATGTCACAAAATTTTCTATCCCAGTGGCCTGAGTAGGGATGTCATTGCGGAAAACCTACTGAGTTTTATACGCACCCCTTATTTGGAAATTTGGTGCTTTTGCAGATGCTATCTTCTGGGACAGGGGAAAAGTTAATGTATCACACATATTGAGCACCACCTCGTGATGTTTGGGCTGTTCAGTGATTTTGGAGCTTGAAGCTTGTGGAGAATGGAGTCTTGTGGTCTTTCGAGAGTCTTGTATCATTTATCCACTATGTACTTTGATACTTGGTTATTCTTCCACTGTTTAATACTTTGATATGGTTTTGAGATACCTGATGATTTTGGGTTGTCTTTCATTCATTAATGCATCATATAGTGAATGTTTGGTTATGGTTTGTAGGTTTATTGGTTTATATCTTAAAGGAAAAATAGTCCCCCGCTTGTATTTGTAACCCTTGGCATTTATTACCAGCCTTTGGCATCTTGGGGATGTCACTTAAGTCCTAGTAACGACTCATTGTACTCTCAAGCCAATGAGAATTGGTGGGTTGTCACAAATGGTATCATCTTTTTTGGTCACTACCGAACAAGTTGTCATCGATGTTCCTAGTTTTGGAGATGAAATCCCTTCTTCTCTATTCCTTGGGTTGGAAACTTAGAAAGGAGTAGGATTGTAAGAACTTGAAATATATAGAATAAAAGGATGCAGCTGACCCTTTTGGGATGAAATTCAAGTTACCAGGGAGTTGGGTAAATAAGTGTTTGGAGACACTCCAAGGATTTTTAAATCTCATTGTCATGGCTTTAGCCAATGAGACAAGCCTGACATGCATTATAGAAAAATGAATCCCCACTAGGAGTGTATATATCATTTCGAAAAATGATCATTTTTGATATGTATGGAATTGGTTTTCAAATGAATGATTTTGAAAAAGGGAATGATTACCATACTATGAAAATGGTTTAATTTTCTAATGCATATGAACTGGTTTAAAAAATAGTTGAATATGGTAAAAAGGATGTTTTGGAAAACAATGTTGTGACACTTGATTTGATAGAATTTGAAATTCTAATCCATCAGTTTCTAGAGAGTGTGATTGACAAAGTTTGTTGTTGGTTTAGAAAATGACACCTGGTAGGTGTCGTCGAAACCAACCCAAAGAAGCTACGGAGAATGTGATTGCACCTAAACCACAGGTGAACCAAGATTAGGTTCAGAGTATTTTCCAGGATTTTCATGTTATGGATACAGGGAACAAGAGGAATGAAGAAAGGCATGCGGATCATACCATCTAGTTCATGAAGCCGAATCCACAGAACTTTCAAGGTGATGCTGAACCTGAGAAGGCGAAGGTGTGGCTAAGTAGGATGAATCGTATCTTTGACTTCATTGGCACACCATCAGAGATCATAGTCATGTTGGCGATGTATATGCTCAAGGATCTTGCACGTTAGTGGTGGGATTCAGCGGTGCATGCTAAATTGGATGAAGGCCTTACATGGGAGGATTTTGAAGAATTGTTCAACAAAATATTCTATCCTCACACGTTCAAAATCCAGAAAATAATGGACTTCTTCAGCCTGAAACAAGAGAGACTCTCTGTCACAGTGTATGCGGCTAAGTTCATGAATTTAGTCTGTTTTTCACCAAAGGTTTCGGATTGTGCATCTTTGAAGGCACATATGTTCGAATCAGGGATAAGGTAAGAGATTTGATCGAAGATTGTGGTGCTCTGTATTTTGGATTATACAGAGATGTTGAATAGAGTGACTATTACTGAATGTGATATCTAGGGATTGATATTTGGAGGAATGATGATACCTACAAGAAATGGTGGGAACTCAACCATTGAGAACAAGAGGAAAAGGGAAACATATTTCCATAGTGCAAGTGGAAATCAGAACCAGATGGCTGGATCAGTAAATCTTCATCCATGACCCTAGATAAAAGAAGGTTGTTTTTAATGTGGTTCTATTGACTACATAAAGCAAGATTGTATGGCACAACCTAGATAATGTCATAATTGTAACAATATGGGACATCGTCACTGCTATTGTCTCAGTGCTCCACGGTCGGGTGCTCGAGACACTTCTCAACTGTCACAAGCATCATATGCATAAACTGGATAAGGAAAACAGAATTAGTCTCCACAATATAGCAGATCTAGCCATGGTTATTCTAGAAATACCATGACTCCTCAACTAGGCCATCCTTAGAAAGGAAACAAGGAGAACAATATAGTGAAGAAGAAATTGTATGGAACTGAGTAGATGATTGTCGACGATCAGGCTGGACCATCTATAGTGAGAGGTACAATTCATTTCAATTATACCTTTGTGCAAGTGTTGTTTGATACTAGTGAATCACATTCCTTCATTGCTTCTCATGCTGTTGACTTTCTATGTTTAAAACAATAAATGACGCCTTCTGTTTTGAAACTGAAAACTCCTCTTGGTGAAAGATAATGTCAAGACTTTCTGTGTACAGAATGTTCTATAACTGTTGATGGAGCTGAGTTAAAATGGGACTTCTCGATGTTAGATAAGGATGTCTATGATGTAATCCTGGGTATGGATTGGCTAACAACGTTCAAGTATAAAATCGACTGTTATAGGAGAAAAATTAGTTTCATGACCGAGGATGGTATCGAGCATCTCATTAGAGGAGAGAGGACTGTAAAGAATTGTGAAAAGAGATTCTTGGCATCAATGGTGGGAACGATATCTTACCAATTGGCAGAGTTGTCTTTGGAATCAATGGAAGAGATTGAGGAAAATAATTTTATAGCTGTTGTGGATCAATCTCCAGATGTCTTTCCCAAGAAATTCTCAGGGTTATCACCTTTAAGGGAAGTGGAGTTTTCAATTGATCTTCCTCTGGGGACCTGACCAATTTTCCTTCCATCTTATATGATGGGACCAGCAGAGTTATGGGAATTGATAGTGTAGTTAGAGGAGCTGGAAAGTAAAGGTTTCATTCGACCAAGTACGTCTCGATGGGCATCACCAGTTTTGTTCGTGAAGACGGATGATGGAACTCTTCAGAAATGTATTGATTATCATAATCATAACCATGTTATGATAAAGAATAGATATCCACTTCAACACATTGATGATCTATTCGATCAATTAAGGGGAGCTCAGTGGTTCTCCAAGATTGACTTGCGATCAGGATATCACCAATTGAGAGTTCGGAAAGACGATATTTTAAAGATAACTTTCATAAGTAGATATGTACACTATGAATATGTAGACATGGCTTTCGGTCTAACAAATTCACTATCAGTATTCATGGAATTGATGAATCAGATATTTCAATAATATATGGATTCTTTTTTTGTGGTGTTTGTGGACGACATTTTGGTCTATTCAAAGACAAGGTCTGATCATGAGGTGCACCTAGAAACAGTTTTACAAATCTCGAGAGATCATCATTTGTATGCCAAACTATCAAAGTGTGATTTTTGGATATAGGATGTACGTTTCCTTGGCCATGTAATTTCTGAGAAAGGTGTTTCTATTGATCCTAAAAAGATAGAAGCCATTATGTCTTGGCAACCATTGAAGAATGTGTTTGAGATACAAAGTTTTATTGGTCTAAATGGTTGCTACTGATGCTTTTTGCATGAATTATCATGAATATATTCACCAATGACAACTCTGAAAAAGAATAATTCTCCCTTACAATGGAAAAAAGTATGTCAGAAGTCATTCCAGGAACTGAATGTTCAGCTTACATCAACACCTATCTTGACCTTGCTAGAATCAGGATAGGGGTATGTGGTGTATTGTGATGCTTCAAGAATAGGGTTGGGTTGTGTTATCATGAAAAGAGATCATGTGTTTGATTATGGTTCAAGGTCTTTGAGGGTTCATGAGAATAACTACCCAACACATGCTTTGGAGTTAGCTGCAGTTGTCCATGCTTTGAAAACATGGAGATATTATGACTTTGCTGAGGAATTTACTGTGTTTATGGATCCCAAAAGATTGAAACAAATTTTCTCACATCAAGATTTGAATCTGAGGTAATGGTTGTGGATTGAGTATCTCCAAATGTTTGAATTTGACTTGATGTACGCATCAGGGAAAAGAAATTCGGCGGTGGATGCATTGAGTAGAAAGTCATATGCTCAGTTGGAAAAAGAAGCTTCAGATGAATGACAGTTGATGTCGGTCTTAGCGGACATGCATGTGGAATGTGAAGATTGTGGTGATTTTGCAATTTTATTTTCAGCTACACTTGTTCCTGATTTAGTAAAAATGATCAAAAAAGCACAAACATATGGTGGAAAATGTCCAGTTGTTATTTCAAAACTCAATCGTTGGGAGACCATCGATGACCGAAAACTTGATGGGGGTTTAGTTTTGAATTTCAGATATCAGATGGTTGTACCTATGGTTTTTTAGGAACAAATACTTCATTTTTACCACCATTCAAGATGGGTTGTACATCCAGGTACACAAAAGATGTATAAGGTGTTGAAGGAACAGTTTGGCGAAGCAGAATGAAAAGGAAGGTGGTTGAGTGTGTCTCGTGGTTCTCAACTTGTCAGTAGGTTAAAGCAAATAATTAAAGAACATCTAGTATGTTAAAATATTTTCCCATCCTAGTGTGGAAATGGGATCAAATAGCAATATATTTTCTAGGAAATATCCTTTTAGGTTCTTATATCTCATGTTCTTCTATAGTGGATTGAATTTATTCTCATTTATTTTAAAAACTAGTCCTCATTTTTTTGAGTTTCATTTTGTAAAAATAGTTGATAATTTGATCTATTTGATATTTTTTTAATTAAAGTGGAAGTTTCATCAAACATTACATGAACTAATTCTTCAACAATTATTAAGTTTCTATTAAACACTCTATAGGAATTAGAATTATTAGAATATCCTAGAAACATTTATTCATCATCCTTTGGATCAAAGTTTCCATGGGTTTCCTTAGTATTCAAATATTTACACTATACATCCAAATTCTTCAAAATACATTATATTAGGTTTTATTTTATTCCAAATTTCATATTTTTTTATCTCTAATAATGGATTTTATAAAAAAATCTATTCATGATATATATGAGGCTATTTTTATAGACATTTTCTAGAAATAGGTATGAAGGTAGTATTCATTAAACAAATTCCTTTCCATTTTTGGAATAATACTATTTCTTATTTCAAAATTTCCATTTTGTTGAGGTCGTATTTATGTGTAGAATGTGTTTTTAATACCTAAGTTGGAGAAAAAAGAATTCAATTCTTGATTACAAAATTCTCCACCATGATCCCTTCATAATGAATTTATTTTAAAATCTTTGTCATTTCGAAAAAATTTTCAAAATATTTAGAAAAATGAATACTTTGATTTGATGTTTTAGAAAATAATCCTAAGTAAATCTTGAAAATCATCAACTAAAACATAAAATTATAATTTTCCATCCAGACATGCTTCCCAAGATGGTTAAAATAAATCCATATGGATGGGTTTTAATGGATTATATGTAATAATATTTTCAATTAATTTGAATGATGTTTTGTTTTTTCTTCCAATTTTACTTGCATCACAAAATCTATCATTATCAAACATAAGACCAGAAAAATAAAAAAAATATTATTTCTTTGAAAATTTGTACAAAAAATAAGAATTGAAATGTTCATGCCTCTTATGATATATCCATGACCCATTTTCTTCGTATTTTAATAATTTTCGTTCCATTTAAACAAGGAATTAAGATATAGAGTATAAACATTTTCTATTCTTGGTGCTCTAAATTTATGAAGATTATCTTTGAAAACTGAGTAAGTATTGTTAGATAAATATATATAAAATCCATCATCACAATGTTCTGAAATATATATCAGGTTGTGCCTACTCCCTTATACATACAACACAAGGTTGATCGCGATAGTATTTAGGTCTCCAATGGTTCCAACTCCAAGTCAATTTCTTTATGTATTATCTCTAAAGGTGACTAGACATCCATCTATTTGTGTTAGTGTATGAAAATTGGAAGTGTCTCCACACATGTGTCTGGAGTAGTCATTGTACATATAACATATAAATATTTTATTCCTATGGTATTTTTCCTACAAAATCATTTAAACAAATATATATTTTTTTACCCATATTTTCTTGGGTACAATAATTTTCACAAGAACACCTCTGGGTATCCAGATTTTTCTTATTTTTTCAAAAAATTATATTACATGATTCATACATGTTTTTGGAATTAAAAATATTTTTAATACCACTTATTTGAGGATTATTTAAATACAACCTGTTAGTTTAATGTTTCTTCTTTTCACTATAGAATCAGGTTGATTTTTTAGAACACTGAACAACGTAATTTTTGTATAAATTTTTTTTATCCCTTTATTCCTATTCTATATTTTTAATTTTTAATAACATTCTTTAAAAGAATATAATTTAGTTATTTTTCTCCTTAGTTAAAATACCAACATCACTTTTATATGATTCTACATAATTATGTAATTCTTTTTAGTTTATTTTCCTATTCATTACTATTTGATGTATTTTTATTATATTTTAATTTTAGTTCTTGATGTTGTTTTAACATTATATGATTTTTATTTAAAAAATCATTATGAATATTTTCTAGAGACTTGTTCTTCTTTTCTAAATATTCGTATTTATCTTCTAGCATTGAGCAGTAAGAATCCAATTTAATATTTGAGCAGCTATTAGAGTTAGAGGTATAAGAGTAACAGTGGTGTACCTCATCTTCTTCCTTATCCACAAATAAAATATTTTCTTTTATATTTTGTGAATATATTTCTAAATCAGATTTTTTAGATCTAGTATAGTATTCATATACACTAAAATAAGATTTCATAAGACTTTTCCATTTTTTTCGTAATCAATATTTTTATGATTCTTCTTTTCTATTTTCCTTCTTTTTTCCATTATTTGGTGTAAATCCTGTCTGATATGACCCCTCTTCTTCCATTCATGTAATATAACTTCTTTGGATCCTTTATCATTATTTTTGATGGATTTTATGGTTCCTCTCTTCTTCTTGTATAATTTGGTAAAATGTTTTGCTACATAATCCATTTCCATATCAGAATTTGAGTAGTCTAAATATTTTTCAATTTTGAATTTTTCATTTTATTTTTATTCATTCTTCTTAGAGGTTAACTTAAGAGAATAATATTCCATTTTTAAATTTTTAGAACTTCTGCTTCATCTTTCATTTATACTTCGTACATAATTAGTGTTAAAAATAATTCCCTTATAGTCAAATTTTTGGTAGGCAATGATTGTTGAATAGCTGCTGATATCACATTACACATGGAGGGTAGTAATCTAAGTATATTCAGATCTTGCTCTGATTAAATAATTGGATCTAACAAGTTAGTGTATTTTTTACAATTTCTTTCAATCACCCATTAATTTTTGTCATTCTTTCATCATAATATATCCTAAACTTGTTAAGATATAGCTTTGTAGTAGCAGACCCCATTTTTATGATATTATATATTCATTAATATGAAAAAACAATTATCTACAAAATTTCATAGGATGTAGGGAATTGTGATACTCTTTTTAATTCATCAGGTCTAAGTCCCCAAATAATGGGATTATTGGCTTTGATTTGGTTTCACACTCAACTTCTATTGTAGCATCTCCGGCCTTTGGTTTCTCATGAATTTTGAATGGAGTGATGATATTTATATTCACATTAAATCCCAAAATCTTTAGGTAGATTATCATGCATGATTTCCATTATCCATAGTTGTCAACATTACAGTATAGAGCATGAATCATAGACATACCTTCTCTCATATCGGCCATTGACATCTTCTCTTTGTATGGTCCTTATCCTCTTAAGATTTCTAGAACTTTATCTATATTATCAAAACGATCACCTTAGATACCAATTTTTATGTTTGAAGAATAAAAAGGTACACAAGAGGGAGTATTGTGTATTTTAAATAATCGTTGACAAATTTTGGAGTTCAGCTCTCTTTATGATTTATGCAGATATGAAGAATTATCTTATTTAAGTTATATGAGTAGCTGAAAAATAATAAATAAGAACAAAACTATTTTTAAAGTGGTTCGGGGTGTAAAGATACCCTAGTCCACTCCACCAATGCTATCTCTCTGAGATTGGTTATTTTCAGTAGAAAGGTCCTCTTATCACACGACCTTCTACCAATAACCGAGTGTAGGTTGTTAAAACCTTACAATAAGTCTAAACAGAGCCATATGGTTCTTTTATAGGGGACTGGGTTTTCAAAATAATAGTGTAAGAATCCATCACTTAATAATGACTGAGTGAAAGCATTCAAAACTCCAATAAATCAAAAGAGTGTGACTAGTTGAATCAAGAGAGGATTGATCAAATTTAGAGTAATAACTGACAGAATAAAAATATTCTTTTTAAATATGAAATTTTTTATGTAATAATAGATTAGAATAGATCTTGGTTGCTAAGGATCTTCAATAAGAATAAAAAAATGAAAAATAGTTATTATTGTAGTACAATGTTGAAATAAGTATTTTCAAAATGTATCGTATTCATTAAATAACATAATCATTCAATCTCTACAACTATTTAGTATTTAAAATATATTCAAAAATATGTAGTTTTATATCACATGTATTGTATATCTCCAAAAACAAAATCTTCAAGTCATATATATATAACACACATATTTCTATCAGTATGAAGAAATCATAGAATGTCTCTTAAAAGATCACATATATTAAAATTTAAATCATTCAGGTGAGTTACAAATTCCTTTTGGAATAGGAAATGATTTACTACATTGAATAAAAAAATTTAACACACTAATATCAGCCTTTTAATCAGTTATAAAAATATAATTTAATAGATATTCACTTTCTTCATGATCATTGCATAAATATCTGACAATATTTGAGATTAAAAAACTCTACCATTAAAGAGTCAAATGTAGTGTCCCTTCATGTGATAAAAAATACCAAATTTTGGGTTGCAAACCTAGGGTTATTAACCAATATAAGTTTGATGTACCATACTTTTGTGTCCCTAATAATAGGGTTTCTTACTTATGTAGGGTTGTATATACATATGTTACCTTTTTTCAAATGTAAGTTTCAATCCAAAAATTGGGTTACATAATAATAAATTTTCAAAAATGTAGGGTACATGATCCATATGTTTTGTTTAGAAGTAGGGTTGATTTTATATGATATGATTTCACATGTATGGTATGAATAGTATTTCCAGAATACTTTGAAAAATGTTCTGAATAATCTAATGAACATTCTCATGGATGAATGACTTGAATATAATTCCAAAAAAAATATTTCAATTAATATTATTTGTTGGAAATTAAATTTTGTAATGTCACCAGTAAAATAGAAAACAGTATTTGTGAGCATATAAATCAATAATATTTATAGATTATTATTGATACAATACATTCCCAACACCTAAAGGCATCATGAATCATGTAAGGGCAATAGGAAATTCAAATACTTCTGTAAGGGTAACCTTGAGCTTGTATAAGTGTAAAAATAAACTCTATATAAATGTACATAAAACAACACATAATGGTGATCCATGATTTAAAATTTATACATAAGGGTATATGAAAACTTGCATAATGGTAAAATATTGGGATTATAAGGGTAATAAGAATAAATAATTTATAAATTAATGGATAAAGTAGGAATTACATAAGTGTAAATGAATATCTTATATAAGGTTAAATAAAAAATAATAAAGCATGCATAAAGGTATAGAATATCACATGTACATGTAAGGATAATTTAATGAAGTTTACATAATGCTAAAAATAATTCTATGAAAATTAATATTTCACATGTTTTACCGAAATAAAATAATATATAACAATAGGAATAATAAAAATTAATGATGAAATAATTGATAAATAGTTAAATTTAAAAAATTATTATTATGAATAAAAATAATATTTTAAATTATCAAAACAATAAATAAATATTTTTATCTAGAGTTTATGAATAAAAATGTTAAAAACCCATGTCCTCAGCAAATATTCTTGACACTTATTTCATTAACTATTTAGAATAAACACATAATTACTCTATGACTGTATTATTCTAATGTAATGATTTTATTACAATAAATATATTGAGATATCATCATTCATATATATGGAATGGATAAATCCTTCCTCCAGTTATTCTATAATAACATGTTGTTCATGATTCACCCTAATAACACAACTTCCAGTGGACATTTGGTATCACTATATTGGTCAATAAATCTATCTGAATGAGTCATTAATTTCATTAATAATAATCTTGATGTCTAATGAAAATTACACAGACTAGACAACATTATTATCTAATGACACATAAACATAAAAAATTATTATTATCATATCCCTTCTCAAAATCTCCCATCCTAGATATTACCAATTTTAAAATTCATATGTTGAAGTATTTTTCTTTCTTATTAGTACTCACGCATAAGATTCAACATAATATATTCCCTATCAAATAATTTTATCAAAATGTGGAACTAGGTTTTATAATATCATCATATAATTTCAATATTATCATCATAGCGAGGAACTATTATTCCATTTTAAATGTGACATATACACTAAGAAATTATTGCGTTATAGTCATAAATAAAAATTAATAAAAATTAATAGGATTTTTAATTATTATTCAAATAATTTAATATACATGTAATCCAAAAAATATAGGTTTCTTTAGACCCCCAACCGAAATAGACCCCCATAAGGAATAGATGCAACTTCTAATGAATTTCTATCTGGAAAAAGATAGATGATGTTCATGTCTCTGATTATTTAATGTAACTCCCCGACCCAAAATCCCAGAGTTGGTGCATTATTACGTATCATTGGATTGATCACAAACGATCAAGTCTCGAAAGACTGATTAATTTAGTTGACTTAGATGTACTAGATACATTCATAAGGTTTACATTAAATCATAAAATGGAAAAATACAACAACATTGTTTCCAAAGACAAAACTAAGATCCTATAGACTATATCTGCAGGTCAGTCATAATATACTTCATCGCATCTTGGAAAAAATAAAACATAGAAAGGGGTGAGCTCAGATGCTCAGTAAGGATAACAATATAGAGAAAATTTTCATAAATAAGCATAAACATTTAAGTCAATGTATAAAACTAAAACAAAAGCCTTTTCAACATAAAATTCATCATAATATGGAAAATATAAATCAAAATAAATCTATTTACATACTCACAAGAATATTCTAGTAGTAGAATATTCACATGAAATATAAATAGCCACTTTCATAATTACGGTGTCCATAATGCCAAACTTTTATAACCACATAGTTAAGGAATTGTGCCAATAATACAAAACATATTTTGTCAAGGGATTGTTCCAAGACACTAGTTTGTATCAAGAGACCTACCTATGCATCGAGGAGATATAACTGGCTCCACCCGTCACTTACTAAGTCCGATGCATTCCTCTTATGAAAAGGTTTAAACAGAACATAAACATTCGTATTAAAACTGGTATATGAAATGTCAATAATTTATCCATAAACCGTGAATGGAATGAAATAAAACATCCATAGTCAAACATATCACAAAACTTTCAATACATTATGGATGTTTTGTATCATAACAAATCAACTTCAAACAAACTTAAAATCCATGAAATCAAAACATTTTTAGAGAAATACCTTTTTCTATTTTAAAATCATTTAAATGTCACATAATTATAAAAGAAATAATTTATTTTTGAAAATATTATTATAAGATTGTAAGGGAATCTTTAAAGATGTTATAACGGTGGAAAATAGCCACACCCTCCATATAAGATAAAAAAACATTCTTACCTTAATTTTCTCAAAAAGGTCATAAGGTACCTTGTTTGGAAAACGACGGAAAGATTCATTTCAAAAAATTATATAAAAATTCAAACAAGGATATAAATGACTTTAACTATATTCTAGTAAATAGTAAAAATGTTTTGGAATACATTTTTAGGATACATGGATGTGGATGATAAAGAGGTCCTAGTAGATACTTACATAAAACAACCTCGGATAATAAAAAGATTGTGAAATTAACCCTTACCTTATAATTTTACTTTGGTCGAGGGTAGGTTAAACTCTTGTATAATGGTGAAATAATTGTTATTAAATTTTTCAAAAACCATATACATTAAAATGATACCATATATGATCTTTTAACATTGCTTTGTTAATAATATCTTTGTATTATCGTAGTTTTGGGTGTTAACTGATTCATTTTCTTTTATATGATTTATTACGTAAGTAATGTTTGTTATGTATAGGATGTATCTTATTCATATTCAGAATTATATTAAGTCTTTATACATTATTTTTATTCATCTAGGGAAAATTAGTCTTGAATGGATACTATGGGGAATGAATCTCATCGCGTTCGTGGATATGGTAATCTGTACGTACGCACGAGTGACAATCTCATTATATTGATGGTGAAATAGTTTATAATTGGATGGTATATCATATATACAGACTAATTATCATGTTATATTTATTATTTACATTATTTATACTCATTTTTATACCCATCCAATTAATTATGTCTTTGAATAAAAAACTACACCACGACGTGTAGACGGTAAGCCGTACCTACACACTTATGGTGACTTTGTCATTCATATGATGGATAGAATAATAAATATGGTTGCAAAATATTTATAATTACATCAAAATATATAGAATATACTTGATTAATTATTTTAGAATGGAAACAACAAATAACGAATAAGTGGAAGAAGAAAGGAAGTGGAAAGAGGTGATGAAATATTTACCTCTTATTTGGGTTCTTCCTTTTGATTTGTTCAAAAGGGATCCTTAGGATGGCTTTCTGACTAAAGTAAGGCCTCTATGATTAAGGTAGGATAGTTGAGAGGGTATTTGGGCAGGGGTTTTTTGATCCAAATGGCTTTGAAGGTGTGAATTAGAGATAAGGGGAGTGCCCTTTTATAAGAGGGGTGAGGGGAACCTTTGGAAAAGCTAGAAATATTATTTTATAATAAAATCATTTTAGGATTATAATGGCTCCAAAACGATTTATTTAAAGTATATGGTGTGTATGGTTCAAAAACCACTCAACCAATACGTTTTAGATAGTTTTGAGTCACTATATTAACTTTATCATTTAGATTTAACTCTTAGTTAAATAGTTTTACATTCAGGATGTCTCTTTGTATTTTTATATTATATGGTTAATAAACTTACTATAAACTTCCAAGAGAACCCCTAGTGGTTAATTAATGATATAAATATCATTATATAAGTCTTTTGGCCAAAACGTAGATTTTTAGGAATAGAATATCAATTAATAATATAATATTTGTTTTAAAAACTCTTTTATGTCAATTTTGACTCTATTTGGTATTTTGTTTTTTCTAAATTTATAACAGCATTATTACTTCAAAATAAATTCATTAACCAACCCTAAAAAGTAATATTAACATATAAAATTAGTGTAATTAATAAAAGGTCTCAAATTACATTTATTTGGATATTTATAATATCAATTATTTTAATATTTTATTAATTAGGTAATTACTACGTCATCAATGTGTCATAAATAAATTTAATTATTTAATGTCTAAAAATAATAAATAAAATACCATTATGTAATAAATTGTTATATATTTCTAATGAATATTTATAGTCTAACTTATCTTATGTGTAACCCAATATTAAAAATGGTTTTGTTATTAAACTTTGAATTTAACACTTGTAACTCTTCTTTGATTTAAATAATAATAAATGTCATAATCTAATCCAAGTGGACATAAAGGGCCATATTTTATTCCTAAGGTTGTTTTTGGTCGAATTACACTTATCCAATAGAATTAGGACATGTGTTAGGGTAATAATAATGTAATTTTTACCATTAATTACCCTATTTACTTTTAACTGTGGAAAATAAAAGTAAAAAAGTTACTATTAACCAAAAATTATTTTCATCTCATTGAACCAAATTTTACTTACTGATATCCACTGTGTCTCTTATATTTTTGAAATTAAACTCACAGAAGTGGTAAAATTATGTTTTATGTAAATTCGGAAATGCTCCTAGGAGGTGGTAAAAGACGGTAAAAAGTTCAATAAAATTTGTATATATCTAAAATTATTATAAAATGACTCCAATGAATTACATTGAAATTATATAGGTATTATGTATCTATTTTGACATAAAATAAATTTAAATAAAATAAATAATAATTTAAATAATAATTCGGTTTTAAACTATAACTTATTGTTTTTCACTATTCATAAAAAATTGGAAGTTTTCAGAAAAATACCAAAAATTCACCCTATGCTAATTTTGATATGCCAAATCCAAAAATGAAGTCCATTTTGAAAGATAAATTTATAAAATTTCAAAAAGTGTATTTCTATTCATAATGACTGTTTTGATTGGTTGTGGTGTGTTAGAACTTGAAGTTGCATACAACACAATCTACTGTATGATTCAAAGAGTAGTGTACCATGGATGATTGGGGTGTTACATTTAAGGCTTTAGTCAAGGGGGTCCACCATGTTATCTTCTTTTGATATTCTTCTTGCTAAAACATCATTTCTCGATGGAAAATATCATAGGATATTATATTTTTCAACGTATTTGTGTCAGCTACAGATGTTTCATTGGCTCCTTTGAATTATCCACTACTGTAGTATTATGAAAATTGATTTTGATAGGGTCATTACTATAGGGTAGCACGTTAGGAACATGTATGATGTTCTGTATCTAGGATTATTATTTATTTACCTCAAAAGAAAACAAATACTCAGAATATACATTAAAATAAGTAACCCTCATGTTTTTATCTCTTTATTCTCACAAAAAATCCATTGAGGGTAAATATGTATCCCACCATTTATTTAAGATAATATTTTTATATATAGATACTAGAATTTTCATATCCTCTAATTAATTATTCTCTATTTCCTATATTGACGAAGAGCTTATATTTAGTTCATCTCATATACTTAAAGATACTCTTGACATCCAAAAAAGAGGTCACCTAAATCATCTTAATTTCATCCTTATGTACATAAGGAATAATTGAAATCTAGCCTAGTACATAGCATAATATACATAAATTAAAAAATCATTGATGCATATGGAGTAATTTTCATTATTTTCCATTCTTTATTTTTCTAAGGTACCATTTTAATAGAAATTTGAATTCCATGTGTCATTTGAAAAAAATTCTATCATGGAGTTTTGATGTACATGGATTTTGCAGGTATTTGTATAATTTTCCAACTTAGTTTTAATTAATTAGTTTAACCATTTTTTATATTTTTATTTTATTTTTGTAGCTCTATAGTGGTATAGAAATTTTGATAATTTTTAGTTAATGTATATACTTATATTAGTAATTTAGTATTTTTATTAGTTATATTAATTTTATATATTATATTTAACACTATTATTATTATTAGCTTCTCTAGTTTAGTTTATTATATTAATTCTTATCATATTTATATATTTTATTTCTCTATTTATATTTTATTTTATTTCATTATTTTATTTTTTTAATAAAATAGTTATTATTATTATTTTATTATTATATTTAATAGTAGTGTTATATTTAATTTCATGTGCATAAGTAAATAAATAAATATATGTAGTTATGTATGAATATGTATATGTATTTGAATTCTTATTACTATTTATTATTATTATTATTATTATTATTATTTAACTTTTTAAAAGTAAGATTTAATTTTTAAATTTGAATTTTAATTTAACTTGTTTTTATTTTTCATTTTTTTTCTCTTCACTATCTAACCAACCCCCTCCCCTTTTTCGTTTTCTCTTTCCAATCTCCCACTTATCCCTCCATGCCAACCCACCTCCCTTTGACCATTTCTCCAACTTTTTCCGCAACCTCCACCCTCTCCCACATCACCCCTCTACCCCCCTCTCATCTTCCCTCTCCACTCACTTTTCCAACCCCCATATCTCTACTCAAACACCCCCTGAAATCCGATCTCCCAGATACCTGAGACCTCACTCCCCTCAACCAGTGGCCTCCTCTCTGCAATCCCCCAATTCCCCTCATCCCCATGCTCTCCCTCACCTGTTCACCTGTTCACCCACCTGCCCCCTTATTCCCTTGATCCCCTTCCTCAAATCGCCGGCGCCACACACCCGACTTCCCTAACTTGCTGGACCCGCCACCCCACCTTCCTTCCCCTATTACGTAGGTACAAAATAGGACACCATCAACACGTGCATCCTCGCCTGCTCAATGCAACAGTCAGTGACCACGCGTTCTTCATTACAGAAGTGCATTGGTGGTTCAGGTGCATCACTAATGTGCACAACGATTTTCTTGGACTTCTGTAGATTGACGTAGCATGAAAAAAGTGTGAGAAGATCAGATCATATTTTCAGCAACACAGTGGTTTGATTCAGGTGTGGTGTCACCGACTACACAGAGCAGAGAAATGGTTATTATTATGTGATTCTTGACGGTATCTCGCGGTGACCACAACAATGACATGAGCATGATGATATATTCAATTTATTATTTTATGTGTTGTGTCGTCATGATGGTAGGCTAATCCTTTTTGTGTCGGAGTTGTGACGAAAGTGACAGTAATGAATGTCTTTAATTCAGTCCTATGTTTGATTTCCTTTGGAATTAATTTCAATTGGATGTTTCCTTAAATAATTGTATCTACGTTTAAATTATTTGTCATTTGGGCTCTGCACACATGCGTTGGTGCCCGTTTGTTTGATACCTAATAAGTAATCACAAATGGGAGTTCATCAGAGAATTTATTTATCTGGAATTCGATCAAGCGTGTGAGCAAATTCTGAATAAATAAATATATTAGATGAAAAATTAATATTTTGTGTGTGAGCTTCTTCAAAAATGTGTGAGTGATACTGAATAATTGATCTCGTGTGAGCGAACCCGACACAGGTAGATACTTCGACTTTTTGAGAAACAGGTCGTCGTATTTTACTAATTGATTCAGTTCTATGATAATGTGAAAATTATTCTTCAGGACAGAGAATGAAATGACGGGTATTTTTTGTAAACATTAGAATACTGTCTAACATCAGAGAATGAGACTAGATAGTATTTTGATTAAATTTGGAATTAGTGATACTTGAACAAATAAATATTCAAATGTGGGAATTAAATAATTGACATTTCATGCACTTGAACGAACGTCATGACTTCGACACTTCCATCTATACCAGTATCTTTCATAGTTTAGTTCACTTAGATAGTTTTCGTTAATTTAAATAGACATTTTTAAAATAGTCATTAAGTTTTTAGATCTTAGTTGTTAATCACACATGAAAATCCCATCTGCCTGAACATTCCTCCAAAAGGACATTTCTAGTGTCTAGCCACATTCTCTTTGTGGTTCAACCCTGCTCCCCACTTCTACAGTAGTTAGTAGGTAAATAAATATTGAAAATTTTCAAGCATTGAGACGCGCGTGCCAAATTTCTGGCACCATTTCCAGGGAGAACAGTATCATTAGGAGTTCCTTTAAAAGAGTGATTTAGGTCAAAATTTTTTTAAAAAAAACTACACCAAAAAAAAAATAGTTTACTACTCTGGGAATTTTTCATTGCAAGAATTTTAAAGACATCCACAAGTTCAGAATGACGTGGACCGCACCACATAATTAAAACCAGTACCCACCCAATGTAGCCCCAACTCAATGTATGACGTATAATGATTCACCACAAATGAGCTATCCTGGTAATCCCATTTATTTCAATGATCTTTATTCATGTCTATGCTATGATCCATATGAGAATATTTCTCCATGATATGAAACAAATCCTTATACATTTGTTAATCATTTTCAAAGTCAATGAATTCCTAGAAATTTAGAACTTGATAATTCATGTCAAACAAATTATTCAATAATTGATAACATGTTGCATTATGCTATCACTGAGACAAATCGGAGGTTTGAACGTCAAGATGAAAAAAATGAAAGAAATATCTCGAAAATTAATTTAAGAATTTAATAAATCAATTGAATCATATTTCTGAACTATCTGAATCATTACCACTTGATTATCCAATTCAAAACAATTCTTTTGAGGAGAGTGTGATAGAGGTTCCATTTGAACAACATCCATGTCCCGATTCTGATAATGAGATTGATCTGCCTTCTTATCATACAATTGATGAATCCCCTCCATCACAATGTAATTATTCTAATCTAATCACATTTCAAGAATACAATAGCTTAATATTCCACCCTGTTGAACATAATGGTCCCACAAAAAATGTGATTTCATGTCCTTCTATGAGTTCACAACCCAGCCATCCGAAAGTGAAAAAGAACACATTTAATTTCTATCAAATTAAACCTCTTGAGGATGAAGAGGACATTGAACTAGGACCATTCATTACCATGATAGATTCATAATTTAACCGAGAGACAATAGATTGACACACTCAAGAGGACATCACTTAAAATGACATTAAATCACCTATTTCTAAAAATCTATGTCAGTCCGAAACATTTTCTAAAATTGAGACATATGATACTTTTTTGGAGTTGGAGAATCAATCAGCATTGGTGGTAGAAAACACTCATAATTATCTAGAAACAATGGAAGAATGGGATTTCTTGTAGGATCATGAGTTCGTGGTGGCACATGTGCCTACAAGGAAATATTATGAGGGTGGTATAGAAGAAAATATTGAAAAATATGTCATTCTTGACACAATAGAGTCATCTTCTCCAATTGATCCTATGACACTTGCTATATATGTTGAGGTTAAAAAAACTTCACTTGAAATACCCACATATGATAACAACATTGTTGACCTTGACACAATCAATGAAACTATCGAGCATGAATTGAGTTGGAAACTAGTATATTTCCCTATGCTAGTGGTTGGGTGTGAACAAGAATTGGGATACATCATCAACCCAGATACTACATTCAAGGATGTGATGGATATAATACAACCACTTAAAGAGTCTGGTAAAGACATTTTTTCACCTATGCACATTCAAAGAGGTAATATTCTTGATCCTTCCATTAAAGGCCTTTTCCCAAAATTCAATTATTTGATGAGTCTTTCTACAGGTGAGGTATATTCGTTCTCTTGTGATTTGGAATATTTTCATTTCATTCCACACATCCATTATTCAAAAAAACTTCCATTGAGATTTTGTGCAGCTTATAAGATAAATTCATCTTCATTGAATGGATTCCACAAATCTACTAAAAAAGAAGGAGATGCATGGTTTACATTTCCATTAGAGCCTGGTGAAGTTTCAATATTTCCTGGCTGAAGACGAAGTAAAATTACCACTCAATGGGAGGCAAAACATCAATGGTTTTTTTTCTTTTCACTATATATAATTTCATTTCATATAGTTTTATTTTAAATAAAATGGCATGCATTTATAAAAATCTATTTTCTCCCGACTCTGTAGTGGGTTTAGATTCATCATAAATATTTTTATCATCAACATTATTTTGATTATGGTGTGGCTTCTTTTATATGATGTGAGTATGTGCTGTCAATGTATAGGTTTTATAGGTATACCATTTCTGGAGATTCATCAGATACAAACAGCCTCTCTGCGTCTATATGCACTTACACAGGGAAGTGTTTTATTTTTTTCCATATTTTATGCTTTCAAAAACACCATGTAAACTAAAAAAAACAAGATTTTTTTTTTAAAAACTAACATTCTTGTCATTGATGAACCCAAATAAAAGCCATTGTATCTTTTTCACAGCACAATTGGGAACAAACCACTTGCGTCCCAAGGAAGTTTGATCACCTGATTCTTGTTTGGGATTCTTTTATCCTTGATCTCATGACTTAGATGATTGCTGATATTATTTCATGCTTCGAAAATATTTTTAATAAACTTGTATATTTTTTAGACACTTATTTTCACCCATGAGCATATGTGATGTCCAACATTATATTTCCATAACCGTGAGGACTCTGACCCCTTTTAAATCTTCTCTTATTTATATTTTTCTTGAGGGAATCTCTACCATGTTATGTCTTCTAGAACATTCCATGTTTTTCCATCAAAGTGATATGAATTTTTGAATGTTTCACTAAAATGATCAAGGCATTTGTTGATTATTTAGCCCCGTTGACCCAATGATCCACCCATGCAGTTTCTCCATCGTATAGCCCTTAGAATCCATGAATGAGCCTTTTAGGATGAGACCAAACTGATACCCTTCCCCACCCATTTCTTTAATTTCTGCATGATAATTTTCAATCCAAGTGTGGGGGATAGATTTACTCATGGAGAGGGTTCTTCGAGGGGTAGTGAGTCATTTGATGTACATGGATCGAAATTATCTCATACTGATCATATGAGTTATATTTCATAGTATCCACATTCATTGCATTTATTTTGATATGGGAATATATAATTCTTCGGGTTCCAATAATGGGTACATTGGTGGTCATTACGCGGTAACCCTCACCTTTGGGGATACCTATAAAAGTGATGATTCATTACTCCAAGAGCTAGGAAGTTTTCTATATGACCTACGTTCACTGATATGTTACAGTATATATACTACTTGTGTACCATTCTTTGGGATTACTGTCTGACATTTATTTCATGGGGTTTTACAGTTGACACTCAACTATTTTTCCTGACCATATTATTTCAGTGAGATCTGTCTTAAAAAAAGAGATAAATATTAGATTATCACATTCTTGGGGACAAATAGTGTTTTATGTGTGGCAGAGTGATAGTTTTTGGGAGGCATTTGGATTTACATTTATCATGCATTTATTTCAATATTCAACCCTCCTTTTGGCAAAAAAATTGTCACAATGTTTTTATGAACCACCATTCTGTAGCCTCAAAAACATTTGATCCTCATGTTATGTCCTTGAGATTGGTGAATTCTTTTGATTTCCACTTGTGGATATGTGAAATTCATGGAAAACCTATGGAAATCATGCATGTGTACAACAATTGAGTAAAACATTGATCATATATTTAGAGAGATGGGAGTGATGGAAAGGTAGGTCACATGATAAATGAGTGCACGTACTTGTTTTGAAAATAATACAAGTGGAAGAAAAATGGTTTTTGAAAATTGGAGTTTTAAATGAAGAATGATATTTTATGGGTAAAAGAGATTGAAAATTTTTGAAATTTTAATTTTGATGATTTAGTTTCTCTACGGGTCCACATGTGTTTTCTTTCTGATTGTTTTTTCCTGGAGTGAAGAAGTTTAAGTGTGGGGGATTTGATATACGTGGATTTTGAATGTATTTGTATAATTTTCCAACATAGATTTAATAAATTAGTATAACAATTTTTTATATTTTTAGTTTATTTTTGTAGCATTGTAGTGGTTTAGAAATTTTGATAATTTTTAGTTAATTTATATACTTATATTAGTAATTTAATATTTTTATTAGTTATATTAATTTTATATATTATATTTAACACTATTATTATTATTAGTTTTTCTAAATTTAGTTTAGTTTATTTTATTAATTATTATCTGTATGTATATATTTTATTTCTCTATTTATATTTTATTTTTTTCCATTATTTTGTTGTGTTAATAAAATAGATTTTTATTAGTTTATTATTATATTTAATAGTAGTGTTATATTTAATTGCATGTGCATAAATAAATAAATATATATATATATACAGGTATGTATGAATATGTATATGTATTTTAATCCTTATTATGATTTATTATTATTATTACTATATAACGTTTTAATAATAATATTTAATTTTTAAATATGAATTTAAATTTAAATTGTTTTTATTTTTTATTTTTTTCTCTCCACTATCTAACCAACCCCCTACCCTTTTCCCCCTTTCTATCTCTAATCTACCCCTTATCCCTCCATGCCACCCCACCTCCCTTTGACCATTTCTCCCACTTTTTCTTCAACATCCACCCTCTCCCATGTCACCCCTCTACTCCCCCTCTCATATTCTCTCTCCAATCACTTTTCGAACCCCCCATGTCTCCACTCACATGCACCCTGGAATCCAATCTCCCAGATACCTATGGCCTCACTCCCCTCAACCCACCCCCACCTCTCTCCAATCCCCAAATTCCATTCATCCCCATGCTCTCTCTCACCTGCTCACCTGTTCACCCAATTTCCCCCTTATTCCCCTGATCCCCTTCTTTAAATCGAAAGCGCCACAAACCCTGACTTACCTAACCCACTGTACCCACCACCCCACCTTCCTTCCCCCGTTACGCAGGTGCAAAACAGGACACCGTCAACACATGCATCCTCGGCTGCTCAGCGCAACAGTCAGCGCCCATGCCTTCTCCATTACATAAGCGCAGCGGTGGTTCAGGCGTATCATCGATGTGCGCAACGATTCTCTTGGACTTCCAGAGATTGATGTCACACTGAAAATGCATGCAATGATTGGATCATATTTTCAGCGATGTAGTGGTTTGATTCGGGTGTGGTGTCACCAACTGCACAGAGCGGAGTGATGGTTATTATTTTGCGATCGTTGACGACGTCTCGTAGTGACCACAACAATGACACGAGCATGGTGATATCTTCTATTTGTTGTTTTATGTGTTGTGACTTCATGATGGTAGAAAAATTATTTTTGTGTCATATATGTGATGAAATTTATGGTGAATGCATTCTTTAATTTATTCTTATTTTTGATTTCATTTAGAATTAATTTTAATTGGATGTTTATTTAATTAATTGTATATACATTTAAATTATTTTTCATTTGGGCTCTGCACACATGATTTGTTGACCGATTGTGTGATACCTAATAAGTAATCACAAATAGGAGTTCATCAAGGAATTTGTTTATCCGGAATTCGATCAAGAGCATGAGCGAATTCTGAATAAATAAATATATTAATTGAAAAATTAATATTTTGTGTCTACGCTTCTTCAAACTTGTGTGAGTGATACTGAATAAGTGATCTCATGTGAGCGAACCCGACGCAGGTAGATACTTTGACATTCTGAGAAACGGGTCGTCGTATTTCACCAACTGATTCAGAGCTATAATGACACAAACATTATTCTTCAGGACAGAGAATGAAATAACGGGTAATTTTTGTAAACATAAGAATACTGTATAACATCAGAGAACGAGACCAGATAGTATTTTGATTAAATTTGGAATTATTGATAATTTAATAAATAAATATTCAAATGTGGTAATTAAATAATTGACATTTCTTGCACTTGAATAGATGTCACGATTCTGACACATCCATCTACTTGAACATTCCTCCAAAAGGGCATTTCTAGAGTCTACTCAAACTATCTCTGTGGTTCGACCCTTCTTTCCACTTCTACAGTAGTTATTAGGTAAATAAATAATACAAATTTTCACGCGTTGTGACGCGTGTGCCATGTTTTCTATAAAAAATTTCAACAACATATTTTCAATATTTTTAGTTTAACATAGAACAACATGTATCTTAGATCTTCCATAATGGATATTAATCCCAAGAATATATGATGTTTCTCTAATATCCTTCATGTCGAAGCTTGTATTTATATGGGCATTAATATACTACAAAAATCGTATTTCATTTCCAATAAGTGGTATTTCATAAAGAATAAACTGTTAAGAAAATGAATTCACTCGAACTAAACCACTTATAGACATGAGGATCAAATTCATTATTTATGAAAGTAAATTACATTGTGGATTCATCAAACTAAATGTTTTGTGACTTGATTACTTTCATTAATCCATAAATGGATGTTTGATATTTTAATACCTTGTTTGAATAATTTGGAGTAACAAACCCTTTGGGTTGATTCATATATATATATATCCCTAAAATTTCCTATTATAGAGTTATTTTTTGATATCTATTTGAGAATATCGTCTTTATGGTAGGACAATAAGACAAGTAGAATTATAATGGATTTCATCATTGTAACTTGTTAAATGGTTTCATAATAGTCTAATCATTGGCACTTTTTAAACCCTTATAAACCAATCATTCAATATAAGTTCTGACTTATAACATTATATCTAATTATTCCTTGAATACCCATATGAAAACAAGTGGATTAACATCCACTAATGGTTCTTTCAAATTCCAGACAACGTTTTGATACATGGGATCCATTTCAGAATTCAAATATTATTTCGACGTGGGAAAATTTGTTACCATCACTCATTCCTCGTAGGTCCCGTGATCAATATTTTCAACTCATAAGAAGTCACTATCCTCATTGATTGGAGACACATATCATCCTGGTTCTCTATCCACTCTCTCACTCAAATGTAGTACATGTGTCTCAAAATTTTATACTTCCATAGGTCTGTACGGAATTTATTCTTATACTAACACTTATATACCTTAATACTGGACTTCTTCAAAGTATATCTCTTTACCACTATAACTTTTAGATATTTTATCCATCTTAAGGATCATAGCATGTCATTACAATGTTACCTATTTCTCCCTATGGTTATATGGGTAATATCCCATGTTTCTTAAGGGTATCCTATAATGGTATATATTTTTTGTCATAGTCTTATATTTTCCTTGATGATTCATTAATAATTTCTCTACATCCCCACACATGTAAGTTTCAGAAAACTGGTTTCCTTCAACTTCACTATTTATATTGAATTTCATATACAACTTTATTTGGAACCTGATTTAGAATTTATTATTTTTCTATAATTTGTATCCCCAAAAGGATAGTAGAAGCCTCACATAACAAATAATTGATATGAACACACAAAAAAATTGTATGGTTCCTCCTTTATCTTACACCATTATATTTAGTTGTATATGGAAGGCATTGTTGGGAACGAATACAAAAATCCAATAAATAATTAATGATGTTTTGATTATGAAATTCTATACCATGTTCTGTGATAATCATTAAATGTTTTTTTCTCAACATCACTCTTATATTATTTTTATATTTAAAATAAATATTAATTATAACTCATTTTGTAGACATATCCAAATCTACTAAAATCACTAGTAAAATTTATTAAGCATGAACCAAAGCTTTTCTTTAATTGGAAATGGTCTATAATAAATCAATACGAAGTAATTCAATAATATATTTGTATGTCCCACATTATCCAATAAATGAAGATACAATCAATTTTCAATACAAACATGTGTAACACACACCATGTGGTCTTATTTGAAAGGAATATAAATACCCATCTTTTTATATTTTGATAAAAAACATTTTGATTACATGACCTAGTTGGTGATTCCATAGCTGTGTCTATAATGAGTCATGTGAAGTAGTTTCATTATTGATTTACATTGCATGGTTTTTTAATCCAACAAAAAATTATAGTTATTTAAATATTCCTTCCCATAAAATTTGATTTATTTAAGAAATAAATAACATTTATTTATAAATAGAAAAATAAATCCATTTGTATCAATTATTGGTAAATAAATAATTGTTTTGGTACCTAAATACACATAATAAAAACCTTTTATAACCAGATCATTCATGTTAGAAACATGTGGTGGTAATCTCCAATATACACAACAGTAAGTCTAGTTCTATTTTCTACTCATAGTTTTATGTATCCTTGGTCAATCATCCATAATCCACTTGGTTCCCATATTTTAGTATTTATTTTATAACCATTTGATTTATCTGATAACCAATTTTTACAAATGGATAAATCACACTGGGTAATGAACCCACCTGATTCTTCCCCCTGCATTATTTAATAGGGGAAAAAATTATACTAGTTTCCCTTCTTATCACAAGAAAAATAGTTAGAACCATGTTCCATATCTTGTAACATGAATATTATCTTTTTCTATGATAATTATGAAGAAGATATATACTTAGAGATCTTCACATGGAATTTCCTTTCATTCACCATAATGAGGGGAGTATTTTCATGCCTCATGTTCTTGATGACTTTTCAAAGATGTGTAAGATGAGAAGGGAGAGAATTCTAAATGTTTTCCATATTGAAATTAATTAGAAATTTGGAGATTCTCTAATAGAGTGATAAAAATAAAATTTGGACATAGTTATTTAGGTTGTCTAAACCATATTAAACCAAGGCTCTCAATGTTGTCATTGAGTTTCATGACATAAGACCCATCCAGAAAGCCATGAATATGAATTATATGGAAGAGGGATTTGGATAAATCTATCTATTCATATCTTTCTCTCCTCGTATAAAGACCCTGAAATTATTGTAGAATGATATAATCATTCATTTATTTATGTGACTTCATATGTTTATTATACATTTTATAAATTATTAAAAAATTAATGTTGACTGCATCACTCAAATATAGGATGATCATGAATTTAGGATTATATAATGTGATACATCTGTTTATGGTGCAATACTAGCAATATGATTATGTACCAATTCATGGAGTTTCATCAAGTTAAAAGAAATTATTTCTCCCAAATTCATCTTAGAGATAACATGGTCGACAAAACTGTTATTATTCGATAATATTAAAATAACATATTTTTAATACTTCACTTGATTACAATTTATGTGGGAGATAATGAATTTAATTTCATTAAGTCTCCCACTATTTTATCAAGAACTAACACCTCTCCCCATTGGACTCAAAATGTCTTGTTTCATAGAAATTATAAAAACAAGGATTCATAGATCTATTCTTATAACCTAAGGGATGAATAGGTAAATTATTCGAAGGTATTTAGGTCAATTTCTTTTTAAACTATTGAATTATATCTCTTTAATCTATTTTGTGACTCCCCAATCCAGAAATCCTGCCTTCTATTTCCTCAACAATTCAGTCCAAGTTAAATAATTTCTATTCTGGGAAACAAATCATATTTTAAATTTATTAATTTAACACAAAATATTTATAATAAATCAATGAAAAAATTTACTATTGTAATGAGTTGTTTTAAACCAATTAGTTAAATGCTTTTCATTACTAATTATGTAATTGAATTATTAATATGTCTTATTTTTATATTGTGGGATTTTATTTACAACGTGGTAAATATTTATCTTGTTATTCTTTATATGTTATGTTAATATAAAATGGATTTTAATTAAGGTATTATACATGTCGTGATAAAGAATTTATGAATAACCCATTTTTTTAATTCCATTATTTTATATTATTACATTTATTTATGTAATCATGTTATTGAATCTATAAAAATGTATTGTATAAGAAAAAAATAAAATAAATTAATAAATGACACATTCATGACCTTTATCTAATGGTCTGTTTATTTATTGGATATGAAATCAATATATGATAATTAGGATAAAAACATTCTGATGGTATTGGAAAGAGTTACAACATCCCACCTTTCTACATATATATCTCTCTTGGGTTGGTTTTATCTCAGTTCTGTAATAAACCTCATTTTCATATAATATTTTTTGAACCTAATCGATGTGTCATAAAAAAATCCTTTTATTAAATATGTTTTAAAAATCACACATAGTATGGGAAAAATAAAGGGTTGTTTAATAGAAATTACAAAAAAAGGATATGCTAGTCCTACAAAATTAAATATAGATGGGTGAATTTTAAGCCATAATATTTAATTTAAGAAAATATAATTGGAAACCTATGAAAAAAATAAAATTGAATAAAACCAACACAATTATAGGCCAAGAAAATCTCATGATTGGTCACACACATAAAATAATTACTCATTTAGAAAAACTAGTTGGTATTAATATTAATTCATTATTTTATAAGATATCATACACTCAAAATTATCATAATATTTATATTATTAATAAATTTATTTCTTTTATGATATTTCATAAAATTGTCTTGAAATTCCCATATGTTATGATTAAAAAAATAATCAAATTTTAATTAAAAAATCAATAAAATATTATATATCTTTATACTTGGATGCAATTAGGCGAGTACATGTCTGAACTATTTATTATTGGTTTAAATGTATGAAATGAACACATAAGAAATATTTTATACTAGACATGTGTTATAACACCACGACATGTATTTAAAATTTAATGAATCATCGTTCACATGGAAATTACATTAAATTTATAATTTAATGTATTGATTCATTTTTATATAATAACCATACATGATTCACAGTTTGGAATATTAAAAGGAATTAAATAATCATTTAAAATACTATAAAATAAAATAGTGTGCACTTCTATTTTAATGGAATAATGAACTCAGTTCAAAGGGGTTGAAGGGAGTAATTAATTAAATTTAATAGTTTTAGTGAAAATTCACAGTACATGGAATGTGAAATTCAACAAGAAAATGTATATTTTACTTCACCAGCTATCTGTATTGCATCCCTCTGGACTCAGTATGTACTTCATGAAAATATTTTTGTACTAAAAGGTGTGTAAAATGGATAAATAATGTGTAATTATAGTTACATGTCTTGAATACTATACATTTTTTGTATTAAATGATAATATTTTAAATATTAAATTTCGTTGTTTAACCATATGTTTTCCTCCTTGAAAACACATTGACTACACTGCATGTAATCCATAAAAGTCATTTTTCACTAAGGATAGTAAATACATGGTTTACTTAATGCATGGTGTGGGTATTAATTACATAATGATCCCGAGTTCACAAGGTTTTCCCTAGGAAATGAATAAGGATGTGTGGTGTGTAACTAAGGAGTACATACCAAGTAACACTATATTTTCGTTCTAGAATTTGTTGAACCACCATATGATATCATTATATTCATTCCTCATTAATAATTAATATAACATGGTCATTAGGTAGGGAAATAAAGAATATGAAGAATATATTTAAGAACCCCACAAAGAATATACTAAAACTTGAATTGAATTTTGTCGTATAAATTTTTGATGATCTACAATAAAATAAATAAAGGTAAATTTGAATGGATTATCACTCTGATAATAATAATGATTCTTGGTGTAACAGAAGAACTTATTGGTGCTTATTCCGACTCATAAAATTTTAGATTTATGAATCATACACATATTGTAAAAGACATGTATTTCATGACCAGTGAATGTTTTCTAAATAATATTGACAATAAAATGCACTAGAACTAAGAGGATATCTTTTATAATTAATTTAATTAATCTGGAAAAATAATACCTCACTCTATAGTTATTTTTTCATAGTACATACTGATTGTTTTAAAAAAGACCCAATAATCCATAATTTCACTTATAGAATACAAGATTATAATCCTTTTAATGGTTATCCACACATGCTATTATGATCTTAGAATAACACTGATGAATTATTAGGTTCAAGTGGGATCGATTTATTATCTTGCAATGTTTATCTAGACAACTTCCTGATTAGTTAATTTTGAATATATTATATTTATCATAGTTTTTATAGGGTTTGAGGAGTGAGGGAGGATTCTAGAGATAAATAAATTATTCCAAATGATTCTTGATTACCCTCTCTTAAAATGCATTAGAGGTCTATTTGTATACATAGGATTAGGTTTAGTTTACTTAATTTCACAAGTTCTCTTAATAAAATATTTAACCTATATATGACCCCTTGTAATGTACAAAAATGATAATATTATTTTTATTGCATGACGTGAACTTCTTGGTGAAATGTTACATATTAGTTTACCAGATTACAAATAAATATTTAACATCAGACAAAAACTTGGAATACTAGCCATCCTCAATATTTATTGAGTAAAAAATAATCCAAACATCAATTCATTCAATTAATTTTTTTTAATTTTTTTTTATTTATTTATAATTTAACAAATAACTTGAAAATAAATAATTTTCAAATTTATGTAATAATTAATCAAAAATATAATTATTTCGTAGTGTTTAAAATGACATTTATTCTAATTATTAAATTAAAATAGAATTTAATTGAGGTTAATAGAAACACATAGTGAGTGACCCTCTAGGATTATTTCTCACATGTATTATGTGGTGTTTCTTAAAACCAAGATTACTATTACACAATGGCTTAAGGAATCCAAGATAAAGAAGTTAATACCACAACATCTAAAACCACATGTTATTTCTCACTATGTAATATAATCTCTGTGTCAAAATATCTTATAAAATGAGTTTCACTCCCATTTCATAAACCTATATTCTTAATACATCTTCCAGTGAATATCGGAAATAAAATAATCATTAAACCCTTGACATGGAATTTAATTCCACATATTTTTTTACTATATTTTATGAGATATAAACTTCTATAAATATGGTAGGTAAAAATCCTTTCCAGACTAGTCCATTGGTAACATGTCATTAATGAAGCACCCAGTGTACCCAAAATTCTAAAAAAATAGGATGTCATGATTTTGGTCAGTAAATATAAGTGAAAGAGTCCTGACATACATTCATAATAATATTAAATTCAATGGAATCTTACAAACAATCCCAGATAGGAATCTCATATGATAGATAAACTTTTTAAATTCCTATTGATGGGTTTGTTATCATAATCTCTCGTCCTGGAGATTACCGAGTGAGAAATTCATGAGATAAGGTATCATCTACTTATAAGAACTCACACATTAAATTCAACATACCATTTTCCCCATCCTAAAATATTATTTGACTCTAGAATTTTGTTTAAGAATATTGTAATTGAATTTCAAGGTTCCCTTCATTGCAAGAAACTACTATTCCTTTTTTAATGCGATGTATAATCCTATACAATATTACATAAAAGTAATCAAGAATAATGAATAGTATGAAATTATATTTTTATTTAATATAAAATTCTTGGAATATACATGTAAACTAAATTAAAAGAATTTGGTTGTTGGATAACAACTCCAACAGAAACAACCATGTGAAGATTAAAAATAATATTAAAAATGTGATTGAAATATTAGAAAATAAGAATATAAAACAATGATATGAATTGTAGTGAATGATAAATAAAGGAAATTAGAGGTATTTATAGGATGTGAACTTTTATATCACCATTAAAAATATGATCGTTGGAATGGTATCTCATTTATTATAGTAGTAAGCTGATCATTAGAATTGTAACACTGTTATTGGAATAATAAAATTAAAATTAATTTAAATTATGAATTAACATTATAAACATTTTTTTTACATTTATTAAAAATTTAAATATAAAATTAAATATTACTTAAATAATTAATCAATCAAAGTAAAATAATGTATGCATATGTGTGTTTTTTTAAAATATTGTATAAATTATTTTAAAAAAATATAATTAATAAACTATAATTACATATTAGAATTTCCAAATGCAGAAATATAATTGGGAAAATTGGATTTAAATTTCTGAAATCATTTGGAAAAAATCAAGTAGGGGTGATGTTACAGTAATTTTCATAAATAGTAAAATATGATTGTGAATAATGATGGTAAAAATACCTAATTTACAATTTTAAGTTAAACACATGATTAACTACATGTAGGATTATTTAATAAATAATTATCCCAGAATCACATTAATCCACTAATATACTTATCTAGAATAATATATATATATATACATAGTATTGATGAAAAATAGAAAATTAATTAATATTTAATTCAAAAAAATTCCCCCTTCAACTATAAACATACCCTTCTTCAACACATCTATCTTTATATAAAAATTTATATATTTTATTTATCACATAAAAAATATCTCTCGAATCATTTATTTTTCTTTTTTAGGTCGCCCATTATGATAAATAAGTTAACCTTAGAATATATAGGGTGAATATATAGGGAGGTTTATCAAAGAGCAAGTAAAGTCATCATAATTTCAATGATTCATTTTTATTTATTATCTATTTATATATATACTAAAATATAAATCTAAAAAAATGAAAATAGTATTATAATTCTACTCTAGTGTATTAATTAAATCAGAATATTGATTAGTTTTTACTTCTTTTTAATTAATTATTGAAAACATAATTCACACCGCAGTATATCTATACCACCTATGTGAGTGATTATGTTTTCATAGAAAATGTTAATATATGGTTCTAGAAATGATTTTACAGTATATTTATAATGATAATAATCTATATTTTTACATATGTCATTTTGAAATGATAAAATTGGACTGATATTATTGATAATAAAAATAAACCATAATAGTTATTATAATTGTTTAAAACAAGATTATTAGGTCATGATTCTTAAACTAAAAACCTTTTATCTATCCAATTGAACATATAAAATATATACAATATGAAAAAGTTAACATTAATAACAAGAAACATGTATTTTTTGGAACAATATTTGACAAATAAAATAGACAGTTAACATTATATCAAAATAAATATAGTAATTGTATACTAAACAACCCCAAGAAAAAAAAGGAAACTAATCTAATATGTGAATGATTAATGATTAGAAATGGACTGAAATATATGAAAAAAAATAATATGTTCATTTCATAATAAATTAAGATATGTAATTCAATTATTAAGGATGTTGGAGGATTTTCCAAGAAATTTAGGACCCAAAGTAAGTTATCTTCCCTTCTAAATCCTATTTCATTTCATTATTGATTATTTATTTCAAATCAACTCTTATATTTCTTATCACTGAAGTATTTAAATTTTACAATGTTTTTTATTTTTATTTTGTAATCACTTTTTTTATTCTTATGTATATTAACTAATAAATTATTATAGATAACGTTATTTATAAGGGTCTTTCCTACCTCTTTTTATTCTTTTGGTTAGGTTATTTATTACCCTATGTCTTTATGTGTTTATATTTCCATCATTATAATATGATTTATTTTTTTATTTATACTTTTCCCCCTTCCTTCTTTTGAGAATATGAATTCATCTATGGTCCCTTTATTTTTATATCTTTAATTTAAATCCTAATATATTTATAAGAAAATATTTCAATTTCATATATTTTCTCCATGATTCATATACCTTAACTCCATTTATATTCCAAGAATATGTTATTAGAAAACTTTTTAATTTAAATAAAATTTTAAAATGATTTTTTCACCATTTTAAAATTATTTTTCAACATGATTAACTATTTAAATTCTATGGAAACATCCCCAACGATTTTTAAAACACTTTGGAAGGATTATATTTTATTTTAAGACAAATTATTATAAATATTTTTAAAAAAATATTTTCATATATTTGTTTCCATTATTGAATATGATTTCTTCCATAATTACTTCATTTATTAATAACAAATTATAAATAGTTTTCTAATAAAATATCAATTTATTATCTTCCTCGAAAGTACATTCATATATATATATATATATATGTATATATTATTTTATATTAATCATTTTTTTAAAACAAATATGTTTTATTTTCTTAAATGATATATATTTTTATAAACAGATATTATTTAAAAATAATATATTGATTAATTATCTAACTTAGTATATAAATGTGTTTTTATGTCAAAGAAATTTTTATGAGAGCATTGATCCCTAAATATAATTTTATTTCTTTATCTTTATCACTAAATTTAAATAACCTTTCTTCTAATTTCATCCCTTCTCAAATACCCTATAATTTAGTCTTCTAATTTAACGGTGTTCAACTATATACTCATACATTTGATTTTGTGATAAAAAATTTTACATTATTGTAAACCATAAATTTTATATAGTGCAAATAAATTAAAAAAATAATATTTATTAATGGGTACATAATAAGATAACCACATTTGTTTTGGATTCATATATTATTCCCATGGTTTAATCATGTTGTTATTTTGATGGATTTTTGTTTTTTTCATATTCATGCTGCATATTTATGTATCGATATGTCATTATCATTTGGGGGATCATGGAATTTTGTATCTCTTAATTGATTGGGTAAGGTATTATATATAATGAGAGAATTATTTTTTTAGGAATTGAGAGTAAACCCAATCCACTTTGTTTATGGGACTATAAAGTTGACCCAATCCACTATGTTATGATAATCATAGTATAGATACATGAAATATGTTATGATTTAATAAGATTATAAATGTTACACATTTATCATTTATGTAACCATGGATCATGGTTATTATCTTATAATTCCATCTATATACCATGGTATGTGTAATTTATTCACGACCATCATTTTTGGATCCAGTTGTGTATTCTATATTCAATTATTCTAACATTTTTCCTCAAGTTAACTTATTTGGATATCAATATCATATTATTTTAATTATACCATTTCTACTGTGATTCTGTAAAAAAATCCTAACTATAGACGATTACAACTGCGATGGTTAACTTCGAGCTGAGCGAACAAGGAAGAGACCCTAACCCTGATTTTCATCACTCCTTCACTGACGTCATCGCTGGGCACAACTAGACAACTGCAAATGCTTCACAAGTCTTGGAACTTGACCCGATGATATTTTAGTATAGAGGAATATCAGAAATTTCCTTTTAAAAAGGTTGAGGTGCACACTCTTTCTTCCGATCTTTGGTTTGTACTTGTTGGAAAATTTAGTAAACAAAGACCATCATTAATCTTTCTCATAATGACCCATGAAAATATTGGTTTTGGGAATTTTCATATCTATCTCTTAAACTCCTCGCACATAATTTTTATATTTACGGCTGAAAATGAGTACTATAGGTTCTGGGAAAGAGGTGCCAGGTCTTTTAGTGGTTGCACAATGAAGGTCTTGAAGTGGTCTCTGGATTTCTGCACCAATTTCAAACCCCCTATTGTCCCTAATTGGCTCAGATTCCCTGGTCTTCCCCTACATATTATTAGTAAAGGTGCCACATTTTCTATTGATGGTTTATTTAGGAAACCCATCAAACTAGACTCTACTACAAAGAACCTTTCACGTCCCTAAACTGCTAGAATATGTGCTGAAGTCTATATTCCAAACCCATTGCCAACTCATTTTTGGATTCAAAATGGATAACACAGATTTGATCAGGAAGTAGTATTTGAAAATGAGCTAGATTATTTCCAAAAGTGTTATTAAATTGGTCATTGAACCAAGATATGTGTGAGTATGCCTCATGATTCATGCCCCCTTTCACACTTCAAGTCAATCTGGTTCAAAAAATAAGAAAGAAAAGGTTTGGAAACTACTTACTTAGGTCATCAAGGGTATCCTTCTACTAAGAACGATAAAAAGAATATCTATTGTTCCATTAATATATTATCCTTCTGATCTTGTGGATTTTTTTGAGGCAGTGCATAAGGCTCAACCTAGCAACGAGAATAAATTTATTACTAGTAAATTTGATTCTTTTGAACTTGAGACTACTAAAATGGCTCATCCCCCGTAAATTGAGGATAAGAGTGATCACTTGGACTCTGGGGAATCATCACAGGATAATTATGATAATTCCTGTCATATTGAAGATGGATTCATGAAATCAATTGCTAAAAAAGGTAAAAAACCATTGGTTGATGTTGATGGATTCATCACTCAAAATATCAAAAAGTGTAAAAAACGTATAGATTACTCTAATATTGGGAGAACTATCTTCACAAGATCTATAGAATCCTCTAAGAATGCTAAAATCACCACCCCTCTACAACCTATGGTTGCTGAACAGTTGTCTACATCTTTTGAAGAAACTAATTCAGATGACTATTGTTGTGAAGATAATGATGACCCTGCAGTTAGGGATACTTATCAACTTGAGGAGATATTGGCCTTCTTGAAAGAGCATGACTCTTGGATGGATGAGCCCGATACATTAGCATTATGTCAATATAAAATGGTGAAATTCCTGCTCAGTACTACCTTCAACTCAGAAAAAGAATGTTCATTAAAGTAGTGGAAGAATTTAAGAAAGATATGGAATTCAATTTCAAGTAAAAAATATGGCAGTGACTCCTCTAGGTTATCCTTTCCCTTAGGTTTATAATTCAAGACTCAATGATTCTCTTTTATTCATTTCAATAGAAAAGTTTCCACATGTGTGAAGGATATTTGGTGCTTGGGATAACTTAGTGATTGTTTGGTTTGTTTGGGCTCTAAACTAGTGAGACTTCTACACTTTTCCTAGCCCATTTCAACGAGGAATGTTTTTTATATTCCTGTAGATTTTCCCTACCAAGTGTATGAATGTCCTACTTCTGGTTTTTTGGGTGATTCTATGATCTTTTTTTAGCTATGGATAGACTTAGTTTGTAGTGTTATGAAATCTTCATGGAAGTTTTGATTGATTATTGGGAGTCGACATTCATTTTTTTGGACATGACTTAATGCTAGATTAGATCAACATTAGACAGAATAGAAGAGGAGCCGTTGTACTGGTGAGGTTCTTGAATTATCTTCCTGAAATATTGTTGACTTGTCAAATGGGCTGGAATTTCTGGATTTCTAAATAGTTGCTTCCCTTTAATTATCATTGCTTTACATTGCAGCTTCCTACTATGATGATCTGTACTTCCTATGAAGAGATTACAACTTATGGATTTCAAAAGGATGAAGGATGTATTTTATTTAAGACTTACCGTTACTCTAGTTTTAATCGGTATGTGTTTGTTCTTCTCTCTCCATGTAACTATTTTCATTTTTTGATAGCATAGAATCATTACACCTCGAGACTGCCTTGTAAATCATTACTTTTTAATAAATTTTATCGGGATATGGTTTGGGAAACTAGTCGATTTCTCACATTTCTAAAAAAATGTATCAAAAATGATTATGATCTACTCAAAATTCTAAAATATATCAATTTTTTACCACTTCTTATGTATTTATCCCACTCATTTATTATATTTCCACATTTTTCAAGGTGGTCGTTGTTATAAAAGTGGTTATGATCAGTTTATATGTGATATTCATTGAATTATTCAATGATGTTTTATGGTATTGCATAAGATGTTGATTTATTATGTTCCTATATCTCAAATAAACTAAAAGTTTAATCTACAGGGTTCATTGGGATTCTTGTGATGTTTTAACATTATGTATGTTTAAAATTAAATTTGGATGTGCTGTTCAAGAGTGGTATCACAATAGTTATGATATATTACAATATTTTTAATTTATTTTATAAATGTGAAGTGTTATCAAATTCACCATTCATACGATTTTAGAAAAACTAATGTCAATTGAGCTTAAAATGGGTGAACCAGAGTTTTCAGAGGTATTCTAGTAGGTTCATAGGATATCTTGGTTTTAACAATACATTATTTATATTAAAGGGATATATGGTTGAAAATGTTTATGGTAAAGTGTATGAAATCATGGATTTTACCACTATTAGGAAAGATACTATGATATTTGGTGTGTTATCACATAGTTTTCCATTGTTTGATGGGTAGTTATTGAGGGTTCCATTGTTAGGATTTAATTCTCTGATGTATAGAATATTTATTGGATGGTCATATGCACCCTTGAAAAAAATTAATGTCCTTAAGAATAGAAATATATCCTCCCCCACAATGGGGTTACACAAATACTATGTAACATAAGTTCATCTTCAATTTAGAAGTACAATGAGACCATATCACTAAATCTGATCTAGGTTTTTTGAATCAAAAATATTGAATGGACCTGGGGTCAAATGAATTGTTGAAAAGATCATATTCCTTAATATACCATAATATTAAATATGGGTGACTAAAAAAGTCCCTAATGGGTTATTTCTGACACATAATCTATGAATCTCTATATATTACTCTCTAAATGTTTTTATATAAAAAATGGTATGTCACATATCACATATTCCTTCTGTGGTTTTAAATTTCCACAAAATTTTAATCCAGGCTAAAAATAAACCAGATTGTTTGTGTTTATAAGAAAATTCCTTCACAAAATCTAATTCATAGAGGTATGTGGATAAATATGTTTTTGAAGGGGGTTCCACTGGTGTGGGAACTACAATTTGACAAAACATTCATTAAGTTCATGTAATAATAATTTTTTATTTGGGAGTCCATTTTAGTTCCATGAAGTATCAAATAAATACTATTTGAATGATTTACCCCTAGATATAAGGTATACTAAGAGCCTATGTTTTTACATACAAGATTTATATAAAATTTTTTTAGAAATGAATCCAAACATACGGGAAACTATTAATTCATTTTTTAAGTAATCCATTTACTTCCTTTCAAAATAGGTTAATGTTATGATCAACTTAGAGAAGAAAAAAATCAAACTTATGGAATTTCAAATGTTGGATTAGGATTCTAGAAGGTATGAAACTCATAATGATGGGGATAAGTTTATCTGGAACTAAGAATCCCATTAATTCCAACAACACATTATCGGAATCCACTACGAACTGACAACACACAACCCAAAAGAAAAAATAAATAATTTGACTTAAACCACTAAATGATAGAAAATTGTATTTTTCCAATATAATTTTTATTACATGGGAAGAAAAAACTTCTTTATGATAGGAAATTATAGATTGTAATGAATAAATTACTCTAGAAGATAATCAAGTAATATATTAAGAGATATTAGAAAATAGAATAGTGGAAATGAACCCACTTCATTTATTTATAGGTAATCGACACACCTATATTATAGTAAGTCTAGGTCTACCACTATATGATCTTTACAGACATCCCTCCACTAAATCTTGGATACCACATATTTGTTAAAACCACAATAGAACTACCTATTGAAAAGTATATGAATCAATAATTATATTCAGTTTACTATGAGGGATAACAATTATCCTTCAGTTTATCATGCGAATGGTTTCAATATAGTCACTATATATAGTTCGGGACTCCTATTTTCAATAATAAATCATCTGTATAGTCCACTATATAGTAACATAAGATTCCCCTTTTTTAATGCTACAAAACCATTATAGAAAACATATTCTCGCACATCCAATTAAAATAATTTCCCACTCTAGAATATTTTTCCATCCTTCAACAATGTTTCTTTAGGGTCACAAGTCCACATGTTATTAAACATGAATTTTTCGAATCCTATTCCATTTTTTCAAATCTTATGATATCACTTCACCTTAATGTTATCCCTAACCCATTAAAGTTCAATATTACTCTAAAAATTATTGAGCTATAAATTTATTAAGTATGTCACCAATATTCAGATTACATTCAACCTTCTACATTTCAAACACTCATTCTCCGAGGAAATTATAGATGAATTTGTGATTTAGTTGATTTATATTTTTCTATGACTTGAATATTGTGTTATAGGAAAATTGAAATAAAATTTCCATATAAAATTAAAACATTACAGTTTTGTTCATCCTTATAAAATTATCTAATATAATATTAACCCACACTAACACATTATTTATTTACATATTTAACTATAATCATAATTATTTTTTGACAGTGTAACTATACGTTGTAACTTGGAAATACAATATAAGATAATGAATCTAGATGTTTAAACAAAGATATTGGTATTCTTTTATGAGTTTATATCATCCCCAAATTCCTCATACTTATGTTTCTAAAAAATTTCATCCATTTTAAAGAGTGAATTAAATCTTCTTAACCACATAGATATTCGATGATAAAAATACAATAAAGTTCTCCATTCCAAGATTTTTTATAAACAGAAAAATATCTTCAACTATTTGAGAGATATATTTCCTATTGTCAACCATGACATAAATCATAATTCCAATAAATAATGTATATAAAACACTTTCTATATTACTATTCACTTTTTTTTCTTAAGTTTATTCTCATTTGAATGTTTGACGTGTTATTGCAGGAGAGTGATTATGTGATTCTACACACTCTTTTAAATTCTCACCAAAACATTCAAAAAGTTCATCAATTGTTAAATGAACATAATTCCAAATATCAAGTCACATTTTATCTTCATCCCCAACATCATATTTTTAGAACCAAGTTCCTTCATCTAGAAACATATGTAAAATTCACTCTTTTACACTCTCATTATTTCCAGCATAGACCTAGATAAGAGAAATTCATCCTTATAGAGAATAATAATGATGAAACATCAATCTCCATAGACATTCTGGTAGAAACAATGATCCATATTTATTAAGATAAACTCTATTTATTTATGATCTTATTGAGATTATAATTTATCTATCATGGTGTGTTCATTAGCACATACAGACTTCACTTGTGCTTTCACACTATACCATCATCTTATTTTGATGGAAAACTTATTATTTATCTATTTATATTAATCCCTCAAAATATCCATGAAGGAAATTTATTCCTAAAATCAACCAATTCAGAAAACATATATTTTATGTATATAGGTTGAGAATCATCAAAATAACCATGTGATTCATAGTTAGAGAGAAACTCTCATTAAAATACACTCCTTTTGATTATAGGAAATTATTTATAACTGATTATATCCTAGAATATACTATACCAACCATTTCCTTATTCAACAAATAATCCCACTTGTTCTAATGTCCCCTCTAAATTATAGTAATTTTATTGGGTCCCTTGTACTGAAACTTTTAAAAGTAATCTAAATATTCCTTCATTTTTGACTCCCACAATAATGAGTCTGTTAAAATTATCACCTCACTAGGTATTTTGTCTTCCAAACTGTATATATGTAGATGAATGTGTTCCATAGTAAATGATTATTAGTAGTCTTATAAACCAGGTAGAGCACCCTAATTATTACTGTTTATCTCCTTTTAAATCATATAGTTCAAAATATCTACCCGATCTTATATATTTCTTAAGAATCCAAATTTAACATATAATAATATTTTTATAATTTTTTAGTATCTTCCAATCTAATACATGATAATACCTCTAAAAAAAAATCTTTTTTCCTCCTTGGTCATCTTTACATCACCAAAAATATTCTCAAATAAACCACAAAATTATCTTTTTTTATGTTATCCTAAGATAATATTCCACACATTTTTAACTTTTTATATGAACTATAAAATTACCAGAATGTTATAGAATCTAACAAGAATTCATTGATTGTTACCCCATAGTATAAAACTAAATATTTCATTTCCATATTGGATATTAAAACATGTCAAAGATATAGACTCATGTATCTCTATTAATAGCCTTAATATAGGAATATGTGATATATTAAAAAGCATGTTGGTGATTAAATTACAGAATTATTTAAAAATAGTTTTCTTTCAAAATTTTATACATCATTAATTTACAAGGACCTGGAATCAATAAATATTTTGTAGAGTTAAATTACTCCCCCAAAAACTCTTTCATAAAACAAAATATAACCTATTGCTCCTAGATCACTCATTCAATGTCTGATTAATCTATTCCCCTACATTATTTTATTCTAGGGTTCTTTTAAAAGTGTTCACCATTTTTATTTTCATTATTAAATAAAATTTATAAACTCAATTCCTCTTTACTCACCACCATTATTATACCAATGTAGTTTCATCATTATTCTAGTCTCAACTTCAACAACGGTTTCCATCTGATAGGTTTTCTAGGAACATCGGAATTGTTTTATAGTAAAAGATCCCACACAATCATTTTGGAATAATTGATGAAGATAAAATACTACAACATTACCCACTCAAGTGGAATCAATATTGTTCCACACACAACTTTAGAGAGCAACACAATATTTTCATTATTTTTTCCATTATATCTATATTTAATAACACATTCCACTACATTACTTATATAAAACCCTCACATGTTCTATAATATATCTTATCAATATTTAGTGCTCCTTTAATCTGAGTGTTTCATAATCTATTCTCACTAATTTGAATAATGTTTTCATGTGAAAAATTTATACTTCAAATGTTGTTTCTCCAATATTAATGATATATTCTAAAAACCCAGTAATGTATAATTTTACTCTTTAACTTTAAGTTTAACTAACACCAAGCCTTATTTTATCTTAAATAGTCTATCTAAAATGATGGTTCAAAATTCCATATCCTCAAACTATCCAAATAAAATTGTATTTATCTATAAAACCTATATATTACAAATGTACAAAAAAATAAGAATTTGTTTCATCTAAATTCTTACATATACCTTTTTAAAAACCTCAAACGCCTCATCATCTATAAGGTGAATCATTAAAATGATTCCAAACATATTGTTTTGTATGCATTAAATTTTTAACATTTATTGAAATGAATATCTAGTGTCTAGGATCATTGACTAAATTGGACTCTTCTTTTAGATCCCATAAGGTTGAAATCAACAAGAATTGATGCAAAAATAAATGAATAGCAAATATATGTACAATTTTATAAAAGATATAATATTACTAAAATATATTGTGAACCCAACATCACAATTCCAATAGATCATGAGTACTCTGAACTTTATAGATGATTTAATACTGAGGTAGTGTCGGATAGTTCACCTCATTCCATCGATGTGTCCATTTTTTTGAATTTTAAGTGAGGTCACAGCGATACACCACCACTGATTTTTTTTCTCATTATCAATGGGAAGCTATAATTATAGAGTCCCCAGTAATATGGAGACAGAGTTCTATTTATGGTTGGTTTTTTGACTTCCACAACCTCATGGAACACTTTACAACATGGTATTAGAGAATGATTTCTCAATATCCCTCATAATCTATCCATAGACTCCCCGTCATTTAAACTAACTCTCCATGGAAACATGGAAAATTTTTATATACCCCAATTTTAGGATTATTAATACCTAATGATTTATATAAGTATATCAATCCCTCCCTTAAATTGAACACTTAGAAGAGATAAATTAGAGAGAAATGGAAGTTGATATGATAGCCAAAAATTTCTACTTCAAAATGTCTCCCTCTTGAAGCCACTAGTATCTAATAGGAAAAATCATAGAAGGAGAAAGTGAAAAGAAAAATAATCCATGATGAAAATTTTTCAAGATGAACCTATAATATGACCTCACAAGAATAATACCATAAGGTGACTTTGGGAGACAAACATACTAAGGTATAATTGAAAGGCCAATACCACAACAAGGCTATGAATGGAGGAGCTCTTGAGATGACCTCAAGAGGCTAATCTCGTAAGGAAATCACATGAATCCCAAAACAAGAGGCTAGTATATGAGTCCAACCACATTAATTCTAGTAATGGAGTATATATAATAAAGTCTCAAACAAAATATTACACATCTTGGTTTAGTTCATAGAGCTCCAGCATGCATAGGGTCCCACATTCAGAAAATATGCCTTCCTCTCATGGTATCTATTTCAAATAATGATTCCATGGGATGTCCAACTTAAACCTCCATTTTCTAGAATCAGAAAATCAATTGTGGAAGAGATACCCTTCAAAAATATCCTTCTGTCTATATTTTATCTTCTATCCATTTTGAGACAAAATTCCATCAGGGATCACATCAATAAATCTAAAAACCAAAACATGTACAACATAAAAAATCCTCCAAATCCATAAAACTTACATGATCAGGGAATTCACACTCACATTCTCTACTTAGAACAAGTATTCCCTTGGTAAATGTTTTATCTTGAGTTTTCCTCTTATAATAATAGAACCCTCTGTGAATCACAATATTGTATTCCCTTAATATTTAGGATCTTTGATGAGGGGGTAACTTGGGAACTTCTCACATCCTTGGTTTCCTAATATGTTTGACCATTACACTATATTAATTAATCCTAAAGAACTAAAACTACTCAGTCAATGATCCACGGGATTGTGAATCCCACCTAGAGTAATCCCATTTACCTTCTTAAATGATTCAATTCTCTTACTTCTACTATATCCCACCATGGGAAATGAAAAGTTAGTTATATCTGAGGATAATATTACTATTAAAATATAGAACCCAATATTGTTCCCCTTTGGTGATATTATTAATGATATTTGGAAATCATAAAATGTAGAAATAGTGTGAAAACCCCCACTAAAATCATATTTTACACATTTATCCAACGTGGATGATCTTTAATTAGATCATTTTTCTCACATCATGTATGAATCACACGGGTTTAGATATTTGATTTTATCAATATATTGGAAGAACTAAAATTCCTCCAATCATGGCCTCCTTCTTTGTGTTTGTCTCAATTAGTAGCTTAATAATGGAATTATTATTTAGTCATTTACAAGTAATATATATAAAAAATAATATCATTAGTTATTCCCAACTTATCTCTATATGTCCATATCCACTATGGAATCCACCTCAAAGGTCCATATTACCAGTGATCCATATTACTTCAAATGGATATATTCCTTGAGAAGTGTATAAATGGGTATCCCCAATCCATAATCCTTATATGATAAATTTTTGTTGCATATTTTATGACACAAACATCCTTGTTTCAAATGTTTAACCATACGAATACATCTCCCCCAAATGATTTTAAAATGTGTGATACGGTCCTTCCACATTACCTTAGTATTTGAAACTCATACTTTTTTCTTTGATTATTGTTACATAAGATATATTGGATACATCCTAAGAATATTAAACCCAATATAACCAACTATTTTTTTCTATAATTATTTGAAGATATTACCTATGAATCCATCTATATCCTTCCTCATCTGGGTATATTCCCCAAAAGACCAAATAACCCCTTCAAGAGGGCCATATTCCTTGGGAACACTCCCCAATGGGCCATATTATATATAAGAATATTCCCCTCATGGAAGGCCATACCAATTTATGTATTATCATATTTCCTTCATTAGGACATATTAATGATGGGACAATTTTTTTAGTATTTCATACTCCTACTAACAAATCCCACCCCATATCATACAAAAAAATATTACTTGTTGAGAGAAATATATCCTCATTGGTCTATATCTCTATTGAGATCACCCAAAAAAGGCCACCCATTCATATGTATAACACCATCCTTTTCTAATAATGTTATACCTAGGATCCCATTTGGCATGTCATTAAAAGTATTGAACTTAGTCAATGTCACATAACCATAAAAGGTAGTATGTTCCCCCAATAAGCTACACTAAACTCCATGGGTTATGATTTACATTAATTGGGATATTTTGGTATCCCCTTCTATAGTACCAATCCAAAAATGAAAAAAATCATCACTTTCTTATATGTTTATAATCTCCAAAACACCTAGTTATTGTTATTCAAACAATTTTTCACTAAAACTGATCCTCACAAAGAATCCAAAATAAGATAGAAAAAATCTAATACATATAGATGTTCACATCATTACATTTCAAAAATAAATGATTGATTTGGGGAAAACCCATCAAACTCTAGGATATGGGAAGTTTTCCCAAATATTTCATAAATCTATAAGATAGTTCCATAGATGAAAATAATTCCCCAAATAGGAAATTACTATAAAAAATCCCAATCCCCTTATCTAACATACAATCAAAACATTCAATGGTAAGAAACCCCAATGAAAACCTATAATTATAAAAGAGTCCACAATGATTTTTTATTCATGGATAAGGGTGTTATTGGATGTTTCTTGATCCTTAAGAAAATATCATTAGAAATTGATGAAATGGAAATGATTAAAATATTTCAGCAACAATAAATTGGGTTGCCCTTATTCTATTAATGTAATTGATAGAACCTTACCCTATTTGTGATATAAAACTAATGGGTGTTTTTTTTGGTGTTTTTTTCTTTTCCAAAATGGATCCACAAACTAGATCCATGTTAATCAAAATCAGAGGAATTTTTTGTAGAAATATGTGAACTCCATGGATGTTTTCTAAGATACACGCCTCAAAGTCAATCATATTAACTCACCCACATAACTCACCTAATATAAAGTATAAAACTAACTTAGGGGTGTACTAGACTAGAGGTAATACCCTAACATTAAAACCATTTTTTAAGAGCCTCCAAGTCCTTAATCCTTTTAGGATACTTCTCCGAATGAAGAATACGACAGAAAATTCGATGGATCTGATGAATACTACGAAATTAATCAAGAGCCTCTATTTGGGGGGTAATAATATGTACCTTATATATCTAAAGGTGGATGAAGAGGAAGTCAACTATTATATCTGCACTATCTAATAGCCTCCAGAGAGGGATCTGGATAACTTCCATTATTTATAATGTCACGCAACCTAGATTCTTCAACAACAAGCTAAGGGCACCATCCTAGATGTATTAAATCTAGTTACCCAAAATTAGTCACCCATGTGATACCTTTATGGATAAATAGGAACCGATGTTATGGAATAATCTAATATTATTATTCCTATGGAATAATAATGTCATCATACTATTGTGGAAACAATTGAGATAGATTATATCCCTAATAATGATAAATAATTCAAAAAGTATACCAAACCAGCATCACGATGTATATGTCAGTATATCCTAACATGATTCAAAGTGTAGACTCAGATTCACTCCATTTAATCTGATGCTTTTCGGTATATTCTCATGGATAATAGAATATTTGATTGTTATTGTGTCGCACAATTCACTATGTAATTGTATCACATCCCCATTACTAAAAAATATTTCCATTAGAATATTCTAGACGTAATATAGGGGTGGATCATATTCACTCTCATGCCATGTTAAGATGGATGTATATATTAGAAGTCATATAAGAAGAACACTACCACTGAATTATTCTAGAATCCAATAATAGAAAAGTTCTTACAACTACCCCCTCAAATTTTTGAGAATATTATCTACATATTATGTGAGCTAAAAATTGGTGGGATATTATTCCCAACCCTGTATGAGGGAATTTATGAATTATCCTATTAAATAAGTAAACTCGTTATGATGATAACATTTTAGTTTCAAGGGGTGTTTTACAACACATGTTAACATCAACCTCATGGAATGATCATATTCTTAATAAAACTACTAAAACTAATTTACATAATATATCATTGTTTTAGGTGCATTTCTATATTAATGATCCCCAAAAATCCAATTAGGTCTTGTGTCACATCTTGGTAGTATCAAAGTGGTAGGGCCGTGAACCTTCCCAATATGAGGAGTCCCACATGTATATTATTTTGGCTAAAAAGGGGTGAGTTTTTTATGCCATCCAATCCTAAGTTAGTTTATTATAATATCACAATAATAATATTAGAGTCACTAATGAATGATACTATATGTCATGTCTATTATGGTCAATTAATGGCCTCAAATATATAGCATATAATATCAAGAAAGACATATCATGAATGTATTTATAAAACAAATGTGTAGGAAAATATCCCTACATTAACTGATATTTATGTTATTGAGTATTTTTAATATCATTTTTTAATATCCATAGAATTTACTGACTCTTCATCAAATAGAGGATGTAGTTTTTCTAGAAAATATCTTCAATGAAGTACAAAAATTATATATATTATAGTTCCACCCTATAATATTTTTCCACTAAGGTCCTCCCCATAAATAAATATAAATAGGTCATGGGAACTCTTGTAAATATATGAGTCATGAAAATACTCCCTATTTTATAAGATTAATCAAATAAAAGGTCCCCTCCATACAAGTGCATTGAGATCCACCCACTATAGAGGACCAATCCATGGAATCCACTACGAAGTCCCTCCTTATAGTGGTATCACACCCCATTAAGAAGGTAACCCCCTTAAAAAAATTTATATGAAGGTCACCTTGTTTCAATAGATTCATTAGAGCTTGAGTCCTACCACATCAGGTGCCTCCCCATTAATGGGTGATACCATATGTTTACTATGTGAGAGTATGACAAAATGGAAGGTTTCCATTCCCCCATCATAATTTTTTTCCCTCAATGAAACAATGGGTATCCTGAAAATTCCAAGACCCCTTGATGATGATGTTGGGAAATTAATACTTTCATTATAATAAATGGAAGAAACCTGTCGGTTTAAAAAAAATATTTTCCAAAAAAATTAAATTCTTAATTCAAATAGTTGTTATTTTTATCCTATTCATGTTTTAAAGATGATGTTTCACTATATTTTACATTCTTCTAAAAAGCCATTCTGATCAACTTTACCATTAATTAGATGAACCATTTCAAGTGTATAGTTACAGAATGGATAGGATTTATAAGTTACAATTATTTTCATAACATAAATACTATTTAATATGTTTCTTTTTTTCTTTATCTAGAAAATTTGATGTAGTGGAACAAATTTATTATAAGTAGATGAAAATTGGATGTATATCGATAAGAATATGACACTGATAATGTTGATTCCATTGAAACATAACCATTGAATTACACACTATCAAAGTTGGATTAATTTGTGGATTATTTATATAAATATCATAGGTAACTCAAGATAAATTTTAATGATGATGAAAAATATATGTAGAGGTTGATTTAATTTTGAATACTAGAACATATTATTACCTTGAGTAGTGCCATATGTTTTCTTTTTAATGTTCTTTGTTTCATAATATACTTCATTTGTTGGGATTTATTTTATATTCTCATATTGTATTCAAATTTTATTTTTTTATTCTAATTCATTAGGTCGATGAATTATAGCATGATGAAAACATTCATTTGGACTAGGTGAATTTTAGGCCTTCTAAAAGGAAGTCAACAAGTTTTACTGATTAGGATAATATAGTGCTTCCATGGGTTTAGATGTCATTCCCTAAAATATAATTATTATGGAGGATATAAAAAGACATTCTATATACTTTATTATGACTTTGGAATAAATTATAAAACATCACCCAATTGATTTGTTTTATATTTAATATTTTAGTTTCAATTTATATAAATTTTCATATAATATTTTCTTCCTAAAATAATTAGTTTATATTTATATAATGTTTCATGGATACTTTCTCATTACTTTTATCATAATTAGTTCATTTCATTTATTAGATGGAAGTCATTCTAAAATATTGATTTGACTATGATTTTTTATATATTATTTAAAATGTGTTCATTTTTAAATATTTAGTAGAAATAAAATCTACCCCCTATTGTAATATATTTTTAATGAATTCTATGGTATATAAACAATATATTGATCAACCATGGTTGCAATTAAAGTGACATAAAAACAACATTTTAAATAGATTTTTAATAATAAGAATGAACAGAATGATGTGATATGCAATTTTGGTTTTTATAAAGATGAAGTATTGAATCTCAAAGAAGTTAAAGAAAATTTAAAATTATAAGTAAATAAGAATAAGTGATTTAAAAAAGGTAAACAAGTGTTAATTAATAAATAATTTCATAATTGTCATTCTATTATTTAGAAATTTGTTCTTGATGGTCCTCCTGTGAAGAATCATATAGAAACAAAAGATGGTGGAAAATGGAATCCAGTTGTTTTTCATAAGATCAATGTTTCTAAAGAATATGAAGTTGGAATTATATTAGAATATCGAATTTTCAATTATTTTTATGTTTCTAAATTGATTAAAAATTATGATTAGATAGATCCTTTTCCAATTTAGTCTCTTGTACAAACTTTTGTGTCTACAAACACAGTTATTTAATAAAATAAATTGAATAAAAATATTTTAAAGACCCTATGAAAAATGTCATATGTATTCTAACATAAATTTAGAGGCTGATCAATGTATAGAATTTATTTATGATGGTGTGGATACATATGATATTTCACTATTAATGTTTGAAAATTATTATAAATGTTAGCAACAATGATTCGAAAAAAAACCCCAACTAAGAGTCTATGATAGCTCCACAAATACTATATTAGGTTGTTCTAGAATAATGGAGATGAAGATTTATTAAATTAATGATGTTATAGAGATGTTTTATGGATTGAAAAATAATTTTCAAGATATCCTATCTTGGTGTAAATTATTTCAATAATAAATTTTTCATTTTCAGAATGTAATGTGACGACAACTGATGATCGACTCTATTATAGAAAAAAAATATCTTGATAAATCTTGAAGAGAAAATAATTTTTAGATTCAATTAATTATAAGAGAACAATAAATTTTTTTACTAAATTAGAAAATGACATGATATTCTTTGATAAATTGGTTTATAAAATCACTAAGTGTTATAAAAGTATTTTCAAATTCACAAAAGCGTGGTATTAGAAGTGGAAAAACATTCCATGGTAGTTAATGATAAAAAAATATTTTTATATTGTAGATAGAGAGATAATGGATTATAATAGGAAACAAGATTTACATGATTACACATTTGAATTAATTTAGGAATAATATGATAAGATGAAGTGTATTGTTAACAAAATTTTTAAGAATTAACTTCTATTTAAATTATAAATTTTTAAAACTATAACCCTTATTTGGTATATATAAATGTTTTTAGAAGTTCTATATATTAGTATAATTATTTTCCACTTATCATTAAATGATATCTCCAACAAATCTTCCATATAAAGTGGGATTATTAAAAAGGGATTGTTTTATAAGTATGTGTCAGAAATATATTTAAGATTATGTTTTTTGGTTTTATCATTATAATTTTTTTATGTAAAAATCATAAATGGGAAATTATTGTGTCAAAATAATTAATTCTACACTAATTTAAAAATTCAGAATACACATCTTTGTGTTTTCTATATATTATGATAGATTTAATGTTAATATTTTCCGTCATTTTATGTTCTTCTGAATAGTATGTCACGACCCGTCCTCGGGGCCCGTGCCGTGACTACCCCTAGCCCGCCTTCCATAGGCCAGGGGCTGGAGACTAGCACCAAAGGCGTAAAATCCTGATAACTGGGAAGGCATTGCCTTTATAAAAGAAAACCAGCACCACAGAGTACAAGCGGAAGCAAAACACTAAGTACAAAAGAAATGATGAAAAGTAAATGGGCCATAATACAAAACCAAAAGAAAGTACGACTACAACTGAACAAGGTACAACAGCAAAAAGACAATAGCTGGAAGAAGGAAGCAACTCCTGGGTGGTCCTCCTCGGATCCTACCTGAAGGGTACGTACAGATAGTGCATCTCCTGGTCGTCCACCACGGATCCTACCTGAAGGGTAGGTATAGATAGCCTCCTCCACACTCTCATCTGTCAACCTCCTCTGTGAGTCGTCACGTCGTGTAGTCCACATATGGGTACTGACTCGTCATGTAGTCCACCTCCGGGTACTGACTCGTCATGTAGTCCACCTCCAGGTACCGACCAGTCCTCGACCACTTGGCCTCCATCAGCACTGCCCGTTGTCTGCAACCAACACAACGAGGTTCGGGCATAGCCCGTGCAGGGGTGAGTATAAAGATACCCAGTAGGGACCCCGAGACCCTCAAGGTCTCACAAAACCAACAAGGATAACCACAAGAATATCTCAACAGATAACCTCTACTAAGATATATGCCGATACATATACCTAATTTATCAAGTAACCCATCTCAATCATGAGGAAACACAAGGATTGTGAAATCAACGGATAACCACTACCCAGGTATATGCCCATACATATACCTAAGTTATCAAGTGACCCATCTCAATCATGAGGTAAACACAAAGGTCAAAAGTCTCAGCTCAACCAGGATTTTCATTATCAAAACCGTAACTGCTGAAGAGCTCCGTCTCTGGAGTGTACAGTGGTCCTGTCACAACTCCGAGGTACTGCTCACTAACCTAAGACTGCTGAGGTACTCCTCCTGTCGAGTACCGCGGGCCTGCCACCTCACACAGTAGTGTTTCCCGCCGGGGTCTACCACCCAAACACAGTAGTGCTCCCCCCTCATAGCCTACAGAGGTACTCCTCCTGTCGAGTACCGCGGGTCTGCCACCTCACATAGTAGTGCTCCTCCGCTGTGGGTCTGCCACCTCACAATGTAGTGCTCCCCACTGGGCTACGTAAGTCACTCCGAATCAAATTGGACAAGCAGTCTTTAGGTCTCTGCCAGCTACACGGTCTTCGTACTCCGTATGCTCGTCTCTAGGAGCATCCACTCCACGAGCTACAAGTCGATACTCCAAGTATTTCAAAGTCCCACGAAGAAGTATCTCAAAGGACCGCCTCGTCATAGGGGTCTCAACGCAACAGACGGCGCGTCAATCGGACACCCGATCTGTGAGTTATTAGCTTTTTCGTCCTAGGGGCCCTGTTGGTTTCGTAAGCGAACCAACCCGGCCGTATCTCAACTGTACCCCGAACTCCCATAGGGTATACTCATAGGGACCGTTTCTCGACGAGATCAACAACGCCGCTGACGGTTCGTCAAACGGACGTCCTGTCTGAAAGATATCATCTTTTTCCGTTCCAGGGGCCCGGTTGGATTTCGGGTACAATCCAACCCGACTATAACCCAACAGTATCCAAAACTCAGGTGGAGGATGCGAAAAGTTCCGTATCAACAACAAGAACGCAAAAAGACAGACGGCGCGTCAATCAGACGCCTGGTCTGTGAGTTATTGGTTTTTTCGTTACATGGGCCCCGGTTGGTTTCGTGAGCGAACCAACCCGACCGCACTCCAATGGCATCCAAACCACGAGCGGAGTAATCCAAAAGATCCGTCTCACTTAGAGGAATCCATCAAAGTCGACAGCACGTCAATCGGACATCCGAAACTCAAGATATAACCGTTTCCGCTCCAAGGGCCCGGTTGGTTTCGTGGATGAACCAACCTGGCCGAACCCAAAGTAATCCAAAACCTTGAGTGCGATATACCGAAACGACCGTCTCGATCCAAGGATCACGTTTCCGCTGACGGTGAGTCGTTTGGAGGCCCGTAGCTCACGTTACGGGAATTTGACCGAAAGTAGTCCAAAAACGGGGGTCTGGGCCCGGGCCGACCCGGCCCGACCCCCCCTCAGTCGGCCCGAACCGGGTCGACCCAGCTGGGCCCGGCCCGGCCCGGCCCGGTCCGGTCTGGCGCGGTCCGACCTGGCCAGCGTGGCTGAGCCGATACGCGGAGCGGGGTGTCCCCCGCCCGCCGCTGATTGATGCCGGCGACGGATCCGCCGGCCGCCAACCCTCCGCCGGTCGTCGGCGCCGCCGTGCCGGCGCCGCATGCCAGTGCCGCCTTCCGCAGACCATCGGATGCGCTCCGGTGGTCCGTTTCTCTTGCCGTCTTCACCTATGGTCCTCCCAGGACCCGATCTTCACTACGAAGGCCTCAAAACCACCTTGCGGCCTCGTTTGTCGTTGCCCTCCAATCCGCATGTCAAAAACGAAACCTGCCATCTTCGAGGTTATTCGGTACATCGCGCTGGCACCACGCCCCTTCACCGTGGCCCGACTCCGACCACGGGTGTCTTCGGGTTCCTTCGACGTGGCGCGACGACGTCGCGTTCGTAGACTTCTTTCCACTGCGCGGCACGACAGCGTCGCGTAATACTTGCCGTGTGATTTCCGCGTGGTGCGACGGCACCACTCCACTCCATTCCATCCAGAAAGAATCAAACATGAACATAGGAGGGGGGGTTCGGCCGTGTTTGTGCGGTCCGACCCCCCTCTCGTTAAAAGATAACATCTAGTCGAATATCCATGATGATCGATAAAATAGAATCATGAATGAAAATAATTAAATAAAATAATCCCCTACCTCGGTTTCTAGAACGGTGTTCATCAACGAGCCGTGGAAGACGAGCGTCGCGGAGAATGAACATCGACATCACGAAGCGAGGATTCGAAGTTGTTGATGGGGATTTCGTCGCGGAAAACCATCATGGAAGAGACGACGCGGAAGAATAACGTCGCGTCGCGGATCGATGTCATAGAGAACGAACGTTGATTCTGTTGTCGTCGAGGTGCGTTCGAAGGGAAGACGTTGTTGGAAGAAGACGCCGCGTTCTTCGGCGGAGGTGTTCTTCACGTTCTTCGCGTTCTTCGCGAAGGAGGATGAAGGCACAAAGAATTATGTCAAAGGCCTCCCAACGTGTAATCCTCAAGATGTTGTGTTGGTCTTACTTTATTACTACGCCAACAGATTTCAAACCGGTTAAGAAATGAGTAAAGAGATAAGTAACGACCCATTAATTCGTAGAATTAATTCAACGAAATAAACCGCCCAATTAATTCAACGAAGAAAACTGCCCAATTAATTGGGGCGTTAAGAAAAATTAAGAAAACGCGTCAGTTGAATTTCATAATGACAGGTTTTCGCGGGTGCGTTACATAGCAGAAAAGAAACGGTGGGGCTCGTGCGGGTCCCACCTCACAAATATCCTACCAAGAGGGTAGGATATTTTTGGATAGCACCCTATCCGTAACAACTCAACTTAAGCAGCTTTAAGTGACTTTCAGGTGGCTTCCAAGTGGCTTAAGTGAAATAAAATAAAGTTTGTCGTACAATTATTTTATTTCTTAACTTTAAGCCTGAAAATTAAAAACCACACCCGAGCAAACGCAACTCCGGAAGAGGCATTTCTAAGCAATTAATGACACTGCGATTCCATCGGTGCCCTCAGAATTCGATTCCGAGCACCGGTTCAAAAGTTAGAAAGACCCGCTCGTCCGTCCACTGAACGTACCCAAGGCAAACTTCGGAAATTGATTCTGGACACATCGGGCCTCGGAATCAGGCGCCGTCAGAAACTACGTTCTTGTAAAATTCCAAAGAAAATTAAGAAAAAAATTTCCTTGGAATTTACGGGTCTTTACATTACTCCCACCACAGGGCTTTACGTCCCCGTAAAGCTTCACCACAAACTTAGGGCTACAAAGGCGGTACTGAGCACACATCTGAGCCTCCCGCTCCCATGTGCTGACATGGAGGTTCCCGTGCTGCCAAAGAAAGTGTACTAGAGGAATCGATCGTCCCCGTAGGATCCGCTCCTATCCATCCTTGATCCTCACTAGAACCTCCATGGAAGTAACCCCATCGCCATTGTCCTGCTCGTCATGGTCGATGATATGCGAAGGGTCGAGCATGTATCTCCTCAGTTGAGATACCTGGAAAACATCGTGCACCTAGTGCAACTGAGGTGGATGGGTCAAGTGGTAAACCACCTCGCCTACCCAGTTGAGGACCTAGAAAGGTCCGTTGAACCTCGGAGACAACTTGCCTCCCTGGCCACATCTCTGTAAACCTCATCGAGGTGAGACCCATAAGAAGACGTGGTCGTCATCCTCGAACTCCAGAGGTCTCCAATTTCTGTTAGTACTGAAACTCAAAACGACTGCTGCTGCGAGGGTAAGGTTGACCGACTCAAGAGTGATCGGTCACACCCTCCTGTGCAGAAGTTACCCTGCGCTGCCTGGGGTTTCCTTTTTCTTACTGCACTGTACAGTCTTCATTTGCACTTGGATGACCTGGACCATCATTAGTCTCCCAAGAGCTGCTATGATTTCTTCATTGCCGATAAGTGAAATCCGGTCTCATCTCCTGGATGAACCACATTCGTTACCTAATACAGTCAATCCTGACATGAATAATGAATTCATGCCATGGATGACGTCGTAAGGCCTCGACGTAACTACCAAGAGATCCAACTGTCACTCTCGCCTCCAAGGGTCGAGTCACACTGTCGGCATTAGTGTGAGGTCACTGGGTCTCCTCCAGTAGAAAACTCGAAAGTGAGGGTCAAGTCAACAGTTTAACCGGGACCACTCAGTATCAACCAAACAAAAGTACAGGAAATCAAACAAAGATAAGTGTCTTTTTATTATTGTAACTCATAGTACAAGACACAAAGAAACTACAAATAAACATTAACAAAACCAGAAGCAACAGGATCAATAGCCTCTAGGTAGGAAGCTAGTCTCGCTCCTGTCCATCTGCCTCCGGAGCTCCATGACCATAGGCCTCAGCTGCCTGAAGCTGAGCTCTCCCATGTCCTCCTGTCCCCTGCGGTCGGGGTGGGCCTCCTGGTGGTGGTGGCAACATCCCGAAGCGTCGTCCACCTCCAGCTGCACGGCCAGCTCCTTGCGGTCCGCCCTGATCGAACCTCTGCCTCTGCCTCAGAGGTTCTTCATTTAACTGCTGGTCATCTGCATGGCGGGTCGGACAGTCACGTGCTATGTGACCAATTCCACCGCAGGAGTAACACTTCATGGCAGGTCTGGCTCTATCACTTCCCTTGGTGCCTCGGACTACCGACCCTGAGTCACACGGTCGACCACCTATAGGTGTGGTCCTCTTGGACCCCTGCGTCATTTGTCTACTGCCCGCTACAGAAGACTCTGCCGCATGCCGGCTAGTGATGGGTCATACCGCAGGAGACTGCTCAGCAAAGAAAACTCTCCACTAAGAGGGCTCTCTCCAACACTCCTGTCTGTGTCGGAATGTTGTGCGATACATCCAAAGCTCTGATCTCCCTCCTGAGCCCCTACTCAAAGGTTCGGGCCCTGAAAAACGGGTCCCATACCATATCTGTGGAGTAGCGCGAGAGGTCTGTGAATCTCACTGAGTACTGTGCCACTGACATGCTGCCCTGCCGCAGCTGAAGTAGCTCCTATATACGCACCTCTCGAAGGGTGGCTGGTACAAACTCTGCCCGGAACAGGCTCTCGAAGTCTGCCCATAGAAGTGTCGCCTTGTCATGCATCTGAAGCATCAGGCTCCACCATCTGCCTGCTGCTGCCTGAAGAAGGTTGGTAGCAAGTATCACCATGAAATCTATCGGCGTCCCCACTTTCCTGAAGAATCTCACCACAGCTTCTAGCCAATCCTCATCCGCCTGTGGGTCCGTCCCTCCCTGAAACCTGGGTGGCCTCTGGTGCTGGAACTCATGCAGTGCGCTCAAGCGACGTGCATACTCTACTACTGGGGCTGGTGGCATCGGTGGCCCAACGGGTAGTAGTACCGCTGGTGCCTCTGCTGGTGCCTCAACTGGGATAGGGCCCTGTACTGAGGCCTCATCGCTTGGTGGGATGTCAGTACGCACCAATCTCGGGGCTCTAGCTGGTCGTCCACGGGGAGGCATCCTGAAAGAAGCAACGTGACACGGTCAAAAGATTATACCTGGTGAGCTGACCTGGTTTGAGCTGACATTTAAAAAAACTTCTGTAAAACACACATGCAATCAGTGTTTTTGTGCACAAAGTCGGAAATCAGTTGTCAGGGTCCTGGTGTATGGATACGTCGGCCGCCCGCACCAACACTGGACTCCCTGAACTGAAAACCACACTCGGTACTCTTAACACTATTGCTTCACAGAAAGAAACATCAGAGTCATAAGTTCTGCGGTAGAACCGAACCCTCTGATACCAATTTGTCACGACCCATCCTCAGGGCCCGTGCCATGACTACCCCAAGCCCGCCTTCCATAGGCCAGGGGCTGGCGACTAGCACCAAAGGCGTAAAATCCCGATAACTGGGAAGGCATTGCCTTTAAAAAAGAAAACAAGCACCACAGAGTACAAGCGGAAGCAAAACACTAAGTACAAAAGAAATGCGGAAACGTAAATGGGCCAGAATACAAACCCAAAAGAAAGTAAAACTACAACTGAACAAGGTACAACAGAAAAAAGACAACAGCTGGAATAAGGAAGCAGCTCCTGGGTCGTCCTCCTCGGATCCTACCTGAAGGGTAAGTACAGATAGCGCATCTCTTGGTCGTCCACCACGGATCCTACCTGAAAGGTAGGTACAGATAGCCTCCTCCATGCTCTCGTCTGTCAACCTCCTCTGTGAGTCGTCACGTCGTGTAGTCCACCTCCAGGTACTGACTCGTGGTGTAGTCCACCTCCGAGTACTGACTCGTCATGTAGTCCACCTCTGGGTACCGACCAGTCCTCAAACACTCGGCCTCCGTCAGCACTGCCCGTTGTCTGCAACCAACACAACGAGCTGCGGGCATATCTCGTGCAGGGGTGAGTATAATGATACTCTGTAGGGACCCCGAGACCCTCAAGGTCTCACTAACCCAACAAGGATAACTACAAGAAGATCTCAACAGATAACCTCTACTTATATATATCCCCATACATATACCTAAGTTATCAAGTAACCCATCTCAATCACGAGGAAACACAAGGATTGTGAAATCAACGGATAACCACTACCCAGGTATATTCCCATACATATACCTAAGTTATCAAGTGACCCATCTCAATCATGAGGTAAACAAAAAGGTCAAAGTCTCAGCTCAACCAGGATTTTCATTATCGAAACTGTAACTGCTGAAGAGCTCCGTCTATGGAGTGTACAGTGGTCTTGTCAAGACTCAAAGGTACTACTCACTAACCTAAGACTGCTGAGGTACTCCTCCTGTCGAGTACCGCGGGCCAGCCACCTCACACAGCAGTGTTTCCCACTGGGGTCTGCCACCCAAACATAGTAGTGATCCCCCCTCATAGCCTACAGAGGTACTCCTCCTGTCGAGTACCGCAGGTCTGCCACCTCACATAGTAGTGCTCCTCTGCTGTGGGTCTGCCACCTCACAAAGTAGTTCTCCCCACTGGGCTACGTAAGTCACTCCGAATCAAATCGGACAAGAAGTCTTCAGGTCTCTGCCGGCTACACGGTCTCCGTACTCCGTACGCTCGTCTCTGGGAGGGTCCTCCTCATGATCTACAATTCGATAATCCAAGTATCTAAAAGTCCCACAAAGAAGTATCTCAATGGACCGCCTCATCATAGGGGTCTCAACGCAACAGACGGCGCGTCAATCAGACGTCCGGTCTGTGAGTTATTAGTCTTTTCGTCCTAGGGGCCCGGTTGGTTTCGTAGGCGAACCAACCCAGTCGTATCTCAACTGTACCCCAAACTCCCATAGGGTATACTCATAGGGACCTTTTCTCGATGAGATCAACAACGACGCTGACGGTTCGTCAAACAGACGTCTTATCTGAAAGATATCATCTTTTTCCGTTCTAGGGGCCCGGTTGGATTTCGGGTACAATCCAACCCGGCTAAAACCCAACAACATCCAAAACTCGGGCGGAGGATGCGAAAAGTTCCATATCGACAACAGGAACGCAATGAGACAGACGGCACGTCAATCGGACGCCTGGTCTGTGAGTTATTGGCCTTTTCGTTCCAAGGGCCTGGTTGGATTCGTGAGCGAACCAACCCGACCGCACTCCGACTACATACAAACCTCGATCGGAGTAAGACAAAAGATCCGTCTCACTTAGAGGAATCCATCAAAGTCGACGGCACGTCAATCGGACGTCCGGAACTCAAGATATAAGCATTTCCGCTCCGAGGGCCCGGTTGGTTTCATGGATGAACCAACCCGGCCGAACCCAAAATAATCCGAAACCTTGAGTGAGATATACCAAAACGACCGACTCGATCCAAGGATCGCGTTGCCGCTGACGGCGAGTCATTTGGAGGCCCGTATCTCATGTTACGGGCATTTGACCGAAAGTTGTCCAAAAACGGGGGTCTGGGCCCAGGCCGACCCGACTCAGGTCCGACCCAGCTGGGCCCGGCCCGGCCCGGTCCGGCGAGGTCCGGCCCGACCGGCCGGCCGCGGCTCGGCCGGCATGGCCGAGCCGATACGCAGACCGGGGTGTCCCCCGACCACCGCTGATTGATGCCGGCGGCAGATCCGCCGGCCGCCAACCCTCCGGCGGCGCGCCGCCGCCGCCTTCCTCAGACCACCGGACGCGCTCCGGTGGTCCGTTCCTCTTGTCGTCTTCGCCTATGGTCCTCCCAAGACCCTATCTTCACTGCGGAGGCCTCAAAACCACCTTGTGGCCTCGTTTGTCGTCGCCTGCCAATCCGCACGTCAAAAACGAAACGCGCTGTTTTCGAGGTTCTTCGGCGCGTCGCGCTGGCACCGCGCCCCTTCGTCGTGGCCCGACTCCGACCACGGGTGTCTTTGGGTTCCTTCGACGTGGCACGACGGCGTCGCATTCGTAGACTTCTTTCCACTGCATGGCGTGACGTCATGACGTAATACATATCGTGTGATTTCCGGGTGGTGCGACGACACCACGCCATTCCGTTCCATCCAGAAAGAATCAAACATGACCATAGGAGGGGGGTTCGGCCATGTTTGTGCAGTCCGACCCCCCTCTCATTAAAAGATAACATCTAGTCGAATATCCATGATGATCGATAAACTAGAATCATGAACGGAAATAATTAAATAAAATAATCCCCTACCTCGGTTTCAAGAACGGTGTTCGTCAACGAGCCGCGGAAGACGAGCATCATGGAGAATGAACGTCGACGTCGTGAAGCGAGGATTCGAAGTCATTGACGGGGATTTCATCGTGGAAAATTGTCGCGAAAGAGACGACGCAGAAGAAGAACGTCGCGTCGCGGATCGATGTCGCGGAGAACGAACGTCGATTCCGTTGTCGTCGAGGTGCTTTCGAAGGGAGGACGTTGTTGGAAGAAGACGTTGCGTTCTTCGGTGGAGGTGCTCTTTTCATTCTTCGCGTTCTTCGTGAAGGAGGATGAAGGCACAAAGAATTCTGTCAAAGGCCTCCCAACGTGTAATCCTCAAGATGTTGCGTTGGTCTTATTTTATTACTACGCCAACAGATTTCAAACTGGTTAAGAAACGAATAAAGAGATAAGTAACGACCCATTAATTCATAAAATTAATTCAACGAAATAAACCACCAAATTAATTCAACGAAGAAAACTGCCCAATTAATTGGTGCGTTAAGAAAAATTAAGAAAACGCGTCAGTTGAATTTCATAATGACGGGTTTTCCCGGGTGCGTTACTTAGCGGAAAAGAAACGGTGGGGCTCGTGTGGGTCCCACATCACAAATATCCTACCAATAGGGTAGGATATTTTTGGATAGCACCCTATCCATAACAACTCCACCTAAGAAGCTTTAAGTGGCTTTCAGGTGGCTTTCAAGTGGCTTAAGTGAAACAAAATAATGTTTGTCGTACAATTATTTTATTTCTTAACTTTAAGCCCGAAAATTAAAAACCACACCCGAGAAAACGCAACTCCGGAAGAGGCGTTTCTAAGCAATTACCGGCACTGTGATTCCATCGATGCCCTCAGAATTCGATTCCGAGCACCGGTTCAAAAGTTAGAAAAATCCGCTCATCCGTTCACTTAACGTACCCGATCCAAACTTCGAAAATTGATTCTGGGCACACCGGGCCTCAGAATCAGGCGCCGTCAGAAACTGCGTTCTTGTAAAATTCCAAAGAAAATTAAGAAAAATATTTCCTTGGAATTTACGGGTCTTTACATAGTAGTTTTGATATTCATTACCATTATTTGAATTAAATTGAAAGATTAGGTTTACAGGAATGATAGGTGTATATTTCATATAATTATTTTTAGGTGATAATTTTTTTCATAAGATGATTGACTGTTTTTTTTATTTTTCTAGATGGAGTGTTATAGAAGTGGTACCCAAGTACATCGATAGAACTGAATTGAATATATATATATCAAAATATGATAATTATTATGCTAAATAATATTAAAATGAAATTTAGATTCATGGAATTTGTATATTGGATATTGTTATAACATATTTTTATAAATATCATTATGATCTCTTGGTGAAGAAGAATGATGATGAAAAACTACCTCAAGGTAGTTTATGTTTTGATGACTGCAACATCTCATTTCCTTGAGTTATTTATTTTGTAATATTTATTTTGATATCTATTCCTAAGATACACTATGTGTAGGTATTTATCTTAAATTCAATTAATAACTTTTAATTTTTATTGTTATTCTAAACAATGAGATTTATAACTTCCAAAAGAAAGAAATAACTCTTCCAGATTAGGCGACATCGAGGTATTATTGATGTAATGATGAATTGTTTTCAATATGAATGATCGAATTCTTCTCGGGTTTTTAAGGATATGGATTTTGATGGGTTTATTATATGGGATTCCTAAATTCAGGTCTTTGGACATCCTTTGAGCTGTGCATTAATTTTAATATCTCATTTAGTAAAGGTGTTGCAAGTTGTATCTTTTAGTGTTTTTTTATATATGTTCATTACATAAGTTTTGTTTTCCACTAAGAATATATTCTTATTTATATACAACTTCATAGTTACTCAATTTTTAATTTAATCAATTGATGGTAATTTTTTTATTGAAGTTACCTCATTCTAATTGTTTTATAAACTTATTATTTTTTAATATGTCAATTCAAATGAGAGAATTTTTAATATATTGTTAAACAATAATTAAACCCATCTTGTATTATATATTTCCTACACCTTATTGAATAAAAATATATTTATAAATATGTTTATAATTATTTCTTCACAATTATAGAAGTCTCTAAAAATAATTTATCGGTTATATTAAGCACCATGTTCCCTCATAATTATGACTTTATGATACCTCTAAGAGAAGAATTCATAAATGATCTTCATATGAATCTATAGATAACATATCACTTATTGAGGGTGAAACATCTATATTATAGCGAATATATTAACCACATTAATAAAATATGTGATCTCTTCTATCAATTTGACTTGGATCTCCTTTTGGTTGCATGATACCCATTGTTATTAAGACATTGTAGATACCTCCATAAAAAATTCCTTAGTGAATTGAAATATCTCCATCATTTTATCACTGAGGGCCATTATATTATACATATAAGAGGATATGGAGAACATCAATAATTTAAATTATTTTTACCCCTTATATAATACAATCCTCTATGAAGGGAACTCTGCAATGTCGTCACCTCATGAAAATTATCAAGCTTGGGGAACACACACAATAACTAGTATCGTCATTGGAATAACATTTCTTCTAAATTCCCAAATAGAATTATCTATGGGACTAGTAATTAGAGAGGTTCTTTTGATAGGTATCAAAAAATATAGATTGGGATTCGTGTATGAGGATAAAGAAACATCAAATCATAGAGAATCCATCTAAAACCAATTTTTATCCACAAAATATACCCCAAATCTATATCAAGCACAAAAAAATCTTATATTATCAATAGGGATATAATTGTAAGATCAATCCTAAAAATCTAGAAGCATCCCTAACCTATAGGGATGGTGTCCTTCATAGTTATTACAATATTTACAACCTATGGAGACAAATAAATTGTATAAAATATAATAAATAGTGGCTAAATAGTTAAGAAACACCATGTTTGTAGGTCAAGGTGGATTTATGTAGTCACCCCAATCCACTATAGATGTTGGTATTCTCTAAAATGGGAGTATCAAAACAACCACTTAATTTATACTTCATCATGAAATATGATTATCCCTCTATCTTAGGAAAAACTTATGCCTAATAAGAGGGGATTCCCTCATTATCTTCCACCATATACCGCTACTAAGGTATCACTAGAGATTAAAGGAGAAACCTCATAGAATCTATAAGGAAAAGCGGCCCATCAAGAAAGAAAAAAGAAGATAATTTTTTTCCATACATATAAAAATATCTATAGGATTATATATCTCAATATATTCCTAAAAAATAAATGTCTACTATGAAATATAACACATCAGTAAATAGAATTTAGGACTCCCCTATAGATGAATCAAAATGATATGTCAAAATAATAGATCATGATATGGAATCAATTGAACATAGGATGATCAATACCAAATAATTTAAAGAAGGTTTATTCAACTGACAAAAGAAAATTTTATGAATCTATGTTATACTCTATATACAAAATTATATCTTACTCGGTGAGATTTGGAAAAAGAAATTGAAAACGTTGTGGCCACATCCCACCCTCCACCATAGGAGATGAAAAATCTCACGATTGTGGAAATAATCATGTAATAAAAATATTAGTTGGAATGATTAAAAGAAAAAAAATGATGAATTAATAAGATTAAATATTTATCCTCTATATAATTCTTAGGAGTTTGTCAATGATTTACCTCATGTACATATACAGTAAGAGAATGATTCTTAGCTGATATAGGAATATATTATCGATTTTTAGGCTCTAGATCTATGAGAACGGGGTACCAAATCATTAAATCTAAAAATTATCATTAATTGCCTCATATGTGATGACAAAAAGCTAAATGGAAGTCATATTAATCCTAAAAATAAAATATCCAGCTTTAGTAGTGGACATGTGTGGGTTAACCATATCAGATCCCACTCATCACCTCTATAGGAGAATCATCTCTACCGACCATCCCACTAATACTTTTGGACTATATTGATTTTATAATTGAATGATTTGAAATCATGTAAGGGAGTTAAGAAATATTTTATTAAGAAAGGAAGTCATTAACTTTGTGGGTGGTTTAAATTCCTCATCCACCTAACTTCAAAAGTCCAAACATTCCAATATAGAATAGCACTAGTGGCCTAGAGTAGAACCAATAACGTTTATTATATAAATGTAGAGATATGGTGAGAGAACTCTATTATAATGAGAAATACTAATTTACCATCTTTATGAATACTCTCGAAGGGATGTTTTCTAGTATTGTAGTAGTTTACCCACTTGGTCCATCAATAGATCAGAATACATTCTTCTTTTGTTTCCCTAGCAGTTCAACTAAAAATTGAGAAATTCAATGGTCGTTCACCTCTAGTATCACAAGTTATATGATAATGATATGATCTTTGACATCGAAACCACATTGAAGGGTCTGATGTACATAATCATTATAGGGATACCATAGGAGAAACTACTAGGGATGTTTGTAGATAATCTCTTTAATGAGATACAAACACTTTATATCCCACTAAAATCTCTTAATGTAATTTGAGAACTTGAAATATGTTTGTAAAGGATAGAGGACCCCTTTGAATTTATAAATTCCAAGTCTAAACTGATACAGACAGCTTAGGGAAATATAACTATTAATGATAATACAAGGACATATAAGTATAAAAATTATATCCCCATACCTATTACTTAACCCCATATAATTTTATATGAAACCACCCCAATTATATAGTCAATAGGAAATTACTCATCATGAAGATAAGAGGGATCAAAATCATTCATTATTTGAGAATTGAAATATGTGTGTAATGGGATTATCTTAGAATACTTCATTTTGTAGAAGGAAAATAATATATTCTCATGTTTTTGGAGAACAAAAAACCCAATGAGATCTATCTCTCTAACCATCTAGAGTATTATCTCTTATATAAAATGATATGAAATAACATCTCATAGTGATTTTTATTCAAGGATATCCTCCAAAGGATAGATGATTATGAGAATGTAATGTTGGAAAAAAAATCTTTTGAAAATGAATCTCATGTTTGTACAATTTTATTAGACGAGGGAGTATAATAGTTTTATGTATCAAATAAGAAAACCTAAAATATTTATAATTTGGATGATAATAAATCTAATTAGCTATTCATGTAAAATCCCAAGGGCCTATACGAACCAATCAGTTTTGTCCTCAATTCCCCCTTCAATGGGTCAAACATATCCTTTGAGATTATAGTATTCCAGTAGTCATTATAATTAATTCATGAAGGGAAAGGAAACTAAAAATAAACTCAAACCAATTTCTAATATAATAAAAAATCTTCATAAACTTATACCTATGAATTTTATTAAATGGTATCTAACATTCCAAAAATAACCATCATTAAATGAAAAATTATTATTTGGTTCAGTCAATGTATTCCATGAGATTGGAAAATTTTATAATGAAGAAATTATACATTAACCTGATGTCCATAACCAATGATGGTGATAGAGAGAAAGAATCTTCTATGTATGCAACATATATGTAAAAAGGGGTTGATAAGATTCAAAATAATAATCCAAACATCTATTCCATGTTTCTATTTATGATATATATAATTTAGAAGCATATATTTATAATCCAATGGGATCAATTGGAAAATTGATCCAATCCAAAGTCATCCAATGCCAAGCCAAAACCCATTATCTAAAAGAAAAATTGGAATAAACACTTCAATACAATCATTATTATAAAAAATAAAGATCATATAATCCTAATCTTTGAACAATGGACCTATGATCATCAATCTAGGGAATAACCTCTAGGTGGAAAATGAAGGCCCCTTGTCCAAAATTATGTTAACATAAATAGATTGTGATTTTCTTATGAAATATATCAATCATGGGTTCAATTCACCTTTTAGTGGAGATCCTGGAAGCATTCATTGAGTCCCTCTTAATCTCTCAAGAGTTTTAGGTTGATATATAAGTAGTTGAGGTATTCGTGTATTGGATGATCCCATTAAGTTCCATGCAATAATCTACTTTACAGGGAATTATAGATAAATATATACATATATACACATTCATGAGAAAATAAACACCATGTGTGTTTCTAAAATTATTAATAGTATTGAAATTTTTCAATCCCTCATTCATAAAATCCTTAGGAAAAACCACATACCATTCCTATCTATTTATTTTTTGGGCTATAGTGAGGTCGACCTGTCTCTCTCCAATGTAGATTTTTTTGGGTAAAAGAAGAGTGATGAAAAAATATTATTCTAATCATGGTAAGATATTAGAATATGAACCTCTTCACTACCACTGAATTCCCTATATTTTGGCATGAATAATATTTTAACACTATAAAGAAGACAATGGATTTATCACCACACAACAGTGACTTCCTTATACAACTAATGCTTAAAAAATTCAACCAATGTAATGATTTATTTTTTCTTTGATGATTATAAAAATTTGAGTATCATGATTACCTATATAAAGATTCTATACTCTAGAAAGGAAGAGGAGAAGATAGTGATAGGAGATGATACTAGAATTACCACCTTCAATGATTCAGATACCAATCACAATAATATGTTCTCTAAGATAAGCATGTACTACTTTTTGAAAATCAACCATATTGAAGAAATAATTATAAATATATAAATATACTATGACACATGATATAAAGTTGTCTATATTATTATTTTTCTTCTAACATTTAATGTTTAGGTGAATGTGGGGTATCATTACTATAAAAATAAAAATTCCCCCGAGGAAGGTGCTTCCCCATTGTTTTGAATTTCAAGTTATTTCATCACATCATCATGTGGAAAACCCAATGATTCTTCTAGATCACCTCATAAAGCTATAAATTCACTATCTCCCCTGCTATAATCATAGTATGTTAGTGAAACCTCTACACCTAATTATAGGGTGGAAAAGATTAAAATTGTTAAGTATGACCTAGTAAGGAGGACTCTACACCACCCTCTCGGGTACCTGGAGAAATATTTTAACTCCTATAAAAAATGAATATTTACCCTCACCTTTCAATTTAGATTATATAAAGATAGTGGATTTATAGGAAGGAAATCTTATAGATTCCCCTCTATAATTTGAAGAAATTTTCTCCACCTCGATCAATGCTCATAGAAAAATAAATATCGTTAAATGTAGAACCTATAATCCACATTGATTAATTATATCATGCCATTTAAATATAGAGAAATATATATCTCATTGAAACAGTAATATAATGTGTTCAATAGTGATTATATAAAATTCAAGGATTGCATCGTAATGTGGCCCCACTATCCAAGCTTTTTAAATGATTATCATGGTTTCAATCAAGAATATTAAAGAATTATTTCATCCAGTGCTACTAATTTATTTTCCAAATTTGATTAGATTTTTTAAGAAAACTTAATTGAGGATGTTTAATACCTTAAATGTCTCACCAATGGAACCCACATAATGGAAAATAATGGGTAGATTATATCATGAATCTATTTCATAATTCTCAATTGGAACTGCACGATTGATGATTTCTCAGTACTGATTATAAATCTCAAAATTAATTAAAAAATGGGATTCTAAGACCTTCAGTTCATGGATAGTTAATTAGAGTACAATATGATTAAAATTTTCTTATAGGATAAAGATTCCACCATTTTACGATCTCCAAAATAGATTTTCTAATATTACATCTTTCTCTTGAGTTTTTGAAAAACTGGTGACACCTACAAACCTACCATGCATCACATTTTTTTATCCCCTTCTGTGAAATAACACATAATGATAGGAAGACTATCTAGTTGTTAAATACAAACAATTATATGATAATATTACCAAACATGATATAATTTTCCAAAACCTATGGTTCTATAACATGAAGATAAATCCACTTATGTTTATTTTTAGTGTAATATTATGTAAATTCCTCATATTCTTGATATGTAATTTTTTAATCTATGTGGGTCATAAGAATACCAGTGGAATACATGAAATACCACCTCCTCTAAACCTCAAAGTGTAGAGATGGATTCATGGATTCCTCTTTTACAACAATTATTTCATATCTAATATTTCCAATAATTTCTATACCTTTTAGGAGATAATGAAGAAATATGACACTTATTGATGGAAAAAACCTATCAATATTACTTTTCTTATCTCAAGAAGTATCTAATGTACCCCCTAGTCTAAATGTTTCTATTACAAGGGATACTATGAAAATTGTATATAGCCTTTATAGAGTGATCACTTAGAGACCATCTAATAGAGAAAATGATATACCCCAATGGACCGTAGGCCTTCATTTTTATTGATTTTTTATAACCCCCCTTTCAAGGGATAAGGGGGAACCCTTACAAGGCCCGTAGGCTCATAGATTACAAGGCTCGTAGGCTTAATAGATTAATTGACCCTAAGGTCTTAGGTAATTCAACCAAACTCTCTATAAGAAACTGCCCCTCCCCAGCATCTACATCATGATAGTAGGTCTCCACCTTTGCATGGCCATCTGGCTAGGCTTCCCGTGCAAGCAAAGGCTGGTACTAATGGCATAGCTATACCCTCTCATTCTAACAATCCATTTGGTTCTGATCTGGTGAGTGCACCTACTCTGAATCATCTTTTGGGGATGCTTCTTTTTCGGTAGTGTGTCTGGGGAAACTACATGTGTCCTGAAGGCCTTGAGGTGGTCCGAGGGCCTTGAAGGTGGCCCAAAAGCCATACTGACCTGAAGGCCTATGTGGCTCAGAAGAATTAAGGACTCGAAGACCAAACCGGTGGCCCAAGGTGAATAGTTCTAGATGCTATAGTACTGAACAGTACATACTACAGGAACTACTACAGTGCCTCCTACAGTACCCGCACAGTGTATAGTCTTCTACAGTGCTGCTATAGTGCCTACTGCAGTACCTGGTACAGTACCTAGAAATATGCCTCTACCTGGTTTTGAACCTGGGTCTTGTGGATGCACATAAAGATACCTCACCAACTGTCCCGAGGCTCATGTGTAATACATAAAATGATATGGATACTAAAAATAGTCTCTCATTTCTCATGAGGACAATCTAGATAGTGTGACTCAGTATCTCAATGTTATGATGAATTTCCTCTCTATAAAGTTTTTTTAAAAAAAGACAATTATTTAATTATCATGAGGTCTTCTTGGTCTCTTACAATGATCATCCCATTTATATCCTCCACCATATGAGGTTAAATGTATTCATGGATCAATGAGTGTTTATTCTATGATTTTTCAACATTTATCTCATATAAAAATTTAAATAAAAGGAAATACCGCTGAAATTTTTATGATTATACATCTGTCACTAAAATTTATATTGGTATATAATAAGATCTCATATTTTGTTTTTTTATCTATCATTATAGTCCTTAAATATTTGAAAAATAAATGTATGTATCCTCTTAAATCATAATCAAGAAAAATATAGAAATCCAATATATCAATTGATTTGTTTTGAGCATCATCTGTATCTCCCAATCCGAGGTGGATCAATGCTATTCTTTATTATCATTTGAATCATGTTTAAATTATTAGTAAGAGAACCACATTCTCATCAATGTCCTAGAGTTATCCATGGATCTTAAATTAGTCCATTTTAATGTTAAAGGTGTTTTAAAGTTATTAATTAAGAAGATTAATAATTAATATATCATTGATAATGAAAGTCTAGATCCTTTCCGTTATTTTGTGTGAGGTTTAATAGAATAATTATCCTTCAAACAAACTATGAAACATGTTTCTCCATAAAAAATTACTATGATGATGCATTAGCCATAACAACCACGACTCTAGATTACCATGAATATGAAGAGAAAATCATCTACAACACACATTGTATGGTCGTATCCTAATCAAATATCAATGAAATGGAGGAAATTGATTAATTTAATGTTTCCCTAGAAAATGACATCCAATATTATTGTTAACTGATGATGCTACAAGTTAGATTTCGCTGATACTGTACACAAGGAGAACATTTAATTATAATGATGATGCATTGGTATATGTTTTAAAGATTAAATGGATAAATAGGATAATAAAATAATGGATTATATAATCATTCAATTATATTGAAAAGAACATTTATAATCTTGAATCCTCTATTCAAATCATTTAATAGAACAAAAAATGTTACATTTGAACAAAATATTTTGATCACCCATGACTGTAATAGCCTTGTTATCCTTTCAGAGAACATATATTGAGAGAGAACATTAATTTTAAATAGATTAAGGATAGTATAATAGCTTCCATTATTTTTAATTATCTTAATTGATAAATGAAAATATAAAAACCATTATCCATTACCAATGACTGGTGGGATTTTTTTTTTATTTTTAACAATCCTAAAATTGGCTCTGATTTTTTGATAGAACCATACCCTAGATTTTATATCGTTAAGATAATTAAAATAATAAACTAATTCCACTTGAATTTGAGATCAATTATTTTTTTCCATTTCATTATATACTAGGATATCTCCAAGTCATGATTGATTTCACAATTTCTATTTCCAAACCGTCTTAGAAGATATACAATATAATGTTTCCAGACTTGTGATTATTTTATGTGAAAGTGTTCCACTCACTCAGGGCATCAATTATCAATTTATTTTTATTATTACCAATGAAGTGGTTGTGAATAAAATTTATCTCTTCAGGAATGTGTCTCTTTTTAACCTATTTTAGAACTCATTGGTGATGGTATTGCAAATTGGATATGCAATATTACTAACAAGGTTTTTCCCTCAATTTTTTCTTAGATTCATAAAAGGATGAACCATATAGCACTACCTCATCACATATTTTTAATGTTTTGTGTTTCTTTGGATATGAAATGTAGGAAAAATATAGAATTTAAATGATGTTATAAAATCATTATATGCAATGTTCTTGGGATTTATCGATAAGTTACTTTATAAATTTTGATTTGATGAGTCTTTCATTAAATGGGACAAAAATCATCTGAGGTCAGCCCATATTTTAGTTATCATTAATGGATCTCCATAGGTGTATTTGATAGGATCATGGGGTTTTAGGCATGTTTACCCTATCTCTACTATAATTTTCTCCCCTACTATACACTATCTTAACATACTTCTTCTTATTATGTCTGGGAATCATATGATGAATCCTATATGAGCTGTCAGAGGAATAATGTACACCACTCACTTATTGTACACTACTGAAGTCATTATTTGTAATAAAGGATATAATGGACATATAAATAACATCCAATATTCTATTATTTATTATGATAAATTATAAGTATAGGAAATCAGTTGTAATAAAAACTTTTTATAATTTCAAAAGTAAAATCTTGTAGCTATAAAAGTAAGAATCATCAATGAGCTTGGAGTCAGATAATATTTTATACCATTCACCTACCTTGGTGACCCTATTTTTTTTGAAATCATATTTCTTATCATGTCACTCATATTTTATGTCATATTAGAAATCATGTTGATTTTTGGAATAGAAAATCATTATAAATTGATTCAATCGACTATTTTGTTAAAATAGTCATTTTTTATAAATGTTTTATTCTATGAATGTTTATAAAAACTCATAATATTTTCATTTATGTGTAAATATGTCCATAAAATATTTTATTTGTACAAGGAGAACATTAAAAAATTTTAATTATTTTCACCTAGAAGAAATCATACCTACCAGCTGATCATGGGGGTCTTGATATTAAAAATATTCTCAAATTTAACCATTCACTGAAGGAACATTTCATATAGTCTTATCAATATTATATCATAGGATATCAAAATTATTAAATCAATATTTCTTTATAGGATTAAATATTGAAACACATGTTACATGGATACCAGTATATCTCCTTCTCTTAGAGAATCCTATTCAAATATTTGAACTCATTCACATTAGCTAGTTAGACTAAAATGCATTAATTGTTTTTTACGAAACATGATAGGTAAACCTACCCTTAATCTCATAAACTATTCAGATAATTTATTATATATGAATTTCATGATTATGTGACAATTGTAGAATTATATATATGCCTTTAATTATAATATTAGAGCAATGGTATCCAATTATGTCTTCGTAAACATTGATGACATGTTCGTATGGGAAACTTCTTCTATTAGGAAGATGACATCAAGGATTCACTATAATAACGATTCTGCAGACCACCTGAGTACCTAGACTGGAATACTGAATATGAGTTGGCCTCTTAATTTTAGATTTAACCCTGTGTGGAAGCTAGGGAAATAAAAACTCCTAGAATATTTATTCCTAAATTTTTTTAGAAAATATCTATTATCCAAATGTATTCCTTTTAATCAGTTGATGGAATATATTACCCATTTTTTCATGATTTGTAACATGGTTGTAGCACAATTTCATTAAATTACTGAAGTTTTTAGGTTTATATTCCTCATATTGATAACAGATAAGATCATATTAATACTATATTTAGGCTCTGGATCTCTCAACATATTTCAAATTTTCTCTCTCTGTACTATGTAGATGTGGTTCATGTTTTTAGGGTAATCCATAACAAACCAATTCATGAGAATACAATACTAAATCATGAATAATAACGTGATTAGATTATGGCTTTAGTTTAAATTTTCAATCCTCTATAAAATTGTTATAGTAAAACCTCAATTCACGTTCCTATAAATCATCAGCTTCTTGGAATTATGTGTAATTATCATCCACCCTAGAGATTTTTTTTTGTTTGGTGGATTCACTATTCTCTAGATAGATCAAATGCAATACGAATGGGACCTCAAGGGGGGTTCCAGGAAAATATATATTTAAATATATTTAAAAAATGATTGTTACATCAAGGGATATATCTATGTTTTATAAAGAACCACCACAACTCTTTATGTTAAATTTCTTATCATGATCAAGGTGGTTGAAATTGACTGATAAATATTTTTTTTTGAAATTTTTATTGGAATGTGATTATAAAAATATTGAGAAGGCATCCAGAGATGACACTGTTTTAATTTATTAGAATATAAATGCTAAATATAACAAATTCATGGAAATTACTTCATCCATGATATGCATTTTTATAGAGTCACATCATGTATCCAATATTTGTTCTCATTCACTTGTGAATAAACGGGTAATTTTAACACATATAATCGAGGTAAATGATTTTATGGATGGGGTTTTCTCCCTTTCGAAGATATTTTAATAAAATAACTTAGTTTAGAATCTTGTAACCTTTCTTATATTCAATAAAAGATACCTTCCATAAATGATAACCTCTTATTACATTTAAAATAGTGCATAAATCACTCTACAATGCCAAGAATGTATGGATTGATGTATTTGAATACAAGGAATATAAGGCAAATAATGTTCAACACATTTGGTAATTCTTCCATAATTTATCCACAAAAAAATCCTTATATTGTGACTAAATGTTATACTCATATTAATAAATAAGGGAATGAATACATAAGAAAAGGTTTGATCTCAAATGCATTGTAAGATAAATACATTCTAATGCTTTATCAAAGGGATAGATCATAAGAATAAGATAAAATATGATTAGGGATAATTTCTTCATTAAAATCACATGGAATAATTTGTGTTTCCAAAAAATCATGATTTGAGGACATGAAATCTTAATTTAAAAAGAATATACTAGAGAAAAATTATTTGGATTAATTATATAATAAACATATGGCATGGGGAATAATCATATGTAATATAAATGTAAGCCAAAATTGGGACATATATTAAAAAACAATATTTCATAACTCTTAGCATAGGGTATAATCATATTGTGATCATATCTAAGAAGGAAAACCCTTTATATTGTGAGTGTGATCTAATAAATATCACGTTTTAATTCATAATCAATCTTATGAATCCCACAGTATATTATCACACTAGTTATAAAATATTAACCAATTCATTAAAGGGGGTATATGATCCTACTTGTCATTAACCATATATCCATGTGAAAACAAATATGAATCATTCAAACATATATTGAAAACCTAGATGAATAAAATGTGTTTCATACCATTTCAAAATGGTACCACATAATATAATATAATATTTCAATCAGTTGATAATAGAATTTCAATATCTTAAAAGGAGAATTATATCAATTAATTTAAAATGTGATTAATAAAACATCACTCTTTAAGTGTTATATATAATTGAAACCATTAAAATGATATATTAGATATAATTTTATGACATTTTCACAAATATATAAAACTATGAATCACATTCAAAAATTATTTTCAAGAAGACAAAAAGAAACCAATTTTAAAACACCATGAAAATTTAAATCACAATAATGGATTCATGGTGAGGAAATAAATATTTTATATACGAAATTCCCATTGGAAGATGAAAAATATAAAATTTAATGGGAAATCCGATATAATAGTTTTGAAATATATTCATTCAACGCTAACTGATAAATATAGTGATAAATAATTCAGTTGAAAATAGGCAATGATTGATTTGAAAATTATTATAAGTAAATCCATTATATACTTCAATAAAATAATATGTGAACATTAATGGGAAGAGTAAATATATATATGGAATAAAAATATGTCATTTTGAAAGAATATAATTTATTATTAATATCATAAGATTTTATTAAGAAAGAATTTCATCAATGTTATTCCCTTGAAAATGGAGGAAATGAATTATAATACCATCACAATTTGTAAAAACAACATCGTATAAAAACTATATTTATGAAGAATATTTATCATTCAATAAATGAATTGTGTTGAGGAAACCACTTATGTTAATTATCGACTTCCACTAAAGTTCATGAATCACACATATATAAAAATAACTATCTTGTTAACCTATTTCATAGAATTATTCATATTTATAACTTTTTATAGGAATCATTTATAATTGTTCATAAAATATATATTAGTTTTTTATTATCTATATTCAATATTTGATGTGAGTAATACAGAACATTTTGAACTAGTTTTATTATAACATTGTTTTCCTTCATTATTTTCCAAAATATAATCATTCATAGTTCATGAAATGTACTCGAATTACTATTTTATAATTATTTTTAATTTTATAATTCATTTTATGGATGTGTTGGTTATATTCCTTAATGTTTAAATCCCTCATGAGCATGTTTCGATGAATTTTAATTAACGAACATTTGTATTATATTTTATGAGTATAATATCAATGTTTCCATTCTAGAACCAAAATAAAATAACTGTTAATTTATTTTATCATATATTATCTATAATTAATTTCTGATTGCCATCCATCATGTTATTTTATATCATGTTTCAGTTAGGTGGTTAGACCAACCCAAACATGAACAAAAAAAAATGGATAAGTATGTAATGAAATTTGATTATTTTGATATACTATATATATTTCATAGGAATAATGATATTATTTGGAAAATATTTCGGTTTTTAATATTATTTTAAAATAATTTAATATTAAATAAAGAAACATGATAAAAAATGAGATACGTTACATCATTGGGTTAACGGTCTGCACAAACACATGAATGAAATTTTCACATTTCTGAATAGAAAATAGAAAAGGTCATTAATGATTATTTTCAAAATATAACAACATTAAATACACTATTAATATTATATCAATCTTATAGGATTTAGAGAAATATTTTCATAGGTAATTATATAAAATAACAATGCTATTGAAATGTTAGTAGATTAGTAAATAACATTGAGTTTTCCCTTGGATGACTCCTTAAAAATGGAGTTCGTATTATAATTTCTTATGATATATGATAAATAATGTAAAAAATGGTAATAAATGATGAAAATGGTAAACTATTAATAGAAACAAAATTTTGAGTGTTCATGAATGGGTGTTGAAAGGCCCCTTTAATACTTTGTGAGTTTGTAATTCTGTTAATTATTTCATCTTTATATAAAGATATTGTCATGAATGTAAAGAGGAATCTAAAATTTATAATATTATAATGGAAATACATTTTTGTATATAAAAAGATAAACCACTCAGTGTGAAACATTTTTTTTACATGTTAGTACTTTTACCCCTTTTGTAAACAAATTTTACCCTTTTGAAATGTAATGTGGTGACTAGTTTTTTCCTAAATAGTATTTTTGATCCCCAAAAATAAAATGTTACGTATTAAATACATATTGATCTAATATTTTAAAATTTAATATTATCTTTTTATATTAAATATTCAAAATTTATAAAATTAAATATATTTTAATAAATGTATAATATAGTAATAACTTTTTTGATTGTAATGTAACTACAACTTGAAATTATCAATCATAGGTTTGTAAAATAAAATAAATATTTTTAAATATAAAAGATATCCTTAAAAAAACAGTTGTCTCCAGAATAGGGGTTTATAAATTTCTAAATAATATTTTTATACATATAATGTCATTAATATAACATATTTTTTATAAAACAACATTTCACATTATCAACATGAAAATTAATATGATTAGAAAAATCAAAAAATTTAATCTAAAACAAATGGTTTTACATTATATCCAGAAATGATGATCCTTTTGTAATTAAAATTATAATATTTGAGATTTTAGAATTTAAATAAAATCATAAAATATATATGTCAGAACACTTTTTTAGGCAAACGAATTTACATTAAAGTTACCATTTTTTATAGTTATTTCCAATCAATTACTAATTAAATTGTGTATATATATAAATGATTTATTTTATCATATTATTAACTCTATTTATTCCCACCAACTCTATAAAAAAATTATTTTTGTTATATTTAAATCTAATCATGGTTACTTACAGTTCAATGTAGTGTATGATAAAAACTATTTAACACATTGTTTATTTAAGAAGAAGTATATAGTTTAATCATGCTTCGTAACATTCTACTACCTCAAAATAAATTATTTCATGAAATTTTATTATTATGATAAAAAAATTTAGATTAATTTTTCATCATCACTGTATCATGTTCCATTAATGCTTCCATAAACTTATTTTTCTTCCATATAACATTGACCAGGTGGGTGATCTTGTTCAGTGGAAAAATATCACTTCTATTTAATATTTACACTATTTTACCCTCATAGGAGGGATCACGATCCAATTTTAAAAGATCCTTCTTGAGTACATATGGGAGCTCGTTTATGCACTTTGTTAACTTTGGTTTATGAAATACATCATACGCCTTTGAGTGATCAAGATAAAGAACTATGAAAAGAGATTCATCCCCAAAATGACCAAGGATATTGAAGGCCCCGATATACACTGGCATTAGCTTTTATTCCCAAAAAACTGTCATAACCATTTCCTAAGGATATATCTAGATTAAAACATTATTATTGATAGAAAATACTAGATCTCGCCAAATATTAATTTTATAACACCTCTATCGATATTGTACCTCTTTTATATGTTTCTTAATGAGGATATCTTTCTCCACCGTTTAATGGACATGGTTAGGACCTATCAACTTCCTCTCTATAAATTCATCCTAGTATGTTGGAATACTAAATCCCATCCCATAAACAAACTCATATATTTTAAACTAATTGTTATAATTTAAAATGTTTCTATATGAGAACTCTCCTTAGGGAAGGTGTTTATCCCAAAATCTTTGGAAATCTAATTAACTATATCTCAGCATATCCTCAGGAGTATGAATTTTTCCTTAAGACTGAAGATATATCTAATGATGATAATAATTGATAATACCCTACTTCTTAAATCTATTTGAGTTTTATATCCACTCAATATAAAATCATAATCTCAAAATGTGTGTAGTGATAATAGATGAGAGATAATCACATAATACATAATGGGTTTGGTAAAAACCCTAATCCTTTAAATACTCAATTGATACAAAATCAAATATTTTCTACAATAATTTTGTTTTTAAAATAATATGGTTAGGAATAAACTTGTTAGTAACCCCAAAAATAAATACTCTAGTTATAACTAGTTCTTAACCCCAAACACTAACACATCTGCATCAGTTGGTTAAATTCCCCAATAGTATTTCATTAACATGAATTGTTAGACACTCCATCCATGAGCCTCTTTATAAAATGGTTAGTTAGACTATTCACAATATCTTCCTCTAATTTATTGATCTATTACTAGAAATTAAAACATATTTTAGAGTGATATTCCTAAAAAACATGTTGGTTTAGGATTTCACATTTATTTATTCAATATTTTAAATATATATATTAAATAAATCAATTGGTATAAAATACATACTAAAAATATTGATAAAATTGGGTTCTCGTTAGTCATTTAATTCTCTATAAATTTTATAATATTCATTTATAATTACAAGGATTTAATTATTTATCACCCTTTGATACTATGATATATTCGACTATAAAAAATCACATAATGTTTTTCCAGTATCAATCATTATATTTATATCATCATGCATATTTATTCCTCTTGTAAATTAATTCATACAAAATCCCTAAAACCCATAATATTTTTTTAATGTTTTAATTCAAATCATTGATGATTAAGATCGAGTTTCCCATGATTTATTTTTAGAAACTAAATATAACTTCATGAAATTATTTATCCCTTAATTTGAACTAATGATTCATGATATATATAATCAAATATTACTGATGTTATTTGTTTTTTAATAACCATGAAAAATAACTCAATTAATCTCATCTTAAAATCCCCCATAGTATTGGGAAATCAATTTGTTCCTTATAATGTTTGGAAATAATTACAGCCTCATATTTCTTAAACTGTCATATAAAATTTTCACATGTAAATTCTTCTTTATTTTCTTAGATTATATTAATATATTGAAAACATCATACATGTATTTATCTCATAAAATATAACATTACTAATATTTTCATCCCATGAATATTTGATTATGTGAATAATAAAATTTCAATGAACAATTAAATTCCTAAAAGATTTGTGTCTCCAGTCAATCATTCTTTGACATGGTTTGTAAGAAAAATAATCTATTTCTTATATAAGTGGAATCATAGGTGGTTCCTTATAAATATATATTAAGTATAAAATATGAAATCTGATATAGATTTCAATGAGATAATTTCCATTATTTCAAAAAAGATAAAATTGTTTAAGTAAAAATATAAGAAAAATAATTTCCAATGTACAAGATTTATATAGGAAGTATAATCCTCAAGAAAAATTTCCCAATGAAAAACATAGTGAGTAGAAAAGAAAATTGTTGATTCGAAATTATCAACCAACCAATATTTTGACAAAATTAATCTAATTTACTTTCTTGATAATGAAAGAAATAAGAATAAAAAAAGGATTGAGAATCTTCAAAATAATCTGAAAGATCTCAAGGATATGTTTTCTACATTGGGATAATAATTACATGAGAAAAATAATAATGTATTTTGGTTCAATATGTTCCAAGAAAATATAGGGAAAATGTCACTAATTCATAATGTGTAAAAGATGAGTCCTCTGAATATAGATAAAAGAGAGGTCTAATGGATCTAGGTAAGTGTTTTATTTCCTATAATGCATGTATCAAAAAAATTAATATTCTTGGGTTAAGAAATATGATAGTAATTCTTCACAATCAAATAAAGATGGAAATATGCTAAAAAATCACATATACCAATGAAAATTATGACTTACTTTGAAAATAGACCATGAAACACACATTTGGTACACCAATATTTATAAGGTTTTGATGTTGTTGTGTATTTATAGACACTTTTATTTTTTGTTGACAAAAATGTAAATTTATATGAAAAAAATACTATACTAATTGGTATATTTTATAATAAAATTAAGAACAGGAACTTATCATAAGTAATAAATGAAAAAAATATATTAAATCATTCCACTAAAAACAGATTTATCAAATTGAATGATGTTTATGTTATATGTGATCATGATAGTAAAACATTTGAGCGGTTTATAGAAATTATAAAAATATAATATCCTTATAATGATATGGAAAACCAAATTAAAAATAATATTATAATAGTTTCATGAATAAATAAAGGAGATTAGAATGAATATTAGATGTAAAATGATATTGGGAGATCAAGGAAACTATATTTTGTTTTCACAAATGAATGGGATAGAAATAAAAATAATTCAGATAGCTGAGATAGAGAAAGAAAATCACATAATCATTCAATTCATGAGAAGTAAATATATTAACAATCCAAGAATCATATCAATAGTGAAGAAATAAAAACCAATGTTGATTATGGAATGAAAAATAAAACAAGGATGAGTGGAAAGTATCACCTGATGATAGACCCTGTGACACCTAGAGAGGGGAGCAGTGAATCTGGGAGCCATCATTTTATTTTAATTGGTTATATCTTATCCTCACATTAGATATTACTCATCAAATTTTTGTGATGGAATTGTGAAATCACCTAACACATATATTGTAAAATAGAAAAACAATATAACAATTTCATTTTAAGGACTTACCCTTAAATGTGAGATATTATTTTGTATTTAGACTATAATTAACATTATATTTTCCAAAAGATAGTTTAGTTCTATTAATTTATAGAATTAGATCACAATTATTACAAAATTCCCATATTTTATTATGTGGATAATCGACTCACCATCCATTTTTCCCATAATATAATACTTTTAAATTAAAACAAGATTTTATTCAAAGAAAATAATCACAAAATTAATCTTGAATTGTTAATTTCTATTAACCATTATTAAAAATTATGAAAAAATGTAAAATGTGGGATTAGCTAAAAAATTGTAGTAATGGACGTCAAAAGTAACTAATATAGAAACTCATTAGTCTATTAATACTTAAATAAATTCCTTTCTAAAATAAAAATTGGTGTTAAAAATAAATATTTTCTTACTAAGTAAATCATCTTCTCTGTCAAAATATATTAATAAAAAATTTAATAATAAATATTAAAATATACAATAAAACTCATAAAGGTTCTTTTTAAATCATTATAAAAACAAAAAGTCTTTATCACAAAGTTATAATTTTCACCTATAATATGAAACTTATATTATCCTTTAAATATAAGATAATTATCTTACATTAACAAATAATAATATTTACATAATAACCCATAGACATAATATAAAAAACGTTTGGGTAACATGGTATAAAATTTAATTATCACTCTCACAATCACTCTTAAAAATTGAATAACCATACGGTCAACTTCCATTCCCAATGCATTGGAGGGATATCACAAACCCACCCAACCACAGTTTATAATTTGACCAATATTCCACCAAAAATTAAAAAACAACCATTATTTGTTTTATAATGGAAATACCCATAATAGAAAATAATTTCCAAGAACCATAACATGAAAAAATTAGATATATTATACATTTCATTAAAAAATTCTCAACAAACCATTATTCCATCTGTTATGTGATTTACTGATGGAATAAAAATGGGATCTATGATAATATCTTTAGAACAATCATAATCAATGTAGATAATGAATTATTATTTTTTTATTAGAAAATATCCCTTGTTGAGCTTATATGACATAAATGGTTTTTAGCATTTATGAAAAAAATATCATTAAAGGGATCATTCAAATATTTCGTGAGGAAGACACCATTTTTATTTTGGAAATCACTTTTAAAAAATATATATTTATATAATATATTAAAAATCCATTTGATTGAAAAAATTGTAAACTTATAATGATTTATTCAAGAAAAATATCCATGAAAATAGAAAAAAAATTTAAGACGTTAAAATTAAAAATAATCATTCTTTTCAAACATGTTTTATGAGATTCCTAAGTGACCAATACAAAAAACCTTATAAAATTTAATTTTTAACATTTTATAAGATATTTCAAGATAATTTAAAATATATTTAAGAAATTATTTATGTTTAGAAAATAATATTCTAAAAATATATTTCAAAAACATTGATATAGATGAGAAATATTAGAAATAAAGAGGATGATCCAAGATCAATATCACTTACCAACAACATACCTGATGTTTATTCATTAAATAAATGTGGAAATATAAATTAATCAAATAAACGAAATTAATAAACGAAATATAATAAATGATATTTGGATCAAGAACATAAGGTCATATGATGTTTTCAAAAAGAGTATTCAACATAAATAATCATTTAAATAATGATATTGTAACATAAATCCTACACCACTTTGGTAATCTTTCAATTTTAATCCCCTGAAAATAACAACATTAAATAAAACATTAAATATCGTGAACATAAGAAGATACTTGATATATCATGAAAAATGGTAATTTTATACACATTATAAGATAATATTAGATCATATCATAATCATATGACCCAAGGAAAGGGAATTTTCTATGAATAACACAAACAAATATAATATCATTAAATTGACAATTAATCATTGGATAGTTTATGTGTAATAAATTTATATCTACATAATATAATAGTAAATAAAACCTAAATAAAAAAATATTTAATCCAAAAAAATAATGGAATTATATAATAAATGATGAATTGTTATAACCTAATAAAATGAAATCGAGTTAAGAAACACTAAAACCTAGGTTGCGTTCAAGGAAAATCTTATTGGATGAAATAATTACAATTGCAACTTAAAATACCCTGAGGAATGAAGTATTCAAGATGTAAAATATAAAAGATACATTATATACACCTCCTAAAAAAATTATATAACCTAAAAATATTTCTCAATGAAAGAAAATTTAGATGATGCTCTTACATTCAGTCCCACTCATCGCACTCATTTTTTATAATCTCCTTCTCTAGAAAAAATCTTATGGTTTACACAAAATGATTTCATAGGTTTTTTTTCATATAAAAAAAAGAAGTTAGGTTGTAGGGAGGTACGTAAGAAAAGTATTTGGAATGGCATTCAATGAAATAAAAGTCTTTTTATGCGTGAAAAAATAGGATAGGACTTACCCTTTATAAGATTGGGGAAGGATACGCTTGGAATTTATTTACATTTTAAATTAACGTAATATAATTTTTATGTCAAAATTTAATAAAATTGATAATAATAGAAAATAACATGGGGATAAGTCAAAATAATATAATCTAAGAACATGTTTTTATTACATTAGTACCCATATATTATTTTTAACCTTCATTCACCATTTTGAAAATTTTAGGGATATCAATTTGTTTTATATTTAAGGAGTAAATATAGTTACGATAAAAAAGGAAATGCCACTTAAGTAGACCATGTTCGATTCCATAATCCTTACCTCATTAACATGGAATATGAACCTATTTTCATAATTTTAAGTCATTTAATATAATAATATATATTATAAAATAAAATTAATGCCGATTTGGAACTATTCATTTATTTTTACATTAAAAACATGAAATAAAACAATCAAATTATAATAGGATGCATCCAAACATTTCTAATATTTCATTTTTATATAAATAATCATGTAAAATAAAAACAAACTCAAACTATATTATTTATATAGTTTTAAATATAATTGTATTGATTGTTTTTCTACTTCCATAAACACTGCATCATTGATCCATAAGTACTGTAGGAAAATATTTTTTCAGTAAAAATTAAAAATAAATTTTGATGCTAAAAATAATAATTTCTTTCTAAAATTGATATTTATAACAAAAAATATCCTATATTTTTTCTTATTTAAAAACATTAATGATAACAAAATAAAGAATAACAATTTTTCTAATTTTCTTTATATAAAATAATATAAAATTTCAAAATCATGAAAAAATGACATAAAAATATAATATATTTGACTTTTGGATGATTATGGAAAATTTATTCTCATCTAAAAAATTCTTCAACCGTCAGGGCCATCAGTTAGTAATTATGATTTTACTTTTAACCTTAATTACCCAATTAAAACGTTTTCGTATTAAAAATTAATATAGTTAATATTAATAATTTCCAAAGATAATTGGGACTTATTTTACAAATTTTATTTACAAAATCGAATTATGAAATAAATTTTTCATAATTCAAAAATAGTGGAAGAATTTAATTTAAAAGTAAACCAACAGAATTATAAGAACTTTTTTTCATAAAAATAACATTTTTAAAGTGTAAAACATATTTATCATAAATTAATTTATAAAATTCCTTAAAAATACCGTATTTGGATTATTATTTATAATAAGGAACTAATAAAAATTTAAAATTAAACCAGAATATAATTTTCCTCTATAAATACTTTCAAATGAAATATATTTTTTAATAAAAATATGTATTTTCCATAGTTCAATGAAAAATCAGGATGTTCCTAAAAATTATAATATTTCAGCATAAGCTATTTTTGAAAAACTAATTTCACAATTCATATCATTTTTATCAAATAAATTTTATAAAATTTTTCTAAATTATTTAAAATATTCGATTGAAAAAATAAATATATATCATTTTGGTAGAAAATGTATTTTTAAAGAATAAAATTAATTTAATAAAATTAGAGTTCTTATTTTATATGAATTCATTGGTCTGTTTTCATTTATTCGGGACATTATATATATATTTCATAATTCATTTAATCTACTTTATACACACCAATTCTGTGGCTTAGTTGTAACGATCATATTTAAATAATAATAATATTTCTCTATTCTTCTAAGATTGGTATTAATTATTTTTTATGATATATATGATTGTATTTCTTTTAAAATATTAGGATATTACATTCTACACCATTAATAGTTTTTTCACACAATTTGAACATTTTATCTATAATCAGTGGATTCAAATTCTAAAAGAATTTCTTGAAATCTCACATCGTAAAAATGGTTAATAGATCATCATCTTGAAAAGTAGGGAAATTTACTACAATGGTTATCTAGAATAACACATAACCAGATTCTAAAATAGAAAAATATATTTGGAATGTGAAAATATTAACAAGGATGAAAATTATATTGTCCAAATAATTAATAAGAGTGATAGATATTATATATCATAAGAATATGAGTGATCATGAAAAAATCAACAACCAAAAAACCCTAAACCAAATATTGATGAATAAGACCATAAAATCATCGAAAATAAAGGTAATAGGATAAAATTTTCTTTTAGGATCCTTTTCCTAAAAGTTAGCAATTCATTTACCATCTAGAAGAAGAACATAAGGAAATTTACATCTATGATTTGTTTAATTTCATCCTTCAACCAATTTCGAAAATAACATCCTATTTTTCTCCAAATGATGAGCATTTAATGAAACACCCCCATATTTTTTGGTATGTAACTTCTTAAAAATAACACGCTTCTTTATTAGCATACATTTAATGGAACACCGAGCATAAATGAACTTAAAAATAATTATTATTATATTGTTACGGTCATTATAAATTTGCCATTAAATTGGTGGGTGTGAACTTGAATATCTATATTTTGAAGAAATTAATTTTTCTGCTCAGTTTTATTTTATTAATTAAAATTTTCTAAATAAAAACACTTAATTTTCTATAAAATATTTTTATTCTTTAAAAATATGTTCCCTTCAAGAATGGTTTTCATTATTTTTATTATTAAACATTATAATAAATTAATATAAAATTTATAAAATTTATTTTAGAAATCTTATATTATTTTTTCAAATCATCAGATTAAAATTATCTTATGGTAAGTTGTGTGTAATTTTTTGAAGATATTAATGTTCTAATGAAGATTAAAAAATACCATGTTTTTACAAAAAAATAATTTTAATTATATTAAAAAGTCTATTTATGATTTTAATTTTAACTAAAATTAAAATAATTTCCCTTTCACTAGTTATAATTTAATTACATGCATTTTAATCACCCTTATACCTTATTTTAGAATAAGTTCATTTTTGGCTTCAAAATGAATTTTTCCATAAAACTGTTTTTGATTGTGTTTTTCAGGTGTAATTTAAATTTAAATTCATCATATTATTTGTTTTTAATTTTGGGAAATGGATGAAAAATATTATTCAAAAGTTAATTTTTTTAAATCGGTCCCTTTATTTTTTACTAATATGTATAGTAATTTTGTTACTTTTTGTTCCTAAGGTAAAGGGAAAATTGGATTATTTTGGTTAAAAATAAAATAATATGGACTATAAAATGATCCTAAAACTTGAAAAAAATTTATTTTTTGATTAATTATCATCCATAAGTATTCAAGGTTCGAATATATGGCCATTGGTTTCCATTATGAAGTGGTTGTTAACCTTATAATATATTTTTTAATGAAAAGTAAAATATGTCACATTCATGATTTAATAACTTTGTAATTTTGAATAAAGATTTATCCATTTAATTGACTATAAATATATATTTTAAATATCAAATTAATTATATACATTATGGTTATCTATTTTCAATTTATAGTGAATAAATAGTTACCTTAAATACTTACACAACGATGAAGAAGTAATTATATAATTAATGGAAAAATAAAATAAATGGCATTAAAAATACTAAAATAAATATAATTTGAGATAATTAATGTTATTAATTGATTTTTAAGAATAACTTGAAATATTATGGATGCATTATATTTTTTTTGATGTTATATTTTTATATTGATTTTATTAAAGTCAAAGTAATGAAGATTTAATTGAATAGACATTATGAATATTTAATAGTAAATAATATTCTATAAAATGATATAAAATCCATTAAAACATTATACTCATCCAAATGACTGGGATAAAAAATCATTTAATACACTTTTGAATTATTTATGGTTATTTTATCATTATATAAGAACTCTATTAACCCTCAAAGTGTAAACATCAAAGTTGTCATGGTAAGAGTTAAAGAGGTCAAATAAGGGTTAAATCCAAAAGATATGGGTAGAAATTTAGTTAAAAATATTGAAATTTTATTTTATGAGGTTATTTAGACTAATAATCATCTTATATTATAAAAAAAGGTTTCTTAATAAATTTTAATTTTAAAAATTATTTATATTAATTTCATTTTAAAAGAAATTCCTAACGTCCCCCTCACTTAAATTATAAAAGGTCACCCATCATTCACTTATTTACACCAATTGGAGTCAAATAGATCAATAAAACACTACCCATTTATAATCTCAAAAATTATATCCTTTTTATTCTTGAAATATTTCTTCAAAAATTCCATACATTTAATCCCTTTTGAAGAGATCTAACGTATGTCCGCCAAAGAAGAGGTAATCGCGTTTATTAAATCTTTTAAGTTTATATATTCTTGAGTTTCCTCTTCACCTGTTGTTTCCATACTAAATTTCAAAAAAACTCGTATCGTATACATATACCTATATTTTCTTATTATTATAGAAAAAACCATATTACTATTTCTGTCAATCCTGTTAAAAGAAAAAAATATCGTGCATGTGTATGTACGACACACTGTCTCCACACAGTGGTGTAATTTTTTTCATCACCATTTTACTATGATGGGAATAATTAATAAAATAATGGATATAAACAGTAATAAAATCATTATATTGATTCTGTAAAATTAATATACAATCCAATTCCTTTCCCCTTTAAAAATTTATAAATGATATCATTGCTCATGCATACATAAGACTTACCATCTCCACAAGGCCATGTTATTCATGTTATATGTCAACCAATCAATAATGATTATAAAATTGTATATAATGAATAAATATTATATATATTAACTAAATTTTTCATATGATGGAAATATATCCTATTCATGAGAACTGTTATTTTCTTAAAAAAACAATCCTAACAAAACAAGGTAATTAACAGCCAAAACAGTGAATGTAAGGAAATATTATTACTAAACGGATGGTAGGATATTTTAGAAGGATCATATAAGATGTTATAAATTAATATAAGGTTATTTTATATATTAAAAAAAATTTATACAATTATATAGGAATTTTAATGCACTTGAATAAATTTAGACCTTAGGTAAGGGTTTCTCTTCTCATTTTTATTTCTAAAAAAATGAATTATTCACCACTTATTACTTCATTATTGTGTAATTACCCTTTAATATATAATATATTGAATATATTTATCTTCATGGTATAAAATCATTCATTTTATGGTTGTTAAGTTTTTGGGTTATATGATTACACTGATTACAATGTGGTTTGATATTTATTAACTAAATTTCCATCTGTTGGGTTAAAATTATATATCAGTGATTATATCATGTTATGATTATATGTCAAATGACTTTTATTTATATTCTTATGTATTTTCCATTTTTAGGTGGATTAATAGTGAATCAAAAAACAAATTCATTTTATTATTTCTTATGTCATATATAATTTTTTCATTTAGTGTTTACATTAATGTTATTTTAACAACTAGAATGTTTTTTAATATTTATATTTTAATAAATATGTATACATGATTATAAGGAAATGTTTTTATAAATTAAATAGATTATTATATATATGAGTAATGATTTTGAAATTTAATAACTGTTTGTTAATGTATATAGAAAATCCCCTTGATGCATCAGAAGTCTCATGAGATGAATAAGTTGGAAAAATTAAATAGGTTTTTATCCATATAGTTTAAACTATCATGTGAAAGTCCCTAACCGTAAAGGATTCATATCCCTATGGAACATGAAATTCAATAATTTATAATTCCCTACAATATGAATTTAGTTATTATTATCCATGAGATTTTCAATGGGATAAAAACTATGGATTCATAATGTGCTCAATTTATTGATTAAATGAAATTATATTCCAATAATTTAAATGGTCATCATGATAATGTGTAATATTATCATGAAACTAATTTTTTTTAAATGGAATGTGTTTTTAGTTATTTAAATATTTATATTTATTATTAATTATTGAATCAAAATTAATCTCTGTTGTATGTAACCCTAACTGAGCATCTGAGATCCCCCTTTAATTTCTTGTCTCTTCCACATTATTTGAGGTTGTAATGTTTTAATGAGTTCAATGGTACAAATTATGTTCCTTTGTCATGTTATATGTTTAATTTACTTTATAATAATTTTTCCATGTAATTATCTAGTTCTATAAATCTATTAACCTATTTGGTCCATCTGGACGTGATTCATTGTATTTAATTACCAATGTAATAATGTAACCACCATCTTTGGGTTATTAGAGTTCAGTTTGTAATAGTTGGTAACATATAATGTTTACCAAAAACCATGGGAACTAGATTTAGGAAAATATAGATTATGGAATATAACAATATGACTAACTATTAGGATAATTTTAATCATAGGATAATATTCTATATATTTTCGAATGACCATGGATAACCTAGGTTAAACATAAGGACACATAGATTGAGAAGAATGTGTAATAATGTAGACATATTTTGAATAATATTTCATGATTGTTTTATATCTCACTTTGATTATTGTATTTTTCCTCTTAAAGTTTTTTTTTCATTTTGGTTAGTGGATTGAACCATAAGGAATAGAGTTAATGATGAAATTGATAGATAATGTGTTGATGAGAACTCAAATTTTATAACGACTTGAGTAATGAATATTGGGATTATCCAAAATCATTTATCACTATTTATTATTAACAACTTTTCCTTAATTTACACTATATATCACTAAATAGAGGAATGATTGAGTTTTATAAGATATTGGTTGGTGGAGAACATTGAGGAATGAAAATTTTGTTTTCTCTATGCCAAGAATTTGAGTAAATATACCCATTTTAATGTCTTAGAGGAATGGAATGTTGTTTTGGTTGTGAAAAATAAGGAAAAAATGTTGTTTCTAGAGAAAATGAAATGTTTGGTTAATATAATGAAAAATAATAATGGTCTTCTTAAATTATCATCGAAATGGTTTAGTATATTAAATGTATAATGTATGATAAAATTGATGTATTATATTTACATTTAATAAATATAATCGATAATGATTTAAGATAAATGGTTATAGTGTTGATGATTAATAAACTAAAAATTAAATAGTAATGGATTGAGGTATTAAGGAAAATGATTATTGGTCCTCTTTAATATTTTACAAATATAGTAGAATAATTAATGTTATTGTGTTAGAATTAATGAATTATGTTACTATATTACATTATCAATGAAATTATGGTTTTAAAAAATATGAAATGTATAAGGATAGTACTATAGTGCATTTATTTAAGGATTTGATGGTATATGATTAATGTAACTAAGGACAAGTAAAAGTGATTCAGTGGAAAGATAATATTTTTTAAGACATGTGATTAAGGGAAGATGAACCTTAATATATGTTTTATGTTGAGATAATAATTATAAAGATATGTTAATGTTTTATTATTAGTGTCAATGAGAGTGGTCAGTCATTTTATAGTTTCTGGTATCTTTCTTGGTTTTACTATATGTATGGATTTGAGGAATATATTCAAAAACATGATATTTTTATGTTTGTTTGCATTAATGTTTTATGGTTATCAATGTATTCATATATTTTTTGTGTAAAAATAATAGGAACATTATCTGTTTTTGGGAATCTAACGATATTTTGATAATGGAAATACAAAATCCATCCTTAAATGTATTTAGACTTCGAATTTGAAAAGATATATTTCAGGTGATTCTTAAGGTTAACTACATACAAAGTATATTATGTTTAACATCAGATTCTATTGTTTGAGTTTAAATTATGATTTATCTATGTTATAAATTTTTATTTTCATAATATATAGAGGTTGAAGGAATGACTTATGAATATATTGATTCATTGAAAGTGCTTTAGACATAAAAAATCATCACAAATATCCATTTCCTAACACAATAGATAATGTGCATATCAATCTATGTACAAATAAAAGTATGAGATTATTCTTATGAAGTGGAATGAAATAAATTATGTTTAATTTCATTATATATTTAATGAAATATTGAATAAATTCCTCAACATTGGAAAATGTTTTTTTGAACAAAAAAGTTTTGTGCTTACATTTCTTAATCAGAAATCAATGGTCGTTTAAGACATCCAAAATTTTTGGTTTTGTGATGATTAATTGCTAATGACCAAGATTTATATAACTATATATCTAAAATTGATTATTAGATTTATCTTCCATGTTCAAATTTTGTCTTTCCAATACTTTTATCCTTTTTTTATTACTATTTGTGTGGGGACCATTACATTTTCTTTTTCCCCTTTTAAGAGGATATTTTATTAACCCTTTTTACGAAGTGATGTTCCATGAAAGGAATTTTCAAATATTAACCGCTGATTTATGAAGTGAAATTTGAAATTGATAGCTCACAATTTATTTAAGAGGGTATTATATAACACACCATTATTTTATCATATCCCTCTTTTAAAAAAAATTATTTCTATTGATAGCTTACATTGTAGGAAAAACTAAGATTAATGGAATATCATAATATTAGTATTTTAACAGACACATTATAAACTTTACCTTAAATTAGACAGTTTTAAAAGGAGTGACTATATTTTGAAGTATAAAATTTTCCAAATCATTTTTATCTATTAACTAATTCTTTGTGAAAAATGATTTACTTTTTATTAAAATCATTTTATTCTCTATAAAATGTTGTCTCAAAAAATGGGTTATGTTCTTTTTATGTGTATATATTAAAATATATTTATATAAATTCTATATGTTTTATTATTAAATATATTATCAATTTTTAAATTATTATTTAAAATTTAAAATTTCTTGAATTTTATGGAATTGTTTAAAATTATTTATTTTCATGAGAATTTTGAATAATTCATTTTTTTTAAAACTATCTTTTTTATGTTAAAATTTCTCTTCAAGATTTGAATTTGATTTAAATGTAAAATAACAACTATTTCATTAATTATTTTTTAATTCATTAAATTTTAATCATCCTTATATCTTATTTTTATATATGTTTATTTTTTTCTTAAAAATTCCTTTTCAAGGATATTTTATCCCACTGCATTTTAAGGGGTTAATTTGAAAACAAATAATGAAAATTTTTAGGTTTTCAATTTTGAAAAATGTATTCCATATTTATATTTATATGAAAAAATAGCAAATATTTACCTTTTCTTTTTATAGAATATGAATTGTAACATTTGTATTATTTGTTACCACCGAAAATGGTTAATTTTTTAGTTTTTGATAAAAATAAAACGATCAGGATTATAAAATGGCCCTAAAAATTCCCCATTTTTTAAATAAATTTCAACCATAATAAATCACTATTATGACATATTACCATTTTGTTTCATTGGGAAGTGATTATAACCATTATGATATTATCTTCAAAGAATATTCAAAGATATATCATTCATCAGTTTAATAAACACAAAATGTTTCCTATGGTGTTGTCTATAATCTAACTATGTCTATAAAAATTCATCAAAAATATTAATTACTTATCTTAATCATGGTAGTTTATTTCTAATTTATAGGGAATAAATAAATACCATAAATAATTACACAACGATGATGATGTTATTATTAAATTAATAGAAAAATAAAAATTAATGATAGTAAAATTTTTGTCTTAAAATTAATTTTTAATAATTAATATCGTACCAAAAATATCTAGATTATGTTAAAATATTGGGTTTGTACTCACAAAAAATTCTGAAGTATTCTTTTTTATTGAGTTTATTAAAGTCAATGAAATGGATAGATATTAAAATTTACATTATGAATGTTTTATAGTAAATAATAATTTATTAAATAATATTAAAATCATAAAAATAATAAATTATTCACAATTATTGGGATAAGACATCATATTTAATACATTATCCTTTTACGGGTCCTTATTTATTTTAGAATAACTATATTAACCTTCAGATAATAAATATTTATGTTTTCAAAATAAATGTTAAAGATGTCAAATAAGAGTTAAAACCAAAATAAAAAGGTAGAAATTTAGTCAAAGATAAACTAAATATTTTTAGATAATTATATGCAGAACAATAAAAACCATATCTTCTAAATTTAAAATTTTATATCCATTTGAAATTGAAAATTAATTTATCTTAATTTAATATTTTAAGAAATTCTAAAATCACCCTTGCTTAATTTATAAAAGGGAACCCCTTCCTTCAGTTATTTACACAACTTGGATACATCTATTATGAAAAAAACACCACCCATCAATATTATAAACATATATATAAATTTTTTAGTGGTTACGATCCCTCTAAAACACCTACCCTAGATCCCATAAGAATATATCTAAACTAAGTCTACTGAAGAAGAGGTAATCATCATTACCAACTCTTTCCAATTTATTTCTTCTTTTGATTTCTCTTAACATTATTTAAATAATAATTTAATAAATATAGTATCATATATATACTTAAAATTTATTATAGTTATTAAAAAATAATATTACACCTTTTATCCATCCTATGAAATGAAAATTCACTACGCATGTGTACGTACGACTAATCATATCCCCCAACAGTGTAATTTGGTTTCCACCAAACTTTTACTAGTATGGTTATGATTATGTAACTGATGGATATATATTATAAAAATTAAATGATACTGATTCTTTAAAATTAATATACCATCCACTTAGTTACCCTTTCAAACAAATAGAAATGATATTGTCGCTCAGGCGTACGTACGACTCACCATCTCCACAGAGCTATATAATTCATTTTCTATGTTCATTATTAAATAGTTATTCTAAAAAATCATAGAATGAATAAATATTAAATCTAATACCTTAATATAATCCTTTAAATAATTTAACTAAATCTGATGCATGATAATAGGGACTTTCGTGACAAAAACATCATTAGAAAAAAGGGTAATTAACAACCGAAATAATGAAAACAATGAAACATTATTAATGAACAGATGATAAGATGTTATTAAAGGGTAATGTAATATTTTATAAATATAAATAAGTATCAATTATAAATTAATAAAACCTTTTATACCATTATAAATTTGGTTTTAACATGATTTATTAAAGTTGAACCTGATGTTAGGGTTTCTTATCTTACTTTTAATTTTGAGAGACATATGTCATATTCCCAAAGTATCTTTTTTTTTTGTGTAATGAAATTTGATATATTTTATCATCACTCTATTTTTATTAATGTTATTGAATATTTCATATTATGATTAAAAATTTTATGGGGGAATATGATTCAAATTAAAAAAATTGATATGGGATTTCATAACTCAATTTTCCTTCATGGAGTTAAAATTCAACATCACAAATTATATCTCACTGAGATTTTGAGTGAAATATTTTTTTATATTCTATTTTATTTACACATGCTTTATGTGTACTTAATATTGACACAAACTACCAATTAATCTCATTATTTACTAATATTAATACCATTTTTACATGCAGTGTTTACTTTTAATGTTATTTGAATAACTGGGTAAATAATGTTAAATCCATATATTTTACTCAATTAATATACTTGATATAGAAAAAAAATATGAATTTAATATATTACTAAATATATAATAAATTCCATGTAAAATTAATGAAAGGGTGGAGAATTGGTATATAAATTTCCCTCGATACTTCTATTGTATCATGAGATGAATAAGTTTTCCAAATTAAATATGTTTTTACCAATAAGGATTATATTGTCTTGTGAAAGGGTTTGATAGTAAAAGTATTCTATAATTATGAAAAATATTTCGAATAATTATATAATTCCATCATTTAGATTTTAGTTATTATTAACCATTATATTTCCACTATGACATTATCTGTGGATTCATATTGCGTTCACGTTTTTGGTTAAAGGAAATATCTTTACAATCATTTAAATTGCCACCGTGATTATGTCTTATCATATCATGAAATGAATATTAACGATTAAATGGAATTTTTGTTCAGTATTTTTCCTTTTCATATTGATTATGGATTATTTATTTAAGACAGATGCTACTATATGTATGTTTCACTAATTATCTGAGCCCATGATTTTATTTTTCCCCTTTCCCCAGAATATGATGATGAAATGTTTGAATGAGTTCAACAATGATATTTTTTACTTTTTTATATTATATTATTAATTACCATTGTAATAAGGGTACCAAATAATTATATTTTTATCCTATATCACTAACTTATCAGTCATTTGGGATGTGATTACAAGAATTTAATTAATATTGTAATAAAATAACAACAGTATCAAGGTTACTTGTGTGGTTATGTTACATTCAAGATGATTTTTTTCTACCTGAAGCACAAAAATCAACATCCATCATATTATATACTTCCATTAAAGGATAAAATGATATGTCTAAAATCATTATATGGTAACCAAAACCATAATATTTAGAAAAAGATAAGACAATTATCATAATAAATATACCTTTATATGAAGAAAAAAAACATTATTATCCAAAATTTAGCAGCAGGTCTCCGATTCTAAAATACAAATATTCTATGTAGAACTAACCATAAAATTATACAAAATATTATTAACTAAGATCTTACCCAATGATTATAAATATTTTTATCACATATTTGTTTATAAATTTACCCCTAAATAACATCAATCACTCTTAAAGTATTGTACCAAAAATTTGTATGATATATTCATATAATCTTTATGATATACTAATCATTTCCATTAAGCACCTGAATCACCATAAATATAATTTAAAATAATATATGATTCTAATAGTTCATTCAAATTTTATTCCTCGTGTACCTTAAAATTATGTTTTACATTATTTATGTCATGTTTCCTAGAATTATAGTTATGTCATTGATCACTTATTCAGAAAATTCACCTTTTAATCCCATAGTCAGATATGTGAAAAAGAATATTTTACCTAAATCACACTAATAGTTATCTATCAAATCAATCAATTAATGAAAAAATACCACACTAATCAGTACATCACATAGGAAATTCATAGGCGCTAGACCTTTTTCACCATTAGATTTTGGGTTTTTGCACCATCATCTTTCTAAATGTGATATTTTTACACCCTGTCTGTGGGTTTTCCTTCTTATAAAACTGTACTAATATAATTATTATAATTTCTCAATAATATGTTAAAAATTGTAAAAAATAACTTTGTTCAACAATTATTTTCTAAAACCTTCTTGTTATTAAAACCTTTAAAATTATGAAAAGATAATTATTATTCAAATAATAATTCATTTTAATCCTGACGGTTGCATATATCTTAATAAATTAAATATTCTCTCAAAAACATCATTAATCACCTCAAAATTACATCACTTTGAACCTTAAAACGTGGCTTTTAAACAATTAAACTTTTGATAAACCATAATCATATAAACTGATGAAGTTATTCATAATAATGAAGATAAATTCACATGAATATATCCTAACTTCTATATTTATCAAAACCTTGTCTTATATACCAACTGTAAAGACCCATCATAAATATAAAATATTACAAAGACTTTAGATGAAAATTCGATATAATGTATTCACAAAAAACTATTAGGATCATATTTGTATTGAATTATGTCATAACATTAGCTTAAAAAATACTTCGTTTTAAAAATAGGACAGTTCTTCTTAGTATCCATTTTTGTACAATATAGAACTTTTAAAGGAAATCTTGATTTATTTTAATGAAAAATCATCCCGAATTAGAACGTGAATTATTTTATTACTATAAGGCCCCTGCCTTAAACCTTACTTAATATAGAATTAAATGAATAATTCACAATGAGGATCTTTTCAGGTTTAGAGTTTTAGAGAATTAGAACATAACTATTACATCTCAAAAGATTACAAAGTAGACACTTCTACTAAGTTTCCATAGAATAAAAAATAACTCTTAAAAAGAAACATGTCTAGTGTCATGATTTATATAGCATGGAATTCCCTTGATCCCATCCTTGACCTTACTCCACATTAAGTCATGTGAAAAACATTTCAAAAAAAACTTGGGGTGAGCATAAAAAGCTCAGTAAGGGATACACAAAGGATGAAAACTGTTAGTTTTTCAAACATCAAGTAAACCATGTATACTTTATCAAAGTAATACCTTCACCTTCATGAAGTAGTAAAAACTCTTCATTGAATATAATATCATTACTTACCCATTTGTAACCAAAGGATTACCATAAAATCCATATAAATAACACATAACATATAAAGGTAACTTGGGACATAAACATACTTAAGTGGAATAACCATAGGTCGACTTCCACACATATCACTTAATGGAATAGCCATACGGCCAACTTTAATACATACTTAATGGAATAGACATACAGTCGACTTCCATACCCAATGCATTGGAGGTTATAACGTAACCACCCGTCCTGGTATTCACGACACCACCCGTCATATGGTTTATCACGTAACCACCCGTCAAATGTCCAAGTACCATTATAAAATCATAATACATAAAACAAACATAATGGAAAGAAAACATTTCCACACTTTGATCACAATATATCACTCAAATATATTGACATAAAAAATCCATTATAAGAACCATTTTTAATAACAAAATACATAATATAGTATATGGTATTTATTTCATTTTAAAAATATTACGGCTTGTTGAGGAAGCCAAAGTCCAAATAATACTCGCGACGGCGGAAAAGGTCATTGTCACCGCGTACGTTAAAAAAACATTCCTTTTTGTCGTTTAGTAAAACACTTCATAGAGAAAGATTCCTTTTGTATAAAAGTAAAATTCAAAGGGGTTTATACACCGTATAAAATAAAGTTGTGTATAAAATGAAATATTCCTCAATGAAAGGAGATTGAGACGAAGTCCCATACCTCAGGTCCGACTTGACTCGATCGTTCTTTAACGTCCGGAATAATAAACTTGAGTTAATTTCTATTTGCTTAAGAATATTTTTCAAGTTAATTATTCCTTTTATATAACTTATTGCCATGTTATAAACATTATGTAACCATTTAAGTTAATAATGTTTGTTTTGTTGATATTTCATTCTTAAGTCGAAAGTGGTCTTCTTACAATTACATGTTGTTCGTGTGGTCAAAGGTTCTTTATATCCAGAATGAAATTCCTGATTTGGATATCATATATATCATATATATCTAGCATATACATGTATTTATAATATCACATAATCATTTAGAGGTATGAAGTGAAATGCACCATTCATGGAGACGGTAAGCCGTACGTACGCATGAACGTTACTTTCATTTCTATGTCATATTAATGGAATTAAAACTAAATGAGAGGTATGTATATTTTAATTAAAGAATTATATTCATCATTTAGAAGTATCATTCATTATATATATCCATTATATACATGTACTTTTAATAGTACATTACATTTGGGGATAAGAAATGAAATGCACCATTCATGGAGACGGTAAGCCGTACGTATGCATGAGAGCTACTTTCATTTCTATCTCATAATTTAATGGAAAGAAATAATAATGATATAGAGGTATATTATAATTCAAGTATAACATCATATATAATAACTTTAAATCCATCCTTTATACGTCCCACATATGGCATTAACGAATCACATCACTTTGAGGGGGCGGTAGTCCGCACTTCCTTAAATGAAGATATCGCGTTTACCCATAATGGAAACCATAAAGGAATGCCCGAAATGAAATATACAGACATTTATGGAAAACATAAACATATTATATATTATATATAAATATAGTGTCATCTTAATGTCCATCTTTGAAGGTGTTAAAATAATGTTGACCAATCATCGTTTCGGGAGGCAGAAATTCACCATCCACGGAAACAGTATGTTCTTTAACCATTAGATGTAGGTGTGTGTAAGTGTATCTCTAATCCTTCTTATAACAACATCCTAGTATATTTAGGATACTGGAGTTGTTACAAAAGAAAAGAATAAAAAGTGTTTTGGGGGTTGGAGAAGCAAAATAAAACAAAAGGACTCAAAAGAAGACATTACCTTAAAATCGGGTAACTCTCTTAGATTTAAGCTCAAAGGCTTCCTTGGGAAGACTTCTGCCCAAAGTTAGGCTTCAAGGAGTAACATAGGTATGGAGAGAGCCAAAATGGGCAGGGGATGTCCGAGCCAAAGGCATTGGGAGTGTGTGTAAAGAGGTAGAGGTGGGGGCCTTTTATAAGAGGAGAGGAGGGGCACTCTTGGAAGGTAAAGAAAAGTCACTTTATTTTAAAATGGTATTCGGATTTAAGAGGTCCCACATTGATGTGTTTCGAGGATAAGGTGATAAGGGTTAGAAATACACCCATCCAATAGGTTTTGGACATGTTTAGGTCTTAGATTTTACATTATCTTTCCATTTTATTTTAATCGTTAAATAATGAGGTCATCGCTGCATCGTCATTATGTCATAAATGATTTAATTTATTTAATGTCTAAAAATTATAAAAAACTACTATGATGTAGGAAATCTTTTTATATTTCTAATGAATATTTATAGGCAAAAATCTGACTTGTATAACACCATGTAAAAATTATTTTAGTAAAACATCTCATGTGTGTGTCATTTTTACTTTAACATTAAATAAAACGTTATTTATGTCATTTCCCAACCAAAGTGTCTCCATGGGGTCCCCAAGTTGTCCCATGGCTTTTCTTGGTCGGCCATGACACATCCAATAAGGGTAGGACATGTGTCAAGGTATTTTCATTTTATTATAATATCATTTTTGCCTTAAATTGCACTAATTACCTCTAATCGCGATTAAGAACTTAAAAGTTACTATTCACCAAAAAATTATTTTAATCTCATTGAACCACATTTTACTTCTTAATTACAACCATGTATGTCGTATTTTTGAAAATCAAATCACAGAGGTTGTGAAATTTCATTTAAACGAAAAATCAGTTTCTTTAACTACCACTTAGTGGTTTCACTATTCATCAAAAATTGAAGTTTTTCAGAAAGATACCAAAAATTCACCCTAATCTATATTTGATATTCTGAATTCAAAAAAGATGTCTATTTTACAAAATAAAAAACATATAAGTCACATTAATTAATTTAATAATTATTTCCTGTTGTCATGACAAATAGCGTGTTTTTATGAAACAATAAGTATCAAAAGATTGACACCAGTTTAAGTCCAATTTCAAAGTGAAATTGACTCCAATGACCACTATTGGATTAAATGGTAAAAATATATTCTAATTTAACTTTAAAACCAATTCAAAAGATATTCTAATCATATAAATAAATTAGATTAAAAAGCAGTTTTGATGTAAAATGCAGTATTTTTCACTATTCATTAAAAAATGAAAATTGTCAGAAAAATACCCAAAATTTATCCAATGTAATTTTCAATGTCCCAATCATAATGAATATGTTTATTTTGACAAATATAGATTATAAAATTGTCAAAATTTTGATTTAAAAAGGGTTTTCCATCAAAAGGTAGTAAAATAATCTTTTAAGAATATTAGTGTATTCCATGCTTAAGATTGGATTTATTTTCATTTTAAGCCTCTAAAACACTATCTAATTAATTAATAGACATAGATAAAAATATCTATTATTCAATAATTACTTGTGATGTTACAATTACCTTAACCATCCTTAAACCCTATTAAAATCATTTTAAAATATGGTACGAGCCCAAAAATACAATAATGGATAAAAAATTGATGAAATAAAGAAAACCATTATCTATAAATACTTATAGAAATTTTACTTCAAAAAATAAACTTTTTCATTAAAAATAAACATTATCTTAACAAATAAGTCTACTTCAACGCCCAAATCCTTTCACAAATCATTCCATCGTTAATTATGAAGTAAAAATAAAACTCTTAAATGTTTCATTGAAATAATGATAAACACGTGAATACTTTTTCTCAATGGTATAATTTTCAACCTTAAAAGTATAATATACTTTCTTTTATACATATAATCATTATATTTCCTCAAAAACATAATATTTTAGTAAATTTAATGGAAATAAAATATTAAACATATATGTAACATAGGATATCAATTTCATATAACTATTTAAATCACTATTACCAATAAAATAACCATACAGTCGACTACCATATATAATTCATTGGATGGATATCTTAGAATCACACATCCTTAGTTTATAAAATAACAAATTTTACTTACATTATAATAGAACCACCCAACATTGATTTTTAATGGAAAAACCCATCATTATAAACATTTTCTAAGAACTATAACATGAAAAAATTATATAGAGATATTTTATTTCATCATAAAAATCATATGAAAACCATTTATTCCTTTAAAATATTAATTAACCCATAAATATGAATCCGATCCCCAAGAATATCATTGAGAAAATGATAATCCATCCAGATAAAAAATATAACTGATTTCATAAATATATATCCCCAATGGTACATATATGACATCAATGTTTTTCTCTTTGATAAATGAAAACATCAAAAAAAACATCATTAAAATCATTCTTAATAAAAACACTATTTTAAATTTGAAAATAAATATTATAAAATAAAATTTTATAAAATGTTATATAATTCATTTACATGAAAATAACCATGAGAAATTATAATGGAATCCTGGAAAAAAATAATCAGGATTGTGGGAAAAACTATTCATGTATTTAATATTAAAATTATACATTATTTTTATTACTTTTTTAAAAAGAATCAAAAGTGAACGATATAGAAAACATTAAGAATTGTTATTTTAAAACAATTTAAAATAAGGTCAAAGATAATTTAAAATCTACTCATTAAATATTATATTTTTTCTAGTAAATATTAATTAAAACATTCTTCAAAATAATGATTTGGAATAGAAATTTTCCTGATGTAATGGGACATATAAGATCGATATCACATATAATCAACATTCTTGATATTTATTCAATCATTAAGAGAGGAAATATAATTTAAACTTATGAACACATTCATAACTATATTATAGTAATACAGATGAGGTTCAAGAATATAATATCATAATGTTTTCTATAAAATAACATTCAATATAAACAGTATTTGAAAGAAAATATATTTTAAGATAATTACATTACAGCATTGGTAGTCTATCACTTATAATCTACATGGAAGAATAGAAACAAATGGAAAATTATTTAGCATGAAAATAAGTTGATTCATGAGATATCATGTCCATGGGGTAGTATATACACATAATTAATGATGAAATGATAATATCCTAATTTCTTGTTCCAAGGAAAGGTAATTTGAGATGAATAGCCCATATAAAGATCATATCAATGAATAAAGAATCCATTAGTGGAGAGATTCCATGGAACATATGTAAATCAACACAATATAAGTAGAAATAAAAAATAAAATAATAAGGGTTATTTCACACATTATAATAGTATAATTTAATAAATGAGGAAGTTGAATAATACAATTAATTGATATTGAGTTAAGAAACCATTACGACTTGGTAATATTCAATTAAAATCTCCTTAGATTAAATAATTTGAATTGAAAATTAAAATACCATTACGTATGAAGTATTAATGATATAACATGTAAAATAGAAATAAAAGACACCTTAAAAAATAAATTAGGTTTATAACATTAAAATATTCATCAATTAATGTAAATTGAGAAGAAATCCCTCACATTAAATATGACTAGTCACATACATTCTTTATCATCCTCTTATCCAGACAACCTCAGATGGCTTAAACCAAAATATTTAATGGGTTGGTTTTCTGATCAAACCATGAACTCTAGGATGTGGGGATAGATGTAAGGATTGGATTTTTATAGTTATTATCTTATCTAAAAGGCTTTTCATGTTCGATGAAAATAGGATAGGATTTTCCGATTTATAAAAGAGGGGATGACAACTCTTAAAATTTCTTAAAATATTAAATTGTTACAAATTAATTTTGATGTCCAAATGGTTCCAAATTAATTATATCCAAATATAATATTAGGATGATTCAAAATAATATTATGAAATAAAATTAATAAATTTGTAGATTATATTTTCACCCCTTATATTTTTTTATCCATCTATGAACCATTTAGATAATTACGGCGATCTCAATGATTATTACAATTAAAAGAATGATATATTTACTATAAAATAACAAAAGGACTATAAATAATAAAAAAAATATTTCTTAAATATACCCTATTCACATGGATAAAGATATGATTTTATGTGATTTTAATTCCAATAATAAAATATTTTTTATTCAAAATATCTTTAATGTGAGTTTTGGAACAATTACTTTATTTAGAATTTTCATAGTACATAAATATCATGGAATTTAAAAAATAATTCTTTCAGAGATCCCTAATATTTAATTTTTATCAAAAATAGATGTGAAACACAAAAATTACTATAAAAAATATTATTTTTAGAGTATTCAAAATGAATTTATTTTCTTATTTTTACTGGTTGACCAAGAACTATGTTAGTGTTACACAAAATATTTAATAGGAGTATTTCTTCACTAAAAATTTATAATAGTTTTTCATGCTGAAAAAAAAATATTTTATCATTGAAATTAATTTTTATAATGAGGCATATGTTTTATTTCCCCATTTTAAAAACCTTTAATGATAATAAATCAAAGATAATGACAATTTTTAGTTTACTTTATATTAATTAATTTAAAATGTTAATATCGTTAATTAATAAAGAAAGGCTAAATTTTAAAATTTTGGATGATTATAGAAATTTTATATGAATAAAATAAAATTTATTCAATTTTTATGGTCATATTTATGGCCATATCAATCTATTATAAATCATAACTACCCTATTTTCATTTTATTATTATACAAAAAAAATTTATATTTACTATTTATAATGTCTAAATAGAAAAGGGAAATAATTACCAAATTTTGACCCACTTATTCCAAATGTGGAATAAAATTTTCAATTATAGAGAAATAAGTTGAAGAATTCATTTTTAAATTAAATAAATAAAATGTATCGAAATATAGTTTTTTCAGATAAATGAATATTTTAAGGATATAGTGTTTTTATACAATATTTGTGTATAAAATTTACTAAAAAAATATATAATTTGACGATTATAAATAAAAATAGCTAATTAAATTTTTAAAAGAATCCATAATAGAGTTTTACTTTTTAAATACTTTAAAATAAAATATTGTTTTCAATAAAAATTAGTATTTTTCACATTTCAATGACAAATCAATTATTTCATACAAATATCAAAATATTACTATAACATAATTTTGATATGATAATTTCAAAAATGATATACTATTAACCAATAAAATTAAAAAAAAAATTAGAAATTAATTATAATATTCTCTCACAAAAAGAAATATATTTTACTTTTTTGATGAAAACATATTTTCTTAAAAGAAAATTACATTAATAAAAATAGTGTGCATATTAACTAAGAATAAGTCAATAAGTATTAATTTATTAGGACCTATATATATTTCATAATTTTCATAAACCTATTTATACCTGCGAATTGAATTTCTAGGTTATAATGATCATATTTCAATAATAATATATTATTGGTTGTTTAAGCTCGTTGTTTTATATATTTTATAATATTTACAAAAATAATTATGTTATGACATCAAGATATTATTGTTAATTGTTCTATTGATAATGTATACTCTAATAATAATTCACAGTAAATATTTCATTTTCACAAGAATCCACTATGATGGAAGATATATTTTGGATAATAATTATAAAGTTTTAGTAAATCATTTACGGGATCACTAGATTTAATAGAAATAAGGGAAAATTCACTATGTCCCTCGTATCGTTTACATAAACTCCCTCTGCTCACTGATTTTCAAGACGTCTTAAAGTGATTATGAATTTGAATTATCTTCCAGATCTAATTACATATTGAATATTTTAATATTTATGGGATTAATATGATACTTGAATAATATCCAAAAACTATAACCGAGTATAACTTAGTTCACACAAGTACATTCATGAAACAATTTTTTGGGAAACATATGATTTTTATGTAACATCCAACATTCATGAAACTCCCTTCTCTGAAATCCATTTTCTTCACTTAGTTCTTGGAAATGATTTAAATGAAACATGTTCTAATGTAATGTTCTTTTATCACATAAATAATATGTTCGTACAATTCTTATATGAAATCAATGTTATTATCCCTCATATAAAAATTTGATCCTTCAAATGATGACTGGTGGATTTTTATTTGGGAAACATCAACCTATCATGAAACTCTATCACCATAGAAATATGTTTCAAACCCAAATATGTTTTTCATGTCAAGATCTATATTTTTTTAATGGTCATGAAACTGTTACTCTCTATACATCTATTGATCACAGTCCCTTTGGTTGTGTTGTTTATACATATTTGTAGAAAAATATATTTCTTAAGACTTTGACATTTCCAATATCTCGTTCACCTTGTTCATGAAATGTATTTTTTATATTTTGAAAACATTTATGAAACTATTCCTTTAAGATAAAACTATTTCCCCGTTTCCAAGAACATTGTTATGTCCAACGTATTCTTCTGACTTCTCAATTACTTTTATTTTAGAAATCACAAACAAATGATTCAATACCTAATTAATAACTCTTATATATTAAAATTAGTTAAGAATAAAATCATATATCATTATACCATACATTCATTAAGACTCTTTTATTCATATTTTATCAATAAATTTTTGTTTCATCAGCATAATTTAAAAATTGTACTCATATGTTTTGAAGAAATGATTAATTACTTGATTATCATAAAATTCTTGGAAACAATTTCTATAATACACATAGTTTAAAATTTTTTTTTACACACTAACCTGTTTTCATACTAAAAATAATTTTGTAATGATATAAATCATACTGACTATCATAACAAAAATTATCAATCCCATTTTTCATTAGTTTTCTGTATGCAGAAAACTATATCCTAATGAATGTAAAACATTTGAATCAAAATGATGTCCTGTATTTTTTTCAATATGCATTAAAACAATGTCATTTTTTTAGTTATAAGATGACCATTGATGTAAAATTTGTCCAAGTCCCTCCAAGATTTTAGGAGAAAATCAGACCATTGGAAATCAAGATGACCATTGGGTGGAAGGCCTATAAATACAAGGTCGTTTAAATGAACTCGGGTTGCTGCTTCTAAATTTTGACACTCTATGATAGATCTTCCTAATTGCTGATATGTGTAAAAAACCTTTATGTTTACAATTTGTGAACTTCTTGTTCCATATACTTTTAAATCTAAAGTGATTATATTTTTCTTCATGCGATGTATATCATTGTGATTACGATTGAGGCTTTACATAGATATGAAGACAATGATGCTGACATTTTGTGGATCAAGAGCACTAGAGGATAGGATGTTAGAGGTGCTGATCACCTTCTTGATTGAGGTATTGTGGGGATAGAAAGATAGAGACTGATCATCATATCGATGTTTTACCCTGGGGTGGGTAAGACTGGCCATCATGAAAGTATAAATCATGGTACCTCTATCCAAGTTTATTATATACCCTTCTATTTGGCTTACAATAATTGTATTCATTTACTTGTTTTACATTTCAGCTACATTGTAAAAGAATTTTAATCATTTTATATATTAATTATTCTAATCTCTATTATTTGATGATGATCTTAATAATTATGATTCCATGGATTATTATCAATTCATTTAATCAATACGATTCTATACAATTTATTATATAATCATATATTATTTCACTTTGTTTATCATAACCCTTTTGATTATGATCCATATTTTGATAAATTTTATGAAATTAGATTATTATTGTGATTTCCATTAATTTCAAAAACGATCTATGGAATAAATTTTGTAACTAACTAATTTTTACACTTTTTCAATCAGAACCAAGGCCCTATCTAATAATTTTTTGAATAGAGAAGTGGTTTTTTAATATGATTAGTTTATTTATATTAATCTAGGTTTCCACTAAGTATAAAAATTTAATGTTTTCAAACATACAATTCAGCCCTTGTATTTTTTCATCTACATATATATTTTAATCCAAAAATTTGTTTTAAAGTTAAGTATATATGTTAACAATAATCACATTTGGTATCAGAGGAGGTTTCCAATAATGATATATTTTCTTTTTTTTAATTTTGATAGTTATCTTTATTTATTGTTATAAATGTTTTGTTTATAAATATTTTTTATAATAATGTGTATTGGGGAAAAATATTTTTTTTATTATTTTCAAGATGGATGGGCTAAATGTTAGTTCAATAGAAAATATAAATCCTACACAACCACGAATTTTTTATAGAATTGATTTTGAATACTTGAGAGATAGAATAAATACCTTTGTGATCAACACAAGAGTTGATAACTTTGTTATGTTGACTGGTAACTATAATGTTTTCGATAAACAATAAAGACAAACATGAATATCAATTGAATTATAAGGTATGAAATAATTAGTATTATTCTATGACTAGGAATATATATATATATATCTGGATTTAACCTTGTCAAGATGCCAACTATCTATAGAAAAAGATGGACATTAAGAATTTTGGTACCAATAAATTTTTTTAAACTATTAGATACATGATAAGAGTGGAAAATTGCGAATTCGAGTTCATTTATGGTGAAACTGTTGTAAAGATACAACAACATTTATAACAATTTTTAATAGCTTGCAAGCTATGGTTGGAAAGTTTTTATGTGGTGGAATACTTATCGAAAAGATTATAGATATCATGAAAATTTAAGGGGAATAAAAGATAAAATCAGTTGATGGATCTATAAAGATTACAAATATTACACATGATGGTTTATTTGGAACTCTCTTATAGTATGAGGTCAGGAGGAAATGGTATGCTGATAAAGTTAAAAATAAGAATAATGGGGTTTGTTTTACATCTACATCAAATCAAATGAAAAGTCAGACATCTAAAAAGGTTTTCAAATCAACAAAGACAAAGAATATAAGGTTCTGTCTTTAAACATTAAATATTATAGTTTTTTTAGCGAGAATTCACATTTTAGAATCTTTTTAGTTTAGAGTTTTAGATGGTTAGGAAAAAATCTTACAATGTACACCCATACATTACCTGGGGATAATTATACTCGGTATTCACTTTTCTCCACTAAAAGAAAACCCATTTAAAATTAAACACGACTTCTATTCAAGATGCATATTCATTTAATTCTTCCAGACATCATAATTTTCCAAACCAATCCTAAGACCTAAGAAAAAAATTCAAAACATAGGATGATCACAAAACCCTGGTATGTTACAAAAAAAAGTAAATAGTTAGTCCAGGGAAAACATGAAAACACAATAAAATTCATTCATAAAAACACATTAGAAAACCTAGAAACATCACATAGGTTCCTTGGTAAATAATCATCATATCACTCTTACCTTAAAACTTATAAATAGATTAACCATATGGTTGAATTCCATTTCCGTAATAGCCACGGCATTGGAGAACTATAATGGGGCTCAAACTACATTTAAGATATATCAGGCTCACTAATTTTTCATGAGCTATAATGGTGATCAACCCTTCGTATAAGCTATACCAGGGTCATCCATTTTAATTTCCAATTAGAAATTCATAAAACATTAAATTTTTAACCTTTCACTAATAAAATTTAATTTCCATTCATAAGATATCCAATCCGTTCTCAAAAACAAATTTAAAGCATTTATAAAAGGTATTTTTGAATAAATGTGTCCCAAACCACTTTTAAACATTTAAAATAAATTCAATAATTATAATTTAAAACATTTATGTCCATAAAACCATTTTTATAATATGGACATTAATGTGAAATAATCCTAAGAATAAATCTTTAAAAAACTTAAAATAAAGGTTTTTGTAGAGTCCCTTACACCTTGAGAAAAACTTGAATAACAATTATTAAAGAATAAAATTAAATACAAATTAAATATAATTATTATATATGATATAACATGTTAAAATTATCTTATATACTCTTTATAGAATAATAAAGTTGCATAACATTAAGTTATTCCTTAATGAAAGAATATTGAGATGAAATCCCTTACCTTAAGTTTAACTTGTCACATACAATCTTTATCATCCCCAAAAATAAAAATATGTTAATTATTTACATGATTAATAACCTTTATAAAGAATATTATTTCTTTTATATTACTATTATCATCTAATAACAATTAATTATTTATTTATGTTCACATTGCACGTTTTATCGATATTCGACACTCAAGTTGAACATGAACATGGTAGGATTCCAATAGTACATGATGTCAAAAGTTTATCATCTCTATAATTTTATTCCTGAAATAATAATCACTTTTATACAACAATTATATTTTTCAATCAAAACATTTATTTATAGTATTAAAATGGAACAACATTATAATCGTGGAGACAATAGGTCGTACGTAAGCATGAGTAATGTCTCCATTTTTCACTGATCATTATGGAAATAATGAAATTATTATTTTATTATTCAAAAATGATCATAATAGCATAATAATAATTTATATATACTTATATATATCATACATTTGATTTGGTGATTAAAAAATGATTCACATTTCTTCAGGGATGCAATAGTTCACACGTACGCATGAAAAAAGATATCAATTTTATGTGCATGGAAATTAAGAATGTAATTGATATATTATTCTTTAATAATTATTAATTTTTAATTAATATCATATATAAAGATTAATTCTACCATTATGACCATAATTGAGATACAGTAATGAAAAAAAATCTATATCGATTTGCGAGGAGGTAGTACACCGTACACATTAATGAAATGTTCATTCCCCAATTGATGAAATTGTATATGTATTTAAGTGAAAATATTAAAAAATAAAATCTCAATTTATTTAGGATACATGAGTTACAATTTCCACGTGGTTGGAGGATATTTTAAGGAAATGTAAGAATAAATAAAATAGAAATACATAAACAAAATGATACATATTTTTCAGCTGATCACCATTGAAAAACACCTTAACACCTCAAAGGACGGTGTTCTGCCTAAAATACGGGCTCATGAATATGGGTATGTATTTTAGGAATGTATTTGGGAAAATCATGCCAAAAGAAAAACTTTTTTTTGTAGTGTGAGTAATAGATAAGCGTGGGTACCTTTTTATAGGGGAGGGGAGGGGAACCATTGGAAACTTTTAAAATATTTAATTAATGTAAATTTCTTTTTAAATCCAAATGACACCAAACTGAGTTATGTAAAATATTATATGATTATGGTTCGATATAACCTCCAACAATAATTTTTATACATGTTTGTATTTTATTTGAAACTTTATCATTTCGTTTTACCCTTATTTATTATTTTTTAATATTAATTATAGTTTCAACATTTTAAATATTAAAAGGATATAAATTGTACTTATATTGGAACAAATTCCCATAAATTTACAATTCATGAACTTTTAGACCTTATAATATCAAATTTGAAATTTGAAATTATATTTATGATTTTGAAATAATTTAATATAACATTATTTTTATAAAATATAAATAGTGTCAATTTTTAGACTATTCATTTAATTGAATATAAATAAAACCCAAACAGAGTGATAACATAATTTTTTTTAATATTATTAAAATATATCATAATAACATATAAAATTAATATATTTCCCAAATTAATTCTAATTATATTTATTTTAATATTTTTTCATATCATTTATTTGATATATCTATTAATAAAATTACTACAATATCATTGTCATGTCAGTACTTTTGGTAATTATTTTATATCTAAAAATTCCAAATAAATAAAAAGCTATATATAATTTTCATATAACTTCTTAGTCAATTTATTATATAATTTTAACCATTTTATCCCCATAATAAAATTATTAAAATTATTAAAAATAAGAGGGTGACATGCTGTCACTTTCTTTTGTTTTAATAATTTGTATCACTTTGATAGAAACAATTCCATTAAATGAGCCAATTATGATCCCTGGGTCTTAAAGATCGACTAGTATTCATCCAATATTATTTATGAAGCTGTTAGGGTAATTTTATTGTCCTTATCATATTATTTTTACCCTAATTTAACATATTTACATTTAACTGTGGTAAATAAAAACTATCATAGTTTCTATTCATAAAATACAAAAACAATAAAAGAAAAATATTAACATAATTTTGACGAAATGATTTAAAATATGGAATCTAGTTTTAAAAATGTAAAACATAGAATTTTTAGTAATTAATTTAAAAATAATTCATGTTGACAAAACGGGAAAATAGGTTATTAAAAAGTAAAAAACATCAAAAGATGAACATATGTTTATATCAAATTTCAATGAGAAACATTTTATTAAATTTTATAAATTTTATCTAATAATACTTTAAAAATATTCAAAAATATAATTTAATGCAATAAATAAATTCTATGAAAAGTAGTTTTGAACTAAAATTCAGTATATTTTATTATTCATTAAAATATGATATTTATCAAAAAAATAAAAAAATTAACTAAAAATAAATTTTGATATAATGATTCAAAATAATAATTTTATTTTGTCAAATATAACTTATAAAATTGATAAAGACTAAATTTTAAATTGTTTTTTCTTCAAAAGGCAGAAAAACTCCATTTTTTTTGAAAAATAAATCAATTATCTAAAAAATGAATCTATTCTTATATCATTTATAAAAACCATTTAAGATGAATATTAAAAACTAAATTGAATATATTAAATATATATTTCATCAATATAGTCCAAAAATATTGATTTTATTATTTTATAAACTCACTTCTTTTCATCTAAATAGTTTTTAGTAAAAAATCCTCTTCTTTGAAAAGGGTTTTATTTTAATTTATAATTAATTTCTCACAAAAGAATTTTTTATATACCAGTGTAAATAAACTAATACTATTAATTATATAAATTTACACATCTTTGTTATGAGGTAACATTTAAATAAGAATATTTAGTTGTTTTCTTAAGGCGTATTATGTACTCTATTAAACATAGTGTATCTTTTTTAAAAACTCGGGATGCTTCATTCTCCCCCACTTTTGGAAATTATGTTCTTGTAATTTGATCTATGGGTCGGTGACTAATGTATGTTTTTAAATATACCTTTATTGAAATCCTAAATCTGAAAAAGGATTAATAAAACATATAATTTAAAAATATAGGAATACAAATATGTTGGTCAAAAGAGATAACACATAATATGATTCCATGTAAGAAAATGTGGATATGGAAGAAAAACAAACAATGATGTTATGATGTATAGTGATAGAAATCATGATATGTAGAAAGTTATAAATCCAAAAACCTTAAATTTTTTAATGGTTAAAATATCATTGATCCCTTAGTAAGAAATGTAAACTGATAATGTCTTTGTTTTTAGAACCTTTTAATCAATTTGAGGAATTATATTACTTCTTGTAGATTCATTGTTTTAGGAACATTTTAATCAATTTGAAGAATTATATTACTTCTTGGACTAAGAAGATAAGAAAGTATACTTTATTGGAAAGTAGAGTTTCATACTTTAGTAAATTTACCCCATAAACTCATATTTTTCTCTAAACAATGACTGTTAAGATAAATTTTCCACAACTGAAGAACTAGAATCAACTTCTAGAAAATCACATAATCTAAAAAAGATTATCTATCCATTTATCATGCCTTTAAACATTACCAAAACCAAAATTGATAATTCAATTTAATAAAACTCTCCAAAAAAATAAACCTTGGATGATGAAAAACTAATTTTAATATTTAAAAATCAATTGTAATACAAAAATTTCAACATAGATCTTTCAATAAATCATTTTCATTAAAATCCATCAAAATAATCCGAACAATGTTTGAAACCCAAAATTCATAATGATTTTATAATATAGTCTTCCATGAAGAATTTTAAAATTTATCTCAAAATAAAACTAACCACTCTTAATATCTCATATAAAATATAATTTACAAATTAACATATTTTCAATCATAGGTTAATAATCACCATAAATAACCTAATTCCCATAAGTCCACAAATAAAATCATAGATTCTTCAAAAAAATGGCTAAAAAATTACTCCTCAAATAAACTTCCACTGTATTATATTTACCTTGATCATATTGGGTTCCCAAAATAGTGTACATCTTCAAAAATAACATTTATCACTTATTACCCAAATAATTTTCCAATAAAAAGGATATCCATTTCATAAACCAAATTTTCTCAAAATCAACTTATTCTAATTTCACCAACTAATTTTAACTAAAATTAAAAACATTCAAATTAACCAGTTACTTCATAGGCCAGTGGATGGTGATGCACACTTGCCTCCCATTAGTTGTGGGTTAGATCCTCATAGCCTTTCCAGACATGATGGGTCATCACACATCCTATAGTTTTTACATTTTCTAAAACTATATCATTATTATAAAAATCTCAAAATTTTATAAAAAATTATCAAAAAATAAAATATTTTTTTAATTTGGATGGTTATTTCATACCTCTCATTTTACATCCCAAAAAGTAATAACCCATAATTATGTAAAGTGGAATGTCCCCAAAAATACCCTTAGTCTCCTTAAAATTTCATAAAATATAGCCTCAAAAGAGATTGTAAGACCATAAACATGAAATCAACCTTAAACTTTAAAACACATGATGATATCCCTACCTTTTTATAAAACATCCTAATCTTCAAAGTTGTAAAACCCATCGTCTAATGGAAACTATAAGTACCCTTATTTAAACGTTGCATATTATAGTGTTTTTGAACTAAATTGCACATTTAATGATCTTCTCAATTTATAGTTTGAATGAAGTAGGAAAAAATCTTACAAGGTAGACCAATACATTATATGTAGATAGTTATACTCTATATCGTCTTTTTTTCAACAATGAAAACACATTTAAATTAAATAATGACTTTTATTTGAGACACATCGTCAATTATTTATTCTAGACAAATTAATTTTTCATATTAATTTTAAGACCAGTGAAATACATTTCAAAACTTATGATGAGAAAAAAATCGTAGTGTGGGACATAAATAATGTAAATCGTTATTCTAGTGAAAACATGAAAACCCATTAAAACATTTAAAAAAAACTCATTTAAAAGAATAAAAAAATCACATAGGTTCCTTGGGAAATAATTATCATATTAATATTACATTCAACATTACAAATTTAATAACCATATGGTTGACTTCTATGTCTAGAATACCCAATGCATTGAAGATCTATAATGGTGCTCACCCATTATATAAGATATATTAGGCTCATCCATTTTTCATGAGCTATAATGGGGCTCAACCCTTCGTATTGGATTTATTAGGCTCTGCCCTGAGCTATAATGGGGATAAAAACCTCGTATATGATATATCAGGCACACCCATTTAATTTCCAATGAAAAACAAATAAAAGTTTATAATTTTCAACTTTTCTCTCATAAAATTTCATTTGTTTTCATAAGATAAAAATCCATATTCTAAAATCAATTTATAGAATTTATAAAATATATTTTAAAATAATATTGTCACATACCAAATTGAAAATTTTAAAATAAATTCTAAAATTATCATTTTAATACATTTATATCCCTAGAAAAATTTTGAAAATGTGGATATGAATTGGAAATAATTCGAGGAATAAATATTTAAAACACTAAAAATAATGTTTTAGTTAAAGAGACCCTTACCACATGAGAAAAATGTGAATAAGAATTATTAAAGAATACAATTTAAAAAATTAAATATCATGATAATATAGGTTATAAATTTTCAAAATGGTTCTATATACACTTTATAGGATAATAAAGGTGTATAACATGAAAATATGCCTCAATGAAAGGAAATTGAGAAAAAATCTCTTACCTTAAGCTATACACATCACATAAAATCATTATCATATTAAATAATAAACTAATTTTCATTATTAATTTATTAAAAACCTTTATAAATTTTATTATTCCTTTTATATTTCAATTATAATGTCATAACAATTATTAAATTATTTATGTTCACATCAATCATTTTATCGATATTTGGTACTCGAGTTGAAAATGGACATGGTATGATGTCAATAGTTCACGAGGTCATAGTTACATCATTTATAGAATAATATTAATTACATAATAATAACATTTATAAATCAATTATACTTTTAAATCAAACCATTTATTTAGGTTATGAAAAATGAACATCGTTATAATAATTTAAATGGTAGGTCGTACATACACATGAGTAACATTTCCATTGTTGATTAATTATTATTGAAATAAGTTAATTATTATTTTATATTTCCATAATGATTATAATATCATATTAATCATTTAAATATACTTATATATATGTCATCAAAGTAATGTGGTGAATGAAAAATATTAATAATGCTTCGTGGATTTGATAGTTCATAAGTAGGCACGAATGAAGTTATCGGTTTTATGTGCATGGAATGTAGGAAAATAATTAAATTATAATTATATTATAATGATAAATATGTCATTAATATCACATATAAACATAAATTATATCATTATGACAATAAATAAGGGATAGTAATGAAAAAAAACTAAATCGGCTTGTGAGGCGGTAGCCTGTCACACACGCGATTGAAATATTCTTTCTCATTTGATGAAATTGGAGTTTTATTTTGATAATGATATTAAAATAATAACATATAATCAAAATTAGTATATTATAGTTATTATTTTATCATTTTTGGAAGATATTTTATGGAATTGGAAGAATATATAAAATAGAAATACATAAAGAAAACAATACCTCTTCTTTGGTTGAACATCTTTGAAGGACACCTTAACACATCTAAGGAGATTGTTCAACATAAAATAAGGCCTTCATTAAAAGGGGAGGTATTTTAGTAATAAGTTTAGGTTAATCTTATCCTAACCTGATGGTTTTTGATTTTTGAGAAATAGAGAAGAGTGGGTACATTTTTATTGGATAGGGGAGGGGAACCCTTAAAAACTCTTAAAATATTAAATTAATAAAAATTTATTTTTTTAAATTAAAAAAAATATAAAATGAGTTTTGAAAAATATAAGATTATAACGGATCAAAATACTATCAAAAAATAATTTTTATACCTTTTTTATTTCATTTTAATCATTATCATTTCGGTTTACCCTTAATTATTCATATTTAATTTTAATTATGGTAAAAATAATGTAAATATTAAATGGTTATTAATTTTACTTATATAGGATCAATAACCCATAAATGTACACTTTATGATCATTTAGACCTTATAATAGAAACATTGTAATTTCAAAATATTTTTATGATTTTTGAATAGTTTAGTAAAATATTGCTTTTATAAAATAAGAATAGTGTCAATTTTTCCACTATTCATTTAATTTAATATAAATAAAATATTAAAAGAAAAATAACTTCCAAAAAACCATTTAATTGCCTTATAATATGTAATAGAAACATAGAAATTTCATGTAGTACCATAATTAATTCTTATTATATTTATTTTAGTATTTTTCATATCATTTATTTGATATATAGATTAATAAAATAATTATTCTATCATTATCATGTCATATGTTATCGTAATTATTTAATATATAAAAATTATAAATAAATAATATTCTATATAAATATTATTATATTTCTAGAAATAGTTTATTATCGAATGTTTTTCATTTTTATCCCTATATTAAAATTATTACTCTTATAAGAAATAAGAGGGTGACAAGTTGTCACTTTCTTTTGTTTTGATAATATTTATATCACATTTATGAGGAAAATTTAATTAAATGATTCAATTATAATCCTTAGGTGTCAAGAGTAAACTCTTATTCATCCAATATTTTTTTTCATGTGTTAGGGTAATTTTATTATCCTTATCATATTATTTATTACCCTAATTTATCTAATTTACCTTTAACCATGGTAAATAAAAATTATCATAGTTACTATTCATAAATCCAAAAAAAGAAAAAATTTAGAATAATTTGGAAAACATATTCCAAATATGTGATACATTACTCATAATATATTACATAGACGTTTTATTAATAATTTTTTTATTAATCCCCATTGACCAAATGAGAAAACGTGTTTTTTCAAAGTAAAAAACCATCAAAAGATTGACATGTGATTTTATCAAATTTCAAGATAAAATTAATTATAATGACCAAATTTATATTATATTATAAAAAAATATTACTATACTTTAAAACATTCAAAAATATAATTTATTAGTATAACTAAATTTGATGAAAAAGTAGTTTTGAACTAAAATGCAGTATTTTCACTATTCATTAAAATATAAATTTCATCAAAAAAATACCAAAAATTTAACAAAAGTAAATTTTTATGTGATTATTCCAAGTGAGAAGTTTAATTTGTCAAATATAACTTATAAAAGTTTCAAAAGGTAAATTTAAAATTGATGTTTCATCAAAAGGCAGCAAAACTGCATTTTTTTTTGGAAAATAGTTATTTTTTCTGATAAATTTAATTTTTTCTTATATCATTTCTAGAAAACATATAAGATGAATTTTAAACATTACATTGAATATATTAAATAAATATTTCAATAATTAAATCCATAAAGATTGATTTTATTATTTTATAAACTCAATTATTTTCATTATAATTGTTTTTAGAAAACATTTCCTTTTATTTGAAAATGGTTTTATTTTCATTTATAATTAATTGTTCACTAAATAAATAATTAATTATACATGTAAATAAATTAGTATGGTTCATTATATCCATTTTAACAACTATGTTATAATGTAACAATAAAACATTAATATTTAGTTTTTATCTTAAGGTGTATTATGTATGTTACCGAACATAGTGTCTTCTTATTGAAAATTTCATGATGTTACAAAGAATTTTAGTATTCCATCAGACTCAAGTGATATATAATATTTGAATAATGAGTTGGAAAATCATTCTATAACAATGAACAAAATTTTTAGTAGAATTAATTTTCAGTATATGTATACGAAAAGTTATAAGGATATAAATGATAAGAAACATTCTGATGTTACTTATTAAGAATGTAAATGTGCTAGTCACATAAGACCTAATTGTCCAAAACTTTCAAGAATAGATTGAAAATAAATACATTTTTTGAGAAATCATAAGAAGTATTAAATTCATAAAGTAAAGAATTTATTGAAAGAAAATGACTTGTGGATTTCTAGTGGAAGAGATTATTATGATTTATCACTAAAAATAAAACATCTAGGCACAAGAATATTGGTATATATACCATATCACATTACGAAAGTCAATGTATTTTAGATAAGGAGCACACTAATGATTATTTAAATTATATTTCTTTAAATTATAATTATCCCAAGGAAAAAAATCTATATCTACTAAAGAAGAATCCTTTTCATCTTATGATAATAGTACTTTTCCCTCGTATTATGAAGTCTTTAGATTTTCAAAATTACATGGGAATGAAAAATGAAACACTAGAAATAAACTTGAAAAATAAAATTCTAGAATAAATGTTTTTATTGAGGAATTATCATATTTTTCATTAACTCTTGATAAGAAAAATATTAAAATTTATTATATTTCTAAAAACAATGTGAAATATAATTATGAGATGGATAAGATTTCTATAGATATCAGAAAATTAATTTATAGGAAAAACTATTTTAGAAAAAAAATACTTCTGAAACTACTACTAATGTAGATAAGAATTTAGTTATAAAACTAAAGTCTAAAATATTTTCTTTCAAGAAACCTTAATCAGTGCTTACCACTGGTAAATAAGTATTTGATAAAATGTATAAACAAATTTTCCCATACGGTAATAGTTCAGGAATAGGATATACCCCTTTATAACATCTTTTTTGTAATAATTATTTGGTTCCTAAAAATGCCCCCTTTTCTGAAAAACTCAAATGTTGTGGACATTCGGATAAAAATTATTCCTCAAATAAAATTCAATTCATGGGGTTCTGGAAAGAACATTATTAAAAAAAACATGGATTCAAAAAATATTTTTACTAACATTTCCAAACACATGAAATTTTGGGTTCCAAAAGTCTAATTTTTTTTAATAAAACAATGGAATTACCAGAAAAAAGAATATATTGTACATGGATAGTGGATGTTCCTGACATATGAATGGTATCAATGACTTCATTGAACTATTATTGAAACTAACGGTGGAAGAGTTACCTTAAGATACAATCCTCATGGAAAGATTATTGTTAAAGATAATTTTATTCTTCCTGAAAAAGATTGGATTTAATAAATTTCTATTTTTAAATGTTAATTCATACAACCTTATAAGAATAAATAAATTATGTGATGAAGGTTATCTTATGAATTTTAGGAATGGTTAATTTACAGTATGTAATTTCATTTATGAATTAATTATTTCCTTCCAATGACATGAGAATGTTTACACACTTAACTTATAAGACTTAGGAGTCAAGACATGTCTTTACATAGTGAAATAGGAGATCAATATTTGTTATGAAATAGATGGTTAGGATACTGTAACCTTAAGAACATATATAAAGTTTCTTAGAAAAGACTTGTTAAGGATATACAAAAACTAATATTTTGTTCATCAAAAGTTTGTGACCCTTTTTAATATGACATGAAACATAAGTTAGGATTTAAATCAATTAATGAATAATCAACTAATGAGGTTTTATAGTTAGTTCACATGAACTTATTCGGTCCTACAAAAATTGGATGTATTGGTGGAAAGTACTATGTAATTTTTTAGTTGATGATTACATATGATATACATTAGTCTATTTTCTAGATATTAAATATGAAGTATATCATTATCTTAAAACATTTTTATCCAAAGTAAAATAATTATAAAACCCATCAATTTATAACTCTTCATAGTGATCATGGTGGAGAATTTTCAAATTCTAATTTTGAAACATTTTTTATTAAAAAATGAATTTTTCATAATTTTTCTGCTCATAGAACTTCTCAAAATAATGCTGTTATAGAAAGAAGAAATATAATTATTCCAAAAATAACAAGAATCATGTTGAGAGAATACTAAATTGATAAAAACCTTTGGGATGAAGCTATTAGTAATGATTAATATATGATATATTGAGTTTTAATTAGACCATTTCTTATTGAAACACCTAATGAGTTATGAAATTGCTGAAATCCAAAAGACTTATACTTCAAAGTATTTAGATGAAAATTAATCATTTTGAACCCAAAAGACAATTTATTGAAATTCATACCCAAATTTGATGATGGAATATTCACCAGATATTCCAATACATCTATGTAATATAGATTTTTCAATGAAAACTATTGTATTAAGGAAAACAATACTTTTTAAATTAGATGAAACATATCCTTTTAATTTTAAATAATCTCAACCTATATTCTTTGATGTGCTTTATAAAACTGATTATCAACTTGTGATAGAATATTATACAAAAAAATAGAAGACATAATTAATTGTTTTGACATATGAAATCTAGAAGACTTTATACCCTCTATTGATGTACAATTTTTACAAAACCCAAATCGGTTGTTTCTTAAAATTGTCCTAGTGATAGTATCATTATTTATGTAAATCAACATGTAAGGATTAGATGTTCATTGTGAAATAATGTTAAAACTCCAGAATTTAATTCTCATTTCAAACCTAAAATTTCTAATAAGGATTTAGGTGATAAAGATTTTATTAAAGCAATACAAGATTGACTAAATGAATTATAATGGAACAAAGTCAATACGTTGGATGAAATTCCTAAAAACCTATGCAATTTGAGTAGAATTGGTTTTCAAAAACAAATGTTATTAAAATAGAATCATTGATTTAAATAAATATAGATTAGTCATTAAAGGCTATAATTAATAAGGGGGAATAGATTATGAATAAGCTTATTCTTCGGTATCTAGACATAAACCTATTAGAATTTTATCGAACATTGTAGTATTCATTAATTTAGAAATTTTTCAAATAGATCTAAAGTTTTAATTCCTTAAAAAATATTTTCCCGAGGAATTATTTCTTGAACTATCTTCTAGTTTTGAAGATAAAAAACATCCTGAATTTGTTTTTAAACATAAAAATGATTAATATGGACTTAACCAAGCCCCTAAAGCCTACTATTATATATTTACATTATTTCTATTGAAAAAAACTTTTTTTAAGGGAACTGTTGATCAATCCTTTTTCATGAAGAAGGAATTTTTTTTTGATTGTTCAAATTAATGTTGATGAAATCATATTCAGATCAACTTGGAAATCTTTAACAGATTATTTGGCGAATCATATGAAATATGAGTTTTAAATGAGCATAATTGGTGAGTTAATATCCTTTCTTAGTTTTCAAATTTTTAAAAAACCATAAGGAAATTATATATATCAACATAATTATATTAATGATCATTTTAAAAAGTATTGACATGAAATTACTAAAAGAATTAGTACTCAAAATGGTAACTCGAATACACTTGATCTTGATAAAGCTTGATAACCAATTAATCGAACATCTTTTAGATGTATGATATGATGTTTACTATACTAAACAGCTATCCATATAGACTAAATGTTTTCAGTATGTTTCTATGAAATATATTAAATGGATCCTTAATGGAATCCCATTTAAAAGATATAAAATTAATTTCTCATTATTTATAGGGAACCATGGGTATATATACTTTCTATTATTAAGGAATTTTTTTATATTTAAAATGTTTTTTGGATACTGAATTTGGTGGTTGTAGAGTGCATATAAAATGTACATCCAGAACTTCTAATTTCTTAGGTGATTCATTAGTTTCCTGGTCCTGTAAGAAACAACACTTAGTAGAACTTTCCTTTATTGAAGAAGTATATGTGAAAGTTGGTAGTATTTGTGCTCAAGTGTTGTGGATGGAACACACATTCATTGATTATGGTGTGCGTTTTATTAAAACTCAAATAATACGTGATAAAACTAGGTCCATAGATTTATGCAAAACCTTTTATATCTCTCAAGAGAAAAACACATAGATATTAGACATCACTTTCTTAGAGATCACACACTTAAATAAGATATAATTTTACAATTTTTCCAAATAAAATAACAACTTACATATATTTTTACAAAACCATTACCGTCTGATAGATATGAATATATTAAAAATTCATGGAATTATCACAATAATAAAATCGGTCATATCTATTTATTTTTTGAAACATCTCCTTACATTAAGATACTCTTTTTTCTTAGGAGGGGTACATATGATTGATTTTTTTTCATTACAAATATATTTTCATACTCATAAATTGTTCATACTCATAAATATTCATAATCATAAATGATTCTTACTCATAAATTATCATACATATAAATTTTATTATTCATAAATTTTATTTCCGATAAATTATGTGTACTTACAAATTTTTCATACTCATAAAAATTTCATACTAATTTATTTTTCATACTCAAAATTTTTGTGTAATAAGAAATTTTCATACTCATAATTTCCATACTCAATATTTTTTGTACTTAAAAATTTTAATAGTCAAAAATTTTAAATATATATTTTTTTAAATATAAATTTTCATACTCAGAAATTTTCGAATTCAGAAATTTCCAAACTCCAAATTCATTTTATATCTATAATATTTTTTTCAAACTCATATTTTTTACTCTTCAGATTATATTATTTTAATACATGTAATATTAATTTTTAATCCAAGATGTTATTTTTTACTTAAAATTTTATTGTATTCAATTTCATTTTTAAGGTACTCAGAAAGTTTTTATTAAAATTGTTTTCATTCTCAAAACATTCATATAACAATATATTGAAACTAATATATCTATCATGACTCTCCGAAAGGTACAATTATGTTAACTTATGATTTATTTTACAATTATAATTTTTCATATTTCATTTTTTTACTTTTTATATTAGATTATTGATGAAAATGTTAAATTTATTCGATTTTTTTATTTTCAATAAAAATCCCAAGAGTAAATATTTTCAACCATTGGTTATTTTTTAATATATTCTATGCTATAGAATATCAACATTCATATTTATTCACCTATATAAAGGAAATCTCCACCCTATTCCACGTCAAATTTCCTCATCATTATGGCGAACCTATACCACCCTTAAAGTGGTTGTTTATGATAGTTTTTGTCTCTCAAAAGATTTAATCATACTCATTTCCGAATGATCAGCTTTATCAACAAAATAAATTCTTCCAAAAATAATTCTTAGGGATGAGATTTTTTATAGAAAGGTTAGTAAACATAGATTTCTATGATATAAACAATTATTCCTTGAAAAGAGTTATTCAATTCTATAGACGAGAATCTATTTTTGTAGAAAAACCCCACACTAGTCAAGTTCATATTCTTCCTAAGGAAGCAAAATATTTTTACAGTATTCTGAAGGATGATTATGATTTAAATGTAAACTTTTCCATCAATGATGGAGAGATTAGTATATCACCAAATCAATCCACACTTTTTCTTAGAGTAACATCAGAAGGTGATTCCTTTTACCCTCCTCACAAGCTACCAAAATAAATTGGAACCTTCATAAAAATGAGATCCAACAAATCTATTTTTGAATTTCAGGAGCTAAAAAAGAAAACTACTCATCTTTTAGTAAAAAATAATCTCACAGAACATTGGATGAATGGTTTTTTAATTCCTAGAAAAGTTGATAGTGAAATACCAATGGTAATAGATGTGTTTATTCTTGATTAATTGGTGAATATGAGAAAGTGAAATTTTATTTCTAATACATTCATAACTATCAACTATTTGAATTATGGTTCTATCAAGTCTCAACTAATTATGTTACCAGTGATTTTGAAAAAGTTCATTTCAGAATGCTGAAAGTTTTGTAATCTTCCACTAAATTTAAACTCATAAAATTTTGATATTCCATGGATTAGTTATGTTAAGATGAAGAGATTGAAATTAAATTTGATTAATTTTTTTTATGACTCTAAATATAAATCATTAAAATAAATTGTTAGAATAAGTCAGGGTATTCGAAAACAATTAATGCTGATTGTTTATAATAAAGAAAAGAAAGGTATGTGTGAATATTATTTAAAACAAAATAATAAAAAGAAATAAATTGATGAAATAGTTTCCAAATGAATAAAAAATCATAAAGAAATAAAATAAGGATACCAATAGTTTTTTCTTTATCTAGAAGAAGCCCTAGGAAAAAAAATACAGACTCAAGAAACACTTAAAGAAGAAGAGAATAAAAAGCAGTTGAAAAATAAAAAAATATGTTTTAGATATTAATAATTTTTTGAAATGTTTTGAAATGTAATGTGATATAATTTCTATCAGGGAAGAAATTCAAGAATAAAAAATCGCTCCCTCTGTCTAAGACAGGGGAAAGAAAAAGAAAAAATTTAGTAAAGAATCGGCACCACCAAAGGATACTCAAAAATAATTTTTATAGTAATAAGAAGATAGTTAAATGAGAGAGATATGTGTGTATCTCATTGAAGAGGTAGAAATAATTTAAGAAGAGGAAAAATAAGAAAAATAAAAAGATTAAAAAGAATAATAATAAAAGATATAGGATGATATTGATTAAGATTCCATTCTAAATGAAAAATATCAATATGATAGAATACCATTCATATCATCAAAAGTTACATCATTAAAGACACCTTATCTAGTATTAGACTCTTTTAAGTAAGCTAATGATAGAACCCAAGATGTTAAAATCATTCATATATTATAAAAAGAGGAAGATAATAGATTTGATGAAGATAGGAATCATAATTTTCTTGGTGATGCTGCATGAAGTTATTTAGAGAACCAACCAATTATGATGAAGACATATATTTAGATAATATAGTATCATAGAAAATAGATCATTATATTGTTTAAGACCTGAAGAGAATTGAAATGTAAATTCCTTAAAACCCAAGGATCGAGGAGAAAATTTATTTAGTTATGGATAACCAAAATAAAAAATCAGACTCAATCGAACTTCTAAGTCAAGGACATATCAATACTGTGGAAAACATAAAAGAGTTTGAAGAATGTTATAAGGAGAAAAAAAAGTTTTCATTAAATTGGTGAAGTGGTCACATAAATCTGATTCAAATATCAATCTTCATTAAGATTCAATTGATGATATTAAAAATCTTATGAATGAATTCACAATTTCATTAAAAAAATTTGCTAGTGATACCACTCTAAAATTGAAAGATATTAAAATACAAAATGTTTCTATATAGGAATAATTTAAAGATATTGAAAATAATATGAATTCCATTCTTTCAAAAGTATAAAAGTTGAGGTTTTATAATGATTATATAATTTATTTGAAATAAATTCCTATTTACAGATAGAGTTGAAGTTCAGGATCATAAAAACAATCCTAGGAAGTAAATATTCTCACTCTAGAAGAAAAGTTTCAATCACAGGAGGAAAACATTTGTACCTAGGAAATATTTTTTGAAGAATGTTAATAAATTGATTTGGTCAAAGAAGGAATCTATTTAATAAAATAATTGATGATAGGAAGGAATTCAAGAAAATGAATACAATTGTCTTATATGTCTTAAAGAAGCATAAGGAAGAAGAGAATAAATAAGTTTTTTCCGAACTATTGTTACATTTTTAAAAAATATAAATTAAATATTTTTAAATATTAAAAACATTTTTATTGAATGTTTTCCATTTTTTTCATGAAGTTTCTTTCACATATTTTAGAAGATCAAATTCTTTAATAATTCATGTATTTTCTGTCTCTTTAACCCTTTTACATGCATTAGAATAAATTCTCTATTAATATTTGTAAATCAGAAAGGGGGATAATGATTTATAAAAGGGGAGAATGCATTTGATGGGGGATAATGTTATAATAATAATAACATAAGGTTAATTAATTTATTTGGGGGGGGGGTAATTTCTTTAAATATAATATGATTCATAGGGATTTTGTTATCCTATGGGGAGTTATCTGTATTCTACATCATATTCATAAGGGTTTTAAAACTCATAGGTTGATAAGTATGAGGTTTTACTTCTGAATATGATAGTTCAGTAAATACCTTTGACTTAATTTTTGCATAAATGTTTTCCTTTTTATACTTGTAGTTAGTGCTTTCCAAAAAGGGGGAAATTTTAAGTCCAAAATCATATTTTTTCCTCCTCTATTCCTTTTATTTTGGAAATCACTTACTCTTTCATTAATACCTAATTACTAACTCTTTTATATTTAATGTAATTAAGAATATAATCATATATCATTTTACTATAATTAATTAAGACTTTTTAATTAATATTGTATCAATACGATTTTATTTCAAATGCATACTATAATAATAGTAATCATGAGTTTTGTAAAAATGATTCATTCCTTGATTGTCGCAACAATATTGTACACAATTTTGATCATACAAACCAAATACATTTTTTATCGTACATGTTATCCAATTTTGGTGATGGAAATTTTTTTAATGATATAAATAATAATAACTCTCGTAATGAATATCATCGGATAATTATTTCATTTTTATTACCATATCCAGAAAACGACATCGTAATGAATAAAAAACCATTAAATAAAAATGATGTTGTGTATTCAGTTTCAGTATTAATTTAAAATGATGATATTGTTTCAGTTATAAGATGATTGTTAATGTTCTAGGTTTCTGAGTTCCTTTTAGATTTTAGGATAAAATCTTACCATTGGAAATCAAGATGACCATTGGGATGAAGCCCTATATATATAAGGTCATTTTAATTACCTCATGTTGTTGTTTTTGAATTTTCACACTCTATCAGATCTCTGCAAAATTGTTGCTACATGTGAAAACCATGAAGTTTACTAGTCATGAAATTGTGGTTCCATATACTTGTAACTCTCAAGAGTTTTTTTCTTTCTGTGATGGTGATAGTTGTGATTACGATTGAGGGCTTCTATGGATAGGAATTTACTGATGTGGATATTTTGTGGATCAATGGAATTTGAGGCTAGTAAGTTAGAGGTTTTGATAACATTCTTGATCGAGGGAATACAGATATAGAACGATATAGATCAACCATTGTATCGAGGGATTACAATAGTATGGGTAAGTAGACAATATAAACCAAGGGAACTCTATCCAAGTTTATTGGATACCCTTCTATTTGGGTTAGAAATATTGTATTCATTTTCTTATTTTAAATTTTTGCTGCATTTTAATATAAAGTGGGTTATTTTAAATATTCATTTTTCTATTCTCAATTCTATGATTATGATATTAGTAATTTAGATTTCTATGATTATGATCAATTCATTTACTCAATATGATTCGATATTCATTATGATATAATCATTAGTTGTTTCACTGTGTTTATCATAACCATTATGATTATGATCCATATTGTGCTAAATCTGATTAAAACATTTTCTTATTATGAATATGATTAATTTATAATATAACACAGAGAATAATTATCAAAACATACTAATTACAAAATTTTTTCCATCACACCAAGGTCCATGTCCGATAATTTTTTAAATAAAAAATTGGTTTGTGAATACGATAAGATTAATTATATAAATCTATGTTCCTTTAAGTAAAAAAGTCAATTTTTTTAGACATATAAATCACACCCCTCCTTTTGGATTTTTTTATTATATATATATATCTAAATAAAACAATTGGTATCAGAGCCAAGTCATTATATTACTAATACTCACAAACATGTATTGTGTTGAACTCTATCCTTGATTTATAAATACCATGAATTCCCCCACAAGGTCTGAACTCTATTCATCCTAGGTTTTAATAATTTTTATTGTAAAACACTAAAAAATCGATCCACATTTAACAAATAATCCTTATTCATTGATATGATTTGTTTTACATGTCAATAAAAATCTATTCAAGCCAAACTCTATTATTTGAACTTCTAATATAATAAAAACTTCCATCAAACAGCCTCCCTAAACATATATACCCCTTGTTTAACCTAGTGAGGATTAGTAAAATGATTGATGGATACTCCTTTATATTCTCTTTTAATTGGAAAACTGTAAAATATTTTCACAAACTGCTTATGAAATACTTAAAATGGATTGTATGTATGCTATCTGATTTAAAGGCATGGAGTACACCATGGTTAATTCAGCCTATACAAGTGGTTGTAGATGTTTCCCAATCCATGAAGACTGGATCACTAACTTATCTTCGGTCTAATTATTTAAATGATTATGGATTTATTTTTCCTTTTATTTGGAATGAAATCCATAGGCATTGATTTATTCACATGGAAACTCTCATCAAGGAACCAAACTCAACTGGCTATCTCAATTCACGATGATGGTACATGAATAGGGGTGATGGACATACCCTTTTCCAACGATTGATTTTTATCATTAGGAAATCTTTCATTCTTCCAATATCTATGATTCTAATTTAGAGGATTTGGAAGAGGTGGCTCCATGTGCACATATTTTTGAAATAAACTAGGCTGCAAATTTTATTAGCATGTTATTAGTGTTTTCCAGCTAAGGAAACTATTAACCATATTTTTTCTTCCAATGAATTTAGTTGTAGTATATGGATATAATTTTTGTATATTCTTGGTTATAGGTTTAAAATGGATAGCCTAGAGGGATTTCTAGAATCTATCACTTTCATTGGAAATAGTGAATATGAAAAAGGCATGTGGATTTTTTTAATCTTATTCTATTATTAACCATTTTTTGAGAGCATGAAATGATCAGTCATTTTAGAATCAAACTTATACTCATTATTCAGAAATAATACCTATCTAGAGGGTTGTTACTACTATATCAAATACAAAACAATGTTTCCTGAAAAATGATATGAATGATCTTATTATTTAATGAAACTTTGGTGTTCTTAGGAGGAATATAAAACCCATAGTTATAAGGTCAGTTTGGTGGATCCCCCTTATTCAATCTTAGTTGAAAGTTAATGTGGATGGGGAAGCATCATGTTCACCTATAAATTATGGTATTATTCATTCTGAAGCCATCAAAGCATTGTAACAGGTTGTTTCTATAACTAAATTATATATAGTTGTTCTATTGAAGGAGAATTATGGGTCATGATTAAGTAGATTCAACTTATTTTTCATTAGGGAAGGTATTTTCTCTGGATGGAATCCGATTTCACCATAGTAGTTTATATCCTAAATAATTGTTCTAGTAATGTCCCATGAATAATGTTTTCACCTTGGATTGAATGTCTTCAACTTATCTACCATATTACTCTTGATGTTGAAAATGATTATAGGGAACCAAACTAGGTTGTTGATGGTCTTTAAAATTGATCCATTACTGATTAAATCTTTGGACTATCCTTTCTAACACTGGACTTCTTCTCACATTTTTCTAAGGAAGATACGTTTGGTGTCATTTATACCCATATTTTTAAATAAATCTTATAATGTCATGAATATTACATTGGTAAATAATATTTGGTTAGAGTGGGTTTAAACTAACACTTGGAATTTTTGGTTAATAATTTAAGAATATTGTTTGTCTTAGAAGAATGGAAATAGGGGGAGGCTAAATTTCTCATTATAACTTAAATAAAATTGAAAATTTAAATTATAAATTAAATTATTTTGAAACTATAAAGTGGAAAATAAGTAAATTAAATATGTATTAGAAATTTAATTTCAGTATATTTTAAGCAATTACACATAGTTTAGATAGAAATAACAGAATTATGATATTATTCATGTAAATATTTAATTAGTTAATGAATAAATAATATAAAGGAAATGTTATTTGATAAAACAAATCATAAATAGCTTACTATGAACCCATAATTATTCTCCCCTATGATCGATAGTTTTATGTTATTTCTACTTTGATCATGTTAGTGATAAACAACCCCATCCCTTATAATTGTGGATATGAGAATCCTATTGAACTTCCTCAGAAGCCAATGAACTCTACTCTCACTTTTTTTTGTATTGAGAAACTATTGTATAAGGACATGAAAAAATATAGGGTTTATTGGTGGAAACACATTATAAATCTTCTCTTATAATCTTCCATATATATTTTATAATGAGATGATATATTGAGAGAAGATGAAGAAATGGAGACATTGAGATTGATGAAAAATAATTCAAGATTTCCAAATTAAGTGAACTTTATGTTTCCCATTATATTAAAATCATTGATTTGAGTGAGGATTGTTTCAAAAGATCATTGATTAGGTCTATGATCCGGTAGGTATCTTTTTTAGTTTCATAGGAGAAAGAGTTCCCGTAAGTTGATCTTGGGATTTAATAGACCAAGTAAGATATTATAAGACCTCTAATAAATTCCATTTTACCATACCTAATTAAATCCACTAGATAGATGAATTGTCCCAAGGTCTAGTGGGTGAGACACTTGGGGATACAAGGGTTCTATCATACATTTGTGGATGGTCAGTTGACTTTACTCACATTTTGGATTCAATTGATATGGACCCAATTGGTTGGTGCCCTGCATTGGTGAGTTGGTGCTTTCTCTAATCCTCTAACTTCAACAATATCCACCATGACTTCCTTAAATGGTCTTATATTGGTCTTCTAATAACATTCTAATATCAAAAATCTTAGAGTAATAATATTCAAATATATTAACAATACTATCATGTTTCCTTTGAATAAATATTAACAACTTTATCAAGTCCATTAATGACCTAAATAAGAGACCAAAAAGTGAGACTAAAAATAACTGAAATGAATATGTTAGATATAGGAATGATTTATTATGATCATGAATACACTGTTATGTGGAAAGGTACAAAAATTCCCTCCTTTTTATTATTTTAAACACTTACAATAAACAAATTTACCGAGAGTAAATTAAAAGTGAATGCTGTTGTAATGTATTCAAGATATCAAGGTATTCAAGGTATTAAAACAAACTATTTAATATGAACAAGAATTAATCAAACTAAACATTCAATATATCAATAAATAGTAAAAATATTTACTCAATTTATGAAATAAAACAGGAAGATCCCCTTTTGAATAAATGTTTCCCTATTTTAATGAATATAAAAGTTTCTAACTCCCACATTAGTGTCTAAAATTTTTCCAACATTGTGATTATAATTAAATAAACAATGACTGGAAAGAAAGAACTATATAAAGATAAATTAATATAAAAATAATGATATATTTTAAAAAGTCAATATAAATATTTATCAAAAATTAATATAATTTTGTGAATATTAATAAAAATTATATGTATTATTAGAGGAAAAAATAAAATTTGAAATATCTTTTAACATTCAAAATTACCATTTAAAAAAATTCATTAGAAGAATGTTTAAGTAAATTTTTTAGAAAAATAATAATAAATTAGGAAACAAAAATGTTAAAATAATGTAAATAAAAAAGAATGAATTAGTAAATAAGATAACAAAAGGTAAAATTGGTGCATAACATTTCCAAGGGGCTTATTTCCTAAGGGAATTATTCCTCTACAAATAAATGATTCATTATTTTAAAAGTCTTGGAGTTATTTTTAATTTCTGAAAACATACATCAAAGGAGTCATATAAATTTGATTCTTTTAAAAGAAAACTCAAAATCATTTTTATAGAGACAATTATATATATAAAAAATACTTACTCATCATCAATCATCAATTACGAGAGATAAAAACAAGTATTTGTTTAAAATGATTTTTAGATAACATATATAATTAATCATATATGTTTCAAAAATAATTATAAAATAGATTTTGAAAATAAAAAATAAACTAATTATAATAAATCTTTTAAAATAACTATAATTTAAATACTTAAAATAGTAAATTTTTTATAAAACTTTTCTTTTGGAAAATATGAAATTATTATTTAAAAAAATGGAAAAAATTATTATATTAAGAAATAAATAAGAAATTTCTCTCTTAATGAATATTTATAAAGTCATGAGATAGGGATACTCATCAATTAAATGATTATGGGATATATAAGTGTCATAACAATGTGACTATTAATTTGAAAACAATGTATTAATCAAGAATATTAGTTTTTTTTTGAAATGATTTAAAATATAAATAAATATTAAAAAGATTACTCTTGTTAACCATTGTAAAATGATAATTATCACAACCATACCATTCCACATAAAAACACAATTACATTGAAATGATCAGATACTAGAGGTTTAGTGAAAATACCATCAAGATAACATTCCATCCTAATAAATTCCAATAAGGTGTAAACCTTTTTGATGTGATCTCTTAAGAAATAGTCCCTCAAATAAAATTGTTTATTATGATATTGTTGTATATTATTTTAGGGAATATTAATAGAATTGTAGTTATCACACTTAATAAGGACATAATCAAATATTGGGTTTAAGTCTAAGAGAGTGTTCTTCATTTATATTTTTTTTCACATAACAACTCCCATCGTTAATGTATTCTTCCTAATCTATAGAATGAAAAAAACACCTTATTTGTACTAATCCATGAGATGATGTATTTTTAATATAGATGTAAGGTCCCATATGTACATTTTATATAATTTACATCCTCCAAAATCAGCATAAAAGAATTAGCTTTTTCAAAATAAGTTCTTTTTGGATAAAACAACCTACAATTTTTAGTTACTTTTAAAAAATGTAATATCTATTCAATATATTTGAAATAATATTAAATTAAATTTTATTTAAAGTTTCCACAATTAAAAAATACTAAAAATTGTTATTTTTTGTCATAGTATGATAATGTAGACTACAAATCATACTTTTACAAATCTTATTAACTATATGATTACCAACATCAACTAATGTTGGCTTACAATTGGTACTTAAGGGTGTACAAAATTCCATATCTTAATCCATTTCGAGAAATTATAATATCCCATCCATATATTTTCCACTTTTTTGAAAAATTAAATCATTACTTTGAATATTTTTAAAAGTGATAATGAATTAGAGTTCACCAATAAATTACATTTCAAATTCCTTTTCCATTAAATTAGAGAATTCAAAACAAATTGATTCATTATTTGAGATGAAAATCAAATCATTAATAGAAACATAGAAATGTAAAAAATCATTTGAGGTGTGTTTTAGAAATATAGGTGAGTCTTGATTTTTAATATTAAACCCATTTGGTATAATATAATTTTATCTAAGTTCATACTGAGCCTGAAAGAATTTTATTAAACTGTAATGTGATTTTTTCAATCTGAAATTATGATTTGAAATACTAATAAAACCCAACCCATATTGTTATTCCCCAAAAACATTTTCATTAATAAAAAAATAAAACAACTATTTAAAAATCCATTTGATTGAGTTTGAAATAATGGTGATAGGTGAGTTCAAAAAAGATTCCAATGGATTATAATTGAGTGATGTATGCAAATGATTCATCATAATCAATTTCTTTATTCTTGGTTAAAACCTTTAGCTATATGATTGGATTTATTTCTTTTGATTGTTACAAGATCATATTATGTATTCCTAAAACCCCATTTCGAGCTTGTGATAGTAATATCACTAGGTCATTCCATGAGAGTCCATACATCATTTTGAGGGATGTCATTTACTTTCTTTTATATAATAATAATCTGATTTTCATTATTATGGGAATCATTTATATCTTGCAGTTCTACATGAGAGACACTGAAAATATATTCAACTTTATTTAGGAACAATATTCTAGTATTACTTCCCTCTTTAAAATCATTAATGAAATTAATAATGGTATTGTATATAAATTTTTTATAATCATATGGTAAAAAATTTGAAAAAGATTATAGTTAAAAATAAAATTCTCTACCGTGAAAATGTTAATCTAAAACGTCATTTTCAAAAAAAAATCAGAAAAATATTTTGGAAACTGTTTATAAAAACAACATAAATATGATTATTTGAAAATCTTAGAAAATTTTTAATGAATCGCTAGGCCTTTCTTTAGTTGGACTCCCAATTTAATATTCCTTACTCATATATTGAATTAATGTTTCTTAAAAACATTTTTGTTTAGAATAAACCCATTGTGGCCAAATATAGTAAAAAACTCCCACATTATGTTTTTATTTTTAAAATAATCATACGATTTGTTTATTAGTAATGGTATTACATGATCATGATTAATGATAAAGAATACATTACTCAAGACATCACCCTAAATATGTCTTTTTACATTATTTTCATTTAAAATAATTTTGGTGATTTATGGGATAGTTCTATTTTTGATCTAAACTACCCCATTTTTTTAATGGGTTAGATGAGAAAAAAAAATTAATATTATATTAGAGGATCGTAAATCATAAAATTCATTTTTGTTAAACTCTCCACCATTATCACTTCGAATAAAAATAATTTTATAACCTTCTCATTTTATATTTATTATGAATATATGACGAAGGATTTTCAAGATTCTCTTTTATGATTTAAAAAGTAAGCCCAAATGAATCTTATAAATTCATCAACTATAACAAAATAATACGATTTAAATATAAGACATTCAATTAGAGAAGGTCCAAATAAATCAATATGACTAAATTAAATGTCTTTAGAAGAAGAAATCATATTTTAATATTTATATTATGTTTTATATTACATACCATATTGGCAGGATTCATAAAATATGTCTTATTTGAAATGATGTACTGGTATATCTAGTACTATTTTTAGGAAAGAATAAGGAGGGGGAGGAGGAGGAGAAACTTTTGTGAGTAATTAAGTTTTGATAAATTATAAGTTAAGAGAACTTAATAACTCTAAAAAAGATGAAGGGTCTAGAAATGTAGTTTCACCCCATAGTAAAGAATAATAGAATTAATGAATCTATTATTTTGTATATATGAATAATTAATTTATGCCTCGTATTATATGGATGAGTTTTTGTCATGACTCGCCTTCATTAAGATGAGAGAAGGGACAACAGATTGTTAGACCCTTCCTTATTTAAGTTGAAGGAGAGATAATGACCCTCGAGAGCCACCTTCATAAGGTCCCAGAGTGGCGACTAGCACCAAGGGTATAGAATCCCACACAAGATGGAAGACATTACCATTTTTATTTAATTGGATCAGGAGATAAGATAAAAAATCCCAACAACACCAAAACTAGGGGTAAAAGTAAAGACAAAGAAAACCATTCCCATATGCATATTAAAACAGTAAATGCCACAAAGTACAAGGAGACTACAAAAGTTAAAATACAAAGAAAGAAAAAAACAGCAATAGAAACTATCCCAACATCTGAGCTAGTACAGCCCTGCACGATCCATGAAGTCCTCCTGGAAACCTGAAAATAGTTTTATTTACGTAGGGTGACCATACTAGTATAATCAGTAGGGAAAACAAAATATTCTCATGCATAAGTGGGGAGGCATTCTAATTCCCTATGAGAAAAGAGATAACTAAAGCACCTACCAAGGAAAACTATCCATCAAAGCCTCACCAAGGCACACTCCCCAAATAATGCAAGTCAATTAATGTGTAGTAATAACACATAGATATTTGGGTACCCCGTGCCACTTTCCCACTGGTTATTGAAGACATCATATGCATCGAACCTCTACCGCCATTCTCACCACAGTCACACTGCCACTCCCCACCCTCACACACCTGGTACATCACTACCACACATCCCACCCACAAACACATGGGCCAAAACAACCACCCATAACCACACCCATAAACACCTGGTCCAGAACAACTACTGCCATGCCCGAATACACCTAGGCCTCATCCCAAAGACTCTTGGGAAACAACCAGCCCGCACACACCTGGGCCTACCACCACAACTACCCTGCCCGAGGAATCTTGGGATATAATGGACCTCAGGCCGTCACGGCCTGCCCAAAGAATATTCGGATATACAGGAAAGGGATCAGAAAAGGTGTTAATAACCATCCACTCATTGATGTGTTGCGAGAAACACTGTCCCCCATGAAATGGGGGTGTTTAGTACTAAGTGCTCAACATGGGTGGGGTGAGAATAAGAAACATAATAACTACAATTATATGTATAGGTAACAAGCACTCATACCAACCTAGGGTTTCCAAAGCCAACCTAAGCACAAACACCAACATTACTATTCATTCATAAAAGAAAGGCAGAACACTCACGACCAAGTCACAACTCATTCTCAAAACCAATTCCCCATTTTACCCATTATTACTTACATGTTAAAGTGATACCATTTAGGTGAATTATGCACTACTGGGAAACTAATCAGCATACACACAAGCCAAAGAAAGAGAAACAACCAAACAGAAATTTAAGCATTCACACCCGGATCTCTTGTGAAGTCACAAAAACTAAGGGATCAGTGAGATCCCTCAAAGTACTAGAACCAAACCATGCCTCGAGATATAGCCCCACACAGCTTTAGATTCACAACCAAAAATCGTGCCACAATAGAGGATCTAATCCCCATCCACATCACCCCATAAGCATCAAACATAACAACACACCTACTACCAAAACAGAGTAGGGAAACTTCCAGGTTCAAGCACATCATTCATTAGGTTCTTCTTTCTATTGGTCAACCGGGGTGACCACACAAGGATTAATGTTCATTGGGTATCCATTTAACCAACTGAGTTTAGTGATTATCCAATTTCCATGTTATAGTTATTTAATCATCACAAAAGACAAGGTTTTGTTAGTGCGCAATTAAAGACCACCAATGACCATGATTTTTAGTGAGCATAAGCCCATACAGTTCACAACATTTAGAAATTATAAAAGAGTACAATATAATTTTCAAACGCACCCCATCAATATTTAACAGTCTGTTTGTTATCTTTGTTAAGGTTTGGTTTCATCCATTCCCATAGAAATAGTAGCGTACCCACCCTGCATGATACACAATAAAGAGAGACAAAGGAAAAAACCCTACTTGGTTGATCAAGGATCTAATTTCTTCTCCACGTGCCAAGAACTAGGGATGCGCGACTTGAAGGGTAGGAACGTCAGGGACTCCAAGGGTGAGAAGAAAGGATCCAGCATAGGCGTACTACTTTCCTCAGGATGGGGAACTCGAAACGCACAAAGAAGAAAAGAAGACTAACCAAGAGGAAGAATAAATAATTTCTAGCGTTATATAAAGGTGAGATCCCGTTGTTACGGGATATGAAATTTTGAATGGCTATAAAGTCATATCGTGGTTTCACCATGCGGTTGGGTTGTTACACATGATGGAATTAATTGTCATTTAATAATTCTCCTCAGAGGGATGGTCACAATGTCTATGTGTTAAACAGTTTTTTAACCATAAAGAATCGTGTAATAGGGGAGATCTGGAAGGTATGGGGAAGGGAATGACACTGAGGAAAAACCACACATTTTGGTTAGTTAAGGGTTGTCTGAATCTTTGGGGATTTTAGATATTATTTATGGTCTTTAAGTGAATTGAAAGAGAGAATTAAATCATCTTTACATCAAAAGATATGTTTCGGGAGCGGAAAAGTCAGGAACTGGAAAAGAAATAAGATGCTCGGTGTGGACACGGTGCCACCATCACGGTGCCACTATGACTGGTGTGCGACCATCACGGTGCCACCGTAACCGGTGCCCCTATGGCCAGTGCCACTGTTTCAGTGGAGCTGTGTTTTGGAAAAGTAATGGACCAGGTGGTTCGGGTCCATTACATGAAATTCCTATCAAATTTTTCTCGTCCTCAAGAATCAAAAATAGACCCGAAGAAAATAGGGGTTCTGAACAACCACCTCGAAAGATACCTCTCAAGAGTTAACCTCATAGACATCTAGTAGCACCTCTCCCTGAAGTAACCAGGAAATATTCGAGGGTAGAACTGTCCAGGCATATGAGTTAGGGAGCTTTCTTCCTTCATGTCAAGATTCTATCCCATTTGGGTGGCACTGACTCGCCCACATGGGTTTAATCGCATCCACCTTAATGCGTCTTGATTAGGGATCAGGTCCTCCTCTCCCCATAGTTAGGACTCTTCATACACATTCACAGAGTAAGGAAAACAGCATGTTCCATAGTTAACAAGGTAAAGTGTTCCATCACAAACAAGTACAAACAAAACACAACAAAACTTAAAACAGATCTGAGTACTGGGCGCGCATCTGCATCTCTCGTTCCTAGGTACTTTATTCGAGCCCTCCCTACCTCCACAACACACGAACCAAAAGAATGGTCCATCCACGGAGCACCTTCTCCTCATGATCGTCGATCCTCACTATTCATTCCACAAAAGTCATGTCATCCTCGATATCCCGCATTCCCCAGCCAAGGATGTGTGAATCGTCATGTAGATATCAACGGAGTTGAGACACATGAAAGAAATCGTGCATTTTCAGTAGCGGTGGTGGTAGCGCTAACTGATAAGCCACTTCGCCAAGCCGTCGTAGTACTTCGAACAGTTCAATGAATCTAGGGAAAAGCTTACTCACCCTACCAAACCTCTGTTTCCCACACCGAGGGGAGACCATCAGGAATACGTGGTCCCCGACCTCAAACTCCAAGGGTGTCCTCCTATTATCAGCATTTGATTTCTGTCGGTCCTCAGCCGCCTTCATCCTCTCCCGTATAAGCTAAACCTTCTTTTTCATGCTCTGCAGCACCGCCAGGCCAAGAGCACCTACCTCCCTGACCTCTGTCCAGTATACAGACGAGCGACATGGCCTCCTCTACAAAGATTCTAATGGAGCAATGCCAAAGGTAGATTGATAGATATTGTTTTATGAAAACTCCTCTAGAGTCAAGTGTCTCAACCAAGATCCCCCAAAATCCAACACACATGCTCGTAGCATATCCTCCACCATTTGGATGGTGTGTTCTATCTGCCCATTTGTCTGGGGGTGGAAGGCAGTGCTAAGACGTAGCTGAGTGCCAAATGCATGCTTCAATCCCCTCCAGACTCATGGGGTGAACCGGGTATCTCGATCTGATACTATGAACCTAGGAACCCCATGAAACCTCACCACCGCATCTACATACCTCTGTGTTAAGGAATCCACTGCACCCAACTCCTTGATCGCTAGAAAGTGAGCTGATTTCATCAAATGGTCCACCACTACCCAGATAGCGTCACAACCTCTTTGAACCTTGGGTAGACAGGTGACGAAATCCATCGAGATGTCATCCCACTTCAAATCAGGGATATATAAAGGTTGATACAAACCTCCTGGAACATGATGTTCAACCTTCACCAACTGACACACTAGGCACCTGGCCACAAACTCTACCTCCGCCCGCTTTACCCCAGGCCACCAAAAAGGACTCCTCAGACCCTGGTACATCATGGAAACTCCAGGGTGCACTTATATGGGTGAGTTGTGGAACTCACCAAGAACCCTCTCGCGCATCGCCTCTGGAACAATCAACATCCCTTGGAAAATCTTCTGATTCTGACCATCCTCCATCCACCCTTCTGGAGCATCGCCTTGGTTAACCCAGTCATGCATCACTTCACCTTCTGAGCCTCCCTATTGAGACTCCTCTACATTACACAACATATAATATTGCACTGTCATCTAATATAGGAAACCTATACCACCATCCAACCTCGTATCCTGGTGTAGGACAGAAAACTCCTCCATCTCCTTCCAAGCATCTGCCGATTCTCGAACCGCATCCTTCTTCGACTTCTTGCTCAAGGTATCAACCACCACATTCCATTTTATTGAGGTGTAGGAAATCTCAAATTCGTATTCTGGAAGGAACTCCATCCACCTTCACAACCATAAGTTTAGGTCCCGCTGGGAAAAGATATACGTCAAGATTTTTTGATCTGTGAATACCAAAATGCGCTCCCCGATGAGGTAATTCCAGCAAAACATTAGTGCGAACAGGACCGCAGAAAGCTCCAGATCTTGGGTGGAATAATTATAATCATGGGGATGTAACTGTCTAGACCCATAAGAGATCACCCCTTGTCGTTGAATCAACACACACCCGAGGTCTTTCCATGAAGCATAACAGAACACCTCATACACCGCCCCTTCTTTTGGAAACCTCAGCATTGGGGCACTTACCAACTTTTCCTTCAGATAGCTAAAGGCTTCCTCGCACTGCCGACCCATACGAAATCCTGGTCATTATTGGTCAAATCTGTCAAAGGTGCTGCAACTCGGGAGAAGTTGGGTATGAACCTCCGGTAGTAACCTGCCAGTCCATGGAAACTACGAACCTCTGCCACATTTTTGGGCACTGCCCAAGAAATAACCGCCTCGAACTTCGATGGGTCCAGTGCTATTCCCTGCACGGACACCATGTTCCCAACGAAGTTCACTTCTCACGTCCAGAACATTCACTTTGACAATTTCCTATAAAGTTGGTGATGTCGGAGGACCTCTAAAATCGTTCTCAGGTTCTCAGTGTGATCTTCCTCTAACCTTGAGTAGATTTGGATGTCGTCAATAAACACGACTATGAACCAGTCCAGATATACCCGGAAGACGGAGTTCATGAGCCCCATGAACACAGCTAGAGCATTCGTAATGCTGAACGACATGACCACAAACTCAAAGTGCCCATATCTGCACCTGAAGGCAGTCTTCGAGATGTCACCCTCCTTCACCCTTAGCTGGTGATATCCCGACTGCAGGTCAATATTAGAGAACTAACCTTCTCCCCTAAGCTGGTCAAAGAGTCCGTCTATCATTGGAAGAGGGTAGCGATTCTTGACCGTCACCCGATTCAGTCTCCTATAGTCTATGTCTAGCCTCAGACCACCATCTACCTTCTTTGCGAACAATACTGGAGCACCCCATGGTGACGCACTTGGTCGAACAAAACCCTTCTTCATCAGATTTTCAATCTGAATCTGCAACTCCCGCAACTCAAAAGGTTCCATCCTATAGGGAGCCATCGAAATCGGACGGGCACCAGGTTGAATGTCTATCCCAAACTCAACATCACGTCGAGTGGGTAGGGTCGCCACCTCTTTAGGGAAGACATCCATAAACTCACTAATGATTACTGGGAATTCCACCATTTCTGCATCCTCCGACACCACTAATTTTTTAGCTAATAATGAATGGAGGGGCTAATCTCGCCTGCTGCTTTTCTGGAAACCCCACTCGCCGATGAAAGTTACACGTCGGCCTCCCAAATCTGAAAACATGATCCTTCCTTAGAAGAAGTCAATGACAACACATATAGATAATATCTAGTCAATACCTAGGATGACATTATATGGATGTATCTGCAACAGTATAAGATCCTTGATCAACTGATGTGGCCCTACCATCAATCTACACCCTCAGAAAACATAAATCAAGTCGGTCTGACCTCCGACTGGTGTACTCAACACTAGGGGCACTGGAAGTCTCTCAGTGTTTAGACCTAGAGCACGGGCCAGACTGGGCGCAACAAAAGACTGTGAAGCTCATTTATCAAACAAGGAATCGGCAAGAGTACTAGATAGGCTGATCATTCCTCGAATGACTTCCAGACATACTGGAACCACTGCCTCCGCAGCGTGTCCACGCCTAACTCCCCTCCCCCTCGGCTGTCGACTGCCACCCCGACCGCGCCCGGGTCGAGGTCCCTGAGGAATTCCCTAAGGTCGGACTCCTCCTGAGATGTCTGCCCTTAGAGGAGCAGGCGCTCACTATCCCTACTACTGCTGCTGAAAGGGCATGGATGGAAACCATTGTGGCTAAGGTGGGTGCTGCAATTGACCACCCCCATTGTACTTTACTGAGTCTGGTCACTGATTCCGAAGGTTCCCATGGCTGCCACAGATGAAGCATCTCGGGACTGGGCCCAAATGAAAAGGGTGAGGATTGGAATATCGGAAATGGAACTGCTGGGGACTGCACCCTACTAGTCGAAACCTAGAGGGACCTGATGCTGGAGGCCTGCTACTGACAGCCTTCTCATTTGACGACCCCAACAGGATTCCCTCTCATGATACACCTCCCAACGTTTGCATCGTCTCCACTACTTCATCCTTCTTCTAGACCTCCAAGTACGTCGGTAGGGTGAAGGGAGTAACAACATACTAGATAGAAGGTCTAAGTGCATCCTCTAAACATCTCGCCCGAGAATCCTCATCCCGAAAGAGGTCGGGATAAAAGCGAAGGAGATCCTTGAACTTGATCCCCAACTCACATACTAACATACTCCCCTGCTGGAGGGAGAGTAGCTCCTACCACTTCTCAGCCTTCATCGTGGAAGAGATGAATTCCACCCGGAACTCCTTCTCGAAGTCAGTCCACATCACCTCATCCTCCATCTTCTCCCCAAGATAAAGCGTCCACCACTAACGCGATGCTCCACACATCTGGCTTATAGCTAGACGAACCCAATACTCCGTCAGAGACCATATCAAGATGAAAGCTATCACTAGATCCTCTAGATAGCTCTCTGTCTCCACATCACAGATGCTTCCCTCATATTTCCCGAGGGTCTTCCGCTGAAAGGCACGAAGTGTCTTCTACAACTAATCATCCTCCTCCTCTCGGTCAGCCCTCTGCTGGTCATCCAAGTTAACCTTATGTGCCTCGATCACCCTCACTACTCGTAGTCGTCTCCCAAGTGCCATAGCTGCAAGGTAAACAAGGAATGCCTAATCCTAAGTAGTGTAGATTCTTGTTCTTAAATTTTCGTAGACTTCTTATTCATTTTAAATCCCGAAAATACCCATGAAACATAAGAACATAAGTCATTATGATGCATGTAACTTCCATAGGGTCTCTAACCTGCAATCAATGTAGAATCACTTAGACATTTGGTAGGCCTAGAGTCCTTGTATCAGATCACGGGGGGGGGGGGGGGGGCTAAAATCCCATGTCTTAGCCGGTCTTCCCTAGCCTATTTCACGCACCCAGACTGTCCAACACTATTTCCCCACCATCCCACGCAATCCCCACTGTGCCTAACTCCGAACTCCATCCTATCTCTCAACCTCCACCGTTGATACCATTCTGTGATGACCCACATTTTCCAAGATGAGAGAAGGGACCACATATTTTCATACCCTTCTTATTCAAGTAGAAGGAGATATAATGACCCCCGAGACCCGCCTTCAATAGGTCCCAGATTGGCGACTAGCACCATGGGTATAGAATCACACACAAGATGGAAGGCATTACACTTTTTCTTTAATAGGATCAGGAGATAAGACAGTAAATCCCAACAACACCAAAACTAGGGGGTAAAAGTAAATAAAAATAAAACCATTCCCATATTCATGTTACAAAATTAAATGCCACAAAGTACAAGGAGACTACAATGGTGAAGTACCCAGAAAGAAAAAAAACAGCAACTGCAACTGTCCCAACGTCCAAGCTAGTAAGACCCTGCATGATCCCTGAAGTCTTCCTATAAAACTGAAAGCAGTTTTATATACGTAGGGTGAGCATACAATTATAATCAGTAGGGAAAACCAAAGACTCTCATGAACAAGTTGGGAGGAATTCTAATTACCTGTGAGAAAAGAGATAACAAAATCACCTAGCAAGGAAAACTATCCACCCAATCCCCACCAAGGCACACTCCCCAAATAATGCATGTCAAGTAATGTATATTAATATCACATCTATATTTCGGTACCTCGTACCACTTTCCCACTGGTTATTAAAGAAATAATACGCATTGAACCTTTCCATCCATTCTCACTGTAGTCCCACTACCACTCCCTGCCCGCACACACCTAGGCCACCACTACCACACAACCTACCCACAAACACCTAGGCCACAACAACCACCCGTAACCATGCCTGAAAACACCTGGGACAGAACAAATACTGCCACGCCCACAGACAACTGGGACTTATCCCGAAGCCTCTTAGGAAATGACCTGCCTGCACACAACTGGGCCATCACCACCACACATCCCGCCCACAAACACCTAGGCCACAACAACCACCCATAACCACTCCTGAAAACACCTGGTCAAGAATAACTACTTCCACACCCATAGACACCTGGGCCTCATCCTGAAGACTCTTGGGAAACAACCTTCCCGCACACACCTGTTCCAACCACCACAACTACCCTGCCCGAAGAATCTTGGGCTATAGTGGATCTCAGGGCATCATAGCATGCCCGAAGAGTCTTGGGATATTTGAGAAAGGGAGAATAAAAGTAGTTAATAACCAGACACTCATAGAAGTGTTGGGAGAATGACCATCCCCCATGAAATGGGGGTGTTCAACACTAAGTTCTCAACTTGGGTGGAGCGTGAATAAGAAACATAAGAACTAAAATTATATGTATAGGTAACATGCACTCATCCCAAACTTGGGTTTCCAAATCCATCCCAAGAACAAACACCCTCATTACTATTCATTCATAAAAGAAAGGCACAACACTCATGACCAAGTCAAAAATAATTCGCAAAACCAATTCACCATTTAACCCATTCTTTCTTTCATGTTCAAGTGATCCCATTTATGTAAATTCTACACTACTGGGAAACTGACCGGAATAACCACAAGCCTGAGAAAGAGAAACAACTAAACAAAAATTTAAGCAGTCACACCCGGTTCTCTTGTAATGTAACAACAACAAAGGGATCAGTGAGATCTCTCAAAGTACTGGAACCAAACCAAGCCTCCAGATACAACCCCACATAGCTTCAGATTCAAAACCAACAACCGTGCCACAATAGAGGATCCCTTCCCCATCCACATCACCCCATAAGCATCAAACAGAACAACTCACCTTCTACCAAAATAGAGTAGGGAAACTTCCAGGTTCAAACACATCATTCATTAGGTTCTTTCTTCTGTTTGTTAACCGGGGTGACCACACAAGGATTAATGTTCACCGGGTATCAATTTAACCAACCATGTTTAGGTGCTTAACCAATTTCCATGTTACAATTATTTAATAATCATTGAAGACTATGGTTCGTTAGTGCGCAAGGAAAGACAACCAACAAACATGATTTTCCGTGAGCATAATCCCGTACAGTTCACAACATATGGCAGTTATAAAATATTATAGTAGAATTGTCAAACGCACCCCATAATTCTTTAACAGTCTATTTTTTTTTATCTTTTTTAAGGTTTGGTTTCATCCATTCCCATAGAAACAGAAGCGTACCCACCCCGTATGATACACAATATGGAGAGACGAAGTAAAAATCCCTAATTGGTTGATCAAGGATCAAAGTTCTTCTCCACACACCAAGAACTGGGGATGCTCGACTTGCAGGGGAGTAATGTCAGGGACTCCAAGGGTGAGCCAAAAGGCTCCAGAACAGGTGCACCACTTTCCTCGAGATGGGGAACTCCAAATGCACAAATAAGAAAGGGAGACTGGTCAAAGGAAGAAGAAATAATTTCTAGTGTGATATAAAGACAAGATCTCATTGTTACGGGAGATGGAATTTTGAAAGACTATACATTTAGATCATGGTTTCACCACACTGTTGGGTGGTTATGCATGATGGAATTAATTATAATTTAACAATTCTCCTTGGAGAGGTGGTCATAATGGCTATGCATTAAATAGTTTTCATTAACCATAAGGAAACGCATAACAGGGGTGGATCAGGAAGGTACAAGGAAGGGCGTGACACTGAAGAAAAACCACACATTTTGGTAAGTTAAGGGTTGCCCAACTCTTGGGGGATTTTAGATATTATTTATGGTCATTATGTGTCTTGAAATAGGGCATTAAATCATCTTTATGTCAAAAGATATGTTACGAGAGCGGAAACGTCGAGAACTAGAAAAGAATGAAGATGCTCAGTGAGGGCACGGTGCCACTGTCACGGTTCCACCATGACCGGTGTGCGACCGTCGCGATGCCACCATAACCGATGCCCCCGTGACTGGTGCCATCATTTCAGTTGAGCCGTGTTTGGGAAAAGTAATAGACCAGGTTGGTTTGGGCCATTATAGTTTTAGAAGTACATATAGTTATTCACCAACGAATTTTAAAGAACTTGAAGTTTTTTAGATTCATAGGAAGAGTTTCATGATATCTTTTTGAAGATATTTAGGCAGTCAAATTCACTACAAGGTAAGGAACCAAATATGATATTATTTTTGAAGAGACACCAAGTCAAGAGAGATTTCCTACTTTATTAATGAGAAACATAATATGAAATCATGGGATATATGTATAATGAACCTGATGGGAGCAATTGTGTCTACTTATATTATATAGTGTACTTTCACCTATATAATATGGTGATTGAACCTATATAATATAGGTTTCCTGGTAATTTTATGATCCTTATGAAACTGCACATAAATATTAGTGAATCAATTTTAGTGGGGAATACGTGAATTATAAATCCCATTAATGAAAAATAGTGGGATTGTTGGTTGTGGATGAACATTGTAAAAATACTTGTTCATTTTGTTCATTTAATCATGTAATTTCTTGTTTAAACTATAAAATACCGATCTAATTTAACCAACATCAGTGTTTAGAGTCTACATTGGTTTAATTGGTTGAAAGGGAAAAATTGAATTTAAAAAAATAATCCACAGCTAAATCTCCCACCATCTTAGGGGTGTATTAATGGTCTACTAGAACATTCAACTACTCCTGACATCATAATTTATATGTTACTAAATCCTTATAATTTTACTTCATTGAAATTATTCATATTTTCATTCTAATATAATTTCATCATCTATTACAACATAATTTATTATAGTTACAACATTATTGTAATATCTCCTAAGATTTATCTTAAGCTCTATTTAAATCATAGTATAACCCTATATGATTTTGATACATTATTTAAGATTAAAATCTCAATTTAAAAAAATTACACTATTTGGAGAGTTGTATTGAGGTGTAATAAAATCTATTTAGGTCATTATTTTCTTAGCTATCAAATGTAGTGTGATTATCCTCAAGAAGTTGTGATCTATATGTCACATGTTTTTTCACATCCAATTATATGAAAGTGTATAGACCCAATATTGAGACACATGGACATTACATTACTTTTGTGGAATACCTAATACATAAAAAAACAGACACCAAAGGACCATAATAGTTTAGTGTCTTTAGAAACTCAGAATACAATCTTCTAATCTTGGTGAGATATTTTCAACATCTCCCATAAAGATCTTCCATTTTTTCATACCTAAAACCATTATTTATATCCTGGGGAAAATAAAACATATAAAGGGTGAGATGAAATTCTCAGTAAGGGTAAGAATGGATAAAATAAAACAAACCATATACATTTGAACTACAAAACATGAACATAAAGTTTACACATCAAAATCATGAGTTGTAAAATAAATATTGGTAGTACGTAAGGCAAAAGTGATAAAGGAACATCAATCATGATAAAAAATAATGGGAATAAAAAATTTAATTGTGTAAAACCATTAATCACATGATATTATTTCCATTGTATCCAAGTCATTACTGCCAAGACCATCTTAGTGGACAAAGTCCCTTTATGAAGCGAGTTCACTCCTCATTCCAGTCTTGTATCACTGAACCAGATTGACTTACCGTTCCATCCATGTCTATCTCATGAGATATAAATCTTTACCCAATACATTGGAGGTATATATAGGTCCCACCCATCTCATAATGAAATTATTCTTATATGTGCCTAAAAATAAACATAAATCTTACATCATAACCCAAAGAATTAAATGGGATTCATAAAAATCATCCAATCGTAACAGAATCCATATATAAAAAATGTATTTCATTTCATCATAAACAGAATCAAACCATGTAAATAATAGGGACATTATACCTGAGACATGACCATATTAAATAATTCCATCTTAGATATAAAATATTATTGATAAAACACTTACTACAAATTCTTGAGGAAAATATCATTTCTTCTTCAAAATCATTTTCCTTTCTCAAAATGAAATGAAATATTAAATGAAACAGATTTTGATTAACATAATAATGAAATCTTGTACAGGAAGATTCATGAAAATAAGGAGTTATGAACCCGTAAAAATCCATTCATGCCGTATAAGTTAAAAAAACATTCTCCTCGTACTTTTAACAAAAAAGTCAAAAAGTACCACGTATGGGAAAAAAAGAAATATTCCTTCCATAACACAATGTAAAAGTAAAAGTGGGATAAAAATGACTTTAAAAATACGTGGAATTTTTTTTTATGAAATGGATGAAGAATATAACCCCATTAAATACTTATATATAAGCAATCTCGGATAAAAATGAGGTTGAAAGATTATCCCTTACCATAAGTCTGATATGCTTCATACGTATCTGAACCTCCTATATAATGATTTAAATAATATAATTTAATTATTACAGAATCATATTCATTGTTATTATATCATATATGGTTCACTTATGACTTTATATTACCCGTTCTTTTCTAAATTCCATGTTAAAGTGGCGTTTTGGGTAAAATCATTTTATTTATCGTACGTGTTTGGACTTGTTGTTCTTGGTATTATTATTACTTATATCATGATTTAATTACTTATATAATGTAAATAATGATTTATATATCATATATATTCATTATATATATATATAATAGATAGATAAATGAAGTGAAATACACCGTTTATGGAGACGGTAGGTCATACGTACGCATGAATGTTGTTTTCCTTTCTTTATTGACTTGAATAGAAGTAATTAGATGAAATACCTATATACATAAATCCAATAGCTTCATAATTTCATATATTTCATTATTATTCATTATATATAATTTATAATCTTTTTTTAATGGTTAACATGGAGAATGAATCTCATCGCGTTGTGGAGACGGTAATCCGTATATACGCATGAGCGATGAAATCTTTCCCATAATTATTGAATTGAATTGGAGTGGATGATATAATATCTCAGAATCCGTATGATGTTATAATAACTATATATAGTTATTCTTTACACCATTATACCCATCCAAGTAAGGTGGCGGTGGAAAATCAGATTACACTACGGCGTGGAGACGGTATTCCGTACGTACGCACGCGCGGTGATTTCATTTTTCGTAGGATGGATAGAAGGTGAAATGGGGTTGTTTAATATTTATAATAACATATCAGTATATTATTTATACTTATGTTAGTACTTTATAATGAAACAAATCATTAAGAAGTAGTTGAAGAAGAAATAATCTTGAAAGAATCGGTAGAAGAGATTACCCCTTCTTCGATGCACCTCTTTTAAGCTTCCTATTAAGGCACTAGATTCAGTCTTTTGAGGAGACCAGAACCTCTAAAATGTTTCTATGTAATTTTATAAGGGAAATGGGAAGGGGATTTCGAATCTTGAAAGCTCAAAATTGTGTAAAGAGAAGAAGGAGGTGGAGCCCTTTTTTAAGGGAAGAGAGGGTCACCTTTGGAAAAAAATAAAATATTATTTTATAATAAAGTCATATTCGGTTTATAATAGCTCCAAATTGATTTATTTAGAATCTAAAGTGGGTATGTGTAGAAATAATCTCAACCAATAGGTTTTAGACAAGTTTAGGTTACTATTTTAACCTTATCATTTAGATTTAACTCTAAGTTGAATAATTTATCTTTTACCGTGTCTTCTTGTTTTCTTACACTATATGGTTCATAAAAATAATATAACAAGCCAAAAGAACCCCAAGTGGTTCATTATTAATATATATAACTTTATATAAGTCACGTTTTCAAACCATAGATTTTTAGGAATATAATGACAATTAATAATATAATATTTGTTTTAAACACTTTTTATGTCAATTTCGACACTATTTGGTAACTGATTTTTTTGAAAATCATAACAGCATGATTCATTAGAAAAAAATTAATTAAATAAATAATAACATGTCATATTAACCTAGAAATTATTTTAATTTATAAAAAGTCTCAAATTACATTTATTTGGGTATTTATTGCATCAATTATGTTAATATTTAATTAATAAGGTAATTACTGCATCATCATTGTGTCATAAATATATGACATCATTTCATGTCTAAAAATTATAAATAAAAAACCTCTATGTAGGAAATCATTTTATCTTTCTAATGAATATTAATAGTCGACTTTATCTTATGTATAACCATATATTAAAAATGTTTTAGTTATTAAAATTTGATTTTAACTCTTTTAACTCTTCTTTAAAAATAATAATAATAAGTGTCCAAATCTAATCCAAGTGAACCTAAAGGGTAATATTTTATTCCTAAGTATGTTTTTGGTCGAATTAAACTTATCCAATAGAATTAGGACATGTGTTAGGGTAATAATAATACCATTTTTACACTTAATTACCCTCTTCATTTTTAAGCGTGGTAAATAAAAGTAAAAAATTACTATTCACCAAAAATTATTTTTATCTTATTGAACCATGTTTTACTCATTGATATTAACCGTGTCTCTAAGATTTTCTAAATTCCACTCATAGAAGTAGTAAAATTATTTTTTATTTAATTTTTCAAATTCTACTAGGAGGTGGGTAAAAGACGGTGAAAAGTTCAATAAACTTTTTATATATCTAAAATTATTATAAAATGACTCTAATGAATTACATTGAACTTATATAGGTATTATGTATCAATTTTGAGTTAAAATAAATTTACATAAAAAAAATTATTATTTAAATAAAAAGTCGGTTTTAACAAATAACTCAGTCTTTTTGCTATTCATCAAAAATTGAAAGCTTTCAGAAAAATACCAAAAATTCACCCTAGGATAATTTCGAAATTGAGAATCCAAAATTAATGTTCATTTCCATAGATAAAATTTGAAAAAGTGGGTATTTCTATTCATAACAGCTAGTTTATATAATATTTTTATAACATATCATTGTTTAGTGAAACATGGTATTGCGTACAACACACGCTATCGTGGAAGGTCGCGATTACGTGTAAAGCAAGACATGTTAGGGTTGCGTGTAGTGAAAGATTCCTTTGTTTTTGTGTATAATATAATCCAACCATATTTCATTTATACATTGAATATATATATATATACATTCAATGTTGCATAGAATAACTTCTATAAAACGAACTTGATATTTTGTGTAACACGATCCAAGAATAGTGTTGCGTATACTGCAAGCTAATACGGTGTTGTGTATAGCACAAGATAATCTTGGTGTAGCTTACAACACAAGACATCAATTAAATGAAAAATAATATATCTCATAAAATCTCAGGGTGTTACATTCTACCCCCCTTAAAAGGAATTTCTCCCATGAAATTCGTCGGGGTTATAAATCGTTTACTACTTGAAATTTTTATTCATAGAAACCCACATCGTAAAAAGGAATACTAAATCATCATTTTAAAAAATGAACGTTAGAAACATAACGGCTACCCAGAGTAACTCATCACTGGGTTTCCACATACGAGAATATATGTGAAAATATGGATATGGAAGAGAAATCTAAACATCAAGTTTGGATGAAGAGTGGTATAGAACACGGATATGAAAAGGCCAACAATCAAAAAGTCATAAATTTGTGATTATCTAAGGTACCATTTGATTCATCGAATATGAGTTTACTAGGAAAATGTTTTTGGTTTTCAATATCACTTCCCTGAAGTTGAAAATGTTGAAATAGAAGAAATTCTTACTTTATTTTCATACATTCTCATTGTTGGTCGTTCCATGAACAATTTCCACTTCATATCTTAAAGAAATGGAGTTGAATTTTTCATTCGTAAAGTGTTAGCAGATCATGTGATAGAATGATGGGTCATTCAATCTGTTTAAAACTAAAGGTTAGAAAAAGTTATCAAATATACATAAGTCCATCTATGGTGAGATTAATCGTATATGATTCCAAAAATGGACTTATGCTTCAACTATCATACTGCTTAATAAAATAAAACAAATTTCTACTAACTTGGGACATCCTATAGGCTAGTGGTAGGTGATAAAGGCCTATCTCACTTCGGTTGTGGGTTCTATTCCCACAGCCTTGCCTAAGGTGACGGGTTGTCGCTTGTCCCACAGGTTGTCTTTTTTTTAAAACTACACTATTATAACATTACAGAAATAATTATGAAAAAAAGTTCTAGACTTAAAAAATAGTATCTGATGTCCAACTTAATCTATTCCAATCTTTAAGCTTATCCAAAATACATTCTATCCAATCTCATAGTATAAATTAAATGATTACTAGAAATGTCATCTACCGAACATGTGAATACCATCATTTGTCATACGATATATCTTATTGGTCGCATTCAAAACATGGGAATACCTTAATCATGTATTCTCTTGTAAAATGAATACCAATTGAACCTTACTAAAAACATGAAGGTTGTCAAAAGTTAACTATTTCCACATACCAAAATCCAAAAAATTCTATATACTCAAACCATGATATCACTTAGTCCTTATATCAATCATGAGATCATGAATACTATCAAACATATTATTTTCTCCTTATCCATTCATTATTCGAATATCATCAACTTTCCAAAAATATTTCAATCACTTTTCATGGTTACATGTACAATATAATTATTGAAAACCACAATAAACCATTACATAGATATTCCAATGTTCCACAATACTATAAATGATATCCCTTTACATAAACACATAATCATTCCACCACATCTTTGTCATACTCAACATTACTAATAGTGATCACATGTGACTTCCCTTTGTCCTTTGCCTTAAGAGGTTAATGATTTCGATCATCATTAAACCTTGGGTTAGGGAATTGGTTAGAATAATGCCCCATTTCCTTGAACTTGTAGCATTGAAGTATTGGTGGAGCATTCTTTGTAGTATTTTCCTTATCCATGTCATTAGAAACATTTTTCCTATTACTTTGGTACTCAGATGCTCTATAAACTTCTTTTCCACACTTGAAACATTTTTCTAGTACCTTTTATACAATCTCCACCATGCTTTTTTCAACACATTGAGCATAAAGAAACATTCATCATCTTTTCACCATTGTTATTAGATTTTTCCTTGAACTCCATATGTCTTTTATTGTCAAAACCATGATATGTATATGTAACACCGACTTCTAGTTCTACCAGGATAGAAAAACACACAATTTCTTCATAGCTACTGAAGTCTATTTTAGCTAATGCTCTTTGAAGACTTGGTTTTAAGCCACTGAATAATCAATCAACTTTACTTTCAGGGTGGATGATAAAGCCATATGCATACCTTTCAAGCCTTGTAAAATTCGCTTCGTATATACCAACTGATTCATCATCCTTTTTCTGAAGCTCAAGGAACTCCTTTTCCATCTATGTTCAAAGAATATGAGGGAAGTACTTATTGAAAAAGAAGTTCTTGAACTCGTTCCATTCCATGGATTCAATTTCATCTTGGGGCCTTGTATTCTTAATTTGACCCCACCACTGGTCTACTTCACCTTCTAAACGGTAAACAGCTAACATTACTTTTTCATGTTCTGAACAGAGAAGTATGGAAAATATTTTTTCAATGGTACAGATCCATTGTTCATCAACAAGTGGATTAGAAGACCCATTGAAAGAAGGTGGACATTGCCTTATGAAGGATTCAATAGAATATTGTTCCCATCTATGCTCATTTGGAAGTCCAGAATGATTCATATCTTGTGTAAGTATAGCAATAAGATTTTTCACTCCATCCCTGATAACGTTGGTTTGTTTAGGAGGACAATCATTGCCTCATCCATTACATTGATCAACACGGTTCCTTAGGATTCCATCCATCGTCTAAAACCCAAAAAGAATAGTGTGAGAGGAAAAATCATGATACGGAAACAACATAATAATTGGGGAGTACCTTCAATATCTAACATCGTAGGTTTAATTCTAATATCGTTACCATAATTCTAGGACTATAACCTATACTTATACTTAACCTTAGGAACATCCCTAGAAATACCTTAGAAATATCTCTAGGGATCTCACTAAAGTTTTCGCATCCTAGTTTCCAAAGGTTAACTAAACCTTTCCTCAAATACCAACTATAGAGACCCAATCATGACAAACATGGACATTACGTTACTTTTTCATAATACCTAATACATAACAAAAAACAGACACGAAAGGACCGTAATAGTTTAGTGTCTTTGGAAACTCAGAATATAATCTTCTAATCTTGAAGAAAGATCTTCAACATCTCCCATAAAGATCATCCCGTTTTTTACCTAAAACCTTTCTTTATATCCTATGGAAAAGAAAACATTTAAAGGGTGAGCTCAAATGATCAGTAAGGGTAAGCACAGAGAAAATAAAAAAAACCATATACATTTGAGCTTCAAAACATGAACATAAAGTTTACAAATCAAAATCTTGAGTTATGAAATAAATCATGGCAGTACGTAAGGAATAGTTCATAAAGTAATATCAGTCATGAGAAAATATCATGGGAATAAAACATTTAATTGTGGAAAAGCATTAAACAAATGATATGATTTCCATAGTAGCCAAGGCATTTCTGGCAAGACCATATTAGGGGAAAAATTCCCTTTTTGAATCGAGTTCACTCCTCATTCCAGTCCTGTATCACTATGCCAGATTAACTAACTGTTCCATCCATGTCTATATCATAAGATATAAATCTTTACCCAATGCGTTGGAGTAAGATATAGGTCCCGCCCATCTCATAATTAAATCATTCATATGTGTGCCACAAAATAAACATAAATCCTACATCATAACCAAAAGATTAAAATGGGTTTCATAAACATCATCCTATCATAACATAATACATATATAAAAAATAAATATCATTTCATCATAAAAAAATCAAACCATGTAAATAATAGGGTCATTATACTTGAGACATGACCATATTAAATAATTCCATCTTAGATGGAAAATAGTCTTGATAAAACACTTGAAATGAATTCTTGAGGAAAATATCATTCTTCTTAAAAATCATTTTCTTTTTGCAAAATTCCATGAAATTTTAAATTAAATGGATTTTGATTAAAACAATAATGATATATTGTACATGAAGCGTAAATAAAATAAGGAGTTATGAAACCGTAAGAATCCATTCATGAAAAATAATTAAAAAAACCTTCTCCTTGCACTTTTAACAGAAAAGTCAAAAAGTACCACATATGGTAAACAAAAGAAATATACCTTCCATAACACATTGAAAAAGCCAAAGAGGGATAAAAATGACATAAAAATACCTGGAAAATTTTTTTTATCGATGTTGATGAAAAATATAACCCCAGTAAATACTTACGTATAAGCAATCTCAGATAAACATGAGGTTGCAAAATTATCCCTTACCTTAGGTCTGATTTGCTTCGTACGTATCCGAACCTCCCGTATAATGATTTAAATAATGTCATTGACTTATTAAAGATTCATATACATAGTTATTATATCATATGAGGTTCACTTATGACTTTATATTACCCGTTATTTTGTAAATTCCATGTTAAAGTAGTGTTTTAGGTAAAATCGTTTTATTTATCGTACGTGTTTAGACTTGTTGTTCTTGATATTATTATTACTTATATCATGATTTAATAACTTCCAGAATGTAAATATTCATTTATATATCATATATATTCATTATATATATATATAATAGATAGACAATTGAAATAAAATACACCGTTCATGGAGATGGTAGGCCGTACGTACGCATGAACGTTGTTTTCCTTTATTTATTGACTTAAATGGAAGTAAGTAGATGAAATATATATATACATAAATAAATTAGATTAATCAGGTCAAATATTTTATTATTATTCATTATATATACTTTATAATCATTCTAGAATGGTTAACATGGAGAATTAATCTCATCGCGTCGTGGAAACGGTAATCCGTATGTACGCACGAGCGACGATATCATTCCCATAATTATTGAATTGGAGTAGAGTGGATGATATAATATCTCATAATCATCATGATGTTAAAATAACTATATATAGTTATTATTTACACCATTATACCCATCCATGTAAGGTGGTGGTGGAAAAACAGATTACACCACAGCGTGGAGACAGTATTCCATACGTACGCACGCGCGGTGATTTCATTTTCCGTAGGATGGATAGAAGGTTAAAAGGGGTTTTTTAATATTTATAATAACATATCAGTATATTATTGATACTTATGTTATTACTTTATAATGAAACAACTAAATAATAATAAGTTGAAGAAGAATGAAACTTGAAAGAATTGGTAGAAGAGATTACCTCTTCTTCGACGCACCTCTTTTAAGCTTCCTCTTAAGGCACTAGTTTTTGTCTTTTGAGGAGACCATAACCTCTATAATGTTTATAGGGAAGTTCAGAAGTGGAATGGTCAGGGTTTGGCCGATCTTGAAAGCTCAAAATTGTGTAAAGAGAATAGGGAGGAGGTTCTCTTTTATAAGGGAGGAGAGGGGCACCTTTGAAAAAACATAGAATATTATTTTATAATAAATTAATATTAGGTTTATAAAAGCTCCAAATTGATTTATTTCTAAGATAAAGTGTGTATGGGTCAAAATAAACTCAACCAATAGGTTTTAGACAAGTTTAGATTACTATTTTAACCTTATAATTTATATTTAACTCTATGTTAAATAATTTATCTTTTGCCGTGTATTCTTGTTTTTTACACTATATAGTTAATAAACTAACTATACCAAGAAAACGAACCCCAAGTGTTTCATTATTAATATATATAACTGTATATAAGTTACTTGGACGATCCTTAGATTTTTATAAATAGAATAAAAAATAATAATATAATATTTGTTTTAAAAACTATTTTATGTCAAATTTGAAAATATTTGGTAATTGATTTTTTTGAAAATCATAACAGCATGATTAGTTCGAAAACAATTAATTTAATCAATACTAACATGTCATATTAACCTAAAAATTAGTTTAATTTATAAAAAGTATCAAATTACATATATTTGGGTATTTATAGAATCAATTATGTTAATATTTCATTAATAAAGTAATTACTGCATCATCATTGTGTCATAAAGAAATTAAATCATTTAATGTATAAAACTTATAAATAAAATACCATTGGGTAGGAAATATTTTTAGATTTCTAATGAATATTTATAGTATAATTTATCTTATGTATAACCCTATATTAAAAATGTTTTAGTTGTTAAACTTTGATTTTAACTCTGTTAACTCTTCTTTAAATAAAACAATAATAAGTGTCCTAATCTAATCCAAGTGGACCTAAAGGGTAAAGGTTTATTTTCATAAGGTTGTTTTTGATTTAATTACACTTATCCAATAGAATTAGGACATGTGTTAGGGTAATAATAATATCATTTTTACCTTTAATTCACCTATTTACTTTTAATCGTGTTAAATAAAAGTAAAAAGTTACTATTCACCCAAAATTATTTTTATCTTATTGAACCAAATTTTACTCCTTGATATTAACCGTGTCTCTCAGATTTTCGAAATTCCACTCATAGAAGTGGTAAAATAATGTTTTATGTAGATTTTCAAATTCTCCTAGGAGGTGGGTAAAAGACGGTAAAAAGTTCAATAAAATTTTTATATATCTAACATTATTATAAAATGACTCTATTGAATTACATTAAACTTATATAGGTATTATTTATCAATTTCAACCTAAAATAAATTTAAATAAAATAAATGATTATTTAAATAAAAAGTCAGTTTTAACCAATAACTCAGTGTTTTCACTATTCATCAAAAATTGAATGTTTTCAGAAAAATACCAAAAATTCACCCTAGGCTAATTTCGATATTGAAAATCCAAAAATGAAGACCATTTTGAAAGATAAAATTTAAAAAAGTGGGTATTATTATTCATAACCACTAGATTATATAATATTTTAATAACATATCGTTGTTTATTGAAACTCGGTTTTGCGTACAACACACTCTATCGGGGAAGGTCGCGATTGCGTGTAAAGTAAGCCAAGTTAGGGTTCCGTGTAGTGAAAGATTCCTTTGTTGTTGTGTATAATAGAATCCAACAAGATTTCATTTATACATTGAATATATATATATATATATATACACTCAATGTTGCATAGAATAAATTCTATCAAACAAACTTGAAATCTTGTGCAACATGATCAAAGAATAGTGTTGCGTATAATGCAAGATAATACGGTGTTGTGTATAGCGCAAGATAATCTTGGTGTAGAATACAACACAAGACATCAAATAAATTAAAAAGAATATATATGATAAAATCTCGGGGTGTTACTGAAAGTTTTATAGTATAATACTTATTATGAAAAACCATATTTTTAATAATCATTATTTCCTGATTTATAACCTAAGGATAAACATAATACAGTAAGAACAGATAAAAAGGACTAGTTTATTTTGGTATTTAGTTAAATAGAACAATAACAAAAAATACAGATATAAAAATATAAATTTATACACTATAGAATACCCTTTGAATCATGTTAATCTTCAAAACAATTCCAAGGATACCCTTGGGACATACACAAGAAAGGTGAGATCTATACATCCTAGTAAATGAATATTTAAGTTATAACTTTATGAATATAGATACGTGTGAGCCAAGATTCATATCAAGGAGGCATAACCAGGGTGATAATAATAAACATGAACATCAAATCATAATATAAGATGATAACATCAAGGTAACATAAGAATGTGGAAAATACATAAAACCTGACATCAAGAAAATCTTGGATGATAATATATACACAATACTATAGTGTTCATTGGATAATCTCTAAATAATAATACGTGGTATCTTATGAGATAAAAACATTACCTGATGCATTATATGTCTATATAATTCAAGGATCACCCATTACATTCATAACATGTAATTTCATTTGTGTTCCATATTTAGCATTCAACATATGAATGACATTAATAAATTTGATTATAATGATTAAGTTGTGTGAGTTACATACATTTAATTAAACAATAAGTAAAGGATAAATACATATAGATGAATATCCTTGAGTGAAATGGGGATGGGTATTCACTACACAAATGTTTGGCATCGAAATCACATGATAGTTTCAGTTCCTTAATGTGCATACATAATGATTCGTATAATGGTTTAGTGAGAGTGAAATATAGTATATATATATACATACATAATACTTATAGTAAAAGGGATGTTTAAAAACATATTACAACATGTACAATTTGAAATCAATGGAATAGTTCAATGAAAGTACTTAAATAAAGAGGATGAGAGAATCCATTAATTTGGAATAGTAATGGCTTAAGTAAAGTTTATAGTGAGAGGGGATAAATAATCTCTCATTACATGAAATTAAATTGGAATCCAAATGTATATTTATAAAATCATGATAAAATAATAAATTGTGATATAATTTGATAAATACAAATATAGTGCTTGAATAGAAAAGAAGAGAGAGACATCTCTTACCTAGAGAAGCTTCTAAATAATTAATATTATCTTTTTAGGATATAGGTAACACCTTAGGAGGAATATTTATATAGGGGGAGTATCTTTATTCACAATTTATTTTTATTGTATAGGAGTAGGAGGTTAGGTGGGTTTTTATAGAAAAATATATTGTAATTATTTATTAATTTATAAACATAGGTTTTGAACTCTATATAATAAAGTAATAAAAACACAAAACATCCCATGGTTTTCAATTGTATTCTAAAAAATATATTTGGTTTTTAATAATTTATAACTAAATGAATTGAACCCATTAAAATAATACAGTTAGTGATGTAGAAGTGAGTCATGTTAAAAAATAATTGATTTGAAAACCATATAATATAATATAGTCTTTAGAGGATTCAAACGTCTATTAAAAATTTAATGAAACAAATTTAAAAAAATATTTTAAATTGGTATTATACATATATATGGTAATGGATTACTTTTATTTCATTTAATAAAACAATTTTGTTTAGTTATGTTGTCATAATACATACTATATATATTTTTACTAAATAATTCAGGTGTCTCTGAATATTGTGAAAACTTCACCACTAGATATTTTCAAAGTGTTGATTTCAAAAATGATATCATTTTTATGAATATAATTTTATAAATATAATAATTTTTAAAATTTTAAAAAATAATTATTTTCTGTAAAATACTTGTTTTTATGAGACTATCCTATATTTGGACATTATACAAAATATACGAAGCCTGATTAAATTATAATTTCATTCATATTAATATAATTTATACTAATTTTAATATTTCATGAACATGATATTTCGTTAAGATAACTGGATTTATCATAAACAATTTACTCGTAACTACATATATCCCAAAAATACAATTTAGTTTATCCATATCCAAATATATGTTTTATAAAACACATTATTAAATCATATATAATAATAATAATATGGATAAATATAATAATAATATTATTTAAATGAAAATATATAAATTCATATGGTTAGGGTCTAGATACATAACCTCTTATTACACCAGCGTACACCTTGAGGGTAAGGTCTGCAATGGTGGAACTCTTTTTGGGTGGTTTAGATAATATGATTTTGTATGTGAAATTTATAAGCTTGATATTTTCCAATTAATGGTTTCACTAATGTTTTAATTATTGAATCTCATCTTCATCTTGGTTAAGGAATAATCCCGAAGACCGAATCTCCCTTGGATTCTCTAACCAATGATCTTGATATGGAATAATCCTACTATTAAAGGCCATCACTTATTCTATAAATGTCAATTATACTCCCTAATAACCCCTAACATACTAATATTAATAGTGAAAATAAAATAGTTATATAATCAATGGGGTATTAACTTTATTTCCAATATGAAATCTTATAATAGTCCAAAATTAATACAATCTGTGCATTCCTTTTCTATCACTACATCACATAATAAGGCACTTATTTTTTCATAAGGGGGTTTAATTTATACAAGATTCATTCATTAATTCCATCCATCCTTCAAAAATGTAACCCTTGAAATTTCATTTCATATAATAAAACATATGATGTCACATTTTTCTCATTACTGATTTTGGTTCTAATTATAACAACCCATAATTTTATTACACACATAGACATGATTTATTAAATATAAAACATCAATTGATACAAAAAAATAATATAGAGAGCTCTAGTTTCCTTGGGGCTTAGAATCATTACATAACAACTTAAAACATAGGAAGAAACATCTTATTAAAATCTTCATTTACATGACCATTACATTCCCTCGTACTTAGAATTACATGAGATAACCTGAGGACATGAATAAGACAAGGGTGAGATATAAAGCCTAGTACGGGAGTTAATGAGGCATAAAATGAAAGATACAACACATTTTAGGCTATCATAATATCAATGGATCATAAGATAAACTTGTACATAAAGGAATGATATAACATGATTAACATAACATGGAAACATAACAACAACATTTAACATGATTTTATTATGATACAAGGATCATTGCACATGAATCATGAGTAAATCCTCATTGAACAAGAATTATATTGAGTAAATTCTCATTTCACTTGAATTATCATGACACTAATCTATACCCAATGCATTAGAGCGCTATCAGGGCACACCCTTCTTAATCATTTCATTTCATGCATAAGTGTGCCACATGGATCATAAAACATGGATTCATTAAACATAATAATTTATTCCATAATAAAAGAGTGTGGAATTAATACATGAAACTATTTAAACAATAAGTAAATGTGCATAAAGGTGAATACCCTTGATTTAGAAATGGGCATGGTATTCACTATACAATGAGTTTGGCTTGGTAAATCGTGGTGTAATTTTGGCAGCATAACAGTGTGACGTAAGAACTCATAAAAATAGACGATGACAGATAAAGGGGTGTATAAAAATATTTACATGAAATATAATGTAAGGGGGTCATATAGATAAATTTCCGAAAACTTTTAAGGGAATTTAGATTCATGATACAAAAGAATTAGTTGAATGAAATAAAGGAGAGAAAATTCCTTACGGAATTTCGGCATGGTAATAGGTGTACATGGGATGAATTTAATGAGAGATAGAGGGGTATATAACCATTATAACATAAATATGGAAGTATGGAAGAGGATTGAAATCACACACCCACATTTTTAATTGAAAAAGGGAATACGAACTTAAAGAAAATTGGACAGAAATGAGAAAGGAATAAATCCCTTACATGGAAGGGTGAACCCAAAGGCTTGGGAGAGGCTTGAGAGAGGCTTCTTGGGAGGTTGGGGAACCTATGGTGGATTCTAGAGAGATTATGACAGAGTTTGGAAAAACTTAAAATGCATTTAGTGAAGAGGAAGTGGGATCTTGTGTGGGTTTATATTGGAAAGGAGAGGGAATTCTTAATTATTTAGGTTTGGGTCACAACACATGAAAATAATCAATACCACAAACCAGCCCATGTTTTTTCCCATAGTTTTTTACAATGGGGAGTGGAATTTTTTTTATAATTCCAATGGCTGAACTTCTTAAAACAATAGTGTTTCTTATGTGGAGGTGAGTTACACTCTCAAAGAAATTCATTTAAAAAGTGGAAATGTTTTATAACTTTGGGGGGGTCCACTAATGTTTTTTAAAATAAATAAAACAAACCTAAAATCACATTATTTTAATGGTAAAACATATATTGGACGAAAATATCATTTATAATATTTTATTTCATCACTATTGGGTAATTATAATGTCATAAAACACATTATATATTTAAACGGTATTTAATTTTTACAAAAAAAACTGACTGTCTCAGAAAATTATGAAAAATTCACCATTGGATAATTTCGACATCCTTATTCCAAAAATAATATTCATTTTATCTAAATAATTTTCTAAATATATGAATTTTTACTTTTAAAATAAAAACTGATATTTATCGAAAATTCATGGGGATTTGGAAAAAATGGCATTCAAACCTTAATAAAAATTATAATTGCATTCATAAAACTATACGATCATTTATATTTAACAAAAATAAAAATAATAAAAATTTTATTTATTAAAATATTATTTAATCCAAAAATACCTTAATTCATCAAAATAGATTTCTTAGTTGAATATTAACTAAAAATAATATTTTCTCTTTAAAAACTTTTTACAAAGTAACAGTAATAAAATGAATGTATATTTATTATTATATACAAAAATAATGCACATAATCATAGTGATAAGGTCTTGTTACATACCCCCTTATAACCCCTACATAAGACCGAATGGTAAGGTGTGTGATGGTGATAGACTCTTGGGATGGCTCTAATAACATTTCTCGGGTGGTAATCTATATCAACTTCCACTTTTCTTATAAGAAATTACATTAGAGCTTAATATATTGAAGCTCGGCCTGGGCTTGTTCAGGATCGAAGCCCAATGATTCCACCTCTTTTCTGAGCTCTGAAAAATGGGGTAAATATTGGGCAAGTCTACTGGATGAGGCCATCACTTCCTTTTTCTGAGTAAATTGGATTTGATAAAGCCCTATATTTATAATAATCATGTGATCACTGTTCAACATCTATATTAGAAACAATAAAAATTCATAACGGTATTTCAAAATCTAGAAACATAAAGAAAAGAAGTGCATATGTTATATAACCATTTTATATAATAAGACATTTAATTAGATCAAGAGGAATTTTCATTAATGAATGTTTGGGCCGTTCAATCATCCCACCTTAAGAAATTTAACCCTCAGAATTTTCTCTACCCACACAAAAAAACATGAGGTTAACTCTGCTTCATCACTTCCTTTGATTCCCACTTCACTTATTCAAACATTTGGTTTCACCAAAACACCTTCACGAGGGGCATTGTCTTATCTCCTATGACTTTTTCCCTATGATATAAGATTTTCACTAGTTGATCCCCGTAATAAAGATCATCCTCTTACTATACTACCACTGAAGGCAGTACACATGAAGGGTCTGGTATGTACTTCTTTAAGAGGGTTACATGAAAGACATCATGTACTTTGGCCATGGTAGGTGGAAGTGCAAGTCAATATGCCATAGCCCCGACACGATCAAGAATCTCAAAGGGGCCGATGTACCTAGGACTTAACATCGATTTATTTCCAAACATCATGAACAAATTCCATTGAGATATGAATAGGGATACTATGTATCCAACATTAAACTAAAGGTCTTATTGACAGTTATAAGAATATCTCTTCCGTCGACTATGGGATGCCTTGATATGGTGCTAAATGGTTTTCACATTCCCCACCATATCTTAGACCATTTCTGTTCCTAGCAGCTTACACTCACCGACTTCATCCCAACAAGATGGTGTTCTTCAACTATTCCCATACAGGGCTTCATAAGTATCCATTCAGATGCCCGAGAAGAAACTATTATTACAAGAGAATTCAACTAGAGGATGATGTTGATCCCATCCTCCTTTAAAGTCCATTGAACTTCATCTTAACATATCTTCCAGTGTCTGAATTGTTCGCTCAGATTGGCCATCAGTTTGAGGATGATAGGCTGTACTAAAGTTTAGTTCAATATCCAAAGCATGTTGATGACTCTTCCAAAACATAGAGGTGAATATTGGATCTCAATCATATACAATAGATAGTCGTAATCCATGAAGCCTTACCACTTATCTGATATATATTCATGCTAGATTATCCAATGAGAAATCCTCCTGAATTGCAATGAAGTGTGCAGACTTTTTAAGATGATCCACAACAACCCATATTGCATTGTTGCCTTTGGATGTCTTTGGAAGTCCGGTGACAAGGTCCATGGTGATGTTCTCCCATTTCCATGCTCGTATGGGCAATAGTTTCATCATCCCCTTAGACTTCTGCCTATCTACCTTCACTTGCAGACACACCAGGAACATTGATGTATACTCAACGATCTCCTTATTCATATTATCCCTCTAAAAATGATCTTGGAGATCTCGATACATCTTAGTGTTTTCTGAAAAAATAGATAAATTTGAACTATATGAATCATCCCAAATTTCCTTCCTCGGATATGGACATGATGGAACACATAGCCTTTTCCCACATCTCACAATTCCTTACTCATTGACATTGAACTCCAAGGATTTTTCTTTTTGGATAGCTTTCACTTTATTTTGAATTCCTTCATCATCCATTTGAGCATCCTTTAACCTTTCCAAAAGAGATGGTTGAGCAATCATTTGTGAAATGATTGTTGATGTTTCCTTCTTTATGATTCCCATTTCCATCTTCATCAAATTTAATAAGATTTTATCCTTCTCAATTCTCATCAAAGATAAAATCGATGGGTCCTTTATACATAGAGAATCTGCCACCTAGTTCTCTTTCCAAGGGTGGTAATGGACTGAGCAATCCTATTGTTTGATCAGCTCTAATCATCCTCATTGGAGCATGTTCAACTCTTTTTGTTTTAATATATACTTGAGTCTTTTTTGGTCCTTATATATTTCACACTTATCCCCAAAAAGATAATTCCATCATATTTTTAAAGAAAATATCTCTACAGCCAACTCCAGATCATGTGTTGGATAATTCTCCTCATAAACATTCAATTTCCTTGAAGCATAGGCAATGACTTTGTCATTTTTCATCAACACACTGCCCAATACCTTCTTTAATGTATCATTGAATACCACAAAAGGTTCTCCACTTGTGGGTAAAGTGAGCATGGGAACATTGATAAGCCTACTTTTCAAATCCTTGAAGATATATTCTCATTCAGCACTCCAAGAAAACTTTACTCCCTTATGATTTTTCTTGGAAAGAGGGTTGGACAATCATGATAAATTTATAACATATCATCGATAATATCCAGCTAAACCCAAGAAGCTACGGATATCTGTTATGGATGTTGACCTCGACCATCTCTCAATTACAACTATCCAGGAGGGATCCATAGATATCCCATTTCTTTTGATGATATAGACCAAGAATGAGGCCTCCTTCAACCAGAACTCACACTTGTTGTACTTTTCATAGAGCTTCTCATTTCGCAAGGTCTCTAGTACAGTTCATAGATTCTCCTCATTATCCTCCTTGGTTTTGGAGTATATTGTGATATCCTCTATAAAGACTACCACAAAGTTGTCAAGGTAATATCTAAATACTCAATTCATCAAGTACATGATGATTTATAGAACATTAGTGAGTCCAAAAGGCATTACTATGAATTCATAGTGCCCGTATCTTGTACGAAAATCAGTTTTGGGGATATCTTTCTTCTTCACCCTTAATTGATAATATCTCGACTACAAATCCAACATGGAGAAGTATTGTTCTCCATGAAGCTGATTGAACAATTCATAAATTCTTGGGATATGATACTTGTTCTTTATCATGTTTTTTTAAGATCACTATAATCAACGCAAAGGGGATTTTACCAATCCTTCTTCTTGACGAAGAGGACTGGTGCACCCCATGGTGAAGCACTTTGGAGTATAAATCCTTTATCCAGATTCTCATATAGTTGTTTCTTCAGCTCCTCAAGCTCCGCAACAGCCATTCTATATGGATTCTTTGATATTGGTAATGCCCCAGTTTTGAGGTCAATTGAGAATTCAACGTCTCTTCTAGGAGGAAGACCAAGAAATTCGTTGGGAAACACTTCAAAAACTTCCCTCACAATAGGAATGTCTTCAAGTATGGTTGATACCTTGGACTCAATCATCTAATCCATATATGCTTGCTCATAGGGAAGAAATATTCATGCTAGAGAAGATGAAACTAAATAAGATTCATCTTCCTCATTGTAATTGAATAGAATAGGGGGTCGATTCTCAATATGGAGAGTTATTTCCCTCTCACGGAAATTTATGTTGGCTCTATATAAGGAAATCCAATCCATGATGATAATTTAATCAAATTAAACCATAGGGAGTAAGAAGAGGTTTTTTGGGCAGTTCACTCCACATATTATGACAGGGGATGAGTTATATTCATCGGATGAAATGATTTCCCCATTTATCGTACTCACCGACATCTTAACTTCCATTATTTGTGGTGGTGTGGGGATTGTTCTACTAAACTTTCTGGATATAAAAGAATGTGTAGAACTAGAATCAAAAAATACATTTTCTATTCTTGAATGAATAACTAGAGTACCTTTCACCACATCATTGTTAGAGTTCACTTCAATGATAGTGATGGAAAAATCTCACCCATGCTACCTTGGAGGTTGTGTGTTGCCTCCGAAAACCCTTGGCTTAGGAAACTGGTTTGCAAAGTGCCATAGTTCTTTGTAGTTGAAGCAATGAACAATGCATTGAGGGTCGAGCAGAGAGTTCCTCTCCTCTATCGCAATCATGGATTTTACTTGCCGACAGTTAATAGCCTAGTGCCCTTCTCTTTTACACCTAAAGCTTTTTTCATCCCCTTTAGGCAATTTCCAGTGTGATTCTTTCCACACCTTTATCAAGTATGGTACTATATTTTCTTATCACGATTTTATGTATCCATCGGATTGCTAAAATTGACTTCCACCTTATGATTTTTATCCCCATGATACCCATGAGATTCTTTGATCTCCATTTTGACCTTGAGGGAACATCAGACAATTACCTCATAGCTGTCAAAGTCATGGATATCAATCTCTTTCCGTAGGCTAGGTTTCAGCCCACCAAAGATGCGATCAACCTTGAATTCATAGGTAACGACAAAACTGGAGGCTTATCTTGAAAGACTTGTGATGTTTTCCTCATACGCTCCGACAGATTCATCATCGTTTAGCATGAGGGCAAGGAAGTCCCTTTCCATCTTAAGCCGTAGGGTGCACATAAAATATTTATCAAAAAACATCATCCAAAAATCCTACCATTCCCACTCTCATTGGATTGGGAATCTCAGTAGCACAACCAACACATTGATCTTCACATCGTTTGTTAGCCCGATTCCTCTTATTATTGGCCATTGGATGGAATGAAAAGAAAGTTAGTGGTAACACATAAAGGGTAATCCACGGAAAAAAAATTGATGACTTATAAACAAATTTTATTTCCTTAACTTATGAATCCATAGGCTTCAATAAATGTTATCCATGATCTACTTTATAACATATATTCTTCAGTTAAACCCCTTAATAATGGTTCATACTAATCCTGTGAATTTACCAATGCATATCCACCCAGAGTGTTGTAACCAAGAGTTCAGCAAGGCCTGTTGTCGTGTACCATGATACCCTGGGTCAAGCACGAAACTCTTTTTTAGTGTTTTCACCCCTAGGTACATCTGTGATACAGCTACCTCTACCCACTCGTATTTAGATAGGGATGTATTTTCCTGATAAAACACTTAATCAATACCCACAAAAAATTAGGAATGTTTTTATTATACTTAGTCTTGTCTCCAAGGCTTCATTAGGGTTTTAAAATCCTAATCCCAAAACTAACTAAACCAATCCTCTAATACCAACTATAACTACCCATCATTTTATTTCACACATAGACATGATTTATTACATAGAAAGATGAACTTGATACAACATATAATATAGAGAGGTCTAGTGTCATTGGGGCTTAGGAACATTACTTAACAACTTAATAGGACACAACATCTTTTTGAAAACTTCCTTTACATGACCACCACATTCTCTCGTACTTAAATTCGATGGGATAACCTGAGAACATGCATAAATAAAGGGTGAGTTATAAATCACAGTAAGAGATTTAACAAGGAAGAACATGAAATATACAATACATGTTTTCCAATAGTCATATCAATGTATCATAAGATAAACATGACCATAAAGGCTTGATATAACATGAATAACATAACATGGAAATATGGAAACAACATATAACATGATTTCTTGATGATCCAAGGCTTATTACAAATTTAGAATGAGTAAATACTCATTTCACTTGAATTAGCATGATTAAATCTGCAGTGCACTTGATGTATCATGATACTAATCTTTACCCAATGAATTGGAGTGATATTAGGGCGCACCCTTCTTAATCATTTCATTTCATGCATAAGTGTGCCACATGGATCATAAAACATGGATTCATTAAACATCACAATTTATTCCATGATAAAGGAGTGTGAAATTCATACATGAAATGATTTAAACAATAAGTAAATGTTTATAAAGGTGAATACCCTTGATATATAATTGTACATGGTATTCACTACACAATGTCTTTGGATTGTTAAATTGCGGTGCAATTTTGGTAGGATAACCGTGTGACATAAGAACGCATACAAATGGTTGATGAGTGAAATATGGGTGTATCATCATATTAACATGAAATAGAAATTATGGGGTTAATATATATACATGTCCCAATAATTTTAATGGAATTTAGATTCATGATACAAAAGAATTACTTGGATGTAAATGAGGAGAGAGAGATGCTTATGGAATTTTGGAATGGTAACAAGTGTACATGGGAGGCATTTAATGAGGGGGAAAGGGGTATATCATCATACTAACATAAAGAGGGAGTATGGAAAAGGTTCAAAATTATATCCCATCATTTTTAATTGAAAACAAAAGGTCATAAAAACTTAAAGAAAATTGGACATAAATGAGAAAGTAAGAAATCCCTTACATGGAAGTGTGATCCAAAATACTTGAGAGAGGCTTGAGAGATGCTACATGAGAGCTTGGGGTGCCTTGGGAGGATTCTGGAGAGAGTAAGGAATCGGTTGGAAGAAATAAAAAGGGTTTTAGTGAAGAGATAGTGGGAGCTTGGGTGGGTTTATATAGGAAATGAGAGGGGATTCTTTATTTTTTTGGTTTGGGACACCACACATTAAACTAATCAATACCACAAACCAGCCCACGGTTTTTTCCCATGGTGTTTTACAAAGGTTTTTGGAAAACAATATTTTTTTTTGTAAAATGGCCTAACGTCTTAAAATAATAGGGTTGCCAATGTGGAGGTGAGTCACACTCGCAAGGAAATTCATTTAAAAATTTAAAATGTTTTATAACACTTGGAGGGTCCACTAAAGTTTTGTAAAATAGACCAAACAAACCTAAAATAACATTAATTTAATGGTAAAACATATATTGGCAGAAAATATCATTTATAGTATTTTATTCAATCACTATTGGGTCATTATGATGTCATAAAACACATTATATATTTAATAGATATTTAATTTTTATCGAAAAAATTGACTATCTCAGAAAATTATGAAAAATTCACCATTGGATAATTTCGACATCCTTATTCCAAAAATAATATACATTTTGTCTAAATAATTTTCTAAATATGTGAATTTTTACTTTTTAAATAAATAGTCATATTTATCAAAAATTCATAGGTTTTGACAAAATTGTCTTTCAAACCGAAACAAAAATTACAACTGCATTCATAAAATTATAATATCATTTATATTTAATAATATGTAATTTAATAATAATTTTTTTTATTAAAATTTTTTTTATTTAAAAAATCATTTAATTCATCAAAATAGATTTATTAGTTCAATATTAACTAAAAATACTATTTGCGCTTTAAAAACTGTTTACAAAGTAATAATAATAAAATGAATGTATATTTACTATTATATAAAAAAATAATTTACCTAATAATAGGTTAAGGTCTTGCTACATAACCCCTTATAACACCCTCATAAGACTGAAGGGTAAGGTCAGCGATGGTGATAGACTCTTGGGGTGGCTCAGATAAAAATGCTCAGGTGGTAATCTCTATCAACTTCCACTTCTCTCGTAGGCAGTTCTGTTGGAGCATAACATGTTGAATATCAATTTTGGATTGGCCAAGATTTAAGCCCAATGATTCCACCTCCTTTCCAAGCTCTAAAAAATGGGATTCATATGGAGAAAGTATATTGGATGAGGCCATCACTTCCTTTTTCTGAGTAAATTGGATTTGTTAAAGCCCTATATTTATACTAACAATGTGGTAACTATTCAAAAACTATATTAGAAACGGTTAAAATTCTTGATAGTGTTTTAAAATATAGAAACATAAAAAAATAAGTTCATATGTTATATAAACATTTTACATAATAAGAAATTTAATTAGATCAAGAAAAATTTTCATTAATGAAAGTTTGGGTCGTTACACTTATTTTTCTTCCTCTAACATGTAGTTCCCCTATAACACATTAACCATGATAGATGTCTTGTTTTGTAGAATATTGCCTCTATGATCTAAGATATTAATTGTATTTTATTTATTATTAAAATAATTATCTAATGGTATCACCACAATATTTATTACATATGATGGGTATGGAATGTATTTACTCAAGATACATGAATTGTAGTCATCAGGAACATAATATCGGATAGATGAGAGTAATCGTTGATAAAATATAACTTTGAATAGAAATGGATTCCAAATGGGATCATCTATCTTTCACTAAGATTTGTATTCTTACTAAACCTCACGACTTTCTTCCATGGAGATTTAAGAAGGGCCACGTTTTATCCAATCTGAATCTATAGGTCACATTTATGATTGTATGCATATATTTTTTGTTGAAATTTGATATGTTTGGTATAATATATAAGGTTTTAACCTTCCAAATTATGTCTGGGAAAATACTAGGTCCTAATAACTTTCTATATCCAACATCTACCCAACATTTCAGATTCCAAAACCTCTTCCCATACCGAGCATCATAAGGTTCCATTTGAATTGTAGAATAAATTTTTTTCTTATTTGTGGAATCTAAAATAATTATTTATTGACCCCAATAGCCATTTAAATCAATTGGAAAAGATATCATGTTTTCCTATACATATTTAATGGTTCCATCATATTGACTATCCATATGAGGGTGATAAGTTGTACTGAAACTTATCTCTATATCCATTTCTTTTCGAAGGATTCTATAGAACCTCTATGTAAAACTCGGATATTAAACAAATAAATTTGAGAGTTGAAGTCCATGAATTTTTAAAAATTCTCTAATATATAACATATAGAGTTAATAAATAGATAGATCATTATTAATAACAATAAAATGTACTAATTTTATAAGGTGATTAACTACCAAATAGATTATTACATTTATATTTCATGGGGAAACCAATAATTGAATCCATGTTAATGTTTTCATAATTCCATACTTGTATAAGAAATAGTTTCAATATACCCTTTTATATTATCCATTAAGACTTTATTTATTTTCATACTAATATTAAATATACAAATTATGCATTATCCTTCTTCATGTTATCCCTCTAGAAGTATTATTTAGATCAGATAAATATCAGTTATTTATAAATGAGTATATAATGATGAAATATCCACATCTTCTAGGAGTTCCCACTTCAGAAGTCATTTTTATGGGAGACATATCTAGGTTCCATACCATATAACTCCATTTTTAGAATAGTTTAATGCTATAATTTTCATCACCCATTAAATAAGACCACATAATCTTTTATTGGGCATTATAGATCCTCTCAATAATGGATGGTTGGGTAGTTACCTATGGATGGAATGGGGAAGAACTTTTTATTATTCCCATGTAAATCCATTTCATGTCTAATAATATTGGATGCACTTCATTCCACATTAGGAATATGGTTTGGGGGTCTTTTCTACTCAAATAATCTTCCACTTTCGTCCATACCAAGAAGGTAATGGCTTGATCAATAATTATTCTTTATTATCTATAAAAACATTAATTTTCTGATATTGAAATAATTTTTCATGAATAAATTCTTTAGGTTTTTATGATATTTATATTTTTCAAACTTTTCCATTTAGGGATAATTCCATAAAATATTCAATGTGAATAAAACTATAGAAAATTCCAGATCATGTGTATAAATGTTGTGATCCTATATATTTAATTTTAGTAAATAATTATATATCAATATGTCAATTTTCATTAGAAAAAAACCCAAATTACCTTTTGATTTGTCACTATAGATCAATAATCCTTCTCCCTTATTGGGTGGTTTCACCCCAAGAGTAGTCATTAACCTCTTATTTAACTATGAGATGTTTCTAGAAAATAAATTATAGTTCCAAATTAACTTATGGAAAAATTATATATCCATTGAAAATATCAATATGAAAAATCCTTCGAGTGCATCTATTTTAAAAGGATCTATTGGTAACATATTTTTATTTATAACATGAACATGGAATGTCACTTGTTCCATTAAAAACTTATATTTACTTTATATTACATATATATTCTCCTTTTGTAAAGTCTAAAACTTCATATAAAACTTCCCCTCTTGTTCCTCCATACATTTTTGGTAAATAGGAATATCATATATAATTACTACTATAAATTTATAATCCCTAAAGAATCTATTCAATATTTCCATGAATATATTTATAAAAGTAGTGAGTCCAAATGGAATCACTATGAACTCATAGTTCCCATGAATTTTATAATAATATGTATTGGATATATCCATTTTTTCACCATTAGTTGATAACATACCGACCAAAGAACCACCTTATAGAATTAATGGGATCCAACTAGTTGATTGAGTAACTCATGAATTTTGGGTGGAGTATAGTTATTCATTATTAGAATCTTATTGAGCACATTATAACCAATAAAAAGGCATATTGAACTATAATACTTATTTAGGAATAGGACTTACACACATTATGGTGATTCACTTGGTCATATAAGACCTTTATTTATATTACCTTGTAATTACTTCTTCCACTCATCATGTTCAATAGAGTAAATTCTATTTAGAGACTTGGATATTTTCAATGCTCTATGTGTATGTATAAATTATAACTAAACATATTAGGTTAGTGGAATACAATGAAATTATTCAAGAAGAAGAAAAATTTATTCACATAAAATGGGAATGTCATCAAGGATTGTACTCTCCTTGAAATCAATCATTTGAGGTGTATATGATTTCTAAAAAGTATATAATATCAATTCTTGAGATAATGATTCCGAAGGATATTTATCCACCTCCTTGGACCTATATAAAATGGGAGGAAAATTATTGATATGGAGGATGACTTCATTCTATAAAAAATTAAATGTTGGATATATAAAAGTAATGAAAATTATATCCATAGTATAATACAATTATGAAAATAGAGTTTATAAGGATCAATGTGATGTTTATCCAAAAAATATTTATAGGGTAGGATTTATGTTCTTGAGATGTAATAACTGGACCATTTTCAATTTTGAATAATATCCCAACTTACTAATTTGAGTCTTGTTTGAATAGATATAATAAACACAGATTATATGAAATAATGTGTAGACTTATAAACACATTAGACATCTAAGGTTCAATAATGGATGATAAGCCCTCCATTCACTATTTTATTATGGTTGTAATCATTTTCATAGTATAAAATAGAAATTTGGAAACTAATATTCAATATACTAGACATATAAAAGGGAAATAATGACCATTAATGGAATAACTCATACATTATATACACTCTTTAAGCAATGTACATCTAGTTATGAATCTATGTTATTCATGGTCTATTCCCTAAAAAAATTTATAGGAATGGTTGTCCCAGTTATGGTGGTTTATAAATATCTTTTAAATTTACCAAATCATAACCCCCAATAGATTCAAAACATGTGTGAGCCAAGTCTTATTAATCATGAACCAAGTGATGATCAAGTTAATACCCAATGTACCATTCGGGGGTTATTAAACATATTTACAATTGTTCTAGAGCCACATCCACGTGTAGATCTATACTGGGATTTATTTATTTTTCAATCCACTAAATATTTAATTTATGCGAATACTTATTTGTTTTACTATTTTTATCTCAATAATGATTGTTTTCAAAAAAAATTTCACATATTAATCATTAAAAAATACTAAAACTCTCTCTAAAACCAATTTTTATGACACATATTTTTAATATACCTTATTTTTCAATTTATTAAATTAGGAGACACATAATACAATCCAAAAATAATGACTTTCCATGTTTGTTTTGGAAACTAGATATGTAGATAAATAAATTAATATAGGGATACAATGGTATAAAATAAAAATCCATATCATTACCTTAAAATTCCATTTATATCCTAAAATTTCACTCGATAACCTGGGGACTTACATAAGAAATAGGTGAGATATAAATCCTATTGAAATAATAATCAAAGAATAAAATGGAGAATTTAAATATATTTGAGTCAATAGATATATCAAGGTGACATAAAATTGGTGAGAATAAAAAAAATAAACATCAAATCAGGATATAATATTATAAAATCATAAAACCATAGGTATTTGGAAGAAACATAAAACATAACATCATAAAAATATGTCAAGGAAACCCCGTGATACTTCATAATGTTGTGTGATTAGAATAACCTATAGAGAACCATACATTGTGTCTCAATAGATAAAAACATTAAACAATGCATTGGAGGGATATATAATTTTATTCCCACCTTGCATAGTCATATCATGTAAATGCATATCCATGCCACGTAGATCATACAAATTAAGAATGAATTTAATCACTTTTAATCTAATTATTAATAGTGTGGGATAAATGAAAATAATTCCATAATAAATAATGTATAGTTATATCTATTTTAATTACATCTAGTGGGAATTGGGATGTATGTTCACAATAAAAATGTCTGGAATTGAAAATCATTGGACAATTTCAAAAGTACAATGGGTGTACAAAAATAGTCATGGAAGGGTGAAATGAGAGTTAATGGTGTTATCTATTTACTTGGATAATATATGGAATGTGTGGGATGTGTAATAAAATATCCCAGAATGGATAATTGGAAATAAAAATCCATAATAAAATGAAAATTATTGAATAAATAAGAGGATATTATCCCATATATTGACATAGTAATGTCAAAGGTAATTATTATAAGCACATGGTGTAAATAATATATCATTATTAAAAAAAATTAAGTTAATGGGATATTTATAAACCCATGAAACATAATAAATTGGGATCTAAAAGGATAAATATTCAGGCGGTGCTCCAATATAATAGAAGAGAGAGGCATCCCTTACCTTGATATGGTTCTTCAAAAAACTAGGGAGGATATTATAAAGATATTTTAAACAGAATAGAAGGGTTATAGATAGATATAGGGAGAGTAAATTCATGAACAATGGGTTTTTAGTAGTTATTACTAGGATAATGGCTTGGTATTTTGTGTGATAGACAAAGAAATTCAAAATTACTTTCAAAACATAGGTTTTGGTCTCTATAAAATAAATTAATCTGAACAAAAAACATTACCATGATTTTTACCAATGCTTTCTACCAGAGAGGATTGGTTTTTAATATTTTATATGTCTAAGAACATTACTCATTAAAATAATACCATTCATAATGTGGAAGTTATTAATGTTCATAAAGATTTGATTTTAATGTTGTAAAATATAATATAGGTTTTGGAGGATTCATTAAATGATTGTAAATTTTTTAAAATAAAATAAATAACAAGTTATATTTGAGGGGAAGAAAATGTTTAGTGGTTTTTTACTTTTATATCATTTTTAACTCAATTTTACTGTATTATTATGTCATAATACAAATGGTATAATTACATCACATTTAATTTTCATTTCAGAGTTTATCCTTCATAAAGTCTCTAAAAATATCATTAATCCTAGAATTTTATGGAATTATATTAATGGGTTATACTATAATGAAATCTAAAACTATAAATTTAAATTCCCTCAAATAACCATAATGTAATTTAAATGATTGTTCAATGACATTTTTATTCCAATATCAAACCACTCTAAACTCTTCAAAAATCATCTAGAATCTCAAATTTTCTAAATTGATAAAACAAATTACTAGAATAATATTGTATTAAACCTAATTGAAAAGTAAAATCATAAAAATTATATTCCATGTTATGTTATCAAACTACCACTAGATGTTACTTGTGTCCGTCCCTATGAAACATCTCAGCATCCAATCAAAAATAAAACATAATTTGATAGGGTGAACATTAAATTCCTCATGATCTTAATTAATCTTTCATAACTAAATTTTAAAAAACAAAAAACACATCTAACCAAAGGTTGTATGATCATGGTTTCTTTAGGACTCCAATTCTTATCTTTACTTTTCTTTGACACGTGTTATTTTAAATTCTAATAGTATTCATGATCAATTATTTTCTAACTTATTTGAAAATTATTTCTCTCATTCTTAAACATCATTTGATATTATTTATTCTCAATAAAAATTAAATTAATTCAATCCATATGATTGAAAAATAGAAAAATAACCACTACATAAATCAAACCAAGCCTATCAATAGTACTTTTGGAATTATTTTCTAAAAATTGAGGATTTCTTGTATATGATGTAAAAAATTTAAAATACATAACAATAGGGGATAATTATTTAAACACCATTCGTGATTCATATTTAGTGTGGGTGAAAATATGTTCCACCTTGTTTCTGTTAAAATAAATATCTACAGTCATGTTCTCTCATAAATTCACAAACCAAAACATTCAAAATAATTATAAATTATTTCCCTTTATTTGGAATTTATTAATTATTTTTTATTCGCAGTATCTCTCAAGAAAGAGGGTATGATAAAGAATATTTTAAATATTTTAGAGTACTTATCGAGAATGGTATTATAACATTGTTAAATCATTTCATGGAATTAATTGTAATAATCGGTCCGATTAGAGAAATTTTGAAAGAAATAAAATCTATAGTTTATATAAAATCAAAAATAATTTTAAAATAACTAAAAATTAGAATCAGAATATTTTTCACAATAAAATTTGTTTTATGATGGATTATTAAATATGGGATAATGAGTATGGTCATAAAATCATAAATGTTGAGTTTACCATTTTATTTCTAATGAAAACTCCGAAAAGGATTCTATATAAATGATGGTTTGACATGAATGTCCTAGGAAACCTTCTTTCCAATGAAAGGTTTTCACTAGGGTTTCTACCCCGGGACACTTTGGAATGGACATAGGTTTGGAGGATTGGAGGTCAAGATTTTCTAAGCCTATTTGAGGGTGAATTATTTCATTCTATTGGACACCCATGCAGATTTATGATATGTTTGTTAATACTTACCAAATCCTAGTTTGGGCCTAGTTACCCTAACAATGATGATCTAATTGAATTGATTATGTGAATATTCATTTTTAAACATCATTATATAGATGATTCATGCTAAACATTAAAGTCACACAATTGGTTTACCTATAATTAAACACCACCCAAGAAAGTTGTTGTTTTAATTTTAGGATCAATACCTACTTGAGGGTGGATTCTTATGTATCCCTATTAATGTAATATAAACCCATATAGTTTTATTCCACTTAATAGGAAACATTTCACCTTTAATGTTTTTTATAATAAATAATACACTTTTTTAAATGTCATGCGATAAGGATGACAATAAAAAATATTCTTAGCAATGGTTTTTGTGGGGAAAATGAATGGGTAACCATTTATAACTGGACTAGAATAGTATATATCCCAAAAATTATGAATTTTATAGATAAGGAATATCCCCATGTGATGTTGGATCCTATTGAGAATATAACTCAATGAGAGTAATGTGCTAGGACAAGAAAGGAATGTGTCCTCTAGGGTGGGGGAATGGTATTATAATGAATATATATTATGAAAGGAAGGTATATACATAATATGAAAAAAATGATAATATTTAAAGATGTGTAGGTGTATATCAATATGAGTGGTGGAAATAAATGTTCTCCGGAAGAGTATAGACAAATGTGGAAAACGTTGGAGATTGATGTTGTTGTGTTTTAACCCTAGGTATGAATCCTTTCTATCCAATTCAGATAAGATATACAACTAATCTAGTTCAAGTTACAAATTTTAAGGTGATGTGAAAAGTATTTTACCACACGATTCAATTACATGTGGTAAATATTTATTTCTGCAGTTTAATATCATGCAACTAAAACATTAACCCCATAGTTATAATTATTTTATGGGGATATATTTTTCATGAAAGTTGAGATAGTAGATAATTGTAATGGAGTTAAGCATATGAAAAAACTAGTAGAAGCTTCATTGGGGATATATTCATTTGAGTATAATCAAATATTGTTGTTGGGGATTGCACTATGGAAGGAGGACAATGACTGGATATACATTGTGAAATTTGTACGACTGACCCAAATCACAACACCCAGAAGATTCATGATTAGTGTGAAAAACAAATGATAATTAGGGATTAATTGTATTTCATGAGAGCATGAAATGGTATTTTAATGGGTTTTGTATATATCAGTTAACCAATGATGAGTCTTCTCTTTGAACTAGTGGATGAAGAATTAGATATAAAGGGAAGGAGTGATATGGAATCCTGTAATATAAATCACTCTATAAAGGATTCCCATTCTGGTCTGGCTCACAGGAAGGAGTATAAATCCACCATTGATTTGGGATAAAATAATATTGTGCCTCTATGATATGGATAATCATTTTGAAGGGAATCCACAATCATGGTTCCCTTATGGGTTCCACTTATCTTGGGAAATGACCCAAAGACTAATTTAATCAATTCAATCAATGATAGAATATATCCATATTGATATCCATACTCCAATCATGTTTTTTGGTGTATTATAGGGAGGTATTTATTGTGATATCTTTTAGATTTGGGATTCTTCAACCCATACTTGTAACTCAGAAAAGGGTTATGATACAGGAGAGTTTAGTTTTTCCATCCCTGTAAGGTTTGGGAATTCATGTATTGGAGATCCTCCATTTTGTATTTTTAAAATGAACTTTCTAAACTATTTAAATTCTATAGTTCATAGGTAAATTAAATTTCTATAATTAAATTTTAAAAGTATCAGTATAATTAACCTAGTAGAATAAATCCTAGTACATGAATAATTATCTTAGCAGTATGACCATTGATATAGTACAAGAAGAATACACATATTGCTATGAAATTTTCATATTACTAGTATAACTCACCTTTATTATCTATGAATTGCCCATGTACCATTGAAAGAGTCAGATATACTTTATGAAATGAATATTATGGGAGTTGAGAGTTACTATGTTGGGAGACAATATCAAGTGGTGTGGGATGCACTATTCACTGAAATAGATAATACAACATTCTCTTCTCCAACTAAGTCTCCCACTCTTTATCTATTTTCCTATTTTCTAAGGTAAAGGGTTATTTATAATCATAGGTAATTTATTTGAACATTGAAATGGGACAATTTTTTTTGGGTACATAACAGAACACTTTAGTGGTGGATGTAGTGAGATCACATGGTTTGATGGGATAGAAATCACATAGTCTCAATATATAGGAACATCAAGTGGACCATTGTGGCCTATATAAATGTATTATGTAGTAAAAAAGATCATTTTGTCTCCAATATGTGTGAAAAACTTTGTATTATATGTGCAAGAATCGTGAATTTCATCACTAGTGTGTACAAAAAAGTTGATTGCAAACTCATTTTGGCAAGATTTCCTGGTAATCATTTGTGTCCAACTAGTCTCCCATCCATGGTGTGTGTAATTAATTGAAAATTTGTGTCTTATCATTCACATATCCATGGAATCTACATAATGTTCTTAATTTCTACGCAATTATTCTTATAAATCATTGGTATTGTTTTTACTCGTTAAGAGGTTGCACAAGATGGATTTTGCTAAAATTGTGGCTATTCTAATGGTCAAAATTTTTATCCATTAGTCCAATTAGGTTAAAAAACAATAAAACCAAATCATAATATGTAAAATAAACCCGTATATTGTATGTATACACCAATTTATGTTGTTTTCTAGGTTCAAAAAATCCATAGAAGATCCCAAAACATTTCCTTTCAGCTTCATGGACCTTTTTCATTAGAAATTATGAAATTTGTAGCCTGATATTGGGAGGGGGTATTCCCCACCATGAAAATATAATGGAAAAATAATTTTTTAGGAATATCAATCCCCTAGTGTGTGATAAATCTTATAGCACATAGAGAGCTAATCAGCTTCTTCATTAGGTATGGAGATAGGTTTTTCCTCAAACTCCACTCGTGTTGTATGAGTGTATATTGAATAATAGATATTTTGTTAAATTTCATGGAGATGATTTATGTGTTCAACAAAAATTCCCTTTAAAACTATATTCATTTATAAAAAAGGGATATATTTATAAGATAAAAAGGAACTTTTTCATTTTACTTTCACATCTAGTGGGATTCTCGAGCTGACTCAGAAGTGGGATGACATGTTACAAAACATGGATATAATATCAATGATTTTTGGAACCAGGATAAGATTATCGACTAATAGAATTCAGGTTTTTTTGAAATTCATGTTTACATAGTAAAGATTTTTTATCATATTGGAAATGAAAAATAAAATGGTATGTCATAATCTTTCATTATTAATGGGAACAACAAAAATATTTTAACACGACGGGTATAAAATCCTATAGATTATTTGAGATGGTAAATTTTCTAAATCATTACCCAATGTTCATGAATTAGGGATGATAAAATGGTACATGTGAAAAAGTGATGATCCTTATCTATATTCAAATGGTGAGTTTTATTATGATGTTGTCAAGGAATACATTGATTAGGGGCCTTTCCTATCTTCATAAGATGATTATTGTTAACATAAAATTTGGTGGAATATATATGACTCTATTTTGGGGATAATATCCATACTCAATTATAAGTGTCCCCTGGAGTTGGATATGATCATCACTGTTAGAAAAGATCATCCACTAGAGATTTTTGTGATATGGTTATGGAAAACAATTATGGTTGAAGTTTTTTAAAAATTTAATTTTCTTTGAACAAAGTAAAATGTTATAGTTTATTTAGATTCTATATTTTGAATTTTTATGAAAATATATAGTTGACCATTATCATATAATGATCATAGATAATTGGATATGTACATATAGGCAATTATTGCCTTAGTAAATGCATGGGACAATACAATTTACCCAAATTCAATTCCCTATAAAACCTTCCTTGTTGTGTGTAAAAACATCAAAATATCTCTGAAGGAGATTCAATGGTTGTTGAGGCCAATTTACAGGTTTTGAAGAATAAATATTAGCACATGAGAATGAGTCAGAATGAGATGGTTGTTTCCCATTTTTATAAACTAAATTCTCTTATTGAAGTCATTAATGGAATTCATATGGATCTCAAAGATAATAAAATTTGGAAGATAATCATGAGAATACACTCTCCTTACCTCAATGAAAATTATTTTATTCTATAACAATAAACCCCAAAGGGGATATATTTGGATATCTTGGATATAATATTCACTGTACATTAGATCATAAATAATGAAAACAAGTATTATATCAAATTACTAAGATGATGTAATTATATTTTACTAGACATAGAAGAGGGGATTACTATTTAATGGTATGTTTCCAATTTCTTAATTCAAATGTGGGAAAGTGGTAAATGTTGTTCATAGATAACCAATGGAATTTATAAAGAATTATAAATATTATTTGTTGGGAAAGAAAATTGTTTTTAAGAAGAAACATTTTCTCTCATAATAAAATTTAAACTATAATTAAAGTGAAGACGAAGACACTCAAAATTTTAGTGATCTTAATAAATATTCACTAATATACATTGCATGAGAAAATTATTATTATGTTAAAAATTATATTGATAGAAAATTTGTTCTTTAGGTTGGACTTGAGAAATAACTTAATGAAATTTATGATTGGAGGGACAATAAAAAGAAGGCTAGTGTTGTTTTTCATGACCCAAAACTCTATATATATCAACAAGATTAAGATAATATGAAACTATGATTTTAAATTAGAAATATTAAATCTGTTAATTTAGGAAGATCAAATAAATTAATTGAGGTGAAACTTAAAAATGATGTGTAAGATCAAATAATTAATGAGTTATATAACTTTTTAAAACATGAAGCTCTTAAAATTGAAGAGAAATAACAAGAAGTTATGAAATAGAATATATGTTCCTGGATCAAGAGATGATTCATAGACCTGGTATGGAACCAAGTAGACCAATTAATGTTTCCCAAGATAAGGAAGTAAAGTTTCCTGATGAATTAAATGGGGAATATATTCCCATTACTTGAGAACAATTATTCATTGAAAACGTAAAATTAGTTATGGAACATGATAACATACAATGTACACCCATACTTGGTTTTACACCTCTTAAAACTATAAATTGGAGGAAATTGGTTCTTCAAAACACTCAAAAATGTAATTTATGTATAGTCAATCCTAATAATAAGATACCTAGACTCAGAGGATTCTATATTGGAAAGCTGGGACACATCCAATATGTGCATTGCAATTCTAGGAGATATCTTTGAGAATAAGAGTAACAAAATATACATACGAATAACTTTTATATTTTCTTATTCACTAAAATTATATTGTTTTTTTATAAGGATTTCAGAATAAATATATTTATTTCACTTCAAGAGAAAAGTATATGGTTCCAAGTGAATACTGGATGTTTGGAAATTATTTTTTGGAATCTTCATATAAAAAATTAAATGATCAATATAGATTCTCACTTAATTAATATGTAGATGAATAATTGGATGCAGAGGAAAATAAAATTTTTCCACCATCAATAGATGTGTAAAAGAAATCATGGGTGAATAAAAAAAGTATTAGAAGGCCAATATAGTGAATATTTTTTCTTGAGAAAAATAAAAAATAAATATTTTGGATTTTTGATAGTGTATAAACATGTTACATGACTAGAAACTAATATCTCACAATGGGATTCAAATATGATAAATGTGATGTTGTGTATTTTGGAAATTATCAGTGTATCTAAATCATTGTATCCAAGAAAGATTATGTTCACATCAAAGATATCAGGTGAGAAAATGTTAACTTGGTTAAAGGCCTCATCCCTAATATTCATAATGTTTGTCAATTATGATACTCAAGGATTATTTTGGAGTTAAAAAAATGTTTTACATATCAATAGAAGGGCATGGTTTAGTTATTATATAAGGAAGTAAAAGAAAATGAACCATTATGTTGTTAGGGAATATAATTTGATTATGATTTCCAACAAAGATGAAATCCAGATTTGGAAAAATGACTTGATCACTTAAACGAATAATTCATGTAAAATCTATTAAATTCTTACACTACTTGAGACATCAAAAAGCATATATATGAATACACTCATACAATAAATTCTCGAAAAAAGGGGAAGATTATTCGAAAGACTTATAAGGAAAAGTAGTGGATGTCAGTAAGAATTTTTGAGCCCAGACTTATGGATATTTGTGGGTAAATTTCAGCCAAATCCATGGATGAAGAAAACATTTTGTCTTGATTACAGAAGATTTTGATATAATGGTGTGGATTATATATATAGCTCAAAAATATGAAGTATTTAGGAGTATCAATTGATATATTATTCTGGATGACAATATTATGGGTGTAAAAATCAAAAGTTTTATAACAAAAATGGTATGTAATTTACAAACACCCATATACAAGAATATAGTGAAGAAAATGAGATTTAGAACAATCCTTCAGTAGTCATAAATCCTTAATAAATAAAATTAATTGAATAATGGAATTGCATCCTAAAAAATATGGCGAAGACTACTAATATTGACAAAGGCTAATTAGAGAAAATTGGATTGAGGAATTGTAAAAATAATTATACAACTCAAATATAGAATTATTATATCTCAATAAAGTTAAACCACCTTATAAAATATTTTATTGAATGAAACCTACACATAAATACATTAGGGTGTTTTAAATTAAGTGTTTCATTCTCAAAAAAGAAAAGAAAATAATATTTTAATTTTGTGGTCATAAAGGAATATTTCAAGGATACTCCTAAAATTGTATAGTGTAAAGATGATTAAATATAGTTCATAGAAAATTTATTGAATGTAAAAATGTTATTTAAATTTAAAATGAGTATATGATAATGACACTTGAACAAAACACAAATTCTGGTGATTTTTATTTTCATGAAAACTATTCATTTTTTGATGTTTAAAGAGATGAAGAAATGTATAACTCAAGGGGAGTTCGAAGGGGTATCTATAAATATTTTAAAATATATAATGAAGAAGAAAGTACTATTAAAATTATAGGTTTAAGAAGAAAATTGACCAGGGATGAAATTATTGAAAACCACACTACTGGTGATCGAACAACTCCCATCCAAATAATAAGGATAAAGGCACGGTAGTATGTGTCTTTTTCATCAACGGTGAAACATAAATATTTTAATGAATCAAATAATGGTGGTTGTTAGGTAAAATATATGTGTGAGTAGATTGACTAACTAGATTATAACAAATCATGGGATTTTATACTAAGTCCATATGATAAGAACATCATTGGGACAAAATGGGTGTTCTGAAATAAAATAAATGAATATGGTAATTTTTTATGTACAAAAAAATAAATATTTTTATAGGGTAATTCCAAATTTATGGTGTTTTGGTGGATGAAAAATTCATAATAGTGGAATGAAATGAAACGATAAGATTATTATCATACATGGTAGTAAATAAGGGATCAAGGTGTTCCAAATAGATGTAAAATATGATTTTCTTAATGGGTTTCATGAAAAATTGGTTTACAATGTGTAAAAAAATGGTTTCATCATTGATAATGTTGAAAATAAAGTATTCTGGTCGAATAATTCCTTTTATTTTCTAAAGCAATCACCGAGAACATAATAATCTCATATCAATATCTGAAGAACCTTGGTTTCCAAAGGGTATTGGTTAATAACAAAAACTACATAAAGAAAAAAAGGTGAAGTGGATGATGGTTCTTGTATATGTGGTTGATATTATCTAATGAGGCTTAGATGACTTATAATGCACAAAATTTTCATATCATTTTTGGTGTAGATTTGAGATGTCACTTATTGGTGAATTGCCATGTTTCATTCTATTACAACTGATTCAAATAATGGTTAGGAACTTCATATCTCAAAAAAATATACAAAGGAAGAGATGCAAAAGTTTAAGATAGATAATTTATGACTGATGAGATACCTTACTGTTCCCTAAATAAAATTATCAATAGATAAGGTAGGTATAAATGTTGATTCCACACATTAATGAAAAATGATTATACATTTACTCTACTTGACTACCAGCCAACCTGGTATAGTGTTTCCATCATGTCATCCCACACGATATATATGTTTTACCAAATAAATAATGATTATACATGTGAAATGAATACATCACTATATGAATCATATGGAGGAATATGGGAAGTTTTTTAACAGGAATTCATAGTATCAAGTTTAGTGATATTTCCATCTGGATTGGGTAATGTTGGTTTATGATTGAAAATAAATTTTAGGTGGTTATTTTTTGTTCCATAATTATTTAATTTAATGATTAATTATGAACCATGATTATATCTCATTAAGCACCATAGAGGATAAATATGTTTATATAACTCAAGTGTTCACAAAATCTTTTTTTTTTGAAAGAAAAATTTGAAAATGATGGATTTGAAATAGGATCACCGATTTTAATAATGTGTGAAATCTTTAGATCTAAAAACCTTTGAAAAAATCCCATACATCATTCAAACTAAAGAACGCAGAGATTAATAATAATTTCATAAAAGATGAGTTTGAACAACTTTTGGAAAAATTTTATTATTTTTCAAATCAAGAGAAAATTTTGGATATAATGACAATGAATTTACCAAATGTTTCATTTTAAAAGAATTTTATTTCTCATGGATTTGGACTGAATCCATCAACCTAGGTGGAACTGGAATATTCACCACCCCATCTTTTTTATTTTCTCTTTGGAGGATGGTGCGTCGCTTTTTTATATTTATTTATGGTATTTATAACCGTCTATAATAACATTTTAAAGAAGTGTACTCATTGGGTTCATTAGAAAAGGGGATTTATATTGAAGAATAATTCTTAAAGGTATGTTTTAAATGGTTAGAGTGTTTCATGCGGAATTAAGGTGAACATTTCATGGATGGAGTTTTGATGTTCATAGAATTAATGTATCTTAAAATTGGGAGAAATATATTTAAGAAGAATCCATGAAAGTATATTTGGAAGGGTGATATAGTTTAATGTTAAATTACTTGGATAAGTGATAGATAGAGTGTTATGATCATTGATTCAAGGTATGTGCACTTGAAATTTTTTCTATTCATATATTTATTCTTTCATTTAGAATGGAACATGTTTTCTTACATTTGGTGATTAGTGAATCATTGATGCATGAATTTGATATTTGAAAATTGATGATATTTTAATTTTTTTGGGTATTTGCATGTTGTTGTGTTTGTATGTTTTCACCAAACCCAAAGGGATATATTTTTCTGAAAAATCCAACATGGAGAATTTTTTGGTTCTATTTTTTCTAAAATAAGATGGATGATATTTTTCGTGAAGTTGAAACAATTTTAAAAGTATATTATTTGATTTTATTTTCCACCATGACTTCCACAACACCAGGTAGAACTACTCTTTATTGAGTTCTCAATGGTTATGTCTTGATTTGGTGATCATAATTTATGTATGATGCATCTTTATATGGGAAATATCTTGTAAAAATAGGAAAATATAAATGAAACACATCATTTGACTGGGTGTGGTGGGTTGGGTATTTATCTATGAAATATGTTGAGTCAAGTTATAGTCTTGCAAGAATTGGAATTAATCTATGGAATATAGGAAGTTTTTCTAAAACTATGGATATAGGACTAATGGATTGTGAATCCATCTATGAAACATGGGGATTCATGATAAAACTATGTCTAGGTATCTTGGTGGTCATGATTAAGAGTATGTCTTGTAGTGAAAAATGGTCTAGAGAAGAAGTATATAAGTTTGTTACTCAGTGTGTTAAGGAAATTTCAAAGGATATATCACCATGTCGTGTTGCAATACATTTTTGCATTTTATTTGAAAAATCTAGAAAATATGCATTATGAAAATTATTGTTCTTATAGTATTTGGAAGGATCAATTGACTACACATTTTTGGAAGGTTTTGAGATCCTTAAACTCCATACATTCAATTGAATGATGAAATTACCATCAATGAGTTAACATTAAAGGGAATCTATTTTGGGGCTCAAGGAATCACAGAATATAGATGTAGAGTGATGACGAATTACATTTATCTCATGGAAAATAAATGTTAATGAACATATTGATATGAGTGTTCTAAAATCACAATATACGTTTGAAAAAAATGTGCTGAAAACGATACCATTTATGGTGAATATTCCTATCATCATTATTTAACAATGAAAATTTCATCATGAGGATCAGTGAGCTCTCTCGTGTAGGAGAGTAGTATTCTTTCCATAATGTGTGGTAGTGACCCAATAGGGTTGGGATGGCTTCTCAAAATTCTAAATTATTGACCCATTGAGGACTTATTATGATTGATTCATAGGAAAAATGTTCGTCATGCTCCTTGGGTGTATCCCACAATGGTTGAACCATGTAAAATCAAATGTTTCATTTAAAACTTTATTCTCTATAGAGATAAATAAAGGAACATATTGACATGTTACTTAACGTGAGAGAAAATTATCACAATTAAGGATCCTAATTAAAATATTGATTAATGCCCACCCAAATCATTGAATGTTACTTGATAAAGGACCAACATGTACTGATTACCATAGAATACATAGGGGGACTCAAGAAATATGAATATAATGAAGTTGAATGTGAATAGGGAATTCAAGGAGGGTTCTAATACACTAGTAGTATTATCATAATTTTTTCAGAACATTATCTTGGTTAAGAAATAAGAAATTCAGTTTATCTAGTTTATTCATAATCTATGAGAGTCCAACAAGAATAAATCAACATTTTATAAGACCATATGGTGTGACCAAAATTATTTACACATTATTCATTTATTATCTAACTATCTAACAGTAATCATATATGGGATACTTATTGAGTGGATACTTTAATTTTTACCAGACCTCCCATTACTAGATTGGACAGAAAATGATTTCATGTATATTTCACATGAATTTTACGATCATGTGGTTAGAAGCATTAAAGGAAATGTTATTTGGTCATATATCATTGAACTAATGTTATGATTTAGAGGTCATATAAATTTTACCTACAGTGAATGTCATGTAGAAATGTAACAGTTTAATCAAAGATCAGGAGTCAATGAAAACTCACCAACTTTTAAAGAAGGTATAATGATGTTGATGATGTAAATTGAAATTCAAGGTTCATGGATAAAGAATAATGACATGTGATGGGTATATATGGGATTACCACTATCCAAGTTTTAATGATAGGTTTCTCTATATTGTTTTCATTGCATACAGAAATTAGAGATCTTTCCCCTTAGGGAAAGATTTTTCTTGTTGACATTCCATAATTGGGGCTCATATGTCGATCAATATATTGTAATGTATATATATAATCAACCACTAGTGTACCTTGGAGTTATATATGATTGTCACTGATAACCATGAAATATTTATAACATTCCAATAAACATAAGAAACAATGTTTGACTTGTGGAATATGGGTTTTTCAACAGAGACACATGAGGCACTCTAGATCCGATATTGTGTGGTCCTAGTTGTTGTGTGTCATTGGATATAATTTAAGGTGGATGGAGATATATTTCTATCTATAAAAAATATATGCTCTATATATCACTATATGTATTGATTTAACAAGAATCCTGCCACAAGTCATTGTTGAGACATGGGGGAATTATCATGGTACATGTTTATTGATAAAGGATCATATAACAAAAAACATATATTGAAGAAACTAACATGTAATAGGAGAGGAATAAAAATATATTTTGGATATATCCCTTGATGGTATGATACCATAACTAATAATGATCATATCAAATCATTTGAAAAAGTTGGAGCTCAAGGATGGGCCCAAGGTAAATAATCTAGATGTCACCAGGTTTCCCACAAGTGTGAGAATCAATCCATAAATAGTTATTAATAATTTTGATGACCCCAACATATAAATATATCATATGTTGGAGTGGTATTATTATAATAAAATTTATGTTCCTACTTCCTAGACTTATGCCACACACCTTAACATCATGTGATAAGGTTATGGTTCTCTTTCTTTTAGAGCTGGTACTTCTCAATCATGATTCCTGGAAATATCTAAGAGAATCTCTATGATCATATGTTTCATTTTTTTCTGGGAAATGAGAGTTTAACAGGGGGAAACCATTTTTCTTTAGAATACAAAATTATTTAGAAACTAAAAATCTAGTGGAAACTATGATTTTCAATCCATAAATAGAGGCTTTTTAAATGAATGTTTTTTTCATTACTAAATATTTAAATATAATGATAGAGGTAACATGAAAAACTACCTAGTGTTATGATATGGTTTATCTTAATCGGTTTAAGGCCTTTTTTATGCTCCCAATTTTAAAAATGTTGTGACCAGTATATGAGAATATTTTTTCACAATTCAATGTTTCTGGAACCTTTTTTAAAAACAATGAGATTTTGTATCCGGGAGAATGCATCTCTATCAAAAGTAAATGACCCTATATGTGACATCCTAGGTAAATAAAGAATATAACATTTTCATATTTATTAATATTTCGGAATTAAATATTAATTTTACATTAATGAATATTCTATGTTAGATGGCGTACCCGATACGCAATAATGGGTTTCTTTGAAATCTTACATTACACACAATGTTGGGTCAAACTGTAAAATAATAATATAATATTATTTTAAATGGTAGTTAACACCTAGCCATTATATTGTAAAGAATGTACATAACTACCTGAAATATGAATATAAATGTTTTTTAAATGTTTTTACATTTATCTAATAAATGTGAGAGGCTTAAAATAAGAAATAATCCAATGTTAAGCATAAATACTCAAATATTCATTAAAAGTTCGATTTACATCCTTTTGAAGGCGAACCCTATTTAAATATATTATTGGTCACTTTTATATGATCTATTTGACAGAATAAAATTCTTATTTAGAATCAGGACATCAAAATTTACTTTGGGTATATTTTTTGTATTTTTCTGATAAAATTCATTTCATGATGAATAGTGAAAAATACTATATTATAATTCAAAACTACCTTTTAATATAATTTATTTAAACTATTAGATTATTTTTTTAATTAGTTTTAATGTATAATTAGATTATATTTTTTCCATTTAATCTAATTTTGGTCATTGTAAGTAATTTCACTTTGAAATTGGACATAAATATGTGTCAATCTTTTGATAGTTATTATTTCTTAAAAACCCGCTTTTTGTTTTGATAGAAGAAATTAATATTAAATTAATTTAAGCCACTTCAGTGTTTTGAATTTGAAAAAATGGATTCCATATTTTTAATTAGGATGTCCAAATTTTCTAAATATGTATCTTTTATTTTTAGACATTATTAATATTTACTCCAGTAAAACGTTATTTACCATGGTTAAAGGGTAAATCTGGTAAATATGGGTAACAAAATATTATTATAATAATATTAAATTACCCTAACATGTGTTCTAATCCTATTTTTAGATACATTTCCGACCATGGGAATCATTGGGTCAATTTGGGGACCCCATGGAGCCACATGGTAGTGATAATGACACTTTATATTAATTAATTTAAAGTAAAGACCCAAATTACATAAACATATATCTTTTAGTAAATCAATTTTTACGTGGGGTTATATAAGTTATCTATTCTACTATAAATATTCATTGGAAATATTAAACGATTTACTACATCATGAAGTTTTTTTAAATTTTTCGACAGCACATAAATAAAAATAATAATGCAATGTTTACCTCGTTAATAAATGATTTAGATAAATAAGATTATAAAGATTAAAAAAATATCAAAAACCTATCCAATTCATATTGGATATTTTTATTTCTAACATGAAACATCTTATCTTAGACGTTAATAATATTTTGACCTTTATAAACCGAAAATAATTATATAAAAAAATAATATTCTTAAACATTCTTAAAGAGCCCCTCCTCCCACTTAGAAAAAGCGGTCACTTAAAACCAATTACTCACACTTATGATTCCCCTTTTCTCATCCAAAATTTTCCCAATTAATCTCCCTACATCTCTCTACTCCTCCTAGAAGACTTCCCCTAGGTAGAAGTCAATTCAATTAAACATTTTGGTTCAAACCAAAGGGAGATACGGGATTTAAAGTTAACATATTCTCTTAAGTACTTTGGTTATATTTTACTTCTCAGACTCCCTAAACAATTTTTATTAATTAAATTTATAACAACACAAGTATCCTAAATATACTATGTTTCTTATGATAAAAATTATAAATACACTTACATACACCTATATCTTGGGGGTAAATAACATGTTGTTTCTGTGGATGGTGAACTACTGCCTCACAAAACGATGATTGTTCAATCTTCTCCTACCACCTCTTATGGTGGAAAATAATATTGAACTATATTTATATGTGATATATATTATATTTATATTGTTTTTATAATTCTGAATTTTTCATTTATATAATACCTTTATGGTTTCCATAGTGGGTAAATACGATAATTTCATTTGAGAAAGTGCGGACTACCGCCCCCTCAAAGTGATATGACTCTTTAATGACATAAGTGGAACATTTAAAGGATGGATATAATTATATTATATATGATATTATACTGGAATAATAATATACCTATTTATCATTATGTTTTTATTCCATTAAATATGAAATAGAAATGAATGTTGCATTCATGTGTATGTATGGCTTATAATCTCCATGAATGGTGCATTTCATTTCTTGTCTCCAAATGTTATGTACTATTATTAATAAATATATATATATATATATATAGGATATATATGATATATATTATATCAAAATCATGAATATCATTTTGGAGATAATGGAATTATGACCACAAGGTCAATTTATAATTATAACAAGTTTTTTTAACTCATGTTCCGAACATCGACAAAATGTACAATATGAACTAAAATAATTAACTAATTGATATAGAAAGGTAATAATTGATATAAAAGGAATAATAAAATTGAGAAAGGTTCTTCTGAAAGTATAAATTAACTTTATTGTATTATTCAGAAGATTAAATAATAATCGAGTCATGTCGGACATGAGGTAACATGCTTCATCTCAATATCCTTTAATTGAGGCATATTTTGTTTTATACACAACATTATTTTATAGGGTGTATAAACATATTTTAATTTTCATTCCATTTTAAAGGGAATATTTTTCTGTGATTTGTTTTACTAAACAACAAAAAAGATTGTTTATTTTAATGTAAGTGGTAACCATAACCTTTTCTGTCGCCATGAGTATTATTTGATCTATGGCTTCCTTAACAAGTCGTAATGTTTTTAAAATGAAAATAAATACCATATACTCTTTTACGTATTTTGGTATCGAAAATAGTTTTGATTATCAATTTATTATTTCAATATATTTAAATGATACAATGTGATTGAAATGTGGAAATGTTGTCTTTCTTTTATGTTTATTTTATGGGTTTTGAATGGGTTATGGTTCTTTATAATTGCTTACATATACGGGTAGTTCCATGATAAACCTAGGGAAGGTGATCCCATGAAATCTCTCCAACGCACTGGGTAGCGTGACAAAGGTAAAAATGAAGGTTTCCCCTTAGAGTTTTAGTGAATATATTGTGACGGTTATTCCAAATGTAAGTCTCTATGTAGCTATGAAATCCAAAACGTATGAATGTTACGGATGCCACAACTTACCATCTATGATTTATGATTTCTATGTGTTATTCGTAAATATTATGATTTCAGGATGTATGAGCTTATTCTTGGTATGTATTTATGGACTAATGTTATCTTTCTTTGTCTTATAAACCTTAATGATATTTTTATGCTCATCCCATGTTTTTTATTGAAATATTCTTCGCAGGACATAAAGATGAATAGGGTCAAGGATGGGATCAAGGAAAAGTCATGTATTCTAAAACATGGAACTAGACATGACTCTTTTTATATGAGTTTTAGTTTATGAAAAAATTGAAACAGAGTAGAATTGTGTACTTTATAATTTCTGAGATGTAATATAATAGTTATGGACTAATTCTCTAAAACTATAAACCTAAAAAAATCTCAATTTGAATTATTCATTTAATTCAAGATTATGTAATGTTTTAAGGTCAAGTCCTTATAGTTGGTATCAAAGGATAGTTTAGACAACTTAAGGAGTTATAATATTGTTAAATTAATATACCTAAACTATTTTTAGTTTATGATATGACTGAAATGATATAGCATTTAAAGATGGCCATGTTTCCTCGCCTAATATATTTCTGTGTTCAGAATGGTTTTCTACAGAGGAATGAGGGTAGCTATGATGGGATGACATCAAGAGGAAGACAACCTTCCAAATAATCAACCTGAGATGATCAAAATTGGAACTGAATAGTTTTTTGTAGTGATGGCTGAGTTGACTCAGGGTATAAATGGTGGTGGTATCCATGCACGGGATCATCCAGATCAACCACAAAGAAACATGTCAATAGTGGAGCATTTCATGAGGCAACATCCCCCATCATTTAGAGGATCATCTGATCATGTGCTAGATGAAGGGTGGATTAAAGAACTAGAGAATATTTTTTATGTCATGGGGTGTTTAAAACATCAAAAGGTTAGTCTTTTTGTTTACTATTTTGAAGGTGAAGCTGATGAGTGGTGTTTGATGGTGAAAAATATTAGGGATAGTGAGTAGATTTATGCTCTTGATTGGGTTGAATTCAAAGGAATGTTTCTTAAGAAATATTTTCTTAAGGTGGTTCATCTTAGTATGGAAAAAATTCCTCGAATTGAGGAAGGAGGTTGACTTAGTGGATTCTAATGAAGAAACATTCACTCTACTGGAAAGGTATGTACCAAATTTCATACGATATCTTGATAGTAAAATCAATCATCTTTACTCAGGATTAAAGCCAAATTATCAAAGGACTTAATCTTCTTGTGTGTTCAAAAGTTGTGAAAAACATATTCAATGTGCAGATAATGTGGAAATGGAGTTTTCTAATGATCAGGTGTTCTTTTCAAACAATAGAATAAGAGGTCATGGTGGCAGACGAAAGGGAATAACTCTTCAAAATAAGTCGGATGGTAAGAAAACTAAGTTTACAGTTTGTGAAAATTATGGTAAAAAGAATGTTGGGGAATTTCTTTTGATTTCTGGTAAGTTCTACCGATGTGGTAAAATTGAACATAAGTCTCGTAATTGCATTGAAAATTATCAGGGTAATGGTAAGAAAAAAATTTGATTTACAGTCAGTAAAATGTTTTCTGTGCAATGAAATGAGTCTTTATGAAAATGAGTGTCCAACTAAGAACTTAACTGAGGGAAATCATCTAGAATACAATCAAAAAGGGGTGGTGAAATCATTTTCCACTACTTCATAAGACGTTGGTCCATCAAATGATGTAAAATCAGGTACACTGTTTGTTTTTTCAGATTATGCCAATGTGTTTTTGATTCAAGGTCGACACTTTCATTCATTTATAAGGATTTTTCAAGTAAATTGGAAATTCCATCTGAAGATAAGAATCATGAACTTATGGTAAAAACACCTGGAGGAAATGTTGAGATAAAAATAAAACATATGAACCTTCCTATACTTTTATAATGAAAAAATCTACTAGAAAACCATATTGTTTTCCTCCAGTGTAGTTTAATGTTATTTTGGGTATGGATTGGATTTCCATTTATCATGATATGATTGACTACAGTGCTAAAGAGGTTTATTTTCATAATGATTTTCAGTTTTTCTAGAAGAATGAACGCTTAATTTTGATAATATAACAAGAAGTTGAGAAACTAGTAAAATATGGAAATTAATGTTACCTTGTATATATTGTTGAAAACAATGGAACTGTTCAGATTAATAATTTGCCTGTGGTAAATGAGTATCCTTATGTTTTTCATGATGAGTTGTCTGATATAATACCTTATCATGAAGCTGAATTAATTGTTGAATTAATTCCTGATGCTAATCCAATTTCAAAACCCCCTTATCTAATGGCTCAAATTGATCTTTTAAAGTTAAAGAATCAATTACAGGAGTCATTAGATAAAGGTTTCATTTGAACTAGCACATCACCATGGGATGCTATTGTCTTGTTTTTTAAAAAGAAAGATGGTTCGAGGAAACTTTTCATTAATTTTTGATCATTGAATAACATCACTCTTAAGAACAAGTATCATTTACCTCATATCGATTATTTTTTTGATCAGCTCCAGAGAGATCAATATTTTTCGAAGATTTATTTTAGGTCGGGATACCATCAGTTGAAAGTAAATGAAGTAGACATTCTCAAGACCATGCTTCTTACTACATATGGCCATTATGAATTTGTAGTTATGCTCTTTGGGTTAACCAATGCACCTGCTATATTCATGAATCTTATGAATATAATTTTTTGTGAGTTTATGGATAAGTATGTGGTTGTGTTCATTGATGATATTTTAGTTTATTCTAAAATTAAAGTGAAGAAGAAAATTCATTTATGGGTTGTCTTGAAAACCATAAAATAAAATAAAATGCATGGAAAATTCATCAAGAGTGAGTTTTAGTTACAACAAATTTCTTTCCTTGGTCACATTATTTCAAAAAATGGCATAACTATTGATCCTTCCAAAAAAACATTGTTGAAGAATGGCCAATACCCACTAATATAACTGAGATTCATAGTTTACTGGGATTAGAGTGATATTGCTGGAGGTTTTTAAAAAAAAATTCACATTTATCAATCCCACCAACTAAGTTAACTTGAAAATGTGTTATGTTCATCTGGACAAAACAATGTGATGACTGTTTTTAGGAATTGAAAAGAAGATTGGGTAATGCTCTAGTTTCAGAACTGCCTTCCAGAAATGGTGAGTTTATTATCTACAATGATGCTTCTTTTAAAGGACATAGGTGTGTCCTAATAAAAAATGATCAGGTAATTTTTTATACTTCACTTTAGCTAAAACCTTATGAATTGGATTACCCTACACATGATTTAGAATGAGCTGTTATTTTTTTTCTTTAAAAATTTGGAGGCATCATTTTTATGGATTAAAATGTACAATATATATTGGCCACACAAATTTGAATTATATATTCACTCAGAATGAATTAAACATGAGATATAGGAGATGGTTGGAATTAATCAAGGATTATGATTGAACAATTCATTACCATCCATGAAAATAAAATAATGTGGATAACTCTTTGAGTTGAAAAAGTATTGCTTCATTAACCATGATACATTTGGAATGAGATCCTTTGGTTTTTTGATTTCACGAAATTTGGAATAAAATTTGTTGGTGCAGGAAAATACTCTGTTTTGTTTTAGGTGTCGGTGAAATCATCTCTATCAGACAGAATTAAGAAAGCATAGAAGGAAGACAATGAGTTGCATGAAAAGGTATAGTTGTCTTTGAAGGGTAAGTTGCCTGATTTTAACATTGATAATGATTGTGTTTTGAGCTTTTTGAAGAGATTATGTGTGCCTTGTGATTCACAATTGAAGAATGAGTTGTTATGTGAAGCTCGTAGTTCTCCGTTTTGAGTTCATCATATCAGTACTACGATGTACAGATATCTTCCAGAGTATTACATTTAAGATGGAATGAAAAGTGATATTATTGATTTTAATATGAAATGTTTGAATTCTCAACCAGTTAAAGCAGTGTGGCAGTTATATAAATGGATGCTTCAGTCCTTACTGGTGCCAGAGTGGAAACAGGAAAATATATCCATGGACTTCGTTGTGGGGTTACCAAAGACATCTCGAAGTAATAATGCAATATAGGTTATTGTTGATCGATTGACTAAATCTTCTCATTTCCTTCCTATTTGAGATACTTTTACTCTAGATCAACATTCTCGCTTGTATGTTAAAGAGATAATCAAGTTGCATTGTTTTCCCCCTCCCTAATATATCTGATCATGTTCCTAGGTTTACTCCTAACTTTGGGAAAGGCCTTCAAAAGTTGTTGGATGTTAAATTAAATTTTTTTATAGTTTTTCACCTCAATCGGATGAGCAAGAAGAATGAACAATTCAGACCTCGGAGGATATATTACGTTCTTTCTCGATGGATTACCAGGGAAGTTGGGACCAACATCTTTCTTTGGTGGAATTTTCTTATAGTAACAGTTTTTATTCGAGTATACAGATGGATCCATTTGAGACATTATATGGGAAAAGGTGTCAAAATCCATCTTTCTGGGATGAAGTAGGTGAAAGAATGTTTATGGGACTAGAATTGGTAGAAGAGATTGCAAAAAAATATCAATTGATTCAAAAGCAGGTGAGAATAGATCAGAGTATGCAGAAAAGTTATGTAGAAAACCGAAGTAAGGATCCTTCTTTTGAGGAAGGTGATCATGTCTCTATCAAAGTTTCTCCATGGAAAAGTGTGATATATATTGTCAAGAAGGGAAAGTTGAGTCCAAGGTTCGTTGGACCTTATGAAATCCTAGATGAATTTGGACTAGTTGCATACAAAGTGGCTTTACCTCCAAGTTTATCCTAGGTACACAGTTTTTTCTTGTTTAAATGTTGAGAAAGTATATGTCATATCCATCTCATGTTTTGAGCCCAGAGGTAGTTCAGTTGGAAGAGAATCTATCTTATGAGGAACAACCAGTCCATATTCATAAACAAAGAGAGAAAGTGTTGCGGAATAAGGTAATTAACTAGTTAAAGGTTTTGTGGAAAACCCATATGATTGAAGAGGCAATGTGGGAATTTGAAAATGCTATGAGGGATAAATACCCCCACATATTTGATAAGTTAATAGAATTGTGCGGACACAATTCCCAAAAGGGGGATGGATGTAACATCCCAGGTAAATAAAGAATATAAAATTTTCATATTTATAAATATTTATGAATTAAATATTAATTTTACTTTAAAATAGATTCTATGTTCGATGGTGTACCCGATACGCAACAATGGTTTTCTTTGAAATCATATGATGCACACGATGTTGGGTCACACTGAAAAATAATAATATAATATTATTTTAAAATATAGTTAACACCATGCCATTGTATTGGCGGGAATGGAAATAAATAATTAAAATATGAATATAGAAGTTTTGTTAATTGTTTTTACATTTATCCAATAAATTTTAGTGGGTTAAAATAAGAAAGAATTTGATTTTAAGCATAAATACTCTAACATTCCTTAAAGGCCTATTTATCACCTTTTGATGACAAACCCTCTTTAAATCTAGTTTGTTAACTTTTACATGTTCTATTTTACAAAATAAAATTCTTATTTAGAATTAGGACATAAAAATTTACTTTGGGTATATTTTTTGTATTTTTATGATAAAATTCATTTCTGAATGAATAGGGAAAAATATTGTATTTTAATTCAAAATTGCCTTTTAATATACCTTATTTATATTGCTAGATTATCTTACTAATTTATTTTAAAGTATAATTATATTATATTATTACCATTTAATCCTTTTTTGTCATTTCAAGTAATTTCACTTTGAAATTGGATATAAATAAGTGTCAATCTTTTGATAGTTATTATTTTTTAAAAACACTCTTTTTATTTTGATAGTGGGAATTAATTTTAAACTAATTTCTACCACTTATATGTTTTTAATTTGGAAAAATTTATGCCATATTTGGAATTAGGATGTCCAAATTTTGTAAATAGGTAAATTTTATTTTTAGAAATTTTGAATATTTACATCAGTAAAAATTTTGTTTACCATGGTTAAATGGTTAATCTGGTACATAAGGGTAACAAAATATTAATATAATTATATTAAATTACCCTAACATGTGTCCTAATACAATTTGTTAGTACATGTCTGACCATGGGCATCCTTGGATATATTCTGGAACCCCATGGATCCACATGGGAGTGATAATGACACTTTATATTAAATAATTTAAAGAAAAGATAAAAATGACATATACATTTATATTTTAGTAAATAAATTTTTAGATGGGGTTATATATGTTATCTCTTCCAATATATATATTCATTTGAAAGTTAAAATGACTTCAAACATCATGATATTTTTTTTAATATTTTTAGACATCAAATAAATAAAAAAAATTATAACACAATAATGATACAGTGTTTACGTCATTAATAAATGATTTAGATAAATATGATTATAGATATTAAAATATATATATATAACCTATCAAATTATTATTAGATGTTTTTATTTCTAACATGAGCCATATTATATTAGACATTAATAATTTTTGGACTTTTAGAAACCGAAAATCAATATATAATAAAATAATATTTTCAAACATTCCTAAAGAGCCCCTCCTCCCCCTTATAAAAAGCTCTAACGTATAACCCATTCCTCAAAGTTCTAAAGCCCCTTGGATCATCCAAACTCTGAAAAATTAATCTACATACATCCCTATCCTCCTCCTAGAACCCTTCCCCTAGGTATAAAGAAATTCAATTAAACCTTATAGTTCAAACCAAAGGGAGATACTCGATTTAAAGGTAATGTCTTCTCTTAAGTTCTTTTTTTTTATTTTACTTCTCCAACCCCATAAAATATTTTTATTCAATTATTTTATAACAAAAACAGTATCCTCAATATACTATGTTGTTGTTATGATAATTATTTGATCTAATTTTACACACACCTCCATCTAATGGGTAAATAACAAACTGTTTCAGTGGACGATGAACTACTCTGCCTCACGAAACGATGATTATGCAATCTTCTCCTATAACCTCTTATAGATTTGGTTAAGATATAACTGCATTTATATGTGATATATATTATATTTATATTGTTTCTATTATTCTGTATTTTTCATTTATATAATACCTTTGTGGTTTTCATAGTGAGTAAATACAATAATTGTATTTGAGGAAGTGCGGACTACCACCCCCTCAAAGTGTTATGACTCGTTCATGCCATACGTGGAACGTATAAAGGATGGAGTTAATGAAATTATATATGATATTATACTGGAATTATAATATATTTATTTTTTATTTCACTTTTATTCCATTAAATATTAAATATAAATTAAAGTAGCGTCCATGCGTACGTACGACTTACCGTCTCTATGAATGGTTCATTTATTTTCTTATCTACAAATGTCATGTACTATTATAAATTCATATATATTAGATATATATGATATATATGATATATAACTCATGAATATATTTATGGATATAATTTAATTTTGAACACAAGGACAATTTATAATTATAACAAGTTCATTTTTAACTCAAGTTCTGAACAACGACAAAATGTCCGATTTTAACTCAAATAATTAACTAATTATTATAGCAATGTAAAAATTAATATAAATGGGATAATAAACTTGAAAAAGGTTCCTAATAAATTATATATTAATTTTAGTTTATTATTCAGGATATTAAATAATGATTAAGTCATGTTACACACGAGCTAAGGGACTTCGTCTCAATCTCCTTTCATCGACACATATTTTTTTATACACGACTTTCTTTTATACAATGTATAAACATCTTTTACATTTCATTTTATTTCGAAGGGAATAATTTTCTATGAGTTGTTTTACTAAATGACAAAAATTAATGTTTCTTTTAAGGTAAGCAGTGACAACAACCTTTTCCACTACCATGAGTATTATTTGATCTATGGATTCTTTAACAAGATTTAATGTTTTTAAAAGGAAAATAAATAACATATAATCTTTTACATATTTTGGTATTGAAAATGGTTTTGATAATGGATTTTTTATAACAATATATTTAAATGATATATTGTGATTGAAATTTGGAAATTTTTTCTTTCCTTTATGTTTTTTTGTTGGATCTGAATCTACAGATTATACACAAGAGGGGGGTGAATTGTGTCTTTTGCAATATTTTGGTAACTCTTTGATTGAATGAGTTTTGTCCTCTATACATTATCTAATTTTATCGTGTAGCGGAATAAGTAAAAACAGGGACACAAAGATGTATAGTGGTTCGGGGAACAGAAGGCCCCTAGTCCACTCCACCAACGCTTAACTCCACAAGTGTGGTGATTTTTACTATCTGGTCCTCGTTTCAACAGACCGGTCCACAACTGAATACAGGCAGTTGACACCTTTACAATCCAAGGAAAAACAAATCCTTCTGGTTTAAACATGAACCTACACATCTTAGAATGAGAAGCTGGTTTCTCAAGAATAAAAATAATTTCAGAAAGAAGTTTTCCAGTTGATCTTCACAACTGCAACAGAATGCAATTGAAAGCAGATGGATCGTCGTCTCTAGAAATATTGATTTTCAAAACAAACCAGTTCTGAGTTGACCTAGTTGTAATAGATATAGATATATAGTTCACAACATCAGCAGTATTATATCTACAGTAGATATTCGATGTAGAATAGGTGAATCATCTATCGAGTTCTTTCTTCTTAAACAAACAGAGCTTTGATGCTCCTATTGAATCAGCAGAACTGTGTGCTTTTTGCAGTCTCTATTTTCCACCTTTTTGATAATATATTGATTACCATACATGCTTCTACCTAGTGTTTCAGAGAAAAAATATATAATAATGCTGACCATATCTCCTACACATTTAGATCCATAAAAGTCGCCTTTTTATTTGCGACATTCACAAATTTGAATTTAAAAAAAAGTCGTAACTTCTCTTAGGACTAGGAGTAAAAAGCTTCTTTTAATTCGATCTAAAATATATTGATAAAACGGTTTTGAATCATTCAAAGTTGTATTTTAAAAATGACTTTAAATCTGGCTTGAAATCCACCCAATAATTAACTTGCTGACCGTTGCATAAAAAATATCGTCTTTCAAAATTTCAAACGCCAAACGTAAGGTTGATGACATGGCCTCCAAACATAGGGTTGACAACGTAAGGTTGAACATTAACGTAGGGTTGATGATACTTTCTCCAAATGTAAGGTTGATCATAAACGTAGGGTTGATCATTCATACTTTTTATTCAACTCTCAAACGTACGGTAAATGATCCATACTTTTACATGGTCCATACTTTTCCAAGAATGTATGGTTTTCACAAAAGTAAGGTCATTGAACCATACTTTTGAGAAACAAACGTAAGGTTTAGTACTTACGTACGGTTCTCCTTCCAAACATTGTTGATAATGTATGGTTGTTTAACCATACTTTTCTCTTATCTCAAAAATTATACATGTTTTTCATCCTTACGCTACGTTTATCCATGTAGGGTATGAACAGTGATTCCAGAACACGCAAAAGCATATTCCGCGCTACATTTTTCCACGTAAGTTATGAACAGTGATTCCAGGACGCGCTTAAAGCAGATTTCGTACAAGTAATAAATTCACGTTATTTCAAAAGTAAAATAAATTCATAAATTCCTGCAAAATACTAAGTAAAATCATTAGAAAATAACTAAGGGTATTTGTGAGCATCAAAATAATCATAAAGAAATAGAGTATTATTTTCAATAATCTCCCCCTTTAAAAAACATTATTATTATTGTTGAAAACAATACTTTTCTCAAAAATATCCCCCTTTTTGATTATCACAAAACCCATAAGATAATTAAATTATTTAAACGAAATTAACTTTAAAAAGTAGTTACATAATGTTTTGAAAATTTGTATTAAAATAAAAAAAATTCATTGTTCCTTAAATTTATCCATTTTATACTTCTCCAAAAAAACATTTCTCATGTAATTATCCCGCTAAATCTTAAATAAAAATATGATGTTGTATGTATCCAAATTCTCCCCCTTTTTGTGATATCAAAAAGAATAAAAAATCATGGATTTTAACACTTTTAATAATGCACTGAACTATTAGTAAATGCTATAATAAACTATATAATAGTAAATTTATCTGATACACTGGCATACGTTAACATAAAATAGTAGTAAAAAAATAGAGAAAGAAAAAAATAAACAATGAAGGAAATTTTCATTCAAAAACAACAATATATACATGACAATGACATACACAGGAATCATGGTTTGGGTAAGATAGGCAATAGGTTCTATCTCCTCTAGATTGCAGACTTTATTTCTGTAAATTGTTTCTGAAGTCTCTTCACCATCCCATATCCATGTTTGATAATGAGATCTCTGTTCTCTTGAGTCATATGAATATCCTCGATTAAATTGACTCTGAAAAACTAATGCATCCTTTCCTCTTTTTCGAAAAACACTAACAACTTCTATGATAACTAATTTAACAGGATTCTGATCGATGGATCACTAGATGTCAGTTGATCAACGAAAAACTGTTGATTGTCCAGTAACATTGATAAAGGAGCACTATTACATTGAAGATCGTGCAACTTGTCCTTCATGTTTCTCATTGTAGCTGTGATAGCTTGAAATCTTCGGATTAAATCAGGTGAAGTACCTGATCCACTAACAACATTATTTGCAACTGATGCAAATTGGTTCTCCATAAACAACTTAAGATCTGATAAATCTAACTTCATAAACATTTAGGATTTCAATTGTGCAACTGCAGTCATCATATCCTCTTTAAACATTTCAACTTCTTGCCTTGATACTGTTCTCTCTTTTAGATTTTGAAATATCAATTGTTCAAAGGTTAACACATTTCTCAGAGAGACATTATTAGATTCTAACTGATACCCCTTTTGTACTGTTATTCAACTTCTTTCTTCCTTGAATCAGATGCACCCTGTTCTTGATTTTCATTCTCAGGCTCTAGATGATGTAGTTGTACCAAAGGTAATGATTCCGCATTAGATTTCACTTTTTCTTTGTCCTGAGTGTGTTGGTCCACATATTTTTCCTTAGAGTCCGCATACTCTTCCATATAAAAATCCTCTTGATTTAATTATGTGTGAGCTCTAGATGAATGCTCACCACAAACATCGGCATCTTGGCTTTCCATTGGATTTTCGATAACAACATTTTCAAGAGTTTCCTAAGGTCTGGACACTTCCCCACCAGGCACTGCCTCCTTATCATGGTTCTGTCGAAGTGTAACTTCAACATCCGCTACAATCTGTTACTGATTCTCCCTTTGAGATTATTCTTGAGCTCCTGATCCCTCTACTGGTGATGTTCATTCACTAACAACTTCCATGGTCTTATCAATGACAACTTCTATTACAAAATAATAATAAAATAAAGCTTCTTTTGTTGTTTCCAATGGATGGGAAGTAATTTCCTCATTAAGAGCTCTAGTTCTTCGAGATTGAAGTCCATCCTGACTTCTTTCTTCTTCAGCATATTCCACTTCAAATTGGATCCTTCTTGCCACATTGCTGACTCCTGATTCAGCATGTCCCTCTTTGGACTTATCAGGTTGAGCTTGAGTACTCTCTGAGCCTTCCTCAGCTCCTACTGGCAAGAGTTTTTCATTAATGGTGCTCAAGAAGTATCAAATATTCCTTAAAGATCCAGAATTAAACATTTTACTGTGATGATAGTGTACTCGGGCATCCACTAATCTCACCATGTCTTTCTTAAGAAACAGTTTAGAAATAAATCGACCAAAAGGATAAAAGTTATTTCACGCGTCACCTTGGCAACATTAATTGAGATACCTAACCATGTACCTTGGGAGGGTTAACTTGATATCACTTAAAAAAGATACATTATATACATTTCAGGGTACAAAATCTCGTCCATTTCTGCAATTCTGGGAGCTATTCCTGTCTGAATATATTTAACCAGGATCTTCTGATATGGTTCTAAATCTTTCACCATCATTTTCTTAATAGTATATGTTACAAACAAAAAAGAAATAATATCCTCGGATTTATGCACAACATCTCCTATATTCATCAAATCAAAAAGAAAAACTCCCTCATGAGGGCAGTTGAGAATCTGACCAATTTCGATCGACGAGATTTAGAAATCCCTATCCTATATTTTAGCCATCATATTATCCTCAGTACCCCCCAGGATAAACTGTACAGATTTAAAGAAGTATCTAAGTTCTACCTCATACAGAAATTCCGTATTTTGAATATTGAATGTCTGTTCAAGGTTCTGAAACGAGAGCGCTTGTTTCAACAGAAGATTTTTCTGATATAACCAGTCGAGATCGATTACCTTGCCTGGTAAGATTTCTCTTCCCTCAAATCATTGTCTCTTGGAATTTCTTGGCTCCGCTTCACTGGATCTTTTAGTTCTTACCATATCTGTGAGAATCTTTGAAGGTTTGAAGGTTAGGTTTTTAGAGGTTAAAAGATTAGGGTTTAGAAGCAGAAGTGTAATTTTCGGATTTCGAAAGGGTTTCGATAGAAGTGAACCGGTTTAGAAGTCAAAAAGGATCTGATAGCCTTAATTTTCTTATAATCACTAATCATTACATATATTTAAAACAAATAAAATTTTCATTTGGAGAAAGAAAACAAATTCTTAAACAGAATTCAAAAAACAAAATAAAATTTACAAAAATAAATAAAAGTAAATAAAAATAAAAATTATTTAAAATTAAATAAACCTAGCTCCACCTTACTAAAATCAAACCTTGCAGTGGCAAGTGGTTTAGTAAAAATATCTGCTAATTGAATTTCTGTATATAAAAATTCTAAAAATATATCTTTTTTAATAACATGATCTCTTAAAAAGTGATGCCTTATATGAATGTGTTTAGTTTTAGAATGACTAATAGGATCTTTTGAAATATTAATTTCACTTGTATTATCACATAAAATAAGTGTATTATTAAAATTCAATCCAAATTTCCTAAGAGTGTTTTTCATCCACAACAATTGTGCACAACGACTACCAAAATAAACATATTCTACCTCAGCTGTTGACAAGGAAACTGAATGTTGTTTCTTACTAGACCATGATACCAATGACTTTCCCAAAAAGTGACATCCTCCTGATGCTATTTTTCTATCAAATCTAAAAATTCCAAATTCAGCATCTGAATATGAAATCAAATTAAAATCAAAAGTTTTAGGATAAAGAAGAGATTGAAAAATAGTTCCTTTTAAACATCTAAAAATTCTTTTAACAATAGTTAAATGAGATTCTTTAGGATTTTATTGAAATCTAGCACAAAGACATACTGAATACATTATATCTGGACTACTAGCAGTAAGATATAACAAACTATCAATCATACCTATAGATAACTTGTTATCAACTGATTTCACAGTTTCATCCATATCATGTTTTATATTAGTACACATAGGAGTTGTAAATGACTTATTGTTTCCAAATCCAAATTTCTTAAGTAAATCAGTAATGTATTTGATTTGATTTAAAACATTTCCAAAATAATTTTGAAATATTTGAAGTCCTAAGAAGAAATTTAGTTCTCCCATCATACTCATTTCAAATTCTTCTTTCATTAATTTTGAAAATTCATGACAAGGAGTTTTATTAGTTGATCCAAATATTACATCATCAAAATAAATTTGAACCAGTAAAACATTATTTTTCACAGTTTTCTTAAAGAGTGTTGGATCTGCCAATCCAACAGTAAAGTCATTTTTCAAAAGAAAAGAACTTAATCTTTCATACCAAGCTCCAGGTGCTTGTTTAAGGAAATAAAGATCTTTAGTAAGTTTAAAAACAGAATCATGTTTTTGAGAGTTTTCAAAACCAGGAGGTTGCTCAACATAAACTTACTCTATTAAATAAACATTTAAAAAGGTAGATTTAACATCCATCTTAAATAATTTAAAATTCATATAAGATTCATAGGCTAAATGGATTCTTATAGCTTCTAACCTAGCTACAGGTGAAAAAGTATCATCATAATCTATTCCTTCTTCTTGATTATATCCTTTAGCTACTAATCATTCTTTATTTCTAGTTATTGTGCCTTAGTCATCTTGTTTATTTCTAAAGACCCATTTTCTTCCTATTAGAGGATAATTCATAGGTCTTTCCACTAATTCCCAAACTTCATTTCTTTTAAACTAGTTTAATTCATCTTGCATTGCTGTTACCCAGCTTTCATCATCTAAATTTTCTTATATAGTCTTGGGTTCTTATTGAGATAGGAAGGCAGAGAATTCCACTAGGTTTCCTAAGTTTCTTCTAGATTGAATTCATGTATCTAAGTCAACTATCATAGTTTCTAAAGGGTGATTCTTTAGGGTTATAGACTGTCTAGGAAAAACATTTAAAGGTTCTTCAGTATCATGTTCCTATGAACTAGACTGAATTTCATTTATATTATTTTCAAAAGAATTATTTAAGTTCTCAAGTCTCATGTTATCATTAAAGTCAAGTTCATCCATTTGATCTTTCCTTTTCTAAAAGGGATCAGATTTATCAAATCTCACATGAACTGTTTCTTCAAAAATCCTTGACTTCTTATTATAGACTCTATAAGATTTGGATGTAGCAGAATATCCTAAGAAAATACCTTCATCAGATTTTGGATCGAACTTACCAAGATTATATTTGGTGTTCAAGATGTAAACCTTGCATCCAAAACCTTTAAAGTAATTTACTTTTGGTTTTCTATTATTCCATATTTCATAGGGTGTATTTTTCAAAATAGGTCTAATTAGAACTCTATTAATTATATAGAAAGCTATATTCACAGCTTATGGCCAAAAATATATAGGTAGGCTATCTTCATTTAACATAGTTCTAGCCACTTCTTGAATTGTTCTATTTCTCCTTTCTGCAATCCCATTCTGTTGAGGTGTTCTGGGTGAATAAAAGGTATGTTTAATACCCATGTTTGAGAAAAAGGAATTAAATTCATGATTCTCAAATTCTCCACCATGATCACTTCTAAATGAGATTATATTAAAACCTTTTTCATTTTGAAAAGATTTGCAGAAACTTTCAAATAAAGTAAAAGCTTCATTTATTAATTTCAAAAAGAAAATCCATGTAAATCTTGAATAGTCATCAACTAAAACATATACATATAATTTACCAGCTAATCTTTCTACTCTTGAGGGTCCAAACAAATCCATATGAATAAGTTATATAGGTTTAGATGTAGCAACTTTATTAACAGATTTGAAGGATGATTTGTGTTGCTTTCCAAGATGACATGCATCACAAAATCTGTCACTTTCAAATTTGAGACTAAGTAAATCAGAAACTAAATGTTTCTTAGATAAATTATTTAAAACATATATATTTCAATGTCCAAGTCTTCTATTTCAGATACTGGATTCACTTAATTTACCAGTCAAGCAGTTTACTTGCTGTTTACACAAGGAATTCAAATCCAAAGTATAGACATTATCAGTTCATAGTGCTTTAAATTTAAACATTTTATCTTTAGAAACAGTACAACAATTGTCAATAAAATCAATAGTATATCCATCATCATAGAGTTGAGAGATAATTATTAGGTTGTGTTTTAATCCTTGTACATAAATTACTTTGTTTATTGAGACTGTTTTTGGATCTCCAATAGTTCCAATGCCAATGATTTTTCTTTGGCATTGTCACCAAATGTGACAATTCCTCCTTCCTTTTGAGTGAGTGAAGAAAAATTCAATGAGTTACCACTCATATGTCTTGAGCAGCCACTTTCCATGTACCATATATCTTTTCTACTCTTCTGGCCTACAACCAGCAAATACATTCAAACAAATTGCTTTAGTACCCATATTCTGTTGGGTCCAGGTGTGTTAGCTAGCAATGATCTGGGTATCCAGATTTTCTTTGTTCTTTTAACATCAGCTGAATCATATAAGTCTTTTGAAACATAGGCATTCTTAATACCACAAATTTTAGGTTGTCTTAAGAAATAGTTTTTAGCTATATGTCACTTTGTCCCACAAAAATTACAATTAACCCTTTTAGAGATAGGAACAAAATAATTTTTATATAATTTAGGTTTTTCTCTTTTACTCCCAATTCCAAATCATTCCTTCTTAATGATTGTTTTTCCAATAATTTCATTTAAATTATTATCTCCTTTTGTAAAAACCAATGCAGCCTGTTTGCAAGATTCTACTTCATTCTATAGTGTTTTTATTCTTGATTCAAAATTAATATAGTTAGTGTTAATAGAATTGTATTTATCTGATAATTCCTTATGGTGTTTCAGCAGTGTATCTATTTCTTCTGAAATAGCTTTATGTATGTTTTTTAGTGACTTATGTTTTTTAAATAGGGAGTTATATCGTTTTTCAAGCATATTGCAGTAGGCTGCAAGTTTTTCATTTGTGTATCTTGATTCAGAATTTGATTCATTGTTTGAGTCAGAAGAGTAATATGAGTGTACCTCATCAGTTTTTGCCATGAAACACATGTTTGCCTTTAAATAGACCTCTTCGTTTTCTGAGCATGATTCAGGAGAGCTACTAGAGTCTTCAGATACACTCTAAGTGGATTTTATAGCTTTCTTGTCTTTCTGCTCAAAGTCATTTCTTTTGAAGAAATTCTTCTTCTTTTCATCATTCAATTGTGGGCAATCCGGTGTAATATGCCCCATCTTCTTGCATTCATAACATCTTACTTCTTTATCATCTCTCTTAAAAGATTTCTTGAAGCCTCTTTTCTTGCTGTAGAACTTTTTAAATTTCCTAGCTAACTGGGCCAGCTCTTTATCTAAGTTTGATGAGTAAGAGCTCTCTGATTTAGTTTTGACTTCTCTTTTCTTTATCTTTCTATTCTTTTGTTGTGAAGTTACCTTCAAGGGAGTATCTTCTCTTTTGATGTAGACCTTAAGTTCCTTAGCCTCATCTGGCATTTCAGATTCATGCATCATCACTGTACCAATCAGCTCTCTCATGGTTAGATCTTTGACAGGAGTTGATTGTCTGATTGCAACAGATATGTCATTCCATCGAGTAGGAAGTACCCTTATAACTTTTAATGTTTGATCATCCTACTTTATAGGTTCTCCTAGAGCTGTTATATTATTGACAATTTCTGTCAATCTCTCATTCATTTGGGTAATGATTTCACCTTCAAACATTCCGAAAGTATCAAATTTCAATTTGGCAGTTGCATGTCTCATTTGTCTCACATTATCTGTTCCGTCATATGCCACAGCTATTGTTTTACACATCCCATATGCTGTTGGGAACTGAGATACTCTATTAAATTCATCTGGTCCTAGACCGCAGATGATTGCATGCATAGCCTTCGAACTCAGATCATACTCTTCCTCTGTAGCATCACTCCATGTCTCAGGATTTTCAAGAATTTCATATGGATTCAAAATCTTTGAATAGACTTTATATTCGAGGTTTTTCAGATATATTATCATGAATGATTTCCAGCATCCATAGTTTTATCCATTGAAATATGGGGCTCTGACCATTGAAATCCCTTATTTTGAATCAATCATGATGCTCTCTTGTATAATCTTTAAATTCTTCTTGCTTGATAAGGATCTATCAAAAGATCCTCCTCTGATACCAATTGTTGGATCTGAATCTATAGATTATACACAAGAGGAGGGTGAATTGTGTCTATTGAAATTTTTCGTTAACGCTTTGATTGAACAAGTTCTGTCCAATATACTTTATTATATATGATCTTGCATCGGAATAAGTAAAACCAGGGACACAAATATTTATAGTGGTTCGGGGAATAGAAGGCCCCTTGTCCACTCCACCAACGCTCAACTCCACGAGCTTGGTGATTTTCACTATCTAGTCCTCGTTTCAACAGACCGGTCCACAACTGAATACAGGCAGTTTACACCTTTACAATCCAAGGAAAAACAAATCCTTCTAATTCAAACACGAACCTACACAGCTTAGAACAAGAATCTGGTTACTCAAGAATAAAAATAATTTTAGAAAGAAGTTTTCCAGTTAATCTTCACAATTGCAACAGAATGAAATTGACAGCAGATGGATTGTCGTCTCTTGAAATATTGATTTTCAAAAAAAGCAGTTCTGAGTTGATATGATTGCAATAGATATAGAGATATAGTTCACAACATCAGCAGTAGTAGATCCACAGTTGATATTCGATGTTGAACATGTGAATCTTCTATCGAGTTATATCTTCTTAAACAAACAGAGCTTTGGTGCTCCTATTGAATCAGCAGAACTGGGTGCTTTTTTTCGTCTCTATTTTCCACCTTTTTTATAATAGATTGATTACCATACACGCTTGTACCTAGTGTTTCATAGAAAAAATATATAATAATGCTGATCATATCTCCTACACATTTAGATCCATAAAAGTAACCTTTTATTCGCGATATTAAAAAATTTGAATTTACAGAGAAGTCGTAACTTCCCTTAAGACTAGGCATAAAAAGCTCTTTTTAATTCGATCATAAATCCATTGATAAAACATTTTTGAATCAATCAAAGTCATATTTTAAAAATGATTTTAAATCTGTCTTAAAATCCACCCAATAATTAGCTTGCTAACCCTTGCATAAAAAATATCATCTGTCAAAATTTCCAACGCCAAATGTAAGGTTGATGAGGTGGCCTCCAAACGTAGGGTTGACAACATAAAGTTGAACATAAATGTAGGGTTGATGCTACTTTATCCAAATGTAAGGTTGATCATAAACATAAGGTTGTTCATCCATAATTTTTCTTCAACTCTCAAACATACGGTAAAAGATCCATACTTTTACTTGATCCATACTTTTCCAAGAATTTATGGTTGTTCAAAAAAGAAAGGTTGATGAACCATACTTTTGAGAAACACACGTAACGTTTAGTACTTACGTACGGTTCTCCTTCCATACTTTTTTGATAATGTATGGTTGTTTAACCATAATTTTCTCTTATCTCAAAAAGTATACACAATTTTCATCCTTATGCTACGTTTATCCACATAGGGTATGGACAGCGATTCCAAAACGCGCTAAAGCATATTCCGCACTACATTTATCCACCTAATATATGAACAGTGATTCCATGCTGCGCTTAAAGAAGATTCCACAAAACTAATAAATTCTCATTATTTCAATATTAAAATAAATTAATAAATTCTTGCAAAATACTAAATAAAATCATTAGAAAATAACTAAGGGTATTTCTGAGCATCAAAATTATCATAAAGAGACAGAGTATTATTTTCAATAATCTCCCCCCTTTAAATAACATTATTATATATTGTTGAAAATAATACTTTTTTCAACAGTTTTAGGTGTTATGAATTCGTTATTGTTCTTGGGAATTGATTACGTATACGGGTGATTCTATGATAATCCTTGGGCGGGTGGGCCTGAGATAGGTCTCCAATGCATTGGGTAACGTGAAAGAGGTAAACATGAATGTCTCTCCTAATATATTTATGTAATATACTATGATGGGTATACCAAATCTAACTCCCTTTGTAGTTTTGAAAGCTACAACGTAAGTATGTTATGGATGCCACAAGTTACCTTTTATGATTTAAGATTTCTATGTGTTATTCATAAATCGTATGATTTCATAAGGTATGAGCCTATTCGTGGTATGTATTTATGGACTAATGTTATCTTTATTTATCTTATAGCCCTTACTGAGATTTTTATGCTCATACCATTTTTTTTAAATGTTTTTTCACATGAATTAATGAAGAATAGGTTCAAGGATGGGATCGAGGAAAATTCATGCGGTATAAAACATGGAACTAGTGATTACTCTTTTTTTAAAGTATTATTATATGAAAAAATGGAAACTAAGTAGAATTTTCTACTTTGTAATTTTCGAGATGTAATGTAATAGTTATGGCCTAATTATCTAATACTCTAAACCTGAAAAGATCGTAAATATAAATTATTCATTTAATTCAAGATTATGTAATGTTTTAATGTCGGGTCCTTATACAATACATTTCTATTAAACCTAAGTTATACGGAATCGAGAAACCTATAGTTCTTGATTATGTTCCCCCTATATAGATCTAACACATATATAAGAGAAGGGGGGGTTATAATATTTTTAGATTGTGGATAGTCCTAGAAAAAAAGATATAGTAATCACTACATATCTTATTCCAACATTACTCCGTCCAGACATACATAACATATGTTCCACACATAGATTGAACTTTTATGTATATAGAGGTGCACTTTCCTTTAAGATTTTATCTACATCCAGGATATGGAATATCGATATCACTACGTATCTTGTTATTATAGGAATCAGGCCACACATAGTTCTTGTGTGGGAAGTACCCTATGTAGATCATGATCTTATATAGGTTGGATGGATATTATTTTTATTGAGGTTTTTGAATTGTCCTAGGATAATGGATCCCAGTGTCACTATGTATTCTGAAATAATAGAAATCAAGTTGTACATAGTTCTTATGGTATATTATCCTTACATAGACCTAACTCATATGAAAGTAATAAGGGGAATTGATGCTCCTAAGCATATGGGGATTATCTTCTAGAGAATTATACATGGGTTGAGCTCTATTTTAGGGGATAAATAGACTATGGGGAATGCCTCACATCAATTAGTTTAAAACTTAAGAAATATAAAATTGAGGGGAATTTTGTTGAAGGTTATAATTCTCAGATCATATTATATTGAAATTTAATATTTGGTAAAGGGTTCCCATGTGGAAATAAGTTTAGTTTTAATTGAAATGAAAAAGTACTACATAGTTCTAATGTCATGAATTTTGGATATTTTCGGGTATTTTAATTCCATTCGACTAGGATGAGATTTGATTAGGTTAATATATTGTGGAATATACCATTGTTATGTATTTTAGGGTCTTACAACTCAAACTTGATTCAATGTGATGTATCATTTCAAGTAATGTTTTTAAAACCTCACATTAGTAGGGGGAGTAATGTTATCTTTAGCGTTAGTAATCAAAAATTAGTACCCAATTGGGTAAACCACGCATATGATGTAAAGACCTTCTCACATTAGTTCAAAGTTTGGAGGCTTCTTCCTTGGTATCACTGAAGCTATGAGAATCAGAAGACACTATCCTCATATGAATTAAATAAGGGATATTTTCATGTTTAATGTCCAAACAACTTGATTTTGATTGATCTCTTGATTTTGTAGCATGCACAATATCCTATCATAAATTAGTTCTAATTCATCTATTATGTTATAATAATGTTCTTGTTCTCATAACTAGTTGTGGATGAGTACATGGAGTTAGGGAACCTCTACATATTTTTCTAAGACTTATTATGTCCCATCACACAACTGAGTATGATTTGACATTCTTGGAAGTGAGAGTTTGTGTTTGATTATCCAATAGCCATGTTAGACCTTGTATTTCTAAGATATATTATCTTTATCAATAATCATATAAATGATAATAGGGAATTTAATATTAAACTATTTTTTCTACCAATTTTTTTTGTATTATAATATTAGGAAGGATTGAATTTTCAATTGTATTATTAGAAAACCCCTTTGTCTTTAAAGAACATAAATTGGTGGTATTTTTTATCTATATTATATGAAATACATGAAACATTTTGATGATATTAAATTCTAATTTTGATGAAATCTTTTTCTACAACCTCTTATAAGTGTAAAGTACAAGCCCACATGGAAAGTAAATCACTGGTGGTAAGGATTTATGAGTAATATCAAGATTTAGCAGGGTAAATGGACCCATGACATTCATCCCCCATATAAACATTTCCCACTAATACCTAGTAGTGAACAACATCTATGTATATTAATGAAAAAAAATTCCATGTGTCAAGAGTACGTTGAAATTTTTAGAGAACTCTATACAGTCCTTTGACATCATTGGATAGAAATATCCTAGTCTCCTAATGAAATTTGTGATTTTTTTCCTTATTTTGTGGGAGCCACATGTATTGTAATAGACTTATTATATAGAGGTGGAGACCCCATTCCTCCTGGAATCTGAGGAGGAATCAAAAAAACATTATTTATAGGGAATATTTTGAATTTTTAGTCCATAAAACAATCTATATTTGACAAAATTATGGATGATTTGTTCTTTTTTAGCTCAATCCAATGATATTTCTCCAATATTGATGTATTTGATGATTAGGGACATTAAAACATAATTTTTTATCACCTCAATGGAGACTCTTATTATTGTTCAATGGTTGTGTGGATTTGATTTATTTCCTTCATATTATACTAGAAAAAATAGGTGATAATCCATTAGTAGGAAATAAAAAAAATCAATTAATCTTGATATGTTTTTTCAATGGTTAATTCAATATTTGTTGGTCTATCGGAACATGTTTTATATAACCACAACATATGAGTAAAAAATGGTTTGAGATATTATTTTTCTGTGAGCTCTTGAGAATAATCATTCATAAGGATCAATATCTCTTCAATTATAGTATATTCACCATTAATTTTTCTAATCGTGTACTCTGAGTCACCTCTCATATGTAAAAATGAATCCAATATATATAGGTGAAGTTCCAAACAAACAATGATGACCTAGAATTATTCTTCAATATTAAAGTATCCAATGAATAAAAAGAATGAATACATAAGGATAACACATGTTGGTGAGATGAATAAAATTATCAAGATATTACATTTTTCCTTTATATATGTTTTTATTCTCCCTATTATACTCTTGTAGAAATAATCAAAATTTATCTATCACACTTGGTTAGGGTTTCACACAATAATAGAATATTCATAATGAATCCTTGTATCACCTGATGTGTTTTCTTGAGTGGGAATGTGTGGAAATTAAATATACATAAGTTTTTTACTTTTACTGATTTTTATGATATAAGAAAATTATCAAACTACTGTATAATGGCATCCCATCATGCTAAATTTCCTATAAATGTAGAATATCATAGGATATATATATGATTGGATTGATATAGGACACCAAATATATCTTCTAGTGCTTCATGTAATGTATCAACTTTTTAACTACAAATATCAACAAAATAAAACTCCTTTTAATGTAAAAATCCCATTTCATTTCATATTTCAGTGTTTAATAAGATAATGTAAGTTTTATTACTTATCAAATTCATTTGTTAAAGAGTATAATTATATATGAAATTTCTTGGGATTCCATATAATTAATATTTATCTTTCATTGAACATAAAAAATTAGTTTAGGTGACTACATATGATACTTCTTGACCGTGACTATATTAGCTAACTACTTCATGTATTGGACTTTTTGAATAAATTTGGCTTTGATGAGATTATCCACCTAAGTTCCAAATTTGGTACAATTTGTTGTATGTGGTTTACTTGCATTTTTATTTTAACTAAGGTATTAATTTCGAATCCCTGGGTGATGGGTGGCTACCTTTGGATCTAATTGATGCATCGTCATGTAGTTCCATGCAAGTAAAAACCTATTATTTCTTTAATAAGGATATGTATACCTCTTAAACATTGGGGGATATATTAGAATTGACCATGTAGTGTCAATGGTCCTCTTCTACATCATTATTCACTTACATACATTCATCTATAATGTTAAAGTGACCATCCTCAAATGTTGGGTTTATCCACAATAGATTCTTCTTCTTCCATATCTTATTTTCTCTCATATTCTTATACATTATGACCAATAGGGTAGAAGAGAAGAGTATAAATTCTAAGGGAATTCTCATCACCCAATACTAGGTTGTAATTTTATATTTATCAATTGAGATAAGGGGATCGAGAATTATCAGGACATATTTTTCCTCCAAGGGTGCCGATGTCAAGTGAAAATAATGATGAGATCCCTTGATGTCCAAAATAAAAACCTAGGAAATCGATGTAAGAGTGAATTATAATCACACTGTGAATCATAAGAAATAAAAAATATCATGATGTAAAGGTGATGTACTCATATATCTAGTGAGGTCCAGGTACTATTTGGGGAATTTTTCCTCAAGTAAACACCTCCACACGGTTGATATGGTGCACCAATTCATCATCATATGTAGGAAACAGATTAGTTATGGTGGCATAAAAACCATTTGGGTTTGCAATGTAGACTATGTAATTTATTAATATTTATTTCCCTTATCTCTTATTATAGATACCCAGGATTATAATACATTGATATTACATAATGTTTTATGAATATTCATTACTTTTCACAAACACACACCATAAGACTGTAATATTTTACTAACTTGGGAAACTTGTAAACAAAAAAAACCAGTCCCTAGGAAAAATTCATCATCAATCACTATAAACTAAACTACTATAACCCTTATTATAATTATCATATATAATACATTTTTTCATAAATTTGTGAAAGAAGACCTAATAGAGGCTCAGATCCGATGCTCAGTAAGAGTAAACAATGAAGATACATAAACATAAATAAAAAAATATGTGTGAGAACATGAAAATAACATTTTAAAACACACCCTCTATATCAGAGATCATATTCGAAAATCATGAAATAATTATTGGTAGTTCATAACACATGAACATTAATGGAATCAATGAATAAAATCCATGATAGCCAATAATTAGAATAATATGAAGAATTTTGGCATAAAAATAAGCATTGAAAATGATTTCTGTATTAGTTAATGATCATTTACAAGGCTATCATAATGTAATGTTTCACTCCCTAAACCATCATAATACCAATGGTTTACTCCCAAGACCATCATGGTGGGAAATATATCTTACTGAATTGGGTTCACTCCATATTCTACTCCTCTCTCTATAATGAGATAATAATCTTTACCCATTACATCGGAGGGAGATATATTTCCCTCCCATATCATAATGAAAACCATATCTATCTATGCCACAATATTGGAAAACATTAATCATATCATAAAACATGAAATGAAATGGGTTTTATAAATATATATTCATATCATAACAAGTAGAAAATATTCTTGTTTCATAATCAGTTCTTCATAAAATAACTCATGGAAAAGGATTCATGTTTCCTAATATATTATCATGGTATAATCCTTTGAAAAGAAATAGGAATCATAAACATCATGCCATAGTAAAAATAAAACTTTTGGAGAATGAATAACAATGGTATCCTTGGTTAATATCACAAGTAAGGAATAGGTAACATTATAACGGACCATACTCTACATACATTGTTATTACTTTAGAATTGAATAATACTTATTACAACATAAAACAAAACCTTGAAAGGACCGTATAGGTATAGTGTCTTTAGAAATTGGGAAACATAAACAACTAGTTCATAAATCATCTACATTTTCTCCCATTTATTTCATCATATCTAGAGTCCCTTTGGGAATATTCTACTAAATACCCTTCATCCAGACCTGGGGAAAAGAAAACATACAAAAGGGTGAGATTAAATTCTCAGTAAGGAGTAAAAAAATTAAATATCAATCATATCCTATCCGTAAGAACATAACATTTTGAAATTCTTAAACTGCAAAAGAGATCATAATAACATGACATGGGATAAATCATAGTAGGGAAAAGTAATCCCAAATAATCATAACTTAAAACATGATAGTTTGTGGCATACACACATAATCATAGAAAATCATTTCATATTAGTCAAGATTCATTGACAATACTATCATAGCGGATAAATTCAATTACTGAACCGAGTTCACTCCTCGTTCCAGTCCTGTATCACTGAACCGGATTAACTTGTTTTTCTAGCCATGTATATCTCATGAGATATAAATAGTTACCCAATGAATTGGAGGGAGATATAGGTCCCACCCATCTCATAATGAAACCATTCTTATGTGTTCCATAAAATCATAATTCATACATCATAGCATAACCCGTGTAATAAAAGTGGGATTCTTAAATATCGTGACATCATAAAACAATTCATATAAGATAAAGGACTTCATAAAAATAATTCCATCACAACATAATCAAATCAATGTAATAGTAGGGATAGAAGCAGAACCCTATATTATCTTAGAAGGAAAATAATTTTGATAAAACACTTGAACTGCATTCTTGAGGAAAATATCCTTTCTACTTCAAAAACATTTTTCATTTATTAACATGTCATACAATTTTAAACTAAAAGAAATTGATTAAAAATATACTTGAAAACTTGTAAAGGAAGCTTCATGGAAATAATGTTCTATGAAATCATAAAAATCCATTCATGCCATATAAGTTAAAAAAATCATTCTTCTCATACTTTGTACGGAAAAGTCAAAAAGTATCTCGTACTGAAAACAACAAAAGATTACTTTCATATCTTTTACTAGACATTCAACAATAGGTAAAATTGGATTTAAAAAATTATAGGAGAATATAAATAATGTTACATATTGAGGAAACATGGATGTGGATGATAAATATTCCCCAGTAATTACTGAAGTATAAACAATCTCAGATAAAAATTTAGATTGCGAGATTCTCCCTTACCTTAGGTCCAATATGCTTTGTACGTATCTGAAACTCCGATATAATGACTTAAATATGGTCATTGAATTATTACAGAATAATATTCATTGTTATTATATCATATATGATCATATTCCTGTCTTTTTATTAGTAATAATTCATTGCTACTTGTTATTTGGGTGTTCATTGCTTTATGTTCTTATGCATGTTTTGTCAAATAAATTCTAATTTCTATTTTTATGTTATAGATACCTCATTTATATAATGTTATTAATGTAATATTTAACATTTTTATTCATTCAATTCATTTATATAATCATTATTCAATGAAAAGCATGTAGAACGAGTCGCATCACATCGTGGAGACGGTAGGCCGTACGTACACACGAGCGATTATATCATTCCAATGATCGTGGAATTGTATTTAAGTGTATGTATACTATTTCAGAATCAATATAATTTTACAATAATCATATATAGTTATTATTTACACCATTATACCCATCCAAGTAAGGTGGTGGTATAAAACAGATTACACCACGGCGTGGAGACGGTATTCTGTACGTACGCACGTGCGGTGATTTCATTTTTCGTAGGATGGATAGAAGGTGAAATAGGGTTGTTTAATATTTATAATAACATATCAGTATATGAGAGATACTTATGTTCTTACTTCATAAATAAATAAATAAAAAAGAATAAGTAGAATAAGAAATAAAATGGAAATAATCGGTAAAGGATATTACCTCTTCTTTGACATGCCTCTTCTTAAGCTCCTCTTAGGGCACTAAAATTGGTATTTTAAGAAGAACAGGACCTCTAGTATGTTTCTAGGTTGTTTAGAATAGAAATTGGAAGGGGTTGTCAAAGATGGAAGGCTCAAAGTGGTGTGAGGAGGAGAGGGAGGAGGTGCCCTTTTATAAGGGAGGAGAGGGGCACCTTTGGAATTATAAGAAATATTAATTTATAATAAATTCAAACCACACTTAAAACCCCCCAAAAATGACTCAAATCCAAATCTTAGATGCGATAGTGTTGTAATATTATCAACCAATAAAATTTAGACAAGTTTTTAATTTATTTTAAACATTATCAACATGATTTATCCTTATATAATCTATTTAATTTTATTTACGGTAATAATTTTCAAAATTTTACATCATTATAAATAATTACTTATATGTTTTGAATTGTCCATAATTGTATACTTTATTACATTTTCGACCATATAAATTTTAATTTATAATTTGTAAAGAAATTTGTGATTTTTAAACGATTTTATAATACGTAGTTTTTATAAAATAACAATAGTGTCAATTTTGACACTATTCATTTATTTTAATTTAAATAAAATATACACAGAAGATATGTTCGAACTAAAAATTTTAATAGATTCATAACATGTCATATGTATCTAGAAAATTAGTTTATCACATTAAATAGTTCATATAATATTTATTTTAATACTTTTAAAATCATTTATTCGATAATTAAATCAATAATATAATGTCAACATCACTATTGTGTCATAATTAATAATAAGTATTTTATCCCTAAAAATTATAAATAAATTCACATGATGTAGATACGTTTATTATATTTCTGGAGACTATTCATGTTCGAAGTTTCATAAAGTTTATCACTAAATTAAAATTATTATACTTATAAGATTTAAGAGAGTGACATGTTTTCACTTTCTTTGGTTTTAATAATAATTAAATTATTTTAATGGTCAAAAGTCCATAAAATCAATTTATTCAGACCCTTAGGTGATAAAGGTCGACTTTTAGTCATCCAATAGAATTTTGGCAGGTGTTAGGGTAATTTTATAATCTTATATTTACCCTTAATTAACCGATTTACCTTTAACTACCGTAAATAAAAATTACCGTAGTTACTATTTATAATATAAAAAAATAAAAGTAACATATTAACATAATTTTTCCCCACTTAATTAAAATATGGAATCCATTTTTAGAAATTTAAAATATTGAAGTTTTAGTAATTAATTTGAATTTAATGCCATTGTTAAGAAAATAGGTTTTAAAAGTTAAAACATTGCCAAAGATTGAAATGTTTTTACCTATGAATTCAATGTAATATTAATGATAATGAAATACATTATATGAAATGGTAAAAATATATTCTATTTATACTTTAAAACAATTCAATATTATAATTTAACCATATAAATTATTGCGATGAAAAGTGTTTTTTTAAATAAAATATAGCGTGTTTTAACTATTCATTAAAATATTAAAGTTATCAGAATAATTTGAAAAATTTATCCAAAGTAAATTTTTATATCCTGATTCCAAAGAAGAATTTTATTTTGTCAAATTGAATGTATAAGCTTGTCAAAAACTAGATTTAATGTTGGTGCGCCATCAAAAGGCGGCAAAACTGCATTTTTTGAAAAGTACTTATTTTACCTGAAAAATTTATTTTGTTCTTATACCATTTTCTAGAAAATATGTAAGATGAATAATAATTTTATAAAATTCAGAATTTAGTTAATACTATTCATAACCGATAGTCCATAATAATATTATAATAATATATCGTTTTTAGTGAAACTCGGTATTGCGTACTACATACGCAATCGAGGAAGGTCACGATTGCGTGTAATGCAAGCCAAGCTAGTGTTGTGTGAAGTGCAAGATTCCTTTGATATTTCATATAACATAAGACATAAAAAATATACTTCTCATAAAATATCAGGGTGTTACATTCTACCCCCCTTAAAATTAATTTCTCCCTCAAAATTTGTCACTTCGTAACAAACAGATGAGGATACCTATCCCTCATCATATCATCAAGATCCCATATAGCTTCTTCTAATTGGTGGTTACTCCATAAAACTTTCACCATGTGAGTGGTATTTTTCTATAGAACGTTTTCGCTATGATCTAGAATCTCTATCGGCTATTCTTTATAAGAAAGATCTTGCTCCAGTAGTACAACTTTTGAGCTTAGTACATGTGAAGGATCAGGTATGTACTTTATCAGGAGAGATACATAGAACACATCGTGAACTTGAGAGAGATTCGGTGGAAAAGAAAATCGGTAAGCCACCTTCCCAAAACGATCCAGTATTTTGAAAGGACCGATATACCTAGGGCTGAGCTTTCCCTTCTTTCCATATCTCATTACTCTCTTCCAACGAGATATTCGTAAGAACACTTTATCACACACTTCAAACTCCAAGTCTTATCTTCAGTTATCTGCATAACGTTTTTGTCGACTCTCAGATGCTCTTATGTGTTGTTGAATAGATTAGACATTTTCTTCCATCTCATCAACAAGATCAGGTCCTAATAGATTTCTTTCCCCAACTTCATCCCATCAAGTTGGAGTTCGACATTTCTTTCCATAGAGAGCTTCATAAGGAGCCATTTGAATACTGGATTGAAAGCTATTATTATAAAAAAATTCAAGCAATGGTAGGTGTTGATACCAACCACCTTTCAAATCCATAGAGCAAGATCTCAACATGTCTTCTAGAGTTTGAATTGTTCTCTGAAACTGACCATCTGTCTAAGGATGATAAGCAGTGCTGAAACTCAACTCTGTATCTTGAGTATACTGAGGACTTCGCCAAAACTTTGAGGTAAACCTTAGTTCCTGATCATATATAATGGAAAGTGGTACTTCATGCAATATTACCACTTCATATACATATATCCTGGTAAGCTGATCGAGAGAGAAATCTTCTCTAATAACAATGAAGTTTGATGACTTCGTAAGACGATCAACTATGACCCGGATAACATTATTGCCTTTGGATGTTTTAGGAAGTCGAGTGACAAAGCCTATAGTGATGTTTTCCCATTTCCATTCTGGTATGGGTAATGGTTGTAAAATACCTTTAGACTTCTCTCTCCTAGATTTAAGATGCTGAAAAACCAAGAATCAGGAGACATATTCAGCAACATCTCTTTTCATGCCATCCCACCAGAAGTACTCTTTCAGGTCCCCATACATCTTCTTGCTTCCAGGATGAATAGAGAATGAAAAACTACGAGCCTCATCCTGCAGCTCCTTCATTAATTCTTGGATTGGAAGAACACAAACCTGATTCATGAACCTTATTATCCCATCACAATCAAGGTTGAATTCAGGAAAATTTCTCACATTTTTTTGTAATTCTACATCTTCTTGTTGTGCCTCTTTAATATTCACATGAATATATGGTTGAAAATTCATTTGATAAATATAAGATTTTTCCTATTCCATTATAATTCCAAGATCCAACCTTTGTAAATCCAAAAATATTGGATCTTTTGTGATCCTCATCATGGAAAATCTAGCATGGTCTTGTCGACATAATGCATCTGCCACCTTGTTTTCTTTCCTAGGGTGATAATGAATTGAGCAGTCATAATCCTTAATCATCTCCAACCATCTTCTTTGGAGCATATTCAGCTCCTTTTATCTAAAAATATACTTTAAACTTTTATGATCAGTATAAATATCACACCTTTCACCATAAAGATAATGCCTCCAAATCTTTAATGCAAAGATTACCGCAGCTAACTCCAAATCATGAGTTGGGTAATTTTGCTCATGGATTTTCAACTATCATGAGGCATAAGCTATCACCATATCATTTTTCATAATAACACACCCCAATCCCTTCTTGGATGCATCATTGTAGATCACAAACCTTTCTCCACTGCAAGGCAGTGTGAGCACAGGTGCACTGGAAAACCTTCTTTTCAACTCCTTGAAATTCTCTTCACACTCCTCCGTCCACATGAACATAACTCCTTTTCGAGTCAAACTGGTTAGTGGGTTAGATAATTGTGAAAAATATTTCACAAAAAGTCGATAATATCCAGCCACACCAAGAAAACTTCGGATTTCAGTTACTGTTGTTGGTCTCAACCATCTTTCGATAACCTCTGTCTTTGCTGGATCCACAAATATCCCCAATTTTGAGATTATGTGACCCAAAAATGAAATTTTTTTATGCCAAAATTCACACATGGTAAATTTGGAATAAATATTCTCCTTTATTAGGGACTTTAATACAATTCTCAAGTTATATTAATGTTCTTCCTTGCTCTTTGAATAGACAAGAATATCGTCTATAACGACTACCACAAAATGATCAAGATAGTCTCTAAAAACTCTATTCATTAGATCCATGAAGATATCAGGGGAATTAGTAAGACTAAATGGCATCACTATAAATTCATAGTGTCCATACCTTGTATGGAAAGTCGTCTTTGGTATATCCTCTTTTTTGACCCTTAATTGATGATACCCTGAATGAAGATCAATCTTGGAAAAGTATTGAGCTCCTCGAAGTTGATCAAATAAATCATCAATGTGTAGGAGGGGATATTTGTTCTTGATATTGATCTTATTAAGTTCTCGATAATCAATTCAGTGTCTCATTGATCCATCTTTATTCTTAACAAACAGAACAAGTGCTCCTCAAGGTGACACACTAGGGTATATGAATTCTTTATCAAGATTTTCTTGGTTTTGCTTCTTCAATTCTTGCATCTCAATTGGGGCCATTCTATAAGGTGTCTTTGAAATGGGCATACTACCCTGTATGAGTTCTATTGAAAACTCACCTTCAAGATTAGGTGGAAGACCTGGAAATTCCTCCGGAAAGAAATCATCAAAGTCCCGTACAATGGGAATATTCTTAATCTTGAGTTTCTCTCCAACCATTTGAGATAAATAACCTCCATTTATTGGAATCAAGACCCATAAGATGGAAGAAATTTCCACTGGAAGTTTATATTCATCCTTGCATTGATAGATGATAGTAGATTGATCGGGAATATTTAATGTGATTTCCCTTCTTTGGAAATTGATATGAGCTCTGTATAAAGAACACAAATCCATGCCAAGAATCACATTAAATTCCACTATTAGAGGGATCACAAGATTTGCAGGAAGCACTTTCCCACAAACTTCAATCAGAGAAGAATTGTAAACTTTTTATGCGACTGTTGTGCCATTAGGAGTTGTCATAGCTAACTCAACATATAGTTGTTGAGGTAGTACAATGATACCCTTTGAAAATTCTTCAGAAATAAAAGTGTGGGTGGATCCAGAATCAATTAAAACATTTTATACTTTAGAGTGGATGGTAAGTGTACCTTTCACCACTTCATTATCGTACACCACATCTACGATAGTAATTGTATGTGACATTCCTTTTCCTTTGGCCTTAAGAGTTTTTTGACGTCGATCATCCTCAAAAACCCTTGGATTAGGGCATTGATTAGAATAATGCCCCATCTCCTTGCACTTGAATCATTGAAGTGTTGGAGGTTAATTATGTGTATCCCATTCTTTGTTCGCATCATTAGACATCATCTTCCCATTATTTCGACATTCAATTTCCCGATGACCAGGTTTTCCACACTTAAAACATTTTCTTTTCCCTTTAATAAAATTCCCTCCACGTCTCTTTCCACAATTTGAGCATAAAGGAAAACTCATATTCTTTTCAGTGTGGTCTTTAGATTTTCCTTTCAATTCCATTTTCCTCTTCTTATCAAACCCATTTGATTGATGGGTTACTCCAATCTCCATCTCAACCTTGAATGCACATCAAACAATTTCCTCATAGCTATTGAATTCCCTTATGCATAACGCCCTTCGAAGACATGGTTTTAAGACACTAAAGAATTGATCGATCGTACTCTCATGTTGGATGATAATTCCGAAATCATACCTTGTAAGTCTTGTAAAATTTGCTTCGTAGGTACCAACAGATTCATCATCCTTTTTCTTCAGTTCAAGAAACTCATTCTCCATCATTGTTCGATGAATACGAGGGAAGTACTTATTGAAAAATAATTTCTTGAACTCGTCCCATTCCATGGACTCAATTTCATCTCTTTGCCTCATATTCTTGATAAGATTCCACCATTGAACAGCATCACCATCCAAACGTTACACTACTTAGATGACTTTGTCATGTTCATAACATTGTAGAACTAAAAATATCTTTTCAGTGGTACTAATCCATTGTTCAACCACTAATAAATCAGAAGACCCACTGAATGAAGTTGGATGCTGCCTCATGAAGGATTCAACATAATGTTGCTCCTTCTTTTGCTCGATTGGAAGCCCTGCATGGTTTATAGCTTGATAAAGTTGTGTGAGCATGGCTATAGGATTTTTCATTCTAGCTCCTATAACATTTGGTTGCTTAGGGGGACAATAATTTCATTTCCCTTCACATTCATCATTAACATGGTTCCTTCGGGTTCAATCCATTGAGTAAAACCAATAAGCATAGTGTGAAAAACACTAATCATAATAGGAAAACCACATAATCAAAAATAAAATTTTACACTTAAGTTATTATCATAGGTTATTCATGTCCATTTCTAAAACACTTATATTGTGTTCTATTCTTAGACATATCTTTATGGTTCTTACTAATTCTTTCATATCCTAGTTTCTAAAGGTTGACTATACCCTTCCTCTGATACCAATTATAACAACCCATACTATACATACATTGTTATTAATTCAGAATTGAAGAATACTTATTACAACATATAAGAAAACCATGAAAAGACCGTATAGGTATAATGTCTTTAGAAACTGTGAAACATAAACAATTGGTCATAAATCATCTACTTTGTCTCCTATTTATTTCATCATATCTGGAGTCCCTGTTGGCATATTCTACTAAATACCATTCATCCAGACCTGGGGAAAAGAAAACATACAAAAGTTTGATCTCAAATTCTCAATAAGGGGTAAACAAAGGAAATATAAATCATATCATATCCATAAGAACATAACATTTTGAAAATCTTAACCTACAAAAGAGATCATAATATCATGACATGGGATAAATCATAGTAGGGAAAAGTAATACCAAATAATCATAACATAAAACTTGATACTTTTTTGAATACACACATAATCATAGAAAATCATTTCATATTAGTCAAGACTCAATTATAAGACTATCATAGCGGACAAAGTCCATTACTGAACTGATTTCACTCCACGTTCTAGTCCTGTATCACTGAACCGGATTAAATTGTCGTTCCAGCCATGTCAATATCATGAGATATAAATATTTTCACAATTCATTGGAGAGAGATATAGGTCCCACCCATCTCATAATGATTCCATTCTTATGTGTGCCACAAAATCATAATTCATACATCATAGCATAACCCATGTAATAAAAATGGGATTCTTAAACATCATGACATTATAAAAAAAATTCATTTAAGATAAAGGACATCATAAAAATAATTCCATCACAACATAATCAAATATATGTAATAATAGGGATAGAAACATAACCCTATATTATCTAAGATGGAAAATAATTTTTATAAAACAATTGAACTCCAATCTTGAGGAAAATATCATTTCTACTTCAATTTTTTTCCCTTTATTAACATGTCATACAATTTTAAAATAAAATAACTTGATTAAAAATAAACTTCAAAACTTGTAAAGGAAGCTTCATGGAAACAATGTTATATTAAATCATAAAAATCCATTCATGTCGTATAAGTTAAAAAACATTCTTCTTGTACTTTGGCCGGAAAAGTCAAAAAGTATTCGTACTGAAAACAACAAAAGATTCCTTTCATATATTTTACTAAAAATTCACCAATTGGTAAAATTGGATTTAAAAAATTTTATTAGGATTGAAATAATATTACATATTTAGGAAACATGGATGTGGATGATAAATATGCCCCAGTAATTACCGATGTATAAAAAATCTCGTATAAAAATTGAGATTGCGAGATTCTACATAACCATAGGTCTGATATGCTTTGTACGTATCCTAACCTCCTGTATAATGATTTAAATAATATCATTGACTTATTATGGAATAATATGTATTATTATTATATCATATATGATCATATTCTAATCTTTTTATTAGTAATATTTCATTTCTACTTGTTATTCAGGTGTTCATTGCTCTATGTTTTTATGCATGTTTTGTCGAATAAATTCTTATTACTCTTTTTAGGTTATAGATACCTCATTTACAGAATTTTATTAATGTAATATATATCATATTTATTCATTCAATTAATTTATATGATCATTATTCAATTATGATCATGTAGAACGAGTCACATCGCACCGTGGAGACGGTAGGCCGTACGTACGCATGAGCGATGACATCGTTCCCATGATTGTGGAATTGTATTGGAGTGTATGTATACTATTTCAGAATCAATATCATTTTAAAATAATCATATATAGCTATTATTTAAACCATTATACCCATCCATGTAAGGTAGTGGTGGAAAACATATTACACCACGGCGTGGAGACGGTATTCCGTACGTACGCACGCGCGGTGATTTTGTTTTCCGTAGGATGGATAGAAGGTGAAATAGAGTTGTTTCATATTTATAATAACATATCCGAATACGAGTGATACTGATTTTATTACTTCATAATAAAAAAACTAAAGAAGAATAACTAGAAGAATAAATAAAATGGAAAGAATCAGTAAACGATATTACCTCTTCTTTGACGCGCCTCTTTTTAACCTCCTCTTAGGGCACAAACATTGTTCTTTGAAGAATACTAGAAACTCTAGTATGTTTCTAGGGAAGTTGAGAAGGGAAATTGGCAGGGTTTGGCCGAGCATGAAGGCTCAAAGTGGTGTGAGGATGTGAGGGAGGAGGTTCCCTTTTATAAGGGAGGAGAGTGGCACCTTTGGAATTATAAGAAATATTAATTTATAATAAATTCAAACCCCACATAAAAAGCTCAAAAAATTACACAAATATGAATCTTAGATGAGATAGTGTTTTAATATCATCAACCAATAAAATTTAGACAATTTGGGAATTTATTTTAAACATTATCAATTTCGATTTATCCTTATATAATCTATTTAATTTTATTCGTGGTAATAATATTCTAAATTTTAAATCATTATATATAATTAATTATATGTTGTGAATTGTCCATAATCGTATACTTTATTAAATTTTCAACCATGTAAATTTTAGTTTATAATTTTAAATATTTTTTTGATTTTTAAACGATTTATAATATGTAATGTTTATAAAATAACAATAGTGTCAAGTTTGACACTATTCATTTATTTGAATTTAAGTAAAATAATCACAGAAGATATATTCGAACTAAAAGATTTAATATATTATTAACAGGACATATTTATCAATAAAATTTGTGGATCACGTTGAATAGTTCATATAATATTTATTTTAATACTTTTAAAATCATTTATTTGATAATTCAATCAATAAAATAATTTCAACATCACTATTGTGTCATAACTAATGATAATTATTAAATCCATAAAAATTATGAAAAAATTCACATGATGTAGATAATTATATTATCTTTCTGGATAATATTCATTTGCTAAGTTTCATGAATTTTATCACTAACTTAAAATTATTATACTTATTATTTTAGAGAGTGACATCTTGTCACTTTCTTTGGTTTTAATAATAATTAAATTATTTTAAAGGTCAAAAGTCAATAAAATGAATTTATTCCGACTCTTAGGTGATAATGGTAGACTTTTAGTCATCCAATAGAATTTGGGCAGGTGTTATGGTAATTTTATAATCTTATATTTACCCTTAATGACCTGATTTACCTTCAACTGTAGTAAATAAAAATTACTGTAGTTACTATTCAGAATATCAAAAAAAAAATAAACTCTTAATATAATTTGGACCCAATGAATTCAAATATGTAATCCATTTTTAAAAATTCAAAGTACAGAATTTTCAGTAATTAATTTAAAATTAATCTCGTTGTTAAGAAAATGGGTTTTTAAAGTTAAAACATTGCCAAATATTGAATAGTTTTTACCTATGAATTCAATGTAAAATTAATGGTAATGACATAAATTATATTAAATGGTAAAAATATATTCTATTTATACATTAAAATAATTCAATATTATAATTTAACCATATAAATTATTGCGATGAAAAAAGTTGTTGTTATTTAAAATATAGCATGTTTTTACTATTAATTATAATATGAAAGTTATTAGAATAATATGAAAATTTTATCCAAAGTATATTTTTATGTCCTAAATCCAAAGAAAAATATTATTTTGTCAAATTGAACTTATAAACATGTCATAAACTAGATTTAAAGTTGATGTGCCATCAAAAGGCAACAAAACTGCATTTTTTGAAAAATACTTATTTTACCGGAAAAAATTATTTTGTTCTCATCCCATATTCTAGAAAATATGTAAGATTAATAATAATGTTATAAAATTCAAAATTTAGTTAATACTATTCATAAAGGCTAGTCCATAATAATATTATAACAATATATCGTTGTTTAGTGAAACCCGGTATTGCGTACTACATACGCTATCGAGGAAGGTTGCGATTGCGTGTAACGCAAGCCAAGATAGTGTTGTGTGAAATGAAATATTCCTATGATGTTTTGTATAGCATAATACATAAAAAAATATACTTCTCATAAAATATCATGGTGTTACAAACATTAATAGATTTCATCTAATATAAAAACGTGTTTCGATCAATTATTTACAAAATTTCATGAGGAAGATATCCTTTCTACATTTAAAACCAATTTTTGAAAAATAAAACATATTGAAAATATTTTCGCTTTGAAAATAACCTACAAAAAGTATAAAGAAATAATCAACTTAATTAATGTTCATATGGAAGGGATGTTTTGATTATGCCAAACATTTTAGAATAATGATTTCATTAACATTTTTGGTAAAATCCAAACAGAAATTGTTTGGATAATGATGTGAAGATTAGTTTCAAAATATTTTTGTAAAGGTAAATAAAATTTACTTATTTATTTTAAAAAAATATAATAATAATTTTAAACATTTTTATAAAACATTGTTCTGAAAGAAAATGAATTTCAAACTGAAGATAATAATAACATCAGCTTTTCATTAAAACATTTATCAATTATTTTAAGTAAAAAATGGTGGAGTAATTTTTATATTAAATATAAATATCATTAATAACCATAAGAGAATAAAATTCAAGATCTTATTGAGATTTGTATCATAAAATTTTATCATCATAAATAAAATCATAAAAAAATCCTGGTAAATAATTAGATGATATCATATCATTTTTATGAGATTGTTAAGTTTAAATAATAAGTCACATGAAGGAATTAAATAAATTTAAACTTAAAATATCATTAGGATAAATAAATTCATTTTATTAGATATCAAAGGGTATGTAAAAAATATATCATGATATAATATAGATGCATAACATAACATACATCTCAATGAAAGTGAATTGATACAAAAAATGCTTACCTGATGTCTTGACTTATGTTATAGTCATTAAAACCATTTTATATACCAAATATGTGTTTATTAAACACATATTAAAAACTATATTCATTTATATCTTATAATATATTATTTTTTAAGAAATTTTGTTACCCTTTCATTAACATTTCATTATAAAAGTCATGTTTCCTGGAATAACTGCTTTGTTTTTCAAGTACAGTGTGACATGTTATTTTTGTTCCTCTAATTTCATCATGGTTTCATAATATACATAACATTAAACACTTTATATATCTATATATTTTCATTATATATTTATTTATATTAATTTATAAATTTTAGGGATGGAAAATGAAATACACCATTCGTAGAGATGGTAGGTCGTACAAACACATGAATGATATTTCCTTTTTCATATCAGTTTGAATAATAGAAAATTAAATGATATATATATTATAATTCCAAAACCATTTTAATTTAATATATATCACATATATTATTATATTCATTCTTATTACATTCAATTCAATCATTAATGAATCACATCGCTTCACAAGGTGGTAGTTCAGCGTACACATGAGTTGTGTTATCATATCCCAAAAAAAGGAAATAATGAAGGTATGTGTTATATAACAGTAAAAATGCATAATAATATCCTAAATATCATATATAGTTAACGCGTTATCAATATTTCGGTGATTTAGAGGTGTTAATAGAGTAAATACATGTATAAATTCATTAGGCGATAATATACCATAGACATGATTGATGATTTGATAACCCATTTGATAGATGTGCATATGGTTGTAGGTCAAGAATATAACATAAATAAAACTAAAAATATTAATTATACTGGGGATATTATATCATCATGTAGTAATATGAATTTATGTAGGTGGAGGAAGAAATTAAAAAAAATCTTGTTGATGAGTGTTACCTCTTCTTTAGGTATCCTCTTTAGTTTCGCACCAAAAGCCTTCAATTTTGTATATCTATCAAAACTAAGGATTATAGGATGTGAGGATCGGATTTTTAAGTTATTTTTTAAATTATTATATTAACCAAATTGGTGTTAAGGTGCGAAGAAGAGTGGATAGTGGTGGCCTTTTATAAGTTAGGTGAGTGGAAAACATGTTACGTTTTGAATGAAAGAATTACACCCACATTTGTTCATGTAAATAGGATTAAATAATGGACCATTTTCAATACTATAAGTTATATAGTGGAAATATTTACAAAAAATTAGATTTGGACATCTTTTTGTTATTTTTATCCCTTATCATTTTTTAACCCCCAGTTAATATATTTTAAACTTAACCCTAGTTAATAATTTTTACAGATTTATTATAAATTTTGGAAAAAAATTGAGTTACCCTTATTAAATAATATGAATTATTTTTATTCCCAAAATAAAAAAAAATTCATGAATTTAATTCACATAATTGAAAAAATGTAATTTAAAAATAATCCTGTAGATACAACGAGAATGAATATTTTTAATGAGAAAATGTTCCAATGATTGTAATGTTTTTCTATCAAAATTCAATAAGAAATTTACTATAATTACCTAAATTAGATTAATGAATGTATAAGTTTACTATTTTAACATTAAAACCAACTTAAAATATAATTTATCTATATCAATAAATTTAACCAAAGGAGGTTTTCAATTAAAATTCTATATTTTTCAGAATTCAAAAAGAAATGAGTCATTTTAGAAAAATGGAAAATTAATCACCCTCATATAATATTTATTCTATTATATAAAAATTGAAGTTTTTTTAATCAAATTAATTTTATAATATTGTGTAAAATTCATTTTATTAAAGTTCAAAAAAACAACTAAGCAGCATTTTCTGGAAAATATAGTATTTTCGAAACATATAATGACATTAACAAAAATTAATTAATTTTTCTATAAATATGATTCATTTATATAAAACCATTATAATTAATATTTAAAAATTATTTATTAATATTTAAATCTATAATTTTAATAGATAGGTTATAATGTAAATGTTTAAATAACTATAATAATAATGGTCACAAAAACTCAGGGAGTTACATTCTACCCCCCCTAAAATAAAATTTCACCCTAGAAAATTTTTAATATGATAAAAAACAAAGATACTTATAATGCATAATTTCCTCATTTTCTAACTTATCTTCCTCAAACTAGTAGTTTTCTACAAAACATTGACCGGGTGAGGGGTCTTGTTTTATTTGAAATTTCTATGTATGGTTCTGAATCACCAATTATTATTCTCTATAAAAAAGATCTTACTTGACTAGTATTCCCACTATGTTTAGTTCATGTTGGGTTTCATGTATGTACTTCCTCATGAGAGATACATGCAACATATTATGTATTTAATAGAATTTTAATGGAAGGAGAAGTGATAAACTGTGGTCCTAATACCCTCAAGAATCTCAATGGGACTGATATAGCTAGGGATTAGTTTCCCTTTATTTATGAATCTAATATCTTTCTTACACTAATAAATTATTAGAAAAACATATTCACCAACATCGTATTCTAAATCATTCATGTGATTATTAGCATAAATTTTCTTATTTCTTTAAATGGCCTTTCTGTTTCATTGAATGGCTCTAACCTTATCTTAAATTTCATCACCCATCTTAGGTTCCACTAGAATTCTATATCTAAATTCAATATATTTCATAGGAGATCTACAACTCATTCCATAGAGTTATTAATAAGTACCCATCTGAATGATTGAGTTAAAACTATTTTTTTAATAAGACTCAGTTGGGGGGATGTTGATCCCAACCACCATTGAAATAAAAAGAATAGGATATGAATTTATCATCCAAATATTAAATTGTTATTTTAAACTGAACATAATTTTTAGGATGATACATATCATAGAAATTGAACTCTATATCATGATCTTAGTGTCGCCTTCACTAGAACATTGATTCAATCCTTTGAACCCGATTTTAAATAATAGAATGTGGTACCCCGTGAAACCTTTCTACTTTATTAATATATATCCTAGAATGTTAAACTAGAGAAAATTCTTATTTGATAGTGATGATGTTTTTTGAATTGGTAATTCAATCGACTGTAACCAATATCAATATAAACCCTTTAGACATTTTGGGGAGTCCAATGAAAAAACCCATAGTGATGTTTTCTCATTTCAATTTCAATATGGGTAATGGATATAACATATCCTTAAAAAATCCTTTCATCCTTAACTTAATAACATACCAAGAATTGAGATACAAACATTGTGACATATCTCTTCCTTCCATCCCACTAGAAATAGTATTTAAAATATCTATACATATTCATAATTTTTGGATAAATAAATAATGATGAACTATTAAATTCCACTAAAAACTCCCTCAAATATGGTATGGATGGAATAGATACACATTTCATAAAACTTATCATTCAGGCATGATCAATGATAAACATAGTGACATTTTTCACATTCTTTTTTAACTCTACATCTTCTATATGTGTCTCTTTAATCTAAATTTGGATAGATGGTTGAGCATTCAATATAGAAATATTGGGTTTTTTCCTTCCCTTAAGATTTATGGATCCATCCTATGATAATCCATAAAAATTGGATCTTCTATAATTCTCGTCATTAATATGATATCATGGTTATTTCAACTCCATGAATCATCCACCTTGTATCCATTCCAAATATAGTAATGTATTGAGTAATCAAAATCATTAATTATCTCTTACAAACCTCTTGGTGCATATTCAACTCCATCTATGTGAATATATAAATTAATATTTTATGACAGGTCTATATATCACACTTTTCTCCATAATGATAATTCCTCCAGATCATAAATGTAATAATTAACACATATAAATCCAAATGGGTAGTTGTTTATATATTTCTCATTTATCAAAAATAGTGGTGAGGAATAAGGTATAACCATGTCATTCTATAAAAGAACACACCCCAATACCTTATTTGATGTATCACTATAGATTTCAAACCCCTATCCACTATAGGGTAATTTATACATGGTTTTACTAACTAACCTTATCATCTGTTATTGAAATGTTTTTCACATCCATCTATCTAGATTAACATGAATCCCTTCCAAGAAAACATGGTCATATGATTTGATTGGCAGGTGAAATTCTCCACAATCCATCAATAATATATATCTAAATCAATAAAAATGTGGATCTCATTCATTTTGGTTGGTCTAAGTGAACATTCAATATCCTCTCTATTTGATGGATCAACCTTTATACCATTTCATTCTGTTGTATGGCACAAAAATTTAATGTAGTATATCAAAAATTCACACGTAATTTTTTAATATATTTTCTCCTTCCTTAAGGTATTTAGTAAAACAATAATTTAATTTTCATACTCTTATTTTCTCTTTCAATTCATATAAATATCAACTATGAACACTACTAGAAACAAATCAAGGAAATGTATAAAGCCTATTATCATTAAATCTGTGAATATGATGGGAAATTAATAAGACCAGATGGAATTAATTTATATTAATATTTTTCATTACTTTTATATAATTATTTATTGGTTATATCCTACTTATTGACCCTTGATTTATGATATCCATATTGTAGGTCAATCCTAGAAAAGCATTGAGCTCTACATTATTGATCAAATAAGTTATCCATATGAGGATGGTGATAATCGTTATTAATTTTTATATTATTTATCTCTTTATAATCAATGGAAATCAGAATTGATACATTATTTTTAAAAAAATCATTGTTTCACCCCTATGATGACGCATTTCTTCTAAATTAATCCCATGTCGAGGTTTTTCGAGAGTTTCTTCTTCAATTCCAGTAGCTCAATTTAGGAAATTTTATATGGATTCTTTGAAATTGGTGTAGAACTACGTATATGTTCTATTGAGAACACAACATCGTGTTTTGTTTTAATGATAGTAAAATATAATAAAAATTAATCAAAAAATTCCCACACATTAGGCATATAAGTGATCTTCATTTTACCCCCAACCATATATGACAAACACCCCATCTAGATGGAATTAAAACCCATAAAGTGAATTTGATCTCCATCAAGAGTTCATACTTTATGTTACATTGGTAGATGATCATATGTTATTCTATAATATAACATTTTGCATCTATTCCTTGAAAATTGAAGTGGGATTTATGAATATAAATCAAATATATGAAAATGCTAACTTAAAATTTAACTATAGGGTGAATGAAATGATTTGAAATAAACAAATTTCTTCTAACATGACCTGGAGATGAATCCTAGAATTGATATGAGATCATTATATCATTAGGGTTTTTAATTGAAAATTATATATTAAATTGTTTGGTTGGAATTGTAATACTGTTATAAAATTCATAAAAGATGAATGAATGGGTAGATCCATATTCAAATAATAAAATAAGGGTTATAGAGTGGATGGTATGTGTACCTTTGACCATGTCGGAATGGCACCCCTTATAAAAATAATGATAACATGAGATTTCCCTTTTTCTTTTAGATTAATAGGTTACTGATGTTGATCATCTTAATTACCCATCATATTTTGGAATTAGTTATCATAATTATTATACTTATATATTTGAGACATTGGAGTCCAGGAGGTGCATTCTATGCATATTTCATTATATTTATAGCATTATCAAACATCTTCCCATAACTTTAGTAATCAACTTTCTGATGACCTTCCCTTCAACAATTAAAATTTTAACTATTACCCAGAATAATATTTCCTCCATGATTCTTCACACAATTTGAGCATCAAGGAAATATCATTTTCTTCCCTCTATGGTTCATAAATGTGCACATAATATCAAACCTAAGATATTAATACATAACTCTATCCTCTATTTCCATGTTGAGATAACATTAAAAATCTCTTCATAGATACAATAGTCTCTTATGTATAACTATATATGGAGAAGTTTTTCTTTTCCATTGATGAATTTATCAACATTACATGTAGTTTGGACGATTATACAAGAAGCGTACCTCACAATTTATGTAAAATACATCTCATAATGACAAAAATATTCATTATCTAGTTTATTTATCTCATGGAACTCCTTGCCCATATTTTATTGAAGAATATGAGGAAATTACTTAATGAAAATAAGTTCTAGAAGTCTTCCCAATCCATGGAGTCAATTTCATAATATTTCATTAGTTTTTATAACATTTCACCATTGATCCACTTCTGATTCAAAATGGTAGACATCGAAAATGAATTTTTCAAGTTTCAAAATACAGAAGAATGGAAAATATATTTTTAGTTGTACTGATCCATTACTCATAAATTAGTGCTTGTGGTTCCACGGAAAGAAGGTGGAAATTTCCTTGTAAAGGACCAAACATAAAGTTGTTCCCTCCTTTCTTCAGTTGGAAGACCAGCATGATCCATATATTTGAAAATTTGTGTTTGTATAATGATGAGATATTTCATTCCATATCTCATAATATTTGGCTGCTCAAGGGAAAAATAATTTCATTTCCCTTCACCCTAAAAAATAGAATGGTTCCATAAAATTCCATCCATTTACTAAAACTGAATAGCATAGTGTAAGAAACAATAATCATGATGGGGAACCACATAATAAAAAAAATAACTTATAAGATGACTAAATAATGACACCTTATTTAATATATGACACATCCATATTATTTTTTTATTCATAGTAATTATTTATTTAAATCTTTCATGATTGTTGGTAAAGAGTTTGTAAATTTCCAAAGCATATCATATAGTTGTGTCAAAAAAGGTGTGTATCAAGGACTGCTGTCATGCACCATGTGATGATCGAGTTTATCTCAATGTTACATTTTCCTAGTTATTACCCCTAGGTAGCTATATTATTGAGCTACACTAGGTTTTAGAAACTATAAAGGGATGTAATTTGTTGGAATACACTCACTCTATCCTCTACTAATATTCTTTTTCATTTTCCAATACATTGACTCGTAATTAATCTTATCCTTAAAAATGAATTTAGGGGTCCCACAAAGGTTTTCTTATCCTATTTTTCAAGTTATAAATAAAAATATCCTTTTATACAAACTATAGAAAACCAGTATCATCATAAATATATGTTAAAACATTTTTTTTAGATATTCACACCATGAAACAAACACACGTCTAAAGACATTAATAGTTTAGTGTCTTCATAAATGTTGAAACAGAAACAATTATTCGATAAGTAAACTAAGTAATATCCCACTATTATCATAATAAATAAAACTATTTTTAGAAATATATTATTTAAAACATTTATTTATGAGATATGTAATGGAAACATGTAACACCCCAAGATTCTATGTCACGCTTCTCTTTAAATAGTATAGTAGCGTGTGTTGTATGCAACTTCGAGTTCTAACACACACCACAACCAATCAAACTATCTATTATGAATAGTAATAACTACTTTTTGAAATGTTATAAATTTTATCTTTCAAAATGGACTTCATTTTTGGATTTAGAATATTGAAATTAGCTTAGGGTGATTTTTTGGATTTTTTTTTGAAAACATTCAATTTTTGATGATTACTGAAAAAACACTGCATTATAGTTTAAAACCAAATTTTTATTTAAATAATTATTTATTTTATTTAAAATTAATTAAGGTCAAAATGGATACATAATACCTATATAAATTCAAAGTAATTCATTGGAGTTAGTTTAGAATCATTTTAGATATATAACAATTTTATGGAACTTTTCACCGTCTTTTACCCACCTCCTAGGAGAATTTGGAAATTCACATAAAAATTAATTTTCCCACTTCTGTGAGTGGGATTTAAAAAATCCAAGAGAAACGGTTAATTTAAAGGAGTAAAATGTGGTTCAATAAGATGAAAATAATTTTTGGTGAATAGTAACGTTTTACTTTTATTTACCACGGTTACAAGTAAATAGGGTAATTAAGGGTAAAAATGATATTAATATTACCATAACACATGTACTAATTATATTGGACAATTGTATCTCGACCAAAACAACCTTATAAATAACATATTATCATTTAGGTCCACTTAGATTAGATTAGGACATTTATTATTATTTAATTCAAAGAAGAGTTAAAAGAGTTAAAATCAAAGTTTAATTAATAAAACATTTTTAATATAGGGTTATACATAAGATAAATTTGATTATAAATATTAAATAGAAATATAAAAAACTTTCCAACATAATGGTATTTTATTTATAAATTTTAGACATTAAATAAGTTAATTTATTTATGACACAATAGTGATACAGAAATTACCTAATTAATGAAATATTAAAATAATTGATATTAGAAATATCAAAATAAAAGTAATTTTAGACTTCTTATGAATTACACTAATTTTATAGGTTAATATGACATGTTAGAATTGATTTAATTATGTTTTTTAGTAATCTTGCTGTTATGGTTTTCACAAAAATCAAATACCAAATAGTGTCAAAATTGACATAAAAGAGTTTTTGAAACAAATATTATATTATTAATTGATATTCAATTCCTAAAAATACAAGGTTAGGCCTAGAGACTTATATAATGATAGGTAAATCATTAATTAACCACTTGGGGTTCTCTAGGATGTATATGGTAAGTCTATTAACCATATAATATAAAAATACAAAGAGACATGGTAAATCTCAAACTATTTAACTAAGAGTTAAATATAAATGATAAGGTTAATTTAGTGACACAAACCTGTCTAAAATCTATTGGATGAAAGGCTTTCGACCCATCCTCACATTAACCTTTAAATAATCCACTTCTGAGCCATTAGAAACCGAATATGAATTTATTATAAAATAATATTTCTAGCTTTTCCAAAGGTGCCCATCACCCCTCTTATAAAAGGGCACTCCCCCTTCTCTCAAATTCAAACCTTCAAAGCCATTTTGTTCGGCAAACCCCTGCCCAAATATCCTCTCACCTTCCCTCAATGCAACCTAGAGGCCTTGGTTTGATCAGAAATCCACCCTAAGGAGCCCTTTTGACCAAATAAATAGGAAGAACCCGATTAAGAGGGGATGTTTTTACCACACTCTTTCAAGTTCCTTTCTTCTTCAACTTCTTCTTTATTTTTTATTCCTATTCTAAAATAATAACTCCAGTATCTTCTATATGCTGTGATTTTATTATAAATATGGTACAACCATAATCAGTATTCTATCCATTCTTTGAATGACATGTCACCATACGTGTGTACGTACGTCTTACCGTCTCCACGTCGTGGTGTAATTGTTATTCAAAACATTATTATTTGGATGGGTATAATAATTATGTATAATTCATGTAAATAATTAATATAATATGATAATGATTCAGTGTATATAATATACTATCCAATTATATATTATTTTAATATCAAAAGAGTGATATTTTCGCTCGTGCATACGTACGGACTACCGTCTCCACGAACGCGATGAGATTCATTCCCCATCGTATCCATTCAAGTATAATCCTCATTTGATGATTAAAAATAATTTTTAGGGACTTGATATCATTCTGGATATGAATAAGATAAAACCTATCCATAACAAACATGACTTATGTAACAAGACATATAAAATAAAATGAGTAAGTTAACTCCCAAAACGACGATAATAATAAGATATTATTAACAAAGAAATGTTAAAAGATCAAATATGATATCATATTAATGATTCTTGTATAATTTAATAACAATTTTTTCACCATTATACAGGAGGTTAACCTACACTCAACCAAAGAAAAGTACAAGGTAAGGGTTTATTTCACAATCTCTTCATTATCCGAGGTTGTTTATACGTGATTATCTACTGTGACCTCTTTATCATCCACATCCATATTTCTTACAAATGTATTCCAAAACATTTTTACTATTTACTAGACTATGGGTTAAAGTCATTTATAACCTTTTTTGACTTTTTTAAAATGGTTGGAAAGTAATATTTCTTTCATTTTCCAAACAAGGACCTTTTTAACCTTTTCGACAAAATGAAGGTAAGAATGTTTTTTTAACTTATAAGGCGGGTGCAGCTATTTCACACTGTTGTAAAATCTTTGAAGCTTACCATACAAGATTATAAGAATATTTTCAAACAAAATTTTTTTTTATATTTCTGTGACTTTTAAATGATTTCAAAAAAATAGATATTTCTCTCGAATAGTTTTGACTTCATCAATGTCAACAAAATTTGATAGATTTTAAGATTATTTGAAGTTGATTTATTGTGATACAAAAATTTTGAATTGTATTCAAGGTTTTGTGATATGTTTGAATATATATGTGTTATTTTTATACAATTCATGGTTTATGGAGAAAGTATTGACATTTTGTATGATTGTTTTAATACGAATGTTTATGTTATGTTTAAACCCTTTCATATGGTAATGCATTGGACTTATTAAGTGATGGGTGGAGTCCACTATCACTCCTCGATGCATCAGTAGGTCTCAAGAGACAAACTAGTGTCTTGGCACAAGGCCTTGAAAAAAACTTATTTATAGTCTTGGCAGAAGGCCTTGACTATGTGGTTCTGATAGTTTGTCATTATGCATTCCATCATTATGAAAGTGGTTATTGATATTTCAAGTGATTATTCGACTTGTAGAATATCCATGTGAATAAGTAAGTGACATTATTTCATTTAATCTTTTCCATATTATGACGATGTTCAAGTTTAAAATGCTTTTGTTTTAGTTATACATTTCCTTAAATTTTTATGTTTATTTATGAAAGTTTCACATATATTGTTATCCTTACTGAGCATCTGATCACACCCCTTTCATGTTTTAATTTGTCCCAGGATGGGAAGAAGTATTTTATGAATTACATGTAGGGAATGTATGAGGGAACATGATGACAAGATATTGTTGTAGTTTTTTCTACATTATGATGTAATGTAAGACTTATGAATATATATAGTGTTTCCAAGGATACTAAACTTATTGGTCCTTTGAGACATGATATTTTGTGATCATTCCAACATTATGTAATAATGTACTGACTCTGGGTAACTATGGTCAGTGCGTTACAGTTGGTATCATAGGGAGGTTTAGTACAATCCTTGGAAACTAGATTTAGATAAACTCTCATTATAGCACATAGACCTAAGATGGACTTTGAGGATTAGTATAGTAGAACTTCCTAAAATTTTGATATTGTAGAGATTTTGTGAGTTTTCCAAGCAATAAATCCCTGTCTAGATATGATCAGGTAGAGGAGACTCTGGCATAGATGTACCTGGGGGTAAAACTCAAAAACACCGCTTTGATCTAGACTCGAACGGGAACTGGTGCACGACAACCAGCCTTGCTGAACTCTTGGTTACGACACTCCCGAGGGATATTCTTAGGATAATTCTCATTTTATTTACAAACCATTATGAAGGGTTAATGAGTATATAATTTCTCAAAGAAATTTTTTTTTTATGATTAGGGATTATATCCATAAATATGTCAATTTATGTTAAGTGTTTTACAAGTATGAAATTATGTATTTTGATTCATAAACTCATCTAGTTTATGCCATTGTTTAGAAATGGAACCTAGTAGAAGAAATGGAAATCTAATCAATGCATACAATCGATGTAGGGATTTCCCTCCTGCTAAAGATAATTATAGTGGAGCTGGTGATGAAACTGGTGCTGATCAGCTAATCGTCGTACTGGGACAACTCACTCAGGTTATGAATAATAACCTTACCCGTGTGGAGCACAATGATCAGCAGTGTGGAGGATAAATGTTAGATATCTTTATGAGGCAAAAACCACCAACGTCTAATGTGAGTAAAAATCCCTTAGTAGCTGAGAAATGTATAAACTCCCTAGATAAAATATTTCAGGCTTTGGGGAGTAGTGAAATGGAAAAAGTTATCATGGTAGTTTATCACCTCACTGGAGATGCTGATCTATGGTGGTCATTGATAAAAACACAAAGGAAGATGATAAAGTATCAAATATGGAGTGGAGGGAGTTCAGAGAGCTTTTTCTTAGAAAAATACTTTCCTCATGACCATCAAGCAGATATGAAAGGAAATTTCTGAGTCTGAGGAAAAAGGAGGATGAGAAAGTTGCAAAGTATGAGGCTAACTATACAAGGTTAGAGAGGTATGATAAAGATTATATTTTTAACCTAAGAAGTAATATTTATCATTTCTTTGTTAGGTTAAAACTATTTCTACATCGAGAATTAGTCTCAGAAACGTTATTGTTGTACGAAGATATTGTCTCATGTGCTATCAAGACAGAAAAGGAATTATCTAAGTCTTATGAATTTAAAGCAAAGTAGGAGAAGAAGAGATCTGATGACCACTCTGGGAATGTAAATAAAAGGAATAAGGGAAAATTTGAATATCCATCCTGCAGTAAATGTGGAAAGAAACACCCCGGTACTTTCTTAAAAGGAATGGGAGTCTGTTACAAGTGTGGTGAAAAAGGCCACCAAGCTTGTGATTGCAAGGGGAAAAAGGAAGCTACTGATGTCCAATGCTATAATTACAGGGAGATGGGACATTATGAAAATGAATGTCCTAAGCATCAGGGGAACTTACCTTAGAAAAGGCCAAGGGATCAAGGCCAAGATTATTCTATCACTACTGTTGTGGTAGAAGCTCCGAAAGACGTGGTGGCAGGTAATTTAATGGTTTCCTCAAGTTTAGAAAATGAATTATTTGATTCTAGATCATCTAATTGTTTCATATCATCCATTTTTTCTAAGTAGATTAGATATTTTCAATTTGATTTAATAAGGGTGTTTTCAGTTAAAACTCCTAAGGGGAGTATCATTGCTACAAAGTTCTGTGGATCTGTTCCCATTAGGGCATATCAATGTTCTTTATCTGCTGATCTCATCATCATAACTATGATTGAGTTTGATATAATTCTCGGAATGGATTGGATTTCAGACCATGATATGAAGATTTATTTTAAGAAGAAGGAGGTTACAATTTTTGATGATGATGATAAAGAACACCTTATCTTTAGAGGAGAATCGTGACCACCTGATTCTTACCTAGATCCACCCCCAGTATCTCGACTAAATTCAATTATTGGGGAGGAAAAGAATGAAATAAATGTGGGTAAGGAAAGGAATGTTCTAATAGAGGACGTACCTATTGTGAGAGAATATGTTTATGTGTTTCCAGAAGGTTTACCTAGACATCCTCCAGAACAAGAAATTGAGTTTTCCATTGATTTAATTCCTCGTTCAAGGTATATATCAAAGACCCCTTATAAAATGGACACGATGGAATTGGTTGATCAAAATAAACAACTAGAGGAATTGAGTAATAAGGGATTTATTCTCCCTAGTGTTTCTCCATGGGGAGCCCCTGTCCTTTTTGTTAAGAAGAATGATGGATCTATGAGGTTATGCATTGACTACAGGGAAATCAATGCTATAAAAATAATGAAAAAGTATCCCATACCTTGAATTGATGATTTATTTGAACAATTGCATGGAGCTCAATACTTTTCAAAGATTGACCTTCGATCTGGATACCATCAGTTGTGTGTGAATAAGGAATACATTCTGAAGATAGCATTTCGAACTAGGTACGGGCATTGCGAGTTTACAGTAATGCCTTTTGGGCTGAATAATGCACCCTATGTATTCATGGATGTAATGAATAGAGTTTTCAAGGAATATCTCAATGATTTTGTGGTGGTATTTATTGATGATATCTTGGTATACTCCAAAAGCTATGAAGATCATGAAAATCACTTGTGCATTTTCCTAAAGACTCTGAGAAGACATGAATTATATGGGAAGTTTAGCAAGTATGAATTCTGGCTTCATGAGATTTCTTTTCTTGGCTATATTGTCTCTAAAGATGGAATCTCTGTTGATCCTTCTAATACCAAGGCAATCAAAGAATGGCCTTCACCGACGAGTATAACCGAGGTACTCAATTTTATTGGTTTAGTAGGTTATTATCGACATTTCATCCAGAATTTTTCCTAGTGGGCTAACCCATTAACAAATCTCACACATAAAGGGGTTAAATTTGTTTATACAAAAGAGTGTGAAGAATGTTTCGAAGAACAGAATAGAATATTGGTCAATGCTTCAATATTGACTCTACAATCATTGAATTATGGGTTCGTTATTTATAGTGATGCTTCAAATAAAGTACTTGGTTGTGTCCATACGCAGAATGATAGGGTTATTGCCTATGCATCATGACAGCTAAAAATTCATGAGCAAAACTATCCTACTCATGATCTTGGGTTAGCTGCTGTAATCTTTTCTTTGAAGATGTGGAGACATTATCTCTATGGTGAAAATGTGAGATATATACCGATCACAAGAGTTTGAAGTACATTTCCTCACAGAAAGAACTCAACATGAGGCAAAGGAGATGGCTTTAACTACTTAAGGATTATGATTTCACGATACACTACCACCCAGGGAAGGAAAATAAGGTGGCAGATGCTTTGAGCAGAAAAGATCATGGAGTTTTGGACATGATGAGAGTTGAAAGGGATCCAAATTTCATGGATCTAGTAAAGTTTGATATGGGAATCACCATGGAAGGTAAAACATCAATGTGTTTTCAAATGGTTTCCAAACCATCTTTACTAGAAAGGATGAAGAGTTCATAGACTATTGATGAAGAATTTCAAAAGAAGATTAATGCTGTGAATGATGGGATATTGAGTGACTTTGTGTATGAAGAAGGAATTTTGAAATTTGGGAAGAGACTTTGTGTTCCCGATATACCTGATCTGAAAAGGGAGTTGTTATATGATGCAAATGGCTCCAATTTCTCTATACACCCTCGGAGGAAAAAAATTTATAGATATTTGAAGGAACATTTTTGGTGGGATAACATGAAGAGGGAGATTGCTGATTTTGTTTCAAGATGTATGGTTTTTCAACAACTGAAAGCGGGAAGGCAACAACCTGGAGGATTCATGCAACCTCTTCCCATACCGGAGTGGAAATGGGATAATATTACGATGGACATTGTCATGGGGCTACCAGAGACTCCTAGAAGGAACGATGTAATATAGGTTATTGTTGATCATCTTACCAAGTCAGCACATTTTCTTGCTATAAGTTAATATCTACCACTGGAACGTCTAGCAAGACTATATATTAATGAAGTTGTGAGACTTCATGGAGTACCCCTGTCGATTGTTTCAGATCGTGATCCACGTTTTACTTCAGGATTCTGGAAAAGTCTTCAGAAGGCCCTGGATACTGAAATTCGTTTGAGCACTACCTACCACCCTCAAACAGATGGAAAATCATAATAGACTATTCAAACCTTACAAGACATGTTGAGATCTTGCTCACATGACTTTCAGGGTATGTGGGATCAATATTTACCTCTGGTAGAATTTTACTATAACAATAGCTTCCATTCGAGTATTTAGACGGCACCATATGAAGCGTTATATGGAAAGAGATGTCACACACCAACCTGTTGGGACGATGTTGGTGAAAGAAAACTCGTAGGCCCAGAACTAGTGGAGGAAAAGATGGAAAAGGTGAAGGTAATCCAAATCCACATCAAAGTATGTCAAAGTAGGCAGAAGAGATATGCCGACAACTGAAGGAAGGATTTGGAATATCAGGTATGAGATCTTGTTTTCTTCAAGGTATCTCCATGAAAGGGAGTCATAAGTTTGGGTAAGAAATGTAAATTCAGTCCCAGGTACATTGGACCTTTCGAAATTCTAGAACGAATTGGGGTTGTAGCTTACCATTTGTAAATGCTGCCAAAATATCTCCAATGTTCACGATGTGTTACACGTATCACTATTGAGAAAATAAATGCCTGACCCAATGCATGTACTCACCTATGAGGAATTAGAACTAGAACCCGATCTGTCTTATTGCGAAGAGCCCATCAAGATTCTTGATACCAGAGAACAAGTGCTGAGAAACCGGACGAATCATCTGGGAACCCGAGGAACTTATGATGAAGAACCACCCAATTCTTTTCAAGCGGTAGTATTCTAGAAATTTCGAGGACGAAATTATTTGAAGGAGGGAGAATGTAACACCCCAAGCTTCCATGATACTCTTCTCTTTGAATAATACAGTAGCGTGTGTTGTACGCAACTTCGAGTTCTAACACACACCACAACCAATCAAACTAGTCGTTATGAATAGTAATACCAATGTTTTGAAATTGTATAAATTTTATCCTTCAAAATGAACTTCATTTTTGGATTCGGAATATCGAAATTAGCTTAGCGTGAATTTTTGGTATTTTTCTGAAAACATTCAATTTTTGATTAATAGTGAAAAAACACTGAGTTATAGTTTAAAACAAAATTTTTATTTAAATAATTATTTATTTTATTTAAATTTAATTATAGTCAAAATGGATACATAATTCCTATATATGTTCAAATTAATTCATTGGAGTTAGTTTAGAATCATTTTAGATAAGTAAAAATTTTATGGAACTTTTCACTATCTTTTACCCACCTCCTAAAAGAATTTGGAAATTCACATAAAACATAATTTTACCTATTTTGTGAGAGGAATTCCAAAAATATGAGAGAAACGGTAAATATGAAGGAGTTAAATTTGGTTCAATAAGATAAAAATAATTTTTGGTGAATAGTAACTTTTTACTTTTATTTACCACGGTTAAAAGTAAATAGGGTAATTAAGGGTAAAAATGATATTAATATTAGACTAAAACATGTTATAATTGTATTGTACAAGTGTATCTCGACCAAAAGAAACCTTGGGAATAAATTTTTATCATTTAGTTACACTTGGATTAGATTTGGACATTTATTATTATTTAATTCAATGAAGAGCTAAAAGAGTTAAAATCAGAGTTTAATTACTAAAACATTTTTAATATAGGTTTATACATAATATAAATTCAATTATAAATATTCATTAAAAAGATAAATAAGTTTCCTACATAATGGTATTTTATTTATAATTTTTATACATTAAATAATTTAATTTATTTATGACACAATGGTGATGCAGTAATTACCTAATTAATGAAATATTAAAATAATTGATATTAGAAATATTTTTTAATAATTACACTAATTTTATAGATTAATATGACATGTTATTATTGATGTAATTATGTTTTTTTTAAGTAATAATGCTGGTACAATTTTTTAAAAAATCAAATACCAAATAGTGTCAGAATTGACATTAAGGAGTTTTTAAAATAAATATTATATTATTAATTGATATTAAATTTCTAAAAATCTACGGTTCAGCCAAGAGACTTATATAATGATAGGTGTATTATTAGTAAACCACTTGGGGTTCTCTTGGATGTATATGGTATATTTATTAACCATATAATATAAAAATACAAAGAGACATTGTAAATGTCAAACTATTTAACTAAGAGTTAAATATATATGATAAGGTTACTTTAGTGACCCAAACCTATCTAAAATCTATTTTTTGAAAGTCTTTCGAGCCATACCCACATTAAACTTTAAATAATACACTTTTAGGACATTATAAACCGAATATGAATTTATTATAAAATAATATTCCTATCTTTTCCAAGGTGCCCCTCACCCCTCTTATAAAAGGGCACTCCCCCTTCTCTCAAATTAATATCTTAAAATCCTTTTGGTTCGGCCAAAAACTAACCAAATATCCTCTAAAATTTCCTAAATTCAACCTAGAGGCTTTATTTTTATAATAAATCCAACCTAAGGAGCCCTTTTGATCAAATCAAAAGGAAGAACCTGATTAAGAGGTAATGTTTTCACCACCCTCTTTCAAGTTCCTTTCTTCTTCAACTTCTTCTTTCTTTGTTATTCCTGTTATAAAATAATAACTCTAGTATCTTCTATATACTGTGATGTTATTATAAATATGGTACAACCATATTCAGTATTCTATCCATCCTTTGAATGAAATGTCACCATATGTGTGTACGTACGGCTTACCGTCTCCATGTCGTGGTGTAATTGTTATTTAAAACATTATTATTTGGATGGGTATAATAATGATGTGTAATTCTTTTAAATAATAAATATAACATGATAATTATTCTGTATATATGATATAATATCCAATTATATGTTATTTTATTATCAAAACAGTGATATTGTCTCTCGTGCGTACACACGGACTACTGTCTCCATGAACGCGATGGGATTCATTCCTCATCGTATCCATTCAAGTCTAATTCTCATTTGATGATTAAAAATAATGTTTAAGGACTTGATATCATTATGGATATGAAAAATATACAACCTATCCATAACAAAAATGGATTATGTAACAAAACATATAAAATAAAATGAGTAAGTTAACACCCAAAACGACTATAACACTAAGATATTATTAACAAAGCAATGTTAAAAGATCACATATGATATCATATTAGTTATTCTTTTATAATTTAATAACAATTATTTCACCATTATATAAGAGGTTAAGCTACCCTCAACCAAGTAAAATTACAAGTTAAGGGTTTATATCACAGTCTCTTCATTATATGGGGATGTTTATATGTGATTATCTACTGGGACTTCTTTATCATCCACATCCATGTTTCTTAAAAATATATTCCAAAACATTTTTACTATTTACAAGAATATAGGATAAATTAATTTATAAACTTGTTTGAATTTTATAAAATGGTTAGAAAGGAATCTCTCCGTCGTTTTCCAAACAAGGTCCTTTTTATCCTTTTTGAAAAAATTAAGGTAAGAATGTTTTTTTAACTTATATGGAAGGTGCAGCTATTTCCCAGCGTTGTAAAATCTTTAAATCTTCACTTACAAGATTATAAAAATATTTTCCAATAAAACGTTTTATTTTATAATTATTTGACTTTTAAATGATTTCAAAAAAGTGATATTTCTCTCAAATAGTTTTTATTTCATCTATGTCAATATCCATTGATGGATTTTAAGCATTTTTGAAGTTGATTTATTATGATACAAAACATTTGTATTGTATTCAAGGTTTTGTGATTTGTTTGAGTGTGGATGTATAATTTTTATACCATTCATGGTTTATGGAGAAAGTATTGACATTTCGTATGCTAGTTTTAATACGAATGTTTATGTTATGTTTACACCTTTTCATATAGGAATGCATTGGACTTAATAAGTGACGGGTGGAGCCCTCTATCACTCCTCAATGCATCGGTAGGTCTCATGAGACAACATAGTGTATTGGTATAAGTCCTTGAAAAATCTTATTTGAAGTCTTGGCACAAGGCCTTGACTATGTGGTTATGATAGTCTGACATTATGCATTCTATCATTATGAATGTGGTTATTAATATTGCATGTGATTATTCGACTTGTAGAATATCCATGTGAATAAGTAAATGGAATTATTTCATTTCATCTTTTCCATATTATGCCGATGTTCAATTTTAAAAGGCTTTTGTTTTAGTTATACATTTTTTTAAATGTTTATGTTTATTTATGAAAGTTTCTACTATATTGTTATCCTCATTGAGCATCTGAGCTCACCCCTTTCAATGTTTTAATTTTTCCCAGGATGCGAAGAAGTATTTTATGAATGAACTGTAGGGAATGTATGAGGGAATATGAAGACAAGATGTTGTTGTAGTTTTTTCTACATTATGATGCAATGTAATACTTATGAATATATCTAGTGTTTCCAAGGGTACTAATCTTATCGGTCTTTCTAAGCATGATCTTTTGTGATCATGACAATGTAATGTAATAATGCACCAACTCTGGGTAACTGGGGTCAGGGCATTACATTTTGTATCAGAGGGAGGTTTATTACAAACCTTGGAAACTAGATTTAGATAAACTTTGATTGGAGCACATAGACCTAAGATGGACTTTGAGGATTATTATAGAATAACTTCCTGGAATTTTGGTATTGTATAGATTTTGTGATTTTTCCGAGCAATACATCCCTTTTTGGATACGAGAAGGTAGAGGATGATCTGGAACAGATGTACCTAGTGGTAAAACTTGAAAACTCTGCTTTGAGCTAGACTCGAACGGGAACTGGTGCATGAAAACCGGCCTTGCTGCACTCTTGGTTACGACACTCCCGAGGGATACGCTTATGATAATTCTCATTTTATTTACAAACCATTATGAAGGGTTTATGAGTATATAATTCCACAAAGAAATTTTTTTTATGATTATGGATTATATCCATAAATAGTTCAATTTATGTGAAGTGTTTTACAAGTATGGAATTGTGTATTTTGATTCATAAACTGATCTAGTTTAATCCATTGTTTAGAAATGGCGCCTAGTGGAAGAAATGGAAACTGTATCAATCCACGCACTCCATGTAGGGATCTCCCTCCTGCTCGATATAATTATAGTGGAACTAGTGATGCAACTGGTGCTGATCAGCTAATCACCATACTGGGAAAACTCACTAAGGTTATGAATAATAGCCTTACCCACATGGGTCACACTGATTCGCAGCGTGGAGGACCAATGTTAGATCACTTCATGAGGAAACAAACACCAATGTTCAATGGGAGTAAAAATCCCTTAGTAGTTGAGTAATGGATAAATTCCATAGAGAAAATATTTGAGGCTTTGGGGAGTAGTGAAAGAGAAAAAGTTACCATGGAAGTTTATCGCCTCACTGGAGATGATGATCAATGGTGGTCATTGATACAAAACAAAAAGGAAGATGATGAAGTATCAAATAAGGAATGGAGGGAGTTCAAAGAGATTTTCTTAGAAAACTACTTTCCCCATGACCATCGAGCAGATATGGAAAGGCAATTTCTGAGTCTGAGGCAAAACGAGGATGAGAATGTTGAAAAGTATGAGGATAACTTTACAAGGTTAGTGAGGTATGCTACAGATTATATACGTAACCCAAGAAGTATGGTTGATTTTTTCTTTGATGGTTCAAACCTGTTTCTACACTGATCATTAGTCTCACAAACCTTCTCGTTGTACGAAGATATTGTCTCATTTTCTATCAAGACAGAAAAGGAATTCTCTATGTCTTCTGACATTAAAGAAAAGCAGGAGAAGAAGAGATCTTCTAATCACTCTGGGAACAGAAATAAGGTGAAGAAAGTAAAATTGGAATATCCATCCTGAAGTAAATGTGGGAAGAAACACCCCGTTACATTCTTAAAATGAATGGGAGTATTTTATAAGTGTTATGAAAAAGGCCACCAAGCTCGTTATTACAAGGGGAAGATGGAAGATAATGATGTCCAATGCTATTATTACAGGGAGATGGGACATTATAAAAATGAATTTCCTAAGAATTAGGGGAAATTACCTTAGAAAATTCCAAGGGATCAAGGCCACGAATATGCTATCACTACTGATGAGGTAGATGCTTCGAAAGACGTGGTGGGAGGTAATTTAATGGTTTTCTCATGTTTAGAAAATGCATTATTTGATTCTGTATCATCGTATTGTTTTATATCATCCCAGTTTTCAAAGGAAATTTGATATTTTCAATTTGATTTAACAAGGGCATTGTCAGTTAAAACTCCTAAGGGAAGTAACATTGCTACAAAGTTATGTGGATCTGTTCCCATTAGGGAATATCAATGTTCTTTATCTGCTGATCTCATCTTCAAACATATGATTGAGTTTGATATAATCCTCGGTATGGATTGGATTTCGGACCATTATGAAAATTTTTATTTTAAGAAGAAGGAGGTTACAATATTTGAGGATGATGATAAAGAACACCTTATCTTTAGAGGAGAATCATCACCACCTAATTCTTACCAAGATCCACCCCCAGTAGCTCGAATAAATTCAATTATTGGGGAGGAAGAGAATGAAATAACTGTGGTTAAGGAAAGGAATGTTCTAATAGAGGATGTACCTATTGTGAGAGAATATGTTGATGTGTTTCCATATGATTTACCTGGACATCCTCCAGAATGAGAAATTGAGTTTTCCATTGATTTAATTCCTCGTTCAAGGACTATATCGAAGACCCCTTATAGAATGTCTACTGTGTAATTAGCTGAACTAAAGAAACAACTAGAGGAATTGGGTAATAAGTTATTTATTCATCCAAGTGTTTTTTCATGGGGAGCCCATGACCTTTTTGTTTTGAATAAATATGTATCTATGAGGTTATGTATTGACTATAGGGAAATCAATGCTATAAAAATAAAGAACAAGTAACCCCTACCTTGCATTGATGATTTATTTGACCAAATACATGGAGCTCAATACTTTTCAAATATTGACCTCTAATCTGGATACCATCAGTTGTGTGTGAAGAAGGAAGAAATTTCAAAGACATCATTTCGAACCAGGTACGGGCATTATGAGTTTACAATATTTACTTTTGGGCTGACTAATGCACCCTCTGTATTCATGGATCTAATGAATAGTGTTTTCATGCACTATATTGATGATTTTTTGGTGGTATTTATTTATGATATATTGGTATACTCCAAAAGCTACGAATATCATGAAAATCACTTGTGCATTATCCTGAAGAGACTAAGAAGACATGAATTATATGGGAAGTTTAGCAAGTGTGAATTCTGGCTTAATGAGATTTCTTTTCTTGGCCATATTGTCTCTAAAGATGGAATCTCTGTTGATCCTTCTAATACCATGGAAATCCAAGAATGGCCTGCACCGATGAGTATAACTGAGGTACGCAGTTTTATTGGTTTAGCAGATATTTTCAACATTTCATCCAGAATTTTCCCCATTGGCTAACCCATTAACAATGCTGACATGTAAAGGGGTTAAATTTATTTGGAACAAAGAGTTTGAAGAATGTTCTAAGAACTGAAGAGAATAATGGTCAACGATCTAATATTTACATTACCATCGGCTAATGATGGGTTAATTATTTATAGTGATGCTTCAAAGAAAGGACTTGGTTGTCTCCTTATACAGAATGATAGGGTTATTTCTTATTCATCACGATAGCTAAAAATTCATGAGAAAAACTATAATACTCATGATCTTGAGTTAGCTACTGTAATATTTTCTATGAAGATATGGATTCATTATCTCTATGGTGAAAAATGTGAGATATATACCGATCACATGAGTTTGAAGTACATTTTCTCACAAAAAAACACAACATGAGGCAAAGGAGATGGCTTGAACTACTCAAGGGTTATGATTTCATGATACACTACCACCCAGGGAAGGAAAATAAGGTGGAAGATGCTTTGAGAAGAAAAAATCATGGTGTTTTGAACATGATGAGAGTTGAAAGGGATCTAATTTTCATGGATCTAGTAAAGTTGGATATGGGAATCACTATAGAAGGTGAAACATCAATGCTTTTTCAAATGGTTTCCAAACCGTCTTTTCTAGAAATGATTAAGTGGTCTCAGACCGATGATAAAGAATTTCAAAATAATATTAAAGCGATTAATGATGGGAGATTGAGAGACATTTTGTATGAAGAAAGAATTTCGAAATATGGGAAGAGGATTTGTGTTCCCGATATACCTGATCTGAAAAGGGAATTGTTAGATGATGATCATGGCTCCAAATTTTCTATACACCCTGGGAGCACAAAAATGTATAGATATATGAAGAAACATTTTTAGTGGGACAACATGAAGAGGGAGATTTCTGATTTTGTGTCAAGATGTATGGTTTGTCAACAAGTGAAATCTGGAAGGAAACAGCCTGGAGGAGTCATGCAACCTCTTCCCATACCGAAGTAGAAATGAGACAATATTATGATGGACTATGTCATGGGGATACCAAAGACTAATAGAAGGAAGGATGAAATATGGGTTATTGTTGATCGTCTTACCAAGTCATCACATTTGTTTGCTATAAGAGAAGATCTACCACTGTAACGTCTAGCAAGACTATATATTAATGAAGTTGTGAGACTTCATGGAGTTCCCTTATCAATTGTTTCTGATCGTGATCCACGTTTTACTTCAGGATTTTGGAAATGTCTTCAGAAGGCCCTGGATACAGAACTTCATTTGAGCACTGCCTACCACCCTCAAACATATGGACAATCAGAACGGACTATTCAAACCTTTGAAGACATGTTGAGATCTTGCTCACTTGACTTTCATGATATGTGGGATCAATCTTTACCTCTGGTAGAAGTTTCCTATAACAATAGCTTCCATTCGAGTATTCAGATGGCACCATCTGAAGTGTTATACAGAAAGAGATGTCGCACACCAACCTATTGGGATGACGTTGGTGAAAGAAAACTCGTAGGCCTAGAACTTGTGGAGGAAACGATGGGAAAGGTGAAGGTAATCCAAAACCACATCAAAGTAGCTCAAAGTAGGTAGAAGAGCTATGTCGAAAACCGAAGGAAGGATTTAGAATTCAGGTAGGAGATCATGTTTTCATGATGGTATCTCCATAGAAGGGAGTCATACATTTCGGTAAGAAAGGTAAATTGAGTCCCAGGTACATCGGACCTATCGAAATTCTAGAACGAATTGGGTTTGTAGCTTACTGTTTGGCAATGTCGCCAAATCTCTCCAATGTTCACGATGTGTTACACATATCACTGTTGAGAAAATACATCCCTAACCCAATGCATTTACTCACCTATGAGGATTTAGAACTGGAACCAGATCTGTCTTATTGCGAAGAGCCCATGAGGATTCTTGATACCAGAGAACAAGTGCTGATAAACCGGACGACTCATCTGGTAAATGTTCTATGGAGAAACAAAAGATGGAAGAGGCAACGTGGGAACCCAAGGAACTTATGATGAAGAACAACCCAAGTATTTTCATGCAGTAGAATTATAGAAATTTCGAAGATGAAATTATTTGAAGGAGGGGGGAAGGTAACACCCCATGCTTCCACGGTACGCTTCTCTTTGAATAATACAATAGCGTGTTTTGTACGCAACTTCGAGTTCTAACACACACCACAACCAATCAAACTAGTCGTTATGAATTTTAATACCCAATTTTTGAAATTTTATAAAATTTATCTTTCAAAATGGACTTCATTTTTGGATTCGGAATATTGAAATTATCTTAGGGTAAATTTTTGGTATTTTTCTGAAAACATTCAATTTTTGATGAATAGTGAAAAAACACTAAGTTATAGTTTAGAACAAATTTTTTTTTTAAAAAATTATTTATTTTATTTATATTTAATTATGGTCAAATTGTATACATAATACTATATATGTTCAATGTAATTAATTGGAGTTAGTTTAGAATCAGTTTAGATATACAAAAATTTATGGAACTTTTCACCGTCTTTTACCCACCTCCTAGGAGAATTTGGAAATTCACATAAAACATAATTTTACCACTTTTGTAAGTGAAATTTAAAAAATCCAAGAGACATGTTTAATATCAAGAAGTAAAATGTGTTTCAATAAGAAAAAAAAATTTTTTGGTGAATAGTAACTTTTTACTTTTATTTACCACGGTTAAAAGTAAATAGGGTAATTAAAGGTAAAAATGATATTAATATTACACTAACACATGTCCTAATTCTATTGTAAAAGTGTATCTCAACCAAAATCAACTTTATGAATAAAGTATTATCATTTAGTTCCACTTGGATTAGATTAGGACATTTATTATTATTTCCTTTAAAGAAGAGTTAAAAGAGTCAAAATCAAAGTTTAATTACTAAAAAAAATTTAATATAAAGTTATACATAAGATAAATTATATTATAAATATTAGTTATAAATATAAAAAGATTTAATAAATAATGGTATTTTATTTATAATTTTTTGACATTAAATAATTTAATTTATTTATGACACAATGGTGATGCAGTAATTACCTAATTAAGGAAACATTAAAATAATTGATATTAGAAATATCCAAATAAATGTAATTTGAGACTTTTTATCATTTCCACTAATTTTATAGAATAATATGACATGTTAGTATTTATTTAATTTTGTTTTTTTTGACGTAATCAATTTGTTATGATTTTCACAAAAATCAAGTACCAAATAGTGTTAAAATTGACATAAAAGAGTTTTTAAAACAAATATTATATTATTAATTGATATTCAATTCCTATAAATCTATGGTTCGTCCAAAAGACTTATATAATGATATTTGTATCATTAATGAACCACTTGGGGTTCCCTTGTATGTATATGGTATTTTTATTAACCATATAATATAAAAATACAAAGAGACATGGTAAATGTCAAACTATTTAACTAAGAGTTAAATTCAAATGATAAGATTAATTTAGTGACACAAACCTGTATAAAATATAATGGTTGAAAGGATTTAGACCCATACCCACATTAAACATTAAATAATCTTCTTTGGAGCCATTAGAAACCAAATAAGAATTTATTATAAAATAATATTCCTAGCTTTTCCAAAGGTGCCCCTCACCCCTCTTATAAAAGGGCACTCCCCCTTCTCTCAAATTAATATTTTCAAATCCTTTTGGTTCGGACAACCCCCACCAAATATCCTCTAAACTTCCCTAAATTCAACTTAGAGGCCTTAGTTTTATCAGAAAGACAATCTAGGGAGCCCTTTTGACCAAATCAAAAGGAAGAACCCGATTAAGAGGTAATGTTTTCACCACCCTCTTTCAAGTTCCGCTCTTCTTCAACTTCTTCTTTCATTGATATTACTATTATAAAATAATAACTCCATTATCTTATATATACTGTGATGTTATTATAAATACATTACAACCATATTCAGTATTCTATCCATCATTTGAATGACATGTCACCATACGTACGTACGTACGGCTTACCGTCTCCACGTCGTGGTGTAATTGTTATTCAAGACATTATTATTTGGATGGGTATAATAATGATGTGTAATTCATGTAAATAATAAATATAACATGATAATTATTCTTTATATACTATATAATATCCAATTATATATTATTTTAATATTAAAAGAGTGATATTGTCGCTCGTGCATACGTACGGACTACCGTCTCCATGAACGCGATGAGATTCATTCCCCATCATATCCATTCAAGTATAATTCTCATTTGATGATTAAAAAAATGTTTAAGGAATTGATATCATTCTGTATATGAATAAGATACAACCTATCCATAACAAACACGACTTATGTCACAAAACATATAAAATAAAATGTGTAAGTTAACACCCAAAACAACGATAATACTAAGATATTATTAACAAAGTAATGTTAAAAGATCATATATGATATCATATTAATGATTCTTGTATAATTTAATAACAATTATTTCACCATTATACAAGAGGTTAACCTACCCGCAACCCAGAAAAAGTACAACGTAAGGGTTTGTTTCACAATCTCTTCATTATCTGAGGTTGTTTATACGTGATTATATACTGAGATCTCTTTATCATCCGCATCCATGTTTCATAAAAATGTATTCCAAAACATTTTTACTATTTACTAGACTATGGGTTAAATTCTTTTATACCTTTGTTTGAATTTTATAAAATGTTTTGAATGGAATATTTCCGTTTTTTTGCAAACAAGTTCTTTTTTTACCTTTTCAACAAAATTAAGGTAAGAATGTTTTTTTAACTTATACGGCGGGTGTAGCTATTTCCCACCATTGTAAAATATTTGAAGCTTTCCTTAAAAGATTAAAAGAATATTTTCAAAGTACATGTTTTATTTTATAATTATGTGACTTTTAAATGTTTTCAAAAAAATAGATATTTCTCTCAAATAATTTTGATTTCATCTATGTCAACATCCGTTGATGGATTTTATGCTTATTTGAAGTTGATTTATTATTTTAAAAATCTTTTTTATTGTATTGATGGTTTTGTGATATGCTTTACTGTGGATGTGTTATTTTTATACCATTCATGGTTTATGGAGAAAGTATTGACATTTCGTATGCTAGTTTTAATACGAATGTTTATGTTATGTTTAAACCTTTTCATATGGGAATGCATTGGACTTAGTATGTGATGGGTGGAGCCCGATATAGCTCCTCGATGCATCGGTAGGTCTAATGAGACAAACTAGTGTCTTGGAAGAAGGCCTTGAAAAAATCTTATTTGTAGTCTTGACACAAGGCCTTGACTATGTGGTTATGATAGTCTGGCATTAGGCATTCCATCATTATGAAAGTTGTTATTGATATTTCATGTGATTATTCGACTAGTAGAATATCCATGTGAATACGTAAATGGAATTATTTCATTTTATCTTTTACATATTATGCTGAAGTTAAAGTTTACAAGGCTTTTGTTTTATTTATGCATTGCCTTAAATGTTTATGTTTATTTATGAAAGTTTCCGCTATATTGTAATCCTTACTGAGTATCTGAGCTCACCAATTTCAATGTTTTAATTTTTCCCAAGATGTGAAGAAGAATTTTATGAATGACCTGAAGAGAATGTATGAGGGAATATGATGACAAGATGTTGTTGTAGTTTTTTTTACATTATGATGTAATTTAAGACTTATATATATATCTAGTGTTTCCAAGGCTAATAAACTTATCGGTATTTCGAGACATGATATTTTGTGTTCATGACAATGTTATGTAATAATGCACCGACTCTGGGTAACTAGGGTCGGGGTGTTATAAAACATAAGAAAGGGTGAGGCCATATGCCCAGTATGGGTGAAAAGGTAAGATAAGTAAGCATAAAATGAATATAAGGGTATAAAAACATGATCATAACATTGGAAAACCATATCCTGCATATAAATGATTAAAATAATTAGTCATGGAGTAAATATTGGGAGTTATAAAGACATGAATCATAATTAAATCAATGAACATGATCCATGAGAGAATATCATTTTCATAAGACATATATTTGTGTCATACACATAAAAATATATGATTATTTACAAATTATTCAAGGATCATTACCAAGTAAATCATAGTATAATGTATTAACTCCCCAAACCATCACAGTAGCCAAGGTTCACTCTCAAGACCATCATAGCTCAAAAATTTCCCTACTAAATCTTGTTCACTCCCCATTCTAGTGTCTATCTCATGAGATTTATCGCTTTAAGGAATGCATTTGAGGGAGACATAGGTCCCAAAAATATCATAATAAAAACCTATTTCATTCTTCAAAAAGATTTTAAAAAATTAAAAATATCATAAACCAAGTAATAAAATGGGTTTCATAAATATTTTTTCAAATCATAAGCTGTAGAAAATATAAATTTTTCATAATAGGGGGTGCCTACGGTTCTAATTTATAGGCAATGTTGATGGTGGTTTTTTTGAACCCTAAATTTTCAAAACCATTTTCCACGTAGATTTATGATATAATATATCCTTATTTCACTTTTGAAAAAACAATAATGATGTTCCCATAAAAATTAATTATCTCATTGAAAACATTGGAATCATTTCGAGTCCCATATCCTGATATATGGATGAATTACAAAATTAATCTTGAGACTATGAACATTGAAGGTTCCCTCCAATGATGGAGTATCTTGGGCCAAAAAAAGAATGAATTGGGCACCTTTGTCTTAAAGAGTCTTTTAGATAACATGGTTTTAAATTCACCCACAGATTTACAACAGAATTAAATTCACATAATAGCATCAATGTGTATTTTAGTGAATATGTTTCCTAGGATTTTTAACAGTATGGAATTTTTGGCATCAATTTCATCATGGCCTCTTCAAATCACCTTCATGTAGAATCTAATAATAAATAAAACTGAAATAAAACTTTATAATTTTTTTAAATATTATATAATTAAATAAAATGTTATGTGAATTTTTTATATTTGTAATTTCATATACAAAACTAGTTTTACATAGTGGTATAATAGCAGAATTTAATTGTGAATTGCTACACGATCACACAACCACAACTAAGAATTTTCACTCCTGATAAAATATACATTTCATGAAATGATGGATGAATAAATTTCCTTGAGAATAAATATTTACCATTAATGATAAATTAATTTCATGATATCATATTGATAAAATGAAGAATCAAACAAAGGAGTTAATCATAGATAGCTTGGAAATGAGTTTATCATAAATTGTGTAAGAAACATTTTCAAGGATATATAGTGAAATATTATTATAAAATAAATCACTAGTATTCCATGTCACTAAATCTAAATGTGTGTGTGTGATAACCATTTCCTATTATTCCTTCTACTTTATATCAAGTAAAAATAGGTTATTTTACAAATTTTCAATGTTCTTGATTCTTTCAACTAAACATCTCCTAAATATATTATAATAAAATATCAATATGCAGTCACAAAAAAAATTATAAATTTAATCCATATGATCTCAATATATATATATATATCCCCATATATTTTTTCATTTCATAACCCCCCATACTATTTATTGTTATTATTTTTCATTTCTTTAATTTTATTTTTTTCTTCTAAGTGTTTAAAACAATATGATATACGTAAACATGCATAGTTAAATATATTGTAGTAAACTAAATTATCTGGTAATGATTGGAAATATAAAACAATCTTTTTATAAAGCTATGAAACTTTTACCAAACATTTATATTCACTCAATTAATTTATTAATATTCACACATCATGGTTGAGTGCAATTATGTGTGAAGATGTCAAATGAAATAATTAATAATTAAAATCACACAACGAATGTAACAATGTCTGAAAGTTTTTTTAAAAATAAATTCATTGATGTCATTAAAACACTAATTTTATTAAAAATCAAAACATCAATGTATATTAAATTCTCAAACTCACAATCAACGAGCGAAAAAGAAATTATTCAAAGTGAAAATAATAGGAATTCAGGAAATTCATCATTAGTTGTATATAAATTCCCTAATTATTTGATTATCTAAAATTATTATTGTAGTAAAAAGTGTAACAACTTGACCTGGGTTCCACTCACTGGACCCCCAAGCTAGTTCACCACATGACATAAAGCACACCTCATTGTGTGCTGGAGGATGTCGTCTAGAAGTGAGGGTCTATTAATTCGATCCTAGGAAGACTATACCCTCTTTTATTGGATTGAAACACCAGTAGAAATAAATAAACAATAGCAGAAGAATAACTAACGATAATCAACACTAAAAATACATAACACCCAATATAGAAAGGACAATATCCAACCAAAGTAGAAAACATGTCATGCTAAGATATGTGTCAAGTGATGTACAATAAAATCCCTAATGAAATACACTGAAAACTTCTAAGTAGGTTCAAAACCATGTGTAGTTCCCTCAACCATGATCCATCTTAAATTGGACTTATAACACAAACAACATTCCCTTAACATTTCCTTCATCAATAAATTATATTCAGGTACTAATCAGGCATCCCAAACACGATGTGAGTACAAATTTTTTGGCCACCACCAGTGATGTCTAATGAAATATCCAATAAAAATAGTGTATGTAATCATATAAAGAAATAATTACAATGAAAAATTAAATATTTATCAAATTATCAATTAATTGTTACTAAAATAGATAAACCTCGGGTTCCCATAGACATATGTCCTTCAAAATAATGACCATGTTACCATTCATATATTCACACAATTGAATGGCCATGTTACCACTATTTATTTTACACAAATGAATGACCATGTTACCATTCATTAATTCTAAAATTTTAAATTCCCATGTTACTATTCAGTATTTCAAAAAAAATGACCATGTTACCATTCATTAACTTACACTATTAATTCAATAATTAATTATTTTCATCAATCCCATTAAAATTTAAACAATTTATTATTCATATCAATCTCATTACTAATTCAAAAATTAGTCATCACCCAATTTTGTTTAATTAATTCCCTAATTAATTAAGAACAAAATTATCTTTAATTAATTCAAAAATTATTTATCTCAATAAAAAAATAAATATTATTATAATTAATCCTAAAATTAATTATAAATCTCATAACATGAATATCCCATAATTTATTTCATAATTAACTATCTCAAATATTCAATTAAATATTCTCGTAATTAATCGAATAATTAATTAACAATCTCACAACATCAATATCACATACGTTATTTCATAATTAATTATCTAAACTATACAATTAAAAATTCTCATAATTAATCCAAAACTGAACTATAAATTTCAAAACATTGATATCATTTAATTAATTCCATAATTAATTATCCCCATATACCACAATTCCAGAATTCCCTAATTAATTAATTCACTCAACAAATTAATTCTATTTGTAAAATATAATTTCAAAATATCTATCAATTATATAGTTTTCATTCTCTTAATAAAAATAAAAAATATGGGATTTTAATTTTTAACCACCTACCGCAAACATTGATGGTTAATTGCCCAATATAAATCCTTAAAATTGGACTGCACAAGGACATAGATTTAGATACATATCTCAAACCCTAATCTAAGCATAAAAAATCATGATATCTTCAATTATAAATCTAGTTACATAAACCTAGATCTATATTCACCAAAACTAGATACAAGACAATAAATATAGAAAGTAACGTCCAACAAAAGAATGAAGTAAGAAACAAGGATGAATTAGCTAATTGACAGGATATAATCCAATTATTGGGATAAGAGAAGATCTTCGATCTGAGATTTGAGTCATGAAGAATCGAGGTCTTAAGGCCCTAAAATTATTAATAAAAGATTCTAAATTATCAAAAATAATTTTGGTTCATGTTTGGGACAAATGGGGGATGTTTTGTGGGTTTGGGAGGATTTAAATCCAATTTTAAAGAAATTAAAATTACCAAACATAATGTTTTGGGAAAGGGCACACATTTTCCCCTAATAGTTCACCAAATATGAAGCTATTATTTTTGGGGTGCATGATGTTTCTCTTTAGGGTGCATGGTTTGAAAAATCATGCACCAAACATTTGAACCCTTACTGTCCAAAGCTACATGGGTTCATGCGATGGGCAAATGGTTTTCTCTAACCATGCACAAACCGTGCAAAGTCAAATTTTCTTCCATTTTTCTTACTTTTCAACCAAAATTACCATAAGGTAAAATGCAATCAAAAGTTACATAAAATAAAATAAAAAGTACCAGAATTAAATCCTGATTCAACACCAAAAAAGTTCCGAATCATACAATATTTTCTCCTTATAATAGCTCATTATTGAGCTATAATCCCAAGATTCTATAAGATTCTGAGCCAAAAGGATTGGGCCACTGAGCCCTCATATCTTCTTCCCATTCCCATGATTCCTCCTATAAATGCCCACGTTTTCATGATATGTAAACTATCAGCAAAGTCTTTCCCCCATAAAACATTCTCACTAAGATCTAACATATGTATCAGATGTTCCTAAAAGGACGCATCTATCTCAAGTTCAATGTCATCCACATCGATCACATGAGAAGGGTCCGGGTGATACTTCTAAAGGTGCGACACATAGAAATAATAATTCATATAAGTACATTTATATGGGAGATCCCATCAGTATGCAACTGGGTTGACTCTCTCCACAACCTAAAACGGTCTATCAAAACTAGGAGACGACATGCCTTTCCTGTGTATCCTGTGGTGACATAACCCAGGCGACACCAGAAGGAATACATGAACACAGTTTATAATATCTAGGGGTCATCTTGATCAATTATAATATGGAATATTCCTACTCTAAGTCTTATCCACAACTTTTTGGATCAGATGAACTTGGTATGAAGACTCCTACATGAGACTTGGTCCGAACAACTCTAAATCACCTGCCTCTATCCAGCATATCGGTGATCAACATGGCCTATAATAATAAACTATACATAGTTCCATTTGTATAGTTTCTTAATAAATGTTTTTATAGGAAAACTATAATAAATCCAATTTCTTCTTTGAAGACCCTCTGAAGTTAAGAAAACACGCCCAGAGAGTATCCTCATGCACTTGTATAGTACACTCTAACTTCCCATCTCTCCATGGGTAAAAATATGTACACAATAAAACTTGTGTACCAAGTTCATTCTTCATGCCCATCTATAAGAGTGAAGTAAAACGAGAGTTGTGATATGGAACTGTAGTCTATGTCACCCCATATAAATAGATTATCTCCCAAATATAAAAATCTCCCAATTGATCCACTGGGAAGGTTTCTCATATAGGTAATAAATGCACCACATTCTTCAGTCAATCCAAAATAACCCAGATAGTGTCATCCATCCTAAGTTTATATAGAAAAACTTCCAAAAAAAATATATGTTCATGTTATTATATTTCCATTCCAGAATGGGATATGATTGTAGAAAACCTTCAGGTCATTGATGCTCTTATATAACTTACTAACAGGTGTAGAATCATGTCACAAACCCTAATATCTCCTTTTTCATTCTAAGACACTAAAACTATTGTGATAGGTCATGTAACATTTTGGTCACACCTGGATATACCGCCAACTTCGAAACATGAAATTCCAACATGTTCACCTCTCAAATGTTAGTAATCACAATGACCAAATTCCTAACATAGATGATATCAACCTCATCCAAGTTCCAATATAAAGGTGACTCCACACCATCAAGGCTTTCTATTAAGTTCAAACATTCTGTATCCTCATACTAGCAATCTCTAATCCATCTCAACTGTGTAGACTCCACTAAAACTGACATGAGAGTCATTTTCTCCTAACTATCTTGAACCACAATGTGTATTTCAGAAAGCAAAGCCATCATCTTCCACTCTGCACTAGACTACTAAACCATCTAATTCTAAGTTTTCTTTATCAAAGAATCAAAAACATCGTTTCCCTTACCAACTGTATATGCCATCTAAAAATTGAATGAATTCATATAATCAACCCAAACCTACTGCTGAATATTCAAATCTCATTGAGATAATATGTACATTTTTCTCTCTTGATTGGTAAACACCATAAACTTCTCACCCAATATATATTTATTTGAACAATTCAAATCATAAACCATTGTCGCTGGCTTGAGTTCATCTGTAGGGTAGCTCTATTCATGTTTCTATTTCTACCAAGACTGATATACCATAACTACATCTACCTGCATCAATATATCCACTAGTTTGATCCTAGAAGCATCATAATAAACCATGTATTTCTCACTTGGATCAGGTAGTATAATGTTTGGAGGAGATTTAAAACACTTCTTCAAATCTAGGATGGCCTCATCATAAGCTTCCAATATTTAAAACTTTATACCTTTTTTGTAAATCCTGAAAGCAGTGCTTCAAAAGGGAGAAAGTTCTGGATAAATCTCTGATAATATCCATCTAACCCTAGAAATATTCGTATATCAAAAATATTCATGGGAGGGTCCCAATATACAACTTCCAACCTTCTCTCATTCCACCAAGAAACCATCCTCTAAGAGTATGTGTCCCACGAAGTGTTCCTACTCAATTCAAAACTGACACTTAGATATCTTGGAATACAGTGATTCCCTCTCACGGTACATAAGATGATGTCATGATTTTGGGAATTATCATCAAGTGTCTTGGATTAAACCAACATTTATTCCATAAAAAATCCAAAAATATGATCCAGGTACAAATTAATGATTCTTTTCATCGAGTCCATAAACACAGTTGGTGTATTTTTTAACCCAAAACGAATTATAGTGAACTCCTTGAAATTGTAACTACTTCAAAAATCTATACTCAGTATATCTGAATTCTGAACTCTAATTTTATGATACCCTAGTATTGTGTCCATTTTTTAGAACACACAAGATCCTCTCACCTGGTTAAAAATATCATCGATTCGGGGAAGAGGATAGAGGTCCATTATAGTCAACTTGTTCAAATTCTAGTAATTGACACACAAGAGGAAACTCTCATCATCCTTATATGACAACAACATAGGTGATCCCCATGAATACATACATTGATTGATAAATTATTTATTCTCCAAATCATCTAGGAGATTCTTGGTTTCTTGAATCTCTATTTGTGCCATTTTTTATGCTGGAATAGATACCATATCAGCCTAGACATGACCTAAATAGTAAATTCCAAAAATCATTTAGGTGGATGTCCTGAGAAGTATTCAGGGAAAACATCTTGAAACTATTCCAACACTGGTGGAAATATATCAATCCTTACACAATCATAATAATAAAAATATCCACCAGGGCTATGATCCCTCCCAATTGGTGAGTAGTTCGCCTCTCTTACCCTTCTTGGATACCCCACTCCACATTGTAAATATAATTTCCACACTTAGGATACATAATGGTTACTCTCCTATAGTGACAATCAATATGAGCCCAATATGAATCGATACTTTCCATAAACAAAATTATGTAATTTGGTTGAAGCCTAAAAAATCAAGAATATATATATCCTAGGGAAAAAGTTACTCCCAAACCTCGAGAGAACATCACTTTTACAAATAGATGCATCTAGATTATACTCCTAAAAGATTATATATCCCCATTACCCCACTCACAAACTTTACCTCTAGGTTTAAAACATTATGATGTTTTACATATATAAATTTATGAGTGTCTCTAGCAAGAAATACATCACTAGAAAATGTTGAAACTACATGAATAGTACCTCTCACTACTAATGGTCCAACATTTCTACACACAAGAGTGCGTTCTACTTCATGGAATTGTGTTACCCCACTTCTATGTGATGCATTCTCACTTCCTTGAGTTCCACCACTCTACTGATATGGTTTCTTTTTCCCAGAAACACGATGTTCATTGCCTATACTAACAAGGTGAAAATGATCCCCTTTATGCACCCTGGTTCTATCTAGCACTCCCATCACTTACTATTTGTCACTATGACCTGCAAAATTTATGTAGATATATCATTAGGCCACATGATTTTCACTCCAATCATGGTTGGGGACAGTGTCAACGATTGTGGCTCGACATACCCCACATGTGGAATATTACTAGATAAAGGTCTTGTGTAACTAACTTTTACCCCTACATGATATTTTTATACTTATTTGGATAATGTTATCATAATGATGCTTCTTGAACATAGATTTAACACCTCTATATTGTATATAAGAAATTTTTTATCCAGCATTGGAAGCCTTCATCAATTTCCCATTAGCTATGAGAGTCTGATCTACCAACTCAACAATCCTTTTTAATCAAAAGAGGTTAACTTGGGACTTAATCTCTCACTTATGTCCATCCTAGAAACACCTCACCATAGCTGCCTAATATCCTTAAATCTCTAGATAAATGTGATGCAGATTAGTAAATAGTACTTCAATGTCTATCACGAACATTCTACCTAAATTCAACAACATGAAATCTCATTCAATCTCATGTCTCGACATCTCTATATATAAGTGCTCCAAGAACTTATCGAAAAAATACTTTCGTAGAATACAATCAAACTATCCAGTCCATGCATGAATGTCCCACTAGCACTTCACTAATAATCATATAATTTAATTGGATAACTTGACCATCTAATAAACAAGAGTTTCCAAATTTTCAGCTATCTTTTTAATAGACTCAAACAAGAACTCAACTTCCTTAGGTCCACCCTCTGTAGAAATAGTCAGAAGGTGACATAACTAGAACTCCGTCGTCATGTTATAAATGCTCTTCATTACCCATCCTAGTTCCCATTCCATGAATTGAATGAAGTTGGTGATGTTATCTTGGAACTTCTCCCATACCTTTTAACCTGGCTTGATCGGTGTCTCAGGGTCCATTACTGGAGGTTCACTCCTATACATTCCCCATGTTCAGCCTTTCAACAAGAATAAACATAGAGGAAGATTCTCCACAAATCAAAACACACACCTTAGGAAAAGTAATCATAACATTAACTCGTTTTTTAAGAGGAAAAACCACAATATGTCACAATAATCCATTTCCCCTAAGATCACCATGCGGTAAAAATTTAGGTGATACTAATACCCTTAACTATCCTACACCTAGGAAATTTTTAATAAGGGTAAACACATTCCCATATCTTGTTTCACATTTAGAAACCCATTTATTCTCATTTTGAATCATTTTACTATTCTCAATTTCATATTAAGAACCATTTCCAATTCAATGTCAACAGAAAGAAAGAATGTTATAAGTTAAACAACTTACCCAAAACCTATTTTCTTGTTTGTGCCTAAAATGATGCATGTCACAAAATAATCCTTAGTGCCTAGAATGATGCATGTAGACTCAAATCTTGTACCATATTAGGAAATGAGTCAATTCCAAACAATTTATAGATACAAAAATCACATTACACAACATGTTTTTCTCTAAAGATGAAATAATATCAAACGTTAACAGAAAACTACAATAACATCATTCACAATATGAGTACTTGTATTTTCCCCCACACATGGGTTTGAAACTCTCATGAACTATTTCATTATCAAGCCCCAACTCTTCCAAGTATCCTATCTACCTTTACTTATTAGTAAAAAAAGAATAAGAAAATAAAATTAGACTTCTGATACCATATTTTAACATCCCAACCTAGGTGCATTGTAATGGTTCCCTGAGATGGTTCACCACATAATCCCAGGCACACCTTCCCATACAACAAATTCTTTTGACTAGTAGAAAAAGTCTATTAAGTCAATCATGGGGATACTATACACTATTTTATTATAGTGAAACACCACAATAAATAAATAATAAATATTTGTATCATAAATAACCATAATAAACCCTAGAAACTCACAATACTCAATGTATGAAATATAATATCCCACTAAAGTCAAAAACATGTCTTGATAGTATACTTGACAAGTATCTAAAAATAAAAACTCAAAATAAAGAGACAGAAAACCCCAAACCGGGTGTTGAACCATATCTAATTCCCTCCACCATCCTCTATCCTAGATCATCCTTCTAACACGCCCCCTTACCCTTATCTAATAATCTATTAATAATGTATATTTGGGTACTGATCATGCATCTTGAATTAGGTGTGAGTAAAACTGGGTAGTCCACCACCAAAGATGTCTAAAATAATATTAAGACAAAATATTTTAGGTAGTTTTATAAATAAATAATTACAATTCATAATTAAATAGTTAACACATTATTAATTCATATTTACTTAATCAATTAAACCTTGGGTTCTCATAGACACTCGTAACTCAATACCTAGTTTGGCTCACGTCAAAATTTGAAATATTCTCAAGGGATATTGTAAGACCCTCATTTTTTGTGGACTTTTTTTAATGAATTGATTTTCATTGATTTTTTTCAATGCACAAAGTCAATAATTCCCTTCACATTTCAACAACTTGGGGACCATTACACATAACACCAAGTTTTACCAAACAAACATTTGTTATTAAAATATTATATATTAATACTTTACCAATACATTAATTTAATGGTTATGAATAGTACTAACTAAATTATATAAAACTATGGTTTTAAAAAATATAAAAAAATTTGTTAATTACAATGAACCAATTGAATATAAAGGAAATATTTTTATAGAAAACTATTTTTATGCTCACAAAGATATATTATCCTAATATTTTAAACTAATTTGTGAGTGATAATAATTTAATTTATTTATTATATATTTAATCAAATATTTTTGATATTAATATAATATAATTCATAGTAATAAGAAAATTACAAACAAAATATTACACATAAAACCCTATATTTTATTAAGTTACTTTTTCTACCTTATGATAGAGAACCTAATTTAAATATACATTTTATCACATTTATAAATTTTATTTTTCAAGATAAACTTAATTTTTGAAATATAAACAAAAAAATAGTTTATGGTTAATTTTTTGTATTTCTCTATGATGTTTAATTTTTTTATTGAATAGTAGAAGATACAGAAATTTAACAAAAACTGTTTTTCATCTATTTAATTTATAAAGTTAAATTATATATTTAATTTATTTCAAAGTATAATCAGATCAAAATTTTATCTAGATCTTAAATTTAGTTCATTGTAATATATTTCACGTGAAATTGGTTATAGAAACCTACAATACTTTTGAATGATTTTAGTTTAAAACCCCGCTTTTCCATCCCTTATACGGGATTAAATTAAAATAAATTTCTGCCACATTATATATTGGAATTTGTAAAAATTGATTCAATATTTTGAATCATTATCATTTATAATGGATAATAGGACCAAATTATATTTTGACTCAAAATATTAGTGAAGGTAATTAAAATTAATTACAATTGTTGAGATTAAATTAGGCATAACAAGGGACTAAGCCAAAAACATAAGGCCTAATATGACATTGAAACTTGGGAAAAGGACATTTTATGGCCATGTTTTAACTCTATTATACAATTTATTGAATTTTTACAGTTATTTTATCCACATTCAATAAAAAAATTGGATGGGGTTTCCTGTTTCTAAAATATTACAAGAGTGTCACTCCTCTATTATGAAAGGCCTCATATCCTCCCACATCCACACACCTCTCAAGAAACATTAGATTGAACTATATATACCCAAATATCTCCCCCAAAATCCTGTTCTTAAATATTTCATTTGGGAAGAAATTAATCCAAATAATTACTTTTTTGAAAACCAAAAGGAGTTACCCAAAGTGGAGGTCACATCCTCCCTCAAGATACATTATGTCAATTTCATTCTCTATATATTCCACTATAATTATTACATTATTCTAAAAAACACCAGTATAATAAATATACTAAATTTTTTTATGATAATATTTATAAGTATTCATTCACACACTTCTATCTAATGGATAACGAATATACTGTTTATGTGTACGGCAAACTACCGCCTCCCAAAATGATGACTGATCATTTTTCCTATACCACTAATAATTTTAGACATTATGATTGAAACTAAATTTTTATATAATATTAATGAAATTTAAAATTTATTTAATAATATTCATTTATTTTACTACACATATATTTATACTTTCCACCTTGTATAAATACGATAATTTTGTTTGAGGAATTGTGAACTACCGCCCCCTCAAAGTGATGTGATTCGTCCACACACTACACAGAATATATTAATGATGTTTTAGTGAAATTATATGATATATATAATATGATAATTATAATATATTAATTATATATATATATACTTATTTGTATTTTACTCTCCTTCCAATAATATAATAAAATGAAAACGTCGCTCCTGCTTACGTACGACCTACCGTCTCCATGAATGTTGTACCCCATTTTGTAGCTACATATACTAGATTATTATAATACATATATAATGAATATAAATTATATTTATACAATATTTTAATTTTTGGAAATTATGATATAAGTATAAGGACCACTGGTATAGCAACTTAAGACTCATGTGAAGAACAAATTGGATATTACCCAAAGTGAAACCGTAACATAGAATTGTTTATAGGAGGGTAATATAATTCAATAACCAAAACATATGGTATTATATATAATAATATTTTTAAGTAACATATGTATAATAAACTAATATTTCTTATTCATGAATCATGTATGAATACTAATAGAGTCAAGACGCAAGGTAAGATAATTTCTTCCCACTTTTTATATCTATGATATAGAGGTCATGTTCACCACTATTTTTAGTGGTGTATATACTACTCATGAATGTATTATATGATTCATATTATTAAATTAATTTGTATTTACATATGCGGTCTATGATATTTCTTTAATGGTAGTTATATCTCAAATATGTTTTTAAAGTATTCAATCTGTTTTCTATGAAAATGGTTTAGAAATGGTTTTCAAGATTCCATACAAGTTCTAAGGAATAAAGTTTGCAAAAAAAATTCAAGCTTCTGCTAAAATTTTTTATGTTTATTTTCAAGGAAAATAGACATAAAAATGTTTTATGTTTTAGATAATAATTTTTAATAGATGGATATTTTTCTGAAGAAATTTTTTTAAAAGATCGTTTAAAATTATTTCCCATCTAAGATAACAGCCATTAATGTTACACATACCTTTCTATAAAATGATCTAAAGGTTCAATTCATATTCATTCCTTTAATGGTTTATTCATCATTTCATGGACTTTGTGAAACTTGTTTCTCTTTTATGGGTTATATTTTTATGAATTCCGTTTTTTGTTCATGGATTATTCTTTTGTTGAAGTTACTACAAATCTTATAACATTTTTCACAGGTTATGATATGATTGCATGTTTATGATATCTATTTTATTTCATGGGTTATGATATGGTTGTTTATGATTTTATGGAACATGTATATATGATTTCATTATGATATGGTTGGGACCTATATCTTCCTCTAATGAGTTGGATAAAGATTTATATCTCCTGAGATATACTAAGATGGTCTTGGGAGTCAACCTTGACTACTAAGATGGGAATGGGAGTGTTCCATGACTAATGAGATGGCGTAAGGAGTGAACTCATTCTACTAAGATGGATATATAAGTGAACCAAAACTACCAAGATGGTATGTGGAGTTAACCCTTACTAATAATATGGTCTTTGAATAAATGCCTTGGATACTACAGAAATCATATTATTTGCTTATGTTCTTACCAAAATTCTATTTTTTATCCCTCTATTAAGATTTAATAGATTATGTTATTTATTTCCTTATTATTCATGTCTTATGAACTATCAATAAAATTCCCATGGTTCATTTTTTTTTGATATTTCATATCCAGTGTATGGTATTCAAATGTTTTTATCATGGTCTCATACTCCTATGCCCATGTTAATGCTTACATATCTCCCTTGTTTACCCTTACTAAGCATCTGATCTCACCCAATTTTATTTTTCCTTCCACAAGTTATGAAGAAATGATTTATGTATTATTTTTATATTAATGGTTCTAGTCAATTAGAACCTAGTGGGAGATTTGTATCTCACTTATGTATCAATTTTTATCATTCCATGTTTCAATAAGAATTAGACTAATATGGTTTTGGGAATCTATTTTTCAAATGTTTTAAGTATTTGGAAAAAGTGATGTAATTTCCATTTATATTAAAATTAGGTGATTATGGTTTGTATTAAAGGTTATTTTTAGTTAACATTTGGCAACTACATTGAGAAAACATTATTTAGAACTCTATAGAAATGTTTAAGGATATGTATAAGGATAAATATAATTATTGGAAAATGTTCTAGAATTTTAGTAAAGGATATAGTGAGTGGATTCATATAAATAGATCCATATCTGGATACTAAAAGTGGTGTGGTTTTTTCATAGATATACCTAGGAGTAACAACTTGGACAATGTGTCTCAAACCTAACTTGTGGTAACCTGTTACATGACAATGGGAATTGCTACGCACCTAGTATGACACTCCTGGGGTATATTATTTGGGAATTAAAAAACCCTTTATAAAAAATCATGATGGATTTAAATGTATGTTTTCTATAAAAAAGACAGGATAAACCAAAGGTGTCATAGATTAAGGAATCTCTCATAACTTATAAAACCTATAAGTTATTTTTCAGGATTATGTGGTTCCTCATTGTGATAATTATTTCTTACTCTATGCCTTTAGTTGTATTAAATGTATGGAACCAAAAGGAACCACGTTAGTGGTGATTGTCATGGGAAATTCAATGATTTTCCTCATATGCAACTAAATTATATGGGAGTTGGACTGAAAAATATTATGACTATACTGACACATCTTTTTCAAGCTATGAATCGTGGTGGATATCCAAATGATAAATAAATGGAAAAAATTCTATCGAGTCATTCACGAGGAAATTACCACCTTATTTTAGAGGGTATTATAATCCACTTGTTTCTAAATAGTAGATTTGTACTACTAAAAAGATATTCTATGTTCTCCAGTGTTCAGAGTATGATAATTTCATACTATTTGTTTATCAGTTAGAAGCTGAAACAGACCAATGGTGGACTCTAATTAATAATATGTGGCAATAAAATTAAATTGAATCCATGGATTGGTATGAGTTTAAGACATTATATTTAAATAAGTTCTTTTCTCGTATTTTGCATGCCTAAAAGCACAAACTGATCCATCAGTTTAAGAAAAGTTAGGACAAATATGTCGGTACCTGTGAGGCTAATTTCATGAGACTTGCGAGTTCCGCTTCAATAATTATCATCCGACATGAAAGTAATGTTGATTGTTTCTTAAATAGATTAAATCCATGTATCATAATGATATTGGGAATGATAATGTTTAGTAGCTATGAAGAAATTGTGCAATGTGGAATCATGGTTGAAATAGAGTTTGGATTCACATATTAATCCCATGGTTTTAAAATGAAAAAGCTGATGGAGTTTAGAGGAAACTCTAAAATTCCTAAAGAGAATAATATAATCTTTCCTTTATGCTCAAAGTTTTTGAATAAGCATGGAGGAAATTTCATTAAGGGGTCTAATAAATGTTTTAAGTGTGTAAGGGAAGGCCATCGGGTATTTGATTTCTGATGTGATGGGAAGAAGTTAGCTAATGATTTGAATATAGAAAAGGAAACATATAATGAACCTCCCATGATTCAATTATAAAATTATAATGAGAATGGTTATTATACCAAATAATTCCCAAATAGTGGGGTAGGTGATGATCATCGACGTTAGTAACCACTTTAGACAAGGGGAAAGAGGAAATCTCATTCAATAATTGTTTCTAATTAGTGGTGCGATAACGACCGGGTGAAAGGGAAACATACTCTCCACTCTATAACTATTGATGAATTTTTTAATTCTGGATCTACCCACTCTTTCAAGTATATTTAATTTTCTATGGCTGTTAAGATTCCACCAAAATTATTAGATGTGTAATTAGTAGTGAAAACCCCAAATTGTACGATGATTGTGTCCCAAGTCTATGATTCCTCTCCACTTGATGTTTGTGAAAATGTGCTTCTGGTAAATCATATCATTATTCCTATGGTTGAATTTGATGTCATATTAGGTATGGATACTCTTTCTCTGAATAAATCACATAGAAATTATCGATTAATTGAATTTAAATTTTATATTTCAGACCCTCCTATGATCATCCATCAATTTCATGATAAGTATGAACTTCCTATGGAGATTACATCCATTGTATGGGCCTTAATTCTAATTCAAAATTACATTTTTCTCAAATGGTTGGGGATAAAATCGAAATCAATGATATTACCATTGTTTGAGAATTTTTGTATATCATTTCAGAAGAGTTTCCTAGCCTTCCACCAAAACGTGATGTTCATTTCTCAATAGAAATTATGCCTTGTTCCACATCAATTTAAATCACTCCCTATAGAATGCACCCAATTGAGTCGTAGTAATTGAATAAGAAACTCCATGAAAAACTTGAAAACGGATTCATTCAGCCAATTTTTTCACCTTGGGGTGTACCTATAATTTTTGTGAAAAATAATGATGGATCAATGAGACTCTACATTGATTATTGGGTGTTTAACAAGATCACAATCAAGTACATGTATCCTCTTCCCCGTATTGATAACTTTTTTGATCATTTTCACTAAGATCATTAATTTTCAATGATTGACCTTTATTATAGATATCATCAATTAAAGGTCATATAGGAGGATATACCCAAGATGAAATTCCATACAAGGTATGGACACAATGAATATATAGTAATGCATTTTAGTCTTACTAATTCCCTTCATATTTTTGTGTATTTAATGAATATATTATTTAAATATTATCTTATTAAGTTTTTGGTAGACTTTATAGGAGATATTATTATCTATTCAAAGAGAAAGGAAGAAAATTTAGAACAATTGAGAATTATATTGGAGACCCTAAGGAAGGATAAACTATTTGAAAATTTTAAAATGTGAGAATTTTGGATAAAAAAGGTTTCATTTCTTGGTCACATAATATCAATAGATTATATAGTTATAAAACCATCAAATATTAAGGCTATTCAGTGCTAGAATATATCCACCATGGTGACTATGATTAATATCTTTCTTTGTTTATCTATATATTATTGATGGATTATGGAGAATTTCTCACAACTATCTAGTCCTATGACTAAGTTAACTCACTGAGGTTTCAAGTTCCTCTAGACAGATGAATGTGAGGAAAATTTCCTGGAGCTAAAGAAATGGTTGGTCAGCACACCTCTACTTACATTACCCTATAGTAGAGAAGGGTTTGTAATATATATTGATTCATCCAAGAAGTGATTAAGATGTGTTATAATTTAGAATAACATGGTTATACCCTATGCCACATGATTATTTAAGATTAATGATATTCATTACCCAAATAATAAATTAGAGTAAGATACAGTAATTCATTCATTAAAGATATCAAGATGTTATATTTATGGAGAAACTTTCTATAAATATATATACTGATCCTAAAAGTCTGAAATATATATTCACACAGAAGGAGTTGAACATGCTCTAGAGAGAATGGTAGGAGATGATAAATGAATATGAATGCTCAATAAATTACCACCCTGGGAAAGAGAACAAGGTGGATAATTATTTAATTAAAAATGGTCATGATACTTTATCCATGATGAGGATAACAAAAGATACAATATTTATGGATTTGTAATAGATGGATCCTGAAATTAAGAAGGAAGTTGAAACTCTTATCTTTATCAAATGAATGTCTAACACTCTATCCAAGTGAATATTATGGAGGGATGGAAGGAATATGATGATCTGAAAAGGAAAGTTAGAAATGTTCTAGTGTTTAACCTTGATTAGGATGGAATGATAAGGTTTATGAACTGTGTGTGTGTTCCTTCCATACCAAATTTTTAGAAGGAGGAATTAGATGAAGTTCATAGTTCACCATTTTTTATTTATCCTTGAAGTATAAACACTCTTCTAATCCACATAAATATTTTCATTAAAGGTTCTCCTATGTTCAATTACTATATCTCATAACCTAGGGAAATACATCAAAGGAAAGGGTGAGCATAAGTCTCAATGAGGTTAAATAAGGGAAACCATTGTGATCTTGAGAAATATCATTTAGAACATGATGAAATGCATAAAGGAATGATAAAGAGGCATATAATAATAATAAAAAGAATAATAATAACTTATAAATGTGGGTAAAACATTTAAATTATAAATTCATAAGAATATGAACATGGTTTGTCCCTGAGGTTTCATAAAAATTATCAAAGTTATTCAGCAAGGTATCGTAAAACATGACATCTCTTTATATTAAATTCTTTACCCAATGCATTGGAGAACTATCTGGTTGAACCCCTCATATTTATTAATTAATTTTATCCACATATATCATAAAAAAATTCATAAAAAATTCATAGATAATAAACAAAATGGGTTTCATATCAAAATCATGTTGTTTTAGAAAGTGCTTAAAAACAAGACACTTTTGTCATTTTAATCCCACAAAAAAGGAAGGGGGTTTACTGTATGTTAATACTAGACTGAAATATATAATTTTTACATCTATTTGAATACCCCAAGATAAGAAAGGGGTTTGGGTATTCATAAAAAGAAAATAATAATAATTCATGACAAAGAGAATGAAATTTTTAGAAGAAAATTATGAAGCATAACAGGTATGGAACATGGTTTTAGAAAATGTTACAAAAAGAGGGGAAAAGGGTATCTAATTCATAGAATACTTTAAATAAATTAACTTTATACAATATAATGTACCATTTAACATAGTAAATAAATTTTAAATACATAACACATGAAAAGTAAACTTGAAAGGAAAAGAGAAGTTGAGATTTCTCTAACCTTGAAGTGTGGCTCCTAAAACATGAAGACCAGGACCTTTGGTGATTGAGGGAACCTTGGGGGGACTAATTGTGAGTTGGAACTATCATATAATCCTGGAATATAAATTTTTAATGAATTTAAAAGTTAAAATGGAGGGTATTTATTGAAAAATTGATGGAGTTTTTTTATTAATTTCATTGGACACCTCAATAGTTGTATTTTCAAAAATATAGGCTTGCCCATGGTATTGGCCAAATAGGACACATATTAAAATATTTAATCCATAATATTCTACCAATATTTTATAATACTCATTACATCATTATGGCAAAGTTATGATGTCATTAAACATACTGAAAAATAGAAATTTTGTTTTTACTATTCATAAAAAACTAAAATATTTGATAAAATTCTCATAAATTCACCATAACCTAATATATGTGTTCTAATATCCAAAATTACATTTATTGTTTCAGAAAAAAATTCTAAATATAGAAAATTAAACTTTTAACTATAAAAATACTTATTTATTGAAAATAATAGTAGATAGAATATGTATAGTGAATGCATAGTAAAATTTCAAACATTTGAAAAAAATTATTTTGTGATTTGTAATTAAAAATAAGTTTTTTATAAATCTATTTCATTATAATAAACATTATTAACAAAACTATAGTTTATTTTAAAATTTATATCTCTCGAAAAATTATATTTTTTCCGAGAAATTAATTTATCAAATTCCATTTCAATTTTTATAAAAAGCTATTCTTAAAACAGAATTGATGATATAAAGCCTTTATTTAAACCAAGGTATTAAATTTTAAGTAACAGGGGCCCCAACAGATAACCCATCAAAATATCTGCATACTACCTGATGGTAAGTTCTGTGAGGGTGATAGACTCATGGGTGACTCAGCTGACATCACCCAAGTGGTAATCTCCACTAACATAAACTTATCTCATTGGAAATTTTATTCAAATTGACCATGTTGATGTTCTGCTTAGGTTTGGTAACGATAGATGCTCGACAATGCTAACTCCTTCCCAAGGTCCAAAATATCGAGCTTCATTTGGCATGATTCTATTGGATGCGGTCTTCGTCTATCCTTTCTAGATTAATTGACCATTATCATTTATATTTATAACACTAATTATAACCTCAAAATTATTATTAAGAGTATTTTTTCCATTGGGGATATCGACCAACGATCATAATCGACCAACGGTCATATAACAGTTGAATCCCAATGGCCTCATTTCAATTGTATTCATTTAATTGTTAAAGAGATATATATTTTTTGAGTAAAAAATAATATTACATACATTTTCATGGAATAATTATCATTTGAAAAATTTGGATCATTAAATTCTTCCCCCCTTAAGAAATTTCATCCCCAAAATTTCATCTCCTTCCCTCAATTCAGAAAAGGTTTGGGTACTTTTTCATTATTATCTCCTCTAATTACCATGTGGATTCTTCATTTTTTTGGTTCCTCCACAACACTTTAATGAGGTGGGTATTTTTGTTGCATATAACCTTTTATCTACGTTCCAAGATCTAAATTCAGTACTCCTCATAAGATAAGTCGTGTTCTAGTTGTACCACTTCAGGATTCAGCAAATATGTGGGGTCGGGAATCTAGTTCCTCAAGAGAGATATGTGGAAAATAGCATGAACATGATCTAGGTTTGGTGGAAGTACAAGAAGATAGGGTTCTACTCCTACGTGATCATGGATTTAATTGGGGACAATGTGACTGGGGATAATCTCCCCTTTCTTCCCAAACTCCATGGCATGCTTCCAAGGTAAAATTCAAGTGAATATTTCTCACCAACATCAATCTCCATGTCCTTAGGAAGTTTATTAGCAAAGCTATTCTATAGACTCTGAAAAAAATTTATGTGTTGTTTGATGGCATGGACCTTCTCTTCCATCTCTGGAAAAATATTAGTCCAATGAATCTTTCTCTCACAAGTTTCATCCTGGAAAGTACGAGTTCTACATCAGTTCTCATATAGAGATTTGTAGGGTTCCATTTTAATACAACAACAGAAGCTTTTGTTGTATGCGAACTCAAATGATGGGAGATGATGATCCCATACACATTTAAATTTCTTTGGTTATGTTCTCAATATTTACTTGAGTTTCTAATTATTCCTTTAAGACTATCCATTAGTTTGTGGGTGATAGGTAATACTATAATTCAATTCATTATTTAGAGCATGTTGAAGACTTCTCTGAAATGTTGATGTGATTCTTGGATCATGATCTAAAATGATATAAATTGGTACACCATGCATCCTTGACACATTATTTACGTAAATCCTATAAATTTGAAGAAGAGAGACCTCTTATTGAAAAAAGATAAAATGGGGACTCTTGGTGAGACAGTCCACAATAACCCATATCTCAATATTGACTTTGGATTTTTTTGGGAGATCAATGATAAAGTATATTGTGTTATTTTCCCACATCCAAGATTCTATGGGAAGTGTTTGTAATACCCATTAAAGAAGCTGTCTCTCTACCTTAACTTATTGACACACCAGGAACCTTATAGTGTTTTCAGAATTCTCCCTTTTCATGTTATACGCCCAATAATGATCATGTAGTTCCCTATATGTTTTCGTACATCCATGATTTATATTGAATACAGAGTTATGAGCATCATCCATCATATCCTTATTTATTTCTGCAATATATGGAAAACATATCTTTGTATGAAATTTTAGTACACCATATTTATCAATATTAAACTCAAGAAACATCCCACTCTTCTTAATCTCTATCATTTTCATCAAGAAAGGATCTTCTCGGTGATATTTCATTATCTTCCCTTGTAATAATGGTTGAGAAGTCATTTGGGATAGAGTTTCTGATTTCCCTTCCCTTACAATTCCCATGTCCTATTTTACTAGGTCATTGATGAAAGGATATCCTTGAATCTTCATCATTGTCATAACAACAGGGTCTTTCCTACTTAATGCATCAGTGACTTCGGTTTCTCCATCATGGAGATAATAAATATACCAATAATAGTATTTTAGAAGTTTGAACCATCTACTATGTATCATATTTAATTCCTTTTTCATGAACATATTCTTCAAACTTTTATGGTATGTGTATATATCACATTTAACCCCACAAAGATAGTGCCTCCATATCTTTTAAGAAAAAACAACAGCATCTAGCTACAGGTCCTGCGTAGGATAGTTCTAAACATTAGGCTCCAACTATTGAGATGCATAATAAATAACATTGTCATTTTACATGAGGAAACACCTAATCCCTTTCAAATATGAATCACTAAAAATAATATCTTCTTCTCCGATAGAGGGTAGAGTTTACATGGGTGTAGTAACCAATATCTTATTCCTATCTTGGAAACATTCTTCAAACTCCTTTGTCTAGAGGAACTTGAACAATTTTTGAGTTAACTTGGTTAGTGTATTTGAGTGTAAATAATTTTTTTTTCACAAAGCTCCTATAATATCTTGATAAAAAAGAAATCTACAAATCCAGTTACTTTTTTATAATGAGGCCACTCCTCCCAAAATCTTTTCTTTATAGGGTAAACAGAGATTCCTTCATTAGTTACAATGTTCCCAAAAAACATATTGTAACAAAAATTCACATTTTCTGATGTTTCTAAATAACCACTCCATCCTAATAGTTTAAAATATAAAACTTATATAATCCTCATTCTTGTTTTGACTATTGAAATATATGAGAATATCATTAATAAAAACTACCATAATGTTATCATGGTAGTCATTAATGATTCTATTCATCAAATACATAAAAATATTAGGATCATTTGTCAAGCCTAAGGTCATAATTACAAAATCATAATTCCCATATTTATATCCAAAGTTGGTCTTTTTAAAATCTTCTTTCTTCACCCACAATATACGATATCCAGATCGAATAAAAACATGGAGAAGAATTGATCCCCATGAAGCTGGTAAAATAAATAATCAATTCTTGGAAGAGGGTACTTATTCTTTAATTTGATCCTATTACATTATCTATAATCAATTCATAACTGCACTGATCCATCCTTCTTCTTTACATAGAGAATTGGTTCTCCCCAAGGAGACACACCTGGCCAGATAAACCGCTTCTCTAAAAGACCTTGGAGTTTCTTCTTTAATTCCTCTATCTCCAAATTCTCATTTCTATATGGGGTCTTTGAAATCATCATAGAACCAGACATGAGTTCAATGGGTAACTCTACCTCTTTTTATCGGGGTGGTCTAGGTATCTTCTAAGGAAATATATCAATGTATTTCTAAAAAATGGGGACATTATCTATTTGTACACTTTCATTTCCTTCCTCATATCCAATGATCATATCCATAAATAAGGCTATGGGTGGTTCCTCTAGATGAAACTATAGTCAAGATATCTCTCATTTGAAAACAACTATATGTTTTCCATTCAACACTACTTATGTTTTTTTATTTATTTCATCTTATTATTATAAATTTAGATCTAGTACATCCCTAGTATAATATCAAATTCCATCATGGGAATAACTACTAGATTTACAATGAGAATTGTCTATCCAAAGGTTATACATTAGTTTCTATACAATGTTTATGCTTGTATAAATCCTACAGGACTATTAACTAATGGTTTTACTTTAACCATTTCTAAGATTGATTTTATATTCATTGAAAACATAGAAAAAATAATGGAATATGTAGAATAAGAATCCAAAAAAGTACTTGATATATTTTTAATAGAAAGGAGAGTACCTACCACCACATCATTTTGAGCTTCAACTTATGTCGTCGTGGTAGTAAAATCCTGACCTTTCTCTCTTTTCCTTTTTTGAGGATGATGGAGATTTCTACCCACTTCCCTAGGATTTGGACAGTGTTTGGAAAAGTGGGAAATATTACCAATCCTGAAGCATTGGAATTCATGAAAAGCCTGCACCATCTCCCCATTATCGTTTGTGTTGAGGGGTTTAATCATCACTTCACTACGATAGTTTTGATTCATATGATCATATCATCCACACTTGTTACAATTCTCGCTCCCGAGTAGGTAGTTCCCTGACTGCTTCTTCCCACATTTGTTGTTTTTGGGAAGTTTCATTTTCTTTCCACCAATTCCTTGGTCAATGTGTCTCCCCAAGTTTGGCTCCAAGAATCACTTCTTTTCATTCAATTGGTGAGACCACTTCATCTCACATAACTATATTTCAAATTCCATAGCACTCCCCATTATCTCCTTATAGTTTTCATAGTATCGATTGGAAAGATTTTTAAGTAGATGACATCTCATTCCACCAAAGAATATATTAACCACCCCATTATGATACATGAAAATGATAGAGGTGTAATGGAAATTTCTTGCGATGTTCAACTCATAGCTTTCCATAGATTCGTTTTCTTTCTTCTTCAGTTATAGGATTTCTTTCTCTATTTTTGTTCACATCGAACGTGGGAAATATTTCTTGATAAAGGTTACCCTGAACTTTTCACATTCTGTAGTTTTAATATCCCCTCTTGGATTCTTATTTTTGATCAATGTTCACCGCTGATCAGCTTCTCCCTCTTGGTAGCAAATATCCAGTGTGACTTTCTATTTTTATGTATAATAGAGTTTACAAAATATCTTTTCGATAAATCTTATCCATTGGTCCAAAATCAATTGGTCAGTAGATCCAATGAAATATGGTTGTCGTTGACACATTAATTACTCAATGGAAATTTGTTCCCATTTTGTTGAATTCAGTCTCTCGGCTTGATTCAATTAATTTCCCATAACATCAGTGAGTTGATTCTTGATTCTCATAATGGTTTCCATTCCGACATCCATCAAAATGTTGTCAAATCTTGTTTCGTTGCACTCACCATTTTCACGGATACTCTTATTTCTCGATATTTTCTAAAAGTAGAAAATTGTAGTAAGAAATATTTTTCATTTAATAATAATATAGTTTCAAGGGAAATTTTATGTCATCTTACATCATGATTAAAAATTGTATTCATTAAAAACACCTAAACTTTACATAAATATTACATAACATTCAACAAAAGGCTTCTGATTAACAAAAAATATATCTCATGAGTATCAAAACAGGTGTGCGGTAAGGCTCATTGTTTTGCACCTATTCCCGTTTGAGTCTAGATTAAAGAGTTTTTATTGGTTTTTACCCAGAGATACATTCATGCTAGATCCACATTCATGCGTTGGTATCTAGAGGAGTATTTTATTCCTTAGAAACCACTTACAGAATATTTCACCAAAATACCATGACGTTTTCCTATATTTAAACATTTATCTAGGGTTATTTATAAATTTTTCATATCCATGTTTCCATAAATAACCAAAACATCATTTGATACAAACAACATCATCCGGACTTTTATTTACATAACTTTTCATTACATTTTATTAATAGAGGATTACATAAAGTTTAATGTCTTGGAAATAAGGTACATAATACATGAAAAAATGAAAACAAATCTAATCCACTTTAATTGATTCATAAAACATTAATCCTATGTTAAATTACTATGTCTCACAAAGGGAAGGCTGATAAGAAGGCCTAATATTTTTAAATAAGGGAAACAGTTTACTTGTGATCTTGAGGAATATCCATTAGAATTTGATGAAATACATAAAGGCATGAGAAAAATGCATATCATAATAATAATAACATGAATAATATCTTTTTAATGTGGTAAAAATTTTATTTAGACATTCCTAATCATATCACCAAAGTTAGTCACTATTGTATAATAAATATTACAAGGGTTATTCACCAAGGTATCGTAAAACATTTCATATCTAGAGATTAAATTATTTACCCAATGAATTAGATTCTATAAGTGAGAACCCATCAAATTTATTAATTAATGTGTTCAAAATTGTTCATAATATACATTTCATAAATATGTTTTCTAGAATAAAATAAATGTGGTTTATATCAAAATCATGGGGTTTTAGAAAGTGCTTCAAAACAAGATCATTTTTTAATTTTAATCCCACCAAAAAGGTATTCTAGTTTCATATATGTTAATACCAAAATTAAATATATCATTTTGACATCTAGGATAATACCCCTAGAGAAGAAAAATGTTTAATATTCAAAAAATCAAAATAAAATAATTTCTTGGGAAAGAGAGAGAAATTTTAAGAAACAAATTATGCAGCACAACGGGTATGAAAACTGGTTTTTGACAACATTACAAAAAATAGGAGAAAAGGATCTACCATTCATCAAATACAATTAATACAGTAAATTTAGATAATAAAACATAAAAAAGAATATTGTATGTAAATTTGAAATATGCACCATATAAAAAGGAATTTTGAAAGGAAAAGAGAAGTTGAGATTTCCCTTACCTTGAAGAGTGAATCCTAAAACATGAAGACTATGACCTTGGGGTCTTGAGGAATCCATGGGAGTTAAAAATATCAGATATTAATGGAGGATGAATTAGGAATTAAAGGAACCAAATAAATGGGTTTACATTTATACCAAAAGTGATGGAGTTTTTTATTAATTCCCTCTTGTACCACAGTAGTTGTATTTGAAAAACCATGGGATTTCCCATGGTATTAGCCACGTGGAACACCAATTAATTTAGATTAATACACAATACTCTACCATAATCTCATAATAATCACTACATAAAAATGACGTAGTTATGATTTCTTTAAACATACCAAAAAACTCAAACAATATTTTTACTATTCAAAAAAACTAAAGTATTTTATAAAATTATCATAAATTCACTGTATCCTAATATTGACAATATAATTTCAAAAATGATATTTATATTATCTTAATTATTCTATAAATATGTGAAACATAACTTTTAACAATAAAAAAATTATTTATTAAAAATAATAGTGGACAGAAAATGCATAGTGAATTCATAGTAAAATTTCATACATTTGAAAAGAATTATCATTTCTAATTTAAAAAGTGTGTTTTTATAACAATTTTTAAGTATAATAAAAATTATTATTAAACCATTAGTTTAATAAAATAATTTATATCTCTCTCATAAGTACAATTGTATCTAGGAAAAAATCAATTTATCAAATTCCATCTCAATTATTAAGAAAAACTATTCTTAAAATGGAAATGATAAAATTAAAATTTTATTTTAAAAAAGATATTATTTTTTAAGTATATAGGGACTCTACACACAACCCATTATAATACAAGCACATGACATAAGGTTATAGTGTGTGATAGTGATATACTTGTGCGGAAACTCCGCTATCACCGCCCGAGTGGTAATCTCCGCTAACATGAACATCTCTAGTATATGATTTTTTTTTTCAATATTAACATGTTGATCTTCGGCTTTGGCTTAGTCATGAGTGAAGCCGAGTGATTCTAACTACTTCACATGCTCCAAACAATGGGCTTCGTATGGCACAATTCTACTAGATGAGGCCATCAACTCTTCTTTCTATATTGATTAAGCTTTATAATTTCTATTTATGACACTCATTATAACATTAACATTATTACTAAGAATATTTTTCCAATAGTCATATTGACCAATGTTCACAATTGACCAATGTCCATATAACGGTCAAAACCCAATTATCACATTTCAATTATACACACTTAATTATTAAAGGAATAGTGTTTTTTTTAGTACAAAATAATATAACACACATTTTCAATAAAAAATTATTATTCGAAAAGTTTGGGTTGTTACATAGCCAGTGTCTCCTTCTCAATTGGATTATGCACTATCAAGAGTATGGTCGTACATATAATTTTTGGTATCTATAATGGTGATCTCTCTTGGTGCATAAACTATATTGTTATTAACCTTTTTATTCTCTATGACTGATATCTATTGATGGTATTACTCTAATGTATTCATCAACACATGAAATCTAGAGGTTGTGACAACTAATATGGTTTTAGGCGGCACCATTGGCATACCTATAAGAAGTGTGTGTAGAAGTTTATTCAATATAAGAAAATGGGAGGATAGAAATTTTATAAAAATATGAAATTGTGTGATTTGATGTTTATTAATATAGGGTACAATAAGGTTAAAAAATGGGAAAATTTGTTAAGGTGAAAACAAATTAATGGTGGTAAATTTTGGAATTGAGAAACTGTTGGTTTGAATTTTATAAATGGAAGGTAAATAATTGATAATAATTTTGGTTTTCTAGTGATATAAATCCTATTAAAAAATGAGGGAAGTATTTCAAGAAATTTTTGCATTTGAGAGGAATACTTTTTCAAGAGATTCACAAGTCCATCACAACACAAATTAGGGTTTGTGCCTAAAATATATAGTGATTTTAGGTGTATCATTATAATAAATAATCATTTTACTTCATTTTTATATGCATGAAATATTATTTTTAGATATATTTTTTCCATATAAAACATTCCAAACTATTAATTGGTTCATTTATGTAATTTTTAATGAAATTGATATTTAAAATATAAAACGTTTGTATAATGAGTAATTAATATTTTAGTGAAATCTGTTAAATGGTTTAGAAATTTTAAAAGATTGTGTATAATTTTTTCCATTATAAAGAGTGAATTATAATGAAATTTGATGTCACAAGTTATTTTTTGAATTGTTTTTGAATCATCATTTGGTTGAACTATGTTATAACACATACCTTTTTAAAATATTAGTAACTCATAATTCCATTTTCCTAGATGGTTGTATTTTAATTCAGGCTAATTATTTTCTTTTTCCAGTTCTTTGGGAAATTTATGGGTTTGATTATAGTTCGATATAACCTATAAAAATATTTCACTAGACTGAAGGGTCCTAATAATATTAACTTGATATTCATTGTATAAAAAATGGTGTTGAAAATAAATACCTTACTATATGGTGGAAACTTATTTCCATAAATGTGTTATTTATGACACTAATTTATTTTCCTTTCATAAATACTGAAATTTTCATATGACTCTCTCAGGACACATTCTAACTCCTTTAGATATGGAAATCACTTCTTCTCTACTTCATATTTTTTCTTCTTAATATCATTGATAGCTCAACATAGCTTGTGAGTAATATTTTACAAGTGATAGAAGAGTTTCCCATGCACTATGAATTTTTTTGACATACATAGTAGTGTCATGTAACCTGTTTAATAGTACAAAAATGAATCATCATGTTTTATATACCAATATATTCTTCATGGATTGACATTCTTATATGTTGTTTTCTTTATCTCATGGTTTGAGAGCTCTAAATTCCCAATATTTTGAGGCTGGTACACAATGGAAGTATTGTATTAAACTTCGTGCTTCTGCATAACTATACATAAAAAATGGTTGACAAAATAATTTCCTTGATCATTGGTCAAGATCTTGTGAATTATGAACCATAAAAATATATTTTAAAAAATATTATTTATAAACGCTTTCACCATGTTACTTAAGATAGATTTTATTTAAAAACACTTTAATAGTAATTAACCTGAGCAGAATAGTATGGGTGTCGAAATGATTTGGTAAAGGGGCCTAAGAGGATGATTCCCTAAATAATAAATAATTTTACCGCCATTCTGATAATCACTATGTCATTTTTATGTGAATAATTAATTATTTATTATTTATTATGTTTACAGGTGTGTTTCTTTTTTCCAATATTGTTATCATAAATTTTTAGTGATTTTATATTTTGAGCTACAACTAGGCATGTTCTAGCCAGAGGCTTCACAATGTGGCATGTATTTTTTATAATGGGGTTTTCTCCTCCCTTTGTAGAATTTTGTGTTCCTTATTGAAGTTGTCTCATGGGGATTTGCTTTGCACTGTGGTAGGGGTGTTTTAGTTAAGGATCTATCATATAGGGATTTGAATCAAGAACCCTAGATCCACACCATAGAGGATCCCCACAGCACATCTAAAAGGGTCATTCTATATATGTTTTGAGAGGGGGAAACCAAATTATCGTTAAAAGGACCACATCATAGTGTTTCTGACCATAAATTTTATTTTAGTATTTTACCCTTTTATCCACATCAATATTCAAAATCTTCTTCCCCATTTTCCAAAATTTGTGATTCCTAGGGTACCTGACCAAGGATTTTAAATAACAGCTAGGAAAGGTTTTACATATTATTACATAATTTTAAGCATTATTATCCAATTAAAACAAACCAAGTAACCAAGAGTCTACTTATATTGGGACACTAGGTGAATAAATATAAATCATGATGCCGGAATAAAAACATTTTATATTAATCTTCATAATGTGTTCCTAAATCCCTTTAATCTCCTACATCTACTTAGGATATCCTAGGTAATACATAGAAAAAATGATGATATAAAAAACATAGCAAGGGAATAAAAATGGAAATGAAAAATAGTACATGAGTTATAAAGAATAACATGATAACATGTAATGAATAAACATATAGAACCATAACATATATAACATGTAATCATTAGATCTTTTAATCATAGGGAAGTGGAAGAAAACATATAAAATGACATAAACATGAGTCAAGGATAATGTCCATGACAATATATCATGGTGTAATGCTTCTCAAAATGGATTATCTTTACTCCCTAATCCCATACAAAATGTTTCCCGAGACTAAAAAAGTAACCAATCCATTAGAGTTCTATTTAGAAACACCCATAAAAACATGTTCATTTATATTTGTGCCACATAAATAATCTAGCATAATGAATAAACATAAGGGTTTCCCTTGTGAATAAATGGGTATTATAATAATTCCATAAGTAATATAAAATGGGTGCATAACAATGGTATCAATGAAAATGAGATTTAAATAATTCATATAAAATCATAAAATAAAAAATAAGAATAGATCATTAATAATTATTTTTAATTGAATTGAAAACAAGAAAGAGTTTGAAAAAGTAACTTTAGAAATGTTACACTTAACCATACTTTTATGGAAAATAATAAGGATTTTTTATAGTGGAAAAAGGTATAATTATTTCCATAAAACAAGAAATGAACTAAAATAATTTTTCATGATAAGTTGAGTGATTTTTGTAAAATATTTTTTATCCTTAAAACATTTTATGTAATGTACATGGGTAATAAATGGAGAGGTTATCTTTAATTTTGTTTTGTTTTATAGAGGATTTGAGAAGAGAACATTTTAAAATATATTTTCCCCAACATTATAAGATGAATTGAAATGGATATATTTGTTCGGAATATATTTAAATAATTTAAAATAATTATATCATAATAACTAAGATATAACGTAAGGAAATTAGAGATAAAGTGATAACCAAATGATATAGAGAGTTTTATAGAGATCTAATACCATATATGGGAATGTGTTCGGAATATTAACTTAATCTCCTGGATAATCAAATTATATTCATAAGGTTAAAACCCAGAGTTTCTATATATAATTTTTCAAATAAATTAAATTTTCATTTATTTCTTGAAATTAACCAATTCAAACATTCCTTTAAAATATAATGGAATTATCATACATTAAATTTAACATCAACATGGAATACGTTATACAAAACAACGACTTGTCATATGTTACACGCAACATCAATTTTTTATGAAACGATATGACACATGAGCTGGTCACCAAACCCATATCCCCAAAAATTTTGTTAAAGAAAAAGGAATAACAATGTACACATGAGGTGTAATGAGCTTACACCAATAAGAAATTAAAGGGAAAACCGACATTTTATAGTACGTACATCAGTGAAATACCCCTAACTAAAGATTTCCAATTAGCACCCACTGTTGTTCACCATTCCATCATACAAACGAAGGATTTGATGATGTAACCCTCTCCTTGTGTGAAGCGAGACCGAAGTCATCAGCCCCCACACGCCCTTGGAGCTCCTTGAAACCCATATTCTTACTCCTTGATGAAGGTCTGATTTCTTTGACTTCCAAGTGTTGTCTTAAGCATTCAGAAAATGTTGGAATTAGCATAACAGCCCATCTGTGAAACAATAGCTTCCCAAGCAAGCATAACAGCCAAATAACATCACTTCCTTCAGTGTGAAGATAGAAGCAGTATTCATCTTCAAAATCTCATCACATTAATCCAATCTCATTAGCATAAAACTGCTAAACAAATTCCAGCACAACACCATGATGTATAATAATCTCCAACCATCACAATACAAGATTTTCAGTAAGCAGAGCAGCCATAAATAAGGCAGAAACCAAGAGAAAACCTAAAGTAAACCCATCAGAACAAAGCAAAAAAACAGATAACAAAACCAGAGTTGTTCAGAAGAAATGCAGTTCAACTGAATCATGTGAATACAAAACCAATCATCCAGACAGAATCTAGGTAGCATAAGGCATCATCTAACAAGATGTAGAATAGTTGGCTAAAGCATCTCAGAGTAGACCCAAAATCCCAGCAAGATCAACAGAAATGTAAAGGCTAACAAAACCAGACTGGTCATAACAATCAGGAGTAGATAACCTTTAAAATATCATCAAGATCCAAAACCCTCTCACTGACAATCATTAGCCAGTTCAGATCAATATGGACCAACAATTTCAGCAATCAACACTAGATAAAGATTTCTAGAGTAGTAACAATTTATAAGAACATGAACAAGAGAAAAAAATGATCAAGGAGTGGGCATAGACATCTTCATTTTTTTATTGAAGATATATCGCTTAACCCTAAGGTATTGTTCTACAGTAATTCTCCTTCCTAGAGTTTTTGATAAGCAATTTCCTTTTGTAATTCTATGTAGGTATCCCAGTCTAGAAATTATTCTTCTAAACATTACTGTGAAGTCTCATCCTTTGGTTTATCAACCTAAGGTTTTTCTTAAACATGTATGATCACTTCTTTCCTAGCAGCATCATGTGATTGTGTCACAATTTTTTCTTTCATGATGAGAGTAATCCTTACGCTGTCTTGTTTTCTTAGGATTTGGAGTGATAAATCCATCAGCATCCATAATTGGTTATTTACCCTTCATGGCCATTGATCTCAAATAGGACTCTTCAATTTGTCTGGTTTGGTCAGCCTCCTCAATTGAGGAACTGGAGTCTAAATTATCCTCGTGATCTTTATCTCCCACCTCTTGTTACTCGATATCATTTCTTTTATCTTTACTAAGAGAGGGTGGAGTGGGGTAGACCTCAATTTCCATATCATTTGAATGAGGGATCTCATGATGAGTGGTAGAGTCTTTCTTGGAGGGAGGATTGTTAGTTGTGGCCTCAAATACAGTATTCACATAATATGATATTTTATTATGATTGCCATGTTATTCCATCATCAAATCCTGATTCTCCATTAATGATGAAGGGAGAATAGGAGAGTTCTCAATAGAGAAAAGGTTCTCTTTATTTCCAGCTGCCATATGACTATCCAGAAGATCATCTGATGGACTAGCCTCAGTGAAATCCTCAATTTTTATGTTCTCATGTTTTCTCTTTTCAACCCAAATTACTTTTCTAGAAACTGAAGTTGAATATTTGAAGCTACAATCTTTCAAATGATGTCCATGTTTCAAACAAGAAGTGATGTAATATGGTATGTTTTCATAAACAACATCCTAAAAGTAACCATAAGATCCATTTTGAATCCAAATTTGATTAGGAAGCTCATGGGAGACATCAAATTCTACACATATTCTAGCCACAGATGGTCTTTAGTGTTTTTCTATAGCCAATTCAAGTTTCAGGAGCTTTCCAATGAGTATTGATATCGGGAAAATAGATGTATGCTTAAACAAATTCAGTGGAAGACCAGGGAATCCAATCCAGATGGGGATAATAGGTGATTTAGTAAAGGGGTCAAATTCAGGGGTCCATTTGAGTACTCTCATCGCACAACCCCCAAAGTACCAAGTTCATTTATCCCAAAGCCTATAATAATCTTCATGAGAGCGAAATTGAAGATGGAATTTGAAGCATTAAGGAGGGTGATATGGAAACCTGAAAAACCAATAACTTACAGGGAGCTTCTTAATAACTTTAAAGAAGGATGATGTTTAAAAAATATTCCAACAAGAACATAGCACAAATCAGAAGCTAAGATGAAAACCTCAACAGTGATTAAGGGAATCACTGGTTCCCATAGTGATGGAAAATGTAATGTTCGATGAAAGAATCTGTGGAAGAAGCTCCTTCGTAGGGCCTGGTGTCTTTTTTGTTTCTCCCATCAACTACATCAGTGAAGGATCTGGAATTCGGATTTCGTGCATTCGCATTAGGGTTCCACACTCCCTCACCAAGGCTCAGGTTTCTCGTCCCTCCCATCTTTCACAATATCTAGAGTTTAAGCATGTTACACACATCATCTATGTTTCTATGAGGCATCCTTTTATTGTTAAAAAACTTTAAATGTGATAATTATAACCTAGACATTAAACATATTAATATGAATAGTAATGAACACTTTTCATATACTGTTTATAATGTTTTTATATAAATAAATCATATGGATAGTGAAATATTTAATTTTTTAATAGTCCTTATATGTTTCAAAATATTATTTCCTCAATAAAACTACTATTCATGGCCATATAATAAAAATAATAAAATGAATTTTTTTTTGAATTTATAAATTTAATTTGATAAAATAATCATAATTTTAGAATTTAGAATATTTAAATTAACTTATGGTGAAATTTTGAGATTTTTTTGAGAAACATCATTTTTCGATGAATAATGAAAAATACCGGATTTTAATTCAAAAATACTTTTCAAAATTTTTTTTAAAGATATATTACATTTTAATTTGGTTTAAAAGTTTAATTAGATAATATTTTTATCAATTATTAAAATATAGGTCATTGAGATCAATTTCAAATTGAAATTGGATATAAAAACAAAGAAAATGTTTGAATGTTTTTACTTTAAAAACAAGAATTTTCGACCTAACTGTGGGATTAATTTTAAACTAATTTTTTACACTTATGTGTTTGGAATTTTGAAAAATTAATTATATATTTTTAATCAGAATACTTTATAATTTATAATAGGGTCAACTTATTGTTTACCAAATATATCAGTGAAAGTATTTAAAATTAAATACATCGATTAAGGTAAAATTAAGGTTAACTAAGGAATAACCCTTATTTAACATACCCTAAATGACCAAAAAAAATTTCCCAAACCCATTGGATAGAAATTAATTCTCCATTAACCATCAATTTATTATTATTATTATTATTATGCATATTTTAGGTAAAAATGTGGGTACACCTAACTTGTTTTAAAAAATGCCATGTGTGTCTTTTCCCTTCCCTAAAAAAGGCCCCCATCTATTCCCCTCCTTCAGACCCCTCAAACCACTTATTTTATGCCAATATATTCCTAATAAAATTCCCAAACATTTTATATTCCTCCTAGAATCCCCCATTTGGAAGGAATCTATCCAGGTAGTCCTTTTGGCACAATCTAAAAGGAGTTACCTGATTTAGAGGTAAGGTCTTATCTCAAACTCGTTCTTCTATTTTATTTATCCACACCAACAACTCTATTTTTTACATTATTGTATAAAAACACTAGTATCCTAAATATACTATTGTTTTTGTATTCTACGGTTTCAAATAGACTTACATACACCTCCATCTAATGGGTAACGAACATAAAATTTATGTGTACGTCAAACGACCGCCTCACTAAACGATGATTGTTTATTTTTTCATTGTCGCCTCTTATATTTGACATTATCATGGAAAATATATTAATATATTTTATATATTACATTTATAATTTTTTTATACACTTTATTCATTTCATAACACATATCTTTTTATGTTCCATTTAATTAAAATACGATAATTTTGTTTGAGGATGTAGGGACTATCACCCCCTCAAAATGATGTGATTTGTTCACACACTATGTGGAATGTATTTAGGATGGGTATAGTAAATTATATGATATATATGATATAATAATGGTACTATAGTAATGATATATAAACACACACACACACACACATATATATATATTCATATATGTATTTAACATTCTTTCTTTCAATACAACCATAAAAATAGAAACATGATTCAGACATACATACGGCTTACCATCTCCATAAATGGTGTAATCCATTTCACAATTCTATATTCTATATATTGTTAAAATATAAATATACTCAATATAAAATATATTTATATCAGGGGTTAAATTCTATAATCATGATATATTTTAAGGGCCAAAGATATAAAAAATTAAGACACATGTCAAAAATAAATATAGTATTACCCGAAGTGAAACCTTAATGTAGAATTGTTAAGAAGTGGTTATTATAAAGTAATATTCAAAAAAATTATTTTATTATATGATATAATATGGTTATGTGATAAAATTATAATAAATTTATATTTATTATATATGAGGTTTGTATGAGTTCAAAGACTGTCAAAACACAATGTAATGGGCTTTCATCTCACTTTTTATTTTTGAGAGATACATGCATAATTCACTGCCTATTCATTTTTTTGTGGTGTTTATACATCCCAAGGATGTATTAAATGATTATTACACATAAATTTATGATTATTTAAATAAACATTTTTATCTTTACTTCATGAGATTTATGTTTAAAATTTTACCAAATTGGTAAAATAGTTTTTTCTCAATTTTCTTTCCTTGAGATGCGTGTTTTGTTGTAAACCTAAGTTATTTTTCTAGGTGTAGATATTTCCATTTTTTCGAGAATATCATGAATATACATATTTTTATAATAATTTAACCTTTAATAAATTTCATTTTCTTACTTGGAGAGTATTATCCAATGTTACCAAGTGATAAGATTTTTTTGAAATAATTTCAACCCTTTTTGTGATTATTTATGATTATGCTTCCATTAATGAAATTTCATGATCCATATCCCAAGAACAATAAGGAATTTTCTTCTCCTAGATATTTTCAAGATATCCTCATGTATTGGTACCATTTTCCACTCTTTTTTACTTAAGAAGAGGCTTTTAAGTAAAATATTATTGTCTCTCAGATGAGCCATAAATCTATTGTATTAAAAACCATTGTTTTCAAAAATGTTTTCAAAAATGTATTGAAAATATATTTGAAGCCCAATTTCATGGAAAAATTATTTTAAAAATGATTTATGGTTTTCAATGCTTCTTTTATAATTTCTCAAAGAAGTTTTCAAAGAAAAATGGTTTGAAAATGTTTTATGTTATAAAAATAAATTTTCAATTCAGAAAGGGTATTTTCCTCAAGAAGTTTTTTTTAAAGAACTTTTAAAATTATTTCCCATCAAAGATAACATCCATTAGTGTTACTAATCACTTTTTGTGGAAATTATTCAATGTTTCCATTCATATAATTTCCTTAAATGGATTATATTTTTATGGAATGATTTTGAGGAATATTGTTTCTTATCCACGAGTTATATTCATTGCAAACCTGATTGTTTTCACGAGTTATATTTATGATAAAATGATTATGAAAACTATCATTTTCCATAAGTTATGATAAGATTACATGTTTCTAATACGAAATTCATTTCTTGGGTTGTGATATGATTATTAATGATTTGTGGAATATGTATGTATGGTTTCATTATGATATAGTTGTGACCTATATCTCCCTCTAATGTATTGGGTAATGATTTAGATCTCATAAAATTAAAATGGATGGAATGAGAAATGAAATTGGATCAGTATTATAGGGATGGAATTGTATATGGACATGGTTTAGTAATATAAGGCTAGAATGAGGAGTGAAATTGGTTTAGTATTATAAGGATGAAATGACGTGTGAACTCACTTTAGTAAATGAAGTTGTCCACTAAGATTGTCTTAGAAATAATACCTTGAATACTATAGAAATCATTATATTTGATTATGTGTCTGCCAAAATTTCATATTTTATTCATATGTTATGCTTTTAGGGATTATGTTATTTATTTTTTTATAATTTGTCTCTTATTTACTGCCAATATTTATGTCATGATTTATATACATGATCATTGATATGTTGGGTATGATCTTCTATATTCTTGATCATGTTATCATACACTTATGTTCATGGTTATTTTTACATAACTCCCTTTTTTACCATTACTGAGCATTTGAGATAACCCATTTTTATTCTTACTTTCCCATGTTATGAAGATATGTATTATCATTAATATGTCTATGAAGGATTATATTTATGAAGAACCAATTGGGAGATGATATAGCTCGTTTTTGTTCCATTTTTTATGTTTATGTGTTTCCAAAGACACTAGACTACTACAGTATTTGGGAATATGTTTGTATAATGATTTTAGTATTCAAAAAATGTTATATAATGTAAATGTATGAATAATTAGGGTCATTGAATTTAGTATTAGTGAAAAGATTTAGTTAACATTTGGATGTTTGGATGAGAAAAACATAGTGAGAACCTTAAGGACATGTCTAAGGATAAGTCTAAGGATAAATAAAAGTATAGGAAAGTTTCCTGGAATTTAAATGATAGAGTGAGTGGTTTCCACTAAACACATCCATGTCTGGATAAAATAAGGGGATATGTCTCTCAAATAGATATGACTAAGGCTAACAACTCCAACATGATGTTTCAAGCCTGACTCAGTGTAATCTGGTACATGACAATGGGCCTTGCTCCACAACTATTCCAAAACTCTCAGGGGATATGCTTTTGGAATTTAGAAACTCTACATGAACCCTTATGACGGATTTAAATATATGTTTTCTATGAATAACCAATGATAAACCAAATTTTTCACAGATTAAGGAAGGTCTCAAAATTTACACATCCAATAAATGAATTATAATGATTATTTGGTTCCTCAATATGTTAATTATTTATTACTCTATACTTTTGGTTTTATTAATGGTTGGAACCCGAAGGGACTAAATTAATGGTGATTTGGCTGGATAATGGAACGATTGTCCTCCTAAGTAACATAATTCTATTGGAGTTGGAATGAAAACCCTTTTTGTTATGCTCACACAGCTTTCTCAAGAAATGGAACATAGTGGAATTCCAAATAAGCAAATTAGGTAAAACAAATTGTTGACTCTTTCTTGAGGCAACATCCACAGTATTTCTAAGGTTATTATAATTCCCTTATTGTTGAACAATGGATCTGTACTATTGTAAATATATTCCCCTTTCTCTATTGTTCAAAGAAGAAGAAAGTTATTCTGGTTGTTTAAATTTAAAAAGTAAAGCAGGCCATTGGTGCGATCCAATCAAGAAAACGAGGCAACACGATGAGATTAAATCCATGGAATTGGAGAACTTCAAGAAATTATTTTAAAATAATTACATTCCTTTATTTCTTTGTAACAATATGGAGAAAGATTTCCTATAGTTGATGTAAAGGTATGATGAATAAGTTTGTACCTATGAGGCCATTTCCTGAGACATACAAGGTACGCTTCAGTAATTATCATCAAAACTAAAATTAAGGTTAATAGGTTCTTTAGTGTCATAAATACAAGTCTCAAAATGGTGTTAGATATAAGAGAATTTTGTAGTTATTGAGAGCTTTTTCATTGTGAAATCAATATTGAAATGGTGGTTGGAGTAAAATATCATCCTCAAGGTGTTCATAAAAAAATTAATATGGAGTTAAAAGGAAACTCTAAAAACCATGAAGACAAGAATATGAGTTTTTCTTTTATGCTCTAAATGTGGGAAGAATCCTGAAAGAATTTGTCTTATGGGGTCTAGTAAATGTTTTATGTTCGGAAAGGAATGTCACTAAGAAATTTATTATCAAGATAATACGATGAAGTTAGCTCAAAATTCTAATGGATATAATTATTTATAGAATGAACCACCCATGATTCAGTGCTACAAGTGTGTGGAGAGTGGTAATTATTCTATGCACTACTCAAACCCAATAGATTGGGATGATAATTGACTTCAGCAACCTATTATGCTTTGGGACAATAGGAAATATCATGAAATCACTTTGTATGCTGACGGGTGTGATAATAATGTGATGAATGGTACATGTACCATCCACTCTATAATGGATAATTTCATATTTGATTTTGGATCTACCCAATCTTTCATATCAATCAAATTAACTAAGGGTGTTATGATTCCACCAAAACAATTCGATGTGGAATTATAAGTGAAAAAACCTGGTGGTATGATTATTTCATCCCAATTCTATGATTCATATCTAGTTTGATTTTATAAGATTGTTCTTCTTTAAAAACTTATCATTATTCTATTGGTGGAAATTTTGGTCATATTAGTCTGGGATTGGATATCTCTACATAAATCCACAAACAATTCCATGGAAGGGATGTTATGTTTGATATTTAAAACCCTAATTTTATCGTCCATCAATGTGATGATAAGTATGAACTTATTGAGGAGATTATATCTACTTTATGGGTATTAGTTCCCATTTAAAAGTGTTTTTATCTCATGTTATTAAAGATAAAATTGTAATATATGATATTCTTATTGTTCATAATTTTATAGATGTCTTTCCAGAAGAGTTTCCAAGCCTTCCAGAAAAATGTGATCTTGTGTTCTCAATAGAAAGCATACCTAGTTCCCCCCAATTTCAAATAATCCTTATAGAATGGATATCATTGAGTTTAAAAAATTGATGAAGCAACTAAAATAAATCATTGATAAGGGATTCATTCAGCCAATTGTAGCACCATTGGTTTAAACTGTTCTTTTTCTAAAAAATAAAAATTGATTGATGTGGATCTAAATTAATTATTTGGAGTCGAACAAGACCACGATCAAGAAAATATATCATCTTACCCATATCAATGTCTTCATTGATCAACTTAGTGGATCTTAATAGTTTTCCAAGATTGACCTTAATTATAGACATCTTCAATTGATGGTCTAGAATAAGGATATACACAATAATTAATTCCATAAAAGTTATGGACACTATAAATATATAGGGATGCCTTTTGGTCTTACTAATGCACCCGCTATATTCATGGATTTAAAGAATGTAGTATTTAGATATTACCTCAATCAATTTTTGAAAGTCTTTAAATATGATATTATTCTCTATTAAAAGAGAAAGTAAGAGCATGAATATTACTTGAGAATTGTAAACAAGACCCTACATAAGGATAATACATATGAAAATTTTATAATGTGTAAATTTTGGCTGCAAAAGTTCTCTTTTTTTGTCACATAATCTCATGAGATTGTAAAGACGTAGACCCATCAATGATAGAGGCTATTGAATGATGTCTTAGAACAACCACAATGATTGATATCCATAGAAATCTGGATTTAGTTAGATATTACTAACCGTTTTTGGAGAGTTTCCCACAACTATCTAGTCCTTTGAACAAGTTAACTCATAAGGGTGTCATGTTCCTCTAGAAATTTGAATGTGAGGAAAATTTCAAGGAACTGAAGAGAAGGTTAGTCAGTGCACCTATGCTTCCATTCCCATCTAGTGGAGAAGAGTTTTTAATCCATATTGATGTATCCAAGAATGGATTGGGATTTTGTTTCCTATAAAGAATAACATGTTTATCACTTATTCCCTACGGAAGTTGAATATTCATGATAAATATTACCCAACATAGTATTATGAGTTAAAAGAATTATTTTTTTGCTAGAAACATATGGAGAAATTGTATTTATTAATAAAATTGTGATATATATATATATATACTGATCATAAAAGTATGAAACATATATTCGCATAGATGTAGTTGAACATACTTTAGAGAATATTGTTAGAGATGATAAAGGCTTATGAATGCTCAAAACATTACCACATTGGGGAAGTAAACAAGGTGGCAGATTCATTGAGTCAACAGAATCATTCAAGCTTATCCATGATAAGGTTCCCAAAAGATCCAATAATTCTAGATGTTCAAATAATGGATCTAGAAATCCTGAAGGAAGGGGAAAATATTATCTTTATCAAATGAATGTGCAACCCTCTATAGAAGTGATTCTTAAAGAGGATCAAAAAGAAAATGGAGAGCTACAAAATAAATTCAAAAATTTTCTTCAGTTTAACCATGATGTGAATGGAATGATATGGTACATGAACCGTGTATGTGTTCATTCCATACCAAATTTGAAAGTGTTGATCAAGGAAACTCATAGTTCTTTATTTGAAATTAATTCAGGAAGTAAAAAAGATGAATAGATACTTGAAATAATTCTTTTTGTTGGATGTCATGTTGAGGGATATCATAGATTTTATATATTAGTGCTTGGTATTCCAAAAAGTTAAATCTCAAAGACAAAATTCCAAGGGTATGTTGCATCCATTACCTAACTAGAATGGAAATGGGAGAACACTTCCATGGATTTGTTTCTTTAGACTACGAAAAATACCCAAAGGTTTTAATGTTGTATGGGGGGTAGTAGATCACCATACTAAGTCAAAACACTTCATCTCAATCATACATGACATCCCTCAATATTAGCTTGCTAGGATATACATTGAGTAAGTGGTAAATATTCATGGAGTACCACATTTTATTGTATCATATCGGGATCTTAGGTTCACCTCAAAGTTATGTCATAGTGTTTAATAATCACATGACACGGAATAGGGTTTCAAAACTACTTAACATCCTCAAACATATTGTTAGTTTTAAATAACAATTAAAACCCTATAGTCTATGTAGATATCATGTTATCTGGATTTCAAAGGTTGTTCGTATAAACACCTTCCTCTAGTTGAGTTTTCTTATAACAATAGATTTAACTCAAGCATTCATATGACGCATTCTGAAGACCTCTATGGGAAGAAATGTAGATATCCAACGTACTAGGATTATGTTGGAGAATGAAATCATTTTTGACATAAGATCACTAAATAAATGGTTGAGAAGTTTAGAACCATTCTACATCATATGAAGAATGCTCAAGTTCAGCAGAAATGTTTAGCTGATTACCATCAGCGTGATCTATAATTTGATGTTTGTGAAAAGAGTTTTTTCTAAATCACACCCTATAATAAGGTTAATATATTTGGTATGAAATGGAAACATAGACCTATGTATATCTGTCCCTTTGATATTTTTTATTGAATTAGGATGGTAGCCTATCGCATAGAACATCATCCAAGTCTCTCTCAATTATGTGATGTGTTCTATGTATCTCTCATGAAGAATACATACCTTACCCTTCACATGAACTGAACTTAGATTTCATTCCACTGGAGCCTAATTTATCTTATGAATAACAACTAGTTTAAATTCCGGACCAACCATAGAAACTACTATAAAACAAGACCACACACCTGGTTAATTTTTTTAGAGAAATCCCAGTTATAGGGATCTATCTCAGAACTTAAGGATATGATGAAGTATAGGTATACTTATTTCTTTACATGAGTGGAAACTTTTGAGGGAGGAAATTATTTTAAGGGAGGTAAAATTTAACCCTCCATATTTTTATATACATTTTTGGAATAAATTAATTTTTTTTTATTCTATACATTGCACTATGTCAGTCCTACCTTTCAACTAGCATGTAATTGGCATGCATTAGAAAAAACACATCGACTTGGAATATGTTACATGGAACAAAAACTTGGTGTATGTTACACGCAACAATGGTGTTTCTACGAAACATCATTCTATAATTATAATTAATTAAATGAGATAATTATTACCTAGCTATTAAAAATATAAATATGAATAGTAATAACTACATTTAAAATATTTTTATAATGGTTTTATATAAATAAAATCTATTAATAATGAATGATATATTTTATGGTAAAGTCCATATATGTTTAAAAATAATATTTTCTCAAACAATCAACTTTTCATGTCCTTCTATAAAAGACAATAAACATTATTTTCAGACACATTAAGAAATTTAATTTGAAAAATTAAACTTCATTTTTGAATTTATAATTTCGATATTAACTTAGTGTAATATTTTGGGTGTTTTTTTGAGAAAAATCATGTTTAGATAAATAGTTAAATATGTAGTATTTTTTTCAAAAATTTATTTTCATCTAATGTATTTATAAGTTTAAATTATATTTTTTTAAGAACCCGTGTTTTTTTATACTGTCATATTTAGAAGAAATCTGAATTTTTTTTGTTGCATGATCATGAGGGTTAAAATGGTATTTTTAGATAACTATATTACCTCATATAATTTTTTATGGCCACTCTGTTTGGAATAGGGTGTTTACCCTAGGACATACGTTTGGTGGAAAGATGAGTTGTTCAAATTTTAGAATAATATTTAATATTTAATATTATTAAATTAAATATTCAATTATTCACTCAAGATCGTTCAGTTATAACTTTTAAACTAAGTATTGGATTGAAATTTTGTATTCACCAAAGAGTCTGGAATGAGGATTTTAGCCTAAGCATGGCATAAACTTGAGGCGGGTGTTGGGGCCAGCTCGGGCCCCTTTTTCTTCTCTTCCTTCTTGTTTTCTTTCATTTCCTTATTATTATTTCAACCTCCTTATTGCGCACATTGTAAAAATCATTTTTCATAACATATGGGAGAAAATCGATTTTGAGAAAGAGAGAGATATGGGAGGTGAGAGGGGGTACTGATTCGATGCTCTTGACGTACTGGGTCGACGTGCGACATCCGTGGATGGTGAAATCAACCGAAGATTCAACAATTTCTTCCAAAAGGTAGGGATGTTTATGTTTTCACCATATATCCACATTAAAAATGTTTTTTATGTTTTTAAAACATTATATTTCGTTTTGGTTTCCCCTTGAGGCTCGATCTGTTGTTTTTGGTGTGAAAACGGGGTTTTCAAGCGATCTGAGGGATTTCACATCGGGAAACCAAGGTTACAAGGTTAGTGTTCCAAGGGAACACGCCTTTTTTTATCCCCATTAGGGGAAGAATACGTTTTCTTAAGTACACCCTGTGTACTCTGAGTACACATCGTGTACTGGTTTTTCATGTGAAAAGAAATATAGAATAGTGATTTTTAAGGAGTACATGTCATGTACTAAGAGTACATGTCGTGTAGTGGCACATGGGCATGTGTTTGAGTGAAAATAAACATGGGGTGTAACTTTATGAATAGTAGATTCCATGTACAATAACATACACACTGTGTACTACTACATGGGTAGACCCCATGTACTCTAGAGCACATGTCATGTATTTTTTCCAGATTTTTTTCATTCAGGGGTTCTTTAAACCCCTATAACATGCAATCCAGGGATCCATTTCATGTGTCATATGTGGCCACACAACCCTGGCTTTATGATGGACCTTTTTCATCTACTTGGAAAACTTTTTTGAGTTTAGAATCAATCTCAATGGTGAGAAATTTCCAAAATAAAATAATATTTTAATTATTGTTATTTGGTGATTATTGAATCAGACGTATCTTCAACATTCGATGTTTGTTTGATGCACCATCAGTGGAATTGTAGCCCTGATTTAATAGAGGTATTTTAAAGACTGGATTAAGGTGGTAAAAATAGAAATCAGGTGTGGTCCCCACTGGAGATCATTATGGTGAATAGTACCTTTTTCATTGGATGATCGTTTTGGGCTAGTGAGTAGTCCATTCTGAGCGTTTTTCCGTGTAGATCGCAATTTCTGAATACTTTTGAAATGTAGAGGTTATATAAATGGAGTTTTGGGGGTTTCAATATAAATTTAGTGTTTCTTCCTCCGGTTAATAAGTACAGTTGTCACCTGAGAGTGGGACTTGGCATGGATGAAAGGTTGGGTATTCGGACCAACTTAGTTGAGACTTTTGAGATGAGATGAGTTGTGAGATATCTCCCATGATCTATGATTCAGAGGATGTTCCCCTTGTGAGATTTTCCCTTATAGCCTATGGGTATGTGTGACCAGATGCTTCCAAGGATAACATGAGGATACCTTTCCTTATGTGCTGAACTAGGGAGTCCCTTGTAGGATCTCTCTATTTTTTTTTCCTTTGAGAGGATCCTTGTAATAGGATGCCTCTGTTGTTCTTCATTCAAGGATCCCGTGTAGGATTTATCCCTTGTGTTTCACTAAGGATCCTATGTAGGATGTCTTCAATCATGTTTACCTAGAGGATCCCAAGTAGGATGCCTCTTTCTATTTGACTTAAGGGACCCAGAAGGTTCCTATGGTTTGACCGACCCTGATTTGTACGTTGGGTTTGGGTATATATGGTGTTCGAGTGTCATTTAGAACCCATTCCAAATTGTTATGCCCATGGGGCTGTGGATGTAGTCTTGGGATAGGAGTTCAGACCACCTTCACTTGTTTCTTTGTATCTGACTTGGTTTTTAAAATACAGTAGTTTTTACCAAAGGTGCTTCCCTGTTGGTGGATATTGAGTCTGATTTGAGGAATCTTTCTATATTTTGTTGGGATTCCCGATTGTGATCTCCTGGGATCCGGATTCTGGACCATGTTATTTTTGATATTACTATACCTAGAGGTATTACCTGGGAATTGGTTGTTGATCTGTACATAATGAAATTGGTTATGTAAAATGTTTTCCCACGTGAGTTTATTATGTTAAACCATGTGATAGTTTAATAAACTTGTGTTTTTTTAAATTGAATGTGAAATGATTTAAAATATGTTATTAGCAATCGGCGATCCACTGTCTTATTTAAAAGACAAGGTCAATCTAATGTGATTAATTTCATCTTATATACAATGGGTGAACCATTATCTTGGATAAAAGATAATAAACGGGATTAAGAGTTAAATTATGTAAAGGCCCTGAGTGAGCCATGATAGGGTTGTCAGGCTCATTGAGGCTTATATGGAAAATGTGAAGTGAACCAAGGATCCATTGAAGAATTCCCAGGATGGGATCTATAGGAAAATGTTATAAATGATACATGCTGAAATTCTGATACACCAAGCTTGGCCTAGTACATGTTGAAGTGCTTATATATCGGGCTTGGGTCTGATGCATGCTGAAATGATGATACACCAGGCATGCCCCTGATACATGATTAAATGCTAAAACACCAGTTTAGACCTGATGTATGATGAAATGATGATACACAGGTCTTGGCCCTGATACATGATGAAATGATGATACACTAGGCTTGGCCTTGATACATGCTGAAATGCTTATATAATGGGCTCGACCCTGATTGACTAATATGCTGACAGGCAAGGTTTTGACATACATAAGGGAGAGTTTTTATGAGTCTTGGATGGATTCATGGGATTATGCTCCCTGTTTTCTAACTAGTGACCTTTTACAGTATTGACTGTTGTTATATGGTATCCTAGATTTTCATTGGAGGTGAGTACGGGTGAACCCAGGTGTAGGATGAGCATTCCCCTGTGGTGATGTAGCTTTCTCAGAGATGTAATTCATTTGTTGGTTGAAGATGGTACATTTCGATGGGCTTACAGACCCAGAGACTGACTTAATGATACACAACTTCAGTGGAACATTGTCCAGCTCAATGACCATGCATATGATGTCCAATATATTAGGCTTATGGACCCACAGATCGACGGCTGATGTGGATTCTTGTTGTTTGATACACATAATCATGAATATTCATATTTATGTATATGTGTATATGTATGGGACTATACATGTCTACATATATAGATATGGACTTCCATGGTGACACTTTCTAGTTGATAGGTATTACAGACCTTGGGTTCTATAGTGGTTTCACATTTAGATTACTTCCTTTTGTTGTGTTTCGGCTAAGCTGAGCACATTTTTGTTGCATATAATTTTATCATCACATTTATAGGTTGCATGTCCGGGTTCCCTACTGAGATTGTTTCTCACCCCTACATGTGCACCTAAGTGGATATGTAGACATTATTTCTACATTATAGGTTGAGCATGAGTTGGATGGTGAATAGGGCTGAGGTCCAGTGTTTCATGATTGAGCGCAGCTGCTCGAGGGGTTCTGCTGATCGGGCTAGTTTAGTTTGACAGTGTATGGAGATCGGGTGCGTGGGATTTATTAGAGTTAGTATAAGATCCATTTACTCTTATGTCCAGTTTATTTTGTACATGCATCTCTACGTTCGGCCCTGTGGGTGACCATTTTTGTTTTGTATTTCTTAGTTGTTCAGTCTTTTACATCATTTTGCTATTTTGTCTTGTTCTATTCCAGTTGTTTATTGCTTCTGCACTATATTTAATTTTTGTTGTGTAGGATACTTAGTTATTTAAACTATTTTCTTACTCTTTTATGAGGGAATATTCTCCCAACAATCACGTCCTAGGCCCTCACTTCTTGTTGGAAATGTATGGCGTATAAGGAGGTGTGCTTGATGCATTGTGCTGAATAAGCTCGGAGCACCGGTTTTGTGGATTTTGGGTTAAGTAGTTAAAATTTTCAATTGTTTTAAAAGTATAATTTGATAATATTTTTATCAACTAATGAATTTGGTTTATTAATAAAAATTTCATATAGAAATTTGTTATAAAAACATAGAAAACTTTTGAATGTTTTTATTCCAAAAACCTGTATTTTTGACCAGACTACATGTATAATTTAAATTTATTTCTACCAATTATGTGTTTATAATTTTTAAAATGTATTATATATTTGAAATAATAATAATTTATAATGTATAATAAGTTCAACTTATGTTTTACCAAAAAATTTAGTGAAATTAATTAAAATCAATAACATCGATTAAGGTAAAACTAAGCTTAACTAAGGACTAAACCATAAATTTATGACCCAAAACAATTTATAAACCTGTCCAAAAAATATTTTATAACCACTATTATTCAATTAACCTTCCATTATTGAGTTATTTTTGTTTTTTATGAATATTATTATCTAAAAACGTGGGTACGCATAACTTGTTTTCAAAAATTCCAACTTTGTCATTTCCCTTCCCAATAAAAGGCCACGACCACTTCCTCTTATTCACACCTATCAAATCACTTAGTTTTCTCTGATATATACTCAATAAACATCCAAAAATTGCTACTTTAATCCAAGAAACATCCCATGGGAAATAAATATATCCAAGTAATCATTTTGGTACAATTCAAAAGGATTTACTCTATTTTGTTGTAATGTCAGCCCTCAAGCTCCTTTAATTTATTTTCTTTGTCCACCCCATTCACTCTCATAAATAACTTATTGTATAAAAACACTATTATCCTCAATATACTTGGATTTTTTTATTCTATGTGTTTGTAGTACACTTACAAACACCTTCATCTAATATGTAACTATCATACTATTGATGTGTATGGTGAACTACTGCCTCACTAAATGATGATTGTTCATTTTTCCTCTACCGCCTCTCATAGTGGAAATTATGATGGAGAATCTATTTATATATTTCATATATTATATTTATCATGTCTTTAAGATTAATTATTAATTTTAAAAAACATATATTTTTACTTTCCATTTGTTTTAAATATGATAATTTTATTTGAGGATGTGTAGACTACCACCCCCTCAAAGCATTGTGATTCATTAACAAACTACATGGAATGTACTAAGGATGGGTTTGTGGATAATATGTGATATATATGATATAATAATGCTACTTAAATAATGATAAATACATATATATACATATATATATATTTTACTATCTTTCTTTCATTATGACAAAAAAACAGAAAGAACATTCATGTGTATATACGACTTAACGTTTCCATGAACATTGTGTTCCATTTAGTCATTCAATATTATATATATATTTATAATTAAAATATACAGAATATACATGATATTTATATAATTTTTTTAATCCTTTAATCATGATATATGTAAAAGTACAAATGATATATCAGATTGAGACACATGCAAAAAAGAAATCAAATATTACCTGAAGTGAAACCTTAACATATAATTGTTAACAAGAGGGTAATATAAAGTCATAATAAAACAATATACGATATTAGATGTAAGAATATGGATCATTTATAGATTTATAAAAAATTTATTTTTTTATACATGATTGTTTCTATGTGTATTAAGAGATCCAAGACACAATGTAAGGTGGGTTTATCTCCCATTTTATTTCCATGAGATACAAGATTTACTCACTACCCATTACTTTTGTGTGGTTTTTATAATACACATGGATGTATTAAAACATTATTATAATTAAATTTATGGATATTTAATTAAAAGTTTTATGATATTAATTTCATGGAGTTTATGTTTCAAGAGTTACAAAATTAGTAAAACTATTTTGTCTCTATTTTTCTTCTTCGAGATTCAATTTTTTTTCTATGTTCATAAATTATTCTTAGAGGTGTATATACTTCTAGTTTATATGTTATATAATGAATATAATTATTTACATGAAATTTTACAATTCATGTAATTTTATTTACTTACATGGATATTATGATCTCAAGTTACCAAGTTTAGGTATTTTATTGAAACAATCTCATCGCTTTTCAAGATTATTTATGATTATGCTTCAATTAATGAAATCCATGGATACATATCTCAAAAAACAATAATTAATTTTAATCTATTATAGTTATTAAATATATCCTGACGTATGAGTACCATTTTTCACTCATTGGTACTTAAGATAATTTTTTAGTAAAATATGATTGTCTCTTTCTTCAGTAAGAAATCCTATATATTAGAAAACCATGTTTTTAAAAAAATTAAAAGATATTTGAAGCCTGTTTACTATTGACATTTATTTTTTAAAAAAATTATGATTTTCAGTGATTCTTTTCTAAATTTTCAATGGTATTTAAAAAAAACGTTTTCATAAGGTTTTATCTTTTAAAAAGAGTGTTTCAATGGAGAAATGATATTTTCCTCAATAAATATTTTTAAAAGATATTTCAAAATTATTTAAAATCTATGATAACATTCATTGTTGTTTCTAATGAATTTATAAGGAAATTATTCAATGTTTCCATTCATATTATTTCTTTTAATGGATTATGATCTAATGAAATGATGTTTCTAAAAGCTATGTATCATTCACGTGTTGTATAATTTCAAAACCTATTTATTTTAAAGGGTTATGTTTAGGATAAAATAATTATAAAAACACTATTTTTATATAGGTTGTTATATGATTACACGTTTATAATACCCATTTAATTTCATGAGTAATGATATGATTATTTATCATCTTAGGGAACAAGTATATATGATTTCATTAAGAGATGGGTGGGACATATATCTCCCTCTAATGCACTGGTTAAATATTTATATCTGAGGATAAAGACATGTGTGGAATGATAAATGAACTTGGTTCAATATTACAGTGATGGAATGGGAAATGAACTCATTTTAGTATTAAAGGGCTCAAATGGGAAGTGAACTATGTTCAGTAATATAGGTCTGGAAACGGGTTTGAACCCAACTCAGTAAAGAATTTTTTCCATTAATATTATCTTTGTTGCAATGATTTTAAAATTATGTAAATCATTATATATGATTATGTGACATCCACAATTTAACATTAAATTCCAATGTTGTGATTTCATAGATTATGTTCTTTATTTCCTGATGATTCATGTCTTATGAATTGCCAAGATTAATGCCTTGATTCATGAATATGATCTTTTATATTCAATGTGTGATCATCTATTATCATGATAATATTATGATACCCTTAAAATCATTATTATGCATTAATATCTCCTTTATTTACCATTATTGTGCATTTGACCTCGCCCCGTTTTATGATTCCTTTGCCTGGTTATGATGATATGTATTATATTTTATGTTTCTAAGAAGGATTATAATCATCAAGAACAATGTGGGAGATTATGTAGGTAATTTATGTACCAGTGTTTATGTTTCCATGTTTCTAAGGGCAATAGACTAGTACAGTATTTAGGCCTCTATTTATATACTTTTTTAAGTATTCCACAAATTTTATGTAATTTCAATGTACGAGAAAATAGGGTATATATATTAAGTAACTAATTTATAAACTCTTAATAATTTATTTATCTTATTTTAGTTTTATTATTTTCATTTATTTCCATTTAAAAGAGTTCTAAAGTTCAATTTTGTCGTTACGGGAGTGTTCTTTTGATGGTTTCATAGTCAATTCACTTATAAATAATTATGGGATATATTTTTGAATGGTAATAATATTAAATAAGTAAAATTAAATGGTATTAATACACTTATAAATGTATAAATGGTCCCATATATCATTTTTTCTAAAATTAGTATGATTCATTTGACAACATGTTAATGAAAAAAATTTATTTTATTTTGGCAGTTTTTCTGACTATAACTCATTAGTTTCATTTTATTTTATATTAGGTATAATATTAGTTACGTAATGTGAAATAAGTTATAATATACATATTAATGTTTTATTTAACTATAAAAAAATTATGAATATACTTTAAGGCAGTAATGGAAAACAGAAACTCATTGTCCATGTAGACCGTTAACCGACATAATTTGGAAAATGGTTTTCTTTTTCTGAATTAGATAACATGTGAAAATGTAATGGAGATACAATACTTCATTTGAAATATAAAATTCCACTAAATAAATTAAAATTAATTTATTATTCTTTGATGGATGAAATGGATGGGGATATGGTATAAGAAGAAATGAAATTAAAAGTTGTAGTTTCAAAATGATACCTCTTAAATATCCCCTTCCTGAAGGGCCCCTTAAAGAACATGTATTTTGTATTTTTTTGAGACAAAAATAATTTAGATGAAGGGAGAGTGGGGTGGAGAGTTTTTGGAATATATTTTTAAATATTTATGTGTTGGAAGGTGTGAGGATATTGGGTGGTGAGGGGTGGTATTTATAAGGGGAGTAGAGGGGTGTTTTTGGAAGTTTTCAAAATTTTAGAATATAATAACGAAATTATAGGGAGAAATGATTCCAAATGGCCAATTAATGAATAGAGAACGCAATTTTTGATCAACACATAAAACCTTTGATCTTATTTAATATTTTTAAGATATTTCAGTAATTTAATAAAATATTAATCCCATAAACTATCATTATTATAAATTTCTACACTCTTCATTGGATGGAAAATAAAATCATGAAGACAACATGTCAAATTTGAATAGATAGTTTAATATATCATAAAAATGTCATGGTTATCTAGATAAATCATGGATCACTTTAAATAACTAAAAATATATTTTATTACTATTTTAAATATCATTTAGTTAAATCTTCCATTAATTTCATAATTACCACATTATTGTTTTGTAAGAATATAATGGTATTTATTTCAGACGTAAAAATTAAAAATTATTTACCATAATGAATATTAATCCATTAAATTTCAAAAAATAAATATTTATGATTTAACAAATCTTCTAGATAACCATATATTAAAAAAATTATATTTAATAACATAAATAGTTTGACTAGTTTCACTTTTAATTAAATAAAATACTATAAGGGACTTAATGTCAACCACGTGGCATAGAAAGGTCAAATATTTATCCAATGTATGATTATGGTCCAAAAATAATCATATAATATAATTTCAGCAATATTTATGGTCTTTTTATAATACTTATCATGTTATTTGTTCCATTAATTACTTGGTTTACCCCTAAGTGTTGTAACAAATATTACTAATGTTTCTATATATATTATCCAAAAAATTAAAAGGTGTCTATTTATATAATTCATACCACCTAATTCTAAATATTGAATCTATTTTTCAAACTTCAAAATACAGAAGTGGTAGAATTTAATTAAAAAATTTAATGGAAAACTCGATGAAAAAACATTTTTACTAAAAATTCCCTTTTAAGTATAAAATGTTTTTTATTATATATTCATGTATAATATTTCATAAAAATAAAAAAATAAGATTATTTATAACCCAATGAGATAATTTCATTTTAAAAATTATCCATACTAGAATTTTAATTTGAAAATTATATGGAATATAATATTGTTTTCATTATAAATTAGTATTTTTTACAATTCATTAATTTCATACCATTTATAAAATTCACAAAAATTCATCCTAATTTAATTTTTAAATGATTAATTCAAAAATCTAAATTTTTTGTTCAATAAATTTTCAAAATATCTCCAAACTAAATATATTTATTTCATCATATAAATAAAATAAAACATATGTTTGAAGATAACTTCTATTTGAAGAAAGAAATATCTTTACAAAAATTTAAAAATTTAATTCCTTGGACTTATAAATCATTATATTTAATATTATTGGTAATCCTATTAAAACCAACCAATTGAATGTTTAAGTTTTAGTGTCTGTGTTAAAATAATATTATTTTAATAGTATATCATGGTTTGTTAAACTCGGTGTTGTATATAACACAAGGTACCAAATAAATAATATCACATAATGATAAATATTTGAAAAAAACTCTCAGGGTGTCACATTATTCCCCCTTATTAAATTTCTCTATTGAAATTTTTATTTACATGATATGATGGAAATTGGTGAGGGTATTTCTCCTTTGTCACTTCCTTTAGTTACCATATCACTTCTTTGAATTTGTGGTTCCTACATAGTACTTTAACCTTTGAGTTGTGTTATTGTGTAGAACTTTATCACTATGGTCCAATATATGTATTGGTTACTCCCTGTAGGAGATATAATTTTACAACTATACCTCCTTGGAATTAATAACAAGTGAGGGATATGGTATGTACTTCCTCTATAGTGATATGTGCAATACATCATGTACTTGAGACATGGTTGCTAGAAATTCTATTCAATATGCTACAACTCTGATGCGATAAAGAATATCAATGGTGCTGATGAACAATGGAAATATATTTTCTTTCCTTCCAAAGCTCACAACATTCTTACCTAAAGATATGTGGAGGAATACCGTATATCCAACCTCACACTATACTCCCCATCATTTATTATCATCATATCTCTTTCGTCAGCTTTGGGTAGCCCTAATATAATGTTGAATGACCTTCAAATTTTCTACTATTTCTTCAAAAATGTCAAGTCCTATTAACTGATATTCTCCAACTTCATAACAACTTTTAGGTGTTCTACATAGCTTACATTAAGGGGTTTCATATGGATAGATTTGGACACTTTAGTAGAACCAATTGTTATAAGATAACTCAACTAGTGGAAAAGATGATCTCATCCTCCTTTCAAGTATAGTGAGAATTTTATCAACATTTCTTCTAGTCATTGACTGGTCCATTTGGATTATTCTTTAGTTTTAGGGTCATAAGTTGTACTTAATTTCATTTCATTGTTTAGCGTATATGGGAGAATTTTCTACATAATGGAGGTAAACATTAGATATTGATCAGATACTATTGATAATGGTTAAAAATGAATCCCTACCACAACTTTTATTTATATATTTTCATATTCATGTGGTTATAAGTTCTCTCAAATTTCAATAAATTGAGATTTCTCTATATGAATATCCATAACAACTCATAAAACAATAATTCATTTGGGTTTCTTTGTAGTACAATGATAAATTTCCTTTTTATGTTTTCTCATTTCCATGTATGTATAGATAATGGTTTCATTATCCCACCCTTTTAGCATTATCATTCCAAAATAATAAGCACTTTGATTTATATTCAGTGATATGATTCTCTATATTATCCCACTAATTGTTCTCTTGGATATCTAAATACAAAGTTGTCCTCCATGGGTGGATGGTTAAGGTTGAGATATGTGAATCATTCAAAATATCCCTCTTTATTTCAGTATTTAATATTATATATAGACATTAAAAAAATCATAACAATTATTCCTTATTAATTTTAAACTATGGGATTTACCATTTCTGATTGATTACACATTCTTTGGAATTTCAACATCATTTCTTTGATAATCCTGTATCTTCAATATAAGGTAAGTTTGAGTAATCATTTGAGAAATACATGATGATGTTCCACCCCTTATGATTCTCATTCCCATTCTTTTTATGTATAAGAATATTGTATCATTATCAATTCACATAATTGATAAAGTTACATGATCGTTTCTAGTTAGAGTGTTAGCAATATTGTTTTTTAATAGGAAGCTAGTGTATTGAGAAATCATAATCCTTGATCATATATAACAATATATGATGGAGAATATTAATATCCTTCATCATGAATATAAATTCAAGACTCTTTATAAAAGTATATATCTCATACTTCAACACATATTGATAACACTGCCTTATTTTCAACGCGAAGATCACGTTTTCTAGCTCCATATCATGTGTGGTATAGTTTTTGTCATTAAATTTTTTTTATCCATTATATGTAGGATATTAATTTGTCATTCTTCATCTGTACAGAACATAATCCTTTCTTTTATGCATCATTGTATACCACAAAGAGTTCCCCACATATGGTTAGTGTATCTACTAGTGTTGTGATATTCCTCTTTTCAATTATTTGAAGCTTTAATCACATTAATTATCCCAAAAAACATTACTCTCTTATGATTCATCTTGTTTAGTTGGTTTTATAATTTTAAAAATTGTTTCACAAAACATCAGTAATACAAATCTAAACCAAGGAAACTATGTATATCCATTTAAGATTATGTTCTACGCCACCACTCAATTGTCGTTGTCATAAAAGGGTGCACAAATTCCCCTTTGAAGGTGATATCAATCCCCATTAATGATTTATCCTTTATCCATAACTCACATTTACTATCCATTTCATATCAATTCTCCCTTTTCAATTTTTTTAACATGGTATTCAAATTCTCCTCATTCTCCTCTGTTCTCTCTGAGTATATCAGACATTTATCTATGGATATTACCAAAAATTTGTAAAGGTAATATCTATAAACTCTATTAAATTAGTATATGAAATTTTGGAGAATAACTAAATAAGAAATGGAATCTCTATGAACTGATAGTTTCTATAGCTCATTCAAAAGGTAGTCTTGGGAATATCTTATTTCTTCACAATTAGTTTGTAATATATTTAATGAAGGTCCACTAGAGAGAAATACTTCCCCAAAACTTTTATCAAAAAATTATCTACCCATGTAAGGGGAATATTTATCTTTATCGTTATTTCATAAATCGCATGATAATCAATGTGAAGGCACGTTGATCCATCATTATTCTTAACAATGAATACCAACACACCCTACGGTGAACCACTTGGACATATAAATCCCTTGTCTATATTATATTCTTAATACTAATTTTATTCTTATAAATAAATTGTGTAAATCCTAAACGGAGTCTATTATATTGGATGATATATAAATATAAGATCAATTGAGAACTCAACCTCTCATTTATAAGGAATACCATGAGGTTCTATAGGAAACACATTAGTGTAGTCCCTTGTAATGTGAATGCTTTCAGGAATTATATTCTCTTTTTCATCTGTCATTTGAGCTATATATGATTTCTCATAAGGTAATAACATTCTCACATAAGTTGATGATTCTGAATTAGATTCATCCAACTAATTACACTTTTAAGGAAATATAGGATACCTTAGGATTTGAAGAGTCATCTCCCTCTCTCATTAGTTGATGTTGTATTTGTATAAATATATCCAATATAATACAAATATATAATCAATAACAACTAAAAAAAGTGTGATGATATTTTCGTGGAGTTTTATTCCACAAAATTGACAGGGTATGATTTATACACATTAGAAAAATAATTTCCATTTTTTCCTTTCTAATAAACTACTCAACATTCACAATTCGAGATGGTGTTTGAATAGTTCTACTAAACATGAAAGTTATTAAAGAATTCATATATCTATAATAAAAAATTGTGTTCTCCATTTTTGAATGAATTACCATCATACCAATCACCACATCATTGTAGAGCTCTACCTTACAAGTAGTGATTTAATAATCCCTTCTGAGATTCCTAGGAGGTTGTTTTCATTGATTGTCTTAAACAACCATTGAATTAGGGTATTAGCAAGAATAATGCCCATGTTCCTAGTAGTTGTGACACTATACTATATATTGAGTGTTTATATGAAACTTCCCTTATTATTATACATTTGTGAGCTTCTTTGAATCCCTTAATCAATGATTACATTAATGCCCCTATTTTCCACATTTGAAACATCATCAGGTTCCCTTTAAATAGTTCCCATGATAATTCTTACCACACTTTTTACAAATGGTATGTTGGGTATTAATTCATCCATTTGACTTATCTATTGATCCTCACATATTATTAACTATATACCTTTTTTTATATTTTACTTCATAATACCACTGAGATTCTCCAACTTCCATCTCAACCATAAGGTCACAATGGACAATCATTTTCATAGTAATCAATGTCTTGAATCAAAAAATATTTCATTGAATTTGATTTAATAAAATAATGAAGATATTCACCTTTATTTTAATATTCATGTAAAATCATTTGGAATATCGTGCAAACCTTATAAAATTTGTCCCATAATCTTTGATTGACTCGCCATCCTTTTACCTCAATCTAAGGAACTCCCTCTCCATTACAGATGAATAGTTTGGAAAAAATATTTATTGGAAAATATTTTCTTGATTCCATCCCATTCCATGGAAATATTTTCCTCATTATACATATTATTTATAATAATTTTTCCCTACTAATCATCTTCCCCATCAAAATAATAGACCACTATCCTGACATTATCTTATTCTGAGCATTAAAGCATATATAATATCTTCTCAATAGAGTTAATCCATTATTCTTAGATGATAGGATTAGAAGATCTTGTAAACATAGTAGGAATTTTTTCATTAAATATTTGACCACAACATTATCATTATTATGAGAAGGAGGGTGTTCTATATGATTCAATTTAGTATTCATAAATTGATCCAATTGAGCTATTTCTGTCATGATGTTCTGATCTCTCATTCTCTTTTTGTTTGGAATATCATTAGGGAAATCATAACATTTCATAAAAAATGGGATGTTAACATGAGATCTCCTATTTCAATCCATTAACTATTAAGGAAAAAAATTAAGGGTCTTTATTTCATATATAATAATAATAAAAAGAAACTATGAACTAAGAAGGATAAATTTACAAATAAAAATTATATCCTAACTTTTTATTTCCTAAGTTTAAATATAGGTAATCCATGGTGATATTATAATCCATAAGGTTCTTTCTAGTGTTTTTATCCTAATCCAAAAATATAACTAGAACAGCCTATGATACAAACTATATTGACCCTATCATTTTAAATATATTATTATAGAATTTGAAACATAATTATCTAATAAGGACAAGCCAAGGATGTAAAGTGTATTTAGAATACTAGGTAAATAAATAGATATCATAAATTTAGAATAGATAATATTTTTATTAATATTTATAATGATATCATAGCTCCCGTTTTGCTCGTTCAAATCCATTGGACTACCTGGGGGATTTATAAACACAATGGATGAGGAAAAAAGCCTAGTAAATGAATAATCCTAGAAATAAAGCATAGAAAATGAGTTATATGGAATAAAATGAGAACATAAAATAGAAGGTATAATGAATAAATATATAGATGAAGAACATATATAACATGGAATTATATGATCAATGTAACATAGAAAAGGGGCGTCAATATATAACATGACATAAAAATGAGTAATGGCTAATTTCCAAGACTATATCACATGGTAGGAAGAGTCTCTTAATAGAGTATATTTACTAACTATTCCCACATATAACCTCTCATGAGATGAAAACATTACCTAATTAATTTTAGAACAATATTGTAACACCCATTAACAAAATTTCATGAAAAGGTGTTCCATATAAAGAATCAGACATAAGGAATAAACATTAGGGTTTCTCATGGAAAGAAATGGGAATTGTAATCATGTCATAAGGCATAACCAAAGGTAATTTGAAAATGATACCCATGAAAAAAGAGATTGAAATAATTACTGGATATTTATAAAGACATAATATGAATATATCATGAATAATAATGTGAAAACGGATTCAAAACAAGATAGAGAGTGGGTGTGAAACATTAGAAATGTGCCACTTATGCACAGTTTGTAGGAAAATAATAAAGCATATTTCTAGTGGATAAAGGTATAATTATTTCAATAAAACCATAAAATAAAAAATTGTTAATAATGATAATTTCCGTAATTTTTTAAATATATTTTAGGATTGAAACATTTTATGGAGTGTACATGAATATAGGTAATAAAGTGACAATTTCCATTTAATTAGGTTTTCTAAACGAGATTAAATGAGTAGGGGACCCTTTGATAATATGAATTTACCCCTTAAAGAAATATTAATTGAGTTATATATATATATATTTAATATATATATATATATATAATATATAACTAATATTTAGGAATTAATAACAGATATATTGGGGAAAGGTGAGATATAGTGTTACCCAACTGAAATATGGAGGTTGAGAGACATTCCTTTCCTTATATTCGAATTCTTTTGAACATGAACATAATGTCCTAGATAATAAAATTACATTTATTAACAACATTAATTCAAAAATAATTCCACATTAATTACATTTTTTTATTCTATTATGTTCATTTAATGTTATTTTATTGAATTATATGGTTCAATTTTATCGTTACGGGAGTGTTTGCGTCATAGTTTCATGGTCGGTTCATTTATATATAATTATTAAAGTTCTTGTTAGTGAAATTAAATGGAATATATACACATATTGGAGTTTCAATGGTCCCATATACTATTTTTTTATCTGACATGAGGATGATTCATTTGATCACAAGTTAATGATAAATGTTTTGTTTATTTTGGAATTTTTTCAGACCATCATGCATTAGCTTAATTTTATTTAATATCATGTATATATATTAGTTACATAACATAAAATAAGTTATAATATAATTTTTAAAATAATATTTATCCATAAAAGTATCTTTATGACCATCCTTGTTTTTGGTAATGGAAAACGAAGACTCATTATCCAGGGAGACGTTTAACCGCAATAATTTGGAAAATGGATTCATTTCATTGAATTGGAGGAGATGAGAAAAAGGGTAGGATTCAAAATATTCCATAAAAAATGTATCATTAATTTATAAAAAAGATATTGGAGTTAATTTTATTTTACGTATGAATGAGGTGAGGAGATATTATATGAAAAAAATAAATTAAAAGATGTAGTTTGAGAATTTTATATCTTGAATATCACCTTCTTAATGGACCCCTTAAGGAACATGGAATTGTTCCCTTAGTGGGAACAACATCACATGTACATAGGAAGAGTGGGTAAGAGAGTGTTTGGTTGTAATTTGGAAATATTAAATGGTTTTATGGTTTAAGGATAATGGATGGTGAAGAGTCGTAATTATAAGGGGAAGAAAGGAGTGTTTTTATGATTTTCTCAAAATATAAAAATATAATAAGACTATTATGGAGGCAAATTCATCCAATTTCCAAGTAAATTTAAAGGGAATTACATTTTAGAAAATATCTTAACCAAATTTGGACTATTTATTATTTTTATGATTTTTAATGAATTTAATAAAATATTAATCCCATAAAATATTATTATCATAAAATTTGATAATATTCAATACATTGACATTAAAATCTTAAATATGAAATGTAAAATTAAAAAAACTATATAATTACATCGTAAACTAAAAATTATATCCTATAGAATCTTTGGATAACTTTAAATATTTTTAATTAAATTTATTGTAATATTTTGTTTCCATTTATTTGATTTTTCTACAAATTTAATAATTCATACATCATTATTGTATAAGTATTTAAGGCAATAATTACTTTCATAAAAATATAAAATAAATTACAATGAAAAATATAATTTTTTCTCATTCAAAATAATATTTATTTTCAAACCTATATTATGGATTACAACATATTAAAAATGATATACTTATTAAAAACAATATCGTGACAATTTTAAATTTTCTTTAAATAAAACACTATAAAGAAATTAATGTCAACCAAGTGGCTCTAAAGGGTCATATATTCAACACATTGATATATAAGGATGCAAATTACTCATCTAATACAATTGGGGTTAATTTTTGGGATCATTTTATAATCCATATCATATTATTTTTAGCTCTAATTACTTGATTTACCCTTGAAAATGGTAACAAAAATTACTATGATTACTATTTATATTGGCCAAAAAATAAATGGGGTATATTTAATAAATTTTAACCTTATTATTCCAAATATTTAATATATAATAAAAATTCCAAAACCAAAAAGTTTTGTAATTTAATTTAAAATTAAACCATAATAACAAAAAGAAAAATAATTTTTCAAAACATGCCCTTTTATGTTTGAAATGATTGTATACTAAATTATTGTATACAATTTATTACCAAGACTAAAATTAGATTATATGTAATCAAAATGAACTATTTATTGCATAATACAATTCCATAATATAAATATAATTTTTAAATAATTTAATATAAAATATATCTTTCAATGTAAATCAGCATTTTTCCATATTCATTAAATTTTCAAACTTTTTATAAAATTCTAAAAAATTAGTAGTAACATAATTTTTAAATGATTATTTAAAAAATGTGATTTATTTTATCAAAAAAATTTCTAAAATTATAAATATTAATTTTTTTAAATTTTTTCATAGAAATAATATAACTATTTCTTATGAAAGAATATTTTTTAGAATAAACTAAAATTAAGTGTTTATTTCATAATAATTAATAAATAAATATTTTTTATAATACTATTATTCAAAATTTTACCCTAAAATTAAATTTATAGGGTATAAAAGTCAGGATAAAATAATAATATGTTAATAATATAGCATGGTTTATTTAAACTCATTATGGCCATAAAAATTAAACACCAAAGAAATAAAATTATTTGAAGAGAAGTATTTAATAAAAAAAATCAGTGAATCACATTTCACCCCCTACAATATATCTTGGTGTGTATTTATATTTCAAGGGTAATTTCCATGCTAAACTTATCATGACCCATCCTAGAGGGTCCCATGTTGTGACTACCCCAAGCCTACCTCCAATAGGCTAGGGGATTGTGAGTATAACTAAGTAGGCATATCCCAAAAATGGGATGCATTTTCCAAAGTACCTATACACATGCACAAATATATATGCCCTAAATTCTAAAATGTAAAAACACTAAGAAAAAAATGCATTCATACACTAAGATACCAACCACAGAGTACATCATAAGAAAATAGGAATGTAAACAAGTCCAGAATATAATCCCAACAGAAAAGGAGTCTGTAAAAGTGAGAACACAAGTTCCGGAAACTCATCTACAAAAAATACCACATGAAGGGTTATTTTCTGGGATAGTGGCCTCAAGTTTTAAAATCACACCTCATGTATCAATTATAACTAAGCACCACCTAGTCCTATCCACCTCAGACTCTATCAAAGCATCGATCGTCTGCACAAGACGCGACACGTGTGAAAAAAGACCATGCATGGGTAAGTAAAACAATACTCCGTAGGCCACCCTGAAACCACAAAAAGTACGTAATGAATACCATAAAGAAATAGATTAAGTATACCATAAGAATATACACGAATTATACAACCAGTAATATATGAATTATAAATAAAAATACAAGAAGTATTCCACAAAGAAGATACATAGTCATCTCCCATTGGTATACGTCTATAGTATACAAAACATGATTATCGAAATTATTCCAAAAAACACCCATTATTGATAAGATGCATAGTCTCAATAATACACTGAGTACCGATAAGACACACAGTCTCAGTAAGACATGTAGTCTCGATAAAACATGTAGTCTCAGAATGTCATGTTGTCTCAAAGTCATAGACAACCACTGGATTATGCTTGTAGTGTGGTCATTCTAGGAGAACCTACACCTCAATCCATTAAGTCTTATGTACACTTCCATAAAACTCCCCTAGAGTATATCGAAAGGACCATGTCATCTGAAGGGTCCCAATGTTGGAAATGGTACGTCAAACAGACATATGGTTTGAAATTTAGGGGCATTTGATGTTTATAAGGGGTTATATAGGCTCGTGGACCAACTAGGTGGTCGGTTCACTAGCCATGGTAGTTGAACGTTGCGGTCTCATGGCAGATCCATGGACTTTGTCACATGGTTGACTAATGAGGTCGAATTTGGCTCATTTTTGAGCATCGTATTTGACTTTGGCATGGTCCAATCTGAACGCCCATGTTCGACATGTGTAAAACTCGACCGAGTCCGACCCGACCCGCCCATGTTTTACCTCTGGGCGTTTTTGTGCTTCTCCCTTCCCCAGTTCTTGGTGCTCTTCTCTATTGGACCCTCTTGGTCACGATTCTATTTTTTAATAGGATCTGAATGTGATCAGACCCCTAGAGTGAAGGAAAGATGGATTAGATCCCATGTAAGTGAAGATCATGAGCTGGGGATTGCATATGTGTTTTCATTTCAAAAAAAAGGAGCAGGTGAGAAAGGTGGGAATCATACAGAACTAGGGCACTGATGGCCATTGCAGGCAGCCGCACATGAAGGAATCTAGCAGTACGACCAATCGAACCATGTTGGACGCGACAGAAGTGATATAACCACAGATCGACCAATTCATGGGTCTGTCTATGTTTGTCAACGAATTCTGAAATTGGGGAATATCATAATAAAAACTACACCATACCAAGATTTTCAATCATTTTTTGTAGAAGAATGTAGGTTGAATCATCGTGTATCCTAGATTCATATACATTCATTAGACAGAGCTCCATCTTTTCCTTTTAGAGTAATTACAGGTCTATGACAATCACCCTGAATTCTCTAACATGTTTTTTATAACAAAAAATTGTTGTGTCTCCATGAAACATTAAACAAAATAAAAATTTATTTATTTTATATATATATCCATCCAAATATTACTTTTCATAGTTGACCCGCATTGGTCAATGTTAGGCCCCATATAAGGAAAATTCACTTCTCGGAACATAATGGTTCCCTCATATTTCTGATCTAGGGACTCTTATAATTTATTCCACTTTTTGGAAAAATGTGTTCATTTTTTATTTATAATTTTAATATTCTTTAAGAAATGGTTTTGAGAACACTGAGCCTCAAAATAAAACTTCTTCTCAACACTTAGTCTCGTAATAATTCCATATGAAATATAAAAATAATTCATGAAAATTATGAGATGTATCATTCTCCCTAACTTAGGGCTTTACATCCCTGAAATCCAAAACAAGAGGCTATAAAATTAAATGAGGGTACTGAGCACGAATGTGGGCCTCTAACTCCCATATACTCTCCTGGAGATTCTTATGTTGCCACTAAACATGCTTCATAGGAATCAACCACACACGAAGGATCCTCTCATGTTGATCATTGATCGTCACTATTTACTCCACAAAATTTTCCCCATCATCAATATTTATCTCACCCCAGTCAAAGACGTGTGCTGGGTCTTTCACGTACTTCCTTAGATGTGATATATGGAATAATTCTTTCACACACTCTAACTATGGAGGCAGATCTATGTGTTAAACCACCCCACAAACTCAATATAGTATCTATAAAGGGTAGATGAACCTCAGAGATAGATTTCCACCCTAGCCAAATCTCAATGTCCCGCATCGAGGAGAGACCCAAAGGAACGCATGGTATCCCTCCTCGAAATCCTAAGGCCTCCATCATAGGCCATAATAATACTTCTAATAGCTTTGTGTAGTCTCTATATATTTCTATATGTCCTTCACCTTATCCTCAGTTTCCTAAAACAACACTAGTCCCATGAGTGGTGACTCTCTTAGGAATGTCCAGCAATGTGCTGACCTATAGGGTCACCCGCACAAGACCTCTAATAGTTTCATATCGATGGTAGAGTGGTAGTTATTGTTTTATAAAACCTCCACCATAAATAGGTGATACTCCCTACTATGGAAAATATCTAGGATGCAATAATATAACATGTCCTCTAGAACTTGTATGGTCCATTCAATATTGTCGTCCATCTGTGGGTGAAAATTTGTGCTCAAGCATAACCAACTCTTAAAGGCCTCTTAAAATCCTATAGATGATAGGAATGTAAATCAAGCATCACGATCTAAAACTATCTTCAATGGGACTCCATGGAGTATAACTATCTCCTTCACGTAGAGGTGTCCCAATCTCATTACTGAACTCATCATACGAATCACTTGGATGTGGGATGACATGGTTATTTAGTCAATGATCACCCAGATGGTATCATGTCCCCCATTCATATATCATAAACCTCTCACAAATTCCATTCAAATTTCATCCTACTTCCATTTCGGTACTTTAAGTGGATGACTCAAACCTTCTAGAACCTGGTGATCGGTCTTCACTTGCTGACAAGTGATACCTCGAGATATAAACTCTAGAACTACCTTCTTCATCCCCAGCCACCAGAACTGATATCAGAAGTCTTGGAACATATCCCCCCACACCTGGATATACTATTGAAGTGGATGTATGGAACTCTATAAAAACCTCTTCCCATAATTCTATTGGTACTATTGTATATCCTTTAAAAAGAATGATGTGCTAACCACAGTTCAAAAATCAATTAGGGGAATGCATGTGGACATCATAGCATGTATAGTCTTATAGTAGATATCTCCAAGTTATGCCTCCATGACTTGTTGTAGGATTGTATGGGTAAAAAGCACTAACTAGAGGTATGTTGATCCACTTCCTTCTATAAAGGATATTTGTAATGAGGTCGAATACTCTGATACATAGTTCAGTAACTACGACCTTGATCTCCTACTGAGAGCATCTACCACCTTGTTCCCCTTCCCTAGAGTATAGAAAATCTCAATGTTGTAGACCTGGAGGAATTATATCCATCGCCTCTATCTCAATTTTAGATACTTCTGAGAGAAGATATACTTTATACTGTTGTGGTCATAGTAGACAATAAACCTCTCACCCATAAGGATGTGTTGCCCCATCTTAAATGTGAAGAATGCCACTGGAAACTCAAGATCATGAGTCACATAGTTCATCTAATGTGGTCTCAGCTATTGTGAACCATGGTCAATCACTAATTGTCCCTACATAAATAAAAAAACCAAATCACGTTCCTGATGTATGACATAACACCACATATTTGACAACCTCATCTGAAAATTTCAAGATATGAGTGCTCGTAAATTTCTGCTCCAATGGCTGAAAAATCTTTTGGTGCTTCTCCATGCACATGAAAGTCTATAACTTTCATTTCAAATCTATCTAGGATGATTAAAACCTAGAAAATTCATGTACAAACCTCTGATATTACCTAGCTAATCCATGGAAAATTCGTACCTCAGGAAGACTCTTGGATGGTTCTCAAGCAAGAATTGCCTCTATCTTTGTTGGATCCACTGTAATCCTTTCCTTTGAAATGACTTTTCCTAGAAAATGAAACTCTTGAATACATAACTAAAACTTTGAGAAATTATTGTAAAAATGGTTCTTTTAGAGTATGTCTAGGACTATCCTCAAGTTTCTCGAATACTCCTCATCATGCATAGAGTTCACTAGGATGTCATCAAAGAATACCACCATGAACCGGTCTAAGTAAGGATAGAAGATCATGTTCATGAGTCCCATGAACACTACTGGGTAATTATTCATTCCAAATGGCATCGACAAGTATCCGTAGTTTCCTTATAGAAATCTTAAATCCATCTTCGGTACATCCTCATCTCAAACCCATAGTTGTTGATATCCCGATATGAGGTTAAACTTTGAGAACCACCTAGATACTTTCAACTGGTTTAATAGTTCATTGAACATTGGTAGTGGATACTTAGTTTTAATAGCCACCTAGTTCATTCACTGGAAGCCCACACATGGCCACAAACTATCATCTTCCTTCCTGGAAAACATATATGGTGTCGCCTAGGGTGAAACACTAGGTCTCAAGAAGCCCTTCCTCTACAAGTCCTCCAACTGTACCCTCATCTCACAAAACACTAAGAGATCCATCCTATATGCATGTGTATATATCTATGTCGACATATGGTATAGATAAATACAAAATTACACCTACCTATGAAGAGGTAATCCTAGATCTTCTTCAGGAAATATGTCCGTGTATTCCTCCACCACTGCTGGAAACTACGGACTCATATCCTCCACTACACCGAGGGTACAATAACTAACTGATGCATAATCAGATGCACCCTTCTATGTGTGAGTACATGCTACACTTATTGGGTTTCCATTTCACTATAACAAAAAAACTAGGACACATTACTATGGAGTCACATCACTCTATTCGTACAATAGCCAATATGAGCATGGACTTTGGATAACCAGTCCATATCGAGAATGAGGTCATAAGGACTCAACGACTCTACCAAGAGATCCCAACTAAAGATCTAGACTCTAATAATAAAGTTAAACTATCATAACTAGTGTGTGATCATCTAATCCCCTCCTATAAGAGTCTCTAAACAAATGGTTCACATCAACAGTTCCACTGAAATCATCGAGTCTCGAACAAGGGTTGTAGAAAGAAAAGAATGAATCACACCTATGTCTATAAAAACTGTAGATAAGGGGGAAAAAGACACATATCATACCTATAATCATCCTTGGAGTCTTGCGGTCATAATATTCCTTCTCCTAACACTGGACTCATCCTTATCCGCCATCTCCCTGAGCCTATCGTGGACCACCTGGGGGTGGTGGTGGTAATACATCAATCCTCCACCCACCTCTTTCTCTCATGTCTACTCCTCTACCATATCATCCACCCTATGGACCACCATTATCCGGCCTCATCCTCTATCTTTTCGGGTCCCTAGACTATCTCTTAATTGGTCAATGATGGTTTGGTCAATCTCAATTCATATGTCTCTGACTACCACAAATGTAACACCATCTATCCTTCAGCTAACTCACTCTTCCCTGGAAGCCCCACGCCATGGTTCCTTGTTCCTGGGGTCATCCCCTGGAGTGGCTCACCCAAATGGGTCCCTGGGACTATCATTTGTTTCCTAATACCGAAGACTCATCTACCTGGTTCCCAGTGGTCTCTCTCACTACTTGTGCCTACACCTCTAGAAATCTCTCCACTAGAAGAATTCGCTCTAGTACCCCATCATATATAGCTATACTAAGGGATATCATGGATGCCCTAATCTCCAGGTGTAATCCCTACTTGAATGTATGATCCTTGAGTAATGGGTCTCATACCATATTCATGGAGTTACAAGAATGATCAGTAAATCATGTCGAGTACTCAACCACTATCTGACTGCCCTCCTGTAGAAGCAGAAGTGTCTATATTCACACTAAGCGTAACATAAATGGAAATAACTCTTGTATGAAGAGATTATCAATGTCTACCTAATATAGAGTTATATCATCAGGTATTTGGGTAACTATGCTCTACCATATCCCTGTTGATCCCTAAAACTAACTCGCGACTAGGACTCCCATCTAGTCGAAAGGCATCCTCACAAGGATGAAGACATGTTGAATTTCCTCCATCCAATAATAAACTACCTAGGGGTCTATATCACCTTGAAACATGGGAGTATGTGGCATCTAGAACTCATTCAATTCACTTGGCATGCATGCACCCAGAACTGGTAGCACTGGTAGTAACTGTTTCTCGACGGGTGGTGGTATCATAGGAAAACCACCCGGATGTGTTGTATATAGTCTTACCCCTATATTGATGCCTCATCTTTTGGAGGATCATCCTCGTTATCACACAATATTATCTAGTCTTGCTATTTTCATTGATGCATCCCGAAATAAAACAACATCTACCTTGGTCAATAGAGTATACCTAGTGAGATGACTCAAGAAGGACATTATAACTCACCCAAATCCTATATGATGCATGTACCATTTTTCCCATGAAACTAGTGATTTCATGTACCTAGTCAAAAAGAAGAATTTATATTCCTGTTGTTTGGATATGTCATATTCCGGACTGACACTACAATCCCTGTCCTGAAATCCAAACTCAATAAACTTAAAATTATTACCCCAAACCAACTTCATAGACTCTATGTCCTTTAGTAGAACCAACCCCATTGATACCAATCTATCACGATCAATCCTAGATGGGCCTGTGTTATTACTACCCATGCTTTCCTCCAATATTCTAGGGGCTATTGACTAGCACCGAGTAGGTATATCCCACAAATGGGAGGCATTTTCCTACGTACCTATACACGCACACACATCTCAAATCCAAAAATGATGAAATGTAATAACACAAAGTATAAAATTTGGGAAAACACTAAGATACCAAACAAAAACTATGACAGTAGATAACTGGATGGTAAATAGGGACATAATACAAGCCCACCAAAAAAAGGATTTTGTATAAGTGATATCAAAAGCTCCTAAGAATGATCCATAAAATACCCTACCAGAAGTGTAAGGTGAAATGACAGTTTTTTAAAGAAGTAAAATCACACCTCATTTGTCTGATCTCACTAAGAACCACCTGGTCCTTATCCACCTAAGACTCAATCAAAGCGTTGATCTTCTGAACAAGACATGACATGTTTGGGCAAAGCCCGGACAGAAATGAGTAAAACAATACTCAATTCGACACCCTGAAACCAAAAAGGAAGTACACAAAGTATAAGACATTGAAATACATGAATTATACCACAATTAAATACATTAAGTATACAAAAAATAAATACATGATGTATACCTCAATGAAATACACTATGTATACCACATATAAGATACATTGTTAGCTCGAACAAGTATAGGTGAATAGAATGAAAAATAGTATTATCTGATGTAAGCTACAAAACACACAGTATCGATAAGACATGTAGTCATAATGAGACACTCAATTTTGATAAGACACATAGTCTCAGTAAGACACATAGTCTCATTAAGACACATAGCCTTGGAAATTCTTATAGTCTCTAAGACACAGCCATCCATAGGATTCCACTCATTGTGCACTTTTTCGGGGGGAACCTACTCCTCAATACATTAGTTCATATGGAAAACATCTATAGAATCTCACTTAGAGTATCTCAAAAGGAGATTTTTTTTTCAAGGGTACCAAATCAACAAACGGTTCATCAAACAGACATATGGTTTTCAGGTTACGGATGTTGGAAGTTTAGATAGGGTCTACGGGCTCATGAACCCATCAGGCAGTTGGTCCACAGACTCTAGTGGTCGGTCATGACCAACCTGTCATGGCTATGCAGTAGTCCCACCGACTGTGGATCACAGTCGTCCACTGCAGTCGACTGATGCCCAGTCTGGTCCATCCACCTGAGTCTGACCTGACTATCTAGGTTTGGCCCAGTTCATCGGGTCATCCTAGCCCATTAGGTCACATGGTATGGACCGGTTCCTCTATTATTTCCCACACATGGTTCGTTCTAACTATGGAAACATATCCAATGTGGCACCATTTCATGTTCCACGCGACTATCCCACTATGTCTTTGTGTGGCTGTGCTGCCTCCCATATGGCCCTGATTCCCATGCAATAGTGTGACGCCAGCGCTGCTGGTTCTACATGCTTCCCACCTTATTCTGATCCACCATTTTTCGAAACAGAGACACATCTATGATCCTCGATTCATGATCATCAATACCTTGGTCTTTGATCCATCTTTCCATTACTACAGAGGGTATGATCGCATTTAATGCCTCCCAAAAATTCAATACCTGACTAAGAGGGTGTAACATTGAAGAACACCATGAATAGGGGAAGGGAGAAGCCCAAAAACGCTTGGAAGAACAAAAATTGTCCTTTATTTATGTCATCCACAATTCATTCCTATTATAAAAAAGAATAAAGATGTAATAAATTAGACAAATTATCTCCCCTTTTAAAACCCTGCAACATAACACTCATCCTGAAAGCAATCGAACCATGGATCAAGCTTTTTGTGGGCTGTTATGTGTTCTTTATTGTATTCATAAATGGGGAAGTATCATAATGAAAACTAAACCCTATCTATAATCTTGATCCTTTGTTTACTATGAAAGGAGTTTGTGTCAAAATCGATCCTCAATTCGTCGACGTTCATTAGAGAGAGCTCCTTATCCATCTTTAAAAGGAATTCCAAGGTTATGAAAGTCATCCTAAATTCTCTGAGAAGGTTTCCTAAAAATAAAACCATTACTATGTCACTGCATAACATTAAATAAATAAAACATCAATTATTATATTTCTTTAAACATCCAAAATTACTATTTACAGTTGACCCATTCCGGTCGTTGATAGGTCTAACATAAGGTAAGGTTGCTTCTCTAAATTCAATGGTGCCATTATATTTTTGATATGGGTACCCATTTCAAGTTATTTTACCTTTTTAGGAAAATTAAACACTTGTGTAGTTTAATATTTTATTATTCCTTATGAAATTGTTACAGGAAAACTAGGCATCAATATCACATGCTATCTTAGTGCCGAGTCTCGAAATAATTCCATATATTATATAAAAATAATACACGGATATTCTGAGTTGTAAAAAAAACTATTGATTTCTTATCGATTTATCCTCCAATCATCTTCAAATTCATTATTATTTGACTTATGTTATGTTATTTTACCCTATCCATATATAGTGTTTGATTCTATGTCTATGTTTTTCTTTTATGTTTTATTTTATTGGGTTTAAGGATTTTTATTATCCCTATCTTCCAATTCTTATAAAATTATGTGATGTAAATTTATATTCTAAAGATTTAAGGTGGGTGTCTCTGAATAGTGAATATTTTATTTGTTTACCTTTAGTTAATATATTTCATTTGATTTATCAATTATTCCATCCCTTGGAATTTGTTATTTGGGACTGATTTATGTTCACCCATAGATTATCTTAACATTTTTATTAGAAATATGGTAATTTATTTTTCTTCACTTGGAACTCATTTGAAAGACCATGATGCTTTTGATAAAATATTTCAATGTATATATTGTTACCAACTTAGTTTTTAAAATATATTTTTAATGTTAATTTTAATTTAATAAAATATTATAAAAATTTTAGCATTAGAATTTTATAAGTTATTGTTTAATTTGTCTACATGAAATCACACCATTTCTAAGACTGGATTGTTTGTGGGTTACATGTTACAGACCTTAGTTGTATGTTAGTAAATTGTATAGGTCATGAAAAAGAGTTTTTGGTGTAATATTTAAGAAACATTTCTACTAAGACCATGATATCTCACAATATTGTTTTAAATGTTTAGTGTAACTTACATCAGATAGTGTTTAGTGAGCATTTTCTAGTTACCATTGGACATGAATGTTATGTCCTCGTATTGTGTATATTTTTCCTATTTTTTGATGTCCTAATCACTTGATCTCACTAATTTATTTGTTTAATATGATTTTGGTTGTTCCTTGTTATGATACTTATGGGACGTAACTTATTTTATAAAAACTAATGGATTGATGAAATTTTTGTAATATTTTTTCTTTCTAAAATGAAAAGGCAATTTATTAAATTATTTTTTCAAACTATAACTAATTATTTAAAATGATAATGATATCAATTAGACTCATGGTGGAATCATAATTGGCTTTTAATCACACACTTTATATTCATATGGGTATATTTATACTATTTTATGTCAATTATAGGTGAAGATAAATGATCCACATCTTATAGTGGTGTCCATTAATATTATAAAACTTCTTGGCATGGTATTGGTGGTGATTGTTGGTCACCTGGAGAAGGATCACTGTATAAGTTTGGGGGATCCTATTTATTCCCTTGGGTTATTTATGTTTTATCCTTTCCATCATTTACCTTATATTGATCACTTTGTATTATATGATTTTTTTATATCTTTTTTTTATTTTATTAATTTATTTTGTAAATAGGTTAATGTTTATGTTGTGTGGTACTATGTTTCAACATGGATTATTATTTTTTCTATTTATAATTTTGAATATAGATATATTATATGGTTATTTCATGATATATTTCTGGGTGGATATTTTTTTCTATTTTATTAGATTCCAAGGGTGACACAAATCTCATATGGTTGGAATTTGATAACCTTATTCTGGTCTTCATCTAATGGAAATTAGGAACAAGATTTATTCCTTGTGGAAAGATGATTTGGGTAAAGGGTTCATTCAACCTAATACATTTATTTACTATTTATTATTGAAGTTCCATATTACTGTTAGGGAAATATAATTGTATAAAGATGCAACCATCATTGACTAAGTAATTTGTGGGTGGAGTTCTTTTCCAGATCTCATTTGTGTCGAACCTCGAGTTACCATGCATGGTTGGGATATTTTATCATAGATATGAGTCAAATTCTTGTGTTTTTATATGTATTTAGATGGCTTATTGTTATTATCTTTTATGGGTAATTAGGTTTAATTTTATATTTATTCATTTATATATTTCATTTTTTATATGTTTTGTCACCTAGAAAGAAACCTATGAATCATAAATAGGGAGCTACAAAGAATATAATAAGGAATAATACTCGCATAGATCCCCGTATCTTCCAATAGGTCATCCTTACAATATAATATATTGGAAAATATGGTGAAAAAAAGAAAAAAATTGTAGTTTATTATTCCTAGGAATTTACCATGTAGAATACACCCAAATTTCATGGGGACCAAAGATCTCAAGAACCCAAAGAGTGGATAGAAAATATAAAATGAGTCTTTCATTTAATTTGGGCCACAAATATTTACATAGAAACCTTTTCCATATATATAATAAAATTACCATTCCATAAGTCATGGGACTCAGTCATGTAATCTAAGAAACATGACATTATTATTTTGGTTAAGTTCATGTTAATACATAATAATAAATTATACCCAAATTACTTCTGGGTGTGAAGGCTATGGATTTTTTCATGTTTCAAAATAGTATCATTATGTGAGAGAATATTCCACCTAGTTGGTTGATTTGTTCCAACTTTCCAAAATCACCTCACAAATGAGAAACTCAAGGCTTATTATTTCATGTTTCATGTTTCTCTTGAGTCTAGAAGTATCATCAAGGATTATCCTTTTTTATTGGCCTATGTCCAGGGGGTTGACAATATAAAAATTTCCAAGGTAGAAAAAGCGGTATTTAATGGTTTACATAGTTCCTATAAATATAAAAAAGATTATAGATTTAATCTTTAGGCCAAAATAAGAGGCATATGAAATCTCGATGATATATATATGGTAGTGTGTGGTGTCCTTCCAATTCTACCCATCTAGATCCTTTGAGGCATAGACCTGTGTTGTGTTGTAATTATTAGATGGATGGAAACAATAAGTAGTGTTTTCAAAAATCAGTATATACATTCCACTATTATGGGATTTTGGGGAATCTAAAGAAGTATTAGCATAATCCTCCCCTAATTTTTAAGGTAAAATACACTTATACTAGAGGCTTTCAGGTATTGTCGGATGTATATCAATTAGTGGGATCAATTATTCAAAATAAATTTCACACTAACAATGTTAGGAAACAATATATTAGGTCTAATTAAATGAATTTACATGTTTTATATATGTATCTAGAGGATTCATATATTAGTTCAGTTACCATCAAAGGTATGAGATTTATTAATTCATCCACAGATAAAGATTCCTTTAATAAAGGTGAATTATATTCTGTTTTTGATATATATTGATTGATCTGATGGGGTTTCATCCACATTTTATGTTTTAAATTATATATATCTTTAATCCATTGGGATATAAGACAGAGTGGGGTTTTAATGTTCTGAAGTGTCTTGTGGTTATAGTTGACCCCTAGATTGTTTGGGATTTTTTTTGAGACATTAATATATTGTACCACATTTTGGGTGTATATTAGATAGTTTATTTAGAGGATAAAATTAATTATTATCATTAAATTATATGGTTACTTTATATTTATGGGGATGCTCACACCTTTCATTGTGAGTGAAACCCATGTTCTCAAAGGGCCAGCCCTCTTATTCCTAATATTGTCTTTTTCTATTTTCATATATCTAGTTTTATCTTTATGTTTATTTAATTGGGTTGAAATTGTCTACTCAATTTAGTAGTGGTGTAGAATCCTATGGTTTTCCTTTAATATTTGAATGTGATACTACCCCAATGATAGATAGAATTACTTATTAATATAGTATCAGTTATAATCCCAATAACATTACATATTTATTAAATTCTCTCTAATGAGTTGATGAATTGAACTCTCAGATGAACAATATTGAGGAAAAGGGAATAATTCATTCTATTATATCAAAATATGTTTTACTAGTTATATTTTCAATTACATGAGTGCCTCTAAATTTTCATTGACTACCATAAGCTCAATAATATGAGTAATATGAATTGATAATAATTAATTATGTTGGAATAATGATATATCTTTCGAGGTCATGAGAGATAAGTGGTTTTCTATTGTTAACCACTGATTGGGATACCATCATCTTAGGGTACTAGAAGTGTATATTCTCAGGATTTCATCCTAAAATAGGTATGATCATTATAAGTACAAAATAATTCCATTTGAACTAACTATTGAATCTACAATTCTTATGGCCTTAATAAATTAGATCTTAAATTTTCCCCATTACTATATTTGTGGTGTTCGTAGATGATATCTTGGTTTAATTTAAGATATGGGAGGAGGAATAGGACTATTTTGATGTCATTTTCGGAAACTTAATAGTTCATAACCTATATTCTAGGTTATCGAAATTATAATTTTTAATTTCGTAAGAGAATTTATTGGGCCATGTCATTTCTAAAAAAGGAATTTATATAGTTCCTATAAAGATCTTCGATATAATATATTGATGGAAAACATTGGAATTTTTTAAGATTATAATATTATTATCAATCATATGTATTTTAGATTTTTTTCCTTAATGATTTCTCTAGTTTAGAATCTCCCATGAATGATTTTTCTATGAAAATGGTTTATGTTTGATTGGTATGGGAAATGCCAGAGTTTTTTATGAATTAAAATTATACTGATTTTAGATGCTATTTTGATCCTTCCTAATCTAGTCTTGGGCTATGATTTTTATTATGATTACTCATTTATAGTGTTGGGTTTGATTTGATAAAGAATGGAAATACTATTGCTTATATCCTATTCCATTGACGCACATACAAAAATAATTATCCCACCATGGCCTTAAATATGTTGTAGTTATACATTCCTTGAAAACATGGTATCACTGCCTTTTTAGGAAAAGGTTCATTATATATTAAAATCATTAAATTCAAAGGAATATATTTAATAAAATGGATATAAATAATAGATAAAGGTGATGTTTAGAATATATATAAATTCATAAAAATAATTTTCTTAACAACCTTTGTAAATTGAATGTTCTAGAAAACTGATTGAGAAGAACATTTCTAACTCAGGTAGTGAATTAATTTTTGGTGGAGTGTTATTTTCTGGGATTATTCACTAGGTTTCATATGGGTTTGGAGGAGGTGGGTGAGTTGGAGTTCTTAACTAGTGTGAAAGTCACACTCTTTCTAGAATACTGGATTCACTTTGGGTAGCAATTATACTCTACTATCAATGGACTAGTTGAATCTTAATTGGTTTGGAGACCATGTGTGATTTTATTTTGTCTATCAGTGGTGTCATTTTTTTAGGAAGTGGTCAGTGGATCATTTGGATTTTATGTTGGAGTTAATGATTCATGGTAACCATTGTAATTGGTTCATTTACATTTTGGATACCAAGTTGTTTTATGATTTCATACATTGATATTATTAGATCAGGATAAAGTAGGATATTTATTATTTTATTTCATAGTGCCTTGTTTATAATAATATTAAGAATAAGCAGTAGAATCCAGCATGTTTATTGCAGGCTCTTCCCATTCCATCATATGCGTAGGATGATATGGATTTCATGACTTTCCTACCACAATCTTCTAGTTGTTAAAATATTATATGTTTAACTGTCATATAAATGATGAAATAATCCCAAATTATTTTTTTCAAGGTGCAAATAATAATAGAATATATTATATGTTCTTATCTTTAAGAGGTTATGAACCATCACAGTGTTTCATTAGAATGTTTTTCGAACTAAACCCCATTTTTTCACAACCAATTTTTGTAATGGTCTTTAGGAATTAATAGAAAATTTTCTTAAATTTAAAAAGTCCTATCATCCATATATGGGTGGGAAATTGAGAAATATATTTAGGTTCTAACAGATATTATTTGTGTGTTCATGCTAGAATATGGGGTCTCATGGAAGAATAATCAATCATTGGTTGAAATTTCATATCATAATTGTAACCCGGACATAATAAGGATGAATACCATTGAATATTCATGTGGAAAACTTTCTGTTACCCTCCCTGTTGGTTGTAATTAGGTGATCATTTTTTTTATTAGGACCAAGAAATATTTGTGATATTATGGGTAATATCTAGATTATTTTTAAAAGATTTGTGATGGATCATATTTTGAAAAAATATTACACCAATCAATATTGTTTTCAATTTGAGTTTTTAGGGGGTGATTGGTAGGTCATCATAGTTTCCCTCGGGTATATCATCATCAGTAAAGAAAGTAGGGAAATTTTATGTTCTTGTATATTAATCCATTTGATATTAAGGGGGGTCTCTGGAAAGTGGAATACCATATGGACTTACTATATGAGATGATGTCTATTCCTGATGTATTTCATGTATCCAAGCTGAAAATATATCATCTAGACCCATATCTTCTCGTTGATTTGGATGGATTTGACATGGATCCTAAAAACAATGTGGTCAATAGTCCATCTCATTTCATGGATCATCATGATAGAGTGTTTCAAGGTAAATCAATCCCATTGGTTAGTTTGATTTGGAATCATGGTAGATATATCCCTGAAACATGGAAGCATAAGGCCTGGATATTGGAGTGATATCCTCACTATTTTTAAACCGATATTAGATATATATTTCTATGTGAAAAATGAGGATAAAATGATGATAATTTTAACACTTATGATGTAATTTTTAGGTGAAGAAATAAATATTTATTATTTAGTTTTTCAATATTTTTATCTCCTTGTCGATTATGTATTTTTTGGAATTTCTAGAGGATTCAGCTTTAGAGCTATAATATTCCACACCATTGCCAATGTATTCATGGTATGGATTATTTTGTATCTATAAATTGGGATTATTTCCCCTTTTCAGAATTTTGGGTCTCTGGTTAAGGATTTTATATGGTAGGGATTTTTCGGGAGTGGCTTCAATGTGGTGGGTCATGTTTTACCATAGAGTAATGGTGATCATGGACACTAAATATTCCATTTTAGGTAACCTAATATAAAACATGTAGGGATATACCACAATAGTTTCTAGAGTGTAGCACCATGTTATAGCACACAAGTCCACACCATGGAGTGCTCTAAAAAAAATTCATGATGACTGCCATAGTTATTTTTAACATTTTAACACCCCTTTTCCCAAATTCATGTGACCCAGGGTGCCTATCCATCGATATATTCCTCCTTAAAGACCTCTTTATGTCCTAATTTTATTTAGGTAAACACTCCAATTTAAACTCTATATTTTCCATGGATTTATACACCTATCCTCTTCTAACTCCGTGTTCATCAACTTCAATTATATTTATTTCTTGAGATGACCATAGAGGACAAATATACATCTATGGTTGGTTTTAATGATGAATTTCATTTGTTTTTAAATTTTATGGATCTCTCAATTACTATTATTTTGGTTCTTTCAAATGGTCTTGAGTTTTCTTCAGTCGTAATATAAGTGTATCTACCTGATGACTCTTTCCTTTGGATTACCATTACAAATCCGATTTGGTATAGTTTATTTCTCATACAAGGAATAATAATTTATTATTGAGGATTAATTTATGATTAATCATTAATTATGTAGTCTTTGTGATTGTTAAATTTTTGGTTTGTTTAATCTTTATATTAAATCTATTTTTATTACCATGACATGTTTGATAAAATGTATGAAAGAGGATTTTGGTCCTAATTGAATTTTCAAAATATATTTAGTAAATATTCATGAATAATATTTTCTTAATTTTTAATACTTGTAGATTTATATTTTTATTTATTTTGTCAATGATGACATCACAATTTTAGTGGGACTTGATTATTTTTGGGATTCACATGGGAGACCTTCAGTGGGTGTTGGTAAACCAAATAGTTTTTCTTCATGATTAGTTAGTGTAATATCTAGGGAAAATTTCTAGTGAGACTATGATATCTCCCACAGTTGGTCTATTTTCTTAGGATCACATAACTTGAATCGTGTTTTATGAGCTATTTTGAGTAACCCATAGACTAGGTTGTTAGATAACCATGTTTAATATGATGGTGTTGGTTGTAAGTATTATTTCCTTAATTCCCAATTGATTTTTGGATATTATGATAATGATTATACATTATTTTTTAAATTGGGAGCATTGGAACATTTTATAAAATAAAATGGATCAAAGAAAATATTTTAAAATTATTTTCTTCTAAAATAATAGTATTATTTATAAATTGGTGTTTAAAAACTATAACTAATTGTTTTCATTAACTTATATATCATGAAGATTTATGGTGGTATCCTAATGGTATTTGGGCTACACATTTCATATGACTTTGGATGTATATAAAATTGGATATACCTAATATTGGTAAAGGGAAATTATACATGACTTAAAATTGTTCCCCTTGATATCTTCATACTTATTGTTATGGGATTAATGGTGATTATCAATAAAATGGTGATGGATCATTAGTGTAATACACATAGATTTTTTGAATTATCATTTTTCAGTATTAATTTAATATTTTTTATATTTGAATGTAACTAAAAACTGAATATATTTTTTTATTATAAAAGAGAACTATGATTTAATCACTTTATTCACAACAATTAGTTATGTTTCCTCCACATGCTGCAGCGACTTTGCTTGCGTTATACAAAACACTGAGTTTTTGTGATAAAAACACTTCTTTATTATAATTATTTAAATATGGTAGTTATTAACTAAAAATTAAACATAATAATATGATTTTTAATAACCAATTTTTAAATTTTTTCTCATAAATAAATCATATTTATAGTGAAATGTGTTTTTTTTTGGTAAAGTGTTTATATGTTCAAAAATACTATTTTCATAAAGGAACTGCTTTTTTATATGCTTCTATGAACAATAATAAAATTAATTTTACACATAGATAAAATTAAAATAATTTTTTAATTTTTAATGTCATAATTAACTTAAGGTGAATTTTTAGTATTTTTCTAAGAAGATTCGTTTTTTTAAGAATGGTGAAATATACTGTACTGTAGTTTAAAACATCATTTTTCATTTAAATAATTATTTTAATTTTAATTGATTTTTAAAATTCATAATAGATAAATTATATATATTAAAATAATTTAGTTCATTGGAATCATTTTCATATTTAAATTATATATAAAAATGAATTGAACTTTTGAACGTTCTTTTTACCTGCCTTCTCACCATGACTACGGGATTGATATTAAACATAATTTTTCTACTTTAATAGATTAAAATATGAGATAAAGGGATACATGATTTTAATAACTTTGATATTTAGTGTCTAATATAATAAAATTAATTTGTTTTCGATATTATTAATAATAACTTTAGTAAATCTTTATTTACCACAATTAAGGGTAAATTTGATAACTATATGTAAAAATAATATTATAACAGTATAAAAGTACCCTAATACTTATACCATTTTATAGGATTTTTGGGTTTCAACCAATATAAACCTAGTTTGAAATTATATCCTTTGTATGAATCTTGGGCAATAATATGACATATATTATATTTTATTTAAAGATATGTTAAAATTTTTATTCTCATAATTTTTATAAGTAAATAATTTTTACTATAGGGTTATACATAAAATGAATTCCACAATAAATATTCATTTGAAATAATATAAATTTATATTCATCATGATATTTTATTTTTATTTTTAAGATATGAAATGATATAAATAATGATATTAATAATGATGATGTAGTAATTTTTTAATTAATGTAAATATCAAATAAATAATATTATAAATATTTAAGTAAATATAATTTTTCATAATTAATCACATACAATAATTTTATAGATAACATGGACATAGTATTAAGATATTATAATTTTTGGTTCGAAGGTATCATTTTAACATGATTTTTTTTAATGACAAATAATGAATAGTATCAAAATTGATATAAATGATAATTTAAAAAAAATAATTTGTTAGATCATATAATCTTCATTAAAAAATATAATTCATTCAAATATTATAATACATTTAAAAATATCATATTTTATCCGTTTAGGGTTCTTTTGGCATTTTATAGTAACTTTATTAACCTAAAAGAGTAAAAATGTCAAGTTTTACAGGTAAAAGATAAAGGGTTTAACTACATGTGAAAGCCAATAGATAATGTTAATATTGTGTCTTTAACATGTATAAAAATATTTGGTTGAGAAAATTTTTACCCATATTAATATTAGCTTATAAATAACTCAAATTTGAACTATTTAAAATCAAAAATCAATTTATATTAATTTAATATTTTTTTATTTTTTTATTCCACCCTCATATAAATTATAAAAGGGAACCTCCTACCCCAATTCTTCACAATAAATTAATCCTTAAATATAATCCATAACCTAACTTTTTACCTTATAAAATTCCTTATTCATATTTTATAGGTTCTTGTCTTCTCAAAAGACCAACTTTAGTGTCCATAAGAGGAGATCTATAGGAAGATCATTGAAAAAGATGTAATCTTCTGACTAACTCTTTCAAAAATTTTCTTTTATAATTCATATTTATCAATTGATTCCATAATATATATTCTTAGATTTTATTATGGTTATGAAAAAACCATATTCGACTATTTATTCATCCTATGAAAAAAGAAAAGTATCACGCGTGCGTATATACATCTTACCATCTCCAATTCGTGGTGTAATCTATTTTTCATCACTAATTTATTTGGATGGGTATAATGATGGATATAATGGATGTAGTAATAAATATAACATTATATTAATTCTCTATAATTAATATACCATGTAATTTATCACTCTTTTACCATTAAGAGAATAATATTGTCCCTGGTGCATACATACGGCCTACCATCTCCATGACGTGATGTGATTAATCTTTAATTATTACCATTTCAAGAATTATTATATAAATTTACACAATGAATAAATAAAAAATATATGATATAATAATGTTAAATGAATAAAACATATATACATATATTTCATTTATCTTATTCCATTTAGTACAATAAGAAAATGGAAACAACGTTCATGTGTACGTACGACATATCATCTCTCTGAACAGTCTATTCCATTTATTATATCTATATTTTATATAAATTTATATGATAATTATATATGATGTGTGTATATATATATAATATGTCATATCTTTATGTAATAAAATCATAATCTATGTAAAATTATCAGGAAGAAGTCAAAACACATACGATAAACAAATCAGTTATTCCTGAAACATTGTTTTAACATGAAATTATTAATAAATTGGCAATATAAAGTCATAGTAATAATATATAATATCATTAATATTAATATTATTTTTTATAAGTTAATAATATTTTTAAAACCTCTATACACGAGTTTTAGACATCTTCATGGGGAATTGAACCTAAGGTAAGGCAATTTCATCTCACATTTTATTTTGTTCTGATACATTCCATATTCACAAATCGATTGTTTTATCTAGTGTATATACTAAAATATGAAATTTTATATAATTTATTTATTTTATTTAATGATATTTAAAGAATTTATTTATGTTATTATTTTATGGGGTTCATGAATTTAATATTATTTAAGCAGTTTTGGATTTATATCTCACTTTTATTTCTATTGGACACATGCTTTATACACTACTTGTTTCTACTATGTAGTGTATATGTTTCCCATGAACATTTTTTATGATTCATAAACATAATATTTTGGTACTTTTATATCCTTATAATTTTATTTATTTAATGTGGTATAAGATTCTGTTAATTATAAAGTGATAAGTGTGGACTTCACAATCTCTTTAATATTTCTTGTTGTTTCATTTTATGTTGCTATTTGGGAATATATTTCAGCCATGTCCATGTTTTTTTAAAAAACAATTACTATTATCCTATGGATGTTTTTTCATTTCTACCCATTTTGAATTTTTTACCACATGGTTTGAAAGGAATCTGTTTTGAAATTTTTTAAATGAGTTATTTTTTGACTTTTCTAACAAAAGTACGAAAGGAATATTTGATTAACTTATACAACATGAAGATATTTTTATGATTTCATGATAATTTTTTTCCTTGATTCTCCCCTTAAAATATTATAAGGTTATTTTTAAATGAAATAATTTCCTTCAAAATTATGGTGAATTTTAATAATACAAAATAATTTCAATGTAGAAAGGATATTTTCCTAAAAAATGTTTTAAATTACTTTTTTGACTCATTTATCTGTTTTTAAAGAGATTTCAAAGAAATGGGTTTTGAAAATGTTTTATGTTATAAAAAATTATTTTTAAGATATATTAATGTTCCTAGTGGTCTTTAAAAATCCTTCCCCAAATAGGATGGCATACTTTGTTATTGTTCAAGAATAAAATTCATATTCTTTCCCTGAATGGATTAAGTTTTGATGGAATGGGGTTTATTTTACTTTCTTCTTCTTATGAGATATTCTTTTGTTGAAGTGATTATGAAACCTTTATATTTTCATGTGTTATGATATGATTAAATTTTTATGAAACCCATTCCATTACATTGTTTATGATATAATTGTTTTTGATCTGCTAGAACTTTTATGTATGATTTCATAATGAGATGGGTGGGACTTATATCTCCAACCAATGCAATGTGTAAATATTTATATCTCATGTGATAGAAATAAAGAACCTTATCTTCCAATATGATTGTGGGAGTGAACCATGGCTTCCAATATGGTTATTGGAGTGAACCATGACAACCAATATGGTATGGGGAGTGAACCTGTACTACTAATATGGCCATGGTAGTGATGCCTTGACTAATATGGAAATAATTTTTATATTCTTATGTGTCTGCCAAATATTTAATTTCTTAGTCCTATCTTATTATTTCATGGATTATGTTATTTATTTCCTTATGATTCATGTATTATTAACTACTAATATTTATTTCATGAATAATTTTTTTGATCTTTGGAATGGATGGTATGATCCTATATTTTCATCATCTAGTTCTCATACCCTTGTACTCATGATTATTCTTATATATCTCCCTTGTTTACCCTTACTGATCATCTGAGCTCATCTATTTTTTTTGTTTTCTTTTCCCCAAATTATAATTAATGGTTATAGGTAGAATTAATAGACGGGAATATCTTTGTGGGTAACATTTAATATCTTTCACTAAATTGGAATTTTTTGTTCCATGCTTCCAAAGTCACTAGACGAATACGGTCATTGGGTGTTTTTTTGTATGGTATATTAAAAATTCCACAAAAGTAAGGTAATTTTGAGGTATAAAAATGAGCTTCTCTATATTTTTTATTAGAGATAAATTTTAGTTAACTATTGAAAACTACGATGAAAACACTTTAGTGAGATCCTTATGAATATTTCTGTGGATATATTTAGTGATGTATCAAAGGGTAAGTGTATGGATAAATTAATGTTTAGACAATTGTTCTAGAATTTTGGTAAAGGATATAGTGAGTGGATTCTTAGCATTACATCCATGTTTGGATACTAAAAGTGGTTGTGGGTCTATAATTGATGTACCTAGGGGTAACAACTTTGACAAGGTGTGTCGGGCATAACTATATTGTAACCTAATACAGTACAATTGGCCTTGAAACACACCTAGTTTAACAATCTCAAGAGATATGAATTGGGAATTTAAAATCACTTCATGAACCATTATGATGTATTCAAACAGAATTCAGATATGAATAACCAAGAATAAACCTATTATTTCATAGATTAATGAAGTATGTGTCATGATTTAGACATCCTATCAGTTATTTTCGTGATTATTCAGTTTCCATTATGAAAAATGTTTCTTACACTATGATTTATAGTTTTATTAATTGTAGGGAACTAGATGTAATTTTTTCTACATTGAAACATATTAAAAATTTGGTTACTATGAGAACTTCGATAGGGTAATGGTTGCATAGAAAGATATTATGATTATGATGAATCAAATAACATGATATATGATTGACAATGTGATTATTGGTAGTATTCCTAAGTCAACGAAGTATAGGAAGATGGATTTTTATACATTTCTCATGGTGGGGAACAAAGAAGAAAGAATATTAATCATTTTTATGTTAAGATTAATGGAATAAGAACCTTGAATAATTCCTCAAATGGATAAGAAAATGACTTTGGTGTAGAAAAAAGGGTCATAGTGTGAGACACTATCATGGAGTAAAATGTATTTTTTTAGGACATGGGAGTAACCCAACTCAATGAAATGACCTAATAATTTACTTCTATACTAAAGAAGTACCTATTCCATGCTAATCATTAAAGAATTCAGGTTAAATTTTTTATGTATTTCGATTTAAAAAATATAGTATATATATATATGGGTGTGTTTATCCATTGATCTGTTTTTTTCAGAGGATTTACCTGAATATATTAGATAGTATTGATATAAAAGGTATGTGATGGTAAAATTTTAATTAAGTGAAGGATAAACCTTAAAATGTTCTTTATTTTATGATAATTATGTTTGAAAAAAATAATTATTGGATATGAATAATTAAATTGGACGATGATATTATTTTAAGATTTTTTTGAGAAGTGGGTTAGGCTATCATGGATGAAGTATAAAATATTTTAGACTTATGGAATATATCCAATAAACTCTAGAATAAGGAAACATGCATGTTTTCAATAATGATGTATGGTAAATTGGGTTATTTCCATGTTTCAAGAGAATACATGATGAAGGTATTCACATAGTTGGAATGTGACAACAAATATTGACCTTATGACATATGGGAGATAAATGTTAAACCAATTTAGTGAAATTATTTCTAATGTTTTGGAATTTCAACTTTCAGAAGGATTTTAGGATTTTCCTTTAATGGAATATTTATTTTAAACTTCAGATATTTTTGTGAAATTATAGTATTATCTCACCGGAGGTGGATTTGTGTATATTCAATAACTTGTGCTAAAACTTTTTTTTTGATAAAGACAGAAGGAATGAACTATTATTATATTTATGATCTGCTAAAATTTCATGAATGAAAATATAAACATAATTTCTTTGAATAAGAGATGAATTGGTAATTAATCAAGGCAAGAAAAAAGTGTGAGATTATTCTGAAATCAAGTAAGTAAATCTTATCTTGAAAAATATTCAACATTTTGAAATGAATATAAATCTAAAAGGTTGTCCTATTATCACCATTTTTTATGATATCAGTGATATTTTCAATCATATTTCAGTTTTGGATTTTTGATTGATAATTTTCTCATGAAAATTTTATCTATCATTCTCCATTAAAAATTCATGGTTATATTTCTCCTCTATGTCAATTTTTCACTTGTCGTCTATGTCATCCTATATGGAAACCTAGTTTTGAGTTACTTTTGGCAACCATTATATTTACAAAAAATTAGGATGGTTTAATATTTTTTTTAATATGTGGGTTTCTATTAAAGAAAATTCAAGTATTAAGCCATTGATAAGCTAGATGAATTTCTAGGGTGAATTTCATTTTATAGTGGGTAGAATGTAACACCCCAAGATTTAGTGACTTATTATATTTCTGAATTAGTTTAATATTTTTGATATTTTGAATTCACGTAGAACTATATAAATAGATTTCTTACTATTTAAAAATAATACTTTTGGATTACATCATACTCAAAACCATGTTATGTTTACGTTACATGCAACACCGATATGGCTTGAATTATACTTAACAATGAGTTTCTATGAAAAAAACATTATTATTATAATTACATAAATGAGAAAGTTATTAACCATCAATTAAACATATTAATAATAGAAGTAATAAAAACTTTTAAAAAAAATTCACATAAATAAAACATATTTATAAGGAAATGTATAATAATTTAAAATTTATTATATGGTTGGAAATAATATTTTATTAATGGAACTACTTTTTATGTCCTTCGGTGAACAATAATAAAAATAATTTTAGTTACTCATTGAAATATAATTTTAAAAAATAAACTACATTTTTTAATTTATAATGTCAAAATTCACATAGGGTTAATTTTTAGTGTTTTTCTGAGAAGCTGTATTTTTTATGAATAGTGAAAATACTATATTGCAGCTAAAAACGTCTTTTTTCATTTAAATTATTATTAAACTTGAAACTGATTTTTAAAGGCAAAATAAATCAAATATACATATAATAATCCAATTTAGGTAATTGAAATAATTTTATTGTTGAAAATATAAATAAAAACATGTTAAACTTTTGAGCGCTCTTTTTACCCGCCTTCTCACCGCGACTGCAGGATTAGCATTAAACATAATTTTTCTGCTAATATGGATTGAATTTAAAAAATAGTTATAAATGGTTGTACTAAATATCATATTTATAGTCTAATAGGATCAAATTATTTTTTTGGATATTAAGAATAATAACTCTAGTAAATTGTTATTTAGCACTTTTAATAGTTAATTAGATAATTAAAGTTAAAAATAATATTATAATATAATAAATTTACCCTAAAACATGTACTAAGTTAATTGGATGAATAGGTTTTGTCCAAAATTATTTTTTTCTCAAATTATATCCCTTTTATTCAATATAAGAATGAATATAACATTTATTATATATTAATTAAAGATAAGTTAAAATCTTATACTCATAATTTTAAAAAGTAAATCATTTTTGTTATTGGGTTACACATAAGAAAAATTCAATAATAAATATTATTTTGAAATATAATAAAATTATATTTATCATTATAATTTATTTTTAATATTAAGATAAAATATAATTCAATTAATGGAATTCATAATGATGATGCAGTAGTTGTTCAACTAATAGAAATATCAAATAAATGATGTTAGAAATATTTAAATAAATATAATTTTGAATAATTAATTACAATCAATAATTTTATAGTATAAATTTATATATTAATTATATATTAAATGTTTTGGTTCTAATTTATCATTTTAATATGATATTTTTTAAAAGATAAATATAGAATAGTATAAAAATTAACATAAATGACACTTTAAAATAAAAAATATTATATTAAATTCTTTAAAAATCATAAAAATATATAATTCATTAAAATAACTTTAATGATGTTTAAAATTTCATAAATTATCTATTTGGGATTTTTTGAAATTTTATATTAACTATGTTGACCCTAAAGATTAAAAATCCAAGTTGTCGTAGTAAAAGATAAAGGGTTTAACTAAGGGTTAATGCCAAAAGATAAGGTTAATATTTTGACATAAACATGTATACAAATAATTTGGTTCAATTATTTAAACCCATACTCATATTATATTTTAAATAAATCACGTTGGAGCTATTTGAAATCAAAAATCAATTTATAATAATTTAATATTTTAATCGTTTCATAAAATGCCCCCTCGCATCAATTATAACAGGTCACCTCCTACCTCACTTAATCACATCACTTTGAGCATTAAATCTCGTCCATACCCTAAATATTTCCCTTATATACTTACTTATTAATATTTTATAGGTTTTCGACTTCTTAAGAGACCAACTATATTGCCCTTAAGAGGATATCTAGAGGGAGATCGTCGAAGAGAAGGTAATCTCCTTGGTGACTCTATCAAAATTGTTTCTTCTTCAACATCTTTTTTTTTCGATTCAATTATAAATTAACAAATCCATAATAAATATATTCTCATATTTTATTATTATAATGGATGAACCATATACCACCTTTTATTCACCCAATGAAAATGGAATGTAGCACGCGTGCGTAAGTATTTCTTATCGTCTCTATGTCGTGGTGTAATTTTTTACATCACTGCTTTATTTGTATGAAAATAATGATGGATATAATATATATCAACAATAAATATGAAATGATATTTATTACTTATAATTAATATACAATCTCAATCCTCACTCTTTTACCATTAAGAGAATGATATCAACGCTCATGCATATGTATGGCTTACCGTCTCCACAACACGATGAGATCCATCTTCCATGAAAAACTTTTCAAAAAAGATTATAAAAATTAATATAATTAATAAATATGAAATATATAACATAATAATTATAATTTACTAATATATAGAAATATACATATATGTAATTTGCCTTCGTCCATTCAGTATGATAAAAAACAGAAACAATGTACATGTGTACTTACAACTTAACATCTCCATGAATGGTGTATTCCATTTCATATATATTATATATATATACATATTTATATACTAAATATATATTATATATAAATAATATTTTAAATTATTGATGTAATTAAATCTATATCTAATTAATATTATCTGAAATAACAAGTCAAAACACAAACGATAAAAAACAGGTCTTTACCTGAAACATTGATTTAACATGGAATTGTAAATAAATGGGTACAATGAAGACATAAATGAATCATATATGATATCATAAATATTATTCTTATTCTTTTGAAATTTAATAATATGTTTACGACCACTAAAAATAAATTTTTTTTAGAAACGTACGGAGGGAATAAAACCTAAAATAAGGGAATTTCATCTCACTTTTAATTTCCATGCGATATATGACATATTCACCACACATATTTTGTTGTTTATATAATGAAAAATGAAATTTTATATCCTTAATGTATTTTATTTAATTATATTAAATAATTCTATAGATGAAGTTATTTTATGGGGTTCACGATTCTAAAGTTACTCATGTAGTTTGGGATATATGTCTCACATTTATTTTTGTGGGACACATACTTTATACACAAATTCTTTCTTATAGGTGGTATATATGTCACACATGAATGTATTTTATGATTCTTAACCATATTGTTATAATATTTTAATATCTTAATAATTTTTTCATTCATGGTGTATGCAATTCTATTGATTATAAATTGATAAGAAATTATTTCACAATCTCATCAAAATTTAGAATTGTTTCTTTTTAAGTCATTGTTTTGAAATATTTATTATCCACATCCAGGTTTTCTGAAAATGATTTAAAAATGTTTTTACTATTCTCCTATGGATTTTTAAAGATATTTTTACACATGTTTACTTTTAACCATATTTTTTGAGGGTAATATTTTTAACATTTTGAAAACAATTTATTTTTTGACTTTCTGGAAAAACTACGAAGGGAATATTTTTAAAATTATATGGCACAAACATTTTTTTACTCTTTCACGACATGTTTTTTTTTCAAATATTCCCTTACAAGAATAAAAGTTTATTTTTAAATAATGTTTTTTCTTTTTAATATTTCATGAAATTCTAATAAAATAAAATGATTTCAACCAAGAAAAGATATTTTATTCAAAAACAGATTTAAATGATTTTTTCTAATTAGTTTATATTTCTTCTAGGAGGTTTAAAATAAAAGTGTTTTTAAAATGATTTTTGTTTCAATAATTTATTTTTATGGAAAAATAATGTTCATAGTAATTTTTTAAAAACCTTTCCCAGAAAATATGACATCTTTTTTATTATTCTAGAATACCATTCATATCGTTTCTTTGAATGGTTTATGTTTTGGTGGCCAATTCTTCAGAAATCCTTATTATTTGATTAGGTTATGCCTTTGATGAAATGATTATGAAACCAATATCTTTTCCACATGTTATGATGTGATTACATGTTTATGAAACCCAATACATATCATTGGTTATGATTTTATTGTTTATGGTTTTTTGGAACATGTATATATTATTTCATTATGATATTAGTGGGCCCTATATCTCCCACCAATTGATTGGGTAAATATTTATGTCTCATGAGATATAAAAAAAGGACCTTGTCCACCCATAAGGTTATGATATTTAGCCATAACTACCAAGATGATTGCGAGAGTTAACCATGACTACCAAGATGGTTATGGGAGTGAAAAATGACTAACAATATGGTATAGGGAGTGAGTAAATACTACTAATATATCCTTGGTAGTGATCACTTAAATACTTTTAAAGTCGTTTTATATTCTTATTTTTGTGCCATAAATTACATGCCTTATTCAAATGTTATGATTTTATGGATTATGTTCTTTATTTTCTTATGATTCATGTATTTGAACTTCTAATATTTATGTCATGATTCATGTTTATGAAATTCAACATGTAGGGTATGTTTATATATTTTCAAGATGTTGTTCACATACGCTAATACTCATGGTTATGCTTATATGTATTCCTTGTTTACCCTTAATAATCATCTAAGATCACCCCTATTGGTATGTTTTATTTTCTCCAGGTTATAAAAAAGTTTTTTCTAGAATTATTAAATGGAAATATCTATGTGGGAAACATTGATAATTATTCACTAAACTAGATGTTTGTGTTCCATGATTCCAAATTCACTGGAATGATATGGTATTTTCATGTTTTTTGTGAAATTTACTATGAATATTGCAAGATTAATGTAATGTTAATGTATGAAAAGTGAGGGAAACTATATTTTGAGAATTTTAGGGGATTCTATTTCATTTTCCTTATGTTTTTATATATCATCCTTTCCAAACATGACTATATTTTGAAATATAGGTATTATATGATGAATGATTATCAGTTTATTTTATTTTATTATGTGATGTTGAATATTGGTTGTTTTTACTCTATATTATACTCTATTATGTTATTGAATATCAATGATTCAAACTAATGATGTTTATATAAGTCTAATATATGGTGAAATCATGTTGAATTTATAGGTGGGATCCATGATTGTTTTTAGATTTATAGGTTATAATCACTCCAACTAGGTTATAATTTGATAACTCAGTTCTTGTCCCCATCCTGTGGATATCTTTAACACACTAAAAACTTTTGGTGAGCTGATCTGGTTGATAAGTAATGTAAACCCAATATAGTTCATTACATCCATGAAAGGTTTTTATGTAAATATATCAATGTTTCTAATGTTTCTCATTATTTGGTTGTAATCCAAATATACCATATATCTCGTTACACATCAGTGTAATTTTGGGAAAAAATCCACTTTTAGGGATCATAGACACTATTTATTCATGACCATTGTGTTTTTTCATCGATGGTGTGTGGTAAAACAATTGAAATCTATAAACCCTAGTGTAGGGATGAAAATTGTAAGAACCTGGGTTTTTGGAATGGGTCAAAATCCTAACCCAGTTTGAATTTTATGAGGTTTCTATTGGTCTAAAATGTATTTTGACTTGTTTATGGGAAAACTAGGAAGATTAGGGAAGTTCTCAAAATTTCCAGATTAAACGTTGTGTACTTTGAAGTACATGTCGTGTGTGGGTTAGGTGTGTACTATCTGTGTGATAAACAAGTACTTTCTGTGTGGTGACCATGTAAGAATTTCCTCTTACATGTCATGTAGTGTTACATTACATGTTGTGTATCTTCCTTCTGTGTATCGGGGGAATCATAGCCATGTTCTGACCCATGTGGTGCGTCCAAGCCCTGTGGATACCTCTTCTTAAGTTGGAGTATATACAAGGCTACTACACATCATGTGGTCTTTCATACATGTCATGTAATTTTATTTTTATTCATTTATACAAGAGGTAATCACGTCTAATTTGAGAAAATATCTTATTCTTCCCCAATTTTAGAACAGCTCCATTCTGAAATCCTAATGAAAATACCTTACCCTAGAATCATCGTCTGATGCTCGTTATCCAATATATCTGTGGTTGTAGGGATATCATTGAGAAGCCTAAACCCAAACACCCTCTTTTTTTCTAGTTTCCTTTCCTCACACACCGCGGTTTCCACCCGAGCAGAATTTCTAGTATTTGATGGAAACATATATCTACAAAGATTGTCTTTGAATTAAATCTCAATATCATATGTGCCTATGTCTGTGAGTCTTAGGTTGTTGTTTCATTCCTTTTTTCGTGTTTTTGTGGTCAATTGGGGGTTACATATTTTTAGCACGACATCAGGTATTGAATGAGACCTTTGTTTAATTATATTTAATTGACTATATGCATTGTTGAATGTCGTTGGGTATTCCCTTTTCCTTTTTATTCTAGAGTGAGGATGGGTTAGAGGTTTTTTCTCATTTTTGACATTTTGGCCGGGGTTCCAAAATGGGAATTTTTTAACTTTCATGATTAAACTACTGAGTATAAAATTATAATGAATGATTAAGGTTGAACATGAATAGTTCAATCCAACAATTTAGTATGTCCTTCCTATGAAAGTATTTCTTTTAATTATATATATGTGATGTGTGATATTGCGTATACTAGAACCTTCTGGTTGAGTTGGGCATGGCTTGAGTATTTTTGTGTGATGCTCATCATAAGTTGGGATTCACCCAGATTACATTGGGTTGTACTAACCATGAGATTTGGAATAATGGACATCATCTTAAGGTAGTGTGACTATCATGTTGGGCTTGGACTAGGTTACATGAATGGAAAGGCCATCACACAAGACCGACATGGTCACAGGGGCATTAGGGATCAAAGATATTGTGTCTTGGGAACTTATTTTGGTGATTACTACTCACTCAGAACATTAAGTAGTGTTTAAATAGGTAGAATCCATGATGATGTGGTTTTGAACACTCTTTGGGTAGAGGCTCTCGATAGATGTCGTTAGGTACAATTGGTTTTGGGGTTTCGTACCATAGGAAGCCATGTGGGAGGTGAGGAGCCTTTAGGGAATATCATTGAGGTTACCGAGTTGGGGGTAGAGGCTCTCTAAGATTTTAGGGCAGACATCATTGTACCTCCAATTACTCATTTGAGGGTAGACATAATCGTCCCTATGGTTACTAATTTGAGGAAAGACATCACTATCCCTCTGGTTCCTATTTGAGGATATGCATCATTGCTACTCTGGTTGTTGTGCCATGGGTAAGCATGGTATTTCAAGCAGGGTTACTATTGTTTGGGTGAGACTTCGGGACATCATTACATGAGACATGAGGTTTCCGGAGGCACATGGTGTAGGGTTACGTGACATGGATTCTAGTGTTGGATAAAGAAAGTGACACTCTATAGTGGCTACTAAGCAATAGTGGAGCTTATGTTTATTTGTGCATCATATTTTTTGTCACCTTCCTTATAAATGCAAGCCTGCTTAAACATTTATACTAGGTATACACCATTGGGAGGTATCCTACTGAGATTTATCTCCCACCCTACATAGGCCCTTCAGGACACGTGTAGACTTTACGGATTTATGTTCAAGAAACAGATTAGCTTTAGGAGTTGGATTGTATTAGCTATTGCATAGAGATGGTATGGACCTTGAGTTCATGCCTAGCTTGAGTTTACTTGTTTAGTTTCCATTTTTCTGTATCAGAATTATTACTTTAATATTTAGAAAATTTTGGTTAGCCATTGGAACCATATATATATATATATATATATATTGACATATATGACCTGTTTTGGATGCATGATCATTGTTTAGTAGTTGTTGCAATTGATTTCTGGTATGTTATCTGTTTACCTTTTACTATTTTTCTTTCTATTTTTCTTCTTTTGTTTATAAAATATTGATTGAGCTTCCACTCTGATGGTCTGGATCGAGTCTGCTGATTCATTTATTTTTTCTACATGTTATATATTATTACTATGACCAGTACCATTATTAACCTATAAGAAGTTATAGCCTCATTACTATACCTGTTACACCCTCACTGCTAGTCAGCATCCTTTGGAATTCGGGGAGGTGCACCTAAGGTAGTAACAACCAACCCATTTAACACGGTTCGAGTGGTTGTTTGGGTTTGGGACATTACAAAGTGGTATCATAGGACTTTTTGATAGGGATTTAGTAGCGGTTTCTTGGCTACTAATAAGACTGAGACTTCTCTTTTTATTTTTGCTGGTTTACTATATGGGATATGGTGGTCTGGAGATAGGTTGTAATTGGAACATGGTTTCTTTCTTTTTCTTGGGTTCCTGCAGCCCCAGGTACGAGAGATGGACCATGTTGCCTTGGGTGGATATTATTATTTCTCTTTTTCACAAATTACATTTTATATGATTTCCACCTCGGTGGATCAATTGGTGTGTGGTTTTATTGATTGTGATATGTGACCCTTGGCTCTGTGTGGAAAGGCGTGATTGTTTTCTTTTGATAGGAACATTTTTAGGGTATTTCAATTTCATAACTACATGTATGCCTTTTGAAGTGATAATACCATTTCAATAATATCAATTGTCATGCTATATATGATTTTAAAGTGAAAATGGTGAAAATACTAATAGAATTGATTTTTTATTGAAAGGTAATATTCCATACATTATATATATTGTAGAATTTCATGTGGTGGGGTATTTGGGTCTTGATCTTGTACGAACATGAAACTAATATGGCTGAGGAGATTTTGATCATCATGATTGGGTGACTCTATCATCGGTTTGAGGAGACATTGCTTGTCAGGATAGGCATGGAACGAGGTACTTTTGATACATGGAAGTATTGAGTATATTTTATAAATATATGGGTTGTTTGACCATTTATAATATTCAGTGGGATCCTTCTGGAAGACTCAGATGAAGCGTCAGGCGGGACATGGTATAATGCCATAGGAGCTGGATCATGTTCAGGATCTGGTGAAAGCAGAGTATGAGGTGTACGTATAAGATCAGGGACATAATCGGGTTCAAGATCTAGTGCAGGTAGGAAAATAGCCGATTTTGGCAGCGTTTGGGCCAGGGCTTGATGAGCAGCTCTGAACTTTCCTGGAAAGAGTCTTCCAGGGATTCGACAGAGGCGGGCAAGGTATAGAGCCCTCTATGGAATATCTGACTTGGGAGTTCCACTCACAGAACCCACCACTTTTTTTGGGTGAGGATGGTCTACATGCATCTAAAAAAGGGGATAGAGCATGAAGATGATCTTCGAGCAGTTCAAGACACCTCCTGGGCTGAGGGTCAAGCTAGCGACGTACATGCATAGAGGATCTGTGAAGCATTGGTGCGATTTTCAGGTTAAAGCCCGTAGACATGAAGGAATGGCATGAAAGGACATTGAGGATAGGTTCTTTGAGCACTTTTACCCATATACACTGAGGGTAGAGAGAGATCAAGAGTTATTGATCCTTCAGTAGAGATACATGTCTGTCATGGACTATATAACAACATTCACTGAGTTGTCTCACATTACAACTGGTATGGTAAGGGAATACTTGGAAAAGGTGTGGCACTTCAAGGATGGATTACGACACATCATTCAGATCTTGGTGTATATCTTCAACCTTGGTAAATTCTCATAGGTGGTGAATCGGGAGCTCATAGTAGAGGAAAATGAGAAAGAGAGGTCTCAATTAGGTCTGAAGACGGCTTCGGGTGGTGGTTTAGATAGCTAAAAGTGAGGGAAGGATGAGTCCCAGTGGGGTAGTCAGGCTAAGGACTCATCTAGACCACCTCTTAGAATTTATTTAGTGTTTTGATTTTGCTGTGGGTAGCAAGGGCATGCCTGGACTCAGTGCGATAGGCCTCCAATGAAGTTTCGGGCATGTGCAGAGGTTGGTCATCTCAAGAGGTTCTGCAGGAAACGTTCTCAAACATCCGGTAATCAGGGACTAGGACAGACTGCTCAATTTGGAGTTTTTTCAGGTTCGGTAACAGGAGTGGATAGCCGAGGTACAACTACATGCAGCGGATGTGACAGAGATATTCGGATCCAACTGTGGGGTTAGTGGAGGGTTACTGACGCAACACCACAGGGAGGACTGGCTTTAGTCATTGGGTCAGGTCAAGTTCCTATCGTGGAGCTACCAGAAAATAACCAGGCTAGGGATTGACAATGATTATAGGTACACTATGAGTGTGGGTGTGACTTCCTTGTTTTCTTTTTTTGGCATGACCTATTGAGTCATGTCCATTTTAATTGCACAAGGCGCACAGGATATATGTGGACTAAAAATATGGTATTCATTGGGATTCACACCATTTTAGATGTGTAATATATATATATATATGTGAGATGTGTAGCATCAGGAGCATCAAGGATGTAGGTTACTTGAGGTGACATGGGCATCGGGACATCGAGGATGTGGGTTATTTGAGGTGAAACACCCCTAGTTTTGTTTTGAACATCCATGGGATTCAATAACTCATGGAGGCGGACACCAATGCTGTGTGGAATACATTTGGTTGTCAGATATGACACAGGAGAACCGATGACATGTAGATGTGATGAAGCATCATGGGAGGATCATGGGTCCAGGAAATAGGTCATTGGACCTTTTCTTAGTTTTATTTTTTTCAAGTTCATACCATGTTAAGAAATTCCTAAGGTGGAGATCCTCATGAGTAATTTACCCAGATCCATAAAGATTGGGGTATTTTGGGTTAATTTTATCGGGATGGGTATGTTCAGTGCCATCTCCAGTATTAATTTAATAGCTCGGGGACAATCTATATTTAGTTGGGGAGATTATAAGAACCCGGGTTTTCGGAATGGTTCAAAATCCTAACCCATTTTGAATTTTTTGAGATTTGTGTCGGCTAAAAATGTATTTTGACTTTTTTCTAAGAAAATATGGAAAATGTGGGAAGTTATTGAAGTTTCCAGATTACACGCCATGTACTCTAAATTACACTCCATGTGTGGGTTAGGCATGTACTATCAGTTTGATGACCAAGTACATGTCATGTGGTAACTGCGTAAGAACTTCCTACTACATAGCGTTTAGTGTTACTTGGCATGCCGTGTATCTTCCTCCCATGTATCGGCTTAATATTTTCCACATTTGGCTACCTACACATTTGTCGGAGTACGTACAAGGATACAAAACTGTGTGTAGTCCTTCATACACATAGTTTATTTTTATTTTTATTCATTTATACAAGAGGGCATCACGGCTAATTTCATAAAATGTATTCTTTTTCCCCAATTTCAGAAGAACTCCGTTTCGAAATCCCAAATAACATACCTTAACCTAGAGTCATTATATGAAATCCATTCTTCAATCCTTCGGTGGATATGGGATTATGTTGGGAATGCTGAACTCACACACTCTCCTTCATTCTAGATTCCTTGCCTCACACACTGCCAGTTCATCCTTAGCAAAATTGTCAGGATTTGACAGAAATGTAGTTATATGAAGATAGGCATCGATTTGGAGCTCTATATTAGATGTTCCTACATCTATGAGTCTTAGGTAGGTGGTTCATACCTTCTTTCATGTTTTCATTGTCATTTGGGGTTGCATATTTTTAGCGCGACATCAGGTATTGAGCGAGACCTTTGTTTAATTATATTGAATTGACTATATGAATTGTGGGATGTCGTTGGGTGTTCCCTTTTCCTTCTTATTCTTGAACAAGGTCGATTTAGATGTCATTTCTCATTTGTTTCATTTTCTTCAGGGGTGCCAAAATGATTATATTTGAACTGTGTTTATTAAAATACAGAGTATAAACTTGTCAAGCATGGTTAAGGGAGAACATGGCTAGTGAAATTCAATTTTTTAGTTTTTCATTTCTGTCTGAAGTATTTATTTTGATTATATATACATGATGTGTGATATTTAATATGTTGGGAACTTAGGGTTTTATTGGTAATGGCTTGGGTATTTTTGAGTGATGCTAATCACAGGTTGGGCTTCACCTGAATTATATTGGGTTGTACTGACCATGGGATTGGGTGTCATAGATGTTATCTTGTGGTAGTGTGACTATCAGTTTGGCCATGTCTTCAGTTACTTGGTTGGTGAGGCCATCTGAATGAAGGTACATGGTCGCATGGGCACAAGGTTCTAAAGATGTTGTGGCTTGAAAACTTATTTTTTTATTACCTCTCGTCCATAAAATTCAGTAGTGTGCACACAGGTAGACTCTGTGACGAGGTGGTTTTGACCACTCATTAGGTAGAGGCCCCCGATATGTGATGTTAGGTATAATTGGATTCAGTGTGCTTTCCCTAGGAATCCATGTTGGAGGTGAGGGTCCTTTAGGGGATATCATTGAGGATATCATGTTTTGGGAAGAGGATTGCCATGATTTGAGGGAAGACATTGTTGTCCCTCCAGTTACTTATTAGATGGCATACACTGTTGTCCTTATGGATACTGATTTGAGGGAAGACATAATTGTCCCTCCAATTCCCATTTGAGGATAGGCATCAATTCTATTCTGGTAGTTGTGCCATGGGAAGGTGTGGGCCTTTGAGTAGGTTTACTATTATTTGGGTGTTCCCTCAGGATGCCAGTACTGGAGACACAAGGTGTCAGGAGGCACATGGTGTCGGGTTACATGACAGATATGTCGGCATTGGCCAATGCAGGTGAAACTCAATGGTGGATGCTGAGAACCAGTGGAGCTTATGTTTATTTTTACATCATACTTTTTACTTCCTTCATTATAAATGCATTCCTGTTTAAACACTTATACTAGTTACACACCATTGGATGGTATCCTGCTGAGACTTGTCTCACACCATACACAGGCCATTCAAAATTCATGTAGACATTATGCATTTATGTGCAATAAAGAGACCAGATTCAGGATTTGTATTGTATTAGTTTTTTCATGGATATGGTATAGACCTTGAGGTCGTGCCTAGCTGGAGTTTACATGTTTAGTTTCCATTTTCAATATCAGCAAGCTTACTTTAATATTTAGCAACTACTAGTTATCCATTGGTGACATATATATATATATATATTGACATGTATGAACTATTATGGATGCATGATCATTGTTTAGTAGTTGTTGAAATTTATTGATGGCATGCTATCTGATTACTTTCTACTGTTGTTATTTCTATTTTTCGTCTATTGATTATCAGCAATTGATTTGGCTTCCACATTGCGGGTATGGTTCTAGTCTTTGAGTCATTTATTACCACTACATGTTATATATTGTTACTCATACCAGTACCATTATTATTCATTGAGAGTGTATAGTCACTCCACTATACCAATTACTCCCTTGCTTCTAGTCGACAGCCTTTGGTGTTCGAGGAGCTGCACCTAAGGTAGTAACACCCAACCAGTTTAGCACTGTTCAGGAGGCTGTTCGGGTCCATGATGTTACAATAATGAGTAATAAATAAATTACCACGTTTTTTGAATTATAGTGGATCATCTCATAGGAATATATTATATTTTACCAATAAACATTTCTTCTATTGATAGGTTAATTATAAGAATATTTTACTAGTGGTAAAAAAGGTATCAATTCCTATTAACCGTAGTCATACATTAAAAGTCACTATACCCAAAAACACATCTCTAATATCAACTTATTGGTATCCAATTATGCGTGTAAATTCCATTTTTGAGAGATTTTTAAATACTAAGTTCTATAAAAGTCCCATTATCCGTTATCATGACATCAAAATCCTAGAGTAATAAGATTTTCCAATGTAGTGAGTCTTTTCATCATTAATTTTCAACATGTATTTTTTTGTTGTATAATCATTTTGAAGTACCACTTTAGAGACAATAAGATAGGGATTCATCTTATAAATAAGAAAGTCAACTAAAAGTAATTCCTTCTCCATTATAGTTTATTTGAATTACATCTCTATAAAACCCCATATTTCAAATTATATTTTTTAGAAAAGTATATCTATAATATTTCTAAGAACATACCCATTTTATAATTACTTCCATCACACATGAGGTGAAATTATTCCTCCTTTTTTTGGGTTTTATTATTATAGAAATTATTAACCCTTATCTTTACTCATAATATAATTTATTTCATACTTTTTAAAATTATATTGATATTACTTTTCTCATAGATTGGATAAGAGATTGGTTATTTAGGAAAATTATATATAATATTTTCATTAGAAACTTGAATGATCGAGATAAAATCATATATCCCCCACCATTGTGGGTCTAGTAAATAATTCAATCATTTGAATAAGCATCTATTTTACCCCTACAAATTTATGATCCAAGTATTATCTTATTTTCATCATAAAATAAAATTTCTCCAATTTCAACACAATTCAAGGTTTCTAATGTGTTATTAAAACCAAATCAATATTATTGATAGATACATAAAAATATAAAACATATATAAATTAATAAAAATTAAATAACTATAAAAACATCATCTTTATTCAATAAAATATATTTTTCATGCACAACTGATTTCTAGTGGGTTCATTACACATTCCAAACTAGATTATTTTGTATTTAAATGTTCAATTTATGAAAATGAAAGTAGTTTTTCCATCATCCTCTAGTTCCATCTGAATTTTATTATAGTGGATTTATCCATCCTGAAGGACAATATAAATACTCTCCATCTTCTTACTATTCAAGTGAATATTAGCTCAAAACAATTTAACAACTATTAGTAATAATTTCAATAACAAAATTAGAGTGAGATCACTCATCCACTATTAGATATTGGTTATATGATCCTTGCATCCAAAAGCTTCAATGCCACCATTTATTCTTACTTCAAGGGAATTGTTATCATGTTTGTTTTTGGGATTTCAAGCTTCCTCAAGTCATAACATCTGAGTGAAAAATGGAAGGGATCAATTTTTTATTATTAGTGATATCCCATGATATTTCATTATCCATTTACATTACCTCCTCATTCAAACAATTACTTTAAATGGTTATTAATCAAAATCATCATTAGGTTCTCTACTTTTAATAAGAATAAATATTTAAGACTATTGTAGAGTTTATTTATCTCTATTTTAAGTGGTTTCACAATTGATGAAACCGATTTACTGAAAAATTCGCTTAAAAGGTGTCCCACTACAATAGTATATTGCACTAGTTCAATTTCTACATTGGTGTCCTCATTTTTCTCCAATTATATATCAAAAAACACCCTAAATAGTTTTTATTATTCTGGTTACATCTTTAAAAATATCTACACATATTTATTAGTAGATATTTTATCAAAATATTCAAGCTTATATCCTTACATAGTGATTTTTATCATGTAAAATGTGGTTTCATTCCCTACAAAAAAGAAAATATTCATTAATTTTCTAAATTAATAAAATATTTCATAATGGTTAGGTAGGGTTGACCATGGATTATTAGAAACTTTCTTTCCTACTCTTTCTCCAGAATAATAATATGAGTAAGAAAGATAAGTTCTCCCAAATTTAAAAATATATCTTATTCGATTTAATTTTGGTACATAATGAATTTTTTTCTAATTAAAGGGAAAATTTCATGGGTATATAATTTCTTATGAAGAAATAAATAAAAATTAGTTTACAGGAAATTTATTTCCACTTTCTCCTATTTATAAATGCGATTTTATGAAATTATGTGATATATTTTTTTCATCGAATTGAAAATATACCATGGTTAAAATATTATTATAGGGAACATTATTTGAAATATTTTCGAGAAATATAAACTTAAATAAATCCCAATAATGTACTCCAAATTTTTATATTTAGATATATTTTTCTAGAGAAATTCAGAATAAATCAATATTCATGAAATGTTTTCAGTTAATGGGATATTGAAATTAATATTATTGATAACCTCCACGAATGTTTTTTATTGAGAATATGACATAATCTACTACATCCTCATGGGAAAATGAAGGGGTTACCTTTTAGGTTATTAATTATGTGTCATTAAAGTGTCCCTTTTATTTATTTTTTACTTCTTAATTGGATTCCTGGTTAACATCAATTAATGCTTCCTTTTACTATAGATTCCTTATAGTCCTCAAGGAAACAATATTCAACCCTCCCTCTAAAATTTATTTTTTATTGATAAGGTTCTAAGTGGTCTTCTAGAATGATTTTTTAATGCTTTTCTATGAGACTCTCAATGTTATAAAGAAAGGACATGTGATTTTTTAAGAATGTTTCATGAATACAATAGTTTTTCTCGAGAATAAAAATATTTTAATAATTTTGTATGATTTATTATGTGGATAATTATTTGATAGTGGTTTGACCTGCTTGAAATTTATTCTATAATTAAAGAAGTTTCAATAGTGGTAATTGATTCATTTATGTAAAGGGTGATCGACTATAGCTTATGGTTTTACTCAAATTATTGAATAGAAATTATATGATTACATGTCTATCCATAAAATAGGGAAATAATTTATGAAAATTCATGAAATATTTATTAAATAATAATTGATTAATTTTCATGTGGCCTCCACTACCTAATCCAATAGAAATTACTCATTAATTGGTATGAAATAATATTTAAACATTCAAAACACATATAATGTTTTACCACATAATGTGGTCCCTTGTTAATAACCTCTATAATGTGATCACAAACATAAATGGTGAATGTTTTATCTTTTTCTGTGAAATTTTGTTTTTTTAGAGTTTTACTATTTATTATGGATGAAAATATTTCAATAGGAATTTCCTTGAAACATCATTGAACATGGTGATTATACAATATGATTGTCCATTAAACCATCCCATATCCTAGTCCTTTAGGGAAATCAGAATGAATCACAACCTTACAAAATCATCTAGAACTACATTATTATTAAATATATAAAATATATATGTATATATATATAATTTAGAGGAAACCAATGTGATCATAAATATTTATTCCCCAAAACATCCAAATTTTTATATCATTTGTAATAATATGTGTTTTAGATGAAATTTGTTGTCTTGGATTAATTATCTCAAAATTCTAGGAGTATATCCATGTATTGATGGAAAATAGTTATATATTATGGTAATTTCACATAGAATTCTTTGAACCACATTTTAAAATGTTCCTAATTCATTCAAATTCACTATAGGGTGAACTTTTTTTTCATTAATGATTATTGGAATTGAGATATATATCTCTGTCAAACAAGGGGTTGTAATATGATGGTTTAAAAGTATCGACACACCTTAATTGACCTAAATAAGTTCTAATAATGCTTATATGGCCTATAATAGAACAATAATGCATAAATGATGATATTGAATGTAATAATAATAATTAAATTTGTAATAAGATATGAAAAAACCTGAGTCAATCAACCAATGTATTTCATGGTTTTAATGTTCTAGGATGTCTTCCATCATCTAAAAAATAGTTCCAAAACTTTAACCTTTCCAAAAATATCTTTAAATCCCAAGTATGTATGTAAAATTTTAAAAAATAAAATTTCCTTGCATCATACCAAAACTAAAAAAACTAAGTATGTAGAAGAAATGTGTGATTGAAACTGTGAATTTAGAACATTCACAATCCCTTGGACATAGAGATTACCAATTGTAAACTATTTAGTATTTGAAATAAAATTTTAATTAAATGTAAAAAAAATCAATAAAAATTGATATCTTTATATGTAAATAATAGAAAATAGATTAATATCATAGAATTATCTCTCTAAAAATGTTATTTAATTTACTTATAGTGATAATTGAGCTAAATAGCTATGAAATTCTTTTGGTAATAAACTTCTATTAGATGAATATTATTTCAATAATATCTTAGATATTTTATTTCTTTTTAACCAAAATAATCAACTAAATCTTGTATGCATTAAGTTTTCATATAATATGAAAAATTAGTATAATGGTTGTTAATATAAAAAATACATATATATCATAATTAATTATAGTTCTAGATGAAATAATTTGGAATAACATTTATTATAAATCAATGTATGATATTAATAAAATAAAAACTCCATAATGAAAATAACTAATTAAAAATACATAATTATATATATAATAACAATTTATTATATCATAACTGACCGATCACTCAAGATCGATAAGGTTTGAGTCTCGGTGGATCATGTAGTGATGTGAGTGTGGGTGAATTTGTATGAATATTTTTTGTCAAATTATTAAAGATTATGATTTTTCCCTATTGATATTTGATCCCCAGTCTCAATTAATATTTATGGATCAACCAATGTTCACTCAACACCAAATACTGAAAAATAATGTTGTAATCAACACGAAACTATAACGTACAATCTTTTAAGAGGTTCAGTATTCAAGTGGGTACCTAATCCTTATTATATTGAGGTTGTGTTACAAGACATATAAATTCACTATATATAACAAAACTAAATATACGATGTGGATATTTTTTATCCATGATCCATAGAAATCACTCATTAAGATATCATAAAAGTGAGTTAAAATTAATTGAAGAATCATCTGAATAATTTTGTGACAACAACTATCTCATAAAATCCCTTCAATCTCTCATCGAGTATTGATAATTTTTATTAGATCACTCAAATAATCATAGGTCCTCTATGAACACATTTAACAAAATCAACAATCTTTAATATATTTATTTGCATCACCTAGTGTGATATTCTTCTTTGGCCGTGGGTATTACACCACTATAATATATTCAGAAACATTACATGAATATCAACCCAGTTTTCATTTCAGTAAAAATTAAAATGAACAACACATATAGATAACGGGATTATCCATGGTGCCTTCTTATTTAGTAATATTCTATTATATAATACTATTAAATGGATTATTCTTCTATACTTCAACATAGAGTTTCCTTTCTATTATATTTTTTCAATATAATTTTTATTTGATATAAAAAAGTTATTCATTTTGGAATATAGTATTGGGTAATTCTTTATTCGTAAAATATACTAGATAATAAAATTATCAAATAACAACATTCAACTTATACATGATTTCATATATATTTATGGATCCATATGAATAAAATATCCATGATATTTGATTCATCAATTCCCTTATAATATATGTCTTCCAAATCCATTAAAATTATTCATAGCCAATATTTTTTGAATAGTAAAAACATTTAATCTCATGTGACCTTACAATTAGCATGGCCTTCATCTCCTCATAATACCTCAATGATTTTCTCCGCGTATCCAGGAATTCATGCATGAGTAGTAGTGGTGTAAATCTTATCATCATGATTTAAAGTACTCTTTATATCAAGCCTCATATATTTTTTGATGATGCATTGGGTCCTTCCACCATCTGTTTCATCATGAGAAACAGTTACAATAGGTTCTCTTTATCACACACTATAGCATGGAATTCACTTTTTGGCATAGATGAATCTCAGTTTCATGAAGTAATATTAGTTTTACATCTATCCATATCTTGATTTAAAATATTCCTTTCATATACATTATGTGAATATCAATTCATCATCATTATTATCCTAACCGTGTCTTGAATAATATTGAAACCACTTTCTCATGATATTTATTTATTTAAGGAAAATCTCAACAATTTTGTGATTTAACTTTCAAAAAATCCTATTAACATTCATAATTATCATAGTGAGATATTTCAATATAGTATTATTTTATTCCTATTTTATTATATTTTGAAATTTACACATAATATTTTTACACATACATGTTTCTATGAGGCTGGGTACTTGGATAAATCTCCATTATTCATCTCAAGAATACTCTTAGGATTTGTAGATGTTGTGTTCAATAACTATAATTTTCTCAAATAAATATATTTATATATTTTCATGTTCCACAAAATTTACTCATATATTTTGTGCAACATAATCTTCCACATTTGATTACTAAGAATATTTTAAATCCCAAATATAAGGAATTTGATACAAGGGGTAAATTTTATCTTATTTATATGTTTCATTTTAAAACTTTATTCTACAATTTGGGATGAATATAATGTATGTAATTGAAATACTCAAGAATATTCAATGAACTTCCCATTTTTCTTATTTCTCTCTAGAGGGTATTTTCAATATGGAATTAATTTGTAATATTTTTAATCAAAACATGAATCTTTTTAATTCCATACATGTCTCTACAGGTAATAACTCAACTTTAATATGTTTTGGATGAATTCTATACATCCCTAAAAAAATATTATGTCTTTAAAAGTCATTAAAACATCTTTAATCATTATTAAAATAGTTCCAAATAATTACTGCCCCTATTTCTATACAAGTAATCTTCTAAAATATAATCATAGTTAATTTCCATACAAATAATAGACATCATTAACAGTACTATAAAGAATGTGTATATCTCTGTTAAAAAACCAAGATGATTTTATTCTAATCCAACTCTTCATCTTTCACATGAGGATATAATATCAACAATATTCCTCATTGATTCTGCACTACAAGTATATATAATGCCTTTATTCTCTAACTAGATTTTCCATCCTTCATCATAAACTTCATGTAGGTAAAAACAACTCAAAAGTATCATATTCATGTTATATACTATTCTCAAAACCTCTAATAGAAATTTTAATTGATACTTTTAATTATTAACACAACAATCACAAGATGTATTTCTTATGATTCCATTAATATTTTAATGTAAGAAAGTATAGCTATAGTGAAATACCCCTTTACTATCAATATAGGTCAAGTATCTCATCCCCAGATTTAGAAACATTTTCGAACATTTGAAAAGATCATTTAAAACACATCCATTAGAAGAGAGAAAATATATATATATATATTCAAACTCTAAGTCGTATCTCATCCTTATACCACCAGTAATGTATCAGTAGTATATAACACCAAAAAAACATATAATAACTATTATTTATGTTTAAATATTGAAATTAAATACAATTATTACTTCTCTATTTATTATAATCCAATTGGGAACTTAAATATCCCCCTTTATATATGTTATGAATACTAATTTCAATAAAAATGTAAACATTATTCTCAACCTTATTGATAATAAATGAAAAGTTGAAAGTGCTAGTGAAAATATCATCTCTTTATCATGATCCAACAATGACATCGAATATAATATTCCCCACTTTTTGGAAAGTCATTTCCAAATTAGACTTGATAGAGGGGTCGTAATAAAACATACATAACAATGATCCATCAATTAATCAACTCGAAGTTTACATGACCACGATTGGTTTAGAAAAAATCATAAAAACATGAGACCACATTATTTTCCATTAAACCGTCCATTATTCGATACTAAACTAGTTGTTCACATTCTAAGGGATCTTGAAATTTATTTTTGAATAAATTTAAAAGACTACACTCTATAGATCTTAATCTTCATTATTATTTATTATGGATAAGTATAGTACATATCTTCCTCATATTAATTTATATATATCAGTTATCTATCAAGAGCTCCATGATGGATGACATAACATTTTGTAAAACCCACACAAAATTCATCTATAACCCTATATGAATTACTAATAAATCTTTACATTGAATCACAAATAAAAAATAATAGGGAGTAAGGGGTGTTAGTATTCGTTTTTAAATATATAAATGGGATTGATAATTTTATCTCAAACCAAAACAAACAACATTATTTACTGCGTCGTGATTGGTTGAGATCTTCATGTATACACTCCAATTGAATTTTCAAACATCAACCTCATTGGGTATCATCGAAATATTATTACCATTAGAAATATCCTTACATGGAATATTTCTTTTCTTTTTAGACATCACGACACATGTATCCACTGATTCAACCTGTAGGTGAATTCCTTGAACATCGATCCCTGGAGGTTACCTCATATGACCAAAATATAGCTCATGGTTTTTTATCTGGAAATGGGAATTCTAGTATCTCCATCCACCATAACAGTTTTCCCCTCCTCTAGTTCAGATCACGTTGTTTACTCCCTTTATGCATAAGTTAACATGAATGAAATATTCACATGAAAAATAGACGTATGAGCCCTACTCATAATAGGTTATGTGTTTTTGACCAATTCCCTACATCCATGAGATAATTTTTGTAACTTCTATTTATGGAAATATTCATCCAACTTAAATGTGAAATAAGATTTGGAACCCAATGTATACTTCCATAAGAAGATATGTGAATTAATGTTTTATTTTATCAACTAATATTTCTCCATATGGGGTTCCACCCACACAAATATAGCCTTCTACCCTTGGCTCTATGTCCTTTGGAACATTATAACTTTCTCTGGATGGTAACACTTTCTAGAATGTGCCCTGATTGGATCCTTTGGGGATACCTCATCCTCTATTGACCACACTTTTAGATGTGTTCTAATCCCACCTTTATAGTAAGTATCAATCATTCATATAGTTCAACCACATCCCAAATTTCAAGGAGAACACACTATTTTTCTTGAAAACAACAATTTTTCTATATCATCCATTTAAAAGACTATAATATCTTCATGAATGGAAACATTAACCTTTTGTTCTAGATCAATGAATATAATGAATTTGTTCCATTTCAAAAAAATATGGGGAAATTAATTCATGTATCTTCATTATTGAACCACATATATATCTTGACTTGACAAATTACCCATATCCTCCAAGCCATGTGTTGTGAGATGACACAAACATCAAAAATATTAAAATTACCTCATTTAACTTGAATAATCATTTCATCTCATAATAATTCACATCCCATAACCTACGTGTTTAATGTTTATGGAGATTAGATACATAACCATGTAATATTAAAAAAGAATTCCACACCTCCTATAAATACTCTTCTCACCTGATACCATTTTAGATGTATCATATATTCCATTCTTCTTCATAAAATTGACAATGGAACTAGAGAAAGGGTGAGATCAGATTCTTAGTATGGGTAAATATTAGGGATGTCAATCATATTTAATAATTTTTAATCATATTAGGATAATGTTTTAATACCATAATCAATGTGCATAGACATAAAATAATAAAATCATTCCAAATAGAACATATATAATACATTATGAGACATGAATATAAAAGATACATGAGTAATATATTAGGGAAACATGAGTCAATAATAATGATTTTTGAGAACATAAAAGATACATGTTTAATAAAAACATAATATGTATCCAATATAAGAGTATAAATCATAACATATGTCATGGTAAACCATCCAAAAATTAATATCTTAGTTGACTAGGATAACTAACAACCCATGACAAAGTAGGCTGGTACTAAAAACATGTGTCAAATAACTTTTTAGGCTTAATATAACCATTAGTAACCCATAAAAAACTTGTGATATATATAAATTTATCCGACACACTTATTTTTATATAAAACTCACATTAAACATAATGATAAAACATATATATATGTTCTTCATAAACCTAAAAAAATTCCTAAACCCATCAAAACATAGTTAAGATATAAAGAAGAAATAGATTTCATAAATATTTAAATAAGACGTGATCATAAATCATTAAGAGAAAAAAGGTGGATAGTACCATTAGATCAAATAACTAGTGAATCATAAGAAACATTTAAGGATGTTTTCATTGATTAAAAACATTTTATAGGATAATTAAAAAAATTCCTTTGAAAATTTAGAAGATGTATCCTCTAATTTTAGATAAAATTATTTTAGGAGGAAATATTTTTTATAAACATAGTGAATAATAAATACTTTTTTAAAAACATAAAAACATGGAATAAAAATTTCATTGATAAAAATTGATATAATGGCGGGGAAATGTATTCATGTGGGTATCCTTAAAAATAATGAATATTTTTATTTTGTTAGAGTCAAATTAATTATAAAGTCACTCATGTGGAAAATGTAAAAAGAATTCATACATTTATTATGAATGTAAAATATAGTATAAAATTAATTAATGAAATTATTTATTTATAGAGAAATAAATTTATAAATAAAATAAGAAATATGTTGACGGAGGAGAAAATTTCTCAATAAAAAAGAAGTTATATATTTTTTTTTGAATTAAAACAAACCTTTAGTATAAATTGTAAACCAAAGGAAATAAAAATTATACAGAGACAAATTGACAATATAAGTAACCTGAGGAGATTATGATAGTTTTTATTTAGTTAAAAAAATATAATTTAGCTGAATAATAATATAAATACAAACAATCATGATTTCAATATGACATTGAAAAGGAAAACCTTGTCCTTCAATCACAACCTCCATAAAAATACATCAAACATATATATGTTAAACATTATCATCTTAAATACTTATTTTGGAACTCTTTAAATTTTCTAACCTTTTATAATTTCCAATTATAACCATTTAGTACATAAATATTAGTTAGTTATTGTTTTTTCATCATTTTATGTTATAAATATTAAATGTTACACAAAAGATTACTAATGGTGATTTTGATCATCATTCCTTGATACCGAGTTAATCATTTGATGATTACTCAAGGTGGTGGGAAATTTTTTGTTCAATGTTTTATATAGTCATATATTATTTTAATGGATGATATGTGTACAATCCATCATATTTTAATCCATGTCAAAAATGTTTTGGGTAATATACCGATAACAGTGAGTTACCTTATAATGGTTATTCATTTTTTATACCTTCTAAAAGCATATTCAATTCATAAATTACTCTTGTATATCATATATTACTTACATTTATTTTTTTATATTCATTCATGATTGAAATCATTAATATAGTATGATATCATTCATCTTGGTTCTTGAACTAAGCCAAACAAAAATATGATATAATAATGAATGTGTAAGAATATATATTTATAAAAAAGTATTATCATTTTCTAGAAACATAATAATGTTAATATAATATCATTACAATATATAATTACATTTAGGAAGAGTGAAGATTATGATGTAAATGAAAAATACAGTGAAGAACATGGGACTTTCACTCATGAAATCTCTATATCTCAAACCAAGATCCTTCGATATAATGGATTTAGGATTCATTATTGTGAGAAGAAGCTAGAATAATTATAAGAGGAGTATAGGGGAAAATATTATTGGTATTCAAGAGTGAATTGAATGAAAATTGTTTTTGCATAGGGGTATAAGAGATATTTTTTATGTGATAATGAGGGGCATTTCGTTTGAAACATGAGTTAGGTGATGTGAAAATATCGAATCACATGGAATTTAGGTGATATTCCTAATGAAATGTTATATTTTAATGTAGGATTCACTACCAAACCAAAAAAAATACTTCTATAAGTTTAAAATTTCAAGTTAATTTCAGAAAATGTGATCCATGATAATTTTCCTCCATTTAACTCCTTATACCTTGTTTAAATATGGATTAGGGTAATTAGTTTTTTAATAAATATAATTTATGGCCCATATTACCAAATAATTATGTAAATATTACAAATTTAGGCCCAATTTAACCTATTTTATTTTATAAATATGACAATTTTAAATTTTAGAAGAAAAAATAACTTATAGAGAAAAACATTCTTTTAAATAAAATTGAATTTTTAAACATTAAGTGATCTTAATAATAATACATTTCAATTAATAATTAAATAATTTTTAATTTTTTTTTAAAATTGAAAAACATTATTATAATAATCTTTTAAAAGTTATCAGTTTATGTTATCAGTATTAAAATATAAAACATCTAAAAAACAATTCAAAGAAAAATAAGTTCTTTTAAAATTAAATGATATTAATCATGCCACATTAAAATAAATTATATAACTTCTAAATATCAAGTTGTTTCAATATATAGGTATTTTAATATTTATTTTAGATTTATAAACTCATAAAATCATTTTTTTTAAATAATAATTACAATTATATTTAAATGAATAATAAATATATATTTTTATAAAAAAATTTATTAATTATAATAATTTTATTTAAATCCATGACTATTTATTATTTTTATATTATATTACCTATATATTCTCACTAACAATTACACAACTTAAATATACCTATCAATTATATGTGTACACAATGACCACATATCCAATGAACATGTATCCAATGACTATATTGCTAATGGTCATGTATCTAAGGAAAATATTTGTAACAGTCATATTTGATTCCAATATAAAGCCTTATTTACATATTTGGAAACATGAATTCTATTCATTTACTTAATTCTCAAAATTCATATTACATTTATAATGTTTTTCCTTCATTATATAGTTATATTTTTGGATATAATCTTCCTGGAAAACCATGTGGATAAAGAATTCATGTTAGTAGTATTGTTATTTTATTACAAATTTATTCCATATATAGTTTTCTTAATTATTATTTATATTGGATTCTCAAAATGTGTTAATTTTTATATTTTATTGTAATACTTTTTCTCAATGAAATATATCATAATTTATTTTAGTTCATGGATGAATATTAAAAATATTGTTTTACATGGAATTTAAAAGGTAAATACATAATAAAATCATGGCGTGTTACCTTCAACCCCCCCCCCCAAATAATTTCACCTGCAAAACATCAAACACTAATGAAAGCAATCATGGTAATTCACATCATTATATCTTCAGGTTCCCACATCACATCAGCAAGCTTATAATTATTCCATATCACATTAATAATGTGTGTTGTCTTGTTAAATAGTACATGTAATCTAAAGTTATATATTTATACTGATTTCTCATCATAAAAAAAAGATAATTCCTCAATATTACTACCTCTAAGTTCAAAACATATAAATGATTTGGAATAGATACCTGCAAAAGTGATAAATGAAACACATAATGCACAAATTAGAGGTTCGGTGGACGTGAAAGTTGATAAGATATCATCCCCATATGATCAAGGATTTCAAATTGTATAATATACCTAGGGGCCATATTTCTATTAGTTTTAAATCTCGTATCCCAATTTTTGAGAGATATTCAAAGGAATATATTGTATCTGGCATCGAATTCTAGATTTCACTGATAATTATTAGCTTATCTCATATATTAAAGCTGGGTAGTTTAACTATTATACTAATGATTTGAATCTTATCACACATATCTTGAACAATATTTTGTCCCAAAATATTATAATGTCTAACTTAATCCCAATATGTTTTATTTTTGCACATATTCCCTATAAAGAGCCTTATACATTGGTAGCTTGATTCTAGAATTGAAACTTCTATTATATGGTATCCCAACCATGTGAAGTTTATTATCCTAGCCTCCATTAAAATCCACTAAATAGGATATTATCATATCATTAAGGGTTTGAATGGTTTTTTTGAATTGACTTTCTGTATAAGGATAATATGTAGTGATTAATATCAACTCCATTTTAAATTCCTGACAACTTATTATCTTAACAATCATGGAAATAATTACAATAAAATTATATATAATATATAATTATTCTCCATTTATAATTACCACTTTTTTATGTATATAAAATAAATTTGATACAGTGAGAAATATTCTTAATTAAGGATGAAATAAACTTATTTTGTTAGCTAATCAATAATAAATCAAATTTAATTATGACATTTATTTGTTTTGGTAAGTCCTATAACAAAATCCTTGTGATTTTATGAAATATCACAAAATTATAAAAGAATAATATGATTGATAGCCAATAAGATATTCAACATTGATGTTAAACGAACCCCAAAATATTATTATTTAAATATGACCGTGAAAACAAATTCGTTGGATTAATGGGTATGAATATAAATAACTAAATTATGAAATAATTTCAAATTACCTACTCAATATAAATTTATTTATTTATTATAAGGAAATAATTTCTTAATTTTTATTGAAGATATTTTATTCTTCAAAAACTTATTTTTTAAAATGGCATATTATTACTTTATGTGAGTGAATATTATAATTAACATTTGTAACTTTTACAAAATTTATTTTCAAAAAATTATATCATTTTTCAAATCATCGTATAAAAATTATCTTTAAGTGAATTTTTGATAATTTTAGGATAACTTGATTTTTTAGTGAATAGTGAAAAATATTTATTTTTATTGACAACATTATTTTCCTTTAAAGTTTTTATAAATAAAGATTCTATTTTGAATTAGTTTTAAAGTTTAATTAGTTCCTTTTTATTAAAAATAATAAAATTATTTTTTTAAAAATGAAATTCATACTTGAATTCAGTATAAAAATATTCTATACTTAAAATATGTGTTTTTATAAAAACTTATTTCATCCACTTGTTCCCCTGGTTTAATTTTAAATTGAATACTAAATATCATATTTCTTAATATTTTAAAAAAATAAGATTTTTAATTAGTGGTTCCAAATTTTTTAAGTATTTCTTTTTTTTTGTTAATCTTAATAGTAAACACAATTATATTTGTTACTATGGTAAAGGTTAAATCAGGTATGTAAAGATACAAATAAAATGAAGAGGACTCAAAAATAAGGATAAAACATTGTTTATTTTTCTTTTATGAGTCCTTTTTCTCTATACTTATGAAATATTTTCTTATATGAAATTTTTTAATTTGGATGTGATTATTACCTTTATAATAGTTTATGTAAAGAAAAGTAAAAAAAAAATGAATCACTCTTTGTTTAATAACAATAACATTTTTAATATGGGGATACAAATAGTATATGTTTTTTTATAATCATTAAGTTTAAAAATAAAATATTTACGATCATCATGGTAATTTAATTTTAATTTTTATAAGAGAAATAATTACCTTAAATTGTTATTTAGTGCTAACAAATAAATTATTCAATTTACAAAAAAATAAAATAATATATATTAAAAATATTTAACGTTGTGTAATTTTAATTAATTAATGTATAATAAAATTCACAATATTACCATAATAGCTTTTAGGTTTATTAAATGATTTATTTGAATTTAATTTTTTTCATTATGTTATAAAATTCAATTTAAAATAATAGTTCTAATATTTTCATTATTGAAATTTTATGAAAATAATATTTTATTTAATGATATAAAATTTATAAAAATAATATATTCCAAAAAAGTATTAGTATTTGGTTTAAACTATCAACTATGTTCTATTTCTTGGACATTTTTATTTTTTTACTAACTATCATGACCCTGAAATAGTAAAAAACCCGGTTATCGCTATAAGCGTAAAAGGGTTAATAGGTGTTTAAAACCAAATGATAATGGTAAAAATATGATCCAAGAATGACCCAATTTTATTTCATCAGATTATTTCAAAACATACTCATCTTATATTATATTCAAGTTAATTTAGATCCATTTTAAAATCTCAGTTAGGTAATATAAAAATAATATTTTGATAAATTCCAAAAGTGCCCATCCACTCTAAAAAGGTCACAACATTTTCTCACTTACACAGACATTAAACTACATTCGGTTCATCAAATATATCCCCAATCCATTAAAAAAAATAAACTTGTTACAGAGGCCTTATTTTGTTAATATATAACTTTACAGGTCATAAGGTGTAATGACAAGGAGGTAGTCTAAAGAAGAGATGTAGTTCTTATCTGAGCATTTTTGTTTAATTTATTCATACTCGTACTTAAAATATTCTCCAAACATGATGTCATAACAACTTAACTATATTTTATATAATTTTATTTTATTATTTCAGTTACATGAGTTATATTCTTCTATTACACCCATCAAATGGGAATGCAATCCATTGTTCATGTGTACGGTTGAATACCACCTCACAGACTGATGCAATTAATTTTCTAACCCCACATATAATAGTTGGTTATAATGATAGAATAAATTTTTATATATTGTGTTAATAATATATTTTTTATTTTTAAAATATAATAAATAATTTTATTTCTTACCTTTCTATTCACTAAAAATGATAATGTCGGTTGTATGTACGTGTGGACCACCCACACCACGAAGCGATGTGATTTATCTTTCATCACAACATCTCATGGATGAAATATATATGTATATTTATAATTAATATGATATTTATTATATTATGATAAATATTTAATGATTAAATAATACTTACATTTTTCAATAATTATCATTCAAAATTGGAAGAGTGACTCAATCGTACGTTTGGACTTCCGTCTACATGATTGTAACATGGTTCATTTTAAATAAAAATATTTAATGGATGAATATAAATATATAATTGATTTATATAAATTATATTTATTTAATTATTAGTAGTAAAAATATGATTTAATAATGACCTCTTTTACCATAGTCACCATACGGAATCCATTTTGAAAATATGCACCGAAATTCATGAAAACACCCAGTTTGGACTTAACTGAGTATGTAATTAAATATGGCATAAAAATAAATGAAATAAATGATTTGAGGAGAATATATTAATAATATTAGTTATTCTAATGAAATAATATTATTGATATAATTTTATGATATATGTATTAAAGGGAATATATTGAAAGTACGAACTTTAGGTAAGGGTTGTTGTCTCGATTTTCTTTCATAGAGACATGTTATATTGTTATGCACCTAATTTCATTAATATGGTGTATATAATTCCATTTAATATATTCCAGGAATTGTAGTTTTAAATTTGAATTATTTTATCCAAGGGGATTTGACTTGAAATTTTCAGAGTGGTAAATGGGTTTCTTGGCACAGTTTCCTTTATTTATGTTATAACTCTTCTTCATTGACTTTTTTATACCATGATTATGTGTGAATTTATCTTTAAATTGTTTTATTTTTTACTAACACTTTTTCTTTTGGATTTTTATTTTTTACCCATAATCATTGATTTTTTAACTCCAAATTCAATGATATGATATTTATAAGGGTTATTCATCTCAAATTATATTTCTTTGAGACATATAGTATTGTAATGCACCTAAATTATATTATTAGGTGTTTATAATTCCCAATTGATGTTTTATCCCCTAAAATCTTCATTTTTATGATATGAAATGTTTCATTTTATGAAATTCTTTCATGGGTATTATTGTTTAAAGGTTAACGAAGTGGAAAAGGATTTATGTTAAAATCACCATTATTTTCTGAACTGTTTATGACCATGTTTCCTTTAATGGGAATCATATGATCATAATTTTTGAAAAAACATTATATTTCTGTACACTAGCTATAAATGTGGTTTACGTGTATAATTTCAATTTCCACCATTTTTATAAGGACCCGACCTTAAAAAAATACATAATATTGAATTAAATTAATAATTCACATTTAGGATCCTTTCAGGTTTAGAGTTTTGGATAATTAGGTCATAACTATTACATCACATCTAAAAAATTACAAAGTATACAATTCTACTCAGTTTCCTTTTTTATATAAAATCAAAACTCTTGAAAAAAAAGACTCATGTCTAGTTCTATGTTTTAGACAGCATGACTTTCCCTTGATCTCATCCTTTACCCTATTTATCTTTAAGTCTTGTGAAAAAAATTTAAAAACGTGGGATGATCATAAAAAGATCAATAAGGGTTATAAAAAAAGAAAGAAAACAATAGATCATCAATACATACATAACATAATCTCTTTAACACACCTCATGGAATTATAAAATTTGTGAAATATACATAGAAATCATAAATTATAACGGTTACTTGTGGCATACATAACATACTTACATTGTAGCTTTCACAGCTACATAGGGAGTTACATTTGGAATAATCATCACAGTATATTCCCTAAGTCTCTTAGGAGAATCATTCACGTTTACCTCTATCATGTTACCCAATTCATTGGAGAGCTATCTTGGTCTCACCCACCCTAGGTTTACCATGGAACCACCAATGTTTGTAAACAATGCCCAAGAACCATAACACATAAAACCCGTATAAAGGTAAGATAAAATTTCCACATTTCAATCACAATATATTATTTAAATATTTTTACATAACCAATACATTATCAAAACCATTTTCAATAGCAAAATTTATAAAATATTATATGGTAAATATTTTTCTTTTAAAAAAATTACAACTTATTAAGGAATCCCAAGATCAAATAATACTCACGACGGTGGAATGGTCATTGTCCCAGAGTACGTTAAAAGAAACATTCTTTTTTACCATTTAGTAAAATTCTTAGTAGATAAAAGATTCATTTTTAATAAAAGTAAAAGTCAAAGGGGTTTGTACACTAAATAAATGATTTTTGTGTATAAAACAAAATATGCCTCAACGAAAAGAGATATACACGAAGTCCCTTACCTCATGTCTGACTTGACTCAATCGTTATTTAATCTTCTGAATAATAAACTAAAGTTACTTTATACTCTCTAAAGAACCTTTTTCATTTTTTTATTCCTTTTATATCAATTATTACCTTCTGATTACAATTAGTAAATTATTTGAGTTCATATCGGACATTTTATCAATGTTCGGAACTTGATTTAAAAATAAACTTTTTATAGTTATAAATTGACCTTGTTGTCAAGATTCCATTATCTATAGAATGATATTCATGAAATATATATCATATATATCATATATATCCAGTATATATACGTATTTATAATAGTACATAACATTTGGAGATACGAAATGAAATACACCGTTCCGGGAGACGGAAAGTCGTACGTACAGATGAACGCTACTTTCATTTATATTTCATATTTAATAGAATAAAAACAAAATTATAAATAGGTATATTATAATTCTAGTATAATATCATATATAATTGCATTAACTCCGTCCTTTATATGTTCCATGTATGGAATGAATGAGTCATATCACTTTGAGGGGCTGGTAGTCTGCACTTCCTCAAATGAAATTAACGTATTTACCCACTATGGAAACCATAAATGTATTCTATTAATGAAAAAAATAAAAATATAAACAATATAAATATAATATATATCACATATAAATACCGTTTCATATTAATGGCCACCATAAAAGGTGGTAGGAGAATATTGAACAATCATCGTTTCATGAGGCTGTAGTTCGGCGTCCACCAAAATAGTGTGCCCATTACCCATTAGATAGAGTTGAGTGTTAATTTAGTTCACATAATTATCATAAAAATAACCTAGTATATTTAGGATACTGTTTTTTTATAAAATAATGAAATAAAAAGAGTTTAGGTGGTTGGAGAAGTAAAATATAACAAAAGAACTTAGGAGAAGATGTTAGCTTTAAATCGGGTATCTACCTTTAGTTTGAACCAAAATATCTAATTTAATTGACTTATTCCTAAGAGAAGAATTCTAGGAGGAGGAGTGGGATGTAGGTATATTAATTGGGAAGAGGTTTTATGATCCAAGGGGCCTGATAAGTGTGTGGAAGGGGTTATAAGTGAGGTCTTTTAATAAGGGTGAGGAGGGGCTCTTTAGGAAAGTTTAAAAATAATATTTTATTATATAATGATTTTTAGTTTCTAAAGGTCATAAAACTTTTAAAGACAAATATAAGATGATGTGTGATAGAAATAAAATTATCCAATAAAAATTTTACAAGTCTTATATATTTTTTTAGACATTAAAATCTTATTTTTTTAAATCAATCATTAATGAGGTAATCATTGCATCATTATTGTGTCATTAATAATTTTATTTATTTGATGTCTAAAAAATATTAAAAAAATATCATGATGTAGGAAACTGTTTTATATTTAAAATTATATTTTATAGTCAAAGAGATAACTTATATAACCCCATGTAAAAATTGATTAACTAAAAGATATTTTTGTATGTTATTTTTGTCTTTACTTTAAATTAATTAATATAAAGTGTCATTATCACACCAAAGTGGCTCCACAGAGTCTCAAACCTGACACAAAGATTCCCATGGTCGGAAATATATCAACTAATAGGATTATTACATATATTAGGATAATTTAATATTATTATTATAATATTTTCTTACCCTTCTTTACCATATTTACTTTTTAACCACAGTAAATAAAATTTTTACTGAAGTAAATATTCATAATGTCTAAAAATAAAAGATACCTATTTACACAATTTTGAACTCCTAATTCTAAATATGGAATCCATTTTTAAAAAATCCAAAACACTAAAGTGGCAAGAAAATAATTTAAAATTAATTCCCGCTGTCAAAACAAAAAAGCGTGTTTTTAATAAAAAATAACTATCAAAATATTGACATTTATTTATGTCCAATTTCAAAGATAAATTACTTTAAATTACCAAAATTGGATTAAATGGTAAAATATAATCTAATTATACATTAAAAACAATAAAAATTATCATTTAACCATATAGATAAACTAGATTAAAAGGCAGTTTCGAATTAAAATACAATATTTTTCATTATTCATTAATAAAAGAATTTTATCAGAAATATACCAAAAATATACCCAAAGTAAATTTTTATGTCCCTATTCTAAATAAGAATTTTATTTTTACAAATAAGGAATATAAAATAAAACAAACATAGATTTATAGAAGGTTCTCTATCAAAAGGCGGTAAATTGGCCTTTTAATGAATATTAGAGTATTTATGCATAAAATCAGATTCTTTCATATTTTATTCCAGTAAAATTTAATGGATAAATGTAAAAAAATTTAAAAACATGCATATTTATATGTAGTTTGTTCATTCCATTTCTACCAATACAACGGCTAGACATTATCAACCATTTAAAATAATATTATATTATTATTTTTCAGTATAACCCACAGATCTGTGCAACGTAAGACTTCAAATAACTCTATTGTTGCATATCGGGTACGCCCTTGAACATAGAATCCCCTTTAAAGTAAAATTAATATTTAATTCAAAAATATTAAGAAATATGAAAATGTTATATTTTTTATTTACCTAGGATGTTACATCCTCCCCCCCCCTTTGGGAATTGTGTCCCTGTAATTCTATTCACCTATCAAATAAGTGGGGCTATTTATCCCTCATAGCATTTTAATATTCCAACATTTACTCTTAAACCATATGATTTTTTCACAAAACATTTACCTGATTAATTACCTTATTATACAACACTTTCTCTCTTTGGTCAAAGATCTGGACTGTTTGTTCCTCATAAGAGAGATTTTATTCCTACTAAACTACCTCGGGGTTCAAAATATGAGATGGATCTGGAATATACTTTCTCAACATTGAAACATGAAAAATATTGTTTACTTTGGATAAACCTGGAGTTAATGCTACTATGTATTCAACTGATCCAGCTTTCTCTAGAATATCATAATGTCTAACGAACCTCAGACTCAATGTTCCCTTCTTACCAAAATGAATCACAATTTTACATGGAGGAACATTGAGAAAGACATGATCACCGACCACAAAATATATATCCTTCTTCCAGTTATCCACAATAATTTTATGTATTCTCTAAGTTTTATTCATGTGCTTCTAAATCAACTAATCCTTTTCTGCGATCTCTTCTTCCATTTCTAGTCCCATCAACGTCCTTTCACCTACTTTATCATAAAAATCTGTAGTTCTACACCGCTTCTCATATAATTCCTCAAATGGACCCATCTATATACTAGAATGAAAACTGTGATTATAAGAAAATTAAACCAAAGAAATATTTTGATCCCAACTTCCCAGATGATCCATCGAGCAAGCACGTAACATATCGTCCAAGGCTTGAATTTTTCGTTCTAACTACCCATCTGATTGAGGATGAAAAGGTGTATAAAAATTTAATTCAGTACACAACGACTTCTAAAGGTCTTTCCAAATGTTATAAGTAAACCTGAGATCATGATCAGATACAATGGAGATGGGAACACCATGCAACATAGCTGTCTCTTTAACATACAACCGAGAAAGTTGATCTAGATAAGAAGAATCTATAATAAAAAGGATATGAGCAGATTTATTCAATCGATCAACAATAATCCAGATTGTGTTATTACCTAGAGATAACATTGTTAATCCCACACTGATGTCCATTGATATATTTTCCCATTTCTACTCTAGCACCAGTAAAGACTGAAGCATCCCATTTGGTAACTGCCACTATGCTTTAACCTGTTGATAATTCAAAGACTTCATAGTAAAATAAATAATATCTCTTTTCATTACATACCACCATTAATAATCTCGATGTTCATTGTACATCTTAGTAATTTTAGTATGAACTTAAAACAGAGAAATATGAGCTTCACATAATAACTCATTCTTCAACTATGAATCACAAGGCACACAAAATGTGACGACCCAAAAAATTATTAATGAAAATTCATATTGCTCTATTTAAATGTATTCTTATGGTTAGGTAAAATGTATGCACTTATTTGGTTCTATGTTTTATTTTTTTTAAATACCATTAATAATTGTTATCGTTGCTAATATAGTTTTTGAACAATGATCACATGATTAGTATAAATATTGGGCTTTAACAAAACTAATTAACTCTGACAAAGGAAGTAATGGCCTCATTTAGTAGACATTCTCCAAACGAAGACCATTTTTTAGAGATCATAAAAAAGGTGGCATCATTGGGATTCTCTCTTGACTAATCCAAATCTGATCATGAATACGTAAAGCTCGAGTGGAACAACCTACGATAGAAGTAGAAGTTGATAGAGATTACCACTCGAGCCATGTTATCTGAGCTGCACCAATAGTTTGTCACCATCGAACACCTTACCCTAAGGTCTTATGTGGGTGTTTTAATAGGTTATGTATCAAGACCCTAGTACTACGATTATTTACATTATTCTTGTATAGAGAATATACATTCTTTTTATTATTGTTACTTTGGAAATAGTTTTTAAAGTACAAATAGTATTTTTAGTCAATATTATACTAAGAAATATATTTTGATGAATTAATGGATTTTTGAATTAAAAAATATTTTACTAAAATATTTTTTTTATTTTTATTATTTTACTTTTTATTAAATATACATTATCGTAGAATATTATGAATGCAATTGTAATTTTTATTAAGGTTTGAAAGCTGTTTTTGTCAAAACCCATGAATTTTCTATAAATGTTGGGTTATATTTTAAAAGTAAAAATTAAAATATTTAAAAAATTATTTAGATAAAATGAATATTATTTTTGGAATCAGAACATCGAAATTATTCAATGGTGAATTTTTCATAATTTTTCGAGATAGTATAATTTTTGGGTAAAAATTAAATACTGTTTAAATATATAATGCATTTTATGACATCATAATGACCCAATATTGATGTAATATAATACTATAAATATTATTTTCGGCCCATATATGTTTAAAAATTAAAATAATGTGATTTGGGTTTGTTTGATTTATTTTACAAAGCTTTAGTGGACCCTTCAAGGGATATAAAACGTCTGTCTTTTTAAATTGTTTTTCTTGAGAGTGTGACTCACCTCCACATAATCAACCCTATTATTTTAAGGTTTTAGATGATTTCCCTTATAAAATATTATTTTCAACTCCCATTTGGATAAAATCATGAAAAAATCCATGGTCGGGTTTATGGTTTTGATTAGTTTAACATGAGGAGTCTCAAACCTAACTAATAAAGAATTCCCTCCCCTTTCCTATATAATCCCACCCAAGATCACACTTCCACTTCACTCGAAGCATTTTGAGTTTGAAAAAACCATTCCCTCCTATCTCTATAATCCTTCAAAGGTTCCCCAATCTCCCAATAATCCTCTCAAAATCCTCTCCCATGATTTTGGGATTCCACTTCCAAGTAAGAGATTTCATCCTTTCTCATTTTTTTCCCAATTTTCTTTAAGTTGTTATGCCCTTTTGGTTTCAATTAAAAATGTTGGGGTATGATTTTTAACTTTCCCCATACTACCCTCTTTATGTTTGGATGATGGGAGACACCTTTCTCTCTCATTAATGCCTCCCATGTACACCTGTTACCATGCCAAAATTCCGTGGGAGATTTCTTTCTCCTCTTTTACATCCATGTAATTATTTTGTATTATGCATATAAATTCCATTAAGTTTGTTGGGTAATGTATATATAAAACCCCCTTACTGTCCATTTTATGTAAATATTATGATACACCCATTTCTCTATCATAAAAAATTTTCATGAATCCTTATTTGACGTTGTTATGCTGCCGAAATTGCACTGTGTTTTTTCATGCCAAGATCAATGCATAGTGAATACCATACCCATGTCTCTATAAACGGTATTAACCTTTATGAAAATATACATATTTAAGTAACTTTATTTTATTTATTCCACATTAATTGATCGTGGAATAACTTATGAAGTTGATTGATTCGATGTTATATGATCCATGTGGCACACTTATGCATGAAATAAAATGTTTTAGAAGGGTGCACCCTGATAGCGCTCCAATGCATTAAGAAAGTAGAGTATTATCATACTTCGTGTTAAATGGGTGTTGAATCATTCTAATTCAAGTGTAATGAGGTTTTTCTTGTGCTTCATGTGAAATGAGGGTTTACTCATGCTCCATGTGCAATGGGCCTTGGATCATGTTAATTCCATGTTAAGTGTTGTTGCCACATTTCCACGTTATGATTATCATGCTTTATCAAGCCTTTATGTTCATGTTTCTCATGTGCTCCATTGATATGCCTATTGTTTAACATGTATTTTATTCCTCATGTTATTTCATTTTTATTCCCTTACTAGATTTTATATCTTACCTTTTTCTTATGCATGTCCTCAGGTTATCCCATGCAATGATAAGTATGTGGGAATGTAGTGGTAATGTAAATGAAGTTTTAAATAAATATGTCATATTTAATGTTTTAAGTTGTTATTTAATTATCCTAATCCCAAAATACACTATAAATCTTGATCATCCATGTTTAATCAAGTGAATTTTATGTAATAAATCATGTTTTAGTGTGTAATAAAGTGGAGGGTTGTCGTAGTTGGTATGAATGGATAGGTTTCGTTATTTTTGGGATTAGGATTAGAAAACCCTAGTTTAGCCTTAAAGAAAATAATATGTATAATAAAATCATCCCTATGTTTTGGTTGGTATTGAGTAATTGGTTTATCAAGGAAATACAACCCTTTCTGGATTTGAGCAGGTAGAGGCGGCTCGAGCACATATGTACCTAGGGGTTAAAACCCCAACAAGGAGTTTCAGGATTGACCTAGCATATCCTGGTATATAAAAAGGGGCCTTGTTGTACTCTTGGTTATGACACTCCCGGGGGATATGAATTGGTAAATTCACAAGCTTAGTATGGATCATTATTAATGGAATTCCCCTAAGAATATATGATAGAAAGTTGATCATGGATAACACAAACTGAAGCCTATGGATTCATAAGTTAAGGAAATAAAAGTTATTTATAAGTAATCAATTTTTTCCTTGGATTAAACTTTATGTGTTACCCCTAACTTTTCTTTTATTCCAGCCAATGTCTGGTAATAGGGGGACTCAGGCTAACAACCAATGTGAAGATCTATGTGATGATTGTGTTAATAAGATGTCCAATCCAATGGGAGCAGAAATCGCTAAATTTTTCACCATACTCTCCTTTTTTACTCAATATTTGAATGGAAACATGGGTCAAGAGGAACGTTCAACCCCCCTAATAAAGAAAAAGTCTCTATCGAAAGATTCATGAGACAAAGGCCTCATTCTTTTAATGGATCAACAGATCCTCGAATCACCAAACAATGGATTAACTCCATTGAAAATATATTCTCCATCCTTCAATGTTTCGAACAAGAGAAGGTTCTCCTGGATTTATATCGCATGGAGGGTGATGTTGATCAATGGTGGACATTGATAAAAAAATATGAAGCTTGAGGAGGAGATCGAGTCATTAGAATGGAATGATTTATGGAAGATTTTTTTCGATAAATATTGTTTATGCACCCTCCTTCTTAAGATGGAAAGTAACTTCTTTGATCTCAAGCAAAAAGAAGATGAATCCATCTGATCATATGAGGAAAACTTCACAGGGATCTCATGATATGCCTCTAGATTTGTCGTTAACCTTGAATGTATGGCTGAACGATTCTTTGGTGGGCTGAAACCCAGCCTATGGAAATCCTTGGTGATTCGAGACTTCGACAGCTTTGAGAAAATTGTCCGATATGCCATCAAGGTTGAAATGGATGTTGGAAAACCTCGGGGGTATCATGGCGATAAAAAGTGTAAGGTGTACATCAATTCTTGTGGTCTGATGGATAAATTCAATAGTGATAAGAAAATCCAGTACCCCACTTGCCAAATGTGTGGTAAGAAGCAGTCCATTAATTTTCTGAAGGGGAAGAGGAAATTCTTTAATTGTGGTAGAGAAGGGAACCTGGCTATTAACTATTGGAAAAAAACTTGAAACTGTGACAGAGGAGAGGAACTCTCCATTCATCTCTCAATGTTTTGTTCATTGATTCAACTACAAATAACCAGGGCACCTTTTAAATCAGTGCCCGAATCCAAGGGTTTTTGGAGGAAACCAAGAACCTCTAAGGTAGCAAGGGTGAGATTTTTTCATCCTACTACTAAAGTGAACCCCGAAAACGATGTGGTGAAAGGTACGCTAGTTATTCCTTCAAAAATATCAAACATAATTTTTTATTCAGGTTTTATGAATTCTTTTATATCTTGAATGTTTAGTAGAACAATTACAAAACCACCACAAATCATCTAATTAAAGATGTCAGCGAGTACGAAAAATGCGGCGATCATTGAATCCCATTAATATAACTCCTCCCCTATCATAATCGATGGACTGAACTTCTTATTGAACCTCATCATACTCCCTATGGTAGAATTTTATGCAATTATTACCATGTATTGGCTTCCTCTATATAGAACCAACATAAATTTTCTTAAGAGGGAAATCACTCTCCATATAAGGAATCGGCCCCTGATTCTATACAAGTGAAAGGAGGAAGATGGATCTTCTTTAGCATCATCATCTCAAGTGTGGATATTACTGCCCTATGAGCTCATGTATCTTTATTAGATGATTGATTCTAAGAAGGAAAGTATCCTTGAAGACATGCCTATTGTGAGAAAATTCTCTGAAGTGTTTCCCAAGGAATTGTCTGGTCTTCCTCCTGGAAGAGATGTAGAATTCTTAATTGACCTTATACTAGGGTAGTTTACAATATCAAAGACTATGTAAAGAATGGATGATGTGGATCTTGAGGAGCTGAAGAAACAATAATAGGAGAATCTGGATAAAGGATTTATAATCCCAAGTGATTCACCATGGGGTGCACCAATCCTCTTCGTCAAGAAGAAGGTTAATGCACCTTTGCATCGATTATCATGATCTTAACAAAATCATGATAAAGAACAAGTATCCTCTACCATGAATTGATGACATGTTTGATCAGCTTCATGGGGTAAAGTACTACTCCAAGGAGGATTTTCATTCAGGATATTATCAAGTAAGGGTGAAGCAGGAAGATATCCTCACGAAATATTTTCTTATAAGTTACGGGCACTATGAATTCAGAGTAATTCCTTTTAGTATCACTAATGCTCCAAAAATATTCATGGACTTGATGAATAGATTCCTTAGAGATTACCTTGAAAAATTTGTGGTATCCTTTATAGATTATATTCTAATATAATCCAAAACCAAGGAGGATTGTGAGGAGCATCTAAGAACTGTACTAGAGACCTTGCAGAAGGAGAAGATCTATTCAAAGTACAGTTAGTGTGAGTTATGGTTGAAGGAGGTATCATTCTAGGGCCATATCATCACAAGAAATGTGGTATCTGTGGATCCCTCCATGATAGATGCAATTGAGGGATGGTCGATGCCAATATCGGTAATGGATATTCATATCTTCTTAGGGTTATCTGGATATTATCGATGATTTGTGAGAAATTTCTCAAGATTTTCCAACCCTCTTACCAAGATAACACGAAAGGGAGTTATGTTTTCTTAGAGTGATGAATGATAATAAATCATTAAAGATTTGAAAAGGAGGCTTATCACTACGCCCGTTCCACATTACCCACTAGTGGAGAACTTTTTGTGGTATTCAGTTATGCTTAGAAGAAGGACACATGTCGTGTGTTGATGAAAAATTAAAAAGTCATTTCCTATGCTTCAAGGTAATTGAAATTTACTGAGAAGAATTATCCAACACATGATCTAGAGTTGGTCACGGTCATCTTTGTTTTAAAAATTATGTGGAAATATCTCTTTCGGGAGAAGTGTGAAATACATACGGACCACAAAAGCCTTAAGTATATATTCACACAGAAAGAGTTGAACATGCTCCAATGAAGATGGTAAGATCTTATCAAAGACTATGACTGCTCAATCCATTACTACCCTGGGAAAGTGAACAAGGTGGTGGATGCTCTAAGTATAAATGACCCAGTGATTCTATCATTGATGGGAATTGAAAAGGATCCAATCTTCTTAAATTTGATGAATATGGACATGGGAATCATAAAGAAGGGAATATCATTAATCCTTTCACAAATGATTGCTCAACTGTCCCTTTTGTAAAGGTTAAAGGATTATCAAAAGGATGATGTGGGAATTTAGAAAAAAGTAGAATCTATCATAAAAAGTAATTCCTCAGAGTTTAATGTTAATAAAGAAGTAATTGTGAGATTTGGGAAAAGGATATGTGTTCCATCAAGTCTGGAGATGAAGAAAGAACTTTTGGATGATGCATATAGTTCAAATTTCTCTATTCACCAAGGAAACACAAAGATGTATTAAGATCTCCAATAACATTATTGGTGGGATAATATAAATAAGGAGAACACTAAGTATACATCAATGTGTCAGGTGTGTCAGCAAGTGAATGTAGAGAGGAAGAAGTCTAAGGGGATGATGCAACCATTCCCCATACTAACATAGAAATGGGATAACATCACCATGGTATTTGTCATCGGACTTTTGAATACATCCAAAGGAAACAATGCAATTTGGGTTGTTTTGGATCGTCTTACAAAGTCTGCATACATCATTTCAATTCAGGAGGATTTATCATTGGATAAACTGACACAGATATATATCAGAGAAGTGGTAAGGCTACATGGAGTTCCACTATCAATTGTATCTGATCGAGATCCAAGATTCACCTCTATGTTTTGGAAGAGTCTTCAACATGCTCTGGATACTGAACTGAACATCAGTACGGCCTATCATCCTCAAACTTATCGTCAATCTCATCAAACTATTCATGCACTGGATGATATGTTAAGATCATGTTCAATAGAATTTAAAGGAGTTTGAGATCAACATCTTACTTTGGTTGAATTCTCCTATAATAATAGTTTCCACATGAGCATCTGAATGGAACCTTATGAATACTTGTATGGGAAAAGGTGCAGAACACTGGCATGTTGGGATGAAGTCGGTGAGCGTAAGCTACTAGGACCAGAAATGGTGGAAGAAATGGAGGATAAGGTGAAAACCATTAAATATTATATCAAGGTATCCCAGAGTCGACCGAAGAGTTATACGGATAACCATCGATGATACCGTGAGTTTAAAGATAGAGACATGGTATTCCTACACATATCTCCATGGAAGAAGGTCATAATGTTTGGATAGAAAGGGAAGTTAAGTCCTGGGTACATCAGCCCCTTCGAGATTCCTAATCGTGTCGAGGTTGTGGCCTATTGACTATCACTTCCACCTATCATGGCCAAATTATATGACGTCTTTCATGTAACCCTCTTAAAGAAGTATATATTACAACCATCACACGTACTCTCTTCAGAGGTAGTAGAGTTAGAGGATTATCTTTCTTAGGAGGAGCAAGCAATGAAGATCTTAGATCGTAGGGAAAAATTCCTACGGAATAAGACAAAACCCCTCATAAAGGTGTTGTGGAGAAACAATAAGTTTGATGAAGAGGCATTGGAATCAGAGGAAGTGATGAAGCATATTTACCCTCATCTTTTTAGTGTGGGAAAAGGAAATTTTTAGGGTGGAATTTCTTAAGGGGGGGGGATATTGTAATGACCAAAAAATTTATTAATGCAAATTCCTCTTGGTATATTTAAATGTATTCTTATGTTTATGTAAAATGTATGCACTTATTTGGTTCTATGTTTTATTTCTTCTTAATACAATTAATAATTGTGACCATTGCTAATATAGTCGTTGAACAATGATGACATGATTAATATAAATATAGAGCTTTCACAAATCCAATTTTCACAGATAAAAGAAGTGATGGCCTCATCCAGTATACTTTCTCTCTACGAAGCCCATTTGTCAGAGCTCAAAAAGGAGGTGGAGTCATTGGGATTCCCTCTTGACCAATCCCAAGCCGATCTTGAATATGTAAAGCTCAAGCGGAACTGCCTACGAGAGAAGTAGAATTTGAAAGAGATTACCACTCGAGCAATGTTATCTAAGCTTCCCCAAGAGTTTATCACCATCACGCCCCATACCCTAATGTCTTATGTGGTTTTTTTAAAAGGTTATGTAACAATACCCTATTACTACGATTATGTGCATTATTCTTATATAGACAATACACATTCTTTTTATTATTTTTACTTTGTAAATAGTTTTCAAACAACAAATAGTATTTTATTCAATATTCAACTAAGAAATATATTTTGATGAAATAATGGATTTTTTAATTAAATAATATTTCAATAAAATGTTATTATTATTATAAAATTACTTTTTATTAAATAAAAATTATCTAATAATTTTATGAATGCAATTGAAATTTTTATTAAAGTTTGAAAGTTGTTTTTTTCAAAACCCAGGAATTCTCAATAAATGTTAGTTTTTATTATAAAAGTCAAAATTCACACATTTATAAAATATTATAGATAAAATGTATATTATTTTTGGAATCAAGTTGTCAAAATTATCCAACGGTAAATTTTCCCTAATTTTCTGAGAAGGTCAAATTTTTGGGTAAAAATTAAATATCGTTTAGATATATAAAGTATTTTATGACATCATAATGACCCAATAGTGATGTAATAAAATACTATAAACATAATTTTCGGCCAATACACGTTTTACCATTAAAATAATGTGATTTTCAGTTTTCTGATTTATTTTACAAAGCTTTAGTGGACACTTTAAGGATTATAAAACATTTTGCCATTTTAAATTGTTTTCCTTTAGAGTGTGACTCACCTCTACATAAGCAACCCTATTATTTTAATATTTTCATCCATTTTCCTTATAAAATATTGTTTTACACTCCCCTTTGTAAAAATAACATGGGAAAAAACCATGTTTTGGTTTTTGGTTTTCATTAGTTTAATGTGAGGTATCCCAAAACTAAATAATAAAGAATTCTCTCTCCTTTCCTATATAAACCCACCCAAGCTCACACTTCCTCTTCACTCAAAGCCTTTTGATTTTGACCAAACCCTGCCATAAACTCTATATAATCCTCCCAAGGTTCCCTAATCTCCCAATAATCCTCTCTCAATCCTCTCCCAAGATTTTGGGATCGCACTTCCATGTAAAGGTTTTCTTCCTTTCTCAAGTTTTGTCCAATTTTCTTTAAGTTTTTATTCCGTTTTGTTTTTAATTGAAAATGATGGGGTATGATTTTGATCCTCACCCATTGTTACCTCTTTGTGTTTGGATTATGGTAGACCCCTTTCTCTCTCATTAATGCCTCCCATGTACACCTATTACCATATTGAAATTCTGTGTGGGATTTCTCTATCCTCTTTTACATCCATGTAATTATTTTGTATTATGCATCTAAATACCATTACATTTTTTGGGACACGTATCTGTATAACCCCTCACATTCCATTTCATGTAAATATTATGACAAAATCATTTCTCTTTCATCAACCATTTTCAGGAATCCTTATGTCACGCTGTTATGCTTCTGAAATTGCACCATGTTTTTTCAAGCCATGATCATTGTGTAGTGAATACCGAACTCATGTCTCTATCATTTGTATTCACCATTATGCATAAATAAATATTTAATGGTACTTTAATGTATTTTTTCCACGTTACTTATTTTTAGAATAACTTATGATGTTTATTGATTAAATGTTATATGATCCGCGTGGCACACTTATGTATGAAATGAAATGTTTAAGAAGGGTGTGCCCGGATCACAATCCAATGAATTGGGAAAAGTAAAGTATCATGATATGTCATGTGCAATGGGTGTTGACTCATCATAATACATGTGAAACAATTTTTTACTCATGCCTCATGTTCAATTAGTGTTTACTCATGCTCCATATGCAATGAGCCTTGGCTCATGCCAATTCCTTGTTAAGTGTTGTTGCCACATTTCTGTTATGATTATCATGCTTTATTATGTCTTTACATTAAAGTTTCTCTTTTTCTAAATTGATATGCCTTTTGTCTAACATTTATTTTATTCTTCATGTTATTCCATGTTTATTACCTTATTGGGCTTTATAGCTCACCCTTTTCTTATGCATGTCCTCTGGTTATCCCATGCAATGCTAAGTACGAGGGAATATAGTGTTCGTGTAAAGGAAGTTTTCAATAAAGATGTTGTTTTTCAGGTTTTAAGTTATTATGTAATAATCATAATCCCCAAAGACACTATAACTCTTGATCTTTATTGTTTTATCAAGTGAAGTTTATGAAATAAATCATGTTTTAGTGTGTAATAAAGAGCATTGTTTTCATACATAATCTTTTCCCAAACCTCAAAACACAATCATTATCAACGATAAAATCTAGAAACTTACCCTTCTGAACCAACTTTACCTTTTTTTGCAACTCACTTTCTTCCTTCTATAATTTCTTAATTATTTATAATAGAGATGATTTCACTGACACTTGAAACAAAATAAAGTAATTTCCTACACCAACAACTTCTATTCCAAATTTCAACAAATCAAAAACCAAAGTATCTCGTTACAAACGTATCATGGTTAATGAAGCATTACTTTTTTGTCTCATATCATCATCCACTTTATTTACTTTTCCCGGATGGTAATGGATCGTGCAATAATAATCCTTGATTAATTACAAATACACCCTCTATCTCATGTTTAATTATTTCTAAGTTAATATATACTTCAAACTTTTTTGGTTAGTGTATATTTCACATTTCACTCCATATAGATGATGCCTCCAAATTTTTAAAGAAAAAACAGCAGCAGCTAAATCCAAATCATGTGTAGGGTAATTTAACTCATGAGGTTTCAACAAACGTGAAGCATAAGAAATGAAATTATCATTCTACATTAGGAAACAACAAAGTCCTTTCAATGAAGCATCATTGTAGATAACAAACTCACTATTTATGGAAGGCAATGACAAAACTGGATCATTCATCAATCATCTTTTCAATTCTTGAAGAAAATCATAACATTCATTTTTCCAAATGAACTTGAAACCTTCTCGAGTTAACTTAGTCATTGGGTTAGATAACCACACAAAAGCTTCAACAAAAGTCCAGTAATAACCTGATAAACCCAGAAAACTATGAATCTCGGTTATATTTGTGGCACTTGGCCATTCTTCAACAACTTTTGTTTTGGTAGGATCAACAGTTTTTCCATTTTTTGAAATAATGTGACTAAGGAAAGAAATTTTTTGTAACCAAAACTCACACTTACTGAATTTACCATATAGTTTTTTTCTTTTAATGATTGCACTAAAACCCTTAAATGACTTTCATGATCCTATTTACTTTTAGAATAAATCTAAATTATCATTAATGAACACAAACAGAAACTTATCTAGGAAATCAAAGAAAATTCTATTCCTAAGATCCATGAATAAATCAGGTTCATTAGTTAACCCAAAAGGCATAACTACAAATTTATAATGGCCATATCTATTACAAAATGTGGTCTTCGAAATGTCTACTTCTTTTACATTCAAATGATGGTATCCCGACCTCAAATTAATCTCCAAAATATACTATGCTCCCTAGAGCTAATCAAAAAAATCATTGATATGAGGTAAAGGATAGTTGTTATTAATTGTGATGTTATTAAATGCTATATAATCAATGCAAAGTCTCATTGAACCATATTTATTTTTTAAAAACAAGATAGGAGAACCCCATGGTGATGTGATAGGTTGAATGAAACCTTTATCTAATAGATACTATAATTGCTTCTTTAACTCAAAAAGTTATATTTGAGCCATTCGATAACAGTATTTTGAAATTGGATTAGCATCAGGAACTAAGTCAACAGTAAATTCAAATTCTCGATTAGGTATTATACGAGGAAACTCATTAGGAAAAACATCAAGATACTCATTTACCATTAGCAAATCATTATTCTGAACAGTTCCTTTGTTTTTAACAATATGTGCAATGTAACATTCATTTCCATATTTTACTAGTTTCTCAGCTTCTTGATATGTAATCAAATGTAAGAGTTCATTTTTGTATTCAAACTTATAATATTTCTAAGAAAAACCTTTTTTGCTCTGCAGTCAATCTTAGCATGATAAACGGAAATCCAATCCATAAAAAAATAACATCAAACTCTACTAGAGTAAAAACAATAACATTTTCAAATATATTATTTCTGCACATAAGGACAAGAATGTTCTTATAATTTCTTTCTGTCTCAACATTTCCTCCATGTGTTTTACCATAAGTTCAGGATTCATATCTTGAGAGGTAATTCTCAATTTACTAGAAAACTTCTACGAAATGAATGAATGTGTAGACCATGAATCAAACAATACATTGGAAAATCTAAACAAACAAACAGTGTACCTGATACTACTTCATTTGATGGCCCAAAATCTGCTGAAGAAGTTGCAAAGGATTTCACAAACCCTTTCCGCTTGTAGTATATCTATTTTCCCTCGGTTGAGTTCTTTTTTGGACACCCATTTGCATAATGACCCATTTCATTTCACTTAAAACATTTTACTGACTGTAAATCAGATTTTGTCTTACCATTACCCTGGTCTTTTTCAGTGAAATTACGAGCCTTATGTCCCATTTTACCAAATCGGTAGCACTTACCAGAATTGAAAAGATATTCCCTAGTATGCTTTTTACAACAATTTTCACAAATTGTAAACTTAAGTTTCTTACCATCATATTTTTGAAGAGTTCTTCCCTTCTGTCTGCCACCTCATCCACTTATTTTATTGTTTTTCAAGGAACACCTTGTCACAGAAAATCTCTAATTCTACCATCTCTTCACAATGAACAAGTTTTTCATAACTTTTGAACTCACAAGAAGCTAAATCCCTTTAATAATTTTGATTTAATCTTGAGGAAAAACATTTTATTTTACAATCATGATCTCGTATGAAATTTGGTGCATACCTTTCTAGTCGAGTGAATTTTTCTTCATAAGAAACCACTGATTCATCATCCTACCTCAATTCCAGAAATTTTTTTTCCATCCTAATATGAACCACCTTAGGAAGACATTTCTCAAGAAACATACCTTTGAATTCGTCCCAATCAAGAGCATCAATCTCCTCACTATCCCTGATATTTTTCACCATCGACCACCACTTATCATCTTCACCTTCAAAATAGTAAATAGTGAGACTCGTCTTTTAATGTTATGAACACCCCATGACTTCAAAAATCTTATCCAGTGATTTAATCCACCCTCTAGCTAGAACATGGTCAGATGATCCTCTGAATGATGGGGGATGATGCCTAATGAAATGCTCTACTATTGACATGTTCCTCTCTAGAAGATCTAGATAATATCGTGCATGGATACGCCCACCATTTGTAGCCTGGTTCAATTATTCCATCACTGCAAAAACCTGCTCAGTTCCGATTCTGACCATCTCAAGTTACTGATTTGGAAGGTTGACTTCATTCTCATGTAGTCCCATCATAGCTGCCCTATTTCCTCTATTCAAAACCATTCTGAACCCAGAAATATCTTAGTTAAAGCAACATGGTAATCTGTAAATGCTATATCATTTCAATCATAACTTATACTAAAAATAATTTAGGGATATTACTTTAACAATATCATAACTCCTAAAGTTGTCTAAAATGACCATTGATACCAATAATAAGGACTCGGCCTTAAAACAATACATAATCTTTAATTAAATTAATAATTTACATTGAGGATCTCTTCAGGTTCATAGTTTTAGAGAATTAGTCCATAACTATTACATTACATATTAAAAATTACTATGTAGACAATTATACTCAGTTTCCACTATAATCATAAAGTAAAAAAACTCATGAAAAAAACCTCATGTCTAGTTCCATTTTTTAGACAGCAAGACTTTCCCTTGATCCCATCCTTGACCCTTTTCATCTTTAAGTCCTATAAAAAACATTTCAATAACTTTGGATGAGCATAAAAAGCCTAGAAAGAGTTGTAAAACAAAGAAAGAAAACATTAGATCATCAATACATACTTCACATAACCTCCTTAACAAACCTCATTAAATCATAATATTTATTAAATATACACAGGAATCATAAATCATAAAGGTAACTTGTGTCATACATAACATACTTACGTTTTAGCTTTCACAGGTTCATAGGGAGTTATATTTCAAATACCCATCACAGTTTATTCCCTAAATCTTTTAGGAGAAGGATTCAAGTTTACCTCTGTCACGTTACCCTATGAATTGGAGAGATATCTTAGGCTCACCCACCCTAGGTTTATCATGGGACCACCCATATACGTATACAATTCCCAAAAATCATAACACATAAAACAAGTATGAAAGAAAGATAACATTCCCACATTTCAATCACAATATATTATTTAAATATATTTACATAACCAATCAATTAACAAAACCATTTTCAATACCAAAATATATAAAATATTATATGGTACATATTTTTCTTTTAAAATCATTACGGATCGTTAAGGAATCCCAAGATCAAATAATACTCGTGTCAGTGGAAAGGTCGTTGTCACTGAATTTGTGAAAAGAAACATTCTTTTTTGTAATTTAGAAATACACTTAGTAGATAAAAATATCTTTTTGAATAAATTTAAAATTCAAATGGATTTATACACCGTATAAAGTAATTTTGTCTATAAAAAAAATATGTCTCATTGAAAGGAGATTGAGATGAAGTCGCTTACCTCATATCAGACTTGACTCGATCATTCTTTAATCTCCTGAATAATAAAATAAAGTTAATTTATACTTTTTTGAGAACCTTTTTAAATTTTATTATTCCTTTTATATCAATTATTACCTTGTTATAACAATTAGTTAATTATTTGAGTTCATATCTAACATTTTGTCGATGTTCGGAACATTATTTAAAAATGAACTTGTTATAATTATAAATTGTCCTTGTGGTTGAAATTACAATATCTCCTGAATGATATTCATGATTTAGATATCATATATATCATATATATCCAATATATATATATATAGGTATTTATAATAGTACATAACATTTGGAGATAATAAAATTCAATGCACCATTCATGGAGAAGGTAAGTCGTACGTATGCATGAACACTACTTTCATTTATATTTCATATTTAAAGGAATAAATACATAATGATACATAGATATATTATAATTCCATTATCATATCATACATAATTTCATTAAATCCATCCTTTATACACTTCTATATATGGAATGAACGATTCATATCACTTTGTGGGGGCGGTTGTCCGCACTTCCTCAAATGAAATTATCATATTTACCCAATACGGAAACCTTAAAGGTATTATATAAATGAAAAATACAGAATAATAGAAACAATATAAATATAATATATATCACATATAAATACAGTTCCATCTTAATGTCTACCATAAGAGGGGTTGGAGAATATTGAACAATCATCGTTTCATGGGGCAGTAGTTCGCCGTCTATAGAAATAGTATATACATTACACATTAGATAGAGGTGTGTGAAAGTGTAGTTTGAGTACTTATCATAATAAAAACATAGTATACTTAGGATATTGGTATTGTTATAAAAAAATGAATAAAAATATTATAGGGGGTTGTAGAAGTAAAATAAAACAAAATAACTTAAGAGAAGATGTTGCCTTTAAATCGAGTATCTCCATTTAGTTTGAACCAAAAGGATTAATTGAATTGCCTTCTTCCTAGGGTAAGGCTTCAAAGAGAAGGATTGGGATGTAGGTAGTTTAATGGTGCAGAGTTTTGACAGGAAAATGGGCTTGAAAAGTGTGTTTAATGGGTTTTTTGTGAGGGATGTTTATAAGGGGGAGGAGGGGCTCTTTAGGAAAGTTATAAAATATTATTTTATTATATAATTATTTTCTGTTTCCAAAGGTCCAAAAATTAATTAATTAGAAGATAAGATGAATATTATTTGAAATAAAATCATCCAATAAGAATTGGGTAGGTTTTGTATATTTTTTTAATCTTTATAATCTCATTTATTTAAATCATTCATTAATGAGGTAAACACTGCATCATTGATGTGTTATAAATAATATTATTTATTTGATGTCAACAAATTATGAAAAAATATCATGATATAGGAAAAAAAATTTAATTTCAAATGAATATTTATAGTCGAAGAGGTAATATATATAACCCCGTGTAAAAATTTATTTACTAAAAGATATATGTTTATGTCATTTTTGTCTTTACTCTAAATTAATTAATATAAAGTTTCATTATCACTCCCAAGTGGCTCCTTGTGGTCCCAAAATCTTCACAAGGATTCCCATGGTCAGAAATGTATTAACCAATAGGATTAGGACACATTTTAAGGTATTTTTATATTATTATTATAATATTTGTTTACCCTTATTTACTAGATTTACCCTTTAACCATGGTAAATAAATTTTTTACTGAAGTAAATATTCATAATTTCTAAAAATAAAAGTTATATATTCAAACAATTTGGACCTCCTAATTCCAAATATGGAATCCATTTTTCCAAATTCAAAAATTAGAAGAGGTTGAAATCAATTTAAAAATAATTCCCGGTGTCAAATTAAAAAATGTGTTTTAATGAAATAATAAATATCAAAAGATTGACAGTTATTTATGTCCAATTTCAAAGTGAAATTACATCCAATGACCAAAATTGGATTAAATGGTAAAACTATAATCTAATTATACTTTAGAAACAGTTAAAAAGATAATCTAACCATATAATTAAATTATATTAAAAGGCAGTTTTGAATTAAAATACAGTATTTTTCGCTATTCCTTAATAAATGAATTTTATCCGAAAAATACCAAAAATATACCCAAAGTAAATTTTTATATCCTGATTCTAAAGAATAATTTTATTTTTTCAAATAGAACATATAAAATTGACCAAAACTAGATTTAAAGATGGTTCTCTATCAAAAGGTGGTAAATCGACCTTTTAATGAATATTAGAGTATTTATGCTTAAAATAAGATTTTTTCTTATTTTAATCCTATAAAATTTATTGGATAAATGTAAAAATACTTCAAAAACATGTATTTTAATAATTTTGTAAGTTCTGTCCATTCCATCCAATACAATGGCTATCCAATAACAACCTTTTAAAATGATATTATATTATTATGTTTTAGTATGACCCAATGTTGTTAGCAACGTAATATTTCAAAGAACCCTGTTGTTACGTATCGGGTACTCCAATGAACATAGAATCCCATTTAAAGTAAAATTAATATTTAATTCAAAAATATTAATAAATATGAAAATTTTATATTCTTTATTTACCAGGGACGTTACAATTTTTTTCAAATAAAACACAAGAAATTTGATTTTATGTGAATTTAATCCGGAATATTCCTTTAGATATTTAATATTTCCATCCATATACATTTTTTATAAAATGATTGAAAAAATTATTTTTTAAAAAAATATTTCTTAAATGAGTTTCACATGTTCATTGACCTTAATTTAATTTTTTTTAAGTCCTAATTTCATTACATTTTCCAAATTGGTCACTTTAGACTCCTTTTAAAAATGTTTGAAAAAGATTTTTATTTCTAAAACTTACATCATGAATGGAATTTAAAACCATTATAAACATTATATTTATTTAAATATACCTTATAAATTTCAATGGTTATTTTAAACTAAAATTATTTTCACATTAGTTTTTGATCTTTTATTTTTCAGGATAAATTGTTAAATTAAGAAGTATATTTTCATTAAGAACTATTTTAATGATCTTTTAATGGTACTTAATTTCATCAATTTCAAAACAACTTGTAGCTATTTATGACCCATTTGGGATATTTTGTATTGATACCCTAATAATTAATTATCAGGATGGCTTATTATTGTTTCAAATATATTTTCATGGAAGCCGATTCTTTTTCATGGTTTAATCATTTTATGAATAGATTAATGGATTTTTCCTGGAGCTTTATGAAAAAATTAATTACTTATAAACCTTTTAATTATTATTATTATTCTTTTCAATTTTTTATGATGAACTATAGTTTGTTTATAAATCAAGGGAGGGTGAGCCTGTTATTACTTTCCAATGAATTGGGTAACGGGATAGAGTTAACCAATTATGTTTATCCAAAGAGATTATGTGAATACACTATGATGGTAATTTAAAGTATACTAACGATGGTTCTTTAAAGTGTAACTCTAAAAGTTACTCAGTGTATGACCAATAAGTTTTCTTTATATTTAGGAGTGATATGAAAATGATGACTCAATAAAAATATATGATTTAATTATGATTTATATGTGTTTTTATGAAAATATAATGATTTCTCAGTGTATGATAATAAGATTATATTTAAATAAAATCATTTTATACTTCTTATGGGTGAAAAACTATAGGTTTTTAATGATTCATTTATTCATTATTTACATCACATGGCTCATAATTATTTACTCTAATGATGTTTTCCTCTATGAAATATTTATTTCATTCTTTATGATGTATGATCCAAGTCTTGATGGGTATGAATTCCCTTACGTTATCCTCATACAGTTTGATTATATTATTATACCTTCATTCAAATATTATTCTCATGGATGACATTCGTTTATTAATTTTTATATTTAATCTTTCTATGAATTTAATATCACCATTATTATGTTTCCAATTTCCCCAGGTTATAAATAATTATATTAAACATTATTATTCTTGATTGAATTCATATGCAAATAAATTTCTGACATATTTTGAAGACATAATGTGGAATATGAAAGTGTGAATATAGTGGAAAAGATACTCTCTAAAAGTTATGGGTATAGTTTATCTATGGTTTTTCCCTAATTTTCTAAGACTCAAAACCTAAGTGGTCTTTTTCTCTATAAGTGATTGAAAATTTCCTTTTTATATTTTCATGTTTGGATGGAAAAAATTGGGTCACATTTATTGGTATCCAATCTAAATATTTATTTTTTATTTTTTAAGCTCTAAATCTAAGAGTGTGAGTTCAGAGCAGTTATATTAGAACTGCATAATTAGAAAACCCTATGATGAATTATTTGGATTCATTAATTACTATATAATTTGTACACCATAAATTTATTTGGAGTTGGAATAAATTGATAATAAATAATACAAACTAAGTGAGGAATTCGATAAAACATTAGAATATGAAAAACTCTTCATGATTTCTTCATTTTTGTGGTAAAACATTGCGATCTAATCATATAATATAATTTGTTAGTTTTATAATAATTTTGTTTTGTTTTTTAGGAATAACATGATGAGGATTGAAATCAATTTGGATATTCTGAAAATTTATTTTTTGGATCCAATGCATAAATCTCAATCAATCCTACCACTCATGATGTGTATTTTGAATTTATAATTCACTAAATTCAATATTTTTCATATACAAGTTGAATTGTTTGTTGTAGTTTATATTTTTATTAGAATTTTTATTGATATGATGATCCAAAAATTTAGGCTAAATCATCATATGATGTCAGAGAATAAACAAAAGAAGCCTAATGATTTTTGAAAATGGAAAAATATTAATGTATAAATAAAAATATTTAACTATAAAAAAAATTCAAAACAATTTACTCATTTTAGTCAATGTTTATAATGTTTCAAAAGTAATACAATGGAAATAATATAGGATAAATCTTTTGGAAATTTATAAAATATACTATATAAAATCAAAATACCATCACCCCTAATAATTTAATTTTTGAATATTATTACCATTTAATTAAGAAATATTAATCATTTACTTGTCTATATTTTCTCAATACTTACATGATTTACATCAATCTATGTACTCAATAGAGGAATCAAAATTGTTTATAGATGTGTTGTTAGATTACCTTGTGTCAAAATGTTTGCAGATATAAAACTTAGGTGATTACCTACTATGTTTGTCAAAGGTATGGGATATGACCTTTGAGATGCATTTATTATGGGAAGCATTAATATCATAATTACTAAATATTATTTTTTTCTATATCTCAAGAATAAGTATAATGGAGAAAATAAATTTGTTTAGAAACAAATGAGAATAATACAAGAATTAAAAATATATATAGACATCATGAAGAGGATACTTCATACTACTTATTCATTTAATGTTTACAAAAAAATTTCTAATTTCATTAGTTAATTTCCCTACCATTTCTATCTGATATTATTTATTTGGCTTTCTCATCTTTTGATCTACTTTTTTTATTTTTATCAATTTCTTATCTACTAAATATGTGTGTTTTCAAATTAAAAATACATTTTCGATCAAAATGTGTTTACCTCTCTAGAAACTAAGAAAAAACTGAATATTATCTTAATGCATTAGGACAGTAATCCTTAAGTATATTTTGACATGTAGGAATCAATATCATGTTAATATGGTGCATGTTGTGACAAGTATAAATTGATGTGTGTGTTATTAATAGAGAAGTTTAATTTTAATTTATAACATATATCACATAGGTAAAACCATGAAATTAGGCACTGGTTGTTTTAAAAAATAATTACAGTGATAAAGAAATTCTTTGTGATGTTTAGGGATCCACTACCTGTTAATTTAAAAAACTCATGTGGTTTTTATGACTCTATATATGATTTATCAATATAAAAGTGTCATTTTAATTTAAAATTCACATGACATAGAATATAATGATAAAATTAACTCAAATTATTTTCAATCATTTTTAATATTATCAATAATTCATTTTTCTTGTATAGGAATTGATCGCATGCCAATATAGAACATGATGTGGTTGGTATGACTCAAAGTGTGTGAATTTAGTATAATTTTTTTAAACACATCAAATATCTAAAAATGAGAAAATAGTCTTGTGTTATTTTAAAAAACTAGGAAATTGATCCATCATTCATTTAGGAAAAGTAGGAATCTACCATACATCAATATAATACCCAGTGTGGTAGGTATGACTCAAAATTCTTTTTTCATTATAAATGATTAATTTCAGCTTAAAATGCACTTCACAAACCAAGACCAAGAAAAAGCCACATATTATTTTCAAACATTAATAAAATAATCCATAATTCATTTTGGATGTGTATCAATTTATTGCACAAAAATATGACACATGATGTGGTTGGAATGACTCAAAGTGCATGTTGTCAATATAAAAGTGCCATTTTACATTAAAACGAATGTCATATCACTAAGACTAAGAGACAAGTCTTACATTGTTTTCAAATTTTAGGAATTTTATATAAAATTCATTTTTGATGTGTAGTAATTGGTTGCACTCCAATATAAAAAACAACATTGTCGATATAAATAGAAGTGTGAGTTTTTAATGCAAAAGTTCCATTTTATTTTAGAACCTACATCACATTTCTGAAACCCTTCAATTGAGCTTATATTGTTTTTAAAACCATAGGAAATGATCTGAAATTAATTTTTGACATTTTTTAATGGGCCACATGCCAATTTGAAACATAATGTGGTCTTTCTGGCTTGAAATGTGTTTCTCTATTATAAAAGTGTCATTCTACTTAAAAATGCATTTCACATCACCAAAATAGAGAAAACAAGAACATATTGTCTTCAATTATTAGCAAAATGATCCAAAATTCATTTCTTATGCATACTAATAGTTCAAAAATCAATATTTATCATGATAAAGTCTGTATTACGTGAAGTTAGTGTTTTCAATACAAAAGTGTAATTTTAGGTAAAAACATTCATCAAATAACCAAAAATAAGAAAACAAGATTATATTTCATTCAAAAATTAGTAAAATGGTCCATAATTATATTTTGATTTATATGAATTAACTGCACTTCCATTTAAGACCTAATGTGGTCAGTATGACTCTATGTATGTGTTTTAAATATAAAATTAAATTTTAGTTTAAAACATTTTTCACAGAGAAAAAAATATATCAAGTGATCTCATATTGTTTTCAAATATTATAAAATCGAATTATAATTAATATTACATTTCTAGGAATTGATAGCAATCTAATCTGACACATGTTGTGGTTGGTGTAACTCAAAGTACATGTTATCAAAATAAAAGTGTCATTTTATTTTACAAAGAATTGCATAGAAAAATCAATAAAACTAGCTCGAATAGTTTTAAAAATTTATGAAATATTATTCATAATAAATTTTGACAGCTAGTGATGGAACACATGTCAATCTAACACCCCAACATGGTAGGTGTGACTCAAAAAATCATTTTTCAAAATAAAAGTGTCATTTTAGTTTAAAATTAATTCCATGTCACCAAAACCTAGAAAATGAAGTCGAATTAATTTAAAACATTTGAAAAAATAGTCCATAATTGATTTTTAATTTTTACAAAAATTTACATCACATAAATCTAACACATGATGTTTTTGGTAAGACTTGATGTTTATTTTTTCAATACTAAAGTGTCATTTCAGTTTAAAACATCCATCAAATATCCCAAAATTAGAAATAAATATCAAATTGTTTTCAAAATTTAGGACAAAAAATCATATTTCACTTATTATGTGTAAGAATAAACCACTAATGAATTGGATACTTAGTAAGACTGATTTGAGTCAAAGTGCATGTTTTCAATATAAATGTGTCATTTTAGTTGAAAATGTTAATCACTATCCAAAAACCAAGAAAATTGAGTTTGATTGTTTTCAAATGTTGGAAAAAATCATTAATTCGTTTTTAACTTGTAGAAATTCACTACACATTAATCTTACACATAATGTGGATGGTATGACTTAAAGTGTATGTTTTAAATATAAAAGTGTTATTTTTGTTTAAAATGCATCAAATAGGAAAAATCTGGAAAACAAACCTACATTGTTTTAAAATTTTATAAAAAGATACATAATTCATTTTTGAAGTATTGTATCTTCCCACACCTCAATATAACACCTAATGTGGTTAGTATTACTTGAAATGTATGTTTTCAAAATAAAAAATTGTTTTTGTTTAAAACACATGTCACATCACCAAAACAGAGAAAAAAATATTTGGTTGTTTTAAAACATTTAGAAAATGATCCATAATTCATTTTTTCATGTATTAATGGATATCGCATCAATCACACACAGGATGTGGTTGGAATGACTCGAAGTGTCTATTTCCAAAACAGTAGTGTAATTATAGATGAATACATGCATCACAAAGATAAAACCAATAAAACATAACAAATTTTTTTTAAAAAATTAGTAAAATGGTCCATAATTTTATTTTGAAATGTAGTTATTGACCACACCTCAGTCTGATACATCGTATTGCTGAAATGAATCAATGTTAATGTTTTCAATATAATGTTTTCATTTTTTCTAAAAACATATAATGTGTAGGAATTTATGGAACATCAATTCAAAAACATATGTGTTCGGTGTGACTATAAGTGTATGGTTTTCAATATAAAAGTGTTATTTTATTTTAAAACACTCATCATTATACCAAATTGAGAAAACAATCTCATATTTCTTTTCAACATTACAAAACCTATCCATAATTCATTTTTTATGTTAAGAAATTTAACTCATGCTTATCAGACTCACGATGTTCTCGATATGACTCGACGTGCCTTTTTTAATATAAAAGTTTCATTTTTGATTAAAATGTACATCACATAGAAAAAATTGGGAATACAAGCTCATATTTGTCTCTCATCATGTTATCTGTTATTTATTAATTTATTTCCTAGTTATTTCCATCTAATACTTATTTAGTAAATTTTCACAGATAAAATTTGTAAAGAATAATAAGAAAAAGTGTGACAATTTAATTCTTGTTCTCAAAATAATATACTCTTGAATTGGATAACATAAATAGTCAGAGTTTTTTATTACTACATATGTGATAAAATTCAAGAGAATCTACTTTTAATAAGATAAAGAAATGGGGAGACGTGTAATAATCAGCCACATGAAAATTTGATACACTGTGTTCCTGGTATAACTCAAAGTATATGGTTTTTAGTTTAAAATTTAAAATTTTAGTTTTATTTATTTAATTATAGTATTAGTAAGAAAAGAATTATTTTTCAATACAACTACATTCTATTACCTGGGATGGGGTGATTTTTTCATTAAAAAATATATTGTCCATAGTTTGGGGTCCAAATACAAGTAATATTGTTGTTTTTGAATTTCTATGATAAATGTTACATTATAATTAAAATTTAAGAAAAAATGTTTTAAATGACTATATTATATTGTTTTTTTTCTTTTATATGTGTTTTATGTTATATTTAAATTAAATTATGTATTTTCTTCTTGTAATTTCCACAAATTTGTTCTACTGTAATGTAAGTAAATTTTAATATCCTGATATAATAGTATTACCCTATTTTAGTGCCTATAATAGAACTAATAATTTATCTCTTTATAAGTGCTAAAAACCTTTATAAATGTATCTATTATTAGATTTTAGATAGCACTGAAAAAGGACCACCTTTATCAATGCTATTTTTGGCATTAATAAAGGTATATTTTTCAGAACTAAGTACAATTGTTGATCAAGGGGGCCCTTTAGTGATGTAAAAAATAATGATAAAGGGGGCCTTTATCATCAATTTTTTATCACTAATAAAGGGCCCCATTATCCATGGTGTTATAGAATTAATAAAGACCTGTGTATTTTAAAGGTACTGTGATTATCATCACTTTCCCCCCCACAAATCCAGAATTTAGTTCAGTTAAATAACCCATGTGTAGTATTACCCCTGTTCAAGAGGATGTTTAATTCACCCTTTTTATGATTTGGTATTCAAACAAAGGTATTTTTATTACTCAAAAAAAGTTCAAATTTTAGGGATGAAATTTATTAAATATGAGGATAATGTAATAACCAGATAATTTAAATAAAATTCCATGATTGATAGTGTACAAGATACGTAGTATCGAGATTAAATGAACCCTTTAATATTATTATTTGAATATAATTTTGAAAACTTATTCTGGGTATTTTCATGTTTGAATATAATTATAAAAATTATTAAATAAATATAATTATCCTACTTAATATAAACATATTTTGAAATAATTAGGAAATAATCACTCATTTTTTAAAGCCATTTTATTCTCAAAAACAGATTTTCTTCAAAAATTATTTTTATTTATTTTTATGAGGGAATTTTATAATTACTTTTCTTTAACTTTTAGAAATGTATTTCATTAAACGTTTATCACATTTTAAATCATCATATGAAAATTTTCTTATGATTAAATTTTCATAATTCTCTAAAAAGATTGATTTTTGCATGAATAGTAAAAAATACAGATTTTTATAGAAAACTGTATTTTCCTTCAAAGAATTTATAAATTCAACATCAATATAGGATTAGTTTTAAAATTTAATTTATTTACATTTGTTTAAAATAATAAAAAAAATTGTTTTTTAATTAACATTAAACATTAATTTAGTAAAAAATCGTTTTTTAATAAAAATATAATTTTTTAAAAAAACCTCTTTTCACCACTTTTTACAAGTTTAATATTAAATTAAATCATTTCATTACATGTTTTGAATTTTGAAAAATCAATTCTATATTTTTAATTTGTTGTTAAATTTTTTTGAATGTTTCCCTTTTTATATTTGGTTATTATGAAGAGTCAATATATTAATTTTTATTACCATGATGAAGGGAAAATCGGGTCATTAATGTTAATAATAAAATGATAAGGACATCAAACAAACCCTAAAACCATCATTAATTTTATATCATGTGCCCATTTCATACATAATCATCCCATATTTAGTTATATGGACATTGTTTCATTGGGAACTGATTATTACCTTTATAATATTTTATAAAATGAAAAGTCGCAAATGAAACACTCTTATATTTAATAACAATAACATTTTTAACATGGGGTTAAAAAAGGTTATATTTTGTTATAAATATTAATTATAAATATAAAATTTTTATCTTCTTCATGATAATTTATTTTTTATTTTCAGAGGACAAATAATTACATTAAATGCTTATACTATGCTGGCGCATTAATTATTCAATTATTAGAAAAATAAAATAAATGACTATAGAAATATTAAAATTTGAATAATTTGAAAGAATTAGTGTGGGAAAAAAAATTTAAATATAAAAATAACACGATATTGATGTATTGAATGATTTTTTTTCGAATTTAGTTTGTTTTCTTGATGTAATAAAAGTGAATGTAAATGAGTAGTTCTAAAATTGACATTATTTATATTTTATAAAAATATTTTTAATTAAATGATATAAAATTACTAAATTAAATATCAATAGAAAAATAATATTTTATTGTTTGAAAATATAATACATGATCCATTTAATTTCCTTTAATCCATTTATAGTAAATATCATGGCCCTCAATGTGAAAAAAATCTTATTGTCGTGGTATTTGTGAAAAGGGTTGACTAGGGTTTAAAATAAAATGATAAGGGTAAAAATCTGAACCCAAAATGACCAAATTTTATTATATCATATTTTCTTCAATCATACTCATATTATCTAATAATTATACGAATTTTCACCCATTGGGACATCAAAATTATTTAATATTAATTTAATATTTTATGAAATTCTAAATGTTTTCCTCCCCTCTCTTATAAAAAGAATCCACATATTCTCATTTCATCAAACTTAAAACCCCATTTCGTTCATACAACATGTACCAAAAATACACTTGAAACATACATAAACACGTTCTACATGCCTTATTTTGTTAAAAATACTATCTTTAGAGGTCATAATGTGTAAATAAAAGGACTTTATCAAAAGAAGAGGTATTGTTCTTCACCAAGATTTTTTTGCTTCATTTTTTATTCCACCTCCCTATGATATTATCCAACAATTATGATATAATAAAATAAGTATGCTAAAAAACAATTATTTCATTATTTCAATTATATACCATATATCCTATCTTCAACCACCATCATATGGGAAAGTAATTTATCATTTTTGTATACAGCAGACCACCACCACCATGACTGATGTCTTTTATCTTCTATCCCCACATCCAAAAAATATTTAAAATGTGATACATAATTTTTATTTATGATATTAATTAAATATTTATAATTTTAAAATATAATATATCATTTTTTAAAATTTCAATTATTTCTAAAATGATAGCGGCATTCATGCCTATATGTGGACTATCAATTACATAAAGCGATATGATTCATTATTCATCACTACATCACATGGATTAAAAATATAATTATATTGAAAGAATTAATATTTTCTATGATATTATTATTATTATATTAAGTTAAATTAATACAATCCTATTTTCCATAACGATCATTGAAAAATGGAAATGTTACTCATGCGTTTATATTCCCTACAATCATCAGGATTGTAATGTAGTTCATTTTTCAGAGCCATATCCAATGGTTGTATTTAAAATTACAATTAATATAAAAAATTATTATTATAGAGTGATTATTATTTTGTAATGATCTAATAATGACCCATTAGACCACAGTTACCATTTTGAAGCCTTTATGAAAATATGGACCAAATTTGCTCCAAATACCTGATGTGGATTTAATAGAATATAAATTAAGATATGAATTAAAAAACATAAAATAAATGATTTAATTTTATAGATTAATCCTATAAAAGTTTATTAAGAAATAAATTAATTGATATAATTTTTTATACAACTATTAAGGGGAATACATACAAGGTCTAGACTCGATTTAAGGGATATTTTCTCTTTTTTCTTTCATTGATCCACAATTTATTATTATCCACCTAATTAATTTTATATATCATATATAGTGCCATTACTATTTTCATTTATTGAATATATCATATTTTATAGTATTTTAATTTTATGTATGACTTATTTTATCCTTGGTTATTTAAATTTAATTTTATCAAGTGGTAAATGGTTTTTTAACTCAATTTCCCTTCATTTGGTTACGACTATACTTAATTGAGAGTGTTATTCCATGATTTTGTTAAAAATGGTCTATAAAATGTTTTAATATGTATTTATACTTTGTTTGGATTTATATTTCTTACACATAATCAACGCATTGATTAATTATCAGTTTAATGAAATGATATTTATATGTCTTATTAATCTCAATTTCTTTTCATTTGAGACATATGTTGATATAATGAACCGAATATATTTTATGAGGTGTATATGTTTCCGCTGTTATATGTTATATCAAGATTTTTAATATGTTCATGTAACTTTATTTTCATTTTTTTATTTCATTGGGATTATGATTGAAAATGTTCTAAAGTGTAAAGTGTTTTATGTTAAAATATCCACTCGTTTTGGTGTTTTTTACAACCAAGGTTTATTTAAATGATATCATATGATCATATTTTCTTGAAATATATATCATTTTATACTCTAGTTATGAATGTTGTTTTCATGTTTATTTTATATTTCTTCAATTATTGATTATTTAAACCTCAATAAATCCATTTGCAAGAGACATCCATCTTCTATATTTTTTGATTTTTAATCTTTCAATTACATATCCATGTTTCATAAAATGTTATTTTATAAATGTAAATTATTTCCTAAATTAATTTCACGTTGTATTTGAAATTATTTTAAATGGATTTAAGGATGAAATTTATCAACATTTCTAAAATGGGTCACATTAGACTCCTTTTACAAAATGTTTGAAAAGAATGTTTATTTATAATGATTACAAAATTTATATATTTCTTCATCATTATTACTATTATATTCACTGAAGATTCTTTTATAATTTTCCATGGTTCTAATAAAAAATTTATTATTATAAAATATTTTGAAAAAATATAATTTTTAGAAGAGATATTGAAAGTTAAAAGTATATTTCCCTAAAGAACGATTTTAATGGTCCTTTAATGGTATTTACTTTTATCAATTTCAATAAACCATTATATTAATTAGGTGAAATGAGGGAAATTTTTATTGATACCATTATCATTATTCAATTGGATGAATAATTATAGTTTCCAGGAGATTTTCATGGAACTCCTTTTTTAATGATTTAAGCATCTTATGAAATAACTAATGAATGTTTCTAAGGGTTTCATGATGAAATAAAAAAATATATAATTTTTTATGTTATAGTTATTGGGTATTGTTTATGATTATAGGTTGTTTAATTAAAAACCATGGGAAGTTGAACCCATTATATCTCTATAATTAATTGGGTAAAGTAATGGAGTTAAAAAATTACTATTCTCCTAATAAATTATATAAATTTACTCTGGCGGTTATTCTAATTATAATTTTGATAGTTATTTCAAGTGTAAATATGATACTTACTCTATGTGTTACCATGAAGGTTACTCTATAGGTAATAGTGATATTAAAATGATCCCGAAAGAGAAAAATATGATTGATCGATTCTTTATACGTGATTTTATATAAATATTGTGATTCATAAACGTAAGCCGATGAGTATGTGTTTAAAGAATATTATTTCATTTTTATAATCGGTGAAAAGTTATGGGATTTTAATGATACCTTTAATCAATATTGATATCACATGGATTAGGATTATTTATTAAAATGACCCTTTCCATTGTTATATATTTATACCATGTTTCATGATTTATGATCTAGGTATTTATGGGTGTGAATTCCCCAATTTTATGATCAGGCACATTAAATATGTCATCATACCCTCATGCTTATCTTATTCTCACTAATAAAATTAAATTCATAAGGGTTATGTTTACCCTTACAGAGTATTTGGGATCACCCTTATTAAGTTTCATGTTTCATGAGGTTATAAAGAATTATGTTAAATGGCTTTAGTCTATAATGTTTTCATATGTAAAGTTTTTTTTAGAGATTTTGAAGAATTAACGTGGGATATGAGATATTGGGTATAGTGGGAAATAAACACTCATTAATTCATAGGAACATTTTATATAAGAGTGCATTATAATTTATAAAACTCTAAACCCATATGTTCTTTACTAATATAGGTGAAAAAGTATTTACTTTTGATGTTGTAAGGTTTGGATAAAAATATGGGTCACATTTATCAAAATCAAATCAATAAATTTAAATGTTAGGTTTTTAGCTATGAATCAAGGAGTGAGAGATAGGGGCTAGTATATTGTTTCCCATTTCAATGCAGGTATTGATAATAGTTACATCATCCCATTATACTTATGTTAATCCTCTTTAACCTTCTATCATAACAAGCATCAAGATATATACTCTACAATATTTCTCTTCATATTTTGTCACTAGAATTTATTATTGAAATATGTACACATCCTTATGCTCTCAGAATTTCTATGTAACAATTAACTATCTGAAATATTTAATAGATGCATCTCAAATTCTAGTTTTAATTGGATACATATTTTTTCACAAAACATTTAATTCCATAATTATCAATTCTTGACTCTAGAATATTCTATACCTTCTTCTATAGCTCAATATTACCAATCAATACCTCTTTAATATTTACATATATGGGTGGATGTGCATTCATTTAAAAAGTATAGGATTTATACCCTTATATTAAAATTACATGGAAAATACATTGAAAATACATTATTATTGGGTCTCTTTCAACATCATAATGGATCAAGTATCACAATCCTTCCACCCCAAAGCATCAACCACCTTGTTTTCATTCCCAGGATGGTAGTGTGTAAAAACTTGTAGTCTTCTATCACCTATATCCATCTTTTTTAGAACATGTTTTACTCCTTATTTGTGGATATATAATTTAATATCTTTTAATCAATAATTTTTCTCACAAACCATTAATTGAAATGAGAAATATGATACATTCATGTCATTCTTCATAAGGAAACAACCCAATACCTTATTTAATGTGTTACTATATATCACAAAACCTTTTCTTCTGCTGGGAAATGTGAGTGCTGGTTCATTGACTGACCTTATATTTACATTATTAAAATTTTATTCACATTTATATATCCTTAGGATGTAAAATACCTTTTTAGTTTACATGTTAAATGGATTAGATATTCTTCTAAAATTTCATAGAAAATTTGAATAATATTCAACTGGTCCAAGAAAACTAAAAATCTCTATTATAGTGTTTTTTCAGGTCCATTCATAAATCGCCTATTTATTTTAATGACCCAGATATACACTATAACTTATGATTAAATTACCCAGAATTATAATATATGTAGATCAAATTTTTACATGACTAATTTGGAATTAAGATTCTCCTTCATCAAGATCATTATAACCATCCTAAAATGATATTCAGACTCCTACATTATCTTATAATATATAAGAATGTCATTTAAAAATACTACCACAAATTTACCATGTTAATCTAGAAATACTATATTCATCATATCCATTAACATAGTAGGTGAATGTTTGAGTCTCGATGTCCTCAATATGAATTCATAGTGTCCAAATCCTATATAAAAGGTTGTTTGGGATATATCCTACCTTTTCAAATATAATTAACGATATTCATATCAACGATCACTATATAAGAAATATTGAGGCCCCTGTAATCAATTAAGAACGTCATTAATATGGGTAAGATGATATTTTTTATTTACTGTGATCATGTAATCATAAAAATTAATGAAAGGATGATTTTAGCTATATTGAGTCTTTAATGTCGGTATAACACAAGGGATGTGTTCTATTGAAACCTCAACCTCACGATCAAGAGAAATACCAATAAATTATTCTATAAACTCTTTGATATATCCCAGCACAATGGGAATATATTCAATATTATTATTTTCCTGAACCATTTGAGTTAAATTTCTTTCATTATTAGGTATAAATAACCATATAAGGGAATTAACATCCAAATTTAATTCAAAGTTATCCTTAAAAATATTGATGATCATAGAATGATTTGACATTTGAAATGTGGTTTCTTTATCAAAATAATTTTTATGTACTATATATGAAGTGATAAAATCTATGCCAAAAATCACATCAAATTTTACGAAATGGAAAATAATAATATTTTTAGGAATCTAATTCCCAAAAAAATTATCAAATTTGAGTTGTAGACATGGGATACAATTATCACACCATATGATGTTTTAACTAATAATGAAATATTCAACCACTATGGTGGTTGTTTTATTCCATTATAAATTATCCAAATATAATGGAGTGGTTAGAACCTGAATCAAATAATAGTTTTCCAATCCATTAGTGGATAATGAGTATACCATTAACAACATCAATATCATGACCAACCCAAAAATTGTGATGGAATATTTTTTCCCTTTCGTCCTAGGATTTTTGGTTTATTAACACTAAATTTTTATTATCCCTCAGTTTTGTGCACTTTTTTTATGAAATTACCACACTTTGTATAATGGAATAATTGGAGTGTGTGTGGTATATTTTACTGAGCTTTATCTCCATCTATTTTATTATTTATCTACTTTATATCTCATTGGTATTAATTTTCTTGATTGAATTCTCTTTCACAAAAGAACCATTTAAATATCACTTTGAGAAAACTTACTCTAGGATTTTCCATATATGTATGATGTGTAAGAACTTTTTTCGAAGAGTTTTAAAATTTATGCTTCCTAAAAACACTATTTGTTTTTTCTAAAACTATGAGAATAATAGGATTCTCTCATCACTATTTATTCTTTAATAGCACATTAAATAATTTCTTCTTAGCTAAAAAATTCCCATATTTCAATTTACATTCAAAAACTTGTTTTTAAGATTCTAATGAAGCTATTTATCTTTATATGGGTAAATGGTTAAACCTGAAGCATATAGGGAAATTCTTGTTGGTGATTCGATTCCTCATAGATTCTAATTGATTCATCCCCTTTTTATTTTAGCTCTAAGATTTAAATCTCAATTTTAGTGTGATAAGTTTAAGGATAAAATTTATCCATTTTAGTGTGATTTATTCCTCTTGCTAAATATATTTAATAATATTCCACAATTGAGCATCCTCGCCTTCTGAATGGAAAATGGCTAAAACAATATTGTCATACTATGATCATTGGATAATTTACCATATCTATTCTTCTTTAGAGTTCCATTTATAGATAATTAGATTACCCGCTAATGGATGGTATTCATTTTCATATATATTTATAAATAGAGAGTTAAACCATACTAAATGAGTTTGGGAGTTTGGAATGATTCGATTTATTATTCATAGCTAAAGAATGTTGGGTGAGCATAACTATAAAAAAATTTCACTCCTTCTCTAATGTATATTGGTTCCACATTAGGGTAATGATTTTAATATAAATCATAGTCTCTTTTAAATAAATTATTATTGGTTTAATTAAATAACTGAAAAAATTAGGGTGATTATAAGTAATAATAATCAGAGTATGAAATCACGTGATAAGATAAGTTAATCCAATTTGTTTTTAAATTATGACAATTTCATTTAACCCTAGGATACATGAGGTTCATCTTATATCACTTCTAGTTCATCATAGGTTGTTTTAGGTTCTATATTATTTTATTAATATCTTAAACCCTATAAATCATTAAAACACACTCTCATACAAAATATAATTTCCCAACCATCACATATATATGATCATTTTACATGAATAAAAATTTCATCTCATTATAATTGATGCCTAAAAAAGTAAATGCTCAGTGTAATTTTAGATTATATATATATAAATATTATTTTAATACTTTGTATCACCTATTATAAAAATTCTTCTCACACAATACACTTTTAAACATATTATACATCATTTTATTAATCATAAAATGGGGAATCGAATCATGAGAAACGATGAACTAAAATTCTCCACAAGAGTATAAATAATATATTTCAATCAAAGATAATAAGTATTCATAAAATCACTACATATATATAATAATATAATCTAGGTTCATATCTATAACATTATATAGTTATACACAATAAAACATATATCATAAATCATGTGTATTGGAATAATGATTTTTACATAACCCTTGTGTAATAGGAGTGTGAAAACACGAGTCAATAAACATGATCCATTAAAAAATTATATAATAATGTTTCATAACATAATAATATGGCAGAAAAAAATCATAAAAATAATAACATAAGTCATTTTTAACCACTGTTAGATTCAAATCATAATATATTGGGCTAATGACCTACCATAATATAGTAGAAATGAGTTAACCACACATGTCCCCTAACTTATTTGGATAGGTTCTAACAACTTATGTATCCAACAAATATCATGAGAAATAAAATTTTAATATATATTCATTAGAGGGATATATCAAGCTCTCTCATCACATAATGATAAACCATATATATGTGTGCCACAAGATCTTAGAAACATTTATAAAACCATCGTAACATATTTAACGATTCAATAAGAAATATGTTTCATGAAAATTTTAATAAGACATTATCATAATCCATCAAGACCAAATGGTGGACTCTATCATTTGATTATATCCTCATCGAATCATAAGAAATAATAAATTATTTTTCCATTGATGAAAAATATTTGATAAGATCTTTAGGAACATATATTGGAAAAATAAGAAAAATTATCCTTTAGAATTTGGTAACATTTATTTAAAAAGAAATATTATTTAAAAACATGTAAATTGAGAGTTTATTTTGGAAGAAAATAAAAACATGTAAAGTAAGCTTCATTAAGTAATATATATATATATAATGGTCAGAAAATGTGTATATGTGGAAATCATTAAAAATGAATATTATTATCACACTTTTATAAAGAGTCTATGTCATTAAAAATGGCTTATGTATAAAATGTAAAAAACATTCCATTAATACCATTGTAATGAAATTAAAATATCATAGAAATATAATTTAGGAAAACATTAAATTATTAGAATATATGTTTATAGTAAATAATAATGATTATAAGCATTGAGGACAAAGTTTCCTCACTGAAAAAAAGGGATAAGGTCGACTCTATATGAAAAAAACATTTCAGTTAAATTACAATCCAATGGAACGTGAAATGTTAAGAAAGAATGTGAACTAGAAAAGTAAAAAAGGGAGAATAAAATTAATTTTTTAAAAATAAAATGATATACAATTTCCCAAATATAAATTCAAATAAAGAAAATATATATTTCATGGAGAGATTGGAAAAGAATATATTAGATTTACTCCTAATCTCTGTGAAAGTGATTTAACTTATTATATAGTAAACATAATTATATTAATATCTTATTTTGTAACCATATTCACATACATAACATTTAATTATCATCTATTATAATTATTCATTACACATATATTAATTTTTTATCATTTATTTTCCACAGAAAAGATTAATATTTATTATTTTTTCACACAAGCTTCATAATGGAGATGTTTTTAAGATATCAAGTTTTTCCTCAAGCTATATATCTTCTAATTTTAATATAAATTATTGGTTTTGATGTCATGTGAATTCATAATGATTTCATGGGAGTTTCAGTGGTGTTTGGGGCTTGTTCAGAGCTCTAAGACTTGGTTTTCCAAAAAGGTAGTTGGGTCATTGGGCATGTAGAAACTCTACCACCCAATTTGTATGGTTTCTTCTAATCTTGTGGAAAATTTATGATAGAATAAGTGGAAACATGGTTTTCCCCAGCAATGAACCCTAAGATAAAAACCCATGAAATACACATGAAGATTTTAACAGAGTAGAAATTTATTTTTGGTGTATATATTTCTTTACTATGCTCTATGATCTTGAAAGGGGGTTCTTGGAAAGAGATGGGTGCATAGTTGGATCATGGTTTAGATAACCATGTAACTAAACCATGAAATCCTTATTTTAAAGGGGAAATGACCATTTTTTCACTTAAATATTTCAATACTTAGTCGTGTTTTAATTTTTCATTTCTCTTATAGATCATCTTCTCTTATTGAACCTTATTCGTGTCTAAATGAGTATTTAGTGTTGATTCTACATCTTATCATGTATTCAAGAGTTTTTTGTCTCGTTACATCTATGTCGGTGAGTTTTCTCTTTATTAGGATCCTTTGATCAATATTTTTCTATAAATGGAATTTTTTTGGGGAAATATAATATTCTTTATTTCCAGGTTATTCATCACACTACTGGAAATAAGATCTATACTAATGGTTTTGGGAAAACCTTTGGTATTGTTCACTTATAGGTCCCCTTTATACCAACGGTTAGGCCAAAACCATTGGTATTGGTCACTAATTTGGACATATACCAATGGTTTTGGATAAACTGTTGGTATAGAGGGGACTTATGCCAACAGTGTTGGCCAAAATGATGGTGTAGGTCCATAATAGAGACCTTATACCAATGGTTTGTCCAAAACCATTGGTATAGGTCCAAAAATCAAAGAATCTATACCAACAGTTCTCAAAACCGTTGGTATAGGTCTATACCAATGTTATTGAGAACTGTTGGTATAGTTACATTTATTTTTTATGGAATCTTCTTATAGAGGACATTAAATAAATCAAAATTTAAAATATTTATTATAATACGTATATATATTTATAAAATTATTTTTTAAAAAGTCAATTTAGGTTAGTTGTTAGGTCGTTCAATCTTAAACCGGAGATATTGGGATCAAAACCAACAGATTGAATCTTTCTTGTAATACATATACCAACATATTTATGGAATAGTTGGTATATATTTTTCATTTTACTTATACAAGCGGTTTAGAAAACCATTGGTATAGGTCTATACCAATGGTTTTTCCAAAAACGTTGGTATAGTCCTATCCCCATGGCTTACTAGCCAACGGTTCTCCAAACCATGGTATAGGATATACCAACAGTTTGGAGGCCTATACCAATGGTTTCAAACCGCTTGTATGGGTAGTTTTTCTAGTAGTTTCAGTTCTTTATTTTTATTCTCATCTTAACCAAATAAAAGGTTGATACTAGATGAGTGTTCTACCATGGGTATTTTTTATCAGGTCTATACCATTTTCCCAAAACTATAATGGTATTATAGCTTGTTTGTTTTGTGAAAAATGATGGACCTTCTAGGATTTTTCTCCTAAATTAATTGAAATTCCATGAATAAATTGATTGAATCTTGATATGTTGTCCAATTAGTACCATTATATGGTTGGTTGTTATAATACTCAACCTAGACCACCCATGAGGAGTGTTTACATTTCTTCCCTGTGAGTTACAACAACATTAGGTTTGTGTGTGTGTAATCTCTCCATCATAGAGTGAGCCTTAATGAATAAACTGAGATATTAGGATACGTTTAATGCCTCCTTTTCCGTGTGATTACATTTTACTAAATTTATTAAATGAATTAAATAGAAATGGTTAAATGAGTTCGATGAACTCATGTCTTGTGTGTGAATATGAAAGGGGATATTAAATGAATTTTGAATTAGGTTAAATAGTACTGGGCATAGTTAATGAATGACACTTTATTTTCCTTATGTGAACTTTTTGAATGTCATGGACATTACTACTCCATTGATTTGGAATTAATTTTTTTCATAGACATTACTACTCTATTGATTTATGATTTTATTAGATTACATGGAAATTTCACCTCTGTGGATCTAGATTACATGGGATGAATTAAATATTAATACTCATTGGATCCATCTATTGGGAGTGATATATCATTATACGATATAGTCCATTGAGGATGAATCATACATTTTTACCACTTTTATTAGGCCCAAATGTGTCTGACACATGATTACTCATCGTAGGCTGCATTGGATATTTTATCATCATTTACAGATGACCCTTATTTATGATTTCTTCTTTCTAGTGAACCTTGGTAGGATTGAAAGTGTTAAACATACATGAATAACGTATACATATTCATTTATATTATTGTAATATATTTTATATTACTTTAGCATTTATATACACAGTGTACATGTTTTAGACACCATTGGTGGTGGCCTGCTGAGTGCTTTCTAATACCATATTTAGGGAATTTTTCAATACATGAACAGACATCATGGATTAAATTTCAGACCTTGGAAGGCACCAAATTTTTGATTATTTATTGATTATGCCATGTATTAGGGGTTCATGTGACTGCTCTATGCTCTTGATGTTATGTAGAAATCATTTTTTTGGTCTTTATTAATGTTTTTACATTTTTTCACCAGAAGAATATTTCCATGTACTACAAGCCATTTTGTATAGAGTAATGAAAGACTCATCTTGTATATTCTATTCCCCTTGTATTTACATATTATTACTATTTTAAGGATTTTTAATTATTTTATTTATTTTATTTTATTTTCTTATGCTATTTATGGACATTATTACATTATTACGCTATAATATGACCATGATGGTATATTCATCCCACTGCACCACCATAGTCCCTCGTTTCTAGTTGGGTGTCTCTAGAATACAAGGATTTATTCTTGAGGTGATGTTACCCATCGGCTTGGGGCACTTTTTAGTAACTTATGGGTCGGGATGTTACAAATTTTTTATCGTAGCATAATCTATTTTCTTTTGTATTATCATTATGAAATATTCTATAGAAAATTAAAAATGCTTCCAAATTTTGTAATGAGTTTTGGCTGGGAGTAGCTAACCCATGTACATTAAAAAGACAAATTACCTGGGATGGGAGATATTGATCCATATTTTTCTAATTAAAATTTCCATGATTTCACCATTGGTTGACTCATAGGATATGAGACATTATTATTTCTATGATTGAGGAATTTAATTTTATTTATAGCCTAATATGTAAAATAAGAATCGATCATGCATCATTTTAAGATCATTGTGGTATTCATATGTCATGAATATGTCATGCCATATTAGATGCATTGATTCACTACATGACATTTATCATATATGGATTTTGTTATATAATTTTTATTGAATAAAATTTTATACAAGAGATTGAGAAACATAATTTGAACCTAATGTGATTTCCATAACCTAAATAAATTTTGAATGCATATTCTGAAGTTATTCCTTAATAGGTAAATTATGGAACATTTAGTCATGAAACATTGGTTTCATGGGCTAGAAAATGGTATGGTTATGATAAAATGGATGTCGCAATTCAAATGATATGGTTTATAGGCCCTTACAAATTTGAAATGGAATTCACATAATTCAATCATTTAAAGAGAATTTAAATATAAATATGTATTTAAATGGAATGGAATTTTCAAATGGAAAGTTTGTCGTTAAATGGATTTAAAATTGAAAGTTTTTGTCCATATATTGGGACTCATGTTGTGAAATAGTGAGCTTGACTCAGAACCGAATTTACAAGTGAGAAGTAATCTTGTGTTCTTTATGAATGTTAATATTACCTAGTCCTAGGTTAAGGACCATACATAGAGGTTTCTATTTTTTATAGGATGGATTATACCTATCCTATGTTTTTATCTATGATTTTGTTGTTATAAATTCTTGAATGAGGCCTGAACTTGGAATTAGTAGAGATGTTGGACCGTGACGGCCACCAGTCATACGTCGGGAGGGTGATGATGATCATGCTCCAGATATGGTTGGCCCTGGGCCACCACTTCAACCTTCAGTGGTATCTCTTAGTTCACAAAATATTTTCCATGATATTGATGATGATTCCCAATTCCAAGATAGTCTCTAGTGCATTATGCATACCATTTAGGGAGCCTTGTATCCTGCCTCATTATGGCAGAGATGACATGTGTGTTCTAGAAGCATCATCTAGCCACGTTTTTGGGGATAGTGGTCCACAAGCTATTGAGTTATGAATTTAGATTATCTTCAAAATTTTTGAGGAATTAGAGAATCCTCAAGATCAGAGATTCACGATCACAAAATATTTGATTCAAGCATCTTCCAATAATTATTGGGATGTTCTGAACTACACTAATTGTATATTGGAAATGGTTTGGGGGGATTTTAAATCCAACATTTATGACTACTTATTTTCTAATACACTATGAGATGAGTGGGACAATGAGTTTATATATCTAGGGAATGGTGTTATGACATTATAGAGTATTAAGAACGCATTAGAGAAATTTAGTGCTTCATACTTGTTTATCTTGATGTTGATCCATAATGGGTGAGACACTTCATGGAAGGACTCAAGAATATCATTTGATTCTAGGTGAACATTATTTGGTTGACTAATATTTCTATGATTGTCAATCATGAAGTAAATATTAAATGTAATTAAGGGATGGTGGATACCCTTAGTAGGGAAGTGAATCTTTTTGACCCTTTGGTTTAGGGATAGCTAGCAAGAAGAGATGTTTTGAGACATCTGATGAGGTGAATACGAGCCATGGTGTGAGTTCTAGAAGTTATATATTCAATTATAGGTCTGGTAGGTGACTGAATATGATGATCCTGGGTTATAGAGACCCCTTTCAAGCATTTATCTTAAAGAAGAATGGTTCATATATAGTGTTTTTGGAAGACCATTCCTATAGAAGTCAGTGAGATGGGATCTACTCTGACTCTATGTTTCGGAGTAGGATTCATTTCTCCACATCAAGATAGGATATAGAGTACTACTTTTTGTTCATGATAAGGGGGTGGTAATGGCTAGGGAAGCTAGACACCAGTTTCACATCAACAGTGGATTGGGGCCTCTTAGGCTAGTTAGTTGATTTTTTAGGGTCGCGGTTGAAGATATATATATTCGGTACAGCCTATACCATAAGTTTAGAGTTTCGGGATATCTATAGTTATATGTATTATCTCAGTATCCTCTAATCAAGTATCTCTCACTTTTGAAAAAGGTTAATCTCATTCACTCTTTTCTGTGCCTATTTTGTAAATCATTGGGATGGATTTTTATATTTGTGGTGGCATTATGACAATCAATACTCCATTTCAGTTCAAATAGAAGAGTGTACACTTGTGAAAATATCTGTCCCTTGAGATAGTTTGGTGTCCCATTTTATGTAATCTAATTATCCTCTATATGAAAGGGTTTAATTTCAGTTCTGGATATGGATTGTTTGGTTTATTAATATTCCCATGTCAATTTCTATCAACAGAGGGTATCAATCACATCACTACATGGTTGTAGGTATGTCTATAGGGGTGAGTGGGATATCCAGGTTGGTAGTGCTAGACTAGATAATTGTGGCCTGAATGGAGTGAAAACCTATATTTCATGTTTATATCAGATAAACAAGGAATCTGTATGATGGGATACACTTTAGTAGTAGATCATTTCACCAATGTCTTCCGAAATTATTTTTCTAGTTTACCTCTGAAGAAATGGGTGGAGATATATATTGAGCTGATTTCATATGATACAGAAGTATCTAATCCTTTTTATATGATGGATACTACTAAGTTGAAAGATATCTAGTGATGTATAAAGGACATAGAATCAAATGGTCTCATAGGACCCAGTCCTTATCTGTGTGGTTCGCCAGTCCTTTTCATAGAGGAGGTGGATAGAATCCTCAGGCTATCTATGGATTATTAGAAATTGAACTAGTTGACAGATATGAAATGATATCTTTTTCCTCATATAGATGATCCCTTTGACCATCTCCATGGATATCAGGTTTTCTAGAATTTTTTTTTGTGATCATGTTATCCAATATACAAGTTAAACCTATAGACATATGAATTATAGAATTCCATAGTAGGAATGGTCTATTTGAGAATTTGGTTAATCTTTTTGGTATCATGAACATGACAATTGTATTCCTGTACATGATGAATTAGATTGTAAACAAATTTTTTGACTCTTTATGGGTAGTTTTGTGGAGAAAATATTTTTGTACTATTATACTCAACATGATCGGTCCAAACACCTTGATATCATTGTGAATAAACTCATAGAGAATTTTTTTGTTTTCCAATCTCTCAAATGTTTTGTTCTGGATTGATAAAGTTCACTTTTTGGGTCACATAATATAATAGATATGAGTATCTATTGACCTATATAAGATGAGTGTGGAGGTTTAGTAAGAGAATCCCAAAAAGTTAATTGATATTAAGAGTTTCATGGGATTGGAAAATTATTATAGGGACTTTATACATGACTTTTCACTTCAGCCACACCTATTAAGGGTTTGACCAAGAAAGGTGTGATAATTTTATGGTATGATGTATGTTAAATTTCCTTTTGGAATCATAATGTTATGTTGACTCTAGTGTGGATAATGATTATTCCAAAGCATGGAAGAAGTTATGTGATTTAAAAAGATGCATCGGGTATTGGGATGAGAGTTTTCCTGATGTAGGGATATAGATTTAGGGTGTACGAGTCTCTACAGTTGAGACCACATAAGTGGAATTACCTGACATATGATCTCAAATTGGTATTCATGGTTAATTCCTTGTATTTTCTGATGAACTATCTTCTGGTAGAGGGTTTTTTGGTTTTGAAGGTCAAAAAAATCCTCTAATTCATATTTACATAGCATGAAATGAACCATTGGTATAGAAGGTGGTTTTAGTATCTCCATTAATTAAATTATGATACAGCCTATACACCTGTTAATGAAAATGATGTAGAAGATTCTTTAAGATAGAACTGTCTAACACAGGCAGTTTAGAACGATGGTAGTTAATTGACATTGAAGTTCTTATTCTCTGAGATACACTTTGAAGTGTTTGATAGTCTTCTCCATACATTTATCTCAACATTATTTGGGAATTATACTCTTCTGTATAGGGAGAGAATAAGAAATATGTCAAATTTAGAGGGCATTGTCATATGTGATAGTGTGGCAGGCAAGTACTCATCTCCTATTTGGACTATTGGTAGGGATGAATTTGAATTCATACATAGTCAGGTTTGGGTTCTATCATACATATTTGGGAATTTTATATGAGTGTTTAATGCCTAATCATGGGTAGTACATCCCAATATAACCAAGAGGTATCATGATTTACTTCTCTAGTGTTGGTGGTCAGATATCAAATGATAGGTGGCCAGGTTTTTCATGAGTTGTTCCAACGGTTATCAGGTGAAGTCAGAACAACATCAGCCAATAGGAATTTTACAGCAGTTACACAGTCCAAAGTGAATATGGGATGATGTTGCGATTGATTTTTTGAACTGGTTACCTAGGTAACCTCTAAGTAGTGATATTGTATGAGTTGGTATGGACATGCTCATAGATGTATACCTTTACATACCATTAAAGGTGACCTTCTAAGATAATGATCTTGGGAGAAATTATATCATTGAGATTTTGTGCCTTTATAGGGTTCCTTATACTATTCTATCAAATAAGTTTGAAATGTTTTCGTCTCTATTTTGGAAATTCATATAGGGTACATTGGGTACCCAGGAGATTTTGAGCATATAATACCACCCGAAGACTGTTGGTCATTCATAGAACACTATATAAAATATAAATGATATGCTTAAAGCATGTGTCTTAGATTTATGGGGATCTTTGGAAAGGAATATATTGTTGGTTGTGTCCGCCTTGAATAATTGAATTCATGAGAATATACAGATGGTACTTTAGTAGACATTGTATGGTAAGACAATATGATCACCTCTATTCTGGTTAGAGAAAGTAGAGGTAGCATAGCATGAACTACATCTCATGTAGGATACATTGGAGTAAGTCTAGGTGATCATAAAGAGTGTGGATACTAAAATACTATACCAAAATCATATATTTATCACTATTGATGACCCCTATAGTTTGAGTTCAGAGAATGGGTCTTTCAACATATCTCACTGAGGTAGGGGCACAGACTGATTCAGAGATATTGTAAGCTTTAACTATGATAATTCGGTCCATTCTAGATTACCGAGTTAATTGGGACAATCACCTATCATTTTAGTTACATCAGTTGTACCTTTCCATGTATGACATATTCCATGTATCTCAACTACTTCATTATCAATCTGATTCATTTCATAAGATTTACTTGTATGAGGTTGAGTTAGAGGTATATATATCTTTCCAGGAGAATCATATACATGTCATTGATGATAGTAAAAATTACCTTTGAGGTAGTCCAGTTCCTTTAGTTCAGGTGACGTGGAATCATAGTCATGTACAGTATGAGATTCAGGGGGCGAGGAAGATATATGTGCTAAGTGGACAAAACACTTTTCAAATGTGTTATCTCCTTTGGAAGAGAAAAGTAGGGATTAGTTCTTATAATAGGGGAGATTATATGATCTATCATTTTTTAGGAGTTATTGATCTTTTTATTTTAGTTTAATTCCTTTTTTATCTATTATGAATGAAAATTAAGGACACAGAAATTTAATGGGTGTCTGGAGCTTATTCAAAGATTCAATGATCAGTTTTTTGAAATAGTTGTTGGGCTGCATGGTTAGTAGAAACCATGCCGCCTAGTCGGCACAATTTCTCTTAACCATGTTTCTCATTTCAGAGAGAAAACCAGGGTGAACAGTTTTCCATAACTATATTCCCTATAACACAAGCCCACGTGGTCCACCAATAGTTTTTAATTGAGTAGTAATTCATTTTCAATGAACGATTTGTCTAGCCATGCTCAATGATAATGTGGGGTGGTTTCTTGGATAAAAAGGGCACTCAGTTGGCACATAGTCTATCCAACCATGAAGTCAAACCTTACGACCTAGATTTTAATGGGGAAAAGATAATTTTATCCGAAATCTTAAAATTTTTATACACATTTTCTTATTTCATTTCTCCATTGTATCTTATTCTATAATAGAGCCTTCTTCAAGTCTAACTTATTATTTTTTTTATAATTCTTTTTTCAATCTCATATTCAAAAGTTTTTCATATCATTATATTCATATTGGAAAGTTCTATAATCCGTATTATTTTTTCATAGTTATGTTTCCTATAAATGTTGCAATTTTTGTTAAATAAAAGTTTCCCTATTTTTATGATATTCATCCATTCTTCCTTTTTCTCTGGACCCAGACAGAATCAGGGGCTGATATTGGATGAGTGTTTTTTTACTGTCCTATGGTAGGTGGTCTATAACATTTCCTATAATTTCTAGTTGTTTTATTTATAGTTTTCATTGTTCCACACACCTTTCCCTTTAAGAATTGTACCTAAATTAATTTTAATTCCTTTAATAAATTGTAGTAACTATGATATTTGTCCAATATAGTACTATGATAGGGTTGGTGGTTGTCAACCTTAATCAAAACCACCCATGAGGTGTGTTTACATATCTTCCCCATGATTTACCACCCATTTGGGTGTGTGTGTGAGTTCAAAATCATAGTGAGAGACTTGGTGAATTAAATGAGATGTTATGAGAGGGTTAATTCCACCTTTTCCATGTGATTACATCTTATTAAATTGATACCATGGATTAAAATAAAATAGTGAAATGATTTGGATAAAATCATGGATTGTGTATGAATATTAAATGGGATATGAAACAAATTATAAAATGGGTAAAATTGTAAAGGGAATAATTAATGAATGGCTGTTAATTTTCCTTATATGAAAATGTTTATTTCTTTGTACATTAAGACTCCATAGATTTATTATTGCATTGAATGACATGGACTACTCCATGGATTCAAGGATATATTGGATTACGTTGACTTTTAGACTCCACGGATCTCAATTACATGGTATTACTTGTACATTTATACTCCTTGGATATGGTCATTGGGTTTGACATTATATTACATGGAATATGATGTTGAGGATTCCTTGGAAATTTCTACTCCTTAAATACATCCCAAGTGGTTATGACACATGATTACATGGAATATGCCGCATTGGATATTTTATCATTATTTAAACATGACCCTTGTTTATTCATTTATATTACAATTATATATTTCCCACTAATTCTTCCAATGTACACAGACTATACATCTTATAGGCACCATTGGTGGTAGCCTACTGAGTGTTATATCACACCGTTTTTGGGACACCATTGTGTACATAGGCATACTTCTTGGATTTTGTTATGGACTAGTAAAATCAACCACTTTTCATTAGTGTATTGGTTATGTTTAGGATCATGGGATAATGGGATTGAGATTCTCTCAGGATGATATTTGGAGATAATTCTTTTTTTTATTTTACCTTTGACACATATATTCTACTGGATTCATGTTTCCATGTATTGCCTTCATTTTGTATAGAGTCATAAAATTCTCATATTGTATATTATATTTCCCTTAGATTGAGTTATTATTACTACTTTTGGTATATTTATTTACTAATTTTATGTTATTATAATTTATTACACTATTGATGGATGTAATTATACATATTTTCTATTAAATGATGAAGAGGGTACGTTTTCCGCATTGTACAACCTTATACCCTCAATGCTAGTCAGAGGAATATAGTGTATGGGGAGGCGTGATTGTGGCCATGTGACCCACTAGATTGGGGAATGATTTTGTGGCTCCGAGGTGAGGATGTAACAATGTTAATCCTCAATCTATAATAACAAGTACACCAATTATAGATTTTTAACAATAGTGGAAAAAAAATATTCAATTATTTATACAGTATCATTTTCATCAAATATATGGGTATGGTTTGCGATAATTGAATCCATAGTGAACATGTTTTGAGTTATTTACTGATAATTATGAATCACTTTATAAAGATTATTCATTTTTTATGTCACCCTTTAAGAACCATATTGAAAACAGAAATTACTATTTAATATCTTGTATTACCCGTAGTAGTATATTTATAACCATTCATATTGGAAATTGTGATGATTTTATAGCATTGTTCAAGTACTTTATTGTACCAACTCAAACAATAACATGGTATAATAATGAACGAGTAAGATAATAAAGATATATATTGGTTATATCATTTTACAAAAAACAACATAATGGTGTTAATATAATATATTTATAGTGTATAATGTTAATTTAAAAGAGTAGGGATTAGGTGGTAATTAAAAATTATGGTAAAGAACTATTTAAATACATTGATGAATTAATTCATTTAAAAAACGAGTTCCTTCAAAATAATGGATTTTAGAATATTTAGATATTTAAATATAATAAAATATAAGAATCCCCTCAAGTTAATGTTTTTTTGGTTTTGGGTTTTTTTGTTCAACATGTTTGTTAAATTAGTTCTAAGAAGTTTATTTCCTGAGTAGAAGATTGGAAGGTGTCTTTGTTTCGTAGTTCTTACCAAATTTTTGGGTTTTCTTTTTAAAGATAATATGTGTTTGGTGGTTACCCTAAAAATTGAATAAAATTTATGCTTCCTAGATATCCAAAGTTTTCATGTGTAAACACATATTGGAGGGGGGAAATTTCAAGTGAAGACCAGGTGGGTATGAAGGTGTTTTGTGCCGATATATGTCATGAAGGAAGCATGCAAAACAATGGAGTCAATGAAATATCATAAGGTAGTTTAAATGGATAGACCAAAAAGGATCGAGAGCATAGATGGTGATAATAATAATTTTAGTGTAATGGATATTTTTGAGTGTTTTTCTTTTATATTATTGTTTTAACCACATCATTTGGATGAGAAAACATTATCTTGGAGGATCATCACTAGATAATTCCAAAAAAGATGGAAAGAGGATCAAGAATTAATTAAGTGGTGATGGAAGTCCATGAGGGTAGTATTCCATAAAATTAGTTTATTCGGGGTGTCCATAGTGAAGGAAGTAGTTAATATAGTCAGTATATGAAGGAATCATCTTGCATGAATGGTGCATCATGGAAACTCATGAAGGTGGTCAACGCAAAAGTCTTGTAAGTATGAATCAAGAGTATGAGCTTCCTCCTATATCCCATGTGGTATATGGTGTTCCACCCATAGAGTTTGTGGTCCTCGTGAACTTGGTTCATGGAGGTGCAGTTCACAAAGAAAAAAAATTGTGAAGGGATTTCCCATGAATCCAAAAAATATGATAAAATGAATTTCATCTCTTAGATGAAAAATGTGATTTATGAAACAGTCACATGTGTATAAAAAATAGTGATTCAAAAAATGGTACCCAATACAATGGGAGTAGATTTTTTTATTTCATTTAATATAGAAGTTTTTTACCAAACATGTGAATTGTTGTAAACTAGGGGATAGTGAGTTTTCTCCAAACATTGTAATAACAGTTCAATTTAGTGGATTCAAATTTACTAGAAAATATTCATTGTATTCCCCATGACCTATTCAAGTTAGGTTGAAAATTGAAAAATATTTGTGTCTATTACATACATTCATTTATATATATATATATATATATATATATATATATATATATATCTACATGAAAAATATTGAGAATGTTTTTTTAATGATAAAAAAATATCTATGGGGAATTTTTCTAATTGGTTGTACAATGATTTAGACCCTCCCGCCCATTAAGATATTAAACCAAGTGCGTAAAAAATTTAGTAACTGAGATGAGAGTTAAATTTATATAATCTACCTCATTGGAAGAAATGGGCGTTTTCAATCACAAAAGTTTTTTTATATTCCATGGAAACAATTTTCAACAATGGAATAAATAGATATATAATGGCTTCTGATAATGACCTAATGATTTTTATATGTCTACAATGCATTAGAATCTTGTTACTATGGAAATATAGAATTATATGATGTAGACATAAGGGGAATGGATACTAATTCTAGATGAATTAATTCTTTAGAGGATGATTTATCCATCAAAATACACCTAAAAAAGATGTCTTGTAAATACTTTCACTCCATGTTGTAAAATCTTATTACAACATGTGATGGTGATCCAATAGTTCATGAAGTCAAAAATTAGTTTCTATAGAAAATTTTTGAGGACCTGAGGATACACCCAAATAAATCAGTTGACGAATTCTTTGATGGGGTGAATATTACTATGGAGGATATGTGTATTCTTTGAGAAACCCTTCATGATGTCTAGATCATAAATCACATCCTGAATAAAATAAAACCCTGGTTTAATCTAAATGACACTATTCTTGAGGATAAACTTCTAAAGGGTCTAAGGAAGGATACTTTACACTATAAACTTTTCTCATATGTGTTATTAAATAATGATAATAGTGTTTTGGAAAAGGGAGAGTCTAATGAGGTGGTATTAATTTCTATAGAGATGCTCACCATAGTGGTTGACTTGGAATAAGAAGAGGTGGATGAAGTAATTTCATTCCTTTATTCAAACATGAATAGTGGAAAAGGAATGTTTATGTGGAATCTTATAAACTTTTTATATAGATGAAAAAAATTTGGGCACCTTTTAGTAATGATTTTCAATAATTTTCATGATGACGATTTGGATGATAAAATTCCCATGAACAATTCTTCATCATGTGAGAAATACAATAGATATATGAAATAAAAATTCTTCAAGAAGTCTGTTTTGTTATAAAATAAAATAATGGTTTGTAAAAAAAATGAGTAATAATAAATAGATGACTACAAAGACCATAACAATTATTCAATGGTGGGTTTTGTGATAAATTCCCATATAAAGTAATAGAGGGTTGATGATGAAGGGGAAATGGTTGGAAGAGGTTATCTCAAGGTTAAATAATAGTCCACTAATGAAGATGTTTCTTTTTAGAGATCCAAAGAAACGAAATACAACATATTAGTTCATGATTCCAAAATTTATATGCAGCTTCAACAAGCAGTTTAGTTTGAGATGATGGATGAAAAAAAACGCATGTCTAAAAATCTAGAAAAAGAATATATAACCATTGAGAATGTGAATAAAAATGAATAAAATGCTAGTACAGTAAATGGTTGAATATGACAATGTTAGATAGGGTCAAAGATATCTATGATCTTGAGGATATTTTTTTCAACATGCAATAAAAAATAAAATATTGAGACTGAGTCTTTATTGATAGTACAACGTTAGGAAAATAAAAAAAATAGAGAAAGAATTATTTAATATTGAGTAATGAGTTATGGAGAAAAATTGTGGTTAATTAGTATATTAAATATTGATATATAAATGACAAAACTTGTTATTTTATTGTAAGACTCGGATATTTCAGAATATATTTTCCATTAAAAAATGAAATTGATAGCATCATTCATATGAAACATTGAACTAAATAATATGATATATATTAGGTGAAAAAATTATAAAAATAATGATACATATATTATAAATAAAGACAGTAATCAATTAATAAATCATAAAAAATAATATTAGGAACACTAAATATTTTAATTTTTAATTTTCCAACAAAATTAGTTTTCTTTTATATATTGTTTCTTTATTTTAATTAAATTTATAAATTTTAGATTATAAATTTTGAAAAATTAATTCATGTTTTCAGACTCCATGTATCAACATAAGACTAAGTATATTTTTTGATATTATTTTAAAGTAATCGATTTTTAGGTGAATAGAGAAAATATAATTTTTTCTTAAAACAATCAGTTTATGAAATTATCTTAACATAAGAATAAATAAATATTTTATGAATAATTTCTTCTATAAAATTTAAATATATAATAAGTAGAATAAATAATTTAAAATTTCCTTGTTTAGTATATAAAATTAATGGTTATTGTTATGTATGCATGAGTAATATTTTACTCTAAAAACAATTTTATATGTTTATATTAAAAATCAGTTCTGATCAACTATAGGAATTAAATATATAAATATTCATTTAATTTAATAGATAAAAATTAATATATAATTTTTAATATTCTATTACTTTTTGGGAAAAATTATTAATACTATTATTAAATTTACTAAATGTGTTAATGGTAAAACAGTTATTTTAAAATAATTGGTATATTAATGTTGTGAATTTTTTATCTAATAAAAAAATTAATATCCTACAAAAAATGACTTTAATATAATATTTTTTTCCCATATATATATATATATTATCAGTCATTCATCTGGTAATCAATGATAAATAATATTAAGAAAAACTAATGGTTAAAACATCATTTTTTTAAAAAACTGTTTTTCTATAAATAATAATTTTTACCTTAAAATGTAAATATATATTATTAAATATTGAAATTATATTATTTGAAGATTAAATATATTATCATTACAACCAAATTTTTTCTGACGGTATGTTTTATATTTTTATTAAAACATAAGCTGCTATTGTAAAAACTGGTTACCCTAGTAAAAAATATGGTAAAAGTGAAAGTATAATAGTAAATAACTAAAAAATGTTTAAATTATGCATTTAATTTATTTTTGGTGGAATTATCGAACCAATGTGACCCTAAAATCCAATATTTCTCACTATTTTAACCATTTTTTCTTTAATTCTTCATTCCATTATTGAAGTAAATGGTTGTTCACAAAAGATCCATTCTCTTAACTTATAAAACGATGTCACTAACACCCTCCTCGAGTTACACATACAATATAAAATTTTATTTTTAACCCTAACAAATATCTCTATACTAGAATTCCATCTCACTTTCTAAATCACCTAGTAAATATATTTTATCTAAATCCCATCATTTCCAAAGATACTTTCAAGATGAATTTCAAGGTCCCAATGTGAGTATTTCTTATTTTGTAAAATGTTCATCAAAATAATTCCCTTATAAACCTATTTTGAATATAGTAATGTAATAAAATAATTATAATTATTATACTAAAGTGTTGTTATATTAATGTAATGATATCCTTCCCATTTCCCTTAGATAAACAAAATAATGTTGATCCAGTGATGTGCAGACTATCCCCTCAAAGAAGCAATGTCTTCTATTTTTCATCACTACCTCTCTTAGCTAGTTATAAGAATGTTTGTTGAAGAATAAATTTAATATATATAACATTATTATTATTATTATTAAATTTATACTTATAATCCACCTTCACTACCTCTCATTCATTGAGAATAGAAAATTTTAACCATTTTTTCAATATACTACCACTTCCATGAAGTCACATGTCTAATTTTTTGTCTAGTTTTTTCTATATTTATTATATTTGCTGAAAATATTATTCACCAACATAAATGTGTAGAAATAATAAAATTTTTCTTATATAGTAATTATATTATTGATATTTCTCAGCCAAGATCAATGAATCGTTGTAAGGGGAGGGTGAATTTTGTATATCTTTTTCTTTAAAGTTTCATTTCTTTTGAAACTACCTTCAGATCCTATAAAAGATTTATCACTTTAATGAAAACAAAACAATAAAAAATCCCAGGGAAAACAAGTATTTAGAGGGTTCACTACTGAACAAGTGTAACTAAATCCTTTTCATGGTTTGGAAACAATCCAATACCACATTATCTACTAGAAAACAATCCTTTTATGTGGTTACAAACAAGTATAATATACCCTTACACTTGTGTACCACTATGATCCTTATAACATTTAATTTTATTCTTATAGAATAAAATAATTAAAAAAATTGTAAATATTTAATAAACTATCACAAATTTAATCAAAACAAGGCATTATGTGGCCTTTTCAACTTCCATATTTAAAAACTATTAAAAAAATATTCACTTTACTACCCAAAAGTAGGTAAGAAATTCTCTAGAATTTGTAATGACACTCATTACAATGGTTTAGTCTAATTACTGAGTCTGACTATTTAGTCCAAAAAATATAAGTCTGTAATATTACCTTATAAATTATTTTAAAACACCTTTGAATCCTATCTAGAAAATTTTGTCTCATTGGTTGCTTTGATCTAGTGACCCATGAATATGATCTTATTACTTATTCTTTTTTCTGAAATCATAGATCAAGAAAACAATTTCTAGAAACATATCTTTTTAAAACCTTCATCCCAACCCCCTCTTTCTCACATGTGAATAGTACTTTAGAGTCATAAAGAAGAAATTATGTCATGCTATTTATAAGTGCACAAAAAGTTACTTGAGTGGGAATCTAAAACCAATTTTCCTCTTAACCAAATTTTCTTAACATCAAATTTAATTTCAATTTTGACATTATATTTGAATTATACAGTGCTTCTCGACATTAATCGATTCTTCTTTAAAATTCTCTAATATTCTCACAATGTCATATGGCTTCAAGATTTAAAAACATTCTTCATTATGATTCCTATATTCATTATTATTTTTTTATTACAATGAATACATGTATATAATAGTCGATGCATCATTACATTTCAATTTAACAATTTTTCATATGAAATGAAAATGACTTGTCATTACGATTATTATTACTAACTAAAAGAAAAACAACTTTAAAACCATTATTCCATATTTATAGTCACAAATTCTAAATATATCAGCACTTATTGGAAGAACATCAATAACAACATCAAAAACTCCTTTGAAAAAAAAATCTACAGAACTCTTTAAGAAATTCTTCATTTCTTCTTTTCCTTAGACTGATGCTCCTATGTCTGATGAAGTTATCAGTATCAACCTGTTTCTAATGGATCGGTCTCTACATCACTCAGATTGATCAGGGCCAATGCCAGTCTGATGATTCAACCCAACTTCATGTCTTATGTCCCATGATCCAGTTGTGAACATATCATAGTTTTTCATTCATTATTTCCCCAAAAAAAAATTTGACCAGATGAGAGGTGGTTGACTATATTTTTTATCATCGCCCAATCAACCATTCTCGACAACTCTGACTTCTTTTCCTATTCATTGGTCCCCACAACCTCCATATAAAAAATATTCTTCCTCTAATAGATTGATGTCACCATACATTTGATGGGCCAATATTGTAACAGCCCGAGATTTTATGAAAAATATTCTTTTTTATTTCACTAATGTCCTGTGTTGTACGCTACACCAAAAGGAGCCTGCACAACACGCATCCTTGACTTGCCTTGCATTACACGCAATCGCAACCTTCCTCGATAGCGTGTGTGATACGTAATACTGAGTTTCACGAAACAATGATATGCTATTAAAATATTATTGAAACTAGCCGTTATGAATAGTAATAACTACTTTTTAAATTTTAGAAATTTTAACTCTCAAAACGGACTTCATTTTTGGATTCGGAGTATCGAATTTAGCCTAAGGTGAAATTTTGGTACTTTTCGGATAACTTTCATATTCTGATGAATAGTGAAAATTACTAATTTATAATTAAAAACAACTTTTTTAATCGAAATAATTAATAGTGATAAATTATTAATTTGAGTGGTTTTAAAGTATATTTAGAATATATTTTTACAATTTAATACAATGTTGGTCATTGGATGTAATTTCACATTTAAACCAGACGTAATCAAATGTCAATCTTTTGATAGATATTGTTTCTTAAAAACACGCTATTTGTTTTAACAGCGGGATTTAATTATAAATTTAATTAATGCAATATCTATGTTATGAATTTGGTATTATAGACTTCATTTTTGAATTCGGAATATGAAATATAGCTTAGGATGAAATTTTGGCATTGTTCTGAAAAACATCAATTTTTGATGAATAGTGAAACTACTAAGTGGTAGGTTAAAAACTGAATTTTGTATAAAACTTAATTTTACCGCTTCTGTGAATGGAATTTCGAAAATCCGAGAGACACGGTTAATATCAAGGACTAAAATGTGGTTCAATTAGATGAAAATAATTTTTTGGTGAATAGTAACTTTTTACTTTTTTTTACCACGGTTAATAGTAAATAGGGTAACTAAGGGTAAATATGATATTACTATTACCCTAACACGTGTCCTAATCCTATTGGACAAGTGTATTTCGACCAAAAACAAACTTAGGAATAAAATATGATCATTTAGGCCCACTTGGGTTAGATTAGGACATTTATTATTAATTTATTTAAAGAAGGGTTAAAAGAGTTAAAATCAAAGTTTATTTACTAAAACATTTTTAATATGGGGTTATACATAAGATAAATTCGATTTTAAATATTCATTAGAAAGATAAAAAGATTTCCTACATTATGGTATTTTATTTGTAATTTTTAGACATCAAATAATTTAATTTATTTATGACACAAAGATGATGCAGTAATTATCTTGTTAACGAAATATTGACATAATTGATGTTATAAACACCAAAATAAATGTAATTTGAGACTTTTTATGAATTCCACTAATTTTCTAGGTTACTATGATATATTAGTATTGATTTAATCAACTTGGTTCGAACATATAATTCTGTTATGACTTTGACAAAAATCATATATCAAATAGTGTCAAAATTGACACAAAATAGTTTTTAAATCAAATATTATATTATTAATTGTTATTTTATTCCTAAAAATCTAAGGTTCGGCCAAATGACTTAGATAAGGATATATATATTAATAATAAACAATTTGGGGTTCGTTTGGCATGTTATAGTAAGTGTATTAACCATATAGTGAAAGAAAACAAAAAGACATGGTAAAAGTTAAATTATTTAACTTAGAGTTAAATTTAATTGATAAGGTTAAAATAATATTCTAAACTTGTCTAAATTCTATTGGTTGATAGGATTTCGACCCATCCCCACTTTAGCTTCGAAATAAGACCCTTTGGAACCATTATAAACCGATTTTGACTTTAATATAAAATAATATTTTGAGATATTCCTAAGGTGCCCCTCTCCTCCCCTATAAAAGGACACCTCCTCCCCCTCCTCCTCACACCAATTTGAGCACTCAAGCTCGGCCAACCCCTGCCAATTTCTCCTCTCCACTTCCCTAGAAACATCCTAGAGGTTCTGGTCTTCCTCAAAGACCAATTGTAGTTCCCTAAGAGGAGGTCTCCAAAAGGCGCTTCAAAGAAGAGGTAATTACCGTTACCAATTCTTTCATCTTTATTTCTTCTTCCACTTCTTCTTCTTAGGTTGTTTCATTATGAAGTAATAACATCAGTATCACTCATATACTGATATGTTATTATAAGTATTAAACAACCCTATTTCACCTTCTATCCATCCTACGGAAAAAGGAAATCACCGCGCGTGCGTACGTACGGAATACCGTCTCCACGCCGTGGTGTAATCTATTTTCCACCATCACCTTACAAGGATGGGTATAATGGTGTAATGAGTAACTATATATGATTATTATGAAGTAATATTGATACTGAAATAATATATATATACTCCAATACAATTCCACGATCATAGGAACGATATCATCACTCGTGCGTACGTACGGAATACCGTCTCCACGATGTGATGCGACTCGTTCTACATGATCTTCATTTCATAATGATTATATAAATGAATTGAATGAATGAATATGGTATATACTACACTAATACCATTCTGGAAATGAATTATCTATAACCTAAAGATAAGAATAAGAATTTATTCGACAAAACACGCATAAGAACAAAAAGTTATATAGACCCGAGTAACAAGTAACAATGAAATATTACTAACAAGAAGCTAATAATATGACCATATATGATATCATATCAATATGTATGATTCTGGAATAAGTCAATAACATTATTTAAACCATTATACAGGAGCTTCGGACACGAACAAAGCAAATCGGACCTAAGGTAAGGGAAATATCACAATCTCATTTTTATCCGAGATTGTTTATACTTTGGTATTTACTGGGGTGTATTTTATCATCCACATCCATGTTTCTTCAATATATAATATTATTTCCATCCACCTACAATTGTTTAAATCCAATTTTACCCTTCGGTGAGTTTTTAGTAAAAGATATGAAAGGAATCTTTTGTCGTTTTTTTTTATACGAGGTACTTTTTGACTTTTCCGACAAAAGTACAAAGAATATTTTTTTTAACTTATACGGCACGAACGGATTTATACTGTTTTATAAAGCCTTATTTTCATGAAGCTTCCTCTAAAATATTTCATGACTATTTTCAATAAAATCTCTTTCTTTTAAAATTGCATGATGTTTTGTGAAAAGAAATTGATTTTGAAGAAGAAAGGATATTTTCCTCAAGAATTCAATTCAAGTGTTTTATCAACATTATTTTCCATATAAGATAATAAAGGGTTCTGTTTCTATCCATATTTTTACATTTATTTGACTATGTTGTGATGGAATTATGTTTATGAATTCCTTTATCTTATATGAATGGTTTTATGATGTCATGTTGTTTAAGAATCCCATTTTTATTACATGGGTTATGCAATGATGTATGATTTATGATTTTGTGGCACACATAAGAAAGGATTCATTAAGAGATGGGTGGGACCTATATCTCCCTCCAATGCATTGGGTAAAGATTTTATATCTCATGAGATAGACATGGCTGGAACGGAAGGTTATTTCGGTTCAGTGATACAGGACTGAAACGAGGAGTGAACTCGGTTCAGAAAGGGACTTTGTCCACTAAGATAGTCTTGGCAATGAGTCATGACTAACAAGAAATGATTTTCCATGATTATGTGTGCATGCCACAAAGTTTCAAGTTTCATGTTATGATTATGGGGATCTCATTTTCACTTCTATGATTTATCCCATGTTATGATATTATGAGCTCTTTTGCAGGTTAAGATTTTCAAAAGCTATGTTCTTATGTATATGATGTGATTGATATTTCTTTTTTTTTACCCTTACTGAGCATTTGAGCTCACCCTTTTATGTTTTCTTTTCCCCAGGATATAAAGAAAGGTTTTTAGGTAAAAAAAGGGAAGATCTTTATGGGAGATATTGAAGATCTTTCCCCACGATTAGAAGATTTCGTTCCAAGTTTCCAAAGACACTAAACTATTACGATCCTTGTGTGTGTGTTTTTTTTATGTACTAAGTATTCCGCAAAAGTAATGTAATGTCCATGTACGATAAGCTTCGGGTCTCTACAGTTGGTATCAGAGGCAAAGGAGGTAGGAATGTATCCGATCATTGGGAACTCTCACATGTGAGCGTTGGACGAAGCATAGCTCTCCGCCCAAGGGCTTCATGTGGAAATGGCTGCCACTGGGGATGGTGGTGTGTCCCGCCCAGGGGGTGTAGCCGCCCATGGAGTGCCCTGATAGGTATCAATTGTAGTCCACTGGAAGTAATTCTAGACCGCTACAGTTGGTATCAGAGGAAAGGTTTAGTCAACCTTTGGAAACTAGGATGCGAAAACGTTAGTGAGATCCCTAGAGATATTTCTAAGGTATGTCTAGGGATGCCCCTAAGGATAAGTATACGTATAGGATATAGTTCTAGAACTATGGTAACGATATTAGATTAAACCAAAGATGATAGATATTTAAGTTACTCCCCCTTTATTACGATTTTTGCATCTAACACTATTCTGTTTGGGTTTTAGAAAATGGCTGGAAACAAGATGATTCACAATAATGGAGGATATGATGGACAATGGAATGATATTCTTCTTGAGCAACCAAATGAAATGGGATTTGGATGTCCAAACATCATTATTATGCCGAATCAGCAATCTCACAACATGATCAATAAAGTAAAATTTGGTAAGTTTCCTGACTCGACTAATAAGAGAAAGATGGAGTTCCATGATGATCATAGAGGAAAGAAAGTTCAATTTCCCCTATGTAAATCATGTGGGAAGAGGCATCAAGGAGAATGTTTCAAGGGAACTGGAAGATGCTTTGGGTGTGGAAAAGAAGGACACAAAGCAAGTAAGTGCAAAGGAAAAGGGTCGGTTAACACCATGGATGAGGATAATGGTGTTGCTATGACATCAAAAATGGTTAAGTGTTTTAAATGTGGAATGTATGGGCATTATGCAAACAAATGCCCTAAGGGAAAGACTCATGAAGAGAATCAGTATGGTCATATGGGTAGTATTTATGTGGATGATGATGAAGAGACTACAAATGATATGTGAGATGAAAGAATTGTTGCAGCTCGGTCAATGGTTTAAGAATGTTGTGGAATGATTACATGATTATCATGTGTAATGTTGTATAAGAAATCTCATGGTACTATGGAATAAAGAGACATATGAGGATTGTTACACTGTTGTATTTCCTTGAGTTATGAAAGTGTATGATTAATGGTACCACTATCCATGAAAGATTATTCAGATATTTTTGGAATGTAGATGATATGCGCATAATGAAGGGATAAGGAGAAAATTAAATGTTTGATAGTATTCATGAGCTCATGATTGATATAAGGACTAAGTGATATCATGGTTTGAGTATATAGAATTTTGAGGATTTCGGTATGTGAAAAGTGTTAACTTTTAACTGCATTCAAGTTTTCACTAAGGTTCAATGGGTATTCAAGAGAGTACAAGATTAAGGCCTTTAAATGTTTGGAATGTGACCAACAAGATATATCTTATGATATATGGGGATCAACGATGGTATTAAATCTCTGGTAATCGTTTTCACTATGTTATGAGAATGGACTGCAGTATTATGAGCCTAATGATTGGAATGAATTATGTTGGACATAAGTTAGTATTGTTTAAGGATAGAAGTTTTTTTTCGATATTATTGATGGGATGTTATAGTAATATAGTTTTATAAAAAGGACAACCTGCAGGACGGGCGACAGCCCATCGCTTCGGACAAGGCTGTGGGAATCGAACCCACAACCGAAGTGCGACTGGCCTTTATCGCCTACCACTAGCCTACAGGAAGTCCCTGTTTAGTAGAAATTAGTTTTATTATATTAAGCAGTATGATATATGAAGTATAAGTCCATTTTAGGAACCATTAATCTCACTATAGAATGACTTATGTATATTTAATAACTTTTTCTAACCTTTTGTTTGAGACAGATGGAATGACCCATCATTCTATCACATAATCTGCTAACACTTTACAAATAACAAATTCGACTTCATTTATTTAAGAGATGAAGTAGAAATTGTTCAAGGCACGAACAAAAGTGAGATTGTACAAAAATAAAGTAAGTATTTATTCTAAGCAAATTTTCAACTTTAGGGAAATGATCTTGAAAACCAAAAATGTTGTCCTAGTGATCTTATACCTGATGAATCATATGGTACCTTATATCATCACAAATCTATGGATTTGTGATTACTGGCTTTTCCATAGCCATGTTCTCTACCACTCTCCATTAGAACATGATGGTTAGATTTCTCTTCCATATCCATATTTTCACCTATGTGGAAACCCAGTGATTAGTTTATTTGGGTAATCGTTAAATTTCATACTTTAGTTTTTAAAGCCAAGTTTTGGTATTCCCTTTTACGATGTGGGTTTCTATTAAAGAAACATTCGAATAATAAACCATTTATAACCCCGACGAATTTCGAGGGCGAAATTCATTTTAAGGGGGGTAGAATGTAACAGCCCGAGATTTTATGAAAAATATTCTTTTTTATTTCACTAATGTCTTGTGTTGTACGCTACACCAAAAGGAGCCTGCACAACACGCATCCTTGACTTGCCTTGCATTACACGCAATCGCAACCTTCCTCGATAGCGTGTGTGATACGTAATACTGAGTTTCACGAAACAATGATATGCTATTAAAATATTATTGAAACTAGCCGTTATGAATAGTAATAACTACTTTTTAAATTTTAGAAATTTTAACTCTCAAAACGGACTTCATTTTTGGATTCGGAGTATCGAATTTAGCCTAAGGTGAAATTTTGGTACTTTTCGGATAACTTTCATATTCTGATGAATAGTGAAAATTACTAATTTATAATTAAAAACAACTTTTTTAATCGAAATAATTAATAGTGATACATTATTAATTTGAGTGGTTTTAAAGTATATTTAGAATATATTTTTACAATTTAATACAATGTTGGTCATTGGATGTAATTTCACATTTAAACCAGACGTAATCAAATGTCAATCTTTTGATAGATATTGTTTCTTAAAAACACGCTATTTGTTTTAACAGCGGGATTTAATTATAAATTTAATTAATGAAATATCTATGTTATGAATTTGGTATTATAGACTTCATTTTTGAATTCGGAATATGAAATATAGCTTAGGATGAAATTTTGGCATTGTTCTGAAAAACATCAATTTTTGATGAATAGTGAAACTACTAAGTGGTAGGTTAAAAACTGAATTTTGTATAAAACTTAATTTTACCGCTTCTGTGAATGGAATTTCGAAAATCCGAGAGACACGGTTAATATCAAGGACTAAAATGTGGTTCAATTAGATGAAAATAATTTTTTGGTGAATAGTAACTTTTTACTTTTTTTTACCACGGTTAATAGTAAATAGGGTAACTAAGGGTAAATATGATATTACTATTACCCTAACACGTGTCCTAATCCTATTGGACAAGTGTATTTCGACCAAAAACAAACTTAGGAATAAAATATGATCATTTAGGCCCACTTGGGTTAGATTAGGACATTTATTATTAATTTATTTAAAGAAGGGTTAAAAGAGTTAAAATCAAAGTTTATTTACTAAAACATTTTTAATATGGGGTTATACATAAGATAAATTCGATTTTAAATATTCATTAGAAAGATAAAAAGATTTCCTACATTATGGTATTTTATTTGTAATTTTTAGACATCAAATAATTTAATTTATTTATGACACAAAGATGATGCAGTAATTATCTTGTTAACGAAATATTGACATAATTGATGTTATAAACACCAAAATAAATGTAATTTGAGACTTTTTATGAATTCCACTAATTTTATAGGTTACTATGATATATTAGTATTGATTTAATCAACTTGGTTCGAACATATAATTCTGTTATGACTTTGAAAAAAATCATATATCAAATAGTGTCAAAATTGACACAAAATAGTTTTTAAATCAAATATTATATTATTAATTGTTATTTTATTCCTTAAAATCTAAGGTTCGGCCAAATGACTTAGATAAGGATATATATATTAATAATAAACAATTTGGGGTTCGTTTGGCATGTTATAGTAAGTGTATTAACCATATAGTGAAAGAAAACAAAAAGACATGGTAAAAGTTAAATTATTTAACTTAGAGTTAAATTTAATTGATAAGGTTAAAATAATATCCTAAACTTGTCTAAATTCTATTGGTTGATAGGATTTCGACCCATCCCCACTTTATCTTCGAAATAAGACCCTTTGGAACCATTATAAACCGATTTTGACTTTAATATAAAATAATATTTTGAGATATTCCTAAGGTGCCCCTCTCCTCCCCTATAAAAGGACACCTCCTCCCCCTCCTCCTCACACCAATTTGAGCACTCAAGCTCGGCCAACCCCTGCCAATTTCTCCTCTCCACTTCCCTAGAAACATCCTAGAGGTTCTGGTCTTCCTCAAAGACCAATTGTAGTTCCCTAAGAGGAGGTCTCCAAAAGGCGCTTCAAAGAAGAGGTAATTACCGTTACCAATTCTTTCATCTTTATTTCTTCTTCCACTTCTTCTTCTTAGGTTGTTTCATTATGAAGTAATAACATCAGTATCACTCATATACTGATATGTTATTATAAGTATTAAACAACCCTATTTCACCTTCTATCCATCCTACGGAAAAAGGAAATCACCGCGCGTGCGTACGTACGGAATACCGTCTCCACGCCGTGGTGTAATCTATTTTCCACCATCACCTTACAAGGATGGGTATAATGGTGTAATGAGTAACTATATATGCTTATTATGAAGTAATATTGATACTGAAATAATATATATATACTCCAATACAATTCCACGATCATAGGAACGATATCATCACTCGTGCGTACGTACGGAATACCGTCTCCACGATGTGATGCGACTCGTTCTACATGATCTTCATTTCATAATGATTATATAAATGAATTGAATGAATGAATATGGTATATACTACACTAATACCATTCTGGAAATGAATTATCTATAACCTAAAGATAAGAATAAGAATTTATTCGACAAAACACGCATAAGAACAAAAAGTTATATAGACCCGAGTAACAAGTAACAATGAAATATTACTAACAAGAAGCTAATAATATGACCATATATGATATCATATCAATATGTATGATTCTGGAATAAGTCAATAACATTATTTAAACCATTATACAGGAGCTTCGGACACGAACAAAGCAAATCGGACCTAAGGTAAGGGAAATATCACAATCTCATTTTTATCCGAGATTGTTTATACTTTGGTATTTACTGGGGTGTATTTTATCATCCACATCCATGTTTCTTCAATATATAATATTATTTCCATCCACCTACAATTGTTTAAATCCAATTTTACCCTTCGGTGAGTTTTTAGTAAAAGATATGAAAGGAATCTTTTGTCGTTTTTTTATACGAGGTACTTTTTGACTTTTCCGACAAAAGTACAAAGAATATTTTTTTTAACTTATACGGCACGAACGGATTTATACTGTTTTATAAAGCCTTATTTTCATGAAGCTTCCTCTAAAATATTTCATGACTATTTTCAATAAAATCTCTTTCTTTTAAAATTGCATGATGTTTTGTGAAAAGAAATTGATTTTGAAGAAGAAAGGATATTTTCCTCAAGAATTCAATTCAAGTGTTTTATCAACATTATTTTCCATATAAGATAATAAAGGGTTCTGTTTCTATCCATATTTTTACATTTATTTGACTATGTTGTGATGGAATTATGTTTATGAATTCCTTTATCTTATATGAATGGTTTTATGATGTCATGTTGTTTAAGAATCCCATTTTTATTACATGGGTTATGCAATGATGTATGATTTATGATTTTGTGGCACACATAAGAAAGGATTCATTAAGAGATGGGTGGGACCTATATCTCCCTCCAATGCATTGGGTAAAGATTTTATATCTCATGAGATAGACATGGCTGGAACGGAAGGTTATTTCGGTTCAGTGATACAGGACTGAAACGAGGAGTGAACTCGGTTCAGAAAGGGACTTTGTCCACTAAGATAGTCTTGGCAATGAGTCATGACTAACAAGAAATGATTTTCCATGATTATGTGTGAATGCCACAAAGTTTCAAGTTTCATGTTATGATTATGGGGATCTCATTTTCACTTCTATGATTTATCCCATGTTATGATATTATGAGCTCTTTTGCAGGTTAAGATTTTCAAAAGCTATGTTCTTATGTATATGATGTGATTGATATTTCTTTTTTTTTTACCCTTACTGAGCATTTGAGCTCACCCTTTTATGTTTTCTTTTCCCCAGGATATAAAGAAAGGTTTTTAGGTAAAAAAAGGGAAGATCTTTATGGGAGATATTGAAGATCTTTCCCCACGATTAGAAGATTTCGTTCCAAGTTTCCAAAGACACTAAACTATTACGATCCTTGTGTGTGTGTTTTTGTTATGTACTAAGTATTCCGCAAAAGTAATGTAATGTCCATGTACGATAAGCTTCGGGTCTCTACAAATATCATCCACTTCAACTTCTGAAACTTCTTTCCTTATATTATTATGGTACTAGACAAATCCTTTATCCTTGTATTTTTATCTTTTGGATTATTGGTCTGACAAAAAACTTGTATCTTCTTCTTTTCACATTTTAAAAAACATCCAAACATTCAATGAATTATGCATTTACTGAACCTCACATTGATGAAAATAGACTTGAAGACTTCAGACATTCTTCTCACAAAAACATCTTCTTATAAACATGACTTCCCAGTGACTTTTATAAAATATAAGATTGGCACAGAATCATATGAATTACATACTTCCCATCTTTTAAAAATCTTATATAATTTTATTGAAAACACATTTTCTCCCAATTTACTTTATAATGATTACAACAGAGGTTTCCTAGATAACCTATGATTTATTATGAATCCAATATTATAAAAGCATCAAAATATTTACCTTGGATCTATTCAGACACTTATAAATCTTCTCATACAGATTTAAACATTCATCTTGGACCCTTGGTGAGTCTGATGAACAACATCATATTAAAAACATATCTAGCATAGAATATAGAAACAAAGAAACTCTCTTATGAAAATTTCATCTAAATATCTAATTAAGATTCATCCTTATGTTTTTATCGTCTGATAACTAAATCTTACAATGGGAGTTGATTTCATTTTCTTGACAAAAAAAGACAGCACTATGTAAAAACTTCCATACAGACTTCTTTCAGCTTCCAAAAACACTTCCAGTAAACTTGTTCCCAAAACACTCTCCCTTTATATTTTTTTCAACAAACTATTCAGAAATAACAGAAACTTGTAACCCCGTGAAATGTATTTCTTATTAAAAATTATAAACCTATGTGAGTTAAATCATTTTAGGATACAAAAATAATTGACAGCAAAACCATGCTATCCAAAGGTAATGACTTATGAAACACATTTAGCTTTCCAACTTCCCATTACTTCAAAATATTCTTCACTTCTTGGTTCACTTAATTCACTTTCTTTTAAGAACAATTTTCATATAATTATTCCATCAAACATTTAGTAAAATTCACACTCTATCATGTTGAGTTCACATATTTTTCAAAACTCTTCCAACATTCATTCTTACATAAATGGTTTAGCACAAATCAATGGATATATTTATGGAAAATTATCCCCCTTTCAAACACTATCCAAATAATAGATAAGATAAGTGAATCAAACACATACCTCAACCTTAGAGAGAAAGTGTTTGGACACCCATGTTCTACTTCATCTTGAAAATTCCTTCCTTCGTTAAAGGTCTTGTGAATATTTCAGCAACTTGTTCTGATAGAGGGACATAATCCAAATTCAATTCATTCTTATCAACATTTTTTTGATGAAAATATATTTTATATAAATATTTTTTTAAGGTGAATTTTTTAAAGGGTTTATTTTATGGTTGATGCCACATTGATTATAATAATACAAGATCAAAGGTAACTTTACATCAACTATTAAATCATCCAACCATTTATGCATTCGCATTAGTTGGGTATAATATTGAGTGTGAGAAACATACTCAACTTATATTATGTTATGTGTTAGTGAATATTGTTTCTTAGTATTCCAAATAACATAATTGTTTCCAAAAAATAAAAATAAACCAAATGTTAATCTTCTATAATCAAAATTTCCTGCCCAATCATTATCTGAATACCCAAAAAAATTAAATACTTTATGAGCTATCATACCTAATTTTGATATCAATTATTATTTATATATAATGGATAATTATTATTCCATCCAATATATGTGATTATTTTTTATCACTCTAAAATGTTATACAATAGGTAAGAGCATAAACAATGTGTGTTTATGAGGTAGTTAGATTCAACATGATTAGAATCAGCTTCCAAAACTCTTTAGATTAAAATTCCTTACCTTCTCCATATTTTTTCTACATTGTTCCCACTAAAATTAGAATAGAAATAGGTTCCGTTTTTTCTATTACAATCTTATTAAGAAGTTCTTAAACATATGTTTATTGGGAAAGATATATTTTTTCTTCTTTTGTGTGATTTCTAACCTAAGAATGTATTTCATTTCACCTAGCATGGACATATCGAACAAATCTCTGATCTATTCATTAAAAATTTCAGAATTTATTTCATCGTTCTAATAAAATATTATTTGATCAACATATAGAACTATAATGAGTTAAATATGTTAACTTTCTTTGATGTATATATTATTATCAACCCTTCCATTCATAAAGTTAGACTTCTTTATGTAGGTATCCAACATATAATACAATGTTCTCGGGCATTCATTGATCCCATATATGGATTTCTTCAATCTAGACACATTAAATTCACCCTTCTAAGAAAAAAATCCACATGGTTTTCGAGTATAATCTTATTCATCTATTTCACCATTAACGAATTTTGACTTCACATCCATCTGAAATATTTTTTAACTTCACTATGTAGAAATAGAAAGAAATATTCTAATTATTTTCAACCATGTAACCAGAAAACAAAATACTCATCAAAATCAATGTATTCAATATATGAGTAACATTGTCACACTATTCATTCTTTGTTTCTTATCACTTCACCATTTTAATTTATCTTGTTTTGGAAAACAATCTTTGTTACAATAATCTTTCTGTCATTTGGTTTCGGTTTGAGATCCAATGTATCATTCTTTTCAATCATATCCAACTCATCATGTATCTTCGAAATCCTATCTGGATGCTCAAAAGCTTCACTCACATCTTTCAGTTCAAATTTTGAATATAAGAAAGTATGTGTAATAACATTTGATGTTCTAATTATTTGAACCTTTTCATGTTGGTAACCAATTATGTTTTCAGCTTCCACTTTCCTCTATATCCTAGGATGAGGTGTTTGATATTCTTCCTCATCACTAAAAATAACTGATTCTGATTCTCCTTCTTGTATATCATTAAAATTTTTTTACCCTTATCAAAAATCTTAACAAAAATTCCTTCATCCTATTCATCTTTTTTATCTTCATGAGTTTTTAATAATATTCATTAAATTTTCCCAAAACGTTTACTTCATCAGAGTCAACCAATATTCTTATATATTTTTTGAAACATCTATATCCTCTTCTATATGGTGAATATCAATGATAGATTCCATATTTACCCCTTTGATCAAACATTCCATGTTTTCCACCTTTATTATTTATGATGTACGGAATCCCAACAACTATTAAGTGTTTCAAACTTGTATTTTTTTCATAAAACATTTCATAAGGCATAATATCAAAACTTCACTAGTAGAAACAGTAGTTATAGATGTGAATTTTTATTAATCATATATTGACTCTAAACGTACTGAGAGATACCATGTTCAAGTAATATGGTTCTCCCCATTTCAACAAAACTTATATTCTTCCATTCTGCAACACCATTTTCTTGTATTGTGTATGGTGTACTTAACTAATGCTGAATTCTATGATTATCAAGATAAATTTCAAACTCATCATTTTTATAGTCACGACCATTGTTTTTTATTAACTTTATAATGGAATACTGATATTCCTCATCATTGAAGCTAAAACATTCAAACATTTTATAAGAACATGAATTATGCTTCATATACATAACACAAGTAATGTGAGTAAATCCATCAGTAAAACTAATAAACTATTTTTCTACATGAGTTGATTGCCTTGTGATTGGACCATAGATATCAGAATGAATATGTTTCAGGGGTCATTTTAAACAAATTTCATCTTTCTTATGCATAGATTTTGTAATTCTTCCTTTCTGAAAAATTGTACAACTCCAATATATTATTATTTTCATATCTAAAATTACAATGAAACTTTATCCCTTTGAGAATTTTATCATGTTTTTATAACACATTTTTTATATTCTTTTATAGCACAAATGATTCTCTTTCAATATACAGAAGTGAAAAGGAGTTTTGAATATCACTAAGTTAGATTGTGTTCCAAATCGTACATTGGCTTCTTGTAACTATCTTTATATATTTCTAACATTCAACAATAAAGCCATATTTTATGAAATTAACTTGGTTTAAATTATCATAATGATTTAAAACACTATGAATGTTATGTTTCAATACATTAAAAACAAAACTTTCTTATATTTCAATTTTTCATTCCCAATTATTGTGGGTCAAAAACTTTTAATCCTAAGTGATACATCATTTCCAAATGTCAAAATTAATTCTTTCAATTCCTTCAAATTCTTAAAAATATTTATGTCCCTTATAATATGATAATAACACCCACTATCCTTGTTCTATGGTTATTCTACTTTTGAAGCATTGAGTGTGGTTTCAACTGTAAGAGATTTATATTTCCCCGTATCTTTCTTCACATTTGGTTTATGTAAATTTCTATAACAAATCTATTTTTCTAGTAATAATACAATGAATCCATTCGCAGGATGTATAGGATATTCACATCCTTGACAATGAATTTCTAGACGTTTGAACCTATTTTCAACTTTCATAATATCCTTCTCAGATTTCATAAAACCGGCATTCTAGGATTTATTCATTTGGGAGGATTAACTCCCCCTATAACTATTCCTTTTGATGTTAATTGAATAGTTGTATTATTTTTTATTAAATAAACACATATTTACTATATTAATAAATCCACCATAATACCAAAAGTACTAATAGAATGAATATTTTCCTTTGTAACTTCCTTATTGTTCGATGTTATGAAAATATTTCATAGAAACTTTCTTGGATTTAACATCAAAATTTTGTTTAGTCCCAAAAATTCTTTTCTCAGACATAACCTTCTTCTTAAGATGAAAATTCTTTTTAGACTTATAAAAGCTATAATATATTGGAATTAATTCAGAATTATAATTTAAATAACTTCTAAATACTTCACTTTGTTAATTTTGGAAATGTGTATAACTTTATTAACATTATTCTTCATTGAAACAATATCAACATTATTTTCAATAATTGAAGGAAAATTTAATTGAAACTTCTCAGTACTATCCTTCCTGAATCTTTAACCATGTTAATAAATAGATTTTTTGAAACTTGTAACTCTCTACTCGTCCTTAGAATATTTTTGTTGAACAAGTTCTAGTTCTTCTTCTTTTGTTTTCAAATTATCTTTCATATGTCAAATCTGTTTATTTTCTTTAAAAGTGGATTTATTGAAGTCATTAATCTTTTTCTAAAATATTAACATTCTCTTCTGAAAAAAATTAATCATTTTTTATTGTGGAACATTCATTTTTCAATTTCCCGAATTCTTTTTAAAGCCTTATAATTTTTCTAAGACAATGTTTCAAGTAATCTTTTAGATGGAATTTCAATTGAGGTTCTTATTATTTAAAAGTAAATCTTTAAAAATCTTAGTTGATAAATATGGTAATGAAATTATTCTATCTAGAAATCCTAGTAGACTTATTGGGCACAAATTTACTACCTTCTTCCTCATTATCTATTGACAAAAAACATCAGCTTTTGGGGTTTGTCTTAGTGGTAAGCACCCATAAATCCTAAATGAAAATGAGGGTTCAAAACCAATTGGGTGCAGGGACTGTAGTAGTACTGTAGCGTCATTGATCAGTAGTGGTACTATTTATCGGTGGGTACTATAGTGGCGGTAGGGCACTATAGCAGCGGCGGGTACTGTTGCATCCGGGTTACTATTCACAGAATGGGTCTAGGGCCAAAACGTTGTGCCTATAATGGGATATATGCCCATTTGTCCTTCGGGATATGTAATGGGTCTCTATCTTCCTATTTAAAAGAGGTCTTTGATTTTCTTTAATAATAAAAATGAGGCTGCAGCCCCAACCATTAAAAAAACTTCACCTTTTGGATTTAGAGAACCTTTTATCTTTCCCTTTGGAATAAGATTTATCCTTTTCACCATGTTTCTTCCATGATCTTCTCATCCTTCATTCATCTTTATCACTAACCTATTCTTTCTTTCTTGGAGGATAATTATCTACAAAGTGCCCCGTGGCTCAACATTCAAAAAAATTAAAGGGATTTTTCTCTTTATATTTTCTTATACCTCTTTTAATATTTTTATAAAAAAGGATAAAATATCATGATAATTTTTACATACATCATTTAAAAAAAATCTCTAGCATCTTCTCATTCAAAATATTCTTTATAATTTTCATTTAAAGAAGACTTGAAATAAATTTCTCTATAAACGTTTTCCCCTTTCATAAATTTCTCCCTTTTTATTTCATAAGTAATGAGAGTAATACAAAAATCACCCCAAGATGGAGTTTCGGGATATCTATATTCCATGGTTGAAACATTGGCAACATATATATCAGGAAGAATTAAAAATTACTTTTAAACAATAGTTGAGTCTTCCAGCTTTTCACCCAGACATGTTTTTTTTCTTACAATATCATTCACCCTTGTAAAAGAATAACCAACAGATACATACTCACCAATTTTAATATCTTCATAATTTAACCTCTAGAATTGTAACTTTGATTTTGTCACCTTTTTATTGCCTTCATAAATTTTCTTAACCTATTCCTATATACATTTTCTAGTATAAACTCCCTTTACTCTTAGAAACTCAGATTTTTAATGAGATGAGAGCAATGTATTCTTAGCTCCTCCATCAATATAAATATTCTTCTTATTTATAGATGTGTGGGTAATGTTTTCATTAATATAAGGAAATACATATATAGAAATATATATAACATCATACCAAAGATAAATGAGATAATGAAACATTCTATATTTCCAGATATGACAGTTCATACCATCAAATATCATAATCCCCTTACTATTCACACAATTCAAATTCTCCATAACTATTTTTCTTCAAAACCTTCACCAAAGACTAAACGAAGGGAACCATCACTCTACTACCAATTGATATTCTCCATAAAATATTAATGTATCACTGAGAGGGGTATGGGTTGAATCAGTTATATATTTTATTTTTAAGATTCTTTTCTTTTGAAACAAGCATCACCTCCTAATAAAGATTTAGCACATTACTAAAACAAAACAATCATATATCCATAAGAAAATAAGTATTTAAAAGTTTAACTATTTTAAAAGAGTTTCTACTTCCTTAGAATGTTTTGTAAATAATCTAATACTATATAATCCAATAGTAAACAATCCTTTATGTCTGTACAAAAAAAAATAAGATATACCCTTACACTTTTGTAGAACTATGATCAATACAACGGTGAATATTCTTCTTCTATCACACAACATGTAATAAAATTTTGTGTAAGAAGTTAATAAACATTCTACAATTTTGGCCAAACATGTTACAATTATTCTTGATCAAATATTACTTTTGATTATGGTCCAAAAACATTCTTTACTTTCCTACCCAAAAGTATGTAAGAACTTCCCTAGACTTTGTAATTATAATCAATGTGTTGGATCATCCTGATTTATCTACCCATAAAATATATGTCTACAAGAATACCTCGATAAAATTTTTGTACCAACATAAATATATATCCATAAGAATATATATGATTCCTTAGTTTGATTTGGTTACCACTGAATAGGATCTTCATACTTATTCTTGTATCTGGAAAAACTAATCAGAAAAAATTGATTGAAAATTCTCTCTCTAAACCTTTCTGCACTTATCCCTATTATTTATCACGTGAACAGTAGTAAAGAGTCATAAATACAAATAAAATTATTAATATTTATAAGTTCACCAAATGTGGTTTGGGTGGTAATCTAAAATAAAATTCCAAAATAACCAAATTTCTTAAACTTTGTATTCCATTTTCATTTTAACTACATATTTGACTTCTTTAGTGCATCTCATGTTTTCTCAATTCTTCTAGAAACCTCTAAAATATTCTCAAAACATCAGCTAGATTCAAAATTTATGACCATTACTCATTTTGATCCAAATTTTATTCCAATTTATTCATTATAATGAAGAAATATGTACAAAATAATATTTTTCATAACATTCTATTTTACCAATTGTTCATATGAAGAGGAATTGACTTGTAATTCTGATTCTTAGTAACTAATAAATGACAACCAATATTTAAACCATTATTCCATTAAAAAAATCTCAACTTATAAATATATAATCACTTCTTGGAATCACTTCAACAATATCTTCAATACCCCCATTGACAAACACTTCCAAAATAATATTCAAAAAATTATTTTTTTCATCATCTTCCCATATCGATGATCATATGTCTGATGAAGTTATTTTTATAAACCTATGTTTGATGGATTAGTCTATACTTCACTATTATGGATCATTTTAATTTCCAGTTAAATGATTTTACTACTTCTTATCTGATAAATCTTTAAAAATAGTAAACATATCAGAGTTCATCTTTCATTCATAACCCAATTGAAAAGAAATTCAACCTGATAAAAATTGGTTGACTATGTCATTGATCATCATCAAATTGATCGGTCCCAATAACCTCCACATAAATTATTATTAATTAGTTCAAAAAACATCCATTTAAGAACTATTATAGCTCCTATAGATCAGTGTAACACCATGTTTGATGGAATAGTATCAGAAACTTCAACCTTTTAAACTTATTTCGTTCTCATAATATTGTACATGGGAATTTATTTTCTAAATATTTTTATCTTTTAGATTATTGGTTTGACTAAATACTACCATCTTCATATTATTATGTTTCAAAAAAAAATCTTATCCTTCAAATAATTCTATATTCAGTGAACCTAAAATTGATGAACTAAGACTTGATGACTTCAGACTTTTTTCTTCCATAATCATCATATTATAATCATGATTTCCTTAAGATTGTGATAAAATTTAGGATCATAATAATATTATATGGAATACATAATTTCAATCCTTATATCATATTATTTAATCTGATTGGCATAATATTTTTTTACCCTTTCCTTTGTAATTATTACTTCACAATTTTCTAAGAAAACGTATGATTTATGAGAACTCCAAGATCAGCAAAGAATCATCAGACTTACATTAGATCTATTGAGACTCTAATATATCTTCCCATACCGATTAAAACATTCATTTCAGACCCATGGTAAGTCTAATAAACAAATTCACTTCCGAAACATATCCAACATGGAATGTTGAACCAAAAAATCTATCTTATTAAATCTGTATCTGATTATCTAATCATGATTCATAATTATGTTCATACCATCCTATCACTAAATCTTAAAAAATGATGTGATTCCTTTTTATTGAAAAAAGGAAACATAATATAAATAAGCCTCATAAAATTATTTTATCTTCCAAAAACACTACCATACAACTTGGTCTCCATATTTAATCCAAAAATAAACCACTTTTATAACCATACTCAGTTATAATTATGGTATGTTCATATTTTGTTAGACTAATAAGAAACTTGAACATTGCTATAAAATAATATGATGTATGACTATAAGAACTCAATTACAGATGATATATGATATTAATTAGTAAGTATTTATTTTATTTTGGTTTTTTATTAGTAACATTAATATGATATTCATTAATAAAGATACCACCATTCATTTGTTAAAAAATACCAAAACTTTTTTTTTTCAATTTATTCAAAAACAATCATAACTATAAATCTATTTGAATTAAATTATAACAATATATACTATCATAAAAATTAATTATATATTCTTTTATGATTTTATAATGTTGAAATTTTGTAGAATAAGGAATAATCCCACAACAAATATGAAACTAGTTTAAAACAGTCAAGATTAGTCACACCTGAAATTGAAAATAGATAACCAAAAAATAAGAATATACTGAATAGTTTTGAACAAAACATAATAAATTATATAGATATAAATAAGGTTCTTGAATATGTGATTAAGATAGATATGATTTATATATCTTTGTTAAGACTATGAGAAACTATATAAAAATTCAAGGTAATGGTTTCTTTGTATCATTTTCAACTCCATGGGACATGTCTAATATTACGAATCATCATTTATTTTTTATGTTGTATTCACTATCGTATTAGATTAAAATATTAAAACATATTTCATTTTATGATATTATAATTCTCACTTCATGATATTCCTCGTCGGCTCCTTTTATTTTAACATTAATATTATTATAACACTTTTTTTACTCAATTTCAGATTAATTAGGTCATAACAATTCTTACATGGATATGATTTTTAATATTTCATTGTTTTCTAACATTTTACTATTTTTTGTTTTGTTTCCTCTTTTTCTCTTAGGAAATAAATTCTCATCATCAACAACCACTTATTTTATAAAACCTTCTCCAAAATAGAAGAATAAAATTGGTAAGAATAACTCTCATTCTTATTAATGAATATTCTCTTCCATTTCCTTGTTTTTTCGAAAAGAAGTTTTTTATTAAATGAAATATAAGTATTTCCCCTATTAAATTATTCATATATTCATTTAAAATTTTCACAAAATGAACTTCTCTCATCATTTCTACAATGAGTTTTCTTAAATGTCATAAAAGGCGTAATAAGGGAATTAATTTTCTTTATTTATCACTCTATAATTATTATAATAACTTTGTTCCTTTCTCAAGATTCATTATTTGGAACTCTTCATAACAAGGTTTTCAAAATGCTTCACTTTTCTTTCTCAGAAATGTTTTTGGTTATTAATTTTCAATTTAAAAAATGTTTAAAAGGTTGTGTTAAAACTTTTTTACTTTTACTTATAATTTAACTCCATGTTATATCTCTCAGGAAGTGATGTTTTGATCTCTTTATTTTTTTCTGCAGTTATTCATGTTGTAAAATGATCTTTGTTATCATAAGATTTCTTATGTTTAATTTTTGTGATGTTTTTTGATAATTTTAATAAACACGTTATTTTTTCAGGGATTTTATAAGATATGATTATATTTAATTCTAATTGAAACGCTTGTGTATAGATTATTATAGGTCAGGTACAAGATCATTATATAATGCATTAGTTTATTTTTATATCTCATTATATAGTCTGGAATGGACATAATTAGTTTGTTTACATTGGACTGGGCATAATGAGTTTTCTCCCATATTGAGGTAGATAAATAATTTTTTTTTCAAATAGGACTATGAATAATAAGTTTTTTCAAAAATATTTATTATTCGTATACTTATTTTTTATTTTTATGTTGTTTATAGTTTTTTCACATTTTCAATGTGATTTTTATTTTCATGATATGACATGTTTTGATGTTACACCTTATTTTTATAATTTTTCACACTCTTATGTCAATCTTAGATATTTTATGACTATTGATTTTCATTTTGATCCTTGTAAAGAATTTTAAGATTCATTAATGATATTATAAATATTTTTTATTTGTATACTATAATTTGTTATTTTTATATGTTTTATCGTGACTTTTATTATGATATTTATCCCTTCTTCATGTTATCCTATATGATTATTATCAGATACAATGTTATATATTTTTACCTTAATGGTTATTTGATATCTCTAGATTCTAATATTTCAATTTCTTAGGCTATGGAAATGATTATATCATGAGAAATATCTAAAAAAGTGTCACTACCACAAAGTTGGGTTTCTGCAGTTCCCCCCTTTAACAGTGCTAAAAAAAAAGTTAATAAGGGGGGATTTAGAAGCGCTAAAAAATCACTGATAAAGGTCACTTGATCAATGCTAAAAAATGCTGTTAAAAGTAACCCTTTATCATTGCTTTCTTTAGCACTGATAAAGGCGCACCTTTATCAGTTCTTTTTCCTAGCGCTAATAAATTTCAAAAAGAATCATGAAAAAAAATATTGTTAAGTAAATATATTTATATTTATATAAATATAATATATATTTTTTAAACATGTTTTAGATAAGTATAAATATACTATTACATTTAATATAAAATAAATTTAGTGAAAATGGATTTCAAATATTTTAAAAAATATTATTAATTAATAATTTTTAAATTTTCATTTATTAAAAATAATTTAATAACAATTTAAAGACACAAAAAATAAAAAAAAAGAGCTAACATAAGTTGAGAATTTAACTCAAACTTCAAATGGCGATAGATTTTTATCCGGGAGTCCGTTTGGGCTGTACAGAGTATCAAATTGAAGCATGAGATGAGATCTACACGCTATGGATTAAAGGGAACATTCTGTCACATTTTTTGAGGCCCATAAGGCATATAAAAAGGATTTTTTATTCGGGATACCCTGATTTTTTAACATTCAAACAACTATAACTTCTGATCCAAAATTCATCTTGGCATGTACTACATATTATATCATAGATTTTATCATTTTCATCGATTTTACTGGTTGTGTAGTTGAAATGGACTTCTGGATTAGAATTTATAGTCGGTTTAACATTCTATGGATTTTAAAATATTTATATGTGTGTGTGTGTTTGTGTGTGTGTCTCTCTCCATAAATATATGTGTGTGTGTGTGTTATATATATGTATTTAATTATTTATTTATAAACACACATAATAAAATATTTTAAAAATGTATTTAAAACTAATCTTATAAAAATATATTAATATACAAATAAATATACGGATAAAAAATTATAACTAAATATATATATTTATAAATAGATATAAATATATATTAATATATAAATAAATATATATGTATTAATATAACTAAATATATTTATATTAATATGAATCTTTATTAATATATGAATAAATATATATGTATTAATATAACTAAATATATTTATATTAATATGAATATATATTAATATATAAATAAATATAACTTTATATATGTAGGTATATATATCATTAAATAGTGAATAAAACAAAATAGATTAGTGGTAAAGGTGCAGGCACGCAAGGGGGGTGGTTGCGGGTTTGAGTTTTGGTGGAAGAAAGGGCGGGTGGGCAAATGGGAGAGGGTTGTGTGGGCAAGGGAAGCATGCGGGGTGAGAGGGAGGGGGATCTGCCTAGAACTGATAAAAGGGGGGAATCAAGAATTGTTAAAAGATCTCCCTAAATTATATATTATTTTTAACTATTTTTTTATTTTTTATTTTTACTTTTATCAGTGTGTAAAAAAGGTGTTGATAAAGGTCCTTTTTATCAGTGCTTTTTTAGTGCTGATTAAAGGGGCCTTTATCAGTGCTTTTTTGAGATTTTATAAAATGGAACCCCCCCCCCCTCCATATTCTCCTAGATTAACAGTGCTTTTCTAGCACAATTAATTCTCTTTTCTAGCACTGATAAAGGCCATATTTTCATTAGTGTTTATAAAGGATTTTGATTATAGCTCAATGTTTTCAAGTATTTTAAAATATAATTTTTATGCTCCTAATATCTAGAAGACAAACCATTTAGTTATTGAGTTATGTGAATATTTGGGATACGTACTATCTAAATAATACAATTAATCTATTATATAAATTATGTTTATCTTCGGTCACTTTTGTTTGTAACATAGAAGGGTTTGGTTATTTTTTATGATTAGTTTAGTAAGTTTGTTGATTAGTTTGTTGAAATTTTGTGAAGTCATTTTCCATAGTTATAAGTAATTTTTTGTGTATAGGATAACATCCATTGATATTTAATTACATATTGATTGTGTAGTTATCTATGAAATTACATCCCCAGCTGGATATCACATGTGTTTTTAGGCTTTGGGATAGATGTACCTAAGGTTAGTGAACCTGAAATGGGCATGTTGGGGATTAACTCAATCATTACATGGTGCATAAAAATATGATTAAAGACACACCTAATATGACACTCTCGATGGATATGATTCCAGCGACCAAACTATCATTATAATCCATTAAAATAGTTTATTATGTTAAGGAATTATGAAAATAATTATGAGTGAACCCAACCTAAAAAACCCAGATTGAAGAAAGGGTGGTTTTTGTTGAACTTGATGCTAATTTGATTATATTCATGAGAAATAAATTTCGAGGATAAATTTTCTTGAAATAATTTATGATAATTATATATGATGTTAATTATTCATCAATCTTGTTACCAGGTTTAATTATTATAATTGGTTGAAGGCTGATGTAACCGATATAACTATGGATTCCATGGATAGTAGGGATATTATCCCCACATGAAACATAAATTAATAAGACATGGTGTGAGAAAAATTATATTTATTCCCAAAAAATTTTCATGAATTATGATTGACAACAAAAAAATATTTGAATTTACAAACACACTAAATAATAGTAACATGAACTCTCATGGATTTTTAGCTGATGGAGATGTTGAAAGAAAGAAGATTTAATTTTCTTTATGTCAAATACTTTTGAAGAGACACCTAATGTAATATCTCAAAGGAACAAGATGTTTTTTATTGGTGGTAAAGGAAGTCATAATGAAACAAAATTAAGAGGAAAATAGAATAATTTAGTCAATATAGTTGAGGGAAATTATTTTAATCCTTAGGTACCATGTATATTTCAATATAAATAATTTCTATATCATATACACTATCCTAGTAAATATCTAAATTAAAATGTTAAGAACGATGATATGAATCAGTAATTTCCATGATTAAGGGAACAAGAGAAATCATATGTGACCACAGATACTAAAGTGAGTTTGGAAAATGATTTAGAGTGAGGAACACTGACCATCTGTATAAAAACATTGAGTTTTGTATTTGAATCTTGTTCAACCCACAACCATTATACATAGAATGTTCTTAAGGCCATAAAGTCATCACCACAACATCTAGATGTTGAATTGTTAATAAAAATACTTTTTTTGGTGTTCTAATTTTATACCTTATTTATTTTTATAGGAAAATTACTTGAAAAAAACATATTACACATCCTTTTGATAAATTTAATAGACTTGATCTCTATGCATAAAGGCAAGTTGTTGAAAATAATGACATCACATTTCATATAAAATCTCATTATATCAAAATAAGGGTGATTATGATTACCATTTATATATTAATATTATAATTTTTGGCTTCATATAGATTATTGATAGACTCTGGGAGAATAGGGTTAGAAAAATCACAATATTAGGGCTAATATAATTCCAAGATATAAGATATGTTTTCAAGTATATAAGGTCTATATTTGTCTATAAATTGTACGCCGATTCATGTTTTATTTAAATATTCTTACATTTATTATTAAGTGGTAATTAAAATTTCTAGGAAAAACTTTATTTAATGTGGGAGGATGTGTAACACCCCAACATTTCAAAGTACGTTATTTCTTGAAAGTAATGCAATAACTTCAACTACATGCAACACTGAGTTCAAGCACATCACGACTTACCAAACTAGTTGTTCAAAAGCGATTATGAATAGTATTAACTGAATTTTGAGCATTATATAATCATTATAATTTTAGAATCCATATTATGTGTTTCTTAGACATAATGTAAGAACAAATTAATTTTTTTCAGATAAAAGAATTATTTTTCAAAAAATGCAATTTTATCGCCTTTTAATGGTGAACCCTTTTTAAATCCAATATTTGAAACTTTTATATATTAAATTTGAAAAAATAAACTTCTTATTTATAATAGGGACATAAGAATCGAGTTTTAATAAATATTTGGTGTTTTTCTGATAACTTTCATATTTGGGTGAATAGTGAAATATACTATATTTTAACTGAAAACAACTTTTTAAATCAAAATAATTTATAGTGTTGAATTATAAATTTTAATGTTTTGGAATAATAATTAGATTTTATTTTTACCCTTTAATCCAATTTTGGTTATTGGAACTAATTTCACATTGAAATTATACATAAACAAGTGTCAATCTTTTGATAGTTATTATTTTTTCTAAAAACGCTAACTGTTTTGACAACGAGAATTAACATTAAATTAATAAATAAAACTTCTATGTTTTGAATCTGGTAAAATATACATCATTTTTAGAATCGTAATCTCGAAATTAACCTAGGGTAAAGTTTTGGTATTTTTCTGAAAACGTGCAATTTTTTATGAATAGTGAAAAAACACTGAGTTATCGTTTAAAACCGAATTTTTATTTAAATAATTATTTATTTTATTTAAATTTATTTTAGGTCAAAATAGATACATAATACCTATATAAGTTTAATGTAATTGATTGGATTCAATTTATAGTAATTTTAGATATATATAAAGTTTTATAGAACTTTTCACCATCTTTTACCCACCTCCAAGGAGAATTTGTGAATTCACATAAAACATAATTTTACCGATTCTGTGAGTGGAATTTCAAAATTTAGAGAGACACAGTTGATATCAGTAAGTAAAATGTGGTTCAATATGATAAAAATAATTTTTGGTGAATGGTAACGTTTTATTTTATTTACCGCGGTTAAAATTAAATAGGGTAATTAAGGGTAAAATGATATTATTATTACCCTAACACATGTCTTAATTCTGTTGTATAAGTTTAATTCGACCAAAAATAACCTTAGGAATAAAATATGACCCTTTAGTTCTACTTGGATTAGATTAAGACATTTATTATTATTTTTATTTAAAGAAGAGTTTAAAGAGTTAAAATAAATGTTTAATAACTAAACCATTCTTAATATAGGGTTATACATAAGATAAATTAGACTATACATATTAATTAGAAATATAAACTTATTTCATACATAATGGTATTTTATCTATAATTTTTATACATTCAATAATCAAATTTATTAATGAAAAAATGAGGATGCAGTGATTACCTTATTAATGAAAGAATCAAATAAATGGTTTTATAAATACTCAAATAAATATAATTTCAAATATTTTATGACATACATGAATTTTATAGGTGAATATAACATGTTAGGATTTATTCAATGTATTATTTTAAAGTAAACATGTATTTATTATTTAACAAAAAACAAATACCAAATAGTGTCAAAATTAACATAAAATAGTTTTTTAAAACAAATATTATATTATTAATTGATATAATGGTCCTAAAAATCTAAAGATCGACAAAAAGACTTTTATAATAATATATATGACATTAATGAACCAATTTGGGGTCTATTGTCATTATATAATATTTTTATTAACCATATAGTGTAAAAATACTAGAAGACACGGTAAAAGTTAAATTATTTAACTTAGAGTTAAATCTAAATGATAAGGTTTAAATGGTAACCTAAAATTGTCTAAAACCTATTGGTTTAGAGTTTTTCGACCCATCCCCACCCTAGCATCTAAATAAGTCTCTTTGGAGCTATTAGAAACCGAATATGAATTTATTATAAAATAATATTTTACGTTTTTTCAAAGGTGCCCCTCACTCCTCTTATAAAAGGGCACTTCCCCTTCTCTCAAATTCACACCTCAAAATCAATTTGGCTTGGCCAAAACCTCCCAAAATATCCTCCCAACTGTCTTTACTTCGTACTAAATTCCTTCCTTTGGTCAGAAATCCAACCTAAGAAGCCTTTTTGATAAAATCAAAAGGAAGAACACGAAGAAGAGGTAATGATTTCACCACCCTCTTTCAAGTTCTCTTATTCTTCCACTTACTCTTTCTTTGTTGATTCTATTCTAAAATTATAACTCCAGTATATTATATATAATTTTATATTATTATAAATACTTAACACCTATATTCATTATTTTATCCATCTTTTGAATGATAATTTCACCATGTGTGTGTACGTACGGCTTACCGTCTCCACATCGTGGTGTAATTTGTTATTCAACACTTTGTTATTTGGATGGATATAATTATGAGTAATATGTATATAAATAATTAAAATAACATTCTAATGTCTCTGTAAAATTAATATAACATTCAATTCCATTCCTTTAAGAAAATGATATTGTCGGTCGTGCGAACGTAAGGATTACCATCTCCATGACGCGATGAGATTCATTTCCACGTTCACCATTCATCGATGCTTATAAAAATATATATTACTAATAAGTATGTAATATATGAAATAATAATTATACTGGAGATATATATGTATATATACTTACATATATCTTATTCACTTAGTTTCGTTCTATACAATATGAAAACACAAACAACGTTTATGCGTACATACGGACTACTGTCTCCATAGACGGTGTTTTTAATTTCATATAAATTTATTTTATACATATTTATATTCTAAATATATATGATATATAAATCATGATTTATATTCTGGAAGTATTTAAATCATGATCTAAGTGATACAATCAATAGTAAAAAGTAAAAACACGTAAGATAAAGAAAATGATTATTACACGAAATATTAATTTAACATGGAAATTATTATTAAATAGGTAGTATAAATTCATAAAAGAATCATGTATGATACCCTAAATATTAATATGGTTCTTTTATAATTTAATAACATGCTACAATCTTTATACTGTAGGATAAATGTACCCTCGACTAAAGGAATGTTCAAGGTATGGGTTAATTCCTCAATCTCATTATTATCTGAGATTATTTATGTGTAAGTATTTACTAAGAAATTTATATCATCCATGTCCATTTTTCATAAAAATGATATCAAAATGAATATTTTTAGAATTTGTGAAAGGTAATCTTTCTCAAGATTAGAATTTTAAATGTTTTAAATATTTATCTTTCTAAATATTTTTCATTAATGCCCATGCTTTTAAAATGATTTTAAGGATTTATTTATATGGACATTAATGTTTTGAAATGATAATTCTTTTCAAAAGTTTCAAAGTGGTATGGGACACTTCGATTCAGAAATATATTTTAAATTAATTCCTTTATAAATGTGTGACTTTTAAATTATTTTACAAAAATGATATTTCTCTCAAAAATATTTACTCATCATTTTCAACTATGTCAGCATCCTTTACTTGATATTATTTTTTATTGAGGTTGATTTATTATAATACAATATTCCATATTGTGTTGAATGAGTTATGATATGTTTGATTGTGGATGTTCTTTTTTATACCATTAATGGTTTATGGTTTATGTAGTGATGGGTGGAGCCTGATATAGCTCCTCAATGCATCGGTAGGTCTCATGAGACAAACTAGTGTCTTGGAACAAGGCCTTGACAAAAACTTTATTTGTAGTCATGGAACAAGGCCTTGACTATGTGGTAATGATGTCCGGAAGTAGGCATTCTCTCATTATGAAATTAGTTATAACATGTGATTATTCGACTAGTATAATATCCATGGGAATGTTTATATGGAAATGTTGGATTTTTTTTATGTTCAAGTTTATGTTTAAAAAGGATGTTGGTTTTGTCACACATCTTTCCTTAAATGTTTATATCTTCCACTAAATTATTTACCCTTACTGAGCATCTAAGCTCACCCATTTCTTATCTTTTATTTTCCCAGGATTCCAAGAATTGTATTATGATTGATATGTATGGTTAAGCTAAAGGGAATAATAGTGTTCTTAAAGAACTATATATGTTGTGTTTTATGTTTGAAATTGTAATTTAAAGTTATTGTATGTAATCTATTTTACAAGATTGCTAAATTTATCCGTCCTTAGGGACTTTATTCCTTGTAATCATGCCAATGCATTAAAATAATGCACCGGCTCTAGGTAACTTAGGTCAGGGAATTACAGTTCGTATCATAGAAAGTTTAGCAATAAATGGTTAAAGGAAAGTGACATAATAGTAAACTACACTTTTTGGAAAATAAATGGTTAAAGGAAAGGTAATCCTTAATATGGTCCTGATAATGAGTTAGTGATTTTGGAATAAGAGATGGTTGATTTTGGTAATTCAAGATGTTGTGTTGTTGTAAAATAATACACGATGAAGGCGTTAACATGTTAATACCTTGAAAAAAGGATCATCATTATGTTTTAATTCCTTATAAAAAGGACAACCCAAAGGTCAGGGGGCAACCCACCACGCCTGGCAAGGCTGCGAGACTTGAACCCGCAACTGAAGGGAGGCAAGGGTGTATCACCTATCACTGACCCACGTGATGTCCTGGACTGAATAATGTAGTTTTTTAAAGGGTCTGATATGTGAATTATAAATTCATTATTTTTGGAACCCTATATGATTAGGATAAATAGAATATATATATATATATATTGAAATCTTTTATAGTGAAAGATGAGTTTATGGTAGGAATTAGTTGAAGGATGAAACTCTACTTGTCAAGTGTGTGTGTGTATATATATACATATACAATTTTCCCCCTCTTAATTTATGGATAAATTAATTATTAAACTTTAGTGAAGGGATATTAAAACCATAAATGTTTTATCCTAATACCTTACGTTTTGTTGAACCGATGGTATTTTAAATCATCACAGATTGGTGGATATGAGGCCCAAAATTATTCAATTGTTTGTGATTGATGACCACAATCACTCCATATAAATATTTGCGTTTTTTCTCAAATTATGAATCCTTAATTTCCACAAATTTTCTCTTAATCGAGATCATAATATGGTGGTCACATTTTCATTCCCCTTTTCCTCTTATTAAGACTAAATTTTATTAACCCAATTTCCGATATGGGTTTTCCCACAATGGTATTTTCTATTTTCAACCTGTTATTTTCAATGAACAATTTCATATTGTGAGGACGCAATTTATTGAATATGGGAATAATGTAACACCCCAAGATTTCATAGTACGTTATTTCTTTAAAGTAATGTAATAATTTGCACAACGTGCAACACTGAGTTCAAGCGCATCACGACATACCAAACTAGTCGTTCAAAAAAGGTTATGAATAGTATTTACTAAATATTAAATATTATATAATACTTATAATTTTAGAATTTATATTATGAGTTTCTTAGACATAATGTAAGATCAAATTCATTTTTTCGGATAAAAGAATTATTTTCAAAAAATTGCAATTTTACAGCTTTTTAATGGGGAACCCTTTTTAAATCCAATATTTGAAACTTTTATATATTAAATTTGAAAAAATAAACTTATTATTTAGAATTTAGACATAATAATTTAGTTTCAATAATTTTTTTGTGTTTTTCTGATAACTTTCATATTTGGGTGAATAGTGAAAAATACTATATTTTAACTCAAAACAACTTTTTTAATCAAAATAATTTATAGTGTTGAAATATACATTTTAATTTTTTCGAAGTATAATTAGATTATATTTTTACCCTTTAATCCAATTTTGTTCGTTGGAACTAATTTCACATTGAAATTATACATAAACAAGTGTCAATCTTTTGATAGTTATTGTTTCTTAAAAACACGCTATTTGTTTTGACAACGAGAAATAATTTTAAATTAATAAATTCAACTTCTATGTTTTAAATTTGGTAAAATAAAATTCATTTTTGGATTTGGAATATTGAAATTATCCTAGGATGAATTTTTGGTATTTTTCTGAAAACGTTCAATTTTTTATGAATAGTGAAAAAACACCGAGTTATCGTTTAAAACTGAATTTTTGTTTAAATAATTATTTATTTTATTTAAATTTATTTTAGGTAAAAATAGATACATAATACCTATATAAGTTCAATGTAATTCATTGGAGTCAATTTCTAATAATTTTAGATATATAAAAAATTTTATAAAACTTTTCACTGTTGTTTACCTACATCCTAGGAGAATTTGTAAATTCACGTAAAACATAATTTTACTGCTTCTGTGAGTGGAATTTCAAAATTCTGAGAGACACGGATTATATCAGTATGTAAAATGTGATTCAATAAGATAAAAATAATTGTTGGTGAATAGTAACTTTTTACTTTTATTTACCATGGTTAAAAGAAAATAGGGTAGTTAAGGGTAAAAATGATATTATTATTACCCTAACACATGTCCTAATTCTATTGGATAAGTGTAATTTGACCAAAAACAACCTTAGGAATAAAATTTGACCCTTTAGGTCCACTTGGATTAGATTAAGACATTTATTATTATTTTTATTTAAAGAAGAGTTAAAAGAGTTAAAATCAATGTTTAATAACTAAACCATTTTTAATATAGAGATATACATTAGATAAATTCTAATATAAAAATTCATTAGAAATCTTAAAATATTTCCTACATAATTGCATTTTAAATATAATTTTTATAGATTAAATAATTAAATTTATTAATTAAACAATGATGATGCAGCAATTTGCTTACTAATGAAAGAATCCAATAAATGGTATTATAAATATTAAAATAAATATAATTTCAATGTTTTTATGACATACATGAATTTTATAGGTTCATATAACATGTTATTATTGATTCAATTTATTTTTTGTGAAGTAATCATACAATTATTATTTAAAAAAACAAATACCAAAAAGTGTCAAAATAGACATAAAATAGTTTTTTAAGAAAAATAATTTATTATTAATTGATATAATGGTCATAAAAGTATAAGGTTTGGAAAAAAAATATATACTAATATATATGAAATTAATGAACAAATTGGGGTTTAATTGGAAGTATATAGTAAGTTAATTAACCATATAATGTTAGAATACAAGAAGACACGGTAAAAGTTAAATTATTTAACTTAGAGTTAAATCTAAATGATAAAGTTATAATGGTAACCTAAACTTGTCTAAAACCTATTTGATGAGAGTATTTCGACCCATCCCTTCCATAGCCTCGAAAAAAGTCTCTTTGGAGCCATTATAAAACGAATATTAATTTATTATAAAATAATATTTTAAGTTTTTTCAAAGGTTCCCGTCACCCTTCTTATAAAAGGGAACTTCCACTTCACTGAAATTCACACCTCCAAAGCCATTTCTCTCAGCCAAAACCTGCCCAAATATCCTCCCAACTATCATAAATTCATCCCAAAGTCCTTACTTTTATCAAAAAGCTAACCTAAAGACCCCTTTTGATCAAATTCATAAGAAAACCCCAAATAAGAGTTAATGATTTCACCACCCTCTTTCAAGTTCTCTTATTATTCCACTTACTCTTTTTTTGTTGTTTCAGTTATAAAATAAAAACTCTAGTATCTTATATATAATGTGATGTTATTATAAATATGGAACAATTATATTCATTATTCTATCCATATTATGAATGATAATGTCACCATTTGTGCAAACGTACGGTTTGCCGTCTCCACGCCGTGGTGTAATTTGTTATTCGAAACTATGTTAATTCGATGGATATAATGATGTGTAATATATATATATAAATAATGTAAATAACATGATAAAGTCTTTGTAAAATTAATATACCATCCAATTCCACACCTTTAAGGAAATGATATTGTTGCTCGTGTGTACGTACGGATTACCGTCTCTACGACACGATGAGATTCATTTCCACGTTCACCATTCATCGATGATTATAAAAATATATATTACTAATAAGTATGTAATATATGACATAATAATTATATGGGGGATATATATATTTATATATATATGTACTTACATATAACTTATTCACTTAGTTTTGTTAAATACGATATGAAAACAGAAACAACGTTTATGCGTACATATGGACTACCATCTTAATAAATGGTGTTTTTCATTTCAAATATATGTCTGTTAAACTTATTTATATTCTAAATATATATGATATATAAATAATATTTTATATTCTGGAAGTATTTCAATCTTTATCTAAGTGATACAATCAAGAGTAACAAGTTAAAACATGTACAATAAAGAAAGTGATTATTACCCGAAATGTTAATTTAACATGGAAATTATTATTAAATGGGTAGTATAAAGTCATAAATGAATCATTTATGATATCATAAATATTAATATTGGTCTGGTATAATTTAATAACATAATATGATCTTCATATAGGAGGTTAAATTTACCCTCGACTAATGGAATGTTCAATGTAAGGGTTAATTCCTCAATATCATTATTATCCAAGATTGTTTAGGTGTAAGTATTTACTGGGACAGTTTTGTCAACCATGTCCATTTGTCATAAAAATGATTTCAAAATGAATATTTTAAGGATTTGTGAAAGGTACTCTTTATCATGATCATAATTTTAAATGTTTTAAGGATTTATCTTTCTAAATTTTTTAATTAATGGACATGATTTCAAAATTATTTTAAGGATTTATTTATATGCACATGAATGTTTTTGAATGATAATAATTTTCAAAAGTTTCATAGTTGCATGGGACACTTTGATTCAAAAATCTCTTTTAAATTACTTCCTTTATAAATGTGTGACTTTTAAAAGATTTTACAAAAAGTATATTTCTTTCAAAAATGTTTTACTCATCATTTTCAACTATGTCAGCATCCTTTAGTGGATAGTATTTTTTTATTGAGGTTGATTTATTATAATACAATTTTCTATATTGTATTGAATAATATTTGATATGTTTGACTGCAGATGTTCTATTTTAATACCAATCATGGTTTATGGTTAATGCATTGACATTTCGTATGCTAGTTTTAATACGAATGTTTATGTAATGTGGAAACTATTCATATGAGGAATGTAGTGGACTTAGTAAGTGACGGGTGGAGCCCGATATAACTCCTCAATGCATCGGTAGGTCTCATGAGACAAACTAGTGTCTTCGCACAAGGCCTTGACAAAACTTTTATTTGTAGTCTTGGCACAAGGCCTTGACTATGTGGTAATGATGTCCTGTAGTAGGCATTCTCTCATTATGAAATTAGTTTTTACATGTGATTATTCGACTAGTAGAATATCCATGGGCATGTTTATATGCTAATGTTTGATTTTTTTTATTATGTTCAAGTTTATGTTAAAAAAGGCTGTTGTTTTTATCACACATCTTTCCTTAAAAGTTTATAGCATTCACTAAATTATTTAGCCTTACTCAGCATCTGAGCTCACCCCTTTATTTTGTTTTATTTTCCCCGGATTCCAAGAAGTGTATTATGATTGATATACAGGGTTAAGCTAAAGGGAATAATGGTGTTCTCAAAGAACTATCTATGTTGTGTTTTATGTTTGAAATTATAATGTAATGTTAATGTATGTAATATATTTTCCAAGATTGCTAAAATGATTAGTCCTTTGGATCATGATTCCTTGTAATCATGCCAATGTATTAAAATAATTCACTGTATTTGGGTAACTGGGTTCGGGGTGTTACAAGATGTAACGCCTAAAAAATTTGTAATATTTTCACTCTTTAAAAAACAATTTACTGATATCTTGATTCATTTCCGAAGTCAAACTGAAACTATCTAAAACATGTTATTTAAAAAAATTTAAATAATAATAAAAAAATTAGTATATAAAAATATAGTAATCAATTAGAAATTCAAACAAAATAGAAATAAAAACACTTAATTTTTTAAAATATATTTTTCCAAAAAAAATTCCATTATGAATTTATATTTAAAACAAAATTTTATAAATTCAAGTATTTAAATTAAAAAAATTATTATTTTATTCATTCCATATATAAAATATTTCCTATGGTTAATTTTTGATGTTTTTTTAATGATTGGTTATTTTTTGAATATTTAAAATACCATCTTTTCTAAAAAAAATCACTTTCCTGAAATAATATTAACCTAATTATACCAAACTTTTCTGAAAACATATTTATATAAAATATATATATAATTAGAAATATAAATCATTTAAAAATACTATGTTGAATTTTTAAAATCCATGTTTAATATTTTGTAAACTTCAGTAATATTTTCCGGGAAAAAATGTTTGATCCACAAATATTAATAATTAGTTTTCATCAATTATATAAATTAAATATACAAAAAATGATTTAATATTTTAGATAACCATTTTCATATTATGTAATAAGTTCAATTTAATTATTGGGAATAAAAGGTTTGTTACTAAGAAAATGTAAATGATCGTGATAATGGAAAAACTTTTATTTCCAAATAATTGTTTTTTTAATATTACCCAGATAGTTAGTGAGAGGATAACCTCCGACCATTTATTAAATAAAAAGAAAAGTCCAGTACAAGAGAACACAAGCCCAAAAACAACAATAAGAACCCATCAGAACCATACCTGTCACCACACCCATGATAGAAATCTTCCTCCGTAGTGGCTGATTCCCGTTCCGAGCTTTTATAATTCATCAGGACTTTGGCATGTTTCCTCCTCAAATTCAATTAGTAACTAATTAAATTAGTAATAAATGGTAAATAATATTAACAACAAAAAATGGATAAAACATCATTTTTCTATAATTGTTTTCATTATATAAAATTTTTAATTTAGAATTAAATTTTATATTATTTAAGAAAATATTTATTTTTAATGGAGATTAAATTTCCCTCTATAATTCCTAAATTATTTCAAATTGTTTATATTATATATTGAGTAAAACATAATTTTTGAATGGAAAAACAAGTTACCCTGGAAAAAAACAAAAAAAATATAAATTTAATATATAGATATATGTATAAGTGTAAACTCCTTCAACCATGTCTGAAAAATGTGTTTAAATTAATTATAGAGGATTTATTGAGATAATATCACCTCAAAATACACTATATCTATCATTTTGTCAATTTATAATTGAACAGTGTCATTTCATTATTGAAAAATAATGGTTATTCACTGAAGTTCACTTTTCTTCACATATAAATGTGGATCACCTATATCCTCTTGTAGTTAAACATCCCAAAAAAATATACTTGGACCCCTAACTAACATAACTCACATATATTTATCTTTAGCATCATTAATCCGATTGTAACAAATACTAGCCTAATCTATTCATTCATCTAGATTATTCATTACATTAATTGGAAACTCAAATTTATTCCTTCACATCCACTTAAAAAAACTTTGATCATCTGTTGTGTGGACTAGCGCCTCTGGGAAGTAATGTCATCAATTTATCACTATTGCATCTCTTCAGAGATTAAAAGTATTTCATTAATTAATAAAGGTGATATAAATAATTTAATTATTATTATTCATAGTAAATTTATAATCTGCTTTCACACACTCATCCTTTTTGAAATAAAATGGTTAATAGTTAGTTGCGTGGAATACCACCTCCACAAAGTAACATGTCTCATTTTTCATCTAGATTATTCATTATATTTTAAAAAATCATAAAATATGATTGGTAATTTTATAATTTTTTAAATATTAATGATACTAATATTTAATAGGTATATTATTCACAAAATAAACCACTTCCATTACTAGACTCGTTTATTAATTATGTTATGTTCATGTTTGGGTGGGCCCAACCAAAAACTCGAAAAATGATCTCAAATAATTCCATTGATGAATATCATAAGTTTTTATATGATATATTATATAAATATGTATATAATTATTATTTTTTGTTATTAAATGGTAACATATATATTAAATAATTAATTAAGATTCAAATATTTGTTCGTTAAATATCACTAAAACATGCTTGTCACCAATTTCATCTACATGAACCATTATTAAAAATATCATAGAATGAAAATAAAACAACATAGAATATCATAAGAAAAAAATCAACATACCTTTTATTAGCTGGTATTAATGAGAATTTGTGTATGAATTAACTAAAACAATTATATTGAAAAATTTCTTAAAATAATCATGTTTACTCAAACCAGATATCGAAAATAGATAATAACCAACTAATATAACTAGAGATAATAACTATAAATATAGATTACAAATGATTATATAAATTATTAAGGATATTAAATAGTTGATAAAAGTTTTCATTTTTATTATATAGTAGGTAATAGTGTGATCATCTAATCAGGAATTCAAGTTAATGTTTTCCTTGTCTCATTTTCAACTCCATTGGATATATTGTGAACCATAATTTTTTTATATGGTGTATTCACTGTCCTAAAACTTTAAAATTTACAAAGTATCCATTATATGAAGTTTATATTTCTATTTCATGTAATTTATCTCAATAACATTTTATTATTACATTACTAATACTGTAAGGGTTTCATCTACTCAAATTTTGATTCTTATGACATAGTCTTTCTCACATAAATATAATTTCTTACCATAATTTGGTCTTTAAATTTGCTTATTTTGTGAATATTCCAATTTTTATCTATGTAAATTATATTTTCACTATAAATAATGATTTTTTTAATAAATAATTTTCCAAACTAAAATTATAACATTAGTAAAGGAAAATATCATTCTTACCAATGAACTATCTCTCCCATGTCAATGTTCTTTCATTAAAATAAATTATATTTAATGAAATGAAAGTATATTTTTTGTTTTAATTTCTTAAACTTTTCCATTATATCATATATGAAATAAAATTATTTCAACATTTCCCCAATGTGGTTTTCGTAAAACATAATACAAATCATTATAAGTATTTTTAATTTCATAATTAACTACTATAGATTTATTAGATTGATTTTGTTTAATTTCAAATATTTTATATTTGGAGATATTTATAATAATATATTCAAATTTATTCTCTATCCATTTAAAAAAAGTATTTTAAATATAATTTTAACTTCAATTTTTATAATAATGATTTAAAGGTTTAATGAAAACCTTAAATTTTTACTTTAATTTTTCTTGTAATGTTTAACTCTCAAGAAATGATATTCTGATCATCCGCTTTATTTTATAATGATATTATTTCTTTTTGAAAATTTTATTTATGATATCCATTGGATTATTAAGTTCATGTTATGTGTTTTTTTAGAGATTTTAATTAATCCATTCCTTTTCCATGGGTTCTTTAAGATATGAAGATGTTTTATTTTAAGTGGCACACATATGAATAGATAGAAATGGGTGGGGTATTATATCACCATAAAAATACTTAGTTTTCGTTAATATTTTGTGATATAGTAATAAATATACATAATGATTTCATATATACAGGTGTGGAAAAAATAATTCTTCTCACATTTTTAGTCATAAACATAATGAGTTTCTTCAAATAGTCATGGGCATATTGAGTATTCTTATATATAATTTCTTATTATTATATTTATAATAAATTTAAAAAAATTATCATGATATTAAAAATTTCTATGATTATTTTAAATTTCATATTATAGAATGTTTTGATTTTAATACATATTTTTACAATTTTTTCACTTTAAGTCCACGCTAATTGTTTTAATGAATATTGCGGTGTATTTTTGAACTTATTATATCATTTATACTTCCTTGAAGATATTTTCCCGATTTAATGATTCTATACCATGTTTTATGATTTTCATGTATAGAATAATGATCTTTTATTAAGATATTTAACCCTTCCTCATGTTTCCTTTATGTTTGTGATTAGATACATTTTAATATGTTTATCCCTTACTAAAATTTTGGACCTCACCAAATTAAAATGTTTACAACCCTAAGTGATAATTATTATAATATCATGTGATATTTATATAAAAGGTTCAATAGAATTATAATATGTGATAATGTTCTGATGGGTTGTAAAATGAGATGTTTATATTGCTGTTCTCCAAGGCACTAAATCATTAAACCCTCATGTTGTGTGACAGTTTGTGGTATGTATTACCTAAGTCATGAAAAAAATGGTTTATGTATCTTAGTTTTATCTTGGGTTACATAAGGATTGATTTTAAATAGATTTTAGGGATGTAAGGTTCTATAACAAAACACCTACTCTGAAATTGAATGTTGATTTGGGTAAGACTCTGAATAGGAATCTTTATAGAACCCAAAGGAAAACTAGTGTTCTACAAATGAAATGAAATAATTATATTCATATTATATTTTTATGTAAAAATATAGGACAATATTAAAAATTTGGTTCCATATCTAATATATAAAAAATGGAATAAGATAAATAATGGCATTAGAGCAGAGCTTATTTTTCTAGGGATGTATTTATGTTTCATTATTTCTTGTGAAGAGAATTCAGACATATTATCAGGTATTTATCATAAATAATTATGGAAAATTTACTAATGAAGGCCAAAAATGTTTGTACGTAGTGGTTCATGGAACCATCCAGCAGTTTGAAAATAGAAAATTGATTTTTAAATTTTCAAGATAAATTCAGTCCAAAATAATCTAAAAAGGATTAAATATTTCAGTCAATGAAACTTGTTGATACAAAGACATATATCAAAAAAATAAAATAGATGAGATGGTAGTGTTTGTAGAGAATGCCCTGAATGCATAATATTATACTTATGTATAGATTTTTTAGATTTTATATACTTCTCAAATGACCTGAAATAAAAATATGTACAAAATAATCAAAAATGTTAATGAAGTTAATTTTTGTTTTTTTAAATGACTAAGACATAAACCTAATTGGCTCCATATACTCCATATTGAAAAGAATGTATATGATATATGAAAATATCTTGTTAGGGACCAACCTTAAACATCACATAATAATTCTATTTATACTAGAATCTACTTTCTTTCATTCCCAAAGATCATATATTGAAAAATTGAAAAACCAATTATCTAATAAACTAATTCATTATAAGTGGATACATCAACTCAGTGTCCACTTTCCCATAAAACGAAACTCTTCAAAGTAAAACAATATTTATTTTCCTTAAAGTTCTTAAAAATTTCATGTTGTCATTATCCTTTCTTTTAATCATCCATAAATCTATATAAAAACATTTTAAAATGTTTTATAAGCACAAAAACATTAGTAAGATAGATAAACGAAATAATGTAACCATCATTCCATGAGTAATTCAAAAAAAAATCATTTTAAAAAAAATGGATTCAATATAGACATTATCTCTAATAAATCATCTTCTCTACCCAACATTTTTCATAGAAATTTAATTATAAATAATCAAGTAATATTAACCTAATAATGGATTCTTTACAAACCTTAAATTTATATGAAAACATGTTAAAAAAATTTAATCTTTTCACTCATAAATATGGAATAAAAATCATGGTTAAAATTAGATTAACCATCAGAAATACCCATTTAAGTCCTTCATGGTTAACTTTCGAACCTACCATAGGGTAACCATCACAGATACTCATGGATTAACAATCATGGCTAATATTGTAATAATCATTACAGTGAACTTCCAAAAATTACTCAATTCAATAGAGAGATATATTGGGGATCAATTTATGTATAAAATTTATTGGAATCATCTGTGAGATATAATGGGGATAAACAGTTCTTATAATCTATATCGGGCTCAACCATTTCATATATAATGGTCAAATATCAAACATTTTATTCTTTTACCTTCTCATTTGAAAAACATTGGACAACACAATGAAATCCTTATAAAAAACTTATTTGGATTTCAAAATGCACTTTTATTTTCTAATATCCCATTTTTAAAACCAAAATACCCAAAAAAAGGGAATAATGTGTTTTCTATGAAGAAAATAACATTAAAAACATTCAAGAATAAAATAACTATTCGTTTTTAAAATCACATATTAACACAACTGGGAGATTATAAAGCACAACATTTTCATCAAAAATAACCTTTTAAGATTATAATGTAATCATAAATTAATTGATATTTTATAAATATTTAATATTTTTTTCATGATATATATGTAAAAAAATACATCCCTTTTAAATTTTGTAAAAATATTTGAAAGATGAACTTTAAAAGATAATTTCTAAAAGAAAGGCTCTTACAACTTTAGAAACATTTGAATCATAATTCCCATAAAAGAATAAAATTCAAGAAACATAAATCTAATTTTAATACATAAATTAATTATATAACATTTTAATGGGTGAGTATAAACTTCTCATAAAAGAATATAGGTGGATAACATCAAAATATTCTTCAAAGAACGGAAATTGGGATGAAGACCTATGCTTGATTTCTAATCATTAATAATGTTGTTTGTATTCCTGAATAAAAATGTATTGTTACTTTTCAACATTATTTAGATCCTTTTTGTGTTTTATTATTCCTTTATTTAATTTATTACCATGTTATATATAATTACCTAACCAATTAAGTTCACATCAGGAATTTTTGGCTATATGCAGCCCATATGTCATAAAGGAATTTAGTATGGTGATGATGGTAAAGGGGTGATTATTACATAATATATATAATAATAATCATGAAATTATTATAAGTTCTTGGTAAGGAAATTATACATATAAATCCACTAATTAAATATGGTTTTGAAAAATTAACTATAATTCAAACATGGAAATGATAGGTCTTACATAAGAAAGAGTAATGTTTTTATTTTCAAATGATAATTATAGAATGAATTTAAATATTATTTTTAATTTATAGAATGATAATAATATAATAAATATAATATGTTAATTAAAATATTCTTATATATATCATCCAACTTATTTGGTGATGAACTATGAATCACATCGCTTTGTAGAGGTGCTAGTCCACACGTACACACGAACGACGTTGTCATTTATCATTGCATGTAATGTTAAAAATATTATGATATATTATATTTTTATGATGATAAATATTTCAGGTATATCGTAAATAAATATTATATCTGTCATTATAAATCATCTATGAGATGTGGTGATAGAGAACAGACTACATCAGTTCTTGATAGGGTAGTCCTTCAAACACATGAGTGATGGTTTCATTTACCATTTTCATGGAAGAGGATATAGATATAAGATAATATATTAACATAATAAAATATTCATATATGGAGGATACTAATATTATTATTTAATAATTGTTTCATTTCATTTTATGAATGCAAAAGAAGAAACAAAAGTAGAACAGGCAGTTGAAAACTATATATCTTCTTTGGAAACCATCCTTCTCTTAACACATTAAGGCATATAATAATAGTATTATTGCTGAAAAATTCATATATAATGTGTTTCTGGACTATAGGAATTTATTTTTAAAGTTATTATAAGAAATAAATAGATTTTTAAGTGTTAAGTATTGACAAAAATAGGTTACCTTTTATAATAGAGGGGAGGGGCACTCTTGGAATCTCTCAAAATATTAAATTTATATAAATTAATTTGAAATTTAAAATGGATACAAACAATTTTATTTTAAATCTAAGATGAATAGAGGTAAAACAATCTCATTAAATAAAAATTATATTTAAATTTATTATTTTTTTATCTTTATATGTTTTTTTAACCCCATGTTGACACTTTTTAAACTTATCATGACAAGAATTATTAAACTTTGAGGGTCAATATAGATGCCATACATAGAAAAAAGACCCATAAATGGACCATATTTTATATTAATAATCCTATTTTTATCACTTGGATGAGTCTAATATTTTTTGTAATTTTATATCATTTAATAAAATATTATTTATTTAAAAATATCATTAATGTTAATTTTTAGAACTTTTCTTTTCATTGACTTTAATAATAACAAGAAAATTAGTAAAATCAGAAAAAACATATTTTATGAAATGTATTATACCTTTAGGTCATCTATAAAAATCTTGTATCATGTTATATACCTCAAAAAATATAATGATTAATTTTTTAAATATCATATATTTTAATGTTGAATTACTTGAATAATTACTACATCAGCTTTTTGACATAATTAACGGTAATTATTTTTATAATGAAAAAATATATAAATTATCACAATGAATTTAAATATTTTATCATTAAAAATAATATATTTGTTATAAAATATACTATTATATCCTCATATTAAAAATATTATATTTATTAATAACAAGAGGGTGACATTTTTGACTTTTCTTGAAATAAAATACTATAAAGGTCATAATCACATCCAAATTGCCAAAAAAAATCCATATAACCTAATATTTGAAGAATATGTATGTCATATAATCATCCAATAAAATTAAGGTTGTCCTTATGGTCATTTTTTTACTACTTATCATTTAAATTTTAACTTTAAATTCCAAATTCACCCTATAGCGTGGTAACAAAAATTACTAGGGTTACGATTCATATTGGTAAAAAATAAAAGGGTCCTATTTAAAATATTTGGATTTACTGATTAATCATATGGAAATAATTTTCAAAATTCAAAATACAGAAGTTTCAAAATTTAATTTATAATTAATCCCACTAGACACAACCAAAACATTTTTATTTAGAAATATGTGTTTAACCCTAATTATACCAAAATAAGGTATAAGGATGATTAATATTTAATTAATTAAATAATATATATCTAAATATTAAAATATTTAATTTGACCTAATATTCAAATCATGAAGGGGATTTTTAATATTAAGAGGATGTAATCTTTTAAAAAATATATATATTTCAATATTCAATTACAAATTAATGTTTTCAAAAAATTATCAAACATCAATCTTGAGACAGTTTTAACCCAATTAATCCAAAAACAAAATTAATTTTATAAAATTAAATTTCTAAAATATGTATAGATTAATTATAATATTCACTCATAATAAATATGAAGGTCCATTTTCAAGTAAATATATTTTTGAAGAATAAAATGGCTTTAATAATATTTAAGTTACTATTTTCTAATCATTTACCGATACATTTTTATTGAATAGTTACTTTATTGTTTTTTAATAAATTAGTTAATCATATTCATAACCATTAATTTAGTGGATGGGGTATATCGATCAAATTTAATTGATAATATTTGAGTGTTGGTTTAAACTCATTATAGCTTATATTTTACAATATATAACATAGTAATTCCTTTTAAAAAAATTGGCATATTACATATATTGGTGGTTGAAGATATTAGGTAAAATGTTCTAATAGTAAGTCAACTATGTGCCTCAAAAAACATTTACCAAAAAGAGATGTATCATCAAGGGTAATTATGTTGTTATTTTTATACAGGGAAAGTTCATAAGAGGAATATCTACCTCTTCATTTGAGAAAATAATATGTTATTTTTATCATATAAAGAATATTAAAAATACTGGAATATTTTTTTTGGAAATTTGATCCAAATGATCATAGAAGAGATAATGAAATGTTATAAAGCTTGATATCTCTATATATTACCCCATGATCACACACATATGTTAAATGATTTTAAAAAAGTAAATATCACTCATAAGACATACAAGTAAATTTCAAAAAATTCGATAATAGTGCTTAAACACATGCATATTTATGTGTGTATGGACCCATATCCCCAAGTGCTACTAATGGTAAGAGATACCACAATACTTTCATTTATTATTAAGGTATTACAACCAATATTTTAATCATTACTCATAATTCTGAGGTGTTCACCTATGTAAAACAATATTTAAACGAGGTTGAAAATGTTATTCTATATAAGTTTAAAAATTCTAAATAGAGAATTGTTTTATGTTTACTAATTTTTATGTTTAGGATTATCTTGAGCAACATGAAATAATGAACCATGTTTTAGCAGTTTCAACTCCTAAAAAAATGGTGTTGTGAGAAGTAGTGACCATAATTTAAAAAAAAATATGGATAGAGTGGTGCTTATTGAGAAGGACCTAATATATATGTTTTGGAATGAAGCATTCTTGACAGCAGCATATATTTCTAATTGAGAATTGTTATACCTAAGAGACATAAATACTCCATATGATATTCAGTATTAACATAATATTGCATTATAGTACATTAAAATCTTCAAAAATTAAGTGTTTCTTTCTTAATGAATGGAAACAAAGGAATTACAAATCCCATTGAGATTAAAAAAAATATTTCATGGCTACTCATGAAAAATAAAAACATATAAGTACTTCTATAAGAATCTAGAAATGGTTTTTGAAAGCAATAATGACACTATAAGGTAAAATTAGAATAATGATCAATAATAGACTGGGTATTTTTAAGAAAAATATGATGAATATTAATGTATCTCAGTTGGATAATAAGTGGAAATTACTAATTCAAAAAAATTATGGATTGTGAGTTGGATGAAGTTAGACGTACATCTATATAAAGTCTAAAGAGTTGAGTAGGGATTGATTAGGATAATATAATCAGTTCTCATATAACACTATTACAAGTTAAGAGAATGATATATCTATAGTAAACATAATTCCTATAATAGGTTGAAGAAAAATGATTTAATGATGATGAAAATTAAGAAAATTGGGTTCATGTGTTTAATTAAATTTTGACCAAAATGATAAGAGTCAGATGCATGAGATGTTCTCGAGTCTAATTGATAAGAACATCATTATAACCCAATGTTTTTTCTATAACAATGTAGACACCATGAAATGTTTTTTATACACTTTTCTATAGAGTGAAGATATGATTCCCAAATGGACAAATAATTTCAAGTATGAGTAAATATGTTTTCACCATGAAGGAAGAAGATGTGGGCTTGATTTCTATGTGCCAAAATACTACTCCATACTGATGGATAAGTGGACATATTCCCCCATCTAGGAGTAAGAAATAGATTCACTAGATCGATGGTGAAAAGGTATTGACACATTATATTCAATTTTCGAGTTTATTACAAGAATACATGGTGTAATTACAATCTGAATATGTGTAGATATCTTCAAGACCTTCTATTGGACTAGTCAGAGAGCTTAAACAAACTTACATATCAAAATTTATGAAACTTGGAAGATGGATAAATTTCACAAAGGGATTTACATAGAGGACCTATGCTAAAGACCTACACGGAGGACCTACGCAAAGGACCTGTGCGAGCAACATATCTTCGACGAAGTCCCATCTATGCCTATAAATAGAGCCCTTGGGATCCCCATTTCAGAACTGAACAAATTGAAGAGACTTTATGAAGTTCCCATTGCATAGATATTTCACCTAGATCCCTCAAATTGTCTTAGGTTGCTCTCTTAACTATGATAGAGAAGATAATTAAATGGGATAAACATGTTTTGAAAGCCTTTTTACAAATTTTACATATGTTTGGTCCTCTTATATAAAACACATTCTTCATTCATCATTCATACATATGTGTCATACCTGCACAGTATACCTACCTGGTACATCAACGTGGGGTACCTGTGTGACATACTTACATGAGGGACCTGCATGACCTACTCTAGTACCCTTTTTAAAGATATTCATTGATGGGTATATCCTTTCTTGGTTCCCTTATCTAAAAGAGACTAAGATGAAGCCTCCACCAAAACTTTCTGACTTGTCAAACCTTTTGGAAAGGCACATTATTGTGTCTCTTATTTGGGTTTGTATTTACATAGTCATAGGTTTCCCACATTGGTTTCACAATGGGGTTAGGATTCATGGAGTGTTTGTGAGTTTCTATATCCACAGTCACATGGACCTTTCTCCCAGAAACAGTGCTGGGAAGTTCCCAATTTTGAGAATAAGGGTTTGGATTTTGTCCTCCACTTCTCATCTCTAAGACTGGAAACCTCAGGTCTTAGGTAAGGAAGGTACAGTTAATACTTCCTTTTCCACACAAGAAAAGAATAATTCTTCCTCCTCTACCAAGGTCAATCTAAGGGCATCCATCCTGGTATAAGCCCCTCACCATCATCCCTTCCTCCTTACATTAGACCCCTATCCAATGTAAATAGAACAGGGGGAAGGCTCGTCCCTTCGCCCTCTTCCACGATCGATGTTACCTCTCCAATCAGCGGAGGATGTAAAGTGTGAAGTGTCATTGTTGAATCTTTCACATCAACTTGTTTCTCACACCGAGTATGACTCACATGGGTTTGGAGATACATAGTGGTTACAACATATGCACAAACACTCATTGGAAGGAACTATGAGAACTCTAATTCCCACCATAACTGGGATATGTTGGATGTCATCCCAAGGCCTGAGCTCATTGGATGTTCTTTTCAATAATCCAATCATAATTACCCTAATTTGGGCATCTTCCTTAAGAATAATCCCCAAATTAAACCCCCCAAGTCATCAAGGCATCCTTTTTAGAAAGTAATCCCAAAATACATTCTCTCAAAGGATCATACTCTCATATGAGACCTATAGAACTATGTGGGCTTTGATTCTCATCTATATGGGATTCATAGTAAGCCTCTATGAGGTTCAAACCCAACACTTAAAATCAACCCTATTCTCCTTGGGCCATTTTCCGAACAGGGTTTGATCCTACTTGGGAACCCATATACTTTCCATGTTCTCCTTGGGTTTCTTCTACATTATTCCCACACTAAGTTCTAACTAAGCACCTTATGCTTATAGGTCCTTATCACATGACCTTAAAAGGTATGATGTGTCCCATTCAGTGGCACTGAACTAAGAGGGTCCCGATTCTTTTCACAAGGATACTTAGGTATCCATATTATGGGAACGATCCCAAAATCATAACCAAAACATCATCTCCCTAGATGACAATAAAATTCCAGAGTGCCCCACTGAGTGGCTTAAAAACTAGTATCATCACAAACGATGAGTAAAATAGTCTCTAAGTAGTATATTAGAGGATACCATTGTTGGAAAACCTCAAATTCATACGGATATTTCCATTAATGAAGAACCTTGAATGCATACTAAGGATTCTAAATATTACACATGTTAATAAGTGATTGATAATTCCAAGGGAAACTTATGATATACTTGGTAAATTAATTGGGATTGATGAAAATATATTAAATTTAAGAAGCGAATCCCAGAGAAGACAATAATTCCCTCAAAAAGGGTGTGATGAGTCCGACCTCCCATCCTCTCAACCAATTCATGTTCTTAAGTATTGTAAATTTCAATCTTAATGAACGCCTACATTTTTATTGTATGTCCTCTTTGGATAAAGAATTGTTTGATGTTTCTGATTCCATGAATAATCCAATGGTAACCACCTGGAAACAGTGAATCTTAAAACTAGAACACATGTCTCAAGGAACTACAAAACAAAAATGGTGAACTCGACTTGAATCCTTAACCAAGTTAATAATGTTACCCACATATTAGGCCCCTATCAATTGATAATGGAAGGCTATAAAAATGAATCAATCACGCATGTATCCATATAAAAAGATGATAATTTAATAGAGTTTGTTGTTCTTGGTTTTTCTTCTCAGAATTCCCTTCATTCCAAAAATTGATTTCTCCAAGACAACATCTATGAACTTCCTGCTCACTGCTCAAGCTGGACCTTCATTCGCGGGAAGGAACATATACCTACCCCTGATAACACTTTTTCCGTTCTAGTGGCCCCAACTAATTATAAGAGAACATATAAGATAAAGTATCACCAAGCATTTTTGGAGAATCAAGAGTTGAGCTCTCATGTGTCTCCTCTTAATGGGGGAGTTCTTGAAGCCCTCAAGCATTTATATGTTGTTGCAAAAGATCATATCCTCTCATTTCCAAATTATGTGAGTGGTAGTTGTGATTCTGAAGTTCATCATTGGATACATCATAATGAAATCGTTCTTCATGAAAATTTAGTCAATCCAGAGTGCCTATCTCCGGATGAGATCCATGAAAACCCTCTACGTGGACAGAAGAATAAGGAGCAAGAAGATTTATTGCTTAATTTAATCCATCATGGTGATTCTCCCCATGATGCCATTCACTACAAAATTCTACTTTGCAATAGTATTTCACATTGTCAAGAAAATTCTATAATTGATAATGTAGCGACTAGAAATCCCTCCTATCTTAAGGCACTTGAAAACACAAGGTCAGTCATGTCTGATGTCTTGTCATTTATGGGTGAATCACTTTATCAATTAGAATACATCTTAAGGGAATGTTAATTCTCCAAACCTCCCTTGAGTCATTTGTCTTCTAATACAGAGCATCCACCTTGGTCATGTCAAGTGTAGAAACCTCAAGTAAAAGGTGATGAAGATGTGTTAAACATGAGGAAACAATTAGCTAAAGGAGAAATACCAGTTAGGTTCTGGACTTTGGAAAATTCTCAGTATAACATGCTAGAATTGATAATAGAAGATTGCATTCATGATATTTTCCTCAACTTATGGAAAACTCTTTGTCATTTGAAAACCAAAGTATTGCCATATGATGAATATAAAAATCATATACAGGAGATAGAAGGGTTATAGCACGAAATTGACTTGAAATTTATCTCAATTTCCCAACATCCAATGGTTGAAAAACAGTAGATAAACCTTCAACATACATGTCTCAATGCTCTAAAGAGGCTACACCAATTAATTTCTGATTCCCTATCTAGTGTTCATATCATAGGATGGGGTGCATATAGAGCGTTGCATTTCACTGCACTCCAGAATCTGTAAAGTCCTCCAAAAGTGGTCTCATGAAGTGTTATTTCCCATAGTCAACCACAATCAATAGGTTTTGTATGTAATCAAATGTATACTCAAGAACATGCCTCAACCAGTTCTCATCAGAATGAGGCCCAAAGAAAAGAAGATGTTGATTTACTTTTACAAAAAGCATCTGAGAATCTTGAGCATGCATATTTCTTAGAGGATATCAGGACTTAGAGGCTAAAAATATATAAAATAGTAGAGCAATATTCTGAAATAGTTGATTTAAGTGATTGTCGGATGATGCACCCATCTAATGTCTAAACCGAAATCTACAAAATCCTAAGACCAGTTGCACGAATTTCGGCCATAGAAATTCAATAATTACCCTAGCATGCAATGTTGGAGGATCATTTTATTCGACCTTGAAATTTATTAAACAATGTTCAAAGTTTTGATGAATAAGAACAAGAAAATATCCAACCTTTAGGGCTGGGGAATTTTTCACATTTGTAATCCCCTCCTCAACAGAAGTTAGTTTTCTCCCAATTAGGGAAGAATCCACAAGGACAGCGTACAACTAAACTATCCGATGATTACCTTTAGGTTAATATCTGCCAAAATATTCCAGAGAATTCTTTATATAGGAGAACATAGTCTCGTGAAAGACACAAAGGGAGACAATCTATCAGAAACATTGAAAGAATACCGCCAATGCATTATGCGTCAGTGAATGTTAGTAACACCATTACCGAAGATCCTCTAGAAAATAATTCTATTTTAGGGGAATTAGAAGATGAATTTCTTGTCCATAATATGGTACACACTGAAGCAAATGAATAAGGTGTGCATAACCAAAATCCAAGGATTTCCCAGAATCTAGGTGTTCCTTCAAATAACAAACTCCCTCCTCTCTGAAAGGTATATAACAAGGGGAAATGAAAAAAGTCAGATTGAATCTCACTTTTTCACTGGAGAAGTTCAATATATTTTTCCTGAAGATAGATTTTCATAGAAAGAAGAGGAATTGAAGAACTGGAAAAGACTCAACACAGAGTGACTTCAAAACTGCATTTTTGCTAGACATACTCCCTAGGAAAGTCCTTAACTTGGAAACCCTATATGAGCTCCTCAGCAAAAGGGATTTTTAGTAACTACATATGTGGATAATGAATTCCCTTCATTGGGTACACAATAAAGGAAGTACCATATACATCCTGATAGGATTGTTTCCATGGGTTATCCAAGACATATATCAACACCACCATTAGTGTTTTTAGAAGTCGTTACACCAGTTGAAGCTCAAGTTGCTATACCTGCATAGAATCCAGCTCATCTAGATGCTTCCCAAATTCTCATGAACACAATTTAGACATCAAATACACGATTGGTATATATGGAGGAACGGTGTGCAATAGTTTAAATGGAAAAGAGAGCTTACCCGGAATAGGTGGATGCAATTCCTCCCCCACTAAATGTTTTGAATGACACATTCCCAATATTTAATAGTTCTGGGGATCCAGAATAACACTTAACACTTTTTTTCTCTCTTTGTGATCCCATGATGGGAAGATCGCCGTCAGAAATTTCTTCTCCAATTTATCTCAACACTACTAAAGAAGAAAATTTTTTATCTTACCAATTGTAAACAAAGGTAGAATAAAAGAGTTTCTAATTTCAATGCACGATGGAAAGAATAAACATATTCCTTAAGTCTAGCACTCCCTCAAGAAGAGTTGCAACCAATTTGTGTGGAAAATCTGCATGATGAATCACGCACACTATTGATCCCTATGAAATACACCGGTGGGTTTAGAGACCTTACTTCAAATGCTCAATAGATAGAAGACTCTATTATAGAATCTAAGGCTAAAAATCATGTAATTCCATCATTTCTAGGGAGGAGGATAGGAATATTAGAAGCTGCTATAGTCACACTCAAACAGACACATGTACCTGCTTCTACTTCTAGATCCTCATAAAACTGAAGGGCTCCACCTCCTGAGCATCAATAGTGATGCCTGTCTCATCAAGATGATCAAAGAGATCAAAGGTGGAAATAGTTTAAGGAATTAAAGAGTATATTTTATTCTTTCAGGAATGAACATCTTCTTGGTTACTTCATTGCAGCCGTAGAAAACAATTTCATTCAGTTTCAAAGGCTTAAGAAGCCAAATAAGGATGGAGATGAAGATCATCCGAATTATAGTCTCTTTTATCAGATGTTGGGACACCCCATTCAGGAGTTATTTGTTTTCAAAGACCTTTTGCAAAAGATTGTAGACTCTGGACAAGTGAAATTGAAAATTCCATCATCTCAAGTATCATGTGTTAATACTACCAATCCAGAGGAAGAGGGAGAATGGAAAGAGGTTAAAAGTAAAAAATGGGAAAAAAATATGATGATTGCATGATTGGGAAAGCGATCAACCAGACTCATTCCATTTTATGAACATATTTGAAACAACCTATTGTGTCTTCTTCCACTACTACCATAGAGAAAGAATCTTCATCAAAAGGTAATTCCTCAGAAAATAGAAGTGATCATAAAGACAAAGAGAAGTCAAAAAAAGATGAGCTCGTGTCAAGGCCAAAGTTTTCCTTGACCCTGGAAAATTTTATGCCATCTATTTCAAAAGCACAGGCACCACCCTGCTAAAGAGTACAACAATAATTAACCTATCAAGAATAATATTCGTCATATGAAGAATTGATCTTTGGTTCTGTTAATGTTATCCATTAACAGATCCTTATGCAAAGGGTGCTTCTGATTATAGTGACCCAGATTTTGTTGTACCTAATTGGGGAATAAGAGGAAGGGGCCAAGGTCAAGGATGCAGGGGAAGATGTGGGAATTCTAGAAACCACCCTTTTAACTCTACCCCTAGTCGAACCATATATGCGGTAGACACTCATCAAATATCCCTTCTACGGGCTCAATAGGAACAACAAGTTTCTTCCATGAAAGTTACGCTCGGTTCTGAAAAAATTATATTGGAAGACTGATTAGAAGTCACAATGTCTTCTTCTCAGCAAATGAATAGATCTTGACAGTCTAATTTACCAAAGTCAGCATTATTTCCAACTTCTTCTCTGACATATATTACATCTACAATTGAAGCATCAACTTCCAAAGCACTCGAAAAATCTCATCTCCATTCTGGAAAATGTAGACCTTTAGACCAAAATTATGATGTCTCGAAACAATTTCCGCATGTTCCGGCCATGTTTTCTATTCCAGATGCTTTGAATCTGTCAAAAGATCTTCGAGAGGCAGTCATTGAGGCTTTCTCAAGCCCTCAAGAGTTTGAAACCAAAGTTCCTAATGCAGAGGTTTACCATATAGAAAATGATCCTACAGAATGTCATGAATTCATATCTTTTACAAATGAAGATGAAGATGATGTTGTACATAGAAATATCAAAAATTTGTATTTCTCTAGAAAGGTCAGTGACATAGACATTCGACGAGCCTTCAACTCTGGGGTCAACCTCATTCTCATTCGTAAACTTCATCGATTGGGTTTGACTAAATCTGATTTATCTCCTACGACATTAATGTTGAAAGGATATGATATGAAAGAACAAGAACCTCTATGTGAGATTACACTCATAACTTGGTTTAGATATCTCGTGTCTAATTCATATTCCATGATTGTTCGTTAGGATACAACCTTCAATATTCTGCTTGGAAGGCCTTGGTTGCATCAACATGAAGCCATACCTTCATCATACCACCAATTTCTGAAATATTGTTTCAATGGTCAAATCGAGACATTGTACGGTGACAAGGCTCTGATCAAAACATGTGAATATCAATACATTGAGTCATATTTTTATCACACAAAAGGAACGAAGCCCATGGCAAAGGAGATAACCATAGTTAATGCTCAAAATGGACTGGAAAAGATCCCAGAAAATCCATTCATATATTTGAGTACAGATTATGTGTTACCCATCAATAAAATGGAAAGGGTAAAACCAAATCTAAATACTTGTCCAGTAACTTCTATAATGTCAATTGTAGCAACTAAGCCTGATAACATGGGAGAAATTATTGATACACCATGAAATGATGGAAGCCTAAATAGTGATGTTTTCTCTCATATAGTGAACTAAAACAAGCCTCTACTTCATCATCCAGAGTACAAGAGATAGTTGTAATGCTAGAGGAAGACAAATATGTTCATTCTTAATCCATCAATCCATATTTATTACCACAAGAATACCCTTCATCATTAGTAGGGTTAGATATGGTGATCTTTTCTTCGTAATTTTCAAAAACTGATTTCTACCCTAACACTAGAAGTCTTGCCACATCATCTACAAAGCATGTTGAAATAGAGGAGGTAATACATAATGAATAAGAAGAGGAAGATCTTGGGGTTTCTCCTCCAGTATTTGAAGAAGGCTTCTCTACCACCGTGGATGAACTCAGAGAAATAAACCTGGGTACAGAAGAAGATCCACGCCCCACTCTAATTAGTTCGGCCCTGACCACTGAAGAGAAATAGGTTCATAATTCCTTTCTAAAGAAACATTGAGATATATTTGCTTGGAGTTATACAGAAATTTCAGGTCTTGATCCTGATGTAGCCACCAATCATTTGGGTTTTCCAGAAGAATATCGTGGATTTAAGCAAGTAGCAAGGAGAACACACCTAAATCATGTATCTAAAATTTAAACATACATATCATATTATAATATTAGATTTTTCTCAACTATTGACCAGTACATACTATGGTGTGCCTCAACAGTTACTCATTTGTTATGATAAAAAAATACTACACATTGGATGAATTTTATGATTATCTAGTCTCTCTTGAATATTACTATAATGCAAGTGTAATGTTACTCCTATGTATGAATTTCCATAGAAAATTACAGGCTTCACTTTTGGTTTAATCATACATATGCACTAGAATTATATATATGTTATCAGTACTTTTTCAACTTATTCTATTTTTATAGAGTGTGACTTTTACATATGGAATGACTTTTTAAAATTTTTCATCAAATCGAGAAACTTAAAATTTTCATACTCACCATTTATTTAAGAAAATCAAATCAACTATACAATTACTGAATTTTTTAATTCTACAAACACTTCAAATATCATTGAAAAAACTTTACAATATATTTAATCATCACCAAAATAGTTGAAAATAGCTTTGAAAAAACATTAAAAATAGTAGTCTTTATTCCCAATACTCATTAGAATGGATATCCATAAAAAAACCGTGCATATTTCATTCTCTAAAACTTAAAAAAAATCCTAATGATATAACATTATAAATATACCTCATGGGTTTTAAACTATTGGTATGTAAAATATCTTCATGCTCTAAATATATTTTCTAACATTTATCACAATCTTTTGGAAGTGGTGAAAACAGCTCAAAGTCCATATAAATATATTATAGGTACTGCCCGCAAAAACCAATAGAACATCGAATTGATCCTCTTAATGATCACTAAAAAAATATCAACACATTTGTTTTTTCAACATCCTTTAACCTGTTAATGAAATAATCCCAAAGATAAGTATACTCCTCTAACACTATCAATGTTTGAAAGTATCTCTCAATTCATCTTCAAACACCCTTTTCAATATATAAATGAATATTTATTTGTTAATCTATGAAAAATAACATATAAAAGAATTATATTGACACTCAAAATTCTATATTAGCATTCATTTTCTATAAATTTACAAGAAACATCTAACACCCAACATAAGTATATATTTACTTTTCTTCAAATTGATATATTCACAAAAAATACTGCCAATATTTCTCTCACCATTACATTATAATTTGGAAAATCAATATCCCCCTTGTATTTTTTATTAATACCCAGTTCAATAATTAATTAATTATTATTCTCCCATTACATATAATAAATGAAATGGTGATGTTGTAGGGGAAATATATTCTTCTTATCATACTCCAAGAATGAATTGAAATGTCAACTTCTCCCATGTAATGACATTTATAGGTGAATTAAACTTGATAAAAGGTTGTAATAATAAATAATTTTTTTAATTAGACATAAATTAGTCTTATCTAAGTTTAAATGATCTTTCTTAGTGTAGAAAATAAGAGTGACAAATCCAGATGACAAAAGTTTTCATTAAACTATCGAAAATGTGATTCCAGGTCAGTAATTCATATTTTAAGGTATAGTGAAATATATTTCTCAATAAATTAATTAACCAAGCCACATCAAAACAAACACCTAAAAAATAAATTTCAAGGTATTTTATTCCCACTTAATTCTTAACATGAACTCCCCCATAAAAATTATATTTTATACTTTGCTAACAAGATGAGGAGATTTCTTGTCATACATCATTTTTTGAAATATATAGAAATTTCATATTCACATAAAATGATAATTTTTTGGAATATTTATCCTATTATCTACACCATAAGGGATACACTCTATAGATCTTCATCCCGATAGATTATCATGGATGTTGTAATGATCTGAAATATCATCGTATATTTTCATTATATAAATAATTAGTTTGATCACTTGCTCCACACACAACACAAAAATAAAAGGAAATAAAGGAATTTTTGTACTATTAAAACCATATTTTTTTAGGTATGAATAAGAGTAATATAATTAGAAAATATATTAATATATATATATATAACTATTATTATATAAAAATTTACTTACTTTACTTTTATGTTTGAGAAAATCCCTTTTTATGTTTTGTACATTTTATTAAATTGAAATTAGTAAATTAATTTAAAATTATTACTTTAACAAAATATAATATTTATTTATTAATTATATCATTATTAGTGTCTTATATAAATTAATAATAAGAACAACTGGTATTTTAATAAATTATTTTCTTTTCAAAATGAGTTTTATGTTGTGGTTTAATATTTTATTTAAAAGTTTTAATAGAACATTATATATATTGAATGTGAAAAAATAATCTACCTTTTTCAATTTAAAATATTAATATAATTCTAATATGAATTTTTTATATTTTTTTAAAAAGAATGATTATTATTTGAATAGTGAAAAATAAAATTTTTAAAATTAACAAGATTTTACTAAAATTTTAAATGTATAAGTTTGAATTTAAAATTCATGAAACCATTATATAAGAGAATATATTTATTTAATAAGTGAATTTATAATATCTGAAATTTTTTTTATGTTATAATCCCATATTTTACATTTTATATGTTATATTTTTAAAAAATATTTCACATTTAGTATTTAAAATTAATTTTTTATACTTTTATAAAATTACTATCATGAAATGAATTTGATATTTTGAATAAGTGATATCATATTATTTTATAAGGCCCATTATATTTTTGGGCATAAATGATAAATTTTATTAGGTGAGAAAATATTTACCACTGTAAAATCTAAAATAGTAAAAGTAAAAAATAATTAATCGTAATGAGTTGAAAACTAGTTTAAAAATTGGATTGTATTGAAGGGATGAGGAATAACTAGAATAGAATAATATTAAGTAGTTTATTAAAAATTATATAATAATATATTTTAATTTAATTTTAAGAATAAACAATCTTGATTATAATGATATTGTGAAATAAACCATTAAAATGATTATAACATTGAAGTGATAATTAATCATTAGATCTATTGTGTGTATCAACTATAAATAAATATAAAATTAGTGTAAAAAATTAAATATATATTCAATGTAATTTGAAAAATAATAATTGGATATTTTTTATAATTGTGAAGTAATATAACTGAATCATGTGGAATTGATTTTTGAAATTTTTATTCTATGTCGTAACTTTTATTTTCAAATCCCCTTAAACAAAATAATTCAAATTAAAACTCAATATACCATGAATAATGAATTATTCATGATTTTAAATTTTATTGGGGTATTATATATACCATATAAAATAAAATGGGTGAATAAAATTACAATATTTTTTAATGAGATGAAATTAACATGAAATCACATACCTCATTCTTTCCTTTTCATCGTAAAATCATTAAATTACTAAAAACTAGTTTTAAAAAAGTTATTAACTAAAAATAGAACCACATTAATATTTATTATATCTTATATTATTTTTTTATAACATATTATCCCCCAATTTTTAATAATCTTTTCTCAGTTTCATTATTTCAGGTGTTAATTGCCTGGTTTTTTAGTATGTTTTGACTTATTATTATTTTTTGTTCCTTTTACATTGATCAAGATATAATCAAATAAATAATGTTAAAAATGATTTAAATAGCATATATATTTTTAATATATGTATTTAAATTCATCTATAAAATTTGGTGACAAGAAATAGAATACACCATTTAAAGAAATAGTAGGTCGTATGTACACATGAATATTATTTCCATTTTCTTATCATATTTAAAGAAAGGGATGTAAATTCTACATATTTATATTATCATTATAGTACATATATTTTTTCCATATAGTAAATATTTTTATTAAAACCATCATTAATACCATCCAAGTAATGTGTGAAAGAGTTATATAGCCTCATGAAGTGGTAGTTCGTCGTACACACAAACAACATTATTGTATTCCAAAAAAATAGAAATTATGAAGGTATGTGTTATAAAATAATTACAGAAGAATAAATACATTATAAATATCATATATATCAGATATAAACTATAAATATATCATTTTTACCAACCATGTAAGGTTGTAATGGAAGAAGAAATGACATCAGTTCGCAAGGCGGTTGTCCGCCTAACACATGAACAATGATTGTGTATCCTATTTGATAAAAGTGTGTGAAGTAATAATTCTTATAATTATAAAAACAATATGAATATATTTTAGATAATTATTTTATATTATTATAGAAATATAAGAAATATTTAAGGAGTGTATAAAAAATAAAAAAAATTTCTCTTTGAAGAGTTTTACATATTCTTCGAGTAACCCCTTTTGGTTTATACAAGACCCATTATTTGTTTTAATTCTATGAAAAATAAAGCATATAGGATGAGGTTATGGATTTCTTTAGTGCTTTTGGGAAGGGTTTCAATGATCCAAATTCCATGAGAAGTGTGAATAAGGTAGGGGTGTGATTTCCCTTTTATAGTGGAGGAGTGGTGTTATTGTGAATACCAAAAGGTAAACATAATTAGGTGGTCTCCTTGCATAAATTTACATGAATAATTATTCATATTATAGAAAACTATAACACCCCAGAATGATAAAGGGTTAAATGACTAAATGATATGACTCATGTCAACAATGTGCACCTTCCTTTTTGGGAGTCTTCCTGATTAGAACTCTATTGTTAAGTGTGCTTGTCCTGGAGTAGTGATCAGGATGGGTGACCTTCTGGTAAGTATCCCAAGGTGTGTGTGAGTGAGGAAAAAGCACACTATAAAGGACATGTGTTGGCCTATGGGGAATGTCATTGGATAGATGACCCGTTCAGGCATGTGGGTGGGCCCCATGGTGGGGAACACACGTTTGAGGAGAACTTGGGTTCCTGGCGGGTCGGGACCCAACAACCATGTTAAGGTGGGGTGTCTGTGTTGTCACCCAGTCCTAGTTGTCACTTTTGATATCAGAGGTGGTACCCATCCTTAAATGCAATGCACTGCCTGGGTTGAGATATTGGGCCCACAACAAGGATGTTGTTCTCTAAAGGGGGGTGATTGTAAATCCCTAGAATGATAAAGGGTAAAATGACTAAATAGTTTGACTCATGTCAACTAGGTGCACCTTCCTTTTCAAGAGCTTTCCTGATTAGAACTCCATAGTTAAGCGTGCTTGGCCTGCAGTAGTGATCAGGATGGGTGACCTTCTGGGAAATTTATCAGGGTGTGTGTATGAGTGAGGAAAAATCACACTGAAAAGGACTAGTGAAGGCTTGTGGGGACTATCCTTGGTCAGATGACCCGTTAAGGCATGTGGGTGGGCCCCATGGTCGGTACCACGTGTCTGTGGGGCAACTGGGGTTCCTAGCGGGATGGTACCCAACGACCATGGTACCCAGCCTTAAATGTGGTGCACTACCTGGGTTGAGATATAGGTCCCACAACAAGAATGTTGTGCTCTAAAGGGGGGTGATTCTAACACCCCAAGTGATTCGAGGTTAAATGACTAAATTATATGACTCATGTCAACAAGGTGCAACCTTCCTTTTCGAAAACATACCTGATTAGAACTCCATAGTTAAGAATAATTGGCCTATGGAGACTGTCATTGGGCAGATAACATGTTCAGGCACATGGGTGGGCCCTATGGTGGGGAAAAGGTGTCTACGGGGCAACTGGGGTTCCTGGCGGGCTGGGACTCGACGACCATATTAAGGAGGGGTGTATGTGTTGTCACCAGGACCTAGTTTGCACATTTGGTATCAAAGGTGGTACCCAGCCTTAAATGTGATGACCTGTTCAGGCATGTCGGTGGGCCCCATGGTGGGGACCACGTGTCTGTGGGACAACTAAGGTTCCTATCAGGCTTGTACCCGAAGACCATGGTACCCAGCCTTAAATGTGGTGCACCGCTTGGGTTTAGATAAAGGTCCTAGAACGAGGATCTTGTTATCTAAAGGGGGGTGATTCTAACACCCCAGAATGATTAAGGGTTAAATGACTAAATGATATGACTCGTGTCAACAAGGTGAGCCTTAATTTTCAGGAGCTTTCCTGATTAAAACTTCATAGTAAAGCATGCTTGGCCTATGGGGACATTCATTGGTTAGATGACCCGTTCAGGCACATGGGTGGGTCTTATGGTTGGGACCATGTGTCTGTGGGGAAACTGGGGTTCCTGGTGGGCCGGGACCCGACGACCATGTTAAGGCGGGGTGTCTGTGCTGTCACCAGGACCTAGTTTTCACATTTGGTATCACAGGTGGTACCTAGCCTTAAATGTGATGACTCATTCAGACATGTGGGTGGGCCCCATGGTGGGGATCATGTGTCATCGAGGAAACTGGGGTTCCTATAGGGCATGTACCTGACGACCATGGTACCCAACCTTAATTGTGGTGCACTTCTTGGGATGAGATATAGGGCCCACAACGATGATGTTTCTGCTCTAAAGGGGGTTGGCTCTAACACCCCTGAATGATTAAGGGTTAAAAGACTAAATGATATGACTCATGTCAAAAAGTTTCACCTTACTTTTCGGGAGCTTGACTGATTAGAACTTTATAGTAAAGCGTGACTGTCCTATAGGAACTATCATTGGTTAGATGGCCCGTTCATGGAAATGGGTGGGCCTTATGGTGGGGACCACGTGTCTGCGGGGCAACTGGGGTTCCTGCCGAGTCGGGACCCGATGACCATGTTAATGTGGGGTGTTTGTGTGGTCACCGGGACCCAGTTTTCACATTTGGTATCATAGGTGGTACCCAGCCTTAAACACGATGCACTGTATGGGTTGACATATAGGGCCCACAATGAGAACGTTGTTCTCTAAGGGGGGGGGGATTGTAACACCCCAGAATGATTAAGGGTTAAATGACTAAATGATATGACTCATGTCGACAAGGTGCACCTTCCTTTTCAAAATCATGCCTGATTAGAACTCCATAGTTAAGTGTGCTTGGCCTGGAGTAGTGATCAGGATAGGTAACCTTCTAGAAAGTTTCCCAGGGTGTGTGTAAGTGAGGAAAAATCACACTGCAAATGAAAAGTGTTGGATTGTGGGGACTATCATTGGTCAAATAACCCGTTCAAGCACGTGGGTGGGCCCCATGGTGCGGACCATATGTCTGTGGGGCAAATGGGGTTCCTAGCGGGAAAACACCCGATGATTATGGTACCCAGCCTTAAATGTGGTGCACTGTCTGGGTGGAGATATAGATCCCACAACGAGGATGTTGTGCTCTAAAGGGGGTGATTGTAACACCCCAAAATTATAAAGGGTTAAATGACTAAATGATATGACTCATGTCAAAAAGGTGCATCTTTTTTTCGGGAGCTTGCTTGATTTGAACTCCATAGTTAAGAATTCATGGATTTGGAGTAGTGATAAGGATTGGTGATCTTCTAAGAAGTTTCTCAGGGTGTGTTTGAGTGGGGAAAAAGCACACTAAAAAGGAAAAGTGTTGGCTTGTAGGGAGTCATTGGTTAGATGACCCATTCAAGCACGTGGGTGGATCCTATGGTGGAGACCAAGCGTCTGCGGGGAAAATGAGTTTCCTTGCAGGCCAGTACCCGATGGCCATGGTACCCATCCTTAAATGCAGTGCACTCCCTGGGTTGAGATATAGGCCCCACAATGAAGACATTGTGCTCTAAAGGGGGGTGATTTTAACACCCCATAATGATAAAGGGTTGAATGACTAAATGATATTCCTCCTATCAACAAGGTGCACTATCCTTTTCGGGATCTTGCCTGATTAGAACTCTATATTTAAGTGTGTTTGTCCTAGAGAAGTGATCAGAATGGCTGACCGCTTGGAAATTTTCCCAGGGTGTGTGTGAGTGATGAAAAATCACACTCAAAAGGAAAAGTGTTGGCTTGTGGGGTCTATCATTGGTCAGATGACCCGTTCAGGCAGGTGGGTGGGCCCCATGGTGGTGACCATGTGTCTGTGGGGAAACTGGGGTTCCTTGCATGCCGGTACCCGATGGCCATGTTAAGGCGGGGTGTTTGTGCTATCACCGGGACCCAGTTGTCAAACAAATAGTGGATACAGTGGAAATATGTCTATTTTATGGCTATTAGAAATGTTTCTAGGTCATTTTTTCCCTTAACATTAATGTTTAACTACTATGTAAACTCATTTGTGTCTTCATCTCTATAATAAATTTTAATTTCTCTCACTATTTTTGTTTTTAAATAAATATTTTTACTTTACTAGACATTATATATTGTGGTGATTAAAAATATTGAATCTATTTTTTTCAATTAAAATTAGACTAGTGAAATAAATTTATTTAAAACATATCCAGTAAAAGGGATGGGAAAATGGTGTTTTGAAGTGAAAATGTTCAAATGTTCACAAGGTTTTTATAGATAAATTCAATAAAAAATGATTCAAATGAAATAAATTATATTATTATATTTATTATTTATCTAATGATACTTTAAAAAGTTTAAATATAATTTATCATTAAGAATTATTTATAGTAAAAATATTTTATCGATTAAAATTTTTTATTTTTCAATATTCATAAAAATTTGAAACTTCCCAAAAAATTAAAAAAAATAAACCAAAGATAACATTAAAATTAAAATTTAAAAATTAATTTCATTTTTTAAAATAAAATATTTAAGATATTCTTATTTTATTTTTAAATTTGTGAACCATTAAAAGGAGAAAAATTACCTCTAAGAAAATATAGCTTTTATGTATAAAATTTGATTTGTTCTTATCTTATGATTATAAAATATAATTTATGAATAGCAGAAAATATTATTGAATATATAATATACAAATTTTAGTAATTTCATTAAATAATAGTAATTAATTTTATTAATAAGGATAAAATTTCTTTTGTGTATTGAAATAGTATCTTATAAAAAAGTTCCATAGATATTAAATTGGTTTTTATATTCATTTCTAATAAATTCATAACCAATTAATGCAACCATGTGCTTTTATATGTTAATTAATAATAATATTAACTACTATTGTAATGCCTTTAAGATAATTTTTATTTTAAAAAACAATAACAATAGTATTCGGTAAAACTCGGTCTTCTGTGTAGTGAAAGCGGTCAAAGAAACTCATTGTGGCCTGCGATACAAGAAAACTTCATATTTTATGCGTTAGAAGCTATATCATAGATTAAATTAATTTAAACGAATAAATAAATATTAATTTAATGTGATTTAATATTCTCTTATATTCATGGTGGTGCGTATCAGATATGCTAGTAAATAAAATGTTACAATTTTAACATTCATGGGGTATTAAATTCTTCTTACCTTAAATAAACTGATTCCTCTAAATTAAAACTCATTCTCTGTAATAAATTGTTTGATATTTGAAAATAAATTTATTGAAAAAACCACTTTGTAAAAGGGTTAACAAAATATCTTTTTCATAAGAGATAATGGGAAGTACCAAGATCATATGGAATAACACATAATTAGGTTCCCAAGTTGGTGAACATTGATAGAATATAATGATATTGACTTAGAGGAAATGTGTAAATTTATATAAAGATTGATTGATTCTATTTATCTCAAATAGGTTAATGATCAATGTACAGTTGACGGGTTCAAGACAATAAATATTTTATCATTTAAAAGGTTAGTGGTTCAACAAAAATTAAGGTACTGGGAGAACATATTTGTTTCAAGATCCTTTTTCCAAAATCTAAAGAATTATTTTTCTATAAAAGAATATAAGAAAATATACTTACTTGATATATGTCTATAAACACAATTTCATCCTTCAGTTGTTCTTCAACCATTTTCAAATTCATCTATTTCTTAAAGAAATGAATATATAAATGATATTTTAATGCCTAAAGCACTAAAATTAACTTTTAATAGAATATAAGATCAAAAATAGTCCTTATTTCTATATTAATATGTTTTTGAAACCCAATATGGTTAAAAAATTACTATATAAACCTAAATAATAACCCTACTGGTTCATTAATATTATTTATTCATCAAACTATTTAGCTGAAAACAATAAGGCATTCACCAGGACATTGCGTAAGCTAGTGGTAGGTGTGGAAAACTTATTATCATTTAGTTGTGGTTTAAAAACCGACCACCTTTCTGAATGCTATAGGTTTCCACCATTCACGTAGGTTTACCTTTTTCTAAACAACCTTAATTAAATTCCTATAATGTTTCCAAAAATTATGATGGACATCCTTGAAATTAAATTAACCATTAAATAATCTTTTTACTTGGGTTTCCAACGAAGCCTTTTTTTTAATATCCTAATAATATTATTTTTATATCAACCTTAATGTTTATCAATACCACTAAAATTATGTCTATAAAATTAAAATTTTTTATTTATCGAATAACTTCTTCATTAAAACATTTCCCAAAATAACAGTTCGTATTGAAATATATTTCATCTAAAATATCCATATTCTTAGTATACTCCCCTCAAAAAAACCAAAAAAAATTATTTATTTCATTGATCTTATTTTCAATTTTAAACTCATAAACCCGTGATATAATCCAGAAAGGGTTGAATTACTAGGAATAACCACATAATGTATACCTTACTGAAATGTAAATATGTTATTCTATACTTATCCTAAAATTATATCATTGGGTTCTATTTTCTAATCTATGTTTTCCTAAATCTGGTTTCTATGGTTTCTAATAAACTTTCTCCAATACCAATTGTACCGACCCAGGCCCTGGTGGCTAAGATATGGTGCCTACTACCATTTCATTTTCATAAGATACAAGGAAATCACATCTCAAAGGACAAAATATTTTAGTGGTCTTGGTTCACTAGATATATATTTGAGTTTTGTAATATAGTTGAATAAAAAAATTAAAACATATTTTTTTCAAGATTATCTTTATTCCATTTTGTTCATAACTTTATATCAGTATTAATAAAATTCAGGTAATCCTGAAGAAAGGAAGTAAAAAATTGTTCCATCTAATTCTTAGTATGGTTTGAGTACAGTGGAAGTAATAATGAATAAAACAGAATAATAAATATGGAAAATAAAATAACTGAGAACACATTCCAGTTAATCGATAACTACGAACAAAATTCCTAAATAATATGTCATAAAAAATAACTGAAAATTCATACCATTTATTAAAACAATTGATAATATAGTTCATCCATTTATATTATTATATCAAAAATATCATGGATAATAATAACTAAAATCTAAATGAATGAAATTATTTATTATTGGGCATCATGATTCTAATGAACATGGTACCTCTACCATCAAAATCTATCCTAAAAATAGTTTAAAACATATTATAAAGAAATTTATTATATTAGGAAACTTTTTCCCTACTCTCAAGATATATCCTCAAGACAGTTTAGAACATACTCGTTATAAACACATAGGGTTTTTCAAATTAATTTCATCTCATGAGACTAATGATGCATCATGGGGTGTATTTTAAATGGTCCCCAACCCATGTTTTACCAGTCCAAAGCATTCCTCATATATCAAATAAACGATTTAATTCAAAATCAATTTACCTCATCAAATTTATGTATTGAGTCAAGAAAACATATTTATCTATATTTCTCTAGAAAACAAAATAACTATCAAAGTGAAAAATTTATATAAAAATAGTTTATGGTTTTCGAAATAATTATATCTATGATAAATAATGTGAATATTTTGGAGAAATTTAATCTTCAATGATCAATAAAAATTGTAAAACTCAATGGGAATTTAATAATTAAAATATGATCCAAGGAAGTTAATGTCAACATTATACTTTGTCAAAATAATCATAAGGAATCTGTAAGAAGAATTATGATGTAATAAATATGAATTATACACATTAGAGTATGAATTAGGGTTAACTTTTTTTATGGAATAAAAAAAATAACATTAAAAACATTCATGAGTAAAATATCATTTTTATTTAAAAAAAATTTGTAAGTCCTTTTCATTTAAAATCAAAATTAAAAATTTTATTTGAAAGGAATATTTTTAAAATTACAATGGAAACTTCAAATAAATCACAGTGCTAATTATATATGAGGTAAAAAAACATTTGTTTCATAATAAAAATTTAAGGAAAATTCTTTATTTGGAAAGTGACAAAGTTATTCATTTAAAAAATGTAAAAAGAAAAAGTGGAACAATATTTAAATAAATCATTTTGATATGGTTAAATAAAAAAAATTGAACCATTTCTCGAAAACCAAGTTTTCTATGAAAATGGATTTCTAATAAAAGAGAGAAATGAAGTCTCTTATTAAAAAAACATTTTATCAATAATCTTATGTACCAAAGAGTGGAGAAATGGAAAAAAACACTTAAAAATGATCATGAATAACAAAAGTAAAATAAAATTAAATTGTTTATAAAAAATTCTTATTATTTAATTTAATTCAATTGCATGAATAGACAATCTCAATTAGAATGGGATTGTGAAATTATCCCCTTAAAATGATATTTACATTGATAGTGAGAATTAAACAATGAATTGATTATATGTATCGAATATAAATACATATAAAACAAGTGGAAATATATCAATAGATATTAAAACCCATTATACACATAATTATAGGATATTAACAATAATGATGAAGTAATATAACCCAATAAAAAGGAATTAAGTTATGAAATGTTTTACCACATGGTTTCATTTAAGTTAAAAACTCCCCTTAGATAAAATAATTCAAACTAAAACATAAAATTACATGACGAATGAAGTATTAATTATATTACATTTTATAGGGGTGTTATATACACCATATAAAATAAACTAATTTCATAACATTACAATATACCTCAATGAAATGAAATTGAGACGTACTATCTTACCTCATAGTTTCGTTTTGTTCGTACATTGTTTAATATCTTGAATATTTTTTTAGTCATCGTATTAAATTATAATAGAACACTATTAATATGTATGATATCATATATTATTCTTTTATGTCATGTTATCACTATATTGTTAATGATATTTCATTATTTTCATTTTTATGGGTGTTAATTTCCATGTTTTTTAGTATATTTTAACTTTTTATTTAATGTAATCTGTAAATTTTGGTGATAGTAAATAGAATACACCATTTATTGAGATGCTAGTCCATACGTATGCAAGAAAGTTGTTACGATTTTCTTGTAATATTGAAAGAAATAACAGTAAATTTTATATCTATATATATGTAATATCATTCCACTATCATCATTGAGTTATATATATCAAATATGATTCTTAAAACATTCTTTAACACACTCTATGTAAATTTGTATTAATTGCATCATTTCGTGAGGTGGTAGTCATCCGTACACATGAACGATGTTTTCATATTTCCACAAAATTAAAATCCTGATAGCATGTGTTATGAAATAATTACCGAACCATAAATATATTATAAATATAATATATACAATATATTATCTAAAAATTCATCATTTTTCCCAACCATGAAGTGTTTTAATAGAAGAGATAATGGCATCAGTTCGTGAGGCGGTAGTCTGTCGTACACACGAATAAATGGTTTGTATCCCATTTGATGGAAGTGTATGAAGTTGTAGTTCATACCCTTATCATAAAAAATATAAATTTATTAAAGATAAAAAGTATATTATATAATAAATAAATTAGAATAATTTAATTGGTGGATAAAGAAATAAAAAAAGTTCTCATTATATGAGGTTACCTCTTTATTAGATAAATCCATTTGGTTTATACTAAAACTCTTCCATGGATTTCTTTTCATACAAAAAAAACCTTATTGGACTTGGGTAGGGATGTTGTTATTTGATTTGGGTAGCTTTTTTATGACCTAAATGGATTTATATGCATAAAAAAGGGAGGATAGTGAGTGCCTATTTATAGTGGAGGAGGAGTTGCATTCTTGGAAATAACAAAAGGTAAACACTATTTGGAGGTCTCCCTAAAATCATGTGCCTCCAATAATGAACCATTTATTATCCAATAAGATATATAGTCAAATTATGCAAAAACAATGGATTTTTGACAGGTTTATAGGTTATTTTTTCCCTTAAGGTTAAATTTTGACAACTAAGTAATCTCATTTCTATATTAATCATTGAAATTAATTTTAATTGATTTCACTAATAATTATTTCATAAAACTAAGTAAAACTTATGGAACATTATAAAATTTTATTATTATGATTATATAATCTAATTTTCTAAATTCAAATCAATAATGTGGCATAATTATTTTAAAACTAATCTCACAGAAAGGGCGAAAACTAGTGTTTTTAAAGTGAAAATATTCAAAAGTTTGCTAAGATTTTTTCTAAAAGAAATATAAAAATGATTAAAATAAAAAAATGAATTAATATATGTATAATTTATCTCATTTTAATTTAAATGTAATTTTAAATATAATTTAACATCATAAATTATTTATATGAAAAATCTGTTTTCAATTAAGATTTATTATTTTTCACTATTAATCAAAAACTGAATCTACTCAGAAAAGTACAAAAAATTCACCATTAGAAAAAATTGATATTAATAATTAGAAAATAATTTTTATTATTTCAAATGAAATTTATAAAATTTACAATTTTTTTAAACATGTGCTTCATTAAAAGGCGAAAAAAGGCCTTTAAAATATAGTTTTTATACATAAAATTGGATTTATTCTTTTCTTAGGAATGTCAAATCAATTTGATGAGTGTCAAAAAAAATTATTGAAAATATAAAATATAAATATCATTATGATCACTCAATAATTTTAATTAATTTAATTTATTGGGATAAAATTCCTTTGCACATAAAAATAGTTCTTTATAAAAACCATTCCTTTATAGTCAGTAGGTTTTTATATTCATTTATATTTAATTGGTAACCTATTAATTCAATTATATATATTCATAAGTTATATAATTATATTATTAACATATGATTTAACTTCTAGAAGATAATTTTAATTTTAAATAGTAATATTAATGTTATCCAGTAAAACTTGGTCTTGCATGTAACAAAAGTTATTGGAGAAACTCACTATTGTATGTGAAAAAAGCTAATTCAGTATTTCATTAATTGCAGGATATATCATCGATTGATTTTTTTTAAAATATGATATATATATATATATATTAATGTCTCGGTATTTTTTTTATTCCCTTCTATTCTTTGTGTTTTTTGTCACATGGTTTGTTAAATAAAATGTTGCTCTTTTAGAATTTTTGGGGTGCTACATTCTCCCTGCCTTAAATAAATTGTGTCCTCACAAATTAAACTAAATCTTGGTAATGAATTGTTTTATATTTGAGAATTTATTAGTTTAAAAACACAAATCATAAAAGGTTTTAAAATTTATCCTCTTCATAAGAGAGAATGGGAAGTATCAAGGTCAAATAGAACAACACCTAACTAGGTTCCATGTAGGGGAACATTCATGGAAAGTGAAGATATAGACTTGGAGGATAAGCGTAAATAATTATAGAGAGTTATTTATTTCATTTATCATAAAAAATTTAAAGATAAACATAATTTTTAGGGGATGAAAACTGTAAGTTTGTGATTATTTAAAGGTAATTTGTTCAACAAAAAAATAAAGTATTGTGATAAAACAATTTCAAGACCCTTTTTCCTGGAGTTGAGGAATTCATTTACTAAAAAATAATATAAGAAAATATACTTATTTAATATAAAACTATAAACACAATTTCAATATTTCTTTTTCCATAAATCCATTTATAATTCATCCATTACTTCTAGAAATTAATATCCAAAAATGATATTTGTTTATGCCTAAAGCACTAAAATTCCCTTCTCATTGATCGTAACATCCTTAAAACAAGTCATTACATCTATCTCTAACAAATTTCCATAAATATTATGGTTAATACACTAATATATAAACCTCACAAGTAACATTATTGGTTAATCATTAATATTAATTCATCAAAATGTTTAGCTATGAATAATGACACATTTGCCAGGATATCGTGTAATCTAGTAGAAGGCTTAAAACCCTTATAATATTTCTCTTATGGGTTCTAGCTCTACTCCCTTGCAAGACGCAATAGGTTGTCACCCTAAATGTGGTTTTTATTTTTTATAAAGTACTGTAATATAATTCTTGTATCATTTCCAATAATAATGATCAACATCCTTAAAATAAAATTAATCATTAAATAACCTTTTTTACTAGGGTTTTCAGTATACCCTTTTTTTAATAAGTATGATAATATTATTTTTATATCATCCTTAATCTTTATCAATTACTTTAAACTTATATCTATAAAATTTAAAGGTATTTTTCCTCAAATAACCTTTCCATTAAAACATGTACTAAACCAATCAGTTTTATTACCTTAAATTTCATCTATTGTATCCTTAATCTTAGTATAATCCTATCACATAAAATGTAAATTTCTGTTTAGTCCATTAATCAAATTTTCAATCATAAACTCATAAACCCATGGTATTATCTATATAAGGGTGTATTTCTATGAAATACCACATAATCTCTATGTTGCCAAAAAAATTGGATGTTCTTCTATACTTTCCCTCAATGTCTACCATAGGGTTTTGTTTTCTAATATATGTTTTCCAAAATCTAGTTTCCATGGTTTCTACTGAACATTCCCTGATACCAACTGTAGTGACCCTAACCCTTTTATCTTAGAGTTTGTTCATTCTACCATTACATTTTCATAAGATATAAGGAAATCATGTACAAAGTATCAAATAGTTTAATAGTCCTGGTAAACTAGAAACATACATGAATCATGTAATATAATTAAATAAAAAAATGATAACATAATTTTTTACAAAATAAATTTATTACTTCAAGATTGAATCTTTATATTATTCATAATAAATATTAATTAATCTGAAGTAAAGGAAGTAAAAAATGGTGAGATCAAATTCTTAGTAATGGTTAAGCATAACAAAAACAATAATGAATCATATAGAATAATCAATATGGGAAGGTAAATGATTGTGAACACATTCCATGTCATTAATTACTATAAATTTAATGTGTAAGTAATATGGAATGGAAAATATATTACATAACATTCCATTTGGTCAATAAAATTAGAATGAAAAGCATCCATAGATTTTCATAGAGAAAATCTAATGGATAATAATAAAAAATATGAATGAAGACAGTTCACTATTATTGGGCGTCATGTTTCTAAATAAAATTATAACATTAAAATCAATATCTACCCTCAATACAATTTATAACATACTGGGTACCAATTGATTCGATTTGGAAAACATTATATCTACATTCAAGATTCGTCCCCAATATAGATTAAAACATATCAGTAACAAACATTTAGTGTCTGTCCAACTGATTTTTTCCTATGATACTATGAATTAATCAAGGGTATTTCTTTAAATAGTCCCCAACCCATGTCATACCAGTCATAATTATTCTTCAAATATATAATTATCAATTTAATTCATAAATAATTTACCTTATCAAATTTCCGTATTGAGTGAATAATATGAATTTATCAATATTTCCCAAGAAAATCTAATAATTGTCAAAGTGAACACCATAAGTAAAAAATGGTATAATATTTAGGTAAAAAACCTATCCATGATAAATAATGTGTATATCTTCAGTAAATTTAATGTTCAATGGTCATTGTAATGGAAATAACTAAAGGGGAAGTTCGTGACTATAAAAATGACTCAAGAAAGTGAATTTCAATATTATCCTTGGTCAAAATAATCACAAGATACCTAGACGGAGACTGATAATCGTATTAATATGGAATATACCCATTATAGTAAGAATAAGGGTTATTTTCATTTATGAAACAAAAAATATCTTTAAAAATCTATTGAGAAAAATATCATTTTCATTCGAGAAATCATTTTATATGAAAATAAATTTTAAAAAAGTCATTCAAATATCTTTGTAAAATTTAAAATTAATCCTCAAATATATGACGGTGGGTAATTCCGTACGGTGTAAAAATAAAATTCATTTTGAAATATAAAAATGTTAAAAAAGTGCCATGTTCAGAAAGAAACAATAAGATTCATTTAAAAAAATTTGTACAAATAAAAATTGGGTAACATTTTCATTTAATAAATCATTTGAACAAGGGTAAACAAAATAGTTTTAAAAAAAACTATAGAAATCATTTCTAGGAATGAAAACAGATTTTTGACTGAAGAGTGAAATGATGTCAGATTTTGTTAAAAAATTCTTCAATAAATTTATGTACCAAAAAGTGAAAAAATTCTAAAATCACATGTGAAAAATAATTTATAACCACAAGAGAATAATGTTAAAATTTTTACTAAACAATGATCATATCATTTCCTTTAATTTATTACATGACAAAAAGAATCTTGATTAGAATGAGATTATGAAATAAACCCTTAAAATGATTATAACATTGAAGTGATAAATAATCGATGAATAAATTATGTGTGCCATCTATAAAACCAAAAAAAAAATTAATACATAAATATATATTCAAAGTCATTGTACACATAATTATAGTATATTAAATACAATAAATAAGGAATATAGACCAATAAAAAGGAATTGAGTTATGAAATTTCTTTACCACTTGTTAACTTTTATGTTCAAATACTCTTAGAATAAATAATTAAATTGGAAACATAAATTATGAGGAAGAAATAATTATTCATAATATTAAATGTCATAGTGGTATTATATACACTATATAAAAGAAACTATGTGCATAACATTACAATATTCATTAATGAAATGAAATTTAGATGAAATCCCTTACCTCTCACATTCCCCCTGGTCTTACATTATTTAAAATAATATATATTGGTTTTAAATATTTTAGAAACTTATAATAGAACCATATTAATATGTATGATAAATATATGATTATTTTATAAGATCTTATCCCCCGATTGTTAATAATTTTTCATTATTTTAACTGTATCTGGTGTCAATTTCCATGTTTGTCAACTACATTTTGGCTTGTTATTTTTTTGATCATATTACTTTGATCATGATTTAGTAATATCCATAATATAAAACATGATGTAAATATCATATATAATTATTATATATGTATGTAAATTAATCTATAAAATTTTGTTATAAGAAATAGAATATACCATTCATGGAGATAGTAGGTCATACATACACATGAAAGTTGATTCAATTTTCTTATCCAATTGAATAAAATAAAATATATATAAATATTAAAATTATAATTATTGTCTCATTTATATGTTGATTATATATATAATATTAATATTAAAACCATATTTAACACTTTCCATGTAATGTTTGAATGAATCACATCGCTTCATGATGCGGTAGTCCGCTATACACATGAATAGCATTATCGTACTACAAAAAAAAGAAAATCATGAAAGTGTGTGTTGTGAAATAAATTGAGAAGAACAAGGACATTAGAAATATCATATATATTATTTATAGCCTATAAATATATCATTATTCTTAATCGTAAATGGTGGTAATTGAAGAACGAAATACGTCAGTTCGTGAGGTAGTAGACTGATGCACTAATGAATAATGATTGTGTATCCCTTTCGATAGAAGTGTGTGAATTTTTAGGTTATACCATTTTAATAAAAAAATCTTAGTATATTAAATTTTTTGAGGTTATTATATAATAATAATATTTTAATAATTGAAATTATGGATAAATATATAAAACAAAATTTCTCATTGAATAATGTTACATCTTCTCCAGATCCTTTTGATTTATAACAAAAATCATCCTTCGTTTATCTTATGTCCAAAAAAGTATCCATGGATTAGAGGAGGGATGTTTTGAATTCATTGAGATATGTTATGGATAAACCAAATAGATTTAGAGCTATGAAAAATGAAGGGGTGTCAGTTCCCTTTTATAGTCCAGGAGGAGTGACATTCTTATAAATTCTAAAAGGTAAACACTATTGGGAGGTCTCCCTACAATAATTTTCCTAAACTAAGGAGAATTTTTATATAAAATAAGGGATATTATCAAAATATATCCATAAATTAGGTTTTAGAAAAGTTTATATGACATTGTTTCCCTTATGATTAATGTTTAACCACTTAATAAAATCATTTTTATCTTTATCACTGTAAAGAATTTTTATTGCTTTCAGTAATATTTTTGTTCAAAACATTACTTGATATTACTATAAATTATAAATTATTAATATTCCAAATATTTATTTTATTTTTCCAAATTAAATTTGTATAATTAGCCTAAATAAATTTAAAATTAATCCTACACATGAGACAGAAAATAAATACTTTAAAGATAAAATGTTCAAAAGGGCACTATTTTATTATTTCTAAATTCAATAAAAATTTATTATGACCATAATTAGATTAATATATTTATAATTTACCTTATTAAACATTAATAATTATTTGAAATATAATTTTACATTAGGAATTATTTAGACACAAATACATTTATTAATTAAAATTTAGTATTTTTCACAATTAATCAAAAAATGAAACTTATCAGAAAAAACATAAAAACATATCCCGAAGATAATTTTGGTATTAATATATCAAAAAAGAAGTTTATTTTGTCAAATAAAATTTATTAAAGTTTCAAGAATTATTTTTTAAACAAGGGTTTCATTAAAAGGCTGTAAAACTACCTTTAAAAATATATCTTTTTTATGTATATAATTGGATTTGTTATTATCTCATGCCTATAAAATATATTTGATGAAAATAATAACAATTTATTGCATTTAAAATATATAAATTTCATTAAAATCATTCACTAAAATTGGTTAATTAAATTTCTTATGATAAAATTCTTTTGGTGTATAAAAATATTATTTATAAAAACATTTCAATTATATTCAACTGATTTTTATCTTCATTTCCAATAATTTGGAATCCAATGAATTCAACCATATATTTTTATAATTTATTTAATATTAATTTTGACTAGTAATTTAATGGCTATTAGATCATTTCCATTTTAAATAATAAGATTAATAGTATTCGGTAACACTCGGTCTTGCTTGTAACACAACATTTCGAAGAAACTCATTGTTGTGTGCGGCACAAGATAACTTGGAATTAAATTAATGCCACGCTATATCATTAATTGAATTTATTTAAAACAGTTAATAAATCTTGATTTATTGGGATTTTATATTCCCCTCTATTATTTTTGGTGCGTTTTAGATACTCTATAAAATAAAATATTACTCTTTTAGGACTTTTAGGGAGTTACATAACAGGTTTATTCCATGACAAACTAAATGTGCAAGAAATCATAAGAAATAACTTATTGAGAAATTGTGTTTTAATCATGCCACCATAGTTCATGTGCATTCCTTCCTCATCTCTGTATCATAAGGAAAATCGTAATTATGTAATAATTGACCAAGAATTATGCGTAATATTAGTAATCATGTCTCTCTATAGTCTCATGGAATTGGGTCGAATCATGCCTCCAAGTCATAGTATCTTGGATCAATCATGGGCCAGGCCCCCTGACTATCATGCCCCCACCTATTACATGGGTTATTCCTTTAGGTTTTATTTACCTTAATGTGACTACATCAGGTCTGGAATCTAGGATTTCATACTGCAGCCCTGTTCTTAGGTTCATCATTACCATCTTTTCAATCCATGCACCCCCCTACTAAGGGATAACCATATCATAATGGTCTACCTATTTAGAGTACCAAGAACAAAACCTACAAAGGTATGATTAAACAGATTAATAATATATATATTACTAGTAAAGAAATAAAATATCATTTGGAGAAAAATAATTGGGTCATACAATATATATGATCAATATAAAACATGGTCAAACAGACTACAATCATATTCCTTTAGTCAAGCATCATAAATGGGTCTCAGGGGCTACACACACACCCACATGAAATATATATCACGGAAAATAATCAAACTATTTCAAACACAAGAATCATACTAAGTAAATAAGTGTATATAAGAGCTAACAATGGTAAGTAACATCCAACCTCTAGGTTGTCATTGTCAACACCAAGGTTTTTCAACTGTTTCATCTCTCGAAATGTGTTTGCACATCAACCAAAACATGCTTACACACCAAGAAATCTTAGAACCAGTTCTGCATAAAATTACATGGTATCTGGAGAAAGGCTTAAGATGGGAAAAGACAAGGGTAGAACAATCACATGCCCAAAAATAATAACTGTCAATGGTGGTCTTCAAGTCTTGTTAAAGAAGAGGAAACATCAATTTTGGGTATCAATTAGAAGAGTTTCTGTAACAGCCCGAGATTTTATGAAAAATATTCTTTTTAATTTCACTAATGTCTTGTGTTGTACGCTGCACCAAAAGGAGCTTGCACAACACGCATCCTTGACTTGCCTTTCATTACACGCAATCGCGACCTTCCTCGATAGCGTGTGTAGTATGTAATACTGAGTTTCACTAAACAACGATATGCTATTAAAATATTATTAAAACTAGCCGTTATGAATAGTAATAACCACCTTTTAAAATTTTAGAAATTTTAGCTCTCAAAATGGACTTTATTTTTGGATTCGGAGTATCGAATTTAGCCTAAGGTGAAATTTTGGTGATTTTCGGATAACTTTCATATTTTGATGAATAGTGAAAATTACTAAATTTTAGTTAAAAAACAACTTTTTCAATAGAAATAATTAATAGTGATAAATTATTAATTTGAGGGGTTTTAAAGTATATTTAGAATATATTTTTACAATTTAATACAATGTTGGTCATTGGATGTAATTTCACATTTAAACTAGACATAAACAAGTGTCAATCTTTTGATAGATATTGTTTCTTAAAAACACGCTCTTTGTTTTAACAGCGGGATTTATTTATAAAATTAATTAATGAAACTTCTATGATATGAATTTGGTAAAATAGACTTCATTTTTGAATTCGGAATATGAAATATAGCTTAGGATGAAATTTTGACATTGTTCTGAAAAACGTCAATTTTTGATTAATAGTGAAACTACTAAGTGGTAGTTAAAAAAATTAATTTCTTCATAAATCTTAATTTTACCACTTCTGTGAATGGAATTTCAAAAATCCGAGAGACACGGTTGATGTCAGTAAGTAAAATGTGGTTCAATGAGATGAAAATAATTTTTGGTGAATAGTAACTTTTTACTTTTATTTACCACGGTTAAAAGTAAATAGGGTAATTAATGGTAAAATGATATTATTATTACACTAACACATGTCCTAATTCTATTGGACAATTTTAATTCGACCAAAAACAAGCTTAGGAATAAAATATGACCATTTAGGCCCACTTGGATTAGATTAGGACATTTATTATTATTTAATTCAAAGAAGAGTTCAAAGAGTTAAAATCAAAGTTTATTTACTAAAACATTTTAAATATAGGGTTAGACATAAGATAAATTCGATTGTAAATATTCATTAGAAAGATAAAAAGATTTCCTAAATAATGGTATTTTATTTATAATTTTTAGACATTAAATAATTTAATTTATTTATGACACAATGATGATGCAGTAATTATATTATTAATGAAATATTGACAGAATTGATGTTATAAACACCAAATTAAATGTAATTTCAGACTTTTTATGAATCACACTAATTTTATAGGTTACTATGATATATTAGTGTTTATTTAATCAACTTGGTTCGAACATATAATTCTTTTATGACTTTCACAAAAATCATGTATCAAATAGTGTCAAAATTGACACAAAATAGTTTTTAAATCAAATATTATATTATTAATTGTTATTTTATTCCTAAAAATCTAAGGTTCGGCCAAATGACTTAGATAAGAATATATGTATTAATAATAAACAATTTGGGGTTCGTTTGGCATGTTATAGTAAGTGTATTAACCATATAGTGAAAGAAAACAAAAAGACACGGTAAAAGTTAAATTATTTAACTTAGAGTTAAATCTAATTGATAAGGTTAAAATAATACCCTAAACTTGTCTAAATCCTATTGGTTGATAGGATTTCGACCTATCCCCACTTTAGCTTCGAAATAAGACCCTTTGTAACCATTATAAACTGATTTTGACTTTAATATAAAATAATATTTTGAGATATTCCTAAGGTGCCCCTCTCCTCCCTTATAAAAGGACACCTCCTCCTCCTCCTCCTCACACCAATTTGAGCACTCAATCTCGGCCAAACCCTGCCAAAATCTCTTCTCCACTTCTCTAGAAACATCCTATAGGTTCCGGTCTTCCTCAAAGACCAATTTTAGTGCCCTAAGAGGAGGTCTCAAAGAGGCGCTTCAAAGAAGAGGTAATTACCGTTACCAATTCTTTCATCTTTATTTCTTCTTCCACTTCTTCTTCTTAGGTTGTTTCATTATGAAGTAATAAAATCAGTATCACTCATATACTGATATGTTATTATAAGTATGAAACAACCCTATTTCACCATCTATCCATCCTACGGGAGAAGAAATCACCGCGCGTGTGTACGTACGGAATACCGTCTCCACGCCGTGGTGTAATCTATTTTCCACCACCACCTTACATGGATGGGTATAATGGTGTAAAGAATAACTATAAATAGTTATTAAAAAATCATATTGATTCTGATATATTGTATAATCCACTACAATTCAATTCAATATTTATGGAAATGATATCATCGCTCGTGCGTGCGTACGGACTACCGTCTCCACGACGCGATGAGATTCATTCTCCATGTTAACCATTTAAGAATGATTATAAAGTATATATAAGAAATAATAATGAAATATATGACATTATAAAGCTACTGGATTTATGTATATATATATATATATATTTATTTATGCCATCTACTTACTTCCATTCAAGACAATAAGGAAAGGAAAACAGCGTTCATGCGTACGTACGGACTACCGTCTCCATGAACGGTGTTTTTCATTTCATTTATCTATCTATTATATATATATATATGATATATAAATAATATTTTATATTATGGAAGTAAGTAAATCATGATATAAGTAATAATAATGTCAAGAACAACAAGTCAAAACACCTACGATAAATGAAATGATTTTATCCAAAACGCTTCTTTAACATGGAATTTACAAAAGAACGGGTAATATAATGTCATAAGTGAACCATATATGATATCATAACAATGAATATGATTCTTTAATAAGTCAATGACATTATTTAAATCATTATACAAGAGGTTCGGACACATATGAAGCAAATCGGACCTAAGGTAAGGGAAAATTTCACAATCTCATTTTTATCCGAGATTGTTTATTCGTAAGTATTTACTGGGGTGTATTTTATCATCCACATCCATTTTCCCTAAATATGTAATATTGTTTCCATCCACTTACAATAGTTTAAATCCAATTTTACCCTTCAGTGAGTTTTTAGTAAAAGATATGAAAGGAATCTTTTGTCGTTTTTCGTACGAGGTACTTTTTTGACTTTTCCGACAAAAGTACGAGAAGAATGTTTTTTTAACTTATACGGCATGAATGGATTTTTAAAACATTATTTCCAAGAATCTTCCCTTACAAGTTTTCAAGTTTATTTTTAATCAACTTCTTTTAGTTTATAATTGTATGACATGTTAAGAAAAGAAAAGTGTTTTTGAAGAAGAAATGATATTTTCCTCAAGAATGGAGTTCAAGTGTTTTATCAAAATTATTTTCCATCTAAGATAATATAGGGTTCTGTTTTTATCCCTATTATTACATTGATTTGATTATGTTTTGAGGGAATTATTTTTATGAAGTCATTTACCTTATATGATTTTTTTTATGATGTCATGATGTTTCAAGAATCCCATTTTTGTTACATGTGTTATGCGATGATGTATGATTTATGATTATGTGGCACACATAAGAAAGGATTCATTATAAGATGGGTGGGACCTATATCTCCCTCCAATGCATTGGGTAAAGATTTTATATCTCATGAGATTGACATGGCTGGAATGGTAGGTTATACCGGTTCAGTGAAACAGGACTAAAACGAGGGTTACTCGATTCAGAAAGGGACTTTGTCCACTAAGATAGTCTTGGCAATGAGTCTTGACTAACAAGAAATGATTCTCTATGATTATGTGTGAATGCCACAAAGTTTCATGTTTTAAGTTATGATTATTGTGATTACATTTCACTACCATGATTTATCCCATGTTATGAAAATTATGCTCTCTTTTCAGGTTATGATTTCCAAAATGTTATGTTCTTATGAATACGATGTGATTGATATTTCTTTTGTTTACCCTTACTGAGCATTTGAGCTCACCCTTTTATGTTTTCTTCTCCCCGGGATATAAAGAAAGGTTTTAGGTAAAAAAAAGGAAGATCTTTATGGGAGATATTGAAGATCTTTCACCACGATTAGAAGATTTTATTCCGAGTTTCCAAAGACACTAAACTATTACGATCCTTGTGTGTGTGTTTTTGTTATGTACTAAGTATTCCGCGAAAGTAATGTAAAGTTCATGTACGTCAAGATTCGGGTCTCTACAGTTGGTATCAGAGGAAAGGTTTAGTCAACCTTTGGAAACTAGGATGCGAAAACGTTAGTGAGATCCCTATAGATATTTCTACGGTATGTCTAGGGATGTCCCTAAGGTTAAGTATACGTATAAGTTATAGTACTAGAACTACGCTAACGATCATAGAATTAAACCTAAGATGTTAGATATTGAAGGTACTCCCCCTTTATTATGTTTTTTTCCCTAGTATGATTTTTGCCTCTCACACTATTCTTTTTGGGTTTTAGACGATGGCTGGAACCCGAAGGAACCGTGTTGATCAATGCAATAGACAATGCAATGATTGTCCTCCTGAACAAACAAATGTTATGGAAGATGGAGTGAAAAATCTTATTGTTATACTTACACAAGCTATGAATCATTCTGGACTTCCAAATGAGCAGATAAGGGAACAATATTCTATTGAGTCCTTCATGAGGCAACGTCCACCTTCTTTCAGTGGGTCTTCTGATCCACTTGTTGCTGAACAATGGATCAGTACCACTGAAAAGATATTTTCAGTTCTTCAATGTTCTGAACATGATAAAGTCATCTTAGCAGTATATCGTTTGGAAGGTGAAGCTGAACAATGGTGGAATCTTATCAAGAATACAAGGCAAAGAGATGAAATTGAGTCCATGGAATGGGACGAGTTCAAAAACTTATTTTTCAATAAGTACTTCCCTCGTATTCTTCGAACAAAGATGGAGAAGGAGTTTCTTGAACTAAAGCAAAAGGATCTGTTGGTATATACCAAGCGAATTTTACAAGACTTGCAAGGTATGCATCTGGCATTATCATCCAACCTGAAAGTAAAGTTGATCGATTTTTCAGTGGCTTAAAACCAAGTCTTCGAAGGGCATTAGCTATAAGAGACTTTAGTAGCTATGAAGAAATTGTGCGTTGTGCTATCAAGGTAGAAATGGAAGTTGGTGTTACATATCCATCTCATGGTTTTGACAAGAAACAAAAGATGGAGTTCAAGGAGAAATCTCAGAATAATGGTGAAAAGAAGATGAATGTTTCCTTATGCACAAAGTGTGGAAAGAAGCATGGTGGAGATTGTCTTAAAGGGACTAGAAAATGTTTTAAGTGTGGAAAAGAAGGTCATCGAGCAGCTGAGTGTCGAAGTAATGGAAAAAGGGTTTCTAATAATGTGAATAAAGCAAACACTGCAGAGAATGCACCACCAACACTTCAATGCTTCAAGTGCAAGGAAATGGGGCATTATGCTAATAAATGCCCTAATCCAAGGGTTAGTGATGATCAACATGAGCAACCACTGAAGGAAAAGGACAAAGGGAAGTCACATGCGATCACTATTAGCAATGTTGAATATGACAACGATGTGGTGGAATGATTAAGTGTTTATGTAATGGGATTCCAAAATAATGTTGTATCATTGAGTATTCAAAGTGATTGAGATATTTTTTGGAAATAAGATGATATGCGCATAATGAAGGGAAAACGAGAAAATGAAATGTTTAATAGTATTCATGAGCTCATGATTGATATAAGGACTAAGTGATATCATGGTTTGAGTATATAGAATTTTGAGGATTTTGGTATGTGGAAAGTGTTAACTTTAAACTGCATTCATGTTTTCACTAAGGTATTCAAAAGAATACATGATTAAGGACTTTGAATGTTTGGAATGTGACCAACAAAACATATCTTATGATATATGGGGATCAAAGATGGTATTAAATCTCTGGTAATCGTTTTCACTATGTTATGAGAGTAGAATACAGTATTATGGATAAGCCTAAAGATTAGAATGGATTATGTTGGACATAAGTTAGGATAAAACGTTTTTCGATATTATTGATGAGATGTTATATTAATATAGCTTTAGAAAAAGGACAACCTGTAGGACGGGCGACAACCCATCGCTTCGGACGAGGCTGTGGGAATCGAACCCACAACAGAAGTGCGACTGGCCTTTATCGCCTACTACTGGCCTACAGGAAGTCCCTGTTTATTAGAAACTAGTTTTATTATATCAAGCAGTATGATATATGAAGTATAAATTCCATTTTAGGAACCATATATGATTAATCTCACTATAGAATAACTTATGCTAACCTTTTGTTTGAGACAGATGGAATGACCCATCATTCTCTCACAAGATCTGCTAACACTTCATGAATAACAAATTCAACTTCATTTATATAAGAGATGAAGTGGAAATTGTTCAAGGCACGAACAACAGTGAGATTGTACCAAAATAAAGTAAGTATTTATTCTAATTCAAATTCTTCAACTTTAGGGGAATGATCTTGAAAACCAAAAATGTTTTACTAATGCCCTTATATCCGATGAATCAGATGGTACCCTAGATCATCACAAATTTATGGCTTTGTGATTGCTGGCTTTTCTATAGCCATGTTCTCTACCACTCTCCATCAGAACATGATGGTTAGATTTCTCTTCCATATCCATATTTTCACCTATGTGGAAACCCAGTGATTAGTTTATTTGGGTAACCATTACGTTTCATACTTTTGTTTTTAAAGATAAGTTTTGGTATTCCTTTTTACGATGTGGGTTTCTATCAATGAAACCTTCAAATAGTAAACCATTTATAACCCCGACGAATTTCGAGGGCGAAATTAATTTTAAGGGGGGTAGAATCTAACAGCCCGAGATTTTATGAAAAATATTCTTTTTAATTTCACTAATGTCTTGTGTTGTACGCTGCACCAAAAGGAGCTTGCACAACACGCATCCTTGACTTGCCTTGCATTACACGCAATCACGACCTTCCTCGATAGCGTGTGTAGTATGTAATACTGTGTTTCACTAAACAACGATATGCTATTAAAATATTATTAAAACTAGCCGTTATGAATAGTAATAACCACCTTTTAAAATTTTAGAAATTTTAGCTCTCAAAATGGACTTTATTTTTGGATTCGGAGTATCGAATTTAGCCTAAGGTGAAATTTTGGTGATTTTCGGATAACTTTCATATTTTGATGAATAGTGAAAATAACTAAATTTTAGTTAAAAAACAACTTTTTCAATCAAAATAATTAATAGTGATAAATTATTAATTTGAGTGGTTTTAAAGTATATTTAGAATATATTTTTACAATTTAATACAATGTTGGTCATTGGATGTAATTTCACAATTAAACTAGACATAAACAAGTGTCAATCTTTTGATAGATATTGTTTCTTAAAAACACGCTCTTTGTTTTAACAGCGGGATTTAATTATAAAATTAATTAATGCAACTTCTATGATATGAATTTGATAAAATATACTTCATTTTTGAATTCGGAATATGAAATATAGCTTAGGATGAAATTTTGGCATTGTTCTGAAAAACATCAATTTTTGATGAATAGTGAAACTACTAAGTAGTAGTTAAAAAAATTAATTTCTTCATAAATCTTAATTTTACCGCTTCTATGAATGGAATTTCAAAAATCCGACAGACACGGTTGATGTCAGTAAGTAAAATGTGGTTCAATGAGATGAAAATAATTTTTGGTGAATAGTAACTTTTTACTTTTATTTACCACGGTTAAAAGTAAATAGGGTAATTAAGGGTAAAAATGATATTATTATTACCCTAACACATGTCCTAATTCTATTGGACAAGTGTAATTCGACCAAAAACAATCTTAGGAATAAAATATGACCATTTAGGCCCACTTGGATTAGATTAGGACATTTATTATTATTTAATTCAAAGAAGAGTTAAAAGAGTTAAAATCAAAGTTTATTTACTAAACCATTTTAAATATTGGGTTAAACATAAGATAAATTCGATTGTAAATATACATTAGAAAGATAAAAAGATTTCCTACATAATGGTATTTTATTTATAATTTTTAGACATTAAATAATTTAATTTATTTATGACACAATGATGATGCAGTAATTATCTTATTAATGAAATATTGACAGAATTGATGTTATAAACACCAAATTAAATGTAATTTGAGACTTTTTATACATCACACTAATTTTATAGGTTACTATGATATATTATTGTTGATTTAATCAACTTGGTTCGAACATATAATTCTGTTATGACTTTCACAAAAATCATGTATCAAATAGTGTCAAAATTGATACAAAATAGTTTTTAAATCAAATATTATATTATTAATTGTTATTTTATTCCTAAAAATCTAAGGTTCTGCCAAATGACTTAGATAAGGATATATGTATTAATAATAAACAATTTGGGGTTCGTTTGGCATGTTATAGTAAGTGTATTAACCATATAGTGAAAGAAAACAAAAAGACACGGTAAAAGTTAAATTATTTAACTTAGAGTTAAATCTAATTGATAAGGTTAAAATAATACCCTAAAATTGTCTAAATCCTATTGGTTGATAGGATTTCGACCTATCCCCACTTTAGCTTCCAAATAAGACCCTTTGGAACCATTATAAACCGATTTTGACTTTAATATAAAATAATATTTTGAGATATTCCTAAGGTGCCCCTCTCCTCCCTTATAAAAGGACACCTCCCCCCCCCCTCCTCCTCACACCAATTTGAGCACTCAAGCTCGTCCAACCCCTGCCCAAATCTCTTCTCCACTTCTCTAGCAACATCCTAGAGGTTCTGGTCTTCCTCAAAGACCAATTTTAGTGCCCTAAGAGGAGGTCTCAAAGAGGCGCTTCAAAGAAGAGGTAATTACCGTTACCAATTCTTTCATCTTTATTTCTTCTTCCACTTCTTCTTCTTAGGTTGTTTCATTATGAAGTAATAAAATCAGTATCACTCATATACTGATATGTTATTATAAGTATTAAACAACCCTATTTCACCTTCTATCCATCCTACGGAAAAAGGAAATCACCGCGCGTGCGTACGTACGGAATACCGTCTCCACGCCGTGGTGTAATCTATTTTCCACCATCACCTTACAAGGATGGGTATAATGGTGTAATGAGTAACTATAAATAGTTATTAAAACATCATATTGATTCTGATATATTTTATAATCCACTCCAATTCAATTCAATATTTATGGAAATGATATCATCGCTCGTGCGTACGTACGGACTACCGTCTCCACGACGCGATGAGATTCATTCTCCATGTTAACCATTTAAGAATGATTATAAAGTATATATAAAAAATAATAATTAAATATATGACATTATAAAGCTACTGGATTTATTTATTTATATATATTTATGTCATCTACTTACTTCCATTCAAGACAATAAGGATAGGAAAACAGCGTTCATGCGTACGTACGGACTACCGTCTCCATGAACGGTGTTTTTCATTTCATTTATCTATATATTATATATATATATATATATATATGATATATAAATCATATTTTATATTATGGAAGTAAGTAAATCATGATATAAGTAATAATAATGTCAAGAACAACAAGTCAAAACACCTACGATAAATGAAATGATTTTATCCAAAACGCTTCTTTAACATGGAATTTACAAAAGAACGGGTAATATAATGTCATAAGTGAACCATATATGATATCATAACAATGAATATGATTCTGTAATAAGTCAATGACATTATTTAAATCATTATACAGGAGGTTTGGACACATACGAAGCAAATCGGACCTAAGGTAAGGGAAAATATCACAATCTCATTTTTATCCGAGATTGTTTATTCGTAAGTATTTACTGGGGTGTATTTTATCATCCACATCCATTTTCCCTCAATATGTAATATTGTTTCCATCCGCTTACAATAGTTTAAATCCAATTTTACCCTTCGGTGAGTTTTTAGTAAAAGATATGAAAGGAATCTTTTGTCGTTTTTCGTACGAGGTACTTTTTTGACTTTTCTGACAAAAGTACGAGAAGAATGTTTTTTTTAACTTATACGGCATGAATGGATTTTTAAAACATTATTTCCAAGAATATTCCCTTACAAGTTTTCAAGTTTATTTTTAATCAACTTCTTTTAGTTTATAATTGTATGACATGTTAAGAAAAGAAAAGTGTTTTTGAAGAAGAAAGGATATTTTCCTCAAGAATGGAGTTCAAGTGTTTTATCAAAATTATTTTCCATCTAAGATAATATAGGGTTCTGTTTTTATCCCTATTATTACATTGATTTGATTATTTTTTGAGGGAATTATTTTTATGAAGTCATTTGCCTTATATGATTTGTTTTATGATGTCATGATGTTTCAAGAATCCCATTTTTGTTACATGTGTAATGCGATGATGTATGATTTATGATTATGTGGCACACATAAGAAAGGATTCATTATAAGATGGGTGGGACCTATATCTCCCTCCAATGCATTGGGTAAAGATTTTATATCTCATGAGATTGACATGGCTGTAATGGTAGGTTATACCGGTTCAGTGAAACAGGACTGAAACGAGGGTTACTTGATTCAGAAAGGGACTTTGTCCACTAAGATAGTCTTGGCAATGAGTCTTGACTAACAAGAAATGATTCTCTATGATTATGTGTGAATGCCACAAAGTTTCATGTTTTAAGTTATGATTATTTTGATTACATTTCACTACCATGATTTATCCCATGTTATGAAAATTATGCTCTCTTTTCAGGTTATGATTTCCAAAATGTTATGTTCTTATGAATACGATGTGATTGATATTTCTTTTGTTTACCCTTACTGAGCATTTGAGCTCACCCTTTTTTGTTTTCTTCTCCCCAGGATATAAAGAAAGGTTTTAGGTTAAAAAAAAGGAAGATCTTTATGGGAGATGTTGAAGATCTTTCACCACGATTAGAAGATTTTATTCAGAGTTTCCAAAGACACTAAACTATTACGATCCTTGTGTGTGTGTTTTTGTTATGTACTAAGTATTCCGCGAAAGTAATGTAATGTTCATGTACGTCAAGCTTCGGGTCTCTACAGTTTCCGTAAATAGAAATACCATTGAGGCATTTTTGAATTCCAATAATCCTTAATAAAGGATATTGTTATACTAATTAGGTAATAATCACCTTATACAACACCAAGAAACTATGACTCATCCATAAATGAGTTATTCCATAATTAAAGAAGAAATAATATAGTAAATTTAATATAACAAGAAAGACCTATGAGATTTATTCCTTGAATCACCTCAATATGGATGAAAAAAAACATTGGCCTTAAATTAATAAAAGGAAAAAAATATTTATCTAAACATGGAAAAATAAAAGGCTTTTGGTGAAGATCGTAGCACCAAATCGGCCCTCTAGTTAGTAATTTAATAAAATCATAAATATCCAAATTGGATTAAAAATAAAGTAATTTAATTAGTATATAAAAATTTATAAGGGTATTAATCAACCTCTCTTCAAGTTAGACTATGTTTTAAAGATCAAATGCATCACCCTAAAGAATATTTTATGAAGAATAAGGTGTTTCATCTATTATAAAGTAATTGTGATACCAAAAAGGCTTCCCTAGGGCATGGTTCAAATGTCCATAATGTTTTCCCTCATCCTGAACTCTAAAATATATTAACAATATATTTTCCCCTCCCAATTATACATAAGAAAAACCAAGACCAAAACTTGTTGTACAAGTTCATGGTTTTTTCCATTTTGGATATTTAGTTATCAAAAAACCAAAATTTATGTTTCTTCAGGATACTAAAATTTTACTGGGATTCAAAAAATAATGGATCCAAAAAAATAATAGGAAAATAATAGGAAAACTTTACTCAAACATATGAATAAAAAATTAGGTTCTTAAAATATCACCATATAAACACTTCTCATCCACATAAAACATCTCTAGGAAACTTGTTCGAACAACTATGTCCACTGAGCCTGAACATATACCACATGTACCCAAGTATCCTCATGGATTTTTTTATGATTCCATTGCATCCAAAAAAATGATATCATCTTCTTTCTTAGTATAGTTCATCTCATATGGTTTCTTCTGATGAGACCCATAAGCTACTACTAGATCTTTCTAGATCAATATATACCTAATTCTAAATCTAGATTCATCATAGTACATAGCATTACCAAACCCTATCTCATGAGGAATGAAAACTTGATTTGTAGTCAACCTCCTCTTCAACTCAAGAAAAAACACCTCACACCAATCTGACCTATATAAATTCACCCCATTCATTGATACCATTGTAATGGATGATTATTTATGGGAAATCCATGATAAAATGCTGATAGTATCCCTATAAACCCATAAATATCTTTTTCTTAAAAACATTTCGAGTACATGCCTAGAAAATCACTATAGTTAAATTCCCGTATTCAACTAATATTACAATCTCATACACCACATGCCCCATGAATTTAAGATTCTAAATAAAATAGTGAAACTTAAACAGATTGGCATAAATCGGATGTTCTCAAAATTTACTTGGGACTATCTTGAGATGTCTGGAATTTTGTAATGGGGTTTGAGATTAGATGATAATGTTATCAACGAACATGAAGAATAAATAGTTAATATATGGGTTGAGGATATTTTTTATGATATACATGAAACCTATATGTGAATTATTTATTCTAAATGGAATCACCATGGGATTTTATAGTCCATACTTGATCCTATACATTGTATTCAAAATAACCTCCTCTTTAACCAGAAACTGGTGATATCCTGATGAAAATTCAATATTAAAGAATCATTATGATCTCCATAACTAATAAAAGATATCATTAATATTAGGAAAAGAGTACCCTTCTTCATGGTCACATGATTTAGATTCTAGTAATCTTTACTGAGTCAAAGACTATTGTCTACCTTCTTAGTGAAGAGAACATGTACACCCCCTATTGAAGTACTCTTCCTAATAAAATACTTCTTTTATATGTCCTAAATGTCTACATTTATCTCTTTTAACTCAAACGGTCCCATATAATAAGGGATTATCGAAATGGTTTGGGCATCTAGAATGATTTCTATCTCAATGTTGACTAGTATATCAGGAGAGAGTCCTATGAAATTATCTAGGAAGACATATTGGTAGAGATAAATAATTAGAGGAAAGTATATATAGATCCCCACTGATCCTAATGTAACATCTAATCCTAACTTCTATTTCATAATCAACCCATATTGGATTACGTATGGGCCCACTCTACGTGCTTCCAACTCCCATTCATTAGCCATCATGAATATCTCTCCCTTACATGATATAAAAGATGGTCTTCTCTTATAACTATCAATTTAGGGTCTATAATTTTGTAGATATTCCCTGATAAGAATCACATTGGTGTATGTCATATCTCAAATCATGAAGTCCTATAATTTTTCATAACCAAAAATGATAATAAGAAACTCTATGCATTATTGAATATAGTCCAATTTAATGACCAACTGTGTATTGAAATGCACGGCCGATTGTCGCCTATTGACCGGTCAAAGTTCCGGTGCTCTGCTAATGTGTATAGCAGCACTAGGGTCGAATCCTCGGCGATGATACTTTGTAGTAGTTGTTTGTTTTTAGTTGATTGTATTTTGATTAGGGGGGGTTTGTTGCAGAGCTTAATTGAAATGATTTATGGATGATGTTTGATTTACCAAATTGATAAAGATTGGGTTGATTTCATCATTGGGGAGTTAAGCATTTGATATCCTTGAGCCTTACTTTGTATTGCATTAAATTAACACCCATGTCATAAGTTGACGTTGATTGGAATTCCTAAGTGTGAAGGCTTTAATCCAAGCCTTAACTTAACTTAGGGTTCTAATCTCAATCAAAACATATTTATGGTAGTGTATTTATGGTTCCAATAATCCATGGAAACCACTCGTTAAACAAAACATATCATTAATCCATGACATATTAAGTTTAACATACACAATATTAATTTAAAGAATACTCATCGAGAAAAACTCTAAATCACTTAACATCCCCGGATTATAACTCAACCCAATGAGATATTTACTCATACATTTGGATGTTTAATATTCTGGTTAAAATAATTATGATGATAAATTAAGAATAGAAGAAAAAGAAAGGGATTAGAAAAGAGTGGTACGTTGACACACACACACGAACGATGATGATAATTAAAAACGGATTTTCGATTGAATGAGGAAGCAAAAGAAGGGAAGGGGATTCAACTGAATTTAAACTATTTTAAGAACATAAATATTAAAAAACATAAGGTGGATGAGAATAAGAGATATTGAATAAGTAACTTGCATTAAAACGGAATTACAAAGAAAGGACTTACAAAATTACAAAAACGAAGAACACAAAAGTAAGTGAAAACAAAGAGAGGAGGAAAGGTCTCTAAAGTGAATACATGAGTATGGAAGGTCCTCCCAAGACTTTGGAAAAGCTTTGGTCGTGCCAATATGATCTCCTCTCTTCTGAAATGCCAACCCCTCTCAAGGAGAGAAGGGGAGAGTATTTATAGCCCAAGGAGTAGACAGTTTGCATTCCCAATCTGTCCCTCCACTTGCATCGCCAATTTGGATATTCCGACATACGAATCGTCAAATATCTCCTTCTTCAAAGTTGTAGAACATAATGTGTTCCGACTACTCTCAACATTTGGAGTCATTTGGACTTACGGATCAAAAGTTATGGCCGGTTGATTAAACAAAGTTAAACTGTCCATTTCAATAAAGTCTTTTTGAAGTCCATAATGTGAAAGGGTTTTTGAATATGACGATGCCTTAAAATCCGAATGGTTTCTTCAACAAAGTCGGCCTCCTATATCTCCGCTTCCCCACTGCAAAAGCTCAGCTCGATTGGATGCTTACATCAAGAGATATGTCATGAATACTATACTGATTTTAATTCTCGGACAGAATGGTGGGCTGGACTTAAAAGATTTATTTGGGCCCCTTGTACTTGGATTTGGGCCTTGAAATTTTTATCCAATATGACATGTAGTGTCCCTCGAATTATGGCGGAGAGTTAATGTTTTTGGACTTCTAGATTTATCCCAGTAAATCAATCTTCATGGCTGGTCCAGTTTGTTCACAGGTTCTTTGGTCTTGTTTGTGAGGACCATATGACCCTTCAAATGGTAGAATTGGCTCATGGTACCTTCTAATTAAATGTTTTATATTGAAATTAGAATCCTAAAAAAACAATAACCACACAATTTGGATTAGTATAGTGACATTTATTATTAAAACATTAAACTGACTCAATTGGACTACTTCTAAAAATGCTCAAAAATTATACTTAATATTAAAACATTAATATTTCACACAAATTATGCACATTTCATATAAAATAAGTAAAGGGAGAATATAATAAGTCATGAAAATATTAATAACATCAACTCCACCACACTTAGATTTGTGCGTGTCCTCATGTGCAACAAATATAAAAACATGACAAAATCATTTTCACTCACCAACAAATATTAAAATTTTGTTTTCTACAATCAGGGGAGGTTTAGACTATTTCACTCATCCATATTGAATTCCATTATAAATTTGGTTCACAATAATTCATCAGAAACAATTCATTTTTTTCATGTTCAAGGTTTGAATTGGAAAATGTAGGCACTCAAAACTTACTCCTCTCAAGATGATAAAAATGTATTTTAGGAGGTTCACTCATTCACCAACAAAAAGTGAAAATCAAGAGTTTGTAAGTTCTCTCAGATTCCATTCCCAAATCTAATGTGTACAAGAATCAAGAGGTCTTTTAAGGGGTTTTTCAGTGGCTATGGGACGGTAGGTATATAATGTCCAAAGGAAAAGAGGGGTTAAAAACACCAACATGGAAAAATCAATGCACATTTTTTTTAAATTTGATTTGAAAGGAAATAGAAACACATATTTACAAGGGCATGAATGTGTGATGAATGAAATGTGAGGGAGATGGAAAATGGAATAGGGTGATATGATGGAATATGTACAACATGGAAGACTTCCAATAATGACACAATACAAGATGATTCAAGTGTTCTTTTTTTTCTCTTTTTGCTCTTTTTTTCGAAAGTTGTTCTTGAATCAAGTCTCACAGTCATCTCCCAACCCATGTTTGATCTTCTCATGGAACTAATTTTAGTAGTTATAACACGATCAAAGGTTGATGATGAATGATTTTTGACCCACCCAAGACACAACCCATTCCTTTTTTTCATTTTTTTTAATATATTTTTTTTGAACACTTTTCAATGACTTTTGTACAAATGAAAATTACACATATACACCCCAAAGCTCACAGAATTACAACCTCTCCCCACAGTTGAATGGATGCTTTCCCTCAAGCATATGATGACACATTGGAAATCAATGAAAGTACACCCAAAAATGAATTCCATTCCCCCCACACTTAAATTTCAATAAATTTTACAATGAAAATCCATGAAGATGTTGGGTGGGACAAGGTATTAGACTTGTAATGTGGCTATCAAAAGAAAGGTTTTCATAGGCTCAAAGGGGCTTTCAAATGTAGGATCAATGTAAGGGTAACGGGAGGCTATTTGGATATTCTGATTCTCATGTGGCTTAGAAAATGCCTCTATCATATTAATGCACACAAAAGATGGAAATCCAGCTCGAAGGTCCACAAACTCAAGACTCACAATCAGTGGTGAAGACACACAATGAAAAAGATGGCCATATATGACCTTGGCATGAAGGCTAATGTCATTCCTCACGGTAGGGGAAAATCATTTTCCAAATCAAAAATTGAGCATTCAAAATGTGTTGGTTTTTACACAAAATTCTTTATCCAAAGTCATGATGAAAATACAAAATTTTTGAGATGAAAATATGTCTGTTAACTCCCCAAAATGGTTGGACAAAATTTCAAAACTCGATGGTGAGTAAGCATGACTCTTTTTTTGTAATTTTTTAAGTAATTGTGTTTTTTGGTTTTTTTTTAGTTTTTAAGGTTTTTTTTAAAAAATACACACCCACACAAGAAAGATAATAATAAAGGGTTTGATGAATAAAGTGGTAATAAAATGAAAGAGAGAGGAAGAAGAAGAAAGAGGTAGAGAGAGGAAGAGATATAGAGAGAGTTAAAGGGAAAGAGGTGCCCCCTGGTTTGGATTTGGCGGGTCTCCATCCAGTGGTGGTTCTATTGAAGTGGATGGGGTTTCGATGGAAGTCGACGTGGTTCCTGGATTGTGAGACCTCTCATGGTGATTCTTTAACCGATTTCCGTTAATCGTGAATGTCCTTTTGGAAGAGGTTTCTTGGACTTGCACTGCACCAAATGGGTAAACGTTAGTAATAACAAAAGGACCTTCCCAACGAGAATTAAGCTTACCTGGGTGAAGTCGAAATCGAGAATTGAAGAGCATTACCTTTTCACCTTCATGAAATACCTTTCGAAGAATGTGCTTGTCATGGAGTGACTTTGCCTTTTCTTTGTAGAGAATGGAGTTCTCATAAGAATCGAGTTGAAGCTCCTCCAATTCAGTCAACATCAACAATCTTTCTTCACCAGATTTTTCACAATCAAAATTACATGTTTTGATAGCCCAAAATGACTTATGTTGGATTTAAACTGGAAAATGATAGGCTTTACCAAAAACTAGCCTAAATGGAGACATCCCAATGGGTGTCTTATAGGCTGTTCGATAGGCCCAAAGTGCTTCACCAAGTCTATCGGGCCAGTCTTTTCTTGTGGGCTTAACAATTCTTTCAAGCACTCTTTTCACTTCTCTGTTAGAAAGTTCAGTCATTCCATTTGTTTGAGGGTGATATGTAGTGGATGTTTTATGTGCAACCCCATTCTTTTTCAAAAGTGACTCCATGGTTCTATTACAGAAATGAGTTCCTATGTCACTTATCAAAGCACGTGGTGTTCCGAATCGATGGAAGATATGGGTTTTGAGGAACTCACTCACAGTTTGAGCATCATCTTTCCTAGTGGGTTTGGCCTCGACCCACCTAGAAACATAGTCAACAGCAAGGGGAATGTAGGATAATCCATTGGAAGGGGGAAAAGGTCCCATGAAATCGATGCCCCAAACATCGAAAAGCTCACAGAAGATTAATGGCTTTTGGGGCATTTCGTTTCTTTTGGAAATTGTGCCAAACTTTTGGTAAGTGGGACATGATTAACAGAACTCATGTGAGTCCTTGAAGATTGAAGGCCAAAAGAATCCAGAATCTAGGACCTTTCGAGAAGTCCTTTGTGGTCCAAAGTGGCCACCTCCAGGCATTGAGTGGCAGAATTCCAAGATGGAGGATTGTTCAGTTTCATCAACACATCTCCTAATTACCATGTCAGCCCCAGTTTTCCAATGTTTATTATCTTCCTAAAAATAATGCTTTGAATCACTTTTCATCTTTTCTTTTTGTTATTTTGAAAAATATTCAGGGAAAACACCAGAAACCAAGTAATTGACAATTGGGGCATACCATGGTAACTTTGGAGTGAGAGATGAGAGGTGTTCAGTTGGAAATTAAGGATCAATTATTTCAGATTGAGAAGAATTAGAAATTCTACTCAGGTGGTCAGCTACAGGGATTTCTTTTCCAGGTTTATCTTTTATCTCAAGGTAAAACTCTTGGAGCATTAACATCCATCTTATTAGCCTTGGTTTGGAATCACTTTTCTTAAGTAAGAACTTTAATGTTGAGTGGTCCGTGAAGATGATGATTTTGGCACCTAAGAGATAGGGCCGGAATTTATCCAAGGCAAAAACCACAGCTAAAAGTTCTTTTTTAGTCACAGTGTAGTGTGATTGAGTTCCATCCAATGTTTTTGAGGCATAAAAGATGACATGAGGAATGTTTTCTCTTCTTTGACCAAGAACATCCCCAATGGCCCTATCAGAAGCATCACACATCAATTCAAATGGTAAGGACCAATCTGGGGGTTGGATTATTAGAGCAGATGTGAGAGCAGATTTGAGTTCAATGAAGGCTCTCTTGCAAGCCTCATCAAAATTGAATTTGAAATCATTTTGAAGTAAATGAGTGAGTGGGAGGGAAATCTTGCTGAAGTTCTGAATGAATCGCCGATAGAAACCGGCATGACCAAGGAAGTACCGAATGTCTCGAACTGATTTGGGTTCAAGAAGTGATTGGATCACCTCAATTTTGGCTGGATCAACTTGGATACCCTCTTGAGAATTTATGTGCCCTAGAACAATCCCATTTGAAACCATGAAGTGACATTTTTCAAAATTCAGCACAAGGTTGCACTTGACACACTTTTGAAGGACCAAAGAGAGTGAATGTAAGCAAGATTCAAATGACTCGCCATAAATGGTAAAGTCATCCATGATGACCTCCATGCAATTCTCAATGAATTCAGAAAAGATACTCATCATACACCGCTGGAATGTTGCAGGAGAATTACAAAGGCCAAAAGGCATTCGCCTATAGGCATAGGTTCCAAAGGGGCAAGTGAATGTGGTCTTTTCTAGGTCTTGAGGTGCGATTGGAATTTGGAAGTATCCGGTGTAACCATCAAGAAAGAAATAGTGTGACTTTCCGGCCAATCTCCCAAGCATTTGGTCAAGGAAAGGAAGTGGGTAGTGATCTTTTCATTTTTCAGCATTCAATTTGCGATAATTGATGCACACACGCCATTTGTTTTTCACTCGAGTTGTGACCACTTCTCCATGTTCATTTGTGACAACTTTTATCCCGCCCTTCATAGGAACGACTTGAATTGGACTAACCCATTCACTGTTAGAAATTGGGCAGATAATACCAGCTTGAAGAAGCTTGGTAATCTCTTCCCTAACTACCTCAAGTATGAGTGGATTGAGTCTTCTTTGAGGTTGCCTAATTGGTTTGGATTATTCCTCTAGATGGATGTGATTCATGCAAAGGGCAGGGTTGATTCCTGGAATATCCTCTAGGGTCCAACCTAAGGCATTTTTGTTTTCCTCTAACACTTGAACAAGTTGGGACTCCTCAGTTTCAGAAAGTGAAGCAGAGATAATGACAGGGTAGGAGGATCGTGGAAAAGGAATGCATACTTGAGGTGTGAAGGAAGTGGTTCTAGATCAGTTTCAGCCTTGATTTGAGAGAGAGACAAGTTAGGAGCAGGAGAAGGGATTCCATATGGGTTTGGATCATTTTCCTCAACACTGTCCAAGGTGGAGCAGTAGAGATCAGAGTTGATGTGGGATTCAAGAGAGTTTTCAAGTTCCTCTAGATTGATGGAGTCTATGAATGAGAGGTCCACATCAACTTCACCATTTATGACTTTGTTAATCATGGTGCAGATTTCACAAGATCCTTTATCATTAGAAAATGAAGAACATGGTGGATTGGGGTTCGATTGAATCTTAGAAGTAGCCTCAAAAGCATGGATTGAGAATGCAGTGTGATCCTCAAATGGGTATCGCATGGCTTGGAAAATGTTGAACTTGACCAGTTGGTCGCCGAATTCCATGGATAGGATGCCTGAATGGACATCAATCTTGGTTCTCGCAGTCATGAGGAATGGTATTCCTAGAATTAGGGGAGATCGAGATGATTTTGTCTCACCTTCCGTGTCAAGGTCATAGAAGTCAGCTGGGAAGATAAGATCATTGACCTGAACAAGAACATCCTCAATTATCCCCTCAGGACTGGCAGTGCTTCGATTGGCTAATTGAATGAAAACACCTGTTGGGTGCAAGGGACCTAGACCAAGGTAGGAGAAAATGAATTTGGGCATGACATTTATTGAGGCTCCAAGGTCTATGAGTGCATCATCAAAGTTGGAACTCCCTATTTGACATGGAACCGTGAAGGTCCCTGGATCTTTTCACTTCATGGGAATAGACTGTTGGGTTGAAACATTTTCAATGTTCCTAAGTTTCCTCTTATGGGTGAACAATTCCTTAAGAAACTTGGCATACTTAGGGATTTGTTTGATGGCATCTAAGAGGGGTATGTTCACTTCAACACGTCTAAACATGTCAAGCATTTTAGGATCAGGTTCAAAGGACTTCTTAGGCTTGGAGATGGCTTTAGGAAAAGGAATTGGGTTCCTTAGAGGAATGGAAGGAGGTGAAGGAGTGGATTCAAGTTCCTTTTCCAGCTTTTTGTTCTTTTCATTTTCTAGATCAACATCGAAAGGGGAGGTAGAGCAATCAGCATGGGGCATAGCAATTTTCTTTCCCGATCTAAGTGGAATTTCACTTACATTACCCTTAGGGTTGGGTAATGGTTGAGCTGGGAGTTGGGATGAATTGGATGGTTGTTGCTGGCTAAGGTGGGATGCAAGTTGACCTATTTGGGTTTCAATGTTCTTGAGGCTATAATGGGTGAAGGAAGCAAGATCCTCTACAGCACTTTCCCATGGTTGTTTAGAAGAAGAGGCTTGTCCCAAATTGGGTTGGCCTTGATTTTGGTTCTTGGGAAAGCAATTATATTGGGTGGGGAATTGGGAAGGCTCGTTAGGATAGTGGAATCTAGGAGGAGGATTGTTCCTTTGGGGTTGAGGAACAAAAGGATAAGGTTGATGGATGTTACCACCACTTTGACCGTATTGGAACTGGTTTGGATTTTCATGAGGGAACTGAGGAGGATGAGAAATGGGATTACCATACCTCAGAGGTGGGTTAAAGGTAGAAGAGAAGGGCTCATAGTGGGGTTGGTTGAAGTTTCTAACAAACTAACCTGATTGTTGAGGGTTGAAGTTTCGCTGAGCATATGCCGCATTGAGCTCCATTGGACTAGATGAATCAGATGGATCATCTTGAAGTTGTGGAAATGTGTCAGTCGGATGAGATGGAGAGTTGCAGATTCCACAATTCTTGATAGGTCCAGGGAATAGTGACTGTGGAGAAGATGAGGTTGGGGCTTTGGTATCCACCGCTAGTTGACGCACAAGACCTGTAAGTTCACTCATCCACTCAGTCATCTTTTTGGGCTCTATGGATTGATTCTCTTGGGCTTGTTTCACTTGAGCATGTGCTCGAGTATGGAATTGCTGTGTGTTTACAGCCATGTTGCTTATGAGTTCTCGTGCTGCTTCAGGAGTTTTGTCAACAAGAGCACCGCCACTTGTGGCATCAATGAGAGTTCGCTTCATAGACAATAACCCCTCATAGAAGTATTGGATCAGGAGTTGGTCAGGGATTTGATGGTGTGGACAAGTTGCCACAAGCTTTTTGAACCTCTCCCAATACTCATGGGGTGATTCATTAGGTAATTTACAGATGCCGCTTATTTCCTTTCGGATAGAAGCTGTTCGGGAGGCGGGAAAGAACTTCTCAAGGAAAAGTCTCTTCATGTCAACCCATGAGTTTATGGAACCAGGTCGGAGGTAGTAGAGACAAGACTTGGCAGAATCCGCTAGGGAAAAGGGGAAAGCTCTAAGCTTGATTTGTTCTTCAGAAACCCCCTGAGGCTTCATGGTAGAGCATACTACTTGGAACTCTTTAAGGTGAAGTTGTGGATCCTCACCGGCTAGCCCGTGAAAATGAGGGAGAAGATGAATCAAACCCGATTTGAGTTCGAAGTCAGCTTCAATGTTTGGATATTGAATACCAAGAGGTTGGTAATTCATATCAGGGGTAGCAAGTTCTTTCAATGTTTGTTCCCTAGGATTGGCCATATCTAATTCAATAGGTAGGGCAATGATTGGTTTTTGGGTGATTTGGTTATCCCTAATGGTCCTCCTAAGTCGACGAAGAGTTCTATCAATTTCAGGGTCAAAAAATCTGAGGGATTGTTTCGGAGGCTGCGGGGCATTCAGAGAGATTTAGAAAGGATGAGTAAGATGGGTTTTCCTTTGTATTTTTTCAGTCTATGATTTTTAAGAGGAAGATGGGTTTTTCTTTGTGTTTGTTTTCAATTTTTTTAAAATATTTTGATTTTTTTTGGTTTTTTTTAAAAATAACTAGAAACTAATGACTACTTAAAGCACCATCCCCGGCAATGGCGCCATTTGAAATGCACGGCCGATTGTCACCTATTGACCGGTCAATGTTCTGGTGCTCTGCTAATGTGTATAGCAGCACTCGGGTCGAATCCTCGGCGATGATACTTTGTAGTAGTTGTTTGTTTTTAGTTGATTGTATTTCGATTAGGGGGGTTTGTTGCAGAGCTTAATTGAAATGATTCATGGATGATTTTTAATTTACCAAATTGATAAATATTGGGGTGAGTTCATCATTGGGGAGTTAAGCATGTGATATCCTTGAGCCTTACTTTGTATTGCATTAAATTAACACCAATGTCATAAGTTGACGTTGATTGGAATTCCTAAGTGTAAAGGCTTTAATCCAAGCCTTAACATAACTTAGGGTTCTAATCTAAATCAAAACTTATTTATGGTAGTGTATTTATGGTTCCAATAATCAATATAAACCACTCCTTAAACAAAACATATCATTAATCCATGACATATTATGTTTAACATACACAATTTTAATTTAATGAATACTCATCTAGAAAAACTCTAAATCACTTAACATACCTGAATTATAACTCACCCCAATGAGATACTTACTCAGACATTTGAATGTTTAATATTCTGGTTAAAATAATTATGATGATAAATTAAGAATAGAAGAAAAAGAAAGGGATTAGAAAAGAGTGGTACGTTGACACACACACACGAATGATGATGATAATTAAAAACGGATTTTCGATTGAATGAGGAAGCAAAAGAATGGAAGGGGATTAAACTGAATTTAAACTATTTTAAGAACATAAATATTAAACTACAGAAGGTGGATGAGAATAAGAGATATTGAAGAAGTAACATGCATTAAAACGGAATTACAAAGAAAGGACTTACAAAATTACAAAAACGAAGAACACAAAAGTAAGTGAAAACAAAGAGAGGAGGAAAGGTCTCTCAAGTGAAAACATGAGTATGGAAGGTCCTACCAAGCCTTTTTCAAAGCTTGTTTCATGCCAATATGATCTCATCTCTTCTTAAATGCCAACCCCTCTCAATGAGAGAAGGGGGGAGTATTTATAGCCCAAGGAGTGGACTGTTTGCATTCCCAATATGTCCCTCCACTTGCATCGCCAATTTCGCTATTCAGACTTCTGAATCTTCAAATATATCCTTCTTCTAAGTTGTAGACAATAAGGTTGTTCGACTACGCTCAACTTTTGGAGTAATTTGGACTTACGGATCAAAAGTTATGGCCGGTTAATTAAACAAAGTTAAACTGTCCATTTCAATCCAGTCTTTTTGAAGTCTATAATGTGAAAGTGTTTTTGAATATGAAGATGCCTTCAAATCCGAATGGTTTCTTCAACAACGTCGGCCGCCTATATCTCCGCTTTCCCACTGCAAAAGATCAGCTCGATTCGATGCTTACATCAAGAGATATGTCATGCATACTATACTAATTTTAATTCTCGGCCAGAATGGTGGGCTGGAATTCAAAGATTTATTTGGGACCCTTGTGCTTGAATTTGGGCCTTGAAAGTTTTATCCAAGATGACATATAGTGTCCACTAAATTATGGTGGAGAGTTAATGTTTTTGGACTTCTGGATTGATCCCAGTAAATCAATCTTCATGGCTGGTCCAGTTTGTTCACAGGTTCTTTGGTCTTGTTTGTGAGGACCATATGACCCTTCAAATGGTAGAATTGGCTCATGGTACCTTCTAATGAAATGTTTTATATTGAAAGGAGAGTCCTAAAAAACAAGAAGTACACAATTTGGATCAGTATAGAGACAGGTATTATTAAGACATTAAACTGACTCAATTGGACTACTTCTAAAAATGCTCAAAAATTATACTTAATATTAAAACCTTAATATTTCACACAAATTATGCACATTTCATATAAAATAAGTAAAGGGGGAATATAATAATTCATGAAAATATTAATAACATCATGTATCAATAGAATGAAACTTAGGTAGTTGGGGTTTGGATTAGTGGTAAGTTTTCCATAATCCTACATGAAAAAATGGGGGTTCAAAACCCATCGGGCACAGGTGTTATAGTATTATTAGAGTTGTACTGTAGCAGCAGTGGTACTATTGAACGGAGGGTACTGTAGCGCTGGTAGGGTACAGTAGCAGCGACGGGTACTATAGCGGCCGAGTTACTATTCATAGAATGGGCCTTGGAGAAAAACAATTGGGACTACGGGCTATGTAATGGGCAACATGCCCACTAGCCCTTTGGGATATGTAATGGGTCTCCCTCTACTGAGTTAAAAGAGGTCTTTACATTTCATTAATAATAAAATGAGGCTTCGGCCCCAACCTTTAAGCGAAGAGAAAGTAACTCAGAAGATAACATTAATCGTAAATAGTGTCAAGAAATAACATGCAATGATATTAAATAATGGTTCCTACTATATCAAAAAAATATTAGAATGTTTAGAATTGATCAATAAAATACATTGAATAATAGAAAATCCCACACCACCATCTAATGAAATTTAGATCACCATATATACTCTTCCCACCTTAGCTTTGTGACTATGTTCCTAACGCACATGACTTTCTTGATTCATATTCATCTGAGCTTGGTTCTGAGGACCCCATTTGGATCCATAGGTTCTATATTTTACCCAACCTATATCCCTGTGGAAATTTATCCTTGAATTCCTAGATAGAAACCACTATAGATGCCCCCATCATTCCACACTATTGATAATTTCTCTATAGAGTTGACCAGAATTTGTGATAATATCTAACATGTCCATAAATGAAGCATTATGGAACTCCTTATGAGGGTAATGAATAATATATACTTGGATTCAAATACTATACACTAAATTGTTTCACATCATCAGTTTTCATATTCATATGACTATAAGAGGCACTCATCATACTAGTATAACGTCCACCCACCTAAGAACTGAAATGTTGAAGAATATCAACATCTCAATTCTCATACAGACCCTTCTTAATAGGAAAAACCCTTTCTTGGAACCTTTTATTGTTTATTTAGGTCGAAACTATTAACTATACACCAAATTTTTGGGATAAATATAGATTTTATACTTCTTGGAATTATTTTCATAATTTCTGGAAAATAGAGGATTAAAATGAAGTAACTCAAATAATTGATTAGATTGTGAAGATACCTTCATGGACCACAAATTTTACTCCATAAAATCCTATTATCTATATCGCTCTAGGGTATTAGGAAATAATTCCTTGAAAAGTAGATTCGTTAAGGCCTCCCTATTAAGACCCTCACATACCCATTATGCACTGCCACCTCCTAGTGGGTCCCTATAGCCTGAATGATTCCATATTAACACTTATTTTAAAAAAATTCCCTATAAGTTCAAAGAAAACACCGGTGATATCTATCAATTCCTATACATCTTGAGGTCCTATGGTACCCTAAAAGACTAGTGGATGTCATATTTGTAAGTTTCTAGCATATTCCACCATAGACCTCAATGCCCTTCCACCATTTTCAGGTACAAGTAGAATGAGTCAGAGTATAGGTGGGCCTACCACCAATATTACTGGAGAAATTGATGCATAATTCTCTAAAAAACATCCTGAAAAATAGGTATTGGAATGGGAACATCCATCCTAACAGGAGAATCCCTAACCACATTAGTTATTAGTTTAATTAGTCTTCTTTGAGGTAGAATATTATATAACATGCAGTAAAAATTTTAAAAATATAATGTTATTATGATATATCTGTAACACCCCAAGATTCCAAGGTACGTTTCCCTTTGAATAATGTAATAGCCTGCATTGTACGCAACTTTGAAATTCTAACACACTATGACCAATCAAAAGAGTTGTTATCAATAGTAATACCCACTTTTTGAAATTTTATCTTTTAAAATGGACTTCATTTTTGGATTTTGAATATCTAAATTATCCTAGGGTGAAATTTTGGTATTTTTCTGAAAACTTTAAATTTTTGATGGATAGTGAAAATTACTAATTTTTAATTAAAAACAACTTTTTTAGTCAAAATAATTAATAGTTATAAATTATGAATTTGAGTGGTTTTAAAGTATATTTTTACCATTTAATACAATTTTGGTCATTGGACATAATATCACAATTAAACCAGACAAAAACAAGTGTCAATCTTTTGATAGTTATTATTTCTTAAAAATAAGGTTTTTTTACAGCGGGAATTAATTTTAAATTAATTTCTTCCACTTCTGTGTTTTGAATTTGGAAAAATGGATTCCATATTTGGAATCCATATGTCCAAATTTTTTAAATAGATAACTTTTATTTTTATACATTTTGAATAATTACATCTGTAAATATTTTATTTATCATGGTTAAAGGGTAAATCCGGTAAATAAGGGTAAAAAAATAATATAATAATAATAATAAATTACCTTAAAACATGTCATGACCTTATTTCGTAATACATTTCTGACCATGGGCATCTTTGGGTTGATTTTGGGACCCCATGAAGCCACTTGTAGGTGATAAGGACACTTTATATTAATTAAGTTAAAGTAAATGCAAAAATGACATAAGCATATATCCTTTAGAAAAACAATTTTTACATAGGGTTATATATGTTACATTTTTGACTATATATATTCATTATAAAGATAAAAATATTTCCTAAATATTGGTATTTTATTTATAATTTTTAGACATTTAATAATTAAAGTTATATATGACACAATAATGATGTAGTATTTTCCTTATTAATGAAAGAATCAAATAATTGGTATTATCAAAGGTAAAATAAATATAATTTGAAATATTTGATGCCATCCACGAATTTTATTGGTTAATATGACATGTTAGGATTTATTAAATGAATTTGTTTCTAATTAATAAAGTTTTTAAGACTTTAAAAAATCAATTATTAAATATTGTCAAAATTGACAAAAATGAGTTTTTAAAACAAGTATTATATTATTAATTGCTATTATATTCCTAAAAATATACTTTTCGGACAAAGAACTTATATAATGATATTTGTATCATTAATGGACAACTTGGGGGTCACTTGTATGTATATAGTAAGTTTATTAAATATATAATATAAAAATAAAAAGTGACATGGTAAATGTCAATCTAATTAACTAAGAGTTAAAACTAAACGATAAGGTTAATATAATGACCCAAACCTGTATAAAATCTATTGGTTGAATGGCTTTCGACCCATGCCCACATTAAACTTTGAATAATCCACTTTGGAGCCATTATAAACCGAATATGAATTTATTATAAATTAATACTTTAAGTTTTTCCTAAAGAGCCCTTCCTCCCCCTTATAAAAGGACACAACTTCTAACCAATTCTTAACACCTTAAAAGCTTTTTGATTCGTCCAAAACCTGACAAAATACTCTATAAACGTCCCTCAATTCAACCTAGATGCCTTATTTTGATCCTAAATCCAACCTAAAGATCCCATTTGATCAAATTAAAAGGAAGAACCCGAAGAGGAGGTAATGTTTTCACCACCCTTTTTAAAGTTCTTTTCTTCTTCAACTTCTTCTTTCTTTGATATTTCCTTTCTAAAATAATAACTCTAGTATATTATATACACTGTGATGTTATTATAAATATGGTATGACCACATTAACTCTTCTATCCATCCTTTGAATGACATGTCACCATAAGTGTGAACGTATGGCTTACCGTCTCCATGTCGTTGTGTAATTGTTATTCAAAAACAATATTATTTGGATGGGTATGATAATGATATTTAATTGATTTAAACAATAAATATAACATGATAATGATTCTGTATATATGATATACCATTCAATTATATATTATTTTAATATCAAATGAATGATATTGTCGCTCGTGCATACGTACAGACTACCGTCTCTACGAACGCGATGAGATTCATTCCCCATAGTATCAATGAAATTATAATTTTAATTTGATGATTAAAAATAATATTTAAGGACTTGATATAATTATGTATATGAAAAAGATACAACCTATCCATAACAAACATGGCTTATGTAACAAAATATATAAAATAAAACGAGTAAGTTAACACTCGAAACGATGATAATACTAAGACATTATTAACAAATAAATGTTAAAAGATCATATATGATATCATGTTAATGTATATGATTATTGAATAATTTAATAAAAATTATTTCGCCATTATACATTATGTTAACCTACCCTCATCCAAGGAAATGTACAATGTAAGGGGTTTTCATCTCACTCCTTATTCCCGTGATATTCGTACCATATTGCCACTATTATCTTTTGTGTGGTGTATGTACTACCCATAATTGTATTCTTTGTGTAATAGAAATTAATTTATGTGTATTTATATATTCATTGTATGATACCTCTTTCATGGGGTGTATGTTTCATAAGTTACCAAATTGGTAAGGGTTAATTTCGCAATCTCTTCATTATCCGAGGTTGTTTATACGTTATTATCTACTAGGACCTCTTCATCATCCACATCCATGTTTCTTAAAAATATATTCCAAAACATTTTTACTGTTTACTAGAATATGGTTTAAATTCATTTATACCCTTGTTTGACTTTTTATAAAAAAAATTTCAAGTAAACTTTCCGTCGTTTTCCAAACAAGGTCATTTTTAACCGTTTCGACAAAATTATGGTAAGAATGTATTTTTTAACTTATATGGTGGGTAAGGCTATTTTCCACTCTTATAAAATCTTCGAAGCTTCCCTTACAAGCTTATAAGAATATTTTCATATTAAATTTTTTCTTTTTCAATTATGTGACTTTTAAATGTTTTAAAAATTTATCTTTCTAAATGTTTTTAATTAATTTCCATGTTTTCAAAATGATTTTAAGGATTTATTTATATGGACATGAATGTTTTGAAATGATAATTCTTTTCAAAAGTTTCAAAGTGCTATGGGACAATTTGATTCAATAATTTCTTTTAAATTACTTCCTTTAAAAATGTGTGACTTTTCAATGATTTCAAGAAAGATATATTTCTCTCAAATAGTTTTGATTTCATCTATGTCAACATCTTTTGATGGATTTTAAGATTTTATTTGAAGTTGATTTGTTATGATACAAAACTTCCATATTGTATTGAAGGTTTTGTGATATGTTTGAATGTGGATGTGTTGTTTTTATACCATTCATGGTTTATGGAGAAATTATTGACATTTCGTATGCTAGTTTTAATACGAATTTTTATGTTATGTTTAAACCTATTCATATGAGAAATGCATTGGACTTAGTAAGTGATAGGTGGAGCCCTCTATAGCTCCTTGATGCATCGGTAAGTCTCATGAGACAAACTAGTGTCTTGGCACGAGGCCTTGACAAAATCTTATTTGTAGTATTGGCACAAGGCTTTGGCTACATGGTTATGATAGTCTGTCATTATGCATTCCATCATTATGAAAGTGGTTATTTGATATTGCATGTGATTATTCGACTAGTAGAATATCCATGTGAATATGTAAATGGAATTATTTCAATTTATTTTTTCCATGTTATGCTAAAGTTAATGTTTAAAAGTATTTTGTTTTAGTTATGAATTGCCTTAAATATTTATGTTTATTTAGGAATGTTTCCGCTATATTGTTATCCTTACTGAGCATATGAGCTCACCCATTTCAATTTTTTATTTTCCCCAGGATGTGAAGAAGTATTTTATTAATGACCTGTAGGGATAGTATGAGGGAATATGAAGACAATATTTTTTTGTAGTTTTTCACTTTATTATGTAATGTAAGACTTATGAATGTATCTAGTGTTTCCAAGGCTACTAAACTAATCGGCCTTCGAGACTTGATCTTTTGTGATCATGCCAATGTTATATAATAATGCATCAACTCTAGGTAACTGGGGTCGGGGCGTTAAATATATGAGTTTGTCTATGGGATCACACAATGTTTTTCCTAGGAGGATACCAAAAACCCATGGAATATCTCTCCCAGACAAAACCATGGTACTCTATCTCTTCATGTTGTTCACAATCATATATATAATAAGAATAAAATCATTCTCGTGACCATATTATTTTTTCTCTAGTTTCAACTCAGTGGATAGAAATGAGGTGTTACACCAAACCTCTCTTTAACATTCTTATCCACGTTCAAGATGTTATTTTCTTATAAAAATTTCACCCCTTAATGACTTAACCCCCTTTAGAAATGAGAAAATTGAATAAGTGAGGTATAAATTTCTAACTGATATTTTCTCATATCTGTTAGTTTATGTGAGACTATTCTTCCTAAATCTTTATTACACTATATTATAATGATAAAATCAATTTAATAGTATATTTTTAAAATTATTGTGTAAGAATTAACCCCCTTTCTCATTTTGGGAAGGAGAAATAAAACTTTCATTCAGGCATTGTGTTGAGTACCTAAACCATAACGCAAAGTGTTAAATTTTCCTTCACCTCCATAGAAGACCATACCTCAAAGGTAATTTAATAAAAGAGTATAATATTGGGGGTATATTTTATATTCTAAAATGATAAATCATTTTAATCTTTTTTAAATGAAATATAAAATTTTCATTCTTGCATATATACGGACTACTTACTCCATGGAACGATTGATTTCATTTTTCTTTTCATCTCTACCTTTCATGGATGGTTATAAAATGGGATCAATGAAAATATATTATGATTATTAAATTATTAAGTGTCTATAATGAAAAATAATAAAACCAATTAACTATATTAGTAATAAAGAAACATTGAAACTTAATCGTCCAAAATAGAGTTCTAATAGAAAAACATGATTTCTTCATACAATAAAATAACATGATATTGATAAAATTATTCTTCTACTTATATTCAATTCGGATATATCACCCTGATAAATATAAAATAATTTCATTATTCTTTTTTTAGAATGATATTACAATTAATCAACTCATAATCATCCATTAATTATAGTGTGTTCATTTTGGGTTTCTTTAACCACTCGGTTGAGTAATGCTATAAATTTATATCATGGAAGACTATGGGAATTTAATTTATATTAATATATGATATAACTAAGTAATAATGAGTTTTTTTTGTTGTTTAATGGTAATATAAAAAATTATCTCAATATTTTAAATAAAACAACCTTCTTTCGTTAAAAATCATCAAAACATGATCATTACAAAATTAATCTCTAATTTTAATAAAAACTCACATAGAATGAAAGTATACAATTACAGATAATTATAAAAAAAATTATAGTTCATTTTTTGTTATGGAATTGATGGACCTTGGTCAAATAATTAATTACAACAACGTGATTATGAAACAAGTTCAAAATGATCAATATTAATCTCACGCCATATTAAAAATAGATAATAAAAAACTAATATACATGTAGAAAATAATTATAAATTTTAATTATAAAAGTTTTTTTATTTATATGTGAAGTTTTTGAAATAGGTTTTTAAGATATTTTTGTTTTTTATAAAGGATCTTGAAGTGAATTAAACTATTTAGGAAAACATGGTAAGGGTTTGTTTGTATCATTTTCAACACCATGGGACATTTTTTATATTGTGTATTATAATTTATTATTTACAGTTTATTCACTAGAAATGTTAATTTTTAAATAAAACAATATTCTATTCAATGATATTTTAATATCCATTTCATGATCTTATACTGAAGCTCTTTTGAATCTAATGAAAAAAATTGTAAGCGTTTCACCAACTAAATTTCTGATTCATTAGGTCATAGTATTTTATACATGAATATAATTTCCTAGATTTAATTTCCCATAACACTACACATTTTTATATTTTATTCCCTTTTTTCTCCGGATAAGTAAGTTCTCAACATCAATAACTATTTATTTGATAAAAAATTTATAAAACAAAATGGTATAATTGGTAATAATAACTCCCATTAGTAGTAAGGAATATTTACTTCCATGTCAATATGTTCCTTCAACATAGTTTTATAAATTAAAATTGGACAACTAATTATATTTTATCTCATGTATGTCCTTCATAATTATCCTCTCTTCATTTAAAAAGGATGTTTTGGTACACATTTTATTATGTGGATTTTCCATAAAATAATTCCAAATATATAGAATATTTCTTATCCTTTCAATAAATAATATTTTAACATAAACTCAACATTTTATTTATCCATTTTATATTTTCAATGACATGTTATTAGAGTTACTTTTTCAAAGGTAAATGTTTTAAATTATTTTAACTCACCTTTTAGAAAATAAATTTTTAAAGTGGCCCTTAACTTCTTCTTTCTATGATAATAATAATAAAAGTATTCTAAATACTCATTTTATGTATTTATTCCATGTCGACACATTTTTTCATCAAATTTATCATTTTACATGTAACTTTCCCTCTATGTTTTCCGGGTTTCTAAAAGAAATTATTTTTCTCTTAGTTTTATAAAATATTTTTATAAAAAATTAAACGATCAAGGATATTTCTTATTTAGGAAGTAATTTCTCTAAAACTCCTAAAAATAATTTTTCGTCTAAATCATTATCTTTGGATATATATATTATTATTCATCATGGATATTATTCCAAAGATATCATCCACATTATTTCTATTGATGGATTTTATAACCTTGTTTTCTATCAATGATATTATCTATCTCTACTTTTATTCTTCCTAACAATCCATTGTGAATAATAAAAGATTTATTTCAATATCTTTTCTAGGTGAATACTATATTTACAATTTCGTTGATTGAAGGTTGTTCTCTATGGTTCTATAAAATGATAAATTGGATAAATTATTAACATAACCACAAATATTTATCAATATGGTTTATGTACTACAAGATATATCGCCTTGATGGAATATTATTTACCATGAAATATACTTTATATCTTGGGATACTCATTTATTTTCTATAGGTATATAATTTCCTGATCAATATAAGTATGAAATTAATCCTTATATTTTTTAATTTGGAAGGAAAATAAATTCAATTTTATTTTCAAGGGATTATTATGATATAATGATGATTAATTTGGAACACATATATATAGATAATGACAGCTGGGTTCCTGTAGATTCCTCCACTACATTGGTTTATGTTTATGTCACTTTATAAAACCAGGCATTAGAAAATGATTTTTTACACATACATTGGTATAATGGGTTTTATCACATTTGCATGTGTGTACAAAATGTTGTTCTTCACATAAGAATGAGAATAATGTGTTTTATCACAAATGTTTTCATTTTAACATGGTTTTGAAATATTTTTTAGTTATTTTTCATGATATGCCATACATTTATACTCATTATTATTCCTATGTTTTCTCACATGGTTCATATTTATTGACTAATGTTCCCATAATGTAATGATACATCTATTATGTTAATTCAAGACCTATTCCATGATATATGATCCATGGTTTATTGGGTATAACTCCCTTATATATTATAATTATAAAAATATGTTCATTTCATGCCCTCTTATTATAATTTATTTTTATCACAATTTTTACCCATATTCAGCATCTGATCTCACCCATTTTTTCTGCTTCTATTTCCAATGGTTATAAAGAAAATTAGCACTGAAGATATGTGAAGTGGAATATCTTTTGTGTAAAATGTGTGGGATATATTGAACACTTATAATGGATTAATCATTTTCTTATTTGGTGGTAACAATTTCCATTTCTTTAAAAATTCATGTGTTTTTCTAGTTAATGTTTTAGCATAAGTAATTAATAAATTAAACTAATAGGTCATTGAAATGTATTAAGATGAAATATTTTTTTATGTTTTTTAATTTAAACTATCGCGTTTTGGGAAATTATAATTGGTATTTGAGAATGTTTAATATATCTTTAGAGCATAGGATGTTATCATATGAGGATAATTTGGGAGTTATAAATGTCATCAATTTATTATAAGTTAATGATTATCATAATTTCAATGGTGTAGATAACTCTTTATGTTAGTTGAGGTAATCTTAAATATTTTGGGGGTTAGGATAAGATAGCATTTTTGATTACCCAATATAATGTAATATAGATAATTATATGTATACAATAACATACAAAACAATTTTTAAGGTATATATTATGTGGTTCTCCTCTACATTACTTCCCTATCGGGATACTGACAAGTGGACATGGTTATGGAACAATGGTACATTGGGGTAATCACCTAGAAAATAATCTAGAGGGATATTATTTTGTATATCAAATTCTCCTTATGAAAAATTATGAAGGATTTATTTAAAAATTACTTTAAGGGATTAGTTTAATAAGTACTATAAAACATAACTCCAAGAAAATTAGATTCAAAAAAATGTATCTAAGGATTAAATAATGATTTCATTAGAGGGGATGTATTTGGAATGATTTTTCATAGTCATATAATCATTCACGCTAATTTTATTGATAGTATTTTTTTATTTAGTATTTGGTTGAATCAAGAAAATGAAATTTAAGATGAGAAACATATATCTCAATAATCCACTGTTTCTTATAACCAAATAAGGTAGCATAATAAAATGGTTAATAATATTACTATTTTCTTGTTATGATATAAAAAGTGAGTACACATGTATTACCTAAGGTAGTGATGATGATATATTAATAGAAAATAATTATTGATTTTTAGATTATTTTGACAAGTGAATGATAATTATTGATGATATTTGGGTATCTTCTGAATGGTATGAGAATTATGTGTATATTCTAATGATTTATCTCAAATTATTTTTTCTTTAATGCATTGAAAAAATATATTAAATGTCATCAATATCCTTGTAAAGTTATTTTATGAAAAGTTTATATTTTGGGGGAAACTATTGGATAATGGATGATTGATGTATGGATAACTCGTTAGTTAAATATAAATTAAATATGGAGATAATAATGGTTTAATTGATTCTGAAAAAGTATTATAGACAATATTGGTAGGCTAGGTATTGTTAATTGATTCATGGTATTATCGGTTAGGTTAATCAATTTTTTTATTGCAATATATAATGGTTTATATGTGATTTTATACCATTTTAGGGTTTAATATAATGTCATTTTCTAGACAGATATATGATTTAATGTCATATAGATTAATATATTTTTAGGAAATGTATGTTATGTAGAATATATTATCTGGGTATATAAAAACTTGGTCATATAACAGTATTAATTAATAATGTTGTTTGAATAAATATAAGTAACATGATATATGCTAAGAGAGTAAGTAACATACAAATTAGAGGTTGTACCTCGAAAGATGAATATGTGAAGAATATTCTCACCTAATATCTTGATTGAAAAATAACTAAAATTTTGGGGATAAAATTTATTTTCATAGGAAAATTCAAGGACCTGATCTAGATCTATACATTTTTGCTGAATAAACAATGATATCCATAGATTTATCTATATGCAACACTGATAAAAAACAGAATAGTAATATTTTTAGACATTCAAAACCTAGTTTTTGAGTTTTTAGGTATGATTAAAAGTATCGAAATTATGAAATATATTAATATATATAAAAATTAATTTTTACAATATTACTTAATTCTTTAGTAGTTTTAATAATCTATCTTTTTATGCATTATAAGTTTTTTAAATAGAAAACAGTATATTTTTATAAAATAACTATTTATATAAAATTTAATATTTATTGATTAATCCTCTCATTAGTTTTAACTTAATTAAATTAGAAATAGGTGGAACTATTATTTTAAAAGGTCATTTTCCAATAAAAACAGTTTTCACTATATTTTATGATTTTATTTAAATTTAATATAAAAAATATATATAAATTAATTTTTTTAAAATAAAATTATTTTTCGTATTTATAATTCCAATATTATTTTAATCTTAATTTTTAAGATTTTTCTACAAATTATTTTTTTACTAATAGTGAAAAATACAATTTTTATAAATAACATTAGTTTTATGAAGTTATTAATATATAAGTTTGAATTGGGAATTCATGAACCTTTTTTCTAAGATAGATTTTTAATTCATAAGGGAACTAATATTATTTTACAAACCTATATTGTCATTTTAGAACATAAGTTATATTTTTTAAAAGATTTTTTTTACTACGTTATAATTTTAGTGATTTAAAATTAATTTTTATCACTATAATAGAATTAATATTATAAAATTGATTTAATAATTGGAATTAGTGGGTCCAAAATATTTAATAAGTTCCACTTTTTTTTCTGAAAATGCATATGTTACCTTAGATAGAAACTAGTTATCATGGTAAAATATAAAATGATAAATGAAAAAAATCTAATGGTATTGGGATGAAAAAATATTTAAAACATTAATGGTAATGGGGGTTCAGCCCTAACTCAACCTTATCTCTTCCTCACTCCATTATTTTTCATTTTTTGGATCAACATTCCTTGATATTGGCCTCTTATTATTTAAAGTTTTTAGATATTTACAAAAAGGCCACTATTTTCACTTATAAAAGTGTCACTCATCTCACCACAACCCCACAAACCAAAAATCACTTAGTATATCCCAAATTATTCATAAAAATATCTTAAAAATTCATTTAAACCCTCCATGTGTTCTTTTTTTCTAAAAAGACTATCCCTTAATGACCTAACCCCCTTGGCAAAGGAGACAATCCAAGAACTAAGGTATAGATTTTAAACCACTTATTTATCAATTCTATTTCATTATGTACATTTATTCATCCAAAGATTCCAATACACCATCTTAAAATTATAAAATTATCATGTTGTAATGTTATTAAAATTATGGTATAAGAGATAACCACCATTCCATTTTCTATTAAAAACATGAAATTTTCATTCATGTGTTGTATGGACTCCCGCGTCCATGAACCAAAAAGATTTGTTTTCCCAAACCACCATAAAATGATATTTATAGTAAATATTTTTATATATTAATATTATATTTATCACGTATTTTAGATTCTGAAATTATAAACCATATTACTCATTTTACCTATTCTATGTATAACAGAATAATCTCCCATGAATACGTGTGAACTACTGACTCCATGAAATGATTCATTTCCATTTTAATTTCCATAAACAATATTGAGGGATGGTTATAAAAATTTGTTAAATGGATCAATATGATATTTATAAAATTATTAAGGTTCTGTAAAGACAAATTAGAAATTATAGTAAATTCAACCATCCAAAAGTGAATTGATATTGAAAAAAAATTATTTCTTCATACTATAAAATAATTTAATATAGGTTTTTTCTTCTGATAATTCCTTCCAATTTTGATATATCACACTAATAAAAACTAAAAAATATCATTACAATTTTTTCATAATGATATTAAAACTAGTTCACTTTACAATAATCTAAAAAAATTTGTATTTTCTTGTCATTGTTTTTCTACCACCTACTTGAAGAGTGGTATAAATATCTATCATGGATGGATATGGGTGTTAAATTTCTACTAATATATTATATAAATAAGTAAATAGTGAATTTTTTTGTTTCTGAGTTGTAAAATAAATATCTAACTAATTATTTAAGAAACCCCCTCTCTTTATAAAGAGTCACTGAAACATTCTTATCATAAAATCCATCTTTAAATATCATAACCAAAATATCCACAGAAAGAAATTATAACATTATAAATAATTATAAAACATATATTATTGTACCTTTTGTTATCTTGTAATGATGACCATGGGTATAAGAATTAATAAAAACAATACAATTATGAAACTAGTTCAAAATGTTTAAGATTACTCACACCCAATACTAAAAATAGATTGTGGCTAACTATTATATAAGGAGAAATTATCTAGGAAAAAATTTTATAACAGGATATTTACATGAAAATTTGTATTAAATAGTTTATTAATATTTTTATGTTTTTTATATTGTATCTTAAAGATATTTCAACTAAGTAATGAAATAATGTAAGGGTTTCTTTGTCTCAATTTCAACTCCATGGTACATGTTTGCTATTGTGGACCGTAATTTATTTTATATGGTTTATCCACTTCCCAATTTTTTAAAAATTGAAAAATTCTTTTATTTCATGATATTTTAATTTTTATTTCATGATGTTCCTCACAATGTCTTTTTATTATTACATTACCATTTCTATAAGATTTTCAACAACTGAATTTTTTATTCATTGGGTCATAGTATTTCTTACATGAATATACATTTCATGATTTATTTGACCCTACCACTCCTCTATTTTATGTTTAATTTACTTTTATTCTATAGGGAAATAAATTCCCATCATAAATAACCACATCATTTATAAAATGATTTCTAAAATAAATGTATAATTTTGGTAAGAATAAAACCCATTTATACTAAAAAATTATTCCATATTAAAAATTTCTATCATTCCAATTTTATCATTTATATTTGCAATAAAAATTATATTTTATCTCATGTTACATTCATATTTCCATTATTATCAGTTAAAAAACGTTACTGATTTAATGATATTCGTTTTCAATTAAGGTATTATAAAATATGAATAAGGTTTTTCAAACTTTAAAAAAAAATTATCTTCTACTCCACATTTTTTTGATAACCTTTATGTATTATCAAGTATCTATAATTGGAGTAAATGTTTCAATGTAAAATATTTTCAATGTTTTCTCCTCTAATTTTATAATATAACTTTTTAAAGTGACATTTCACTTCTTCTTTTTATAGTAATATTAAAAATGTTTTCTAAAAAAATATTTTTACGATTTTCTTCTGGGTAAACACTTTTTATCTCCAACATTGAAATTTAATATAAAAATTTTCGTCTCAATTTTAATGGTTCCTAAAATAAATAATTTTACAATAGGTTTAGTAAAATATTTCTCTAAAAATTCTTTCAAATGATCAAGGATATTTCTTATTCACAAAGAGATTTTTCTAAAACTCCTGATAATATCTTTTCATCTATGTAATTTTTCATTGAAATTACTTTTGATTGATAGAGGATATTAATAACTTTTTATCATTTAATGTATTTCTATAGATTTATTAAAAAAATATTTTATATTAATGATGCAGTTTATTAGGTTTTTTTTCTTAGCCAACCATTCACTAAGAAAATGAATAATGTTTATTCTAATGTATTTTATTTTTGAATACTAGGTTTAAAATTTTAATTATAGAAGTTTATTCACATTTTTTCCATTCATCGGTTGATTTTGGAAATTATTGAATTAACTAAATACCCTTAATCTATATTTTGTGAATATCATATGCTCTATTATCATGATTAAATGGTATTTACCTTGAATTTCATTAAACATATTTGGATAGCAATTTATTTTCCATAGGTAAATTATGTTTGTATTATTAATTCAAGTATGATTTTTTCATTTTTTGGTTCTATTAGAAATTGATGTAAAACTTATTTTCTTTATATATTTAATTTAATTTATTCTGATCATTTATGTGGCATAAATTTCCATGTATGGTAATTTTTGGGGTCCTATATTACCCTCAATTACATTGGTTTATGTTTATATATCATGAGATAGTTTGGTGTATAGATAATTTGTTTTTTCTAAAGGACTGGGAAAAATAAGTTTTCTCAAATTATCATGAGTCTAAATAAGTCGTTTGATAAAAGAACTATGGAAGTTATGAGTGTTATCACAATGGTTTTCCTGTTTTAATAGTTTTATAATATTTCAATGTTATTTTATATGATATAACATACTTTTCTGCTTATTATTATGCATGTATTTTAACCTAATGTCACACATATTCCCACTCTATTTTGATTATTGTATTATCTTATACCAATCCTTATGAAATGATTTAATATATATGATTTTTAGTATATATAACACCCACAATAATAATAAACACATAATTACATAATTTTTTACAATGGTTAAATATATTATATATTCTTTATAGTTCCTTGAAACATGTATTCTAGTTTTAAGAATCACTACTTCCAGGAAGTTTCCATTAGATATATTTATGGAACATGAAACATCCAATAGTTATTTATCCAAAAAATAGACCTACATTCCAAAGGAATGAGTTCATTATGTTTAAACTTTACGACACTTAGGATCGTACATTGGTTGAGAGGATGGGATGCCAGACTCATTACACCCTTTTGGGGGAAATTATTTTCTACTCTATGACTCTCTTTAAAAATTTAAGATATTATCATGAATTCTTATTCATTCACAAATTATTACATAAGTTTCACTTGGAATTCTCAATCATTTATTAACATGTTTAAAATGTAGAATCATCAGCATGTATTAAAGGTTCTTAATCAATGGAGATATCTATATGTATTCAAGGTTCTCCATGAATGGTATCCTATAATATACTATTTCAATAGTCTTTTAATCATCATTACGATGACACTAGTTTTTAAGCCACACATTAGGGCACACTGGAATTTATTGTTATCCATGGAGATGAAGTTTTGGTTTGATCTTGGGATTGTTCCCATAAAATTGGCTACCTACATATCCTTGTAAAAAGAATCAGAACCCTTGTAGTTCAGTGCCACTCAATGGGACACATAATACCTTTGAAGGTCATGTGATGCGGACATAACCATACAGTTTAATGTCATGTGGTATGGACATCTAAGAGGAAGTGGCTTAGTCCAAACATAGTGTGGGACATATGCTGAAGCAACCCAAGGAACATGGAAAGGATATGGGTTTCCAATTAGGATCAGACCCTGTTGGGAATATAGACTTAGGATAACAGTATTGATTTAAGTTATTGGGTTTGAACCCCAAGGATGTTTCCTACGTATCTCATATATATTGGAATCAAATCTCACGTAGTTCGATAAATCTCATAGAAGAGTATAGTCCTTTGAGGGAAATGAGTTTGGACTTACTTCTTGAAAATGATGCCATAATTATTTGAGGGTTTAATTTGGGTCTTCTTTATAATGAGGATTCCGAAATTAAGGGGATTAAGTTTTTATTCCTAAATAGGATATCTAGTGAGCTCATGCCCTAAGAAGGCTTCCTAAATATCCTACTTATGGTGGGAATTTGAGTTCTCATAGTTTATTCATAATGGGTGTTTGTGCATATATTGTAATCATTAAAAAACTATAAGCCTGCATGATTCATGCTCGATGTGAGAATCAAGAGGATGCGGAAGATTCAAAAAAGGCACTTCCACTTTCTAGTTTCCCCCCCTCTATTGGTGGAAGAGGGCGCATCGACTATGGAAGAGGGCAAGGTGACCCGAGAAGAGGGCGAAGCGACAATCCTTCCCATTGTTCTCTTCACAGTGGAAAAAGATCCAATGGAAGGAAGAAAGAATGAAGGTTAGGGGATTAAACCAGGATGGATACCCATGTGGAATTGGTTGGGGATTACTCATAAGGAGGATTCCCATTTGATATTTAACCTGGAATAGGATTCAGGTGATGTGTTTAGAAGAGTTTCTTCAGGAGTGTATCGACTCAAGGTACTTGAGGAATCCATAAGGAGAGTCTAAAATCATTACATGATAAAGGAACCAAGAGGATTAAGTCAACTCAAGGCACTTCAGTGAGTGTGGAGGATTATCCCAAACCATGATATTGCAAGGCTGGAAGTTGGGATGCATAAATGCTACAATGGAAAATGTCATCGACCAGAACGAAGAAGTTCGCAGTGCGACTCACCATTTTTATGGGGGTCAGTGACTGAAGTGAAGGGACCGGCCCAAAGGTCCGGGACTACAACCTAGCACTAATATCAAGAAGGGGTGTGGGGGAGAATCCCCCACGGAATGGACAAGTAGGGTCGCGTAGATTTTCCACCATGGTGTGTCACGTAGGTGCTCCATGAAGGTGTGTCGCTTAGGTGCTCACGTAGGTGCATCACACAGGTGCTCCATGCAGGTTCTACACATGGGTTCTTCTTGCAGGTGCTCTGCGTAGCTCCATGTGTTCTAGACCTTGATGTCACTTTCAACCACTTTCACTATTTAATTCTCTCTTCTTCCATGTTTTAAAAAATACCTAGGACCAAGTAAGGGATCTTGGAGAAAGATATATACAATAAGAGATTTGTGACGTCTTCCAATTTTTTTCATCTATGAAATGGGGATCCCAAGCTTCTTATTTATAAGAAATGAGGGGACCTGGCTGAAGGGAAGTTGCCAATGTAGGTCCTTCGTGGAGGTCCTCCACGTAGGTATTCTATGTAGGGGTGTAAAAATTCATTTTCTTCATAGGTCCTCCGTTTATTTCCTCGGTGTAGGTCCTCTGCATAGGTCCTCTGTGTAGGTCTTCCGTGTAGGTCCTCTATGTAGGTCCCTTTTTAAAAATTCCTCCATCTTCCAAGTACCATAAATTTTGATCTATAAGTCTATTTGGGCTCCGAGACTAGTCAAATTGAAAGTCTTGAAATGATCTACACTTCTTGAGATTGTAAATACACCATGTATTCTCAGAAGAAACTCAAAAATTGAATTTAATGTGTCGATTCCTTTTCATTATCGATCTTGGGAATACACTACCTACTCTCTGATGGGGGAATCATTCCACATATCCATCGAGATGGTGTAGTATTTTTGCACATAGAAATCAAGAATGTATCTTCTTCCTTCATGGTAAAAACATATTTACTCATAGTTGAAATTTTTTGTCTATTTGAGAATCACATCTTCACTCTACAGAAAAGTGCATGAAAACACATTTCATGGTGTCTAAAATATCCCCCCCTAGAATTTGATTTGTTCAGAATGAAACAGATCTTGTTCTAATGTAAAAGTAGGGAACATTGATTCATTCCACCATCATTAGGTTAGATTTGGGGCTACGTAAAATTTTGAAGGATGCACAAATCTTTTCCTAATACATAGGGAATAGAAAGCATTTTTTTACTGTTACTAGGGTCATATGGACAACCCTACATAAATTGTTTTTTTTTTGACTTTTATTTATAAATATTACCTAAACCATACAAAAATTTATGTTTAGTGAGTTGGGACTCAAAAATTTTCAAAGATCCCTTTGCGGGTTCTCAATCTGGTGAGTACCACATCTTTTGTTGTTGGAAATTTACAGTCATGCATGTTAGACTATAAAGGAGTATTATTTAAGGTTGAATAGCTTTGACCATAAATTTTGAAATTAGATCCCAAACAAGACTTTGTGGCTAATAATTTCTTTAATATTATTTAAGTATTTCCAAGGGGAATCTTGAGACATGATTTTTATGGCCACCAAATTTAAAACCTGTATCAACAAAAAGGGAGTCTCTTCCATGAAAGAAGTTACCATTATTTGAAAAACTCGTTATGGGAGTTTTGTTATGCAGGGCCAGCTAGGGCATATGATGCATAGCCAAATAGTGGCATCTTTTGGCTAATAAGCCTGTTATGTAGGCAACTTATTCAAAGCCACCTAAGGTCACATACTGTATAGTCAATCAAAAGAGATATTTGAAGTTTAACATTTTACTACTGATAAATAGGGGAAAATATGATTTGGGTGCCTCAAGACCATAGTGGGTGGTTTTTCAAAGGAAAGTAATTTTAAGAATAAAGATCTATTTTATGTCGACATATGTTAAGAATAGGAAAACAACTTCTATACAAATTTTCTGTATGAAGAATGGTTCAAATTTATCAGAAGGGGGAATTTTTTATATCATATTGTGTAGTATTAATTCATGTAGTGCAAACATTGGTACTGTGTAGTTTTAAGTCATGTAGTGAGGACATTGGTACTGTGCAGTATTAAGTCATGCAATGAGGAAATTGGCATAGATTTAATTTATGGTCTTTATCTTTGACCAAAGGTATGAGACTCTCAAAGTTTCTTTATAATTTGTTTTAGAAATATACTACCATATCCAGAGATGAAATGGAAAACTTTAAATTGTAATCTAAGAATTTATGAATCCAAAGGATGATATGAGAAAAGCGATAAAAAAATTAGAGGAAGTCTTTTCCAAGAATGAAGTTACCATTATTTGAAAAAAACTATTATGGGGGTTGGTTTATGCAGGGATAAGTAGGGCATATACTACATAGACAAATAGTGGCATCTTTTGGTTGACATGCTCATTATGTAGGCAACTTATGCAAGGATGCCTAAGGGCACATGCTGCATAGTCAGGTAAAAGAGATCTCAAAAATTTGACATTCGACTGCTAAAATATACATATTGTTTATAGAGATTCATATTTTCCAAAGCACAGAGTTTGGCTTATGGATAAAGGTACCTGAATATATAAAGGGTATTTGCAACCAAGATTTCCAAAGAATCAGAGGAATAGTCCTTCTATGAAGGTATGACCCTGACATAGGAAGTGTGGTGTCTGTAGTTTTTGTTCATAAAACTAGGACTAGAAAAAGGATAAATTATATGATATGTGGCCAAGTGATTCCAAGGTTATTTTATACAACTTCAAATACTTGGAGAGGGAAATGTGTAAACAATGGTCTTGAAGAGTTTCAGATTGAAAGAGAGATAATGGGACAAATATAACTGAACATCTATTTTAAAATACAGATATTTGTATATTGTCATCAAAGTTTGAAGGAAACAAAGACACTATAATGAAGAGAAAAATTACCATTATTTGAAAACCCCATTATGGGGGCTGTATTATGCAGGGCCAACTAGATAGTATGTTGCATAACCAAATAACAGCTTCTTCGGACTGATAGGCATGTTATGTAGGAAACTTATGGAAGGCCACCTAAGGGAATGTGCCGCATAGTTGGGAAAAAGAGATCTTAGGTATTTGAAACTTTTTCACTAGAAACCATATGAAATACTATGAATATCTAAAAAATTCAAGATTATTAGTGTGAAATATGGAAGGGGATTATGTCCAATGCATATGATAAATATTTGAACCAATATTGGCCATTATTTTGACGTCCTTTACATATATCTGGATCATATGTAAAACAGAGACTTTCTTTGTTTCGTATGAATTAATATTATAATGTGCAGTTTTATGTCATGAAATGATGACATTGTACTGTGTAGTTTTAATTCATGCAGTGAGGACAATGTACTGTTCAGTTTTATGTCATGCAGTGAGTACATTGCTAAACCCACAATAAATTGAGACACCTTATTTTTACAAAGAATACATTTACCCAATTCCTAACCCCACGTGAACAATGCTCAGTTTGATAAATAAGGAGCAGTAAGGGTTTCTTATATAACACAAAGGTGACACAAGTGAATAAAATGGGTATTATATTTCCATGAATTTTATTGTCATGAAATAAGGAAAAGATGAACCAATGTGAAAAACAAATTGTTGTATCTGGACTAAGGTAAAAAACCCAAGTGTCACTACATGTCTTTCTAAGGGAAAGAATCAATCCATATGTATTTCTTACAATATTAACTTTGTAGGTTTGATTCTTATATAAAGAATAAAAGGGTTTTTTATCACGGTTAGGCCAATGATTGGAGATCTATACATATTACTTATCTCAAATAGATGAGAATCAAGCCATATGTAGTTCTTTAAATAATCATTCCTGACGCCAATCAAGTTTAACATGAAGAATGGGGGTTTTTGACATGTTCTGAGAGAATGGTAAATCTTAAGACATAAAATGGTATAAGGAGAAAATCGTATATCTTAAGGAAACACTCATTATAGATCTGATTCATATAAAGGAGGAGAAAATAAAATAAGATGATTTTTTTTGGCTAGGGAAAAAATTGGAGATTTAGGCATCTTTTCGTATCTCATTGAAAATGAGTATCAAGCCATATATAGTTCTGGAAACAAGGTTCTTATGATGATCTGACTCAAACATAGGTAAGAGATGGACTCATGTGCTATGAAGGAGTATCGATGATGTCAATGATGTTTTATTATTGAAGCTTCTAACATTAAATAGAGAAAATGTTAGTCATATAGTTTAATGTCATGCAATGAGGACAAATGATGTCTTTCAGTTTAATGTCATGCGGCAAGGAATAATATACTACACATTTTAATGTCATGCAACATAGACGCTAATGGTTGTTAATTAGTTTAATGTCTTACAACTAGGACGTTATACTTTGCAGTTTTTATTCTTGTAGTGAGGACATGAGGGTTGTGCAGTTTTTAGTCTTGCAGCAACGACAATTGTACAACTACACAAAGTATTTATTTAAGAATCTCACATTGGTTGGAATTGTAATAAGCTCTTGATCCATTGATATTAAGTCATAATATTCATTTGAATAAACCTTATTTATGGAATAAGGTCATTTACAGTTTGGCTCCAACTTTGGAGGTTTCTTCCCTGGTATCATTGGATTTATAAGGACAAATACCAATTCTCCTTGAAGAAATGAATGGAGGATAACTTTCTTGTTAAAATCTCACGTTATTCTATTTTGATAGACCTCAAATGATGTAGAATATGAAATATTTTCTCTTCTAATCATTCGTTCTCATTGAACCATTTCTGAGACCTCTCATATGTAGACAACTTATTATAGATCACAACTCTGAGTGAATTCAAGTGCATTTCAATTAGCAAAACTATTTTGTTTCTATATACCAATGAATAAGGAGTTTCTTGGGTGGTAGTATGAGTAGTTTCCTAATAAGACAATAAAGCATTCAAAATTTTATCAGTCCATGATTTCTTATCTTTATCCACCATTTTCTGATGTATGTTTTATATGGTCTTGTTAAAGGCCTCTATCTATCCAGTGGCCACCAAATGATTGTGAAATGAGTGGTTGGATTTGATATTATTCTCCTAATATAAATTTATTACCTCAATCGAACAAAAATTGGAGCCATTTTCCATTAATATAGTATGAGGGACACCAAATCTGGTGATGATGTTAGTTTTGACAAACTAACAATGCTTCTGGCACCAAATTCTTTGAGAGGTATTGCCTTGGATCATTTACAAAGGAAGTTAATATCAGTAAGGATATACTTGAACTACTTTGTTATATCTGGATTAAAAGGTCTTATTACATCCATTATCCATGTTGAAAATTTCTTGGAGTATTCAGTTGTATGTAGAAACTCCGGGGGTTGATGGATGATGTTGGAATGCACTTTGCAGGGATGACATTTCTTAGTAAAATCTGTGAAATCTAGCATCATTGAAGTCTAAAAGTATCCAAGCCTTCAGATCTGATCAGAGATTTTGTGACCAGACTAGTGGACATCACAAGCTCCTGAATGTACTTCTTTCATTATAGTTACAGTCTCTTCCCTGTCAATACATCTGAAAAATAATTCCATCAAAGCCTCTCTTGTAGAGGATCTTTTGGTGGTCTGAACTATCAAAAATAGTAAATTTGGTTTCTCATCATCGGATATGTTCTTTTTCGTCCCTATTTGGTGTAAGTACTCCATTATGAAGATATTCCATGATATCCTATTCTCCTATGTGATAAACTCTTGGGAACTGTTTGGAAGACAGTAACCTGAATGGAATCCTTGGATAGTTCAGTTGTACACTAACCTTGTGGATTCTTCCCTAATTAGGAGAAAACTAACTTCCATTGAAGATGGGATTGAAGATGTGAAAAAAGTTCCCAGCCCTGTAGGCCGGGGTTGTTCATGTTCTTCTTATTCAAATATCTAAACATTGTTTAATGAATTTGAAGGCTGAATTAAATGAACCCAGAGCCTTGAAATTTGGTGTGATTCTTGAACTGCTATGGCTAAAATTCGTGAAACTATTCTTCTGATATTGTGAATTTCATCTCAGAAATTAGTTGGGTGCATTATATGACAACCACTCAAATCACCTATTTCGGAAGATCACTTTTCTATTTCAGACATTTGCATTCTCTGACACCTATCATCCTCTAAACAGGACTCCTGGTCAAGATTCTCATATGATTGATGTAAAAGTAACTCAAAAAATTCTTTTCTTTGGGCATAACTCTGATGAGAGCTGGTTAAGGCCTGTTCTTGAGTGTACAATTGATTACATAAAAAATCTATTGAATTTGGCTGATTGTGGGAAATAACATTGCATGATACCACTTTTTACGTACATTACTTATTTTGGAGTGCAGTTAAATTCAATGATCCATGTGCACCCCATCCTCTGATATAAACACTTGATTGGGAATTAGAAATTAACTGGTGTAGACTCTATAGAGCATTGATTCATGAATGCTAAATGATTCTCTGTTTTTTTTTCAGCCTTTGGATGTTGGGAAATAGAGAAAGATAACAAGTGAATTTGGCATTGCAACCCTTATATTACCTTTACTTTATTTTGATATTCATCATATGGTAATATTTTGGTTTTCAAAAGATGAAGATTATTCCATAAATTGAGGTCGATTTCATTAATACAATCATCTATCATCAATTCTGGAATGTTATACTGAGAATTTTCCAAATTCCAGAACATGTCTAGTACTTCTCCCTTAGACATTTGTTTCCTCATGTTTAAAACATCTTCATCGTCTTTCACTATAGGTTTCTCCACTTGGTATGACCAAAGTAGATGCTCTGTATTATAAGAAAAATGACCCAAGGGAGGTTAGGAGAATGATTGTTCCCTTGGGATGTATTTTGGTTGAGAAATTGCATCACCTGTCAATGAGAAGGCATCAAACATGACTGGACTGGTGTTTGCAAGTGCCTCGAGATAGAAGATCTTTATCATCGCTACATTGTCAATTATAGAATTATATTGAAAATGTGAAATAATACTTTGGAGAGTAATTTCATAGTAAATACCATCATGGGTAGGTTCACCATGGTGGATTACAGTCAGGGATAAATCTACTTCCTCCTTGGTCGTTTGCCCACACAGAGGGTTGTTGTGGCTTTCATCAAGATATAGGCACTCTGTATTGACCAAATTTTCATGAAGAAATCCATTATGATGAAGTGTATAATGAGGAACATTATAATTACTACTAACACTCCCATAATTTGGTAATGAGTGGATAGGATCTTGAGCTGCAAAAGATAAATGTCTGAGGGCTTCAATAACTCCAGCATTAAGAGGATCCAAATTGCTAATTGACTATTGATTTTCCAACAGTTCTTGGTGAGGATTATTTTTGGATGTTCACTTATACTTATTTGGCGCCACGTGTAGGGAAAATTGGTTACCATGGGCAATTGTATGAGCCTGCCTAGGAGTGGTTACAAGAACAGACTGATTTCCTCCAATTGGAAAGGGTGTATGTTCCTGATAATTTTGTCCGTATGATATGGGAGAGTATTCCCCCATAACCCTCCTAGACTAGAATAGATGTATGTATCTGCTCCGAGATGGCATTCTAATGTGTCATCCCATGTGTGGGAACAGATTTATGCATCTGGTCCCCTAGTACTGTTGAATTAGTTGTTATAATATTCTGGCATGCTTCCAGAATATGGACAGAGATTTTCATATGCCCTTTCACCATTGGTAAGATATGTTTGGTGAATTCAGCAACTAGAACAAGAATATACCACCGTTATGTATCTAAAGTAGGTTTATCTACCTACTCCTTTCCTCCTTTTCCTGTCAATGGGTATTAACAGTACTCATGCATGGGGGAAGATAATTTGGTCTCCCACAAATTTGTCATCAGAGCTTTCTGAATGACTTTTCAGGGGGCTACTAAACGAGATTGTTGGCAGACTTGATGAACATTGGTAGGTGTATGTGCATGCTAGCTATTTCTTTTCAAGTATGATTGAAAAACTTTCTTCAATACTCTCATATAAGACTTCTGATATAATCAGTGGTTGTAAGGTGGTGTATGTTCTTGTTTACCAGTTTCCCCAACATTAGATTGGCAGGCTACTTTAAATGAAGTCAGACGCGCTTGCTGACTAGCTAATAACTTGTAATCAGGTGTATGTTCCCATTCACGATACTCCATCGGATTTGTCTAGTTGGATTGGTGGGTTGTTTCTAGACGATTCTACTGAGCAGAAAAAGTAGGACGGATGGGTGTATGTGCTTGCTCATTGTTTTCCATCAAACTGGGTTGATGGGCTTCTCCAGAAGGGATATATGTAAGAACCTAATCCCTATTGACTATACTCTATCCTCAGCAGTTTGTCTTGTGTTCCCAAGTTTGAGAGACCTAGGCCGAACATCTGTAGACAACATCCCCAACATGTTGGGGGTTCACTACCACATGATTATGCTGCTTGTGATTGATGGTGGGAGTCCTCATGAAGGAAAATTGAATTATTGAATTGAGTCCTTGAGTGGCCTCTTTCTCCAACTCCCTATAGTATTGGAGGTATTGATTATTGCGCTCTGGGGATAATGGCCCAAAACGGTTGAAGACATCGGTTGGCACCGTCTTCTTCTTGATCATCGGTCATCGTTGGCCAGATGATCGAGGATTTTTATTGACCTGGAGGGCCTACTGATCAGCCTCCAAAGCCTAGATTGTACCATTCCGGTGATATTCCATTACCAACACATTAGAGACCCAGATTTGAAAATGATGGGTTGGTGATGATTTCCTTCCTTTGGATGGGGATCTATCTTGATCAATGGTTTGGAAGTTCACATATGTTTCCTTAATGAAATCCGTTTTGAAGTGAAGAGAATTATGAGAAAAACTGAGAACAACAACCAAACTCCATTAAAGAAACATCATTTTAAATAGATACATGTGTGGTCTATTCCTTTTTTTGGACTTCCTTTATCAATTGATAGGGCCCTAACAGGTGGGTAACTTCTTTAACATGGTTAAGGATTCATGTCGGGTTCCCCATTTTTGTTTCATAGTTCCTTGAAACGTGTATTATAGTTTTAAGAATCACTGCTTCTACATGGTTTCCATTGGATTTATTTATGGAACTGGAAACTTCCAACAGTTATTTATCTAAAAAGGGACCTACTTTACAAAGTCAGGAATTCGTTAAGTTTAAACATTATGATACTTAGGAATGTACATTGGCCCAGAGGATGGGAGGTCGGACTCATCACACCCTTTTGGGGGTAATTATTGTCTACTCCAGGACTCTCTTTATAAATTTAAGATATTTTCATGAATCCTTATTAATTCACCAAGTATTACATAAGTTTCCCTCAGAATTTTCAATCACTTATTAACATGTGTAAAATTTAGAATCATCAGTATATATTCAAGGTTATTCATCAATAGGGATATCTGTATGTATTTAAGGTTCTCCATCAATGTTATCCTCTAATATACTATTTCAATATTCTATTAATCCTTATTACAATGACACTAGTTCTTAGGACACTCAGTGGGGAACTCTGGAATTTATTATCATTCATGGAGATGAAGATTTGGTTTGATCTTAGGATCATTCCCATAAAATTGGCTACCTACATATCCTTATAAAAGGAATCAGAACCTTCATAGTTCAGTTCCATTGAATGAGACACAACATATCTTTTAAGGTCATGGGATAAGTTCCTAACTGTGTAGTTTAATGTCATGTTTTATTGACATCTAAGAGGAAGGGGCTTGGTCAAAACATGGTGTGGGACTTATGATGAAGCAGTCCAAGGAACTTGGAAATGATATAGGTTTCCAAGTAGGATAATAACCTATTGGGAATATAGACTAAGGAAAATATGGTCAATTTAAGGTATTAGGTTTTAACCTCAAGGAGACTTCCTATGTATTCCATATAGATGGGAATCAAGTCCCACATAGTTTGATAAGTCTCATAGGAGAGTATAGTCCTTTGAAGTAAATGAGTTTGGGATTACTTATTGAAAAGGATGCCTTCATGATTTGAGGGTTTAAATTGGGGATTATTCATAAAGAGGATTCCCAGATTAAGGGGATTAAGGTTGGATTCCTAAAAAGGATATCGAGTGATCTTGGGCCCTGAGAAAGGTTCCTACGTATCCCAACTATGGTGGTAATCAGAGTTCATGTAGTTCATTCATAATGGGTGTTTGTGCATATGTTGTAATCATTACAAATATCTAATCCCATGTGAGTCATGTTCGATATGAGAAAAAATAGGATGTGGAATATTCAACAAAGGCACTTGCACTTTAAAATTTTTCCTCTTTTGCTGGTGGAAGATGTCGGGTCGACCGTGGAAGAGGGTGAGGCAACAATCCTTCCCTCTATTCTCTTCACATTGGAAAAGGTTCCAATGGAAGGAAGAAAGAATGAAGGTTATGGGCTTACACCAGGATGGCTTCACATGTGGAATTGGTTGGGGATTACTCCATAGATGATGCCTATATGGGATTTAACCAGGAATTGGAGTTAGGTGATGTGGTTAGAGGAGTTTATTGAGAAGTGTATCGACTCAAGGTACTCGAAGAATCCATAAGGAGATTCCAAACTTGTAATATGTGAATGGAACCAGGAGGAATAAGTTTCCTCAAGGCACTTTAGTGAGTGTGGATGATTATCCCAAACCATGGTATTGGAAGGTTGGAAGTTGGGCTGCATAAAGGCTGCAATAGGAAATGTTGTCGACCGAAACTGAAAATTTCATTGTGCAAATCTTTATTTTTTATGGGGGATAGTGAAGGAAGCAAAGTGACCAGCCTGTAGGGTAGGGAACATAGCCTGACATTGATCCTGAGCAGGGTTGTGGGGGCACAGCCCCCACAGTATGGACCTGTAGGGCCATGCTGGTTTTCCGCAATGGTACATCACGCACGTGCTCCGTGCAGGTGCATCGTGAAAGTACTATGTCCAGGTGCTCCATGCAGGTGCTTCATGTAGGTGCTCTATGTAGGTGCTCTGCAATGATGCATCGCGCAGGTTCTCCACGCAGGTTCACCATGCAGCTCCATTTGTTCTAGACCATGATGAAAATTTTGACCACTTGTTACCATTTAATTATCTATTCTTTCATGTTTTAGAATGCTACCTGAGAACAATTGGGGGATCTTGTCGAAAGATCTACGCAATGGCTTCTTTGGGATGTCTTCTAATTTTTTCCGTCTTTGAAATGGGGAGCCCAAGGTTCCTATTTATAGGAAAGGAGGGGACATGGCCGAAGGGAAGTTTTCTGCGCAGGTCCTCTGTGTAGGTCCTCTCTATATGTCTCCCACGTAGGGGTGTAAAAAATCATTTTCCACATAGTTCTTCCACCTAGGTCCTCCTTGTAGGTCTTCTGTGTAGGTCCTCCACGTAGGTCCCTTTGTGAAATTTACCCTTCTTCCAAGTGACATAACTTTTGATCCGTAAGTCTGTTTGGGCTCCGTGACCAGTAAAATCAAAGGTATTTTAGATATCTACACTTATTGATATAGTAAATACATGAGGTCTTCTTATAAAAAACTCGGAAATTAAATTTAATGTTTCAATGCATTTTCATCATCGATCTTTGGAAACCACTCCCTACTCCTCAGGTACTATTGAGTAAACATTACATTCGCTGCCATTTATTCTACCAGTTCTGGTACCAAAAACATTATTTCAACAAATTATTCCTAGAATTCTTAACTTTAACACGGTTTTCCATATAATTATTAAAAAGGTTCCATCTATATTATGGAAGGAAATATATTATTATAAAAGAAATTAACTAGTTGAAGATGTTTATCCAAACTTCCATGTTAGTATAAAGAGAAAGATGAAAGCATATACTCTAATGTTTTAATTGGGTACTTTGACTATCTATCATAGTATATAGGAAAATTTTTGTTGCAATTTACCTCTTTACCCCTCAAATTATAAAGGGATTTCTAAAAATTATATGTAAAAGACAGATATAATAGAGATGGGAACTCCATATAACCTAAATATCTCCTTAAAATAAATAATAGTTAGTTGATCTAATGGAACATGAGTCTCATCCTGGTTGGTGAGGACTCAGAAAGTGCATCCAAGAGACCCAAGATCAAATTTTAGCGGAGAAAAATCACCTATGAACTCTACTCTCAAAATGAAATAAAGTTGGCTGACTTTGTGAGTCAATCTATGATCACCCAAATGGAATCATTTCCTCCATAAATCTATGGTAACCCCATCAAGAAGTACATGGATATCCCACACCAGTTCAACTATGGTACCTCAAGGGGTTGAGCTAAACTCACTAAAACTTTGTGCCCAACCTTCACTTAATAACAACTAAGTCATCAAGAGACAAACTCAACAAGACGTATCTTCCTTATAATCCCCCAGAACCGCAACTGTAGGTCCTTATACATTTTCACCATAACTGAATATACCACTACGGGTATATTTTAAAACTCTCTCAACACCTCCCCTCATAGTGTAACTGGTAACATCAACCATTTTATAAAATTAATTTGAGGCTCCCAACAGTCAATAAATCCATTATGATCTTGTCCAATAGATATATGCGTATGTAGAGTATCGTATTAGGTATCACCAAGTTGTCCATCCCTAAATCATTGTAGAAGAAAATGGGTAACAACCATTGATTGAAGTCATGAAACTCCTTCCCCATCCACAAATGATAACTCTAATCAGTCAAACTGGTCAGATTCCACACTCAATAGCTGCAAACAAGACCTCCTACTTAGTTCATCTTATCCCCTGCACCCCTTCACTAGATTATAGACAATGTCAAAGTTGTAATACTATAGGTACTGTAGTCATATCATCTATCTCAAGTTAAGATATATCTAATAGAATATATACTTCAGACTCTTATGTTTATAATAGATGATAAATTACCCCCCAATACGGTAGTAATTCTATAACATCTTTATAAAGACTACCAATGCTAGCTCAAGATCAGGGGTCATGTAGTTATTCTCATGTGGTCTCAAATGATGTGAATGATTGGTAATAATTTCCTAAAATTACATCAGAAAAAACAAAAATAGTCCCAAATTCATCATAGAACACTATATACTTGACACCCTCCTCTGGTAATCTCAAGATGGGAGAACTCATCAATCTATACCTCAACTCATGATAAGCCTAACAGAACCTCTCCATCAACACAAAAGATTTTCCTTTTCGTTCAAATATGTCAGTATTTTGATATCTTGGATTATTTAGGTACAAATATATGATAGTAGATTTCTATGTCAAGGAATCTCTACACCTCTATCATGCTCTTGGGTGGCTCCCAAGATAACACTTCCTCAACCACTTCCAGGCCCAAATACTACACCATCTACTGATATAAATTGTCATATAAAATGGGACTCCTAAATCTAGAACTATTAAATTGATATATTCTAGTAAATATGGTGCTCTTGATGTGCATCCAGGACTATCCTTAAGTGTCTCGTCTGATCCTCTTTAAACACTAAGTACACTAGTATATAGTCAACGATGCCTACCAAAAACAGGTTTATGAAAGGAATAATGATCAATTTCATGAGTCCCATGAAAACTATTAGGGAATTATTTACTCTGGATCGATTCACCATGTACTAATTGTGACTATAATATCATCATAAAGTTTTCCTCAATATATCTCTATCACATACTCGCAGATGGTGATTGCTTAATCTGAGTTCAATCATCGAGAACCATCACACCCCTATAAACTGGTCAAAGAGGCCATAGATCCTTAGAAGTGGATAATTATTCTTTATTTAAACCTATATTATGTGAATTTAATCGACACTCAAACTCAAACTCACATATTCCTTCTTTGGAAACAATAGTGGGGCTACCCAGGGTGAAACATTAGTCCTAATAAAACCCTTCCTCTATAAGTCCTCTAACTACACCCTCAACTCACAATGCTTTGAAGGATCCATATAATATTCTAACATGGATATCATGGTATTATTAGGGTTTAGATAAATGCATATGTATATCTCTCTGAAAGGAGGTAGGCTTAAGTCATCCTCAAGACAGGCGTCCCTAGAATCCACTACTACTATAAAAAACTAAAATCTCATTGCATATACTCCACCAAGAGTCATGTTTTACAACCAGTGTGTAATAAATTGTACCCTCCTTAGAATAAGTACATCATGCTCCATCGTGTATTCCTTTTAATCTGCAAAGGAACCTCATACCATCATGATGGACACACTGCATCCTATCCCTAAAATAATCTATTTGGTCATGAACTTGTTAGGTCTGAATAATACAAAGATACGCAAGAGGGGTTGAATTGTGTCTCTTTTATAAAATTGTCATATTATTGGCATTTAACTCGCTTTTAATTTTATGATGATATTCAGAATTATCTTCTATAAGTAATATGACCAGTAAATAAATTGAAAAGAAAAAAATAATTTTTATAGTGGTCTAGGGAACAAAGATCCCATATTCCACTCCACCAGTTCTCACTTTGTGATCATGGGTATTTTCACTAGAAATTTCCCATTGTCACAAGACCTTCAAAAAACAAAGTTCATGTAGTTTAAACCTTAAAAACAAGGCTAAACAAATCCTTATATTTCTTTTACAAGGAGCTTGTTTTTCCATAGATTAGTGTAAGAAACTAACACTTAACCATGACGGAGTGCAAGTAGTCAAAATAGTAATAAATCAAAATATTTTGATTGGTTAATGGTATAGGTTGAACATCACAGTTGTAGTAAAAATCGATAGAATATGAATATTCTACTTGAAAGATGAATATTTTCATGAAAGAATAGCTTTAAAGATTTCCCTATTGTGAATTATCTATAATAAGAATAACAATAAACAAAAAGAAGTAGCTAAAATAGTACATGGTTGAAATATATATCTTTAAAATGTAGCATCTTCAGTAAATAATAGAGTCATTCATTTTTTGTTATATTTATGTATTCAAAATATATTCATAAATATGTCGTTTTATATCTCATGAGTCCCACACATATGTGGTGTATATTTAAGTGAAAATATTTTATCTATATATAAGACAACATATATTTATATCCATATATATGATAGATTAAAATCTACAATTTTGAATAGTCATACATAGGTCTTCTTCACATGAAAATAATATACCAAATGTAGGGTTGGAAACGTAGGGTTTATATGAATAGTTGGGTTAATGTATCGTATATTTGATTCCTCAAACGTAGAGTTTTTTTATTATGTATGGTTGATTATCCATATGTTACCCTTTCTTAAATATTGTGTTCCTTCCAAACATAGGTTTGTTGAACCATACTTTCATGAAAACAAATAGAATATGATTCATAGACATTTAAAATGTATAGTTTATTACTTACGTTACATTTTCACACATAGGGTATGAAAATTATTTTCAAAACATGTTAAAACACATTCTAAATACATTATCAAAATATTCCTCACGTATTAATGAATTGAATATAATTCTAGAATAAATATTTCAATGAATTATAATTTTCTAAAATTTACTTAAAGTAATATCATCATTAAAACAAAAAAGGGTATTTTTGAGAATCAAAACAAATATGATTTATAAATTATTGGTGATACAATACATTCCCACCAATCTCCTAGTTTTTTATGATCAAAAACCCCATAAAATTTTACAAATAAATATATGATTTGTAAACACTAATGAAATAATATTTTTTTTAAAGAAATAATATTTCATAGTAATTATTTTTGATGGATTGATTAAAAACTTGTAGTTGTGTTTGAAGAATATTGTGTGTACACAATTTTTCCCTCCTTTTCGTGATATAAAAAAAATTAGATAAAATGGATTAAAACATATTCACATTGAAATATAATGGTAAAAAAAGGTTTCCATTTTTATTAAAAAAAATATGTCTTCTGAATGTAGAAATAAATAACAATAAATATAAAAATAATTATAAAGAAAATAATTTCCATTTAAAGATATTTTTATTATAAGAGTTTTTTTGCTGAGAATGGTTTTAAAAAGAAGGGTTGGTTTAAGTTTAAAGGATTGGTTGAGTATAGGTGTTGTGTTTTGGATAATATTGAACAATTTGAATAACTTCCTTCAACTCATCCATATGTCCTTGTAATATTTTTGAAAATTTTTCAACTATCTTAAAGAAATTATTGAGCCCTAAACCATTATTAAACTATAAATCAGATTGAATTTCAAAAATTCATGAATATTTTCCTCAGTATCAAGAAACTGGGTTATCTTACCACCCATATTATGGAGTAGTAATATTATTCCAGGTTCACTTGATGTTGGCTTCTCAAAAAACACTCTTTGGTTATCTAATAGTACAGAGAAAGGTGAACTTTTGGACTGAATTGAATGAATTCAATCATTAATATTAGACATTAAAGATGTAATTGATTTAAATTTTTTGACTAAATATTGTGAAGTTTGTGGTGCACAAGTAAATGTTATATATTGACTGAAACATCCTATTATATATTCAAAAATATATCCAAAATACTATTTTAAATCTTAAAAATCTATATTTGATATAAAATATTCTTTTAGTTTTCTAACCCAATCATAATATTTATATCTTAAAATCATAAAAATCTATTATAGATACTGAATTTTCTTAGAAATTATGTTTTTTAGTGTGGAAAAATTCGAATTCGTTTCTGGAAATAGGTGAATTCCTCAAATTTTCCAATGATTTTCTGCCAGATTTCGGCTCATTTTGAAAGATTTTATTCTCCTCCTTCATTTTGTTAAACTTGATGAAAACAATTTCTATATTTTTATTTAAATAATAAAGTCTCTTCTTCTTCATTTATTAATTTAAATATTTTACTACTATATTTAAAGACTTTTATTAATTCGTCTCACTTAAAAATAATGAAATGTTATCAAGAAGTTAAATTTGTTCTCTAGATATATAATTGTTTTGGTCTGTTGATTATGAAACAATACAGACAGGTTGATTAGAAATAATATTAGTATATTCAGCTATTGATACTTTAATTTTTTCATCTCCTTGATCAGTTGTTTTGAACTTAATCTTTTTTATGAGCCACATTTTCATTATGTAAATGAATGTCAGCTTATAGTTACTCTATAATGATTGTTATCATTCAAATTCTGTTGAAGAATTTTATTCAGGTGAAGTAGTTTTAATTTTTGGGATATCCATGGAAATATTTTCTTTGTTCTTAGGATGTGTGGAAAGAGGTTCATTTACTACTGCCTTAGTCTCTTCCTCTCCTGGATCAAAAGTTTTATACCTGAAACTCTGCTTTATGTTTTAAAAAATATCATCTAATATATATTCTTTAACTTCCTCATTATGTAGAAGAAATTATCAATTAGAGTTGAGATTTTCTTGATCCCCTTGAGCAATAGGATTTCATATTTGTTGGTCATCTGTACCAACAGGTAACAGTATTCCCTGTACTATGATTTATAAATAAAACAATTTCCTTAATGTTCTATCATTAAGAATGTTTCTATGATGAAACTTAGTTTGAGTATCCAAATATAGAATCTTATTATTTCTGTACAAAAGGAGATACTTCATTCGACCAAATGGATAAAAATAAATACAAGCTTATGATCGACAGTAATGATTCATATATCAAAGAATATACCTAGGAATGTTTATCTTAATGTTGCTGATAAAAATGAACATGCTATAAATGTTAGGAGAAAAATATTTTTCAATTATGAAACTCTAGGGAGTACTGTAGACTAGATGAATTAGACAAATACCATATAGTCTTCTTCAAGATAATTTACTATCATTTTCAGAATCAAATTTAAACCAAAAAAAATTACATTATAATTTATGACTTGGGTTATTGATTTTATATTCACCAAATAATGAAATGAAAATATACTTCATTATAACATTTTAGGATTCATGCTATTTCAATAGAGGAAATAGAAAATCCTTTATCATCAACCTTTGAAGTAATGATATCCTATGTTTCTCCAAAAAAACAAAACATGCTCATAGAACTACTTCAGTTATAGCTTAAAAATAAATTATGTATTCTATTAATTAAAAAGAAATTCCAAACCTTGAAATGTTAGGGCTTTCTTCAGTGAAAAATTTCTTTGATAAATTCAGTTGAAATCCATAAATTTTACTTGAAGAATTTTTTTAAATTAGATGCACTGATGTTTCGGGTCACTTGGTTCACCTTAATTTGTTTACTTAGTCTTCAACATCTCTGAGACTATATAGGTTTGAAAGGATAGATTATAGGGGTTTTAAGGAAGATAGAGCTCTAGAAAGTGAGAGGTTTTGATATCTGATGATAAGTAAGTGAAGGAGAGAGAGGTAGGGTATTCTCATGTTTTAGGGTTATGTGGTCTGGTTTCTCAATCCAATTTCATAGTGTAATAATTAATTCTTTATTTTTAAAATATGCACTTTTCATAAATAGAAATAAATTTATGTTTTTATTTAAAAAATTATGTAAAAAATAAAAAACAAATAAATAATAAGAATAAAAATGATTAATATATAAATTAATTAAAAAAATTAATAAACATTTATATGTAGATAAATATTTTTAACTCCCCCTTAATAAAATAAAAACTTTTAGAGGGAAGTAGTTTAGTAAAAATATCAATTAATTGATATTTGGTATTTTAAAATTATAAATATATATCCCTTTTAAAAACATGATCTCTTATAAAAGTATGTCTTATATCAATATGATTGGTTCTAGAATAACTCATTGGATTTTGGAAAACATTAATTATATTGGTATTATAACATAAAATAGGTATATTATTAAAATTAAATCCAATGTTCAGTAAGGTTTGTATCATCTATAAGAAAATCAATTCAAATACTGGTAGATATATATTCTTCATCATCTATTGATAGGGAAACAGAATGTTGTTTCCTACTCGACCATGAAACTAATGATTTCTATAAAAAAGTGATTGGTTATATTGTTCTTTTTCTACCTAATCTCGATCCTCCAAAATCATCATCTGAATAGGAAATAAAATTAAAATCTTAGGTTTTTGGATGATGTAGAAACTTAAAAATTGTACCTTTTAAATATATAAAAAACATTTTAATTTCAATAATATGGAATTCTTTTGGGTAAGATTGAAATCTATCCCATAGACATACAGAAAACATTATGCCTGGTCTGCTAGTAATAAGATACAATAAACTGCCAATCATACCTCTATATAACTTGTTTTCAACTGGTTCTCCAGCTTCATCCAAATCATTTTTTACATTAGTACACATTGTATTTGTGTAAGTATTACTATTTTATAGTCTAAACATATTTAATAAATAAATAATATTTTTACATTGATTTAAAACATTTCCATAATATTTTTGATAAATTTGAAAACAAAAAAAGAAATTAAATTCTCCCATCATAGTCACTTCAAATTATTTTTTCATAAGATTGGAAAAATCATTACAAATATTTTCATTTGTTGATTCATAGATAACATCATAAATATAAATTTTCCCTAATAATATATTATAGAACTTTTTTTCATAAAAATATCAGGAGCTTCCAATCCCATAGAGAATCCATTTTCCAATAAAAATGATCTTAATCTCTAATGCCAAGATCTAGGTTATTAATTAAGGACAAAAATATCTTTAGTAAGTTTAAAAATAGAATTTTTTTAGGAGTATTTATAAAAACCCAGTGGTTTTTTAATATATAGTTCCTTCATTAAATATCCATTTAAAAAGATATATTTATGATCCATATGATATTATTTAAAAACCATATGAGATGCATAACCTAACAAGATTCCAATTACCTATAATCTAGAAACAGGTGAAAATGTTTCATCATAGTCTATACCTTCTTTCTGGTTTTATCCTTTTTATACTAGTATATCTTTTTTCTGGTAATGAAACTTTGATCATCATATTTGATTCTAAAGACCCATTTGGTTCCTATTACTAGATAATTGGTTGGTCTATCTATAAATTCCTAACAATTATTTCTATTGAAATAATTAAGATCTTCTTGTATAGCTAACAATCAATTATCATTATTCAAATCTTTTTCAACAGACTTAGGTTCCAATTTTAATTAAAATGAAAAAAAATGGGAAAATTTTCAAAAAAATTTGCTACTTCTTACTCATATTTCTAGGTTTCCTATAACACTTTTCAAAGGATAATCCTTTAAGGTTCTAGACTGTCTAGGTTAAAAACATTCATGTTATTATATTTTATTTTCTTATCAACCAGATGAAATTTTATCTAAACTATTTTCAAAATCATTCTTAGGTGTTTCAAGTCTCATGTTATCAAACGAGACAGTAATTTCATCTGTTTGATATTTCTTTTTTCTAAAACGGATACATTCATCAAAATTCACATGAAGTAATTCTTAAAAAAATCTTTGAATTTTTATTAAACACTCTATAGGATTTAGAAATAGCATAATATCCTATTAAAATTCCTTCATGAGCCTTTGTATAAAATTTTTTAATTTTTTCCTTAGTTTTCAAGATATACACAATGAATCCAAATACAACAAAGTACATTACTTTTGGTTTATTTGTTATTCCAAAATTCAGAAAATGTCTTTTTAATAATGGGTCTTATTAAAACTCAATTCATGATATAATGGGATGTATTTACAGCTTATTCCTAGAAATAGGTAGGAATATTGTATTCATTAAATACAGTCCTTTCCATTTCAGGAATACTTTTATTTATTCTTTCAATAGATCCATTTTTTTGAGGTTTTATTAGTGTAGAGAAGGTGTGTTTAATACCAAAAGTTTAGAAAATTGAATTAAATTATTAACTCTCAAACTCTCCATAAAGATCACTTCTTAATGAAATTATTTTTATAACCTTTTAATTTTCAATATTTTTTCAAAAGATTTCAAAAATAGTGAATAATTCACATTCAAGTTTTAGAAAATAAACCCAAGAAAATCTTGAAAAATCGTCAACTAAAAAATAAAAATATAATTTTACAACCTAACCTGATACCCAATATGGTCTAAAAATATATGGATAATTTTTAATGGTTTATATGTATAAAGATTGCTAATTGATTTGAAATATGATTTGTCCTATTTTCCAATTTGACATGCATCACAAAATCTATCATTATCCAACTTTGTACAAGGAAAATCAGAAACTAGTTGTTTCTTAGAAAATTTATATAAATCATATATATTGAAATATCCAAGTCTCCAATGACAGATCCATTGGTCATTTTTCTCAATGGTTAAAAAATTCAATATCTATTAATATAAGGAATTCCGATCCAAAGTGCAAAAAATTTCAATTCATGGTGCTCTAAATTTAAGCAGTATATATTTGAAAACATAGTAGGAATTATTGGGTAAATCAATATAAAATACATTATTACAAAGTTGAGAAATACTTATCAGGTTATTCTATATCCCTTGTACATAGAGTACTTTATTGATTGATATTTTTGGGGATATCTAACAATTCCAGCTCCAACAATCTTTCATTTTTCCTTTTCACCAAAGGTGACTAGACCTCCATATATTTGTGTGAGTGTATAAAAACTAGAAGAGTATCCACTCACGTGTCTTGAGAAATCCCTACCCATATACCATATAGAATTTTTTTCATGTGTTATATTACATAAAAAATCATTTAAAAACAGTTTTATTATGGTACCCATATTTTCTAGGGTCGACCGTGTTAGTCAGAAAAGATCTGGAAATCCATATCTGCCTTATTTTTCCAAAAAAATATATTCCTAGCTCCAGACATGTTTTTAGAAATAAAATCATTTTTAATACCACTTATTTGAGGATTTCATAAATAATTGTTTTTGTGTAATTCTGTTTTATTCTACAATAATAGTAGGTAGTCTTTATAGAACTGTGAACAAAATAATTTTTGTATAGCTTTGTTTTTTATCCCTTTCATCCTATTCTATATTTTCCCTTTTTGATGACATTCATTACAAGAATCTCATTTACATATTTTTCTCCTTCAGTTAAATTACTTTCAAAACATTAATATGGTTCTACTTCATTCTATTATTGTTTTACTTTATTTTTTTGATTATTACAGTTTTATTTAGTTTTATTAAATTTTTATTTTAGTTCTTGATATTGTTTTTACATTAAATATTACATTTTAAAATATCATTATGAATATTTTTCAGTGACTTAGGATTATTTAATATAGAATCATATTTACCTTATAATAGTGAGTATTAAGATTCTAATTTACTATCTGAGTAGCTATCAGAGTCAGATGAAGAAGAGGAATAGGTTTGTACCACATCTTCTTCCCTATCCATACCTTATCATCTTTACTAGATATAAATCGTATATTTTACTCATATTTTGTGGCTCCTTTTATGAATCGGGTTTGGTAGTTCTGCTAGAGTCTTTATATACAATCTAAGTAGTTTTCATGTCTCTCTTTCCTTTATGATCATAATCATATTTATTCTGGTTCTTCTTTTCCATTTTCCATCTTTCTTGCTTTGGTTGGGGGAAATCTGGTCAAATATGACCCATATTCTTGAATTAGTAGCATTTTACTTCATTGGATCTTTTCTCAGCCTTATTGAAGGATTTTATGAAGCCTCTCTTATTCTTATATAATTTTTCTAAATTTCCTAGTTAGTTGTGCCAGCTATGTATCAAAATTTTAACAGTATGAATCTTTTTCAATTTTGATACGTTCTTTTGATTTCCCTTCAATCTTCTTAGATGTGACCATATGGGAAGTATTTTACCTTCTCATTATCTTATGGTCTTTATCTTCCTCATGAATTTTTTTTATTCATAAATCATCAATTTTCTAATAAATTTCTTCATAGTGAAATTTTTGACATGTGATGATTGTCGAATAACTACATATATTCCATTCCATTTTTCAAGTTGTACTATAAATACTTTTAGTTCTTGATCTGATTGAGTAATTTTTTCTCCCAATTTATTAATATTGTTGAAATTTTATGTCAACAGTACATTAATTTGTGTGATTGTTCCTCCATAATACATTCCAATTGTGTCAAACATTAATATTATAATGCAATACCACATTTTTCTGATATTATCTTTTCCTTCATATGTAACAGCGAGCCTCTTCCACATTTGAGAGGTTTTAGGACATTGTGACACTCAATTGAATTCATCAGGACCATGTCTACAGATGATGAAATTCATTACTTTTGAGTTGATATCATATTTAACTTCTTTTGCAGCATCCCAAGTCTCTGGTTTCACAGGAATTACAAAATCAGTTATGATCATTGAATATAATTTGAATATAGGATTCTTCATATTGATAATCGTATGAGATTTCCAACATCTTGGGTTTTCACCATTAAAATGTGGAGCACAAATCATAGTCATACCTTCTCTTGTATCATCCATTTACATCTTTCTATTGTAAATACCTTATATTGTTAAGCGTTCTTGAGATTTTATCATAAAATATCACCATTGATACCAATTTCTGGGTCAGAATGATACAAAGATAACTAGAGGGGGGGATTGTTTATTTTTGATATTATTGATAGATTATGATGTTTAAGACACTTTTCATTTTATATAGATATGCAATGTTATCTTCTGTAATTTATATGAGTATCAGATAAACAGTAAATAAGAAGACAAAAAACTTTATACTAGTTCTGGGAAAAAATATCCCATAGTCCACTCCACTAACACACTCTCTTTGATCTTGGTGATTTTCACTAGAAAGGTCCTCTTATCACAAGACTTTCAAATGAAAACTACGTATAAAAGTTTGACATCATTACAAAAAGGATAAATAAATTCTTCTCGTTCTTTTACAAGGAATTGATTTCTACACAACTTAGTTCATGAAGTTGACACTTAACCATGACTGAGTTCAAGTAGTCAAAACTATAATAAATGAAAAGAGTTTGATTTTTTATGGTATATATTTAAGATTAATGTTGTAGTAGTAACTGACAGAATATAGATCTTCTTCTTCAAAGATTAATGTAATCAAGTAAGAATAGATCTAATGATATCCTTATTTCAAATGATCTTCAATAAGAATAGAAATAAAAAATATTAGTAGTTAAATTAGTACAAGGTTTAAATATATATCTTCAAAATCTATCCTCCTTGGTAAATAAAAAAGTCATTCATTCTTTGTAGAAATTCTATATTCAAAAGATATTCCCAAATTAGTAGTTGTATATTTCATGAGTCACACAGATATATTGTTTATATTTAATAAAAATATTCTAATCATGTATAATAAACACACAACTTTCTTTTGGTTGAGTAGATCCAAGAATGTTTCCTAAAATATCACAAATATTCAAATTTAAATCATTCAAGAGAGTTGTAACATCCATTATAAATAGGAATAATTTACTCTATTGAATATGAGTCTTTTAATATATCATAACGATCCTTTTAATAGGTCGTAAAATATCATTGAATAGATCTTCGCTTCTATCAAGACTATTAAATAAATCTCAGATAATATCACAGATTTAAAACTGTTTCATTGAATAGTAAAACATAGTGATCCATTACATGATGAAAAAAATACGAAACATATATTTTATAACATATGGTTTATCGCAAAATTAGGGTTGACGTACCCTAAATTTTTCACCACAAAGTTATGATTCCTTTCTTATGTAGGTTTTATTATCCATATCTTCCCTTTTCTTAAATGTAGGGTTCCATCAAAACATTGGGTTGTTGAACCATACTTTAATTAAATCATAGAGAATATTATCCATATATGTTATTTCAAATGTAGGGTTTATTCCTTATATTATTTTTTAATGCATAGGGTATGGATAGTGTTCCCCGAATAGGATAAAACACATTTTGAATACTTTAATGAACATTATTTGTGGATCAATGAATTGAATATAATTCTTGAATAAATATTTCAATGAATATTAGTTTCTGTAAATTCAATTAAAGTAATATTATCATTAAAAAAACAAGGGTATTTTTGAAGACCAAAATCATTAAGATTTATACATTATTACTGAGATAATATATGCCCAATAGATATTTAGATAACTAATCCATACATAAATGACATTAAAATGCATAATCTCTACTATAAAGATATCTAAAAAGAAACTCTCACCTCTACGAGTTAGGTTACACCATATGTAAAAGTAAGTGATTATTGAGTCACCTCTAGTTGGATTCTCTAAGAATAAGGGTCAAGCCAAGGGATCAAACAAAATATCTATGTATTGAACCAGAAAAGTGAAAATAATGGACCAGATCTCACCTATGTATATCAATACCATGTATAAAGTTTATAAGACACATATTTTATCGTGTATCATCCTTGGAGCCTCTATTTCATAAGCATAAATTTTATGCAGTTGCACACACCCCATATTACCAGCTCTTGGAGCCTCATGAGGAAAACCTGATGGTGGTAACAACTCATAAAATCTACCACCTTTATAGGATCTACCATCTCATCTAATACTTCTGAATCCCTACATACCTACCATCTCCTACTACTAACTATGCCTAGGAATATATTCTAATACCTTTCTATCATCCATATATCGTTCATAAAATCTCATGAAATATTTCCCATATTATCACATGAGTAGCACCACCTCTCTTTGGGATGAATAGATCCATCATGTGATCCCTAAACCACATACCATCTTTCCAAGAAATTAATCCTAAAACATCTCACATTTCTAGTTCCATGCATCTGTCATTGACTCCCTACTGTCAAAGTCTTACCTATTGTGTGTCCACTACTAGGACCAATTGCCTGGGTCTACTCATCCAAGAATATCTTTATAACCAAATCATGCTCTAAAACCCCATAATATGTGGGAATTTATTGAGGTATCATGATGACTTTGATGTATCTAGGTAGTCCTCACTCGAAGGTCCAAGCTTAAATGAGCGGATAGTGTACTATATCCATAGATTACCAAGATGGGTTGGTGAACCTTGATTAATACTCATCCCTATTCATAATTCCCTAATGAAGTTGTAGATGCTTCTAGATTCACAAATTCCTCAATGTATCTATAGAATAATAATCTATGAAAACGAACTAAAACTATGAAAATGCATGACTTTTCTCGTTATATGACTTGGTCAATAAGTCCCACCATCCTCCCATAGATCTAAAAAGAAGGATCATTGATAAGACCACCATATTGTATAAAGATTTTCTAATAAGATTAAATATTCTAATTATCACCGCAATCCAGTCCTCAACTGCCTGAGGGCTTGGATCAAATCGGTACCTGAGGGGTCACGTTTACTAAAATCGAAAAGTGAATTTAGCCACCACACCACAACTTTTGGTACTATCAGTACCATATGTTAATCGATAGGTGGTGGTAACATTGGTGCACCATATATAGGTAACACCTCATGAACAGGTCCCTCTATCAAAGCCTCATTGCTAAGGTGATCCTCCTCATTATCCTACTAATGAATTCAAAATGGAAAACATCATGGAGGTATCCAATAATGTATAAAATATGTAACATTATTAATGAGTATATATGGAGATCTTATACAAGAAAAACATGGAAACCATAACCCATTCCTATAAGATTCATGTACCAATATTTTCTCGAAAAACAGTGTCTACTAGTACCAATTCAAAAATATTTATGTTGGAGTCCTGGTGTTTGGAAATGTCAGTTCCCACACTAAGAATATAGTCTCTGACCTAGAGGATAAACTCAAATCACAAAAAAAAATATTTATATAAAACCATAACCAATATCATATACTCTGTCAATAAAGTAGAACTAACTACTTCTGATACCACTATGACATGACCCATCCCAATGGGGCCTAAGTCGCAACTACCATAGGTCCACCTCTGATAGGATTGGTGTTGAAGAATATCACTGACTAGCCATATCAAAAAAGGGAGTCATTTCCCTAATATACTTATGCACATGTGCACATCTCCAAGACCATACAATGATGAAATTTAAAAAAAAATCAATACTCGTGCATGAATACAACTAAAATTGGACCATAAGAGTATGAAAACAAGTAATATAAATAATAAATCCAGATACCATCCCACTAGAAGAAATTAAAAACAAGTACAACCTATGATTTAAAAGAGGAATGAAGTAAAATTATCCACTATAACATACCTCAACCATTCTGTATCACTAAACTCTACCTTGTCTTGGACCCTTTAGGACTGTGTTAAAATGTCGTTCATCTACATAATACATTAAAATGGTGGTCAAGGTCTATGCAGGGCTGAGTATAACAATACCCAGTAAGAAACCCCAAAATCACTAAGCATATAACATTAATTATAAAATTAATTTCATCATAGTTATATGTATCTGGAAAATATAAAAATAAATTTCAAATATACTCAAAGTAGACACACAGTCTCAAGTATGACCAGAAATGTATTTCCATCCAACGATTCTTGTATGAATGTTCCATATAAGTCTCATACTAGAGTACACACTACAAGAGTTATATAACACTGCTTTTGTCTATCGAAGATTTAATTCTCATAGGGAATTTCCCTAATAATTATACACTGGATGTATGAATATATTGATACATAGATGGGGATAACACTTAGGGTCATGGGGTATACGAAAATCCCAATCTAGATTATCCTACTATATAGGTTACCGATTCCCACATATTTTTGGTCATGACGATACCCTGAACCCTAACTATGGAAAATGATGATCATAGAGCATCTCAATCCAATCCTCATGGAGGAATTCCAACAACTATGCATGTGACTGAAGTTCCTCAGAGGGAATCAGTATCTTATGAATAGAATGTGATTCCATAATAAACACTCAGGGAAAGGATCAAATTAATGTACCCTAATAAAAATTGTACAAGATGAAAAGTACAAGGCATCCAAGCCTTCATTGAGAGGGTACATGAAGTGTATGAGTCCATGGAATGTCCATTAAACATCAAGTTATACCCATGTATCATAGACCATTATTGAGTCTGTGTTCATGTATTTCTACACCTGGTTATGCTCGTGTACTTAGACCTCTCAAAGTATATGGATCTTCCAGTGTACCCTTGGTCTGGCCCGGTGGCTGGATGTTCTCTAAGATGAGTTCTTGGAAATGTACTTCTAGAGAACATTCTGGTTTTCCATATAGGATCACAAGCCATATGAAATGTTTCACATGAAATGTGAGACTTATCTCCTCCTAAGATACTATAGTTCCACATCTAGGGCCTCAAATGGTATGTATATATGGATTATAAGTTATGTAATACAGGATTTCAAAGATCCCACAAAATCTTAACACAACATCTAGATCTTCCACATCCACATTAATTCTTTCTAAGAAACATGGATATTGGGAACATTGAGCTCAATCATTGTCAAGATTCCAGATTTTGGCTTTCATTTCACCTAATAATGGAATGTCATCAAGCCTCTTCATTGTATCACACTCAACTAGTAAGAATGAGGATAGTTAGACTAATACCAATCCATTTTCAATGGTATGAACCACCTTTTCATGCTAAAAAAATCCCATCATTCTAGTATCAATCTATTACACCAAACAATGGGCACATATTTATTGGTATCTAGGTAAATGTTGAAGTATTGGTTAAGTGGAACACGTGTGATGAACTCCAAAAGAACGTAGAAAGTAATGAAAAAACACAAACATGATAAATGGACCTCATACAATGTTTGTGTTGGCTATGATTTGTTATATTTAGAATTGAAAACAAATAGATATAATATAATCATAATGATAAAATCTCAAATCCCTGATAATTCTTAACAGCACCTGCAATTCAAATGATTAATGAATCAATTTCATAGTCGATTGATTTGGGTTATTGTTAGTATTAATCAAAAAGGGATAAATCAAAATAAATCAAATGTCATACCTTAACATGGATTTATCATTGATTAATAAAAAACCTACATCATTTTTGTTACCGAAATCCTTGAATTTGACAGTGCATTGATCCGAGATCCCAATCTGAACTAATGTTTCCCACCAACAAATATCACCTAAAACGATAATATATGTATCTAAGGTTAATAATTCAACACTTAAATCACCTCATAAACATATATTTACTAATGAAAAGTAGGTCATTTCGTTAATAAAATAAATAAATTAATTAATTAATTTTATTATTTACGCACATGATGGTTTTTAATCATAAGTCTGACACTAACAATGATTATATTTTTATGGGGTAAATCCCATGCTTTGATATTAAAAATAGACATAGATTTATGATTTGATCCCCCGTTTAGTAGTTATTTCTATTTTTTAGGAAAATTACATGCGTGTGAAATTAATATATTTCAAATATTTCAAATATTAATTTCGGGCTCACCAAACCTTGAAATCATGAACCGTCACAGCTCATGGTCTCAAAAATAGAACTAGATATATTAAAAGGCATTATATGTTAAAAAATAAAATGAAACTGAACCCTTAAATCATAGTTATGTTATTTCTTACTCATTTTTAATTGATCTTTAATCATTTTTCATGATTTATTTATTCTTCTCATTGGGTTATTCTTGTTTGTCAAATGTTTTGGAAGTTTTTTTCTAATTTTTTGTTCTTAAATTATGATCGATGTATGGCCCCTTTCTCTGACTATTTTTTTTTGTTCTACATTTAATTGCTGTTCGGCCCCTAATTTTCAAGATTTTTTGTTCTTCTTGTTTTCATTATCTTTTTTCATTAGAGATACTTATTTTTTTTAAATCTCATATATTTTTTTATTTATATAAATTTTAAAACACTCTCATTATCATTTTCTATTTACAAATTAATTTCTTATTTAAAATTTAGATGTTATATACTAAAAAATATGTGTTATACATTCAAAATCATTGTGAAAATGTAAATGTGTTCAATATGATTGAAGAAATTAATGAAAAACCAAAACACAGCGGTATTGAGGTGTATATATTTTATATATTTATCATTTTTATTATTTTTCATGGATTTTGGATTTCGTATATATATCTACATCTTCTTTGAGATTTTATTTGAGAAAAAAATGGAATTTGTCAAAGAAAAATATCGTCCACCTTTGGGAAATAGAGGAAGGGTTTTAATAAACTATATGAACCTACCATCTATCTTTTCCTAGTGTATTTATTATGGGACTATAAAATTTTTATTATTTTCATACCATAAAATACTTTATTTTCTTTTCTTTTTTGGAAAAAAATGTTTTATATGGATTAATAAAAAAGTGATGATTTATATAAATAATATAATTCATAGAGGTATACATGCTTTTATTGTATTATATACCCTTGACTTCCAAATATGTTTGTAATTTTTGAAAGGATATGGTCAAAGTTAATAATTAAATATTATTTTTATCATTACATTCATGAATATAAAAATGAAAAATACAAACAATGGCCCTATAAATATACATTTTCATAATTATTTTATTATAGATCTCCTAGAATGTTTGAATCATTCTAATTTAAAAAATGGCCTAACATTAAGATTATAAATTTAAAAGGGATAAAGTGAGTTATTTTCCATCAAACATACATATATATATGAATTATCATGTTTAGGAGTAAGTTGTGGTTTATAGTGATTTTTAACTTCATTGATGATTTTAGTATATAAAAATATGAATTTCTAATCAATTAAAAATATTAAATCGTTGAAATGTTCCAAAATATCAAATAACATTTTAAATGTAATTAAATTATTTTAACCAAATTAAGGGAATTAATACCTAAATAAATATTTTGACAATAATTTAAGGAGGTTTGGTATTGTATCCTAACCAACTCATTACAAAAAAACATTATATAACAGTTTATTAAAATTAAAAAAACATTGTTAAACAAGCTTCATCTAATGAAAATTTCATATTGAGCTTCTTGTATTCATTTGGTATTATTCTATAGAAAAAATATAATTCACAGTTAAACATTTTATATGTATCAAAAAACTCAATATATACCATATGAGATATATATTTAAAATATCTTAATTTTTTATAATTAGTTATCCTTCATGGTAACCTCCAATGACTTTGGATAGCCCAAAAGACCATTAATGAAGTAAACTAACTGGAGATAAAGATCTCTATTTTAGAATTGTACACTATTATTCTCTTTAATGAAACCCATTAAACAAATAATGATTTATGATATGAAACTTATTTTAATAAAAACTATTATAATACAATAAATTTATAAATTTAATTTTTTATATGTTCTAACAAGTTATTGATTCAATGAAAATTTATATTCAATATTATGACGTTATGTTTGTATATATAAATAATACCCATTAAGGATTATAAGATGATACCTTATGTGTATTTATTTATGAGTTAAATATGATTATTATTGAATCAAATAGGTTTGATATAAATATAAAATGAATAGATGTCAATTGTATGAAAAAAAAGTATGAGGATGGGGTTAAGAAGTTCATCATATTTTCCAAGGATGGTCAATATGACCATTATAAAATCCTATGTCTATGTTTAGGTTGTTTGTTTTTTAGTATTAATTAGTCTAGAGGAGTTTAAAGAACACTTGTTATTTCATAGAATATAGAAAATTCATAAATGTTGGACTAAACAAAGAGGATAACTTAATATTTTTAGGGACTAGAATAATAATTGAATTTTTTGATTAGTAATATGACCCTTACAATGCATTCATAGTAGGTACATATATGGTTATAGTGACACACATTTATTTCCATGTATTCCCTTATTCCAAATGTGGGTGGCCTCTACCACCATGGATTGTTATGTTGGCTCCATGATTGAAATGGGATGAAAGTTTGTTGGTTCTTTATTCCATATATTCCTCCTTAGATCTCATAACATAGTCTAAGTCTCCCACATAGATTTGATTCATGTTCTTAAAAGACATTCCTAGTTTCATATAGATGTGTATTTCCATTAATTACATTGCTTCTATCACAATAAGGTAATATACATTCATTGGAGTAGATGGTAATGTTGGTAATGTCTAGGCATCACTAGAGGTTGGTTTCATTGGAAACCTATAAGTATTACTCATTTTAGGAAACCTCATATGAGGAATATTTGGCATGGAACCAAAGTCATCACATATATATCATGAGCTAGTTGTCACCAGGGAAGACTTATCCTTTTGAATTAGGAGGCATCTCTTTTGAGTCATATTTTACACAACACACAAGGAATCCCATGTTAGTCACAAGGTAACTGATTCTAGAGGTGTAATTAATACATGGATTTTTACTTGATTCATCCCATATTGATCATGGGGTAGTTATTATGGGTCAATTCACAAGTTCTACATCCTATAGAGATGGATTGGAAGGTCTTGGTAAGGTGGATTGGTGAACAAGTTTAACATATTGTGGAGATAAAACTGAAGGATCAAAATGCCCCACTATAGAAGATCTGAGGGGTTTTTCCTATAAGGGATCACCTAGATAGTATACCAATGGATTGGAACTCCCCATTGAGGGTGAGACATAGGTTTGGATTAGAATTACCCATGGAGGCATATCTGAAGTTGTCGGTCAGAATTCCCCATGGACATGGATTCGGGTGGTACATCCCTATATAGAAAGACATAACACTTAGAAGATTTATCAATGGATAATTACCACCCATGGAGGTGGACCTGCAATTTGTGATAAGAATACCCCTTGAGGAATATTCAGGAGGTGTTTACCTAGAAAGGATAAAGTCACAAATGATAATTTACCAATGTATTAGAATTCCCCATGGAGGCATATTTGAGAGGTGTCTCTCTAAAAGGGATGATGTCACACCCAGGAAGTTTAATGATGGATCAGAATGCCTTGTGGAGGAGGATCATGGAGGTTCATCCCTATGGGGGAGAGCCTAGATATTTTATTGACGGATCAGAATGCCCCATGGTTGCAGACCCAAAATTGTGAACCAAAATACCCCTTGAGATGGATATGGGAGGTGTGTCCCTAGGATTGATGACTTTACACTAGAGAGATTACAAATAGATCATAATTCTCTATGGAGGTGGATCTGTAGTAATGGATCAAAACGTCCCTTGAGGTGGATCATAGGGGTGTGTTCTTAGAAGGGACGATTTCCCACATTAGAGTTTACGAATGGATTAGAATACCTTGTGGAGGAAAACATAAAATTTTGGATCTAAATTCCACTTAATGAAGATTCGGGAGGTGTTTCCCTAGGAGAAATGATGTCACACCTAATATTATACCAACGAATCAGAATTTTCTATAGAGGTGGATCTAGGAGGAGAATACCTAAGAGGGAAGATTTTGCACTTCGAAAATTTACTGATGGATCATAATTCGGCATGGAGACTGATCTGGGATGTGTTTCCCTAGATAGAACACCAGGAGTTTAAATTTTTTTTTGATTGAACCTTGGATAGGTGTCAGACATACCATTATTACAAAGTAGGTATCAAAACCCATCTAGTTTGGTGTTATAGTTTATGTTTGTATGACAAGACCAATCTATGCAGTTTAAGCTCAAGTAATAGGGTCACTAATGTTGAGAATGGAGCATTGGTGAAAATGGTGTGGGGATTATTCATATAAGATTCATTTTTCAAGAGTATTTATCTGGGTTAGAATGGTGTGGTGTTAATTCATGGATCTTCATGGGGGTGCTAGGAGTAGTAGTGGAATGGTTGGGTCTTCTATGTGGGAGCGACCCATACGACACTATAGTGTAGTGATGGCATGGTTGGGGATTATGTGTGGGTGATGCCTAACCAGTCTTCCTCTTATCAAGTCAATAGGTAATCCCATGAACATTTCATGTGGTAAGATTGTAGTTTAATGCCATGTGAATGGATGAGGTGTGTGGGTCTTATTCACTAATCTTCCCATAATTTCCTTCTCATGTCAGGTCATGAGGGAATCACATGTACATTTCATGGGGTATGATTATAGTTTAATTTCCTATAAATGGATGAGGTGTGTGGGGATTATGCACTAATATATCATTCATTTCCTCCTCATGTTAGGAGAAGATGGTATCTTATATACATTTCATGGGCTATGATAATAGTTTAACATCATTGGAATGGGCAATGTGTTTGGGGAATATGCACTGAGATTACCATCATTTCCTCCTCATGTCATGTCATTATAGAATCTCATGTACATTGGATGGGGTAAGATTATAGTTTAACGTCATGTGAATGGACAAAGTGTTTGGTGATTATGTACAGATCTACCCATCATTTCCTATTCATGTTAGGTTCTAAGGTTATCTCATTTACATTGCATGGGGTAAGATTATAGTTTAACATCATGTGAAGGGATTAGGTGTGTGGGGCTTATACATTGGGCTTCCCTTTATTTCATCCTCATATTAGGTCAAGATGGAATCCCAACTTGATGGGGGGTTCAGGTAAATGATTAGGTGTCACACTAGATGATGAGGACTATGATAGCTTTTGGATGGTTGTATCTTGATCATTACATTATGAATATTGGGCTTGAATCATAAGGAATCTTGTGTTTTTCATAGGAGGAATCCTATATTCAAATGATAGGGTATGATACGGCTTAAATTCATATAGTAAGGACTAATGGGAATGTTATGATTGAGGCATAAAGAATCTCCTATTTGTCACAGGAGGAATCATATTCTTTGATGATAGAGTAATCTATAATTAAATTTATTATAGTGAGGGTTATAGAGAATATTATGCTTAATGCATAAGGAATCTCGTGTTTTTTATATAAGGAATTCTACTCTAGAATGACTGGGTATACTATAGTTTAATGTTATATACTACGGACTACAGAGCATATTATGCTTCATGTATAAGGAATATCATGTTTTTTACATTAGGAAATATATTCTTTAAGGATAGGCTATACTATATTTTATAGTAATTTTGTGATAACTACTAGGCATAAGGTTCCTAGCAATGGCTACTATGGGACTTATGTAATGGCTGCCATTTATATTCTTACCTGATAGGGGATCCAGGTGACATGTCTTTCGTATTTTCTTAAGGAGTGTTTCAACTGAAAGTTATTAGGAAATCTAGGAGGAGAATATCAACTCTTGACATGGTAAAGGTACCAATACTTGTAGGTTGAATGAAATTATTTTAGGGGTGTAAAGAATAATCTCTACTCATGGTATTCGAAGGGTTGATATTGGGGTTACACTAGGGCGCAACCCAAAATGTTCTCTACCCTTCTTGAAAAGATTTCGGGATGACTATCCATTTTTTATGGGGGTTAGTGATAGTAGAAAAGGGATTAGGTCTAAGGACCTAAACCACAACCTAGAATTGATATAGAGAGTGTGTGTAGGGGAATATCCTATATGGTAGGACTCATGGTCACCTTTCCAAACACTACTATATAAAAATTTGGCACTATTTCATGCAAGTTACCACTATTTTACGCAAATTAGAGTGGTTGGGTGAAACTATGCACTATTTTCGGAATGTTGGAACTACTACATGTGAAAAAGGATTTAGAGTGAGAAATGCCCCACTAGTGTGATTTTGGAAAAAACTGGGTCACATAAATTTAAAGCAACACACATAAAGGGTTGCATGAAATATTGGGTTTTTCACACAATTGTGTTCCCAATAGAAACAGTTGTGTAAAAAAATATTAGGAGAACCCTCCTGCATGACTGTTTCTACCAAGATAATTATGTGTAACATTGGTATTTGGGGGGTGGGGTTCATGGAGTGTGAAACTTAGAGTTGTGCTCACGAGATCTCCACCCAAAGGTCCCCCCTTTAGAATGAAGGGTTTATTTCATATATATGTGTGTTTATTCCATGTCGCGCAACTTTTTGTATAAATTGTTTTGGCATAGAACATCATGCACGAATTCTTTAATCACAGAAATTTGAATTCAAATTTCTTTGTGTCTAGAGGCCATCATTCATATTCATTGAACTTCTCCATTTTATGTCACCTTTCACACATAAAATGATGGTTGTGTAATAGGGTAGCAAAAAAGTTTCCATTCTTGCACATAAGGCTTCCTTTTTGCACGCACAGGACATGAGATGATTTTGGACTAAAGGGAATCTAAAGAACTTCTCATCTACTATTACACGCATCTCAGGCTGGCCATTTTTGGAAGTCTGGCTTCAAAAGGCCATAGAATATAGTCCGTAACTTCATTTGGGATTTACCATTAGTCAAATCGAATCATGTGAAAAGATCTATCTTCATGTATCATGTTTAAAAGAGTTTAGTCTATTTTTAGAATCATTTTTGAGGTTCCAACAACATATTTTTCAGAACATTCACTTGCACATTGAGAGAATAGAGTGTTAATTAACATTGATGATACAACCACATAAATATCCCACATACCATGCAGTCTGGGACATACAAGGTTATTCAGTGTCACTAGATGAAAACTATTTTATTCCCAAACAATAGGAACATAGACTAGTTGGTGAAAGATCCATTTGGGGAGTCAATAAGAGTAAAATTTCAAGAAATATTTTTTTTTACAATTTTATTAACATTATATGATAATTAATATTTTATCTATTCAATTATAGATGAAATTTATCTTTTTAAAGAAAAAAAAAATTAATAAGAAATTTATATCCTTTAACTCAACAATATGGAGAGATTATAAGATGATTTTCAATTCATTTTATATATTTCAGATTAAAAGAAATCAAGATCCATGCCTTAAGTATGGATTTATAGATAGAAATATAGGAAAGCTTTTTGTCTCCAGTTGGTGGGAGGAAGCCTTTATGGTATATAATTTTTATTGGCTAATTGTTTTATATGAATTTTTTATATTTTGGTTTCTTGATAAATATATTAATAATTATATACTTAAAAATATATTTTTTTATAATTAAGTAAGCTTAAAACAAAGGTATGTAAGTGTAAAAAATTATTAATTAAATTAAAACCTTTTCATGTTTTATTATGTAATAGGAATCCAAGAAAACTATCCTAGAAATAAAATCTCAAAATTTATACCCTCATACATTGTCACAAAGATGGTATCCTTCATTAAAGCATAGAATCATTTAAAATAATTAGTGAATTGAGTGATAAGATAAGAAGTGGCACTGAAGATGTTCCACTTTACCCTCCATTTCCTCACCCTCATTTCCAAAAAATGGTAAAGGTTGATAACTAAACCATCGTGGAAATATATTACCTATCCAAAAAAGGAAGTGGCTAATATGATTATAAGTAATTAATTGTTATTTTTTGTTAATATTACTATTTACTATAATTAACTAACTAATACTAAATTAAAAAATATTTCTTTAAGACATCATTATAGAGAAAATGAGATAGGGTACATTTATCCCTCTAAGTATGGTGGATATTCCTTACCCTACATTAGGAAATCTGAAACTCCCATGTCATGTAATATCATATCAAGAGGGTATTGTTTTTAAAAAATCATTCAATTTTGATTCTATCTTAGCATCAACGGGGGAGGAATAAAAAGAAGAAGTATGTTCTTTTATGGATGAGATATAGAACTTGAATGAGTTGGTAAATGATAGAATTAAATCACTTGTATTGGATATGATTTATGAAGTGATGAGACAGATGTTTCCTGCACAGCCTTTTTTCCCATATCTTCCACCTCTTCATTCAGTCCTAACCTTGTGTTGTAATCATCACACTGGGTATCTAAATGTAATTATTATAGAATACGGAATTGTACATCATATAGGTGATTATGTACATCATCATATTATATAGTTATGTTAGTTAAGATTAGTGGTAGTGATATTATTGATCCAAATTCTCCCATGTCATTTTCTACTAAGAAGGTTTCAATAGTTTGATAGTGTATTTATAACTTTTTTCTTTACCCAGCTATTATTTACTATCTGGTGAGATACGAGGTACTCATAGTTTTGTTCTTTATTTATAATTAAATTCATAATTACTTATAATATATTATTACACTTAACTTATATAATAGTACCTAAAATTGAAGGAATCAATGCAAAGGAAAAGAAATTTTATATTTCAAGTACCATCAGATCCACCTCATGAAGATGATTAGGTAATAAATTTAGCACATAGTTTTTCTATATTAGATAATTATTACCCATTTTTTTGTACTGATGATATATGTGGTAGAGATTATATGTTAAAGTTTTTAAAAATTACACAATGGATGTTTTAAAGGTTCATCAACTCAGTGCACTTATGTGACAGATTTTCCCATGTATAAAAATTTCAATTTTTAATTTATTTTTATTAAGTAAAAATGATATATGTACTTAATTAATTACTTTTTCTAATCATGTATCCCCAAACTCTTTTCATATAATATTATTTAACTTATTTTTATGTTTTTTATAGACCCATAATACGTTTCAAAAGATGTGAAATACATGAACCAAGAATCTAGAATTTAGTTTGTTTATAAAATATTAAAAAAGAAGATTACATATTTGTTTCTTCTATTCCATAGCATGTAAGAAAACATATATAATTATAAACCATTATTAGTTATAATATTATAATATTTTTTTTTTATTAACTTTATTTTTCCAAAATAAGTTAAATTATATTTTTCATGCTCTTTATTGGGTGGTGTTTTAAGATGATTTATCCAATTGTTAAAGAGGTAAGTTTTATTCTATTAATTTATTTATATAATCTTAAATATTTCATTTTACATTAGTTTTGACAATTAATATAGAAAATTACTGTAGCTCGCGAATTAATATCAATAGGGATCACTATTCCATAGTTGAACTAGAAAATATTAAATACCTGCATGTTCAGGTATCTAACTCTTATATCAGTGAATACAAGTTTTCAATTATATATCTAGTGTTTTTATTATTAAAATAGTATTTCATAAAAGAAACATCTTTGTCAAAAATGTAATGTTGACTGTATTTACTATGTTTTATGATTCATATATGAGATAATTATGATAAGAAAAACAATAGATTTTTAAATGGTTAGATTCATTATAAAACCTATATTTCCAAAAACAATGTTATTTTTTAAGTTCATAGAACTTTATTTTGTAGTTTTTTTATGTTGTTTCTTCATATGAATAAAATTAATAGAAATAGATCCATATTTTATTTGTGTAGTATTTTCTAAGTGACAGTGATTTGGAGTTTTAGTTTCATTTAGCTATATATCTCTAAAAATTGTTATAAAAGTTGTCAATTTGATTTACTACCATTATTCTACTTCTCTAATTTTTATTTATTTTGGTTCAGTATTCTGGTATTTCAGGCGTGGGATCATTTTATTTTGTAATATTTTAAAAATATAATCAACTTTCCACATTGGATTTATAAAAAACTGATCTCTAAAGTATACCTTGGCTGACTTACGATGCCGGTTTTAACAAAACTCAATGTTGAAAGACTTCCATGAGGGATTTCTACATCTATTTTCTGTAAAACTAGTGTGAAAAAGCTTTTTATTAAGGATTAAAATTCCATATTTTGGTAAAAGAGATGTTCAAATCCTTATATATTTCACATTTAAGAAGGGTTTTCATCCTTATTTTATAAAAACAATGATGTGGAAAGTTCGGATTTCAATGCCACATTTATTAACATCACTTTATAACTAATGTTTAAAGGGAAAATAGTTGATGTTAAAAGTATTTTTTCAACATGTGTACTAAATATACCAATTTTTCAACCATACTAAAGATATATAATTTAAATGATATAAATAGTTGGATTGAAACTATCATTAAAAAAATAATTTATCTCTTGAATAATATTATACCAGAAGATAATGGAAATCATTTCTGAACATATGGTGTTAAAAAATGATATGTTATGTTTGTATGATCTCTAAAAGATTATATGATTAAAAAAATTTGTAATTTGTTTCTCAAGGACTATGAATTAGATTAAGATGACCAAAATCTATTAAGTCTCAATAAAAAAAGTTGAATCAAGTCCTTTGAAAGTTATTTATTAATGGAAAATCATTCCAATGTTTAGGAAACTATATGGAAGTGAAGAGACAACAAGGAAATTGAAAAAGATAACATATGCAGGAAATCAAGATGGGAGACTTCATCACCTGAAAAACTCTCCTTAAAAGGAGAAGATGGACCATTGATATCTTGAATTTCTTAATGAATCAAGAAATATTCATTCCGTAAAATCTATAGATGGGGTGAATCCTATTTGTGTAAAAAGTATCACCCACATTACATGGACAATTATATAGGAAATTATTAAATTTACACTATGGTTATTCTAGAAGTTAAAATAAATTATGTTGTCTCTTCTTACATCAACACCAAAAACTACATAATCAAGTTTATGTTTATTTGGGTAAATAAATTAACAATATACCATTAATATGGGATTGATTTGTTACATTTTATTATGCTTATATAAATGAATATTTCCCATATAGAGATATGTTTTATGAGATGAAAAATGAATTTAATACTTATATAATTTTTTTAGGATATAGTATTATATGAAGCTAGGGTGTATTGTATATTAACAAGATACATACTTAGTTAGGTTGAAACATTCCTTGAAGTGGGTGTTTTGAGGAAATCAGAAATTTTTTCCCTAATAACATAAAAACAGATCTTGGATGACATCATTAGATGGGAATTCAAAAGATGTTAAAAACATCTCTCTGCTAAAATGTAATAAATTTTTTGATAATGTAATGGATATGGTCACTACTTTTGGTAAACCATATTTGAAAAATAATAAGAATTATAGTTGGAAAAAGAGATTAGTTTTTCTTTAATTACCATACTAGAATTTTCTGTACATTGGAAATTTTCTTGATTTTATTCACATAGAAAAAAAATAATGTGATAGTGTTATTATAATAATACCTAATGCACATAAATAAATAAATGAGATAATTAAGGCTAGGTTGGACAAGATATACATGGAGATATGGGAAGAGGTTTCACCATTGAATGGTGAAAGGCATATATTCCATCCTCCAGCTACTAAATCTCTTTCCACAAAAGAGAGATATATTTTTTGAAACATCCTAAATGATTTAAAAGTTTATTAGGGATATTAACCAATTATTAATAATATCATATCAATGATTAATTTAATTTCAAAGGGAATAAAATCACATGACTATCGTGATTTGTTGAAATATTTAATGCATGTATTTTTATGTTTCATTTTTATTAAAAATTCTTATAATAAATTAATTGTTATTTATTACCTCCTAAAAGATATATGATGTAAATATATTGAACTAGTGATGTTTATAACTATTGAAATCACTATAATAGTATAGGAATGGGATATTTTCTTCCTTTTATCATTATTCAATATGGTTTTTCACAAGATGGTGAAAATGGTTTGAGAGATTCTCTTATGTGGTCTTGTATATTATAGATGGATGTACCACATTGAATGACATATTAACATTTAGAAAGGATATGATTAAAATGGAAGTGTCCCATAATTTTTTGTTGTAGATTAATATATTATTGAGGATGTTATTGATTTTTTTTTAACTACCTATTTTATGTGGAGAGAATTGGTTTACCGAAATCGCATCACAGTGGGTGACTTGGGGGTGAAGGAATATCCAAAAATATATTTTGTGAGAATTTTTATTTTAGATAGGGTGCAGTATCACCATTACATTTTATATATAATTTTATAGATTTCACCATATGGTAATGCCAAAAAATTAATTATTAGTAATCTTAATTCATCAGGGGATTAAATATGGATATCAAATACACATAATTGAAATCTTATAGGATGGTATGGAGACCATATTTTTAAGGATTTGGTGGAAAATATTATTTTAATGTCAAAGAAAATTTAATGTCCTGATAGGGGACCAAGTGTGAATATATTATATTATAATAGTTATGTAATTAATGGTTTCGATGTTCTATGCAATAGAAAATAATGAACATAGTACTATGAAAAATTAGGGAGTTAATATTTTAGAGGAAGAGATTAATGGAATTTTATGAAGGAGTGAAGTCTAATTTACATGAATATCTTATACATTAGTATTATTGAAGAAATATGGGAGTTTTAAAATACAACATTCATTGTACTAATTTTTCAATACAAGTGGGTTGATAGTTGGAATTCATGTTAAATTGATTAATTGAGATTCATGAGAGTTGATTTCAATAATCAAGGGTACAAGGAAGAATTGTTTATAATGGGATCACAAAAAGTGAAAGTATTTTGTATCCAATATCCTATAAATATTAAGTATTCAATTATTCTATTAGGTTCCAAAAACACAATAGGTCCATATTTCAATTCAACTTAGGATGGACCTTTCATTAGGTTTTTGTAATCATTTTATAGTGGTCCCTATATTGAAAGTATCTTTTTTGTCAAAGGAAAAGACAATGGGGTGATTTGGATAATCAATAGATGGTTCAAATACCTTCATTCTTTAAAGAAAAAAATAGTGTTCATCCATCATGTTAAAAAAAATTATATACATTTTTTTATATCATTATATTATGTCCTCACTACTATATATATTTAATCTAAATTAAATATTCAACTACTTCTATGGATAATAGATTCTACATATCTCAATGATCCCAATCACTGGGAACAATAGACTTCTCCACATACTAATTCTCCCAGTCCCAATGAATAATATGTTTCTCTACATGGTGATTATATCAATATTGATGAATAACATATTTAAAATTTTTAAATTTAGGAAATAGTAAAATCAAAACAAAAAACGTCATTTGAATAAAATAAATATATAAAAATAGTAGATAAACTAGCTATAATGTTTGAAAACAAACTAAAAAAATAGTCTCTTATTGATTCCCATTGTGTAGTGGTAAAACTCTATAATCTAATCATAAAAATTGTATGTTCATTTCTATCATTACAAATTAATTTTTTGGGTGTATTGGTTTTTTATTGCAATCAATTTGGATATTCCAAATATTTAGTTTTTTGGATTCAATGCATGAATTAATGGAAAATAAACGATACATGATAACATTTTTCATTTTCTAAAACACTATAGTTAAAAATTTATAAATAAAGTTCTTGTTTACATTTTATATTATTTTTTAATGAAAAAAATATGATATGTAGGTCTTTAAATATTATAAAAATCATGGTATGAGGATGGTCCATGAGCATAAAAATCTTTTTAATTTCTATACCGGAATTACTATTATGATATATATAAATAATTTTATTTCATTATAACAACACATATCAAAATGAATTACTAATTTTTTTCAATTTTTTTACAGTGTCTCAAACAAACTAATGGAAATAGTTTTGGTTATTACATTTGTAAATCTATGAAGTATATTGCATTCTATGAAAAAACTAGTATCCCCAAAATGGTATTCTGATGATAATTAAAATTCCATTTAAAATAGTTATTTTTATTTTTATATATATGTTTTCTAGTACTATTAGGACTATTAATATTATATATATTCAAAATATTAAATATTTTTTATAAATTATTGCGCAGAATAAATGGTTTCAAAATGTATATATACATCATGAAAAGGTGACTACTTACTAATTATTTATTTAATTTTATCTTACTTTTATTTAAATAGTTTCTATTATTTTCATATCATTTTTATTAATAACATATTACATTAATTTTCATGAAGACTATAAAGGGGTGACTTTATCAAGGATTGAATTTTCTCCAACCATTTTGCATTTTATGAGGAACAAATAATTCTTAAAGAAAAAAGACTCTTGACAATGTCTTCAAAAATGATGATACACTCATGTATTATTTATTCTCTTTAAATATATATTTTTTCTTTATTTGATATTTTTACGGTTAGTAGTGTGTATTTTTAGAATTCAAATGATTCAAATTGAATATTTTCATTTTCAAAATTGACATTTTAGTTAAAAAACATGTCTCAATCACTGAATACTGGTCAAACAAGATTTTATTATTTAAATATATTTTTAAAATTACCCACATTTTATTGGTGATGTGAAGGAACCTTCCACATGTCAATCTAGCATAGGGTGAACCTATTGTGACTCAAATTGTTTTAGTTTAATAATATAATTTTCGTTTAATACAAACACTACTCACTGAAAATCGATAGAACATGCTCATATTACCATGATAGTTTTCAAAAACAATTAATAATTCATTTGTGATGTGTATAAATTATTAAGACATTAATCTAATACACAATGTGTCTAGTAAGATTAAAAGTGATTTTCTTTATTTAAAAGAAACATTTTAGTTCAAAACACATGTTCGTTAATGAAAACTAAGAAAACATGCATATATTGTCTTGATACTTTAGTAAAATGTTCCATAATTAATTTCTAACATATAATAATAAAAAAACATCAATATAAAACACATTGTGACTGGTATGACTCAAAGTTTGTTTATTTAAGTTTAAATGTTTAATTTTAATTCAAAAATTGCATCACTCGCTAAAAAACAAAAACATAAACTAAGTTGTCCTTGGTACCTTAGGAAATAAATCCATTAAACATTTCTGACATATAAGAATCTGTATTATATCAATATAACACACAATGTGACTCAAAGTTCATGTTTCTAGATTATAAATGACATTTTAGTTAAAAAATATTATCACTCCTTAAACCTAATAGAACAAACTCAGTTTAGATTTATATTTTAGGAAAATTGTCCATTCATAATTTGTGACATTTTGGAACTAATAACACATAAATCTATCACACCATTTTCTTTGTATGACTCAATCTGCTTGTTTTTATTTTTAAAATCACATTTTACTTAAAAATGAGTTCAACTCACTAAAAAAAGTGAAAAAATCCAATTGTCTTGATATTTTAGTAAAAATTTTATTCTTCAATTTTTGAAATATATGGATTATACACACATTGATCTAAAATATGGTGTGTCTAGTATAACTCAATTTGTGAGATTTTCAGTTTAGAATTGACGATTTTGTATAAAACAGATGTCGCATACTCAAAACTGAGAAAATATACTCCAATTGTCCTGATACATTAATAAAATGATACATGAGTCATTTTTTTGTTTATTAATCAACCACGTGTCAATTTTATACATTATACACCATGTATGATTAAATTTTTGTGTCTGGATTTAAAATATACAATTTTATTCAAAACATGTGTCACATACTCAAAACCAATAATGTGAGCATGGATTTTCTTAATAAAAAGAAAAATGATCCATAAAAATTTTTTGACTCTTAGGAATTATCTAAACTTCTATATGACACATGGTGTTCCTAGTATGACTCAAAAAACATTTTAAAATTAAAAATTAATATTTTCATTCAAAACACGAATCACTTTCTAAAAATTGTGAAAATACACTAGTATTTCCAGGATGATTTAATAAAATAACCCATACATCATTTGTGATGTATATTATTCATTGTCACATCAATTTTACAAGTTGTATCTCCAGGGAAAATTGAATTTTATTTTATTTAAACTCTAAATAATTGTACAAAACACACTAAAAATAATCAAAACTGAGAAAAAAATCTTGGATTTTCATAATAAACTATGAAAATAATTGATAAGTCATTTTTGATGCGTAATAGTTATTCATACATCATTTTGATTCATGATATTCTGAATGAGACAAAAATTTTGTTTTTTTAGTTTTAAAGTAACATTTTTGTTCAAAATACAGTTCACTAATTGAAATAAATGACAACACATTCAGATTGTCTTGATAATTTCGAAAAATGATACATAAGTCAATTTTTATGTATAGTAATTAACCTCGTATCAATATGACACACATTATGGCCGGAATAAATAAATGTCTATGTTATTATCTAAAATCCACATTTTAGTACAAAACGCACTTCATAATCCCAAAACTAATAAAATAGAGTTATTCTTTCTTTATACATTATCAAAATGATCCATAAGTAATTTTTGAAGTGTAGGACTCAAGAAAACAAAAATTCAATGCCTAGTGTACCTGGTATGACTCAAAGTGCTTTTTTCTATTTAAAAGTTACATCTTTTTTAATAACATGCATCTCCCATTGAAAATCAATCAATACAAATTTGTTTTTATTGATACTTTAATAAAATTATATGAAAGTCATTTTTTATTTTTGGGAATGACCCACATCTCAATATGATAAATGATGTGTTCGATATGACTCAGAGTCTATATCTTCAGTTAAAAGGTGACATTTTTGTTGAAAACGTGTGTTACTCACTAAAAACCAATAAAAACATTCATATTATCTTGATAATCTAGTAAAATGATCCATAAGTCACTTTTGATATTTACCAATCTGTAGCACGTAAATATGATACATGGGGTGACCCATATAACTCAAAGTGCATATTTTAATTTTAAAGATACATTTTAGTTAAAAGGTGTCACTTACTAAAAACTAATAAACAACAATTGAATTGCATTGATATTTTTTGAAAATTATCCCTATGAAATTTTTTAAGAGTATAAATTAATTGAATATCAATTTGATACATTGTGTGGACAATATGACTCAAAGTGTGTGTTTTTCTGTAAAAATATCATTTTATTTTAAAAATGGTGTCACTCAATAAAAATCATTGAAAAATACTCATATTGTCCTGATAAATTGGGAAAATTTTCCATAAATCATTTTTGATATATATGTATTATCCATATATTAATCGGACATAGGGTGTGGCTGGTATGACTCAAAGTGTGTGTTTCTATTTAAAAATAGATATTTTTTTCAAAAGACATGTGACATACTAAAACCCAATAAAATTTATTCATATTATTATGATACTTTAATTAAGTGATCCATAAGTCATTTTTGATGTGTATTAATTAGCTTCATATAAATTTGATATACTGTGTGATCGATGAAACTTGAAGTGCATGTTTGAAGTTAAAAAGTTTCATTTTAGTTTAAAATGTGAACCACTACGTAAAAACAAATAAAATTAATTCATATTGTTTGATACTTTTAGAAAATGATACATAAGTCATTTTTTATGTTTAAAAATCATTCTAATGAAAATATGATACATGGTGTAGCTGATATCACTCAAAGTGCATGTTTTTAGTTTAAAATGGGATCTTTGTTTAAAAAATGGCACTAACTATAAAATTTGAAAAACATGAATATTTTCATTATATTTTTGGAAAATGAATCATAAATAATTTTTTATGAGTAGAAATTAGATGCACATCAATCTGATACATGGTGTGACATGTATGACTCCAAATGCATGTTTTCAATTTTAAATTGAAATTTTAGTTAAACACATGTTTCACTCATTGGAAATCAAGAAACCAATACCATCATTTTTTATAGTTTATAAAATTAATCAATAAGTCATTTTTATGTGTAGTAATCAACCAAATGTCAATCTACTACATAATATGGCCGATATAACTAAATGTGAATGATTTTATTGAAAATTTACATTTTAGTTCAAAAGAAGCATGAAATAGTACCAATAAAACAAATTAAGATTATTTTAATACATTATTAAAATGATAAATAATTAATTTTTGATGTATAGAAATTAGGCCCACCTCAATCATATAGATGGTGTGATGGGTGTGACTCAAATAGTGGGTTTTCACTTTAAAAGTTAAATTTTAGTTAAATTTTGTTTTACTCACAGAACACCAATCAAACAGACTCATACAGACTTGATACATTATTAAAACTATCCATAACTCATTTCGGATCAGCAATAAATATCCACATATAAATCTAATACACAGTGTGACCGGTAATAATCAAAGTGTGTTTTTTGAGTTTAAAAATGACATTTTACATAAAAACATGTGTCACTTGCTCAAAACTATGAAAATACACTGTGAATTTCTTAATATTTTAGTGTAGTGATCCATAAATAATTTTTCATATGTAGGAATCTACCGAAATTCAATATAACACACATTGTGTCCAATATGACTCAAATTTCATGTTTTTTTATTTTTGACATTTTAGATCAGATCATGCATCAGATACTCAAAACCAATAAAGTGAACTTTTATTTCCTTATTACTTTGGTAAAATGATCCATTAATTATTTCTTCCATAAAGGAATAAACCACATGTTAATTTTACACACAGTGTGACCTGTATGACTTGAAGTGTATGTTTTCAGTATAAAAGGGATGTCGCGGCTAGCAGGCATCAGCAGACAAAACCTCGATGATGGCGGCCATCCACCTGACTGTTTCAGAGACGTGGTCATGCACCACTGTGGAAGCAAAGTGCAGGGCCTCAGCTGACGAGACCATTATGTGAGTGGACTTTGGGTCATGGTTGTACACCACAGTGGTGCTGGAGGGCACCATGACAGCCCAGAGAGCGCCCGTGCTATGCTTGCGATGGTCGAGGTCACTTGGCACAGGACTACCCGACAAGGCATACTGAGAATATCGGGCAAGCAGTAGGTGAACCACGGTGGCAGAGGCAGCGGTTTGATTGGAGTAGTGCCCAGAGAGGTGGTGCTAGTAGGGTAACGAGAGCAGCTGGTAGTGGGGGACGACCTTACGAGGACTTCCCATCACCACCAGGCGGTCCACATCAGGCTCCAGGAGCTGACAGTTGGGACCACAGAAAGCCACGACCTTTGAATGTCTATGATCCTGCAGAGTATGAGGTGGAAAGAGTTATGCTTTACGACTCTTATACCTTTTTTTCAGTATAATTGTTAGTCTTTGTGTGTGAAATGATTTTCTCTATGTTCCTTATTTGAGTTTTTTACCAGGGTGGCACGGGGCATCAGTGTAACCCTGTGTCAGTAAGGTAAAAGGCATGGGGCTTTATTTCCTTTAGTCGATGGTGTCGACTCCTTCACTCTCCGAGCGTGTAAGAGAGTCTAGGTTGTGGGAAATCGACTATGAAACATTGCGTGACTAGATATAGGGGTTCTTTCGGGGGAGGTGAGATACCCCCTCGAGCCTTCGGGCCATTTTAGACCGTGCAAATAGATGACGAGGTTCGCTACCACCTTTCCCTAACCCCAAGGTCGGGAGTGGGTGCATGACATCTTCCACGTGACTCACCTGATAAGAATTGTGTGTGCTCCTATGCACGTCATCGGCAAGGGAAGAAATCGCGTGAGCAGATCAAATCCTTTGGTCTATGTGCGGTAACACGAGACTGTGCAAGAGTTCTTATGGGTTCGGGAGATCCATGTTTGGTCATAGTACCCTGAGTTGTTCCCTAGTTTTGGTTTTCAGGGACGAAACTCTTTAAGGAGGGAATGATGTAAGAACCCGGTTTTTTCTATAAAAGTCTTTGGAATATTCTTGATGTTCTTCCAGAGCAGTGCCTTCAGACGGCGTGCGATTCTGAGCCCCGGTGGGGTAGGAATTAAATTTTTTAGTTCGTTCACACTGGGAACACCAAATAAATGGGATAACTCCTAAACGGTGTTTCAGATCAGAAATATGAGGGTATGAATGGGTCTTCAATCGGGTTTTTACCCTAGGAACGATGTAGAACATGTCGGCGCGAGACGTTCTGCCCCTCGCTCGTTACCGGAATGTTAAACAGATAAGTAAAACAGTCAATTTATTCTTTTAATGGTTAAACTCATGTATCTCTTAAACGGTTGCTCTAATGGAACAACCGAGGGCACTGTTGAGTCTGGAGAGTGCCTTTTACCCTAGGAGGGGTGTAACTTTCACGGGCACGGGCCTTCTGTGAAAAATGCCACCAGGGGCGTTTCATAATTTAGCAAATTCTGACATCAAATCTTATTACTCTTGAATGGAGGCTCAGATTACATATTTGAGACTGGCTTTATGCTTGGAAGGTTGTGTTTACCCTAGGGGAGGCTTAACCTCGACCCCCGTCGAGGGTTTTAGACGTGGGTTAATTTGGGGGTTTAAATTAATTAATTTTTTAATTAATTTTTCCTTTATTTAAACATAACCACCTCCCCTTCCCCTCCCTTGTTCATCCATGGTGAAATCCCTCCCAACAAAGGAGGATCTCCTCTCCTCTCCTCCATCTCTCCGGCAAGGTGTGCCGGCTCCGGAGGATCATCGTTGCAGCGTCGGTCTACGCCCCACGAGGTAGGAGTTTTCATTTTGCGTTTTAATTTTTGAACTCCCCTCTTTCGAGTTTAATTATGTGTCTAATTTCCATTTTATTGTTGAAAGAAGCCCATAAATGCGTTGTAATTTTTCTTAGCTATCTGACGCACTTTTCGGAATGGAAATCTGAGTCCTGAGGCGATCGCAATCATCCGGAGAAGTTTCATGGTGTGATGGGTGTTTTCCGATGAGGGTCCGGCCTTCCGAGGTAGCAGTGGCGGTCCGAGTCGGCGGCGGTGGTGCGGCCGGTCTTCAGCGGAGGCGTCCAGGGCTCGCGGTCGAGCAGAACAGGCGGCTGGAGGGAGGGCATCGGCCGGGCGAGTGGGCTCCTCAGGGAGGAGGCAGCCGGGGTCAGGCGGTCGGGCGAGTGCAGAGGTGCCAAGAAAGTGGGGGTTGGCGTCAGCAGTTTGCTGAGGCGGAATGGCTGCAGGAGAGCTGGGGGAGACGGTGAGCAGGCGCAGAGCGGGAGGACCGGCCAGCGTAGCCGACCGGTTGATTGGGAGGACCGGGGTCACGGTGTGCGACCCCGCGGAAGAACAAAGACCCACCCTCGGTGGGTCTTCACGCGGCAGGATGCCCGGCCACAAGGGTCGGTCTGCGGGTGGACCGCGGGTCCACGGTCGGCCCAGCCGGGGCAGACCAACCTGTCCAGGCCATTCCATCCCAAGGGGAATTCATCCCCTCGACTTCGAACACCAGTAATCTTCACTACGAGTGTTCGTTTTGTGTGCTATCTACGACAGTGAATTCCAGGCATCGAGACGAAACTTTTGTGATGGTCTCGGGAATTTTTAATTCCCAATATGAGGGGCTCGGTGGCATGACACGTACATTAAGTGGCTTAAAGCTTTTCCTGATATTCTTATTTTGAGCAGCGCGGACACATCTGATGTACGTTTTGAGTGCCATCAACAGCGTTGGGACCCTGGTACCGAGGCGGAGCTTTCCAGGGTGGTTTCAGGCGTCGAAGCCCAAGTTGAGATGTGGGACCCACAACATGTCTTTTAAGCTATGAGTCACATTACGAAACTTTCTTGTCGGATGCTCGTTTGGGGTTTGCGAGTAGTCATTTCTGGGTGTTTTCTGAGGAAATTGCAATGGCAAAATCTGCCCAATTTAATTCGGCATGGTGGTGCAGGCCCCACGAGGGCCGTTTTGGGAGTTGACGGTGATTTCTAACTTTATCACTGGGTCTCCGTTCTGGACGAGTGATTAGTCAATCTTGTGTACTTTTTCGAGAGGATCGCAACAGTGTGATCTGTTCGTTGCGCTTCAGAACGGAGATGCGGGTCCCACGAAGCACCGCTCGTGTGCAGTATGACAATATGCATCTTTTCCTCTGGATATCTGTTCCATGCAAGTGAGAAGTCCTTTTGACATGTATTTTTTAGGAGATTGCAATGGTGCGATGCACCTGACTGTTTTTGGGGTCGAGGCTTGGGACCACGGGACGTCGTTCGGGTGTAAAGCAATGTTGAACAACCTTTCCGTCGGATATCCATTAGAGGTGAGTAAATAGTCTATCTCGCATGTTTTCTCACAAGGATTACAATGGTATGATTTGTTTGGATGTGCAAAGCCTCTTTTAAGATCTCATTAAATGATAAATCATGAAAGGTGTACCGGTGGTGGTTCTTCCTGCGGTGTTTAGAGAAAACCCTGGGTGTGTGATCGCGTTCACTCCCGTGTGAGTGAAGTTGATGTTTGAAGAGATGTGGTTGTCCATGCTAGGGCCATGGAGGAAGCAGGTTGGCAAAACTATGTTTACACACTTTTGCGTTGACTTTGGGATGTTGTGTGCACGATAGGCCTTGGACTGGAAATGTAGTATACTCTGGGAGTATACGAGAATGCTTGGAGGTACATGTTGTAGTTTGTACCAGATAACGTTTGAGCTCTTGGTTTGGAGATGATTTGGGGCCATAATTCATGTGGGCCTCATGTGTGTGTCGTCTTCTACTTTACGTACCTTTGACCTCCTATGATGTAGAGGGTCCTTCTGTTCTTGATGGTTTTGACCAGCAGGGTTGAGTGGGTTTCCCCCTGGTCCTATTCAAGACGGTTTAGACCAGCAGGGTTGAGTGGTTTCCCATAGTTTTGCTTTAGAATTGGGTGGTTGCGCGATACCCACTCTGTATTCTGATTGGCCAGTGTTTTATCATCCAGTAGGGATGCCCAGAGATGTTCCAAGTTTACCCTCGAGTAGAGACTGGACAGTGGGTTGCTCATCGACTTCTTCGGGTTTACCCTCCAGCAGATACTAGGCAGTGGGTTGCTCACCAACTTCTTTGGGTTTACCCTCTAGAAGATACTGGGTAGTGGTTTTCTCACCGACTTCTTCGATTTTACCCTCCATCAGAGACTGGGCAGTGGGTTGCTCACTGACTTCTTCGGGTTTACCCGCTAGCAGAGACTGGGCAGTGGGTTGATCACCGACCTCTTCGGGTTTACCCTCCAGCAGAGACTGGGAAATGGGTCACCTGATGACCTCTTAGGGTTTACCCTCCAGTAGAGACTGGGCAGTGGGTCACCCGACGACCTCTTAGGGTTTACCCTCCACCAAATACTGGCCAGTGGGTTACCTGAAAAACTTTTCTCAGACTCAGTACTTTCTACTAGGCTAGTGTGTGGTTTTTCTCTGAGACTACCAGAGCGGGAGCCTTGGCTGTACGGGTCAGTGATGTGACAGCAGTGAATTTGATGACCTGTCAACTGTGTTACAGTGACGAGGTGTGGTTTGACTTTCCCTAGAACACTCAAGAATGAGGGGAACTTTCCCCACTGATATGTGTCGTTTTGACGCGACCTAAAACTGTGAGAGTGAGTCAGTGCCGCCCAAAGCAGATAATATCAAGGTGTGGTGATCTGAGCCCCTTGACTTGAAGTTTGGGGCAGATGGGTGGGGTGCTGGGCATCGATGGTGTTTGCTTCGAGGACTGTTTTCTACTCACTTTCTTGGGCTGATCTAGGGGAGGGACATCCCCTTATGATCTTGTTCGGTTTTCTTAAAATATCATATATGTATGTATACCTTGTTCCAGTACACACTTCTTGTGTTTTGGTTACTCTCTTTCCAGGAGAGGCAAAGACGCACGGGGTATGCCATGTGCTTTCTGTGTCTAGCTTTTTGTGGCTGGACGAGTCTACTCTCCTGCTATATGTAGAGAAGAGTGGATGAGAATTTCATCTTCTCGCTGTTTTTAATTCCTTCCGTTTGGATGAGTCTACTTCTTTCCTCTTGTGGGGTTGAGATGTACTCTTTATTGCACTCTCATTTGTACTTCTTTACTTTTCCCTGTTCGATCTACTTCTCACCTCTTCAGTACCTCCTTTTTTACTCCCTCAAGACTTTGGTTAATCCTACTGAGTATTTCTATACTCACCCCTGCTTGGGCTTTTCCCACACTTGGTGTTCCCTCACTGATGACGGACAGGTTGGTCGTGACGTCATGGGAGCTTAGGATTTCGAGAGATTGGACCACGTCTGGTGGTCGTAGTTTGGTTCCAGGTGTGAGACTCTCCCAAATGTTTTACTTTTGTTTACATGTTTCTGAGTTGTGGAACTTTTCTGGTTGGACACGTGTTTTTTCCCTTTTCTTTTCAGTTTACCTTCAACACTTACTTTGTATTGTTTAGAGGTTGATGAACTTTGTGGTTTATTTATAGCAGTCGGTACTTTACTTTTCTTTTTACTCTGCACTTCTACATTGAGTAGGCTATGTGTGTGTGTACAGTGACTTAGTCAAAGGCCTCCCTGAGTTGTTTAGCATTCGGCACTGGTCTCCAGTCCCTGGCCTATGCAGGCGGGCTTGGGGTAGTTGCGAATCGAGCCTAGGTAGGGTCTGGTCATGACAATTATGTTCTTTTTTAGGCATTTGGATGATTTATAGAGTATAATTTCATCGTTTAGGGGTGTTCGTCTTCTTAGTTTTTATGATCTGTTCAATTGTATTCATGAATTCAAGTTCATGTAAAATGTGGATAAATATTCAGAATTTTTAATATATGTTATTAATGATATTAAAAAAATTTAAATTATATTTTATATAATTTAGTTAATGTTATGAGGATGATTCTTTAGATAAATTTTAATGATGATTGTTTTAGGATAATTTTGGTCATTTTTTGATCACAACAAACTCGCTTTGTTTTATCATTTAGTATTGTGTATCAATGTAATTTTAAAAACATAAATATAGTCATATTATAAAATTTAAAAAATATTTTTAACCATTTAATGGTTTTATTAACATCCTTGAAGGTGTTAAACGAAAATAAAAGTGCATCGCTAACGATCTCGATAAATTGACACATCACGAGCGACAATTTAATTTTTAAAAATAAAAGAGATAGAGGGTAGAGTTAAATGATGAATATTCCATTAACATGATATAATTATAGTATACCAGACACAATATAGTTATAACCCCATTTGGATGAAGGTATATGAGGAGAGAATAAGAAAACAAATGAAATTGAAAGGATATTAAAAGAAAGAGAGAGAGGATTTACCACTTGAATTTATCCTCCTTGAGAACCTCCTTAGGGAATGTTTTTGTATTTTGGTGAGACCAAGAGATCCTGAACATGGGGGAGGGACTAGGTAAAAGTATTCCGAATAATTTAGTCAAGTATTAAAACTTGAGAAGTTTGAGGAGAAGAAGGGGTGAGGGGTGGTATTTATAGTGGAGGAGAGGGGTGTTCTCTCATTGTTATATTCATTAATTTATTATTTTGGATCATGACTATGAATATTTTCAGAATTATCTATAAAAATATTAAAATAATTAAGGAGAGTCTTGGATTTTTTGATTACATTGGCCTTACATAATCTATGACTCCATAATTCATGTGTTTAGATTTTATTATAAATTATCATATTTTACTATTCATCAAAAATTTATGCATTTCAAAAAAATCCAAAAATTTCACCCTAACCATTTTTTAAGGTTTTTTATTAAAAATTTAACTCAATTCAACGAAAATAATTTTCTAAATATGTATAATTTAATTTTTAATTAGAATAATCATTTACATGGAAAAACAGATTTTAAAATTATAACTACTTTTAAACTACTTTGAAAAATTACTTAAGGTCTCATAACATTATCATAAAACCATAAGAAACAAAAATATTAATTTATGAATAAATTTTATGAAAATAAATTTTATTTTAAATTATAAAATTAAAAATAAATTTGTAATTTAGTATTTATGACTTACAAAAATACCACCACAAAATTAATAATTTTAAAACATATATTTACTTAAACTATGATATAATTATATCATAATTTAATTTATAATATGGTTAAATTTTAATTAAACTTTCATATGTGGGATTACTATTCATTTGGCTAGTTACTATTCATAAGATTCATATTACTATTCCTAAGTTAATGTTATTATTTCATCATTATTGGATCCTTAAATTATAGAAATTCATCTAATTTCATTAATTATTCATATATAATGATTTTATTATGGTCTATAAGTGATTTAATGTAATTCATACTAAAAGAAATTACTATAATAAGGGATAAATTCCAATGATAAAATTTTGGGTCATTACATGCATGCTCTCCCATCTCTTGAAGACATAAAGTGAAAGGAATATTCCTTCCAATAAATACATGTTCCCAAGTATTTCAATAATTCCATGGTAAATTGTTTCATACAGATATTAGTGATGATAAATCCAAGTGAGGAATAAATAGTGGGCCATAAAAATCAATTACCCTACAATCGACATATCAGGAACTCAAAGAATGTTTTTACCTTTAAATACTAGCTTCAATTTTAGATTGACATGGGGATATTGGAACCACTGGGACCAGAATCCCTACACCAGTCATCTGTTCAATTTGAACATGATGTACTAGTTGTGTAGCGGATCATGTGCCACATACATCCTAGGGATAAATGACCATCTATCAATGTAGGATTGAAAAAATCATATTCCTTCCAAAAAAATCCCCCAAGTATTTTGATTATGTCGTGGAATGTGGTTTGATAGAACTCCAAATAATAAGGAGGCTAAAAAAGGTGGGGTTTATACACCAACATAACCCTTGTCCCTACTATCAATGTCTTGGTCACACAATAGAGAGCTACTTTGTCTTCAAGAATTGGGTTGAGATATATTTAAATAAAGTCTTGATAGAATTTAAGGATCCCAAAAATCATGCAATATGCATTAGTGTTAACTATGCTCCATAAAAAGAGCCACTCTCTTGATAGCTTTTGGCCATCATCCTTATCAAAAGACATTAAACAACACGGTTGTCATCCTTACCAAAATATATTAAACTATGCATCCAAAATCCTTATCATAAGGCATTAAACTGCATGAAACATGTCACTACCAAATGAAATTAAACTGCATAGTTATTTTCCTTACCATAAGACGTGAAACTACATGGACCATGTCCTTATCATAAGTTTTTAAACATCATGATCGATGTCCTTTACCCATGACATTAAAACCGCATGGGTCTTCTAGAACTATGGATGGATTAATTATCAGCCTAATGAAATATATATGGATTCCAGGATCCTATATCATGACCCAACCACTTATGTTTACTTTTTTACCACAAGAAGTTAAATTGCACGACTGATGTCTTTTCCACATGTCATTAAACCAAACAGGGTTCCTTGAACTACATAAGGATTGATTATCATCCTAATGATATAATTCGGTATTCCTAGATCATATATCCTAAACTAGACACATTAATTAATTTCCTTACTGCATGATGATAAAACTAAAGAAAACACATCCCAATCACAATATGATAAATTGTCCAAGATCTCAATCTCTAGGAGACATCACCAGAATCAAGTGGAAATTACACCTTTTAGAATCACCACTGATACAACAAAATCTTGATCCCAAATATATCAAAAAAACACAAATACCCATAAGATACCTACTTAGGGTGTTCACTGATAGCTCACCTCCCCAAACACTTAAATTTGGGAATCAAGGAAACCCTATCAAATGAAAAAATTTAGAAACTGGGGAGAGCAGGCTCATATCCATGCTAGTTAAAACAAAGTCTCATACCATATCCAGGAAGCAATAAAAGGGGAGGTATAAATCCACACCCATCTGAATAATGTTCATTGACACATTTTAATGGAATTGGGAGGATATAAGGTGGTATATATCCCACTTCTATCAAATACATTGATAACATATTCTGGTAGTTGAGATCATGCATGCATATATTCCTTGATAGACCATGTTGAAGTACCAGTAGTTTAAGACAGCAATAGAGGAACTCTAATGTTATATTCTGCTAAAAATGAAGGGATATTCATATATTCTAATCCCAATATGCATTTTATCACAAAACTATAGTAGGAAAAAGTTTCTACTCTAGATAAAGTGCATATCCCTTATCCCATCGAGGAGAATTATTGTTATATTTTGATAAAGGATGTCGTATACGGATCAAGAAAATATCATGGTTCTGAATTGGGCTTATCAAGTGAGAGTGGAACATTTCTAGGGACATGCTCATATTCCTATAAAAAAATCATCGGCATATTTCAAAGGCCTGGTATTGGGCTCATATCCCTATTCTGGATGGGGATCACTGAGTGAGTAAAGATAATTCCATGGGATAGGTTCATATTCCTATGTCCAAGGTGTAGTGGCATATTCTAATAGCATGGGATCGGGATCATATCCCCATTCTAGCTGAAGAACACTGAGTGTGAGCAGAACATGCCTCATGATACGCTCATATCCATATAAAAAAAAGGCCAGTGACAAACTCCAAATGCCTATGATCGGGATCATGTCCTTGTTATGGTCGAGGCTCACCAAGTGAGGATAGAACATTCCTCAATACGTGCATATATTCCAATCAACAAGGCTACTCAAAATATCACAGTAGCTTATAAGAGGAGGATAATATCCCAACTCCCATTTTGGTTGTCTATCATCATATTCTGATAGGGAATTTAAATTTAGACTGGACTCATATTCTCATTCCATATGGGGCTCACAATGTAAGGGTGACACATGCCCTAGTACAGGCTAATATTCTTGTCAGAGAAGCTCATTAAAATAAATTAGTATCTTATCAATAGCAGGATAATATTCTCACAGCACCAAATAGTTGTTAATAGATTCTTGAAGCCATCATAGAGTAGAATTATATCCTTTCTAGATAAGTGTATTTCATGCATACATTTTAGAATGTTTTAATGTATTTATTTTTGGATTTAAATGAATAATCTTTCCAATTTTGTAATAAATTGAGTTTTTCTATGTTTTATGGTAGAAAAGGATGAATCTATGGAAAAGTAATGAAAAGGGGTGAAAATATGAGCTGAAAACCCTTCAGGCGGCGAGAAAAGTGAAGCAGCGTGACACTATAATTTTGAGGAAAAGAAAATGGAGAAAATCTATTAAAAAAACACGGTTACATGTCATGTACAACAAGTACATGTTGTGACATCATTATAGAAGTAGGTCGCTGCTAGAACAAGTCGTGATGAGTGAACACGTTGTGAATGACCATTACACATATTGTACCACAGGTACACGTCGTGATGAGAGTCACACTTCATAATTAATGTACGCGATACACTGACGATTCACATGGATGTATAGGTGGGGTGAACAGGGTATACATAATGTGTAGTTCAAGTACACATCGTGTAGGTGGTCAAATTTCCAAAATCACATCCCATATCTGCACATGTGTCACGTATATTCAGAAAAAGAAGTTCGACATTACACTTCGTGTACCTCTAGTACACGTCATGACCTGTGATGGGAAAACCCCATCCAACACCTATAAATAAATCCCCTGGATGCACTTTTAAATCATTCTGAATTCCGATGAAGACTAAGGCCTAGAGCGAATATGATATGCAATTTTTGAGTTTTACCTTTATTTTTTCTCTTCTCCTTCCCTCTAAACCTCTCCTAACTAGGATGAGGGGGTAATCCTTCCATATTCTAGGATGGTGTAATAGAAGGGGGAAGGTTCATTGTATTTAACTCTTGTTATTATTCGTGTGTTTGGTTTTCATAACTTTTTTTTCAAACATCCAATCCCTTACATTTTCATTTATCATGACCATTGATATTCAAATCTAAAATGGACATTTAAATTTCTAAATATTCTACCATAAAGATGCATGACCAGTGTCTACTTTAGGGGAAATCAAGATTAAAATTATTATCAAGACAAACTTGATTCAACAAAACCCTAAACTATAGGACCAAGGGAAATTGGTGGTTGCCACATTGGGGAGGGGATACCATGACCATTGGATCCACCTCGTCTCGACTCTAACACCAATTATGAATCAATCAATTTACTTTCTAAAATCTAATTTCTCCTGAACCGAGAAATTACATTACCTCAGCACGATTTCCAAATTTGATTACAATCCAATCAATCATCTGGATTTTTCCTTTTCAAACCCAATCAATCTTCTCTCAAACTTTTCTAAACTTAATAAAATTAATATTTTGAAATTATAACTAAACTTATTTCATCATAAATGTGGATCAACCTCAAACATTCGTTCTACTACATTTTTTATTAATATAGTAGCATAGTTTGGGTTTTATAAGTATTGTTTTTTTCATAGTACCATAGGGAATTAATGACGCCCTGTGGGGCCATAAAACTAGCGTCATTACTAGGGATGATAGATTTTTTGTTTTTTTAGGATTTTATTATTATTTCAATTTCTCTTTTTACGTTGGGTGTGTTCGTGCAGTGAGTTTCAGATTTTCACATTCACAATTTAAACATGCGGTCAAAAGAAATAAAATATCATCAATTCAACACACAAGTCAGAACCATGCCCAAAACAAAAAATAAACAAAAACATGGCTAGTACAGATAAAAATCATCTCGATGAGGTAATTTAATGAGATCAGTGGCTGCAAACACTTGCTGATTACAGGTGCCCATCAAACATAGGATTGCAACCGAGCATTCTAGAATCTTCCTTTGCTACAAAACACTTCGAGATCAAGCTAGCCATAATCTCAATGATCACAAACATTGTACAATTAATTGGGCTTCCACATGAAGATCCTAAAAATAATTTGGTATATTTTCTCTAGGACTACACCACATTTTAATTCCAAATTGTCTCAAGCGATGCGGTAAGACTCCATATTTTCTGATTTTCCTGACTAGATCAAGCTCGAGATTCGATTTAGAGCCTAAATGCTCATTACATCACTACATGGGATGATTTTTCTAGAAATTTTATCACATGTTTCTTCCCACCTTTATAGTCAATGGATATACAAGTAAAGATTTTAAACTTTTGTCGATTTGATGTCGAATCATTATATTATTCATGGGAATGGTATAAGGATATGACTTGTAAATGCCCCCATCCTGGAATAGAGCTCGAGCCACTAATTAAAAAATTTTATAAGGGGATGTCACAAGAAAATAGGTCAATTATAGACCCTTTAGCTGGAGGATTGTTGATGAATAAATCACCAGAATTGAGCTATAAACTTTTGGATGAGATGGGAGGCAATAGTTTCTAGTTGCTAGTAGAAGGGATGCTATGAAAAGGCATCCATGAAATAAATAATAATGAGTGGATGGACGAAAAATTGGATTCATTGGCCAAGAATGTGGACATCATGATGGGCCAGCAACCAAACATCTAAGGTGTGCATTTTAAAGATGAAAATTATGATGACAACAATCGTGGAAATCAATTTTAGGTCTGGAGACCACAACAAACGCAGGGACAAGTATTTCAACAAAGACCACAAGGGTACCAACAAAAAGCACCATAGGGGCCAACACTGACAAGCTAGGTATATTCATTAAAGGATACATTGGAAATATTTATGAAAACATATTGGGTTGCGCTTAGGGAAATTAATGAAGAATAATCATATCAAAAGGCGTCATTTCAGAATCTAGTTCGTCAAGTTGGCCAAATCACCAAGACACTTAGAGAGAGAAAATAAGAGAGCAACCATTATTCACAGAAGAATATCCACTTCAATACATTGAGTCTATAGAAATAAGAAGTGTGAATAAATAAAAATAATGTGGAATAGAGTTTTCATCACAACCACTAGTAGAAGAAAGAAAAGAGGAAGTTGTAGATGACAAGGAACAACTAGTAGAAGAAGAAGAAGAATTGCCACCTTAGTAAAATCCAAGGATGCCTTTTCTAGAGTGGAAAACACAAGTGACGAACAATGTGTAGAGAGGTAAGTTTCTTGATCATTTTAAAACATTAAATATTAATATAATCTTTGCATTGGACCTTGCGAACATGCCAACATATGCAGAATTCATGAAAGAGATGGTAAGTGACAAGAAGAATCTAGAAGAGATTGGCACCATCCCACTCACATAGGAGTGTTTGGATGTGGTGTCAGATGACCTACCGAAGAGGAAAAGAGACCCAAGTAGAATTTAAATCCCCATATTTGTTAGAGCTAATGAATGTGGGAATGATTTGTGTGACTTAGGTGCAAGTTTCAATATCATGTTGTACATGACATTGAAGAGTTTGGGACTGAAAGTCCAAAAACCCACAAGAGTTCTGCTTCAATTAGCAGACTCCATAGTAAATAATCTGTATGGAGTCATCGAAGATGTCTAAATAAAATTTAGAAAGTTTTATGACCCTGATGACTTTCTAGTGATGAATATAAAAGTGGAAAGAAATCCACTAATTCTGGGAAGACCATTTTTCCCATAGAGTGTGTGCTAATCGATGTTCAAAATGGAGAACTATATCTGTGATTGTTAAGTGATCAAGTGAGCTTAAACATCCATCATACAATTAAGAAATATTATGTGAAAGATACGGATGAGTTCGTATAAAGAGAGATAACTGATGTTGAATATGTTGTTGAGATTTATGAGATACATGAGATAGAGGATACTATGAAAGAGGATTCCCAAAAAAAGAAGGAAAAATATACAAAGACAAAGACTTTTGACAAAAAAATAGAGACCGAATCCACAACATTTGAGAAAGAAAAACAGGTATGGATAACTCCGAAACATCCATTTAGTTCATCTATATTGAGGAAGAAATGGTGGATCAGTCTATTGGAGATAACACAAGTACTAAAATCCGGTAGAATCAAGTTGTTCAGAAATGAAGGATAGGGGAAAACCAATGTGGATAGGACACAACTGAGACCATTTATAGACCCTGAAGAGGTACAAAATTTTCAGCCATCTTCCACATGGGCTGAAGGAGTTAAGGTAGAACCACCAAAATTAAACAAAATAGCTTCCAGGAGGAAACCCAAGTTGTTTGTTTCTTGTTATTTTTTTAGGTGTGCATACTCTCCCTCAAAAATTTTAAAATTTCATTTTTAGTGATTCTTCTTTCACTTTTGTATTTTATTTTTCTAGGATCATTAATGTTGGAGGTAGGAAGAATCAAGAAAATAGAAGAAGAAGCTACCAAAATATTACATGTCGTGAAAGGGTTCAAATAGAACATGTAAAACCCTTGTTTGAAGTATAATTTTCAATGGGAGAAAGGGATTCAATTCATAATTTTTCTACTTTATTACCCAAATATTAATAGTTTTTGAGCTTTAATTTTAAATTTCATTCCTTCACTAGAATCATTATTTACTCCAAATTATCTAGGAGACATGGAACTGCCTAGGTTATTTACCATGCCATAATGTTAAATTTATTTTTCAATAAATTTGAATTAAAAAAATTGTGAAAAGAATAAGAATAGATAATAAATGGATTAAGATTTTACAAATCATGATTTGAGGGTCATGTTCATCATTGTAAATAAAATTATTCTAATAATTGGTCATGTTTTGAATTTATGAAGTTTGCAATAGTTTATTTAATTGTTTGTATGCATTGCCATGAGTAATTGACACAACCATTAATCTCATTCCCGAGACATCCACTGAGCCAAATATTTCCATTCATTCTATTGTATATTTATTGAGAAACTCATTCATGTATTCTTCTGGAAATTTCTTCACATATTATCTAAGCTATGACTATATAGATTCACTTTTAAAATTATTGAGGCATTATTTTTGTTATCCCATATCCTGAAACCTACCTGACATTAATCCTCTTTAAGCTTGTAGAATCCATGAATTTCCTTATTAGGAAATGAGCTTTGTTATAGTCATATTTTATCCATTCCTACCTTCCTCTAAATTTTTTGTATGTTTTTGAAAAGAATAAGTGTGGGAGAGGAACTTTATTGGTCATATCGGGACATACATCATATTGGATATTGTGCTATGGGATTTTCTATTGTACCTCATTTTTTAGATATACTTTTTACTTCATTTACCTACCTACCCTAAATCCTTGGACTCATTTTATCTGAAATGATGAACCACTCATGATTAATTGTGATATTTTCTTTACACATTGGAGATATTAGATGACTTGGAAGCTTATGGTAAGTTACATGTTTTGAGGTATTTGCATCACGTTATTCAAATTTTTACCCTAATAATGAGCTAAATAATTCATGTGAGGTAGATTCCAAGTGGCACACATACTAATTATAAATTTAAAAAATTAAAATGGATGAATTAAAGGACTTGGTTATTTTGAAAGAGGGAAAGTAAAATAATTAATTGACATGTTTATTTGAAAAATGACACGTTGATTAATTTTCTATATGTGATGTTTGAATATTTAATTTTCCATTCGATCAGTCACATTTGTTGCAATTGAATTTAATGCATTTTAAGGTGAAATTACTATGTAATATGTTGATATTCCAACCTTATGGACAAGGTTGAATGCAAGTGTGGGGGGTTAGATAAGTGTATTTCATGAATAATTTTTAGAATGTTTTAATGTATTTTTTTTTATTTAAATGAATAATATTTCCAATTGTGGAATGAATTTATTTATTTTATGCTTTATGGAAGGAAACTATGAATATGTGGAAAAGGAACAAAAAGGGGTGAAAATATTATCCGAATGACCCTTAGAGCTATGGGAAAATTGAAGCAGCGCAACACTAGATTTTTGAGGAAAAGTGAAACTGGAAAACCAGGAAAAAAACTGTTAAATATCTTGACATTGTTGTAGAAGCAGGTCGCTGCTAGAACAATCTGTTACGAGTGAACACGTTTTGAATGACCACTACATGTTGTGTACCACAAGTAAATGTTGTGATGAGATTCTAAAGTCAAAATTAATGTATGCGATATATGGAAGATTCACATGGATGTGAAGGTGATGCAAACAAGGTATACATGACGTGTAGTCCAAGTACATGTTGTCCACGTGGTCAAATTTCCAGAATCACAGCCAAGATCCATGAACGCATCACGCGTATTCACAAAAAGTGGATCAAAAATACATATCATGTACCTTCAGTACACATCGTGACCAGCGATGGGTAGACTCCATTCAACACCTATAAATAGATCCCCTTGCTGCACCTTTAGATCATTCTGGATTCGGATGAAGACCAATTCATGGAGCGAAGCTGATACACCATTTTGGAGTTTTTACTTTAATTTTTCTTATCTCCCTCCCACTAAACCTCGCTTGGATGCAGGGGTAATCCCACCTTGTTATAAGGTTATGTAACCAAAGGGGGAAGGTGCATTGGATTTAACTCTTTTTATTATTTATGTATTTGGTTTGCACAATTTCATTATTCAAACATCTAATCCCTTTTTTTTCATTTATCATGACCATTGATATTCAAATCTAAGAGGGACATTTAAATTTCACAATTAACTACCCTAAAGACGGCATGACCATTATCGAATTTAGGGGAAATCAGGTTTAAAATTAGTATTGGGAAAAACTTGAATCAATAACACCCAAACTATCAGACCAAGGGAAATAGGGGACTGCCTTATTATAGAGGGGATACCTTGTCCATTGGATCTACATCGTCTTAATTCTGACACCAATCATGAATCAATCAATTTACTTTTAAAATACAATTTCACTTCAACTCAGAAATTACATTAACTCAACATGCTTTCAAAATTTGATCATAGTCCAATCAATCGGAGTGGATTTGTCTTTTCAAACCCAATCAATATTTTCTCACACATTTCCCAAAAAAATAAAATAAATATTTTGATATTATAACTAAACTAATTTCACCTTCCCTATAGATCAACCCCAAACTTCCGCTCTAGTATATTTTTAATTAAATGAGTGGCATAGTTTGGGTTTTAAAAAAATTTTTTTTCATAGTACCGTAGGGAATTATCAATGCCCTATGGGGCTATCAAACTAGTTCTATTTCAAGGGATGGTAGATTTTTAGTTTTTCTACGATTTTAATTTTATTAAAATTTCTCTTTTTATGCTAGGTGTGTTCGTGCGGGGAGTTTCAGATTTTTAAATGTACTATTACAACACGTGGTCGAAGGAAAAATATATTATCAATTTGACATGCAAGTCAGAACTAGGCCCAAAACATAAAATCAACAAAATTATAGATGGAATGGAGAAAAATAAACTCACTAGAGTAATTCAAGTATATCAGGGGCTGTAGACACTCGTTGACTATGGGTTCCCATCAAACACAGGATTGTAACCGAGCATCCTAACACCCCCCATTGTTGCGGACCATTTCAAGATCAAGCTATCCATAATCTCAATGATCAGAAACACTGTGAAATTCACCAACCTTCCCCATGAAACTCTTAATAAGCATTTGGGAGATTTTATTAAGCTTTACAAAAAAATGTCTCAACTAATGCGGTAAGACTCTGTATTTTCAGATTTTCCTTATGACATTGAGCTCAAAACTGGATTCAGAGCCTACCTACTCATTCCATCACTATATGGGATAAGTTGTCTATAATTTTTCTCACTTGTTTCTTCACACCTTTAAAGTAAATTGATATACGGGTAAACATTTTAAACTTTTGTCAATTTGATGATTAATAATTGTATTCTTCATGGGAATGGTATAAGGATATGACTCATAAATTCCCCCATCCGGGAATAGAGATGTGACTACTAATTAAAACTTTCTATAATGGTATTTCATAAAAAAATGGGTCAATTATAGATGTTGTTTCTGGTGAATCACTGATGAATAAATCACTAAAATTGAGCTACAAACTTTTGGATGAGTTAAAAAGAAACAGTTTCAAGTGGAAAGCAGAAGGGAAATAGAGAAAAGGCATCCATGCAATTAACAATAATGACTAGATGACTGCACAACTGGAATCGTTGACCTAGAAAATGGACATCATGATGGGCACACAACCAAACCCCCAAGGTGTGCATATTGAAGATTCAAATTATGCTGACTACAAACATAGAAATCAATTTCAGTACTGGAGACCACAACAACAATAAAGACATGGATTTCAACAAAGGCCATAAGGGTACCGACAGAAAGACTTGCAGGGGTCCACACTGACGAGCCAGGTCTATTCATTATAGGAGACATTGGAAAAATTTAGGACTACTTTTGGGGTTGCGCTCAATGAAATTAAAGAAGACGCATCATATCAAAAGGGCTCATTTCAAAATCTGGAGCACCAAGATGGCCAAATTTCCAAGACACTTAGAGAGAGAAAAATAGGAGATATTCCAGGATTCACTGAAGAATACCCACTTCAATACATGAAAGTTATAGAGATCATAAGTGGGACGAAAAAAAAGGAATTGTAATAGTGTTTTTAGCATGACCACCAGTAGGATAAAGAAAATAAGAAGCTGAAGATGATAAGGAACAACTTGAAGAAGAAGAAGAAGAGACACCTCAGTACAAGCCAAGGATTCCTTTTCCAAAGTGGATGAAACAAGTGAAGAAAAATATATAGAGAGGCTAGTTTCTTGATCATTTTAAAAAATTACATATTAATATACCCTCTTCAGAGGCCCTTGTGAACATGCCGACATATGAAAAATTCGTGAAAGAGGTAGTGAGCAACAAGAAGAAGCTGGATAAAATTGGCCTCATCCCACTCACACATGAGTGATAAGAAGTGGTTTCAAATGACCTACCTATGATGTAAATAGACCAAAGTATCTTTTCAATTCCCATATTTATTGGATCTGAAAAATGTGTGAAATATTTGTGTGAGTTAGGTGCGAGTGCCAATATCATGGCGTACATGACTTTGATGATTTTTGGACCGAAAGGCCTGAAACCCACAAGAGTTTCACTTCAATTAGTATAATCAATAGTAAAGCATCTCTTAGAAGTTATCAAATATGTACTGATCAAAGTCGACAAGTTTTACTTCCCTGTTGACTTTTTAGTGCGGGATATGAAAGAGGAAAGGAATACACTAATTCTAGGATGATAGATTTTAGTCGCAGGGCATGCACTAATCGATGCTCAAAAGGGGGAAATATATTTGAGGGTTGGAATTAATCAAGTGAGCTTCCACATCCACCAATAAATTTAGAACTATGATGTGGAAGAAGAAAATGATTTCAGAGAAAGAGATATGGCTGAATTTTAGGATTTTGCTGATATTGAAGAGATACATGAGATAGAGAATACTATGAAACAGGATTCCCAACCAAAGAAGTAAGAAAAACTAAAGACCAAGATTGTTGACCAAATAAGAGAGATAGAATCAACCACATTTGAGGAATTACAATAGGTCTGGATGATTTATGAACATCCATTTAGTTCATCAAGATTGAGAAAGAAATGGTGGATCGGTCCAATAGAATTCAAATAAGTACTACCATCTAGGAGAATTAAGTTGTTTATAGAAGAAGGACAAGGGGAAACCTATGTGGATAAGACACAACTGAGACCATTTATAGTCCCTAAAGAGTTAAAAAATTCAATCATCTGTAACATGAGATGAAGAAGGTAAGGTTGAGCCAACAACATTAAACAAAATCTCTTCTGGGAGGCAACCCGGGTTTTTTTATTTATTATTTTAGGTGTGCATGCTCCCACTCGATACATTTATCACGACCCATCCCCTAGGGCCCATGTCGTGACTACCCCAAGCCCTCCATCCATAGGACAGGGGTTGGCGACTAGCACCAAAGGTGTAATTCCTTATACTAGGAAGACATTACCTTTATAACCTGTAAACACTCACAACCAAATACATAGCAAGACACCAACACTAGTTAACTATATAATAAAAAGAGTGTTGAAAATTAAAAGGGGCCAGAATATAAGACCAACAGTAAAGGTACAAGAAACTAAAAGTATAATTACAACTAAGGAAAAAAGGAAAAAAACTAATGGGTCATCCGCTGAGGTTCCTAACTGAAGGGTAGGTACAGATTGCCTTTTTAGCACTCCATGTCTGTCTATCTTCTCTGTGTGCCGACACGCCATATGGTCCACCTCCAGGTATTGTCCAGTCTTGGTACTCTCAGCCTCAGTCAGCGATATCCATCATATGCATCCAACACAATAGGGTGTGAGCATAGCCCGTGTAGGGGTGGGTATAACGATACTTAGTAGGGACCCCGAGACCCTCAAGGTCTCACAAAATCTAACAAGGATAAACCACAAGGTAAGAATTCAACAGAGAACCCTACTTAGTTATATGCCCATACATATACCTAATTTATGATGTAATCCATATCAATCATGAGGAAATCACAGAAAAAATACTCAGCTCAAACTATGATTTTATTCTAGGCGGTAGTATCAAGTAACATTTCAAACCCTTGGTCACTGAAGAACTCCTCCTATATCGAGTACAGTGGGCCTACCACGTCACATGGAGGCGCTTCCCACTAACCTTGGACTACTGAGGGACTCCTCCTATTGAGTACCATGGATCTTTCGCGTCACCAAGCACGCTCCCCACCATGGGTCTGTCGCGTCACCAAGCGTGCTTCCCCTCATAACCTGCTGAGGCACTCCTCAGGTCGAGTATCGTGGGTCTGCCATGAAAACAAGTTTCTCCCCACTATGGATCTACCGCGACACCAAGGCCCTCCCCACTGGGCTAGTTGAGTCACTCTGAGTCGAATCAGTCAGCAGTCATCAGGTCTCAGCCAGCTACTAGGTTTCTGCACTATTCCTGCTTGTCTCCGGAAGGATCTAATCCACAAGATACTGTTCGATACTCCAACAATCACAAAATCCCACAAAGAAGTATCTCAAAGGTACTCCACGTCATAAGGGTCTCAACTTAATAGACGGCGCATCAATCGGATGATCGGTCTATGAGTTATTAGCCTTTTAGTCCCGGGGGGCCTGTTGGATTCGTGTTCGATCCAACCTGATTGTACCCCATATTAATCCAAAACATAATGGGGTATCACTCAAAGGGACCATCTCACTACAATATTTATAGCACCACTGGAGGTTCATCAAATGGTCGGTCGGTGCCATAGTTATGGCCAAAATAACATAAATGGGTTATAGTGGGCCCGGGTCGGGTCTGACCCTGTCGGACTGACCCGGCCCGACCTGGCATGGGTTGACCTGTTTTAGGTCGACCTGACCCAAACTGCTGGGTCAGGCCCAGCCCGTGATGCATCCTAGTTCGCAGGGAGGTCCAGTAGGCCGTGAGGGCTAGGAGGGGCCGAAGATCTCCCAGGGCGGCGCGGTCGCGGGGGTTCCATGAGGGCTCGGGGCTGGTTCAGTCAGGGCACCCCAAGGGGCATGGGATCGGTTTGACCGGGGCCCTGTGAGGGGCGTGGGACAGTTTTTCCAGGGCGCCACGAGGTGTGCGGGCCTGTTCGGTATGGGCGTCGCGAGGGGAGTGGGCAGGTTCGGCCGGGGCGCCGCAAGGGGTGTGGGCCGGTTCGGCCGGGGTGCTGCGAGGGGCACGGGCAGGTTCGGCTGGAGCGCCAGGAGGGGTTGGGACCGGTTCGGCTGGGGCGCCACAAGAGGCATGGTCCGATTCGGCCGAGGTGCCGCGAGGGGCGCGGGCTGGTTCGGCCGGGGGGCCGCGAGGGGCGCGGGCCGGTTCGGCCGAGGTGCCGCAAGGTGCGTGGGTCGGTTTGGCCGGAGTGCCATGAGGGGTGAGGGCCGGTTCGGCTGGGGCATCGCGTGGGGTGTGGGCCGGTTCAGCCGGGTGCCTCGAGGGGCGAGAGCCGGCTCGGCCGGGGCTTCGCGTGGGGCATGGGCCGATTCGGTCGGGGTGTCGCGAGGGGCATGGGCCAGCTCGGCTGGGGTACCACAAGGGGTGAAGTCTTCTTGACTCAGAGAGGCGGCTCATCTTGGAGTAGCGGCTCAGCACGGAGGCAGTTTGGTGGTGGAACGTAGTAGTGGAGGTCGTGGGTGGCGGAGCACCGTTTCCTTTTTCTCCTTCCTCCATTACGAAGAACGCAGCAAAGAAGAACGGCGGATCGGTCAGGCCATGTTAGCTTGGCCCGCACCCTCCGTGTTTAGTGTGGTAGCATGGAGTTTACAAAGAACGAATAAATTAACGTCAACCATGATCTTTTGCAATTTAATTATTTCTAATACCATACAAGAGAATAAGGTAGTACATGGAAAGTGATTAACAAATAGCATTAAAACCCTACCTTGTTTGTTGATAGTGTTGGCGCGAGGAAGAAGGTGAAGGTCGATTCACCATAGATGAGGGCGTCCCACGTCGGAAGAAGTCCCGAGGAAGAATCTTGAAGTCGAGGTCATCATTCTTCGTTGGCATTCTTCGTTAGAAGAATGTGTTCTTCATTTTGAGAAGTAGTTCATCGTTGGAGAGCTTTTCTCCCAACGCTCCACCAAAAAGGAAAATGGCCAACTGAGGTGTTTCCCACAACTTTAACCATTGGCACCAATTCAAATTAGCCTAATTAAACACATAGGTTAGAATATTTAATTAAGGTGGATTGGCATAATTAATGTGGAGGAAGTCAAGAGGCTCCTCCACATTAATGAGGGAGTTGAGAGGTTTTCCTCTCCCACCATTAATAGGGGTTGGTTGGTCCCTACCCCCAAATTTAAATTGGGAGGTTTTGAGATCTTGGGTGGTCCCCACCACAATAAATCTAGAAGAGGAGGTTTAGTTCTAGTGGACCCTACCCTTGAACATCCACATGGTGGGTGGTTTCAACAAAAATAAAATAAATCGTCTGTTTATTTTATTTTATTATTTCCATGAAAAACCAAAAAAACTAAATTTCACCCTCGAACATTTGTCGTTGAGGTGAAGTTCTCCTTAAGAGAATACTAGCGCTGCGAGTTCATTGGTGCCCTAAGATTTAAATTTCGAGCACCAGTTCAAATGTTTGAAAAACCTGCTGGTGCGTTTACTAAATGTATCCGATCAAAACTTCAAAAACTGATTTTGGGCACACTGGGCCTCAGAATCATGCACCGTCAAATTTCGTGGACTTGTAAAATTCCCATTTAATTAAAACAATACATGGAAATTCTGTGTCTTTACATTCTCCCCACCTCAGGGCTCTACGTCCCCATAATCCATAACTCAAACTAGGTAAACAAGTGGGGGTACTGAACACGCATCTGAGCCTCCCGCTCCAATTTTCTCTCCTGGAGGTTCTCATGCTGCCAACGAATGTGCACCAGAGGTATTGATCATCCACAAAGGACCTTCTCCTATCGATCCTCAATCTCTATAGGAAGCTCTGTAAAATTCTCCCCATCATCGACGTCCAGCTCTCCGTGGTCGATGATGTGAGAAGGGTCGTGCACGTATCCCCTCAGCTAGGATACGTGGAAGACATCATGCACCAGGTGATACTGAGGTGGAAGAGATAAGTGGTATTCCACATCGCCAACTCTATTGAGGACCATTAAAGGTCTAATGGACCTCAGAGATAACTTGCCGCCTTGGCCAAATCTCCGTAGACCTAATCGGGGTGAGACCCGTAGAAAGACGTGGTCGCCATCCTCGAACTCTAGAGGTCTCCATCTCCTGTCAGCATATGACTTCTACCTGCTCTATGCAGTCTTAATCCTCTCCTAGATTATATGCACCTTCTATATGGTAGCTCGAAACATCTATGGTCCCACGAGTGTTGACTCCCTTGGGTCAGTCCAAAACAAGGGTGATCTACAAGGTCGCCCATACAACGCCTCAAAAGGTGTCATCCCTATGGTGGATTGATATCTATTATTGTATGAAAAATCCACCAAAGATAAGTGATCCTCCCAGCTACGACCGAAGTCGAGGACACAATCACGCCGCATGTCCTTGAGGGTCTGAATGGTCCGCTCAGTCTGGCCATCCGTCTGCAGATGAAATGCGATGCTCAAATTAAGTTGTGTCTCGAAAGCCTCCTACAACCCCTTCTATATCCAGGATGTTAAACGTGCATCACGATCGGAGACAATCGTCATGGTTAATCCATGTATCTTCACAATCTCTTGCACATAGAGGCATCCCAAACTCTCTACTGAACCCTACTATTTGATCGGTTGGAAATGGGAGGACTTCGTGAGTCGGTCGAGGATCACCCAGATAGAGGCATGACCTCTGGATGTATGTGGAAGTCATGTCATGAAGTCCATGGATATCTCATCCCACATACACTCTGGGAACTCTAAAGGATATACCAATTTTATGGTACCTGATGATCCACCTTCCCTTACTGACATGTGAGCCATGGAGAAAAAAACATTGCTATTTCTTTCATCATTCCTGGACACCAGTGCTATCATCAGAGATCCTGGTACATCTTCACCACTCTTGGATATACCACTATAGGGGATGTGTGGAACTATTTAAACACTTCCTCCTGAAGATGACACTGGTACCATGGTACATCCTCTGAAGATGATGACATGCTCCCCACCTTCAGAAAATCCATATGGTGCCTTTCCTTTGAATATCTGAGTACATCGTACCTCGCAGTCAGCATCCCCATATTGCGCCTCCCTGACTTGCTAAAGTAGTGGGGGAGTGAATGTAAGAGAATGAAGAAAAGTTTCTCCATATCTATCAACAAAGGATATCTACAAAGCGGAAAACTGCTCTTTTGCCACGCCTAGCATTTGTATACCAGATATCTTGTTGATTGCATCTGCAACAATGTTCCCCTTTCCCAGAGTATAGACTATCTTGAAGAAATAGTCCTGGAGGAACTCATGCGAATGTCGTTTTATCAGGTTCAGGTCCTTCAGGGAGAAAATATACCCGAGACTCTTTTGATCAAAGTACACGGTAAAAAGCTCGCCCATCAGATAGCATCACCACATCTTTAATGTGAAGACCACTGCTGCTAACTCCAGGGCATGGGTTTCATAGTTCAACTCATGCAGTCTCAGCTATCAAGAACCATAGGCGATCACTGCTCGCTCCTGCATCAGGACACATCCAAGTCTAGTTCCTGATGCTTCGCAGTAAACTATGTACCCTATGCTCTCCTCTAGAAGCCTCAATATGGAGGCACTAGTCAGCATCTGCCTCAGCTCTTGAAAGGTTAGCTGAAATCTCTCCGACCACACAAAGTGTTTCCCCTACTTCGTCAAGGATGATAGTGGTGCTGCAACTCTGGAGAAGTCTGGCACAAACCTCCGGTAATATCCAGCCAAACCCAGTAAACTACATACCTCCATCACACTTCTGGGAGGATCCCAAGAAAGTACCACCTCAATATTTGCTAGATCCATTACAACTCTAGCCTCCAAGATGACATGTCTCAGAATGTGAACCTCTCGGATCTAGAACTGTCACTTCTAGAGATTAACATAAATCTAGTGATGTCAGAGTGTGTCTAGTACTACCCGCAAATGGTAGGCTTGCTATTCCTCAGTAGTCGAGTAGATCAGAATGTCATCGATGAAGAATACTACGATGTGATCAAGGTATGGATGAAAGATCTTGTTCATGATTCCCATGAACACTACTGGAGTGTTGGTTACCCTGAATTGCATAACCAAGAACTTGTAGTGGTCGTACCAACACCTGAAGGTTGTCTTCTTCACATCCTCATCTCATACTCTGAGATGGTGGTAGCCTAATCTGAGGTCTATCTTTGAGAACCACCGTGACACCTTTAGCTGATCAAGGAATTCGTTAATCCTTGGGAGTGGGTACTTGTTCTTCACGGTCACTTTATTCAGGCACTGATAGTTGACACATAGTATCTAGCTCCTATCCACCTTTTTGGAAAATAGAATTGGGGATTCCCAAGGTAAAACACTGGGCTGAATGAATCCCTTCCCCTACAAGTCCTCTAGTTATACAAAAATATCACAAAGCTCCACGAGATCCATCTGATATGCTGGTGTAGATATCGGTGTCTTCCCGAGGTACAAGTCAATATATAAGTACAGCTCTCTGTGGGGAGGTAGACCCGTAACATCTTCAGGGAAAACATCCACATACTATTCCACCACTATAGGATAGCTCAGAATCTCCACACCAATAGCTTCGAGGGTATGGCTAGCCAATGGATGAGTGATCATCTACACTCTCCTCCGGGTAAGCCCATCATGCATTGCAAATGCTCCCTTATTACCGGTGAAGGTAAACCTGGTCCCATCTGTACAGACACACCGCACATTGCACCTAATACAGTCTATCTGAGCATGGACTGTAGATAACCAGTCCATACCCAAGATAACATGGTAAGGCCTCGACGCTGCAATGAGGAGATCACAGTCAAAGCTCTCACCTCCTAGAGGAAGCTTGCACTACCGAAACTAGTATGTAATCGTCAAATCTTCTCCCATAAGAGTATCTAGCCATAAGAATCGAGCCAAAGACTCCATTGGAATCTCTGAGCTCCGAACGAGGGCAGTGTCAATGAATGAATGACTGGAACCTGTGTCTATAAGTACTGCATCTATGGTGGAATAAACACAGACTGTACCACGTATCATCTCCAGAGCGTTGTGATAATAAGCCTCAGCTAGCTGGAGTTGAGCTATCCTCTGTCCACCAGCTCTTTGTGGTCAGGGAGGACCTCTTGGTGGTGGTGTCGGTAATAACTCAAATCATATACCACCTCCAGTTGCATGACCAGCTCCTCTTACATGTCCGCCTGCTCATTGAAGACCTCCTCGGTCGAACCCCTGTCTCTGTCTAGGAAGTCCTTCAACTGTCTGCTTATCATCCATATGGAGGGTCGGACATTCACGAGCCATGTGACCCTACCCACCGCATGTGAAATACTGCCCACTCCTGGAATGTCTATCTCAGCCTCGGGTGCCCCGCAAAACCGACTCGGAATCTTGCGGTCGTCCACCTGTAGGTTCGGTCCTCTTGGACCTCTGCAATGTATGTCTACTTCCAGCTGCAGAAGACTTCGCTACGTGTCGACTAGTGGTGGATCTCGCTAATGGAGACTGCTCAACAAGGAAACTCTCCACTAGTAGGGCTCCCTCTAACACCCCTACCTGTGTTGAGATGCTGAGTGAGATCACTGATGCCCTGATCTCCATCCTGAGTCCCTTTTCGAAGGTCCGGGCCCTAAATAATGGGTCTCGCACCATATCGGTGGAGTAGCGTGAGAGGTCTATGAGCCTCAATGTGTACTGAGATATAGTCATGCTACCCTGCTACAGATGAAATATCTACTGAATGTGCATGGCAAGAAGAGTCTCTAGAGAAAACTTTGCCTGAAACAAGCTCTCTAAGTCTACCCAGAAAAGTGTCACATCATCGTGAACTTGTAGCAACAAGCTCCACCATATGCCCGTTTCTATCTATATAATGCTGGAAGAATGAATCACCATGAGATCGGATGGTGTCCCTACCAGTCATAAAACTCTCACCACAGCCTCCTTACAATCCTCAACTGCATGCGGATCCGTCTCTCCCCTGAACCTGGGTGGCCTCTGGCACTGGGACTCGTGCAACATGCTCAAGCAGCGTGCACCGTCTACTGTTAGGGCTGGTGGCATTGGTGGACCAACGGGTAATGGTACTACTGGTGCCTCCGCTGGTGCCTCTACTGGAAGAGGGCCCTGCACTAGGGCCTCATCACTTGGTGGGATATCAGTGCGTACAACTTTCAGAACTCTATTCGGTTGTTTGTGTTGAGGCATCCAGAAAAGAAACAGGTCCACTACAGTTAAAAAGTTATACATGGTGAGCAAACTTCGTTAGCTGACCTGAATAAAACCTTTGAAAACACACATGCGATCATTGTTTTTGTGCACTGAGTTGGAAATCAGAAGTCAAGGTCCTGGTGTATGGATACGTCGGTCGCCGCACCAACAATGGACTCCCTGAATAGAAAACCACACTCACTACACCTAACACTATTACTTCATAGAAAATATTAGAGTCCAAAGTTATGAAATAGAACCGACTCCTCTGATACCAATTTATCATGACCCGTCCCCCGGGGCCTGTGTCGTGACTAGACTAAGTCCGCCTTCCATAAGCCAGGGGTTGGAGACTAGAAACAAAGGTGTAATTCTCTATACTAGGAAGGAATTTCCTTTATAACCTATAAATACTCACAAAAAAGTACACAATAAGATACCAACACAAGTAAACTGTATAATAAAAAGAGAGCTAAAAATTAAAAGGGGACATAATACAAGCCCAACAGTACAGGTATAAGAAACTGAAAGTACAAGTACAACTGAGGAAAAAGGAAAAATAGCTACTTGGTCATCCACCGAGGTTCCTACATTAAGGGTAGGTATAGATTGCCTCCTCAGCACTCCATGACTGTCTATCTCTTCCGTGTACCGACACACCGTATAGTCCACCTCCGGGTACCGTCCAGTCCAGGTACTCTTAGCCTCAGTCAACGATGTTCGTCGCCTGCATCCAACACAACAAGGTGCGGGCATAGCCCATATAGGGGTGAGTATAACGATACTCAGTAGGGACCCTGAGACCCTCAAGGTCTCACAAAATCCACCAAGGATAGACCAAAAAATAAGAATTCAATAGATGAACCTACATAGGTATATGTCCATACATATACCTAAGTTATCAAGTAATACATCTCAATCATGTGGAAAACACAAAAAAACTGACTTAGCTCAAACTAGAATTTTATTCTAGGGGTAGTATCATGTAACATTTTGAACCCTAGCCTGCTGGAGAACTTCTCCTCTATCGAGTACAGTGGGCCTGCCACATCATACAGAGGTGCTTCCCACTAACCGTGGAATGCTGACGTACTCCTCCTATTGAGTAATGTGAATCTTCCACATCACTATGTGCGCTCCCCACAACGGGTCTGCTGCGCCACCAAGCGCACTCCCCCTTGTAGCCGAATGAGGAACTTCTCATGTTGAGTACCGTGGTTCTTCCATGAAACCAAGGATCTCCCCAATTTGGGTCTTCCACGACACCAAATCGCTCCCCACTGGGCTAGTCTAGTCACTCTAAGTCGAATTTGTCAGCAGTCGTCAGGTCTCAGCCAGCTACTAGGTCTCCACACTATGCTCGCTCGTCTCTAGAAAGATCTGCTCCATGAGCTACTGGTCGATACTCAAACTATCACGAAGTCCCGCGAAGAAGCATCTCAAAGGTCCATCACGTCATAGGGGTATCAACGTAATAGATGGTGCATCAATCGGATGCCCGGTCTGTGAGTTATTAGCCTTTTAGTCCCAGGGGCCTGGTTGGATTTGTGCTCGATCCAACCAAACTATTCCCCATATTAATACAACACATTGTGGGGTATCACTCAAAAGGACCATATTGCACTTAGATTTCTAGCACCGCTGGCAGTTCGTCAAACGGTCGATCAGTGCCAAAGTTATGGCCAAAAGAGTGTAAATGGGTCGTAGTGGGCCCAAGTCTGGTCCGACCCAGTCGGACCGACCCGACCTGACCTGACATGGGTCAAACCAGTTCAGGTCAACTCGGCCCGACCTGCTGGGTCGGGCCCGGCCTGTGATGTGGCCCGGTCCGCTGGGATGTCTAGCAGGTCAAGTGGGACGCGAGGGGCCGCGGAGCACGCGGGTGCAGCGGGGTGGCTCGGCCGTGGGGGTGCTACGATGGCGCAGGTCTAGTTCAGCCAGGGAACTGTGAGGGGCATGGGGCCTATTCGGTTGAGACCCCACGAGGGGCGCTAGGCCGGTTTGGCCAGGGTGCCACGAGGGGAGTGGGACAGTTCGGCCGGGGCGCCGTGAGGGGTGCAGGCCAGTTCGGCCTGGGCACCATGAGGGGTGTGGGCCAGTGCGACTGAGGCACCGCGAGGGGTGCAGGTTGATTTAGCCGGAGCGCCGCGTGGGGTGCGGTCTGGTTCGGCCACGGTGCCGTGAGGGGAAAATGTAGCTCGGCCCGGAGTGACGGCTCAGCTCGGAGCGGCAGCGCAGCTCGGCGGCTCTGCATGGCAACGGTTCGGCGGCGGCACGGAGCGACAGAGGCTGTGGTTGGAGAAGCGACGTTGCCTTTGTCGTCTCCCTCCATTTCGAATAACACTCCAAATAATAATGGAAGAGGGGTCAGGCCATGTTAGTTTGGCCTGCACCCTCCGTGTTTAGAGTGGTAGAAAGTGGTTCACAAAGAACGAAGCCATGAACATCAACCATGATCTTCCGCAATTTAATTATTCCCAATCCTTCACAGGAGAAGAAGGGAGTACATGGAAAGTGATAAACAAATAGCATTAAACCCCTACCTTGTTCGTTGTTTTTTTTTTTGCATGAGGATGAAGGTGATGGTCGATTCGCCATAGATGAGGACGTCCCACGTCGGAAGAAGTCTCGAGGAAGAAGCTTGAAGTCAATGTCGGTGTACTTCATTGGAATTCTTCGTTGGAAGAATGCTTTCTTCATTCAAAGATGTAGTTCTTCATTGGAGATCTTTTCTCCCAAGGCTCCAACAAAAAGAAAAATGGCCAACTGATGTGTCTCCCCCACCATTAATCGTTGGCACCAATTCAAATTATCCTAATTAAAAACCTAGGTTGGCATATTTAATTAAGGTGTATTAGCATAATTAATGTGGAGTAAGTAAAGAGGCTCCTCCACATTAATGAGGGAGTTGAGAGGTTTTCCACTCCCCCCATTAATAGGGATTAGGTTGTCCCCACCCCAAAATTCAAATTGGGAGATTTTGAGATCTCAGGTGGTCCCCACCACAATAAATCTAGAAGAGGAGGTTTAGTTTCCAGTGGACCCCAACCCTGAACATCCACATGGCGGGTGGTTAAAAAAATCATGTGTTTATTTTATTTTATTATTTCCATGAAAAACCCAAAAACTAACTTTCACCCTCAATCATCTGTCGTCAAGGTGAAAGTCTCCTTATCGGCACTATGAGTTCAACGGTGCCCTCATATTTTAATTTCGAGCACAAGTTAAAAATTTAGAAAAACCTACTTGTAAGTTTACTGAATGTACCTGAAAAAACTTCAGAAATTGATTCCGGAGCTACTGGGCCTTGGAATCACGCGCCATCAATATTCGTGGACTCGTAAAATTACCATTTAATTAAAAAAATAAATGGAAATTCTGGGTATTTAAAAAAAATTAAATTTCATTATTATAACCTATTATTTAACTTATGTATTTTATTTTTATAGGACCATTAAGGTTGGAGGAAGCCAGAAGTAAGAAAATATGGAAAGAAGCTACAGAGAGATTACACGTCATGAAGGGAATTTACTCATCGTGAGAGGGTTCAACTAGAACCTGTACAGCCCATGTTTGAAGCATCATTTGCAAGGGTAGTAAGCATTTCAATTCATAATTTTTCTACTGTATTACCAACATTTTAATAGTTTTATAGCTTTAATTTTCAATTGCATGCCTTCACATGGATCATTCTTTACTCAAAATTATCTAGGAGACATGAAACTGTCTAAGATATTTACCATGCCAAAAAGTTAAATTTCTTGTTCAATAAATTTATATGAGAGAAATGGAGAAAATAATTAGTAGAGATAATCAGGTTGATTATGATTTGAAAAATCATGATTTGAGGAGAATTCTAATCATTGTAAATGATATTTTTCTGGGAATTGGCCATGTTTTGAATTTTTGATGTTTTCATTAATTTATTTAATTATTTGTATACATTACCATGAGTAATTGACCCAAACAAATTTGTCTCATTCCCAAGATATCCACTAAGCCAAATATTTTCATTCATTCTGTAATATATTTCTTGAGAAACTCAGGCATGTATTCATCTATAACTTTATTTGAATCTTATTGAATATATGACTTTATAGAGTCACTTTTAAAATGATTTAGGTATTATTTTTGTTTTACCATATCATGAAACCCACCTAATATTAATCCTCTTTAATCTAAGAATCACTAAATTTCATTTTTAGGAAATCAGTCATATGACAAGCCTATTTTATCTATTTCTACTTTCCTCTAAATATTTTTCATCATATTGAAAAGAATAAGTGTGGGATGAGGAACTTTATTGGGTGTACCAGGATATACATCATGGTGTATATTGTGCTATGGGATTTTCTATTGTGATATTGGCAGAGGCCAAGAAAATTTTCATTATAAATTACTATTCGCCTCTCTCACAAAAAAAAGGAGAAAGAGAGGTTGATTCGTTCATTGTGATTACATGTTTCATGATCCCACTTTGATATTTTGGGATGTGAGAGATGACATTTATAAAGGGAGAATATCATTGATATTATATTTTGTTATCATGAAAATTTATTTAGAGTTGAACCTCATTTTTTAGATTTACTTTTTATATCATGTACCTACCTACCTTGAAGCCTCAGAGTTATTTGATCCTAAATGATGAATCCCTCGTGATTAATTGTGATTTTTTCTTTAAGCGATGGAGATGTTAGATTCCTTTTAAACTTATGCTAAGTTACATTTTTTTGAGGTATGTGAATCCTTCTATTCACCTTTGTACCCTAATAATGAGAAAAAAAATCATGTGAGGTAGATTGAAAGTGGCATGCATACTGATAATAAATTGAAAAAATGAAAATTTATGAACGAAAAGACTTTGTCATTTCGAAATAGGAAAAGTAAAATACTTTATTAACATGCTTCTTTGAAAAATGATACATGGATGAATTTTTTATATGTGATGATTAAAATTTTAATTTTCTTTTCACTCAATAACTATTGTTGAAATTGAATTTAAACATTTTAAGGTGAAAGTCTTCTTTAGTATGTTGAGATTCCATCCTTGATGAGAAGGCTGAATGCAAGTGTGGGGGTTAGATAAGTGTATATAATGCATACAATTTAGAATGTTTAAATGTATTCATTTTTTGATTTAAATGAACAATATTTCCAATTTTGGAATTAATTGAGTTGTTTTATTTTTTATGGAATGAAATGATGAATATGTAGAAAAGGAATGAAAAGGGATAAAAATATGAGTTCAAGGACCCTTCGGTCCATGAGAGAAGCGAAGAGGTGTGACACTCGGTTTTTTGATTAAAATTGAAGCAGGAAATTATGGAGAAGACATTGTTGCATTTCGTGTACCACAACTACATGTTGTGACTTCATCGGAGAAGTAGTACACTGCTAGAACAAGTCATGATGATTGAACACGTTGTGAATGCCCAGTATACATCATGTACCACAAGTACACGTCATGATGAGTGTCAAAATTCAAAATTAATTTACTTGATACGTGGAAGATTCATGTGGACACAGAGGTGACACGGACATGGTATAAACAACCTGTTGTCTATGTACATGTCATGTGGGTAGTCAAATTTCCAAAATCATAGCCGATATTCGTGCACACGTCACACAGATTCAAAAAAAGCATATTGGCATTACACATCATGTACCTTTAGTACACATCGTGACCAGTGATGGGAAGACCCCATTCAGCACTTATAAATAGATTTCTTGGCTACACCTTGGGAGAATTTAGGATTTGGATGAAGACCAATGCCTGGAGCGAAACTGATACGCCATTTTTGAGTTTTTCCTTTATGTTTTCTCTTCTGCATCCCTCTAAACCTCTCATCTCTAGTATGAGGGGGTAATCCCACCTTGTGATAGGGTGATGTAACATAATGGGGGAAGGTGTGTTGGATTTAACTCTTTTTATTATTAATGTACCACAACTACACATTGTGACTTCATCAGATAAGTAGGACGCTACTAGAAAAAGTCGTGATGAGTGAACATGTTGTGAATGACCAGTACACATCATGTACCACAAGTAAACATTATGATGAGATTAAAACTTCAAAATTAATTTACGTGATACTTAGAAGATTCACGTAGACACATAGGTGATGTGGACAAGGTATAAACAATGTGCAGTCCATCGACACATCGTGTGGGTGGTAAAATTTCCAAAATCACAACTGAGATCTGCGCATGCATCACGTAGATTCACAAAACGTGGATCGACAATACACATCATGTACCTTTATTACACATCGTGACCAGTGATGGGCATACCCCATTCAATGCCTATAAATGGAACCCCCAACTACACCTTTGGAGTATTTAGGATTCATATGAAGACCACTGCCTAGAGCGAAGCTCATACACCATTTTTTAGTTTTTTTCCTTTATGTTTTCTCATCTCCATCCCTCTAAACCTCTCATAGTTAGTCTGAGAGGGCAATCACAGCTTGTTATAGGGTGATGTAAATGAAGGGGGAAGGTGCGAATGATTTAACTCTTTTTATTATTCATGTATTTGGTTTGCATAATTTAATTCTTAAAACTTAAAATCTCTTTCTTTTTTATTTACCATGAACATAGATATTCGAATCTAAATGGGACATTTAAATTGTGCAACTGACTACCCTAAAGATGGCCTAACCATTATTGACTTTAGGGGAAATCAAGTTTAAAATTGTTATTTAGACAAACCGGATTTGACAACAACCAAAACTACAGGACCAAGGGAAATATGTGATTTCCACGTTGATAAGGGGATACCCTAACCATTTGATCTATCTCATCTTGACTCTAACACCAATCATGAATCAATAAATTTATTTTCTAAAATATAATTTCACCTAAACCCATAAATTAAATTACCTCATCATGCTTTCCAAATTTGATCACAATCCAATCAATCAGATTTCTTTTGTCTTTTCAAACCCAATAAATCTTTTTTCACAATTTTCTCAACTTAATAAAATAAATATTTTGAAATTATAAATAAACTAATTTCACCGTCCCTGTGGATCGACCTCAAACTTCCTCTCTACTTCATTTTTAATTAATTGAGAAGCATAGTTTGGGTTTTATAAATATTGTGTTTTGCATAGTATCATAGGTAATTAATGATGTCCTATGGGGCAATAAAATCAGTTCCATTGCCGAGGATGGTAGATTTTTTGTTTTTAAGGATTTTAATTTTATTTCAATTTCTCTTTTTACACTATGTGTGTTCGTGCAGTGAGTTTCATCTTTTCACATGCAAAATTACAACATGCGGTCAAAGGAAAAAGATGCCATCACTTCAACACAAAAGTCAGAAATAGAACCAGAACGTAAAAACAACAGAACCATGACCAGAATAGAAAAAAATAAACTTGTTGGAGTAATTCTAGTATATTAGGGGTTGTGGGTGCTCACTGACTACAGGCGCCCATCAAACACATTATTGCAACTGAGAATCCTCGAACCCCCATTGATGCGAACCATTTTGAGATCATGCCATCCATAATTTTAATTATCACAAACTCAGTGCAATTCACTGGGCTTCCGTGTGAATATCCTAACAATCATTTGAGAGATTTTCTCTAGCTTTACCACACTTTTCAACTCCAAAATGTCTCATGGTATGCGGTAAGACTCTATCTTTTCAGATTTTCCGTACGATATTGAACTCGAGACTTGATTCAGAGCCTACCTACTCATTCCATAACTACATGGGATGAGTTGTCTGGAAATTTCCTCACCCTTTTCTCCCACCTTAAAATTCAATGGATATATGGGTAAACAATTTAAAGAAATCAATTTGATGAGGAATCATTATATTCTTCATGGGAACGGTATAAGGATATGACTCATAAATACCCCCCCCCCATCATGGAATAGAGTTGTGGATACTAATTAAAACTTTATATAAGGGTTTGTCATAAGAAACAAAGTCAATTCTAGATGATGCATCTAGAGGATCACTAATGAAGAAATCACCAGAAGCGAGCTATAGCTGGAGTCACTGACCAAGAAGATGGACATCATGATGGTCCAGCAACCAAACCCCCGAGGTGTTCATATTGAAGATGTAAATTATGATGACTACAATCGTGGAAATCAATTTTAGGTTTGGGGACCACAAAAATAGCAAGGACAAGGATTTAAAAAAAATATCACAAGGGTACCAACAACAAGCGTCGTAGGGGGATACACTGACGAGCTAGGTCCATTAATTGAAGGAGATGTTGGAAACATTTATGACTGCTTCTGGGGTTGTCCCCAAGGAAATTAATGAAGAACCATCCTATCAAAAGGCTTCATTTTAGAATCTGGAGCGTCAAGTTGGACAAATCTCCTAGACACTTAGAGAGAGAACAATATGAGAGATTTCAGGATTCCCTTAAAAATACCCACTTCAACACATAAAGGCTATAGTTCTAAGAAGTTGGAAGAAAACAAAAGGAATTGGAATAGTGTTTTCAGAATGAACACCAATAGAAGTAAGAAAAGGTGAAGGTGACAAGGAACAACTAGCTGAATAAGAAGAAGAAGAAGAGCCACATTTGTACAAGCTAAGGATGCATTTTTCAGAGAATATGACACAAGTAAAGAAAAATGTGCAGAGAGGTAAGTTTATTGATCATTTTAAAAATTTACATATTAATATAAAATTTGTAGAGGCCCTTGAAAACATTCCGACATATGAAAAAATCATGAAAGATCTAGTAAGAAATAAGAAGAAGCTGGAAGATATTGGTACCATTCCACTCACACAAAAGTGTTCAAAAGTGGTGTAAAATGACCTACCTAAGAAGCAAAGAGAACCAGGTCACTTTTAAATTACCATATTTATTAGAGCCAAAAAAAGTGGGCATTATTTGTGTGAATTAGGTGAGAGTGTCAATATCATATCATACAAGACTTTCAAGAGTTTGGGATTTAAAGTCCTAAAACACACAAGAGTTGGAAGTGCTCAAGTGAGATTAAACATCCACCAACTGATGAAGAACTATGACGTGTAAGAGGAGGATGTGTTCAAAGAAATAGATACATATAAAGTTGAAAAGGTTACTGAGATTTAAGAGATATATGAGATAGAGGATACTATGAAAGAGGATTCCCAACCAAAGAATGAAGAAAAGATTAATAACAAGACTATTGAAAACAAAAGAGTGAAAAACTCCTCAATATTTGTTAAAGTAAAAAAGGTATGGATGATTCATGAACATCAATTTAGTTCATTAGGATAGAAAATGAAATTGTGGATCGGTCCAATAGAGATCAAAAAAGTAATACTATCCAGGAGAATCAAGAAGTTCATAGAAGAAGGACAGGGGACAATCTATGTAGATAAGACACAACTGAGACCATTTATAGACCCCTAAAGGTAAAAAATATATAATATCTATCAAATGAGATGAATGAGGTAAGGCCGATCCAACAGAATTAAAAAAAATACTTTTGGTAGGCAACTCGAGTTGTTTGTTTTTATTTATTTGTTTTAGTTGTGCATGCTCTTGCTCAAAAAAAATTCAAATTTCATTTTTATGGACTTTTATTTCAATTCTGTGTTTTATTTTTCCACGAAAATTATGGTTTGAGGTAGGAAGAAGTAAGAAAATAGGAGAAGAAGCTGCAGAGAGATTAAAAGTCATGAAGGGAATTTACACGTCATGAAAGGGTTCAACCAGAACCTATACAATACATGTTTGAAGAATCATTTTCAAGGGGATTAAGAGTTTCAATTCAGAATTTTTATACTATATTACCAACATAATAATAGTTTTAAAGATTTAATTTTCAATTGTATTCCTTCACTTGAATCATTATTTACTCAAAATTATCTTGGAGAAATGAAACTACCTAGGATATTTACCATGCCATAAATTTAAATTTCTTTATCAATAAATTTGAATGACAAAAATGGATAAACTAATTATTTGAGATAAGTAGGTTGATTAAGATTTAAAAAATCATTATTTTAAGAGTATTTTGATCATTTTAAATGAATTTTTTCTAATAATTGACCATTATTTGAATTTTTTATGTTTTCATTAATTGATTTAATTGTTCATATGCATTACCATGAGTAATTGACCCAATAATTCTTCTTATTCCCGAGACATCCACCAATTAAAATATTTCCATTCGTTATCTTGTATATTTATTGAGAAACATGGGAATGTATTATTATAGAACGTACTTTGAAACTTATCAAAGCGGGGACTTTATAGACTCACTTTTAAAATGATTGATCCATTATTTTTGTTATCCTATATCCTGAAACCCACCTGACATTAATTCTCTTTAAGACTATAGAATCCATGAATTTCCTTTTTAGGAAAAGACCATATTATAAGCCTATTTTATCAATTCCTACCTTCCTATAAATGTTTTTCTTGATATTGAAAAGAATAAGTGTGGGGGAGGAACTTTATTGGGCGTATCGGGATATACATCATGGTGTATTTTGCGCTAGGGGATTTTTTATTGTAATATTGGGAGAGGACATGAAATATTTCATTGTAAATTATCCTTCACCTCTCTGGAAAAAAAAAGGAGAAAGATAGGTTGATTCATTCATTTTGATTACATATATCAAGATCCCAATTCGAGATTTTGGGAAAAGAGAGATGACATTTGTAAAGGGAGAATTTCATTGATCTTGTCTTATGATATCATGAAATATTATTTAGAGTTGAACCTTATTTTTGAGCTTTACTTTATACATAATTTAACTACATACCCTAAAGTTTCAGATTCATTCAATCCTAAATGATGAATCCCATATGATTAATTTTGATTTTGTCTTTTCACGGTGGAGATGTTAGATGCCTTGAAAGATTATGGTAAGTTACATGTTTTTGAGGTATGTGAATCATGCTATTCGGCTTTGTACCCTAATAATGATCAAAAAAATTCATGTGAGGTAGACTAAAAGTGTCATGCATACTCATAATACATTGAAAAAATGAATATGGATGAATGAAAGGACTTGGTTATTTCGAAAGAGGAAAAGTAAAATAATTGATTGACATGTTTGTTGAGAAAATGATGCATTGATTAATTTTCTATATGTGAAGTTTGAAAATTTAATTTTCCATTCAATCAGTCACTTTTGTTGAAATTGAATTTAAATCATTTTAAGGTGAATGTCCTCTATAGTATGTTGATATTCCATCCTTATAGAAAAGGCTGAATCCAATTGTCGGGGTTGATAAGTGTATTTCATGCATACATTGTAGAATGATTTAATGTAATGATTTTTTATTTAAATGAATAATATTTCTAATTTTTGAATGAATTGAGTTTTTTTATGTTTTATGGAAAGAAATGATGAATCTATGGAAAAGGAATGAAAAGGGGTGAAAATATGAGCCAAACGATCCTTCGGGCCACAAGAAAAGTGAAGTGGCACAGCACCATATTTTTCTTGAAAAGAGAATCTGTAAATTCTAGAACTAACACTATTATATGTCATTTACCAAAAGTATACATCATGACTTCGTTAGAGAAGCAGAACATTGCTAGAACAAGACATCATTAGTGAACATGTTTTGAATGACCAGTACACTTCTTGTACCACAAGTACACATCGTGATGAGAGTCAAAATTCAAAATTTATGCAAGTGATACGTGGAAGATTCACGTGAATGCAAAGGTGACGCAGACAAGGTATACACAACGTGTAGTCCAAGTACACATCATTTAGGTGGTCAAATTTCCAAAATTGCATCTGGGATATGCACACGCGTCATGCGTATTTAAAAAAGGGGATTGAAAATACAAGTCATGTACCTTTAGTACACGTTGTGACTTGCAACAGGCAGACCCCATTCAGCCCCTATAAATAGAGTCGCTTAGTACACCTTTGGAGCATTCCAGTTTCAGATGAAGTCCAATGCCTGGAGCAAAACTGAAACACCATTTTTCAGTTTTTCCATTATGTTTTATCATATCCTTCCCTATAAACCTCTCATCACTGGGATTATGGGGTTGTCCCGCCTTATGCTAGGATGATGTAATCGAAGGGGGAAGGTGTGTTGAATTTAACTATTTTTATTATTCTTTTATTTTGTTTGCGTAATTTCATTCTTTAAACTTCCAATCCCTTTCTTTTTCATTTTTCATAACCATCGATATTATAATATAAAATGGAAATTTAAATTATGAAACTGAATATCCTAAAGGCGGCATGACAATTTTCGACTTTAGGAGAAATTAGGTTTAAATTTGGTTTCGGGACAAACTTATTTCGACAACACACTAAACTACCAGACCAAGGGATATAGGGGATTTCCACATTGAGGATGGGATACCATGACCATTAGATCAACCTTGTATCGACTTCGACACCAATTATGAAGCAATCAATTTACCTTCTAAAATTAAATTGTACCTAAACCTAGAAATTACATTACCTCACCACACTTTCCAAATTTGATCACAATCCAATAAATCGGCATGCTTTTGTCTTTCTAAACCCAATAAATCTTTTCTCTCAATTTTCTCAACTTAATAAAATAAATCTTTTGAAATTATAACTAAAAAAATTTCACCATCCCTATTGATCGACCTTGAACTTCATCTCTGGTACATTTTTAATTAATTAAGTAGCATAGATCAGGTTTTATAAAAATTGTTTTTTGCGAAGAACTGTAGGGAATTAAGGATTCCCTAATGAGATATCATTGCTCAACCCAAAAAGGTAGGATAACATATTTTAGCCACGATGCATAATAAGGATCATACCCCAGGCTGGCTCAATTCTATGTGTCCTATAGGCTGTTTCCGACACATTCATAACACCCTATTGGTTTGTTGAATCATCAACCAATATATAAGGTGATCATTACCATGATATTCCTCCTCTTTGTGGTGTGTATATAGATCATGGATACTCCACTCATTAAATCCTCTGTGGTCAACCACCCCATGGTGATATCTCCCACAGACATGGAAATCCTCCCCTTTCCCAGATGCAATCATATAGATAGGTGATAAAAAATATCAAACTTCTTCATATAGAATAGTTATCAAAAATCTAATACACATTAATATTGAAACATTCTCACAATACCAAGGTTAACCGTATATATTACCCTAATCAAAAATCGTCATCACTTCACTGCGGTCTGCAGGTGACCCAGATAGGTAAACTCTATGGCCTGGACTGGTAATGACATATGGCTATGATAAAGAAGAGGATGAAACGAAGATATAGAGAGTTTTAAATGGAAGTAACCTCCCAAATATTCCAAAACCCATTTCCACTTCAAAATATGAAATCCCAAACACGTCAAAAATGTATCTCCAGAGTTCATCCTAACCACATGACATCAATCTGTATGAAGTTAGTCCTAACCACATGATGTTAAACTATACGAAGAACATCATCACTATCATTCAAAATTAGTCGTAAAAGTATCATTGATTTATAAATATTATTATTATTTCATGATTATTATTTTTTAGATGATGAAACCATGATCAAAATTATAGGACTACAAATAATAAATCAAAACATATATGAAAAACAAAGAGGCAATTACCTGAAACATGAATTTAAAGTGGAATTGTTAATAAATTGGTAATAAAAGAAAATAATTAAATCATATATGGTATTATATATGTATGGTTTTTCTATAATATATTTATAATAATCTTATATTTATTATATATTAGTTTTGAGTGAGTATGAAGGAAGTCGAGACTTGCATTAATGGATTTCTACTCCATTTTTTATTTCTTAGAGACATATGAAACTTTAGCACTAGTTTCATTTGTGTGGTGTATATATTACCCATTTTACATTTTATATAATGAATATCATCATTTTAATTACAGTTAATTTTTTTTTGATTTTTTTATTGGGGATTACAATTTATAATATTACTAATGTTATAAGGAGTTTTGATCTCACTTTTATTTTTGAATGAGACACATATAATATTTACCATGTTTCTATTTTATATGGTGTATATACTTCACATGAATGTATTTTATGATTATGAAACATAAATTTATTGGTATTTACATATTTATTTGTTGATATACCTTTTATGGGGATCACAGTTCAAAAGTTACCAAATCATTTAGGGTTTTTTGTCTCCATTTTTCATTTTTTAGACATATGATTATGTTATGCACCTATCTTCTGGTACAAGGTATATATAAAACCCCTTTGAAATATAGTATCATTAATTTATTTATCCTCATGTTATTTTATATTTAATTTAATTATATTCCTCCATTTGACTTATGCTTCAAAGTTTAAAAAGTGGTAAGGGTTTTAGGTTATAGGCTCATTATTTATCAGGATTATTTATTATTAGGCTTCCAATGATGAAATATTTTGATCTATCTCTCAAAAAACTCATGAAAAATATTAAATTGTAATTATTTCTATATATTATTTGTTTTCCATTCATTTTCCTATCATTTCATACTCAATAGTTCGATTATAATTTTTTTAAGAAAAATCATCTTGTTAGTCGAAAACCATTTTTATTCCAAAACCAAATTTTTAAGAAAGGTTTTCAAAAAAAATTAATATTTTTTTAAATTTATTTATTAATAAAAAATTTCCCATGTATGAATTTTGACAAAAAAAATTAAAGTAATCTTCTTATCATTTGAAAAAAAGCAATGCCCCTTTAGATTTTTCTGAAAATGTAAAAGAAAACTTTTTGTACACCATAAACAAAATTTCCCATCATCATGACCTTTATTTTATTTGAATAATAATTTTATAATTTTTCAAGGTTACTTTAAAATGGAATTTATTTCAATAAAAATTATGTTTTAAAAAGTATTTTCAAAGTGGAAAGCATATTTTCCTAAATAAATGTTTTAAATAATTTTTATTTCTTCCTTTATAAGTTTTCAGAATATTTTCAAAGAAAAGGATTTAAAAATTGTTTTATGTTTTAAAAAGTTATTTTTAAATAAAATTTATCTTCCCCAAGAAATGTTCAAAGTGATTTATCTTTAAAAATAAATTTTCATCTCTGATAAACCTCTTTGATGTAACTTGTGATTTATTAGGTATATAAACCAAGGACACCATTATTATTTATTATATGAATGGTTTATGATGAAAATATGATTATGAACAAAATTTATCTTACAAGGGTTATACATTCAGAAAATTCTTATGAATCATATTTCGTCTTCCATGTGTTATGCTTTGATTCGATGATTAAATGATTATGAATCCTATAACTTCCCTACATTTTATTATCTAAAGAAATGTTTGTGAGGCCCATTTATTTTCATGGGTTTTGATATGATGAATTTCCTATGATCTTTAAGCATAAACCTTTATGGATTATATGATTGTTTTGACCTATATCTCCCTCAAATACATTGGGTAATGATTTATGTTATATGAGCTCAAAGGGTTTATGAGAGGTAATCCCATGACCAAAAGAGGGTACATGGAAGCTTATCACATTCCTGAAATAGGGTAAATGGGAGGTCATCCAAATCCTGAAGAAGGTACATGGGTGGTTATCCCATTCCTTATATTTTATCAATATCTTGGTGGGTAGCCTTGAAATAATATTTTCAATGCTTATGTGTACACCAGAAATTTATGTCTTATGCCAATGTTATACTTTCATGGATTATGCTCTATGATTTCCTTGTGACTCATTTCTTATAAACTACCAATATTTATTCCATGAATCAAGATTATGATCATTGATATGGATGTTAAGGTTTTAAAATGTTATGCTCAATTTCTCATATCCTTTTTGCTCATGTTATGTTTATATATTTCCATTGTTTAAACTTAATGAGAATTTGAGCTCACATTTTCTTATGTTTATTTTCCCTAAGTAAGAAAGAAAGTTTCAAAGTAGGATATATTTGTGATGATTACTAAAGGGGGATATATTGACAGAAAATGTTGAATATATTCACCAAATTAGGATATTGTGTACCTAGTATCTAAAGATAAAAAACAATTACAGTCCTCATGTGTGTGTTATGTAATGTACTGAATATTCATATAAGAAGATGAAATATCTATGTATAAAAAACATATGGTCACATTATTATTCTTATCCTATACTAATAATAATCTTTTAAAAATATTTTCTTTTCATCTCACTTTGATCTTCATGTATTTTTTTATTCTCTTGTACAATTATTTCAAGCTCTTTAATATGAATTTCTATGATTTCCCATTGATATTTCTTGACATCAATGATATATTTTTTCCATTCTTCCAAATAATGGATCCTTTTTATCAAGAATTTCTCATTTTACTATTCATAATAAAATATGTTTTCAATAATTCATTATCCATAAAGAAAATTATTTCACAAGTTATTAAATATTTTTCTAAAAATTCCACATCCTTGAAGAGAGTGTCATATTTATAAAATTTGTTATTCAATCTTCATTCCATAGAATATAACTCCATCTATAGTTGTGATGTATGATATTATAGACCCTCTAAAAACTCTAGTATATTTGTAACATCCTCAACAATGAATATTTTAAATTAATACAAAGTTTTTGGACTAAAAATCATGATGGGATTTACTAAACACATGGTCTTCATAGCTTAAACATGATCATGAGGATCATGGTAAAATTATATGGTAGAGATAACACAATTTTTATTATATTTTATTAAGGTTTAATCCTCTTTATAATTCATTATATATAAATACCAACTCATATACTTTTATTCTCTATTGTTTAGTGTTTTTTATGAAACTCACAATCATCTTTGATAGGGTACTCATCTACTTTTTCAAAATTACACTTCATATTTTACATATAAAGAAAACTTTGAATAAATAATAGATCAAATCATAGGGAACCTTATCAGCTTTGAGAGAATTTTTGAGTCCCTTTGGATCTTCAAATTACCTCTAGGGGGTTTTATTGGTGTGTATTATATATTTAATTCATATTTATTTTGAGTTACCCCACTTTGATATTTGAACCCCTATCTCAATTAATAGGTATGGATCTACTTATTCATTATTAATACTAAAAAACACATGAAATTTAGTAATAAACAATAGTAATTAGGGTTTAATTAGACTCCAAATTCGGTAACCAAGATCTAGTGTTAAATCAATTAAATCGGTATAAGATAAAAGGGAACTCTTCACGCAGGATTGATTAGTTTAGTAGCCTTGGAAAACCACAAATATAAATGATTCCAATATTATATTGAAAATATAAAATCACAACATAATTAATGTTCTTGCATCCTCTATATCATATATAATACCATTCCTTATATCCTAGAGAGGGTAAAACAAATAAAGGGTTACATCAGATGCTCAGAATGGGTTATATATATCAAATGTTATCATATGTAAATAAGGCAAAATTAGTATTAAAGAGTGGATAATAAAAACAAATTCCATTTGATGAACACCCATGGAAAATATCAAGATATAAATCACATGGAAAATGGAAACTTAATTATTAATAATGGTAATGCATAATTTTATATATTCAGGATTAATGCCTCGAAACCAAGTTATCATGAATCTTATCATATAGTATTCTCAACCAAGGCATAATTTTTAATAAATTTACCAATGTAAACTAGTTATCTGTATAATATGGAATAATTTTTGTTTTTTATCATGATAACTATTGATGAATCAAGGGGATATATATAATTGGGTCCCACCCATGAAATTAACATCCTATTAATCCCTCATATTTTTAACGATCAATGAAATTTATTCTCAGAATACATCATAAGTCAATAATTATCCCTATTAAATCAAAAATACGAAACATCAACATTTCATAATTAAATGAATTGTCTTCCTTAAAATGATACCTTATATAGAAGTGGTATGCAGTCAAAGTATCATCCAAACAATTGATAAGAATTTTAATTTATCATTGTTTTTAAAAATAAGGACATGAAGAATAAAAATAGTGTCCAATTAATAATGGGAAGTGATAGATAATGTGATCAATGCAAAGTAAATGAAATTAAAATAATTTATAATCCATTATTAGTAAATTAAGACCATATATTTATTATAATTGACGTTTTTATAGTAAAATAAAGACTTTTAATCAAGAAAATTGAATCTGTAACATCCTAACCTCGGTGCCACATGACGGTTCCCCGAGCCAGTTTTCCACATGACCTGAGGCATGCATCCCCATACACCAAAGGTTGTTGACTAGCAGTGAGGGTATAGTAATTCAATCATAGGGAGACTATACCCTTATTTATCAAAGTAAAAAATAGAAAAAATCAATAAACAAACATGGAATCATATATAACAAGAATAATACTCATGTCACAGGATAACCAAACAGGGAATACAATACTCAACTAAAAGGGAAAACATGCTATGCCAATATAAGTGTCATGTGTCTATAATGAAACAAAAAATAAAAACATGGTAACTCCCCAAGTAGGTCTCGAACCATGTCTGGCTCCCTCCTCCAAGCTCCATCTCCAATCATCGACAAATTATAGGGCCTTTTCCCTTATCTAGTCCTACAACAAGATAAACTATTTGGGTATCAATCAGTCAACATGAATATTGTGTCAGTACAACTCAGTAGGCCACTACCAATGTTGTCTAAAATAATTCCAGTCTAGAAGACAATGTATTATGTTTTATTAGAAATAAGTACAATGCATAAATAACAGGTTATTACATTATCAATTTTTCTTATCTAACTATATTAACTCCAAATTTCTCTTAGAGACACGTTCCCCAATACTAGCTTCATATCATGCTGGAACCCAAAGTTTTACCTTGTTAATATCATATCTTAATACCAACTCTTGCTGAATCCTAAAGTATTCAATGTTTTTATGATATCTTAGTACCTAATTCGACTCATGAGTATAATGGTCATGTTTCCATTTATAATTCTCAATTTAGAATGACCATGTTCCCATTATATTTACTTATAAGTATGATGACCATGTTACAATTTGTACTTATCAATTTAGAATGACCATGTTCTCATTATTTCAAACATAATTAACTCATAATTAATCAGCCACATCAATCCCATTACTAATTAAACAATTAGTTAAACATACCAATTTCATTAATTAACTCAACAATTAACTAAGTGGTTCAAGCCATTAATTAATTCATCAATTAATTAATCAATATCACAATTCATATTCCATAATTAATTTTCTAGAATTAATTATCTCATTCTAATCTCAAATTTCCATAATTAATACCAAAATTAGTTATCTAGATCATACTATCAAACGAATATAATTAATCAACAATTAATTTTCTCGACTTATCCATTTCAATATCTCATAATTAATCCCCTGATTAATTATATATATTTCAACCCCTATCAATTATAATCAATTTCCCCAAATAAATTATCTAATAGGGAATCCCCTTCGTCTCATGATCAATTCCAAAAAAAATCACCTATTTCAATAAAGAATTGATAAATCAATTGTCCAATCTATCAAAACAAATTTAAGAAAATAAAATTCTAAAGTACATTATAAATTCTATAATTTTTCATATAAATATCAAATCTATGACTATGGGAATTATATTTAGACCACCTACCTCATTTCGTTGATGGATTATCTCCCAATGTAAATCCCCAAAATTTTAGGAACACAACGACATTGATAATATTTCAATATCTAAATCCCTAAACAAAAAATAAAGATCAAAGAAATAAAGATATCATAAATATAGATCTATATCCATAATACTATATCTATACTTCACCACAAAGGTATAGATATAATGAAATATAGGATATCTTCCCTAAAATATCAATGAAATATAGAAGAAAGAACGGGAGAAGCATAGGGATGAAATCCACTTACTAGAAGAAGAGTGGATCTTAATTAGGGATTTTAATCTTGATGAATGGTGTTCTTAAGTCCATAGAATCCATCTGGGTTGATAATATAACCTTCCATTACCCTTAGGAAAGTGAAATCTTGATTTAGGAAAACCGTGTGATAATCGTGAATTATCCATTTCTTCAAGGGGTCACTTCACACAGCTACCCCGCACAACTTCTCAAACTGTTATTTAAACATGCTGAAGCCACTACCTCAAAATCTCATAGAGTGCATAGTTTCTCTTAGTTAGTCACATGGTTTGTACAAACCATGCACCAATCGTGCACATCATTCTTTCTCCAAATAATTATTATACTCCACCCGAATTAACCCCAAGTCGCAACTACAATCAATGTAACTTAAGTAAAAACACAAAATACTTGAAATCTCACTAGAGATAACTCTAAAAAAGGTAGGGATATTACAATCTCCCCACCTTATAATAGCTAATCCTCAAGATTCAATTCTGAGCCTTCATAAGATTCTGAGAAAAAAATATCAGGTCATTGATCCCTTATATATTCTTATCTTTCCTACATTTCATCTTGCACACATCCATGTTTCCATAACACATGAACTATCAGCATGGTATTTCCCCAAAACACTTTCTCACTATGATCTAACATATGTATCAAATTCTCTACAAAGGATGCATATATATCAAGGTCAAACTCATCCACATCGATCACATGATAAGGGTCAGTTGGATACTGCCAAAGTTGTGATACATGGAAAAAATAATTCATATATTTATATCTCTATATAAGAGCCAATTGGGATGCCACCAGCCCGATTCTACCCACTATCTAAAACGGTCCAACAAACATGGGAACCAACTTTACCTACCTCTGTATCTTGGGATGACCCAACCTAAGAAACACCCAAAAGAATACATTATCAAACCCTTTACACTCTATGGGTAATCTCTTTCTATCAGCATATGACTTCTGTCTACTCTGAGCCTTAGCCTAACTTTTCCAAATCAAATGTAACTGCTCTAATGTATCCTATACGAGAGTCGGTCCCAACAACTATCACTCACCATCCTCCATCAGGTATTGTGGTTATCTACCTGGCCTACCATAAATATCCAAGTATGGTGACATATGTACAGTTTTATGATAACTGTTGTCATAGGTGAACTCCACTAAAGCGAAGTGCTTTGTCCCAAGATCAACCAAAGTCAAGTACACATGCTCGTAGAATATTCTCAAGAACTTATATAGTATTTTATGACTACCCATCTATTTTTTGGTGGAAATCTATACTCAATAATATCTATGTGCCAAGCGCTTTCAGTATGACCTTCCAGAAGCGTGAAGTAGAGAATGAATCACAATCCAAAACTATGTTTTATGGTACTCCATGAAGACAGAATATCTTTTAAATGTATAGTTCTCGCAACTGCTCTAATGTAAAGGTTTCCCTTATAGGTAGAAAATGAAATATATTTATTAGTCAATCTATAATTACCCAAATAGCATCATTCCTCCTAAACGTCTTTAGGAGACCCACCACAAAATTCAGAGTCACGTCATCCCACTTCCATTCCGGAGTAGGAAATGGATGTAGTAATCCTCCTAGTCATTGATGCTCCATCTTCGCCTGCTACTAGGTGAAACATCTTGTCACAAAGCCTACTACATAATTTTTTATTTTTCTCCACCAAAACTATCATTGTAGGTCACAATACATTTTGGTTAGACATGGATGCACCACCCATTTCAAGGCATGAATTTCCCACATGAGTTCCTCTAACATGCTCGTAGGCACAACAACTCAATTATTCACATAGATGATCTCATCCTCATCTATAAACTAGTCCAAAGATGTCTCCCCGCCTTCAAATATTTCCATCAAGGATAATAACTCTAGATCCTCATACTATCTATCCCAATCCATCTTACAAGAGTAGACTCCACTACAAATGAAACTAGATTCATCTTCTCCTTACTCTCCTCAACCACAGCAGGCATTTCTACCAGCAGTTTCATCACCTTACACTCTACACATGAGTCCTTAAAATATATCTCATAAGCCTCTCACCATTAAAACATCACTCTCTTTTTGGTCAATCCTGAAAGCGATGATTATAAAGAGAAAAAGTCTTGGATGAATCTCTTGTGATATCTAGCTAATATCAGGAAGCTTTGGATATCAAAATCATTATTGGGCTTCTCCTAAGAAACATATTCATGAACCTCATCTAGGTCCATTAACACACCTTTCTCCGAGATAATTTTCCCCATGATGTGTACATGATCAATAAAAACTGACACATAGATACCTTGGTTTATAGTTTATTCTCTCTTAGTGTACTCAAGGGGGTTCCAAGATTTTAGGCATGATGGTCATGAGACTTGGATTACACTAAGATGTCTTCCACAAACACAACCACAAACTAATCTAGATAAAGATGAACAACCATGTTCATCAAATCCATAAACACTACTAGTGCATTTTTCAACCCAAATGGCATGATAAAAAACTCATAAAGGTCATACCTACTTCTGAAATCCCTACTCGGTATATAATAAGTATTTATTCTCAACTGATGATACCCTGATTTAAAATAAATATTTGAGAACACACAAGCTCCCTTCAATTAGTAAAACAGGTCATCGATACGTGGAAGAAGATATCAGTTCTTCACATTCATTTTTTCAACTTCTATTAATCGACACACAAACATAAACTCTCATCATCCTTCTTGGAGAACAGAGCAATTGATCCCTAAGTAGACGTTCTTAGATGGATAAACCACTTATCCTCAAACTCCTCCAACTAAGTCTTCAGCTCTTGAAGCTCAGTATGTTCCATTCTGTATGGCAGAATAGATGCTGGCTCATCCCCCGACATGAGATCAATAGTGAATTAAACATATCATTAAGGTGGTAGCCCTAAGAAGTATTTTGGAAAGACATCCTAAAATAGTTCCACTACTCGTGTAAGTACATCTTTCTTAACATCCCCATAATCAAAAAAAATACTAGAAACATTGGTTGTGAGCTCTCTTGGTTGTTGATTAATTTTTCCTGCTCATCCTTCCTATATATCCCACTCTCCACAATAAATAATTTGGTCACCCTTTAAAGGCACAAAGGTCACTCTCCTATGTTAACAATATATAGGGCTCAGTATGCGACTAGCCAGTCCATACCCATAATCAAGTCAAAACCCATCATATCAAATACATAGATATCCCATAGTAAATGATATTCCCCAATCTCTAGTGAACATACCTTTGATAGAAATATATATCTAGATCATACCCCCAATGGTGTTTCTATAGTCGTTGTCCCACTCACAGACTCCACCACCACGCTCAAACCATTAACAAGTTTTGAATATATAAAGTAATGAGGGGAACTAGTATCAAACAAGGCACTATATAAAGTATAAGCTACAAGAATATTAACTCTCACTACCTATGGTCCAGTGTCACTATCCATAAGTATTGGTTGTACTAAATGTAACAGTTTTACCATATTCCCTATGATGCTGTCAGAATCCCATGAGTAGCTTCACTCTGATGATGTAGGAAATTCTTCCCAGAAGCACCACATCAACTACCTTTCCGCCTAGGCCCATAGAACTCCAACTTCAATCTCAATATGGTGTAGAAGATCATATTCCCACACTTTGACTCTACCTGTAACGACCAAAAGTTTTTAAATTGAAATTACCTTCTTATATTTATGTCATAAAATTTCATGAAAGCACAACATAATGAACTAATAAGTGATAAGTAACCTTTAAACATAATTTTTTCACTTATGTGTTTAGAATTTTGAAAATCTGGCATACACGGCTGTGTTCAAGATGTTTTTTAGAGTCTAATAAAACAAAAATAATTTTAGGTGAATAGTAACCAACCCTAATGAATAGTAACATACCCTTATGAATAGTGATATACCCTAATGAATAGTAACCTCACTTATGGTGGTATAAAAATAATATTCAAGTTGGAAGTACGATATACCTATATTTTAGAATGAGTTAATGAATGTTTTAAAACTGGTTTTGATAATAAATTATTATTTTAATTAAATATTAAAATAATAATATTTAGAAAATTATTTTTGAAAATTGGACTTCATTTTTGGATTCTACACATCGAAAAAAGGTTAGGTCAAATTTTTGGGATTTTTCTGAAATACTTGAAATTTTGATGAATAGTGAAATATGATAATTCACAAAATAAGAAAAATACATTAATTATGAAGTCATGATGATTTTATGCTGATGTAAGCCGAATTGGTTCGGATTCACATGCTAAATTTACTATTTTTGGTCAAGGAACCATCAATATTCCTTGTCTTGAGGGAAGTTAATAAACTATTGAATAAACAATTGGGAAAACCCTCTCCTCCCTCACTATAAATACCCCCTCTCCTTACCTTTTTTCCTCACACCTCTCAAGCCTTTTCCTAGCCAAACTTCTACCCAAACACCCTACCAATATCCTTCCCCACGTCCAAGGCTTTGTGTTCTTTCCAAAAGACCAAAATCAAAGCCCCTGAGAGGAGTCTCAAAGAGAAGAGATCAAAGGGTAAGAACCCTCTTTCGTTTTCAAGTGTTTTCATTTTCATTCTTTTCTTATACCCTCTTCCCCTTACCTTATCCAAAAGGCATGAAAGCTCCAGAATCTCATATATTCTGGATTCTAATCATTTTTATGGAAAATTTCAAGCATCATACTTCTCCTCATCTCCCTCACATTCTATAATTAAAACATCGTTCGTGATGTGTCAAATTACCGACATCATGGATAATGTGTTTTCAAATTATTTTATCATTTTGTTTCTGGTCATGAAACCATTTATGTTATGGTTGAACCAGATTATTATATATTTTATATTTCTGATTTATGGTTCTTTAATCCTCATACACTCACGATATAAAACAATAATACAAAACAAGTCAATTATGGGCAAAATCATTAAAATTAATTCAAGTGTTTATCATTAATGTTTAATGTAAAGGTTCTCTTTCACTCAAATTAACCAAATGAATTTTGTAACCATGTAACCTAATGATATCCCCTAATGTTATATAACTTCAATTATGGACAACCACTTTCATATTACAATTTATTTGAACCGAAACACAATTGAACCGATCATTAAAACAAATGAAACAAACGGACTCGAACAATGAAGTTGAACCTTGTAATCAATCAAAATGGGTATAAATGAACAAAAAAAGGTTATAATGAATATTTTAATTTTATATAAGGTTCTGGAACTATTAATTAATAAACCTAATTTTATTATTCAGGTCATTAATATCAATTGAAGAACACCAACAGACCTAAGGTAAGGGATCCTCTCAATTTCACCCTTATTCCAGATTGTTCACTGTGTTAGGACATGTTGTGTGTAATTATTAATTATGGGGTATGATTTCACACCTCCCCAATTATTCCCTCTTTATGTATAAGTGATGATAATTCCCTTTCCTCTCTCACTAAGCCCCCTCAAGTACTCCAGATACCATGTCGATAATCTGTAAAGAATTCTACCCGAACCTCTTTTATTCCTTTGGGTTGTCTTGTCTACCTTTCTACCAAAATGATGTTATCTTATATTTTCTTGTGAATACTATAAATTTTGTTTACATATTACAAGTTTATTTATCAATACTCTTTCATCACTCTCTTTCTGGGATATGCATGCTTTTAAGTGATTCTCTCCTCATTACTTCCCAATAAGTGAACCCGTTTTTAGGGAACTTCCTGAATTTTTTCCTATTATCTAGTGTACTCTATCCTACGTTTTAAGCCACCTTTGTCTTTATAAAATCAGTCTTTTTATTATTAAAACACTCTTGGTTTACTTCTGGTTTTATAAAAAAATATTATTCCGCTTTTCTTTTTAAGATATATTTGATGTTTTCTTAAGCCGCACTAAAATGTTTTGACTCAAAGATTCCTAAAAACAATTTTTACATGTTATCACTTCAGTTTGTTATCTATTATCATTATTTATGTTTTTATACATTATTAATGTATCTTTATGATTTAATTCCTTTCTTTCATGGATTCTTGTATGTTACGTCCCTTTTTATTATGCTTCATGACGTGATTGTGTGCCCATTTCTTTCCATGGGTACTCTTATGTTTATGTATGATTGATTGTGTAAGATTCATTATGTGGACAGCATATACATGAATATGCTTAGATGGGTGTGCCCAGATAGCGCTCCAATTCATTGGGTAAATTTAATGTCTCATGAGAAGATTATTGGCAAACGGTTTGGCCGGTTAGCCTTGGCTTGCGCTACTATGGGAAACGAGATTGGTTGTTAGCCTTGACTCATACTAAAGTCATGTTTAAAGTTACTGCCACCTATCTATGAAAATATGATTATATAATCTCATGCTTATATGATCCCATGATTATGTTATTATATGTTTTTATGATCCCATGTTTATATGTTATGATTCAATATGTTCCATACTTCCAATATCATTATGTCAATCCACCTAACTCATGTGCTTAAAGTTTATTCTTATGTTCTTTCCATTGCTAGGATTTTTAGCTCATCCCTTTGTTCATGTGTTCCCTAGGGTACCCTATGTAGATTTAAGGGCTCAAAGGAAGTCAGGAGCTCATTATGAAGATTAAATAAAGATGTTTTTTTAGCCCCATGATTTGTGATATATGTACCTAGTCTTCCAAAACACTAGACTTAACGATCCTTGGCTTGTACTCTAATGATGAATTATGTTTAAAATCATGAAATTTTATTTTTAAAAGGCTAGGGTCGCTATAGCTGGTATCAGAGCATGGTCTAGTTATTTTTGGAGATTAGGAATAGAGCACCTTGGTGAGAACCTTAATGATGAGACTAAGTATTAGAAAACATTCCCAAATTTTGGTGAGTATTGAGAAAGTGGTTTATCAAGAAAATACATCCATGTCTGGATACGAGCAGGTAGAGGCGGCTCTGGCACAGATGTTTCCTAGGGGTAAAACCCGAAAACACCGCTTTGAGCTAGACTCGAACGTGAACTGGTGCACGACAATGATCCTTGATGAACTCTTGGTTACGACACTCATGGGGGATATGCTTTGGTAGATTCACGAGCTTAGTAAAAGCCATTATTAAGGGGAAAAGGCCATAAGAATATAATTTCAGAAATATATTGAGGATAACATAGATATAAACCTAAGGAATCACAAGTTAGGATGTACGTATTCTTTATAATTTTATCCTTTAATGTTAAAATTTTCCTTTCTATGCTCAACAGCTAAGTATTCAATTCCTCTAATAATACTTTCTTTTTGTTAGTTAATGGAGGGAAATAGAATAACACATTCCAACAACCAATTTGATAGGCAATGTGATGATTTCCCTAAGGACATGCCTGATGTGACAGAAGCAGGTGCTCAAAACATTATGGCAGTACTTGCTCAGTTGGCATGAGTTATGAATAATAACTTGAATCAGGTGGAACATACCCCTCCTCCAAGAAAAGAGTAATTTGATGTAGAATCCTTCATGCGGAAAGGCCTCCCTTGTTTAGTGGGTCTTCTGATCCCCTCCTCGCAGAACAATGGATTAACTCCATTGAAAGGATTTTCTCTATCCTCCAGTGCTCAGAAGAAGAGAAAGATGTGCTGTTGGTCTATCATTTTGATGGGGAAGCTGATCAGTGGTGGACACTGATAAAAAATACTCCCACGAAGAAATTTATTCCATAGATTGGGAGGAATTCTAGAGGATGTTTTTCAACCAATATTTTCCCCGAACCCTCCGTCTCAAGATGGAAAGAGAGTTCCTTGGACTCAAGCAGAAGGAAGAAGAGCCCATCGATGCATAAGAAGAAAACTTTACAAGGCTTTCAAGGTACGCGTCTGGCTTTGTCATGAACACTGAAAGCAAAGTGGATCACTTCTTTAGTGGACTAAAGTCGAGTCTACGAAAATCATTAGTGATTCGAGACTTCGAAAGTTATGAGTAATTTTCCCGTTGTTCCCTCAAGGTAGAAATGGATATTGGAGACTCTCAGTGGTCTCAAGGGCCCAGTTATAAGAGGCAGAAAATGTAAAACATCATGGGTGTTCCATCAAACAAATCCGTTGATGCAAAGAATCCCAACTTTCCCCTTTGAAAAAATTGTGGGAAGAAGCATCCTGGTAACTATTTGAAGGGAACCAAGTGTAACACCCGAGACTTTTATGTTATATAAATCATAAAAGGAATCGTTTTCTACACACAACACTTGCTTGGAATGCTTTACAAGAAATTGCAACCTTCCTCGATAGCTTGCGTCGTAAGCAATACCGAGTTTCACTAAACAATGATATGCTAATAAAATATTATTAAAACTAGTCGTTATGAATAGTAATAACCACTTTTTGAAATTTTATAAATTTTATTTTTCAAAATGGACTTCATTTTTGGATTTGGAATATCGAAATTATCCTAGGGTGAAATTTTGGCATTTTTCTGAAAACTTTCAATTTTTGATGAATAGTGAAACCACTAAGTGGTAGTTAAAAAACTGAATTTTTCATAAAACATAATTTTACCGCTTCTGTGAGTGGAATTTCGAAAATCTGAGAAACACGGTTGATGTCAGTAAGTAAAATGTGGTTCAATGAGATGAAAATAATTTTTTGGTAAATAGTAACTTTTTACTTTTATTTACCACGGTTAAAAGTAAATAGCGTAATTAAGGGTACAAATGATATTATTATTACCCTAACACATGTCCTAATTCTATTGGAAAAGTGTAATTCGACCAAAAACAACCTTAGGAATAACATATGATCATTTAGGCCCACTTGGATTAGATTAGGACATTTATTATTAATTTATTTAAAGAAGGGTTAAAATAGTTAAAATCAAAGATTAATAAGTAAATAATTTTTAATATGGGGTTATACATAAGATAAATTAGACTATAAATATTCATTAGAAATATAAAAATATTTCCTACATAATGGTATTTTATTTTTAATTTTTAGATATTAAATAATTTAATTTATTTATGGCACAAAGATGATGCAGTAATTATCTTATTAATGAAATATTGACATAATTGATGTTATAAACACCAAAATAATTATAATTTGAGACTTTTTATGAATTCCACTAATTTTATTAATTAATATGACATGTTAGTATTTATTTAATTAAAGTTTTTCGAACTAATCATTCTGTTATGATTTTCAAAAAAATTAATTACTAAATAGTGTCAAAATTGATATAAAATAGTTTTTAAAACAAATATTATATTATTAATTGTTATTTTATTCCTAAAAATATAAGGTTCGACCAAATGACTTAGATAAGATTATATATATTAATAATAAACAACTTGGGGTTCGTTTGTCTTCTTATAGCAAGTTTATTAACCTTATAGTATAAGAACACAAGAAGACACGGTAAAAGTAAAATTATTTAACTTAATGTTAAATCTAAATGATAAGGTTAAAATAGGAACCTAAACTTGTCTAAATTATATTGGATGAGAGGATTTAGACCTATCCCCACCTTAACTTCTAAATAAATCAATTTTGAGATATTTAAAACCGAACTTGACTATATAATAAAATAATATTTTTAGTTGTTCCAAAGGAGCCCCTCTCCTCCCTTATAAAAGGGCACCTCCTCCCCCTCTTACTCACACCACTTTTAGCCTTCAATCTCGGCCAACACCTGCCAATTTATCCTCTAAACTACTCTAGAAACATCCTAGAGGTTCTGGTATTCTTCAAAGACCTATTTTAATGCCCTAAAAGGAGGTCTCAAAGAAGCACTTCAAAGAAGAGATAATGTCCGTTACCGATTCTTTCATCTTTATTTCTTCTTCCACTTCTTCTTATTTAGTTGTTTCATTATGAAGTAATAACATCAGTATCACTCATATACTGATATTTTATTATAATTATAAACAATCCTATTTCACCATCTATCCATCCTACGGAAAAAGAAATCACCGCGTGTGCGTACGTACGAAATACCGTCTCCACGTCGTGGTGTAATCTATTTTCCACCACCACATTACTTGGATGGGTATAATGGTGTAAATAATGACTATATATGACTATTATAAAGTGATACTGATTCTTAAATAGTATACATACACTCCAATACAATTCCACGATCATAGGAATGATATCATCACTCGTGCGTACGTACGGAATACCGTCTCCACGATGTGATGCAACTAGTTCTACATGATATTCATTTCATAATGATTATATAAATGAATTGAATGAATTAATATGATATATATTACACTAATACCATTCTGGAAATGAGGTATCTATAACCTAAAGAGAATAATAAGAATTTATTCGACAAAACATGCATAAGAACAAAAAGTTATAAACACCCGAATAACAAGTAGCAATGAAATATTACTACTAAGAAGCTAAAGATATGGCCATATATGATATCATAAAAATAAGTATGATTCTGTAATAAGTAAATAAAATTATTTAAATCATTATACAGGAGGTTTGGACGTGTACAAAGTATATCAGACCTAAGGTAAGGGAAATATCACAACCTCATTTTTATCCGAGATTGTTTATACTTTGGTATTTACTGGGGTGTATTTTATCATCCACATCCATGTTTCCTCAATATGTAATATTATTTCCATCCACCTATAATTGTTTAAATCCAATTTTACCCTTCGGTGTGATTTTAGTAAAAGATATGAAAGGAATATTTTTTCGTTTTTCGTACGAGGTACTTTTTGACTTTTCCGACAAAAGTACGAGAAGAATGTTTGTTTAACTTATAAGGAATGAATGGATTTTTAAAAAATTATTTACAAGTAGCTTCCTTTACAAGTTTTCAAGTTTATTTTTAATCAACTTCTTTTAGTTTAAAATTGTATGACATGTTAATAAAGGAAAAATGTTTTTGAAGTAGAAAGGATATTTTCCTCAAGAATGGAGTTCAAGTGTTTTATCAAAATTATTTTCCATCTAAGATAATAAAGGGTTCTGTTTTTTTCCCTATTATTACATTGATTTGATTATGTTGTGATGGAATTATTTTTATTAATTCCTTTATATTATATGAATTGGTTTATGATGTCGCAATGTTTAAGATTCCCATTTTTATTACATGGGTTATGCTATGATGTATGGTTTATGATTTTGTGGAACACATAAGAATGGTATCATTATGAGATGGGTGGGACCTATATCTCCCTCCAATGCATTGGGTAAATATCTTATATCTTATGAGATAGACATGGCTGGAACAGTAGGTTATACTGGTTCAGTGAAACAGGACTGAAACAAGGAGTGAACTCGATTCAGAAATGGACTTTGTCCACTACGATAGTCTTCGAAATGAGTATTGACCAATAAGAAATGATTTTATATGATTATGTGTAAATGACACAAAGTTTCATGTTTTAAGTTATGATTATTGGGATTACATTTCACTACTATGATTTATCCCATGTTATGAAATTATAATCTCTTTTGCAGGTTAAGATTTCCAAAAGTTATGTACTTATGTATATGATGTGATTGATATTTATTTCGTTTACCCTTACTGAGAATTTGAGCTCACCCTTTTGTATGTTTTATTTCCCCAGGTAAGGAAGAAGGTTATTAAGTAGAATATTCCAAAAAGGGACTCTAGATATGATGAAATTAATGGGAGGCAAAGTAGATGATTTATGAACCAGTTGTTTATGTTTCCCAGTTTCTAAAGACACTATACCTATATGGTCCTTTCTTGGTTTTGTTATATGTTGTAATAAGTGTGCTTCAATTCTGAAGTAATAACAATGTATGTAAATTATGGGTTTTTATACCAAGAATTGCTTAAAATGCAGAAATTTTGGTCATCTGGCCAAGAACTGCCAAAGGGGGATGAAAAATCCCGCTAATGTTGAAGAAGAAAGGAAGTTTCATATCAACAATAAGCCTGAAGTGCAGTGTTATAACTGCAAGGAGCTTTGGAATTATGTGAAAAATTGCACTAAGCTGAGGGTTGTTGGAGGCAATCAGCAAAAACCTCCAAGGCAACAAGGAAGGTATTATGCTATCACTACTGCTGAGGTGGAGCCATAAAACGATGTGGAGATAGGTACACTTGTTATTCATTCAAGAATAGAGAACTTACTATTTGATTCCGGTTCTACGCATTCTTTCATATCTTGAATATTTAGTTTAACTATTCAAACACCACCTCAAAATTTAGAGGAAAATTTATCAGTGAGAATAGCGAATGGGGAAATTATTGCATCCGTGGTTTATAACTCGTCCCTGGTTAATGTTTGTGGACTGAACCTCCCAGAAAATCTTGTCATACTTCCTTTAGTGTAATTTGACGCTATCTTGGGCATGGATTGGCTATCTTTGTACATGGCCAACATCAAATGCTAGGAAAAGGGAGATTACGCTCCACATCCCTAAGCATCCTCTGATTCGTTACAAGTGCAAAGAGGAAGATGAATCTCCTTTTGAACCATCGTCTCAAGTGTGGATATTTCTTTCTTATAAGAATGCATATCTAGCTCAAAGGATTGAGATGAAGGAGAGAATAACGCTTCAATACATGCCCATCATGAGGGATTACACTGATGTATTCCCTGAAGAGTGTCTTAGTCTTCCTTCTAACTGAGAGGTTGAGTTCTCAGATGAACTTATCCCTGGATATCTGCTAATCTCAAAGACACAATACAGAATAGTCACCATAGAGCTAGAAGAGCTGAAGAAGCAGTTACATGAGAATATGGAAAAGGGTTATATACACCCCAGTGCTTCACCGTGGGGTGCTCCAGTACTCTTCGTCAAGAAGAAGGATGGATCAATGCCCCTCTACATTGATTATCATGAGCTCAATAAAATTACAATAAAGAACAAGTTTCTCCTTCCACAGATAGATAACTTGTTCGATCAGCTTCGTGGGAACAATTATTTCTTTATGGTGGACCTTCGGTCAGGATATCACCAACTAAAGGTGAGGAAGGAAGATATTACCAAGACTGCCTTTCGAACAAGGTATGGACACTATTAGTTCATAGTGATTCCCTTCAGACTCACTAATGCTCTAGCAATTTTCATGGATTTATTGAATAGAGTCTTTAGATATTACCTTGAAAAATTTTTGGTAGTCTTTATTGATGATATTCTGATATACTCCAAGAGAAAGGAGGAACATGAGGAGCATTTGGAAAATGTGTTAAAGACATTTAAAAGGGAGAAGTTGTATGAAAATTACGATAAATGTTAGTTTTGGATGGAGGAAGTATCATTCTTAGGGCATGTTATCACCAGCAAAGGGATATCTCTGGACCCTTCCAAGACAAAGGTAATTGAAGAGTGGCCCAGACCAACCTCTGGAATGGAGATCCACAACTTCTTGGGTATATCTGGGTATTATCGATGATTCGTGAAGAAAATTTCACGATTGTAAAACCCAATGACCAAGCTGACACGGAAGGGAGTAAAGTTTGTCTGGAAACAGGAGTGTGAAGACTGTTTCAAGGAGTTGAAAAAGAGGCTTATCACTGCGCCAGTACTCACACTCCCTACCAATGGGAAACTATTTGTGGTGTATAGTGATGCTTCAAAGAATGGATTAGGATGTGTTCTGATGCAAAATGATAAAGTGATAGAATATGCCTCAATGTATCTGAAAATCCATGAGAAAAACTATCCAACGCATGATCTGGAGTTAGCGGCTGTGATATTTTCCTTGAAAATCTGGCAGCATTATCTCTATAGGAAAAAAATTTGAGATATATACGGACCATAAGAGTCTCAAATATAAATTCAAACATTAAGAGATTAATATGTTCCAACGAAGATGGATATAGCTCATCACAGATTATGACTTCTCAATCCACTACCATCCCGGTAAGGCAACAAGGTGGCAGATGCTCTAAGTAGAAAGGATCATGCATCTTTATCAATGATGAGAATTGAAAAGCATCTGATCTTCTTAGATTTTCAAAGGATGGACATGGGAATAATTAAGGGATGAACATCATCAATCCTTTCTCAAATGATTGCTCAACCATCCCTCATGGAGAAAATAAAGGTTGCGCAAAGAAAGGCTGTGGAAATTCAGAAAAGGGTGGAAGCTATTAAAAATGGGAAATCCTCCGATTTCAAAATTGATGAGGAAGGAGTTGTAGGATTTGGGACAAGATTATGTGTACCATCTGATCCAGATATAAAGAATGATCTATTGAATGATGCACATATCTCGACCTTCTCTATCTATCCTGGGAGTACCAAAATGTACCGTGATCTCCGAGAACACTTTTTGTGGGATAACATGGAGAAGAAGATTGCGGAATATATATCAAGGTGCTTGGTATGTCAGCAAGTTAAAGCTGAGTGACAAAAGTCCAAAGGTATGATGCAGTCATTGCCTATACCCATGTGGAAATGGGAAAATGTTACTATGTAATTTTTCATTGGTCTTATGAAGACGTTGAAGGGAAATAATGAGATATGGGTTGTGGTCGACCGACTCACCAAGACATCCCATTTCATCACTATTCGGGAAGATATTTCGCTTGAACAAAATGAAAAGTTATATGTGAAGAAAGTGGTGAGACTTCACGGTGTTCCACTCTCAATTGTCTCTGATCATGATCCAAGGTTCACATCTAAATTCTGGAGGAGGCTTCAACATTCTTTGAGTACTGAATTAAATTTCAGCACGACCTATCACCCCTAAACTGATGGCCAGTCTGAAAGAACTATTCAGACGCTTAAAGATATGCTTAGATCCTACTCTCTAGATTTTAAATGTGGATGGGATCAGAATCTCCCATTGGTTGAGTTCTCATAAAATTATAGCTTCCATTCGAGTATTCAAATGGCTCCATATGAAGCTTTGTATGGAAAGTGATGTAGAACTCCAACCTGTTGGGATGAAGTTGGAGAAAGAAAGCTACGTGGACCCGATCTTGTTCAAGAGATGACAGAGAAGGTTCAAGTCATCTAGAAACACATCAAAGCTGCTCAAAGTTGGCCAAAGATCTATTCTAACAACCGTCGAGGGGACTTGGAGTTCGACATTGGAGATAAAGTCTTCCTTAGAATATCTCCATTGAAGAGAGCCGTGTGATTCGGGAAGAAAGGGAAGCTAAGCCCAAGGTATATTGGCCCCTTTGAGATCCTTGAACGCATAGGAGTTGTGGCCTATCGCCTTGCACTTCCACTGAATATGGATCGATTTCATGATTTTTTTCATTTATCACTCTTGAGGAAGTACATACCTAATCCCTCACTTGTACTATACTCAGAGGTGGTGCAGCAAGAAGATGATCTCTCCGATGAGGAGCATCCATTAAATATTCTGGATTGGAGAGATAAGGTTCTACGCAACAAGACAACCCATATTTTCAAAGTGTTGTGGAGGAACCATTAGTTTGAGGAAGTAACATGGGAATTAGAGGAAGCAATAAAGGAAAATTAATTGCACCTGTTTTTGGCTTAATATGTAAAATGAAATATCGAGGGTGAAATTTCATAAGGGGGGAAGAATGTAACGACCCAAAGTTTTTAAATAAAAACTCCCTTCTTATATTTATGTCATAAAATCTCATGAAAGCACAACATAATGAACTACTAAGTTATAAGTGACCCTTAAACATAATTTTGTCACTTATGTGTTTGGAATTTCGAAAATCCGGCATACACGGTTGTGTTCAATATGTTTTTTGGAGTCTAATAAAGCATAAATAATTTTTGTGAATAGTAACCAACCCTAATGAATAGTAACACACCCTTATGAGTAGTGATATACCCTAATGAATAGTAACCTCACCTATGGTGTTATAAAAATAATAATCAAGTTGAAAGTACGATATACCTATATTTTAGAATGAATTAATGAATGTTTTAAAACTGGTTTTGAAAATAAATTATTATTTTAATTAAATATTAAAATAATAATATTTAGAAAATTATTTTTGAAAAATGGACTTCATTTTTGGATTATACAGGTCGAAAAATGGTTAGGGTGAATTTTTGGGATTTTTCTGAAATACTTGAAATTTTGATGAATAGTGAAATACGATAATTCACAAAATAAGAAAAATACATTAATTCTAAAGTCGTGATGATGTTCTACTGATGTAAGACCAATTGTTTTGGATTCACATGCTAAATTTACAAATTTTGGTGAAGTAATCATCACTATTCCTTGTCTTGAAGGAAATTAATAAACTATTGAATAAACAATTGGGAAAACCCTCTCCTCCCTCACTATAAATACCCCCTCTCCTTAACTATTTTCCGCACACCTCTCAAGCCTTTTTCCTAGACAAAATTCTTCTCAAAAACCCTCCCAAGCTCCTTTCCCACGTACAAGGATTTCTAGTCTTTCCAAAAGACCAAAATCAAAGCCCCTAAGAGGAGTCTCAAAGACAGGAGATCAAATGGTAAGAACCCTCTTTCGTTTTCAAGTGTTTTGTTTTCATTTTATTTCTTTTCTTATAACCTCTTCCACTTACCTTATCCAAAATGCATGAGAGCTCCATAATATCATATATTCTATATTTTAATCATGTTTATGGAAAATTTCAAGCGTCATAGTTCTCCTCTTCTCCCGCATGTTCTAGAATTAAAACATCATCCGTGATGTGTCAAATTACCGACATCTTGGATAATGTGTTTTCAAAATCTTTTATCATTTTGTTTATGGTAATGAAACAATTTATGTTATGGTTGAACCAGATTATTATATATGTTATATGTCCTATTTAAGGTTCTGTAATCCTCATACACTCACGATATAAAACAATAATACAAAACAACTTAATTATGGGAAAAACCGTTAAAATTAATTCAAGTGTTGATCATTAATGTTTAATGTAAAGGTTCTCTTTCACTCTAATTAACCAAATTAATTTTTCAACCATGTAACCTATGGGATTTCCAATAATGTTATATAGCATCAATTCTAGACAACCACTTTCATCTTACAATTTATTTGAACCTAAATACAATTGAACCGATCATTAAAACAAATGAAACAAACGGACCCGAACAATGAAATTGAACCTTGTAATCAATCAAAATGGGTATAAATGAACTTAAAAAGGTTATACCGAATCTTTTAAATTTATATTAGGTTCTATAACTATTGATTAATAAACCTAATTTTACTATTCAGGTCATTAATATCAAGTGGAGAACACCAACAGACCTAAGGTAAGGGATCCTCTCAATTTCACCCTTATTAAAGATTGTTCACTATGTTAGGACATGTTGTGTGTAATTATTAATTATGGGGTATGATTTCACACCTCCCCCATTATTCCATATTTATTTCTAAGTGATGATAATTCACTTTCCTCTCTCATTAATCCCCCTCAAGTACTCCCGATACCATGCCGATAATCCGTAAAGAATTCTACCCGAACCTCTTTTATTCCTTTGGGTTGTCTTATCTACCTTTATACCAAAATGATGTTATCTTATCTTTTCTTGTGAATAATCTGAATGTTGTTTACATATTCCAAGTTTATTTATCAAGACTCTTTCATCACTCTCTTTCTGGGATATGCATGCTTTTAAGTGATTCTCTCCTCATTACTTCCTGATAAGTGAACCCGTTTATAGGGAACTTCTTGAATTCTTTCCTATTATCAAGTGTACTCTATCCTCTGTTTATGTCACCTTTGTCTTTAAAAAATAAGTCTTTTTATTATAAAAACCCACCTGGTTTACTTCTGGTTTTATAAAAAAAATATTATGCCGCTTTTTGTTTTAAGAGATATTCGATGTTTTCTTAAAACGCACTAAAATGTTTTGACTCAAAGATTCCAAAAAACTATTTTTACTTGTTATCACTTTAGTTTGTTATCTCTTGTCATGATTTATTCCTTTATACATTATTAATGTCTATTTATGATTTAATTACTTTCTTTCTTGGACACTTGTATGTTACGTCCCTTTTTATTATGCTTCATGAGGTGATTGTGTGTCTATTTGTTTCCTTGGGTACTCTTATGTTTATGTATGATTGATTATGTGAGATTATTCATGTGGAAAGCATATACATGAATAAGCTTAGATGGTTTCACCCTGATAGCTCTACAATGCATTGGGTGAATTTAATGTCTCATGAGAAGATTATGGGCAAACAGTCCGGGCGGTTAGCCTTGGCTTGTGCTACTATGGGAAATGAGATTGGCAGTTAGACTTCACTCATACTAAAGTCATGTTTAAAGTTTCTGCCACCTCTCTATGAAACTATGCTTATATAATATCATGCTTATATGATCCCATGATTATTTTATTCCATGTTTTTATGATCCCATGTTTATATGTTATGATTCCATATGTTCCATGCTTCCAATATCATTATGTCAAACCTCCTAACTCATGTTCTTAAAGTTTATTCTTATTTTTATTCCCTTACTGGGCTTTTTAGCTCATCCCTTTTTTCATGTGTTCCCTAGGGTACCCTATGAAAATTTAAGGGCTCAAAGGAAGTTAGGAGCTCATTATGAAAATTAAATAAAGAATTGTTTTTTAGCCCCATGTTTTGTGATATATGTACCTAGTCTTCCAAGACACTAGACTTAACGATCCTTGGCTTGTACTCTGATGATGAATTATGTTTAAAATCAAGAAATGTTATGTGTAAAAGGCTAGGGTCTCTATACTACCCAATAGATCCTTTAGTACTTGTTTATTGTTGTGACCTATAGAACTTCTATAGATGTCTCATCTTTCCGCAAGATCGACAATATACTAGTGGTCATCAAAATTGTCGATGATAGTGTCCCTTCCTACCACACAGATGATAGATCACCCCAATATGGTCATATCCAACCAAACCTTCTATATGCATACTCTTCTTCCCACTTCCTTGGACAAATTTGTCATGACAGTGATTCCTAATCTCAGTAGTTTTGCCTCCACATCATCTAATAACAACTGCATATTTAACACTAGAAGCCTCCCTAAGGTTCCCTTTAACTATGATAGCTTGATCCACCACTTCGGTAAACTTCTTTAGCCTAAAGTTATTCACCTAGGATGTAATCTCACACTTAATCTCATCCTGAAAATGTGTCTCCATAGCTGCTTCATCTCCTGCTGACATTGGAGAAAAGCATTGTTGAACTATATAGCTTCAAGAATAGTCCATCACCGACATTCTCACCTAGTTCAGATGCATGAACTCATTATATTTCTCTTTTCTCAACATCTTTGTATAATATTATTCCAAGAACCTCTTCAAGAATTTAATCTATAACATACCTTCAGTCTGTCCAGTTCACACCTGAATGACCCACCAACACTTCACTAATCACCGTAGAATATATGCATCCAACTTGTCTCTCCTCTAATTCAGAGTCTCCAAATGGTCAAGTATTTTTTCTATGGAATCAGCCTATAATTTATCTCCCTTAGGTCCACCTTCTCTAGTAAAAATCAGAGGGTTTTGTAGTGAAAAACTCCCTTGTCAACTTATATGTACTCTTCACAACTTTCCTTGGGTCTCTTTCAATGAATTTCTTGAAGCGATCAAAGTTCTCTCTAAATTGGTTACCTTCATCATTAGCAGGCACGATCGGTACCTAAAGTTCCTTAACTAGAAATTCATTCCAAGTCATGCCCCTCTGTCATCTCCACATCAAGCGTCATGGAGGAATACTCTTTATAATTCCAAACACACATCTCAGGTCTCATAACACAACCTTATAACATTTACATAAGAGTAAATAATCACAATAATCCTTTTCTCCCACCTCACCACACAGTAAAAAACGAGGCGCTATCACTACCATTAACCATAATATACCTAGGTTTTGGTTAACAAGGGTAAACCGACTATCATAACCATGTTTCTCAGTTAGACACCAAATTATTATCATTTTTTGTCATTTTACAGTCTTTCTCAATTCATGTTGGGCACCATTTTTTCATTATAATCTCACAATAAGGAAAACAGTTCAAGTTCAACAACTTACCATAACTTTTTTCCCCGTGTGTTCTTAAAATGATGCATGTCACAATAACACTGAGTGCCTAGAATGATGAAAGAAAACTCAACCCTCGTTCCATTATACTCCATGAATCAATACTAAAAAATTCTGAAAAATAATAATCACATCACACCACAAATGTGTCTCCCATGGTGAAATAATATTCTTCTTTAATAGAAAATTGCAATAATGATAATCCCACCCTGAGTACTCAGGTTTTCGTCCATACATGGGTTTGAAACTATCATGCACGATCTCATTACCAAGCCCTGACTCTTCCTAGTCTTCTATATACCTTTCCCAAAACATTAAGGTAGAATAATAATAAAGATAACGGGACCTCTAATATCACTTTGTAACATCTCAACTTGGGTTCCATGTGGTGGTGCCCTGAGGCGGTTCACCACATAACCTCAGATGCACCTCCCCATACACCAAAGGCTGCTAACTAGTAGCTAGACTCTGGTAAGTCAGTCATGGGGAGACTATACCCTCATTTTAAGAGTAAAACACCAGCGGAAATAAATAAACAAATGTATAATCATATATAACCAAAAAAATACTCATATCACAAGATAACGAAATAGGAAATACAATACTAAACTGAAGAGGAAAACATTTTATGCCAATATAAGTAACAAGTATCTACAATTCAACTAAAAATAAATACACTATGATTCCCCAAGAAAGTCCCGAACCAGGTATGGATCCCTCCTCTAATCTCCACCCACAATCATCCACCTATTCCAGGGACTTTACCTTTATCCAATCCTGCAAAAATATAATCTATTCAGGTACTGATCAGGCTGCCCGAATAGGGTGAGAGTACAACTCAGTAAGCCACCACTAATAGTGTCTAAAACTAGTCCAGTCCAAAATATAGTGTATGAAGTTCTATAAGAAATAAGTACAATTCATAAATAATTATTTATTACATTATCATTTATTCTTATCTAACTACATTGACTACAGGGTTCCCAAGGAGACTCGTACCCCAATACTAGATTTGTCTCATTATAGAGCCTAATGTGTTCCCTATGTAATATCATATCTTAATACCAACTTCTTGTTGAAGCCCTAAGTATTCAAAGGTGCTATGATATCTCAATACCAAATTTAACTCACTCTGGAGATCGAATATTCTCATTTGAGGCCATAACTCAGAGTTCCATTATTTATGATCTTTTATTTCACATTTAAAATCCACAATTCCAAAGTTACCAATATCACAAATGTAATAAAGATGCCCATGTTACCATGATTACTACTCAATATAATGAACTTGTTCCCATTCTATTTACTCATAAGTATAATGACTATATTATCATGTATACTTCTCAATTTAGAATGACCATGTTCCCATTATCTTTACTCATAAGTATGAAGACAATGTTACCATTTGTACTTCTCAATTCAAAATGACTATGTACCCATTCATTCAAACATAATTAATTCATAATTAATTATCCACATAAATCCCATTACTAATTCATCAATTACTTAAACACATTCATTCCATTAGTTTCATAAAAAATTCACTAATTACTTAAAACCATTAATTAATTTATCCTTTAATTAATCAATATCACAATTCAAATCCCATAATTGATTTTCCAGAATTAATTAACTTATTCTAATATCAACTTTCAAAAATTAATACCAGAATAAATTATCTATATCATACTATCAATGGAATATAATTAATCCACAATTAATTATTTCAATTTTAGCCATTTTAATATATCATAATTAATCCCATGATTAATTATCTAGATTACAACTCCTACCTATTATAACAAATTTCCCCAAAATTAATTATCTTATGTGGAATCCATTAAATCTCATAATTAATTTCCTAAATAATAAACAATTTTAATAAAGCCTTGATAAATCAATTGTCCAATCTAATAAACCCAATTCATGAAAATCAATTTCTAAATGGTTCTAGAAATTCAACAATTTTTCATATATATATATCAAACCCATGACTATGGGAATTATATTTAGACAACCTAAATTGGTTCATTAATAGTTATTTTCCCAACGAAAATCGCTAAAATCATAGTAACACAACGACATCGATAAAAGTTCTGGGTCTAAATCCTTAAACCAAAAAAAAAGATAAAATACATAAAGATCTTATAAATCTAGATCTATATCCACAATACTATATCTATATATTGTCACAAAGGTTTATATCTAAGTAAACATAGGATATATTCCATGAAAATATCAAGTAAAGATAGAAGAAATAATTATAGAAGCATCGGGTTGAAATCAACTTACCGGTAGAAGATAAGATCTTCAATTTAGGATTTAGATATCAAAGAACGTTGTTTGTAAGGCCTTGGAATCCCTCCAGGTCAATAGGAGAACCTTAATTTACCTTAGAAAAGTAAAATCCCAAGTTAGCTACACATATGAGATTAAATAGGTCAATAAAATTTGAAAACGAGTGATATCCACAATTTTAGGATCTCATTGTCGGTCTGCACATGGTTTAGTCACACAATTAGGCAAATCGTTCACTAATCGTGCATTATCCACAGTTTAAAGGGGGAAAATCACATGGCTACCTCACACGGCCTATCAAGCCATTCTTTAACTGTGCTGAATCCACTTCCTCAAAAGGCCAGAGAACTCACGGTTTCTTCTATGATGCAACAACGTTTGTATAAACCATGCACCAACAGTGCACAGCCTCATCCTCAAGAAAATTCTTAGACTCCAACCAAATGCACCCCAAGTCACAACTCCAATCAAAGTTACTTGAGAAAAAAAAACTTGAAATCAAAACCAAGATAACTTGAGAAAAAATCAAGATCTTATAGAATCAATACACTAATATAATCATCCATCTAAGTTTGTGTATCAATTGTGTTGTAAATCATTTTTCAAATTTATATTCATTCCATTAACAAAAAAAATAAACATTCTTCTAATATAATTTTAATTAAAAATTATCAATTTGAGAAAAAAATTATGTAAAAACAACCACAGAAAATAATAAATGATTTTTTTATATAATTTTATTTTTTACAAGGGGATAAGTCATTCCTTTAGTGTGTATTAAAACAATGATTATGTTCACACCTTTGGTAAAAATTACCACATTAAAAACCAAATAATAATATTCATTTTAAACATTTTTATAGAATATATAACATGGTTAAAAATTAAATTATTAGTTCTTCATAGAATATTTAAAATATTATTAAATTTTTTTTAAAGAAAATGTTTTTAAAGATGAAAAAGAGTGTAAGAAAAATTTCAAAACAATATTTTTTTAAAAAGGTATCCCACATGAAATAGAATTGAAAACACCTGATACAGAATTTGAATAAATAAAAATAAAAATTTCAACCCTATAGATAAATATATTCTAAGATAATATATGGTTTTTAGGAAATTAGGATCATATAATTTACCCAAAGTAAATCTGTAGATAAATTATCCTAAAATAAAATCGTATTTTAAGATAAATCTCTTACCTCAAGTTCAATTTTACTCATAAGTGATTTTAAACCAATTTATAATAAATATAGATATATTATACTTCTACAAAATAACCATTTAAATAATTATAATATCATATATAATCCACTCATAACATTTCATCACCTGTTTTTCAATATTTCCTTATTATATTCCTCGTTTCTAAATATTAATTATTTCATTTTTCATATATGTTTCGATTCGGTAGTTTTGATCCATGGATCTAGATCATAATTAAATCATATCAATAATTATAATAATTGTATAAATATAATATATATTAAATATATACATATTTATAATTATCCATGAATGTTGGACCTGAATAATGAATCACATCGCTTCATTGAGGTGGTAGTCCTCATGTACGCACAAACGATGTTGTCATTTTATAATGGGTGGAAGGGTGATAAGATAAAAGATATATTATATTTAAAAAATAATAATTATTTTATTAATATCATATATTAACATTATATTCATCATAATAACCATCCATGAGTGGTGGTGATTAAAACATTGTACTTCGCTTAGCGAGGAAGTAATCTGCACAAACACATGAACGATGTTTTTGCTTCCCAATTGATATAGGAGGAGATAAATTAATGTTTTTTTCATAAACATAGTAAAATATAATTATATTATAGATAAATATGTAATTATATAATCATTTATATATATTAATTTACATAATTAAAATAAGAAATAAAATGAAAACACTCGAATGAGAGTTATACCTCTTCTTTGGACAACCACTTTTAGACTACCACCTAGGCCTTATAAGGATGGTATTTTCATAAAAAAAAGACCCATAAATCAAGGTGTTTTTTATTTAAATATTTTTATATTCATCTTATTATATAATAGTCTCTTTAATTGTTGATAAGAGAGGGGATGTGGTATCATTTTATATGTGTGGAAGAGGACACGCTTGGAATTATTATAAAGATTAAATTATATTAATGCCTTACTCATGGAAAATAGATCCAAAATTACTCATATTTAAATATAAGATGATATAAGATTGAAATATGTCCATAAAATTAAATTTTGAAAAGTTTTTTGGTCATTTTATCACTTACCTTTTTATTTTTAACCCTTGTAACCCATTTCAACTCTTATCATGATAATTTAATTTATTTTACAAAATTTACAATTAATAATGACCAAAAACTAATTTAACCATATTAAGAAACATTGATTATTCTAATTCAAAATATTGGATCTATTTTAAATTATACAACTCCTATAATTAGAAAAATCACTTCTAACATAATTATCAAAATGAAACAAAAAACCATTTTTTTTAAAATATTTTTTTTAATTATAAAATTTATTTTATAGATAAATAAAGAATAATTTTGACCATAATGTAATTAATTGAATTATGTTAAATTAAAAATTAATTTTTTTTATTTCATAAAAAACCAAAACCAAACTTTACCTTATAAATACTTTATTAAAAGAAAAATAACTAAAAGTAGTTTATATTTGAACAAAAAACTTACATAGAAATTTAAAATGTTAATGATATATTTCTATGGTCACCATTATTTTTTTATGTAATATATTAAATATATAAAATAACTTTTTTCTATGAAAAAGTTTTAATAAACCTTTATGTTATTCTCATATCATAATAATTTTGGAAAATTGACTGTTTTGTAATATCTATTTCTTCACTATTCACCTAAAATCTACTATTTCCAAAAAATAAAAAACAAATACTATTACATTAAGATTGATGTGATGAATAAAAAATTAAATTAATTACTTAAAATTATATTTATAAAATATGGTGATTTTTTTAATTAAATTCTTGAATAATGTTATATACATTATGTTTTGGTTTCTTTAGAAATAAAAGCTTACTTACTATAATTGGATATTGGGCAGTACATTATTCCCTCCTTTAAAAATTTTCATCCTAAAAATTTATATAATTTCACCTAATGTAATAATTTGGGTAGTTATTCATTATAACTTCTTTAGGTTCCCACGTTACCTCTTCTATTTTATGATTTCTCCAAATTACCTTCACGAATCGTGTCATTCAATTATGAAAGACTTGTTCTCTAGTATCAAGAAAATTGATATGATTTTCATAGTAAGATAAATTAGGTTCCAATTATATTTATTCATAGGTTAGTAAGTAATTTTTTTTTTAATTTACCTCCTCAATAAAGAGATATAGAACACATCATAAACTTTAGAGAGACAATGTGGAATTTTCAGATGGTAAATTATAGTTCCAACTCTTTACATAATTTTAAAAGTCTAGACATACCTAGGACTTAGTTTACCATCATTTATGAACCATGTAACACTCTCACATGCTGAAAAATTCCATAAAACATTGTATCTCACTTGAAATTACAAATCCTTCCTTCAGTTATCCATAAAAATGTTTTTCTTACCTTTATCTACATTGATATGACCTGAATATTCACACATTAATTGTTGTCTCATTAAATGGTTTTCATCAAAAAATATTAATTTCAATGACACAACTAAGTGTATGACATCATTTCTTGCACAATTATTCATATGATGTCATTTAAATGCTATAATGGAAAATATTATTACTATATAATCCCATTAAAGGTAAATAATGATCCCATATACCTTGAATTTCAAGTGACCATGACTGCAGCATGTCTTATAATGTCTTAATAGTCCTTTCATATTATCCATCTATCTGAAAATGATAAATAGTGCTCAAATATACCTCATTGTAAAGAGCCTTCCGAATACTTCTCTAAAATTTCACTATAATCTATGGGTTACAGTCATATACAATAAAAATAGTTTTTCAATGAAGACTTACAAATTAATTAATATAGATACTCCTACAATTATAATGACGAAGATATTCCCTTATAACAATTATAATGTTCCAACTTAGTATAGAGGTAAACAATAAAACATATTGAATCATTATTTCTCGGGGTCTAAATTCCATAATAATATCTTCCCATTTCCATGAAATAATAGTTTTAGGTGGTATAAATCCTTTAAAATGATGTATCCCATACATTAATAGTTGAAAAACCAATCTTATTGATACATATTTTTCAATTTCTTATTACATATTATCACACCAAAAATTTTCCTTCAAATACCAATACATTTTGGTAGTGCTAAGGTGTATAGTGAAATTTGAGCTAAGGGCTTCATCTAATAATTCTCTCTTTGGATAAAGTATGGATGGAACACATAACATATTGAAAGTTTTAGTTTTTCATTTTCAAAGATTAAATCTTCCAACTTCCCATCATAAAAAATATTTATTTTCTGTTGAGTATTCTTATCATCAAACTATGAAATTATTATTTACCCTAATAAGGATGGATCAGTAACCATTTGGAATAGATGTGTTTTTTCCTTATCATTAAAGATCCCAATATCAAAATTTACTAAATCCATTAATATAGGATCATTATTACTCCTCATTTTAGTCAAAAAACTAAGATATTTCTTAATCAATGAATCATCAACCTTATTTCATGCCCTAAGGTAGTAGTGTATTTATAAATCAAAATACTTGAATAATTATAACCATATCCTTTTCCATATATTTAGATATTTATATGAGAATATGTATTCTAAATTTTTATGATTAAAATTTATGTAACATTTTTCACCACCAAGGTAATACCTATATATCTTCAATAAAAATACTAAAGCTACCAACTCTAGATCATGAGATGTATAATTTTAATCATGAATATTTAACTACCTTGATGAATAGGAAATAACATTATTATTCTATTTAAGGAAACATCCAAGTCACTAGTTTTATGTACCACTATATATCAAAAATCGATCTTGTTGTAATGGTATTATTAACACTAATTCATTGATTTGTATCCTCTTCAATTATTTAAAACCTTTTTTACAATCTTCTAACCATGTGTATATAACCCCTTTACAAGTAAACTTATTTAATGGGTTGCATTATTGACATAAATATTGAATAAACTATTTCTATTAACATACCAATACAAGGAAAATTTGTACCTTAATTATATTTGTTGGAATTGACCATTACATCACTATATTTTTTATTAAAAGATCAACTAATATTCCATCCATAGAGACAATATGGACAAGAAAATAAAATTCCTAAGTCCAAAATTTGCATTTTCAAATTTTTTTCATATAACTCATTTTATCTAAGAGCCCTAATAATGATTCCCAAATTAATCTTATTTTTGTCATAGATTTTAGAATATATCAAGATACCGTCAATAAGTACCAAAACGAAACTATGAATCTAATCCTTGAATAATTTCCTCATTTATTATATAAAAATAGAGAGTTCATTTGTAATTACAAATTTAACTATAGTAAATTCATAATTTCTATACCACATTTGAAATTTCATTTTGAAATATCATCTTTGTTAGCTCAGATATGATGATATAGAGAACAAATATCATTCTCTAAAAAATACTAAGTTCCTAGAATTTGAGTGAACAAGTCATCAAGGTTATGTGGAAGATAATTTTTATTTACAGTAATGGCATTTATTTCCTTATACTTGAGGAAAAAATACATATGCCCATTATTTTTAATAAAAATAGATTCTCCCTATGGTAAAACAATATGGTACATGAATCCCTAATCACATAACTTATACAGTAGTTTCTTTACTTCCACTAATTAAACTATAACCATATTGTAGGTATTCTTAGATATAGGTTTTCCATTATTGATAAGATCAACAGAAAACTCAACTTCATACTCAGGTGGATGTCCATGTAGTTTTTTTATAAACACATCAATGTATTCCTATATAATGGGAATGTCCTATATTCTAAGGATATGTTTCCCATTTATAGGTTAAAGTATCTCTTTTTCTTTAAGATTTTCAATATAGGGAGCTACTGGATGTGGATCCATACAAGATTAATATAATTTAGTCTCCCCTATGAAAACAAGGGATTTTACATATCCATTATAAATCATATTCTTCTTCTCATGGAAATAAATTTTTTTCCTTATAATTAGAAAGTCAATCAATAACAAGGAGTATATAAAAGTTAACCATTGAAATAATAATAATGTTTTCAAATAGGGTATATCTATGTTTCATAATGGAAACTTACTAACACATACTTATTGTAATAATATTTCCACTTAGACTCTTGATTGAAAACTCTATTCTTATATTTCTAAAGAAATGTCTTATTTTCATAGAGAACATGGAAGATATAAAAGAGTATGAATATCCAAAATCAAATAAAATATTAGCTATATTTTAGTTTAATATTAAAGTTCCTACCACCACATCATTTGTAACTTCAGATTTGGATATAGTAATCACATAATACTGGCCTTCCCCCTTTCCCTCAAATATGGGAGGTTTTCTTAATACATTAGACATCAATTTGAATAGTGTATCTTCTCTTTATATTTGAAACACTAGATAATAATGATTATTTTCCTTTCCTTACATTCAATCACCATATAACCCCTTTTTCCAAAATTGAAACAAACTATTGGTTTAATTAAGAATGTTCATAGATTTCTCATTATACAATTATCCCTTGTTATAAATCTCATCCTAACATTATTATTCTTTGAAAAAATCATTTTTCCTCATGCTCATATGACCTCTACTTTTCTTGATTTGCTTTGAAGATATAAATTATATAGATTTATTTATCTATCTTGATGACACATGATACTATATCATAATATAAAGAATGGTTTTGAGAAAACAATCCCCTTTAGAGAATCCACTTAAGACTATTAAAGGAATAAACTATCTTGATTTCCAAAATATATATATAGTCTCCTATATGTATGAATAATCTAGTAAATTTTACCTCATAATCTAAAACACTTTCCTCTTTTTTCTTCTTTAATATGAGAAAATTCATATCTATTTAGGATTCTTATTACCAAGGAACGTATTTCTCAAAGAATGTCACTATAATATTTTTCCATTCTATACTATCTATTTTATCATCTACAATAGTGTTTTGGATCAAAAACCACCATTGATCAATGTATACCTTTAAAAATACACTTTCAGAATAAAACATTCTATTTCATTACTTCCCAAGGCCTGAAATATCTTTTTAAGAGGCTTAATCCATTATGCAGCAACCTATGTTTTAGTAGTTCCTTTAGAAGATGGAAGATTTTATCACTTGAAGTGATCCAACATAGTTGAATCATGCTATGGAGTAAGAAGTTTCTCTATACCTGAAAGGTTATTTATCATAAAATGAGTTAGTTTCCCTAATTTATAATTTATATACTCAGTTCCAATACCACTTATATTGGATTTCCCAGTAGGAAAAACCCGGTATTGAATATGATTATTGATACTCTTTCTTCCATAATGCTCCAAATCTAATAATTGTTAAACAAAGAGATAGTTCTTAATAATCATGAATATTGTGGCATAGAACAAAATCCATGTAACAAAAACTTATCTCAAATACCCTAAGGGGTTATGATAATTATCATGGTATCTATCTTCATTTAAAATCATGTTCCCAAGGCTCTAACTAAAATTCACATAATACATAATGAAATACCCCGAATCTAGTAAACTGGATTTAGTGCTAACTTTATTAAATTGGTACAAGATATAAGAGATATAACCATGAAATATTGATCAATTTAGTAATATTGGAAAACTAGATACATAAATTATTATCATAATATATTGGAAATATAAAAATATATCATTAGAGACATTAGGACATTCTTGAAATCCTCTATAATATCATTCTTCATATCCTAGGGAAAGAAAAACAATTATGGGTGATCTCTAAATCACAGTAAGGGTTATGTATAGTGAAATATATCATGAATAAATAATAAATAATCAATATGGTAATGAGGATGTTCAAAACACATTATATTCAATCAACAACATCATTTAAATGAACATCCATAGATAATATAAATATAAAAACCTTATCGATAATGGAAAAAATTATTAAAAAAGTTAATATATGATTGTATACATTCATGATCAAGGCCCTTTAACCAAGATATAATTTTTATTACAGTAAATGAATCTCAATAAAGGCATGATTCGTAAAATATGGGTAGGTGTAAACTAGTTACCCATCTAATATCACATGATTTTTATTTTACCTCATCAGATATATCAATAAATTAAAGAGATTTCAATAATTGAGGCCTAGTCTTCACTATAACATCCTTAGAGTTCCTCATATTTTCAATGATCAATACAATTCATTGTCAAAATTTTTTATAAGTAAAAAATTATCCATATTGAATCAAGAAAATGAAACATTAATATTTCCCCAAAAAATAAAATAGATTCCTTAAATTTATGTTGCATAAAAAATGATATATAATTAAAATATCCTCAATGTAATAGAAATGTTTATAATTTCATTAATTATTTTAAAATTTTGTATATGAATGTGAAAAATAATTTCTAATGAATAATAGAGAGTGATATAGAAAATGATCACAAGAAAGTGAATGATCTAGAAATAATTTATAATCCATTATTAGTCAAGTAATACCATAGATTCATTAGATTTAAAGATTTTATAGAAAACCAAATCCTTCAAAAAATGAAAATAAAATCAACACAATAAAACTAACTTCCTTGTAACTTCATTGAAGAATGGGTTTAAAATTAATTCTGATACAACTTTTAATTCCTTTATGAAAGTAGTTCCCTTTATTTTGATATCATTTTAAATAACAATTCCCAAAATATTGAGAAAAATATTTCCATTGAAAATAAAAACAAGAAATTTTAAAGTATTCTTCAGATAAAAGAGTATATATGATTGTAGGATAGTATAGTTCTTGTTAAAACAAATATTTTGGTCATACCTTTTCTATAAAGTACCTAATTTAAAGATTTATAAGAAAATTCCTTTTAAAAATTTATAAAAATTCAAACATGTTTAATAATTAATTTAATAAATATTTGGATAACATAAAAATATTATCTATAAACTTATAAATAAAATATGGACACATAAGAAAATGAGTGTGAATTATAACTTCAAAACAAGTTTTTTAAAATAATTACCCTTATATGTAACTTACTTATTGATTGTTGATACAATACAATAAAAAAAGGGAAAATAAAATTATATACTACATAAATAATTAGACAATAATAAAATATAAATGTTTTAGGATATTATGATCATATAATTTCTCTAAAGTAAATCTATTCAAAAACAATCCTGAAATAAAATGAGATTCTAAAGGAAATCTATTGCCTCAAGTTCAACATGTCATGTAAGTGATTTTAACCTCTTATAGAATAAATTTAGATTTATTATTATTATATAAAAGAATCCTATACATTCTTATACTATCATATATGTTAAACTTATAACATTTATATACTTTTTAATTAATAATTCCTTATTTGAATTATTTTTTCTGAGTGTTAAATATTTATTTTTTATGTTTTGTCTGGTTTGGTAGTTTTGATCATTGAATTTTCTAATGGTTCCCACGTATACATAATTTTAATCATGATATTAATATAATTTATATTAGTTATATAAATATTTATAATATTTCCTGAAATGTGTATATGAAAAATTAATCACATCGGTTCATTAAGGTGGTTTTTCACATGTACGCACAAGCAACATTATAATTTTTTTACTGGCGGAAGGGTAAGAATAAAAATGATATCTTAAAATTAAATAATCATATTTATTTTATAAATATCATAAATAAACTTTATATTAACCATAATATAAATAAATTAGTGGTGGGGATGAAAAATAAAAAATTTATCTTCATGAGGATGTAGTTTAAATGTACGCATGAACAACGCTTTCATTACTCATTTGATAGAGAAGGATATGGATACAGGATTATGAATAAACCAAATAGAATTTAAATATATGGTAAATACATATTTTATTATGTCATCATTATTTGAGTGTAATTGAAATAGGTATAAGAATAAATGAAATGAAAATAATTAATAGTTATACCACTTCTTTGCACAACCTCTATTTGATGACACCATAATCCATCTAAGGTTAGTATTTTGATCAAATGAGGAACTCTAGATCATGGGTAGAGATGTTAATAATGGATATGTTATGGTATTGGATGAGATAAGACACTATTTATGTTTTTGTAATAGATTCTATTTGTGTCCTTTTATAAGTGAGGGAGGGGACACACTTGGATGTTTTCAGAAGATTAAAATATATTAACGTATTAATCAAGAAAAATGGATCCAAAATAACTCATATTCTAATTGTATATACAATAGGGCTCAAATATGACCTTAAAATTGTATTTAGAAAAGTTTTAGGGCATTTTAATCCTTATCATTATATTTTTAACCCTTTTAAACCATTTTTACTCTTACCATGGAAATTGGTGTTTTTACCAAAGTAACTATTCATAATGACAAAACAATAAGCTGAAATTATTAAATAATATTAATTATATTTATTTAAAATATGGAAAAAAATTCTAATATTAAACCCTTTAATGTGGAAGAAATTAATTTTAATATAAGTTCTTAAAATTAAAAAAAATAGAAAATTGTTTATTTTAATCATGAAAATGACTTTATAGAAAAATAAATTCTAATTTTCATTACATTGGAATTAATTAGATTATTTTAAATTTGAGGACGATTTTTTTCTCTATAAAAATCCAAAACTGAAGGGTTACTTGTAAATACTTTATTAAAATAAAATAACAAACAATATTTTTTATTCGAATAAAAACATTATATTGATTTCTAAAATATTAAGAATATATTTATTTGTCCAAAATTATATTTTTATATGAATTATATTACATATTCAATATATATTTATTAGATAAGAAATGTTTCATAAACTTTTAAGTTATTCTTATATCATTATAATTTCATGAAAGTGATTGTTTTGAAAAATCGGTATTTTACCCTATTAACCTAAAAAATCAACTATTTCTGAAAAATCTAAAAAAATCATCTTATGATCATTTTTATTTACTCAATTAAAAAATTAAATTAATTTATTAAAACTTAATTTATAACATTTTTTAATTTATGTTTTAATCACATTATTGAATAAATCCATGGGTATTATTTTATAGTTTCTTTAAAAAGAAAAGTTTACTAACTATAATTGAATCTGGGACATTATAGGTTTGGTCCCAATGTGGGTACCTATTCCTTATTGTGTTCAAGTATATTTTTAAGATATATATGTTTAATATATATCACAACTGATTAAAATATAATGTAATTATTAATCTCGAACCATTAGAAAGTTCTCTTGACTATGTAACACAAATTAATGCAAGATAGGTACAAAATACTTTCTTGAATCTTATAGTAGTATCTATAAGAAAATATCTCTTTAATCTCCTAGATTATAGATATATTATTATACATGATTTATCATATCCTTGGTGGTCCTCCTTAAACTCATTTAATAATATCTGAAATATATTATGTAGATCAATATACTAACAGGTGATCATTTATCTTTAGCAACGAGTCTTCTACTACTAGAATATATTCAGTAACACAATATACATATCCTCCTAGTTTTATTTTCTCCCAAAATAAAAATGAAAAATTCATATAGATAACAATATTAAATATGTTTTCATATTCCTCAACCCTAATCTATAATATAAAAATATCATAGGGTTTCTTATTCTTATCTTTCTTAACACACAATGTATTCTCTCCTAAGCATATTCTAATTCTTTCTCTCTTAAATAATTTTTTTTCTCAATAGTAGAAAATTTAAAGTTCTCTTCAACTCATTTAATATTCAAGATAGTAACATAAGTGTATAATAATATTCTTATTATCCTTAAATTTACATATTTTTTAATTGATCCACATGAATATTATCACTATGATATTTGGTGCTTCAATTATCCTATAATATTAATCTTCAAAATCTATTAGACCCGATCAAAATTAATATCACTTTATGACTCAACACTTAATGTGACGTGATATAAAAACTATCACAACCTTCCTCTATCCATAAAAAACTATGTTCTTCATGTTTTCATGTATTCTCACATTAGCAGTAACACTGTGAATTTTATCACCATGACATAAGATACTCTATTTATCTAGTATAAAATCATATTTAATAATTCAATACCATATGAAATCATTTTTTATCATGACACACTCCTCCAATATTTTATCTTCATTGCACACTATGGTTGGGGTTTCCATCCATGGCATACATGGACCAAAAGTTCCAGAACCATCTTCAATTGGTCTTCCATCCTTAAATTATTTCACCATGTGGTCTTCACCTCTTTGGTGGAAAGATTAGTTTATATTCCTTATTCTCTTTACCGTGGCTTTTGACGTAATTTAACCATAGCCTCATGATATTTAAATTTTTTATAACAACTCAATCATTTTCTAATTTAACTTTTTAAGCATCATTTTAACTTTCAAAATTTTCATAGTATGATATTGAAATATAATTTTTTAATTTTTTAATTTTCTCAACTGGTGAAATTTATAAATTATTTTTCTACTCAAACATATTTTTTTGGGTGTTAGTAATTGGAGAAATTTATATTATGCATCTCCAAAATAATCCAATGATATGTGGGTATCATATTCTATGATTTTAATTTTCTCCTCTAATAACCTTTATGTATTTTAGATTTCCGGAAAATTTACTCTTAAATTCTGAGAAAAATGCACTTACACATTTACACATTACTACAATTATTTATGGTATCATCATACTCAAACCATCTTTTCAAATATTCATCATAATCTTAATGTAGTGATGGAAACAACTCAAACTCCTTAAAAACATATTTTTGACAACTATTATAACCTTCAATTTCACTTTTCAATGATTATATTTGAGATCAACTAAAAAATATTAAATTTTATTTATGATACTTCCTTGAATATTCTAATTTAAGAACCCTTAAGTGTAGAGAACTCCTCATACACTTTCAAAGTATGAAAAGTATTTCACCCTCTAGATTCAAACACCTTTTCCGACATGTAAATTAATATTTCACAACACATTAAATGTAATATGTCACATATAATTAATTTATTTTTACTCAAATAAGTATTTGAAATATCATTCTCCACCAATTCATATGAATCATCTAGAACCCAATATAACCATATATAAATACTTTTCTTTATATTGATATATAATAAAATTATAAAAAATATTTTATTTCTTTTACAATAATTTTTTTCAATTTATAAGGAATAGGAAAGCTGAATGAGTAATCATAAAGTATGTAAAAACATGAAATTAGAAGAATAAAGAAAATAAAATAAACAAAAGAATAAAATTAATTTACTTATTTTAACTCCTTTATTTGAGTCTTAATCGTTAAGTTTCAAGTTTCTTATCTCTCTCTTAAATAAAAAAGTATCAAATATTTTATTCATCTTTATTCTAATGTTAAAATACTAAAAATACAATACATGTAACAAAATAACATCTTAACTCTACTCATTATGGAATAATGTTTGTCTTAAACAAGCTCCCATTATGTTTACCCCACTAGTGTCTGTTATCATTTCATTTAAAATCTTTGTATTTTGGTATTATTGTGCAATGTAATGTATTTGTTCAGAAGTCACTAATTTTTTAAGCTTAATCTATAAATATCGACAAATTAGGGTGTCTTCCTAACTAATTTTTAGTCATGTTTTGAATTTCATATTTTTTATGTTAAAATCATTATTTCATAAGGGTTATTATATTAAGTCATAATAAAATTTGTGTAACTCTATCTTTTATACCCTATAAATTATATCTTGATTATATTTAGTAAGTTTCAATCCACAGTTTAACATATCTTCACTTCTTATCATATGTTAGTGTTGTGATGCAATACCTATGATTTATGAATTAATTTTTCCTTTATCATGTTTCATAAAATTGTAATCATCTATGAACAGTGTGTCGTTATATTAATGGATTCCAGTGTAATTATATTTTAATATTCAGCTTTAAATTATATTAAAAACCACTCTATAATGTAATGAATTACTGTATAATTTTTAATTTTTATAATTTAACTTCTATAAATTATTCCAAAAACAAACAAAATATCTATTCTACAAAAAATAATAATAAAATAAGGAATCTGGTATGATTAGGTCAATATAATAAAGAAAATATTAATCAAAATTATACAAATTTAGTTTATCAAAGATAGTTGGTGATTACAAAAAAACACATTGTAGTATTTATTTTCTCACAAAACTGAGACTGACTCTATGTTTTTGAATAACTATAATTATATTCAAAATTAGAATGGTTTTTTGATTTTTTAAATAAAGAGAAACCATACATGAGTGTTATAGGACCATGAATTAGAGAAATTTTATAGTTCCAATGGGTATCTATGTAATTTCTCTTCTCCAAATATTATATGGCATAAATTCAAAGTTGAAAAATGAATTAGGATATTAGATAAATGTCTAGTAAAATACTTAGGGAATACAAACAACCAAATTACTTCGGGATAAAAGAAATTAACATTTCTTGTTATATGATCAATGGGATCCTACTCAGGTCTATTATAAAGAATCCACCATATGGATTTTATAATGGGGAAAACCATAAGGTTGGATATATTAAAGTGTTTTGTGGTAAATTAATTATCCTTAACAGAAAATATATCCTAGATATGTTTACTGAAAAATTAGATGAATGGGTTCTTTTGGGATACTTTATAAATAACGAAGCGTAAAAATTTTACAATAATTTTAATTTTGTCATAAAAGTGTCTATACATACCAAATGTCATGGGAATAGACTATTATAAAAGTATAAAATATTAAAATTTATTAATGAGGACTTATGAGAATGAAATTTGGATGAATCACTACCAATTGGTGGGATAACTAAAAGGTATAATGGTTTAATTGAGTGGGAGACTGAGACTCCTCACTTATAAAATCGATGGCTCACAAAGAACATATAATTTAAAAGGTAATTATAAATCTATATTGTCATTTATAAAATATAATTATAGTAAGAAATATTTGTTTCCATTAATCTTTAGTATCATATAAAATTACTAGAGATGTTTCTAAATAATTGGAATGCACTAGTTTGGGGTTTTTGTTAAGATGAATTTAATTGGTTCACAAGAAAAAAAGTATCAGAAATAATAATCCTACCAGATAATTATTAAGTAATATAAACCAAATTGATTTGAAAAGTAAATCTATATATTTCTATTCATATTATTATAAATAATAAAATATTAATTCACCAAGGCTATATTTAAGAAGTATGAATTAATTATAGTGATAATTTTGCACTGATTTCTAGATTGGATGTAATTCAAATTTTACTATATAATATATCCCATATGGGATTTATGATTTATAAGATGGATTAAAATATTTTTTCACTAATCAGTTACATTTTTTAGAATTTCATTTTGTATTAGATTCCTAAATTTGATCAAGAAATAAACCCTCATTTTGTGTTTAAATTGAGAAATCATTTATATCGACTAATGAAATCCCATTGGGATTGATATTAGGGATTTTTTTTTATTTATCTTTCATAATAAAACTGATAATAGTAGGTTTTGCCCTAATTTTTCCATTAATATATTTTCAAAGGATATTATTATTTCACAAATATATGTGGATGAAATTATCTTTTGACCATAGAAAAATTCCTTTATAATTAATTTTCTAAACCAATGTAAAATGATTTTATGAAGAGAATTAAAGATAAACTCAAATTCATTCCGGGTTTTTAGATGTTTCATAGGGATGATTACATATTTATTAATTAATGTAAATAATGAAAAGAACATTTTAAGAGATTTATTTTGTATTCAAGAAAAATAATAAGAATAACTATAAGTAAATGATTCATGTTTTGTGCAGACATTTTAAGAAATTAAATAAATTAGAATAATTATCAAGGGATGATTAGAAACATTCAATCAAACATCCAATAGTCTGGACCTAATAGTTAGTGTATGTGCATGTTTATAAGATTTCATGTTAATCCAAGGGAGTCACTTTTGAATACAATAATGTGAATTATAAAGTATATCTAAATTTTAATAAACCATGTATTTTTTAATCTTTTATAAAACTTATTTTAATTGTTTATTTAATCTAAGGTGGATTTGAGAATATGTACGATTTCCAATAAAAACATCTCAAGTGGCATGTATCACTTTATTAGAATGTGGTGGGTTTCATGGAGTTAAAATAAATAAAAATAATTCTTCTTGTATATTGTATTAGTTGATTTTTTATACTATAAATTATTGTGCAGAAAATTTTCAGATTATACATACTTTGAGTGAATTTAGAATCATATATATTAATATTCCTTTCATATGGGATAATTAATCTTAAATTTTTAATTCAAAAATCCATTTATGTACTCAAGTAAAAAAATCATACAGAAGTGGGGCATCACTTTATTAGTTGTCAGTATTAGAAGGGGGTAGAATTTTAGAATTCATTCTAGTAGAGAATCAGTTGGTAGATATCATTATTATTCCTTTGGATAAAAACATGACTAATGGAATTAAAGTAAATCTTAAAATCATAGTGTCTGGATGGGAATTCATATGAGAATTAGAAATAATTGGATTTAATAGTTTTATATATTTTAAAGGATTTTTATCATTTTTGGGAATTATCCAATAATGAGGTGTACATTATTTCCTAATAAGATACAATTTATAGAATATCTGATGAATTATACAAAAATATTTTGAAATAATAATGATTTTATATGAATCAAATATCAATATCATAAAGGGGAGAACATTTTATACATTGAATTATTGGAAAAAGAACATTTTCTATGTTGTATTCATGAGATCGTAAGATATAATTACTATTTTAATCACTAACTATACTGACTAAAAATATCATGATTGACTGAAAATCTAAAAAAAACCAAAGTTCTTTCCTTTTTTATGACAACATCAGACCAAGTACATTGGAAGAGGAAAGAATTTATATAGAAGCATATAATTAATTTTCGGTGGGGATAAAAAACATATAGGATCAATATTAAGACATTATATTTAGAATTTATGTGTTATATATAAACAAATATTCACTGTATTAGATACTAGTTTATAATGTGTTATAATTACTTATCTATTTTCTATCCTTTAATATCAGGATGTATATATCTCTCAGTCAAATTAGAGAATAAAGAAAATATTTTGATTATTTAATATAGAGGTATGTTTTGATTCTATTTTTTTAAACATTGTAACTTTCACTTTAAAAGTCATTATTTGGCCTTATTCACTATTTCCTCAAGAATAATTAACTTAATCATTCTCAATTTAGTTTTATGAATTTATTTATAGTTGAAATGGAGATAAAGGTTATATTTTAACAATTTTATTTTTATTTTCTTGTTTTTTTTTATGGATCCTTTAAAATTAAAGGGGAGTTTTCTTAAAGACCCTTGAGTGACTCTATATATGGTTTTTCCATATATAAATAAATGAATAAGAAAATATAAATATATGATTTATTCTTTTAAGAATAAAAGATCAGTGAGGTATATATTATCTCTCTCCTTTAAATTATATAAAAATTCTATTTTCAAATATGAATGTGATGAAAAATGAGATAAGTTGATGGAAATATTTGGTTGTATGTTTGATCTTTAATGGAAAACTGAGTCAAAATTTCAATTGAAAAAGATTATACAGTTCTATAATTTGATTAAAATATTTTGATTTTTAGATAATGAAATTTTATTCAATATAAAATTATGAGAATTTCAAACATTTTTTTAGACTTAAGATAAAGGTGGTCATGAAATTGAATCATAAATGGTTTATATATTGGAAATTGAGTTAACTTTTTTATATATTGAATATATTTTAAGTGTATAACATATAGAATATTATATTGTTAGTTTTAAGGTATTTTTGTTTGAAAAAGGTATGTATTCTTGAGGAAATTATGAAATTATTGATTTCCAAAACATGTTATAAGAGAAAAAGGATGGTCAAACTCAATTATAAACACATATTCATTGAAACATTAATCCAATTCATTGTTATACCAACAATAGGATATTATGAAATTTTCAAAATGTTGGTTGTATATGTTCATAATTTCATATTGTTTATGAATCCTTTCTATTTCATCAAAATCATTCTATACATGTTTAATGAAACTATTTATATTAAATGGAGAGCCAACCATGTATTGTTCTATGACTCATTTTTTTGTAAAATTATAAAAAAAAAATTAAATTTTTTTGTTGATAAAAAATGGATGATCGATAAGAAAACCATTTTACAAGAGAATGTCAACTTGGTATGATTTACATATTATGCGATACATAGACCTATGGGCTATATCGATCACATTCTTGATCATTTAAAATTATATAATCAAAATTATTATCCAATATCACCTAATGTAGAGAAAAGACTAGAGTTCCCTCCTAGTCAACAACAAATGATGCTAATTATTTCATATCCTACACCTGAAGAAAAACTATTATGCAAATAGAAATGTAAAGAATAAAAATTTCCAAAAGGATCCATTTATAAGGCATACTTTGAAATTAATATTAATTAATTAAAATAAATATATAAATATGAGATTAAATGGTTAAATTATATTGAATTTTTTCATTTTACAAAGAAAAATAATTTTATGATTTATATATAGAAGATTGTTTGTATTAATATATTAAAAATAAACTTCAATATCAAAGCTCAATTTAAATATTTTTCTCAAACTAAGTACATTGTGAATAAATGTAAGAATTTAATTATTTCCCTAAATCAATAAGGTTAAAAAAATTACTTCTTTTTTAACATTAATTATAAATATATGGTAATTATACCTTTCAAAATGTCTCAAAAATATATGGTAACATCTCAACTTGAATAAGGATCATCATAGAAAAAAGATAAAACTTAATTGAAAGAAATTTAGAAAGAAACTAAAGCATCTAGGAACAAATCTAATGAAGTGGTTGAAATTTTAAAAAAAGGTCATTATTGTAATATTTCCATGAAATATATAGATTAAAAAGAATAATATAAATTAAGTACAGTAAACAAATAGAATGATATAAAATAATTTCATAAATATAAATGAATAGCTAATAGAAAGAGAAGAGGATTGAGGAATAAATTTCTTATGTGGAATAAGAAATATGGTGTGGATATCATTAAACATTATGAGGATGATATGGAATATGAAAAATGAATTCTTAAAACTTATTTCATGATTAATTCATCAATATTATTAGTAGTTATGCTGGTTCAAAAGATTTAGTGAGTATCCAACCTCTAAATATTGAATCAAAACAACTTTCTACTCATATTATAAAGGCTATATCATCTTTGATATAATTTGAAAAGAATTTGTAGGAACATAAATATAGGTTAATTGAATATTATTCAAAGATAGTTGATATTATAGAAAAAACATTTAAAGTGGAAGAACAATTATCTAAGTAAGAAACAAATAGGGAAGATATATCCTCCACTAAAGAACACAAAATAATTAAGAAATTGAACGAAGATTATTGGAAAATAAATGTTGTTAAAAAATTATTGGACATAAAATAATTATCTAATATTCCTATTTATCTTTTTAATAGTTTTATTATGTTATCTTACAAAGGATCTTGATTAACTTTAAATGGACTTAGTATTGTATACTCAGTTGTTTAATTTTTTTCTTTATTTTTTATTAGTAAAAAGGTATATATTTATATTATAAATGAGAGGTCTATTATAGTGGGTGATTTTTTCTCATGTTCAAATAATTATTTATATGTATATTTCCTTTCATAAATTTTCTGTTTATTTCTTTAACTCTTATATCCATGATTTTTTTGTGTTTTCTTTAACAAAAAGGGTGGTATTATTGGATCCTTAATAAAATAAATATTTATCATTATAAAAATACATTATTTATTTAATTATAGTTTACATATTATTATTTTAACTAGAATTTTAGTTAATTAATAACCTAAAATATAAATAATATAAGCCCAAATCTCAATGATAAAATTTACTCAATTAAAGATCTGTCAATCCCCATGGATCTATTGATAAATCTCACCATAGAAAATATAATACTCCTTTTTATTTCTTTATGGATTGACACTTTATTTATGATTTTATATTTTATTTTATCATTATTAAATTCTAATTATTTTTTTATTCATGTATTACTTTTGCGTTAAAATAAAAAAAAATAGTGTTTGAATCAAATAAGTTTTCTTATAGAATACTTATTTGTGGAATATGAATATTCTTGATATAAATACAATGATATATAAAAGATGTATTGAGTCTTATACCAAGTTTGTGTCATAGTGATGCACTATGTGTTTCATTTTTTCCTTGTTTTTTATTACAACTAAGACATAATTTTGAGGATAATGAAGGATTTCAATTGATCATAGTAAACAAATTAAATATAATTATAAAAGTTTACCAACACATACTAATAACACATCCAAACACCTCACTTTTTATTTTTATAAGGCAGTTTCACCAGGATAATGTGTTATTCATAACCAAAAAATGCAATGTTTTAAATTGAATGTCATATTGGAATAAACAACACAACTAATGATGAAGCATTAGAACACTACTTATACATAATGCATAAAATGGTGAAATATGAATGGATTAATTCATATAAATACAAACAACATTGATAGAGGAATATCATATCAAGTTTGAATTTAGGGAGTGAGATCATCTAATTATTTTCTATTTTTCATCATAATACAATTACTTTCTTGACACATTTTTTATGATGAATATAGTAAGGAAACTCAATCCCATGTAGTAATGGGAAACTCAAAATATGGAAACCATGATCTGATTATTGTTATAATCATTTGGAAATATAAATTTTTTGAAATATACAATATAACCATTATAATTATGTTATTTATAAAAAGATTATTACGGAGAATTATAGAAATATAGTTATGATAATTAAATCGAGATAAGCACGTAATGATATTATTCATCATAGTTATTTAAAGTTATGTTCAACTATAATGGAGTTTTGAAAAAAAAATAAAGTTACATAATTATAATTTTATTTCATTAATTTATTTAAATTATTTATTTATTATTTCACTATGATTTAACATGAAAACCTAGTTTATTATTTTCCATCAAAAAATTCATTTTCTATAATTAGTTATAAATTGATAAAATGTGTGTTTACAATTGGTTTTTTTACCTTATCAAAGTAAGAATACCTTGGATGTTCCTCTATTGGAAAATGGATTTTTTTAAAAGGGTTTAAATCTTCTTAAAATTTTATTTTTTATTGGTGTCTTCCACATCCCTTAATGAGGTGGAGAATCTATGAATTTTGGATTTATACTTTTGTATGAATCACCTTAAAAATATGTGATCTTTTTATTGAATTTAAATTAATATAAATTTATTATTTTTTATTTCATACTCATTATTTACTAAAAATGAATTATATATAAGTAAAAATTATATTAATACACACTAAAACTCCAATATATTCCATTAAAATGAGATCTCCTCATCATTTATAAATTTTCACTCAAAATATTTTGTCCAGTTTTTTAAGGAATAGTGAACTTCGCATATTTGTTTCAAACTTATCATTCCTTGATAAGAATTAATATACCTTGTAGTTATCCTTATTATTATCCTTAACTTATCATTTCTTCCAAACATAAATATTTTTATAGTTTTGAGTTCAAAATTATGATATAAAAATGAGTTTTTCACTTTTATATGGTGATAATGCAATTTTATTCTTATAATTATTATCATTTACTTTTTTTATTCTTGATTTTCCAATGTGATTTTTTCTACTAATTAGGATAATCCTAAAGTTTTTTAGTAACCATGAGAATATTTTTATCCAATTTTTATTAATCTTTAACTTATTTTTTATAAATTTTCAACTCAAACAGATATTCATTAAAGGAATGTTCAGATTCAAGTAACTTCACCCCAAGAGATTTAACCTATTAATGCTATATATTTAGTTAAATGATATTTTGTGTTACCATTTTACACATTTCTTAAATAAATTTAATGAAATAACCCTTTTTATTAATAATTTCAATTTTTTCGTAGTATCTACGATGATATTAGAATTATTTATTACTTATCTCGGGGATTTATTATCCTCATATAATGGTTCTTTCTTACTCTCATGTTTTTTTCAATTAGGAAATCCATGAGATATATTCTTAATTAAAAATACTTTGGAGTTTATTCTTCATTTATAACATCTTCATTGTGCCTTCTTCACAATAGGTTTTATTTCAATGTTTTAATGGGGATTTAAAATATTAACCTACTTGATCCTCTGAGTCTTTTTTCATCTTCAATTTACTTTTCACAAGATGACTTAATCATGTTTTGATAGGAAATTTATCTTATTTATTGTCCTTTACTTTTGTTTTCCTTTTCTGAATCTCTATATAATGCTTCCACTATTCATCTAATTCGATGGTCTTTTGGATTGATCATATTCATTTTAATTATTCTTTAGACAAACTGTTAAAAAAAATTCAATCCTTTTATAATTCAAACATTAAAAAGGATTTTCAAGTTTTTACATACCTATGCATCTTTGAATTAAATTAGAGAAAATTGATATACATTCATTATATTTTATAGAGTCTTATTTATATTTTAACACTTCTACATGTGAACTCATTAATTCATTATTTTTAAAAGAATTTTAATCATGGAATAAAGTCACATTTTCATATTTTCATTTCTTATTAAAATCTATTACACTTCTACTATAATAGTATATCAAGGTATTTTTGAGGTATTAATAGTAAAATCATACTAGTATTAAACCTCTAAAGAATAAATTTTAGAACCAAACTTATCTGGTATAATATTCTTTAATTTATTCACCAGTGTGTATTATTCATAAAGTTTTCTATAACTAAATATTACATTTAAAATTTTATTCAAAAAACTAAATTACACATTCACTAATTCATCTTCACCCATTAATATATTCTATTTTTTTTTTGAAATGATTACAATTTTGATTGTCTAACTTCTTATCTCATTTATGAATATAAGAAATGTTTCTTAATGTGGTGTTTATAGTTTTGTAACCTTTAACTCATATAAATTATTTCTTAGAGGGTGATTAGATTAATGAATTTTTTTCTCTCCCATAAGTTGTTATATTATTTTCCCCGAAAATTAAATACAACACCAAATTTTGGTAGACTAATTGAATTTTCAGTGATATAAATATTTCTACATACTAATGATGGAAGACATGAATCCATTCTCTCTCTCTATAAGTGAAATTATTTTTGGTCGAACATAGGAAAATCATTTTCATTAACAGAATTAATAATATCAATGAAAATTATTCAATAAAAATATATAATAAATTATTAAAATAAAAAAATCCTATAGAATCATTTATAGACACTAATATGGAACCAAATAGATAAAGGATTCAATTATTCAATACTTACATTGATACCAATTGAAGTCCCCTGGTAAATTAATGTGAGAAGAATAAAAATGGGTAAATATATATGAAAAAAACATTCCTAAAAGAAACACAAATATTATCATATCGGTTAAAATTTAGGATCTCAAAATAACTTAGAAAATAAAATGTGTATGAGATATAGCATGTGAATAATAACAGTATACAAAAAAAATAAATTTACAAGGTTTAAAAAAATTATTAATTGGATACATCCTTTGTGATTATTTATTATGATCCCACTTCACACATAATTATTTTATTATAAAAGAAATAGAAAATTGTAGATATTTAATATGGTCTTGGAATCTGGTATAAGAATATAATAGAAATCAAGTATGAAAAATCACTAATATATGTAAAATAATAAGAACTGTCTTCTTCAATCCTCCCCAAGTGCCTCCAATGATGGTTTAAGTATACACCTTTGTTCAAATATAAAAAAATAATAAAATAATAACTTAAAATACTCCCTATAATGTTTGGATGGCTATCCTAAATTCTCATCTCTTTTCACCAAGAAAAACACCAAATTTATATAGTTCATAAAAACTTAAGGTTTAGCACCAAATATTTTTCCATAATTTTTTGTAAAATTTGGGTCTAAAAATCATTTAAAACACTTTTAAAACATCAAAAAATATTTAATTAGACCTATATAAACCACATAGATCGCTCAAAAATTATGGCATAATATATTAACCCATAGTAAATTATATAAAAACTTCATATTTTCTTGAAATTATCTATAATATCTTATTACATGATGTGATATTATGATAGAATGTAACTTCTACATTAAATTCTAAAAGAAACATAAAAATTCTATATCCAAACAAATATATTAAAAATAATGCAATCAGAAATAATTTTTAAAACTATGATATGAATTTCTTTGGTATTCCCCAAACATAAACCCATCTATTCTCCTTCATCATATTTATATCATAGCTTATGCTTTATATTTTCACACATATATAAGTGTGAATATTCTTCTAACAAACTATTATAGTGTAATGAATACATCTTCACATAATGATTTTTTAAGCTCTTGGATTCTTTATTATTGTATCTCTTAATAGATCGAACTAGACTCTATCTCGTCCATGTATATGATTATGATTAATATAACATGAAAAAAACCCTAAATATCTTCAATTAATCCACTCTATAAAATTACCATTGTATGATCTAGATGTGAGAGTCTTATAAACACTATAGTAAAATATAGAGTAATTTTTTGGAGAGAACTATAATCCTTATTTTGAAGAACAATAATGCATTCACTAAGTATTGATTAAGGGATTCTCAAATCAGCCTTTGTCAATTGAATCCATCATAACCTTTAATATAGTGAGATAAATAATCCATATAAAATATTATATCAAACATATACATATCTAAGAAAAGGTTATCTCATTGATTCCTCTAATAACTCAACATAGTGGTGTACCTTTGGAAGTCACGAGATAACGTCATGTCACTTCCCCAAAGGCATCTTGATGGTCAGGATCACCATTGAACACTTCAACATCAATCCCAAATCACTGAATATGTTCCCTTAAAAAAATGTGTATATTAGACCCATTTTAAATAATATTTAATCCATGGTATATGGAACAAGTTTTGTGATTCATATCATTAATAGTACCTCACTATATTGGGTGAAATATAGTAAAATGTAAAAAATTTACCCTAAAATTATTCCCTAGTTCTAGGCTCTGGTCATCTAAATACATTAAATTGTATAACTATACCACTTACCCTATCCCTACACACCATCTCTACCACCACACCCAAAACATTCTAAAAACATGTGACTACCACTCTTAAATAACCCCCCCCCCCCCCCCCCACCACCAAGAAATTGATCCTTACAACTACCTAAAACCTCATTCACTCCCAAAATAAGGTTTTCTCCAGATACAATTTTATATGTGTCACATATATACAGTATAAATAAATTCCTTTACTGTTATTTGACACTCAGATAGCAGATTTCCAATAATTTCATACTAAAACCAGGCTAAATGGGTCCTCTGTCGAGGGGGAAGAGATAAACCCCTACCTTTTTTTCTTTGTCTGTCACTACCTAGGAAAGAACCATCAAATATCTACTTTTATTAACCCAAATAATTGTTATCATATCCATAAAAGAGTATCAACTCCGCCAATACAACCACCTTCAACTGTTTATTCTCAAATAAAATTTCATGTTTCACCATCTCAGAGAATAATTCTAGATAAATTAATTTGACCTGAAACTTTATAAGATGCGTCAGCCCAACCTCACAATATCTAGGCCTCATAGTCTCATCACCTGTTATCATCAAGGTAAAATAGAGAAACTTTTTAAATTGTATAACATAAACCATCAATGCAATACCACCCTAACCGAACTATCTGAACTCACATATATTCTCCATCCTCATTATCCCAAGATAACACTATCCAAAAAAGTGAACATAAATGTCCATGAAAGATAATTTATCATAATTACCCCATGAATGTAAATATACCACTATAAATAGGTTTTCATACAAAATAAAAAGGAACCTATATTAACCAATCTCTTATCTATGTTCTTGACATGATAAAAAATACACCAGATTTACTCAATCTAACCATCAACACCCTGAAATGCACTCTAACTATTGAATAGGATTGTGTTGTTTTCTAGAATTCTCATGTGAGGTATAATATAAATGTATAACCCCCAGTATTATCATGTTATATAGAATAAATCATTCAAAGAATTATTTCTCTAAGATATCGATATACCAATGGATCTTATATCTCTATTGGTATACCATGATCATCTAATCACATATTAATATTAACTAAATAGATTCATGGATTCATATGGTTGAATTACAAAATAAAAATAAAAAACCATTCTTATCATAGTTCTTGACATCCTAGTATTATAAAAACAATAATAGGTAACACATATCACTACTCTATTGTCATGTTCAATCATTTTCAAAATTATCGTGTCTAACCATTCACTAGATTATACACCTTACTCAAGTTAAGGTTTTTTGTACATTTTGGTTCATCTTTATGACCAAACTACCCATTTACAGGGTTTAATTCACAATACATATATAGTTTAATTCATCAATAATTGGAAAGCAAACACCTAGGAAAAATATTTCCATGTGCTTAATCAATTAATTTTCCATAAATAATTTATAAAAGACTTAGATAATTTATTTTTTAAATTTTATTCAACCAAAATATTTTTCAAAATGATCTTATCAATCATATAAATATGTCCTATAAACCTATGTCTAAAGTATGATCTATGTACTCTTTCCCTCTTGTTACCCTATAAAAAGAGTAAAAAAATAAAGAGTATCTCACACATAATATTCCTTAATATCCCAAAAATAAAATAAAAAAATAAAATATTCAAAACCCAAAACCTTGGCAACTTGTACTTTCAGGATGCAAGTGTTAGCTATGAACAAGCATGATGTAATATCTCAAGCTTCCACGGTACGTTTCCCTTGGAATAATGCAATAGCTTGCATTGTACGCAACTTTGGGATTCTAACACATGACGACCAATCAAACTAGTCGTTATGAATATTAATACACACTTTTTGAAATTTTGTAAATTTTATTTTTCAAAATGAACTTCATTTTTGAATTCGGAATATCGAAATTAGATTAGGGTGAAGTTTTTGTATTTTTATGAAAACATTCACTTTTTTATGAACAGTAAAAAACACAACGTTATTGGCTAAAACCGAATTTTTTATTTAAATAATTATTTATTTTATTTAAATTCATTTTAGGTCAAAATAGATACATAATACCTATATAATTTCTATGTAATTAATTGAATACATTTTATAATAAGTTTCGATATATAAAAAGTTTATTGAACTTTTTACCGTCTTTTACCCACCTCCTAGAAGCATTTGAAAATTTGCATAAAACATAATTTTTCTACTTCAGTGAGTTGAATTTAAAAAATCCAAGAGATACAATTCATATTAGTAAGTAAAATTTGGTTCAATAAGTTGAAAATAATTTTTGGTGAATAGTAACTTTTGAATTTTATTTACCATGGTTAAAAGTAAAAAAGGGTAACTAAGGGTAAAAATGATATTATAATTACCCCAAACCATGTCCCAATTCTATTGGATAACTATAATTCGACCAGAAACAACCTTAAAAATAAAATATGATCCCATTTGGTTCACTTGGATTAGATTTGGACATTAATTATTATTTTATTTAAAGAAGAGTTAAAAGAGTTAAATTCAAAGTTTAATAAATAAAGCATTTTTAATATAGGGTTATACATAAGATAAATTAGACTATAAATATTCATTATAAATATAAAAAGATTTCCTACATAATTGTATTTTATTTTTAATTTTTAGACATTAAATAATTTAATTTATTTATGACACAATGATGATACATTAATTACCTTATTAATGAAAGATTAAAATAATTGATATTATAAATATCCAAATAAATGTAATTTGAGCCATTTTATGAATTACAATAATTTTCTATGTTAATATTCCATGTTATGGATGATTAAAAAAAATTCAAATTAATCAGGCTATTATGATTTTCACAAAAACCAAATACTAAATAGTGTCAAAATTGACATAATTGAGTTTTTAAAAAAAATACTACATTATTAATTGATATAATATTCCTAAAATTATAATGTTTGGAAAAATGACTCGGATAAGGTTATATATATTAATAATGAACCACTTGGGGTTCTATTGTCTTGTTATAGTAATTTTATTTACCATATAATATAAAACTACAAAGAGACATGGTAAATGTCAAACTATTTAACTAGGAGTTAGATCTAAAAGATGAGGTTAATATGGGGACCAAAACCAGACTAAAACCTATTTATTGAGAGGTTTTAGACCAATATCCACCTTATCCTAGAAATAAATCATTTTTTGTCCATTAGAAATAGAAAATAATTTTATTATAAAAAAATATTTCCAGCTTTTCCTAAAGTGACCCTCACCCCTCTTATAAAAGGGTACTTCCCCTTCTCTTAATTTCACACCTCCAAATCCATTCGGATCAGCCACACCCTACCCAAATATCCTCCCAATTTTTCTCCCTTCATCTTAGAGGCCTTACTTTGGTCAGAAATCCAACCTATAGAGCCTTTTTGATCAAATCAAAAAGAAGAACCCAAAGAAGAGGTAAATATTTCATCACCTCTTTCAAGTTATTTTCTTCTTCCACTTCATCTTTATTTGTTTTTTCCATTCTAAAATAATAAATCCAGTATATTATATATATTGTGATGTTATTATAAAAATTTTACAACCATATTCAATATTCTATCCATCATATAAATGACAATGTCCCCATACGTGCGTACATACGGCTTACCGTCTCCACGTCGTAGTGTTGTTTGTTATTCAAAAAATTCATTATTTGGATGGGTATAATAATGAGTATAACTAATTTAAATAATAAATATAAAATGTTAATGATTCTTTATATATGATATACCATCCAATTACATACAATTCCACCATCAATATAATGATATTTTTGCTCGTACATGCGTATGGATTACAGTCTCCACGAACGCGATGAGATTCATTCCCCAAAGTAATCATTCAAGAATAATTTTCATTTTATGATTACAAAGAATTTTAAAAAACTTAATATCATTTTGGATATGAATAAAATACATACTATCCATAACAAACCTGGCCTACGTAACCAAGCATATAAAGGAAAACGAATCAATTAACATCCAAAATAATGATACTACTGAAATATTATTAACAAAGAAATATTAGAGGATCATATATGATATCATATTTGTGTATATAGTTCATGTATAATTTAATAAAGATTATTTAACCATTATACAAGAGTTTAACGTACCCTCAACCCAAGAAAAGTAAAAGGTAACGGTTAATTCTAAAATCTATTTACTTATCCGAGGTTGTTAATACGTAACTATCTACTGAGACCTCTTCATCATCAACATCTGTGTTTCTTAAAAATATATTTCAAAAAAATTACTATTTTTTAGACTATTGGTTAAATTCATTTATACCTTTTTTTTTACTTTTTATAAAATGTTTATAAAGTAATCTTTCTTTCGTTTTCCAAACAATGTCCTTTAGGACCTTTTCGACAAAATTAAGGAAAGAATTTTTTAACTTATATGGCGGGTGCAGCTATTTTCTACCATTATGACACCTTAGAAGATTCCCTCACAATATTATAAGAATATTTTCAAAATAAATGTATTCGTTTATAATTACATGACTTCTAAATGATTTCTAAATAGAAATAGATATTTCTTTCAAAAAAAATTATTTCATCTATGTCAACATCCTTTGATAGATTTAAACTTGTTTAAGTTGGTTTATTATGATAAAAATATTCCATATTATATTAAAGGATTTGTGATATGTTTGACTATGGATGTGTTATTTTTACACCATTAATGGTTTCTGGATAAATTATTGACATTTCGTATCCTAGTTTTAATATGAATTTGTATGTTATGTTTAAACCTTTACATATGAAGAATGCATTGGACTTAGTAAGTGACAGGTGAAGCCTCCTATATCTCCTTGATTTATCGGTAGGTCACATGAGACAAACTGGTGTCTTGGCACAAGGCCTTGAAAAATCTTATTTGTAGTCTTGGAATAAGGCCCTGACTATGTGGTTATGAAGTCTGGAATTATGCATCCCATTATTATGAAAGTGGATATTGATATTACATGTGATTATTTGACTAGTAGAATATCCATGTGAATAAGTAAATGGAATTATTTGATTTTATCTTTTCCATATTATTCTGAAGTTTAAGTTCAAAAGGCTTTTGTTTTAGTCATACAAATTTTGATAAATATTTATGATCATTTATGAAAGTTTCTGCAATATTGTTATCCTTACTGAGAATCTGAGCTCACCCCTTTCTATGTTTTATTTTTCCAAGGATTTGAAGAAGTATTTTATGGTTGAACTATAAGCATAGGATAAGGATATAAGTGTGTTCAAAATGGGACAAAATTTTGTTGATATTTTATTTCATTATGTAATGTAAAATTTATGAATGTATCTTGTACTTCCAAGGCTACTAAACTGATTGGTATTTCAGGACATGATTCCTTGTATCATTCCAATGTTATGTAATAATGCACTGACTTTGGGTAACTAGGGTCGGGGATTTACAGTTGGTATCAAGTATGTTTAGTACAAACCTTTGAAATTAGATTTAGAGAAACTCTAATTAGAGAACACTACCCTCGGATAGACTTTGAGGATTAGTATAGAAGAACTTCCTAGAATTTTGGTACTATAGAGATTTTATGAGTTTTCCAGGGAATACATCCATGTCTGTATACGATCAGGTAGAGGCAGCTCTGGCACTGATGTACCTAGGGGCAAAACCCAAAAACATTGCTTTTAGCTAGACTCTAATGAGAACTGGTGCATGACAACGGGTCTTGCTGCACTCTTGGTTACGACGCTCCCAGGGGATATGCTTAGGATAATTAAAATTTTATTTACAAACCATTATGAATGATTTTTGAGTATATACTTCCTCAAAGAATTTTTATTATTATTATGGATTATATCCATAAACTGTTCGATCTATGTTATGTGTTTTACAAGTTTGGAATTTTTTATTGTGATTCATAAACTAATCTATTGTATTCCATTGTTTATAAATGGAACCTAGTGGAAGGAATGGAAACTATATCAACGCACGTAATCCATGCAGGTATTTCCCTCCTACTCAAGATAATTATAGTGGATTTGGTGATACAACTGGTGTTGATCATCTTATCCTCATATTGGGACAACTCTCTCAGGTTATGAATAATAACCTTACTTGTACGGAGCACCCTGATCCACAAAACAGAGGATCAATGTTAGACCACTTCATGAGGCAAAAACCACTAACATTCAATGGTAGTACAAATTTATTGGTAGCTGAGCAATGGATAAGTTCCTTAGAAAAAATATTTCATGCTTTGGGGAGTATCAAAAGGGAAAATGCTTTCATGGTAGTTTATCGCCTCATGGGAGATGCAGATCAATGGTTGTCATTAATCCAAAACACAAAGGAAGATGAAGAAGTACCGAACAAGGAATAGAGGGACTTTAAAGATATTTTCTTAGAAAAATATTTTCCTCATGACCATCGAGTGGATATGTAAAGGAAATTTTAGAGTCTGAGACAAAAGTAGGATGAGAATGTCGCAAAATACGAGGCTAACTTTACAAGGTTAGCAAGGCATGCTACAAATTATAAACGTAACACAAGGAGTAAGATTGATCGATTATTTTATGGTTTAAAACTATTTCCCCATGGAACATTAGTCTCACAATCCTTCTTATCATATGAAGATATTGTCTCATGTGCTATTAAGACAGAAAATGAATTCTCTAAGTCTTACAACTTTAAAGAAAAGCATAAGAAGAAGAGATCTGATGAACACTCTAGAAATAGAAATAAGGGGAAGAAGGGAAAATTTGAATATTTATCCTATGGTGAATGTTGGAAGAAACACCCTAGCACTTTCCGGAAGGAAATGGGATTCTGTTACAAGTGTGGTGAAAATGCCCACCCAGCTCATGATTGCAAGGGTAAGAATGAGGTTGTCAATGTTGAATTCTACAATTGTAGAGAAAAGGGGAATTATACAAATTAATGTCCTAAGTTCCAAGTAAAATTACCCCAGAAAAGGCCAAGGGAGAAATTCCAAGCATATGCAATCATTAATGTTGATTTTGAAGCTCTGAAAGACATGGTTGCAGGTAATTTAATGGTTTCCTCAAGTTCAATAAATGATTTATTTTATTCTTGATCATCTTATTATTTCATATCTTCTTAGTTTACTAAGAAAATTAGATATTTCCAATTTTATTTAATAAGGGATTTGTCAGTAAAAATTCCTAAGGGAAATATTATTCCAACAAAGTTTTGTGAATTAGTTCCCATTAGGGCATATAAATGTTCTTTATCTAATGATATCATCATCATACCCTTGATTTAATTTGATATAATCCTTGTTATGGATTGGATTTCAAACCATGATGAGACAAATTATTTTAAGAAGAAGGAGGTTAAAATTCTTGATGATGAAAAGGAGTACCTTATTTTTAGAGCAGAAACGTCACCATCTGGTTCTTATCTAGATCCACCCCTAGTAGCTCAATTAAATTCAATTATTGGGGAGTAAGAGAATGAAATAACTATGGGCGAGTAAAGGAATGTTCGAATAGAGGATGTACCTATTGTGTAATAATATGTTGATGTGTTTCAAGAGGATTTACTTGGACATCCTCCAGAATGACAAATTGAGTTTTCCATTGATTTGATTCTTGGTTCATGGCCCATATCGAAGACCCCTTATAGAATGGCCACTATGGAATTATTGTAACTAAAGAAACAACTAGAGTAATTGAGTAATAAAGGATTTATTCACCTTAGTGTTTCTCCATGGGGGGCCCTGTCCTTTTTGTTAAGAAGAAATATGGATCTATGTGGTTTTTAATTGACTACAGGGATATCAATTCTATAAAAATAAAGAACAAGTATCCCCTACCCCGCATTGAGGATTTATTCGACCAAATTCATGGAGATAAATATTTTTCAAATATTGACCTTCGATCTGGATATCATCAGTTGTGTGTGAAGAAGGAAGTTATTCTGAAAACAGCATTTCAAACCAGGTATGGCCATTACGAGTTTACAATAATACCTTTTGGATTGACTAATGCACCCTCTGTCTTCATGGATCTAATTAATAGAGTTTTCAAGGAATATATTGATGACATTTTAGTGGTATTTATTGATCATATCTTGGTATACTATAAAAGCTATGAAGATCACAAAAATCACTTGTGCATTATCCTAAGTACTCTTAGAAGAACTGAATTATATGGGAAATTTAGAAAGTGTGAATTCTGGATTCATGAGATTTTTTTATTGGCCATATTGTCTCTAAGTATGGAATCTCTATTAATCCTTCAAATACCAAGGAAATCCAAGAATGGCTAGCACCAACAAGTATAACTGAGGTACGCAGTTTTGTTGGTTTAGCGAGTTATTATCGATGTTTCATCTAGAATTTTTCCTAGTTGGATAACCCATTAAACAAGCTCACACATAAAGGGGTTAAATTTGTTTTGACAAAAGAGTGTGAATAATTTTTTTAATAATAGAAGATAATATTATTCAATGATCCTATCTTGACTCTACCATCAGGGAACGATGGGTTTGTTATTTATAGTGATGCTTCAAAGAAAGGACTTGGTTGTGTCCTTATGCAGAATGATAGATTTATTGTCTATGCATCATGGTAGCTAAAATTTCATGATCAAAAATATATTACTCGTGATCTTGATTTAGCAGTTGTAATCGTTTCTGTGAAGATATGGAGATGCTATCTATAAGGTGAAAAATGTGAGATTTATACTGATCACAAGAGTTTGAAGTATATTTTATCATAGAAAGAACTCAACATGAGGAAAAGATGATGGCTTGAACTACTCAAGGATTATGATTTCACTATACACTACCACCTGGGGAAGGAAAATAAGGTTGAGATGCTTTGAGTAGAAAGTATCATGGAGTTTTGAATAAGATGGGAGTTGAAAGGGATCCTATTTTCATGGATCTAGTAAAGATGGATATGGGAATAACTATGGAAGGTGAAACATCAACACTTTTTCAAATGTTTTTCAACTCATCTTTACTATAAAAGTTAAAGAGTTCTCAGACTGATGATGAGGAGTTTAAAAATAATATTAAAGCCGTGAATGAGAGGAGATTGAGTGACTTCATATATGAAGATGTAATTTTGAAATTTGGTAAGAGACTTTGTGGTCCTAACATACCTGATCTAAAAAGGGAATTGTTGGATGATTCTCATAGCTCCAATTTCCCTATACATCCAGGGAGCACCAATATGTATAGATATTTGAAAGAACATTTTTGATGGGACAACATGAATATGGAATCCCGCCTTTTTAATACATAACTTTTCATTACATTTTACATACAGAGGATCTTTAAAGTCTACTGTCTTGGAAATAAGGAACATAATACATGAGAACAACAAAAAAATTCTTATAAACCACTTGTAAAGCTTAATCATAAGTTCATACTAAGTATAATTACTGCATCTCATAACCTGGAGACATACATTCAAATGAAAGGTTGAGCAGAAAGCCCAGTAAGGGTAAACAAGGGAGTTAATGTACTTGTGATATCAATAAGAACTTGAATAAAAACACGAAGACATGAGCAATGGGAGAATAGACATATCATAAAGAAAATAACTTGAAACATAACTTAAATATGTGGCTACAACATTTCATTTAAACATTCATGAACATGTCACCAAGGTCCGTCCCCAAGGTGTCATAAATATTTCCAAGGTTATTCACCAAGGTATCGTAAAACTTGTCATATCTAGAAATTAATTATTTACCTAATGTATTGTAGAGATATCAGGGGAACCCTTAATATTTATTTAATTTCATCTGAGCCACATATATCATAATCAAACATTTCATAAATAACCCATGGAGAATAAAATAAATGGGTTTCATTTCAAGATTGCGACGTTTTAAAAGTTCTTAAAAAATATTAGGTCATTATGCCAATTATAACCCATGTGAAGGGAGTGAGGGTTATATGTATGTCAATTAAAAAATCAAATACATAATCAATATATATTTATAAACACCCAAATAAACTAAATAGGTTTGGGTATTCACATAAATAAACAATATAATTTCTTGAGAGAAAGAGATAGAAATTTTGAGATGAAATTTCTGCAGCATAACGGCTATATAACATGGTTTTAGAAAACATTGAAAAGAGAGGGGAAAAGGGTCACCCACTCATAAAGAACTTATAATACAGTATGGTTACTGAATAAAATAATGTTATGGATATTTTAATGACATACCACATGAAAATGAAACCTGGAATAAAATAGAAGATACGATTTCTTTTACGAAAAATTCGGCAGCCTAACAGCATCACTTAAAAATTCAAAAAACAAATTGATGAGAGTGGAAAGGGTCTCTCAATAATTAGACATGAAATGGAAATAAATAAGAACATATAAGAACATACCCTCAACATAAATATATCGAAATTATAAGACACAACATAAAAAAAGTCATGACTTAAAAGAGGAGGATGATAAGATCCCTTACCTTGAAGAGTAACTTCGAAAGCTTGAAGGTCGGTACCTTGGGAAGCTTGAGGGCACCTGCGGAGGTCTCCTTGGGAGGTAAAGAAACCATAACCTCGTTGGGGAGGATTTTGAAATGAAATAAATGAGGTAAAGTCTTGGTATTTATAGAAGAAGTGAGGGGACAAAGGATTAATTTCCATGGGACACCTCATTAGTGGTATTGGAAAAACCATGGGCTTTCCCTTGGTATTTGCCCATGGTATTGGACACTTGGGACATCTCATACCTTATATTACTATTCATCTATCGACCAGAATTATTTCATAATTATTACATCCTTAATGATGTCATTAAACACCCCAAACTCAAAAACTGTATTTTTACTATTCAACGAAAATTCAACCTTCTCAGAAAAATCCCAAAATTTCACCTTAACCAAATATTGATGCTCTGATTTCAAAAATGAACTCCATTTTATGAAAATAATTTTCTAAATATTTTTAATTTAATTTTTGAATAAAAAACACTATTTACTTGAAAAACTAATACTTAACCAAATCTTTATGGAACAGTTATTTACCAATTTTATTGAATCGCATTACTTAATAAAGGTGACTAAATTATATTAATACTTTCTTATGTGAAGTTACTTAATACATTTGATCACATTACTAATCATAAGCGTAAAACCACTATTCATAATTTACTATTCATCAAAAATTATGTTGATCTTATTAGACTCTAAATTTCTTATTGAACATAACAGTAGAAGACCATTTTTTTGAAAATCATTACACATTATTAATTATTTAAAGTTTGCATAAATATTTTTAAAATATCCTTTTTTCTAAAATTCATCAATAATATGCATACTATATTTATCCAGACATTTGAAAATTCACAAACTTCACCATAAGAAGAAATCACAATTTTTATTTAAATCAAAGGATTACACACCGCAGTTATGGTCTCATTACATATCCCCTTATAACACCAGCATAGGACCTAAGAGTAAGGTGTGTTAGGGTGATAGAATCTTGGGGCGGCTCGGCAAACATTGCCCGAGAAGTGATTTCTATCATCTTGAACTTCCCACTAAGGCGATTACGTTCCATCTTCACACAATTAATTTCTGTGGGTTTGGTCCAGAGCAAAGCCCAAAGGTGCTACCTCCTTCTCGAGTTCCGTCAGATGGGCTTTGCTCCTCCCAAGACTACTGGATGGGGTCATCGAATCTTATTTCTATAATAATTAATCAAGATCACTTGTATTTATAGACAAATCGCAACATTTAGTTTTCAACAATCATATTGACCAATGGTCATATAACAGTCAAAACCCAACAGTATTATTTTAATTATATTCATTTTATTAAATGAAATAGTTTTGTTGAGTATAAAATAAAATAACACACAAAGTTAGGAAACGAAATTTATTCAAAATTTCAGGTTGTTACATTCTTCCCCCTTAAGAAATTGCATCCTTGCAATTTTAAAATTGGGTTTGGAAATTTTTTTGAAAGTCTCACATCGGAAAAAGAGTCAATAAAACTATTACTTTAAAAGAAAGAAAGGAAAGTACAAAGGTCACCCGAGTTAACCAATACTAGGATTCCATTTAGGAAAACATGGATATGGAAGAGGAAAAAAAGGGTAAAGTTCTGATGGAGAGTGATAGAAAACATGATTATGATAAAATTAACCACAAGAAGATCACAAACATAAGATGTGTTAAATGGTCTTTGATTACCCAGTAGGAAACGTAAACCAACAACATTGTTGTTTTACGTTCCTTTTCATAATTTTGAGGAATTCATTTACTACATAGAATAAAAACATAAGGAAATATACTTACCTTCAAGTATAGTTTCATCCCTTAATAAGTTTCCACCAAGACTAATATTTTCTCAAAAAAAATTTAAAAAGACTTGGTCTCATCAAAAGCACAAGAATCATCTTCTAGAGAATGACATAATCCAAAAAAGAATAACTATATATTTTCCTTTTCTTTAGTCATCAACTAAAACTAAAATTGTTAGTACGAGATCATATAATCTCCAAAAAGGATAATCCTTTATAAAAAGAAATATGAATATTAATCTCCAAAATTCTACAAAAGTACCCAAAGTTCCAGAAAGACCATTCAATACACAATCATCCTTAAAATTCTTCAGAATAATCCAAACTAAGATTGGAACCCAAAACTCAAAAGGATTTAATCACATAGTCTTCCCCAATAAATCTTAACATTTATCGCCAAATAACATCGACTACTATTAAAGTCTCATACTAAAGTGTAATTAACCTACTCGCATATTCTCTATTCTAGGTTCATCATTTTCCTGAAATAACACAAATCATCATATGTCCACAATAAATACATAAATTCTTACAAAAAAAATTCAACCATTCATCCTTAATTTAAATCCTGTAGTATTTTATTTCCCATAGGCATATAGTACTCCAAAAGAGAAAACATTGCCCAAAATAACCTTTATCATTTAGTCACCAAATAATTTTCTTATACAAAGGATATCCTTTTGAAAACACATAAGTTTCCAAAATCAACTTATTCTTGATCTATAAAAATAGAAGGTGCATTAGTCAGTCCGAAGGGCATAACTAAAAACTCATAATTCCCATATCCTGATTGGATGGTAGCTTTTGGAATATCAACATTCTTCACCGTCAATTGATGATAACCAGAACGAAGATCAATCTTACAGGAGAATTGAACCCAACGAAGTTGGTCAAATAAGTCATCAATTCTCTGAAGAGTATATTTTTTTCTTCACTGTGATCCCATTATGTTCTCTGTAATACATTCATAACTGCATCGATCCATTCTTTTTCTTCACAAAGAGAACTCGTGCTCCCCAAGGAGACACACTTGGTTAGAAAAACCCATTCTCTAAAATATCTTGGAGTTGTTTATTTAATTCCTCTAGCTCCACATTTTGCATTATATCGGGGGTCTTTGACATCAGATGAGATCCAGGTACGAGTTCAATGGAGAACTCTACCTCTCTTTCTGGGGGAGGTCCAGGTAACTCCTCAGGAAATACATCAACGCATTACTAGACGATGGAGACATCTTCCAAAAGAATGAATCCTTCGTGAGAAAATTATTTCATTTAAGAATCTTTTAACTAAAAAGGATTTATGTCTTAAAACTTCATGATTAGACAATTACATTTTTCTATAATTCTTTCATAATAATTCATAAAAATCTTGTGATTAACCAAACATATGCCATAGGAGTGTCGTAACCAAGAGTGCATCAAGGCCCATTGTCGTGTACCTATTCCCATTCGAGTCTAACTAAAAGCGGTGTTTTTAGATTTTACCCTTATGTACATCTGTGTTAGAGCCACCTCTACCTGCTCGTATCCAGAAAGGGATGTATCTGCTTGATAAACCACTTACTCAATACTCTCCAAAATACCAGGGAGATCTTTTATATTAAAACTTTTCTATAGGGTTATTTATAAAGTTTTCATATCCTAATTTCCATAAATAACTAAACTATCCATTTATACCATCTATGTCATCCCACCTTTTTAATACATAACTTTTCATTACATTGTACATATAGAGGATCTTTAAATTCTAGTGTCTTGGAAATCAGGAACATAATACATGAAAACAACATAAAAAATTCTTCTAAACCACTTGTAAAGATTCATCATAAGTTCATCCTAAGTAGAATTACTACATCTCATAACCTGAATGCATACATTCAAAGAAAAGGGTGAGCAGAAATCCCAGTAAGGGTAAACAAGGGAGTCAATGTACTTGTGATATCAATAAGAACATGAATAAAAACATGATGACATGAGAAATGGGAGAATAGGAATATTATAAAGAAAAGAACTTGGAACATAACATGAATAATTGGCTACAACATTTCATTTAGACATTCATGAACATATCACCAAGGTCCCTCCCCAAGGTGTCATAAATATTACCAAGGTTATTCACCAAGGTATTGCAAAACTTGTCATCTCTAGAGATTAATTCTTTACCCAATGCATTGGAGCGCTATCAGGGCGCACCCTTAATATTTCTTTAATTTCATGTGATCCACATAGATCATAATCAAACATTTCATAAATAACCCATGGAGAATAAAATAAATGGGTTTCATTTCAAGATCGTGACATTTCAAAAGTTCATAAAAAAATAAGGTCACTATGCCAATTATAACCCATGGAAAGGGAGTGAGGGTTATATGTATGTCAATTAAAGAATCAAATAAATAATCTTTATATATCTATGAACACCCAAATAAACGAAATAGGTCTGGGTATTCACATAAATAACCAATAGACTTTCTTAATAGAAAGAGATAGAAATTTTGAGATGAAATTTCTACAGCACAACGGCTATATAAATTGGTTTTAGAAAACATTGAAAAGAGAGGGGACAAGGTTCACCAACTCATAAATAACTTATAATACATTATGGGTACTGAATAAGATCATGGTAAGGATATTTGAATGACATACCACATGAAAATGAAACATGAATGAAAAGAGAAGATGTGATTTCTTTTCGAAAAATTCGGCAGCCTAATGGCGTCACTTAAAAATTCAGAAAACAAATTTATGAGAGAGGAAAGGTTCTATCAACAATTAGACATGAAATGGAATGAAATGAGAACATATAAGAACATACCCTCAATATAAAGATATAGAAATTATAAGACACAACATAAAAGAAGTCATGACTTAAAAGAGGAGGATGAAAAGATCCCTTACATTGTAGAGTAACTTCGAAAGCCTAAAGGTTAGAACCTTGAGATGCTTGAGGGAACCTTGGGAGGAATAATTGGGAGGTAAAGATACGAGAACATCGTTGGGGAGGATTTCTAAATGAAATTAATGAGTGAAAGTATTGGTATTTATAGAAGAAGTGAGGGAACAAAGCATTAATTGCCAAGGGACACCTCATCGGTGGTATTGGCAAAACCATTGGATTTCCCATGGTATTTTCCCCTGGTATTGGCCACTTGGGACATCTCATACCTTATCTTACTATTCATAAGTTGACCAGAATTATTTCATAATTATTACGTCCTTAATGATGTCATCAAATACCCAAAACTCAAAAACTGTATTTTCACTATTCACTGAAAATTCAACTTTCTCAAAAAAAATCCCAAAATTTCACCTGAACCAAATATCGATGCTCTAATTTCAAAAATGAACTCTATTTTATGAAAATAATTATCTAAATATTTTTAATTGAATTTTTAAATAAAAAATACTATTCACCCAAAAAACTAATATTTAACCAAATATTTTAGAAACAGTTATTTACCTATTTTATTGAATCACATTACTTAATCAAGGTGCCTAAATTATATTTATACTTTCTTAAGTTAATTTACTTAATACATTTGATCAAATTACTAATCATAAGCGTAAAATCACTATTCATACTTTACTATTCATCAAAAATTAAGTTTATCTTATTAGACTCTAAATTTCTTACTGAACATAACTGTAGAAGAACATTTTTTGAAAATCATTACACATTATTAATTATTTAAGGTTTACATAAATATTTCTAAAATATCCTTTTTCTAAAATTAATCAATAATATGCATACTATATTTATTTGGAAATTTGAAAATTCACGAACTTCACCATAAGAAGAAATCACAATTTTTATTTAAATCAAAGGATTACACAAGGCAGTTATGGTATCGTTACATATCCCTTTATAACACCAGCATAGAACCTAAGAGTAAGTTGTGCTAGGGTGACAAAATCTTGGGGCTACTCGGCCAACATTTCTGTAGTAGTGATTTCTATCAGCTTGAACTTCTCACGAAGGCTATTCCGTTCCGGCTTCACACGATGAAATTTGGCTTGGGTTTGGTCCAGAGCAAAGCCCAAAGGTGCTACCTCCTTCTGGAGTTCCATTATATGGGTTTTGATCGGCTCGAGACTACTGGATGGAGCCATAGTATCTTCTTTCTATATTAATTAATCAAGATCTGTAGTATTTATAGACAAATCGCAACATTTAGTTTCCAACGGTCATATTGACCAACGGTCGTATAACAGTCAAAACCCAACAGTCTTATTTTAATTATACTCATTTTATTAAATGAAATAGTATTGTTGAGTATAAAATAAAATAACACACAAAGTTAGGAAAAATAATTATTCAAAATTTCAGGTCATTACAATGAAGAGGGAGATTATTGATTTTGTGTTAAGATGTATGGTTTTTCAACATGTGAAAGCTGGAAGGAAACAACCTAGAAGTTTTTTGCAACCTCTTCCCATACCTGAGTGGAAATGGGATAATATTATGATGGAATTTATCATGGGGATACCAAAGACTCCTAGAAGGAATGATACAATAAGGGTCATTCTTGATCATCTTACCAAGTCATCATATTTTCTTTCTATAAGAGAAAATTTACCACTTGAACGTATAGAAAGACTATATATTATTGAAGTTGTAAGACTTCATGGAGTACCCCTATAGATTGTTTCTGATCGTGATCCCCATTTTACATCAAGATTATGGAAAAGTATTTAGAAAGCCCTGGATACTGAACTTCTTTTGAGCACTGCCTACCACCCTCAAACTAATGGGAAATCATAACGGACTATTTAAACCTTAGGAGACATGTTGAGATCTTTCTCAATTGACTTTAAAGGTATGTGGGATCAATATTTACCTATGGTATAATTTTCCTATAACAATAGCTTCTATTCAAGTATTCATATGGCACCATATGAATCATTATATGGAAAGATATGTCACACACCAATGTGTTGGGATGATTTTGGTGAAGGAAAACTTGTAGGCCTAGAACTTGTTGAGGAAACAATGGAAAAGGTTAAGGTTATTTGAACCCACATCAAAGAATCCCAAAGTGGGTAAAAGAGTGATGCCGATAATCAAAGGATTTAGAATTTCAAGTAGGAGACCATGTTTTCTTGAAGGTGTCTCCATGGAAGGGTGTTATACGTTTCGGTAAGAAGGGTAAATTGAGTCCCAGGTACATTGGACATTTCAAAATTCTATAATGAATCGGAGTTGTAGCTTATCGCTTGGAAATGCCTCTGAGTCTCTCCAAAGTTAATGATGTGTTCCACATATCACTGTTGAAAAAATGCATACCTGAGCCAACGTATGTACTCATATATGTAGAAATTAAACAGGAACCAAATACTTCTTATTGTGAAGAGCCTGTTGAGATTATTGATACAAGAGAACAACTGCTAAGAAACCGGACAACTCGTCTGGTAAATGTTCTATAGAGAAACCATAAGATGAAAGAGGCAACATGGGAACCTAAGGAACTTATGATGAAAACCACTTGAATCATTTTATGCAATAATATTCTAGAAATTATGAGGATGAAATTATTTTAAGGAGGGGATAATGTAACACCCCAATCTTCCATGGTACGTTTCCCTTTGAATAATGCAATAGCTTGCATTTTACGCAACTTTCAGATTCTAACACACCGTAACAAATCAAACTATCCATTATGAATAAAATTACCCAATTTTTAAAATTTAATAAATTTTATTTTTCAAGATGGAATTCATTTTTGAATTCATAATATCAAAATTATCTTAGATTGATTTTTTGGAATTTTTTCTGAAAATTTCAATTTTTGATGAATAGTGCAAAAGACTATGTTATTGGTTAAAACCAAATTTTTTATTTAAATAATTATTTATTTTATTTAAATTTATTAAAGATCAACATATATACATAATACCTATATAACTTCAATGTAACTAATTCGAGTCATTTTATAATAATTTTATATATATAAAAATTTTATTGAACTTTTTACTCTCTTTTACCCACTCCTAGAAGCATTTTCAAATTTGCATAAAACTTAAATTTACCACTTTTGTGAGTTAAATTTCAAAGATCCAAGAGACACGGTTGATATTACTATGTAAAATGTGGTTCAATAAGATAAAAATAATATTTTTTGAATAGTACATTTTGACTTTTATTTAACACGGTTAAAAATAATAGGGTAATTAAGGGTAAAAATGATATTATAATTACTCTAACACATGTCCTAATTCTATTGGATAAGTTTGATTCGATGAAAAAGAACCTTAGGAATAAAATATGATCTCATTTTTTCAACTTATATTAGATTAGGACATTAATTATTATTTTATTTAAAGAAGAGTTAAAAGAGTTAAATTCAATGTTTAATAAATAAACCATTTTTAATACAGGGTTATACAAAAGATAAATTCAACTATAAATTTTCATTATAAAGATAAAAATATTTCATACATAATGGTATTTTATTTATAATTTTTAGACATTAAATAATTTAATTTATTTATGACACAATGATGATGCAGTAATTACCTTATTAATGAAAGATTAAAATAATAGATATTATACATATCCAAATAAATGTAATTTGAGACTTTTGAAGAGTTACACTAACATTTTAGGTTAATATGACATGTTATGTTTTATTAAATAATTTTTTTTTGAAGTAATCATGCTGTTATGATTTTTAAAAAAACCAAATACTAAATAGTGTCAAAATTGACATAATTTAGTTTCAAAAACAAATAATATATTATTAATTGATATAATATTTCTAAAAATCTAGGATTAGTCCAAAGGACATAGATAAGGTTATATATATTCATAATGAACCACTTGGGGTTTTCTTATCTTGTTATAATAAGTTTATTAACCATATAATATAAAAATACAAAGAGATATGGTAAATGTCAAACTATTTAACTAAGAGTTAAATCTAAATGATAAGGTTAATATGGTGACCTAAACCTGTCCAAAAACTATTAGTTGAGAGGATTGCGACCCATCCCCACATTAGACTCGAAATAAATCATTTTTGAGCCATTATAAACAAAAAATAATTTTATTATAAAATAATATTTCAAACTCTTTCTAAAGTGACCCTCACCTCTCTTATAAAAGGGTACTTTCCCTTATCTTAATTTCACACCTCCAAAACAATTTTTATTGGCCAAAACCTGCCCAAATATCCTCCAAACGTTTCTCCCTTCATCCAAGAGGCATTCGTTTTTCCATAAATCCAACATAAGGATCCTTTTTTATCAAATAAAAAGGAAGAACCCAAATAAGAGGTAAATATTTCATCACCTCTTTCAAGTTATTTTCTTCTTCCACTTCCTCTTTCTTTGTTGTTTCAATTCTAAAATAATAACTCCAGTATATTATATATACTGTGATGTTATTATAAAAATTTTACAACCATATTCATTATTCTATCCATCATATGAATGACAAAGTCCCCATACGTGCATACATACGTCTTACCGTCTCCACGTCGTGGTGTAGTTTGTTATTCAAACACTTCATTGTTTGGATGGGTATAATAATGAGTATAAATAATGTAAATAATAAATATAACATTTTAATGATTCTGGATATATGATATAACATCCAATTACATACGATTTCACCATCAATATAATGATATTGTCACTCGTGCGTACATACAGATTACGGTCTCCATGAACGCGATGAGATTCATTCCCCATCGTAATCATTGAAGAATAATTTTCATTTTATTATTAAAAATAATGTTTAAAAACTTAATATAATTCTGGATAAGAATAAAATACATTCTATCCATTACAAACATCGCTTTCATAACCAATAATATAATGGAAAACGAATCAGTTAACAACAGAAATGATGATACTACAGAAATATTATTAACAAAGAAATATTAGAGGATCATATATGATATCATATTTATATATATAGTTCTTGTATAATTTAGTAACAATGATTTCACTATTATACATGAGGTTAACTTACCCTCGACCATGGAAAATTACAAGGTAAGTGTTAATTCTACAAACATTTTACTTATCTGAGGTTGTAAATACGTAAGTATCTACTGGGACCTTTTTCTCTTCCACATCCGTGTTTCTTAAAAATATATTTCAAAACATATTTTACTATTTCCTATACTATAGTTTAAAGTCATTTATACCCTTTTTTGACTTTTTATAAAAAAAATATAAAGTAATCATTCCATCGTTTTCTAAACAAGGTCATTTATGACCTTTTTGATAATAGTAAAGAAAGAATGTTTTTAACTAATACGGTGGGTGCAGCTATTTTCCACGGTTATAACACCTTCAAATATTCCCTTAAAATATTATAAGAATATTTTCAAAATAAATTTTTTTCTTTTATAATTATATGACTTCTAAATGATTTCAAAATAGAAAGAGATATTTCTCCCAAAAAAATTTGATTTCATCTATGTAAAAATCCTTTGATGGGTTTCAAACTTGTTTGAAGTTGATTTGTTATGATACAAATCAACCATATTGTATTGAAGTGTTTTTTATATGTTTGACTATGGATGTGTTATTTTTACACCATTCATGGTTTATAGATAAATATTGACATTTCGTAGGCTAGTTTTAATATGAATGTTTATGTTATGTTTAAACCTTTTCATATGAGGAATGTATTAGACTTAGTAAGTGATGGGTGGAGCCTGTTATAGCTCCTCGATGCATCGGTAGGTCTCATGAGATAAATTAGTGTCTTGGCACAAGGCCTTGTCAAAATCTTATTTGTAGTCTTGGCACAAGGCCTTGAATATGTGGTTATGAAGTCTAGCATTATGCATTCCATCATTATAAAAGTTGTTATTGATATTGCATGTTATTATTAGACAAGTATAATATCCATGTGAATAAGTAAATAGAATTATTTGATTTTATCTTTTCCATATTATGCTGAATTTTAATTTCAAAAGTATCTTGTTTTAGTCTTATACATTTCCTTAAATGTTAATGCTTATTTATAAAAGTTTTCGCTATATTGTTATCCTTAGTGAGCATCTGAGCTCACCCCTTTATATGTTTCATTTTTCAAAGGATGTGAAGATGTATTTTATGGTTGACCTACAAGGATTTTCTAAGGATATAAGTGTGGTCAAAAGGGGTAAAAATGTTGTTGGTTTTTTTATTTCATGATGTAATTTAAAACTTATGAATGTATCTAGTACTTCCAAGGCTACTAAACTAATCGGTCTTTCAGGATCTGATTCCTTGTATCATGCCAATGTTATGTAATAATGCACTGACTCTGGGTAGTTGGGTGTGAGGTGTTACACATGACTTCCATCCAAATTTCTGAAAAACCTATCTAATATGTAAGAACTCGGATCTTCATTTTAGTTATGGATCTTGATTTTGGGTGTTTTGTGAAAAATGGGAGTTTTGGAAAATTTTAGAAGTACACGTCATGTACATGGGAGTACACACCGTGTACTGGGTTATTGTGGGTAGCTGTGTTCTAGATGTGTAACAGCCGAGACATGGCCATGTGGGTGACCTAGAGACCACCAAAAGTGGGGGTCGGTTGAGGCATGTACACAGCGAGTACATTAAATGAACACACTGTGTACATTTTCTTTTATTTGATTAAACGCACTGGGGTCGAATCTAATCCATAAAAATGTATTATTTTAAACTTATCTTATCCAAGAACGACTAAGAGTGATGTTTCTTCTCCAAGACATCGATATTTCATCTGTTCTCTGAATTAAATAATGTCAGGTGCATAGGAGTCCCACCTGTGATCTCTTCCTTCTTCCAGAGCTCGTCCCATTGATTCCTTCTCTCCCTCAAGTTATTCAAGGTTGAACTTTTTTGACACTTTTGTAGATATACAATGTTATTGGTTGATTTAAATTCTAAGTTTCAAATTTATCAATAGTAAAACGTCAAGGTCGGTGATTTGTTGCATTGTTTCATTTGTATTTGATTTTTATATGCCAAAGTGCTGATTACCCATGTTTCAGGTATTTCAGGTTAGGGAAATTGAACCATGTTTTATATGTCTTAGATATATTGTTGAATTAATGGTTTTTAATTTTAGTTTTATGTGAAATATTTTAGTTATTGAACACCCCATGGGTGATTTTCATCATTTAAAGGTTTAGGGATATTTGGTCCATGTTGTCTATGAGGCAGACATTTTTTCCTTGCCTTGATTGATAGGATGGAACTGCTTGACTTTTTCTTCTTATTAAATTCTTGTGATATGAACTGTAATTGTTTATCAATATAGTATTTGAGATTACTTTTGGCTGCTTGATATCATTTATACATGATTGAATTACACATGGCTGTGAAAATTTAGTGTAGTTGGACCACAGGGGGAATTAACATTAAGTGATTCCTCACAGTGTATGTTATATTTCACACTATGAGATCATAGGGGGGATTGATGATGAGTGCTCCCTCATGGTGTCTATAGTTTATGATACGAGACCATAGGGGGAATTGGAATTTAGTGCTTACCCATAGAGTCTATAGTTATTTAAGAAATACCATAGGGGTAATTGATGGTGAGTTCTTACTCAAAGTGTCTTTGAGTATTTATTGCATTGCTTGGCCTAAGGGATTACACTATGTGAGCTACCTATATGGTTAATATAAATATTGAATGTTTATGATGTGTATGCCAAGACAGAGAACAAAATTGAATTTGGTCCTTTTGGGTAGTCTTGCAAGATACATGTTGTGATACTTACTTAATTAAATGATGAACATTAAATGCTAATGAATGTAAATGGAAACTATAAAATTGTTTACTTTTGTATACTCCTAGTTTACTTGTTGTGTTTCCATTATTACCTGCTTTATATTCTCATTTATAGTTAGGCATGGATCTTGTAGTGGTCGCCTACTGGGATTCGTCTCACGCCCCGTTTGGGTCATGCTTTTGGACCCAAACAGATTATATGGTTGTAGGTATAGAAAAGGTAAAGCGCCCATATTCATCATGTAATTTATTGTTTTGGAGTTGGAGAGCATGAGACTAAGTTGAGGCTTGTAATACTATAGGATTTTACTTGTTATATTTTGTTCCTTGTTTTAGTACTATATTTCAGCATTGTAACTTGTTTGGTTGTTTTCCTAGACATATGTGACATGCATCATTTATATATGTACTCTTCTTGTTTATTTACTTCTAGTCTTCTTCTATCTAATTGTTGTATGGTTTTATTGCTTTTGTTACTATTTATTATTTGTTTTTCCATTGTGCATACTCTTCCAATGAGGGCATAATTTTCCCACTATCACACCCAATGTCATTGCTGCTAGTAGGAAGCCTCTAGACTTCAGGGAAATGTGCTTAAGGCTATGTGACCAACAAGTTACGGGGCACCTTTGGGTGACACCCGGAACCAGGACGTTATGAAGTGGTATCAGAGGAAGTTATTTTCTGCTTTTTCTTACTAATTACAGCCTATAGAGAGGGATATAAAGGAATAAGTATTTGGTAACAAGTAGTGCCTATGAATAACTAATCAGTGTACAGGGAAAATCCATGTTACCTTGAATATTGCATATTTCTATGGTTTTTCATTTGTTATAGTTGATTTCATTTCACCATCGGGTGATTCACTTGTATTGTGTTGTTATCGTTGATATTATTGAAATTCTATTTCTGTTGCAGCCCAATGATATGAGGGTATTATATCTCACGCATCATATAAGCACATGATAGGGATCACATGTCATGCATTATTGTCATTCCATTTAGGGTGCATTACTAATTGCATGCTTTTGTGATAGATGTTGTGCTAGATATGCATGGTGTTGTGATATATGCCTTTATAGATTACTTACTATTTTGATAGGGTAATAGGATATGTATAGTTTAATTTGGATGCACACCAAACTTTGGTCCCTAAGGTGTTATGGGCCCTCTTGGATCAGAATTTGGTGGATCATGTATTAACTTTAATTGAATTTTGTCTATTTATGATGTGAATAAGGATTCCAAACACTGAATCATGGGAGTATGGGCTCTCATGGGTCGTAATTTGTCATTCCTTGGACAAAAGTTTATGTTTTTAATGGTTTTGGAGAATTTTCAGAGGCTTACTATCTAGAAAAACCTAGAATACACAGTGTGTGATGATGAATACATGCCATGTATCCTTCTTTTAGGGAATAAAATGCTTTTCTTAATTACACTCCAGGTATTATATGTACATTACATTTAGTCATTATCTATGTGACATGCTGTGTGAGTAGAGACACGGGGTTGGGAATATTTTTGGGTGACACATGCCCTGTACTTGGAGTACATGTTGTGTTGTAAGAGATATGTATCCATTCATGTGACCAATGACATGGGTGGATGAAACGCGAGTTGTACATGTCGTGTTCTATTCTTGCATGCTGTGTAGCGTTGATCATGTCACTAACCATGTGACTAATGACACAGATGGTTATAACTTAAGGGGTACACGTCGTTTCCATGGCACACACGCAGGGTAGTGTTACCCAAGAAGGAACTCTGTGTTTATCCATGTAGAGAAACTCGGGCAGGAGGAAATAATTCAAGTACATGCCATGTGTATGGGTGTTACAAAACTAGTTTTGGCAGTGCTACACACCATCTTAAAAGATTAAGGGGAAATGCAATGTATGGGGTCATACACGCTGTGTATCCATGTTTTGATGAAAAAAAGCGTGAATGTTTTCTTCTCTTGTTCCTTTCTTGAACTTATATGTTTCTGTCCTTGATAATCTTGAACTAAGGTGTGTGCTTCACCTTGCAGAGTCATGCCACCGAGACGTCATATGTTTGTACGCCAGATACAGGGCAATGATCAAACACCATAAATGGCAGATCTGGGACTACCATTAGACCCTCCTATCGTGCATGTCTTGGTACCAACTGTAGTACCATACATAGGTACTGATGCACAGTTTTGAGAGGGATTCATGAGGATGATGCAGAATTTTCAGAGAGCATCGCATCCTTCCCTGTCTATGGCATAGATGATAAGGGTTTTTTAGAAATAGAATCCTCCCACTTTATTAGGGGATGTAGGACCTCACGCTGTAGAGTCATGGTTAGAATCCATCCTCTCTATATTCGAGCATCTAGAGACACCTCATGAGAGGATGGTAAGGATCATGATGTACATGCTTCGGAATTTCTCCAATAGATGGTGGGATGTGATATCACAGGAGGGACTCCAGTAATTTATGGCTTGGGATGAGTTCCAGTGTACCTTCGATGAGTACTTCTACTTGGAGACCTTGAGGGATGACCGAGCCTGAGAATTCATGAGTTTGGAGTAGGGTACTCTCTCAATCATGGAGTATTCTTCTTACTTCACAGAGCTACAGCACTTCACAACCATTCTAGGGGGTCATCAGTTATTTATGATGAGGAAGTTTTAGGATGGTCTCAGGAATGACATCTGATATCATGTCAACATCTTCAGGTTTACCTCTATATCTTATATATTCAACCAGGCTCTGATCACCAAACCTAACCTGAGATATTTTGAAGTTGTGGGCCACATGTTTCAGCATCCAGAGTTGATACCCTTCTGATTGACAGCAGGAATCATTTTAGGGAGTCTACAAATGGAGATCTGAGTAGGTGGGATTTTCCTTTAGGTAGTTAGGTAGTGTGCTACCAGTGCAGGAAGTGAGGACATAAGAAAACTCAGTGCCTAAGATACCTAGTTGATTATCTATATTGCGACAAGATATGACATCTTAAGCATTTCTACAACGCCCTCCTTCCACAGCTAGTGAGGGAGGATCACCTTCGACTCCCTGTACCAGAGTACGACCCCCAATCCCACATTAGACTGGGTGATAGAGTTTTGTAGCCCATTCTGTCCAAGCCGGTGGTCGTTGCTGCAACAGTTAGACTTAGGGTTTTCGACAGTTACTTGTTGGATCAGCTCAAGGATCTCATACATATTCATAGGGCCAAAGTACAGGTCAAGCTTTTTCGCTAGAGAAAATACATTAGAATCATGATCTCATACCCACTACGGTTAGAGGTACGATTTTGGTTTCCTCAGTTTTATATTCTACTCTTTTCGATGAAAAGGCTTCCCATAGCTTTATATTTGTGCCTGTTATAGAGATACTTGGTGTCTGTATCTTTACTTCTGTTAACATCTTGAAACTAGACACTCTATTGGGGATTATAACAGATAGTGTACATCAGTGCAAGGAGTGTCATCTTGAAGTTGGTTGGTGTCACTTCTTATGGGACCTTTATGTCGGAGAGATCATGGGATTTGACTTCATTCTCATAATGGACTGGTTAGACCTCTTCTAGGATATTAACAATTTCTATCGTCATAGGGTGACTTTTACGTCACCAGAGGGAAGATTATTTCTACATAAGGGTGAATGGGATGTCCAGGCAAGTAGAGCGGGACCTGAGCATCATGGGTTAAGAGGAGTTACAGACTAGATTGCTAGTTTATATCTGGATGATTAAGGGAATTCATAGATTGAATTTCCTATAGTTTTCTATAGTTTCAAAGATTTCTTTCCAGACTACTTTTCAGGTTTGAATTCTGTAACATGCCGACCCAGCTCACCCCTAAACTGGTGGTCGGACTGGTTGCCACATGACCTCAAGAACGACTCCTCTAATTCCAAAGGCCGCCGACTTGAATCAAGGGTCTGAGGATAGTCAGTGGGGAGACTATACCCTCTTAATAGAGTTACACTGTGGTATATCAGAGTAAATAATAGTCAATAGTGGAATTAATAATATATAATTGAAAAAGAACTAGAAGAAAAATAGTACTCATTTTATAAAAGCGGTCAACACTAACTATAAGACATATGACTGAATGATATGTAATGGATACATAACTGAAATAAAAAACAATAAAACATGCTCTACACATCAATTAAAATACAAATAAAAGACAACTGAGCCCTACACCTTTGAACTCGAGCATCCTGAGCTCATGCTCTGTCCTCTTCTCTTATCTCCCAAGTATAAGTAAACAGGTCAACCCTGCAAGCAAATAGAATCTATTTGGGTGCCCCAGTGCAATGGCGGCCCGAGTAGGGTGTGAGATATTAATATCAGTAGGACGGGACCACTGGTTTCTACCCCAATACTATACTTTATGTAAATAATTTAAACAGTGTGAAAACATGCAAAAATAAAGTAAGATGTACAAAGTAACTATATACCCAAGTGCCTGCTTCATCCCTAAGCTAGTGTTTGAACATGCATTATACATTTCTCATGAAAACACAAAATTCATCACACATTCATTTCCATTTATCAATTATTCAAACCTCGTTAAATTATATAAGTCTTGAGATCTGTCCTAAGCCCGACATCCCCCGTATAAGTCACTCACAACAGATGTCTCTAAAGACCATCTAAGCAATCGATGTAAAGACCAAATTCCAATCTTGTTCTTTGTCTTGGATAACGTGTCATAAGATATTAAATTTAATCTTTCAATTATTTTTTATAATCCTGTTCACAAAAAAATAGTGATTCACTCCTGGGTCCGTCCACTAAATAGTGATTCACCCAATTCATTAACAAATCTGAACCCTTTATCATATTCAATTCACAAATCATCACATCCTATTTCATTTACCATTTAATTCAATCATGTATGACCAATTGGACCCATAATCCAATGTTAATTAATGGGTGTAGAATGTCATGTCTATAACCCTCATGAGTATTTGGACCATTACTCCTTGTCTCACAACCCATGGGTATTTAGAGCATTCGTCTCTATCCCATAAAAGAATATTTGTATGCAAGCTGGGTGTAAAATTCCATGTCTTGCACCCCGTGAGTATTTGGATCATCATTACCTGTCTCACAACCCGTTTATAAATCATACATAAATATTTATCATTGGTGTAGAACTCCATGTATAACACCTTAAAAACATACATTAATTAATCAAATCTGTTAATTAATTTAACAAATAATTAACAACATAAAACTCCTGTCAAATAATTCTACAATTAATTAACCATTCAACGCCTTAATAATTAATAATTAATTAACAATTGATTGTTCTTAACCACAATAATTTCATCTAAATAAATCACTCGAAATTTAATTATCCCAAATCCTTAACCAAAAACATGATAATTAATTCTCCAAAATATCACTACAAAAGCACATCATTTAATCCATCATTAAAATATCTCTATTTATCCAAAACAACATATCGCAATTAATTTTTGGATCAATTATCTCATTTTGATTCAAACATTTCATAATCTAACCCACCATTAAAAATATTAAATCGACATCATGGTACATAAATTTGACCATTAACAATTCATCATTTAAATTAATTCGTGCCAGTTAATTATATCAGCAATTAATTAATTTATTCATACCCTTTAATCAATTCAATAGTTTAATTACCTTTAATGTCATTAATAGGTAATAATTAATCCATCATTAATTATATTTATTTAGCCAAAACAAAATATCCCAATTAATCCCTGAATAAATTATCTCACTCAGCTAAATAAATATATTATAATTAATCCTCTGATTATTTTTTATATACAGTCTCAAAGCACATAATTAATATAGAAAATTAATTATCTTATCTTAGACAAATAAAACATCATTTAATTATTTAATCATGTCACTTTAACAAATTCAGAAATACAAGCTTAAAACCAACACATAGTAATGTCTTCATTTATCTCACATGGGCATAATCATTTAATAACATCCAAAGCTCTGCATCAACACATCACATATCACATTTAGAAATTTAATCAAACTTACTAAATTCACATTTGAAAAGCATTCAAAATAAATACTTCACTACATAATTTAAATACCAACAAAAATGAAGAAATCAATTTAGTATTGAATTTATTAAGGTTGAGGACTTGAAAGGGGACCCTACCTCAGGGTGGAACCAATTCAATATTCAGCGGCTTGACATACAAGAACAACCAATCTGTAACTGGTCCTAAACCGTACGTACACACCATTATGTATATAAATATATGTTTATATATATATATATACACACACACACATGTGCATGTCCTCTACATTGATCAAAACCCCCTGCAACATAACTTAGAATCACAAAAATAAAAAAGAAAACACTCAACACACCACAAATAATGTACCAAGGACTCATATAATTTGTCAAAATCTAAATTAGATGGGGAGAAACAAAGAGAGAAAATGTATATCCTTACCCAAAGCAATGTATAAAAGGAAATTAGAGTTCATCCTCCTCACCCTTGGCGGCGGATGTTTGATTATGCACCAATGGGTCCCAAGTCAATATTCACATACCCTAAAAATAGAGGAACACAACAATCAGATTAAACCCAAACCATAGGGTTTCGACTGAGAAAACAGGGCGAGATAGAGGAGTCAAGTGGTTGATACGAATCACTAGTTATATGTAGACTGACCCACCTTGATGAGGCAGACAAGATTCATGAATTGTCTGGAAGGAATCGTCGCATGCAAAGTGGAGTCTGGGAGAGGGGTGGTCACGCTGCTACAGGGGTGCTGCCTTGGTGTTGTGCGTTGCAGCAGGGGGCTTGGACAGGAGTAGGTTGCACTGCAGGTGGTGCGCCTCAGGGAGGATCGACCTTGGAGGGGCATTGCAGCTGGTCCGGAGTAAATAGGTAGCACCATAGAGGAACCGTGAACCATCTGTTCATCGCGCCTCAAAGGGGGGGTGAATACTTCAATGTAGAGGATAGGGAGAAGGGTCCTACCATTAATTTATTTTTTAAACTATAAATTAAAACTTTAATAAAACGAATAAATTAATTTCAATAATAAATAATTATTATTATTATAATAGTAATAATAATAGTCATTCCATTATTATTATTATCACAATTAAAAGTTTTTCTCATTAAATCTAAAATGCCCCATTTAATTAAAAACACATGACTTCAAATAAATCAAAAAAATTAATTAACACAATTAATTAAATTATTTTTTCATTAAATTTAATTAATTAACTCAATAATAAAAATAATTACATCCTCATTATTATTATTATTAAAAAATCATTTTTTCAATTCTAACCAAAACTCCCAAATCCATTAATATTATTATTTATAAAATAAAAACAACCATAATTAATAATAATTATAACACTCATTATACTATAATAATAATAATCTTGTTATTTTTACTCAAAACTTTGATATAACCTAAAACCTTTATTTAATAATAATGCTTCTTCAATAATTCTGAAACTCCTTATTTAATTAAACATTTCTTTGAGATGCCAAAAAATAAAAATTAATTTCACATAAGTGTTACACCCCATTAGTCATGAAATTAAAATATTTTAACATAAATGTTACACCCCATTAATCATGCAATTAAATATTTTATCATCCAAATAATTTAAGACGCCAAAATAATAATAATAATAATAATAATAACATTATTACTATTAATACATTATTCTATTTTAACACAAAACTATCATTTAATGTTATTTAATTAAAGTAAATAAAATATCAAACTAGGTAAGCTTTACAAGTTGGACCGCAACCGTGCGCAGACCATGCAGATCCATTAAAGTGGGCTTTTCTAAATTCAGTGCTCTTAAGACTCATCGGGACACCCGCAAAAATTATTGATTAATTACACAATTCAAAAAATGACACCTTTAGGTGTTCCAACACTCATAATAATGTTACGGAGCCCGGTTTTAAAATAAACCTATCAATAAATGGAAAATGATTCGAAAACCATTATAATTTAAACCCAGTTAAAAAATAGAGGACTTTACACCTCCAGAGTGAGAGGTAGAATTTTCTATTGAACTTATTCCAGAGGCATCATCGGTGTCCATTCCTCCTTATAGGATGGCTACACCATTGTTACTGAAGCTCAAGAAGAAATTGGAAGAGTTAGAGGAAAAGGGTTTCATCTGACCTAGTACTTCTCCTTGGGGGTTGCTTGTCTTGTTTGCAAATAAGGCAGACTAAACCCTCTAACATTGTGTGGATTATTGGAAGGTGAACCAGTTGACTATCAAGAACCAATAGCTCTTACCAAGTATTGAGGACTCTTTGATCATCTTCATGGAGCCCGGGTGTTTTCAATGATCATTTTCGCGTTAGACCATCATATATACCTCTTACAGCATTTCGGAGCAGCTATGGTCTATACAAGTATGTGGTTATGTTGTTCAATCCCACGAACATGCCTGTCGTTTTTATGGCACTGATGAACCAAGTTCCATCCATACTTGGACTCTTTTATGGTAGTTTTCATGCATGATATCTTGGTGTACTCTGACACTCGACACGACCATTCCATCTATCTTGAGATCATCTTGAGTAAACTGAGAGAGTATCAGTTATACATTAACCTCATGAAATTCCACTTTTGGACAGACCGAATTCACTTCTTAGGTCATGTTATCTCAGAGACAAGAGTGTTAGTAAACCTAGAGAAAGTGAGAGAGGTAGTTTGTTGGGAGCAGTCAAAGAACAACTTTAATCTACGGGGATTTCTAGGATAAGCTGGTTACTACAAGAATTTTATATAGTACTTTTCATTCTTAGCAGCACCACTGATGGGTCTGAATAAGAAGGGTGAAAAGTACTTGTGGATAGATTCTTGTGAGTCAGCCTTTCAGGAGCTGAAAGGGAGGTTGACTTCAGCACTGATACTATTTTTTCTATAACTGGGAAAGAGTTTCACCATTTAATATGATGTTTCAGGTATCATGCTGGGATTAGTGCTTATGCAGGGGGGGATTTTTTGCGAATGGGTCTCGGAAATTGAGGCCATAAGAGAGGAATTACCTGACAAAGGATCTCGAGTTGGAGGTAGTTATTCATTCGTTGCACTGTTGGAGATATTATCTTCTAAGGGGTCATTTTATGGTGTACACTAACCAAAAAAGTCTCAACTATATCTATACCCATTGTGATCTAAATTTTGGACAATGAAGGTGGGTTGAGTACCTTCAGCCCTTTGACTTCGAGCTTTCATATACTCTTGGTAAAGGAAATGCAGTGGCTGATGCGTTGAGCAGGAGGACACAAATACTGGAAGTTTAAGAGGCTAGTAGTGAGTGGCAGCTTATATCTCCATTCTCTGAATGTATTCAGATATGTACGACAGATAAGGGAATACATTTCTTCCTTCTGTAGCTATTACCTTGATACTACTGGATCGGGTGCGAATGAGGAAACTATCACATTTTGAAGGCCTAGCCATATGGGAGAGTGTGTTAGGATAAGACCCTACTTCTTGATGGACCATAGTTGAGGATGGGATCTTGTGCTTTCATGGACATGTATGGGTGTCAATAGACATACTCGAGGATATGATGTCTTATTTTCATTCCTCAGTTTGGGAAGTTCATCCTAGTGTCACCAAGATATATCAAGATTTACACCATTAGTATTGGTGGTCTGGTATAAAGAGGGATGTTTCTGGTTTCATTATGAGATGTTCTACCTGTCAGTAGGTAAAGGTAGAGCATCAGCAACCAGTCGGGCTTTTACAGCAGTTACCCATTCCCAAGTGGAAGTGTAATGATGTCACGATGGATTTCTTCATAGGTTTGCTAAGGTTGCCTTGATGGAATGATGCAGTTTGGTTTTTCATTGATAGACTCACGAATTTTACAAACTTTTTTCTGATCAAGGAGACCTTCATTGTTGTTAAGATTGGAAGGTTGTTCATATGATAGATTGTACATTTGCATGGGGTTCTGCACTCTATCGTTTTAGGCAGAGACGCTTGTTTTACATCTCGTGTCTCGAAGGGACTATAGAGGGACTTAGGTACATAGGTACTTCTGAGTACAGCTTACCATCCCCTGATATATGGCCAATCCGAGTGCACAATTCTGGTGCTAGAGTACATGCTTCAAGCATGTGTCCTAGATTTTGGAGGTTCTTGGGAGAATCACATACCTCTGGTGGAGTTTTCCTAAAATAATAGTTTTTAGGAAAATATTCAGATGTATTATTTTGAGGCTCTGTATGGTATGCCATCCCGATCACCCTTATGTTGGTTGGAGGTAGAAGAGGAAGATATTCTAGGATCTCATTTTTTCCAAGAGACCATAGAGAAGGTTGAGTTGATTCGAAAGAGGATGGCTATTGCATAGTCACAATAGAAGTCTTATGCTGATCAATGGAGATGACCTTTGGAGTTCGAGGTCAGATATCAGGTTTTCATACATGTCACACTGAGGTTGGGACATAAGAGGATTAGAAGACAGGGGAATCTTTCACTGAGATACATCAGGTTGTTTGAGGTTTTGGATAGATTCAAGTCGGTTTCCTATCGGTTGCAGTTACCTCAGAGGTATCAGGCTATGCACGACTTCTTCCATGTTTCTCAGATACGACATTACTTCTCATACATGCCTCATGTTTTTCAACCCAAGGAGGTTGATTTGGAGGTGAACACATAATTCAAGGAGAATATTATCCGTATTATGGATTGCAGCATGAAAGTTCTTCATGCCTAGTCTGTTCGTCTGGTATGGGTTCTATGACATCACGACCACGTAAAGGACTAGACTTGTCACACATAGTCATGTACTGGATGTGTAATGGCTGAGACATGGTTGTGTGGGGTGACCTAGAGACTGCCTAAATTGGGGGCGGTTGAAGTATGTACACGACGTGTACATTAAATGAACACGTCGTGTACTTTTTCTTTAATTTGATTAAACGGACAAGGGTCACATCTAATCCCCATAAACATATTCTTTTAAACTCATCTCATCCAGGTATGGGAGAGAGAGAAGTTTCTTCTTTAAGCCACCATTCTGATGTTCGTTCTCTTAATCAAACACCATCGGGTTCATTAGAATCCCACCGGTGAGTTATTCCTTCTTCTAGAGCCACTCCTCTTGATTCCTTCTCCCCCTCGAGTTATTCAAGGTTGAACATTATTGACGTTTTTTAGATCTATAATGTTCTAGGTCAATTAAAAGGATGAGGTTCAACTTTATCGATCATACAATGTCAAGGTAGGTGTTTTGTTTCCTTTCTTTTTTTTTCTTTGAGTTTTATATTCCAAAGGTCGAGGTTCAACTTTATCTGCCTTAGATTGATTATTTAATTAAGGGTTTGTTATTGTTGTTTTATGTGAAATTTCTTGTTTAAGGAACACCCCATGGGTGGGTTTCCTTGTTTAAAATTTTAGGTTTGTTTGGTCCAGGTTGCCTATGGGGCTGACCTAGTTTTCTTACCTTGCTTGATAGGATGGAAGTGTTTGAATTTTTCTGCTTATTAAATTCTTGTGATATCAAATCAATTGGAATTGTTTAGCTATTTAGTAGTTGAGATTACTTTGGGCTAATTGATATCATTTATGCATAATTTAATTACACAGGGCTATGATAACCTGATGTAGTTAGACCACAAGGGGAATTTATGTTGAGTCCTTCCTCAGAGTTTGTTATATTTCACGCTATGATACCATAGGGGGAATTGACGTTGAGTGCTTCCAGAAAGAGTCTATAGTTATTTTGGAAAGACCATTGGGAGAATTGATGGTGAGTTCTTCCTCAGAGTGTATTTTCTTATTTATTGCATTACGTGGCTAGAGTGGTTAGACTGTGTGAGCTACCCTTAGTTTTACACTGCTGAATAAGAGGATGACGGTAAAAAAGAAGAAATAACTAGGGAATCTTATTCTAAACCAATACCCAAATGAAAAACATCTTATTTTACTATCTTCACCACCATGGTAAACTAATCCTATATTTCAACTAAATAGATAACACCCCTATATTCTTTTTTATCCTACTCTACTCCAAAAAGTTTATATTTCATCTTTTCTTGAAGTTAGGTATATTTATATTTTATTTCAAGTTTATAAATCCTAGAATATTTTCATGGATGTTTTGAGAAATCATATTTTTTGGTTTTTAAGAATAAACTCTATCCAATATCATATTGGTGTTAATACACTGCATCTTTTATACTTGGGGTTGTAAAAACTTTGCACTCGCATGGGGTTCCAACCCATGATCCATCCTATTTTCCCTTTATCTTTGTTTTAAATTATATTTTTATTATTATGTTTAATTATTTCATTATTTCTAGACAAAGTAATAGTAACTAGGTTGTTGACTCAGAGCTACCACAGGAAAATAAAGTCGGGTTGTGTCTTTCCTTTCCTTTGTTTTAGTTCCCTAACTTATATTTTGTTATCCCAAAATGATGGGTAGTTAAATTTAAGTGTGGGGGTGTCAACTTTATTTTTTTGTGTGATTTTTCTTTCTATTTTATGTTATTTAGGAACCTAGAGATTTATTGAATATTCTTATATTTTTTCACACTTGAATTCATATTTAGATTATTGACATGGTTTTTAAAATAAAAGATTTTAAATTATATTTAATGTGAAAAAAAATTCTTGGATTATGTTTTGAATCATTTTTATAAGTTTGACTTATTTTTGAAATCCACTCCCATAAAACACTTACTCAAAATATTTTTTCATTCATATGAGGTATTTTGAGAAATTAATATATAGTCTTTTAAACACCCACACTTTTTTTATATAAATTTTCATTTTATGTGAGAACTGGAACTTCTGGGTTTTTTTCTTTCAAAGATTTAAAGTTCATGGAGTGTTTTTGACATGATTGATGCATTTTATTAGTTAGCCGCATTTTTTCCTAATACAAACAATTACGTGTATCCTTTGGTATCACTTATATTACATGAATTACCTTATAGGTTTAAGATACATTACAAGATGAATTTTACTTTCCTACTCATACTCTTGTTTATTTATGGATATATCAAGTTCGATTAAGGGTTAAAGCCTTTCATGTGTATTCTTGGGGATTTGTTTAATTTGTCAGTGGTGTGAAGTTTGTTTCATCTTTTTAGTATTGGTGAGATAGGTAACTAGGAATGATTCATCATTTCATTCTTATGTATTTGTATCATTTATTTCTCCATATAAAAAAAATGAGTTGAATATGAATTTTTTACTATGCTTACATTTTTTACTGTTGCCCCTCTAAAAAATAAAGGTAATTATTATCATTCATTAATTGTATTAAATTTTCATCTCATCCTCCATGAAAAAATAAATATAATGAAAAAATAAAATCAAAAAATCAATATATATTTATATATAATTCAAGAAAAAATGGAATCGAAAGGGGGAGAATTTGGGTGAAATAAATCATTACAATTATTACTTGAATCATATAAAATATCATAAAATAGGGTGGTTTTTTGTTTAATATTTTCAAGGGTAATTTAGTGTAGTTCATCTAATTTCTTCACTTTATTATTCGTGTAATTATACTTAAGAGTTTAATCCTCCTAGTTTCGGCCATTGAATTTTTATATGATTTTACCCACCAACCCTCATCCAAAAAAATAACCAAGAAAAAGTAATAATGATTAAATATATTTTTTATGTCTCTAAATATGGAGAAATAATAATCTTCACAATCCAATGGTGATACATTCATTTTCCTAGTATGAGAAAAACTCCAAATATAATTTATCTTGAGTGAAGTGTGTCATAAAATTCATTGTCACGTAGTTGTGATTGGGTCATGGATGGATTTTTGAAGTTGAAAAATTTTAAACTTGAAGAGTGAAAATGAATGATAATTGTTTTTCATATAGGATAAATGATATAATTATATTTTTTAGGTTATTTTGTATTTTTTATCTTTTTTTATTCTTGTGTGGATTTTGATTCAGATATTTGATGATTTCATGGGAGTGAAATTGTTCAGTTTGGTGGAGTGATGATGCTAATATTTTCATATATTTTATGTATTAATTCATTTATTTAAATCTAATAACAGTTTTATATTATATTAAATTTTCACATTTTTTTGTTTTTTTAATATTTTGATATTAATTGATAAAATTTTCTAATTTTTTTATTTTTAACAGTTTTAATTTCCTTTTTTATTTAGGCCATAAATATTTATGAAGTAATTGAAATTGGTAAATTATTTTTTTTCACTTTCATACATGATGGGATTAATTCAATTATTAAGTATGTAAAGCTATATTGATCATTTAAATTCCCAAATATAGCTCACTATCTGGTCTTTGAAATCTATGTACGTGACAAATAACTTTTAGGATAGATCTATATCTCAATAAGGGATAACCAAAAGAATCTTAAATTAGAAAATGAGATAGAGAATAATTAAATTAACTGCTTCATTAACTATAAACATGAGTTATTGTTCCTACATAAAGATCATAAATTCATGGGAAGTTGGATCCTTTGAATTTGAATAATCACCTATCCAGATTAATATTATGGATTAAATCAGCCATAAAACCTTCACTAATTGTCCTATAAAGCTTAAATTTCATGTTTTCATGAAAAATACATATAAATAAAACATTTTAAAGAACTTAGTTTATCATTTTTTTCATTTAGTGGTATTAACACATACAATAAATCATAAGTAAAATTTGTTTTTTATAAACTCTTCCCCCTTTTCCCTACAAATATGCACATCCTCTTCTATAAAAAAGTATTTACATTTTCATGGGGATAATTTGGATTAAATATTATGTATAATTTTCTTATAATATCAATATATATTAGTTTATCTCTTTTATTCTCCCTTCCTTTTCTCTTGTTTTCTATTTTTTCCCCATCTTGGTTCTTTTATCTTAAGGTTTATGGAAAAAAAACCATCACAATTTTCCTAGGTGGTGTGTGGTGGTGCTTGAGATTATTTTTCTCTTATATAATCTCTTTTTTATTCTATTATTTAAACATTGGTTAAAATTATTTTGGTGAGTGGTCACCCCTCTTTATCTACTACTATGGTTTCCCCCCTCATTCACTCACTTTCCTTCTCATTATCCTCTAAGTCATTCAAATGGTGGAGTTTGGATTAGGTATTAATGTGGAAGATAATACTCCTACACACATAGGTATTAATGTAGGGTAATTACATTAAAATTAGAGGTTATAGAGTGATATATTTTTATATCTTTATTTTGTAAGATATTGAGGAATATATTTTTAATAACAATGATAACACCACTATAAATCCCGGAGAGTAACAGTTTTCATCTAATATATTATTTGTGAATTTTATATATTTTATTTAGGATTTATATTTTCATTAATATATTATGTTCCATTAATTTCCTAATCAATCCCATAATTTATATTAGTTTAGTTGTTTTGTATTTATTAGATTATTATAGTGAAAATAGGTATTTTGTCTGTTGTGAGCGGCCCCCTTGAGAGATAGATCCCATAATATGTACTATATTGAATATTTAGGTAAATATAACATTTTCTAAGGTAACATGACTAAATAATCATTATCAACTAGGGACTATTTTCAAGAATGGAATGATCTTTCGCACACTTTTCTTCAAAAAAAATAAAATTTAAAAAAATCAAATAAAAATATTTTTTTTGCATATATTTCATTTATTAGCTTGAGATGAATATTTTAAGTGATTAATTTTATTATTTTAATATTTATAAGATGTATATTGTGATAATTAGGGAAGATATAGTTAATATTCAAATATAACAAAAAAAATTAATGACTCAATATAATTTCAAAATTCACAAAAATCAAAATAGTCGAGTAGCATCACTGGCTACCGAAGTTGAAGAAGTTAATGTTATATGAATGGAATGGGAAAAACCTACTAAGAATGAAATTAATATTACACTAACATTTCAATAATTCATTGTTGAGGTTGAATAAAAAATTGAATATCCACTTCTCGCTTCAACAAATGAATTCTCAGCATACCTACTTAAGGAATAAAAGTTTGAAGTTGAAAGTTTGGAGGAAGATTCACTTTATGAGCATTATTTTATTTCAAATATTATAAATTTTGAATTAAAAGTGTATCTCTCATATTATTATATTTTAGATTTAGTACTTATATTACATGTACTATTTTAATAATATAAAGAAGTTGTTTTATTGAGGAGATAATGGAAAAGCTAATCTAGTTGTACACTGAGGAAAATGAGGATGATGACACAAAAGAATAAATCACTAAGGAATCATTTTATAAACACATGAAATAAAAGTAACCACTTATTATTCTACTATATTCATAATCAATGGAAAACACTCCTCTATATGAGCTAAATAGGTATCACCCACCCCTATATCCCCCCCATCTACACATCAAATTTTCTCATTCATCACTTCTTGGGGTTTGAGATACTTTTATTTTCTTCATGGACGAACACACTAATAATCTTCTCATAGACATTTTTAGATATCATATTTAGTTTTTCCAAATTAAAAAGACCAAATCCACCATAATATTTTGATGAATCCAATGCAACTTCCTGACTATGGGGTGTAAAAATATATCACCCACATGGGGGACCAAACCATGATTTATTCTATTCCCTTTCTCTTTATTTTTAATATTTTTCTTATTTTAGGTTTCATTATTTAATGATGTCTAGGAAAACGTTGTAGCATATAAGATCTTAACACAAATATTCCACTTTAAAATAAATTCAGGTTTTATATTTCCATTCCTTTTTTTTCTATCCTTATTTATATTTTATTAAGTTTAAATGAGCGGTGGTTAAATTTAAGTATGGGGGAGTGTCAACCTGATTAGTTTTCTCTATGTTCTGTTTATTTTTGTTTTTAATTTTTTAGGAACCATGATATTAAATGAATATTATTCCCATTTTACATAGATGAATTTATTTCAAGATTGTTGACAATGTTTTTGAACGAAAGGATTTAAAATGATTTTTGATGTGAAAACATTTTCCTTGAATTGTATATTCAACCATTTTTATAATTTTGGGAAATTTTTTGAAGTCCATTCACATGAAACATTGAATCATAATATTTTTTAAGTCGTGTGTGTTATTCTGAATCATTTTGACATATTATTCAAAATACCCACACTTTCTTGTGAGAAACTTGAATTTTGGGTGGGAACCTAAACATTTGATTTTTCACTTTCAAATGTTTGGTGTTTATTGAAAGTTATTCTCATGATTGATGAATTTTATTCATTATCCAAATTATTAGTTGAGACCCAAATTTACAAATATTATTTTTTATACCTTGTATTATATGAATTTAAATATTGGTTTAATAAATTTTAAAATTCAAATTTCTTATACCTACCTTCACTTTTTGTATTTATACATGGATTTTTCAAGTTTGAGTGTGGAGGAAGGGTCTTTTATATGTGTTATTTCAGATGTGTCTCATTTTTAGGTGATGTGAGTTTTGTGTCACGATTTTGGGAAGTGGTGAGATATATAATTAGGCATGATTAATCATTTCATTCTACTTTATTTATTTTGTCTGGTTCTCCATAAAAGAAATAGAGATGCACCTTAATTTTTCATTGTGATTACATTTATAAATATTTTCCCTATAAAAAATAAAGGGAATGAGTATTCATTCATTCAATGTATTTAATTTTCATCTCATCCTCAAAAAATAAAATATGAAAAAAATCATATAAATAAAATAAAACCAAAATCAAAAAAATAATTAAAAAAGAAATGAAAAAAAGGAGAATTTGGATATTATAATTCATTGTAATTGTTTCCTCACTCAAGTCCCGTGGAAAAAAATGGGGTTTTGTTTTGGTTCATATTTTCAATGGTAAATATGTGAGGTTCATCCCATTTTTCTACTTGATTATTCTTGTAATTTTAATTAAGAGTTTGAGCCTCCACTTTTTGACCATTAACGTTTTTAAATTATTTTTCCCCAAAAAACAGAACCATAAAAATAACTCGGAAAAATACCACATGATTAAATAAATTTTCATATCTCATTATATGGTTCCAAAATACTATGGTGATTCATTCATTTTCCAAGTATGATCATATCTCTATATATAATTTCCCTTAAGTGAACAGTGACAAAAAATTTAATGTGATGTAAGTGTGATTAGGTCATTGATGGATTTTTTAGGTTGAAATTTATTAAGGTGAAGTATTAAAATGAATTTAAATTATTTTCCTATTAGATAAATTATAAAATTTTATTTTTTAATTGTTCATGGATGTTTTATTATTTTTTATTCTTATGAGCATTTTGATTTAGATATTTGATAATTTCCCTAGAGTGAAATGGATATGTATGGAGTAGTGAAGAATTTGGTATTTAAAAAAAATATTTTTTAATTATATGTTTTCAATCCCATAATAGTTTTATAATATGTTAAATTGTCATATTTGTAGGTTTTTGTGGTATTTTGAGCTTAATTTTAAAAATAGCCCAATTTTGTATTTTAAAATTTGTAATTTTCTTCTGTATTTCAACCATAACTTTTTCTACTCTAATAAAAATTTTGAAATCCATTTTTTATATTATATTCATATTGGTATTTATTTAATTATTCAAGATCCAAATCTCAATCCATCATTTAAATCCTAAAACAATCTCACACTTTTGGGATTTGAAATTTTTTCATAGATTTGATAACTTTTTAATATGGTCCAATATCTCAGAATATGATGGCCCAATTAAGATGAAATTCAAAAAAATGATAGAGATAAATATAGGTAACAACTTCATAAACTATTTTCACTCCTAATTTTTCCTATATAAAGTCCATAAATTCATTGGAAATTTCAGTCTAGGAATTTTTAAAGTCACATAAATAGATTAAATATATGAAGTAAATTAGATATAAATCCTTAAAAATTCAATCAAACAAAAAAATCATGGATATGTGGGAAATACATATCCGAAAAACTTTTTTGATGAACACATTTTGAAATTTGTCTATGTAATGTGGCTACCATGTGAAGACATATGGAGGACAATGTTTTGAGGGAAAATTATTCTCTCCTTACCCTATAAATATATACCTCTCATAACATAACAAAAGATATCCATTTTCCAAAGGATAATTTGGATTATATAAGATTTAATAATTATTTATAATTTCAATATAAATTAATTTAACCCTTTTCGTATCCCTCCATTTTCTCATGTTTCCTATTTTATGGATCCCCCGCTGTGCATTTTTTATCTCCTTGTTTATGGAGAACTAACCCTAACTATTATATGAGGGGAGAAGTGGTGGTTTTTGAGTTTATTATTATTAAATGTTTTATCATTCTTCACTATATGATTTCATTATTGGTTAAAATTATTATTGTGAGTGGTTACCCAACTTTCTCAACTATTGTCTTCTTCCTTCCTATTCACTAATTTTCCTTCTCACTAGTATCTAAGTCATTTAAACGGTGGAGTTTGGATTAGTTATTAATGTGGAAGAGTTTAATCATACATGAAAAGGTTTAATTGTATGGTAATACAATTAAAAATAGAGGTTTTATAGTGATAGGTCTTGATAACTTTATTGGTTAATATTTTGAGGAATATATTTTGATTAACAATAACAAAACCACTATGAACCCCCGAGATGAATAGTTTTCTTCTTCCAAATTCATTGTGTCTTGTCTTTATTTTCATTAATATTTTAGTTTTAATTAATATATATATTATATTCCTTGAATTTCACAATAAAAACCCTCCTTTATATTAGTTTAGTAGTCTTATATTAGTTAGATTATAATAGTGATTATAGGAATCCAGTATGTTGTGGAAGGACTCCTCAAGAAATTGATCCTAGGTCATGCACTATATTGTATACATAGGTAAATAAAATATTTACTAAGGTAACAGGACTAAATCCTCCACATCATCTATACTCCAATAGTATAATAAGTTTTAAATTAATTCATAAAGAATATTATATTAAATATAAATATAACATGATAATAATTTTTTTAATAATTTAATACTATAATAAATATTTAAACACTTTCATAAAAAGTAACCCTTTTAAAAAAATGTTTTTTTCATTCTCTTTTAATATATTTATATTTATATAAAAAATTTAAAAGGAAAAAAAATCCACATGATTTTCCAACACAAAAATTACACTATGAAATTCCACTATTAAATAATAATGGAAAATTTCAATGAAAATTTATATTCGATAATTTCCCAATAAAATAAACTATGTAAATTTTAATGAAAAAAAAGTAGCCTTTTCAATTCCAAAAAATTATCATTATAAAATTACATTGGATTATCCCACTTAAACTATTTCACTGAAAATTTATAATGGAAAAAGTGAATGGGAAAATTAATAAGAAACATTTGATAGAAAATCCCATAAAATAACGCCAATTAAACTGGGATATTTAACTATAAAAAATATAAATTATTAAGAAAATATTCAATGACACATTTCATTGAAAATTTAACAAATTAATTGGGAAACGTTTATTGGAAAATTTTAGCGGAAACTTTCATAAAAAAATCCATTGGAAAACTATAAATATAAATATTGAAAAATTCGTTGATTATGATAAACAAATTCACTAAAAATATCTAGTAGACCCTTACACTTGAAAATTTTAGTGAGGAAACTTGACTATAGAATTTATATTGAAAATTAAATTGAAAAATCAATTAAAAATATAAGGTCAAAAATTAAATTGAAATTTTATATATGAAATATTTTTATATTCTCTAATTTGAAAATGTAATAGATATTTCCAATGTAAAAACTACATTCAAATATTATAGTTAAATTCTCCAATGTAAAAGTGAAATGAAAATTTTAAAAACTAAATTTTAATGATAATTTATACTACAAATTCTTAGAAAATTACAATGAAAATTTACAACTAAAATTCAAGTGTAATTATTTAATATGAAAATAAAAAGGAAAAGTCAGGTGTGGTGATTATATATAAATATCTCAGTGAAATTAGATAGTTATAATATATAGTACAAGGTTTCCCTTAAAATGTTTTTGAAACATTTAATAAATATCTAGGGGAAATTTAACAAGATAAATTTCAATAAAAATTCACATAAAAATTTTCACTGCATATTTCTCATGAAGTGTAATAGAAAACTACACTCCGATATTATGAGGACATTTTACACTGAAAAAATTATAGTCAGAAACTTCATCTGGATTTTCATAAAGAAATATTAAATTGGGAATTAGACTAAAATGTTCCAATGAAATTATTGAATATGAACATTTGTTTTAAAATTTTATCTAAAAATTAAATTGGAAAATTCATTTATAATTCTCTAGTAAGAAATTTTTTTTGGAAATATATATAGTAAAATTACAAAGAAAATTACAAAGAAACAATTTCTTGGAAATTTTCATTGCATAATTACACTCAAATATTAGAGTTTATTTTTTTATAAAATTTTCTATTGGAATTTCCAAATTTAATATTCCACTGAAATATTCTAATTAATGCTTTTATTTAAAAAATATGTTGAAAATTATACTTAAATTATCGAGTAAAATATTCCAACAAATACTTTAAGTTAAATTTTTCAAATAAAATATTTAACAATAATGTTAACTATTTTTTAGTAAAATTCATATTAGAAAATCATTGGGGGTTATTTAGAAAAAAATTCCGTGAATTGTAATTTTTTAGTATGATAAACAATTGTGTATGTTATAAAAATAATATGAAGTGGTTTTTTCGTATTGTTTTTTGACAATATTGAATAAGGAACATTTAAAGGAGACTTATAAACTAGTAATATGACTTAAGGTGTTTTGAGAGTAGCTAGAGAAGTTTTACAAGAATGATAGAAGTTTCACCATGACACCCTTGGTCTTCTTGCGAAGTATGATTTTGAAAAATAATAAAGGAAACTTTGTAAGGATTGTTTTTGGGAATCGAAATAGTCATCAAAGATTTAATAATATTAATGATTAATATCATGCTAAAATACCATATCTTTAACCCGGATGGGTTCCTTTATTGGATGTTTTGAAAATTCTATTAAATATATGATATTTTTTGGTATATATTGAGGGTTTGTATGATGCTTCACTTTGTAAAAATTAGAAGGAAACAAAGGGTAATTTTATGATACCCCCACATTATTCCATGAATTGAGTTTCAATACCTTATTTTAAATGTGTATAGTGTTTTCTATAATTATATAAGTTGTTTTCATTTTAAAAATTCATAGAAAAGAAGTGGTTTCACTATAAATCATTATGTTGTGTTGCCTCTTGGTTGTGTGATGGAAAAATGGAAAATTCCCACTTAAAAAGAGTACCTAAGAGGACTTTATAAGATTACTATACTTGTCCATTTTAAATAAAATGGGTCATGTGAAGAATAATTAGATCATTCCGCAAAGGATCCTAGGCAATTTCTTATGGTTCTACCTAGGTGAATATCACTCCAAGATGAGAAGAGTCCCACATAGACAGTTTATAGGTAGAGTTTAGTTATTCTATTCATGTGAGGGACATGACATGGGTAGGTAATTATATTGTAATAAGATATGGGTAGATTTGGGTGCCTCTATTAAAGATACCATTATGCCTTTATATTGATGGTTATACTGCATCTAGTTCGAGAATCCGAGTGGATTCAATAGTCTATGCACTGATTTTAGGGAAATTTTAAATGATATATCAAGTAGATTTTATCTATATTTTTTGGATGATGGTCACTCCTGGAAGATTGTTTCACGCCACGAAGGTATCAAGTATGTTGTTCTATATTTTTAAATTTCCTATTATTTAATAGGAGAATCAAGTAAATGTAGGATATCTAGTTTTTTATTGAGGTATTTCGAAGGATTTTCCCCCACTTATAAAATAATTTTTAATGAACAACCATAAGGTAAACATTATGATTTCCTAAATATATTAAAGATACCTTTCTTGTTAAAACATTATAAAGGAGGTTGATAAAAAAAGGAAGTGAAAATAAATACATTCAAATAAATAAAAAAGAAGAGTGAATAGTGTAATTTCATAGGGGTAATAGAATGGAGGAAAGTTATTCAAGGAGGTTTTTTCCTATATGTAAATGTAATTTATGCAGATTATTGCACCATCTCAGACGTTTCATCTATTATTCATGTAAGAATAAGATAGTTACAAAGATGAGTAATGTGTTCCATTTTGTATAAAGAATATATATTTATTTATCTATTAAAGGTTTTTAACTTGGAGGGTTAGTGTGATATATCTAAACATTTAAGAAAAATAGTGATCTTTAGTTTTTTAGGTGTATATTTACATATCCACCCATGCTACTTGGATTATCCCATAATGTTGAACCAAATAAAAATAGTTCTATATCATTTCCTAATTGTATATCTTTATATTGAAAATGAGAGAGATAGATATATGAGTCCATACTAAAAGTGGAATAAAATATATGCAGAGATTGGTTTCAAAAACTAACATACTATTTCACCCCTCCCCCTCTCAGGGTATTTTTCCCTATTTTAGACCAAAAATTTATATTAAATATAGGTTATTTGTGAAGTTACTCTCTATCACAGGTCATAGTAGCAGTTTTAAATCATAAATTAATTAATTTTTTGTAGAAAATCATTTCTAATTATGAATGAACTATATGAAAAAATACTTTCAATCATTCAAGATGAATATTTACATAAATACCATGCATGATATCTCAATAAGTATGGATAGAGGATCCAAATTAGACGAAGATCACATGGAGTTGGATATGAACACCATAGAGATCAATGCACTAGGGGATATTTTTCTAACCCAACTTATATGAAGGTGATGTCATTTAAAACCTCTCATGTAATTTGGGCGAAGCATCATAATATTTATGAAGGCGATTAAAATTATCAAGAAGCAAAGTCACATGTATTTTGGAATAAGTGTGAAGAAATGATACTGATACCAAATGATGTAGTTGATGAATTATTTGATTGAGTGAAAATTATTGCATAATAAATTTTTTCACTTCAATAAATGATTACAACACAAAAATCTAAAAATAATCTTGAGAATAATTCCACTTAAGTTTAATCCAAATATCTCATTTTTTAAATATAAAAAACAAAATGAAGTTCCATTAGATGGCCTTTGTATCACTATAATTTCATATGATATGAGTAATAATGAAAACTATTCAATTACAAAGGATAGAAATTTTATTCAAATAAATTAATAAACTTTCATTAAAGTAGGATCCCGATGATAAATAAGTTGATGAGGTGATGTTTTTCCACTATTATATTCTTAAAAGTGGAAAATGGAAATTAATAGGAAATAATAAAATTTATTTATTTCATTATGGGAAAGTATGGAATATTTCTATTAGGTTTAATAATAATTTCTTGGATTATGATGAGGAGGAATAACCCATATGGAAATAATTATATGAATAAATAGAAAAAGGAAACAACAGTATAAATACTTCAAGAAAAAGAACATTTTATTTTAATAAGATGATAGAACAGAGGATATAGAATTAAGTTGTTTGAGAATATTAAATATCTTAGTTTATAATTCATTGTGGATATTTTAGATAATACACCAGTAGAGGGTAGTGGTAATGATGGTTTTTTAATCGAGGGAAGATTCTCCCATGAATGTAAAATTTAGGTTACCCTTGACTAAATTGACATTTGTTGGGTAAACCCGATGAAACAAAATTTTGTGTTTCATGACCCATCCTATATTTATAGTAATAATAAAATGATAATTCCATGTTAAAATATGAAATTGTACATCTCAAATATGAAAATTATGGAAACTCAAGAGAAGTGGTTGAACATAAAATCATAATTAAAGAAGAAGTTTGTATTATTGATTCCCTAACCAATTTAGTGATATATAAATTCAAAAGAATATAGAAAATAAAATGTGAATTCATATTGTTTTGAAAAATTTGGGATGGTAAATAAATACTTCTTACTCTTGGTATGATATTAGGGAGTTTGACTTCACTATCCCTAAAGTAAGATAAATATTTTTTCAATGAATCTTATGAAAAGGTTTTGGGTCTCCCACAAGTGAAATTTTTCAATGATAAAGTGAGATTGGTTGTAGATATTTATATTAAAAAGAAACTAGGGAAATTAATAAAAATCCTCTAGAATATGTACCTCATAAGAATATTAAATTTATTAGAATGAAAACAAGATCATATAGATACTATTGGTATAGAAAAATCCCGCAATAAAAAAATATAGTGTAATAATTTCAGAAGCAAAAGTAATACCAAATATATGTTCTCCATAGAAAAGATATTTTAGAGAGTAAGAGAAATAAAAACAATTTAATAAAATTTATTACTCTCAATATGTTTTTAATAGTCATTTCTTTTGGTGTGAATCTTTTGGATACAAATAAAATAATTTAGGGGAGAAAATAAAGGTTTCAATATATACCAAAATAAGGAGAACAAGGGAGATAATAGCATCATTGGGTGGGATAAAAACTCAAAATAGATACACATACTTTCTTGATAAATAATATTTTAAATATCTATAGCTATAACAAACATATTTACCACCAAAGTAAGTGAAACATTAGATGTGGATCAAGAATGTAAAATCTAAGGAGGCTAACTTCAATGAAATTGCTTTGATAGAAAATGATTGATCTGAAACATGGATTCTGGATAGTGGATATACTAACCATATTATGAGGAAAAAAATGTAAATCTATGGTAATAAATTATAATAATGAGGTTTTTGTTTAATTTTTAAATGATGTGGGGATGAATATTATTGTATCTTGTAAGACCAATATTGTAGGAAGACACTCGAGGTGCATGGACATATTATTATATGAAATCCTTAGTTAAAACTTACAGAGTGCCACTTAATTGTGTCAATTGGGTCATGTAGTGAAGTTTAATAATATGGATTGTATCTTTTATGGAAAATATGACTTATAATTTTTTAGGGAAGACGCACCAAAGGAAACTTTTATATCATCAATGGAGAAGATGATAAAATCTTGTTGTCCACGGAATAATAATATCAGTTTTGGTGTAAATATTTTTTCATTTTGAGCCAAAAATAAATTAGATTAATTAGTGGGAAGTGAAGTATTTCAAGATAGTACTATAATTTCAGGTGATCTCACTCATACAAGTTAGATTTTTAAGAAGGTAAAGGTTGTTCAAAAGATGTATAAGACAATGTAGATAAAATAAAAAATAGCACTAGAGTTGATGCATATTGATGTATGGTGGACTTTGACACACAAATCCATGGAATAAAAGATATATTATTTCTTTTTCATTTATTAATATAGCAATATGTCCTGGACGATTATCATTACTTATAAATCTTAAGTATTCCAGTGTATCAATCATTATAAGATATTGGTAGCGAATATTATTAAGCTTGCTTTTTAGAATTTCTAGAAAAATAATTTCATGAAGTTGACCAATAATTAGGTTGATTAATATTTTTAAAAACATAGGAGACAAAATCAGGTTTCATTGGTAAGGACTTCTTAAAAAAAATTCATTGAGGGGATAAAATAAATTATAAATAATATGTTTTGGGAAGTTCTCATGTTAAAGAATATACTACAGAATTATTAGAAGAAGGTTGTGATTACATTGATCTAAATCTCCAAAAATTCTATGTTGTATTGAAATAAAGAGAACATCACCTATGATATTTGGTATGGAAAAATTTGGCAAGTTAGTAATATAAACTTTCAAATGTATGTGTTTTTTCTTCAATAAAGAGAAGAATCATTAGTTAAAATCATCTGGGGATGAAGGTATTATTCTTGGTTATTCATTCAAAATCAAGGTGAATAAATTATAAAACAAAATCCTTGTAAAATTATGGAGATGAAATATGTGACGGATATTAAAAGTGAATAAATATTTTAAACTCGTGAAAAAATTTATCAAAAAACAGAAAGGTAATTAAGGAAGAAAATGTGGTTGTTGTTTGAATTATCATGGTATGTGAAATTTATAAATTTATAAACATACACCAAAAATAGTAGTGTTATTATGTTTGATCCCACTTAGAGAATGTGTGAATACAACAATAATATTCACTTCAAAGAATGTTTACGAAAATAAAATTTTAATATGATTAAAAATAAAAATTCAATAATTGAAATGACTATATAAATGAACTAAAAATAGTAGATATGGATGTGTGGGAGTTAAGACTTCTTCCCAGGTACTTATGATGCGAATTATTTTTCTTCCAAATCTGAATAGTTATTTATCTAATTATCACTAATTCCAAATTTAATTAGAATATCATTAATTCCCATTATTTGGTGATAAATATTAATATAATTTATTTCTTAAAGATTATTAATTTTATTATTCATCATTAGGGGAAAAATAGGTGTTTCAATGTCATATTGGTGAAATAAAATGACTTGTTTCTCACAAATTAAAGGTATATATGTGTCATGTTTTGTCACATGGTATTATTTATTATGTATCACAAAAAACCTACTGAAGTGTAATCACAAAAAAATTTGATTCATAAATCAATATAATTATTTATTATATATTCTATCATATATGAAAAATTATTCCATCATTCCTATAGTTAAATAAGAAGAAATAAATTGATAATATTTATATGACACATAATTACTTATTATGTAGCACATGAACAAGAATCAAAGAATGTGTGAAAATCGTTTATGGAAATTGTTTAGACACATATATAATTTAAATGAAAAATAGTCCAATTAAATTTAATTCAATTATAAATCAGACATTAAAGAAACAAATGTACATAAATACATCATCACATTCATCAAAACCTTAACATAATAAATACATGCATCCATAACAAAAGTATGACATGAAAAATAAGGAATGAAGATCTTGTGTTCACTTCGATGAGTCAATCACTACATGTTGTCGCTCACACTATAAAAATAGAGTGATTTAAGTAAATGTTTTTCTAAAAATGTATTTTTAAGCTATCTATACATGGTTTTGTATAGGTTATATAAATAACTATGTATTTCACAGTCAAAAAACATTTAGCAGTAGTTTTTCATTTTTTGTAGAGTTTTTTGTAAGTTTCATTTTTTTTAGTAGTAGCTTTTCATTTTGTGGTAGTTTATTTTAAATATATCACAGAATAACAATAACAATAAACCACAGTAAAGTAATTTAGAAGTGGAAAAATTTATCAGCGGTTATCATAAACCAACACTAAAAAAATAAAATCTATTCAGCAGTGTTTTATGATAACTTATTTGTAAATATATTAAAAAAATTAAACAATATTTATAAAAAATTAATATACATATAAAAAAATTGGTCATACATTAAAATAAAACATAAATTTATAACAAACTTGTTATACGTACACAATAATATATTTTTTGTCATATATATACATCTAAATTCAACCCATGACTTCTGTATTCAATATATACTTAAAAAATATGCCCAACAACAACAACTTACCCGTGGAAAATATATGTCCATTCCATGACATCTGCTGCATACATCTACCTCCACATCATGTCCTAAACTAGAATTCACCACATCTAGTAATCAACTAAAACAAAAAAAACGATACAAATTAAAACTAAACATACTGAATCATAATTATATTATAATCCTTGATAATGTTTAACAATACCACGGAAACAAAGAACCATCACGACTGCTTTATGAATATTTTCATGGATTGTAAAATTGAATCTCTTACCAAATAACAAAATATTTCACCAACAATGCAAACCAAAACATTTGAGAAATTAAAATAGAAAGTGAATAGGCATGGAATATATTCAAATAAAATCACATAAAAATTATTTTTTTAATCAATAAGAATACATTTTTAAAGAAAAAAATAATATATCATGAAGAAAACTTTTAAATATAAAATTACCTATTTAATATATTATTTAACACCTAGAACTAAAAAGTAATAACTATATAACATTATAATATTTTTTAAATTAAGTGAGGTGTGCTTGAAAATACTTAATAAAAATTTAATGACATTAATATGAAATCATGTATTAAATTTAAACAAATAATTCAATAGTGGTGGTCCCATGATTTCATGCCAATCTGAGGTATTTTCTAAGATCTTGATCATTACATTCCCATTTAATGTTTTAAAACTCAAAAAAAATGTGTTTATGGGCATCTCATAAAAATCATAACTTGGATTGATGTGTTGTTGGTTCCTAAATTTCATTAATCAATATACAGTCATTATCAAATAATTTAATGTATATATAACTCCATTTTATTGTTTTTGACCCCCAAACACACATTTTTAATGAATTTGGTATCTTTTAAAACTATTTACTGAGTCATTCCAATCACACCACACATCATATATACATTTTTTATACATGTACAGGTCTTAAATAATTAAACGGTGGTTTTCCCATTATTTCACATCAATATGATGGATTTTTCTATGGTTTTGACCGTTACATGAACATTATAGTGTTTTAAAACATTAAAAACATTTATGGGCATCCTAGAAAAACTATAACTCATAATGATGTGTTGTCTATTAGTACAGTTTACAAATAAATATAAAATGATTGACTCAAGATTTCACAACCATCATAAATTTTTTTTAACACCCTGAAATTCAAAACTATGGTTATTGCATTAGATAGTGTATGCAACATGCAACATTGAGTCTTGATTACATTACACATTGGGATTAACTTTTGTTACAAGAAACACTAAGTATCTCAGATAACTTGTGTAACATGAAAGACCAAGTTTTAATGAACAAAAATATATTATTAATATTATTATTCAATATGATTTTCATGTCTAGAACACGGATTTCACTAAAGGTTCCCAGAGCCCGATTGGTCACTAGACCTCAATCACATCTCCCTAAATTCCAGAGGATGTCGACTAGTAGAGAGGATATGAGGTGTGTTAGTGGGGAGACTATGCCCTCATTACCTAAGTGTAGAAAAGAGGATCGATATAATATAATAGGATCAAAATCATACTGAAGATATAAATATCTGAATAAACTGATATAAATATACAAAAGATGATGATGATATATTTCATGTGACTATTGACCAATCGGAATATATATGTCATGATGATATAGCTATAAAACAAGGATACAAAATATTAGACAATACATGTTATACATAATTAGAAAAAAAAGGAATCCAACAACTATCCCCAGCATCCCAAGATCCATCTCAGTCATCTACTACCAACTCCATCCTATGTAAGTAAGCAATCAAGTATATGGAGTAGTACGCTTCCCTTTTTCAACACCTACATACATATAGTTTTCCCAAGTACCAATGGAATCTGGGTCGGGTGTGAGATAAATATTAGTAGGCTACCACCAACAGCATCTATAACATCGAATTAGTGAAATATAAACTGAATAGTGAGTTAGAATGAATATAAAAAAGTAAGCATCAAAGTAATGTAAATACCCAAGTACTTTCTTCATACCTCAGCTGGTGTCTCAACATGTAACTAGTTCATTAATTAATTAAGTTCCAATTTATATATTTTAGTCATGTGATGCATAAACAGCACCAACATCACCTCATGATAGTAATAGTAAAGTTTCCAAGATGTAACAAGTAATCTTTTATTGATAATAATAATGAAGAGGTTCCAAGTTAATAACTTTGGAAACCTAAACCTCAAGGGTCTCCAACTCAGTATTAACTACATATTGTCTTAAGGGTAAGAGTGTAATTCAACGATCATTGTTCAAGTAATTCCACATTAGTATAATTCTAACTGAGTCTAAGGAATACATCCAAGGTAAAATAGGATAATAAATGGATATTCCAAAGGATGTAACAAAGGATCTTAAAGTCTATTGAAACCATTTTGGATCCAAGATGTTTATTTGACACATTATTTAAAAGTAAGGAATGATCCTACGAGGTCATACCATGCATCCACTGATAGATGATGATCGGGTTCCATGGTGGGTCTCAACCAAGGAAACTAACATCCTTGAATTATAATGACATCCAAGAGTGCTCAAGACATTCCCTCGATAATCCAAAATATAACTTGAATTTTACCACTCCAATAATGATTTCAAGTTATATATGTAATAATTAACCTTACAATTAATTCTTTCATAAAATAATTAAGTCCATGTAATAATCGATCCATTTGATAAGTCATAATGTTCATGTCTTGCCTTTGATTAGTGTGACAAGGCCAAGTGGATATGAGATCATCTCATTAATTCATTTAAGTCATATTTATTTAATATGGTTCACTCTAACACCTTCCATTAAACATGAAAATGGTGATTTGGATGTTCAACCAAGCCAATCAATTATATCCCATTAGGCCAAGTCATATTTAACCAACATACTTTTTGACTTACCGCTTAACATTTTTAAAACAAGTTGAAGCACAAACCATTAGTGGTTCAAGTGAGGAAAAAACATTGTACTATACATTATCAATCTCCATTTAATTAATGGATACTTACCATTAATAGGTTCAAGCTAAATCACGCCCAAATAGTTCCTTAGATGAACAAGTCAAGCCACTAAAATCTCAAATAATCCAAATATGGAAATCATCCTACATGGGATTATAGTTATTGTGGACATCACCCCCAAAAAAAATAACATATATGTCATGGATCTTAGAAAATGGTTCTTATGACTATAACTATGGAATATTAATTATATAGGTAACACCCTATGAAATCGGCGTGACCATAAGAAAATTTTTAAAACAACGAAACTTGAGGGATGATTTATAGACCACCTACCTCATACTCGTGTGACTCTCTTCATCCAGTATCAAACTCTAGTTGGCCTTGATTGGAAGATATATGAAGAATTGATCAAAGACATAAAATTGGGGTATATGAGCTGGAATCTAAATAGCATCATCGATAGTAATAATAGTGATGTAATATTAAAAATGAATCAAGATCTTACCATTGCATATCCAACGAGAAGAACGAAAATCAATTCGGTCTATGGAAAAATTCTCAGTCTCAAATCCTAGTTTATAGGTATTTATATTTAAAAGGATTTATTTTGGGGGATGTTTTCAACTAGAAAATAAAAAGAGAGGGGATCACTTAAAAAAACATTTAAGGGTAAAAGTGTAATTTTCCCCAAAAACAACTTTTGCACGGTTTGGCTGCATGCTTTTCTAAATAGCGCACCAACCGTGAATGGCATACTATAGGAAGGGGCACCCACACTATTAGGGAAACCATGTTCCAACCGTGTGAAACACCTATTCTAAAAACTATGTGCCCTTTTTTCCATTATCTATCCCTTTCATGGTTAAACTAACCATGTGGCCTGCCTCACATGGCATAAACTTACCATGTGATAAGCATTTTTCTCCCAACAATCTGGGTTCTGGGCTCCGAACAATCCTCAGACACCCCAGAGACCTTTATAAATTCATTAGGAATGCATATTGGGTACATAAAGGAAAATTAGACCAAAATTTAAAGGATCCTTATATGAGTGAAAAACCAGCTTCTTACCATCTTCCCACCTTAAAGGAAGTCCTTCATGAGTTCACCTACCAAGGGAATAGAAACATTTACTAAGAACAACTATGACCACTGGGCACATACGTCAGCATCCCACTCCCAAGTCTTATCTTTCACACAGTTATTCTTCCATAGAACCTGTACTAGAGGGATAGACTAGCCTTAGAGAGCCTTCATACTCCATTCAATGATGTTTATAGTATTCTCTTCAAAAGAATCATCATCATCTAGCTAAAATTCCTTTGGATCAAAATTATGAGATGGGTCAGCATGATAATGGAAAATCTATGAAACCTAGAATATTTTGTGCATGGTATGGTACCTATGACATAGTATGAATCAATAGGCATCTTGACTTACACTATACAAGTTCTAAAATGAAACTAAAAAATGAAGCAACAACATTACTTTCCTTTGTATCATCTATGACCTAACCTGGGTGATACCCACAGTAAGACATGATCCCCAACCTCAAACTCCAAAGTTTATCAATGTTGATCAGCATAAGATTTTTGTCTAGACTAAGAAGTAAACATTTGCTTCCTGATCAGTCAGACCTGCTCTAAAGTATCATTCATGATATGAGGACCTAGTAGGGATGCCTCTCCAACCTCTATCTAGCACAAGGGTGAATAGGACAGCCTGCCATAAAATTCCTGAAAAGGATCCATCAAAATCATCTTTTACAAGATATTCTTCTAGGATAACTCGATGAGATGGATATTATTCTCCCAAGAACCTATGAAATAAACTAATCATTACTAGAGAACATCCTATAAAACCTATACCATCCATTCTGACTATCCATCAGTCTGAGGGTGATAGGATGTGATCAAAAGCACCTGTGTACCCATAGCCTTCTAGAACCCCTTCTATAACGATGACATGAAATTAGCATCCCTAAAAAAATGATTGTACGTGGGACACCATGTAGTTGTATGATCTCATTGATATATAGTATTCCTAGATCATCAACTGAGAAAGTCTCCTGGATTGAAATGAAGTGGGATAATTTCGTTAATTTTTCAATGATAGACCATACTACACCGCTACCTCTTGGAGACCTAGGTAAACTGGCAATAAATTCCATGGAAACATATTCCCATTTTCATTTTTGGGACTGGAAGTGATTGTAAAAATCCAGTATTCTATTGGTTATTTTCCTTTACCAACTAATAGGAGGAACACCTAATGATAAATCCAATTATATGACATGTCATCCCATGCTACAAATACTTCCATCGCATGTCTTGATAAAATTTTGAGATGCCTATATGAGTTTACTACTAAGTGTGGTACTCATTCACCAACTCTTATCTCATATCTGTAAGAACATAGACATGTCCATGTATATGTAGGATGTCATCTCCTTCTACAGACTAGTCCAGATAAGGGTCATCTTCTACAATAATCTCATGGAGAATCAATCCCTTAAGATATAAAAATTTCTTAATATTCACCTTCTCTAGGAGTTAAGAGGTAACTATCAAGTCTGGGATATGATACTACTCATGAATGTTATGAAATTCTTGGTTTATCTCAGATAAGATTGCCATAAACTTCCATTCATCATTGGATTCCCATATGACATGTTCCAAGGTTTTCCAACTTAAGAAATCCACAACTATATTTCCCTTTCCAGGAATATAGGCAATATCAAAATAAAAGGACAGAAGATACTCAACCCATCATTTTTTATGAGGTTCAATTCATGTGGTGTAAATATATATTTGAGGATAATGTGGTCCCTATAAACCATAAAGGGCTCACTCAATAGATATTTTCTCCATAAACATAGGGAATGGAAAACTCCTTCTAGATCAAGGTCATGCATTGGGTAATTTCTATCATGAGGACTAAACTGTTGAGATTCATACGTAACGACTCTTTCCTCCTGCATCATCACAACTTTGAGGCCAATGCTTGATACAATATAGAAAAGAGTGTAACCTCTTCCATGATCTAGAAGAATCAACATAGTTACTAAGATAAGCCTCCATTTTATCTTCTGTAAAGATTTCTAAAATTCTAATAACCACATGAACTTGACACCCTTCTTTGTAAGATTAGTAAGAGGTGAGGAAAGGAATGTGAAATCTAGTATGAAATACCTATAGAAACTAGACATTCCCAAGAAACTTTGTATATCAAATACATTATTAGAATTATCCTAGGAAAACAAAACACTCACCTTATCTGGGTTAATAGATACTCATAATTCTATGATAATATGACCCAAGAAGTGAATATTTTCGATCTAAAAGTGGCACTTAGCATACGTGGCATAAATCTGAAGATCTCTTACTGTAGTCAGAATAACCTCAAGGTGCTTATCATAGTATCTATGAGTTTGAGAGTACACCAATATTTCATCCACAAATACTATGATAGAGGAATCAAGAGAGGTGGAACACCATATTATCTAAGCCACAAAAATGGTAGCACATTCGTGGGACCAAACGATAAAAATGAGGAACCCATAAATACTATACCTCCAACATAAAGTTTTATGAGGTATTTATAATTGTGAAACTTACACCTGATGAAATCCTAATATCTGGTCGATCTTAGAGAAGACCCTAGCTCTGTCTTTCTGGTAAAATTGATCATCTATTCAAGGAAGTGGATACATGTTCTTGACCATAAGATAGTTCAACCATCAATAATATGCACAAATATGAAGGGTTGCATATTCCTTCTTGGTGAAAATGACAGGTGAACCCCAAGAGGAAGTTCTAGGTTATATAAAATCTTTGTCCACTAGATCCTATAACTACATATTTAGATCCTAGATCTTAGTAGGTACAATTTTTTATAGAAGAATGGACACTAGATCTACCCCTAGAATAAGATCAATTGTAAACTCTATATCTCTCTCAAGAGGAAATCCATAAAAATAATCAGAAAAGACATCTCTAAAACAATATACCACTAGAGGGAATTTATCCTAAGGTAAACTCTAATCCTCTATGAATATATTAGTATTCTTGTTGGTCACTTTACCAAGCTCATGATGCTCCGATCCAGCTCTACTAGACTAGACATTATGCGCCCCCTTGTGTAGATAACTATTTCCCCCTGATGATGTAAACGATACCCTGCTATGATATAATTCTACAAAGGTGTGATATGGAACCAAAAAATCCATCCTGATAATTACATCAAATTAGGAAATGTTGAAAACAATGAGGTCCCGTAAGAAAGGGTAACTTTCTACCTCAAATGGATAGTCCCTATATTATCATATTCCCTCTAACAATACTAATAATGGTATATCTAGGGCCATTACACTACAGTAATATTGTATTTCCATTATAAGACATTCCATGACAGATAAAGTGATGAATAATTGTAAAGAACCCATATCAAATAGAGAAAATAATACAGTGGAGTCTACTAGAATATTATATCTTACTTTAGATGGTCATGAAGCCTTATCCTATAGTATTGATTGTAGTTCATGAAAAGGACCTAATCCACAACCCTATGGAATAGCTTAACTACCATGATAAAAAATTCTATGTTGAAACTACCGGGGATAAGGAGTCGGCTACCATGACCACAACCTCCTCCTTGACTAGTCATGTCAGTGCTACTCCAACTCCCTACATGAAGTGGCATAAAAGAACTCTCCCTTGAGGGTAGAGCTAGTGTAGAACATCTTCCACTAGAAGCTGAAGGAAAAGTACAATTTTATCTGAAAATTCCTAATATGGATGCAATCCTAGTACTTCATTGGGTATCTATCACACTAAGGCTATAGGTTACCCTATCATCCACACTGATGACACACCATAGATCTACTAGAACGTGCACTCTAGCTACCACTTTCCTGACAAAAAACTTAAATGGATCTCTTCCTACTATCAAAAGAACGAATGGACTACCATGAAAATGGTACTCTATGTCTGGTATTGTTTACTTCCCTTAGGTTTTTCTCACTAATAAGATCTTGATTTACTATTTCAGATGATATGGGTAGGTGGAAGACATTCACATGGGTATCGATTGAATACATGATCCCATCCTCGAAGTGTCTATCATGTGAAATCTCATCACCATATAAAAGTGGTGAAAATCCCAACAACTTGGTGAAATGTTCTAAATATTCCATAACATAAATAGAACCCTACTCGAGAAGCATGAACTCCCAAGCTCAGTCATCTATCAGCATATGAGGAAATAATTACTCATAGAAGATAGTCTGTAAATCTACCCATACCATGTCCTGATGAAGACCAGACTGGGTAATCACAACCCACTAGTTCTTGTCTAAATCACGCAGCATTTAAGTGTCAAACTTGAACCTCCTCTCTAGATTCATATCCATATGATCAAAGATAATCATGATTTCCCCTATATAAGACTCAATAAACTATGGACCTCTATCCCCTAAGAATCTAAGAGGATGATGTTGTTGGAACTCATAGGAGGTCATGGAGCACCACTCATGGACTACATTAGAGGTGTGAAACAATCATAAAGTTGAGCATCAATTCCAATATTAGGTACAACAATTGGTACCTCAATTGAAACTCCTAGAGGTCATACTGGTGGCTCATGTCCCACTATATTTATAAAATGGTCATCACGACCCTCCTAACACACTACATGAGGATGTTGTGTTGACATTGGTCTAAACATTCCAAGCACATGCCTTAGAACAAGATTAAAGCATGTAGGTATCAACACAAAATGAATATGAATATAACAAAGATTCACTACCCATAGTATATTACCCCCAACTACCCACTTATAAGTACAAGTATTGGTAACTTATAAATTATAAGTTTCAATGGTTCCAGTGGATGAAGGGACAACCATACCTTTCCTCATAATTTATTAGCAACCATTACATTTATTTTATATTTAATTACTAGGTTCACTTCTTTATATTTCATAAACACGATAAGGATGGATAAGTACGTGCATCCATTTAATATTAGAAGTCATGTTTCACCTTCTAGTTTTATATTATTATTTTCATATATCATAGTTCATTTAAAATGGATCACCATTCCAAGTGATTCAGGACCTATACTCCTTATCACTGAAAATGACACCCATTTGATTTCAAACTAATGGAAAGACTTGATAAATTACCAATTCTGGCCCATGATGTCCCAAAACACCTCATGAATTAAAAAAATAAATCACTCAATTGTATCCTAGGAGTATCATAAGAACGTATACACATGGATCACTCAACAATCATAGGAATATCAAGAAATTCAAGTTGTTAATTCACCTATATTGAATGTAAATATGCATGAAATGTGAATTCTAGGTTCTTATAATGATTCATGTAACAATGATCTAGGACCTCATATCATCAGGACAATGATGAAATAAGATCCTCAATTGGAATAATAATCAACAATTCCACAACACATCATGTGCATCACCCAATGGTGAAATGATATCAACAATAATCAAGAAAGGTAGAACAACCATTTTAATTTATGAAACTCAAATTTTATCATGAACAAGGGGTTTTTGATTCCCAAGAACAGCTTATGACCATGTTCAAAGCCATCCAAATATCCAATATATTGTCTCTAAATAATAAATAAATAATGGAACTTCTCTGATACCAATTTTTGACATCCTAGACCTCGATGCCACTGAAGGTTCCCTAAGCCCAGTTGGCCACTAATACTCAAGCACATTAACCCAAACACTAGAGGATTCTAACTAGAAGCATAGTCATGAGGTGTGTCTGTGGGGAGATTATTCCATCATTAACAGAGTGTATTATATAGGATCAGTATTATATAATAAAAGATAAGTAGCAGAAGCAATATAAATAGATGGAACCGTAGAAGAATACTGAAGATATAAATACTCAAGGCAAGTAACATGAATATACAAAACCATATGATGATATATGTCATGTGTCTAATAAATCTAGAAAACGTTGATACAAAGTAGTAAAAAATGCAATCCATATTGTTGATGCTCATTTTCTTCACAGAATCTAATGACTGAAAAATGGAATTACCTTAACACAAAGTGATTCATCCTTTTAAGAAACATCAAAAATTTACAAAGGCATGAATAGGGATTTTTTTACACTTAGGTCGTGCAAGTTTCACCATGGCCGTGCAAGTATACTTGCGCGCCTCATATTGGTCGCACAAGTGACTTGTGCACCCTAATTTATTTTCACCCAAGGTCTTCAAAGGCCTATAAATACCCCTTGTGGGCCCCCCATTTGAGGACGAAAAAATCCAGAAACTCAGATTTGAGCTCCCGGTACCCTAGTCTCTTTTCAAAGCCTTCCGAACACTTATAATGTAATTTCTTACCTAGAATGGAAGGTCTAAAGAGAGGGAACAAGGCCTAAGTGTTGAAATTAATCAACACCAGCGCGCCTAAGTTTATAACCCTTTAGGGAATTGAAGAAACTTGTGCACCGCCTTATCCCTTCAACAGAACTTGTGCGCCACTCATTTAAAAGTCTTTAGGGATAACACTAAGGGATTGAGCCAAGATTCGCCCAAGTTTTACCCTATGGGTTGACTATCATGCAAGTATACCATTGTCGTGCAGGTATACCTGTGCACCCAAACAAGAGCTGTGTGCCTACCTTATTTTGGGTGCCCCTCCTATCCATTCACCTCTTTTCTTCAAATCCACCTCTCCTCTTCAAAATTTAGCCTTCATAATCCTATTTAACGCCATTTATGGCATGATTCCTTGGTTGGCTTTCATATCTGAAAGGAATTCTGTGGAACATATCTCAAAACCTAGTGATTTAAATATCTTTATGTCACTACGGTTAAAGATTTCATTCATTCAACCTCATCCTTTAAGATGAGAAAACTATTCATGGGAATCCTCTTTAGGAGTACGCCCCAAGTCCCCAATTTTTGGGTATCCTCTTCAGGAGTAAGCCCCAATTTCCCAAATATGGGATCCTTTTTAGGAGTAAGACCCAGTCTTCAAGTTCCCTTAATTTTGGTCCTCCTTTTTAGGAATAAGCCCCAGTCATAATTTCCGAACATGGTCCTCCTTTTGAGGAATAAACCCCAATCCAAGTTCCCTAATTTGGGCATCATATTTAGGACTAAGCCCCAAATCCCTAATTCTGTTAACATGGGACTACTTCTCAGAAGTAAGCCCCAGTTCTCAAGTCTCTTTAACCTGGGCCTCCTTCTCATGAATAAGCCCCAGTCATAATTTATCTTAACCAGTCTTAACTTTTAATGATTTGGGATTCCTTCTCAGGAATAAAACCCAATCACAAGTCCCCTCCTAATTTGGGCATCCTCCTCAGGAGTGATTATAGCATCCTGACTTTTTATAATATAAACTTTCATTACATTACACAAAACTGAGGATCTTTAAGGTTTAGTGTCTTGGAAACCAGGAACATAATACATGAAAACAACATAAAACATTCTTCTTAAACACTTGAAAGGATTCTCCTAAAGTTCATCCTAGGTTCATTACTGCATATCATAACCTGGGGACATACATCAAAAGAAAGGGTGAGCATAAGGCCTAGTAAGGGAAACAAGCGAAACATTTTACATAAGAACTTGAGATACATCAATAAAGTCTTGAAAAGAACTTAAAGGCATGAGAATGAAATCATGAGGAATATCATAATAAAAATAACATTTTTCTTAACTTGAAGATGTGGCTAAAACATTTAATATTGAAAATCATTTCATTTCACCAAGTTCCATCCCCATGGTGTCATTAAAAATTACCAGGGTTATTCACCATGGTATTAGTCTAAAAAGTCATCTCTAGAGATTAAGTCTTTACCCAATGCATTGGAGCGCTATCTGGGTGCACCCTTGACATGACTTTATTATCATGTGAGCCACATATATCATCATCAATAATTTCATAAACAACCCATATAGCATAAAATAAATGGTTTTCATTTCATAATCATAACGTTTTAAAAGCTTCTTTAAAGACATGATCTTTGTGTCACTTTAAACCCACGGAAAGGGAAAGCGGGCTTCATGTATCTAAATCCCAGAATTTAAAATAGAACATTTTGATATATATGTGAATACACATTTAGAAGAAATAGATTTGATTATTAACTTAATTAAATAAATTAATTCAAGAATAAGAGAGAGACATTTTGAGATGGAAATTCTGCAGCATAACGGCTATGTTACAAGGTTTTAGCAAACATTGAAAAGAGAAGGGACATGGGTCACCCACTCATAAATGATCCATAAAATAGTAAGGGGAAAGAATATAATGGATTTAAGAATATGGTAAAGAAATTTGAAAGATATACCATTTGAAATGAAGAACATGAAAGGAAGACAAAAAAATAATATTTCTCTTAAGAAAATTCGGCAGCCTAACGGCGTCACTTAAACTTCAAAAAATGAATTGATGAGATCAAATAGGTTATCTCATCATATGAACATAAAATATCAGTATGATAGAAATATAGATCATACCCCAACATAATAAAAAGGGACTTGAAAGTCATGACATGAAAGTAGAACTTGAAAACGATAATGGTGAAAGAACCACTTAAAAATTCGGCTGCCTAACGGCGCCACTTAAAACTTCAAAATACTGAATTGAAGAGATCAAATGGGGTCTCTAATCATATGATCATAAAACATAAGTATGATAGATATATATATATAATACCCCAACATAATAAAAATAACTTGAAAGACTTGACATGAAAGTAGATCTTGAAAACGAGAAGGTTGAAAGATCCCCTTAGAAATTCGGCAGCCTAACAGTGCCACTTAAACTTCAACAAAAATGAATTGATGAGATAAAATAGGGCCTCTCATCATATGAACATAAAATTTCAGTATGATTTATTTAGAGATCATACCCCAACATAATAAAAAGTAACTTTCAAGACTTGACATGGAATTAGAACTTTGAAAAAGGAGAAAGGTGAAAGAACCACTTAAAAATTCGGCAGCCTAACGGCGCCACTTAAAACTTCAAAATAATGAATTGAAGAGATAAAATGGGGTCTCTCATCATATGATCATAAAAGATCAGTATGATAAATTTAGAGATCATACCCCAACATAATAAAAAGGAACTTGAAATACTTTACGTGAAAATAGACCTTGAAAAATGAGAAGGGAGAAAGAATCTGTTACAAAAAGTTCCGCAGCCTAACGACGCCACTTAAAACATCATAAAATGAAATAATGAGAGTAAGAGGGGATCTATCATTATATGAACATTAAAAGGAATGTATAATGAATATAAAAGAACAACCTTCAACATAAGAACATGGAGAATAAAAGGAATGACATAAAAGAGATTACTTGAAAAGAAAGAGAGAGGTCGGACCCCTTACCTTAAAATGTAACTCTTAAAACTCAAAGGTTTGGACCTTGAGGGCTTGGGGTCACCTGGGGAGGACTAATTGGGAGGTAAGGAGACCAGAACTTAGTTTAGGATCGTTTTGGAGTCGAATGGATGAGAGGAGGGCTTGGTATTTATAAAGAAAGTGAGGGGACAAGGCATTAATGGCCAAGGGACACCTCAAAAGTGGTTTTCTCAAAACCATGTGCTCTCCCATGATATTTCCCATGAAGTTAGGCCACATGGGGACCCCAATACAATATTTCATCACATTTGGTAGGCCAAACCTTAAAATATCTCATGAAATCACCATGACACAGTTATGATGTCATTAAACATACTGAAACCCTAAAACTGTATTTTTTACTATTCACTGAAAATTCAACTTTCTCGGAAAAATCTCAAACATTCACATTAACCAAATATTAATGCTCTAATTTCAAAAATGAACTCCATTTTATAAAAATAATTTTCTAAATATTTTTAATTTTATTTTTAAATAAATACACTATTCACCAAAAATTCATTTTTTTCAGAAAAAACCACAAAAATTACCTTAACATAATATCGATGCTCTGAGTTCAAAAATGAAATCCATTTTATAAAAATAATTTTTTAAATATTTTTAATTTCATTTTTAATTAAAAAATATTATTCACCCGAGAAAACTAATACTTTAATAATAATTTATGAAACCATTATTTAACCATTTTATTGAATCACATTACTTAATCAAGGTGCCTAGATTATTTTAATACTTTATTTAAGTGATGTTACTAATCTATTTGGTCATATTACTAATCTTAATCATAAAATCACTATTCATAATTTACTATTCATCAAAAATCAATTTGATCTTATTAGACTCTAAATTTCGTGCTGAACATAATTGTAGAAGACCATTTTTTGAAAATCATTACACATTTTTAATTATTTAATACATAAACATTTTTTTAAAATATCCTTCCTCTAAAATTAACCAGAAATATGCATACTATATTTATCCGGACATTTGAAAAGTCATAAACATTATCATAAGAAGAAATCCCAATTTTTATTTAAAACAAAGGATTACACAAGGTAGTTACGGTCTCCTTAAATAGCCCCTTATCACGCCAGCATAGGACCTAAGTGTAAGGTGTGCTAAGTTGAGAGAATATGAGGGAGTCTCGGCCAACATCGCACGGGTAGTAATTTCTATCAGGTTGAACTTCTCGCGAAGGTGATTCCATTCTATCTTCACACAATGAAGTTCGGCTTGGGTTTTGTCTAGAGCAAAGCCCAGTGGTGCTACCTCCTTCCCAAGTTCTGTTAGATGGGCTTGGATCGGTCTAAGACTAATGGTAGAGGCCATAGAATCTTCTTTCTATAATAATTAACCAAGATAACCTGTATTTAGAGAAAAAAATAAAAACGTTTAGTTTCCAACGGTCATATTGACCAACGGTCATATTGACCAACGGTCATATAATAGTCAAAACCCAACGGCCTCATCTTAATCAAAATCATGTTATCAAATGAAACATTTTTGTTGAGTATAAAAAAAATAACTCATAAAATTAGGAAACATAATTTATTCAAAATTTCAGGTCGTTACAATCTTCCCCCTTAAGAAATTGTGTCCTCGTAATTTTTAAAAAAATTGGGTTTCGAAATTTCATTGAAAGGCCCACATAGGAAAAGGAGTCAGTAAAACTATTACTTTAAAAGAAAGAAAGGGAAGTACAAAGGTCACCCAAGTTAACCCACACTAGGATTCCATGTAGGAAAACATAGACATGGAGGAGAAAAAAAGGGTCAAGTTCTGAGGGAGAGTGATAGAAAACATGATTAGGAGAAATTTAACCATAAGAAAATCCCAAACTTATGATGTGTGTAAACTTCCTTTGATTACCTAGTAGGAAACGTAAACCAGCCACATTTTTGTTTTACGTTCCTTTTCATAATTTTGAGGAATTCATTTACTACATAGAACAGAAACATAAGAAAATATACCTACCTTCAAGTAGAGTTTAATCCTTTAATAAGTCTCTACCAAAACTCATCTTTTCTCCAAATGATGAGAATTCAAAAACACTTGGCCTCTTCAAAAGCACAAGAATCATCTTCTAGAGAATCACATAATCCAAAAAATATTAACTATCTATTTCTTCTATCTTTAAACATTATCCCAAAAACATAAAGGGTAAGGTAAAACAACTCTTCAAAAAGAAATAATCCCATAGGAATGGAAACTAAATTTAAATCTTCAAAGTTCCTTGGTACTACCCAAAGTTCATCATAGACCATTCCATAAATAACTATTCTTAAAATTTCTCAAAATAAACTAAACTAAGATTGAAACACAAATACAAGAAGAATTTGATAACATAGTCTTCCAATATAAACTTCATTGTTCATCTCCAAAACACATCAACCACTCCTAACATCTTATAACAAAAGTAGCTAACCTAAACATATTTTACCCAAGATAGGTTAATCATTTCCATAAGTAACCTAAATTACTATAATTCCAACTTAAATTCATCAATTCTATAATTCAACCTTACTCCTCAATGAAAATACCGTAGTAATATATTTACCTTGATCATATAGGGTCCCCAAAATAGTGAACGTCTTCCAAAATAATAATCATATTTTAATCCCCTAATCATCTCTATCATATTAATACGGAAATCGTCGCATTTCCTATCACATTGGTTGTTGGGACATGTTCTTCCATTTCCCACCATTAACTAAGAAGAGAAATTATAATTAGAGGCTTAAATACTTAATCAATAATACTGAAAAAGAGCTTAAAGCATATAAGGATAACTTGTAGAAGAAAGTTATACCCTAACTTGTGATCACCTGGGTTTCAAACTAGGTTATCCATGATCATATATTCTTAAGTGAATCTTTATTTTGTTTTATCCTTGTTCCTTTAATAATGGTTCATACTAAGCTTATGAATTTACCAAAGCATATCCCCCAGGAGTGTTGTAACCAAGAGTAAAGCAAGGCTCATTATCCTGTACCAGTTCCCATTCGAGTCTAGCTCAAAGCTGTGTTTTCAGGTTCTACCCCTATGTACATCTGTGCCAGAGCCACCTCTACCTGCTCGTATCCAGATACGGATGTATTTTCATGGAAACCCCTTACTCAATACTCACCAAAATACCAGGAAGATTTCCTATATTTGAAATTTTCTATAGGGTTCTTCCTAGAGTTTTCATATCCTAATTTCCATAAATAACTAAACCATCCTTAGATACCAACTATATCATCCTGCCTTTCTATAACATAAACTTTCATTACATTACACAAAACTGAGGATCTTTAAGGTTTAGTGTCTTGGAAACAAGGAACATAATACATGAAAACAACATAAAACATTCTTCTTAAACACTTTAAAGGCTTCTCCTTAAGTTCATCCTAGGTTCATTACTGCATCTCATAACCTGGGGACATACATCAAAATAAAGAGTGAGCAGAAGGCCCTGTAAGGGAAACAAGCGAAACATTTTACATAAGAACTTGAGATACATCAATAAAGTCATGAAAAGAACTTAAAGGCATGAGAATGAAATCATAAGGCATATCATAATAAAAATAACATTTTTAATAACTTGAATATGTAACTACAACATTTAATATTGAAAATCATTTCGTTTCACCAAGGTCCATCCCCAAGGTGTCCTTAAAAATTACCAAGGTTATTCACCAAGGTATAAGTCTAAAAAGTCATCTCTAGAGATTAAGTCTTTACCCAATGTATTGGAGCGCTATATGGGCGCACCCTTGACATGTCTTTATTATCATGTGATCCACATATATCATCATCAATAATTTCATAAACAACCCATATATCATAAAATAAATGTTTTTCATTTCATAATCATAACATTTTAAAAACTTCTTTAAAGACGTGATCTTTGTGTCACTTTAAACCCACGGAAAGGGAAAGCGGGTTTCATGTATGTATATCCCAGAATTTAAAATATAAAATTTTGATATATATGTTAATACCCCTTTAGAATAAATATCTTTGAGTATTCACTTAGTTAAATAAATTAATTCAATAATAAGAGAGAGACATTTTGAGACGGAAATTCTGCAGCATAACGGCTATGTTACAAAGTTTTAGAAAACATTTAAAAGAGAAGGGACATGGGTCACCCACTCATAAATGATCCATAAAACAGTAGTGGGACAGAATATAATGGATTTAAGAACATGGTAATGAAATTTGAATGATATACCATATTAAATAAAGAACATGAAAGGAAGACAAAAAAATAAGATTTCTCTTATGAAAATTCGGTAGCCTAACCGCGTCACTTATACTTCAAAAAATGAATTGAAGAGATAAAATAGGGTATCTCATCATATTAACATAAAAGATCAGTATGATAGATATATATATCATACCACAAAATAATAAAAAGGGACTTTAAATTCTTGACATGAAAATAGAACTTCAAAACGAGAAGGGTGAAAGAACCACTTAAAAATTTGGCTGCCTAACGATGCCACTTAAAACTTCAAAATACTAAATTGAAGAGATCAAATGGGGTCTATCATCATATGATCATAAAACATCAGTATGACAGATATGGAGATCATACCCCAATATAATAAAAGGAACTTGAAAGACTTGACATGAATGTAGATCTTGAAAACGAGAAGGTTGAAAGATCCCCTTAGAAATTCGGCAGCCTAACGGTGCCACTTAAACTTCCAAAAAATTGAATTGATGAGATAAAATAGGGTCTCTCATCATATGAACATATAAGATCATTATGATAGATTTAGAGATGATAACCCAACATAATTAAAAGTAACTTGCAAGACTTGACATGGAATTAGAACTTTGAAAAAAGAGAAAGGTGAAAGAACCACTTAAAAATTCGACAGCCTAACAGCGCCACTTAAAACTTCAAAATAATGAATTGAAGAGATCAAATGGGGTCTCTCATCATATGATCATAAAAGATCAGTATTATAAATTTAGAGATCATACCCCAACATAATAAAAACTAACTTGAAATACTTTACATGAAAATAGACCTTGAAAAATGAGAAGGGAGAAAGAATCTGTTACAAAAATTTCGGCAGCCTAACGGTGCCACCTAAAACTTCATAAAATGAAATAATGAGAGTAAGAGGGGATCTATCATTATATAAACATGAAAATGACAATATAATTAATATAAAATAAAATCCTTCAACATAAGAACATGGAGCATAAAAGGAATGACATAAAAGATATTACTTGAAAAGAAAGAGAGAGGTCGGATCCCTTACCTTAAATTGTAACTCTTAAAACTCAAAGGTTTGGACCTTGAGGGCTTGGGTGCACCTTGGGAGGACTCCTTGGGAGGTAAGGAGACCAAAACTTCGTTGAGGATGGTTTTGGAGTCGAATGGATGAGAGGACGTCTTGGAATTTATAGGGAAAGTGAGGGGACAAGGCATTAATGGCCAAGGGACACCTCAAAAGTGGTTTTCTCAAAACCATGTGCTCTCCAATGATATTTCCCATGAAGTTAGGCCACATGGGGCCCCCAATACATTAATTCATCACCTTTTTTTGGACAACCCTTAAAATATCTCATGACATCATCATGACACAGTTATGATGTCACTAAACATACCAAAACCCTAAAACTGTATTTTTACTATTCACTGAAAATTCAACTTTCTCAGAAAAATCCCAAAATTTCACATTAACCAAATATCGATGCTCTGATTTCAAAAGTGAACTCCATTTTATAAAAATAATTTTCTAAATATTTTTAATTTTATTTTTAAGTAATACACTATTCACCGAAAATTCATTTTTTTCAGAAAAAAACCCCAAAAATTACCTTAACATAATATCGATGCTCTGAGTTCAAAAATGAAATCCATTTTATAAAAATAATTTTCTAAATATTTTTAATTTCATTTTTAATTAGAAAACACTATTCACCCGAAAAAACTAATACTTGAATAATAATTTATGAAACCTTTATTTAACCATTTTATTGAATCACATTACTTAATCAAGGTGCCTATATTATTTTAATACTTTCTTTAAGTGAGGTTACTAATCTATTTGGTCACATTACTAATCTTAAGCGTAAAATCACTATTCATAATTTACTATTCATCAAAAATCAAGTTGATCTTATTAGACTCTAAATTTTGTACTGAACATAATTGTAGAAGACCATTTTTTGAAAATCATTAGACATTTTTAATTATTTAATACATAAACATTTTTTTAAAATATCCTTTCTCTAAAATTGACCAAAAATATGCATACTATATTTATCTATACATTTGAAAAGTCATAAACATTATCATAAGAAGAAATCCCAATTTTTATTTAAAACAAAGGATTACATAAGGTAGTTACGGTCTCCTTAAATAGCCCCTTATCACGCCAGCATAGGACCTAAGTGTAAGGTGTGCTAAGGTGAGATAATCTGAGGGAGGCTCGGCCAACATCGCACGAGTAGTAATTTCTATCAGGTTGAACTTCTCGTGAAGGCGATTCCGTTCTAGCTTCACACGATGAAGTTTGGCTTGGGTTTGGTCCAGAGCAAAGCCCACTGGTGCTACCTCCTTCCCAAGTTCTGTTAGATGGGCTTTGATCGGTCCAAGACTACTGGGCGAGGCCATCGAATCTTCTTTCTATAATAATTAACCAAGATTACTTGTATTTAGAGACAAAAATAAAAACGTTTAGTTTCCAACGGTCATATTGACCAGCGGTCATATAATAGTCAAAACCCAACGGTCTCATCTTAATTATAATCATGTTATCAAATGAAACATTTTTGTTGAGTATAAAAATAAAAAAAATAACACATAAAATTAGGAAACAAGATTTATTCAAAATTTCGGGTCGTTACAGTGATCCCCAAGTTAGAGTATCCAAATCTCCATAAAACACATATACCTTTATGGACCTTGTTCACGGGCTTCATCTCAAAATTAAGTCCTGATCTTTATCTATTTGGGAAATCATACATACATAAGCCCCACATCATTCCTTGTGACCGCATCTTTCGTGGCACAAATTGTCAGGTTTACTGATACCTCTTGTTTCTCACACCGAGCATGACTCACGTGATCTTAGAGTGTAAAAGTAACCATGACACATCTCTTTGGGTCGTTAATCATGCGTAATCCCCACAATACCAAACCAAACTATGTGGAATTTGATCTCTACCTTAAAAGTAGAGTACGTAGGAAGTCTTTCTGAGGTTCAAGCCCATCACCCATTAATTCTCATCCATCCCATATTATGTTAAACTATATCTTAATTCCCAAACTACATGGGTTATGATTCCTTTTCTAACAAGGATATGTAGGTTTCCCATATCAGGGTATGATCCCTACTCTGAAATACTTCATGTCATTCTGAACGACAATAAACTTCAAGTGCCCCGCTGAGTGGCTTTAAAACCAGTATGGTTATCATAATGACCAAGAGATATTTATATAATGTGTTAAAGGATACCATTGACTAAGAATCTATAATAAATAAAGATGATTCTCTATCGATGAAGAACCTCAAATACATATAAATGATTCTCTAAATCTCATACATATTAATCATTGATTGTTAGATCTTAAGGAAAGATCATTTTCATACTTGGTAGTATAATAAGGATTCATAAACATAACTTAAATCTATAAAGAGAGTCCCAGAGTAGACAATAATTCCCCACAAAAAGGTGTGATGAGTCCGACCTCACATCCTCTCGACCAATGAAAATTCTTAAGCCTCATCATTCCACAACTAATAAGAACCTACCTTTGAAAAGTAGGTCCAAATGGATATAGAATCATTGGATTTTTCCGGTTCTATGAAAAAACCCGTTAGAAACCAATTGGAATGTTTGAGCCTTAAAAAAATGAGTTCATTCCCATTTCCAGAGGAAAAAAAATGGGGAACCTGACGTGAATCCTTAACCAAGTTAAAATGATGTTTTACTTATTTTTAGGCCCCTATTTAAACTCAATGGGAGGTCCAAAAAAACAATCAATAACATATGTGCTCATCCAAAAGATGTAGTGGCCAAGATTATCTTGATTATGTCTGTTTTATCAAATAGGCACTCTCTTTTCCAAGATCTTCTGCGTTATAGAAATGGATTCTCTAAAGTTCACACCTGTGAATGCCTCTGCTGTGAATACCTCTACTACTACTCCTGCTGGATCGTCGTCTGCTCTGAGGATGAAATCACCTACTAAGTGTCTTCAACATTGGGTATCAAATGAACTAGTTAAGGAATACCTTCGACACGGTACCATTCCAACTCTGGAGGCTGCTCAACAATCCCTCCAAGTCAATAATTCACCCTGGTCGTCTGGACAGTGACGACCAGTGATCAAGAAGCAGGCGGTGCTAACCACCATTTCCATTCGTTTCGGGTCATTATCCCTGGAATGCAATCACCATTCCCTCCCATATTATGAGGAGGTGAATGAGAAGGTCACTCAAGGACTTAATTCAAGGAAACAAGAGTCCTTCTCGAGTTCTCCCACCAATAATCGCTGCCATACTCGTCCGTCAGTGCACCCTCAACATGATGAGGGTGTCGTCTTTAGGCGTTTGGCTCAGGTTCCTCAAACCCGAGTAGGAAAGACGAACCACCAGAGGCGACGACCGGTCAATAGTGAGAAAGTTCTCATCTTTTCCATCTCCATAGAAGTCCACCAACCTAACTTGGTGGCATGCAATGAGCGGAAACACACACCTGTTTGTTTTAATTCTGTTGTCCAACAGACTCGTCTGGCAGGACCACACCATTCCCGCCAGGAAATTCCGACAGAGTACTATAGATAGAAACATACACCTGTTTATAAATCATCAGCTAGTCATCTGGCTCGTCTGACTGCATACGATGAATCCCACCAACCCATTGTGTTGACAACTGGTAAACAGGCACATACACCTGCTTACACTCATCAATCCCGCCAGCAGTCTCATCAGCCAGTATTGAAGGAAGTTCATCAACCACATTCGGCGGAGTGAAATCAGTAGGCACATACACCTGCTAGTATTGATCAAGCCTACCAACAGTCTCATTTGGTAGCACCTGGATAAGTCAATTGGAAAGCCCCAATGACAAACAAGAGGCAGACTCAACTCTCTGCCCCCACACATAAGTACTGTCAGAACTCATTGATAGGAAAAAGAGGACAAGAGTAGGAACACACACCTACTCCAAGAACAGAATGGACGTATATTCCTGTTTCGGCAGCTGAAGTCACCAAGAACATTCTAACAATGGTAAAAGAGCATAAGCAAATCCTTGCTCATATTTTGGATGCCTGCCAGGATATTATAACAGCTTCAGCATCATCAAATGGAACAATATGAAAATCTATCCCTACCAGTGGAGTGACACATAAACAGTTCAATCTGGAATAGACACACACCTCTGTTCCAGTCCAAGAGGGTTGTGGGGCATACTCCCCCATGTCATACGGAAAACCAAGTCAGACACATACACCTAATTTGAGTGGAGATAATCAGCCTAACCTGACTATTTCTCCTAAGAAAGCACATACACCTGCCCATAATAACCACTTTCTTCAACAAGTGTTTCCCAAAGTGAGTATTAAGGCGTCTAAAAAATACTCATCTAGCCTAGTTAAGAAATCAAGGGAAAATTTGTAATAAGGCCTTACTCGGTGCTGCAGTTCTTGATGCACTCAGACAATTATCTGTTGTAACTCAGGATTCTACTCTCTCGGTTCCCAATAGTGGGAACATTAATTCCAAAGGTCTGCATCAGAAACATCCTCATGAAGGCTTTCTTCATGACAGTTCAGTCGATCTCGATGTATCATCTTCATATGAGAGCCACAATAACCCTCTACATGGCCAGAAGACTAAGGATCAAAAGGTTTCATCTTTTGTTGTAACCCATCATGGTAGTCCTCCCCATGATGATGAATATAGCTACGAAAGTCCTCTCTGCAGTAATAATTCACATTTCCTGGAAAATGCTCCAATGGAAAATGTAGTGAATAGAAAGCCCTCTTATCTTGAGGCACTTGAAAATGTGAAGCCATTCATTTCTAATGATTTACCGCTAGTAGGTGAAATACTTTCTCAATCAGAAGATAGTCTGGGGTGTAGGTCATTCTCCAAACCACCCCTGAGTCATGCATCTTCTAGTTTGATAAATTAATTCTCTGCCAATATTGTTGAATCTGATGAAGCAACAAAGAAGCACCAGCTTTGGTTTGATCATGTAGAAGAATCTGCATTGAACGATAAAGAGGAATTAGTGAATATGAGAAAGCAATTGGAGAAAGGTGAAGTGTCGGTCATGTTCTGGCCTTTAGCTAACTCTCAGTATGACATTCCATAGATGTTGATGGAAGATTGTATTCAAGATATTCGTCTCAACATGTGGAAAACTCTTTGTAAATTGAAAAAGAAAATATTATCTTATGATGAATATGAAAATCATGTCAATATAATAGAAGGGTTACAACGCCAAATTGATTTGGTATCTCTCTTAGTTTCTCGTTATCCGAAGGTTGAAAAGCAGCAGAGAGCCCTTCAGCATTCATTCCTTGGCGCATTAAGAAGATTGCACCAGTTAATTTACAATGCCCCATCTGGTATTCATATCATGGTATGGGGTATTCATGGAGCACTGAATTTCACTATACTCCCCAGAAAACAAAGCCCGCCAAAAATGGTCTCATGCAATGTTATTGCCCATGTCCGGTCACAGCCAATTGGATTTGTTTGTAATCAAAGGCTCTCTCAAGAATAGGCCTCAACTAGTTCTTCTCAAAATCAGGAATACAAAGAACATGTTGTCAAATTACTCTTACATCAGGAAAATGAGAATATCGAACAGGATTCTCGTTTAGAGCGTGCATATAATCAAGTGACATAAGTGTCAGAAATCATCCAACGTTCATTTGAACCAGGTGATTAGAGTGGATGCAGGTTAATGCATCCAGCCAATTTCCAGACTAAAGTCCATAAGATTAGGAGAGCTTTTAAGAAGTTCTCAGATATCGAAACTCAATAACCACCCCAGATTGCCAGACTGGGGAATCTTTTAGCTCAACCCTCAGTATCAATAAATAGGATTCGAGTAGTTTATCAGGAACAGTAGGAACAGCCCCAGTCCACAGGACTAGGGAATTATTCAAATCCTCAATATCTTCCTCAGAGAAATTCAGTCCTCTCTCGATTAGTGAAAAATCCCCAAGAGGAATTAAGAGTTGAATTATCAGGAGATTCCCTCCAAATTATGTTTCGTCAAGAAGTTCCTGAGGGATAAAATCAGCAAAAGGCAGTGTCTCGACAAAAACATAGAAGAAGAAAATATCACAGAAATGCCGATAGAAGAGATGTAATGTGTTATGCATCAATTAATTTCATCAATTCCATTGTTTCTAATTCCCCATATGAGGCTCACTCAGAGGGATCAGATGAAGAGGTTCATGCTCAAGAATTTGTAGATAGAGACACAAATAAAGAAGGTGTGCATACAAGAAATGAAAGGCTTACCTAGAATCTGGGTATTCCTTCAAATAACCAACTTCCCCCTCTCTGAAAGGAATCCAACAAAGGGAAAGGGAAGAATCAGGTTACATACCCTTACTCTGGAGAAGGCCAATCACTCTCACTAGAGCAAAGATTCACATAACAAGAGGAAGAGATGAAGGAATTAAGGATGTTGAATGCATAACTACTTCAAAGTAGTCTTCCTCCTAAGTGTGCTAGAGTCAGTCAACCAAGGGAATTTGTTGCGGATACTGAGATGGATCAAGAGTATCCTCCTTTACCAGTACACCCTCACGGGTCTAATCCTATGGGTTATACGCAACAATAACTGGAAATACTACCATCAGTGGCAGTCCCAGTGGCCACACCTATCCAAGCTCCAGTTATTGCACCTATACAGGTCCAAGCTCAACCGGATGTTTCTCAAAAGTTAATGACTACCATTGAGTCATTAACAACTCGGCTGGAAACTATGGAAGGAAATCGTGCACCGGTTCAACCAGAGAAGAGATCTTACCCTGAATGGGTAGACGCAATTCCTCCCCCATAAAATTTGTCAAATACCACATTCCCAATCGTTAATGGTTCGGGAGACCCATAGCAACACTTAACACATTTTGCTTCTCGTTGTGATCGTATGATGGGAACGCCTCACCAACAAGAAGCAGTTAAGCTCAGGTGTTTTGTAAAGTTATTACAAGGGTCTGCTTTTGTCTGATATAAAAGCTTATAATCCCAGTCAATTACCGGGCGGGAGGATCTTCATCAACAATTCCTTCTTCAATTCAGCTCAACTTTTCCAAAGACAATAGTTTTTGATCATACAAATTGTAAGAAAAGGGAGAATAAAAGGGTTTCAGATTTCATTGCTCACTAGAAGGGATTAACATATTCCCTGAGTTTAGCACTCCCTCAAGAAGAGTAGTTTCCAATTTTTGTGGAAAACCTGGGTGATGGATTACGCACGTCGTTGATCCCTGTGAAATACACAGGAGGGTTTCAATACCTTACTTCGATCGCTCAGAAAATTGAAGACTCTCTTACAAAGACTAAGGATAAAGATCATGTAATTCCATCAGCTCCAGGAAGGATAATGGGTAATGTAGAGACTGCTACAAGCACCTGTACCAGCTTTTACTTCAAGGTCTTCATCTTCTCGAAGGTCTCCACCTCCTGAGCATCAACAACAGAGGTCGTTTCTTCAATATGATCAAAGAGATCAAAGATGAAAACAATTTGAGGATCTAAAGAAAAAAAATTACTCTTTCTGAAATGAACAAGTTCCTGGTTGCTTCATTTCAGCTCTGGAAAATAATTTGGTTCAATTGCCAAGGCCTAAAAGGCCGAATAACAAAGGAGATGAAGACCATCCCAACTATTTCCTCTTTCATCAGATGTTGGGGCATCCCATTTAGGAGTTTTTTGTCTTCAAAGACCTCCTGCAAAAGATGGTGGACTTGGGACAAGTCAAACTGAAAGGTTCTTCAGCTCAGGTAGCATGTGTTACTACTACAAATCCAGAGGAAGAAGGCGAGTGGAAAGAAGCCAAAAACCAAAATGTGAAGAAATATGATGATTCAATGGTAAGAAAAATGATCAACCAAACTCATTCTATTTTTCAAACTCAATTGAAGAAACCAATCGTGTCTTCTGCTATGAATGCCACAGCAAAACCCTATTCATCATAGGGAAAATCCTCAAATAAATGGCATAATTAAACGAAATAAGAACAGTAAGAAGAAGATGAGATCGTGTCAAAGACAAAGTTGTTTATGACTTTGGAAGATTTTATGTCATCTACTTCAAATCCATGGGCACCGCCCTGCAAAACCGTACAGCCAAAATGGGATAATCAGGCAGAATCTTCATCAGATGAAGAAATGATCTTTGGTTCTATTAACATGATTCATTTAACTGATCATTATGTCAGTCACAACTTCGATCGTGATGAGCCTGAGTTCCCTATATCCAACAGAGGAAATAGAGGGATTTCTAGAGGTATGGGATACATAGGAAGACGTGGATATCCCAAAAACCACTATTCCAATTCTACCCCTTCTAGAACTATGTATGCAGCAGAAACTCGTGGTAGAGCCCTTCAGCGGGCTCAACAAGAACAAGCAAATTCTTCCACCAATAGCAGATTCAGTCCTGGTATAGTTATTCGGAAGGATCGGTTAGAGGTTCCACCTTCTTCCTCTCAACAAGTAAATAGATCTATTAGGTCTAATCTTCCAAATCCAGGAGTATTTTCAACTCCTACCCCGATACAAGAAGCATCTACTTCTAAGTCATCAACCTCTAAGGTACTTGGGAAACCACATGTTCCAGTTGGAAAACGCAGACCTTTGGATCAAAAATATTATTTTTTGAAACATTTGGCCCAAGTATCGGCCAAGTTATCAATTTTGGATTCCTTGAATCTATCCAAGGATCTTCGAGAGGCACTCATTGAGGCTTTTTCAAGTACTGAGGAGTTCGAAATTGAAATTATTGTAGCTGAAGTCTATCATGAAGAGAATAATCCTACAAAATACCATGCAGTGATATCTTTTATAGATGAAGATGAAGATGATGGCATGCATAGACATATATGACCTTTTTATTTATCTAGAAAGTTCAATGGTGTGGACATCCGAAGATCTTTCATTGATAATGGTTCAGGATTCAACCTCATCCCCATTCGTAAACTTCGTCGATTGGGTCTCACAAAATCTAATTTATCTCCTTCTATTCTGATGTTGCAAGGATATGAAAAAAATGAACAAGAACCACTAGGCGACATTACACTCAGAACTCAGTTTGGAGACCTTGTATCCAATTCAGATTTCATGGTTGTTGATCACAATACAGCCTTCAATGTTTTTGTTGGAAGACCTTGGCTACATCAACATACGGTTATCCCTTCATCATACCATCAATGTCTCAAGTATTGTTTCGATGGTCAAATTGGAACATTGTATGGTGATAAATCCTCCTTCAAAACATGTGAATCTCAATACATTGAGGCAGAATTCTATCACATGAAGGGTAAGGATAAATCCACAATAAGGGAGGTTACCATTGTTAATGTTCTATATGGTTTGGAAAATATTCCAGTAAACTCATTCACATATGTGAGTACAGATTATATGTTACCTATCAGTCAAATTGACAGGATAGACCCGAATCCAAATACTCTTATGGAAACTTCCATAATGTCAATTACAGCAATCAAGCCAGACAGCATGGGAGAAATTGGTGATTCACCCAGCAATGATGAAAGCTCAAATGGAGATGTCTTCATTTCATCCGTTGAAATCCAGCAAGTCTATACTTCGCCAACCAGTCCAGAAGAAGTTATATCAATATCAGAGGTAAACGATGATGACGATTCTCAATCCATCATTTCCTCTTTATTACCCAAGGAAGACCCTTCATCATCAATAGGGTCAGAAGTGGAAGCCTCTTCTTCAGGATGTTAAAATTTTAACATCTCTCTTGATCATGGAAATTCTGCTTCATCATCTACTATGCAAGTAGAAATAGAAGAAGTAACACATTTTGAAGAAGAAGAGGAAGATCATAGGGATGCTCCTCCATCATTTGAAGAGGGTATCTATACCACTGTGGATGAACTTAGAGAAAATAAATTTGGGTACAAAAGAAGATCCATGCCCCACTTTAATTAGTGCAGCCATGACTCTTGAAGAGAAAGAAATTTATATTTAATTTTTAAATAAAAATTGAGATATATTTTCTTGGAAATATACAGAAATTCCAGGGCTTGATCTCGATGCTTCCACTCATCATTTGGGTTTTTCAGAAGAACATAGAGGATTTAAACAAGCCACAAGAATAACACACCCAACTTATGCTTCAAAAATTGAAGCTGAAGTGGATAAGATTATCAAAGACAACTTCTTCAGAGAGGTTCAATATCCCAAATGGTTGGATAATATTGTCCTGGTGAAAAAGAAGAATGGAAAAATTAGAGTTTTCATTTATTTTAGAGATCTTAATCAGCATTGTCCTAAGGATGATTTTCCAGTTCTGGTTACAGAACTCTTGATTGATGCAGCGGCTGGCTATGAAGCACTTTCTTTCATGGATGAATATTCCAAGTATAATCAAATCTGAATGGCTCCACAAGATGAATAATCTACAGCCTTCAGATCCCCTTAGGGTTTGTTTTGCTATTGGGTAATTCCCTTAGGCCTGAAGAATGCAGGCGCAACATATCAACGTTCCGTGCACCATATCTTCAAACCCTTTTTAAGGAAATTTGTCGAATGTTACGTGGATGATTTGGTGGTTAAATCCAAAAAACATTCTAATCACTTGGTTGATTTAGAAGTCATATTCCCCAAACTTCGACAACATAATTGAAGATGAACCCCTTGAAATGTGATTTTGGGGTAACCTCAGGAAAATTTCTCGGCTTCGTTGTACGCCATCGTGGTATCAAAGTCGATCCTGAGAAGACAAAGTCAATCCTTGGTATGTCACATCCTCGAAATTTGAAATAATTGAGAGGAATTCAAGGAAACTTGGCCTATATTCGACGTTTCATCACCAATTTGTCAGGAAAAAGGTAACCCTTCACCAAATTGATGAAGAAGGGATTCACTTACCAGTGGAATGAAGAATGTCAAGAAGCATTCAATATTCTCATGAAATATCTCTTGAGTCCACTGGTATTAATTCCACATATGGAAGGAAGTCCATTCATTCTTTATGTGACATATTTAGAGCGATCATTGGGTGCCTTCCTTGCCCATAAGAACGATGCTGGGAATGAGAACATCCTTTACTATCTTAGTCGAACTATGCTTGAAGTAGAAACCTGATATTAAAATATTGAGAAGTTATACCTAGCATTAATCTCTGTAGTTCAGAAACTGAGACACTACCTGCAACATCATGAGGTCCAATTGGTATCTAGCAATAACCCACTCAAATTCATCCTTAGTTTTCCAATGCTTACAGGACGTCTGGCAAGGGGGTAGTTATTTTGCAGCAATTTGATATCCAATATGTGTCTCAAAAAGAAATAAAGGGTCAATATCTGGCTGATTTCCTTTCTGAACACCCTTCAGCGGAAGATGCATCTTTAGATACTGAACTTCCTGATGAGGAAGTCTTTTATATTCAACATAATCTTTAAACATGGTAAATGTACTTTGATGGTGCTTCCAGAAGTCCAACAGGGAAGAAATTGGAAGATCCTAAATTCAACAAAGTTGGATTAGGAATTGTACTTATTTCCCCGGAAAAGGTAGTGGTACCTCATTCCTTCTCATTGTTGGGAGGCGGTACAAATAATGAAGCAGAATATCAAGCTCTCATCGCAGGATTAGAGTTGGCGCTTCAAGAACAAGTGAATCACTTAAAGGTGAAAGGTGATTCAAACCTGGTAATAAAACAAGTCAATGGGGATTATGCAATCAAAAAAGAAGAACTAATCCCTTTGTATGATTAAGTCAGAGAGTTAATGCCGGAATATCCTTCGGAACTGACATTTTCTTATGTCCTGTGATCAAAAAATGCTCAAGCTGATGCACTGGCTAATATAGCCACCGCTCTGTAAGATCCAAATCGGGACGAGACAACCATCAGTATTTCCCACTGTCGTACAATTTCACCTTATATTTAAACTAGAATAGAGGAAATCAATGAAATTAGTCCCGTTACTAAACCATATGGTCATACTATAGGATTGATGAAACCTATCAGAGAATACCTTCAAAATGGAACACTTCCACCTGATAGAGCTGGGAAAGAACAAATCTGGCAACGTGTTTTCAATTTTACTCTTTATGATGGCCCAGATCACCGAGATAAAATTATCTAGAAAAGAGTTTTTGAAGGAATTATCTTTATATGCATTGATGGTGAAGAGACAATGGTTGTCATGAAAGAAGTGCATGAAGGAGTCTGTGGTTCCCACCAGTCTGGACATACACTATCTGATCAAATTCGAAGGCTTGGATTCTTTTGGCCTTCAATGATACAAGATTGTGTTGATTTCACAAAGAAGTGTCATTCTTTCCATGTACATGCCAACATCATTCATCAACCCCCAGATTTTCTTCATACAGCGAAATACTCATGGCCATTTGCCACATGGGGAATGGATGTAGTATGACCTTATCCTTCAGCTACATCCAAGCAGTTTAAGTACATTTTTACTACTACTGAATTCTTTTCCAAATGGGAAGAGGCAACACCTCTAAAAGAAGTTAGTTCTAAAACCATTGTTATCTTCATCAAGTCTAACATCATTACCAGATTTGGTGTCCCTCATACCATATTGACGGAAAATGGCACCAACTTATGTTCATCTGAGGTAAGGAAGTTGTATCAAAAATACAACATCAAATCTAACCATTCCTCTTAGTATCTTGCAGTGGATAATAGAAAAATATAAGCCTTCAACAAGACTCTTTCAAATATACTGCAAAATATGGTGGATAAAGATAAGAAATCATGGCATGATAAACTCTTTCATGCTTTATGGTCTTATCAGACCACCACCCGCACTGCAATAAGGTCAACTCCATATTCATTGGTATATGATACAGAATCAGTCTTTCCCATTGAGGTTCAATTACCATCACTTAGGGTAGCCATTTTTTATCATTCATATATAGATGAACAATCTCAAAAGCGATTGGATGAATTGGAACGATTAGACGAGAAAATATTGTGCACCTTACACCACTTGGAAGTCTATCAAAATCGAATAGCATGACCTTTCAACAAAAAAGTTCATCTTTGTTCATTCATTCAGGGAGAATTGGTATTGGTTCTTAGAACTCCAATGATACCAGGAAAGAAACCTCCCAAGCTGGAGCCAAAATGGGAAGGACCTTATTCAATACATAAGGTCTACTCCAATGGAGCTTATTCTTCAATCTCAATGGATGTAGAACTCATCACTACTCCAACCAATGCCATATTTCTGAAGAATTATTTTTTATAATACAAATACGTATCACAATCCATGCATATGACCTTAAACTATTTGCACTTATGTCCAACATGACGTTAAACTGTATCATCCTTGCTATATGACATTAAACTATATATCCCTTCTTAAGTACTTACTGCATGACATTAAACTGCAAAGTCCCTTCTTTGTTCAACATGACGTTAAACTGTGAAGTCCTAGCTACATGACGCTAAACTGAACATAAGTCCCTTATATTCAGCAAGACAATAAGCTGCATAATCACCGGTCCATGCATATGACCTCAAACTATTCAGACCATCGTCCAACATGACGTTAAATTGTTCCATCGTCCAACATGACGTTAAACTATGAAAAAGTCCCTAATACGTTCAACATGACATTAAACTATGCCCTCTTTTGTCCTTACTACATGACATTAAACTTCACAGTCCCCCTTTTGTCCAACATGACGTTTAACTATATTGTCCCCATCATCTTAGCTAAAGGACGCTAAACTATACAACACCCTTACTGTCCAACATGACGCAAAACTATGTTCACGTCTAACATGATGTTAAACTGTTTCCCTATATTTTTCCTACATGACGTTAAACTATATTTTTTCCCTGCTACATGACACTAAACTGTGCAGAACCAATAGTCCTCACTGTAAGACTTTAAACTGCATAGTCCCTTCATACGTCCTACATGACGTTAAACTGTGCATCGTTAGGGTTGTTGCTACCTCTTGTTTCTCACACCGGGTATGAATCACGTGTGCTTAGAGTAAAATTTAATCATAACACCCTCTCTAGTCCACTAACCATGTGTATGTCCTGACACCATTTTTAGGTCATTGTCCTCAAGAACAACTTGATCACCAATTCATTCTTTAATTGAACTATGTGGACTTTGATCCTTGCCTTCTAGGATAGGTATATAGGCAACCTCCTGAGGTTCAATCCCAAAACCAATATCTTCACATCAGTTCACCTCCATATCATATGATGTTGATCTGTGAGGCATCCCCAGAACCAATACTTTTTACATTTTTTCACCATCGTCCTTTCTATATGACGTTAAACTATTCACACTTTTTGTCCTGTATGAAAATAAAATACAACATTATTTTACACTGTCACCTGAGAGGGAATCATTATTTACATTGATCTCCGATCATGTTATATTCTAAAGACTACATGCATACATGGAAATGCCCGAACATTTTATCTTGGGTCAAACCATCATTGCACTAAATTCCCCTTTCACCCTTCACTTGTATGAACCAAATCTGTACAAAGGGTATTTCAAGAACTACGTGCGGCTTGATTCCCATCCTTATGGGATATGTAGGAACTTTCAAGAATCCCTCGAATACAGCCCCATGTCTTTGGGCCTAACCCCAAATTTCACTTTCAATCCCATGCTGAAAATTTCCCTTATGAAAACATGAATGTAGTATGAAAATCCTGGTCTTCATTCACATCAGGTTTATAACAAACACACACTGTGTATTCCTTATAATGGTCTGATCTCTATGACCCTAAACTAAGATATCCTACACTCTTGTCCCACATGACTTTAAACTGTATTTCAAGAACTACGTATGGATTGATTCTCATACTTATGGGATACGTAGTGAAGTCCAGCACTTCAATTCAGGACCCAGCCACAACATGATTATGGTAAGAATTGTCCTGTGTATCTTCTACACGCATTAGAAAATTCCCATTTTAATGTATCATACTCCTAACCTTAAAGACTTCTAGATCTCTGTAATCCTTTTCTCGACTTTTGGTCACAAAATATATGATACCCAAGAATTCTTTTTTCCGCCTATGCAACACGTTACCTTTGGTAGCCTTGCATAAATAGTCTACATAACGGACCTATCAGCCAAAAGATGATATCATTTGACTATGCAGCCAATTCCCTTAGGCGGCCCTACATAATTCAACCCCCTAATGGGTTTTTCAAATAGTGGTAACTTCATTCTTGGGAGGAAAATCTCTTTTTTCCTTATTTTTTTTAATGACAATATGTATGGATCCACACAAATAGCCATCCTTAACATATTTATCTCATACTCTTTTTCATGATCTGAAAGTATTCAAGTCTACGGTTTATATTTTCCTTCCCTACGTTTGGTTTAGACCTTTGCAAGAGTGATATTAATCCAATTATTTGATAATCTTAATTGAAAATATCATCTCCATATTCAATTACCTCTTTCCATACAACAGACTCTGTGATTTGGAAAATTTGAATCTATATAAACTTCCACTGGCTTTTTAGTAGTAGAAATGTAAATTTTTGAGAGTTCTTTTTCCTAACTATGCAGAACGTTCTCTTAGGCGGCCTTGCATAAGTAGTCAACATAACAGACCTGTTAGCCAAAAGATGATATTATTTGACTATACAACCAATTCCCTTAGGCGGCCCTGCATAATTCAACCCCCTAACGGGTTTGTTAAATAGTCGAAACTTCATTCTTGGGAAATACTTCTTATAATTCCTTCTAGCCCTTTTTAGTATCATTCCTCATATTCAAAATTTCTTAAGTTATAGTTTACATGTTTTCCCCCATACTTGAGTGTGGTAATATGTTTTCAAATAAATTATCAAGTAATTGAGTCAATTTTAATCCATCGGTCAAAGTTATTTCGACCTTAAACATTATCCTTTTTATGCCCGACATGCATGACTTTAAACTGCCCACAAAAGACAAGGGAACTCTGAACAAAATTCAAGTCCAAGCTTATTAAACATATACCTTGTATGATTTAGGTAATATTGAGCAATTAAAAAGATTCAAAGTTTGTAGGCTTATTTATAATAATCCAAGTAAAAATCAAACTATGCTTACTTGGCCCATTAGCTTAAGTAAAAATTTAAAGCAGGTAGCAAAAGAAGTCATGCACAAATGATTGAAGATGAAAGTGTATTTTATTGATGCACAAGAGTCAGAAGGATATCCACAGACTGGATTCTATTCTCTTTTCCAATAATTACAAAAGATTTTCAATATAAATCGTCATTTTATTTACGACATCCTGAGCATCATCAGCATCCACTTGAAGCTCATGCACTCGACCAGCTTCACTCTTTTCATCTTCATGGAGTGCTTTCTTAGAATATTCAATGGCATTCATATCATTAGTTTGAACTCCTTCCAATGAATTATTAAGCTGCTCAAGTTCCCCAGTAACAGCATCTAACTATTGCTGAAGGTACATCTGCTGGACGACTTTCTCTTTGATCTTATGCTTTAGCTCCTTTAACTTGGCAGCACGATCAGCCTCAACTCGAGATACCGTAGCCTCAAATTCATTGATATTTTCTGACAGCCTGACCCTGGACAAATCTTGATGGTACTTCTGCTCCTGCTCCCTTCTTAAGATGAATTTTTTTACCACAGAATGGATCTCTTGATATCCAAAACCGCCAAGTCCCAACATGACAAACAGGGATGACAATCGCGGGATCTTCAATGACTTCTCTTCAAGAGGCACTTTAGATATGATCTTTCATATATCTTGCCATGCCTTGCATCATGAAAATTGGAGTGCCTTTTGTACTTCCGGGTCTGACTCAGCATCACTGTCACAAGGGGGAATATAATCCGGGATTAATGCACTTAGAGATGTGACCTATTATACTCCTTCCCCCCTGACCCTTGTTACTTTTATTCCCATTGGGATGGAGGCTGAGGCTTCACCTCCAAATATATCCACTGAAATTGATGGCCCTGCATATTCAATTGAAAGTTTTTGGTTAGTTTCAATGGATAACAAAAGTTTATTGGAAATCAGCCACAAATATTGTTATCTCTTACCCAATGGTATATCATCAACAAGAGAAGGCTCCTCTCCGTATTTCCTAGCTTCAAAAAGATCTTCAGGATGAGTTTGAGGAAGCTCTATCGGGTTCAGCTCCACTTGAGATAGTGTCTCAGCAATAGTAGGGTTATCTATACTCCCTTCAGGCATTGACAGTTCGGAAACTTGTTCAGATGGAACTGCACATTTGAACCAATCATGTTCAGAGATGTAATAAGAAGTTATTTTAACAGGACGAAGGATATCACTCACGTCAAAAATCTTCTAAATCACATGGTAATTTGACATGATCTAAAAAATCTTCAAAAGATTCACCAAGTTCCATCATTTCATCCAATTTTATCTCATATTCCTGGTTAGTCTTACCAGTGGGATCATTCGATACATTTTCTTGGCGACCTTCATGCTGCAGCCTCTGATCCCGAACAACGTCTTTAGATAAAATTGCAGCATCAGTTGCAGTGGTCGCTAATTTTTCTAGTGCAGGGGTTGAACCAAATGTATCACAGACTGGAATTCAGTTTATGTTTTCATTCAACATCTTATGAAGCATTATTAATTTACCAGAAGCAGACTCTTCTCTCCTTGCAACAGCACCAGGAGGGATACTAGGAACAGATGTTGGCTCTTCTCTAGGAGGAACCAAATCAGCCTGAACTTGTGATTGTCCACCAGCACCTTCTATCTACCTCAAAGGAGGGTCATTCCTCTCCCTTATAGGCGAAATTGAAGAATCCCCTGCAATCCCAAGAAGTATGAGCAACCTTTTCATGGATTAAGGCTCATTATTATCTAAAGGACTTAACGCTACTGATGAAACATTTAGATATGGAATTCCTCCTTCGATGCCTTTGCTTCTTTGGCTTCATAGGAGTGTTGACATCATCATCTCTAAATACAGGAATTGGAGAATGAAAAACCATGTCTAACTCCTCCTCTATGGCTTGCTGGCCTGGAGATATCTCGCCCGGCTCAAGAAGATATTCATTAGCCCCGATGGTAGTACCACTAGTTCTATACAATGGTGAAAAAACCTCAGAAGTTCCTTTCTTTGAAAGCTATAGGATGAAGAAAGTAACTTCCTTGAGTAACAAATCTTTGACTAAAATTAAATTGCAAATAAAATAAGGAAAGAAACTTACATCTTCAAGAGCCACGTAATCGTGCCACTCCTCATCTCCAGAACCACTAGTCCCATCAGTGGCGCCACGATCTATTATTTCCTTCACCCACATGGGGACAGGAATGGAGTCGTTGATGGAATATATGAGAATCTCTAGCTCTCTGATGTAAGCCTGCACTTCATCGGGGTTATCCTTGTAACGGATATCTGTAGAAGCTAGAAGATCCCCTATTCCAGGTATTTGTATCCCCTCGCGCAGATCCAGCCAGGCAGTTTCAGCATCGCAATATAAACTTTTCCATGTTTGGACAGCCTCTGGTCATAGATATTCAACATGTGTACCAGAAGGATACAACGGGGGTCCTACAATCTTAGACTTCAGCTTCTTCTCAACTCCTGCAACTATAGATAAAGGATAAGAAAATAATACTTGTTTCTCTATAAAGTAATGATGATTAAATTTCTCCAATGAAGTAACTCACTAGGAGTTGATGGAGTTGGTATCTTGATTCTGACAGGAGGATTATATCTGGCATGAGGCCGCTTTGCTGCATGTTGTGCCTCCTCATCCCCATCTTGGAAATCTGATGAGTCAGCCTTAGGTGAGGAACCTAGTGAATCATCTCCTGGTGGGGAAGCATCACCTTTCCTATGAAGGGTTTCTTTCTCTACAGTTCCTTTATTTTTCCCCACCGGATAAACAAGATGATTCACCACCCCTTCAGGGTATGATGCTATCTAGTCCTCGTTATACCATGTAGTCAAGTTACTCACCACTTTATGAACTGGTAGATCAAAAACTGCCATGTTCTTCTCCATAGATGTCTGCAACCATAGTTTTTGGGCAACCATTGGATGCTGCTCTGACCTAAAATTCACATAAGGGGATACAACAGTCTACTACAGACACTTGAATTGACGTGAAAATCTTTATGGAGCATAGGCCTCACATATAATCTCTCCATCAATCCCGGTGGACAATACACCATCTCTGCAAGCCAGCATGTACGACCTAAATTCCAAATTGGCGGTTCCATCATCAACGAACTGCCCGATTTGCGGGTTTTCATAAGGAAAGAAATTCAATTCCTTGAACATTCTCATCCTCACCTTCATATCATATATGTTAAGGTATAACAGAGCAATTCCATAATATGCCTGCACTGATGTCCTGAAAGAGATTCCAGGAACCTGTACTCTGTTCTGTACAACATATGTCCTGAAATGAGTGGCGATATATCCCCACAAAACTTGGAATGGTCCCACTAATCTCAAAGGAGACTTACTCATAAATACATGGAGTAAGCTCCTGTGAATCTTCACCAAAATGGGGGTGGAAAACCCAGCCATTTTCTTCTCAGCCAACTTGGCTGCCATAACGAAGGTCCCTGGCCTGACACCTCCCTTCGAATCCCTGACTGGCAGAAGATAATAACTGAGCCACAAGGCTAAGAAGCCCGCCAGACGAGTCTTTTTTGGGATTCTCTTATTTACTTCATATCCCTACTTCTCAAATTCTACTGCTTCCAGGGTCATCCAGAATGTTCCAAAAGCACCCCTCTTCTCTATTCTAGGTTAGGTAGTAGGGTGAGTACAAGTGGGCCCCTTCTCCTTTGAATCATTCTCCTCCTTCATGGTAAGAATCATATTCATCCACTCCTCTAGATGAATATCATTTCTAGAATGAGTTAGGGAGGTCTTTGAACTCTTTATCTTTTGGAAGATTTTAAATAACTCCTGAGCCAAAGATGGAGTTTTCTCGGAATCATTCCAAGTCGCCTAGGGGGGGATGAATTCATTATACATGTCGCCTAGAATTGGAGCTCCTGAGATCTTGTAGATATACCACAGACTGATGCCTACTTCTCCATGATTCAGATGGAAAGAATTGGTATCTAGGATCCAGTGGCTGATTAGCTCTGGAACAAACTCATCATTTCTATAGACATATGTCTGCCCAGCCCAGATAGCTTCATATATCGCAACTCCTTTCAAATCCTCGACAAACTCTACACAGGTTTGTCGCACCCAGTATTCCCACATCCAAGTTGGCTTCACACCTCCCCCAGAATGTAAGTCCCAACTCTTCTTCCAACCTTTAGATTGATCCATCTGAGAATTTCATAAAATGGAAGGATAACAATGTGGTTACAGCTCAGGCTTATGAGGTTTCAGATCTGGAGCACAAGGGCTATGATGCATCATATAGGCATTATCCACTGTTCCAGTATTTACAAATGCTCCTCCACTTGAGATATTTGCTGATGTAAAGTGGGTGTAACTCTGGAACCAAGAATTTGGAAGATTGTTCTTTGCCTCTGGAATGTTGACGTCTTGCAGATGACCATGCCCATACAGAGGCAAGTAGATGCTCTGTGGAAAGTCACTATGATACTTATTCAAGTACTTGGCCAAATCTTGAAGATTGTTGTCGTAGATATCATAGTAATCATGACCTACAATGTTCATCATATCATCAATCCGCTTGGTCTCCAGTTCATCAGCAGTTTTGATTCTTCTAAGAGCCACTGAATCTGCACAAAGGTCGAATAGTTAACTCTTAAGTGAGTTGATTTTTCATAAAATGTGTGAAGAAAAGTGAAAAAATGGCGAAGGAATTAAGGCACGCAAGTCCATTTTTGGCACGCAAGTATAGTTGTGTCGCGCAAGTTTTAGGTGCGCAAGTATCACCGTGCAAGTCCAAATACTTCTATAGAAGCACGACATAAAGAAACAGCAGAATACAAGTAACTTGCGCGACGAATGCAACTTGTGCGAAGAGAGCTCGAAAGTTTGAAATTCGGGTGCTTTGTGCAAGAATGAGGTGCATATTTATAGGTCAGGATGCACCCCTGCGCGCCGAAGTCTGCGCGCCTCTCCCCTGCGCGCCACAGTCTGCGCGCCTCTCACCTGCGCGCCGCTATCTGCGCGCTCAACACTTGCGTGCCACCCTTCCTTGGTCTTCCTCTTTATCTCAGAGTCACATCCTCATTCCTTTCGGATCCAACTCTGAGGGGGGAATTTTTTTGACGCTTATTTCCTTCACAGAATCTAATGGCTGAAAAGGGGAAATACCTTAACACAAAGTGATTCATCCTTTGAAGAAACATCAAAAATTGACAAAGGCATGAATAGGGATTTGTTTACACTTAGGTAGCGCAAGTTTCACCGTGGTTTCGCAAGTATAGTTGTGCACCTCATATTGGTCATGCAGGTGACTTGCGCGCCATAAGTTATTTTCATCCAAGGTCTTCAAAGGCCTATAAATACCACTTGTGGGCCCCCCATTTTGAGGATGAAATAATCCAGAAACTCGGATTTGAGATCCCGGTGCCCTAGTCTCTTTTCAAATCCTTTTGAACACTTCTAAGGTAATTTCTTACCTAGAATGGAAGGTCTAAAGAGAGGGAACAAGGCCTAAGTGTTGAAATTCATCAACACCTACGCGCCTAGGTGTCTAACCCTTCAGGGAATTGAAGACACTTGCACGCTGCCTTATCCCTTCAATAGAACGTGCGCGCCACTCATTTAAAAGTCTTTAGGGATAATACTAAGGGATTGAGCCAAGCATCGGCTAAGTTTTACCCTATGGGTTGACCATCGTGCAAGTATACCTTTGTTGCGCAGGTATACCTACGCTACCAGGACCTGCGCACCCAAACAGGACATGCACGCCTACCTTATTTTGGGTTCCCCTCCGGTCCATTCACCTCTTTTCTTCAAATCCACCTCTCCTCTTCATGATTTAGCCTTTAGAATCCTCTTCAAATCCATTTATGGCATGATTCCTTGGTTATATTCCTTATTTGAATGGAATTCTGTGGAACATTTCTCAAAACCTAGTGATTTACATATCTTTATGTCACTAAGTTTAAATATTTCATTCATTCAACCTCATCCTTTAAGATGAGAAAACTATTCATGGGCATCCTCTTTAGGATTAAGCCCCAAGTCCCCTATTTTTGGGAATCCTCATCAAGAATAAGCCCCAAGTTCCCAAATATGGGCATCCTCTTCAAGAGTAAGCCTCAGTCTTCATGTTCCCTTAATTATGGGCCCCTTTTTAGGAATAATCCCCAGTCATAATTTCCTAACCTGGGCCTCCTTTTCAGGAATAAACCCCAATCCAAGTTCCCTAATTTGGGCACCTTTATTAACAGTAAGCCCCAATTCCAAAATTCCTTTAACCTAGGCCTCCTTCTCATGAGTAAGCCCCAGTTCTCAAGTCTCTTTAACCGGGGCCTCCTTCTCAGGAATAAGCCCCAGTCATAATTTCTCTTAACAAGTCTTAACTTATTTTGATTTGGGATTAATTCTCAGAAATAAAACCCAATCACAAGTCCCCTCCTAATTTGGGCATCCTCCTCAGGAGTAATCCCCAAGTTAGAGTATCCAAATCTCCATAAAACACAAATACCTTTATGTACCTTGTTCAAGGGCTTCTTCTCTAAAGTAAGTCTTGATCTTTATCTATTTGGGCAATCATACATACATAATCCCCACATCATTCCTTGTGACCGCATCTTTCGTGGAACAAATTGTCAGGTTTACTAATACCTCTTGTTTCTCACACTGAGCATGACTCACATGAGCGTATAGTGTAAAAGTAACCACAAAGCATATCTTTGGGCCGTTAATCATATGTAAGCCCTGCAATACCAAACCAAACTATGTGGACTTTGATATCTACCTTAGAAGTAGAGTACATAGGAAGCCTTTATGAGGTTCAATCCCATCACCCATTAATTCTCATCTGTCCCATATGACGTTAAACTATATCTTAATTCCCGAAATATGTGGGTTCTGATTCCTTTTCTAATAAGGATACGTAGGTAGCCCATCTGCGGGTACGATCCCAACCCTGAAATACTTCATGTACTTCTGAATGACAATAAACTTCAAGTGCCCCGCTGAGTAGCTTTAACACCAGTATGGTTATCATAATGACCAAGAGATATTTATATAATATGTTAAAGGATACCATTGACTAAGAATATCTAATAAATATAGATGATTCTCTATCGATTAAGAACCTAAAATACATATAAAAGATTCTCTAAATCTCATACATATTAATCATTGATTGTCAGATCTTAAGGAAAGCTCATTTTCATACTCGGAAGTGTAATAAGGATTCACGAACATAACTTAAATATATAAAGAGAGTCCTGGAGTAGACAATAATTCCCCCCAAAAAGATGTGATGAGTCCGACCTCCCATCCTCTTGACCAATGAAAATTTTTAAGCCTCATCAGTCCACAACTAATGAGCACCTACCTTTGGAAAGTAGATCTAAATGGATATAGAATCATTGGATGTTTCCGGTTCTATGAACAAACCTGTTAGAAACCGATTGGAATGTTTGAACCTTAAATATATGAGGTTATCCCCATTTCTAAATGAAACACGTATAAAAGTATCAAAAAGGAATCCAAAAAATATCCCCAACATCCTGATCTCCAGCTCGGTAATCTGCTACCAGCTCCATCCTAAGTGTGCACGAAATAAAGAATCTAATTTAGTATTCTTCCCTTTGTCAAAACCTACATACATGTAGTATAACTGGGTTTTAATGGTGCCCAAATAGTGTGTGAGATAAATATCAGTTTTCCACCACCAGCAGCATATATAACATCTAGTATATGTAATATAAATTGAATAGTGTGAAAGCATGTATATATAAAAGTAAGCAATGCAGTAATGTAAATACCTAATTACCTACTTTAACCCTTGGCTAGTGTCTAAACATGAAAATGTTTCATTAATTAATCAAAATCCAGTTTATATATTTTAGTCATGTGTGTCATAACCAGCACTAATATCACCTCATGATATTAATTGTGAAGGTTCCAATATGTAACAAGGCAACCTACATTGATAATAATAATGATGAGGTTCCAAGGTAATAACATAGGAAACCTAGACCTCAATGGTTTCCAAATAATTTTTAACTATAGCTTGGATTAGGGGTAAGAGTTTAATACAAGGAGAATATTCCAAGGAATTACACATTAGTCTATTTCTAATCGATTATATGGAATACATCAATGGTAAAATGGGATAAGCAATGGCTAGGACCAATTATGTAACCCAGGAACATCTTGTATGTTTAAACCATGTTGGATAATAATAGTGTATCCAAGGAATCCTATAATAGTAAGGATGGATCATACAGTGTTATATCAGGGATCCAATAATAGATGAGTATCGATTTTCCAGGTGGCTCTCAACCAAGGTAACCAATATCGTTGAATCAGAATGGCATTCATGAGTTCTCAAGGAATTCCCTTAAGAATCCAAAACATATAATGAGTCTGACAGTACTATAATTATTTCAAGTTCCATATTTAATTGGGAAACTTATTATTAATTCATTAATTTAATAATTAATTCCATGTAATACTCAATCCATTTGATAATTCATAAGGTTCAAGCCTTTCCTTTCATTAGTGTGACAAGTCCATGGGGACATGAAACCATCTCATTAATTCATTTATGTCATAGTTATTTAAAATGGTTCATTATAATACCTTCCATTAAACATTCAAATGGGTGAAATGAACATGAATCCAATCCAATCATTTACATCCCCTTAGGCCAAGTAATATTTAACCAACATAATTACTAACATACCATTTAACATTTATTAAAAAAATTGAATCACTTACCTTTGGTGGGTCCAATGAGGAAAAACACGGTACTATCCACTACCAATAATCATTTAATTAAAATATTCTTTCCAATCATAGGTTAAATCCAAAGCATGCTCTAACAGTAGCTCAGATAAACAGGTCAAACCACTAAAAGCTCAAATAGGCCAATTATGAAAATAACCCTACATGGGGTGGTTGATGTTGTGGATCTAACCACTAAAAATAAATAACATATATGTAATGGGACATAAAAAACGGTCCAATGACTACAATCAAGGCATATTAATTAAACAGGTGACACCTAAAGAAATCAGTGTGGCTTCATGATAATTTATAAAATGAAGAACCTTGAGGGATGATTTATAGACCATCTACCTCGTACTGATACGAATCTTCGCATCTAGTACCAGCCTCTAGTTTGGCCTGGATTAGAACAGATATGAAGAACATATCAATGTCCTAAAATTGGGACATATAAATCGACATCTAATTAGTTTCATCAATAAGAAGAAGAATGGTGAATGATTAAAATGGAATCGAGATCTTACTGGCACACAACCAATGAGATGAATGGTGATCAATTTGGACTTCGGATGAAGGATCGATCTCAAATACTATTTTATAGGGATTTATTCATAAAAATGATATTTTTGTGGCTGAAAAATATCCACACAGTCATGTGGCCCAATCCACATGGTTTGGGAAAACTGTACGACCCATTGTTTTTCCATTGTTTAGCCCTTATATGGTTAAACTAACCAAGTGGCCTACCTAGTACAGTTTCAAATAACCATGTGATATGCCTTTTTCTCCCAAACATTCAGGTTTTGGGCTTCAAACAATCCCCAAACACCCCCTACACATTTACAAACTCATTAGGTATCTATATTATATCTATAAAATAAAATTAGACCAAAATTTAAAGGATTCATACTTGAGTGAAAAAACAGTTTCTACAAGGATAGTTATTACATATTGGAATGGTGGGTAAAAATAGGTTAAATAAATTTTGAAAATATATAGATTACACATTTTTATTAGTTATATATTTATTAGTAATATATTAAAAATAATTTTAAATAAATATAAATGTTTTTTGAAAAACTGTATTTTCTAAGAGACGCTATAATCGTTCTTAGAGCATATAATTTAAAATTATTTTCTACCAATTTTTAAAAATTTATACAAGAAAATATATTTCATTTTATAAATTGGAATAACAAAATTATCTTGTGGAGAAAGTTTTGGATTTTTATTAGAAGTTTCATTTTTGATGAATAATGAAAAATACTAGATTTTAATTGAAAACTGCCTTTTCATATAAATAATTTATAATATAAAATTATATTTTGAATTTGTTTTAAAGTCACATTAGTTCAAATACACATATATTTATCCAATTTTGGTTATTGGGTTCATTTTAATCTTGAATTTTAATTTAAAAACATTGTAAACCTTTCAACATTTTCACTTTAAAAACTAGTTTTCTCGTCATGTCTGTAGGGTTAGTCTCAAATTAACTTTTTCCTCTTCTATAAGTTTAATTTGTAAAAATTGATTCCATATTTTGAATAATAAAATGTATATTATCTAATAATGTCAAATTAATTTTTGAAAATAATTATTAGTGAAAACAATTACAATTAATTACAGTGATTAAGGTAAACACGAGTGTATCAGGGGATTAAAGTCAATGGATAATGGGAAAAATAACCTATAAACTTGTAAAATTTCCATTGGTAGGAACTATTTCAACCCATATAACCTTATTATTGATTTTAATGAGTTATTAGAATACAATTTTATGAAATTGACCAATATAATACGTTAAGTAAAGAAAAATAGAAAAAAGGAACCTTGCTTTTAAAATATATAATGCTTTGCTATGGGTAAAAACAACATTGGTTAATTTATACCTATTATATTTAAAAGTAAAATATTTTTTTATCATAATAATTTATCTTTAATTTTTATAGACGAATTAGTTACTTGAAATGCTTAAGAAATACCAATGTGAGTATTATTTAGTTGATAATTATATTGAATAAATGATACAAAAAAATATTAAAAGTGATGTAAATTTAATGAACTATTTAGAGGAATTAAGTTTTTAGATTATTAAATTTTTCTAATCTTATTTTAACATAAAATATTTTAATTCCATAATTGTAGTAATATTTTAAAATTCAAAATTAAATAAATAATATCAAAATTGATATTTATGTTATTTTATAATAAATGATATTTTATTAAATGATTTCAATTTACTAAACATACTATACTCTTAAAAATGATTTTAAAATGTTGATAAATATCAAATTTCATCCATTAATGGTTGAATTTAACTTTTATAATGAACATATTGACCCATAAATAGAAAAAACAATTAGCTTAGTTAGGGTTAAAGGATTGTTTTTGCACGTAACATGTGATTGCGTTAAAATAATTTTTCAACACACATAGGATGTTAATTTATAAATTGGATTTAATAATTATAATAAGTGGGTAAAATTTATTTAATAATTAATTCGTTAATTTAATCTTAAGGGATAAATTACCGAAGTTTGAAAACTAGTTACCCTAGTGAAAAAATGATAAAATAAGGAAACATAGAATTTAAGGAACAAAATGATAAAACTTTTGTTCCTTTTGTGTTTTGTATATTTTTTCCAACCCCCTAAACCCTAACCTACATTATTATTCTATTATGGATCCACATTTGGTAAGGGATATCTCTTAATAGTGAATACTTCTGAGTATTTAATTGAATTCCACTTTTCCTCAACTATAAAAGGTAACCCACTATTCCCCATTATTTACACTCAAGTACCACTTTGGTTTTGAAAATACATATAAAAAACACTTCCAAAATTACCTCCACACATCCTATAAACATTATTTTTGGAATCAATCCAACTATATAAATATTTAGTGCAAAGTTAAGGAGGATTCCCGAAGGAGTGACAATGTTCTTCAACGAGCATCTTTATTTTACTTCTTTCTCCACATCATTCAATTTACATTATAACCTGAATATATAATAAATTTAGTATATTATATGTACTTATATTTTTTAGGATAATTTTATAACCTAAAAAATTACACACTTTCATAAAATGGGTTATGAAATAATCATTCATGTGTATGGAAGACTACCACCTCGCGAGCCGATGTCATTTTTTTCCATTTCCACCTCTCAAGGTTGGATGTGATGATAGATATAAATTATAAATATGATATTTAAAAAAAATTTAGACCTATATATTATTTATATAATATATAAATAATTACATTACATTTCTTATGATACATGATAACGTTGCTCATGTGTACTATAGACTACCACTTAGAGAAGCAACATGATTCGTCTTTCACTAATTATTTACATAGAATGTGATAAAGAGTTATTATATGTGATATAAATTAAATAGTTATGATATTAATGAAAAATTTATCATTTTATAAAGATAATATATAATTTTATTTTCTTAAATTTTCACTCCATGAAATATGATAACGTCGTTCGTGTATGTGTGGCTTCACGAAGCGATTTGACTCTCTTTTCATAACAACACCACATGAATGATATATATAAGTATATAATATGGAATTAAAGATATTATGATCATTATTTAAAGGTAAAATATGTCTTACCTTCTTTCCATAATGATCATTGGAAAATGAAAAATGTTACTCATGCATACGTACAACCTACTGTCTCAATGATCGTAATGTACTTCATTTTCATAACCATCATTCATGATTAGTTTTAAAAGAAAAAATGACATAAAAATATAATAATTATGTAATCATTATTATTATATATATTAGATAACTATATAATATTCTTAATAAATTGACCCATCATGATGAAACATGCATGAGAAACTAAGGCAATTAACACCTGTAACAATGGCAAAAATGAAATATTATTAATGAATGGGTGATAAGATGTTATAAAAGGATCATATATGAAATTATAAATATTAATATGGTTAATGAATAAGTTAATAAGATGTTTAAACACACTATACATTATTTTAATTTATTTTCAACCCAATAGAGCGTAAGTAAATTGATTCCTTAACTTCATTTTCACTCACTGGTTTAAACTTCTACTTCATTGATTATATCATGCTAAGATTATGTTTGTAATGAATTTTTATTATCTTATAATGTATTTTAACTTATTTTATATGGATTTATACTTGATAAAAATAATTTATTCATTTATTAATTATCAATTAAACATTATTATATTTTAAAATTTTATTTCACAATCGCATTCTAATTGAGGTTGTTTATTCTTAAATATCAGTCAAATGAAATTTCTTAAACATTTCCTATTAAAAAATTTAATTTTATTCTTCTATGGTTATTTGTGATATTTTTATGTAATAATACAATTTTTACTCTATTTTGTATCTAAAATGTTTTAGATATTGTTTTCAATAAAATATTACTTTATTTCTCTCTTCGATTGGAAATATGTTTTCTTCCAAAACCATGTTTTCTAAAAAAATCAAAAAAATTAACATTTGATACATGATTATTCAACATCATATTTTACCCATTTTATTCTGTAAAAAAAAATCAAAGGAATAATATATATTTTTTTAAATTCCCATTTGGATTTTAATGAAAATATGAAAATAATCTTTGTTTTTAACATGCACGGAATGTATAGTATTTCATGCTATCATGATCACTCAATGATTTAAATATTTCTTATTGAGTTTTAAACGTAATATTCAAAGAATTTTTTTTCTTAATATTTGGTAAATTTTTAGATTTTAAAGAAATCATTTAAAAATGAAAAGGATTTTCAAAAGGGTTTTTAAAAAAACTGATATTTTCCTCAAGAATATTTTTAAGGATATTTTTATGGTATTTCTATTCATAAATGAAAAAAACCTATATTTTTACTCTAATGGGTATATATTTTATTTTACCCACCTTATCCTTCCTATGGATGGTTTATGGTCACTTTGACCAAGGAAATTGTTTATATTCACTTCCTTGATTAATTTTTGTATTTATTAACTTTTCCTTGAATTATTCACTTTCTTGTCAACATTAAATTTCCCATAAACGTAAATATTATTTATCATGGATAATTTTATTTTCTAAACTATTTTCCATTTTTACATACGGATTTCACTTGGAATGTTATTTGATTAATTGGGGAAATATTGATAAATTTGTATCCTTTAATCAATATAGATACTTTATGATATGGAATATTTTTTGTGAATTAAATATATTATTCTATATATAAGTAATTATTTGGACATGTGTGATATGGTTTGGGGACTATTTAAAGAAATTACTTCGATTAATTAGTAATCTCATGAGACAAAATCAGTTATACAAACCCTTCGCATTTATAACCAATATGTTTTAAACTGCCTTGTGAAAGGTATTAAATATAGTATGATTTAAACTTTCCTATGAAATGTCTTGACGGTAAAGTTATTATGTTCTTGGGAAACAGGACATCGGATAATTAATAATTTCTCACAATTTAGTAGTTATAATCTAGGATATTTTCACTATTATATTATTTCTAGATTCATTTAATTTTAAATTAGTTGATTAAATGGAATGTGTTTTCAGTTATATACCATTCCATATTGATTTTTCCTTATCTAGTTATTTAAATGGAATGTGTTTTTAGTTATTTAAATTGACATATTTATTTTTTCCTTATCCAATTATTTATATGGAATCGGTTCTTGGTTATTTACTAAATCATGTTGATAATGCCCATTGATTCATTATTTCTACCACTATACTAAACTCTTATAGAGAATTTGAGCTCAACTTTATTTTGTTTCATTTCCAAAATATTCCTTGAAGTTTACTATGAATTATAAGTAGGTATATGATAGATGGAATAGAGATATTATTAAGAAATATTTGTTTTAATTTTTTTATTTGAATGTAATGTAAGAATCAAGTAAATAAATGGTCTACCAATACTACTAAACTATTAAATCCTTCAGGATGTTATTCCTTGTGTCTTATGCCAATACAATGTTAGTAGGTATGGGATCCGGGTTTCTGGGTCTGAAGTCGCTATAGTTTTCATGGTTTTGACCCTCAACACATGTTTTTAAAGACTTCGGTATCTTTTGAAATGGTTTACCAAGTTATTTCAAGCACACCCCATGTCGGATTGATGTTTTGTCTATAGTTACACATAAAATATAATTAAACATTGGTTTTCCTATGATTTAATGAAAATATGAGGTCATTTGAGGTGATTTTCACTATTTAACATGTGTTTTAGAGTTTTAAAAAACTAGAAACACTTTATGGGAATCCTTAGAAAATGGTAACTCATATTGACATGTTGTGTGTTCCTAAATTTCATAAATTAATCCCCAATTTTTTTTCTTATGATTCCATATCCATCTAACGTTGTTTGTGTGGATTTTACCCCTCGATACATTTTTTTAAAGACTTTAATAATTTTAAAAACTATTTATTGAATCATTCTGAGAACACCACACATCATATGAACATTTTTCCTATACATGCACATAAAATATAATTAAAATGTCATTTCCCATGATTTCATTTTAATATGAGGTCATTTGATATGGGTTTGACCGTTACACGTATGTTATAGTGTTTTAAAACACTAAAAATGTGTTTATAGGAATATCAAAAAAACTATTTCTCAGAATGATGTGTTTTCAGTTACAATATTTCATAAATCAATATACAGTCAATTTTTTCATTTCACTTCCATATAACATTTATTTATTTGGTTTAATCCCCTGACACACATTTTTAAAGACTTTGGTATCTTTTAAAACTATTTATGATATCATTATAAGCACAAAGCATGTTAGATGAATGTGTTCTCTATTATTTTATTTCAAAGAAAATTAAATAGTGGTTTTCCCGTCATTTCACATCAATATGAGGTCATTTTCAATTGTTTTTACCATTATACCCATGTTTTAGTGTTTTAAAAAACTAAAAATGTGTTTATAGTAATCCCAAGATAATCATAACTTGTATTGATTTTTTATCAGTTCCTACATAACAAATATTAATCTACATTCATTTTCCTGTAATTCCATGGCCATCCAATGTTGTTTTCTAGGTTTTTACCTCTCTGTACATGTTTTTATAGACTTTGGTATCTTTTAAAAAAAGTATTGAGACATTTCGGGAACACCACATTTCATATGGATGTTTTTTCTATATTTTCACATAAAAAAAATTAAGTAGTGGTTTTCCTAGGTGTAATTTCAATATGTGGACGTTTTCTTTTGTTTTGACTATTACACATGAATTTTATAGTTTTAAAATACTAAAAACAAATTAATGGGAATCTTGGGAATACTGTAACTCATATTGAAATTATATTAGTTCATACATTTTATAAATAAATATCTAATTTTTTTGTTATGATTTCATGGCCATATGACACTATTTGTTTGGTTTTGACCCCCTAACACATGTTCTTAAAGACTATGGCATCTTAATAAACTTTTTATTGAGTCATTATAATCACATAGCACATTGGATGGACATGTTGTCTATTTATACACGTAAAAAATAATTCAACTGTGGGTTCCCCATTATTTCATGTCAATATGAAATGTCTTGATATGGTTTTGAGCATTACACACACATTTTAATGTTTTAAAATAATAAAAAAGTGTTTACAAAAATACTATACATACCATAACTTTTAATGATGTTACGTAAGTTCATAGATTTTGTAAATAAGTTTAAAGTCAATATCCTATGATTTCACAGCCATATGATGTCTTTTTCTTGGTTTACACCCCCCCCCCCCACCTGACACATGTTTTTAAAGACTTTGGTATCTTTTAAAACTTGTTATTATGTCATTTTGAGCACACATCATGCAAGATGATCGTGTGGTCTATAATTAATATAAAAAAATCAACAGTGGTTTCCCCATGATTTTACATCAATATGAGGTCATTTTCTATTATTTTGACTATTACACACATGCTTTAGTGCTCCAAAATAATAAAAATAGATTTATGAGAATCCTAAGAAAACTGTAACTCAAATTGATGTCCCTTTAGTTCCTACATTTCAAAAATCAATCTAAAATTATTTATCTTTGATTTCATGGCCATAAAATGTTGTTTTATTGGTTTTGATCCCTTGACACACATTTTTAAAGAGTTTGGTATCTTTTAAATTATTTATTGAGTCATTCTGATTACACCACACATCGGATAGACTTGCTGCCTATGTGTACATGTCTTAAATAATTAAATTTTGGTTTTCCATAAATTAATGTCAATATGATGTCATTTTATATTTTTTTGACTATTACACACATGTTTTAGTGTTTTAGAGATCTAAAAATGTGTTTAAAGGCATCCTAGGAAAAGTGTAACTCAAATTGAAATTCTATTAGTTCTTGATTTTAAAAAATCAATATATGGTCATTTTATTATAATTTCCTAATCATACAAAACCATTTTCTTGGTTTTGACCACCGACATATGCTTTTAAAGACTATGGTATATTTTAAAATAATTTATTGATACATTCTGATCACACCACACATCATATTTATATGTTGTCTATGAGCACACATCAAAAAAATTGATGGCGACTCTCCCATGATTTCACATCTATTTGAGATTTTTTTCAATGTTTTTCATCATTACATTCACATTTCAGTGTTTTAAAAAACATAAAATACATATAGGTACATCCTATATGAACCATAACTCAAATTGAAATTCCATCAGTTCCTCTATTTTAAAAATAAATATATGGTTGTTCCCTACGACTTAAAGTCTATATGATGTTGTTTTGTTCATTTTGACCCCCAACACATGTTTTTATTGTCTGGTGTATTTTAAAAATATTTATCGATTCATTTTGAGCACATCGTATATTAGATGCCTGTGTTTTCAATGTGTACACATCACAAATTATTCAATGGTCATTTCTCCATGATTTGACATCAATATTAGGTCTTTTTTTTTGATCATTACACACACGTTTTAGTATTCTAAAACACCAAAAACATGTTTATGAGCATCTAGATAAAATTGAAACCCATATTGACATTTTTTCAGTTCTTGAATTTCAAAAATCAATCTACAGTTGTTTTCTTATGATTTCACATCCATATTATGATGATTTCTTGGTTTTAAACCCCAAAATAGGTTTTTAATGACATTGATATATTTTAAATCTATTTACATATTCATGAGGAACTATATGCTTATAAATTTCCTCATGGACCATTCATATTATCCACGAAAATACCGAAACTAAATCATTTTCCATTATCAAATGTCATTCATCCTATATTTTCCTATAAGAGGAATGTTAGTGAACTTTTTATTTCAACCTTTCAATTTATATTTGTGCTTCCTGATCAATTTAACTTCTTGAAACCCCACCAGTTGTAGTAGAAAATTATGATTTTTTCTTAGAGTATACTATTCAATAGGGGGTTAATTGAGTTTCCAGTGAAATTTTTATTTAAAAATAATTTAAAATCATAATCCAACAATTTGATAAAAACACACCATTAACAAAAATATTTGAAATATATAATTTTACCATTTTAAAAGTTTCTCAAAAGATTGATCATAGATTTGTTAAAATACATTTGAATAAATTCTAACTTTCAAACCTAATCTACTCATATCAAACACTTTATATAAAACACTAGTTTAAGTTAACAATCAAAGTTAAGTTTTTTTAATAATTAAGAAAATATAAAAAGTTTTACTTAAAATAAAAAAACAAAATTTTCAAAAAAAAATAGAAATTAATAAGTGGTTGGTCTCAAGATGAGACTTAATAACAACCACTTATAAATCACCCACTGCTAAAGATTTTGGTAATAAATACATTAATCCAAAAACATTATTGTGTTTTACAAACAACACTAGTCAAGGATTTACAGGAACTAATCCACTTATGTTGTTATTAATGGGCTAAAACATAATACCATTTCACATAGGACCTCTTCCATAGTTTTTCATGGGAATACAAAATAAAATATTTGATTGAGTATGGTGTAATATCTGGTTTACCAGGGGAGACTTTGTTTTACAAATATGTAGAGTAAAAAAACACTAATTGAATGTAATGTCTAAAAAAAGGGAAAGAGTTTAGAGATTATGAAATATAGTTCTTCTCAATATGAATAGTTTTAGTTTCCCTATATACCTTGAAATAATATTTATAAGGTTCTTGAATAATAAGCATGGAATGCGTAGTAAAACAAGCAGCCATAGAAGTCTGGAAAAGATTATAATTTCAGTCTATGAATGACAAGAGAGATTTCACACACATGTGTTTCTTATTCCCTTTTTATTAGTGTGTGAGAGTCAGTGAATTATCTATCTATCACTTTTGTGTCTCTCTATGTGCATGAGGATCTTTCTTCTGAATTTATAGCACATTAGGACTAATTATCAGTTGAAGGATAATGTTATGAAAATCAAAGTATCCTCATACTGGTCAACATGTCATCAAATGGATAAATTTTTACTTTAAGACAACTCAGAATTATTGATTATTCCTGATACAATAAATTCCCAACAATCTTCCCCTTTTTATGATAATAAATCCTTAACATAAATTATAGAAAATATAGGGACTCTAAAAAATGAAATAATATCATTAAAATGATAACAAAATTATAGTTATTTAAATTTAAGTTACATAGAAAATTCATTATTTTTCTTAAAATAGAAACTAGTAATAGAATTAAGAATGTTGTGTTTATCCAATTTTCTCCCCTTTTTTGATATCAAAACGAAATTAGTCAAAATGGATTAAAACAAATTCCATGTATCACAAAACTATAAATGAATGTTATATTCAAATTAATACTAAAATGATATGATTTATGGTAGTAAAAATGTATAGAATTATTAATAAATAAAAACATAATAAAAATAATAATTTCGAAAAAAAATATGCCTATGATTACAAGAATCATTTTGATATGGAAATGTTTAAAAATTTGGACTAGATGAGGATGACATTTAAGGTTCATAAGAGGTTTCAAAAACTATTGAATCTTTATTAGTCTAAAATACATCCTTCAACTATTCCATTTTTTCTATTAAACTTTCTATTATATTTTTAGTCAACAATCGCATCAAAATCTTGGAATCTTGACCAATTTTTAAACATTTAAATAAATTCACTTTCAGAAACTTTTGAACTATTTCTACTAATTGAAAAAAATGATATCATATCACCAAAGTAATGAAGAAGAATATATTGTTGAGTTCTCCTAAATTTATCTCTAAATGAGATCTCTCTAGTCGTCCAACAAAAAATTTAATGGTTTATTGTCACATTGAAGAGTATGAAGTCGATCATTAAAAGTATACATAATAGTAATAGTGGCTTCAAATCTTCTAACTAAATCTATAGATGTTTGAGGTGTAGATGTAGATTCTCTGGATTGATTGAAACTCCTTCAGAAATATTAAAACTGTCGTTCTAAATACCTTTGTAAGTCTATAAAATCTATTTTTGAAACTGACTATGTTTGGATATTTACAAACTGATCTTTCATTTCTTAATTAAAAGCATCTAAACCTCTTCTTGAAACTATAATTTCTTTTAGATTGCACATTTTGACCAAAATAGATTCAATTTTCTATCTGGTAATAGTTTTACTTCTCAAATATTCCAAATATTTCCTTATATACTATAGTTTACTTTACAGACTTGAAATTTCTTCCTACATCTTGTTAAACTTAACAAATAATTCTTTAATTTGATTATTCAATGATTCAGAAGATTATTATTCTTAATCTTGAGGTGGTTGGATTAGTTCAACCATGGTTAAATATTATCATTTATCTTTCTCACTATATGTGAAAAATTAAATTTCAGTAAACTTTGTATTCTTATAAGGTTTATAAATTTCCTTGTCCAAAGAATCAGCTAAAATAGAAACTAAATAATGCTCAGATAACCTTGTAGTGTCATTTACTACCAGTTTCTCTTGATTATTTCCTTGATCATTCTCCTGAACTTGTTCTTCACAAAGATCTATGTGATTCTGATTTTCATCAGGAGCCCCTTACTCTTGATTTTCATCTTGTTATTTAGAAATTTCCTCTTACTATTCTATGGTGCCAAGGAGTTCCTCATGAGAAACTAAAACTCTTAAAATCATTGGTTGAGTAACTTCATCGATTATAGAAACCACTCCCTCTAATATCTAAAATGCAGTATCCTAATCTATGGGTTTATCCCTTTGTCTAGTCCGGATGATAAGGGCCTCATCATTTGCTTATTTTGAGTTTTATTCAATATATTGATGGAAACATCTTGCATATTTTGGATCAGAGATGTCATTTATGATTCTAAATCTCTTTATTTAAATTGCATCATCTATTCTAGATTCGATAACTTCTTATTCTCAAATTCAGACTAAACTAGAAGATCCCAAATTTCCTTTCTCTCCCTGAGCAATAGGACTAGATTCTTGTTGGTCTTTTTCACCAATAGGTAACAAATTTCCTTTAAATTTAAACTAGAAGAAACATATCTTCCTTAATGTTACAACATTTAAAATTTTATAATGATGACACATGGTGTGTATATTTACATATTGAATCAAGCCTCTATTATATAGTAACAAAAAATTATCCTTCCATAAGGATAAGAATATATTCTTTCCTATTCCTTGCGATGGGGATGCATATAACTTAACAAGAATCTTGTGAAATTTAACTTAATATCACTCATCATAAAAAACATCATATTCATGTTCGGATAAAGAGTATTTTGTAGCTCAAAAGTTATTGGAATTATTTCTAAATGAATAAACTTGACCATAACCTTATAATCATCCTCAGGATCATTTATAAAAAACTTCTTTTTATAGTATATCTAAAGATAAAATACCTAATATCCACTTATTTTCGTTCTCTATTTCCAATTGACTGAAAATCGAAATGAAAATCCCCTTCATGGGGAAACTGAAAAATTTTAGTAATTTCAACTGACGAGATAAAAAAATAATTATCATTTACCCAAGATATGACAACATACTTGGTGTCACTAAAACTAGACTGAATATCTCTATAAAAATATTTTACTTCAATATCAAAAATAAATGTAGTGTTTCCTTAATAAAATAGAAATTTCATACCTTGAAAATCTATGGCTTGTCTCGGAAGAATATTTTTATGAAAGTGTCATTCAAAATTTATAACATTTCCATGAATAATTTTTTTTAGGTGACATGTTATCACATAATTTCACTTTTTTATCCTTCATATGTTCTCTTAATCATTGACATTGTTATTAATCTAAAGGTTGAAGGTTAGGATTCTAGGGTTTCTAATTAAAAATTAGATCCCTAGAAGTCAAAAGTGTTCAAAAACTGAGGGTAATAGGGAAAAAGTGGGGGTTAATGTTTTTGGTGATGCTGGTTCTGGTTTCTTGATCCTATTACTCAGTGTAATCATTATTTAATTTTTTGTTTTAAAAATATGTGTTCCCTTAAAAATGAAATAAATTCTTATTTTATTTAAAAAATTAATAAATAAATAATAACTAAATAAAAAAAGTGAAATGATCAATATATAAATTAACAAAAAAATTAATAAAACTTTATTTAAAATTAAATATTACTAACTCCCACTTCATAAAACAAAAACTAGTTGTGGGATGTAGTTTAGTAAAAGTATCAATAAGTTGATATTTAGTATTTAAAAATTCTAAAGATATACCCTTTTCAATAAAATTATCACTTAAAAAAAGATTTCTTATATCAATATACTTGGTTCTTAAGTGACTTAAAATATTTTTTGAAATATTAATTGCACTTGTATTTTCACATAAAATAGGAGTATTATTAAAATTATGTCCAAATTCCAATAAGGTGTGTTTTTTCCATAACACTTTTACAAAGAAACTGCCGTCAAATATATATTTGTCCTTGGATATTGATATAGAAACTGAATATTGTTTCTTAATTGACTATAAAACTAAATTTTTTCCTAAAAAGTGACAGGTCAATTATGACAACCCTGCTTTTTATTACAACTTAAACATGATTTATTACATAAACCATTCACTTGATACAACATGGAAGATCGATAGGTTTCGTGTCTTTGGGGCTTATGATCATTACATAAAAACATAAAACATTAAATACAACATCTTTATTGAAAACCTCCTTTACATGACCACTAAATTCCCTCGTACTTAGCATTGCATGGGATAACCTGAGGACATGCATAAGAAAAGGGTGAGATATAAAGCCCAGTAAGGGAATACACGTGGAATGACATGAGGAGTACAATACATGTTAGACATTAGGCATATCAATAGAGCACAAAATAAACATGAACATGAAGTCATGATAAATCATGATAATCATAACATGGAAATGTGGCAACAACACTTAACATGGAATTAGCAAGATCCAAGACTCATTGCACATGGAGCATGAGTAAATCCTCATTGCATATGAAGCATGAGTAAACCCTTGTTGAACTTGAATTAGCATGATTCAACACTCATTGCACATGACGTATCATGATACTATACTTTACTCAATGCATTGAAGCGCTATAAGGGCGCACCCTTCTTAAACATTTCATTTCATGCATAAGTGTTCCACAAGGATCATAAAACATGGATTCGTAAAACATAATAATTTATTCCATGATAAAGGAATGTGTAATTCATACATGAAACATTATAATCAATAAGTAAATTTTTATAAAGTTTAATACCCTTCATGGAGAAATGGGCATGGTATTCACTACACAATGGCATTGGCTTAGAAAATCGGTGCGATTTCGGCAGCATAACGGCGTGACATAAGAATTCATAAAAAAGGTTGATGAGAGAGAAAGGGGATCCTCATAATATTTAAATGTAATGGACAGTAAGGAGGTCATATAGATACATGTCCCGACAATTTTAATGGAATTTATATTCATGATACAAAAGTATTGCTTGAATGTAAATGAGGAGAGAGAAGTTCCTTTTGGAATTTCGGCAAAGTAACGGGTGTACATGTGGGGAATTTAATGAGAGAGAAAGGGGTCTCCCATAATTAAAACATAAAGAGGTAAGTATGAGGGAGGTGAAAAACCATACCCCAACATTCATAATTGAAATTAAAATTTCAAAACAACTTAATGAAAATTGGACAAAAAAATAAGAAAGGAAGAAAAAACCCTTACTTGGAAGTGTGCTTCCAAAGGCTAGAGAGAGGCTTGTGAGAGGCTTCTTGGGAGCTTGGGGAACCTTGGGAGGATTCTAGAGAGAGTAGGGCAGAGTTTGGATGAACTTAAAAGGCTTTTATGGAGGAGAAATTGGGATCTTGGGTGGGTTATATAGGAAAAGTGAGGGAATTCTTTATTATTTAGGTTTGGGTCCCCTTACATTAAATTAATCCAAACTACAAACCATCCCATGGTCTTTGCCCATGGTTTTTGGAAAAGGGAAGAGGAAAATAATATTTTATAAGGCCAAAGTCTGAACTTCTTAAAATAATAGGGTTTCTTATGTGGAGGTGAGTCACACTCCCATGGAAATTAATTTAAAAAGACAAGGTGTTTAATAAGTCTTGAAGGATCCATTAATGCTTTGAAAAGTAAGTCAAAAAACCCCAAAATCACATTATTTTAATTTTAAAAAATATATTGACTGAAAATAAAGCTTCTAGTACTTTATTACATCACTATTGGGTCAATATGATGTCATAAAACACATTATATATTTAAACAGTATTTAATTTTAACCCAAAAAATTAATTGTCTCAGAAAATTATGAAAAATTCACCATTGGATAATTTCGACATCCTGATTCCAGAACTAAGATTTATTTTATCTAAATAATTTTCTAAATATATTAATTTTCACTTTTAAAATAAAAACTGACATTTATCAAAAATTCACTAGTTTTGACAAAAATGGCTTTCAAACCTTAATAAAAATTACAATTACATTCATAAAATTATATGATAATTTTTATATAATAAAATTAATTTAATAACAATAATAATAATATTTTATTAAAATATTATTTAATTCAAAAATCCCTTAATTTAATAAAATATAATTCTTAATTAAAAAAACACTATTTTCACTTTAAAAACTATTTACAATGTATCAATAATGACAAGAAAGTATATTCATTATTATATACAAAAAAATAATGTACATGAACATAGTACTAGCGATTTATTACATAACCCCTTAAAACAACCGCATAATACCTAAGGGTAAGGTGTGCGATGGTGAGAGACTCTTGGGTGGCTCAGATAACATCGCTTGAGTGGTACTCTCTATCAACTTTCACTTTTCCCGTAGACGGTCCCATTTGAGCTTGACATGATGAAGCTCAGCTTGGGATTGGTCAAGAGCGAAGCCCAAGGATGCCACCTCTTTTCTGAGCTCCAACAAATGGGCTTCGTATGGAGTAATTCTACTGGATGAGGCCATCACTTCTTTTGTCTGAGTAAATTGGATTTGTTAAAGCCCTATATTTATATTAATCGTGTGATCACTGTTCAGCGGCTATATTAGAAATAGTCAAAATTCTTAACATAAAACCAAAGAATTTGACATTTTATATAAACATAAAGAGACATTTAATTAGATCAAGAGGGATTTCCATTAATGAAACTTTGGGTCGTTACAATATTCTCCCCTTAAGAAATTTCACCCTCAAAATTTCCTTTTCCCACACTAAAATAGATGTTGGTAACTCAGCTTCATAATTTCCTCTGATTCCCAAGTCGCTTATTCAAACTTGTGGTTTTTCCATAACACCTTGACAATGGGCATTGTCTTATTTTATAGAACTTTTTCTCTACGATCTAATATCTTCACTGGTTGCTCCTCATAAGAAAGATCATCCTCCAACTGTACCACCTCAGAAGAGAGTACATGTGAAGGTTCCGGTATATACTTCCTTAAGAGGGATACATGAAAGACATCATGTACTTTGGCCATAGTAGGTGGAAGTGCTATTCGATAGGCCACATCCTCGACACGATCAAGAATCACAAAGGGGCCGATGTACCTTGGACTTAAGTTCCCTTTCTTTCCAAACTCATGACCTTCTTCCACAGAGATATGCGTAGAAAAACCATGTCTCCAACTTTAAACTCAAGGTCTCATCGACGATTATCTGCCTAACTCTTCTGTCGACTCTGGGCTACCTTGATATGATGCGGAATGGTTTCACCCTCTCTACTATTTCCTTGACCATTTCTGGTCCAAATAGCTTACGTTCACCGACCTCATCCCAACATGTCGGTGTTCTTTACCTTTTCCCATACAGGGCTTCATAAGGTGCCATTTGGATGCTCGAGTGGAAACTTTTATAATAAGAGAACTCAACCAGAGGAAGATGTTGATCCCATCCTCCTTTAAATTCCATTGAGCATGCTCTCGACATTTCCTCAATTGTTTGGATAGTCTACTCGGATTGGACATCAGTTTGAGAATGATAGGCCATACTGAAGTTCAGTTCAGTATTTAGAGCATGTTGAAGACTCTTCCAAAACTTAGAGGTGAATCATGGATCTCGGTCAGGCATAATAGATAGTGTCACTCCATGCAGCCTAACCACTTCCCTGATATATATTTGTTCCAGTTGATTCAATGAGAAATCCTCCCAAATAGCAATAAATTGTGCAGTCTTTGTAAGAAAATCCACAACAACCCAGATTTCATTATTTCCTTTGGATGTCCTTGGAAGTCCGGTGACAAAGTCCATGGTGATGTTCTCCCATTTCCTTTGTGGTATGTGCAATGGTTGCATAATCCTCTTAGACTTCTGCCTCTATGCCTTCACTTGCTGGCACACCAGGAACTTTGATGTATATTCAGCGATCTCCTTCTTCATATTATCCCACCAATAGTTTTCTTGGAGATCTCGATACATATTTGTGCTCCCTGGGTGAATAGAGAAATTTGAACTGTGTGAATCATCCAAAAGTTCCTTCTTCAGCTTCAGACGTAATGGAACACATGACCTTTTCCCAAATCACACAATTCCTTCTTCATTAACATTAAACTCTGAGGATTCCCCTTTTTTGATAGCTTCCACTTTTTCCTGAATTCCCACATCATCATTTTGAGCATCATTTAACCTTTACAAAAGAGATGGTTGAGAAATCATTTGTGAAAGGATTTATGATGTTCCCTTATTTATGATTCCCATGTCCATCTTCATCAAGTCTAAGAAGATTGGATCCTTCTCAATTATCATCATTGATAGAATCGCTGGGTCCTTTCTACTTAGGGCATCTCTCACCTTGTTTGCTTTCCTAGGGTTGTAACGGATTAAACAGTCATAATCCTTGATGATCTCCATTCATCCTCTCTAGCGCATATTAATCTCTTTCTGTATTAATATATATTTAAGACTCTTGTGTTCAGTATATATCTCACATTTCTCTCCATAGAGATAATGATGCCAGATTTTCAAGGCAAAGATCACAGCCTCCAACTCTAGGTCATGCGTTGGAAAGTTTCTCTCATGGATTTTCAAAGGCCTTGAGGCATAGGATATCACTTTATCATTCCACATCAGTACACAGCCTCAGACCTTCATTGAAGCATCAATAAATACCACAAAAAGTTCCCCACTTGTGGGTAAAGTGAGCACGAGCGCAGTGATAAGCCTCTTTTTCAACTCCTTGAAGCTTTTTTCGCATTCATCACTCCAAGAAAACTTTACTCCTTTCCGAGTTATCTTGGTAAGAGGGTTGGACAACTGTGAGAAATTCCTCACAAATCGTCGATAATATCCAGCTAACCCCAAGAATCTATGGATATCCGTTACCGATGTTGGCCTCGGTCATCCCTCAATTGCATCTATTTTGGAGGGATCCATAGATATCCCATTACTTGTGACGATGTGTCCCAAGAATGAGAGATCCTTTAACCAGAACTCACACTTGTTGTACTTTGCATAGAGTTTATCCTTGCGCAAATTCTCTAGTACAGTTCTTAAATGCTCCCCATGATCCTCCTTGGTTTTGGAGTATATTAGAATATCATCTATAAATACTACCACAAATTTGTTGAGGTAATATCTAAAGACTCTATTCATTAATTCCATGAAGATTTATGGAGAATTAGTGAGTCCGAAAGGAATTTATATGAATTCATAGTGCCTGTATCTTGTGCGAAAATCATTCTTGGGGATATCTTCCTTCTTCACTCTTACTTGATAATATCCCGACCACAAGTCCACATTGGAGAAGTGTTGTGCTCCATGCAGTTGATCAAACAATTCATCAATTCGTGGAAGAGGATACTTTTTCTTTATCATGATTTTGTTAAGTTCATGGTAATTGATGCAAAGGCGCATTGACCTATCCTTATTCTTGACGAAGAGGACTGGTGCACCCCATGGTGAAGCACTTGGGCGTATAAATCCTTTATCCAGATTCTCCTGTAGTTGTTTCTTCTGCTCTTCAAGCTCTACAACAGACATTCTATATGGATTCTTGGATATTGGTAATTCCCCGACTATAAGTTTAATTGAGAATTCAACATCTCTTCTAGGAGGAAGACCAGGCAGTTCCTCAGGAAACACTTCTGCGAATTCCCTCACAATAGGCATTTCTTCAAGGATGGTTTCTTCCTTGGACTCAATCATCTGATCCAGATACGCGTTCTCATAGGGAATTAATATCCATGCTTTATATGATGGAGCTAAAAGAGATTCATCTTCCTCCTTACAATTGTAAATAATTGGGGGTCGATTCTCCATATGGATTGGGATTTCCCTCTCCTGACAATTTATGTTGGCTCTGTATAAGGAAATCCAATCCATGCCAAGAATTGCATCAAATTCCACCAGAGGGAGTATGACGAGGTTCACCGGGAAATTCAATCCACAAATTATAACAGTGGAGGACTTTTATTCATGGGATGCAATGATTTCCCCATTTTCTGTACTCACTGACATCTTCACTTCTATGATTTTTGGTGGTGTTGGTATTATTCTACTAAACTTTCGAGATATAAAAGAATGCGTAGAACCTGAATCAAAAAGTATATTCGCTATTCTTGAATGAATAACTATCGTATCTGTCACCACTTCATTTTCGGGGTTCACTTTGGCAGAAGTTATGGAAAAAGCTCTTCCTTGCTGCCTTGGAGGTTGTTGGTTGCCTCCGAAAACCCTTGGATTAGGGCACAGATTTGAAAAATGCCATGGTTCTTTGCATTTGTAGCAATGAACAATGCATTGAGGTTTTAACAGAGCGTTCCTCTCCTCTATCGTAGTTGCGGGTCTTTCTTGCCGATAGTTAACAGCTAGGTTCCCTTCTCTTCCACACCAATATCATTTCCTCATCCCCTTGAGGCAATTTCCAGGGTGCTAATTTCCGCACTTTTGGAAAGTGGGGTGCTGGATATTCTTAGCACCGTTGGATTTATCCATCGGACCGCCAGCATTGAAGTCCACCTTACGCTTCTTGTCCCCATGATACCCCTGTGATTCCCCAATCTCCACTTTGACCTTGAGGTCACATCGGACAATTTCCACATAGTTGTCAAAGTCACGGATCACTAATACTTTCCGCAGGCTAGGCTTTAGCCCACCAAAAAAGCAGTCATCCTTGCATTCAGGGGTAACGATAAAGCCGGAAGCGTATCGTGCAAGCCTTGTGATTTTTTCCTCGTACGCTCCAACATATTCTTTGTCTTTTTTCTTGAGGGAAAGGAAGTCCCTTTCCATCTTAAGCCGGAGGGTGCGCGGAAAATATTTATCGAAAAACATCTTCCAAAAATCCTTTCATTCCAACGCCTCGATCTCCTCCTCAGGCTTCGTATTTTTGATCAACGTACACCATTGATAAGCTTCACCCTCCATAAGATAATCCGCCAAGAGAACCTTCTCTTGTTCAGTACATTGATGGATGGATAAGATCTTTTCAATGGAGTTGATCCATTGTTCAGCGATACTGGGATCGGATGATCCACCAAAAGTATGAGGCCTTTGTCTCATGAAGCTCTCGATGGCGACTTGTTCTTTCTTAGGGGGGGTTGAACATTCCTCTTGACCGTGTTTCTATTCAAAGTTTGATTTAGATGAGGGAGAAGTGTGACAAAGTTCACGATTCCTGCTCCCATTGGATTGGGCATCTCATTATTACAGTCATCACACTGATCTTCACAATGGTTGTTAGCTCGAGTCCTCCTATTACCGAACATTTGATAGATTAAAAGAAACGTTATGGGTAACACATAAAGGGTAATCCAAAGAAAAAAGTTTCTGACTTATAAATAAACTTTTATTTCCTTAACTCATGAGTCTATAGGCTTCAATCTAGGATTTTCATGATCTACTTTCTAACATATATTCTTAGGGGCATTTTTTTAATTCCCTTAATAAGGGTTCATACTAAGCTTGTGAATTTATCAAGAAATATCCCCCGGGAGTGTCGTAACCAAGAGTGCAGCAAGGCCCGTTGTTGTGCACCAGTTCCCATTCGAGTCTAGCTCAAAGCGGTGTTTTCGGGTTTTACCCCTATGATACAACTGTCCCAGAGCCGCCTCTAACTGCTCGTATCCAGACAGGAATGTATTTGCTTGATAAACCACTTACTAAATACTTACCAAAACTTAGGGATGTTTTTATTATACTTACTCTTGTCTCTAAGGCTTTACTAGGGTTTTCTAATCCTAATCCCAAAAACAACTAAACCTATCCTCTGATACCATCTATGACAACCCTGCTTTTTATTACAAATTAAACAAGATTTATTGCATAAACCATTAAATTGATACAACATTGAAGATGTAGAGGTTTGGTGTCTTTGGGCCTTAGGATCATTACATAAAAACTTAAAACATGAAATACAACATCTTTATTGAAATCTTCCTTTACATGACCACTACATTCCCTCGTACTTAGAATTTCATGGGATAACCTAAGGACATGCATAAGAAAAGGGTGAGCTATAAAGACAAGTAAGGGAATACACATGGAATAACATGAGGAGTACAATACATGTTAGAAATTAGGCATATCAATAGAGAACTAGAGAAACATGAACATAAAGTCATGCTAAAGCATGATAATAATAACAAGGAAATGTGGCAACAACACTTAACATGGGATTAGCATGAGCCAAGACTCATTGCACATGGAGCATGAGTATATCCTCATTGCACATGAAGCAAGAGTAAACCCTCGTTGCATTTGAATTATCATGATTCAACACTCATTGCACATGATGTATCATGATACTATACTTTACCCAATGTATTGGAGCTCTATAAGGGCGCACCGTTCTTAAACATTTCATTTTATGCATAAGTGTGCCACATGGATCATAAAACATGGATTCATAAAAAATAATCATTTATTCCACCATAAAGGAATGTTGAATTCATACATGAAACTTTATAATCAATAAGTAAATGTGCATAAAGGTGAAAACCCATGATGGAGAAATGGGCATGGTATTCACTACACAATGGCATTGGCTTAGAAAATCCGTGCGATTTCGTCAGCGTAACGGCGTGACATAAGAATTCATAAAAAATGTTTATGAGAGAGAAAGGGGCTCCTCATAATATTTACATGTAATGGATATTAAGTAGTTAATATAGATACATGTCCCAACAATTTTAATGGAATTTATATTCATGATACAAAAGTATTGCTTGAATGTAAATGAAGAGAGATAAGTTCCTTTCAGAATTTCGGCATAGTAACGGGTGTACATGGGAGGAATTAAATGAGAGAGAAATGGGTCTCCCATCATTCAAACGTAAAGAGGGAAGTATTAGGGAGGTGTAAAACCATACCCCAACATTAATAATTGAAATTAAAAGTGCAAAACAACTTAAAGAAAATTGGACAAAAATGAGAAAGGAAGAAAAAAGCCTTACTTGGAAGTGTGCTTCCAAAGGCTAGAGAGAGGCTTGTGAGAGGCTTCTTGAGAGATTGGGGCACCTTGGGAGGATTCTAGAGAGATTAGGGTAGAGTTTGGATGAACTCCAAAGGCTTTGAGTGAAGAGGATGTGGGATCTTTGGTGGGTTTATATAAGAAAGGTGAGGGAATTCTTTATTATTTAGGTTTGGGTCCCCTAACATTAAATTAATCCAACCCACAAACAATCCCATGGTTTTTGCCCATGGTTTTTGGAAAAGGGAAGAGGAAAATAATATTTTATAAGGAAAAATTCCTAAATTCTTAAAATAATAGGGTTGCTTATGTGGTGGTGAGTCACACTCCCATGAAAATTAATTTAAAAAGACAAGGTGTTTGATAAGTCTTGAAGGGTCCATTAATGCTTTGAAAAGTATATAAAACAAACCCAAAATCACATTATTTTAATGTTAAAACATATATTGACCGAAAATAAAGCTTATAGTATTTTATTACATCACTATTGGGTCATTATGATGTCATAAAACACATTATATATTTAAATAGTATTTAATTTTTACCCAAAAAATTGACTGTCTCAGAAAATTATGAATAATTCACTGTTGGATAATTTTGACGTCCTGATTCCAGAAATAACATTTATTTTATCTAAATAATTTTATAAATATAATAATTTTCAATTTTAAAATAAAAACCGACATTTATCAAAAATTCACGGGTTTTAACAAAAATGGCTTTCAATACTTAATAAAAATTACAATTACATTCATAAAATTATATGATTATTTTCATATAATTGAATTAATTTAATAACAATAATAATAATATTTTATTAAAATATTATTTAATTCAAAAATCCCTTAATTTAATAAAATAGAATTCTTAATTAAAAAACACAATTTTCACTTTAAAAACTATTTACAATGTACCAATAATGACAAGAAAGTATATTCATTATTATATACCAAAAAATAATATACATGAACATAGTACTAGAGATTTGTTACATAACCCCTTAAAACATCCGCATAAGACCTAAGGGTAAGGTGTGCGATGGTGACAGACTCTTGGGGTGGCTCAGATAACATCGCTCGAGTGGTAATCTCTATCAATTTTCAATTTTCCCATAGGCGGTCTCGTTAGAGCTTGATAAGATGAAGCTCAGCTTGGGATTGGTCAAGAGAGAAGCCCAAGGATGCCACCTCTTTTTTGATCTCCGGCAGATGGGCTTCATATGGAGCAATTATACTGGATGAGTCCATCGCTTCTTTTGTCTGAGTAAATTGGATTTGTTAAAGCCCTATATTTATACTAATCATGTTATCACTGTTCAATGTCTATATTAGAAATGGTCAAAATTCTTAACATAAAACCAAATAATTTGACATTTTATATAAAAATAAAGAGACATTTAATTAGATCAAGTGGGATTTTCATTAAATGAAACTTTGGGTCATTATAATATTGACCCCTTAAAAAATTTCACCCTCGAAATTTCCTTTTCCTGCACTAAAATAGATGTGGGTAACTCAACTTCGTCATTTCCTATGATTCCCAAGTCGCTTATTAAAAATTTTGGTTTCACCACAACACCTTGACAATGGGCATTGTCTTATTTCGTAGAACTTTTTCTCTATGATCTAAGATCTTCACTGGTTTCTCCTCATAAGAAATATCGTTCTCCAACTATACCACCTTAGAAGAGAGTACATGTGAAGAGTCTGGTATATACTTCCTTAAGAGGGATACATGAAAGACATCATGTACTTTGGCCATGGTAGGTGGAAGTGCTAGTCGATAGGCCACAACCCCGACACGATCAATAATATCAAAGGGGCCGATGTAACTTGGACTTAACTTCCCTTTATTTCCAAACCTCATAACCTTCTTCCATAGAGATATGCATAGAAAAACAATGTCTCCAACTTTAAACTCAAGGTCTCATCGACGATTATCTGCATAACACTTCTGTCGACTCTGGGCTGCCTTGATATGCTGCTGAATGGTTTTCACCTTCTCAACCACTTCCTCGACCATTTATGGTCCAAGCAGCATACGTTCACCGACCTCATCCCAACATTCCAGTGTTCTGTACCTTTTCCCATGCAGGGCTTCATAAGGTGCCATTTGGATGCTCGAGTGGAAACTGTTATTATAAGAGAAATCAACTAGAGGAAGATGTTGATCTTATCCTCCTTTAAAGTCCATTGAGAATCCTCTCAAAATTTCCTCAAGTGTTTGGATAATCCACTCGGATTGGCCATCAGTTTGAGGATGATAGGTCGTACTAAAGTTCAGTTCAGTATTCAGAGCATGTTAAAGACTCTTCCAAAACATAGAGGTGAATCTTGGATCTCGGTCAGACACAATAGATAGGGTCACTCCATGCAGCCTTACCACTTCCCTGATATATATCTGTGCCAGTTGATCCAATGAGAAATCCTCCTGAATATAAATGAAGTGTACAGTCTTTGTAAGATGATCCAAAACAACCCATATTTCATTGTTGACTTTGGATGTCCTTGGAATTCTGGTGACAAAGTCCATGGTCATGTTCTCCCATTTCCATTCTGGTATGTCCAATGGTTGCATCATCCCCTTAGACTTCTGCATCTCTTCCTTCACTTGCTGGCACACTAGGCACTTTGATGTATATTCAGAGATCTCTTTCTTCATATTATCCCACCAAAAGTTTTCTCGGAGATCTCGATATATCTTTGTTCTCCCTGGGTGAATAGAGAAATTTAAACTATGTGCATCATCCAAAAGTTCCTTCTTCAGCTCCAGACGTAATGGAACACATAGCCTTTTCCCAAATCACACAATTCCTTCTTCATTAACATTAAACTCCGAGGATTTCCCTTTTTTGATAGCTTCCACTTTTTCTTGAATTCCCACATCATCCTTTTGAGTATCATTTAACCTTTCCAAAAGAGACGGTTGAGCAATAATTTGTGAAAGGATTGATGATGTTCCTTTCTTTATGATTCCCATGTCCATCTTCATCAAGTCTAAGAAGATTAGATCCTTCTCAATTCTCATCATTGATAGAATCACTGGGTCCTTTCTACTTAGGGCATCGGCCACCTTGTTTTCCTTCCCAGGGTGGTAATGGATTGAACAGTCATAATCCTTGATGATCTCTATCCATCTTCTCTGGAGCATATTAAGCTATTTCTATGTGAATATATATTTAAGACTCTTGTGGTCAGTATATATCTTACATCTCTCTCCATAGAGATTATGCCTCCAGATTTTCAAGGCAAAGATCACAGCCGCCAACTCTAGATCATGCGTTGGATAGTGTTGCTCAAGGATTTTCAACTGCGTTGAGGAATAGGATATCACTTTATCATTCTGCATCAGTACATAGCCTAATCCCTTCTTTGAAGCATCACTGAATACCAAAAAAATTTCCCTACTTGTGGGTAAAGTGAGCACGGGCGCAGTGATAATCCTCCTTTTTAACTCTTTGAAAATTTATTTGCATTCATCACTCTAAGAAAAATTTACTCCCTTCCGAGTTAGCTTGGTAAGAGGGTTGGAAAATCGTGAGAAATTCCTCACAAATCGTCGATAATATTCAGCTAACCCCAAGAAGCTACGGATATCCGTTACTGATGTTGGCCTCGGCCATCCCTCAATTGCATCTGTTTTGGAGGGATCCACTGATATCCCATTCCTTGTGATGATATGGCCCAATAATGAGAACTCATATAACCAGAACTCACACTTGTTGTACTTTGGATAGAGATTATCCTTGCGCAAAGTCTCTAGTACAGTTCTTAAATGCTTCTCATGATCCTCCTTGGTTTTTGAGTATATTAGAATATCATATATAAAGAATACCACAAATTTGTCGAGGTAATATCTAAAGACTCTATTAATTAAGTCCATAAAGATTGATGGATCATTATTGAGTCTGAAAGGCATTACTATGAATTCATAGTCCCCATATCTTGTGTGAAAAGCAGTCTTGGGGATATATTCCTTCCTCACCCTTACATGATAATATCCTGACCGAAAGTCCACCTTGGAGAAGTATTGTGCTCCACGCAGCTGATCGAACAAGTCATCAATTCGTGGAAGGGGATATTTGTTCTTTATCATGATTTTGTTAAGTTCACGATAATCGATGCAAAGGCACATTGACCCATCCTTCTTCTTGACGAAGAGGACTAGTGCACCCCATGGTGAAGCACTTGGGTGTATAAACCCTTTATCTATATTGTCCTATAGTTGTTTCTTCAGCTCTTCAAGCTCTACAACAGACATTCTATATGGATTCTTGGATATTGGTAATTCCCTGGGTATAAGTTCAATTGAGAATTCAACATCTCTTCTACGAGGAAGACCAGGCAGTTCCTCGGGAAACACTTCCACGAATTCCCTCACAATAGGCATTTCTTCAAGGATGGTTTCTTCCTTGGACTAAATCATCTGAGCCAGATACGCATACTCATAGGGCAGTAATATCCGTTCTTGAGATGATGGAGCTAAAATAGATTCATCTTCCTCCTTACACTTGTAAATAATCGGGGGTCGATTCTCCATATAGAGTGTGATTTCCCTCTCCCAAAAATTTATGTTGGCTCTATATAAGGACAGGAAATCCATGCCAAGAATTGCATCAAATTCCACCAGAGGGAGTATGATGAGGTTCGCTGGGAAATTAAATCCACAGATTATAACAGGGGAGGACTTATATTCATGGGATGCAATGGTTTCCCCATTTGACGTACTCACTGGAATCTTCACTTCCATGATTTTTGGTGGTGTTGGGATTGTTCTACTAAACGTTCGAGATATAAAAGAATGCGTAGAACCTGAATCAAAAAGAACATCCACTATTATTGAATGAATAACTAGCGTACCTGTCACCACTTCGTTTTTGGGGTTCACTTCAGTAGAAGTGATGGAAAAATCTCTTCCTTGCTGCCTTGGAGGTTGTTGGTTTCCTCTGAAAACCCTTAGATTAGGGCACTGATTTGAAAAATGCCCCGGTTCTTTACATTTGTAGCAATGAACAATGCATTGAGGTTCGAACGGAGAATTCCTCTCCTATATCGCAGTTGCGGGTCTTTCTTGCCGAAAATTAACAGCTAGGTTCCCTTCTCTTCCACACCAAAATCATTTCCTCATCCCCTTTATGCAATTTCCAGGTTGCTTCTTTCCGCACTTTTGGAAAGTGGGGTGCTGTATCTTCCTAGTACCGTTGGATTTATCCATCGGACTGCTAGAATTGAATTCCACCTTATTCTTCTTGTCCCCATGATACCCATATGATTCCCCAATCTCCATTTTGACATTGACGGCACATCAGAAAATTTCCTCATAGCTGTCGAAGTCACGGATCGCTAATGCTTTCCACAGGCTAGGCTTCAGCCCACCAAAGAAGCGGTCAACCTTGAATTCGGGGGTAATGACAAAGCCAGAAGTGTATTGTGCAAGCCTTGTGAAGTTTTCCTCGTACGCTCCAACAGATTCTTTGTATTTTTTCTTTAGGTAAAGGAAGTCCCTTTCCATCTTAAACTGGAGGGTGTGCGGAAAATATTTATCGAAAAACATCTTCCGGAAATCCTTCTATTCCAACGCCTCGATCTCCTCCTCAGGCTTCGTATTTTTTATCAACGTCCACCATTGATAATCTTCACCCTCCATACGATAAACCGCCAGGAGAACCTTATCTTGTTCATAACATTGAAGGATGGAGAATATATTTTCAATGGAGTTGATCCATTGTTCAGAGATAGTGGGATCGGATGATCCACTAAAAGTAGGAGACCTTTTTCTCATGATGCTCTCGATAACGACTTGTTCTTTATTAAGGGGGTTTTAACGTTTGTCTTGACCCGTGTTTCTATTCAAATCTTGAATTAGCTGAGAGAGAAGCGTGACAAAGTTTGCGATTCCGGATCTCATTAGATTGGGCATCTCATTGGTACAGTCATCACACTGATCTTCACAACAGTTGTTAGCCCGAGTCCTCCTATTACCAGACATTGGCTAGAATAAAAGGAAAGTTAGGGGTAACACATAAAGTGTAATCCAAAGACAAAAGTTGATGACTTATAAATAAACTTGTATTTCCTTAACTCAGGAGTCTATAGGCTTCAATCTAGGATTTTCATGATCTACTTTCTAACATATATTCTTAGGTGTATTCTTTTTTAATTTCCTTAATAAGGGTTCATACTAAGCTTGTGAATTTATCAAAACATATCCCCCAGGAGTATCGTAACCAAGAGTGCAGCAAAGCCTGTTGTCATGCACCAGTTCCCGTTCGAGTCTAGCTCAAAGCGGTGTTTTCGGGTTTTACCCCTATGATACATCTGTTCCAGAGCTGCCTCTACCTACTCGTATCCAGACAAGGATGTATTTGCATGATAAACCACTTACTTAGTACTTACAAAAACTTAGGGACGTTTTTATTATACTTATTCTTGTCTCTAAGGCTTTACTAGGGTTTTCTAATCCTAATCACAAAAATAACTAAACCTATCCTCTAATACCAACTATGACAACCCTGCTTTTTATTACAACTTAAACATGATTTATTACATAAACCATTCACTTGATACAAAATGGAATATCAAGAGGTTTGGTGTCTTTGGGGCTTAGGATCATTACATAAAAACTTAAAACATGAAATAAAACATCTTTATTGAAAACTTCCTTTACATGACCACTACATTCCCTCGTACTTAGCATTGCCTGGGATAACCTGAGGACATGCATAATAAAAGGGTGAGCTATAAAGCCCAGTAAGGGAATACATACTGTATAACATGAAGAGTACAATACATGTTAGAAATTAGTCATATCAATAGAGCACAAGATAAACATGAAGATAAAGGCATGATAAAGCATGATAATCATAACATGGAAATGTGCCAACAACACTTAACATGGAATTAGCATGAGCCAAGACTCATTGCACATGAAGCATGAGTAAATACTCATTGCACATGAAGCATTAGTAAACCCTCGTTGCACTTGAATTAGCTTGATTCAACACTCATTGCACATGACGTATCATGATACTATACTTTACCCAATTCATTGGAGCGCTATTAGGGCACACCCTTCTTAAACATTTAATTTCATGCATAAGTGTGCCACATGGATCAAAAAACATGGATTCATAAAACATAATAATTTATTCCACGATAAAGGAATGTGGAATTAATACATGAAACTTTATAATCAATAAGTAAATGTGAATAAAGTTGAATACCCTTGATGGAGAAATGGGCATGGTATTCACTACACAATGGCATTCGCTTAGAAAATCGGTGCGATTTCGGCAGCTTAACGACGTGACATAAGAATTCATAAAAAAAGGTTGATGAGAGAGAAGGGGGATCCTAATCATATTTAAATGTAATGGACAGTAAGGAGTTTATATAGATACATGTCCCAACAATTTTAATGGAATTTAGATTCATGATACAAAAGTATTGCTTGAATATAAATGAGGAGAGAGAAGTTCCTTTCGGAATTTCGACATAGTAACGGGTGTACATGAGAGGCATTTAATGAGAGATAAAGGGGTATACCATCATTCAAACATAAATAGGGTAGTATGAGGGAGGTGTGAAACCATACCCCAACATTCATTATTGAAATTAAAAGTGCAAAATAACTTAAAGAAAAATGGACAAAAAAATGAGAAAGGAAGAAAAAACCCTTACTTGGAACTGTGCTTCCAAAGGCTAGAGAGAGGCTTGTGAGAGGCTTATTGGGAGCCTGGGGAACCTTGGGAGGATTCTATAGAGATTATGGTAGAGTTTGGACGAACTCCAAAGGCTTTGAGTGAGGAGGAAGTGGGATCTTGGGTGGGTTTATATAGGAAAGGTGAGAGAATTCTTTATTATTTAGGTTTGGGTCCCCTTCTATTAAATTAATCCAAACCACAAACCATCTCATGGATTTTGCCCACGGTTTTTGACAAAGGGAAGAGTAAAATAATATTTTATAAGGCTAAATTCCGAACTTCTTAAAATAATAGGTTTTCTTATGTGGAGGTGAGTCACAATCCCAGGGAAATTAATTTAAAAAGACAAGGTGTTTAATAAGTCTTGAAGGGTCCATTAATCCTTTGAAAAGTATGTCAAACAAACCCAAAATCACATTATTTTAATGTTAAAACATATATTGACTGAACATAAAGCTTATATTATTTTATTACATCACTACTGGGTCATTATGATGTCATAAAACACATTATATATTTAAACAGTATTTAATTTTTACCCAAAAAATTGATTGTCTCGGAAAATTATGAAAAAATCAACATTGGATAATTTCGACATCCTGATTCTAGAAATAAAATTTATTTTATCCAAATAAGTTTCTAAATATATTAATTTTCACTTTTAAAAAAAAACTGACATTTATCAAAAATTCATGGGTTTTGACAAAAATGGCTTTCAAACCTTAATCAAAATTACAATTACATTCATAAAATAATATGATCATTTTTATAAAATAAAATTAATTTAATAAAAATAATAATAATATTTTATTAAAATATTATTTAATTCAAAAATCCCTTACTTTAATAAAATAGAATTCTTAATTAAAAAAACACTATTTGCACTTTAAAAACAATTTACAATGTATCAATAATGACAAGAAAGTATATTCATTATTATATAAAAAAAAATAATGTGCATGAACATAGTTCTAGCGATTTGTTACATAACCCATTAAAAAAGCCGCATAAGACCTAAGGGTAATGTGTGTGATGGTGACAGACTCTTGGAGTGGCTCAGATAACAGTGCTCGAGTGGTAATATCTATCAACTATTACTTTTCCTGTAGATGGTCCCATTCGAGCTTAACATGATGTTTCTTAGCTTGGACTTGGTCAAGAGAAAAGCCCAAAGATGCCACCTCTTTTCTGAGCTCCGAAAAATGGGCTTCGTAAGGAGCAATTCTACTGGATGAGGCCATCGCTTATTTTGTCTGAGTAAATTGGATTTGTTAAAGCCCTATATTTATACTAATCATGTGATCACTGTTCAACAGCTATATTAGCAACGGACAAAATTATTAACATAAAACAAAATAATTTGAAATTTTATATAAACATAAAGAGACATTTAATTAGATCAATAGGGATTTCCATTAATGAAACTTTGGGTCTTTACAATATTCCCCCCTTAAGAAATTTCGCCCTTGAAATTTCCTTTTCCCACACTAAAATAGATGTGGGTAACTCTGCTTCATCATTTCCTCCAATTCCCAAGTCCCTTCTTCAAACTTGTTGTTTCACCACAACACATTGACAACGAGCATTGTCTTATTTCATAGAACTTTTTCTCTATGATATAAGATCTTCACTAGTTGCTCCTCATAAGAAAGATCATCCTCCAACTATACCACGTCAGAAGAGAGTATATGTGAAGGGTCCGTAATATACTTCCTTAAGAGGGATACATGAAGGACATCATGTACTTTGGACATAGTAGGTGGAAGTGCTAGTCGATAGGCCACTACCCCGACACGATCAAAAATCTCAAAGGGGACGATGTACCTTGGACTTAACTTCCCTTTATTTCCAAACCTCATGACCTTCTTCCACGGAGATATGCGTAGAAAAACCATGTATCCTACTTTAAACTCAAGGTCTCGTCGACAATTATCTGCATAACTCTTCTATCGACTCTGGGATACCTTGATATGCTTCTGAATGGTTTTCACCCTCTCCACTACTTCCTCGACCATTTCTGGTCCAAGCAACTTACGTTCACCGACCTCATCCCAACATGTCGGTGTTATGCACATTTTCCCATATAGGGCTTCATAAGGTGCCATTTGTATGCTCGAGTGGAAACTGTTATTATAAGAGAACTCAACCATAGGAAGATTTTTATCCCATCCTCCTTTAAAGTCCATTGAGAATGCTCTCAACATTTACTCAAGTGTTTGGATAGTCCACTCGGATTGACCATCAGTTTGAGGATGATAGGCCATACTAAAGTTCAGTTCAGTATTCATAGCATGTTGAAGACTCTTCCAAAACTTAGAGGTGAATCTTGGATCTGAGTCGGACACAATAGATATTTTCACTCCATGCATCCTTTCCACTTCCCTGATATATATCTGTGCTAGTTGATCCAATGAGAAATCACCCCGAATAGCAATGAAGTGTGAAACCTTTGTAAGACAATCCAAAACAATCCATATTTCATCGTTGCCTTTGGATTTCCTTGGAAGTCTGGTGACAAAGTTCATGGTGATGTTCTCCCATTTCCATTCTAGTATGGGAAATGGTTGCATCATCCCCTTAGACTTCTGCCTCTCTGCCTTCACTTGCTGGCACACCAGGCACTTTGATGTATATTCAGCTATCTTCTTCTTCATATTATCCCACCAAAAGTTTTTTCGGAGATCTCGATACATATTTGTGCTCCCTTGGTGAATAGATAAATTTGAACTATGTGAATCATCCAAAAGTTCCTTCTTCATCTCTAGACATAATGGAACACATAGACCTTTCCGAAATCACACAATTCCTTCTTCATTAACATTAAACTCCGAGGATTTCCCTTTTTTGATAGCTTCCACTTTTTCCTGAATTCCCACATCATCCTTTTGAGCATCATTTAACCTTTCCAAAAGAGATGGTTGAGCAATAATTTGTGGAAGGATTGATGATGTTCCCTTTTTTATGATTCCCATGTCCATCTTCATCAAGTCTAAGAAGATTGGATCCTTCTCAATTCTCATCATTGATAGAATCGCTGGGTCCTTTCTACTTAGGGAATCTTCCACATTGTTTGCTTTCCCATGGTGGTAGTGGATTGAACAGTCATAATCCTTGATGAGATCTATGCATCTTCTCTGGCGCATATTAAGATCTTTCTGTGTGAATATATTTTTAAGACTCTTGTGGTCAGTATATATCTCACATTTCTCTCCATAGAGATAATGCCGCCAGATTTTCAAGGCGAAGATCACATCCACCAACTCTAGATCATGCCTTGGATAGTTTCTCTCATGGATTTTCAACTGCCTTGAGTCATAAGATATCACTTTATCATTCTGCATCAGTACACAGCCTAATCCCTTCTTTTAAGCATCACTGAATACCACAAAAAGTTCCCCACTTGTGGGTAAAGTGAGCACGGGCGTAGTGATAAGCCTCTTTTTCAACTCCTTGAAGCTTTCTTCACATTCATCACTCCAATAAAACTTTAATCCCTTCCTAGTTAGCTTGGTAAAAGGGTTGGACAATCGTGAGAAATTCCTCACAAATCATCGATAATATCAAGCTAACCCCAATAAGCTACGGATATCCATTACCGATGCTAGCCTCGGTCATCCCTCAATTGCATCTGTTTTGGAGGGATCCACAGAAATCTGATTTCTTGTGATTATGTGGCCCAAGAATGAGACCTCTTTTAACCAGAACTCACAATTGCTGTACTTTTAATAGAGCTTCTCCTTACTCAAAGTCTCTAGTATAGTTCTTAAATGCTCCTCATGATCCTCCTTGGTTTTAGAGTATATTAGAATATCATTTATAAAGACTACCACAAATTTGTCGAGGTAATATCTAAAGACTATATTCATTAAGTCCATGAATATTACTGGAGCATTAGTGAGTCTTAAAGGCATTACTGTGAACTCATAGTGCATGTATCTTGTGCGAAAAACAGTCTTGGGGATATCTTCCATATTCACCCTTACTTGATGATATCTAGACCGCAAGTCCACCTTGGAGAAGTATTGTGATCCATGCAGCTGATCGAAAAAGTCATCAATTCATGGAAGAGTATACTTGTTCTTTATTGTGATTTTGTTAAGTTCATGATAATCGATGCAAAGTCACATTGACCCATCCTTCTTCTTGACGAAGAGGACTAGCACACCCCATGGTGTAGCACTTGGGCATATAAACCCTTTATCCAGATTATCCTGTAGTTTTTTCTTCAGCTCTTCAAGATCTACAACAGCCATTCTATATAGAGTCTTGGATATTGGTAATGCCCCGGGTATAAGTTCAATTGAGAATTCAATATCTCTTCTAGGAGGAAGACCATGCTGTTCCTCGTGAAACACTTCCATGAATTCCCTCACAATAGGCATTTCTTCAAGGATAGTTTCTTCCTTGGACTCAATCATCTGAGCAAGATATGCATGCTCATAGGGAATAAATATACATGCTTGAGATGATGGAGCTAAAAGATATTCATCTACCTTCTTACACTTGTAAATAATCGGGGGTCGACTCTCCATATGGAGTGTGATTTCTCTCTCCCGACAATTTATGTTGGCTCTATATAAGGAAAGTCAATCCATGCTAAGAATTACATCAAATTACACCAAAGGGAGTATGACGAGGTTCACTAGGAAATTCAATCCACCGATTATAACAGGGGAGGACTTATATTCCTGGGATGCAATGATTTCCGCATTTTCCGTACTCACTGACATCTTTACTTCCATGATTTGTGGTGGTGTTGGGATTATTCTACTAAACTTTCGAGATATAAAATAATTTGTAGAACCTGAATCAAAAAGTATTTTTTCTATTATTGAATGAATAACTAGACTACCTGTCACCACTTTTTTGTCGGGGTTCACTTCGGCAGAAGTGATGGCCAAAGCTCTTCTTTATTACTTTGGAGGTTGTTGGTTGCCTCCAAAAACCCTTGGATTAGGGCACTGATTTGCTAAATGCATTGGTTCTTTGCATTTGTAGCAATGAACAATGTGTTGAGGTTCGAACGGAGCATTCCTCTCCTCTATCGCAGCTACGGGTCTTTCTTGCCGACAGTTAACAGCTAGGTGCCCTTCTCTTCCACACCAAAAGAATTTCTTCATCCCCTTGAGGCAATTTCTAGGGTGCTTCTTTCTGCACTTTTGGAAAGTGGGGTGATGGATCTTCTTAGCACCGTTGGATTTATCCATCGGACTGCCAACATTGAATTCCATCTTAAGCTTCTTGTCCCCATGATACCCTTGTGATTCCCCGATCTCCATTTCGACCTTGAGGGCACATCGGACAATTTCCTCATAACTGTCAAAGTCACGAATCGCTAATGTTTTCCACAGGCTAGGCTTCAGCCCACCAAAGAAGTGGCCAACCTTGCATTCGGGGGTAACGACAAAGCCTAAAGCATATTGTTCAAGCCTTGTGAAGTTTTCCTCGTACGCTCCAACAGATTATTTATCTTTTTTCTTCAGGGAAAGTAAGTCCCTTTCTATCTTAAGCCGGAGGGTGCGCAGAAAATATTTATCGAAAAACATCTTCCGGAAATCCTTCCATTCTAATGCCTCGATCTCCTCCTCAGACTTTGTATTTTTGATCAACGTCCACCATTGATAAGCTCCACTCTCCATACGATAAGCCACCAGGATAACCTTCTCTTTTTTATAACATTGAAGGATGGAGAAGATATTTTCAATGGATTTGATCCATTGTTCAGCGATCGTGGGATTGAAAGATCCATTAAAAGTAGGAGGCCTCTGTCTCATAAATCTCTCGATAGTGACTTGTTCTTTCTTGGGGGGGGGGGGGTTGAACATTCCTCTTGAACCGTGTTTCTATTCAAAGATTGAGTTAGCTGAGAGAGAAACGTGAAAAAGTTTGTGATTCCTGCTCTCATTGGATTGGACATCTCATTAGTACAGTCATCACACTGATCTTCACAACGGTTGTTAGCCCGAGTCCTCCTATTACCGAACATTGGCTGGAATAAAAGGAAAGTTAGGGGTAAAACATAAAGGGTAATCCAAAGAAAAAAGTTTATGACTTATAAATAAACTTTTATTTCCTTAACTCATGAGTCTATAGGCTTCAATCTAGGATTTTCATGATCTAATTTCTAACATATATTCTTAAGATCATTTTTTTTAATTCCTTTAATAAGGGTTCATACTAAGCTTGTGAATTTATCAAAACATATCACCCAGGAGTGTCATAACAAAGAGTGCAGCAAGGCCCATTATCGTGCACCAGTTCCCGTTCGATTCTTGCTCAAAGCGGTGTTTTCAGGTTTTACCCTACGATACATCTATTCTAGAGTCGCCTCTACCTACTTATATCCAGACAGGGATGCATTTTCTTGATAAACCACTTACTCAGTACTTACCAAAACATAGGGATGTTTTTATTATACTTAGTCTTGTCTCTAAGGCTTTACTAGGGTTTTCTAATCCTAATCACAAAAATAATTAAACCTATCCTCTGATACCAACTATGACAACCCTGCTTTTTATTACAACTTAAACATGATTTATTACATAAACCATTCACTTGATACAACATGGAAGATCGAGAGGTTTAGTTTCTTTGGGTCTTAGGATCATTACATAAAAACTTAAAACATGAAATACAACATCTTTATTGAAAACTTCCTTTACATGACTACTACATTCCCTCGTACTTAGCATTGTATGGGATAACCTGAGGACATGCATAAGAAAAGGGTTAGCTATAAATCCCAATAAGGGAATACACATGGAATAACATGAGTAGTACAATACGTGTTAGACATTAGGCATATCAATAAAGAACAAGGGAAACATGAACATAAAGGCATGATGAAGCATGATAATCATAACATGGAAATGTGGAAACAACACTTAACATTGAATTAGCATGATCCAAGACTCATTGCACATAGAGCATGATTAAATCCTCATTTCACATGAAGCACGAGTAAACCGTCATTTCATGTGAATTAGCCTGATTCAACACTCATTGCACATGACGTATCATGATACTATAATTTACCCAATGCATTGGAGCGCTATAAGGGTGCACCCTTCTTAAACATTTCATTTCATGCATAAGTATGCCACATGGATCATAAAACATGGATTCATAAAACATAATTATTTATTCCACGATAAAGGAATGTGGAATTCATACATGAAACTTTATAATCAATAAGTAAATGTTCATAAAGGTGAATACCCTTGATGGATAAATGGGCATGGTATTCACTACACAATGGCATTGGCTTAGAAGATCGATTCGATTCTGGCAGCGTAATGGCGTGACATAAGAATTCATAAAAACGGTTGATGAGAGAGAAAGGGGCTCCTCATCATATTTACATGAAATTGAAATTAAAGAGTTCATATAGATACATGTCCCAACAATTATAATGGAATTTAGATTCATGATTCAAAAGTATTGCTTGAATGTAAATGAGGAGAGAGAAGTTCCTTTCGGAATTTTGGCATAGTAACGGGTGTAAATGGGAGGCATTTAATGGGAGAGAAAGGGTTATCCCATCATTAAAACATAAATAGGGAAGTATGGGGGAGGTTTGAAACCATACCCCAACATTCATAATTGAAATTAAAAGTGAAAAACAACTTAAAGAAAATTGGAAAAAAATGAGAAAGGAAGACAAAACCCTTACTTGGAAGTGTGCTTCCAAAGGCTAGAGAGAGGCTTGTGAGAGGATTATTGGGAGCTTGGGGAACCTTGGAAGGATTCTAGAGAGATTAGGATCGAGGTTGGACGAACTCCAAAGGCCTTGACTGAAAAGGAAGTGGGAGCTTGGGTGGGTTTATATAGGAAAGGTGAGGGAATTATTTATTATTTAGGTTTGGGTCCCCTTACATTAAATTAATCCAACCCACAAACCATCCCATGGTTTTGGCCCATGGTTTTTGACAAAGGTAAGAGTAAAATAATATTTTATAAGGCCAAAGTCCAAAATTCTTAAAATAACAGGGTTGCTTATGTGGAGGTGAGTAACACTCCCATGGAAATTAATTTAAAAAGACAAGGTGTTTAATAAGTCTTGAAGGGTCCATTAATGCTTTGAGAAGTAAAACAAACCCAAAATCACATTATTTTAATGTGAAAACATATATTGACCGAACATAAATCTTATATTATTTTATGACTTCACTATTGGGTCATTATGATGTCATAAAACACATTATATATTTAAACAGTATTTAATTTTTACCCAAAACAATTGACTGTCTCAGAAAATTATGAAAAATTCACCGTTGGATAATTTATAGGTCCTGATTCCAGAAATAACATTTATTTTATCTAAATAAATTTATAAATATATTAATTTTCACTTTTAAAATAAAAACCGACATTTATAAAAAAATCATGGGTTTTGAAAAAAATGGCTTTCAAACCTTAACAAAAATTACAATTACATTCATAAAATTATATGATAATTTTTATATAATAAAATTAATTTAATAACAATAATAATAATATTTTATTAAAATGTTATTTAATTAAAAAGTCCATTAATTTAATAAAATAGAATTCTTAATTAAAAAAACACTATTTTCACTTTAAAAACAATTTACAATGTATCAATAATGAAAAGAAATTATATTAATTATATTATAATAAAAATAATGTACATGAACATAGTACTAGAGATTTGTTACATAACCCCTTAAAACAGCCGTATAAGACCTAAGGGTAAGGTGTGCGATGGTGACAGACTCTTGGGGTGGCTCAGATAACATTGCTCGAGTGGTAATATCTATCAACTTTCATTTCTCCCGTAGGCGGTCCTGTTTGAGCTTGACATGATGAAGCTCAGCTTGGGCTTGGTCAAGAGGGAAGCCTAAGGATGCCACCCCTTTTCCAAGCTTTGACAAATGCGCTTCGTATGGAGCAATTCTACTAGATGAGGCCATCGCTTCTTTTGTCTGAGTAAATTGGATTTGTTAAAGCCCTATATTTATACTAATCATGTGATCACTGTTCAACGGATATATTAGCTTGGTAAAAATTCTTAACATAAAACCAAAGAATTTGTAATTTTATATAAACATAAAAAGAGATTTAATTAGATCAAGAGGGATTTCCATTAATGAAACTTTGGGTCCTTACATCACTGATGTGATTTTTCTATCTAATCTACATCCCCAAAAATTAGAATCCAAATATGAGATTAAATTAAAATCAAAATTTTTTAGGTAAAGTAGAGATTGAAAAATATTTCCTTTAAAATATTGAAAAATTATTTTAACAGTGGTAGGATGAGATTATTTTGGATTTAATTGTATTATAGCACATTAACAAATAGAAAACATTATTTTAGGTCTACTTCCAATAAGATATAATAAACTACTAATCATACTTCTATATAAAAATTATTCAACTTGTTTTCCAACTTCATCCAAATCAAACTTTACATTAGTACACATGGGAGTTGTATAAGTCTTACAGTTTTCTAGTCCAAACATTTTAAATAATTCAATAATGTATTTTATTTAATTTATAACATTTCCATATTATTTTTAATATATTTAAAATCCCAGAAAGAAATTTAATTCACTTATCATACACATTTCAAATTATTTTTGCATAAGGTTTAAAAAAACATTAAAAAAAATTATTTTTTGAACCAAAAATATTACAATTTCGATAAAATTTTACTAATAATATATTAGAAAAATTATTTTTTATTAAAAAAAATAGGATCTTATAACCCTATATAAAATCCATTTTCTATCCAAAAGGTCCTTAATATTTCATACCAATCTCTAGGTAATTTTTAAGGTCATAAATGTCTTTAGTGAGTTTAAAAACTGAATTTGGGAGATGTGGGTTTTCAAAATCTAGTGGTTGTTCAATATAAACTTCCACTATTAAATATCTATTTAAAAAATTCATCTTTTACATCCATCTGATATGATTTAAAATCTATATGAGTTTCATAAGCTGGAAGGACTCTAATAGATTCTAATCTAGGAATTGGCGAAAAATTTTTATCATAGTCTATCCCTTATTCCTAGTTATATCCTTTTTCTATAAATATATCCTTACTTATAGTCATTATCGCTTGATTGTCTTGTTTATTTCTAAATACTCATTCAGTTTCTATTACTAGATAATTGGTTGGTTTTTCAACTTATTCCCAAAATTTATTTCTATTGAATTGATTAAGTTTTTATTGTATAGCTATTAACTACCTTTTATCTTTTGAATATTCTTCTAAAGTCTTGAGTTATAATTGTGATTCTAGGCATTAAATTCAGCTAATTTTCCTACATTTCTTCTAAATCTTACTAATATATTTATATTTTCTATAACAGTTTTTGAAGGATGGTCCTTTAATGTTCTATATTGTCTAGGTAAGACACTCTCAGGTTCACCTGCTTCATGTTCTTCTGGATTGGATTGAATTTTATTTTTTTATTTCTAAAATAAATCTTAGGTGAATCAATACTCATGTTGTCTACAGAGACAACAATTTTATATGTTTTATATTTCCTTTTTTTCAAAAGTATCACTTTTATTAAACTTCACATGAATCGATTCTTCAAAAATCATTAACTTTTTATTATACACTCTATAGGCTTTATAAGTAGAATAATATAATATAAGGATTACTTCATAATACTTTGGATCAAACTTACCAAGTTTTCCTTAATATTAAAGATATACAGCTTGTATCCAAATACTTTAAAGTACCTTACTTTAGGTTTTCTATTACTCCAAAGTTCATAGGGTTTCTTTTTAATAAGAGGTTTTATTAAAACTCTATTCCTGATATAGCAAGTTGTGTTTATATCTTCTTCTAAAAAATAGGTAGGAAGACAATATTCATTTAACATGGCCCTTATTATCTCTTGAATAGTTCTGTTTCTTATTTCAAGAATTCCATTCTGTTAAGGTGTTCTTGGTGCAAAGAAGGTGTTTTTAATGTCTAATTTGATCAAAAAGAATTAAATTCTGGATTCTCAAATCCTCCACTATGATCACTTCTTAATAAAATTATTTTTAAATCTTTTTCATTTTTAAGAATTTTACAAAAGATCTAAAAAATATTAAACACATCACTTTTAGTTTTTAGAAAATAAAACCATGTAAATCTTAAAAAATAATTAACTAATACATAAACATATAATATTTTAGCCAAACTTTCTACCCTTCATTATCCAAACAAACCCATTTGGATAATTTCTAATAGTTTAGATGTAGAAACTCTATTAATATATCTGAAAGATGATTTGTGTCCTTTACCAATTTTTCATGAATTAGATAATATGTCATTATCTGATTTATGACTAAGGAAATGAAAAATTAAGTGTTTCATAGATAATTTATTTAAAGTAAATATATTTCAGTGTCCAATACTTATATTCCATATCCAAGATTAATTTATATTAATAGTTAAACAATTTAATTCTTTTACACAAGGAATAAAGACCCAAAGTATAAACATTTTTAGTTCTAGGTTCTGTAAATTTAAGCAATTTATCTTTGAAAAAAGAGCATGAATTTTTAGAGAAATATATATAAAAACCAACTTCATAGAGTTGAGAATTAATTATCATCTTGTTCTTTAGCCCTTGAACATATATCACTTTGTTTGTTGAAATTTTCTTTGGATCTCCAAATGATACAACTCCAACTATTTTTTATTTAGCATCGTCACCAAAGGTGACTAATAATCCATCTAGTTTTTCCAGTGTATCAAGATTAAAAGGGTCTCCACTAATATGTCTTGAGAAGAAACTATCAATATACCAAAAATAATTTTATTTATTGGGCCCTTTTTCTTTTAAAATTATTTAAACAATAGTTTTTTTTGGTACCTATATTTTATGGGCTCCTGCTGGGTTAGCAAAAAAAGATCTAGGAATATATATTTTATTTATTTTAACAAAATTTATATTACTTGTTTCAGAAATATTTTTGGAAAAAATATTACTTATAATTCAACTTATCTGAGGATTTATTAAAAATTAATTGTTAGAATAATTTCCTTTAATTCCATAGTATAAATATGTAGTATTCTTAGAACCTCGCATGAAATAATTTTTATTTAAATTTTATTCTTCTCCCATTATTTTTATTCCATATTTTTTAGTTTTAATAATAGTTTTAAGAAATATAATTTAGATTTTTTTATTTTTTAGTTAATATACTATCAGAAATTATGAATGATTCTACTTCATCTAGTAATTATTTTATTTTATTTTCATAAATAGTACAGTTTGCTATAGATTTATTAAATTTTTCTTTTAATTATTGATGTTTTTTTATCATTGAAACTTTTTCACCTAAAATAGAATTATTAATATTCTTTAGTGACTTATTATTTTTTACTACAGATTTATATTTTTCTTCAATCATTTAGAAATAATCATCTAATTCTTTACTTGATCAGCTGTCATAATTAGAAGTAGAATAATAATAGGATTGTACCTCATCTTCTTCCTTATCCATAAAGAACATCTTTTCTTTTCTATTTTTTCGATCCTTTTCAAAGTTATATTTGGAAGATTTATTGGAGTCTTCAGACACACTTTAAGTATCCCTCATATCCCTCTTAAATTTTTTCTCATAATCATCTTTATTTTAAAATTTATTTTCCATCTTTATTCTTTATTCTTTATTCTTTAAATTGTGGTAAATCTGTTCTGATATGAACCATCATTTTGAATTCATATCAAATAAATTTTTTAGATATTTTTTCTTCTTTCTTGAATTATTTTTTGAATCCTTCATTTTTCCTCGAAAATTTTCTAAATTTTATTTCTAGCTAAGCTAGTTCCATTTTGGAATCTGAGCAATCTAAATCCTTTGATATTTTGACAACTTATTTAAATTTATTTTCATGCTTATGAGATATAACTTTGAGGTCAATATTTTCTCTTTTTATTATCTTATGATCTTTAAATTTAGCTATCATCTCTGCTTTATACATCATCAATGTAACATCCCAAAATAATAAAGGGTTAAATGACTAAATGATATGACTCATGTCAACAAGGTGCACCTTCCTTTTCGGGGGCCTACCTGGTTAGAACTCCACAGTTAAGCGTGCTTGGCCTGGAGTAGTGATCAGGATGGGTGACCTTCTGGGAAGTTTCTCAGGATGTGTCTGAGTGAGGACAAAGCACACTGAAAAGGACATGTGTTGGCCTGTGGGGACTATCATTAGTCGGATGACCCGTTCAGGCATGTGGGTGGACCATGGGGTGGGCCCCACGTGTCTGCGGAGGAAACTGGTGGTACCTGGTAGGCCAGGACCCGATAGCCATGTTAAGGCGGGGTGGTTGTGCTGTCACCGGGACCTGGTTGTCACATTTGGAATCAAAGGAGGAACCCAGCCTTAAGTGCGGTGCACTGCCTGGGTTGAGATGTAGGGCCCACAACGAGGGCGTTGTGCCCTAAAGGGGGGGGTGATTGTAACATCCCAAAATAATAAAGGGTTAAATGACTAAATGATATGACTCATGTCAACAAGGTGCACCTTCCTTTTCGGGGGCCTACCTGGTTAGAACTCCACAGTTAAGCGTGCTTGGCCTGGAGTAGTGATCAGGATGGGTGACCTTCTGGGAAGTTTCTCAGGGTGTGTGTGAGTGAGGACAAAGCACACTTAAAAGGACATGTGTTGGCCTGTGGGGACTATCATTAGTCGGATGACCCGTTCAGGCATGTGGGTGGACCATGGGGTGGGCCCCACGTGTCTGCGGGGGCAACTGGGCCTACCTGGTAGGCCAGGACCCGACGACCATGTTAAGGCAGGGTGGTTGTGCTGTCACCGGGACCTGGTTGTCACAATCAAGGTTCCAATCAATTCTTTCATTATCAAATATTTTACTGGGGATGATTTTTGTATAGAAGAAAATATTCCATTCCATTTTGATGGTAGTACTCTGAGTACTTTCAGTGCTAGATCTGATCATGTAATTTTTGTTCTTAATGAAGCAAAATCATTGACTATTTATGTCAATCACCCATTTGTGTGGGTGATTATTTCCCCATCAAAAATTCTAAATGTGTCAAATATCAGTTTTTTAGTGTTGTAAATTAATTGTCTTATATTTTCACTTCCTTCATATGTGAGAGAAATCATCTTCCATATTTCATAAGTAATAGGAAATTGAGTTACTCGATTGTATATGTCTGGACCAATTTCGCAAATAATAGCATTAAATTCTGTTAAATTGTTGTAATACTCAGATTCTTTGGAAGAATATCATGTTTCTAGTTTTTCAAGGATTTCATACAGAGTGATAATTTTCATATATATTTTAAATCCCTGATTTTTTAAATAGATGATCAAGCGATATTTCCATGATCCTTATTTATCAGAATTGAATTATGGAGCACGTATAATTGACATACCTTCTCTAGTATCATCCATTAATATCTTCCATTGAATAGACCTTATAATTTTGGGATTTTTAGATTTTATCTACTTTATTTGAAGAAAAAAAAGAACTCCTATGATATTAATGTTTTGGTCTGAATAATGAAAAGATAAAAAAGAGGGTGTAAATTGTGTCTTTTTGATAATCTTGGAAGATTTTAACTTTTTTACTTCTTTGTGATTTATGAAAATGTGTTATATTCTATTTTTTAAGTAGTTTGAGAAATGGATAAATAGTAAAGAAGAACACAATAATTTTTGTATTGGTTTAGTGAACAAAGATCCCCTAGCCCCTCTACCAACACTCTCTCTTTAGGCTTGGTTATTATCAATAGAATGGTCTGCTTATCACAAGACCTCAACATCTAGTACCAGTAGTTAACAACTTTAAAATAATGATTTCACAAATCCTTATCATCATTTTACAAGGAATTGAATTCTCCACATATTAGGTTGAGAAGCAGATACTCTTCCATAACTGAGTCTGAATGGATGAAACTCTAATAAATAAAAAGTGATTGATTTTATTGTTGAAATAGGTTCTCAATCACAGTTGCAGCATCAAATAATATAATATAGATCTTCTTCATCAGAGATAAATGTCTTTAAGAAATAATGGTTTCAAAGGGATCCTAGTTTAAAATGATCTTCAATAAAATATAAACAAAAAAGTATTCATAGTTTCACAACACAACTTTGAAACATGTATGCCTCCAAACAATAACAGATTCATTCAATATTTTTCTATTATTCAACAATTATGTTTTCAAAAAATATATTTCACATATCATATTAAATATTTCATACACAAAATCTAAAATACCTTTGCAATATTTATAGAAAACATGGATTTTATTTCAGTTGAGTAGATCCTAGAATATCACCAATAAAATCACAATAATTTGAATTTAAATCATTAAAGAGAGTCATAACTTCCCTTAAAAATTTGAATAATTTACTCAATTGAATACAAGACTTTGAATTGGTCATAAAATATATTTAAAGTAATATTTACTTCCATCAAGACCATTACAATAATCATAGAAAATATCTTTAATTTTAAACTCCATCATTGAATAGTCAGAAGTAAGGTTCCTTTATATAACAAAAAATCCATAAATAGGGTTTACAACATATAGTTGATCACAAACAAAGGGTTGATAACATGCGGTTTTTTTAAAACAAAGGGTTGATAAAAAATAAAATCATTTCTCAAACTTAGGGTTCCTTCAAAACATATGGCTGATGAAAAATACTTTTCTAACAGTGTAGGGTACATTATCCATACGTTCTCTTTCAAATGTAGGGTTATCGAACCATGTGTTATGCTTACAATTTTAGGTTATGAGTAGTGCTTCTAGAATACTTTCAAACATGTACAGAATATTTTGATAAATATTTAAAGACATTAAAAAGATAAAATTCCCATGAAAATGTATTCATGAAAAATACTAATGTAATTTCATTAGTAAATAAACAAGGGTATTTGTAACTATCAAAAAAATAAGATTTATAGAGTATTGTTGAGATAATACATGCCCAATATAAAATATTTTTGTTATAGAATAAACTAATGTATTTCATAAAGAGTTACCCAAAATTCAATTATATCATGAGGTAGAGTTATCAAAAAACTCATACCTGGAGCCACTCCAATCTCAAAATGCACCTATAGGATGGACCTAATCTAATAGGAGGTGTTAAAGAAGCAACTACAATAGAATTTGGAAAAAGGTTTTATATTCCCTAGTACAACACCTTGGGGTGTTCCAGTTCTCTTTGTCAAGAAAAATAATCGATCAATGAGGCTTTGTATTGATTTTCGGGATCTCAATAGGATCACAAAAAAAATGTATCCATGGACAAGGATTGATGACTTGTTTAATCAATAATGAAGATATCATTACGTCTCAAATGTGGATATTTATCCTATATATCATCTATTGAAGGAGAGTAATGAATATATTCATATGATAGCCTTTTGTACAAGGTATGGATATTGCGAGTTCATAGTGATTCCCTTTGGACTTACTAATTCCTAATAAATCTTCATTGATTTGATTAATATAGTCTTTAAATACTACCTCAATAATTTTTTGGTAGTATTTATTGATGATATTATCATTTAATCTATGGGGGAGGAATAACCTAAATAATATCTAAGGATTGTACTTGTGTCATTAAAGAAGGATAAAATGAACACTGGGTTAGGAAATACTGACTTATGGATGCAACAAGTCTCATTATTGGTGAACATGCTCAACAGTGAGGGAATTTCTATAGACCCTTCAAAGAAAAAGGCTATTGAGGAATATCCCAGGCCCATTAGTGTTGAAAAAATATGTAGATTTCTTGGTTTAGTAGGGTACTACCAATGTTTTGTGATAAAGTTTTCATGATTTTCTAGCAAGTTAATAAGTTAACAGAGTAGGGAGACAGGAAAATGTGAGAAAAGATTTAAGGATCTCAAGAAGTGGCTAATCACTATGCTTGTACTCACACTACAATCATGTGGAGAAGGTTTTGTGATATACAGTGATTCTTTAAAGAAATTAATGTGTTGTATGCTCATATAGAAAGATAAATTTATAGCCTACACCTCATAACAACTAATTATCCAAGAGTACAACTATCTAACTTACTATTTTGGAGAAAATAGTTGTGATATTTGATCGGAAGAGTTGGAAGCACTACCTCTATAAAAAGAAATGTGACACATATACCGATTAAAAGTGTCTAAATTATATATTCACACATAAGTAGATCAACATGAATTGAAGAATTTGGTTAGATATAATCAAGGACTATTATTTCTCTATTCATTGTAATCTAGGAAGTAAAAACAAGGTACCTGGTGATCATAGAATAAAATAACCTATTACTTTATCCATGATGTGGATTTAGAAAGACCTTTTCATCTTGGATCTAAAAAATATAGATCAGGAAGTAATAATGGGAAAGAATAAATCCTAACATTCCCAAATTATTTCCAAACCATATATCCAAGATATGATCAACAAACCACAAATGGGTGATCTAGAGCTTCAAAAAAAGGTTGAATGTGGTGAAGGAATGGAATCTTTATGAATTTTATATTGATGATGATACTGTGGTTTGGTTTGGAAATAGGATTTTTATGGATTCATCACATAAGATAAAGAAGGAGATATTGGATAATTCACATAGATCATTTTTTCCATCCATTCTGGAAGAACTAGGATGTATCGTGATCTATAAGAGCACTTATAGTTTTATAAAATAAAGAAGGAGGTCACTGAATACACCTCAAAGTGCTTGGTATGCCAGAAAGTTAAAGTAGTTTGACAGAAGTCCAAGGATATGATGAAACCATTTTTTATATCCATGTGTAAATGTGCGAGAATAACTATAATCTTTGTCACTAGTCTCCTAAATACATCCAAAGGAAATAATGTGATATGGGTTTAAGTGGATTGACTCACCAATACTACCCACTTCATTGTTATTTGATAATATTTCTCACCAGAACAACTTGGTAAGATATACGTAAAGGAATTGGTGAGGCTATATGGTCCACCAATTTTGATCATCTCTGATCACGATCCAAGGTTTTCTTCTAAATTATAGATAAGTATTCAAAATTCTATGTATATTAAATTGAATTTCATCATGGATTATCTCCCTCAAAATGATAGTTAATCTAAAAGGACTATTTTATATATATGGGGTCATGTGGAGAGCCTACTCAATGGAATTTAAATGAAGATGGGATCAACATCAAACATTGGCTGATTTATCATACAAAAAATCATTTCTCTCAACTATTCAAATGGATCCATATGAAGATTTGTATGGGAATCGGGGTTAAACTACTACTTATTGGGATGAAGTTGGTTAATGAAAGCTAATTGGGTCTGAACTTATATAAGAAATCATAGATAATGTTCAATACATCCAACAATAAATAAAATCTTCTCAGATTTAGAAATATAGGTATACTAACAACTGTTGAAGGGACTTGTACTTTAAATTTGGATAAAAAAAATACTTCAAATATCACCATGGGAGAGAGTCATGTTGTTTAGAAATAAACGTAATCCTATCCCTATATATATTAGACATGTTGATATCCTTGATCGCATAGGATAAATATACTATAGAATTTCACTTCCAATAAATATGAATCAAGTTCATGATATTTTTCAGGTGTCTCTCCAGATGAATTACATACCTAATCCCCCACATGTATTGAATATAAAGGTGGAACAACTAGGGAATGACCTCTTGTATGAAGAGAATCTCATGAATAACCTGGAATATAGTGAAAAATGTCTATGAAACAAGAAAAATAACCTTACCAACTTATTTTAGAGGAACCATAAATATGAATAGGCAGTTTGGGAACCATAGAAAAAAATTAAATATAAGTACCCTCATATATTCCAAACTGAGAAAATGAGATGAAATTTTAGGGATAAAATTTCTAAAGGGGTAAGAATCTAAAAAACCTTATTTTATAAATGTAATTTACTTATTAAAATAAATTTGTGTTATATTATATTATATAGTATTATAAACATATAAAACATAAACTGAAAATAATATATTTCATTAATAAATATCATTATATTAATCATTAACTAAACAGATGAGAATTCCAAATATTACAATGGGACAAAAATATAAATTACTAAAAGTAGAATATAAAAATATGGATCATCCCAATTTGCTAGAATTGTCTCCCCTATTTCCAACACTATAAAAAAGAAACATAATATTAGTAAACCAATCGATATTATATATATAATGGAAATATATAATCTTGAGAGGAATTTATGTGAATAATGAATAAAGGAATGAAGTGATACTTATAAGAGTAAATGTGATTGTCGTAATAGTAATGTGGTCATTGGGAATAGTAACTTAACCATTGGAATAGTAATTTTACCTCATAATAATAAAATTAAATATTAATAATATTTATCATGATTAATTTAAGTAAATATAAATATTTTAAATCTAAAAAAATAAATTGAAATAATAAAAACTCAAATAAAATATAAGCACATTTTTAATAAACTGAATTTTAAAATATTCCATAAAAAACATATTTTTTATTTTAAAACTGAAATAACCAATGTTAGAAAAATATTTTAATAAAATTTATTTCATTTTTAAAATATGCACATAAATGTTTTCCAAGGGTTTTTTTGGTAATTTTTTGAAATACTTCAATTATCGAGTGAATATTAAAAAAAATAGTTACATTATAATTGGTGTATCTTAAATTACATAATTCATGAATTAATAATGAAATAATAATTTATATAACTTTTGTATTGGAAAAATAATATTTACTTTCATAAATGATTCATTAAAATACAATAAACATGCTTTTACAAAGTCTAAAGTCAAAAGTATTCCTTTAAATGAACTATTTTTTCATTTTTCCACTTTACTTTTAATAAACTAGTGAATTTGAATTATAAAGGGATTTATATTCCTAAAACCATTATATTATATTTATGTATGATTAATTATTTTAAATATATCACTATTAAAAGTTTTAACTTTGATATAATATTTTATTCAATATTTTATTTTAAAAAAACTCATATGCTGAAGTATAAATAACTGCTCTCTCTCCCCTTGAAAAACCACTACTACCTCACTTAATAAATCCCAATATCTACCCAAATCCTCTATCTTAATTCCTTAATAACCTTAGATACATTCTGTACTAAACCAACTTCATTCATCAAGTCTTTTTAGTGTCATACTAGCGGAGAAACACCAAGAAAACAATAAGTTTTTATTAACTCCTCTCTCATTTTCCTCTTCACTTTCTTCTTTTCCCAATTGCCTTCAAAAAAATCTACTAAGGTTAATTATGAAATATTTTAACATTATTTTAATTATTTTAACTTACTATAAAAATTATATTGACAAATTATTTGTCTTGTATACCTATCTTTCTTCTTCTTCGGACAATGTCTCATTAACGATCATTTAACTACCAACAAGGACATTGCCAATTCCCTCCATTTCACCAACCTTATTTATAGTTATTATAAATTATTTATGGTATATAAATATAAAAATATATTTATTCTAATATTCTATAATTTATTTTTCTTATGTATAAATTACCTTGAACAAAATTGAGAAATCAAAGAAAATGGTACATTTTTTAAGAAAAAAGGATATCAAAATGATTCAACTTCAACAACGGAAATTAATAAATATAATTCAACGATTATAATTGATAAATTTTGATAAAAAAATATAATTATTATCTTTTGTTTAAATTTTTTAAAAAATGAATTTTATTATGTAATATGTGGAAAAATGATGAAATAAAGTGTGATTTAAGAAAAGGGGATTCTCAAACTCAAACTCTTTCTTTTGTTTCTTCTTCTATTTCAAATTGATTTAAATCTTAATGGTCTTATAATATCCAAAATATGTAAGGACCCAACCCCAGTTTCCCAGAGCCAGTGCCTTGTTTGATTACATTAGCATACATACAAGGAATACAAATCCTGAAAGACTGAGTAGTTTAGTATTATTGGAAACAAGTTACATACATAAGTTTAACATTACAACATGAAGGGAAACAAAACACTATTTTAGTCCACTAGAAAGATCACGTCTCCTAGATTATGCTTGAAATTCATTCATAAATTACTTATTCATGTCCTGAGAAAATGAAACAAAAGAAATGGGTGAGCTCAAACAGTTAGTAAGAGTAAGCAATACAACAGAAGATAATATAAACATTACACATGGTGAATAATTGAAAACACATGCCATTAATAATAAACTTGAAACACATTGTGGCAGGAATATGAGATGAGTAAGTAATTCCATAATAAAACATAATCATGGGTATTCTACTAGTTGAATAACCACATGAAATTTTAATTACTAGCGTCATAATGAGGGAAGTGCATATACCGGACATCATAACCATTCCGTCCAAGCCTCGTGCTAGTACCATAAAATAATCATTTTGTCAAGGCCTCGTGCCAAGACCATAGTTTGTCTCATGAGATCTACTGATGAATATAGGGTCTATAGTGGGCCCCATAAATCACATAATAAGTCCAATTCATTCCTCATATGATCAGGGATCAACATAAACAACATATACATTCATATTGAAACTATCATATGAAATGTAACTAACCTTCACCAATTATTGAACATAAACACTAACCATTCAGAATTATGGTTTTAGGATAGATCATCCAAAAATAAGTTACTCATAAAAAATTAAATAAAATATGGTATATTAATTCATAAATGATTAAACCCAATAATACCATGGAATCAATAAGAGTATTGAACGAAAATACTCTTATAAAATCATTAAGCAATTTTGAGATAAATACTCTTTTATTTTGAAAAGAAGAGTTCTTCTAGAAATTATTTGAATAAAACCAGAAGTGAAGTAAGATATTATTTTCATAGTAAAATGAGAATTTTTTTAAAGATAATGGTTTCCAAAAATAGATAATAGAGTTCCCTTGTAAATATATATGAATTGGAGAAAATCCCTTGAGTCGGGCTTCTATTTTGGAAACAATTTTGAAAGTTCCTTTTAAAACATGTATCTATCCATAGAATAAGGAAGTATTCTGGTTGGTTTAGATATATAGAATACTAAAACATAATTTATTAGGAGTACATAACAATACAAAATAATTTCATAAAGTAATTTAGACAATAAAAGTAACCCGAATGAAAATGGAAGTTCGGGTGAAAAACTGTTACCTTAACTCCAAACGTGTTCTTCTCTCGAACTTAAGCTCCTGGAACATGAAATTATACTTATTAATAACTTATTTAAAAACCTATTAGACATGTATTTATTTTATCATAATTCTATTTAGTTCATTTATACCCTTATTGCTAAGTTTTTATATTGAATTTCGTTGTTCTGGGGTTTTCATTTTCTTTATTTTCATAATCGGTTCACTTGTTTTTAAGTAATGGAGTACATGTGGAATGGTTATAAATCTCCAGGATTTGTAATTATATATTATTTAGGAACATAAATAATTGGTAGTGGTAATTTATATCATTTGTTTATATGGAATGAGGATGAATCATTAGATGAGAACCACTTCGATTATTTGGCGGTATTTGGATTATTATGAACTAGTTTTGTCATATAACTTAATTATATGTACATATTCTGGTTCCTAGATATTTATTATGTTATAATAAATTTATTATATCATTTTTCAACCATAAATATGGTTTCATGACCAGTAATGAATAAGGAATTGAAGAACAAAACTTCATCGTCCATGAAGGCTATAAATTGGAACCTCATGGACGTTGATTTCGTTTATAAAAAATAAAAGGGAGAGAGTAAGAATATTTATGATGGGTTTTCCATTAACATGACATAAATAAAGTATATATATTTTAATGGGGTTATCATGATCATTTGGACAGAGGAGTTTAGGAGAGAAAAATAAAAGATATGAACTTGAAAATAAAAGAAAAGTTAAGATATCCCTTATGAAAATTCGGCAGCCTAATGGCGTCACTTAAAATTTCATAAAATCAAATGATGAGAAAAAAAGGGTATATAATCATATTGAAATCCAAAGTAAAGTAATAATAATGAATAAAATTAAACCTCAACATATGAGAAAGGAATTTCAAATACATAACATAAAATAAGTGTCGACTTAAAGAAGAGAATGAAGGATTCCCTTACCTTGTAGAATAACTCCTAGATCTTTGAAGGATTAGACCTTGGGGCTTAGAGACACCTTGGGAGTACTCCTAGAGAGGTAAAACCACCAGATCTTCGAGGATGAGGTATTTTTAATGAAATAATACGAATGGATGAGTGGGTATTTATAGAAAAAGAGAGGTAATTTTTTAATAATTTCAAAGGGACACCTCATTAGTGGTTTCTTCCAAACCATGGGATTGCCCATGGTTTAAGCCACTCGGGACACCTCATGTCATAAGTTACTATAAAAAATTTGACCATACTTTAATATTTAATTATTACATCATTATGATGTCATTAAACTACTGAATACTCAAAACTGTATTTTTCACTATTCACGAAAAAATCAAGTATTTTAGAAAAATCCAAAAAATTCACCCGTACCATTTTTCGATGTGTAGAATTAAAAAGTGAAATCCATTTTTCAAAAAAAAATTCTAAATATTATTAATTTAATTTTTTAAATAAGGTCAGAGTTAATTCGAAAAATAACAATCTTGAAGTGAAATTAGTTTTATGTGACATTGGAAAATTAATTAAGATCTCATTATCCTATTAAAGGCATGTGTTTTCAATTAGTTTTTTATTCCTCATATACTAAGTCACTCAATATCCCTTCAGGTCCTTTCTATTCATAAGGTCATATTACTATTCATATTACTATTCATATTAATATTCATAAGGGTATGTTACAATTCACCAAAAATCAAGTTTGTTCTATCAGAATCCAAATAACTTACTGAACACAACTCTAGATGACCATTTCTTTAAATTCAAAACATAAAAGAGGATAGATTATAAGATTACATTCTACATTTATTTTCAAAACCTTGGGGTGTTGCAAAATATTTTCTTTAAATATTCTCTATCTTTTCTTTTTGGGATATATCTTTTTATACTCTTATAAAATGTTTTCTAATCCATTTACAATTCATTCTCAAAAATAATTCAATTTCCAAAAAAATATCTTGAATAATCTTGAGTTGTTTATCCTTTAAAACAATAAAATGATATTTTGTTCCAAATTATGATCTCCCTAATTCATTTTGGAATCCTAAATTATATTTCATGAAGTATGATATGTGAATATTTTACAAAACATATTCTTTTTCATTAGTTATTTCATGACTACGATTGTTATCCTTCAATGTGGCATGAATGATTATAAAAATTTCATTATGTGATGAATGGGACTAGATTTATATATCCCCCCAATAAATTTTTAATGTGATGTGTCTCATGAGATAATGTGTATTAATCATGAACATGATTCAATATTTTTTCACAATAATTATGTTATGATTTATTCACATAATTTAAGCTTGAACATGATGATAGATCCATTCACAACTATATGTAGTATTTCACCACTATGTTATGATGTTTCATTATAATTAATACGCCACATTCCATTAATTTATAAAAATTTCCCTCAAGATGTTAATAATGATCTTATTCTTATAATATGATGATGTTGATTATGATTGCTCATGTATTATTGATTCATGTACCTTATCCCCCCTACTATGATTTTAGATCATCCCTTTCCTTAATTTATATCTTCATGTGACTACTTGTAATAAGGATATCATGAGATATTTATTAGTTTAAAGAATAATAATTTAAGTAATTTTTAATATTTTATTATGTACAATTAATGAATGAGCCTAATTTTTCCAAGACATTAAACATTTGGATCCCAGATTTGTGTCAATATTATGTTTTCTACCTTGAAAAATATTTAATAATCATGTAAGAAAAATCAAGGTCACAATAGTTTACCTATACCGAGCAACATCATATATCCATTGAGGTGTTTAGGTTAAGGCTTACTAGTGCTCCTGTGTTGAGAGTACCAAAGGACGTAGTGGAGTACATAGGTATTTGTGATGCCTTTTTGTTGGGATTAAATGTTTATTGATACATCGGAAGATAGTGATCGCATATGGGTAGAGGTAGTTGGGACCCCACAAGAAAAACTGTGCAAATCACAACCTAGGTTTGGTAGTGGTATACTTTTCTCAAAAGATGTGGAGCCAATATCTTCTAGGAGAACACTTTATTGTTTATTCAGACCACTATATTCTTATTTATATATTCACTCATAGATATTTGAACTAGATATAGCAGTTTTTGTTGGTGTTCCTATAGAACTATGACTTCAAGATAGTTTTTACTCATCGTAAGGGGAATGTGGTGGTTGATTCCCTTAGTCGAAAGTCTCATCGTCAATAATTAGTGAAGGCATCTGAGCAGTTGGTTTCTTTACAACATACCCTAGTAGAGGAGAGGGATGCATCTTTTATTCAGTTGATGGTATTGAATCCTCGACTCCATAAGTGTGTGATGGAGGCTTAGTTGGTAGACATCGACTATGATGTTATACATGACCAAAAATCTTTAGGGGATAAACCAGATGGATTATCTAGAGGAGGGGATCACGTTATCATTTTCTAGAGATTGATGGTGGTTCAGGTCATGATGTAAGAAGAGATGATGAGGGTGTTTAATACTTTTCCTTTTTTTATACATCCTGGTGTGACAAGGATGTTCAAGGACCTTCATCATAAGTTTTTGTGGTCTATCAAGAGGTAGAGTTTAGATGATTTCATCTCTCGGTGCCTCACATGTGAGTAGGAAAAGGATGAGTGTCGGGTTTTGGTAGGTTTTATGCATCCTTTTGACATACTGGAGTGAAAATGGAATGGAATATCCATGTAATTTGTGATAGGTATTCTACAGATAGTGAGATGCGGTGAATCCATTTGGGTGATATTTAACTAACATACCAATTTGGTGAAATTATTTACTATCAGGGAGTAGATTTCAATGGATAGTTTGGGTAATTTGAACATGTGGGAGATCATAATACTCCATGGGGTGTCCTCAAGAATTTTCTTTGACCAATATGTGTGGTTTATGTCATGGTTATATAGAGGATTATAGGATCCCTTCAGGACCTAGTTGAAGATGAGTACAATGTTTCACCCCTAAATGGATGGGAATACCAAGCTAACTATCTATGTTTTGTAGGATATATTGAGGTATTTCATGTTAATTTTTTTTAAAAGTTGGTAGGATTATTTTTCATTGGAATAGTTTTCTTATAATAACAACTGGAACTCTATTATCAGCGTGAAACCTTTCAAGGAGCTATATGGGATACCCTGAAGTTCAACCTTATGATGATCTAATATTGTAGAGACTTCTCTTGTTATCCCATAGATGGTGTAGGTGATTATATAGAAGGTTAAGTTGATTTATGAGAATATTAGGAAATCATATAAGTGAAATAAATCTTTCCAATGTTGACATCATATGCCTTTAGAGTTCATGTAGGGAGAAAATTTTTTCTTGAGAGTGTCCCCATAATAAGAATTAGAGAGATTTGTCTAGGGAGTAAACCTATACCTAATGTTCATCGATCCATTTGAGATTCTATGGAGAGTTGGTGATGTCTCTTACTATTTAGACTTTCCCCCACAATTGTATTAGGTTCATTGTGTCTTCAATGTGTCATATCTAAGAAGATATATGCATGTTCCTACACAAATTATTGATTGGGGCGAGCTGGACATCGAGATTGGAATAACATTTTTGGATTAGCTGGTGGAGATCAAGGATCAATGGGAGAGAATCCTATGAGGAAAGAACATTCCCTTAGTTCATGTGTTGTGGAAAAATGGGAGTAGGCAGGAGAAATCCTGGGAGCAAGAGAGAAAAATGTAGTCTTATTATCCCCACCTTTTTGTTTAGATTATTCTTTTGGGGAGAAAATCCCGGGAGGGGATAATCTAGTGACTATTTTTTCATTTTTAGACTTTATAATATATTAATGAATATTTTTAGATCCTGACACTGAGTCAGAACAAGATTTTGTTCCCAAGATAGACTTTGAATTGATATATTAAAACTATTAATTATTCTGTATCATTTTCATGCATCATTTTTTACCATTTTTCAGGAACTCGTATGGAAAATTTGAGACCATTATTGATTTTGAAACATCAAGATTTCCCTATTCATTTCCTATGGCTGGTCAGCATCATACATTCCAAGGAAATTCATTATTGGTGGGGCATTTAATTAAAAATAATAATTAAATTATTTGTTTTATTTTAAATACCCAAAAGCTAAAATACTCTATATTATTTCTTCTATAGAAATTTTTAGGGTTATCTTCATAACCTTGTGAGCTTTGAGAAGAATAAATCACTATTCTTCATTAGTGGATCACATCAAAGGATGACTGATGATTGGATTGATGTGGTTCAAGAGGTAGTGAATGTAGTAGGACTTATCCTTCACTAAAAAAAGAATTATTCCCCAACAAATGATCCATAAATGAGGTATGAACGGTTTTTTGTTAGATTACTACTTAATTTTATTAATTAAGAATAAATATTTAATCTAATATGATTTATGGACTTCCCAGCCTTTTATAATACCTTCTAAATTTTTTATTTATTTCATCAGATTAAATCCATTTTTGTACTTTTTATTTCCCTTGATACCCATGATTTTTTATCATTCGACAAGAATTCTAGGTCCATGATAGTTTCAATTTATTTAGGTGCTTCATACCCCTACGTTCATTGCAATATTAATTGTTGGCCTATGGGGTTGTGGTTCGACATAGTCAGGGTGGGTTTGAGTGTGATCAAAAACCCATATTTTGGGTAATTTTTCATATAATGAAAGGATTGGTGATTTTTGGATGGATTGGGAAGGATCTTGGGTTAAGGGTGATGCTTCATGGATCCAGGATCCAAAGCAGCATTGGGATTGAGAGAAAGTCAATAGGAGGCATGATGGGTAGTGTTGTGGGCTTCATGAAGATCATCATATTCTATTTTTTGGTAATCAAATACTGGTAATTGTTGGTAATAGGTGTTTCCCAATGATCCTATATGGATAAATGGTGGAAATAGTGGTGGTAGAAGAGGATTTGTATACATGTGAAAACTAGGTTGTTCATACTAGGAAAAAACCAACTGCACTATATGTAGTCCAATAGAACAAATGTTGTGTATTATCCCATAATTATGGTGATAGGGCTTCAAGAAAAGTTAAGGATCACAAGTTGTGTGGCCAGGCCTACATGTCTTGTGACCCTCCTTGGGCATCTAAGTCATATTCTAGCTACACACATCGAGGGCCCCATGTGGGAAGACATGGAATTTACTCTAAGAGTAAATAGGCATACCCATAGGTACACAGACATGACACAGTACCTGGGAACATTTGGGTATATGGCCAGGTACACGGGCATATCCCAAAGTACATGGGAACAGTAAGGAAAGTACGAATAATCCCTGAGTTTCTAAGATGCACCATATACCACCTATACACACCATGTAGTATAATAAGGCTCCCCAATCCATATCAAGAGGAGAACATGGTCAGGCAATGGGGTGGGGTCACACATCATCTGGATCCCTTACACATCGGGCACTTATCCCAGAAACTTCTTCTCGTGTATCCTTCATCAGGACTCATATTTTGTTCTGTGAGTATCTTATACTAATTTTTTCCTTTGTATAATGTAGTTGTGGGATTTATTGTAGAATGAAAGATATAATGTGAGTTTTACTGAGTGTGACACTTCTTTAGGAAACCCTTGACAAGTATAGTGATTGGTCATGATCATCAAAGAGTTTTAGGGGTTTGTAATCCCATGTTACACTAGGTCACGGGTTCCCAATACTCTTTATATTGGTAGAGATGGTAATCACCTACTCAGGGTATGAGTCCTCTATCTATGAAGTGGTACTCCCTCATCATCAAGCTCTGGAATGGTGTGAGTCCTCCATGGGAGTGAGTGTTCCCTCAGCTATAGAGCACCTTTTTTAGGAGAAGGCCCCTCTACATTTATTCATGTGAGGTTACATCTGATGTTGGGAATCAAAGATGTAACTTTAGAGCTACAGGATGACTCGTCAAATTTTGATGGGTTGTGAGATAGAGATCCCCTTTATCTCTCTACTAGGTTTTTTTATGATAATGTGTATATATATTGGGTTTTTTCACCTATTTATTTGGGTTGATCTGGCCATTATCATATCTTTCTATTGATCTCCCTTTGGTTTTCATGACATCCTACTGGATATGTAAATAATATCCACTACATGGGATTTTCCTACACATGTCAAGTCATATGAATATAGAAGATAGATTAATGGTGGATTTTTTAGATCATATGGAAACATGGGTTCATCGATCGTGTATGGTGGTTGGATTGTATAGATCATGATTCAGGGATCTCTCTATTTTCCTTTATTCCAATTTTTTTTAGGTTTGGAATTTATTTTTTGTTTATCATGTATTTTTTCCCTTTATTTTAGGTTTATATAGTCATAATATATTATGATTTTCTATATGTTATTACATGCATTTTTACACTCTATATGTATTTTATTTTATATTCCGCTACATTTTTTCATGGATATGGTTGGGTGTGTGCATACAGGTACATTAGGAAAAGGTCACCTATTTTAAATTTTGCCTTCTTGGTGCTTATCTCTATCCCATAGCCTATTGGATGAAAGCTTGGGGTTGTGGAATCTCGGTCTTCTATGCAACCTGGTAGGCTCTAGTGGGTTACGTCATTATAAATAAAAAAAATATTTATACAAATAAATATTATTTATTCAATAAATAAAATAATATTATATTCTCCAAACTCATGAATAAATATTTATTTAATATTCTTTTAACCAAATAAATATTTATATTAATTTATTCACTAAACTCGTGAATAAATAAATATGTATTTATTACCTTATCAAAAATAAATAATAGATAATATTAAAATCACAAATTATATTCATAAATATCTGGTGATTTAATTTCCACCATCAACTTTACATGAATAATTATTATTCCACAAGATAATAATAATATTTATTCTTAATATTAAATTCAATGGAATTTAATGAGATTATGGTTGCACTTAGTATGTAGCCCTCTAAGCCTCTTTATAAGTGGAATTATGTGGAATTACCTGAAGTCCAAGATCTACATAGATCAATATGTCAAGGAACCCATAAATAAATAAGTTAATATCAAAACTATAAAAACTTTCCTACAAGTTATAATATTTTATATAATCATTTTGTCTCGATGTCTCATTAATAAAGATGCATGAATGTGGAATGACCCTACATGATTTATTTATCTTTCTTTGAGTTTATAAAATTTATTGTTTGATGAAAACCCATGATCATAGATTTAATTATATATCTTATTTTGTTAATATAGAAGGAAAAAATTCATTCTTGACTTATTCAATTAACACCATTTCACTTTTATTTCACCTATTATATTATACATCACTGTGAGTATGTGTCATCATGGTTTGTATCCATATTTAAAAGTATGTGATTAATGATATACATTAACAATAATCTCTAGTCTAAGGACCAATTCACATATTCACAAATAGGAATATCCAATGACACATAAAACAAAATGGAATTCATATTAGAAGGATTTTCGTCATTACCTCCCTTCGAAGTGACCAACAAGTGAAAATATCATGAGAAGAATTCTTGATGTCTTATGAACCCCCAAAACCTAATATTCAAACATTAGTTCTATCCCATTATACTTATGTTATCTAAAATGAGAATCTATTTAAGAATATTGTCATAAAATTTCTAGGTTCAAATTATAGAAAGAGACTATTATAACCTTTCCTTGTGAAAAACATTCCAAGGAAATTACCACATTAATTTCACACTGATGAACTATCATTATTCAATAAGGTATTATTAATATTCTGGTAATAAATAGTGAAAGGTCAGTTGATTATAGAGAACCAAATCCAACAGTGATAAGGTGATAAAAAGGAAGGTCACTCCTTCAGTTTTTGTGTCATAACAACATGGGATACTTTAGGGTGAAACTTTGGAGTGAGAGGTTGAATTAAAATCTCAATGGTAAAGTTTACTTAAATTAAAGGCTTGTTAAAGATTCATAGGAATGAGTAGTTGGAAAATCATAATTTTATAATTAACCGCATTCTCTTGTGTTAGTATTATTCATTAATTTACATTATTGTTTAGTTAGATTGATAAATTTTGAGTTGAGTAGGTTAGATGATAAAGTGGAATTAAGGGGAGGAAATAAAATATGGTATTGGTTCATGAGTAACATCAGGTTTCCGGTTGAAGGGTATCGAGTACCCAGTGGTTTTTGGTGTGGTGGCAGAGAAAACTAGGGCAACCACTTTTTACCAGGTATCTAGTAGAAATTTAATTTGGAGGGGTGAAATGGTATTTTCATATCAACAATTAAACCCATTTGAATTATTCCTTTTGTATTTATCCTTTATTTAGAACCTAGTATGGTCTTAAAATTTATTCCCTTTATTTCACTTCCTCTCAAGTGAATTTATCTTCTAAAGTTGATCTAGATCATTGATAATTCATCACATGAACTTGTATTTAGTGAGGTTAAGGGTTCAAAATCTATTATCACATTTTATTCATCATGTTTTTATATAAACTAATCCTTGCTGAATCTAAGGTTGTTCTAATCCTTTATGTAATTTCATATCATATTCTTATATTCTTTAAGATCGAGTTTAGAATAATATTTGGTAGGTAACCCCTCTTCTCTCACATAACTTTTTTAGTTTTTATTTAACAGTAACATGGGGTAAAGAAAGATCAAACCAAAAATAATTTTTCTTTAAAAAACTATTTTGTAAACTAAATTGGGAACTTATTTTAGTTTTAATAGGTTATTTATCCCAATACTTCTTATTATTTTACATGCTACTTTCCTAATTTTTTTATCTTGTTAGTAATTTCATGTTTATTATAGAATATTAAGGTATATCATCTTGGGTATTAGGATTGTTGTTGAATATGAATTAATGTGTGTTTGTTTCCATGATATTATGAGCATGAGTAAGGTCATGGATATTATAAATTTCTTAAAATCACCCAAGGTATTGTTAATAGTTATTTCGGATTATATGGGTGTTCCTCAGCACTTCATAAATTTTACCCCACTATAGTTGTGTATCACAAAACATGATCCCGCTCCTCAATGATTGTTATAACACTATATGGTGGGCCTTTTACCTTATATGGGGGTTCCCATGGCACTTGATCAAAGTTCATGGGTGATTACCCATGAATATTATGATCATATGTTAAAGAAAGTATGGTTGGATCCATAGTTACTTATTTAGCAACTTAGACCTAACCCTAAGGTGGTATCATTTATTTAAATTCATCGCCAATATGATAAATGTTTTATTATTTTACTTTTATTATTTTAATTATTTTTGAAACTATCTCATACACTATATTTTATGATATATAGGTTAGAATTGGGTGGTAACTATTTATTAGGTATGATTCACTAACATGCTACACATGTCCCCTAAGATTCATGTAGACCTTTCTGTAAGTAATAAAGGTAAATAAAAAACACCAATGCTGAAGGGCTATTAATAGTTAAAGATCAAACTCATTATGAACTTATTGGAGTTATTATTAGATGACTCAGTCTTGAATTTTTTGGGATTCATTTAGTTCTTTGTTTGGTAACTACTTCTATATCTTGGTTATGTATTATTTATTTTTGATTGATGTTTTGTGAATATGCTTTTTGGTTGTTCATGTATGGGATTTTCTTACATGTAGATTTTTACTTATATTACAATACTTGTACAATAGGTATCTCCTGGTATATAGGTTGTCTCCCTTTTGAATGAATGTTTTATTTTAATTTTTACTATGCGGGAATAGGTCATATTGATTTTATAAAAAGATATATTATGTTATTTACTTTTTTAGTTTATTAATTGGTATAATCACTTCCCACTATTTTATCATTTATCCCCTAGCATTTACTCTAACCTAGGGTGATTGAGAAGAATATCTTTGGTGTTATGGTGGTTTACTTTAGTTCAATAATTGATATCATTTAGATATTTTCACGTAGTTTATTTAAATTACATATTACTAATATGGAAAATAATAGGATATTTTAATGAAATATTTAGGATATAACTTTTCACAATTATTTTATGGATCATTACTCATATTTAGTCTATTGAAGAAATCATGATTTTTGATTTATCTCATAATAAAACTCTCTAAGATTTCCAGTGTATTATAAAATAGATATATCTATATTTTGAATTATAATAAGTATAACTAGTGAATTTATGAGACTGTACTCTTCTAATATAGTCATTCCCCAGTCTAGGTCACTATTATTGACTATTTACTATGAATCCAACCAATAAATACTACTATAAGATTAAACACTATCCAATAATATATTTCCTTCCAACATAATCACCTCCAAAAATTGAATCAAGATAATCTCTAACATTAAACGTTTTTCCTCCATAACATAATGCAATATTTTAAGTCTTCTTGATGTGTCTCAAGATCCTCCTATTTTTGTTCCAATTCCCCCATAAAAAATTCTCCATATATCGACTAACTTATCTCACTACATTTTTAATATTAGGACAGTTGGAAACTATGGAAATATAAGACTACTCAATATTGATGCTTATGATACATGAGAAATATATATCCTATTTGTTTCTTTATTAAGACTCATAATATAAGATAACTTGAAATTGATGAGTATAGGGGTAAATATTACCTTATAATATTACATTTTGATGTGTTTAAATTCTTTCCTCAAGTAAATATTTCAAGATATGAAAATATTTCCATTATTTATGTGTTTGTAAATCTATATCCCAAGAATCAAGATTTCTAGTCTCAAATAATTTATGTCAACCTCTCTAGATAATTGTATCTATCATCTGAAATTGGTCATTATTGAGGATGAAAACAAAAATTTCATCCTTATACAACATAATAGTGATAAAATAATTACTAGTATAATGATTGAAATATACACAAGAAACTAAATTAATAATATTATGCCAAAGAATCATGATATGGGAATCAAATCAATTAAACCAATATCTTAATCTTTGCTTCATATCATAAAAAGATCTGTTCATCTTCCATACTAATTGACCATTACACGTTTTTTATAAAACCTTTTGTTTAGAACATTTATTCCAACTAATATACATGTATCTTCAATACAAACTTTAGGGATCTTGGTATTTAATACTTCCTAATATTTTGTAATTTAGATTATTTTTACAAGATTTATTATTAGAGGAGAAATTAAATATTTTTGAGAATTTTTGGAAAAATACAGAACTATCACATAATGATATGTATATTCATAGTCTGATGGGTTTGAATATAATTAAAAATTGGTTCATAAGAGTCTCTCATTTCATTATTGGTGTATTCGCTGCATGAGTTTGTTGTATTAAGAGTCGTAATCAAGGGTTTAGGATGATATATAAGAATATATCATGCCATGCCCAAGTTTTTCATACCAAGGCACACCTAAAGTAGATGATAAGTAAGAAACTACATTATAAAGGATTGATTCATGTTGTGATTGGATCTTAGGATAGGAATGCTTAGGGTAATTTTATTATAGATCAAGATACAGCCTATGGAAGTTATGACATGAGCTAATGAATCTATCCAAGATAGGGAAATCCTTAAGACATATTAAATAGTTGATTTCACATCATGTTATGGTGTTTCTAGAGATATTGAATGAGGATTAGATATTGGTAACTTAATAAACATATCAAGATTCTTTAAGGGATTAAAATTTTAAAGGGGATATACAACCATCATTCCATGGTGAGGCTTGTCAAGTCATGACATGTACAGAAGAAGAGATCAAGTGGGATCTTTTTTCTATGATCCATGCTCATTCACACCATGACACTCTTTTCATTTTCATGAATAATGGGTTAAGTATAAATAGAAAACTATTTTGAGTTATTAAATAATTTTTTTAGTATATTATTTTTAAACTTTTTACTCTTGACCTATTATATATTTATTGAGTCTTTAATAAGTTCTTTTATGATTCCTTTCATTCTAGAGATTTATTTTCAACATTTCATCTATTGATTCAAGTAAGTTTCTAATTTTAATTTACATTTGATTTAATGTGATTTATTCTTCTCAAAATCACCACTTAGGATGATTCATTCAATTATAATGAGATTTTCTTCCATCATGCATGGCTGAATTATGGGTGAGGGATCGGGATTAGAATGATGTGTGCATAAATTCATTGTCAAACCCGTGCATGTGAAAATGCTTTAATTTATAATTTTTTTAGAACATAATTTCATCATATTCATTCATGTATCCTTTATGAAGATATTTTTGGATGGGGTAACCCATGGAAATTCAGTGAATTGGGATATTATAAGTATCTCATATTCATCTCTTATACAAAATATTGAACCAAATTCATCTCGGGTACTGGAATTCTTAGACGAAGAGATTTTTATTAGCCTAGGTAGGATAAATGAACTTAACCGTAAGATGTTAGCGACAATATAAAATTTTTCAACCATTAGAATTGGATAATGCATGAGTGATATAGGAACCTAATTTGGGATTTTCTATTAAATTTCATCTCCATATCCAATTTTGGTATATTAATTTTTACACTAGTAAGTTGAGTTTGAATTTTTTTGATCATATCTCTTGGTAATTAATTGATTTGATAAAAAATACATTTATATAACTTGTGATTTTCACACATTATTTCTCATGGGAGAATCATGGATCACGCAATTCTATTATTTATTAGTTTGAAAAGAATCAAGAAAACATTATAAATTTATAAACCTTAGCATTCCATTAGAAGTAATTATATAAGTAGGATCTATAATGTTTTTTGAACTATTTCTATGGAGGAATGGTGGGAAAAATATTTAAATAAAGTTATTGATAAATCATTATATTATTATCTTATTTTTATATTTATTTTTATTATTTTTATATACATGGGGTGTGTTATTTATATCTATGTAGGATGATCAGTGCATTATTAAGACACCGAAAACACGATCATAGAGTGTCAATTATCAAGAGATGCATGAGTACAACCAATAGAAATAGGGGTTTAGTTTTCCATGTCAGCATATCACAATGGTAGAGCATCATAGTCCCATGGAACCATATAGATTTAATGGAAAATCTTAAATTATAGGCCTATAAAATAAATCATAATCAATACCTCAGGAAAGAACCATCATGGAATATAGTTTATCATCTAGTGATGGAGACACCTCGAGAATTTTTTTCCTTACAATTTAGATGAAATTATTTTATATTAATAAAAGAATCATCATTATGATTCAAAATATGGGGAAATTTAGTAGACTATATAGTGAAGACTCAGATATCCATATGTCTAATTTATTATAGATCTATGACACATTAAGATAGAATAATGTCTCCTTAGATTCAATTTTCTTAAGATTATTCCCATTATCACTCATATATCAGGACAAGGACCAGTTTAGGAGGTAACACAATGGATCCATTACCACATGGGTTGAGATAGAAAAACATTTTATGGACAAGTCCTTTTCACTGGCATGGATATGGAAGCTAAGGACTGATATCCAAAACTTTACACAACTGGATAGATAATTGGAATTTAAAGAAAGGGATAGATGTAAGGTGCTATTAAGGAATCGACCATATAAAGGAATTAATGTTTGGATATAGATACCACATTTTTACTATGTTTTATATCCCACAATTCGAGTTGTCATTGATGATTATGATGGTGTTGGATTAGGATGAAGACTCCTAAGGTCAGTCGAGACATTCTAGATAAAATATCTCATAATAATAGTGTTTTGAAGAGTGGGTCCATTAATAATAGGTGTGAATCATGTGGATGAGACCACGCAATTAACCACCTAGTTGGAATCATTGTAAATGTAGTTTCATAACTTCTGATTTCTAGTGGCACCTACTCAGTTTCAATAGTTATTATCACAAAACTAGTGCTCAAAGTTAACTCTTTTAAGATATATTGAATACATCAAGAATATCAATAGTGTCATGTTGGATCAAAATATAATCACACACTTGATTGAAATTATGAAATCTATAATTGATTCCCACACCAACACCAAACTTCTTATAATCTAGGGAGACTAGTGCATCAAAAACATTAACTAAACCAAAGTTAGATTCAACCACACAATGGTTATAGCTTCAATTGAAACCAAGGACCTCCCAAATACCCACTCTAGCCATAGGATAAAAATAATTTCCATGAATTCCCACTCCCTTGACCTAAATAAATCTATCCTCTATGAAAATTACTACCTAAACCACAACAACCATAAAACCCCCCAAACCATCCCTCGAGGATATGCTCTATCCATTTATTTGGAAAAAATACCATCATATGACTACTTAGAAAAATTCCCTAATGAATTAATAATTTTATCTCTAGAAAGATAATCATTAATTAGGGTATATTTCTTATTATATACAGGAGATGTTTTTTGGTAAACTATTGGGTATCACAAAGATAAACCCAATGGATGAGGTGAAGTTTATATTGTTACAAAATGGGTGAGAGGTGGAGGGAAGAATGCAACCAAGAGGTGAGAATGGGGATAAAGATAAGAAACAATGAAAATATAGTGTTTATAAGGAAGTTCAAACCCATCTATAGAAGATCAAGGATGAGAATAAGGGTGATAAGATAGGAATAGTTGAACAACATAGTTATGTGGATGTAAGAATTGAAGAATATAAGAAGAAAAAACTATGATAATCCCATCAAAAAAATTTTTAGAAAATAGTTTCTCATTAATATCCATTTTCTGAAAAAAAAAATTATCATATATCATCATATGAAAAGTTTTTTTTAAGGATCTTTTTTCAAATAAAATAAGTTTAAAGATTTAGTAGTTTTTCTATTGGTGAATATTTTTTGGAGGTAGTATAATAATAGATCCTACTAAATATGAGACATTCAAGAAAATTTTCCATCACTTGAAATATTAGATTATCTATAATTGGGAAGAAAAATTGAAATTTGGGTTATAGAATCAACCTCAATCCATTGATTTTATTCCAAAAGTTTTGATAGGATAAACTAAATCTAAAGAAAATAGAATGTCATCAAGAATTCCGGTTAGTTAAGTTCCCAAGATAGATCCTTAAAGACGTTATCTATAAGGTGGGGAAATATATTTTCCCTGCTGACTTCATAATTCATGATATTGAAGAGGAAAGTGATGTTATATTCCTTCTAGGGAGACTATTCTTATAAACTAAGAAAGTGGTGATCGATGTGAATCAAGGCATACTCATTTTCAATGTTAGTAAGGAATAATTTGTCATTGATTTAGTAAAAGTGGTGAAGTAAAGAGATAAAGTAAAATATTTTTGGTCTATGTTTACATATAAAGAAAACTATCCATTATGAGATAAAGCTAAGAATAATATAAGAAACAGGTGAATCTAATTAATGACATAGTGGAATAGAAATAAGTGAATGTCAGTGTTAAATATAAAACTAAAGTTGAAAGTTTTTAGTGGAAAAACTATCAAGGAACTATTATCTGAATTTTAATCATTAAACCATAAATTCATCAATTAATAGGTTGAATATACCACCCAATATATTAAGGTATTATTTTTTTGAGATACAAGCATACCTTACTAGTAATCACCATCTCAGACATTACAAATGAACAACAAGAGAAGTCGTTTGAAGTGTTAAAGAAAAGAAGATAAGGAATTTAGTAGGGGATTGCTGATATCAAGGTAATTGTTTCAACTATTTTCACACATAAATTGATGTTATGATTAAGGATTAAACATGGCCATAATCCATAAGGAAGACTCACAACACCCATAAAGGATGTGGTAAAAAAGGAATTTATAAAACTTTTAGATGCAAGAATTATCTTCTATATATTTAATTGTGAATGGGTCAGCCCGTTGTAAGTTATGCCCAATAAGGGAGGCTTAATTTTGATAAGCAATGAAGAGAAAAAATAATTCTTATAAGAAAAATGATGATTTGGATAGTTTTCATGGATTATAGGAGGATGAATATAGCCATAGGAAAATAACACCTTCCTTTGGCATTCATGGATCAAATGTAGTAGTGGTTGTCCAGGAAAGAGTTATGCTACTTTTTAGATGGAACTCTGATTATAACCAAATATTGGTAGACCCATCTAATCAGTAAAATATTACATTTGTATTTCCCTAATGTACTTTTAATTATCATTTCATGTAAGTTGGAAAGTGAAATTCACTTACGAAATTTTAATGTGATGGGTTTTTATCATTCATCTAATGAACATGGTAGTGGAACCAAACCCTTACAATACAAGATATATCTTTAACACTATCAACATGTGTATGATGAACATAAATATTGTGTATCAATACATCAAATTAATATATCTTCTACTATTTAGTGTATTATTTATAGATATCACTAAATTAGTAAACAAAAGCTTCCTACTTTTATGGGAATACACCGAATTTTGATCCACACTACTACAACATGGCCCTTTATCAGCGCTAAAAACCGGCATTAACAGTGCTATAAAAACGTTGTTAATGACGACGTAGATAAAGGGGGGGTTCCCTTTATCAGCGCTTATTTTAGCACTAATAATGGTCTCCTATATCGGCGCTTTACGGAGTGCTGATAAAGGGTTCCTTTATCAGCGCTCCTCTAGCACTGATAAAGGCCCCATCGCCTGCACCTACAAAATATTACCTGCAGACCTGTACACGAGAATACCTGCACAAAGTAGCACATGCACACCTGCACACCATAGCACCCGCACCCAATATTTTGACCGACAACGGTATATACATTTACTTAACATCATGAATATAAAAAAAAGCATTGCTATATACATTTCAAACATTGTTTTACATGGTTACATTTACAATTATTCAAAAATAGTTATAAACATTCATGTTTCATCCTTTGATATCCGTGATCCGCTCTCGACAGTATTTGTTGCTGAACAAAGCATCCAAACTCAAGGAAAAAAATTCACCTATATAAGAAAACAAATATTATGTTAGTAATGAAATAATGAAAGAAATTAAAACAGTAATATGAAAGAATACATTAATATGGAAATGTGAAACTAAAATATGAAATTTTAAACTCAAAAGTTATCATTTTCATAACAATGAAAGGGAATAATGTAAAATCAATATGTTTTTGATTGATTTATTTCATTTAATAAATACTAATTCTTTATCTAATGAAAAGCTTTACCAGTCACACTGTGCATCGGTCGGATTGAGGTGCGGTTGATTCGTACACATCACAAATGACTCGTGGATCATTGTCCTAAAGTATCAAACCAATTAGAACGCATTTGCTCGGTTTGGCGTATGTCATTGGTGTTGTTTTCCAAAGTTTATCTCAATTTGAAACTGATATCATACACGTTTAGCCATACCGGTCACAGCGTGCGTCGGATTGAGGTGTGGTCGATTCGTACACGTCACAAATGACTCATGGATAGTTTTCCTAAAGTATCAAAACAATCCGAACATGTTTGCTCAGTTTTCCATATGTCATCGGTGTTGTTTTCCAAAGTTTATCTCAATTTGAAACTGATATCAGACACTTTTAGCCATACCAGTCACACCGTGCGTCGGATTGAGGTGCGGTCGATTCGTACACGTCAAAAATGACTCGTGGATCGTTTTCCTAAAGTATCAAAAAAATCCGAATGTGTTTTCTTGGTTTTCCGTATGTCATTGGTGTTGTTTTCCAAAGTTTATCTCAATTTGAAACTGATATCAGACACTTTTAGCCATACCGGTCACACCGTGCATCGGATTGAGGTGCGGTCGATTCAAACACGTCACAAATTACTTGTGGATCGTTGTCCTAAAGTATCAAAACAATCCGAATGTGTTTGCTTAGTTTGGCATATGTCATTGGTGTTGTTTTCCAAAGTTTATCTCAATTTGAAACTGATATCAAAAACTTTTAGCCATACCGGTCACACCGTGCGTCAGATTTAGGTGTGGTCAATTTGTACATGTCACAAATGACTCGTGTATCGTTGTACTAAAGTATCAAAATAATCCAAACACGTTTGATCAGTTTGGCGTATGTCATTGGTGTTTTTTTCCAAAGTTTATCTCAATTTGAAACTGATATCAGACACTTTTAGCCATACCGGTCACATCGTGCGTTGGATTGAGGTACGGTTGATTCGTACACATCACAAATGACTCGTGGATCATTGTACGAAAGTATCAAAACAATCTGAACGTGTTTGCTCAGTTTTCCGTATGTCATTGGTGTTGTTTTCCAAAGTTTGTCTCAATTTGAAACTGATATCAGAAACTTTTATCCATATCGGTCACACCATGCGTCGTATTGAGGTGCAGTCGATTTGTATACGTTACAAATGACTCATGGATCGTTGTCCTAAAGTATCAAAACAATCCGAATGTGTTTGCTCGGTTTTCTGTATGTCATTGGTGTTGTTTTCCAAAGTTTATCTCAATTTGAAACTGATATCAGACACTTTTAGCCATACCGGTCACACCGTGCATCGGATTGAGGTTTGGTCAATTCTTACACGTCAAAAATGACACGTGGATCATTGTCCTAAAGTATCAAAACAATCCGAACACGTTTGCTCAGTTTGCCGTATGTTATTGGTGTTGTTTTCCAAAGTTTATGTCATTTTCAAACTAAGTAGTAGGAATTCACTAATCTATGGATATGAAACATAAGAAAGGGAGATCATAGATTCTAAATAAGTGTAAAGGGAGATATCAATGACCAAATAAAGATAACATAAGTATTAGGAATTTACCTTTATTGTCCTAATTGTTTACATTATTCCATCAGGTAGGATGCCCATTCGTTTCTAAAGACATTTATATCATCTTCTGAATAGGAGTTTTTGTGACAGTCATAGTAGTACTGAAAAAATATAAATACACAAAGGATTAATAATTATTTTAAATAAAGTAGTAATTATTTTCAAAAATACCTCTTCAGGGATTCTAGTTTTTTCATGAAATATGATCTCTTTCATAAATTTACAAACATAATAACTGAAGTCCTTGTCATTGGTTTGTTTCGAACACTGCAGAAACATCAAGAAAAATAAGTAATTTGTTTTGATATGTATTTGGATAGTGAAATATAATTATATATACCCAAATACTTCTCCATTTTTAGATCTTGTGGGCATTGTCGTCCTTATGCCCTGGATTCATTGCAGCCTTTAGACGATATTCATACACCGCCCTATCATAACAAAATCCTCATTAAAAGATAATATAAATTATATAACTAGATATTTAGTTCTAAAATGTTGGATCTAGTGTATTAAAAATTGACAATCGCCATCATCTATGGTCGGTTAGTTGGATATCCATGCAGTGAATCCAGAAAATAAATCTTTGGAGTATCCAAATTGACTACAATGAGCATCCAATGTTCCCTAAAAACACAAAAAGAAATAAGTACTGATAGAAATGAAAATATAATTGATATGATTAAAATGTAGAGTTTTACCCTTGCATCGTTGGTATTAAAAAGAGCATGTCAGTCATAATTCTTCTTTGAAATGTTCTGAGAAGATTTGACATCAATTCAGCCTGAAAATTAGAATCTATTTCTGTTCATTGTGTAGAAATGGTGTGAGGACTAATGAGTCCAAATTTGTATTCATGGGAAAATCCCTTCAATTGTTTTTCATATATACGCTTGTGAAAAATATGAGATGTATTTATCCATAATTATCAAAGTATATCAGCTTTTGTAAAATCAAATCATGAAAACATACCTCATGTATACATTTATAACTGGGGCGCCTAGCCAGTCATATGTGATTATGTCAGAAACAGCGTCTGCACTAACGAAATATATTGTTTCCTCTCCATAAATATCTTTTTCATAAACAATTTTATGACTCTTGTTGTCTTTCATTTTCGTATCCACATGAGTTTACAATGATATTAAATGTGGATATAGAATGGGCGGTGTGAACGCGCTCTCAGTAGATCGTTTTGATCGGTAGGTTGATCCAATGTTGGAGCCGCTCTTTTGTTTTAGCTTCTCCATTTTATACTTCTGTAATAACTTTCATCAGTTCAGCCATTTTCAAATTTAATGTTAAAGTTTTTGCTTGAAAAATGAACTAGAAATGAATACCTCTTGTTCGACATGTTTTTTTACAAGATTCGACGGCCATGCAACGAATGTTCTAACAGCTTTTTCCACCATATGAATGTCGTCATCGTCATTTGGCACAGGTAGCTCGGTGCTCATCTCATGAGCTACGTTAATCGACACTTTGACATGACCGGTTGGAAGTGGTCTGGAGTGTATCGTGTCATTCTGCATATTGAACACCGTAGCCCTCGCTAGAAGGCGATGGGTGGGAGTTTACATATTTAAATCACAGTCATTTTCACCCTGCAGAATATCATTACATGAAAGGTATCAGTGTCTATGTGATTCACATCTCACAAAAACGAATATTATAAAATTAATTACCTCGGTTAAGTCAGGTATTTGAGGGGAATGGATCGCCTCAAAGCTTGTGAGGGGTGGATCTTCTCGCGGGGGTTGTTCTTGAGTTGTTTGTTCTCTTCGCCTCCCCTCCATCAAACTCTTTAGCATCTCTCCCTGAGTTTGGATTAGTTCTTCAAGGGTAGATACTTTATCTCTCATTACATGCAATTCTTTAGTTTGTTCATCCTCTTGTTTTTTTCTTAAAATATGTCCAGGGTGACACCCCAAAACCCACACCTCTGATGCGGCCATACTGTTCTAGCTGTTTCAAGGCCGTTGAAAGTATGTCTGCATCCGGTGCGGGTGTTATTGATTCCTGTGACTATGTCAAATAGAAAATATGAAAAAATAAGTAATCATCATTATGTAATAGTGATTTAAATCAAAAAAAGTTTATATTATGTCATACTTACACATGTTTCTCATACTTTTTGTGTGTTTTCATCTATCAGTTTCCCCTCTTTATTAACACGAGCCTCCTTCCATATCACATGGCGTGGAATGGAAGTGACTTGAGATTTTGCTTCACCAATCTGCATATAAACAGGGAAGCATGGTTACAGTGTTGTTTTATGTCACATAAAATTATTACAGTACTTTTAAAATACATACCAATTGTTTTTCAATTGAAGCATACCCCAACCTTGCTTTACGGTAGGGGTATGCTGGTTTTGCTGCCCGTTCTTTATTTTCATCACTCAGTTGTTGTTTCATAAATAAAAACCTATCAATCAATGTGATGAATACAAGAAACGTTATACAACGTGTAACCAAACAAAATGTACCTGAAAATTCTGTTCCGCATGACGGTTGCAAAACGCATCCCACGTTCCTTGGGATATCAAGTGTGTATAAAGAAGAGGCAGGTGCGTCTTGATTTTCCCTTCGGCATCTTTCAGATGATGTTTCGTTAAAATGGTGCGAAAGCCTCTATGAATCCTTCCTGCCAGTCTGAAAACATATTCTTTGTGCGAAACATCTACTATAAATGCACTCTGCAAGAGATGTTGAAGGGTTAGTCAATATTTCAATATTTTATTTTATTTTAATAAATTAAATAGATGATATCATAAAGTTACCATAATCTCTTCCCACATTAATGTTTTCAACCCGCTGACAACATGGTGCCACGACTCTACGTCAATTAGCACGCATTGTCGAGTGACGATTCCAATGTATCTACTAAACATGGCTTTGTTGGGGTTTACATGTTGGCCTAGATTATTCCATCCCACCTCATATTTTATGCCTTTTTCTTTTTCCTTAAGGATTTTTTCTAAAACTGTCAAGCTACGGCGCACCTATTTTTTTTTGTGTCGTTGGGGTTTCATTGCCTAACATTTCCTTAGTTTCTGCATCATCATTATGTTTCTCCGAAGCGCTAGCATCGGCACTGACATTAGCTGCAACAGGTTGAGAGACCTTTTGTATGTCATCAGTGGGACTAGCTGTAACAGGTTGAGAGACCTGTTGTCTCTCAGCAGTGGGACCAGCTGCAACAGGTTAAGAGACATGTTTTCTCTCAGCAGTGGGACCAGCTGCAATAGGTTGAGAGACGTGTTGTGTCTCAGGATTGGGTGCATCAGCAGGTGAAGAAGTCATTATCTGCAGAACTGGTTTAAAATTTAATTTAGATCACATAAAAGCAGCAGCGAATAGATAATAACATAATTTAACACAATCTATATTACAATAAAAATCAATAACCTGATTATTGAACTCCCTTTTTTTTAAAGACTGAAGGGATTTGACCCCTCTATCAACTATCCATATCCCTTCATTGTGGTCTCCTCTGACATACAAAAAGTCATCTACATTGGGACCACTGCGAAATGATTGCGAAGTCCCAATGAAAGGGTCATCTTTCGTTGAATTTTAATCTTACCCTTCAGCTGTTTTGGTCGATAACAGAACAATTGACCAGTTTCGGTTTGCGGGATCTGGAACATAAAATACTTGCACTGCCTATGATGCCATTATAAATGGTTCATCTTTCTCCCCTTCCTTACTAAAAGAAACTTTCCCTAATCCCAAATCATCTATTTTAACAGCACTCCTGTTATCAACCCACTTGCATTGAAATATCGGAACTTGAAATTCCGTATAATCCAACTCCCATATTTGTTTGATGATGCCAAAGTATGACATATTCGCATAAATTGGATTTCTTTCCATAGCACAGGAAACATGCATCGCCTCATCCACAAGTGTAACCCCACTATTCTTCATGGTACTATCTTCATCATGTTCATTAGTATAAAATGTATAACCATTAACTACATAAGCATTGTAAGATAACGCATACACACTTGGTCCTCTGGCTAGCCATCAAAGTCGTTCCGAAATTGACATTGTATTTTCATCTGACTTCTTAAAAATATGATCTCGAAACCATCCTATAAACTGTCGATTATGTGTATCTGATATCCATTTTTCATCCCTTGATGGATTCAAATGCCTAAGAATTTCTTTGTGGATTTCAACATATGGGTCAACGTCGAAACTGTTATGCAAAACATAAAGGTGGGCCTGCTCCTGATCTGTAATATTGTTTGTGACAACCTTTCTTCCAGAAATTCCTTCACCCTCAAGCCGCCCAGTGTGACGATATTTCGGTAAGCCAATGCTTTCCACACCAGACAAGTATTCAGTACAGAATTCAATGTCTTCCTCAACAATATATCGCTCTGCAATACAACCCTCTGACCGACTTCGATTTTTGACATACCCTTTCAAAATCTTCATATACCGTTCAATGGGGTACATTCATATATAATGTACAGGACCACATAGTCGAATCTCTCTCACCAAGTGGACCATCAAATGAACCATAATATCAAAAAATGAAGGCGGGAAGAACATTTCTAATTCACATAATATGATGGCAATTTCTTTTTCCATAGCTGGAAATTTTGCCGGGTCTATAACTTTACTGCATATAGCTTTGAAAAAGAAACACAGTTTCATTAATTTATGGCAGACATTCTTGGGAAAAATGCAATGTAAAGCAATTGGAATGAGATTTTTCATCAAAACATGAGAGTCATGTGATTTCAGACCTTTTAACTTCAAGTTGCTCATTGACATAAGGTTACTGATATTTGACGAATACCCCTCTGGAACATTTACATCATTCAAGAATTTGCAAAACTGATATCTCTCCTGCCTGGAAAGAGTGTAAGTAGCAGGAGGAAGAAATGTTCGTTTTTCACCCTTCATCGGTGCCAACTCTTCTCGTATTCCCATCTCAACCATGTCCAACCTAGCCTTAATTCCATCTTTTGTTTTGCCAGATGTATTTAGCAACATGCCGATAACACTGTCAAATACATTTTTTTCTACATGCATAACATCAATAAAATGTCTTACATATAGACAATTTCAGTATTATAATTCAAAAAAATTTGATCTCTTTTTCCAACTGATTTTCGTAAGGTTTTTCGAAGCCGGTTTACCAAAAGTAGTGTCCACATTTTTAACTTTCTCAAAGAATTGATCACCTGTTAGTGGAGACGGTGTTGTACATTCTTCTGAACTTCCATCGAATGATGACTTCCAAGAATGGTACATATGTCGTCGCGGTAGAAATCTGTGATGTCCTAGAAACACGATTTTTTATGAATGTTTCAACCTAATTGATTGTGTACCTTCTTCGCAAACGGGACAGCCTTGAGTTCCTTTAATGTTATATCCTAACAAATTTCCATAAACAGGGAAGTCATTTATCGTCCCATATAACATGACTCTCAAAGTGAAATCTTCCTTTCTGTAAGCATCATACAATGTAACACCTGAATCCCACAATAATTTCAAATCTTCGATCAATGGAGCTAAATAAACATCAATATCATTACTCGGTTGTTTTGGTCCTGATATAAGCATAGATAACATGATGTATTTTCATTTCATGCATAACCACAATGGTAAGTTATTATTTATCAACATAATAGGACATGTACTATGAATGTTGCTTTGAAAACCAAAAGGATTCACTCCATCTGTAGATAACGCAAGACGAAGGTTTCTCGACTCGTTTCCAAATTCAAGATACTCATGATCGATTCTCTTATACTGAGGAGAGTCTGTCAGGTGACGTAGTATCCCATCTTTAATTCTTGTATCTGCATGCCATGTTAATTGTTCTGCAGTCTCCTCACTTCCATATAGGCGTCTAAACCTTGGAATGATTGGAAAGTACCATACAACTTTAGTAGGACTAGATTCATCTTTCTTGTATTGAGAAGCACCACACTTTGGGCATTCTTTAAGTGATTTGTGGTCCTTGCGAAACAGTATACAGTCATTCGGGCAGGCATGTATTCTTTTAGAGATCATACCCATAGAGCGTAGCATTTGTTTGGCATCATATGTTCGGCTCGGGAGCTCATTGTCTTCTAGGAGCATGTCATTCAAGAGGGCAAGTAATTTCGTAAAACTGTCGTCACTCCACCCGTTATCTGCTTTCAAATTATACAGCTTCAGTACGGCTGACAATGCTGTATATTTAGTGCAAGTAGCATACAATGGCGTCTTTGCACAACCTTTTAACTTCTCAAACAATTTTGGGCAATCACGAAGTTCATCTTCGAATGTCCTTGTCATTTTCTCAATACGATCTTCATCATCATTCACATCTGTAATCACATCCTCTATACGGTCATCTTCATTGTTCATGTTTGTAATCATATCAGATGATCCATAAAACGTAGTGTCACCCCAGTCACTTCCTACATTCGTTGTTTCCCCGTGTTTATTCCAACATGTATAACTTTGATCTATTCCGTGACAGATCAAGTGTGCTTCCAACTCATCTGGACTAATTTGTTTTGAATAACAACAGCGTAAACATGGAAAAAGGATTTGAGAAGAGTCACATGCATGATCTTTTGCAAACTTGATAAATTCTTTCACGCCTTCTTCATACTCTTTTGTCAACCGATTGGCATTCATCCATTCTTTATTTATATTCATCCTCTTTGGAATCCATAGGATGATTATATAGGTTAGAGGAGAAGGAATATGAGTATAATTTAGATAAAAAACAAGATACTTCAAGGAAATAATGTGACCATGAAATGAATAAGTCTAGAATGTTGTGGATCTTGAATACATTCTTTGACTGATTTGGAGAAATGACTTCTCGAACCTTTTATAGATAACCTAGAACTCCTTTCAAGGAAATAATGTGACCATGAAACAATAATTCTTAAACAAAATATGGGGAATTTATAATGTTTTAATAAAGACAAAGCTCTCTAAAAACACCCAAAACAACCTCTAGATTATCGGAGTACTCCTCCTATATATTGTAATACACCAATAAGTATTCTAAAAAAACGAAAATGGAGGTGTCTAGAAAGATATTAAAGATCTAGTTCATCAGTTCCATGAAATAGATAGAGCATTGGTGATCCAAAATGGAATTCATAAATACTTTAAATTTCCATATCGACTTTAAAAATCTATCTTTTGAGCATCCTCTTCCCAAACCCTCAACTGTTGGTACCCTGATCTCTAGAAAATTTTCAAAAACCAATAGAACCTTATAAGATGTTCAAACAAATCATCAATTATAGGCAATATGTAATTATTCATTACTGTCACCTGGCTATTACTATGGTAGACTGTTAAAATTAATAGGCTATGATATGACTTCATTGAAAATAGAATTGGAAAATCCCATAGTGACATGATCATATAGATAGAACCATTTCCCTAAAGATCTTTTAGCTGATCCTTTAGCTCCTCTAAATCGACCAGAGCCTTACGATGTGATGGAATGGAAAATGGGATCGTCCTGTGAAACAAATAGATAGAAAACGCAAACACTCATTGGGGAGGTTATCCCATGAAGTCCTCTAGAAATGATTTTGTGTACTTTTCCATGACCACTAGAATTTCACATGAATAACACTTCTCAACAACCCTAAGGAAAACCTTGGAAAAATGACATGATATGAACCATAACATAGAAGCAACTTGTCATACCCTCCATGATTATAGATCACAATCTCCATAAAAGACATGGAATCTCCTGTTAAGAGTAAGTAACTAAACCCAATGGTGATAATAGTCATCTAGTGCACTAAATCCAATAGAAAAATCCAAGACGATAATGAGGTCGGAAAAGACCAGGTCCAAAACATGGAATTCCTAAATGTCCTCCATGCCAAGTACCACAACACAACTCTCAAATAACATGAAACCATGACCATTTTTCCTACAAAAAAGGGTTAGGCAATACATGAAATAATTCATAAGCTCTTCCTTCATACCCAAGTAATAAAAAAATATGTGAAATTAATTACTAAGATTCACCATTTTGAAATGAAACCAATACTATAGAAGAATTAAAAAAAAATTCACCTCAAATTGTGGTTGCCCAAGATTATGAGTCCTCATGAATGACCTCTACTACATTGTTTTTTTCTGGATTAGACTCGTCTATGTATTATTTCCCTATTAAGAATCCCCCTTTCTTTTAGGATGTGATCCTCCACCATTTGAAGGCTCTTATTTTAACTAAGAGCCCTTAAAAAAGTGGAGCCCACACCACTCCCATTAGGAGCCAATTGAAAAAATCACAAGATATTCCCCGACTACCCAAATAGGTGGAATGCCCTCAGAGTCTCTGGTAAAATCGTCCAGATGTTTCCCACATTTCTAATCTGATAAAAAAATAGGTCCATTGTCCATAGAATACACATAATCTGTTCATAAAGACTACTCAAATCCCTTTCCAATACTTCTCTAAGACTCATCATGCTTTAGATTTTATCCTCAAAAACAACTATGGATACCACCCATTAATGGAACACCATTGAGACCAATATTTCAATTAAAATATGCCTCTCACATCAATACCTTGGGAAACACCTAAAAATAGGTTGGTAGACTTAGAACAATAAGAATAAATCTGATATATTTCCTCAAACCCATCTCAAAATTAATAACTATAAGATAATAGTTCGTGGGGAGATAAAGAGATACACTTTCTCTATGATGAGATCCTCTAAATAAAACACCATTATTGATTGTTTTTTTACTCACCATATGAATGTGTATGAAATAAAAAACCATTCACCACATTTAAATTATAATATTTAACCATTTTTGGATGGTGGGTTACTCAATACATACTATATATAATCAATTTTTTTTCGGTATGTTGTGATACATGAAAAATTGTAAATAAATTAGAAATATAAAAAATAATAAATTAATTTTATATATTAATCCAAAAATAATTTACTTTACTAGTCTTTGAAACCAGAAGGAAAAACTTATGTTTCTAGTGTTCTTGAAGAGAATCTGGTGTAATTTTTGGGAATTGTTTCTTGATATAATTATTATATAATCTATAAATAAAATAATATTAATTTAATTTTAAAAAAATATAACTAATAGGTGAAAGTGTAACTCGTTGTAAAAATCATTTCATTTCTTCATAGTTGAGCATATCATAGGTATGAGCCTTATGATGTTTATCATTTGAAATATATATTTTATGAACTCAACCAAATCTACGTTTAGGCTGATTAAAAACTGATAATTAAATTTTCATTGCATCATCAACATTTCCATCATTATGATTCATTAGGTTATGATTTGAAGGATGTTTAGGTTGGAAATAATGGTAATGGAAAAAAGAAATTTCCTCCAGATAATTATCTTCTTTAATTGACCCTTCAATTAATGCTTTTTTATGAACCTATTTCTTCAATATCTATATACATCACTCATATGTGTATATCCATTAGAACATTACCAACCTTCAAAATTTTTATTCATATAGAAAATTTAATATCAAATGTTCCATTGAATCAAATAAAGTTGGAGGAAAAAAATATAGTTTACATAAAATTAAAACAACGCCTTATTACAACCTACTCAGTGTATCATAGACTATTTTCAAAACACAAATGTCTCGAAAAATGATATTTATATTATCACATTCCAAATCAATGAATTCGAAAAAACTCTGAATCTAATTTGTAAAATTATTTCCATTATAAAATATTAATTATGAATTTTTAATCTGTTAATATGATCATTTTTGAAACATCAAACCAAATTGGAAAAATAGAAATCTCATAGCCTCAAATTCAAAAACCAATGACAAAATAATAATAAAAATTTATAAAATGTATAGGATGATTTTGTCTTCATTAATTTAGTAATATAACATTTTCAAAAAATATCAAGTTGTAGTTTCCTGGAAATTTGGGATATATATAATCCTACCTTTAAATTATTTTTAGTCTTAATAGGGGTGAATAAAAATGCATAAAATATATTATAAAAATATTTCTTCTTAATATGCATGAAATGAAACATGTTATGAACCAAAAAATCAAACAAATATGGAAGATCGCTAAAAATACTTTATTTTAACCAATTATGATCTTTCCCAAATCCATCTATTTTCTATTGGTTTATAGTTAGTCTAAAGGTAGTGGAAGGTAATGAATAGACAATAAATTTTAAATCAGTTCCTAAATTCATTGTTAGTGGTCTATCTCTTTCAATTGTATCTTTTATGAAATTATTTCTATTTATTAGGGAAGGATGGTCAGTATAATGAAATTTATAATGATAGTCGAAAAAACAAGGTTTTATTATATTATCAAGCATAAAATCTTTGTTTTCACTCATACAATATGGATATTATTTTTGACCTTGTGTACTCCATCTAGATAACATGTCATACACTAAGAAGTCACTGATTTTAGACATTAATCCATCTCTCATTAATAATTTTTTTTTCAAAAATATCATATGTATTGACACCATTAATCCATAATAAATTTAAATCATGAATAAATTTATTCCAATAAACATAAATATTTTTTTGGATATCTTGGAATTAATAATTTTAAAAATATATATGGTTTTTTCATCAACATCCAAAGAGGTAAGTTTTATGGAGTTATAAATATGGGCCAAAAATAATATTGACTACCATAAAAACAAAATGGATAGAAACCATCAATAAAGAGACCTAATCGAACGTTATGGGATTCTAAAGAAAAAGATGGATTCACCTTATCAAAATATTTCCATGAATCACAATCACAAGTGTGATTTAATATTTTACCTATTCAAATATTGGATGTATTCCATGATATCAATTTTTATGTGATATGAGATATAAATAAACACTTCAGTATGGGTGTAAGTGTAAAATGCCTCAACTATTTAATGAGAACTAATCTGAAATTCCCTTATTGTGCCTATTTATACCAAAATTTTCCACATATAGTACAACTAACTAATGAATCGTTTTCACCATAACATAGAATGAAATCATTTGATCATGCATGAATATTCTAATAATGAAGACCCAAATTTCAGACTCACCACTTTCTCCCATAAAAAGTTGTCTAGTTCATTATTCCATATTTTTCTAAAAAACAGAAAATAAAAATATTTCTTATGATTAATCTGATATAAGGATAAGATTTCCAAAAATAGAAAAATTACAAAATTAAAAAATACTTGTAAATATTATTAATTCATTCTAACTACCTATAATTTTTTCTAATTACCTCTAATTATCATTATCCTTTTCAAATTACCACTACTTTTTTCTAATTTCAAAAATTATATCTATTTTTTCTAATTACCATTAATGTTTTCTAATTACCACTAACTTTTTAAAATTAACACTATTTACCATTAAGTAAAATATAAGTTCAACCATATTCAAGTGGTAAGTATGAAGGGAAGGGGGTGAAGAAAGTGCTGGAGTGAAATAATTTCAGTTCCCTTGAGTTTAGACTGTTTGGAGGAGAGGAAATCATGGGTAAAATCCTAAGTTTACCCATGACAGCCTCTCCTCCAAAAGGTCTGAAATCAGGGGAAATGGAATTATCTTACTACTTCTTCATGTTTATCCCCTCCCCTATATGCTTCCCTCGAGGGAATAAAAGAGTGAAGGGGGTGGAGGTGATGATAGAGGGAAATAATTTTGATGCCCTTGGGTTTAGACCAATTAGAGAAGAGACATTCATGGATAAAACTTTGAGTGATGGAAGAGAAAGAAGATTTGAGTAAAAATAATGACATTCTTAGTGGATTATTTCCTTTTTTGGTTAAATCTATCATCATGGGAAAAATAATGTTTTACCGATAGTAATGTATTCACATTGTGATTGTCGGTAAAATAGTATTTTTCCATGAATTGAGATCAAAGAAAAACATGATAAAATACACTAATAATGTAATTGTTATCTCTCAAATATTCTTCCTCTTCCATCACTCATAGGTTTACCCATAATTGTTTATCCTCAAAGCGGTATAGACTCAAGGGCACCAAAATTCTTTCACTCTGTCATTGCCTTCATCCGCTCCACTTTATGCTTCCCTCACACCCCTTGTTCATCCTCCAATTACTAATTATAGTTAATTTTATTTGATTATGGTTTATTTTTATTAATTTTGGTTATTTTTTCTTATGTTTTATAAATTTTGGTTAAATGTGGCTAATAATGGTTAATTATGGTTAATTATGGTCAATTATAGTTAATTGTGGTTAATTGTTGGTAATTATGGTTACATATGGATAATTATATCTAATTGTGACTAATTTCCACTAATTACTGGTAATCACAACTAATTTTTACTATTTACTGCTAATTTTTACTAATTAAGACATTTTTTTACAATTGACTGCTATTTTTTACTGATTACCTCTAATTTTTACTAATTTTTACTAATTTCATCTATTTTTTATTAATTAATGATAATTTTTACTAATTACTGGAAATTACCACTAATTTATTCTAATAATTACTAGTTACCACTAACCGCCACTGATTACTTCAAATTACCACTAATTATTTCTAATTACTGCTAATTTTTACTAATTTTTACAAATCACTGCTAATTACATCTATTTTTACTAATTTTTACTAATATTTACTGATTAGCTCTAATTTTTACTAGTTACCCTAATTTTCACTAATTACTGCTATTTTTTACTAATTGCCGCTAATTTTTAGCAATTACCACTAATCTATACTAATTACTACTAATATTTACAAATACAGATAGTTTTTACTAATTACACTTAATTGCCGCTATATTTTATTAATTATTGCTACTTCTTACAAAATACTATTAATTTTTAATTATTACCTTCAATTATCAAAATTTTTACTAGTTACCACAAATTACCACAAATCTTTACGAATTACCTCTAATTTCCACTAATTATCGATAATTTTTACTAATTATAGCTATTTTTTACTAATTTCCGCTAATTTTTTCTAATTACCACTAATTATAGATAATAATTTCTAATTACCACTAATTATTTCTGATTTATACTAAATACCAATAATTTTTACTAATTTCCAACAATTTTTACTAATAACCACTAATTTTTACTAATTATCACTATTTTTTACTAATTACCACTAATTACTACTAATCTTTATGTATTACTACAATTCTTTTCTAATTACAGCTATTTACTGCTAATTTTAACTAATTATCCCAAATTTTAACCTATTAGAACTAATTATTCCAAATTAGTACTAATGTTTTCTAATTAGAGTTAATATTTCCCAATTAGGGTTATTTTTTACCAATTACCGTTATTTTTTACCAATTAGCACTAATTATTTCCAATTAGCACTAATATTTCCAATCAGTGCAAATTGTTTCAAATTAGCGCTAGTTTGTTCCAATTAGTGCTAATTTTTTTCTAATTAAAACTAATTTTTTCTAATTAGAGCTATTTTTTATAATTATAATTACTTTTTCAAATTATATCTATTTTTTATAAATACATCTAATTCTTTCTAATTATTGTTATTTATTGATAATTATTGCTGATTATTACTAATTAATGCTAATTGTTGTAAATTCTTACAAATTGTTAATAATTATTTATTAATTATCAATAATTATTTACTAATTATCAATTATCTATAAATAATATCAATTACAATAAATTATGATTAATTATTTCTAATAATTTCTAATATAAAATAAAATGAAGAAATTAATATTTAAAAATATAAAAAAAAGTACCTAAAATTGAAGCTTTAATGGAATGTTGTGTTACAAAATTCATCAGTTCTCTAGAAAACAAAAATATATAGGGAAATCAAAGAGAGATTAATGAGATGAGTGGATGGAGCGTAGTGAAGGAAGATTGCTGAAAAATTCTTCCAAGGACCGTATATATAGGTTAGAGTAGTTATGATGGAGGATTTTTTATGGAATTTCCATCACAACTAGTGCCTTCCATAAATACCTATGGTGGTGATAAAATATATTTTTTACAAATTTCATCATAAATAGTGTCTGCCAAAAATATCTATGGTGGTGATATAAATATTTTCACGATGTGTCTTGTCACTAATAATCATGGAATTAATAAATATATTGGGGATATAAAAAATTATTTGCGATGGGGGATCACATATGCCAAAAATAACCCTCCCATGGTATAGTGGAAATTTGTACCAAATGTATTTGTGATGGACATGATTTCCTATCACAATAATAATCAAAAAATATATTTTCAATAGGAAATTCATTCTCGTCTCAAATATCCAATTTTACTATAGTGAAATATCACAAACAATATATTAAAAAATATCAAATAAAGATATAATCAAGGGTTCCCTATATCACTTCTCCATTGTTTTGTCTCTCTCTCACCCCAATGAAAAATCTCTTGATGCTCTCAACCCTTTTATATCCAACAATCACCAAACCATCACATATCCATCCGAGTCTGATGTGGTTCAGACCACAGCCCTACCAATCCCAACCTCTTACAGGGTCCATTGTTAAATGTTGTAACCAATCCCAATATTCATGTCACTATTGATGTGGGTCGAACAAAATCCCTACCTATCTCAGTATCCCACAAGGGACACCATCTTGTGTTGTCATCCATCTATATCTATCACATCATATCTATCACCATTTATCCGCATCCCTCATAATAGGGTATCATGAACATGAAGTACACCAAGCTTGTGCCCTCCTCCTTCCATGTCTAACCCCCACCATTCCCAAACACCACTATGTAATATGCCTGGAAGGGAGAGAGAGGAAGAGAGGGTAGATAAACATCTACCTTCACAATCCTTTATATTTGTATAAAAAGATCAGAACCCAAATCCATTGAGTGTCGATTGGAATATTCAACTCTAGAGGGGTGAATATAGAAATCACAAAAAATAAAAGTAATTTTAATCACAAAAAAGCCTTGTATATAATAGGTTCACTTTAAAACAACACTTCTTATCACATCAATATCACCATCACTCCCAGACACCAATAATTTCTTCCAAAAACTAATCAACTAAATTGTCCCACTTCCCATGATAAATAATCCTAACAAGTATTCACAAGTTCCAGTTAATTTCATCATGTAACCATTCCAGATAAACCATTAATAGCTACAATAAATTCATTAAACTTTATATTTACATATTTAATTACAATTCATTCTCTAGACAATAACCATGTTTACTTCCATTTACTACTAATTCATTTCGAACATTAATAATTTCATTAACAACTACAGCTTAACCAATTCCATCATGCAACCATTTTTAAATTTTTGTTTCCAATTATATATTCCACACCACCCAATATCTATAAAATCACCCCAACATCAAAAAACTAGAAAAAAATGACACATTCATCACAATTTCATATCTTTTAGATATAATCAGACCCATGACACCCAATAAATGCAAAACAGCACCAAAGACAACCAATTCTATAATAACACACATACACATATTTCTTGCATCCAACTTTCACATTTATTTAATACCAATTTCATGAAGAGTCACAAATCATTGATTTATTTCACAATAACAATTCATTACCATCTTTAAACTATTTTCCTATTATTAAAGGAGATTTCAAAAACCCCATTTTGGAAAAAAAGTCTCAAATGCCATAGTAGTGATCATAATCCATCAACAGTAACAAAATTCAATTCAAGAAATAACATGTAACAAGTAAGGAACATATGAATCACCCCTTTCCCCTAAAATTATCTTTGGTTTTGTTCATTATCATTGATTAATTAGATTCATACCACCCATCTAAAGAAATAAAGAGTTTTCTAATTCCCTAATTTACATAATTTAAGAGATAATTCTTTGATCACATGCCTCAACCAGTGCTTTGATGATTTTTTTGAAAGAATAAGACAAAGGGAAGACTATATGCCCAATTCCACACAAGGAAAACCTTAATCAACCTAAATCATAGATATTTCCCATCAAAATATAGTCCCATCATCCACTAATTTTTTTTGGTACTGCCACCAAGAACCCAAAAGGAAATAATGAGAAGAAAAACATGAAGGATAGGGGAAAATTCACATTGGATCAGCATCAATGATCTCCTTATCTAATGATAAATCCAATAAATTAGGGGTTTCGATGCCTCCCAAAACTCTCTAGAGGTCACCCAAGGTCGATGGAAATTAAGGGAGAATTATGGATTTTACTATATTTTATAAATTTATAACCATAATGTAAAATATATAACCATAGTGCAATTCCCATATCTATGACACAATAACTAAAAAGGTAGAATGACCAATTCCAATCCATAGAAAAGACATTTAAAAAGGTCCATGGAAAAGGGTCCCTAAAAATTATAGAACACCTAAACTTGACCCCTAGATCTTCTATGTCCTAGTTGAGCAACCATGTTGTAGATATGTGTCCAACTTCCCTTACACAGCATAGTATAATCACAACACTATAATAATCATTTTATAAATATGTAATTACATGTCTAGACCTATAAAGAAAAACCAAAACCACCATGCCACATAATCAAACTCTAACAAAAATCTTATCTCAAATTTCACCATTCCTCCTTCAAACCTCCTCTTGATATCATCAACACTCAAAGAATCAAAATTGATAGCATGAAAGTGTCTGGTGAATTACAGGTATTAATTATATTTATATCAATGTCTATGATACAGGGATGCCTCAAAACCCTATTTTAGGGATTTTATAATACAAAGGTGCATGAAACATATATTTCACATCATGGTGGAATAATTTCTATAGATCTTCATTAATTATTTCTGAGTTTATGGGAGATCCTTCAAAGTTTTCTTAAACAAAATTAATTTGGTGCTCAAGGTGATTCATATAATTCTTTTACATGTTGGATTATATCACCACATTGCAAAGGATTTATCTAATATGGCTTGTCCACTCACTCAATTTTTTTTAAGGAAGTTCCATTCGACTTTGATGAATCATGAAAAGAAGCCTTCATTGTTTTGAAAGGAATTTTATGGTCACCATGTTATTATGATATCTCCAAACATGGAAAATTATGTCTAGATTATGTGTGATGTGAGAAATTTCACTTTAGGAGTTGTGCTGGGATAACAGGTTGATCACATTTTTTAACCCATATAATATTTAAGTATCACACTCAATGATTACTAACTAAACTACTATAGATATTGAACTTCTTATAGTGGTATCTAATTTTGATAAGTTTAGATCTTATCTAGTCCTCTCCATGGTATTTTATACACCAATCATGATATTTTAAGGTACTTGTTTCTTCATATGGAAGAAGTGGAGGAGATGGATATTACTGATGAGTTCTCTAATGATAATATTTTCTATGATAATCTGAAAGATAAACTATGATTTTTTAATATGGGAAATTATTTTCATAATGGGAAAACATATCCACATTTTCCATATCATTTGTGGAATATATTTCTATATGGTGTAGCATATTATTTCTGGGATGACCTTTTTTTAAGAAACATGGATATGGCCTAATTTAACAATGAGTGTCTAGATAAAAGATAAATAGTGTATTATAATTCTATCATTCTTCATCCACTGAAGGATACTATGGTACCAACATAAAAATATTTTAAATATTATAAATTGAATTCTTTTGGCCCACTCCTCACAAGTATTCTAGATAATTTGTGAAAAATTATAATCAATACCAACATATTTAGAAGATTAGAAGAAGAAATAAAATTCCATAACAACCTATTTTAGAAGTTTAGGTATTTGATGTATTTGGAATTTATTTCATGGTATTATTCTTGAATTACTTTCAAAACACATACATTCTGGTATATGTGGATTATATTATGAAATGGTTTGAAGATGAATCTACTTCTAAAAACACAACCAATATGGTGATAAAATTTTTATTGAAGAGCATAATCTCTCAGTTTTGAATTCCTATATTACTCATTAGTGATCAGGAAATACATTTTAATAACAAATTTTAGTGTTAATTTATAGATATATACCATTTTGGATACAACACCATCACCCATTTACATCCAAAAACAAGTAGTAAATTGGTAATATCCAATCAAGATATCAAAAAAATTATTGAAAATATAGTAAACTCGTTCTTCAAAGGTTAGATAAATAATATGGATAACGAATTGTGGGAATATAGAATATCCTTTAAAACAATGATAGCTATGAATCATTTTAGTATTATCTATGTAAATCCATGCCATTTAATGGTGTAACTTTATCATCAGTTCTATTCTATTATGAATAATATGAACATGGGTGATCAACAAGACAGGAAGACGTGATTTACAAAACTGGATGAATTAGAAGAACTAAAGAGATATGTATATGTGACTAAAAGGATTTAAAATGAGAATATCAAGAAATATAATGACCAATGAATCACCTTATGAATGTTTTCACCGAGATACAAGGTAATTTTATTTAACTCATGTTTGAAATTGTTTCCATGGAAAATAAAGTGTTGATGGTTTTGAACATTAATGGTGGTCAAGTTTTATACACATAGAACATTCATGATCAAAAGGGATCATGAGTACTTATTCAAGGTTAATGGACAATGATTGAAGATTTATATGGATACTTTACAAGAGAGATAAACTCCCTTCCTAAAGTTTGATTGAGGTTCTGAATGGTATTTCTAGCTCCATTTTTTAAATGAAACACTGACTCAGAGGGAACCCAAGTACATTTTCTGATTATATTTTTTCATTCATTTAGATTAGGTTACTAATTTCTCTAGGGTACAAACTCTAGATACTCTCACATACTTCCTCATGGGAGCCTCAATGTTACCTCACAAAATCCAAGGAATAATTTTGATAATATAATCACTTCATGGCATAATGATTGTCATGTTGTGATCATCACCTGGATAGGAAAATTTATAGAGTAATGACAAGAATTGAACTGTGAGAGGGAAAATAGATAAAATAGGAAAAAACTTAACTTTGATGGGGTTTGTATCACATTGAAATCTAATCCTTTTCACTCTTCACTTAATAAACAGATAAAATTTCCACAATGTGACAAATTCTCCCACAGCATGTCCAATCCTAAAGTTTGGACCTTCAATTCCATGGGATTTTTTATTCACTAATCACAGTAGGAGGGAATTCTTCATGTCGTGATCCATTTAAAACCTATAAATTCTTTATTACTTCACCTAAATTTTTCTATAATGATCTTTATTACCTAATTCCATAGATTTTATTAAAGGTTTCCTTAAATCATTTAATTTCTTTCAAGACCAAGGTGATGCTTCAGGTAGCTCTCTAGTGTGATTAGAGAATCTTCCCCATTACTGAACAATCCACACATTCTATAATTCCCCACCATTCCCACCAACCTTTGTGAACTAATACCGCATTATTCTTCATCATTCCAAATCCTTTAAAACCACTCTCCCACTTTTTATTTCCTTCATTAAATTTTCCCATGGTATGAAAAAAAAAAATTTCTATTATTTCTAGAACCATGAGACCACCACCCCAATGCATATTAAAGGTCCCTACCCAACTGGGAAAGAAACATATCACCAATTAATTTTCAAACCATGGTGATTTGGGTTGAAAACTAGTGGTTTTCTATGTTTGTTTTCAATCCGTTTAGGGTTGGGAAAAGATTTTAAACTCCAAGGGAGTTTGTTTTCAGAATATGGAATCCTAGAATATTTTTTTACTAGAGAATATTCCTAGTGTTTAATAATTTTTTGGTCTTGGAAAATCATGGAGTTAAAGGAGGTGAAGATTCTTGTGAATTTTTAACAATTTGATATTGAATCTCTCATAGGTTATGAGATTATTTTTTTGCAATGAAAGAGTTATACAGAAGTCATTTTTTCAAAGAAAAATAAAAGGTTCTTTTGTAAAGGTATAGTTTTGCAAAAGTAAGGTTCTCAATTATGGTGAAATAGTTATTATGAAAAGGAATAGTTTCAAAAAAGTTTAGAAAACTCATTAAAATTATATTTTCTTTCAACATGGAATGAAGTTTGGAGTTTCTCAAACATGGAACGAGTATGGAGTTTAATGCGAAAATTGTGTCCATAGGTGCTATATTTTATAGGTTTGATATAGTTTCATGCGATGGTGATGTGTAACTATAAATAGGCCATGTACCATCATTTTTTATTAACAAAGATTTATATATTGGTTATGAAATTTATGTTTATTTAAGACTTAAACAAATGTAATTCATTCATGAAACATGAGTCTTACATGAACTCAAGTTAAGTGAAAAGTATATTTGAGAATTAAGTGAAGAATAGAGTTTTCAATAAAATAAGTTCAATGATTTCTAGATGTTTTATGAAAATTTGAGTATCATGAAAGAAAGATTGTTCATGAAAATAGGGGTTTTTTAAATAAGTAAGTTACATTAAAATAGTTACGTGAACTAAGTTACACTTAGTAAAAGGTTTTTGGAATGAATTGAAGCATCAAACATGATCTATCTTGATGAAAAAATTAATCAAAAAATACTCATATATGCAGTAAACCTTCAAGTTAATAAACTGAGGAATAATTCACCCTAAGAAGTGATAAAGGGGTCAATTTAGGTAATATGATGGAGGTAGTGCATAGTATCTATGTTCCTATATAGTCAAAGCACCTGGAATGGATTGATTATGACTAGATAACTATAATCTACTAAAGCTAGTGAAGTTTATTGGATTATAGTATTATTGATTCACTGTCATCATTTTTCTCCTTATAATAAATCTTAGTGGTAAACCAAGTAAATTTGTTTTTTTTGTGTTTCTATTTCTACATTTTTGTTTTTGGTGATTGTAGAACTCAATCAGATATGTTTAATGAGTTCCTACCAATATGGTGATAAGGTCCATTTAAATGAAAGAAAATAGAGACACCCTGATTCACCCCACCCCTCTCAAAGAATCTTGGGGTACAACAAGGATCCTATACCTATAACGACCCATACTTTACATACATCACTAATACTTCAAAATTGAAGTACACTTATTACAACATATATCAAAACCATGAAAGGAGTGTATAGGTATAGTGTCTTTAGAAACTGGGAATCATAAACAACTGGTTCATAAATCATCTACGTTGTCTCCCATTTATTTCATCATATCTAGAGTCCCTTTTTTGCATATCCTACTTAATAACCTTCTTCCTGACCTGAGGAAAGAAAACATACAAAAGGTTGACCTCAAATGATTAGTAAGGGTAAACAAAAGAAAAATCAATCATATCATATTCATAAGAACATAACATTTTGGAAATCTTAACCTGCAAAAGAGATCATAATTTCATAACATGGGATAAATCATAGTAGTGAAATTTAATCCCAATAATCATAACTTAAAACATGAAACTTTGTTGAATACACACATAATCATAGAGAATCATTTCTTAGTAGTCAAGACTCATTTCCAAGACTATCTTAGCAGACAAAGTCCATTTCTGAACTGAGTTCACTCCTCGTTTCAGTCCTGTTTCACTGAACCAGTTTAACCTGCCATTCCAACCATGTCCATCTCATGAGATATAAATCTTTACCCAATGCATAGGAGGGAGATATAGGTCTTACCCATCTCTTAATTAAACCATTCTTATGTGTGCCACAAAATCATAAATCATACATCATAGCATAACCCATGTAATAAAAATGGGATTCTTAAACATCATGACATCATAAAAAAATTCATATAAGATAAATGAATTCATAAAAATAATTCCATCACAACATAATCAAATAAATATAATAATAGGGATAGAAACAGATCCCTATATTATCTTAGATGGAAAATAATTTTGATAAAACACTTGAACTCCATTCTTGAGGAAAATATCATTTCTACTTCAAAAACATTTTCCTTTCTTAACATGTCATACAATTTTAAACTAAAAGAAGATGATTAAAAATAAACTTTAAAACTTGTAAAGGAAGCTTCTTGGAAATAATGTTTTAAAAATCCATTCATTCCATATAAGTTAAAAAAAGATTCTTCTCGTACTTTTGTCAGAAAAGTTAAAAAGTACCTCATACGAAAAATGACAAAAGATTCCTTTAATATCTTTTAATAAAAACTCACCGAAGGGTAAAATTGGATATAAACAATTGTAGAAGGATATAAATATTACATATTGAGGAAACATGGATTTGGATGATAAATATTCCCCAGTAAATTCGGAAGTATAAACAATCTCGGATAAAAATGAGATTGCGAGATTTTCCCTTACCTTAGGTCCGATTTGCTTCGTAAGTGTCTGAACCTCATGTATAAATATTTAAATAATGTCATTGAATTATTCCAGAATCATACTCATTGTTATGATATCATATATGGACATATTCTTAGCTTCTTATTAGTAATATTTCATTGCTACTGGTTATTCGGGTGTTTGTTACTTTTTGTTCTTATGCGTGTTTTGTTGAATAAATTCTTATTCTTCTCTTTAGGTTATAGATACCTCATTTCAAGAATGGTATTAGTGTTATATATATCAAATTCATTCATTAAATTCATTTATATAATCATTATACAATGAATATCATGTAGAACGAGTCGCATCACATCGTGGAGATGGTATTCCGTACGTACGCACGAGCGATGATACCGTTCCCATGATGATGGAATTGTATTGGAGCGTATGTATACTATTTCAGAATCAATATAACTTTACAATAATCATATATAGTTATTATTTACACCATTATACCCATCCAAGTAAGGTGCTGGTGCAAAATAGATTACACCACGGTGTGGAGACGGTATTCCGTACGTACGCACGTGCGGTGATTTCGTTTTCCGTAGGATTGATAGATGGTGAAATAGGGTTGTTTCATACTTATAATAACATACCAGTATATGAGTGATACTGATGTTATTACTTCATAATGAAACAACTAAATAAGAACAAGTGGAAGAAGAAATAAAGTTCAAAGAATCGGTAACAGACATTACCTCTTCTTTGAAGCGCCACTTTGAGACCTCGCCTTAGGGAACTAAAACTGGTATTTGAAGAAGACCAGGACCTCTAGGATGTTTCTAGGGAAGTGTAGTAGAGAATTTGGCAGGGTTTGGACGAGCATGAAGGCTCAAAGTGGTGTGAGGAAGAGAGGGAGGAGGTTCCCTTTTATAAGGGAGGAGAGGGGCACCAGGACCTCTAGGATGTTCCTTTGATGATTTATATAACATAAAAATATTTCTCATAAAAGTCTCGGGTGTTACACTCTACCCCCCTTAAAATGAATTTCACCCTTGAAATTCGTCACTTTGTTACAAACAGATGAGGATACCTCTCCCTCATCATATCCTCAAGCTCACATGTAGCTTCTTAAAATTGGTGGTTCCTCCATAAAACTTTCACCAAGTGAGTGGTCTTGTTCTGTAGGACTTTTTTGCTACGATCCTGAATCTCTATTGGTTGTTCTTTATAAGAAAGATCTTGCTCCAGCAGTACAACTTCTGAGCTGAGTACATGTGAAGGATCAGGTATGTACTTTCTCAGGAGAGATACATGGAACACATCCTGAACTTGGGAGATATTTGGTGGAAGCTCCAATCGGTAAGCTACCTTCCCAACACGATCCAATATTTCGAAAGGACCGATATATCTAGGGCTCAACTTTTCCTTCTTTCCAAATCTCATGACCCTCTTCCAGGGAGATATTCGTAAGAACACTTTATCACCCACTTCAAACTCTAGGTATTTTCTTCGGTTGTCGGCATAACTTTTTTGTCAACTCTGAGCTTCTCTTATGTGTTGTTGAATAGATCAGACCTTTTCTTCCATCTCATCAACAAGATCAGGTCCTAATATCTTTCTTTCCCAAACTTCATCCCCGAAAGTTGGAGTCCTGCATTTCTTTCCATAGAGAACTTCATAAGGATCCATCTGAATACTGGATTGAAAGCTATTATTATAATAAAATTCCACCAAAGGTAGGTGTTGATCCCAACCACCTTTGAAATCCATAGAGTAGGATCTCAACATATCTTCTAGAGTTTGAATTGTCCTCTCAGACTGACCGTCTATCTGAGGATGATAAGCAGTGATGAAACTCAACTCTGTATCCAGATTATGCTGAAGACATCACCAGAACTTCGAGGTAAATCTCGGATCCTGATCAAATATAATGGAAAGTGGCACTCCATACAATCTTACCACTTCCTTTACATATATCCTGGCGAGCTGGTCTAGAGAGAAATCCTCTCTAATAGCAATGAAGTGTGCAGACTTTGTAAGACGATCAACTATAACCCAGATAGCATTATTGCCTTTGGATGTTCTAGGAAGTCCAGTGACAAAGTCCATAGTGATGTTTTCCCATTTCCATTCGGGTATGGGTAATGGTTGTAACATCCCCTTAGAATTCTCTCTCTCAACTTTAACTTTCTGACAAACCAAGCATCGAGAGACATATTCAGCAACTTCTCTTTTCATGCCATCCCACCAGAAGTACTATTTCAGGTCCCTATACATCTGCGTGCTTCTAGGATGAATAGATAATGAAGAACTATGAGCCTCATACAGCGGCTCCTTCTTTAATTCTGGGATGGGAGGAACACAAACCTGATTCCTGAACTTTATTATCCCATCACAATCAAGGTTGAATTCAGGAACATTTATCACCTTCTTTTGTAACTCAACATCTTCTTTCTGGGCCTCTTTAATCTTCACATGTATAGAAGGTTGAGCATTCAATTTAGAAAGATATGATTTTTCCCCTTTCATTATAATTCCAAGATCTATCCTTTGTAAATCCATAAATATTGGATCTTTTGTGATCCTCATCATGGATAATCTAGAATGGTATTGTCGACTTAATGCATCTTCCACCTTGTTTTCTTTCCCAGGGTGGTAATGAATTGAGCAGTCGTAATCCTTAATCAGCTCCAACCATCTTCTTTGGCGCATATTCAGCACCTTTTGTGTGAAAATATACTTTAAACATTTATGATAAGTATAAATATCACACCTTTCTCTATAAATATAATTCCTCCAAATCTTTAATCCAAAGATTACCACAGCTAACTCCAAATCATGAGTTGGATAATTTTACTCATGGATTTTCAACTGTCGTGAGGCATAAGCTATCACCATATCATTTTGCATAAGAACACACCCCAGACCCTTCTTGGATGCATCACTGTAGATCACAAACCTTTCTCCACTACAAGGAAGTGTGAGTACAGGTGCACTGGATAACCTTATTTTCAACTCCTTGAAATTCTCTTCACATTCCTCCATCCACACAAACTTAACACCTTTTTGAGTCAACTTGGTGAGTGGATTAGATAATCATAAAAAATCTTTCAAAAAACTTCAATAATATCCAGCCAAACCAAGAAAACTTCGGATCTCGGTTACTGTTGTTGGTCTCGACCATCTTTCGATAACCTCTATTTTTGCTGGATCCATAGATATCCCCTATTTTGAGATTATGTGACCCAAAAATGCAACTTTTTTAAGCCAAAATTCACACTTGGTAAATTTGGCATAAATCTTCTCCTTTCTCAGGGTCTTCAATACAATTCTCAAATGATCTTCATGTTCTTCCTTTCTCTTTGAATAGACAAGAATATCATCTATAAAGACTACCACAAACTGATCAAGATAGTCTCTAAAGACTCTATTCATCAGATCCATGAAGATAGAAGGGGCATTAGTAAGACCAAATGGCATCACTATAAATTCATAGTGTCCATACCTTGTACAAAAAGTCGTCTTTGGTATATCCTCCCATTTGACCCTTAATTGATGACACCCTGAACGAAGATCAATCTTGGAAGAGTATTGAGCTTTACGTAGTTGTTCAAATAATTCATCAATGCGTGGGAGAGGATATTTGTTCTCGATAGTGATCTTGTTAAGTTCTCGATAATCAATGCAGAGTCTCATTGATCCATCTTTATTCTTAACAAACAGAACTGGTTCTCCCCAAGGTGACGCACATGGGCGTATGAATACCTTATCAAGATTCTCTTGGAGTTTCTTCTTCAATTCCTGCAACTCAATTGGTTCTATTCTATAAGTTGTCTTTAAAATAGGCAAAGCACTCGGTACGAGTTCTATTGAAAACTCAGCTTCACGATTTGGTGGAAGACCCGACAATTCCTCCGGAAAGACATCATCAAACTCACGTAAAATGGGTATATTCTTAATAGTGAGTTTCTCACCAACCATTTGAGATAAATAACCTTCATTTAGTGGAATCAAGACCCATAAGATGGAAGAAATTTCCACTGCAAGGTTATGTTCATCCTTGCATCGATAGAAGATCATAGATTGATCTGGAATATAAAATGTGACTTCCCTTCTTTGGAAATTGATATGAGCTCCATATAGAGAAAGCCAATCCATGCCAAGAATCACATCAAATTCCACTATAGGAAGGATCACAAGATTTGCACGAAGCACTTTCCCACAAACTTCAATCGGAGAAGAATTATAAACTTTTGATGCAATTGTTGTGCCATTAGGGGTTGTCACAGCTAACTCAACATCTAATTTTTGAGGTAATACGGCAACACCCTTAGAAAATTCTTCAGAAATAAAAGAGCGGGTGGATCCAGAATCAAATAAAACATTTTCTACTTTAGAGTGGATGGTAAGTGTACCTTTCACCACTTCATTGTCGTACTCTACATCGCCGATTGTAATTGCATGTGACTTTCCTTTGTCTTTGGCCTTAAGAGTTTGTTGACGTCAATCATCATCATCAACCCTTGGATTTGGGCATTTATTGGCATAATTCCCCACCTCCTTGCACTTGAAACATTTAAGTGTAGTAGGTTCATTCTGTGTATCCCTTCCTTTGTTTGCATCATTAGACATCTTCTTCCCATTTTTTCGACATTCAATTGCCCGATGACCTTCTTTTCCACACTTATAACATTTTCTTGTCCCCTAAAGACAATTTACTCCATGTTTCTTTCCACACTTTGAGCATAAGGGAAAATTCATCTTCTTTTCAGTGTGCTCTTTAGATTTTCCTTTGAATTCCATTTTCCTCTTCTTATAAAACCCATATGACGAATGGGTTACTCCAATATCCATTGAGAGCACATCGAATGATTTCCTCGTAGCTATTGAAGTCCCTTATGGATAACTCCCTTCAAAGACTTGGTTTTAAGCCACTAAAGAATCGATCGAAATTACTCTCAGGTTGGATAATAATACCAGAAGCGTACCTTGCAGGTCTTGTAAAATTTGCTTCGTAGGTACCAACAGATTCATAATCCTTTTGCTTTAGTTCAAGAAATTTCTTCTCCATATTTGTTCGGAGAATACGAGGGAAGTACTTATTAAAAAATAAGTACTTGAACTCATCCCATTCCATGGACTGAATTTCATCCCTTTGCCTCGTATTTTTTATAAGATTCCACCATTGATCAGCTTCACCTTCCAAGCGATAAACTACTAAGATGACTTTATCATGTTCAGAACATTAATGAACTGAAAATATCTTTTCAGTAGTACTAATCCATTTTTCAGAAACTAATGGATCAATAGACCCACCAAATGAAGGTGGACGCTGCCACATGAAAGATTCAACAGAATTTTTCTCCTTCCTTTGCTCGTTTAGAAGTCCTGTATGATTCATAGCTTGAGAAAGTTGTGTGATCATGGATACAAGATTTTTCATTCTAGCTCCCATAACGTTTGGTTGCTCAGGGGGGCAATCATTGCATTGCCCGTCTCATTCCGCATTAACACGGCTCCTTCGGGTTCTAGCCATTGACTAAAACCAAGAAGAATAGTGTGATAAACACTAATTATAATAGGAAAACCACATAATCAAGAATAAAATTTGACACTTAAGGTCTTATCATAGGTTATTCATGGCCATTTCTAAAACACTAAGATTGTGTTCTATGCTTAGACTCATCCTTAGGGTTATTACTAAGGTTTTCACATCCTAGTTTTCAAAGGTTGACTATACCTTTCCTCTGATACCAACTATAACGAACCATACTTTACATACATTGATAATACTTCAAAATTGAAGTACACTTATTACAAAATATAACAAAACCATGAAAGGACCGTATAGGTATAGTGTCTTTAGAAACCGGGAAACATAAACAACTGGTTCATAAATCATCTACGTCGTCTCCCATTTATTTCATCATATCTAGAGTCCCTTTTTGGCATATCCTACTTAATAACCTTCTTCCTGACCTGGGGAAAGAAAACATACAAAAGGGTGATCTCAAATGCTCAGTAATGATAAACAAAAGAAATATCAATCAGATCATATTCATAAGACATAACATTTTTTAAATCTTAACCAACAAAAGAGATCATAATTTCATAACATGGAATAAATCATAATAGTGAAATGTAATCCCAATAATCATAACTTAAAACATGAAACTTTTTGGAATACACACATAATCATATAGCATCATTTCTTAGTAGTCAAGACTAATTTTCAAGACTATCATAGCGGACAAAGTCCATTTCTGAACCGAGTTCACTCCTCATTTCAGTCCTGTTTCACTGAACCAGTTTAACCTGCCATTCCAGCCATGTCTATCTCATGAGATATAAATATTTACCCAATTAATTTGAGGGAGATATATGTCCCACCCATCTCATAATGAAACCATTCTTATGTGAGCCACAAAATCATAAATCATACATCATAGCATAACCCATGTAATAAAAATGGGATTCCTAAACATCATGACATCATAGAACAATTCATATAAGATAACGGAATTCATAAAAATAATTCCATCACAACATAATCAAATTAATGTAATAATAGTGATAGAAATAGATCCCTATATTATCTTAGATGGAAAATAATTTTGATAAAACACTTGAACTCCATTCTTGAGGAAAATATCCTTTCTACTTCAAAAACATTTTCCTTTCTTAACATGTCATACAATTTGAAACTAAAAGAAGTTGATTAAAAATAAACTTGAAAACTTGTAAAGTAAGCTTCTTGGAAATAATGTTTTAAAAATCCATTCATGTCGTATAAGTTAAAAAAACATTCTTCTCGTACTTTTGTCGGAAAAGCCAAAAAGTACCTCGTACGAAAAACGACAAAAGATTCCTTTCATATCTTTTACTAAAAACATACTGAAGGGTAAAATTGGATATAAACAATTTTATAAGGATATAAATATTACATAATGAGGAAACATTTATGTGGATGATAAATATTCCCCAGTAAATTCTAAAGTATAAACAATCTCGGATAAAAATGAGATTGTGATATTTTCCCTTACCTTAGGTCCGATTTGCTTCGTAAGTGTTCGAAGCTCCTATATAATGATTTAAATAATGTCATTGACTTATTCCAGAATCATACTCATTGTTATGATATCATATATGACCATATTATTAGCTTCTTATTAGTAATATTTCATTGCTACTTGTTATTCGGGTGTTTCTTACTTTTTGTTCTTATGCGTATTTTGTCAAATAAATTATTATTCTTATCTTTAGGTTATATATACCTCATTTCCAGAATATAATTAGTGTAATATATATCATATTCATTCAATTCATTTATATAATCATTATGAAATGAATATCATGTAGAACGAGTCGCATCACATCGTGGAGACGGTATTCCTTACGTATGCACGAGCGATGATATCATTCCCATGATCCTGGAATTGTATTGGAGTGTATGTATACTATTTCAGAATCAATATCACTTTAAAATAATCATATATAGTTATTATTTACACCATTATACCCATCCAAGTAAGGTGGGGGTGGAAAATAGATTACACCACGGCGTGGAGATGGTATTCTGTACGTACGCACGCGCGGTGATTCCATTTTCCGTAGGATGGATAGATGGTGAAATAAGGTTTTTTAATAATTATAATAACATACCAGTATATTAGTGATACTTATGTTATTACTTCATAATGAAACAACTGAAGAAGAAGAAGTGGAAGAGGAAATAAAGTTGAAAGAATCGGTAACGGACATTACCTCTTCTTTGAAGCGCCTCTTTGAGACCTCCTCTTAGGGCACTAAACTTGGTCTTTGAAGAATACCAGGACCTCTAGGATTTTTCTAGGAAAGTGTAGAATATAATTTTTCAGGGTTTGGCCGATCTTGAAGGCTCAAAGTGGTGTGAGGAAGAGAGGAAGGAGGTTCCCTTTTATAAGGGGGGAGAGGGGCACCTTAGGAAAAACTAAAAATATTATTTTATTATTAAGTCATATTCAGTTTTTAATAGCTTAAAATTGATTTATTTAGAATATAAGGTGGGGATGGGTCGAAATCCTCTCATACAATAGAATTTATACAAGTTTAGGATTCTATTTTAACCTTATCATTTAGATTTAACTTTAAGTTAGATAATTTAACGTTTACCGTGTCTTCTTGTTTTCTTACACAATAAGGTTAATAAACTTACTATAACAAGCCAAACGAACCCCAAGTTATTTATTATTAATATATATAAACTTATCTAAGTCATTTGGCCTAACCTTAGATTTTTAGGAATAAAATAAAAATTAATAATATAATATTTGTTTTAAAAACTATTTTATGTCAATTTTGACACTATTTGGTAATTGATTTTTGTGAAAATCATAACAGAAATATTAGTTCAAAAAAAGTTAATTAAATCAATAATAACATGTCATATTAACCTATAAAAATATTTTAATTCATAAAAAGTCTCAAATTACATTTATTTGGGTATTTATAACATCAATTATGTCAATATTTCATTAATAAGATAATTATTGCATCATCATTGTGTCATAAATAAATTAAATTATTTATAGTATAAAGATTAAAAATAAACTAAAATTATGTAGTAAATCTTATTAGCTTTATAATGAATATTTATAGTTGAATTTATCTTATGTATAACCCTATATTAAAAATGATTTAGTTATTAAACTTTGACTTCAACTATTCTAACCCTTCTTTAAATAAATTAATAATAAATGTCCTAATCTAATCCAAGTGGGCCTAAATGGTCATATTTTATTCCTAATTTTGTTTTTTGTCTAATTACACTTATCCAGTAGAATTAGGAAATTTTTTAGGGTAATAATAATAACATTTTTACCCTTAATTTCCCTATTTACTTTTAACCGTGGTAAAAAAGAGTAAAAAGTTAATATTCACCAAAAATTATTTTAATCTCATTGAACCACATTTTAGTCCTTGATATTAACCGTGTCTCTCGGAATTTTTAAATTCCACTCACATAAGCTGTAAAATTATGTTTTATATAAATTTTCAAATTCTCCTAGGAGGTGGGTAAAAGATGGTGAAAAGTTCAATAAAATTTTTATATATCTAAAATTATTATAAAATGACTCCAATGAATTGTATTGAACTTATATAGGTATTATGTGTCAATTTTTAACTAAAATATATTTAAATAAAATAAATAATTATTTAAATAAAAAGTCGTTTTTAAATATTAACCCACTGTTTTCACTGTTCATCAAAAATTGAAAGTTTTCAGAAAAATACCAAAATTTCACCCTAGGCTAATTTCGATATTCCGAATCCAAAAATGAAGTACATTTTGAAAAATAAAATTAACAAAATTTTAAAAAGTGGGTATTACTATTCATAACAGCTACTTTTAGTAATATTTTAATAGCATATCGTTGTTTAGTGAAACTCGGTATTGCGTACGACGCAAGCTATCGAGGAAGGTCGCGATTGCGTGTAAAGAAAGCCAAGCTAGTGTTGTGTGTAGTGAAATATTCCTTTGATGATTTATATAACATAAAAATATTTCTCATAAAAGTCTCGGGTGTTACATTATACCCCCCTTAAAATGAATGTCGCCCTCGAAATTCGTCACTTTGTAACAAACAGATGAGGATACCTCTCCCTCATCATATCCTCAAGCTCCCATGTAGCTAATTCAAATTGGTGGTTCCTCCATAAAACTTTCACCAAGCAAGTGTTCTTGTTCCGTAGGACTTTTTCGCTACGATACAGAATCTCTATTAGCTATTCTTCATAAGAAAGATCTTGCTCCAGTGGTACAACTTATGAGCTGAGTACATGTGAAGGATCAGGTATGTACTTTCTCAGGAGATATACATGGAACAAATCGTGAACTTGAGGGAGATTTGGTGGAAGCGCCAATCGGTAAGCAACCTTCCCAACACGATCCAGTATTTTGAAAGGACCAATATATCTAGGTCTCAGTTTTCCCTTCTTTCCAAATCTCATTACTCTCTTCCAAGGAGATGTTCGTAAGAACACTTTATCACCCACTTCAAACTCTAGTTCTTTTCTTCGGTTGTCGGTATAACTTTTTTGTCACCTCTGAGCTGCTCTAATGTGTTGTTGAATAGATCTGACCTTTTCTACCATCTCATCAACAAGATCAGGTCCTAATAGCTTTCTTTCCCTAACTTCATCCCAGTAAGTTGGAGTCCTACATTTCTTTCCATAGAGAGCTTCACTAGGATCCATCTGAATACGGGAGTGAAAGTTATTATTATAAGAAAATTCCACCAAAGGTAGGTGTTGATCCCAACCACCTTTGAAATCCATAGAGCAAGCTCTCAACATATCTTCTAGAGTTTGAATTGTCCTCCCAGACTGACCATCTGTCTGAGGATGATAATCAGTGTTGAAACTCAACTTTGTATCCAGAGTATGCTGAGGACTTCGCAAGAACTTCGAGGTAAAACTCGGATCCCGATCAGATATCATGGAAAGTGGTACTCCATGCAATCTTACCACTTACTTTACATATATCCTGGAAAGCTGATCTAGAGAGAAATCCTCTCTAATAGCAATGAAGTGTGCAGACTTTGTAAGACGATCAACTATGACCCAGATAGAATTACTGCCTTTGGATGTTTTAGGAAGTCCAGTGACAAAGTCCATAGTGATGTTTTCCCATTTCCATTCTGGTATGGGTAATGGTTGTAACATCCCCTTCGACTTCTGTATCTCGACTTTAACTTGCTGACAAACCAAGCATCGAGAGACATATTCCACAATATCTCTTTTCATGTCATCCCACCAGAAGTACTCTTTTAGGATCCTATACATCTTTGTGCTTCCAGGATGAATAGAGAATGAAGAACTATGAGCCTCATCCAGCAGCTCCTTCTTTAATTCGGGGATGGGAGGAACATAAACCCGATTCCTGAACTTTATTATCCCATCACAATCAAGGTTGAATTCAGGAATATTTCTCACCTTATTTTGTAACTCTACATCTTCTTTCTGCGCCTCTTTAATCTTCACAAGTATAGATGGTTGAACATTCAATTGAGAAAGATATGATTTTCCCCTTCCATTATAATTCCAAGATCCATCCTTTGTAAATCCATAAATATTGGATCTTTTGTGATCCTCATCATGGATAAGCTTGCATGGTCTTGTGGACTTAATGCATATGCCACCTTGTTTGCTTTCCCAGGGTGGTAATGAATTGAGCAGTTGTAATCCTTAATCATCTCTAACCATCTTCTTTGGCGCATATTCATCTCCTTTTGTGTAAAAATATAATTTAAAATTTTATGATCAGTATAAATATCACACCTTTCTTCATAAAGATAATGCCTCCAAATCTTGAATTCAAAGATTACCGCAGCTAACTCCAAATCATGAGTTGGGTAATTTTTCTCATTGATTTTCAACTGTCGTGAGGCATAAGCTATCACCATATTATTTTGCATAATAAAACACCCTATCCCCTTCTTGTATGCATCACTGTAGATCACAAACCTTTCTCCACTACAAGGAAGTGTGATTAAAGGTGCACTGGATAACCTTCTTTTCAACTCCTTGAAATTCTCTTCACATTCTTCCATCCACACAAACTTAACTCCTTTTCAAATCAACCTGATGAGTGGATTAGATAATCGTGAAAAATCTTTCACAAAACGTCGATAATATCCAGACAAACCAAGAAAACTTTGGATCTCAGTTACTGTTGTTGGTCTCGACCATCTTTCGATAACCTCTGTTTTTGATGGATCCACAGATATCCCCTCTTTTGAGATTATGTGACCCAAAAATGCAACTTTTTTAATCCAAAATTCACACTTGGTAAATTTGGCATAAAGATTCTCCTTTCTCAGGGTCTTCAATATAATTCTCAAATGATCTTCATGTTCTTCCTTTATCTTTGAATAGACAAGAATATCGTCTATAAAGACTACCACAAACTAATCAAGATAGTCTCTAAAGACTCTATTCATCAGATCCATGAAGATAGAAGGGGAATTAGTAATACCAAATGGCATCACTATAAATTCATAGTGTCTATACCTTGTACGGAAAGCTGTCTTTGGTATATCCTCCCTTTTGACCCTTAATTGATGATACCTTGAACGAAGATCATTCTTGGAAAAGTATTGAGCTCTGCGTAGTTGTCCAAATAAGTCATCAATGCGCGGGAGAGGATATTTGTTCTTGATAGTGATCTTGTTAAGTTCTCGATAATCAATGCAGAGTCTCATTGATCCATATTTCTTCTTAACAAATAGAACAGGTGCTCCCCAAGGTGACGCACTAGGGCGTATGAATCCCTTATCAAGATTCTCTTGGAGTTGCTTCTTCAATTCCGAAAACTCAATTGGGGCCATTCTATAAGGTTTCTTTGAAATAGGCAAAGCACCCGTTACGAGTTCTATTGAAAACTCAACTTCACTATTTGGTGGAAGACCCCGCAATTCATCCGAAAAGACATCATCAAACTCCCGTACAATGGGCATATTCTTAATCGTGAGTTTCTCACCAACCATTTGAGATAAATAACCTTCATTTAGTGGAATCAAGACCCATAAGATGGAAGAAACTTCCACTGGAAGGTTATGTTCATCCTTTCATCGATAGACGATCATAGATTGATCTAGAATATGAAATGTGACTTCCCTTCTTTGGAAATTGATATGAGATCCATATAGAGAAAGTCAATCCATGCCAAAAATCACATTAAATTCCACTATAGGAAGGATCATAAGATTTGCAGGAAGCACTTTCCCACAAACATCAATCGGAGAAGAATTATAAACTTTTGATCCGACTGTTGTGCCATTAGGGGTTGTCACAGGTAACTCAACATCTAATTGTTGAGGTAATACGGTGATACCCTTAGAAAATTCTTCAGAAATAAAAGAGTGGGTGGATCCAGAATCAAATAAAACATTTTCTACTTTAGAGTGGATGTTAAGTGTACCTTTCACCACTTCGTTATCGTACTCCACATCACTGATAGAAATTTCATGTGACTTTCCTTTGTCTTTAGCCTTAAGAGTTTTTTGACTTTCATGTGACTTTCCTTTGTCTTTAGCCTTAAGATTTTGTTGACACTCTTTGGTATTTGTTTTTTGATAAAATAATAACAGCATGATTACTTCAAAAAAATACATTTAATCAATACTAACATGTCATATTCATCTATAAAATTCATTTATGTCATAAAATATTTAAAATTATATTTATTTTAATATTTATAATTCCATTTATTTGATTATTTCATTAATAAGGTAATTACTGCATCATCATTGTGTCATTAATAAATTTAATTATTTAATCTCTAAAAATTATAAAACAAAATACCATTATGTAGGAAATATTTTTATCTTTCTAATGAATATTTATACTTGAATTTATCTTATGTATAACCCTATATTAAAAATGTTGTAGTTATTAAACTTTGATTTTAACTCTTTTAACTCTTCTTTGAATTAAATAACAATAAATGTCCTAATCTAATCCAATTGGAACTAAAGGGTCATATTTTATTCCTAAGGTTTTTTTTGGTCGAATTACACATATCCAATAGAATTAGGACATGTGTTAGGGTAATAATAATATCATTTTTACCCTTAATTACCCTACTTACTTTTAACTATGGTAAATAAAAGTAAAAAGTTACAATTCCCAAAAAATTATTTTTATCTTATTGAACCACATTTTAGTCCTTGATATTAACCGTGCCTCTTGGATTTTCTAAATTCCACTCACAGAAGCGGTAAAATTACGTTTTATGTAAATTTGCAAATTCTCCTAGGAGGTGGGTAAAAGACGGTGAAAAGTTCAATAAAATGTTTATATATCTAAAATTATTATAAAATTACTCAAATGAATTGCATTGAACTTATATAGGTATTATGTATCAATTTTGACCAAAAATAAATTTAAATAAAATAAATAATTATTTAAATAAAAATTCGGTTTTTAAATAGTAACCTAGTGTTTTCACCGTTCATCAAAAATTGAAAGTTTTCAGAAAAATACCAAAATTTCACCCTAGGCTAATTTCAATATTCCAAATCCAAAAATGAAGTCCATTTTGAAAAATAAAATTTACAAAATTTTAAAAAGTGGGTATTACTATTCATAACGGCTAGTTTTAGTAATATTTTAATAGCATATCGTTGTTTAGTGAAACTCAGTATTGCGTACGACGCAAGCTATCGAGGAAGGTCGTGATTGTGTGTAAAGCAAGTCAAGCTAGTTTTGTGTGTAGTGAAATATTCCTTTGATAATTTATATAACATAAAAAAATATTTCTCATAATGGTATCGGGTGTTACAATACCTTTCCCCAAATCTTCCACAATCCATTCATTATACTTATTTTCTACTTCCCACCCAAACCCATAACCTCCCCATTCTTCTCCAAGGGTGGATTCCACACAACATCATGTCCATTTAAACTTAAATATAACCAAACCTAACCACCATGATAGGTTATATTAATTAAAAATGAAGGTGATCCACACTAATAAAACACCAGACATGTGAATCATCTAGCATATTATCTTGGAAGGAAACATGATGGATGCTTTATAGGATATGAATATGGAGAATATATTATGGGTATGGGGGAGTCTTATTGATAGTAATTTTTATTTCTTATTTATACCCTTGAGGTGAAACTGGATCAGCATAAATTATGGCTAGGATGGTAGTTTTGGAGTCTTTCCCTCAATGAATTTGGAGTAGATTTGGGAATTAATACCCCAAAATTTGTATAGAACTAGGAGTATATGGTGTGCATGTTAGAGGTTAGTAATAGAATGTAAAATCAGAGTTGAACCATGATATTTCACCCAGAAAATAAAACATAACCTTATGAAGATAAAAAATAACACATTTGAGGACTTACCACTTCGTAGTTATACATCGGGCCCTCTCTCTTGCTTGGTTGACCAAAAGAGACTTTGAAGGAGGAGTGATCTAGCTTGAGGTTCTTATTCTTTACACACATTCCCAAAGAGGGATAACCATTAATATGGATCAATAATTTTCACACTATTATGAGTAAAATTTTATTAAGATCAATGATACACTAATGGAGGCACACAGTTTTTATATACTTTTCCAAACATTTGAAGGTATTTAATATATTACTACCCTTACCCTCTTTAGGGTAGATACAACCAATTGATTTGTAGTTTCTCTTCAAGATCGGTCTCTTGAAAAAATAAGGTAAATTGTATTATTGAGATGATGAGTATTCTTATTATTGTAATGCAAAAGAGGAAATTTATGGACACTCTTAGGCTGTTTTGGCCTCTAGATCATCCCTTGTACCACCCCATAAAAGGGACACCACAAAACTTACTCAAACATCCCCACCCTCTACTAACATGGAGGTATGGGATTGATATTTTGTAGTTTCACTCTAATTTATTGTTTAAAATTAGTGTATTATATTTCAACATATGGTTTTTCAATTCCCTGCACCACTAATACCCCTATATTCTTATACTATGCATATATATCTATCACAATAGCTAGTTGGTGAGACACCTTCTAGGCCATGCTTTACACTCCCTAAGATCATGTGCATCCTTATGATTATTATAGACATACATATTATAAGTCCCTGATATTTTTTAACATGATGGTATGGTATATATCATACTTCTTTACAAACCTATAGGCCTTTTAGGCATTTTTGATTGAGGCCCACTGGAATGGTAAGGGCCTTATTATTGAGACTGAGGAGGAGGTATTATTTATTGATATGTCTAATATTCATGCATCCTATCTCTTAATCAGGAATATTACCGATACAAATGATATTACATCGATGTTAACCACCCCATAGATACCACCACTATCCTAAAATCCTATTGATGGTTCCCTAGGCTAGTATTTTCTTGAGAAGTACTCAGTGGGTGGATTATATGCTAAAACCACAAGTCCGCGTACTATATAATAGTTAGAAGCAGTAGTGTAGAGTCACACAAATACTCAGGATGAGGATCCTAGTATGTATCAATGGTATGTGGAACCAGAGTCTTAGGATTTCCCTTTTTCCACTTCTAATTTTTTTATAGTTTTTCTTGTATTTTTCTGCACTTTTTGGTGCCTATCAGCTATTTTTTACTTTGATCATCATGTATATTTCTATTGAAATTTTTTGAAAAAATTAATGGAAAATTGTTCTTGTCAACACTTATCCCTAAGGTCATTTTGGGTATATTCATTTCACTTAATCAGTTTACAAGTGAAGATTATAAATTTTTGAAACAATTCTAGATTTCAACCTATAAAAATTTTTCTAATCATGTAACCACATAGTACAAGAAAAAAGGTAGTATGTTATCATCAGGTGAGTTATAAATTTCTATCTTATTTGTTTTCACTTTATCTTAGACCATGAATTGGTCTTACTATTACTTTTTTCTCACCTAGATTTCAAAGGAGTGTGTACACTAATTGGTATTAATTTTTGGGCATAGATTCTCAAATAACACTTGAATTTTGTATTGAAATAATTTTTCTAGGATAATTTTTTCATTAGATGCCATTTGTTCAAACTATGTGAAAAAAACGATATAATTCATAGAAAATAATCCTTTTCTTCACTTTTAGTTTGAAAAATACAATTATTGACGAATTAAATAATTTTTATGATTTTTATTTTCTATAGTTGTTATTGATTGACTAATAAATTAACATCCATGTCTTGATTGATTTCCCAATGTTTTTAAATTCCATTCTAGGGATATTTTATTTGTTTTTTTGCATATTCTTTAACATACCCTCTTTCTTTAGAAAACTTGAGACATGAATCACTTTTATAACTTTTACTCTAATCTCATTAAATCTGGAAAATTTTAAGTTACATTGAAATAAATAATTCCATTGATGGATTTAATTCTAGTCAACAAGATCTCGAGATCTACATTATGTCTAATTTTTTGTGAAACCATAGAAACCATGAATTTATTTATATGAATCCACAATACAATCCTATTATCATTAATAACCTTATTTATATTGAATAAATGTGTGATTATTCATTTGGGATTAAGAGGAAGCATTTTAATTTCATTGAGATATTGTAATTTTATGCTAAAATGATAAATTGAATTTTATTTTTGATTATTTGGGGAAAAGGTTTAAAAATAATGTGATTATGTTGTATTGAATCCCTTAAATTTTCAATAAAAAAGTATAAGAAAACAATGGAATATAATACCTCAAATTAACCTTTCATTATCCATACTCCCCCTTTTATGCTAACTATTACAAAAAAGTGTTGATAAAGATCAAGGTTGTAGTTATTTTGAATTCAAAGGGTGTGATTCTTGTACTTTCACACATTTACTTCAAAAATAAGAGATCAATAAAAATTATGATATAAATAGTGGTAAAATTCATCACTACCTTGAATTTTTAGATTGTGAACCTAATTCTAAAAATGAAAATGAAGTATAGGTGATGAAATTTGTAGGATAATTGGAGGAGGAAGTGTTTTTCATTGATATTTATATTGAATATAATGATTTATTAATATAATTATATCATAGAGTAAAAAATGTTCTTATTTAAAATGTAGTGGTATTGGTAACCATAGGGTAGTCTCAAGTTAAGAGTTCTTTAAATTAGTTTTCACTTAAGTTATAATAAATGGGGTGTTTTGAAATTATTTGATTTTGAAAAAAATGGTAATGAAGAAAGGGATTGAAAAATTGAGATGACAAAGCTGATCAGGAAATGGTTGGTTTTACAATTGTAATATTATCCTAGTCTCAAATATATCCAACTCTTATTTTTTATTAATTGATAAGTAAGAGGATTCAAAATCACTTCCCATATCTCCCTTGGTTTAATGGTTTTTGTGAGAAGACCCTTAATTTAAATATGAGGTTTTCATACCCTCCTTCCTATGTGTGTTAGTGTTATAATTAATTTCCCCCGGTAAGATTAGGTAATTCCCAATCAAGTATTGTTCTTCCTAAACAATCAAGAGAGTCCATTACTACTTCCACACATACTTAATATCATTGATCACTTTACCACTCATCACTTTACTATTACATTATATATATACCATAACTAAATTTAGGTAGATGATGAATCATTGAATGATTAACTAAACAAATAAAAAAATTAAAACCAAAAAAAATATCATATTATAATAAGAAAAAGTAATGAGTATTAAAACCCATAAAAAATATATAATTTTATTCATTAAGTTGATAAGACTCTATCATTAAAAAATAAAAACCACCCCTTCCCTAATCACTCAAGAATTAACCCTCCATATGAAGGGTACCATTGATGAAAGGATAATAATAAATAATTATAGTATTAAGGAAAATAGAAAAAAATAAAATAGTATAAAATAGAGTATAAATAAAAGAGCTCAAGCCTCTAGTAGAAGTCTTTACTTCCTTGACTTTATCATCTTTTTGTAGGTCATCATCTAATACCTTATTTTTACTTGGTAAAATTTTCATGATTATTGCACCTGTAAATCTTTAATATCCACCCCTTTCATTGTGGTCTACAAATCTCCAATAAATATATGACATGAGGTTAGAGTTTCCTTATTTTAGATAAAAAAAATACCCCTTTTTAATGCATTTACACAAATCCATAACCATGTAATGACCTCTACACAAGTGTATATTACCCTTTGATAAGTTTGTGTAACCTTTATGTAGTGTGAAAATATAGTATGACCTTGAAAAGGCACTTGATCCTTGGTGAACCACTGCATATATTCTTTAAAAGTTTAGGTTACCTTTACATAGCCTCCAAAAACTCAGTGATACCCTTATGCACTTATATTTATCCTTTCACACATATCCCAATACATTTACACACTTTCCATATCACCCTTATAAAGATTCCACATCACCCTTATGCGGCACTTCTACCTTCATGTAGAATTGTATTTCCTTCATGTATACTCCTCATTATACCTTTACATATATTTCTTATAGTTATAGAGTGGCCTTGAGCTCCCCTTCAAACTTCCATGTTGTTTATTCGTCATCTTAGTGAAAATATTCACCTTTATAGGGTTTCATTCATCATTACATAGGCGACTTCGATCATCATCCATCCTCCATGTTGGTCTTAGTGTTTTTCAATGGTATTTCATGATATCCTACAGCATAGTGGTGATCAGGGGGTCATAGCATGAGGAAAAATAAAATTAACCATGAGTGAATAGAGTAAGATGATGGAATTTGTTAATGTTCAAGTTTACCTATTAAAATGTGAACATTGACATTACTCAAGAGTCCCACATCGAAGATGAGCATAGGATTCCTCTACTATATCAACTTGGGTGCTCTTCATAGGTGTCGATCCATAAACAATTTCCCATGCCTATGGTCTATCAAGATTGACCCCATTAGAGGTTCCCAACTATCCACACAGTACCGACCCACTAACGGTTTTCCTTGCTCTCCCACTCTAGGTTACTTGGTGATGTTTTTTTGGTTACACCTAAGTGGATATCATGATCTCTTGGGGTTCTTGGCATAGGTTTATTCCAATTATTTATTAAACACTTTAAATCGCTTGAAATTCATAAATTTCATGTCCCAACAATGAAACTCATATTAAATTTATCATCCAAAGTTATAAAAAAATCACCCAGAGTCATATAACCTCATCCAAATCTATACAAACTTCACCATATAAAGTCATATGAATTTGAATCCTCAAATTAATACGAAATGGAAGTCATGTGAAATGGTACTATAAGTCATATGAAATGAAACTTGAAATCCTTAAAGTCATAAAATGGAATTGGAATTCAAATGAAGCAGCCATACAAAGTCTTGTGATGAAACTGGGTTGAATTCATATGATCAGCAAGTCCCCAGTCACCAAATTTATACAGTGTGAAAATTCCCATGATTTCTGTATTTTAATGTAGAAACTCCTTTTCTAAATAAAATTAGTAAACTCCTCTATCAATTCTATATTTCTCATTTTAACACAAAAAACTATGTATTTCATCAAAATAAACTCTGACCACCTGAAATAATTATCAACCCATCCAAAATTAAGTGTGAACTTTATTCTAATAATTCTAAAGATGAAATAATTAATGGTTTTGGGCATAGAAGAAGCAATAGTGGTGGCTGATGTATTTAATATTTATTCTAAATAAAATTTCCCAAAACTCTAATAGAGGATATTTCCATGTCAAATTTATAATTAATTTATTTATATATGAAGAAAATAAATTTCTCAACATAGGTCATTTATTTATTGACGATTATGGTCTTCTGAAAGACATTTTTTTGATTTCATTTATTGAAAATGTAAGGATAAAAGGGTGTAATCCCTCTATCATTGATCCACATGTTCTCTTTTGATCTCTAAGAAACCCTAATCAATTTTTGGTTTCCATCATAATGAATTTATTATCTTACATTGTTCGTGTTGATCACACTTCCTTCATTCTTGAAGCAATCTCTATCATGTTTCTCTTACTTGAGAGGGAGAGAGAAGGATTCGAGATAGAGTTTCATTTTGATCAATGATTATCTATTTTTTGATTGCACTACACAATAACCATAAAAACTATTTATAGAGTTGGGTTTTAGGTTAAGATATATTTTAATTGCATTTCATCCCTTAAAATAATATCATATTCTTAATAATCCCCATGCCACAAAATATTATTATTATTATTATTATTATTATTATTATTATTATTATTATTATTTAGTGTGAAGAAACATTCACATAAGATAAATATTATTTACCAACTTGTAAATAAATATCCAACATCAAAAATGGTCTTGGTCTATCCAAATTATTTAGTATTTATTGAATACTTGAATAAATATTTTATTCATAAATAGATATATTATTCACCAATAAATATTCATGATCAATAAAACATGAATAAAATTATTCCTCAATATTGGGAATAATATTTATTATATTAATTAAATTCATTTATAATTTAATTGATATCACCGATAACAGTTAGTGTGTGCCCCTCTAGGATTCTTTCTCATTAGAATTAGGTGGTCTTGCCTAAAGTTAAAGATTATTTTCTTGAAATGTTTCAAGGAACCCAAAAAAAGAACTTAATGTCACAAAAAAGAAAACCATATATTAATACCCAATTTTTAATAAAATCCCTTTATCAAAATATCTTATAAAGAAGGTTTAACATCCATGTCACTGACCTGTATGCTCGATACGTCTTTCTTTGACTATCTAAAATAAATACATCATTACACCACGTTCATGTAATTTAGGTAGATGGTTCTATTCCAATAAAATGGATGAGATATTAACTTCCATAAATATGGAATGGGAAATTCATTCCTTGACATATCCATTAATTAAATGTCACTTGTGATGCACCTAATGAATCCAACTTCACCATGAACTGTTATTGTCATGGTTTATGAAATACATCTAAGAATTCAATTCATAAAATGAACTAATACTAATATTAAAGTCTAAAAACCATTACACATGCTCACAAATAAGAATATCTAAAGTCACTAAAAAATCAGAATTCCTACTTTCGGGTTTATTCTCATAATCTTCAATCTTCGATATTTCCAAGTGTGAACTTCATGAGAAGAATCCTTATCCACTTATAAGTACTCGCACCTGACGGTCTCCATACTATGTATCCCATCAGAATATATTATCCAACCACAGAACACTTTTTTAGGAATATCATCATAGGCACTTCAAGGTTCTCATCATAGTGGGGAACTATTACGACCATTTCAATGAGGTGTATACTCTAGGACATTATTACATCAAATTCATGCATAACAATTAATAATATGTAATAAGATGTTTTATTAATATTCAATAAATTGAATATGCAAGTAATCAAAGTAAAAACAGTTGGTCCTAGGACACCAAATCAAAAAACCACCCACTTAGACAAGAGAAAATTGTCTTTTAATTTCAATACACTAGACCTAACTTGATAATCAGGTTTTTATTGATTCAAGGATTCAGTCAAGGTGTCCTCTATGTTTTCTTATATGGAAATAATACTCACTGCAACCTCAACTCTCTAAGAAAATTTTTTCAAGATATGATACTTCTGAAGTATTTGTTTTCTCTATTGATGTGACCTTGGATCTTTTGAGAGTTCCACCATTATAGTATTATCACTAGAGATTGTGATAGGATCTTTACCTTCAGAAACCAAAAAAATCTATTAGATGAAGTTTTAAATATATATTTCTTCTTTAGTTTTATTAGAATCCACAATATACTCAGAATCCAATATAGAATATGTGACAACAACCTTGTTTGAGCTCTTCTATCTCACATCGTCTCTATTCAAAGTGAAGATTTATCATGTTTGTAACTTCAAGTCATCATGATAAGTTTGAAAACTAGAATCTATGTAACTTATGATGATTACTTCCTCATATCCTCCATAAACTAAGAACATAACCTTAGTATGCTTACTTAAGGATAGTTTTTACTATCATCCAATGGTGGTCACTTGGGTCATCTTGATATCCTCCAAGTGCACTTAATGCATAGAACATATCTAGACTAGTACATACAATAGCATACATGATTGACCCAATCACTGATTTTTATGAAATGTTTTTTATTATATTTATTTCCTTGTGTGTATGAGGACACATTTTACTAAAAATATGAATGATATGCGACACTGGAAACAATACCCTCTTAGATTGTTCGATACTAAATCTCTTCACTATCTTGTCAATGTATGTAATTTGAGTTTTTTTTAGAATACTCTTTGATATATCAAGATGTATCTTGATCCCAATAGTATATATTAGGTCACCCGAGTCCTTCATAGAGAATCATTTATTCAACCATGCCTTAAAAGACTGTAAGACAGGTAGTTCATTTCCAATGAGTAATATTTCATCAACATATGTAATTAAAAAAATTATTTCACTCCTACTAAAGTATTTATAGACATAAGGATTAAAATAATTCTTTATAAAAACAATTTTTTTATGGATTCATAAAAATGAATGTATTATTCCCTAGATTCTTTCTTTAATCCATAAACGGTTTTTTGTAATTTTTATATCTTGTTGAGATTCTTTGGAGTCACAAACCCTTAGGGTTGTATCATAGAGATATATTCATGAAGGTTTATATTAAGGAAATATATTTTAACATCCATTTTATTAATATAATAGTCATGGTAAGCCATAATGAAAAGTATAATTCTGATTAGTTTCAACATTGAAACTGTTGAAAATGATTTATCGTGGTCAATTACTTAACACTATTTAAACCCTTTTTCAACCAGTCATTACTTTTAGGTATTTACATGTCCTTTTATGTATAGTTTCTTCTTGAATTTATATTTTCAACCAATAGGATTTACATCTACTGATAGATTTACCAAAATATTGACTTGGTTTTTGTATTTTGAATCTTATCCAGAATTTATAGATTTTTTACACATGGAAAATCAATACCACTTACTTATTCTTTGGAGGTTAGAGTGTCATTATAATCAACTAATAATGATTCACCATCCTTAGTGACTAGAAAACAATAAAGTTTTGGTTCTTTTACCTCTATATTACTCCTACAAAGTACATGAGTCTCTAGAATAACTTCTTACATGGGGATTTAAGGGATTTTTTCATGTTCCAACTCTTATGTATCTTCATATTGGACTTCATCAAAGTCTATCTCACTCCCCTATCTATTTTAGAGATAATATATTTCTTAAGAAATTTGGGATGTATGTTAATCAAAACATTTTTTTAATGATTTTTTAGGTAGTATCCCTTAGTTTATTTAGGATATCCTATAAAGATATACTTTATGCCTTGGGGTTCAATCTTGTTGCCTGAATAGGTCTCAAAAAAACCATTGCAACCCCATACATGTAAGTGTGATAAAGAGGGTTTCTTTCCATTCCATAATTGGTATGGAATACCATTTTTCGCTTTAGTTGGCGCTCGATTTAGTACTTATATTTTTTTGTAAAAAATATTCCCAAAAGGATAATGGAAGACTCACATGACCCATCATTGAGCTTACCATATCTAATAAGGTGTGGTGATACCTTTTACTTAAACCATTCTGCTGAGGTGTATAAGGATGAGTGAAATGGGATAGGATCCTGAACATTAATAATTAATCAATGAATTCTTCATTAAGATATTATGAACCATGGTTTGGGCGTATTTTCTTAATCTTCTTACCAATATGGTTCTCAACTTCATTCATTTATTCCTTGAATTTATCAAATGAATCTGAATTATGCCTAATTATGTATACATGTATGTATCTACTAAAATCATCAGTAAGACTTATGAAGTAGGTGTACCTGTACCTTTCTTCACTAGTAATTGTCCCACACACATCGATATAAATTAATTAAATAATCTCTTTATCCCTTTCACCTTTCCCATTAAATGGTGATTTAGTCATTTTTTCTTGTAAACAAGTGTGACATATACCAAGTAGTTTTAGTTCAAAAGAACATCAATATCTATATTGATGAAATTTATTAAAGTGTTTTTCATTTACCTGACATAGGTGGTTATGCCAAATTCGGGTGTAGTATAATTCATGCGAAGTAACTTGATTATTGATTTCTATAAATTTTTTTGAGTAATCCAACACATAAAGACCATTATTTAAATTTTCTTTACCATAAAAAATGTCATATTAATAGAATAATCACCATTTATTTCAAAAAATGAAAATAAACTCATATTTATATCATAAAGATACTAATATAATGTTTTTGGTAACTGATGGAACAAAATAAAAATATTTCAAAACTAAGATAATCCTATTTGGAAACATGAGGAGGTAGTTGTTGATAGCTACAACAACAAATTTAGCTCCATTGGATACTCATAGATATACCTCCCCTTAGTCAATCTTCTATAATCTACTTGATTTACATATTTGAATACGTATGTGAGTACTACAAACTATGTCTAATACCCATTTATAGAAATAGATAAATTTCACTTGATAACAAATGAACCTAAAGCATTCCCTTGGTTCTTTGGTTAGGGGATATTTTTCTTTCAGTGACCATTATTTCCATATACAAAAAGAAATCATCATATTCCCTAGCTTTACCTTCGATCTTACTCTTCTTGGAAGAGCATTGTGAAGAAGACTAGTTATTGGGGATTTTCACTTGGACTTTCCATTTGTACACTATAATAACAAAATCATTTTCTCACTTAATATCCTTCTCTACATAGTGAAGAAGATTAAACAGATCTTGGAGAGACTTCTCAATGGTGTACATATTAAAATTTACAATAATAATGGATAATCTCTAAGGGAGTGATGCAATAATGAGATAAGTGTCTAGTTATTTGGAGAGTTTGAACCCTAGAACTTATAGTCACTCAATGTAGCCACAAATCTTGAATAATTGAGGACCATCTAGGGCCCATATCCAGTCTTTCTTTGAAAAATAGCCTTGGTGATCTTAAATTGTTCTTTTTTATCTCTCTCTTATTATAAACCCCAGAGATACTCAATAATGTTATATAAATCCATGTTTTCATGAGACTTCATGATTTCACTATATATTTATTAAAGCATTAAACATTGAATGTCAACCATATCACTCAAATTTTTTTCATAGATAATGAACTCTTCATCACAAGCCTCTGAGGTAGGCAGATCAGTAATTGAGGATTCTAGCATGTAATATTTCCATTCATGGTGCAACCAAAATCGAAGACATCTGAACCATTATTAGATTTTACTGTTAGTGAGGATATTTTGTTTTTCCAATATAGATATAATGGATAGTGTGTATGAAAAACTTTACATTTTATTCTATAATTAAAAGCGCATATTATTAGTACATTTCTTAATTAAAGATTTTTGTGATAAATAATAAATTAATTTATTTCTTAAAAATCTCCCACTATTTTATCAAGTCACAATAGTACTCACCATAGAACTTAGAATATATGTTTGCTAATACATTCTAGTTTCATTTATCCCCATTACTTTTCTTAATGATCCAATCATTATCCAGGAAAATCATAGGAAAGTAATTAGGTATGTGGTATTTCAAACTATTGGTTTGCAGCTCCTTGGTCCATTGAGTGGATTCCCCTATCTTGAAATCCTAACTTGGATTTTCTCAACACTTGCCTCGAAATTTTTATTAAACATACTGTTTTCATTAAACTCAATAAAATTTCAGTCAAGTCAACCCAAAATTTTCATGAGAACTCCCCGATAAAAGTAACTGTCTAGGATTTAACCATTTTATACACTTAGTTCTATTATTTCATTCCTAATTAAGTAATGGAAGGATTAGCATAACTTAATATTAAGTTGGGTATTTTAAAAAAAAATTCTTAAATTTTATCTTGTTTTTTCCTTTACATGTCTTATTAATATTAAGTAGATGTTACTTAATTAATTAACCATGCTGGATATAACATTTACACATAATCCATTTTTTTAAATTCTATCCTTTCACATTAATTCATTTATTTATGTGATCATGGTCTTTAATCCATAAAGTTGGTAATGCATAGAAAAATAATAATAAAATAACTTGATAATGATATTATCTAATGAATGATCTAATGAGATGACACTAAATAAACCAATAACATAAGAGAAATAACTCCTTGTTTTATAATTGACATGAGCTATAGTATTCCACCGATCCAATTATGTATCACAAAAGTTGGCATCATAATGCTTCTTTATTAAATCACCTCCATGTTCCTTGGGATACCTCATTAATCACATGTATTTATAACTCCCACATATGTGAGGGGAACCAAAAAAAATTAAATGGGGATTACATAAATAACCTTGGACACAAAGTTCCTACATAATAATGGATGGAGGGATGACTAACAGGCTTTAAAATTAATATAATAATTAATAATGCAAACTCATGTAATAAATTAAATTTAATGAATTCCAACACATACACAGGTCCTGGTCACGATCATAAAAGGTCATACATGGAATACATACGTAAAAGTAAACTATGTGAAATTATTTTCTTATTCATTCTTTAAAATTAAGATAATTGTTCTTTAATAAATTAATTTATTTATTTATTCTATTTCATCTTAATGAACATATAAATCCTCTTGGAGATAACCATCATTATGGCATTGATGGAAAACATCATATTAAGGGCTCCTTTATATACATTGATGACTGTCTTGGTTTTATCCAAAAAATACCTCACCAAACTTAAGGGTGAGTTTGATGGGATCCTATATTCCTCGATGTTGAGTACATAAAAGTCACCTAGGACTTCCTCCATATTGAGTTCATAAAAGTCAGCTGGGAAAATTAGATCTTAGACTCAAACCAACACATCTTCCAAGACTTTGGATGGAAAGGTTATAGATCTATTTTAAGTAGTACCACTAATCTAGTGGGATTTAATTATCCCATATTCAGGGAATTAAACACAAAGTGTAAGATAAAAATTATAGAACCACCTAGATAAAATAGAGTATTTTAAAAATTTATAGAAACAATGGTTCAAGGGATAGAAAATCCTGTGGATTTTGACATTTTGTGGGTAAATGTGGTTGAATTAGAGTAGAAACATTTATTCCTAAATAGATCATATCATTAACTTGAATCCTATTTTTGTTCATGTAAATTTTATTAATGAAAATATAATACTTGGGTATTTTTTTGAGATCCTCTAAAATATGGACATTGATCTCAACTTTTTTGGAATGTTTCCATAATATTTCTTTAAATTTATTCCTATTGAATATTCTTTGACTAAATAATTCTTGATGAGAATGTGGTGGTAAGTATTTATTATCCCTTTGATACCTTTATAGTTTTGTTTCTTATTTATTTCTTTTAGGTTAAACCTTATCTTCCTACTCTTTATTTTCCTCTTTTCGTGGATGTCTTTCAGGAATCTACTCATAATTTCCATCTTTGTCTTCATTAGGTTCTTATGGGATTTCCTCAACCTCAAGGGTATAATTTTTATTAATCTCATTAACAATTATTATTGTTATCATACTAAAATTATCCATTTGGTTAGTGACTATTTTATATATAATCTTTACTTTGTTTTTTTAGAAAATATCCATTAAACTACTCAACCGATTCCCCAACTCCTCTATTTCAATCCTTAGATTTTATCCTCTAGATTATTATTGTTGATATACTAAGGGTTTTACACTCATTGATATATGTTTATAGGGTCACTTTTTATATAAATGATGGGGTTGTTACTGATAATTTGGTTAGTTAAAAGGTCATTTAAAGGGGGTTGTTGTAGGTCTAGTGAGTTTTTTTGGAACTGTTTTGTTGTTCGTAAGGGATTATTGTTGGTATTGAATAAAATGTTTCAATAAAACTCTCCATGCCTTGGGATTTAGCATAGTATTTAGTAAAATGGTTATTATATGAACATAAACCATACACCCTTATGGTTCATTATTTTTAATTGGTCTATCTCAAATCCAACTGCCTCACAAGGATAGTTAGTTCTTCATGTCTAGATTCAAGCAATGAAGATGAGCCAAAATTTACTACCTCTTGAATACCTATGGTACCAATACATATTTCTTAAAACTATTGGGAGTTTTATATTACCTTCTCATTAAGTACCTCATAATATATCAGGTATCCTTAAAACGATTCTTTTGATTGGTTTTTATCATTGTACAAAATACCTTCAAATAAAAATATAAGTAAACAATTATTTAAAATATCTTGATGTGGGCAGTCGACACACTGTTTCTTGAACTATTACCATTACTCATAAAGTTATTCTCCAAAATAGTTTAATATTTCATATATTTCCTTTCTTATAGAAGTGGTTCTAGATGTGGGAAAAGATATTTGTAATAAGATTTTTTGTATCTCTTTCTAGTTATGAACTTCATCAGGTTTTATACTAAAAAAATAATATTTCGTAGTTGATTCAAGTGAAAAATATAATACCCTATATTAGACTTTCTCATATAACTCTCCTCTTGGATTCATAGATGCTTATACTCTGGGTAAAATCCTTGATGTTTTTATTTTGTCTCTACATTTATAAGGCCATGAAACTTTGGAAACAATTCCATTAGGCTGGTTTTTAGCTCAAAATAGTTTTTTAAAGAGGGCATAAAAAATTTGTTTGATAAATAATATAAGGTTCACATAATCTCTTAATGTTTTGATGTGATTTTCATACATGATTATCTGCTTATAGTGAACGTGAATACATTCACTCAATTTTTCAAGGGGTATTTCTTATTAGTCACATTGGAAATATAAATTCTTAAATATAGTTAGTAGATTATTTTGAATTTTCAGATCAAATTTAATGATTTTTTTATTCAAATATTATATCATGAAAATTTTAGTTAGTGATTTTTCACAACCTCCCCAATAACGCTTCCATGTTTTAACACATGTCTATCATGGGGTTTGGAAAAAGAAATTATTCCTAAGTAAAATGTAGTATTAGTGATAACCCTCAGGCAGTATCTAAATATGAGTGCTCTAAACCTACTTTCACTTAAGTTATTAAGGGGTGTTTTTAAATTGTATGATTTTAAAAACAAAAAAAATGAAATAAAGTAATAGATTATAAATAGTGAGATGATAAAGGTGATTATGTGAGGGTTTGTTTTCCAATTACAATGTTATTCTAGTCTAAAATTCAGTCAACTCTTCTATTTATTAACTGATAATTGATAGGATTCACAATCTCTTCCCCTCTCACCCTTGTTTTAATTATTTTTCTGAGAATGTCCCAAACTAAAATCTCATGTTTCCCTACCCTTATTCCTATGTGTGTAAGTATTATAATAAATCACTTTTGGTTCACTTATATAATGCCTAGTTAGGTTTTTTTCTTCCAAAATAGTCAAGAACATCCAATACCACTTCCACATATGTAGACAATCTCCTAAAACATCACCACTTATCCCAAGACTATTCCATCATAAATAAACCATAACTAAATGGAGGGACATTATGGATCATTGATTGATGAAATAAACAAAAAAAATAATTAAAATGAAATATAATCACATATTATAATATTAACTTATACTCAGTATTGGAGAATGTTAAAAATATAGAGAGAATTTTAATCATTAATGTGTAAAGACTCATTAAATGAAAAGGGTAAACCTTTACCTCACCAATAAATTAAAAATTATCACTATATGTGAAGGGTAACATAGGTGAAAACTGAAGAAGAAAGTATTATAGTACTTAAGAAAATAGAAAATAAATGAAATAATTAGAAAAAAATATAAATATTAGTTGATACCTAGCCCCTAGAAACACTTTATTTCTTCAGATTCATCTTTTTTATACATACTTAGTTTCTTTATCCTTTGGTTATGGTCAAACTTCTGAGATTATTACACCTTCAAATCATGAACATCCTTCCTTTTTATTTTGTTCGCCAAATACCAACATATCAATATATTATAGTTATAATTTACTTATTTATGCTAAAAATATCCTCTCATTTGTATCACCTTGATAAAGATCAAGAAATACATAGTGACCTTTACACAGTTTTATGTTTACAATTCATAGGTATGTGTGACCTTTACGCAGTGAGAAAATACAGGATGGAATTGAAATATAACTCAAGCCTTGGGGAACCATTATAAATATTCCTTATAAGTTGAGGTTACATTTAATTAACTAAAAAAACTCATTTATACCCTTATCCACTTTCATTTAACCTTGCACACATAGCTTAGGATTTTTACACAGCTTCCAAAAACCTTTAAACAACTTTCAAAGTACACTTACATAGCACTTTTACCTTCTCTTTGTATTGGATAATCTTTATATAGGATTATAATAATACCTTTATGAAAATTTATAGTAATTATAGAGTGGCCTTGAGCTCTCATTTAAACATCACAATGATTCTCAATTATCTAAATGGAAATCTTCACCTTCATGGGGCTCCATTTATCATTCAAAGGTGGATTGGATCTTCACTCACCCTTTGTGGTGCTCCTAAATAATTTTAGTCTTGGTTCATAGTATTATGTAGTATAGTTGTGATCAGTTTGACATAACTTGAGGCTGAATACAATAAACCCCAGGTGTGAAGAAGAAGATGATGGTACTTAGAAATATCTAAGAACACATGTTCAAATGTGGACAGTGCCACTACTCAAGAGTCCCACATCAAAAATGAGTTCAAGATTCCTTTGATATGTCAACCTAATCACTCCCTACTACCACATTAAAAATATATAGGTTAAAAACCATGCCTATGTCTTCTGAGTATGACCCCCTCGATGGTTCTCAACTCTTTAAATAGTGTTGACTCATGTTGTCCTCCCCTTGCTTTACTATGTTAGGATCCTTAGTGATGGTACATCGGTTTCCTATAGGTGTATAGCCTGATTTCCTAGGGTGATTGGCATGGGTTGAACCCTATTTTTGTATAAAACACATGAAATAAATTTAATTTTATATGATGTAACTTGCAACTACCAAATTTATATAAACTTTATCAATGAAATTCATATTAACTCCACCTAGTTCCAGACAAACCTCGCCCAAATTCATATGACCTTCACCACCCAAATTCATACAATTATAATCCTAAAATTCATATGAAATGAACTTCATAATAAATGGTACTATAATTCATACAAAATTGAACTTGGTACCCTCAAATTCAAATTATGGAACTAAAATTCATCTGAAATAGCCATAAAATGTCTCATGATGGCACTAGGTTGAAGCCATATGATCATAAAATACACATCCACCAAATTCATACTGTGTGAAAATTATCATTCCTTTTTCCATATTTCAAGGTAGGATCTTTTTTTGAAAATATAAGCAGTAAACTCCTCCAAAAAATCATATTTCTCTTTTTTTAAAAGAACCACTTTTTATTTCTTTGAAATAAACTCCACACACCAGAAAGAATGATCAAAATATAAAAAATTATTTGAGGGATTTATTATAATAATTTCAAATATTAAATAATAAATTAAAAATAAATTATTAATTCATTTCACAATTAAACTATATATTATTCAAAAAATTAATAAATATGATATTTAGTCAAGAATTAATCAAAATGGTGAGATAAAAATTATTAATACCAAAGAGAAATATATGAAAATTTTGGTCATGTCAATTACCCCACACTAAAACCTTGGAATCTCATAAAAGTGATATTTAAAAAGATTACACAATAAAAACTAAAATATTGGACAATTTGGGTTCCCTTTTTAACAACATAGTTCTTAAAGTATAATTCCTCCCTAATGTTATTGGTTCCATTTTATTCATTTATTATATTCAAGTAATTTCCATCCCTTTCATCTTCCCAATATCATATGTACCTACCTTACCATAAATGTTTCCCTTGACACTCAAATATGAATTTCAAGAAGAAAAAATCTCAATCCAAATTTATGAAATTTTACCCATTTTCTTGGTGAAGTTATTCACCTCCACCTAAGGAGTCAAGTATTTTTTTTCATATAATGAGGGACTTTTTAGGTTTTTCTGAGTATTATGGTTTTTAGTTCTTATTATGTAAAAATTATAAGGTATATTTAAATATTTATATCTCTAAGATAATTAATAATTCGTGATTTTTAGTTTCCTTCAAGAATAGAATCCTCATTTATCTTGTTCTTCTATAGATACAACTCCATTTCCTTAACTTATTATAGTAAAACCCACACTATTTTAATATTTTAGTAGCAGAAAAGTTCCCTTTATCTCTTTACTTTATTTTTTTTATCTTTATTTTTTTTAATTATACTCTTTAAGGTAGAGAGGGACTTTGGATTTTTTTTCTTATGGGTGGGAGGTACACCCCACCCCAAATTAGGAAGTATTTACCCTCCCTTTTCATGTGCTTCAGGTTTTATGGTCCATCAATTTAGTACTTCATTCAGATAGCTTCTCCACACACCATACATTAGTATATTTCATCTCTAGTTGTCCTCCAAAATTCTCTAAAACTTCTTAGTCATTGCACTTTATAAAACTTTATTAGAATCAATTATAAATTCCATATTCCCTCCATTTCTAGAAACATGGTCTCATATTTTTAGATCTATAATTTATGATAGTTTTTATTTTTTATAGGGAAATAGTGGTCTCTTTCACTAAATAAAATAGTGGAATTATCTATCCAACTTTTTATCATATATTATCCATATTATCTTTTTTATTAGCTAGATTTTTCTCAAAAAAATAGAAACACAAAATTTGAAGCACTTCTCAATTTGTCTTAATTACATTTTGAAAAAATATTTTTTTGGGCTTTTTCTCTACCTTCCTCACACATGAATTTAACCTTGATCATGCATCATTTTTAGAGCAAGGTAGATGTGTATTTTTTTTCTTGTAATGTGTCTTATTAACAATTCATTCATGGATGATAATGGCTATAGTGGTTTAATGAAAAGTTTGGATATGAATTAAAGTTCATTGAAAAAATGGGGATTCAAAATCAAAAATTGCCTCAATAATTTTAGCATAAGTTCTATTAATACTCTAATGTTTTGAATAGATTACTTAACAAGTTCTGGTTATTCAAATATTTCTTTTTTCTCTTAAGAAATATGGAACTGTAAATAAAATTTAAAAATTGGTTTATAATCCACTTAGGTAAGTGAATAAAATATAGAATAGTATTTCATAGAATAGGATTCAAAATTTAGTGTTCCTTTCATGAATTTTCCTCCCTAATATTTTGCAGATAAGTTAATTTCAACATTAATTCAAGGTAAGTAAATGGGTCTAATTAGTTAATCATCATTATAATGTATTAAAATATATATAGTCATTCAATTAAATCTCATAAGGTTTCAAAAATACACTAATATTTGAAAAATAAACACATACACAAAAATTGACAAGGGAAAAAAATTGAAAATAAATCCTAAACTATAGAGGCTCCCTCCCCCACACTTGAATGATGTAGTTTTCTAAATTCATTATAACAAATTTCCCAAGAAAAAATAATTTAAATAGAATCCCAATATGTAATAAAGTGTTAAGGAGAGGTTCATCCTGATGGATCTTCAGTGATAAATAGGTTGGAGGAGTGTGATCTCTGCCACTGGTTCATGGGGGAATTTTTCATAAAATATCTTGATCATGTGCCCATTAACAATAAATGGGTTTTATTTTCTTCCCTAAAAATTGTCAAATCACCAAAGGTATATACATTATTAACTACAAATGGAACTCATAAAATAGAATGAAGTTTATCTATAATAAAATTGATTCTTAAGTTGTACAATATCACTTTTTTTCATTAATAAAAGTATTTTTTGTGAATCAATTTATCATGATCTACTCTAATACTTTCTTTGAAAATTCAAGAATTTTCAAAATGTTCTCTTTTAGTTTACTTTATTTCTTTTAAATATAATATTATTTGTTTCCCTACTCGTTCTATGTCTAAATTTACCTATCTTACTACCCAGTAATACTTGTGATCCAATTCCATAGGTAGGTGGTAGATTTTACCACAAATAAGCCTATGAATACTCGTTCCAATGGGGGTTTTATATTTCTTACTATGAAACTATAAGGTTTCTTCAAACTTTTGGGTCCATTCCTTCCTATGTTGTTTAACAGTCATCTAAAAAATACCTTTAATCTCACTATTTGACACTTCATCTTTCCCATTTATCTATATATGGTGGGGTTTGGATGTTTTGTGATGAACCCCATATTTCCTCATCGAATCCTCTATGCTCTTATTAAAAAATTATTTCCCTTTATCATTGATAGTTTCTTTTAGAACTCCAAACCTACAAAATTATATTAGCTCGGAAAATATCACACCTAACATTAGCATAATAAATTTTGGGGCATTGTCTTCCACCCATTTTGAAAAATAATCCACAAAAAGATGTATATAATAGTTTCCAAAAGATATGGGAAAGGGTCCAATAAAATATATTTCCCATACTTCAATAATTTCCTAAAATAAATAATTGGCCCTTGAGGAATTTCTTTCCTCTTCTAAATATTTCTAGTTTCTTTCCAAATTTATGTGCATATTTAAACAATATGGGCCAATAAATGCAAGATAATGGAACTTTTTCATATAATTAGTGGTCTAAAATAGCCTATATAAGAAAATGTTTAAAAAACAAATCAAAATAGTATCCAACCACACTTGTGAAAAAACATCTTCACATCATTTGGTCATTTTAATTTTTCTCAACATATGGATTTTACCAAATGTAAAATTTTGATTCAAATATTAGTATTTGAATTTTTAGGGGTTCATGTGAGATGGTACTTGAGATGTTACTATAATATTCACCATTTATAATATTCACCATTTATAATACTGGGGTAACTTATCTTTCAATTAGAAATAGTTAGTCTCCTTTAATGTGATCATTTAGGGGTTCTTGGTCTGTAATTTAAACATCAGTAGAGTTGGAAATCCAACTCAGGTGATCATCCACTTGGTTCCTAGTTCCTTTATTTCCTTTGATATCCGAATTGAATTATTAAAGTAACATCATCCATCTAACTAGCCTCAGTTTTCCTTTATCCCTTTTCATCGAGCATCTAAGGATTGCACTATTAGAAACCATTAAAACTTTAGTTCCAAGAAAGTAGGATCTGAAATTATCTAAAAAAAGACAACTACTATGAATTAATTTTATACGGTTTCATAGTTAATTTTGAAAGATACCATGGTTCTCAAATAATAATAAATTACTTGTGATTTCACTTTAAGTCTATGTAAAAGATATACTCCCATAGTTTGATATGAATCATCCCAAAGTAGCTCAAACAATTTCTCCCAATCTGGTGGATACATCACTGTGGGGTAATTAATCTTATTTTTAGTTCATAAAATGATTCTATATATTAAATATTAAAATAAAATTTAGTATATTTAAAATTAATTTTTAAATGGGAATATAAATTTTAATGACATACTTGATAAGCCTTCTATAAAATAATGTTTGTCTTTGAAAAGATTTAACATGTTTTTCACAAGTTGTGTAAGGAAAATAATTTATCACTATTTCCCTCGGAATTCGGGGATGACCTCCTGGATGGGAGATTCAAACATTCTGATCGGTTTCTAATGGGTTTGTTTGTAGAACCGGAAACATCCAATGATTCCACATCCATTTGGACCTACTTTCCAAAGGTAGGCGCTTCATTAGTTTGTGAACTGATGAGGCTTAGGAATTTGCATTGGTCGAGAGGATGGGAGGTCGGACTCATCACACCTTTCTGAGGGGAATTATTGTCTATTCCAGGACTCTCTTTATAGATTTAAGTTATGTTCGTGAATCCTTATTACATTACCAAGTATAAAATGAGCTTTCCTTCAGTTTTGACAATAAATGATTAAATATGTAAGAAATTTAGAGAATCTTTTATATGTATTTGAGGTTCTTCATCAATAGAGAATCATCTATATCTATTTAGAGATTCTTGTTCAATGGTATTCTTCAAAACATTTATATAAAAATCTCTTGGTCATTATGATGACCAGGCTGGTTTTAAAGCCACTCAGTGGGGCACTTGAAGTTTATTGTCATTCAGAAGGACATGAATTATTTCAGAGTTGGGATTGAACCCGTAGATGGGCTACATACGTATCCTTTTTTTTTAAATGAATCAGAACCCACGTAGTTCGAATAAGGGAGTATGATGTTTATGATTGATGGCTCAAAGAAGGATGTCATAATTACTTTTACCCTCTAAGCTCACGTGATTCATGCTCAGTGTGAGAAACAAGAGGTATTGGTAATAAAATAGACAATTGGGCCATTAAAGATGTAATCATAAGAAATGCTTTGGGGCTTATGTATGTATGACTGCCCAGATAAATGAAGGTTAGGATTTACTTTAAGGAGAAAATCTGGGAACAGGGTCCATAAAGGTATATGTGCTTCATGGAGATTTGAATACTCTAACTTGGGACTTATTCCTGAAAAGGAAACCCAAATTAGGAGAGGATTGATAACTGGGTTTTACTCCTGAGAAGGAATCCCAAATCAAATGTAAATTAGGACTGGTTAAAGAGAAATTAAGGGACTTGGGGATTACTCCTGAAAAGGAAGGCCAAAATTAAAGGACTTATAACTAGGGATTATTCCTGAAAAGGAGACCCAGGTTAAGGATTCAGGTTTGGGGCTTACTCCTGAGGAGGAATCCCAGATTTGGGAACTTTAAGAATTTGGGGCTTACTCCTGAGGAGGATGGCCAAGTTTGGAGGACTTAGGACTGGGGATTATTCCTGAAAAGGAGACCCAGGTTAAGGATTATCTCATCTTAAAGGATGAGGTTGAATGAATGAACTCTCCATATTTAGTGACATAAAGATATTTAAATCACTAGGTTTTGAGAGATATTCCACAGAATTCCTTTCAGATAAGGAATTCAAATCAAGAAATCATGCCATAAATGGATTTGAAGAGTGTCTTGAAGACTGAATCTTGAAAAGGAAAGGAGTAATGGCTTAAGAGGGGTGAAATGGGCAAGAAAGGCACCCAAAAAGGAAGGGGTGATCAAGTCTTGGAAGACTCGCAAGTATTGCATGGCCGCGCAAGTATTGGTCGCACAGGTATACCTACACGACATGTGTGGGGTACTTGCGTGATGTTCAACCAGCATTGAAATACTTGGGCGACTCTTTATTAAAGCTTTTAGAATCCTTTTGAGGTTCTTCCAGAAAAGGGGCGTGCAAGTTCTATCGAAGGAGTAAGGTGGCGCGCAAGTGTGACCACTTCCCTTAAGGGCTGGCCACTCAGGCGCGCAAGTGTTGATGAGTTTCAACACTTAGGCCTTCCTCCCTCTCTTTAGATCTTCCGTTCTAGGTAAGAAATTACATTAGAAGTGTTCCGGAAGCTTTGAGAAGAGACTTGGGAATCGGGATCTTCAATCCGAGTTTCTGGAAAAAGATCCTCTCGAATGGGGGGCCCACAGGGTCTATTTATAGGCAGGAGAAGACCCCGGGCGGTTATCACTTAGGTCGCTCAAGTCACTTGCGCGACCATAAGGTGTCGCGTAAGTGAACTTGCATGACAGTGATATAACTTGCACGGAATAGTTTCTTTTGATCCCTTGTTCATGCCTTTGTCGATTTTTGATATTTTCTTCAAAGGTTGAATCATTTTGAGCTCAGATATTCCCCTTTTCCAATCTTTAGATTCTGTGACGAAAGGAGCGTCAACAAAAGTCCCCCCTCAGAGTTGGATCCGGAGAGAAATAGAGGATTTGACTCTGAGGAAATAAAATATATACAAAGGAATAATAGCGTGCAAGTGTTCCAATGCGTAAAGGGCGGCACGCAAGTGCGCGTCACGCAGGACTTAAGCGCACTGGGTACGGTGCGCAGATAGGCTTCCTGGCCTATAAATACACAGCCTTTGGCCACGGATCGCATCTGATCCCAAATTTCTCGAGCTCTCGCCACGCAAGTATCTTCTTTCCACTGTTTCCTCGCTGACGTGCTACTCTCAAGGTAATAGGACTTGCGCGGTGGTGCATACGCGACAAAAACTTGTGCGGCACATATAACACTTGCGCGACATCTCCATACTTGCGCGCCTTAATGCCTTAGCCATTTTTTTATTTCTTTCACAAAGTTTGTGGAAAATTAATCCATTTATGAATTAATTTATTCAAATCTTGTGCAGAATTAATGGCTCTTATACCCGAATTAATTGATGAACTGGCTAGCAAGCGGATAAATGATATGATGAACATCATTGGCCATGATTATTATACTGTCAAAGATAGCACTCTTCCGAATTTGGCTAAGTACTTGAAGAAATATCATCCTAATTTTCCACAGAGCATCTATCTGCCTCTGTGTGGTCATGGTCATCTGCAAGGATTCAATGTTCCAAATGCAAAGAACTATACATTTTAAATGCAGCTGCACTGCTACTCCTCTATTTCGGTTATGCTGTGTATTAAGAGCAACAACAATGGTGTGAACTTTCAAGTTCTCCTTCCATTCCATTTCCTTGCGGATATGAAAATGGCAAACCCATGGGCTAAAATGTTTTCTGCTGTCGGTTGGTGGATAGAAGACAAACATGGCATTAGAGCAATATCTGAAAAGAGTACTCTCTCCAAATGGATCTCTACTTCCAATGCTCCATTCTCAAATCCATGTATCCATCTTCCAAGTCTCTTGGACAAAAACAGAGTCACTATTTGATCAGCAAAAAAATTTCTCAAACTGCACTCAAGAACATTCTTTTTCAATTGTTCCAAGAAGAGCTGGTATCACTGCGTCTCTTATTGTATCCATTTGAATGAATGAACTCCAGGTGGTTGCTGATGAAGCTCGAGGTTCCGTAAATCAAATGAAGGGTTATGTTGAAAGCCTCTTGTAATTCTTGAAAAAGAGAAGAGACTCCAGTCTGTGGATGTCCTTCTAACTCTTGTGCATCAATGAAAAACACTTTCACCTTCACTTATTTGTACCTGCATCCTCTTTTTCTATATGCTTTATATTTTACCTAAGCCAATGGGCTTAGTAAGCATAGTTTTATTTTTACTAGGATTAATGTAAATAATCCTTCAAACTTAGAACCTTTTTAATTTCTCAATATTACCTAAATCATACAAAATGTATGTTTAGTGAGCTGGAACTTGACATTTATTCAGAGTTCCTTTGTCTTTTGTGGGCAGTTTAAAGTCATTCATGCCGGACATAAAGGGGCTAATGTTTAAGGTCGAAATAGCTTTGACCAAAATGGATTAGAATTGACACAATTCCTTGAAAATTCATCTGAAAACATACTACCATACTCAAGTATGAGGGAAAATATGTAATCTATAACTTAAGAATATTTGAATCTGAGGAATGATATGAAAAAGAGCTAAAAGGTATTAGAATAAGTAGTTTCCAAGAATGAAGTTACCATTATTTAACAAACCCATTAGGGGGTTGAATTATGCAGGGCCACCTAAGGGCATTGGCTGCATAGTTAAATAAAATAGTATATTTTGGCTAATAAATCTGTTATGTAGACTGTTTATGCAAGGCCACCTATGGGCACGTGCTGCATAGTCAGGAAAAAAGAATTCTCAGAAATTTACTTTCCTAGTGCTAAAAGCCAGTGAAAGTTTATGGAGATTCAAATTTTCTAAAGTATAGAGTTTGCTTTATGGAAAGAGGTACTTGAATATGGAGAATATATTTCCAGACAAGATTATCGAAGAACTGGATGAATATCACTCCTACGAAGGTCTGACCCAAACGTAGGGAAGAAGAATAAACCATATACTTGAATACTTTCAAATCATGAAAAAGGATATGGGACAAATATGTTAAGGATGGCTATTTTTTTGCGGATCCCTACATACTGTCGTTTAAGACAAATAAGGAGAAAAGAGGAATTCTTCCCAAGAATGAAGTTACCATCATTTAACAAACCTGTTAGGGGGTTGAATTATGCAGGGCCACCTAAGGGAATTGGCTGCATAGTTAAATAAAATAGTTTCTTTTGGCTAACAAGTCTGTTATGTGGACTGTTTATGCAAGGCCACCTATGGGCACGTACTGCATAGTCAGGAAAATTAATTCTCAGAAGTTTGACATTTTTGTGACTAAAAGTCATGAAAAGGGTTATGAAGATCTAAAAATATTTAAGGTTAGGATTATAACACATAAAGATGGGTATTGTCTAATGTATATAGAGATACATAGGTCAATGATAACCATAATCATGTTGTGGCTGGGTCCTGAATTGAAATTTTTTACTTCACTACGTACCTCATAAGAATGAGAATCAAGCCATACGTAGTTCTTGATATGTAGTTTAACGTCGTGCAGGATGAAAGTATGAGAGATCTTAGTTTAGGGTCATAGAGTTCGGACCATAATAATGAATACACAGTGTGTGTTTTCATGAGGACTTTTCAGCCAAGGGACTGAAAGTGAAATTTGGGGATAGGACCAAAAGACTTGGGACTGGATTCGAGGGACACTCGAATGTTCCTGCGTATCCCATAAGGATGGGAATCAAGCCCACATAGTTCTAGAACTACCCTTTTTACAAATTTGGTTCGTACATGTGAAGGGTGAAAAGGGGCTTTAGTGCAATGATGGTTTAACCCGAGATAAAAAGTTTAGGCATTACCATGTATGCACGTAGTCTTTTGAAATGAAACATGATTGAAAAATCAATGTAAATAATGGTTCCCTCTCAAATGAGGAAATCAAAGAGTATTGTAGTTTACTGTCGTACTGGACAAAAGTGTTGTATAGTTTAACGTCATATAACAAGGACGAAAGTGAATCAATGTAAAGATATTGATTCTAGGGGCGGTTTCACGAATCAACATCATATGAGATGGCGGTGAACCGACGTGAAGAGATTTTTTTTGGGCTTGAACCCTGGGAGGTTGCCTACATACCCAACCTGGAAGGAAAGGATCAAAGTCTGTGTAGTTCAATTAAATAATGAATGAATAATCAAGTTGTTCTTGGGGGAAATGACCTAAAAAAAATGTTGTTGGGACTTATACATGGTTAGCGGACCAAAGAGAGTGTTACGGTTGAGGTTTTCTCTAAGATCACGTGAGTCATACTCGGTGTGAGAAACAAGAGGTAACAACAACCTTAACGATGCATAGTTTAATGTCATGTAGGACATATAAAGGGATTATGCAGTTTAAAGTCTTGCAGTTAGGACTATTGGTGCTGTACAGTTTAGTGTCATGTAGCAGGGACAAAATACAATTTAATGTCATGTAGGACATATCAAGGACTTTCTGTAGAGTTTAGCGTCATGTAGTTAGGACGATGGGGACAATACAGTTTAACGTCATGTTGGACAAAAAAAGGGGGACTGTGCAGTTTAATGTCACGCAGTAAGGACAAAATAACACACCATTTACGTCATGTTGGATGCATTGGGGATTTTTTCTACAGTTTAGTGTCATGTTGGACAAAAGGGAAAATAGTTTAAGGTCATATATATGGACCGTGGATGGTGCAGTTTAATGTCATGTTGGACATAAGTACAGTTTAAGGTCTTACAGGACCTTTGATGATTATGTAGTTTAACATCTTTCCGGATGTAAGGGACTTTCAAATAGTTTAGGGTCATATGCATGGACCATGGATGGTGCAGTTTAATGTCATACAGGACCATGGTGTAGTTTAAAGTCATACAAGACTTTTAGGGAAATTTTTCACAATTTAACGTTGTGTGGGACGAAGTTGCAGTTTAAGGTCATACTGGACCATTGCTGTATAATTTAACGTCATATAGCAAGGAATAACTGGTGCTGCACAGTTTAATGTCATGTTACGGGGACATAATACGAATATTTTGTAGTTTATACAAAATATTTCTTCAAAAATCTGGCATTAGTTCGAGTAGTAATGAGTTCTCCATCCATCAAGATTAATGAATAAGCTCCATTAGAGTAGACCCTATGTATTGAATAAGGTCCTTCCCATTTTGGATCATGCTTGGGAGGTTTCTTTCCTGGTATCATTGGAGTTCTGAGAACTAATACCAATTCTCCCTGAATGAATGAATGAAGACGAACTTTTTTGTTAAAAGATCGTGCTATTCAATTCTGATAGATTTCCAAGTGGTGAAAAGTGCACAATATTTTCTCATCTAACTGTTCAAATTCATTCAATCTCTTTTGGGATTGCTCATCTGTAGATAACTGATCACAAATGGCTACTCTGAGTGAGGGCAATTGAACTTCAATTGGAAAGACTGCTTCTGTTCCATATACCAACGAATATGGAGTTGACCGCGTTGCATTGCGGGTGGTAGTCCGATAAGCCCATAAAGCATGAAAGAGTTTATCAGGCCATGACCTTTTATCTTTATCCACCATCTTTTGAAATATATTTGAAAGAGTCTTGTTAAAGGCTTCTATTTGGCTATTGTCCTCCACATGATACTGAGATAAATGGTTGGATTTAATGTTGTATTCTTGATACAATTTCTTCACCTCAGAAGAACAGAAGTTGGTGCCGTTGTCCGTCAATATGGTATGAGGGACGCCAAATCTAGTAATGATGTTAGACTTGATGAAGCTAACAATGCATTTAGAACTGACTTCTTTGAGAGGTACTACCTCTTCCCATTTGGAAAATAAATCAGTAGCAGTAAGAATATACTTAAACTTCTTGGTCGTAGCTGAAGGGTAAGGTCCCACCACATCCATTCCCCATGTGGCAAATGGCCACAAGTATTTAGCTGTATGAAGCAACTCTGGAGGTTGATGAATGAAGTTTACATGTACTTGACATGAATGACACTTCTTTGTGAAATTAACACAATCTTGTATCATTGAAGGCCAAAAGTATCCAAGCCTTCGAATTTGATCAGACAATCTATGTCCAGACTGGTGGGCACCACAGACTTCAGCATGCACTTCTTTCATGACAGCCATTGTCTCTTCACCATCAATGCATCTGAAGAGAACTCCATCAAAACTATGTTTGTAGAGAATTTTCTCTAGGTGGTTTGGGCTATCATAAAGAGTAAAATTGACCACACGTCGCCGGATTTGTTCTTTCTCTGCTCTATCAGGTGGAAGTGTTCCATTTTTAAGGTATTCCCTGATAGGTGACATCCATCCTGTAGTATGACCATACGGTTCAGGAATGGGACTAATTTCATTAATTTCCTATATTCTGTCTTGAACATAAGGTGAAATTGCACGACGGTGGGAAATACTGATGGTTGTCTCATCCTGATTTGGATCTGCTAGAGCTGTGGCTATATTATCCAGCGCATCAGCTTGAGCATTTTGTGATCTTGGGACATAAGAAAATATCGGTTCTGAAGGGAATTTTTCCATTAACTCTCTGACGTAATCATATAAAGGGATTAATTCTTCTTTTCTAATGGCATAATCCCCATTGACTTATTTGATTACCAGGTCTGAATCACCTTTCACCTTTAAGTGATTCACTTGTGCTTGAAGCGCTAACTCCAAGCCTATGATAAGAGCTTGGTATTTGACTTCATTATTGGTACCACCTTCCCACAATAAAAAGGAATAAGGTAACAATGCCTTATTTAGAGAAATGAGTACAATTCCTAACCCAACTTTGTTGAATTTAGGATTTTCCATTTTCTTCCCTGTTGGACTTATGGAAGCACCATCAAAATACATTTCCCATGTTTGAGGACTCTCTTGAATAGAGAAAACTTCCTCATCAGGGAGTTCAATATCTGAAGACGTGTCTTCCACTGAAGGATGTTCAACCATGAAATCAGCCAGAGCTTGGCCCTTTATTGCCTTTTGAGAAACATACTGAATGTCGAACTGCTGCAAAATAACTGCCCACCTTGCTAGACATCCTGTAAGCATTGGACGACTAAGGATGAATTTGAGCGGATTATTGCGAGATACCAATTGGACCTCGTGATGTTGTAGGTAGTGTCTCAGTTTTTGAACTATAAAGATTAATTCCAGGAAGCACTTCTCAATACTTGAATACCGGGTTTCTGCTTCAAGAATAGTTCTACTGAGATAGTAGAGGCTATTTTCATTCCCAGCATCATTCTTTTGAGCAAGAAAGGCACCCAATGATCACTCTAGAGCTGTCACATAGAGGATAAGTGGTCTTTCTTCAATATGTGGCATGAGTACTGTTGGAATCAAGAGGTATTTCTTAAGAACATCAAATGCTTCTTGACATTCTTCAGTCCACTGGTAAGTGACTCCTTTTTTCAATAATTTGGTAAAGGGTAAACTTTTGCCTTCCAAATTGGCGATGAAATGCCGAATATAGGATAAGTGTCCTTGAAGTCCTCTTAATTATTTTAAATTCTGAGGAGGTGAAATACCAAGGATTGACTTGGTCTTCTCAGGATCGACTTCAATACCACGATGGAGTACAACAAAGCCGAGTAATTTTCCTGAGGTTACCCAAAAATCACATTTTAAGGGGTTTATTTACAAATTATGTTGTCGAAGCTTGTGGAATATGACTTCCAAATCAGACAAGTGATTAGAACGTTGTTTGGATTTAACCACCAAATCGTCTACATAGCATTCAACAAACTTCCTTAAGAAAGGTTTGAAGATACGATGCATGGCGCGTTGATATGTTGCATCTACATTCTTTAAACCAAAGGGCATCACCCGGTAACCAAACACACCTTGAGGGGCTCTGAAGGCTGTAGATTCCTCATCTTCTGGGGCCATTAGGATCTGATTATATCCATAATATCCATCCATGAAGGAAAGTACTTCATAGCCAGTCGTCGCATCAATTAAGAGTTATGTAATCAGAACTGGGAAATCATCTTTAGGACAATACCGATTAAGATCTCTGAAATCGATGCAAACCCTAATTTGTCCGTTCTTCTTCTTTACAGGGAAAATATTATCCAACCACTTGGGATACTGAACTTCTCTGACAAATTTATCTTTGATCAGCTTATCTACTTCAGCTTCAATTTTGGAAGCATAAGTTGGGTGTGTTCTTCTCGCATCTTGCTTAAATCCTCGATGTTCTTTTGGTAAACCCAAATGATGAGTAGCAACATCAGGATCAAGCCCAGGAATTTCCGTATAGCTCCAAGAAAAAATATCTTTATTTTGCTTTAGAAAAGAAATATACATCTCTTTCTCTTCAAGGGTCATGGTCGCACTAATTAAAGTGGGGCATGGATCTTTCTCTGTACCCAAATTTATTTCTCTGAGTTCATCCATAGTGGTAGAGATACCCTCTTCAAATGCTGGAGGAGCATCTCTAAGATCTTCCTCTTCCTCTTCATCATGTGCTATTTCTTCCATTTCTACTTGCATAGTAGATGAAAAAATGAAATTTTCATGATCAGAAGAGATTTCAAAATTTGCACATTTTGAAGAAGAAGCTTCCATTTCTGACCCTATTGATGATAAAGGTCCTTCTTTGGGAAATAAAGAGGAGATGATGGATTGAGAATTGACATCATTATTCACCTCCGATGTTGCTATAACTTATTCTGGCCTAATTGGAGAAGTATAGACCTGTTGGATTTCAGCAGATGAAATGAAAACATCACTACTTGTGTTTTCATCACTATTTGGTAGGTTACCAATTTCTCCCATGTTGTCTGGCTCGATTGCCGTAATTGACATTATGGATCTTTCTATAAGAGTATTTTGATTTGGGCCTATTTTTTCAATTTGACTAATAGGTAACACATAATTTGTACTCACATGTGTAAATGGATTTATTGGAATCTTCTCCAAACCATATGGAGCATTAACTTTGGTAATTTCCTTTGTTGTAGATTTCTCTCTTCCCTTCATGTGATAAAATTCCGCCTCAATGTATTGAGACTCACATGTATTGAATGGGGTCTTATCACTATACAATGTTCCAACTTGACCATTGAAACAGTATTTGAGACATTCATGGTATGATGAAGGGATAGTCGCATGTTGATGTAGCCAGGGTCTTCCAAGAAAGACGTTGAAAGCTGAGTCTTGATCAACAATCATGAAATCCGAATTGGATACAAGATCTCCAAACTGAGTTCTGAGTATAACTTCGCCCAGTGGTTCTTGTTCATTTTTATCATATCCTTGTAACATCATGGTAGAAGGAGATAAATCGGATTCTGTGAGGCCCAATCGACGAAGTGTACGAATGGGCATGAGGTTGACTCCTGAACCATTGTCAATGAAAACTATTCGGATATCTACACCATTAACTTTTCCAGATAAGTATAGAGGTTTTATGTGCCCATGCACAACATCATCTTCATCTTTATCAGTAAAAGATATCACTGTATGGAATTCTGTAGGATTATTCTCTATGTGATAGACTTCAGCTGCAGCAATTTCAGTTTCAAATTCCTGAGGACTTGACAAAGCTTCGATGAGTGCTTCCCGAAGATCTTTTGACAGATTCAAAGCATCCAAAATTGATAACTTGGATGGTACTTGGGCCAAGTGTTTCAATATATCATATTTTTGATCTAGAGGTCTGCGTTTTCCAACAGGAATATGCGGTTTAGCAGGTACCTTGGAAGCAGATGATTTGGAAGCTGATGCATCTTGTATTGGGATAGAAGTTGGCAACATCCTTGGTTTTTGAAAATTAGACCGATTAGATCCATTTACTTGCTGAGATAAAGAACATGGAATCTTCAATTGGTCTTCCAAAATAACTATACCAAGACTGAGTTGACTATTAGCAGAAGAACCTTCTTGTTCTTTTTGAGCTCGCTGAAGGGCTCTACCACGAGTTTCTGCTGCATACAGAGTGCTAACAGGGGTAGAATTGGAGTAGTGGCTTCGGAAAGATCCACGTCTTTCCCTGTATCCTGAACTTCTGGAACTTCCTCGGATTCCCTTATTTGATACAGGGAATTCAGGCTCATCAATATTGAAATTGCGACTGGAATACGGATCTGTTAATTGAATCATATTAACAGAACCGAAGATTAACTCTTCGTCTAATAAAGTCTCTGCCTGACTAGCCTATTTAGGTTGTGCCGTTTGATGGGGCGGTGCCCGTGGCTTTGAAGTAGATGGCATAAAGCCTGCCATAGTCAAAGACAATTTAGGCTTTGACACATACTCATCTTCTTCTGATTATTTTTCCTTCTTTGAATCAAACTGTTTCTTTGAGGGCTTTCCCTCTAACGAAGAGGGTTTTACTGCAATATTCATGGCAGAAGACACAATTTGTTTCTTTAATTGTGTTCAAAAAATGGCATGAGTCTGATTGATTGTCTTTCTGACCATCCAATCATCATACTTATGTGCATTTATTCTTTTGAATTCTTGCCATTCACCTTCCTCCTCTGGAACTGTAGCAGTAACACATGCTACCTAAGTCGAAGAACCTTTCAACTTGACTTGTCACAAATCGACCATCTTTTGTAGGAGGTCTTTGAAGACAAAACACTCCTGGATGGGATGCCCCAACATTTGATGAAAGGGACAATAATTGGGACGGTCTTCATCTCCTTCCTTGTTTGGCCCCTTGGGCACTGGTAATTGAACCAAATTATTTTCCAGAGCTGAAATGAAGTAACCAGGAACTTGCTCATTTTGGAAAGAGTATGTTTTACTCTTCAAATCCTCAAATTTTTTTCGTCGTTGATCTCTTTGATTAATTGGACGAAACGGCCTTTGTTGTTGGCATTCAGGAGGTGGATCCCTCTAAGAAGATGAAGGTTTTGAAGTATAAATAGGTACAGGCGCTTGTTTAAGCATAACTGTAGCAATTTTCGCTTTACCCATTCTCCTTCCTGGAGCTGATGGAATTACAAGAGATTTAGCCTTAGCCTGTATAAGGGAATCTTCAATCTACTGAGTGATTGAAGTAAGGTCTCGAAACCCTCCTGTGTATTTCACAGGGATCAATGGCGTGCATAATTCATCAGGAAAATTTGCCACACATTTTGGCAATAGCTCTTCCTGAGGGAGTGCTAAACTCAGGGAATATGTTAATCCCTTCCAGCGATCAATGAAATCAGAGACTCTTTCATTCTCCCTTTGCTTGCAGTTTGTAAGATCGAAAACTGTTGTTTTTAGCAAAGTTGAGCTAAACTGAAGAAGGAATTTTTGGCGAAGACCCTCCCATCCGATGATTGACCGGGATTGCAAGCTTGTATACCAGACAAAATCTGGTCCTTGCAAGGTTCGCACGAAGCATCTGAGTTTCACTACTTCTTGCTACTCTGGAGTTCCCATCATAGGATCACAACAAGACACGTAATGCGTCAAATGTTTTTCAGGGTCTCCTGATCCATTGAAAGTAGGGAAAACAGGGTTTCCAAAACTGGATGGAGGAGAAATTGAATCTACCCATTCAGGATAACCTTTATTTTCTGGTTGAACTTGCGCCCGTTTCCCTTCCATAGTTTCTAATCAAGCTGTTAATGACTCAATATTAGTTATTAACTTTTGAGAAACATCAGGTTGAATTTGGTCTTGGGTAGGTGCAATGAATGGAGCTTGGACAGATGTGGTGATTGGTGCTGCAACTGATGGTAGCACTGCCAACCATTGTTGCGTTTGACCCGTAGGATTAGACCTCTGAGGGTGTACTGATAAAGGAGGATATTCCTGATCCATCTCAGTAGCTACAAAAAATTCCTTTAGCTGTCGGACTTCAGCATTCTTAAGAAGAAGACTACTCTGAAGTAGTTCTGCATTCAACCTTCTTAATTCTTTCATTTCTTCCTCCTGTTGTGCAAACCTTTTCTCTAATGAGAGCGATTGACCTTCTCCATAGGAAGGATATGTAACCTGATTCTTTCCCCTCCCTTTGTTGGATACTTTTTGGAGAGAAGGAAGTGGATTACCTAGGTTCTGAGTAATCCTTTGACTTCGTGTACGCACACCTTCTTCATTTGTATCAGCGCGTACATTTTCTTGAGTCATCTGAGTCCCCTGAGTGAGTCTCCCCTGGTGGATTAGCAACAAAGGCATTGATGACATTGATTGATGCATAATGCATCACATCCCTTCTATAAACATTTTTTGTGATATTTTCTTCTTTCATGTCTTTGATGAGACATTGCCTTTAGTTGATTTAATCCTTTAGGAACTTCTTGACAAGATATAATTTGGAGGGAATCTCCTGATAATTTGGCTCTTCGTTCCTCTTAGGGATTCTTCCCCAATCGAGAAAAGACTGATATTCTCTGAGAAGGGGATTGATGATTTGAAAGAGTCCCCAGTCTCGTAAACTGGGGATGTTCCTGCTGCTTCCGCTCAACTCCTCAAATCCCATTTGTTGGCTCTGAGGGTTGGGTTAAAGGAGTCCCCAGTCTGGAAAGCTGGGGTGACTCTTGACATGCTATGTCTGAGACCTTCTTAAAAGCTCTCTTGATCTTGTGAATCTTAGTTCGGAAATTAGCTGGATGCATTAACCTGCATCCACTTTTATCACCTGGTTTAACAGACTGTTGGATGATTTCCGAAACTTCTGTCATTTGATGATGTGTTTGCTCCATACGAGAGGCTTGTGCAATAATCTCGCCTGCTTGATGTAGGATAAATTCAACAACTTGTTCTCTATATGCTTGATTTTGAGAGGAACTAATTGAAGCCTGTTCTTGAGCAAGCTTTTGATTACGAATAAATCCCATTGACTGTGGCCGGCCATGGGCAATAACATTGCATGAGACCATTTTCGGTGGGCTTTGCTGACTGGAAAGCACTGTGAAATGTAGTGCTCCATGAACACCTCATCCTCTGATATGAACACAAGATGGAGCATTGGCAATTAACTGACGCAATTTTCATAGTGCGCCAAGGCATGAACGTTGAAGGGTTCTCTGTTGCTTTTCAGCCTTCGGATACCGAGAGAATGATAGAGATGCCAAATCAATCTGACGTTGTAGCCCTTCTATTATCTTAATATGATTTTCATATTCATAATAAGATAATACCTTCTTCTTCAATTGAAAAAGAGTTTTCCATATGTTGAGACGAATATCATGGATTCCATCTTCCATCAACATCTTTGGAGCGTCATACTGGGAGTCAGCCAAAGGCCAAAACATGACTGGTACCTCATTTTTCACCAGTTTTTTCCTCATGTTCAGCATTTCCCCTTCATCATTAAATGAAGATTCTTCTACCTGTTTTGACCAGATTTGGTGTTTCCTTATTGCTTCATCGGATTCAACAAGATTGGTATAGAAATCATTGATCAAACTAGAAGATGCATGACTTAGGGGTGGTTCGGAGAATGACCTACACCCTGGGCTATCTTCTAATTGAGAAAGTATTTCATTTGCTAGAGATAAAGCATCAGACATGACTGGTTTCGCATTTGCAAGTGCCTCAAGATAAGAGGGCTTTCTCGGCACTACATTGTCCACTGGATTATTTTCAAGGCAATGTGAATCACTACTACGGAGAGGACTTTCGCAACGAAATTCATCATCATGGGGAGGACCACCATAATGGGTTACAGAAAAAGATGAGATCTCTTGCTCCTTGGTCTTCTGACCACACAGAGGGTTCCTGTGGCTCTCATCTGAAGACGAAACTTCAAGATTGACCGAATTTTCACAAAGCAAGCCTTCATGAGGAAGTGTCTGTTGAAGACCTTCGGAATTAATGTTCCCGTTATTGGGAACTGAGGGAGTAGAATCTTGAATTCCAACAGATAAATGTCTGAGGACTTCAAGAACTCTAGCATCGAGCAAGGCCTTGTTACAGATTGGCCTTTGATCTCCTGACTGTGCTGGGCGGATCTTTTTCTTAGATTTCTTCTTACTCATTTTGGAAACCACTTGTTGACGAAAGTGGTTACTCTGAGCAGGTGTATGTGCATGATCAGGAAATATGGTCAGGTTAGGCTGACGATCTCCACTCAAATCAGGTATATGTGCCTGACTTGGTTGTTCGTATGATATGGGGGAGTATTCCCTATAACCCTCTTGGATTGGAATATATGTGTGTGTCTGTTCCGGAGTGAATCGTTGATGTGTCACTCCACTGCTAGGGATAGATTTATGTGTCTTTCCCTGAGATGATGCTGAAGCTGTTAGGATATCCTGGAAAGCATCCAGAATATGAGCAAAAATTTGCTTCTGCTCTTTCACTATTGAAAAAATATGCTTGGTGACTTCAGCTGCCGGAACGGGGATATAAGTCCATTCCGGGATTGGATTAGGTGTATGTGCCTGCTTCTGTCCTCCTTTTCCTGTCAGTGAATCCTGAAAGTACTCAAGTGTGGAGGCAGAGAGTTGAGTCTGCCTCCTATTTGTCGTCGGAGCTTTCCGACTGACTTCTCTGTGCGCTACCAAGCGAGACTGTTGGTAGGCTTGATTAGCACTAGCAGGTGTATGTGCCTGCTGATTACACTTCGCCAAACGCGGTTGACGAGATCCATCATATGTAGTCAGGTGAGCCTGCTGACTAACTGATGATGTATAAGCAGATGTATGTTCTTGCCTATAGTACTCCACCGGAATTGCCTGGAGGGATTGGCTTAATGCTGCCAGACGAGTCTGCTGGAAAGCGGAATTAAAACAGACAGGTGTGTGTGCCTGCTCATTTTTCACCACCAAGTTAGGTTGGTGGACTTCTCCGGAGATGGCAGGGATGAAAACCTTCCCATTGTTAACCGGATTCCGTCTCTCACGGTTTTTCTTGCCTGCTCGGGTTCGAGGAACCTGAGCCGAATGCCTGGAGTCGGTACCCTCATCATGTTGAGGGCGCACTGCCGCACGAGTCTGGCAGCGATTGTTGATGGGAACCCTCGGGAAGGACTCCTGTCTTTTTGAATTAAGGCCTTGAGGGACCTGCTCATTCACTTCCTCAGAGTAAGGGAGCGAATGGAAATTGTGTTCTGGGGATAACGACCCGAAACGGTTGGATACGGTAGTCAGCACCGCCTGCCTCTTGATCACTAGTCGTCGTTGTCCGAACGACCTGTGTGAGTTGTTCACTTGGAGGGCATGTCGGGCATCCTCCAGAGTTGGGATGGTACCATGTTGATGGTACTCTTTAACCAGCACATTTGATACCCAGTGTTGAAGATGCTGAGTAGGTGATGTCATTCTCAGAGCAGATGAAGATCCAGTAGGAATAACAGCAGTGGTATTTGCAGCAGCAGTATTCACAGGTGTGAATTTGAGAGCAGCCATTATAGAAATACAGAAGATCTTGGAAAAGAGTGCCTGTTTGATATAACAGACGTAATCAAGATAAATTCAGCTACTTCATCCTTTGGATGAGCACACATGTCAATGATTGTTTTTGTTATCCCTCTTATTGAGTTTTAAATAGGGTCTTAACAAATAGGTAAAATATCATTTTAACTTGGTTAAGGATTCACTTCGGGTTCACCATTTTTTATTTCCCTCGGAATTCGGGGATGACCTCCTGGATGGGAGATTCAAACATTCTGATCCGTTTCTAATGGGTTTGTTCGTAGAACCGGAAACATCCAATGATTCCACATCCATTTGGACCTACTTTCCAAAGGTAGGCGCTTCATTAGTTTGTGAACTGATGAGGCTTAGGAATTTTCATTGGTCGAGAGGATGGGAGGTCGGACTCATCACACCGTTTGAGGGGTATTATTGTCTATTCTGGGACTCTCTTTATAGATTTAAGTTATGTTCGTGAATCCTTATTACATTACCAAGTATAAAATGAGCTTTCCTTCAGTTTTGACAATCAATGATTAAATATGTAAGAAATTGCGAGAATCTTTTATATGTATTTGAGGTTCTTCATCAATAGAGAATCATCTATATCTATTTAGAGATTCTTGGTCAATGGTATTCTTCAAAACATTTATATAAAAGTATCTTGGTCATTATGATGACCAGGCTAGTTTTAATGCCACTCAGTGGGGCACTTGAAGTTTATTGTCATTCAGAAGGACATGAATTATTTCAGAGTTGGGATCGAACCCGTAGATGGGCTACCTACGTATCCTTTGTTTGGTAAAAGGAATCAGAACCCACATAGTTCGAATAAGGGAGTATGATGTTTATGATTGATGGCTCAAAGCAGGATGTCATAATTACTTTTACCCTCTAAGCTCACGTGAGTCATGCTCGGTGTGAGAAACAAGAGGTATTGGTAATAAAATAGACAATTGGGCCATGAAAGATGTAATCATAAGAAATGGTTTGGGGCTTATGTATGTATGATTGCCCAGATAAATGAAGGTTAGGATTTACTTTAAGGAGAAAATCCGGGAACAGGGTCCATAAAGGTATATGTGCTTCATGGAGATTTGAATACTCTAACTTGGGACTTATTCCTAAAAAGGAAACCCAAATTAGGAGAGGATTGATAACTGGGTTTTACTCCTGAGAATGAATCCCAAATCAAACGTAAATTAGGACTGGTTAAAGAGAAATTAAGGGACTTGGGGCTTACTCCTGAAAAGGAATCCCAAAATTAAAGGACTTATGACTGGGGATTATTCCTAAAAAGGAGACCCAAGTTAAGGATTCAGGTTTGGGGCTTCTCCTGAGGAGGATGCCCAGATTTGGGAACTTTAAGAATTTGGGGCTTACTCCTGAGGAGGATGCCCAAGTTTGGAGGATATAGGACTGGGGATTATTCCTGAAAAGGAGACCCAGGTTAAGGATTCTCTCATCTTAAAGGATGAGGTTGAATGAATGAACTCTCCATATTTAATGACATAAAGATATTTAAATCACTAGGTTTTGAGAGATATTCCACAAAATTACTTTCAGATAAGGAATTGAAATCAAGAAATCATGCCATAAATGGATTTGAAGAGTGTCTTGAAGACTGTATCTTGAAAAGGAAAGGAGTAATGGCTTAAGAGGGGTGAAATGGGCAAGAAAGGCACCCAAAAAGGAAGGGGTCCGCAAGTCTTGGAAGACGCGCAAGTATTGCGTGGGCACGCAAGTATTGGTCACGCAGGTATACCTGCGCGACATGTGTGGGGTACTTGCGCGATGTTCAACCAGCATTGAAATACTTGGGCGACTCTTTATTAAAGCTTTTAGAATCCTTTTGAGGTTCTTCCAGAAAAGCGACGCGCAAGTTCTATCGAAGGAGTAAGGTGGCGCACAAGTGTGACCACTTCCCTTAAGTGCTGGCCACTCAGGCGCGCAAGTGTTGATGAGTTTCATTACTTAGGCCTTCCTCCCTCTCTTTAGATCTTTCGTTCTAGGTAATAAATTACCTTAGAAGTGTTCCAGAAGCTTTGAGAAGAGACTTGGGCGTCAGGAGCTTCAATCCGAGTTTCTGGAAAAAGATCCTCTCGAATGGGGGGCCCACAGGGTCTATTTATAGGTAGGAGAAGACCCCGTGCGGTTATCACTTAGGTCGCGCAAGTCACTTGCGCGACCATAAGGTGTCGCGTAAGTGAACTTGCGAGACAGTGATATAACTTGCGCGGCATAGTTGCTTTTGATCCCTTGTTCATGCCTTTGTCGATTTTTGATATTTTCTTCAAAGTTTGAATCATTTTGAGCTCAGATATTCCCCTTTTCCAATCTTTAGATTCTGTGATGAAAGGAGCATCAATAATCACTTTGATTTTTTATATATCCACCACAATTACATTTTTGAAATTTAATTTCCAAGGACTATGACATTTTCTATAATAAATAAACATTTTTCAAAATTCTAAACAAGGTTCTTCTCAATAAAAATTTTTAAAACTTTTTTCAGATTCTTCATTTAATGATCAAATGAATCTCAAAAAACATTGAAGAAATAAAAAAATACTTATAGGCAGCCCTCAATTTGATAAAAATCTGAAATGTACCTATGGAATTAAAATATCAAAATAGAATCCCTTTTGTAAGAAAAGTTGATAAAGGTATAAGTAAATGTAGACTTCTCCTAATACTTCTGGAGAAATGGGTACTTGGAAATATCCTAAAACCACATCTAAGAAACAATAGTGAGTTCATCCTAATAATCTCTCTAACTTACGATCAATGAATGGGATGGGAGAATAATCATTTCTAGTTAATTGATTTAGTTTACTATAGTTTATATAGATTCTCCAATTTTTTTGAATTCTTATAGGGATTAACTCATTTTTTCTTTTCCTATAATGTTTAGGCCAATTTTCTTGGGAACGACGTGGATGGTTATGATCCATTATGAGTCAAAGATGGGGTAGATTATGTATGCCTCTAAAAACCTCTCTATCCTCTTTTCCAAAACATCCATCATATTGGGATTTATCTATATTTTGGGCTTCTTAATAGATTTTAAATCTACCTCAAGAAAGATTTTGTGTGACAAGATTATGGGATTAATTCCTGGAATATCACCTAAACTCCAACTTATGGATTTTACATTTTTTATCAAAATATCAATTAGTGTTTTTTATTGTATTTTTGATATATGGTTAGAAATTATTACTAGAAATTTTTCTAATTCCATTAAATAGACATATTTTGAATTAGTGGGTATGTGCATTAATTCCAAAATTGGAGGTTTTCTTAAGATGAAATCAAATTTGGTTTCCTCACTTAAAAATATTGAGCTCCCCATACACAAGATAAAACATTAGATTCTTATCTATGAAATAAACAATTAGATTCATCATAAAACTCCAAATTTAGCTCATCCTCATATCTAAAAACTAATTCTACAAAACTTTGGTTAGTTTTATTTTCCTTGAGATATTCAAATGTTTAATATTTTCATAAGGATTTAAATTTATAAAACATACCTAGATATTCACCTAGTTCGGTATCTTCAATGTTGGAATGTGCAATAATTGATTGGTCATATGAATGGTGTCTCATGCATTCAAAAATTTTAAATTATATAGTTTTGTCTCCAATATCCATGGTAAGGGTTCCTTCAGTAACTTTGATGAATGTCTTGGTTATCTTCAAGAAAGGTCTTCCCAAAATTATGGGTGTGTGTAATGGGATCCTTTCTTCCCCCATGTTTAGTATATAAAATCCTTTTGGGAAAATCATATCTCGAACTTAAACTGAAACATCATTCGAGACTCTAACTGGAATTTTTGTAGACCTATTTGAAATTTGTACTATAAAACTAGTGGGATTAAATTATTTAATGGGATGTTATCTTACTCCATGTAGTGTGGTTCTAGAAATTTGGTTGATAACTATGGTTTGATCAGAGCCAGTACATTTCTTCCTAAATTTATCATCTCATTCCCTTAAATCCTTATCTTCTTTGTGAAAATTTCTTTATGAAACTTCACATACTTGGGGATTTTTTTTGAGTACTAGTAAGAGAAGGATATTAATATCAACTTTATGGAATGTTTCCAAAATTTTCCTTTAATGTTATTACTCCTATATATTCTTGGACTAAATAATTCTTTATGGGATAGGGGTATTAGGTCTTTCTTATCCTATCATAGCCACTATAGGGGTGTTTCATACTTATTTATTTACATTTAATCCTTATCTTTATCCTCTAACCTTTCATCTCTGTGGTGGATGAATGTCAAAAATTGACCCAAAATTTAATGCTTTGTCTTCTTTAGGTTCTGGTGGGATTTTTTCAAGTTCAAGGATAAAATTTTGGTGATTCGCTTTACCAATTTTTATTATTATCATACTCGCATTATCCTTTGGCGTAAATACTATTTAAGCTAGTATCCTACCTTGTATTTTTGAAAAAATATCCATTAAACTAGTGAACTGTCTTCTAAACTTCTTTCAGTACTTGGAAATTAAACTTCAGGTTATTTTTGTTGATGTAATGGGGTTTTTCACTACTAGATGGATATTAATAGGGTATTTTTTTGTAAAGTTTGGGTTGATGCTGGTTAGACAGTTGGTTATAAATTTTTTTAAAGGAAATGTTTGTCACGTCCTGACCCACTGAGGCCTTCCTGTCTAGCGACAAGCTAAGTGTGTCACCCCAAGACTTCCTCCAATGGTCTAGGGGCTACTGAAAAGAGTTGAGAAGTCATAAACTAAAATAATATTCCTTAGACTTAAGTGTCTATACACATTCACACAACCATATTCATGCAATAGTATAGAGGTAAATCAAATAAATGTAACATCTAGAGTATAACCATGCATGAAATAACCTATAGGGATTACATCAAAGTATATCAGCATAATAAAAATGTTGTAAAGGGAAAATATACATGACCAACTATAAATAAAAGGGGGAAACCCAAACAAACATAAACTGTAGAGAGTATAGAGGGGTAGATCCCGGCTCCTAATCCCATAGTCTTACCACTGAACACAGTCAATTTCACCATATACTACTAAGATCCAATATTACTAGGCCCACTATAGTCACTACTAATATTTATGTCATATTCATAAGACAAGATGTGTGAGGGAAATGACCATACATGGGTAAGTATACACATACCCAATAGGACACTCCAAAATCACCAAACACAAATTTTTAAGAGATAGTAGTCAACTAATAACCATGAGGGAATGTCAATCAGTATAAGAGTCAAAACCATAATAACCAAAACATCAATAACCAATATATGATCAAAAAGAAGTTAAAATGATAGGGAAATGGGATATACACCTACAAAACCCAGCTAAGAATGATGATTCTTCATTATTCTCCAATGGCCCATCTCAAATACCAAATATCATGTGAAACTTTACAAGAATCTATGTAGAGGACCTTCACTTTTCCAATTTTCTCTATACTCGAGAGGACACAATATTTAGTAGAGGACCCACAACCCACTGAATCAGGAGGGTGCCACTCAGTAGCTAGAGGACCCATGTTCTAGTGTGTTAGGGGATTATATTAGGTGGATAGAGGGACCTTTCCCTATTGTGTTAGGGAGTTCCACTCGGTAGATAGAGGAACCAATCCCTCTATAGAATGAGGGGGTTCTACTCCACTAGAGCAATGAGTATACGGGACTTGTTCTCTACTATGATAAGGGGGTTGCCAACCCCAGCATCTCTTTGATGATCCTACCTAATCACTATCATAACTCAAGCATCACCTAAAGAAGATTCATGCTTGTTTTACCTCATGTTGTATATCTCATGTCACAATGAAGTATACCATCGTGTTCTATAAAGAATTCCTCTTATGATAGGCTGATCATGGGACCAAAACTGGGTTTCTAAGAAGAATATATGGAAGGTATAATATTAAGGGCTCCAAAAATCCCTGAAGGAGTACATGGTGTGTGCCCTAGGGTACACGATGTGTATCTATGAGTCTGTAATGACCCATGTCTCTCTGTCTCACATGGAATGTCTTTCTCTCAATACATGACATTCCCAATAAGGATAAATGGAATGAAGAGGCCAGTTTGGAACTCGATGTGGTGTCTGGTCTAGCCTATATACCATGGATTGTTCTGGTGTACTTAGGTAATTCTCATGTACATTGTCTATGCTTGAGCACATTTAAATGTACATATTGTGTGTCCCATAATACATGAAGTGTAGAGTCACATAGACTTCAGGGAATGCACTCACTATATACATCGATCCATCGGAAAAAGGGGTTATGTGATGTGTGATCCAACCACATGGTGTGTGGGATCATATGGACACCCTGGGCATATATGCTTTGTACATGTTGATCTGGTAGGCTAATAGTCATATGGATTTTGGGACAACCATATATCATGTGATAATTATCTCCGTACGTAAACCATATCCACCACTTAGAGGGAACTATGGCATGTGTTCTTCTGGAGTACACACCATGTAGTTGGGATTTTCACATAAATTCAGAAACTCCGCATGTATTCTTCTCTTGTTTCTACCACCAGCATCAGATCAGCCATAAATCATGTCAAGGAGTGCATATCTAGGGCTAATTGTGCTCGATTCATCATTGGTGGCTGGATTTTGACTGCCCGAACCCCGTGTGGGTCTTCTCTATCACACCGCCTCTTGCATGGATGGAAACCTTTGAACTGAACTCCAATTCATTCCTTGATAATCCATGAACATCACCACTCATTGATCATGTAATTGATCCCAAACCTGAACCCGTGGTATCAATCCATTACACCATATAATAGTTGTGGAATGATTGTTTATTGGATATTTTTCAAATCACTATCCAAATGGAATGTTGATGATGATCACATGATGAAAGGTTAGATAAAAAACATACAATAAGAATGAATATTAATCTTTGTTTGGGAAGTCCTTGATTCATTTCTATTAGAATGATGAATTAATAACTGATAAATGTCAGAAATTATCATCAATTATAAACCATGGAAGATAATCTAGAACTCATAAATCAACGATCGAACCACAAATCAAATTTTTATATTATTTGGTTCGAATTCGATGTGGGGTTGAAAAATGATGATAATTCCACATAAAATAAATTCCCTACATGGAGATTGGATAGATCACTGCTAAATAGTTTTCACACATCAATTTTATTGGTGAGATCCATAAACTCCGCAAGCATAGACAATCCTAGTGATTTTGGTCTGATTTTTTATCTTATCATATTCCACCAAGATCTCCTCTACACTCTCATCTAAAAACCCTAGGGTTATGTGGATATTCCTAGTATTTTATGATAATTGGGTTTAAAATAGGAGGAGTCCAGATATAGAAAAATTAATTAAATAATTTAATTAATTAATTTCTTATTCTTCCCGTGATAACTATTTAACCAAACACATGATGCTGGTAAATTTTATGCCACACCTAGGGTAAAACCCCAGTTATAGATTTAATGGAAGGATCATATTTCTAATACAAGAATATATTTAAGATTTATACCATTATTCTTGAAAATATTACAATGTATTACATAGAAAAAACAGATTCCTTACACTCTCCCCACCTTCAAGGATTTTTTCCTAAAAAGAGAAAACATACTCAGAACTATGAGGATATTGAGCTCGCAACTAAATTTCTCATTCCCATGATCTCTTATGAAGGTTCCCATACTATCAAAAAACACATACCCAAGGGAAACACTTTACTATGAAGGGTCTTATCCTATTAGTTCTCAAACACCACCAGTATCTCCAAACTCCTTGAAAAGTTAACTCAACCCCCAATGTCCAGATTATAGTAGTTTACATCATTAAATGATTCGGGAACATTCCTCTCCATCTATATTGTGTGTAAAAAACAATCACCCAATCTAACTATAGCCACATGATCAAATGGTACTCCACCTAGAAAACCCATCACAATCATTGGAAAAAGTTTATACGGTCCTGTTGGCGCCAAAATATTACATGAAAAGAAGGGACGAAAAAGAAGCCCCGCATGCTGCCTCGTGAAGCTCCGACGCAAAGCACCCCCCGAGCATCATGGCCGCCGCGAAGCACAGGAGGCGGTACCGCTCTGTGAATACCCTGACATTCGCGAGCCCACCGCGAAGACCTTGAGGGGGTAACGCTCTGTGAACGCCCTGACGTTCGCGAGCCCGCTGTGAAGACCGTGAGGCAGTAACGCTCCGTGAACGCCCTGAAGTTTGCGAGCCTGCCACGAAGACCGTGAGGTGGTAACGCTCCGTGAACGCCCTGACATTCACAAGCCTACCGCGAAGACCGTGAGGTGGTACCGCTCCGTGAATGCCCTGACATTTGCGAGCCCTCCGCGAAGCACCCGCCGCCCCTTCGCACCGCGTGAGTTCTGCTTCGTGGAAGCCCTTGCCTATAAATACTGGGTTCCACCTAAGTCCAAAAAGGAGACGATCCGACCTTTCGGTTTCTCAGCTCCCGAATCACGAAGCACCCTTCGCCCCCGGGAATCATGAGCTCTGCGAGGTACTTCTACTTCGTGAGATGCCTTCTCCTTATCTCGTCTTGAGCCCCTCTTCCGAGAGGGATGCCCTTTACGAAGCCTAAGGGAATTCACGAAGGAAGGGGATTCCCAAGGGAACTTGGGTAGCCGTGGACTATTTATGCTTCGTGAAACATTCATCTTGTACTGGTGATCCACATGCCAAGGCGGGGCCGTTGTACATCGTGAAGCACACTGCTTCCCAGCACCTTGCTTCATGAGGCCCCTCTGCTTCGTGAGGCTATGCTACGCAAATACTATTCCACTTTGCGAAGTACCTCATATTCACACCCCTGCCCCATGCTAAGGCCGAGGCACTCCACTTCACGAAGCAGACTCCTTTGCTTGGCAATTCCTCTTCCCGTGCGACCCTCTAGGTTTGCATGATGTGATTTCAAAATCCCATGGACAACACCACCCGTAGCATTGCTTTTCCTAATGCTTCTTCTCATAGGCATTCTAATGGCTATTACCTATTCACATAGCCACGCTAACGTGGACCCCTCGATGGTTCGCTCCGCGACCCCCCTTTACCATGGCCTTGCCAGTACCTTCCCTCTTCCAAGGAGCAGGGGGTACCGGTCATGTAAGTCCTAGGGGTGTGGACTAAACCCACCTTGTCCAAGCTACAGGATGTTAAACTGAAAATCACCTCATCCTCAACACATGGCGTTAAACCGTGATCTGACCCCGCACCTCGAACGCAGGGTCCCCTTGTCTCGGACATTCCCTACGCTGCTCGTCTCCACAGAGATGGGGTCACCCCCTCCACAAGGGATGATATCCTCCTTATCAGTGCGGCGTATGTCCACGGGAGAAGGGAAACCACCCTGGTATAAGCCCCAAGCCTCTCTTGCGAAAGGTCACACCCATGCACCTCCATACTTCCCCACTACCAAGGCCAGTGGAGGGCACGATAGGTAACGAGGCACCTTCCATCTTTGGTCCCAAATCCCTCTCCCACCACGCTTTTTCGCACTTCGGTCCTCCATCCTGGAGTAAGTCCCATCACCATGGGCCGCCCAACATGTAAGCCCCTCTTCGTTTCTCATGGACGCACCCTTCGCGATGTGATCGTCAGGTCTCTGCTGCCTCTTGTTTCTCACACCGAGCACGAATCACGTGGGATTAGAGTAAGCATTGTCCATGAAAACACCCCGTCCAGCATGACGTTAAACTGTGTTCCCTCTAGCATGACGTTAAACTCTATGCCCCCGTCCGGCACGATGTTAAACTGCACATCCATTTGAACTACGAGGTCTTTGATCCATGCCAAGGCATGGTATGTATGAGGCCTCCATGAGGTTCAATCCCACCACCCGTTATTTCTTCACGTCAGGTTCCACCCTCATCCAGCATGATGTTAAACTGCATTCCAGTCCGACGGCAAGCCGTTATGACCAACCCGAACTATAAGGACTTTGATCCATGTCAAGGCACGGTATGTAGGAAGCCTCCCTGAGGTTCAAGCCCATCTCCCATCGTACCAAGGTCCCTTATTCACGTCGGTTCGCCGACACCCATCACCATTTTTGAACTACGAGGAATTTGATCCATGTCAAGGCATGGTATGTAGGAAGCCTCATGAGGTTCAAGCCCACCACCAGTGGACCCCCGGATTCACCTTCACGTCAGTTCACCGATGAATCCCCTTTGAACTACGAGTTCTTTGATCCATGTCAAGGCATGGTACGTAGGAAGCCTCCCAGAGGTTCAAGCCCACCACCTGTTGGTCACTCTAACCTTCATCACGTCAGGTCACCAGCACCTGGGCAGCCTAGTGTGTAAGCCCCGCACCATCTGGACCAAGGTCCTCACTCGCGTCGGTTCGCCGACACACCATTATGAACTACGTGGTCTTTGATCAATGTCAAGGCATGGTACATAGGAATCCTCCATAAGGTTCAATCCCATCACCTGGTCATTCCAACCTCGCTCACATCGGTCCACCCCCATCCCGCATAACGTTAAACTGTATTCCACATTCCACCTGAACTACGGGTATATTGATCCTTGTCAAGGAATGGTACGTAGGAAGCCTCCACGAGGTTCAATCCCACCACCAGTGGACCCCTGGGTTCACCTTCACGTCGGTTCGCTGACAATGCCCATCAGTCCAAGGTCCACCTTCACGTCAGCTCGCCGGCACCATCCCGAACTACACGGACTTTGATTCCCTGCCACGAGGATACGTAGGAGGTATCTTCGAGGCTCAAGACCAATCTCACTATCTCCCTTGCGATAGTCCCATCTCAGTCCCCCTCCGCTTCATCCATCCATCCATAATCCACCCTGATTCTCACCCAAACCACCATATCTCGGCGAGATCATGCCATTCCGCTCCTCTTCACAACATTCAGGAAGCTGCCCTCGGGTTGGCCCCGATATCGGCATCCCTTCAAGGGAAATTCCTCAATTCAATCCATTCCATCTAATGTTATGATCAGGCCAATCAGTCTCTGGTGGACATTAAACCTACGGCATACCCTGTGTCAACCATAAGAAGATGAGTAAAACCTCAGATATATGCCTATGGAATATAATTCCTCACACTCGATGTGGGATGCCTCGGGCAGCCACGCCCTTGAGAATCCCTATGACAAGGGAAAAAAGACAGACACGCCAGTTCCCCAGCGTTCAGACACGCTATTGATGCCTCGACATGACTACTACCCCGACTGAAGGTTGCTTCCCTGACCGGACCCTTTGGAATGTCCTGACAGAAGCAGTGTAATTAACTGGTGTCCATGGAAACATGGCACTGGGAAGATTTTCACAAACAACGTATTAAATCTATGAGGGAGACCCAGACTAGGTGACGAATTCCGAGGAGAAATCCACAGAAGGAAGAACCGACATCCCATCATCCCAATTTCGATCAAGGAGCAGATGTCCCTGAATAAGGAGCGAATGCCGCCCGCCTTTGGAAAGAGGGAATTCGGGGCGACAGGAGCGCGTCCTCCACAGACGGATGCGCACGCCCCGGCGAAAGTTTCGGAAACAGAAATGGTGAACCCGACATGAAATTCTTCTCCTCAATGTGGAGATTAGTATCGTTCGATACACTAGTAGATTAAAGTGTCACTGGATCCAGATATCTGGAACTGGGTCCCGCCAAGCAAATAGTGGGCCTGGCGTGAAATTCACCGAAAGTTGGGGCAGTAGAACGTGGGGCATTCCATTCTGCAACATGTTGGCGTGGATCCCTCTTACTGACGTGGAGAATGGAATGACGATGGGGCACTGTTTGTCAATCCTTTTCCTCGCAGTGCTGATGAGTTGATCTCTCCATTTCCCAGGAACCAGGTTGCTGCTATGGAGACATGATCATCACCCGCTCGCCTACATAGGGGCGGGGGCAATACCAGCATAGCTGCCCCGCATGGCTCCGCTGCCTCCACGATGGCCTCTATATCCATGAATACGGGGCACCCACGTCCCCTATCCCCGTCAGAGATCACCCAGTGAAGGGTGATCAACAACCTTGTACGCAGGTACGAGGAGGAAGGGGTCATCCCAACTCGGGATATGGCCCGCCTGGACCTGGAGGCATCGAGTCCCCGCCGTCAACGCTCCCCTCAAAGGCCGCGCGGGGAGCCCCTGCTCCCCACCCCAACATTCAATCATTTCGGGAGCCTGTCCCTAGAACGCCTCGGCGACTTCTCACCTTACGCTGATGAGGCGGGTGATGTCTGGCTCGGCCCACTCAGAGTCCCAATCCAGGGGCTCCAGGCAAGGGCTCCCATCTGGATGCGTCAACACCGCCGACCAGCTTTTCCAGAAGAGAAGGTAGGCCATGCCCCTGCACCACCTGCGCCAGCTCGTCTAACCCAGCATCAGCGTTGGGCCCGAGCTGAGGACGATCGTCAAGGGGAGTCGACGTCAAAAGCTACTGTGGACCGAGCCACCACCGACGTGCATCATGGAGTCCCTGCACACCCTGAGCAGGGGCATTCCTTCACCCAACCAAGACCAAGGCTCTAACCACCCCATGGGCAGGTCAGGTTGGCTCTCAGGGTTGCAGTCTTGAGTGGTGATCGCCCCGAACCAATTCGCGGTAATGTCACCCCGTACGGAGGGTCTCCCTATACCACTATTCCACAGAGCGTGGGCCTTCCCCACTCCGAAGCTCATCACGGAGGTATGCCTCGTGCTACCCCCATCTCGAAGGAAGACATGCCCCGCGGTAGTGACGCTCGGCGCGGAAACCTCTCCCCCGCCCACCATACAGGGTATGGAGTCCATCCTCCTACCCCCGACCGTCGATGTGAAGGCACTGCCCATCCGGTCCCTCTCCAACGTGGGGGTCCTCCCTATGTCCTCTCTGCAACTGGTGAAGGTCCTCCTCACCCCGGAAACTCAAGGAGTGAAGGTCAGCCTCGCTCTACCTACACTGACCATGGAGGTCCTCCCCATGCTCCTGTCGGTTCCAATAGAGGTTTCGCCCACATGGGTGTTTTCCATAGAGGCCCTCCCCACGTGCCCTTCGACATTTTCCCCGGTGCCCCTCGCACTCCAGTTATCTCAAGAGGGAGCCCTCTCCACCATGGCGCCAGTGTCGCCCCGAGGCTACATGATGAGAATCAACCTTGTCCCGAAGAGCCATCTAGGGGTAGGAGAGCGGGTCATCACCGCCACAAGAAGAGTCCTAGGAAGGCCCGAGTGGAGGTCAAACCAGCCCGTTTCTCGGATTCTGAAGCAAAATACTACTCAGAAACGGAGGCTTCTCCCCGCTCCTCCGTGTCAAGGACTGGGGAAGGAACGAGGTGCGTAAGCCTCGTCCTCCCAGAATGTGAAGTCTACCGAATTCCCGCCTCTCTCCACATGTACATCTAAGAGGAAGAAATTGTGGAAATTCCGCAGGTCCCGACCGTGCAATCACCACCGTTGTCACCAGAGGCGCCCTCTACCTCTACCAGAGATCACAGAGAGCTATTTTGGGGACCAAAGGAGGTAGAGCAACGACATGACCTATCACCGGAAACCACAATTCCTGCCCCAAAAGTTGTGGCTATCAGCCCATCGTATCGTGATATCGTGGTCAAGTCACCTCACTCTTCAGAGGATGGCCCGAAATTCGGCATCCAGTCAGCTCATTCGCAGTATTCTCCACCGCCAAGTTTATTGTCCCATAGGTCTGCCTCGGTACTGCTACCGGTCCCTCAGCCGCCTATGGTTGACGAGTGGGGAAATACGAGGCCAGAACCTGAGTCTGAACCCAGGAGCTTCTGGAGAATTCTCATAGTGGATCACTTCCCGGAGAATTTCTAGCAGACGGCAGCGCCGAACTTTTGCGCAGCAGAGTCCCTTAACCCAGAGGAAGTGGGGTTATTTCGCCGAACCCTATGGGAGACGCACTTCCGCCTTCGTTACGAGTGGTGATGTACCCCAGGAGTCTATAGCACTTTGAATAAATCAGTGAGAAATGACACCTGATCTATTTGGCCACACTCCCTGTGGCCCAGCACCCTGAGTCACCAGGCCGTCAGAGCACCCTTCAATGGAAAAGCGTTCAGAGTTTCAAAGTACTCCACAGAGTCATCAGGGAAGCTACCCCCCATGTGAAAGTCTGTGGCTGGGGACACTATGCCGCTCTCATCTTCATCCCTATGTGACGGCAGCCCGATTCGTTATGCGACATTGAGTACATGACCTCAAGAGGGGTCGCGGTCCACATGGCTGATGTAGTGGACAAGGAAGACGAGCTTGAATTTCTCGATGGAGACTTACCCCCCGAGGGCGTACCGCCACTACTAGACCCATCAGGGAGGGTTACCCATCATCAGAGGAACCTTCTAGGCCTCCTTGTACCCACCGAGTCGCTGGTACTCAGTAAAAATGCCGGTAAGGGTAAGGAGCACGTCGGAACTATAAAGCACTCCGACCCGTCCGCCTCTGTACAGAAGACAGACGAAGATCTTGAGAAGGCCGCGTTACGCCAGCATCTTTCTGAGCATAAGAGGCTGGTTGACGAACTCCTAGCCGAGTGCACTGCAGAGCGGAGACCCGACTATGGTAATCCCAAGTCGGGGCATCAGGGGCAGGAACAATTTCCCCACAGCGAGATGCCTTCAGGAAACCCTGATCATGCTACTTCCACAGACAGGGCAGAAGCCGGAACTCACAGCAAGAGGGCACGATACATCTCTCCAAACCCTCCTGAACGATAGGGTAATCTGTGGAATCTAGCTCGGGTTCCCCCAGCCGCCCCGTAGGCCGTTCCACCAATCGCTCCACGAGCTGTTGAATCCATCTATCGTGTCGAAGAACCTGGAAACGCACTTGTGATTAGGGATCCCCGTCAAGACAGGGACCCCCACCCAAATGATCTTATAGCGGCACTCATCGCCCTCCTCAAAGCGTTGGAAACGCGGCAGGTGGCAGTCCCACTGGATGGAAAGTCATATCCCGCGTGGGTGGATGATATGCTCGCACCCCCGGGTTTTGGGAACCCCACTTTCTCGCCCTTCAACGGGACAGGGGACCTACCGCAGCACTTGGCCCACTTTTCTTCCAGGTGTGGCCCCATGCTAGGGACTCCGGCCCAGTAAGAAGCCACCAAGCTCTGATGTTTCGTACAAACATTGGAGGGCCCCATATTCATCTGGTATAGCCAGCTCCCTATCGGATCGGTGACCGGTTGGGAGGATCTCCTCCAGCAGTTCCTAGACCAATTCAGATCCACCACGTGAAAGACCAACATCGCAGACCTCTTCAAGTGCAAACAAAGGACTAATGAGCGAGTCGCAGACTTCATCGCCCGGTGGAAGGGACTTACATACTCCCTTGAAATGCCACTGACTCAGAATAAATTACTGACGATGTGTGTAGGGAATGTTAAAACAGAGCTGGTTCCTTCCCTAATCACATAGAACTACCCTAGAGGGTTCCGGGATTTCTCAGATAAGGCTCAGCGCCTCAAGGAGGATCTGCAACAGGCTAGTCAGGCACGTTTTCTACCCCCTATGATCCCAGCCAGGAGGGATTCCAGAGCTGAACCCACCACGGTGGCCCAAATAGAAGCCCACAGGCAACTGGAATTACTACCAGCGGCACCAGCCCCGCAACCCCGCAGAGGTCCTCCACCTCAAGCACTGGCTCCTGCCAAGCAGCGACCGCCTCAGAATCGACAGGTTCCCCTTCGCAATGCGCCACCACCACCTAGGCACGACAATCAGGCGCCGCCTCCTCAACAGGCCCCTCTGGCCCCTCGTCAGCGTCAGGCCCCCAGGTCCCCCTATCTGGAAAGAAGGCACCAAACCTATTCGTTCAACGAAAATCAGGTCCCTTGCTACTTCCGAAGTGCTCTAGAGCAACGGATTGTGCGCCTACCTGAGTGTAGAAGGCCGGCAGAGGCGAATATCATCGATCACCCCAACTACTTTCCTTATCATCGGATTCTGGGGCACACCATCAATCAATTCTATGTGTTTAAGGACTGGCTTCAAGACCAGGTCGACAACAACATAGTCAGGTTGGGCCCGGCACCAACACAAGTAGTGGGTGTATTTGTGGGGTCAAAGATCGGTAGCGACAGTGAAGGCGAGTGGCAGCAGGTTCCAAGCCGTGGGTCCCAGAAATACAACGACTGGATGGCTTGAAAAACCGTCGCCCATGCCCATGGTATCATTCAGGCACGCCTGAATTAGCCGGAGCCTTCGGGGGAAGTAGCCAGTACCTCTGCATCGTCTTCACAGCCAACCTCTTCCCAAAAGGGCAAGCAGCGAAAATGCAAGAAGAAGCAACGTGCCCCACCACTACCATCATCATCCCACACTCTTGGCAACTTTATGCCCCCTGAAATGGGTATTCCTGCTAGAATCCTTCTGAAGGTGGATGACTCGTCGAGCGACAGCCAGGGGTACGCTTCGGTTAACACCGTGGAGCTAATAAAGCCCTATATGACTCCCGATGAGGGGGAAAGCCAGGCGAGTCTCCCCAACGTTTCTAGCTGACGTCAATGCTAGTGGAACCACAACCATGCCGGTCATCAAGGCACATCAGCGGGAACTTTCAGTCAGGTCGTGCATGCTACTGAGACCAGACAGCAGGCTCAACACAGAGCTCAACACGCGCAACCTTATCTGATGCCCTCAGATCTACCTCCACCGCTGTTTGTGCTACTAGATCAAGCAGAGCTGCCTCGTCCGTATCACGGTCAGTCTTTCCCGGCTACAGGCCAATATCCGCTGTCTGATCCTAATCTGGAGACTACTCTTCAGGCTTCAACTAGTAGGCAGCGGGATGTACCCAGCACTAGTCAACTGTCGGTTCAACCGGTAGGACCCACTATGCCTCCAACTGCAAAACGACCTCCTGTAAGCAGAGGCTCATTCTTGGCACGAAAGTATGATGTCTTGAAGCACCTGGTCGGCATTCCATCAAGGATTTCTATCCTTGAGGCACTTCGCCCATCATCTGAAATGCGTGAAGCACTTTCCGAGGCCCTAAGGAGCCCCCTTCAGTTTGAGACAGAGGTAGCAGCTGCAGAATCCTTCAACGTCGAGGAAATTGAGAACGCTGAATGCCAGGCAGTTATCTCATTCTCTGGTGAAGATGAAGACCCTCCCATACAGGGGTATATTCGCCCACTGTACATCACTGGCCACTTCAATGGCTTGGAAGTCCGTCGCTGCCTCATTAACACGGGTTCCGGGATCAACCTAATCCTGAATCGGACACTGTGAAATCTGGGTCTGTCTGAAGATGATTTGACAACCTCTGACCTCAGAATCCAGGGATATGATTGGACCGAGCAATCCCCAGTCGGCAAGATCCGCCTGAATACCCAGTTCGGCGGTCTAATTTCCAGCACCGAGTTCATAGTTGTCTCTCAGGACACCGCCTACAACGCATTGATGGGTAGGCCATGGCTCCATCTGCACGCAGCGGTCCCTTATTCGTATCACCAATGACTCAAATACTCCCTAAATGGTCGAGTAGGCGTGCTCCAAGGATATGTGTCTCCTTTCGCCTCTTGGGAAGCCCGCTATCTAGATGCAGATTATTACAAGATCAAGGATAAGAAAATCCTAGTAAGTGAGGATGAACCTGTCCCAGTCACAAGTGATCCATGGGCAGGCCTGGATGACGCCTACATCTTCCCGATCCATCGATTGGAGGCCACGACCCCGGACATGGGGCAGTGTTTTTTTGTTTCGGGTATGCAAGAAAGGTGTGTTCCCTTGTCCAAGCGACGACAGAAAATCACCTCGTACTCCTACACCAACCAGGCTCAGGTGATCCCGGAGCCTTCTACCCCTGTGCGGTACTGGAATGTCAAGATTATGAAAATGGCAGTATGTCATACGTGTCTCTTCCGCCGGGCTAGAATCAACCGACTCAGGTCGACACATCACTACTTCTTTGATGTCATCAAACGTGGCCCCTTAGGCCGAAGGCTAGATGGGATAGGATCGACTGCCTTCATTGTTATGGTCTCAGTGGCGAGTGGGTCTCCTGATATGATGACCACTGCTACCCAAGACGGCACCAGCTGACCTCCAGGGTTTGATATCCCAGAAGAATCCCCCTTTGCGGGAAACCCCTCCACGGGTAGAGAGGAAGATCTGGAAGATGCTCCCCCCCCCCCCCCCGCCTTTGAGGAAGGCGTCTCTACCATGGTTGATGAACTGGTACAGGTGAACCTTGGTAGCAAGGGAGATCGGAGACCCACATTGATCAGTGCAACCATGTCTCCCGAGGAGCAGCAGCGGTACGTAGACTTTCTCAAGCAACACCGTGATGTGTTTTCCTGGAGTTACAACGAGATGTTAGGACTAGATCCCCAGGTAGTCGTTCACCACCTGGGCCTCCTATCAAACCATCGCGGGTTTAAGCAGCCTCCCAGAAAGATGCACCCTTCTCACGGTTCTATGGTTGAGGCCGAAGTTGACAAGCTTATCAAAGCCAACTTCGTCAAGGAAGTCCAGTACCCCAAGTAGCTTGCCAACATTGTGTCAGTAAGGAAGAAGAACGGGCAAATCAGAGTCACATCAACTTCTGCGATCTCAATCGCCACTACCCAAAGGATGACTTTCCCTTCCCGATGACTGAGTTATTGATTGAGGCCATGGTCGGGTTCCAAGCCCTCTCTTTCATGGATGGTTATTCCGGGTACAACCAGATCTGGATGGACCCTGAGGACGAGGAGTCCACTGCCTTCAGGGCTCCCCAAGGTATCTTTTGTTACCATGTTATGCCATTCGGCCTGAAAAATGCAGGTGCCACTTATGAGAGGGCCATGCATCGCATATTCAGGCCGATTCTCGGGACGTTGGTGGAATGCTACGTGGATGACCTAGTGTTCAAATTGATCCAGTGCCAGGACCATATCAAAGACCTTGAGAAAGTGTTCGGTATCCTCTGTTCTTGCCACCTGAAGATGAACCCGTTAAAGTGTGACTTCGGGGTCACCTCTGGGAAGTTTCTTGGCTTTGTTGTTAGATATCGGGGCATTGAGATCGACCCTGAGAAGATCAAGGACATCAGCCAAATTCCTCCCCCGAGCAATATTCGGGAACTTCGAGGTCTCCAAGGCCACTTAGCCTATATACGCCGATTCATCGTGAATCTGGCCGGAAAGTGTAAGCCCTTTTCCCGAATCATGAAGAAGGGCGCCGCCTATGAATGGGAAGAAGAGTGTCGGACCACCTTCGAGGAAATCAAGCAGTACCTGCTCCAACCTCTGGTTTTTATGCCACCCATCTCCAGAAATCCACTGGTCCTTTACGTGGCCGCCCTATAACAATCCCTCGATGCACTTCTCGCCCAGAAGAATAGCGAGGGTACGGAGAACAGTCTCTACTATCTCAGCCGCATTCTTCTCGATACGGAGATCAGATAATCCCCTATTGAAAAGGGCTGCCTTGTGCTCATTTTTACCATACAGAAGTTTCGGCATTACCTGCAGCACCATGAAGTACAATTGGTCTCTTAAGTAGACCAACTGAACTACATCTTGAACCACACCATGTTGACTATCCGACTAGCATGGTGGGTGGTGATCCTCCAGCAGTTTGATATCAGGTTTGTACCTCAGAGGGCCATTAAGGGATAGGCGTTGGCAGACTTTTTAGCTACCCATCCAACCTCCGTGGATCAATCCCTGAACCTGGATTTTCTTGATGAGACAATCCTCTCAGTCGATCATGCCATCTCATGTTGGAAAATGCACTTCGACGGTGCCTCCTGGAGCCCCACCTGTAGGAGGCTCAACGATCCTAAGTTGAACAGAGTGGGCATGGGTATCGTCTTCATCACCCTGGCACAAGTCGTCCTACCATACTCATTCCTGTTTTCAGAAGGCTATACCAACAACGAGGTAGAGTACCATGCTCTCATCACCGGCCTCGGGTTGGCCCTCGAGATCGACATGCCCCATCTACATGTGAAAGGAGATTCTGAGTTGGTAATCAAGTAGGTCAATGGAGATTATGTCTTCAGGAAGCCAGAGCTTGTGCCATTGCTGGAGTGCACCCTTCGCCTAATGGCTCAGTTCTCCTCTCATCCAGAGGTCACCCATGTCCCTCGGTCACAGAACGGCTGAGCTGATGCTTTGGTCGGCTTAGCTGCATCGCTCACGGAACCCGGGAAAGATGATTTGATCATACATGTGGCACACCGTAGATTCATTTCCCCCGTCACCCAAGAGTACAATGAAGACATGCAGGTAAGTCATCTCACCGCCGGACCCACTACGTCAGGGGTCCCGGGTTCCTCAGACACAGTGGTTGAAGCCACTCCCGACTGGAGGGAACCTTTTGTTGAGTATCTCTAAAATGGTTGCCTCCTGGAAGACCAGGCTGAGCATGAGAAAATCCGACATTGCGCACTGCAATTTACCCTCCAGAGTGGTCCCAGTCATGATCAGATCCTCTATAAGCAGAGCTTCTATGGAATTCTCCTCTGTTCCATTCAAGGAGTCGAGATTTCTCAGGTTATGAAAGAGGTTCATGCCGGTTCCTGTGGTTCCCATCAACCTGTTCCAAAGTTGTCCCATCAAATCTGGAGTTTGGGGTACTTCTGGCCCTCTATGATCCATGATTGTATCGAGTTTACCAAGAGATGCCACGCGTGCCAAGTTCATGCCAACTTCCTGCATCAGCCGCCGGAACCCCACCACCCCACCAGGTACTCTTGGCCATTTTTGGTGTGGGGACTTGATGTAGTGGGACCATATCCACCAGCGACAGCTCACCAGTGTAGGTTCAACCTAACTGCTACAGATTTCTTCTCCAAGTGGGCAGAGGTAGTTCCACTCAAAGAGGTCAAGGCCCATTCCATCATCGACTTTGTGAGCTCCAATATCATCCATCGATTTGAGGTCCCTCACGCTGTCCTCACCGATAATGGAACCAACTTCCGAGCGGCTGAGATGAGAAAAATGTACGCCAAGTACAATATCCATTCGAACCATACCTCTCACTATCATGCACATGCAAACGGACAGATCGAGGCGTTCAACAAAACCCTCTCTAACATTCTGCAGAAAATGGTTAGTCGGAACAAGAAAAGTTGGCCAGACAAGCTCCCCAATGCCCTCTGGGCTTATCGTACGATGACTCACAATTCCACCCAGGTGACCCCATATTCCCTGGTGTATGGGGCTGACGTCGTCCTACCCATTGAGATCTAGCCACTACTGGAAAATGGACCTATCCCCACAATTTTCCACAAAACCGTGGGGATAGACCCCCCCCCCCCCCCTATACCCACGATTTTGGAAAACCGTGGGTATAGGTATCTTTTCAAGACCTATACCCACAGTTTTAAAAAACCGTGGGTATAGGGGGGTCTATACCCACGGTTTTGGAAAACCATGGGGATAGGTCCTAAAAAGTCACTTATACCCACGGTTTCCCAAAACCATGGGTATAGGGGTACCTATCCCCGTGGTTTTGGGGAAAACCATGGGGATAGGTCTGGGATAAAATACCTATACCCACAGTTATGAAAAACCGTGGGTATAGATCACTTTTGTGTGCGCGGGAAAAAAAAATTTCCGCGGGAAGGAAATTTTTTTTGCGGGAACCCTATACCCATGGTTCTTCCCTCTATACCCACGGTTTTTATAACTATATTTAACTATATATATATATATATATATCTATATATTTGAAGTTAGGGTAGTAGTTAGACGTGGTGTTTTTAGCAAAGAGGTTGCGGGATCGAAACTCGGTGCCTGCATTATTTTAGGACCTATACCCACGGTTTTGAAACCGTGGGTAAAAGCCGTTGACACCGTGGCAATTGGCTATGTTTCGGTGACACGGTGGCAGGACACCTATACCCATGGTTTTGGAAAAATGTGGGTATAGGCTGGGGACCTATACCGACGTCGTTCCATCCCACGGTTCCCAAAACAGTGGGTATAGGCTATAACCATGATTTTGGAGGCTATACACACGGTTCTGAAATGTGGGTATAGGCCGTTTTTTCATTAGTGAGATGCCATCGTTACGCACTACATTCTATGACCAGCAAGCACCAGATGAGGTGGCTGAAATCTGTCTAGCTGAATTGGAAGCACTGGACGAGAACAGGCTTCGTGCCCTGCAAAATCTGGAAAGGCATCAGAATAAGATAGAAAGGGCCTTCAACAAGAAGGTTCGCCTTCACTCTTTTCTGCAGGGCAATCTGGTATTGGCCCTTCGAGCGCCAATGATCCCTGGTAGGAAACCACCCAAGCTAGAACCCAAATGGGAAGGACCTTACGTCATCTACAAGGTTTACCCCAACAGAGCATACTCCTTGGAGACCACGAATGGTGAGCGCATAACTCCTCCCACCAACGCCAAGTTCCTCAAGCAGTACTTTGCCTAGGGAAAAATGGTCCTTCACGACCTTAAACTTCATCGTCATCCTACAAGACGATAAACTACAAAATGGTCCGAGCTCTATGACCTTAAACTAAGATCTCTCCCCGTCCTTACTGTAAGATGTTAAACTGAAAGCCAGTCAGGCCAACCTGACCAAGGCTTAGCCTCAGGCCCCTTGTCCTTTTCGGGCCCACAGCCCCCTTCCTTACTGTAGGACGTTAAACTACAAGCTGTTCAGGTCTCCCTGACCGCGGCTCGGCCTTAGGCCCCTTGGTTTTTGTCAACTCAAACTCACTTATGGGATTGTACAGTGTGGTGTGGGATACACCCTCATTCGCGTCGGATTGACCGTCGTACCATACATATCCCTAAATGAGATGCATCTCTTGTCCAGTACGACATTAAACTGCGCTTCAAGAACTACGTGTGGCTTGATTCCCATCCTAATGGGATACGTAGGAATGCTCATATGCCTCATCTTGAGCCCAGCCCCGAGCTCTCCTCTTCCACTGCCCCCCTGGGTATAGTTTCCTTGGAAGATCCTTGCATGATGAGGAGTAGGCTTTCTTAGCCCCGATAGTACAAGGATTATAAGGGTTGCACCATGTTCCCACTCCCGTTCTACTATCCTCCCACGTCCTCACCGCATGACGTTAAACTGCATGGCCTTCAAGAACTACGTATGGTTTGATTCCCATCCTAATGGGATACGTAGGAACTCCCGGACATTTCGTCTGTTGGCCCATCCCAAAAACCAAAATCTTCCCCTTGGGTCAAGACATATGGCAGGGTGTACCCTTTCACCCCAACTCACGTCGAGCAAGCCTCGACCTGGCTGCATGTCCCCCCTGGAGATGTTTGCCTCTTTCATGGATGGATACAGCTATGCTTCACCCACTCCTTGAATAGGATTCCATCATCTTTCACACCCAGAGGGACCCCCAAGAATGGCCTGGATACAACACCTGAGGGTCTCCTACCGATACGGGCCAACGCCCCTAAGGGTTTCTGAGCGACAAGCTAATACAAGTCCTGCGTTGTGAATTTGGTCAACGGTCAATGCTCATTTGTTGCTCCCATATCAGTTCACCATAGGAATGATGTGTTTCGAACATTTTCAACAGTTTCCTAGACCTTCGGGTTCACCTCAGGATGTCCCAAACATCGAGTGCAGTGATTCATTCTGCCCCATCCTAAAGCGACAAACTTTCCTCCGGGTGGTGCCAACAGTCAGGCCCACGACCCCGATTCTCTTATAAGGGATGTACGACGTAGTGTAGGATTATGTCCTCTTTCAAACCGGGTTACTCACCATGTCGTACACCTCCTCGGATGAGATACAGTTATCTCTTTCCTTGTCCTCATTGCAAGACATTAAATTAAAAATTGGGCAGGCCTTCCTGACCGAGGCTCATCTTCAGGCCCCTTGGCCTCTCCGGTCCCACAACCCCCATCCTTGCTGCAAGACGTTAAACTACAAGTTATTGAATCCATCCTGACAGAGGCCCATACTCAGGCCTCCCTCACCGAGGCCTACCCTCAGGCCCCTTGGCCTTTTCAGGTCCCTTGGCCCAGATTCTTTCCTACAGAACTGTACGGTATGGTGTGGGATTATGTTCTCATTACCCACAGCGCCGTACACCTCCTTGTTAGGATATTCTGCCCCCTGGGTATCGCTTCAGAACTACGTGTGGCTTGATTCCCATCCTTATGGGATACGTAGGATCACCTGAATTTCTAGACTTCAGGTCCAGCCCAATCTCTTGGGAATCTCCATCCCGCCTTGGCTCCTTGGCCTATTCTTCCTCCACGAGGAGATTATATGGTGTGGTATGGGATTATTCCCTTATTCACGTCAGTCTTGTAATAACCACACCATGTACCTCTCATTCTGGAGCTGTTTCGTCGACCCTTTCCGACGGTTCACCAATGTGCCTAAGGGTACTCCGGTTTATTACCTGGAATGCCAAGCTTTACTCGGACACGTCCGCACCCACTTTCCAGGCTTTGTGTATCCCTTCATCAGGGCTTCCATCATCTTTCACACCCATAGGGACCCCCATGAACAGCCTAGATACTACGGCCAAGGGCCCTCCTACCATTATGGGGCAACTCCCCCGAGGGTTTCGGACAACAAATTGATAAAAATCCCGCGTTGTGAATATCTTCAGCGGTCGATGCTCGTTTGTTGTTCCCACCTCAGGCTAACGTGATATGGAAACTATTTTTTCCACCACGATTAACGGTTATCCTCTATCACCACGCCAACCCCATTAAGCCCAAAATGCCATTTACATGATTCACATCCTTCTCCAATCTCATCATGTCCAAGTAGAGTTTCAGAACTCTTGGTACTATTCCTCCGTGCACGTATGCATGTTGGGGTAATAAAGTTATGTCAAAGGTGTCCTTTGGGGCTCTTCACTGACTCCCCCTAATGGGATGTTTTGGGTATTGCGATAAGGATCTTCCCCCCTTGTTTCCCACACCGAGTTTAACTCACGTGGTCTTAGGGATCGGGCTGAGGTCTGCGCTTACCGGGAAAGTTGTCACCCACTCATGGTCCAAGCTCTAAGACCATAAACTAAGATATCCTCGGAACTAAGCTCAGCTTGATTCCCATCCTCATGGGATACGTAGGACCACTCGAACGTCTCGTTTTTGGGTCCAGTTCATCTGGGAGCTAGTCTCTCCCCCGTTACCTTTCACCTCTATGTGGGCCCCTCGGTATGAGGTTCCTCTCTCGGGACTGTGTATGGTATAATTTGGGATTATGTCTCCATTCACATCGGTTATTCCACACGACACCATACACATTCCCCTCCTAGCATCGTCTCTCCTACGTCTGCGCTGCATGATGTTAAAATTCATGCTTGTTCCTGTCACATGACCCTAAACTGTGACATTATCGTCCTGGCTACACAACGAAAAACGGCACTGCATTGTGAAGACCTCATTGTAGAGGACATCACGTTGGGTATTGGTCACGTGCCATGCCATTTGTCAATGCCTATCACAGCTTGATTCTTGTGGTGAAACCAGGGCCTGCTACAATAGGCCTGTCGCTTCACAAAAAACACTCACTTTAAAGGACAAACAAGATTTATCAAATTCCGCTTCTTTCAGTGCAAGGGACACGCCCGCACTTCCCTTTTTCCCTAGCACTGGTACCTTACCGTGTCACCTTTTATAACTACGTATGGATTGATTCTCATCCTCATGAGATACGTAGGAGCACCCGGGCACTTCCCCGCAGGCCCAACCTAACCTTCATGTTCGGTCCCTCGACTCGAGCATTTCCCCAGAGAACACATGGTAAGTAGGTCTTAGGTCCTCATTCACATCGGGGTTTGTAACCGCCTTTCCATGTTTTCCTTGCTCCCCTTACCCATTCATGGTCTGAATTCTATGACCCTAAAATAAGATCTCCCTGTTGGAAAGGACTCTGCTCCCTCTATCTAATACGTCTCGTTGTCGTATTCAGATGTGTTTTGACAAAGAGCCCGAAGTGTGGGATTTTCATGGGGGTATTCCCCTTGTCCCATGACCAAGCTTCGTGAGCTCACTATTTGGATCCTCATCCTCTTCTCCATCCAAAAGGACCCTTGGACGACATTGATACTAGGCTTAAGGTCTCTCCATGGAAGTTGGGCCTAAGGTCTCTCCTATCATCTCGGGCCAACGTCCCTAAGGATCTCTGACAACATTTTCGACATGGTCCCGTGTTTCGAACATGTTCAACAGTCAACCCTCATTTTTTAGTCCCCATTCTAGGCTAATGCGATATGGATGTTGCGTTTCCTCCACGGTTAACAGTTATCCTCTATCATCATGTTGCCGTCATTGTGATCCAAATCTCGAGCGTCACGATTCACACATTTCCACTTCCTCTTGTTCAAGTGGAATTCCAACATATTCGACTCTATATTTTTGTGCATCTAAGTGAACCAAATGGGCATGTTAGTATCATGGGGCTGGTATTCACTGAGCGTCCCTTCACCCTAACCTACCCTTTTTTGTGTCGGGAAAGTCTCACCACTGCTTCTTGTTTCTCACACTGAGCATGACTCATGTGGGCTTAGTAGTTTTCGCAGGATGCATACCAACACGGCCAGGCTTCTCATCATCCTGCATGACGTTAAACTACGCTTCTAGAACTACATATGTCTTGATTCCCATCCTCATGGGATACGTAGAGACACCCTGGTATTTTGCCTAGGGTCCATCCAATAGGAATTTTCCTATCCATTTTTCTCTAGAACTATGTATGGCTTAATTCCCATCCTCATGGGATACGTAGAGACACCCTGGTATTTTTCCTAGGGTCCAGCCCATAGGAATCATTAATCATATCCTTCCCCTTTCCGGCCCCCTGGCCGGACCCCTCACTAGAGAGGCCCTGTCCCAAAGAATGAAGGATCCATAACCAAACCAATGCACCCATCTGGCGTACTCCCACCACGGTGGTGTAACTACCTGAGCGTTAGATTCTGTTCGGACAAACCATCACTCCATATTCCACGATTTTTGTACCCCTTAATCGGACCCTCGTCCCCTTTCATGACTAAAGGGACCCCCTAACGGCCTGGTCCCATGCCGCATCGGCTCACCTACCATCTCGGGCCAATGTTTCGAAAGACTAGTCATGCCTGAAAGGACCCCCTAACAGTGTGGATGCTTGACCTAGGGTCCGCCAACTGTCCTGGGCCAATGTCCCGAAGGATTGACTGACAACATTTGTGACTTGGTCCCGTGTTTCGAACACGGTCAACGGTCGACCCTCATTTGTTGTCCCCATTTCAGGTTAAAGCGGTAAGGATATCGTTTCTCCTCCACAGTTAACGATTGTCCTTTATTGTCATGTTATCCCCACAGTGTTCCGAATCTTGGGCATCGTGATCCACACTTCCCATTTCCATCTGTTTGGACCGATTTCAGCACCCCTGGCATTGCACCGTTTGTGCATAAAAGCACGCTAAAGAAATGGTAAAGCGGCTATGCTAAGAACCTCCTTCTCCGGCCCAGCCTCTCCCACCTTCTGGAAATCTGGACTGTTTATCCAAACCCCGGATGCCCGAAGCTTGTTTTCTACTCCCATGTTGGGTGGGACGATGAGGCAACTATCTCCTGTTTCTCACATTGGGCTTGACCCATGTCAGCTTGGGGAATTTCCGTTGGACGTCCCGCCAACATTGTAGGGATGTAATGAACCAATGAAAATAGTGGAAATCGTGCATGCTACGGTATTCAAAAGAAGAAAAAATTGAAGCGCGAAAGTACTATTAAAAGGTTTGTAATTTGTTACAATACCCGGGGGTCGACTCCCCCCATGGACGGGTTGACCCCGTCAAAAGAACGTTGCAGTTCCGCCACCCTTTGGCTTGTGGAGTCCAAGACTTGCATACTGCCTCATACAAACCCACTCTCCTCAGATCAGCAACAAACTCCTCTCATGAGGCACCTACCCAGAAGGCCCATGCCCAGTCATTGGTGAAGTTGCCGCCCTGGCGCAGGTCCCACTCATCGGACCACCCCTTCTTCGAATCCTGCAAAGCCGCTTTAGCATGGTACGGTACAGAGGAGGGGACGTCTCCGGTTGCAGTGGCTTCCCGTCAATATTGTTCACATGGTTGTAGAGACAGTCGGCGGTGATAGGTGTGAAGTTCTCCCATGCATGACCATCGACCACCCTGAACCACTGGCACTGACATGTCATGCTCCTGAACCAGCAAGATGGTTCGTCCCTACTCACCTCAGGGATGAAGACATCATCCCTCATCCCGAAGCCATACAAGGGCAGCTTCTTGCACTATGGATAGTTCTTCTGGCCCTATGATAGCAGTTCTGTCAAAGAATTATGGTTCGAGTGGCTTCGGACCATCTCCCCTAGGCCCAGATAGTTAGTCATCTCATCCCTCTGGGAGGCGTCTGCAAGGACCCCCAATACAGCCTCTCGATGGGCCATTTCGATTTCGACACTCGGAAAAGGATTTTTTTCAGGCTGTATCGCGAAGCTTGCTCGTGAAAATCCCTCATGAAGCTCGGGTGCAAAACCGAGCCACGGAGTCTGGCCAAGGCTGGCAAACAGAATTTCGCTTGGCGCGGTCACGGAGTTGGAGACTCACGATTTTCCGGGAAGCTCGATTCGCGGAGAACGAACGCGGAGGACGTGGAGCTTCGCGAAGTCGAGAGCGCAAGAGGAAAAAAGTCGCGAGAATAAAAAAGAGAGGTCAACCCCCCTATTTATAGGCAGAGACCCTGGAGATTTGCGGTGCATCTCACCTGCACGAAGGATCGCAGCGCGTCTAGACCGCGTGGCTGTCGGCAGCACCGCGAGCCCCTTCGCGAGGCCACATCACGAACCGCCGATAATTTTGGAGATTTTCCTTCAAACTTCGACCCTTCTTCCCTATGCGGATCCAAGTCTAAGGGGAGGAATTTTTTGGCACCAAAATATTGCACCAAAAGAAGGGATGAAAAAGAAGCCTCGCACGCTGCCTCGCGAAGCTCCGACATGAAGCACCCCCCGAGCATCGCGGCCACCACGAAGCACAGGAGGTGGTACTACTCTGCGAATGCCTTGACGTTCACGAGCCCTCCGCGAAGACTGTGAGGCAGTAACGCTCCGTGAACGCCCTGATGTTCGTGAGCCCGCCGCGAAGACCGTGAGACGGTAACGCTCCGTGAATGCCCGGACGTTCGTGAGCCCGCCGCGAAGACCGTGAGGCGGTAACGCTCCACGAATGCCCTGACGTTTGCGAGCCCGCCATGAAGACTGTGAGGCGGTAACGCTCCATGAATGCCCTGATGTTCGCGAGCCCGCCGCGAAGACCGTGAGGCGGTACCACTCCGCGAACGCCCTGACATTCACAAGCCTGCCGCGAAGCACCTTCCGCCCCTTCGCGCCACATGAGTTCTGCTTCGCGGCACCCCTTGCCTATAAATACTAGGTTCCCCCTGAGTCCAAAAAGGAGACAATCTGACCTTTCGGCTTCTTATCTCTCGAATCACGAAGCACCCTTCGCCCCCAGGAATCATGAGCTCTGTGAGGTACTTCTACTTCACGAGATGCCTTCTCCTTGTCTCGTCTTGAGCCCCTCTTCCAAGAGGGATGCCCTTCACGAAGCCTAAGGGAATTCGTGAAGGAAGGGGATTCCCAAGGGAACCCAGGCAGATGCGGAGCGTTTATGCTTCACAAAACACCCATCCTGTACTAGTGATCCACATGCCAAGGCAGGGTCGTTGTACATCGTGAAGCACACTGCTTCCCAGCACCTTGCTTCGCGAGGCCCCTCTACTTCGCAAGGATGTGCTCCCTGAATACTATTCCACTTCGCGAAGCACCTCCCATTCACACCCCTTCCCCATGCTAAGGCCGAGGAACTCCACTTTGCGAAGAAGACTCCTTTGATTGGCAATTCCTCTTCCCGTGAAACCCTCCATGTTTGCACAATGTGATTTCAGAATCCCATGGACAACACCACTCGTAGCATTGCTTTGCCTAATGCTTCTTCGCATAGGCACGCTAACGGCTATTGCTTCTTTGCATAGACACGCTAACATGGACCCCTCGATGGTTCACTCTACGACCCCCCTTTACCATGGCCTTGCTAGTACCTTCCCTCCCCCAAGGAGCAGAGGGTACCGGTCATGTAATTCCTAGGGATGTGGATTAAACCCACCTCGTCCAAGTTGTAGGACGTTAAACTGCCAAGCACCTCATCCTCAACACATGATGTTAAACCGTGATCTGACCTCGCACCTCGAACGCAGGGTCCCCCCATCTCGGAAATTCCCTACGCTGCTCGTCTCCACAGAGATGGGGTCACCCCCTCCACAAGGGATGATATCCTCCTTATCGGAGTGGCGTATGTCCACGGGAGAAGGTCAAAGACACTGGTATAAGCCCCAAGCCTCTCTTACGGAAGGTAGCACCCATGCACCTCTGTACTTCCCCACCGCTAAGGCTAGTGGAGGGCACGATAGGGAACGAGGCACCTTCCATCTTTGGTCCCAAATACCTCTCCCCCTGTTCTTTTTCACACTTCGGGCCTCCATCCTGGAGTAAGTCCCAGCACCATGGGGCGCCCAACGCGTAAGCCCCTCTTCGTTTCTCACGGACGCACCCTTCGCGACGTGATCATCAGGTCTCTGCTGCCTCTTGTTTCTAACACCGAGCACGACTCACGTGGTCTTAGAGTAAGCATTGTCCATGACAACACCCCATCCAGCAAGACGTTAAACTGTGTGCTGTCCAGCATGATGTTAAACTGTATTCCCCCGTCCGACACGATGTTAAACTGCACATCCATTTAAACTACGAGGTCTTTGATCCATGTCAAGGCATGGTACATAGGAGGCCTCCATGAGGTTCAAGCCCACCACCAATCATTTCTTCACATCAGGTTCCACCCTTGTCCAACATGACGTTAAACTACATTCCAGTCTGACAGCAAGCCGTTGTGACCAACCCGAACTACGAGGACTTTGATCCATGTCAAGGCACGGTATGTAGGAATCCTCCCTGAGGTTCAAGCCCATCTCCCATCGGGCCAAGGTCCCTTCTTCACGTCAGTTCCCCGACACCCACATCCATTCCTAAACTATGAGGACTTTGATCCATGTCAAGGCATGGTACATAGGAAGCCTCACACGGTTCAATCCCACCACCAGTGGACCCCCGGGTTCACCTTCACGTCGGTTCTCCAACGAAGCCCCTTTGAACTACGAGGTCTTTGATCCATGTCAATGCATGGTACGTAGGAATCCTCCCACAGGTTCAAGACCACCACCTATTGGTCACTCTGACCTTCTTCACGTCAGGTCACCAGCACCTGGGCTACCTAGTGTGTAAGCCCCGCACCATCCGGTCCAAGGTCCTCACTCACGTCGGTTCGCCGACACACCATTATGAACTACATGGTCTTTGATCCATGTCAAGGCATGGTACGTAGGAAGCCTCCATAAGGTTCAATCCCATCACCTGGTCGTTTCGACCTCGCTCACGTCGGTTCACCCCCATCCCGCATGTTGTTAAACTGTATTCCACATTCCACCTGAAGTATGCGGATTTTGATCCATGTCAAGTCATGGTACGTAGGAAGCCTCCACGAGGTTCAAGACCACCACCAGTGGACCCCCGGGTTCACCTTCACGTCGATTCGCTGAAGATGACCATCAGGCCAAGGTCCACCTTCATGTCGGCTCGCTGGCACCATCCCGAACTACGCGGACTTTGATTCCCTGCCATGGGGATACGTAGGAGGTCTCTTTGAGGATCAAGCCCAATCTCACTGTCACCCTTGCGATAGTCCCATCTCAGTCCCCCTCCGCTTCATTCATATATCCATCATCCACCCTGATTCTCACCCGGACTGCCATATCCCGGCAAGATCATGCCATTCTGCTCCTCTTCACAACATTCAGGAAGTTTCCCTCAGGTTGGCCCCGATATCGCCATCCATTCAAGGGAAATTCCTCAATTCGATCCATTCCAGGTAATGTTCTGATCAGGCCAATCTGTCTCTGCTGGATGTTAAACCTGCGGCATGCCCTATGTCAAACATAGGAAGCTGAGGAAAACCTCAGATATATGCCTATGGAATATAATTCCCCGCGCTCGATGTGGGATGCCTCGAGCTTCCACGCCCTCGAGAAGCCCTATGACAAGGGACAAAAGACAGACATGCCAGTTCCCCAACATTCAGACATTCTACTGATGCCTCGACGTGACTACTCCCCCGACTGAAGGTTGCTGCCCTGACCGGACCCTTTGGAATGTCCTGACAGAAGCAGTGTAATTAACCAGTTTCCATAGAAACATGGAACTGGGAAGAGTTTCACGAACAACGTATTAAATCTATGAGGGAGACCCGGACTAGGGGACAAGTTCCGAGGAGGAATCCACAGAAGGAAGAACCGACATCCCATCATCCTTATTTCGATCAAGGAGCAGACGTCCCTGAATAAGGAGTGAATGCCGCCCGCCTTTGGAAAGCGGGAATGGGGGGCGACAGCAGTGCGTCCTCCACAGACGGATCCGCGCGCCCCAGCGAAAGCATCAGAAATAGGTCCCTAGAGATATCCTATCATTCTAGTCAAATCCCTATGATCCTTGATGAGGTGATAACTCTCAGAACATATGATCTCTACATAGAACTCCAAAGTTCACCATTTTTAGTCCACATAGGACCTTGACATCTCTAAGCAGTCTGCATCCACCCCTGGGTGAATGCCACCTTTCACAGCCATCACTAAAACCAACTCTAGGCCCAAAATTTATGTCTCCAACTAGATACAACTATTAAAAAAGTGACATTTAGGGTCTTTCGTACATGTATTAAAACTCACATGAAAAACCCAAAGCATGTGCACCAAAATCCAAACAATCTATTTTACCTATCCATCTATAAGGGGTAGAAAAAATAAGCTCAACCACATCCAAGTCCTAAATTCTACCTACAACCACTGTATAATCATGAAATGAAGAGATCATCATGTCTTAAAATGATCATCTAAGGAATTACATGAAACTAGAATACCACCTGAATGCATAGGAATTCCAAAATATCCACTAAGATCTACTCTCAGATGTTTAGTAAGTAGAAAAATTTTTGATTCATTATATGATCACTCAAAAAGTTTCATAACCTCTCACTGATCATAGAAGCTCCATCATGAAATCCACAAAGAAAAATTCTCATTTACAATTCTATACAGGCACCTCATCCTTAACCTACATATAGGTGAGGCATCTACAGATAAATTCAGTAATATGCTAGAACATCCTTTCCCAGAAAACCTGATTCTAAAGGATCTTAGTACATATTCACCTATCTTGGATTTACTACTAAGGGAAAAAACCTCCTCAACCCCTTCTCACATATCTTTACTAGTTTCATCATCCATCCTTGAACAAAAATGACATGCTCCCCACCTTTATAAAATCCATTGGGATTATGTCCAGTGAATATCTAGTAATGAAAGATCTCATAATTAGTATACCCAAGATGAACTTATCTAACACACTATAAAAGCTACGGGGTAATAACCAATGACTAGATATGTGTTGTGACATCCTCATCTTGAAGGGAAAACTATAAAGAGTAAAATTTCTCTGTCACCTTTCTCAACAACATCAGATGGAAAACTTTGATGTGAGCTTCTTCTTCCATGGATACACCTTTGGGTGGCTCTCAAAGTAGAAATACCTCTACATTTTCTAGGTATACTATCACTCCCATGTTTGAGAATAAATATCATAGTAAGTGGATCTTATGAATCTAGAAATTACTCTGTGAGAGATCCTTGTAAATATGGTACTCTCAGAGCATATCTTGAACTATACTTACGTGTATCGTGTTCTCCACCTCTAACGTCAAGTACACAAGGATTTCATCAAATAATTATACCATGAACTGATCCAAAAAGGGTTAAGGATCCTATTCATAATCCCCCAAAAACTCTATAAGGGAATTAAACATTCCAAATAGTATCAAAAAGTACTCAAGGAAACCTTAATGGTTCTATTAATCCATGCTCAGTACATCCACCTCTCAAACCTAGATCTGGTGATAAGCATTCCAGATGTCAAACTTTAAGAAGCACCTCTCCCAAACCATTGGTTGAAGAATTCATCAGTTCTCGGGGGTGGAATCTCCCTCCTTACATTCACCTAAGTCATTTCATTCCAATCCACACCTAAACTCAATATCACATTTTCCTATTAGAAAAAACATAATAATTCCTAGGTTAGAACACTAGGTATAACAACCCCCTACTCTATAACTCTGAAACATCACCATTATATCTCATAATTATATGAGGTCATCTGATAGGCCAACACAGATATTGGTTCATCCCTGGTGAAATTCCATGTATAAAATAAAACTCTCGATGGGGAGGTAAACCAAGAACATCCTCATGGAAAGAATACTTGTACCTTTACAACATTGTATGAACTGAAATCTCATATCATCCACAGCTCCAAGGGTCATACTAGCTAGCTGATAATGAATCAGTTATTTCTTCTTTCATATGAGCTCATCCTCCTCTATCTAGTATTACTTCTTACCAAAAAAGAGTAAATTTCATCCCACTTACTTGGGCACACCACAAACCTCATCGGTAGCAGTCAATTAGTCATGGAAAATAGGTAACCATTAAATACTGAGAAAAACATCATATGGCCTCATCATTAGCTATGGAAAGATTTCATGTGAGTCTCTCTCTCCTCCTAGAGTCATGTCACATAGTTAGTAAAATTGTGAACATAGATCCTCCTGTATAGGAGCCTCAAAGCATAAGGGTCAACTAAAAAAGGATCCAATATAATCAATAAGTATTGAATATTGTTTATGTACAAGGAAATGTGTCTTGAATATATGTACTAAAACTACATATAGAGAACAAAAGAAACATTTCATACCTTGGACCACACTCAGATCCTCTGATTCACAAGCTCCTACTACCTAAATCTATTTGTTCCCTTACCCACTTGTTCACTAAAACTAGGTCTCACTCAAATACATTATCACACCAAAATGAACTCAAGCATATAGGTTAAAATAACTCATCCTCCGCACCTAAAAACTATCTACTTTGGGCATCACTGACACACTAACATTATTTTAAATCATGTCACAAGAATGTGTCTTGGTGAGGGAGTTTTTCCTCTTCCTTTCATTTCCAAAGTCACATTAAACATCACCAACACAAGGCTATACTGAAGCCTCATGTTACCCTTGAGAATTATCACCACCAAGGACACCATAAATAGGGTTCTGATCCAAGTTGGACACTCTTGACATAGGATTTTTCTGATCCTATTCCACCCAATAAGGGGTCATAGATCACCAAAAATCCTAGTAAATATTTAACTTTAGGACCCGTGATGCTCAATCAAAATGGATGTGTTATATTTAATTACTACTAAAACCAACTGATGATTTCTGAATAAGACTGGATGTGAGCACAACCATCTAATCGGTTGGGATCTTCACAAGACAAAAAAACTAAACCACTACCTTTAGTCAATAATCTCCTACTTGTGGTTATGGATTATCAAAAAACTTTAGCTATCACTATCTCTGAAATTGTGCAATTTATGAAGCCTATGAACACCATCATATTGTATTTATGGATTCATCCACTACTCAACATGTAAATGACCATCTACCTAGGCCACTAGAGGAGGTTCCATGCACTTCCCAACAAGTGGTAGCACTGATCTGAGGCATATTAGAGAAAAAACCCATGAATGGGCTCCTGAACAGAGGCCCCATTTCTCAAGTGGTCTTCCTCATGAAACTGCCTCAAAATCCAAGTTGGTTTCATCATAGAGGCATCTTGAAAATTATAAAGATGTACCACATTTAAAGAGAATATCTGGGAAGATAACTCAAGAAGGACAGTCATAGGACTCAATCCTATATGATGCATGTACCATTGTTTCCCTACAACTGATGTCTCGATTTGAATATTTGAAAAGCTGGTAGTCCGAGTCCTGGTAAATGGATACATCAGTTGTTGCACTAACACTGGGTTCCTTATCTTGAAATCCATACTTCAGAAACTTTGATACCATTTACCTAAGTTCTCAACCAATCCTCACCATGGTTCCCACTCCAACACCGACCTGATGACAAACTTCTCTGATACAAATCTTCCATAAACCAACCCATAAAATCCTTCCTAAGTGATGAAAGGTCAAGTGTGACACTCCAAGATCACCTCCAATAGTCCAAGGCCTAGAAATAAGAACCAAGGATACATAAACTGAAATGGTAGGCCTTATCCTTAAGTACCAATACGCATTCACACAACCATATCCATGCAATAGTGTAGAGGTGAAGTAAGGATCTATAACATCAAGAGTATAACCATGCATGAAATAACCTCTAGGTATTTCATCAAAAGAAATAAATGTAATAAAAATGATATAAAGGGGGAATATACACAACCAAATATAAATACAGGTGGGAAACCCAAAATGAAATCAATTGTAAAGAGTAGAATGGGGGAGAGACAGACTTCAGATCCTAGATTTTGACCACTGACCATGATCAATTACACCATATACTACTTATCTCTACTAATACTAGGTCCACCATAGTCACTGTTAATCTATCTATCATCTTCATAATACATGAAACATGTGGGGAAATCCCATACAGGGGTGAGTACAAGCACACCTTGTAGGACACTCTAAAATCATCAAAAACAAAGCATAAAGAGAGAGTAGGCAATCAATCACCATGAGGGAATATCAATCATTATATGAGACAAAACTCATAATAACCATAATATCCATAACCTAGATATTCTCAACAATAATTCCAAATGAGAAAGAAGGGGGGTCTCCATCTCCAAAGTCGAGCTAAGAATGATGAATCTACCTACAACTTCAAATCTCCATCTTCAATACCCAGCATCACATGCTTCCACATAAGAATCTGTGTGGAGGACCTATACCTTGCTGCTATTCTCTATATCCAAGGGGAAAAATTTCTAGTGGAGAACACACACCCTATTACATCAAGAGTTTTCACTTAGAAGATAGATTACCTACTCCTTGGTGTGTCAGGGGTGTCACTCAATATATAGAGGATCCACACCCTCTCTAACATGAGGGGTGTACCACTCGACCTGAGAAAAGAGTATAGGGGACTTGTTCCCTACTATGATAAGGGGGTTTCTAGCCCCAGCATCTCTTGGATGATTATGTATGATCACTTCTATCTCTTAAGAATTTTCTGAAGAATCATCATGCTAGGAGCACCTCACATCATATATTTCATTTCAAAATAAAGTCTACCATCACATTCTTTATATAGAACCACTCAGTATAGGCTAATAAAAGGCCTAAATATGTGTCCTGAAGAGGGAGATACAAAAGTTAGAAGATCAAGGGATCTAACTTTTCATGAAGGAGTACATGTTGTGTACCATGGGGTAAACAGAGTCTCTCTCTGAGTTTAGTACTGGCTGTGTCTCACCATCTCACATGGAATGTATTCCTCTCAATACATAGCATGAACACTAGTGGTTTAAGGCATGTAGAGGTCAATATAGAACTCAACATTCCACCTAATCTAGATTGTGTACCATGAACTTTTCCCATGTACTCAAGGTGTTCCCGTGTACACTGGTTATGCCTGATTATAAGGACCCAAACTGTATTCAATTCAATTTATCCTTTCTTATAGTGATGTATTAATCACATAAAATAATATTAGGAAACACAATGTTGAATTATTTTTAAATGAACTACTATGTGACCTTTAAACATAATTTTTCCAGTTCTTTGTTTTGAATTTCAAAAAATATGTCATACACGGTTTCATTCTGGGTGATGTTTGGAGTCTGATATGAAAAACTTTATGTTTGGTAAATGGTAACATACCCTTAGGAATAGTAATGTTACTCTTATGAATATTAATATGACCCTTATGAATAGTAAATTGGCCAAGTGAATAGTAACCTTACCACTAATATTATAAATAAAAATTTTCCATCCTATAAGTGGAAATATGGTATAATTATATTATTGTATTGGTATTTTTATAAGTCATGAATCTTTAATGATTAATTTAATAATTTAAAATAAAATTTATTTTCATAAAATTTATTCATAAACAATTATTTTTATATCTTATGATTATATGAAAATTTTTTGAGACCTTAATTAATTTTTCAAAGTGTTAGAAAAGCAGCTTTAATTTTAAAATTTGTATTTTTCAAGTAAATTATGATTTTAATTAAAAATTAAATTAATCATATTTATAAAATTATTTTCATAAAATGGTGATTATTTTTTTATTCTAAAGATTTAAAAATGGTTAGGGTAAAGTTTTGATAATTTTTTGAAATACTTGAATTTTTGGTGAATAGTAAAATACATTATTTTACTATATAAATACATTGTAATTTGAATCCACTATTACTAACATCATGAGTGATGTAAGCACTCAAATATAGAACTCACATGCACTTATTACTATTATTGGTCATTGAATTATCACAATTTCTTGTCTTATAAAAAAATAATAAACTAATGAATAAAATATTAAGAAAACCCTCCTCCCCTCCACTATAAATACCACACCTCACACCCTCATTTATTCACACCTTGAAAGATTCAATACTTATCCAAATTATATAAAACTCTCTTCTTATCCTCTACCCAAAATTCATAATCCCTTGTTCTGATAAAAATACCAAAACCTCTTCCCTAAAGAGGCTCTCAAAGAAGATATATTCAAGAGGTAATTTCTCTCTTTTTTCTTTCAATTTCCTTTCAAATTTCATTTCTTTTCTTATCTTATCTTAAACTTATCTTATAAAAAAAGTCATGATAACTTTATTATGGTTTATATACTGGTATTATATCATGTTAATGGAATATTATTCATCATAATCCTCTCTCTCTCTTTGTTTATAAAAATAAAATAGTTTCCTGTGATGTGTTAATTTACCTACATCATGGATGATGTACTTTCATTTTCCTTCAACCCATTCAATGATATCAATGAAACCATTAAATGTTTGAAAAAATATTTTAATATTTATTTTTTAACCCCTTTTATGTTCTATAAAAAACTTTTATTCATAATACTAAATGATAAAACAAAACATGTTCATCGCGATCCAAAAACCGCCCAAATAAACCTAAAACGATCATCATTAAAATTTACTTAATGATGCATCCATATGGTATATAAAATAATTCATTAAAATATCATTTAAAATCCTTTAATATCATTCATAACATGTAATATCAGTTATGGATGTTTATCCATGTTCTACAAGAACTTCCATTCATGTGCACAAGTGAACCGTTCATGAAAACTAAGAAAAAGAACACTCCCGAACAATGAATTTAAAATATATAACTCATAAAAAGTACCATATAAGAACTTAATGAAACCATAATGAAGCATATTCATGTATAAAAGTTTATTTAATTTCTAATTTATGAATATAATTTCATTATATAGTATATTAAAGTGAAGAAAGCATTTGGATACAAGGTAAGGGGAATTCTCAAACCCAACTTTCTTTCTTTGGTTATTACCTCTTTCACCCCATTTTCAGTATGTTTATTCCATAAAAAAATTATTCATCATTATATTATCTTTTATAGGATATACATGTTTTATACTAGTGTTTATTTCAAAAATAATTTTTTCCAAAAGAACTCTTCTTTCAAAAAAGACACACATGTTACTTCTCACTCAAGGTTGATGGTTCTTGTATCAATTAAGTTATTCCCTATTTTATTTGGTATCCCAAATATTTTTTAATCTATTCTTATGAAATAAAACCCAGTACCTTTCATGGGTTACTATATGTTTAATGTTGATATATGTTCTATGTGTTATGCATGATAATGTAAATGTTGTGATGTGACGAGTGTGTATGGAATTATATGGTGCAATGTAAATGTTATGATGTGATAGGTGCTCTCGAGATTATATAGAACTTTAATTCATTGTTTAATGTGAATAAACTCATGAGTAAATTTAATTATGTGTGAAAATTATTCTCTATTTTTTCACAACTATGTGTGGTAGTTGACCACTAAGACATGACGTTTCATTTTAATGCAATGCCACAATATATGCCTTTATCTAATGATTCCTCTCATGAGTTTTATTATGAAGCTATGATTATGATAACCCTAGGTTATATTGTTCTTATCTTCCATATTAATGGGATTTTAGCTCACCCCTTTTGATGTAAATCCTCGGGTAACTATTTTTACTAAGGAGATTTCAAGGGACAATAAGAAGCTAGAAAAGAATAAATTAAATAAATGTTTATGTTTTATTTTTTAAATGTTATGTATGGTATAAGTTTTATCAAGACACTAAAACTTTGAATCCTCTTTGTGTAATTTTTTTATTTTTTTTATTAATAAAATTATGTAAAACTAATGTAAGAAAATTAGGGTCACTATAGTTGGTATCATAGGCATGGTTTAGTTAATTTGCGAATTAGGATTAGTGAACACTAGAGAAAACCTCTAGTATGAGACTAAGTATAGATATGCACAAAAGAATCTTTTCTAATCATGGGGATCCCATAAGATATTTTTTCAGTGTAAATTTCAAAAATTATTAAGTTATTTATTCATGACTCATTGAATTATGTTTTGTTTTAACCTTTTCTATTTTAGAAAATGGTGGGAACCAGGAGAAACCATACCAACTACCCGTGAGAGGGCCAATGCAATGGTTTCCCGAATGACATCACAAATGCTTTGGGAGGTGGAGTTAAAATCTTCATGGTGATGCTTACCCAACTATCTCAGGTTATGAACAATAGCCTAAATAATGTGGAACATGCTTTTTCACCTAAGAGGGAGAAACTGGCTATTGAGTGTTTTATGCAGCAACCACCACCGAAATTTTGTGGATCTTCCGATCCACTAATTGAGGAACAATGGGTCAAATCGATGGAAAATATAATTTTTGTGCTTTATTTTTCTGATATGGAGAAGGTGATTCTGGATTTTTATTGTCTCGATGGAAAGTCCGACCAATGGTGGTATTTAATTAAGAACACCAAACTGAGAGACAAAATTGAAGATATGAAGTGTGAAGACATTAAGATAATGTTTCTTAATAAGTATTTCCCATGAAATCTTCATACAAATATAGAGAGAGAATTCATGAGCTAAAGCAAAAGGATGGAGAATCTGTCACAGCCTATGAATTGAATTTCACAAGGCTTTAAAGGTACAATTATGGATTTGTTATCAACAATGACAAAAAAATTGATTGATTATCTAGTGTATTAAAACCAAACCTTCAAAAGTCTCTTGAAATTCAAGACTTTGAGAGTTATGAAGAAGTTTTTTGATGTGATATCAAAGTATATATGGAGTTTGAAGAATGTTCTCATGGATATGGTGATAAGAAAAGAAAGATGGAGTTTCAAGATGGAGGACCTAATGAGAAAGAAGGGAAGAAAAATCAACCATCCACATGCCAAAAATGTGGGATGAAGCATCATGAGAATTTCCTCAAAGGGATGGTTAAATGTTTCAAGTGTGGTAGAGAAGGCCATTAAGCTCTTGAATATTGAAAAGACATGAGAAAGTAGGAGAATGTGGTGGGAGAACGGAAAGCACCACCCATGGTCCAATGCTACAACTGTAGGGAGCAAGGTAACTATACAAGCCAATGCACTATACCTTCATCCCTCGAGGGTAATCAGAGTCAGAATCCACCAAATCCAAAGGAACAAGGGAAGTATTTTGTCATCACTATTGTGGAAGTTGATCAAGAAAATGAAGTTATACAAGGTACACTTCATATTTTCTCAATAATGGAAAAATTCCTATTTGATTCTGGTTCTATTCATTCCTTTATATCTCATAATATTGATAGAACTATTGAATCGAATCCCCAAAACCTTTAAGTATAGATATATGTAAAAACACCCAGTGGTGATATCGTTACAACCGAAAAGTTGGAATCCTCTCCTATTGGTGTATGTGAGAATATTCTTCCTACAAATATCATCATACTTCCCTTGGTGGAATTAAACTCTATAATGGGGATGGATTGGATCTCATTATATAGAGCACATATCAACTCTCTAGAAAGGGAAATATCTTTTCATATTCTAAACCAAACCATGTACCTATAAAAATTCATGGAAGATCCTGAATCTCTTTCAAAAAAACCCTTCAACAATGTGGGTGTTGATTCCCTGTGAATAAGCATACCTCGCTTAAATGGTTGAGTCAAAGGAAAGTGTCAACCTAGCAAAAATTCCCATTATAAGAGAATATGGTGATGTATTTCCTGAATAGTTACCTAGAATTCACCTATATTGTGAGGTAGAGTTCTTAATATAACTCATACCTAGAGCTACTCCTATCTCAAAGTGTCCCTATAGGATGTATCCTATCAAACTGGAGGAGTTAAATAAACAGTTGCAAGAGTATTTGTAAAAAGGTTTCATATAACCTAGTGAATCACCTTAGGGTGCAACAGTGCTCTATGCGAAGAACAAGTATGGAGCAATGTGGTTGTGTATTGACTTTCAAGAACTCAACAAAATCACCATAAAGAATAAGTATCTTCTTCCATGTATATATTACTTGTTTGATCAATTACAAGGAGATCAATACTTCTTAAAGGAAGATCTTCATTTTTTATATCATCATCTAAAGGTGAAGAAGGAAGATATTCAGAATACTGCCTTCCATACAAGTTATGGGCACTATGATTTTTTTTATGCCCTTCGGACTTACTAATTCCCCTACAATACTCATGGATTTGATGAATAGATTCTTTAAACATTACCTCGACAAATGTTTTTTAGTTTTTATCAATGATATTCTCATCTACTCTAAAATCAAGGAGGAACATGAAGAACATCTAAGGATTTTGTTAGAGACATTGAGAAAGGAGAATTTGTATGCCAAGTTTAGCAAGAGTGACTTTTGGATGAAGAAAGTCACGTTCTTGGGACATGTAAACACAAGTGAGGGAATTTTTGTGGACCCTTCAAAAACAATGGTGATTGAGGAATGGACCAGACCCTCTAGTGTCATAGAAATATGTAGTTTCCATGGATTAGCTGGGTACTACCAACGTTTTGTGAAAAAATTCTCATGGTTTTCAATATCACTAACTAATTTAACAAGGAAAGGGGTAAAGTATGTCTGGATAGAAGAATGTGTGGAAAGCTTCAAGGAGCTAAAGAGAAAGTTGATTACTTCACTTGTACTCACATTACCAAAGAGTGGATACATTTTTGTGATATACATTGATTCTTAAAATAAGGGCTTGGGTTGTGTACTCATGAAAATGATAATTTGAAAGGCTACACCTCACAAAAGTTGAATATCTATGAGCAGAATTACTCGAAGCATGATTTAGAGCTAGCAGTTGTGATTTTTTCCTTGAAAATCTGGTGTCAATACCTATATATTGAGAAGTGTGACATATATATCAATCAAAAGAGTCTAAAGTATATATTCACACAAACAGCGATCAACATGCGTCAAATGATATGTTTAGAGCTAATCAAAGATTATGATTTGCCTATTCACTATCATCCCGACAAGGTGAAAAAGGTAGTTGATGCTCTAAGTAGAAAAGAACCGTTAATCTATCCATGATGCAGATTGAGAAATACCATATATTCATAGATATACAAAGTATGGATTTGTAAATCATAATGATAGGGAACACATCCTACCTTTCCCAAATGATTTCCCATCCATCTATCCAAGATAATATTAAGGAGGCACAAAGGGATGATCTAGAGCTACAAAAGAAGGTGAATGAAGTAAAGGAATGGAAGCTAAAAGAGTTCTATATCAACGATGATGGTGAGATTTGGTTTGAAATGCATCTTTGTGTGCCTTCGTCACCAGGGATAAATAAGGATCTATTTTATAATGCACATATATCACCTTTCTCTATCCATCCTGGTATCACCAAGATGCACCGTGATCTTTGAGAACAATTCTGGTGGGACAACATGAAGAATGAGATTTCCTATATATTTAAAGGTGCTTGATATGTCATCAAGTTAAAGAAGATTGAAAAAAGTAGATGGGATGATGTAACCATTGCCTATACCCATGTGGAAATGGGATAATGTCACTATGGACTTTGTCAAGGGTCTCTTGAAGATTTCCAAATGAAATAATGTGATATGGGTTGTGGTTGACTGACTCACCAACACTGCCCACTTTTTTTCTATTTGGGAAGATATCTCACTTGAACAAATTTCAATGATATATGTGAAGTAAGTGGTGAGAATTCATGGGGTTCCACTCTCGATTGTCTCTGATCAAGATCCAAGGTTTACATCTAAATTTTGGAGGAGTATCCAACATTCTTTGATTACTGAATTAAATTTTAGCAAGACCTATCACCCCCAAATTGATGGAAAATCTAAAATTAATATTCCTATGCTCGAAGATATGCTAAGATCCTACTCTTTATAATTAAAAGGTGGATGGGATCAGCACCTTCCATTGGTTCAGTTCTCATACAACAATAGTTTCCACTCGAGTATTCAGATGGCTCAATATGAAGCTCTGTATGGAAATCGATGTAGAAATCCCACCTTTTGGGATGATAAATAAGGTTCAAGTCATCCAAAAACATATCAAAGCTGCTTAAAGTTGGAAAAAGAGCAATGCTGAAAACCATCGAAGGGACTTGGAGTTCAACGTTGGAGATAAATTCTTCCTTCGAATATCACCATGGAAGAGAGTCATGTGGTTTGGAAAGAAAGGGAATCTAAGCCCAAGGTACATTGGCCCCTTTGTTATCCTTGACCTCATAGGAGTCGTGGCCTATTGGATTTAACTTCCACTAAATATATCTCATGTTCATGATGTTTTTCAGGTATCACTCCTGAGGAAGTACATACCAGATCCCTCACATGTACTAAACTCAATGGCAGTAAAGTTGGAAGATGATCTCGCTTATGAGGAGCAGCTTGTAAAGTTTCTAGACCAGAGATATAAGGATCTATGAAACAAGACAACCCACCTTGTAAAATTGTTGTGGAGGAACCATAATTATGAAGAAGAAACTTGGGAATCAGAGGATGTGATGAAGGATAAGTAACCACACCTGTTTTTATAAAACAAAATTTCAATGGAAAAATTTCAAAAGGGGGGAAGAATGTAACGAACCAAACTTTTATCAAGGAAATTTATCCCTTCTTGTAGTAATATATTAATCACATAAAATCACATTAGGAAACAAAATTCCACATCATGCTTAAATGAACTACTATGTGACCTTTAAACATAATTTTTCCACTTATGTGTTTTAAATTTCAAAAATCTTACATACATGGTTTCACTTAGGGTGATGTTTAGAGTCCGATATGAAAAACTTAATTTTTAATGAATAGTAACATACCCTTATGAATAGTAATTTTACCCTTATAAATAGTAATATGACCCTTATGAATAGTAAATTGGATAAGTGAATAGGAACCTTACCACTGATAGTATAAATAAAATTTATCCATCCTATAAGTGGAAATATGGTATAATTATATTTTAGTGTTGGTATTTTTGTAATTCATGAATATTTAATGATTGATTTAATAATTTAAAAGAAAATTTACTTTCATAAAATTTATTCATAAAATATTATTTTTATGTCTTATGATTATATGATAATTTTATGAGACCTTAATTGATTTTTCAAAGTGTTAGAAAAGCAGTTTTAATTTTAAATTTTGTATTTTTCAAGTAAATTAATATTTTAATAAAAAAATAAATTAATCATATGTAGAAATTATCTTTATAAAATGTACTTAATTTTTGGATTCTAAACATCAAAAAATGTTTAGGGTGAATTTTTGATATTTTTCAAAAATACTTGAATTTTTTGTGAATAGTAAAATACATTAATTTACCCTATAAATACATTACAATTTAAATCCACTATTCCTAACATCATGATTCATTTAAGCACCCAAATCTTGAAATCACATGAACTTATTACTATTACTGGTCATGGAATCATAACTATTTCTTGTCTTATGAAAAAATAATAAACTAATGATTAAAATATTAAGAAAACCCTCCTCCCCTCCACTATAAATACCACCCATCACACCCTCATTTCTTCACACCTATAAAGCTTAAAAACTTGTCCAAATTCTACCCAAATATATTCCATATCCCATCACCCATTACTAACATCCCTTGGTCTGATAAAAAGACCAAAACCTCTTCCCTGAAGATGCTCTCAAAGAAGATGTATTCAAGAGGTAATTTCTCTCTCTTTTCTTTCAATTTCATTTCAAATTTCATGTATTTTATTCTATTATATTAAACTTATCTTATAAAAAAGGTATGATAACTCCAGTATGGTTGATATAATTTTATTATATCATGTTAATAGAATATTATTTATTATACTTCTCCCTCTCTCTTTGTTTATAAAAATGAAATCGTTTCCTATGATGTGTTAATTTTCCTGCATCATGGGTGATGCACTTCCATTTTCCTTAAAATACTTCAAGTTTTTCAATGAAAACATTAAGTGGTTGAAAACAGATTTTAATATTTATGTTTTAACCCCTTTTATGTTCTTTAAATAACTTTTATTCATAATACTAAATGATTAAACAAAACATGTTCGTTGTGATCCAAAAATCACCCAAATCAACCTAAAATCATCATCATCAAATTTTAACTAATGATGCATCTACATGGTATATAAAATAATTAATTAAAAGATAATTTATACTCTTTTAAGATCATTTATAACATGTAACATTAGTTCTTGATGTTTATCCATGTTCTACAAAAACTTTCATTCATGTGTACAAGTGAACCGTTCATGAAAACTAAGAAAAAGAACACTCGAGAACAATGAATTTAGACTCTATAACTCATCCAAAGGACCATAAAAGAACTTAATGAATCCATAATGAATCATATTCATGTATAAATGGTTCTTTAATTGCTAATTAGTGAATATAATGTCATTATACAGGACATTAAATTGAATAAAGTGTTCGGATACAAGGTAAGGGGAATTCTCGAACCCAACTTTCTTTCTTTGGGTCTTCCTTATTTCACCCCATTTTCAGTATAGTTATTCCATAAAAAAATTTATTCATAATTATATTATCTTTTTTGGGATATAAATGTTTTATACTAGAGTTTATGTCAAACATAATGTTTTCCAAAAGAACTCTTCTTTCAAAAAAACACACCTTTTACTTCTCACTCAAGGTTGATGGTTATTGTATCAAGTAATTTATTCCTTCTTTCAATTGGGAACCCAAATATTTTTGAATGTATGTGTAGACACTGAAAAAAGTCCGTAACTCCTAGAGGAAGTTTTGAAATGGAAAAGCGAAGTCATATTCGGAATCAGAGGCCCGGTCCGGAGGCCTGGGAAGTGGTGTGCAAAATAAAGGAGGGATTGCACGAAAAAAAGATGTGCGAGCGAAGAATTCCCGGGATTCGTGTAATCGAGCCACTGGTGCGCGCAATTTTGTGTGCCCTGGTTCTGTGCGGTGAATCTTTGCGCACCGACAATTCCCGTCGCGGAAACATTCGTGTGCTGCCTAGATTCTACGCCGGCTGATGCCTATAAATAGAAGGCGACCCCAGACGGTTTGGGGGTTGAGGAATTCAGATCGGCTCCCGTGCGTGCAATTCGACTCCCCCCGCGTGCAATATGACTTCTAGGTAATCCCTCTTTTCACGAAACCTTGCCTCGGGGTTCGAATTTGCGCGCAACTCCACTGGCTTAAGTGAATTTGCCTCCTCCTCCGGGTACTTCCCTTGCACGCGATCGTTGTCCCTTGCGTGCAATCCCCTTATAATCACGCAATCACCTATCCATGAAATTATCTGGCCCTATTGCGCCTCATCCTATTGTTTTGCACGCAAAACTTCCTTTTGCACGTAGGACCCCTTTACCTTGACACCCCTTGGCTGCATTCCCGCGCCGGCACCTGGTGTCTTCCCTGCCGAGCATGCGCGCCATGCGTTGTTTTCCCGTATCGCCTTCCAGGCTCGTACGAAGTAACCTCAAGGTCACTTGGGCGGTGTTTCCCATTGTGTTGCTTTGCCTTATGCTTCTCCACATAGGCACGCTAACGGCTATTGCTTCTTCACATAGCCACGCTAATGTGGACCCCTCAATGGTTCGCCCTGCGCCCCCCCTTCACTACGGCCTTGCCGATGCCTTCCCTCCCACAAGGGGTAGAGGGAATTGGTAATGTAATCCCTAGGGGTGTGGAGAGAACCCACCTCGTCCAAGCTGCAGGACGTTAAACTGCTAATTACCTCGTCCTTAACACATGACGTTAAACTATGGTCCGACCTCATGCTTCGCACGCAGGGTCCCCCCAGCTCGGACATTTTTTACGCCTACTCGTCTCCACGGTAATGTATTCTTCCTTGCATGGAATTAGATCCTCCTTGTCGGAGTGGAGTTTGTCCACAGGGGAAGGGCTGCCTCAGAGCATAAGCCCCTAGCCTCTCTTGCGGAAGGTTGCACCCGTGCACCTCCTTACTTCCCCCCTGCCAAGGCCAGTGGATTCCCTTTCCCACTGCACTTTGTTGCACCACGGGCCTCCACCGTGGAGTAAGCCCTCGTACCCAGGGCCTCTAACCATGTGTAAGCCCATGTTTCCTCTTTGGGCCACTCAACGCGTAAGCCCCATTTCGCTTCTCACGGACGCACCCTTCGCGACGTGATCATCTGGTCCCTGCTGCCTCTTGTTTCTCACACCGAGCATGACTCACGTGGGCTTAGAGCGTGCATTGACCATGACATCCTCCTATGGGCCGCCTCAGAGCGTAATCCCCATACCAGCGAACTACGAGGACTTTGATCTGTGCTAACGCATGGTACGTAGGAAGCCTCTACGAGGTTCAAGCCCACCATCCGATCATTCCAACCTCTCCACATCGGTTCCCCAGCCACCATGGGCCGCCTCAGAGCATAATCCCCATATCCACCATGGGTCGCCTCAGAGCGTAAGCCCCATATCCACCATGGGCTGCCTCATAGCGTAACCCTCATATCCACCATGGGTCGCCTCATAGCGTAAGCCCCATATCCACCATGGGCCGCCTCAGAGCGTAATCTCCAGATCCCTCATCCCACATGACGTTAAACTGTATTCCCTCATCCCAGATGATGTTAAACTGTATCTCGTCCTGCATGACGTTAAACTGTATTCCCCCTCTTGGGTCGTCTCAGAGCATAAGCCCCATGCCTCACATCCACGTCTCATCCTGACTTCCCCCCTCAAGCCCACGTGCCTTGGGAATCTCATGCCCTAGCCCGGAGATCTCACTTCCTCCAGGCTCTAATCCATGCGTCCATTCTCATGGGTCTCCTTTTCAGGTGTCCCACCATATCACCGAACTACACGGACTTTGATTCCCTGCCATGGGGATATGTAGGAAGCCTCCACGAGGTTCAAGCTCGTCACTCCATCATCCATCCTGATCCTTACCCGGGCCGCCACATCCCAGTGAGATCATGCCACCCCATCCCACTCCACAGTATCCGGGAATCCTCCCACGTGTTGGCCCCAACATCGGTGTTCCCCCTAGGGGGTCCTTCAATCTGATCCACTCTCAGTGTTTCGATCAGTCCGATCCATCTCCGAAAGACGTTAAACTCGCAGCATACCCCGTGTTAAGCATGGGAAGCTGAGGAAAACCTCAGATGGTACACAATTCCCCACGTTCGATGTGGGATGCCTCGGGCTTCCTCGCCCTCGAGAAGCCCTGTGATAAGGTACATATGGAAGACATGCCGATCCCAAGCATCAAGACATGCCAACGACACCCCAACGTGACTGTTCTCCTCACTGAAGGTCGCTGGCCCGACAAGACCCCTTGGAGCGTCTCGGCGGAATCAGCGTAATTAACTGGCGTCCATGAAGATATGGCACCGGGAACGAGCTTCATAAACTCGTCTTAAATCTATAAGGGAGACCCCGATTAGGTGACGAGCTCCGAGGAGGAATCCATGGAAGGAAGAACCAACATCCCATCATCCAGGTTTCGATCAAGGAGCAGACATCCCTGAATAAGGAACGGATGTCACCCGCCTTTGGAAAGCGGGAATGCGGGGCAGCGAGCCGCGCGTCCTCCCATGTGTGATGGACACGCGCACGCGCCCCGGCGTAAAAGCGTCGGAAACAAGAAAATGGTGAACCCGACGTGAAGATATTCTCCACAATATGGGGATAGGTAGCATTCAGGATGTTGGAAGATCAGCATGTCACCAGGTCCAGGTACCTATCACCGGGACGTGAAACCCGCCAAGGGTTGAGGCAGTCAGGATGTTGTGCACTCCGTTTTGCGACGTCGTCAGCGTGGATCCCTCTCGCCAACCAGAGAAGATGGAACAATGTTGGTCTATAGGTTGTTTATTTCTCGTCCTATTAGTACTAATGGGTTCATCTCCCTACTTCCAGGAATCAGATCACTGCATCTGGAGCTCGATCGCCACCTGCCCACTGGCGTAGGGGCAGGGGCAGTACCGACGCGGCTACCCCGTGCGGTCCCGCCTTTTCCACAGTCACTCCAGCTCCAATTTCCACGACTGTTGGGCGCTCTCGCCCCCTCTCCCCGTTAGAAATCATCCAGTGAAGGTTGATCAATGACCTGGTTTGTAAGTACGACGAGGAAGGGATCTTCCCCACTAGGGGCCTGGCCCGTTTGGATCTAGAGGCGGTTGGGCCTCACTATCATCGTCGCCCCTGAGGGCCGTGCAGGGAGCCGCCGCTCCCCACTCCGACGTTCAACCGCTTCAGGAGCTTATCCTCGGAGCTCCTTGACACATCTGTCCCCTACGCCAATGAGATGGGGGATGTCCGGGTCCGCCCGATCGGAGACCTGTCGCAGGGGTTAACAGCAAGAACCCCCGCCAGGCTGCGTCAACATCATCGTCCGGCTCCCCGGTCTGAGGACCAGGCAATCATTATGCCCGCACCACCGGCTCCAACCTATCTGACCCGATGCCAGCGTCGGGCGCGAGCGGAAGAGAATGCCCGTTCTGGGGCACCAACCTCAGCAGCCACTGTGGCCCGAGCTGCTTCTGATTCCCACTACCATACCCCCGCACATGTTGAGCAGGGGTAGTCACATGCCTGACTAGGATCGAGGCCCTGACCGCCCTACAGGCAGGTTGGGTCGACTCTCCCGGTCGCAGACACAGACAATGGCCACCGCGGACCAATCTGCGGTAGTGCCACACATCATGAAGGCTCATTCCGTGCCATTGATCTAGAAACCAAAGGCTTGTTCGTGATAGCCACGCTCCGGGTATGACTCCTTCCAGTGCCCACTGCACTAGGTATGAGGTCACTCCCCCTACCGCTGGCCGCAAGTATGGAGTCGTTGCGTATCCAGTCGCTCACTCACATGGAGGTCCTCCCCATGTCCCTTTCAATATCTGTCTCGGTGCTTCCCACACCCCGGCCTTTAGTCCCCTCTGCCCCAGCACTATTGAGGCTAGTGGACTCCTTGACAGAAATCATCCTTACCCTGAGGAGCCACCCAGGGGCAGGAAGGCGGGGTTTAGTCGCTGTAGGAGTAATGTCAGGGGAGTCCGGACGGAAATTATACCGGTTCGTTTCTCGGACTCTGAGGCGGAGTACGACTCGACGGTGGAACCTTCCCCCCGACCCTCTGAGTCGAGGGTCGGGATGGGGATGCAGTGTGTTAGTCTTGTACTCCTCGAATGCAAGATCTGTATGATTCCCTCCTCCCTCTGAAGGTATATCGAGGAGGACGAGGACTTGGCGTACCCTCAGGGGTCAAACCCACGGTTATCACTGGCCTCCCCAGAAGTGCCTTCCACCTCAGTCAGGGAGGGTGGGGAACTTTTTTGGGGACCAATGAGAGAGTCGCAAGGCGACACACCCTCGGCGAGCACCGGCATTGTGACAGGAGGCCCATTCACTGGATTATCCTATCGCGGCGTGGCAGCCAGGGTACTGAAACCCTTGGAGGATGACTCAGGGATCAGCGGCCAATCGGCCTGTTCGCCGTATTCCTCACCGGCCAGCCCACCAGCCTGGAAACCTACCTCGGCGTCGTTGCTAGCTACCCGGCCATTCTCAGTTGATGAGCCGAGGTGGCAAGGTCCAGACCCCGAACTGGAGTCATGGAGCTTCTGGACTGTCCTCACAGTGGGCCACTTCCCCGAGAAGTTTTGGTTGGTCGCAGGATCAGATTTTGATATGCCAGAGACGCTCACCCCAGGAGAGTTTGAATGTTTCCTCCAGACTCTTCAGTTGACTCACTCCCATCTTCACTATCAGCTAGCGCCATATCCCAGGACTCAAGCACATCTCGAGGATATCGGTGAGCAGTGTCATCCGGTCGACCTGGCAGTGCTCTCTGCGGTCTGGCACCCCAAGTCACCTGGCCACCGCAGGGCCCTCCAGCAACAATGCATCCATAGTTTTCAAGTACTCCTCAAGGTTATCGAGGAATCCATCCCCCACACGCACATCCGCGGATGGGGGCAGTATGCTGCCCTTCTTTTCTGTGTGATCCTTCAACAGCCAAATTCACCGGGCGGCCCTGAGGGAATGTCGCCAAAGGCAGTGGCGGTCAATATGGATGACCTTTCAGATGAGGGAAACGGTGTGGAGCTCCTCGATGGGGACTCACCCCCTGAGGACAAGCCGCCACTGGACCCGTCTGGGAGGATTACCCACCACCAGAGGAGCCTCTTAGGTCTCCCCACACCCACTGAGGCACTAACACTGAGCCAAAACATCAGCAAGGGTAAAGAGCATGTTGGGTCTGTCATGCTCGCTGACCCATCTGCCTCAGTGCAAAAGGCAGAGGAAGACTCCGAAAAGGCCACGCTACGCCAGCATCTTGTTGAGCAAAAGAGGCTGGTTGATGAGCTCTTGGCCGAATGCATTGCAGATCGGCGGCCTGACTATGGTAATCCTAGGTCAGGACAGCAGGGGCAGAAGCACCTACCCCTTGCCGAGATTCCCCCGGGCAACCGCAACCATGTCACGTTCGCCGACATGGGAGAGGCCGGTGCCCATGGCAAGAGGGCGCGATACGTCTCGTCGAACCCTCCCGAGCGGTGGGATCACCTAGGGGACCATGCTCGGTTTCCTCCCATTGCCCCGAGAGTCACTCTGCCAGCCACCCCGCGAGCTGCTGAGCTTGACCACCAGGTTAGAGAGCCCAGCAATGCTCTTGTGGTTAAAGATCCCCGTCAGGACAAGAATCCATGTCCGGATGATCTGATGGAAGTACTCATCGCCCGCCTGGAGGCCCTGGAAACTCGGCAGGTGGGAATCCCACCGGACGGAAGGCCATACCCAGCATGGGTGGATGATATGCCAGCCCTGCCAGGATTTGGGAACCCCACCTTTTCCCCCTTTAACGGGACTGGATACCTGCCACAACACCTGGCCCACTTCAACTCGAGGTGCGGGCTTATGTTAGGGACTCCGGCGTAGTAGGAGGCGGCCAAGATCCGTTGCTTCGTTCAAAAATTGGAAGGACCAGCCTTCGTCTGGTACAGCAAGCTCCCTGTTGGATATGTGACTAGCTGGGAGGACCTTCACCGGCAATTTCTCTACTATTTTAGTTCCACAACCCGGAAGACGAACATTGCAGACCTCTTCAGGTGCAAACATAGGACCGATGAGCGGGTCGCGGACTTCGTCACCTGGTGGAAGGGGCTCACGTACTCCCTTTACATGCCACTAACTCAGGAGAAATTACTGACAATGTGTGTAGGGAACATCAAGGAAGAGCTGGTTCCTTCCCTGATCACTCAGAATTACCCTGGAGGGTTCTGGGATTTCTCAGACAAGGCTCAACGCCTCGAAGAAGCCCTGCAACAGGCCAGTCAGGCATGCCCGCTGCCTCCGGTAATCCCTGTAAAGAGAGCCGCCAAAGCCGATCCCGCTGTTGTATCCCAAATAGAGGCTCCCAGACAGCTAGAGTTGCTACCAGTAAGGCCAGCTCAGCAGCCCCATAGGGGTCCACCCCCACGGGAACAGCCTCCGGCCCAGTAGCGACCACCTCAAAAATCGGCAGGCGCCTCCGTGTGACGCACCGCCACCACCCAGGTGAGATAATCAGGATCCGCCTCCTCGGCATGCTCCTCCGACCCCTGTTCATGGTCAGCCTCCAAGAGCCCCCTTTCCAGACAGAAGTAATCGGACTTACTCATTTGACGAGGCCTAGGTCCCTGGCTATTTCCGTAGTGCCTTGGAGCAGAGGATCGTGCGGCTGCCTGAGTGCCAGAAGCCAGAAGAGGCACGTCTCACTGATCACCCTAACTACTGCCCTTATCACCAGATCCTGGGGCACACCATCCAGCGATGCTATGTGTTCAAGGACTAGCTCCAAGACCAGATTGACAACAACATAGTCAAGTTGGGCCCAGCCCCGGCACAGGTGGTAGGTGTCTTTGTGAGATCAGATAGTAGCAGCGACAACGAGGATGAGTGGCAGCAGGTTTCCGACCGTGGGTCCTGGAAGTATAACGACTGGATGGCCTGCAGGACGGTTTCCCGTGCCCATGGCATCATCCGTGCCCTCCTGAGTCATCCAGATCCCTCAGAATCTGTGAGTGCTGCTTTGGCATCGTCGTCCCAGCCTACCTCTTCCCAGAAGAGCAAGCAGCGACGCAAGAAGAAAGAACACGCCCTACCAGTTTCGTCATCTTCCCACACGCTTTGCGATTTTATGCCCCCGGAGATGTGGATCCCTCCGAGACTTCATCAGGTAGTGGATGACTCCTCGATTAAAATCCCATGGTACGCTTTGGTTAACACCGTAGAGTTGGTAAATCCATTTTTGGCTCCCGAAAATGAGGAACGCCAGGTGGACCTCCCCAATGTCCCCAGCCGTAGCCAACGTCGGTAGAGCTGTGGCTACGTGAATCTCCGGGGCACAGAAGTCATCACCTCTAGTCAGGTCGTGCACGCTACTGAGACCAGGAAGCAGGCCCGATACAGTGATCAGCGCACGCGGTCTCCTCACCCAGTGTCGATAGGTTCGCCTCCACCACTGTTTGTGTTGCTGGGTCAGGCGGGACCACCTCGTCCGTGTCACAACCAGCCCTTCCCAGCCACCGGTTGACTACAGCATTCCGGTCCTAATGCGGCAGCCACCTCTCAGGCTATGACTAGTGAACAGTGAGACGTGCCTAGTACCAGTCAGTCATCGATCCCGCCGGCTGGGCCCGTCATGCCTCCAATCGCAGAGCGGCCTCCAGTAAGCATAATCTCGCTTTTGGCTCGAAAGTATGATGTTCTGAAGCACCTGGACGGCATTCTGGAAAGGCTTTCTATCCTTGAGGCCCTTTTCCTATCATCTGAAATGTGCGAGGAGCTCGCCGAGGCTCTAAGGATCCCCCTCCAGTTCGAGACGGAGGTGGCGGCCGCAGAAGCCTTCCACACCGAGGCGATTGAGGATGCTGAATGTCAGGCGGTTATCTCGTTTTTCGATGAATACGAAGACCCTCCCATACAGGGGCACATTCGCCCACTGTACATCACCGGCCAGTTCAGTGGCGTGGAAGTTCACCGCTATCTTGTTGACACGGGTTCCGGGATTAACCTCATCCCAACTCAGACACTACGGAAACTAGGGTTGTCTGAGGATGATTTAACTCCCTCCGACCTCAGAATCCAGTGGTATGACAGGACCGAGCAAACTCCACTCAGAAAGATTCATCTGAAGACCCAGTTCGGCGGCCTAATTTCCAATACCGAATTCATGGTTGTCTCTCAGGACACTGCCAACAACGCATTGATGGGTAGGACGTGGCTCCACCTTCACACAGCGGTCCCCTCATCGTATCACCAGTGCCTCAAATACTCCCTTAAGGGTTGAGTGGACATGCTCCAAGGAGATTCCTCTCCTTTTGCCTCTTTTGAAGCCCATTATCTGGACACTGATTATTACAAGATCAAGGACAAGCAGATCCTGGAAGGTGAGGTCGATCCCTCCACTATCACGAGTGGTCCCTGGGTAGGTTTGGACGACACATATGTCTTCCAAATCCATCAGTTGGAGGCCACGAACCCCGACATGGGGTAGTTCTTTGTTGTTTCGAGTACTAGAGGAAGGCATATTTCTGGGTCCAAGCGACGGCGGGAAATCACCTCGTACTCTTACACCAGCCAGGCTCAGGTAATCCCTAAACCTCCTACCCCTGTACGATATCGGGATGTTGGGATCATGGCAATGGCAGTACGTCATACGTGTCTATTTCGTCGGGCTGGAATCGATCGGCTCAAGCCAACGCGCCACTACTACTTTGATGTCATAAAGCGTGGCCCCTTGGGCCGAAGGCCAAATGGGATTGGATCAACTGCCTTTGTCGCCATGGTCTCTGCAGTGCATGGTTCCCTTGACATGGAAACCTCTGCCGCCCAAGCCAGCACCAGCTTCCCATCAGGGTCTGGCAGCCCTGAAATGGCTCCCCCCGTGGATGATCCTTCCACAAGTAGAGAAGAGGACATAGAAGATGCTCCTCTTGCCTTTGAGGGGGGCTTCCCCACCACGGTCGATGAGTTAGTGTAGGTGAACCTCGGTAGCAAGGCGGACCCGAGACCCACATTGGTCAGCGCCACTATGCCCCCAGAGGAACGACAACGGTACATAGGCTTCCTCAGACAGCACTGTGATGTGTTCGCCTGGAGTTATGATGAGATGCCAGGACTAGATCCCCAGGTAGCCGTCCACCGCCTTGTCCTTCCATCAAACCATTGTGGGTTCAAGAATCCTCCTAGAAAGATGCACCCCTCTCATGGTGCCATGGTTGAGGCCGAAGTTGATAAGCTCATTAAGGCCAACTTCATCAAAGAATTCCAGTACCCTAGGTGGCTAGCCAACATTTTGCCAGTCAGAAAGAAGAACGGGAAGATCAGGGTCTGTATCGACTTCCGTGATCTCAATCGCCACTGTCCGAAGGATGATTTTACCCTTCCCATGACAGAGTTGTTGATCGATGCCACGGCCAGGTTCCAAGACCTTTCCTTCATGGATGGGTACTCCGGGTACAACCAGATCCATATGGCCCCTGAGGATGAAGAGTTCACTTCCTTCAGGACCCCCCAGGGTACTTTCTGCTACCAGGTTATGCCCTTCGGCCCAAATAATGCAGGTTCCACCTATCAACGGGACATGCACCGCATATTCAAGCCGATTCTTGGGACGCTGGTGGAGTGCTATGTGGACGACCTGGTGGTTAAGTCTCGTCAGTGCCAGGACCATCTCAAAGACCTTGAGAAAGTGTTCGGATTCCTCCGTTCTTTCCACTTGAATATGAACCCGTTGAAGTGTGCCTTCGGGGTCTCCTCCGGAAATTTTCTTGGCTTCATTTTTAGGTATTGAGGCATCGAGATCGACCCAGACAAGATCAAGGCCATCAGTCAGATGCCTCCCTCGAGTAATATTCGGGAGCTGAGAGGCCTTCAAGGCCACTTAGCCTATATACGCCGATTCATTGAAAATCTTTCCGGCAAGTGTAATCCCTTTTCCCGGATCATGAAGAAGGGTGCCGCCTACGAATGGGACGAAGAGTGTCAGATCGATTTTGAGGAAATCAAGCAGTATTTTCTTCAACCTCCGGTCTTGATGCCACCCATTTCCGGAAAGCCACTGGTCCTTTACATGACCGCCCTGGAGCGATCCCTCTGCGCACTTCTCGCCCATAAGAACAACGAGGGAACAGAGAATATCCTCTACTACCTCAGCCTCATGCTCCTCGATGCGGAAATTAAATATTCTCCCATCGAGAAGAGTTGCCTGGCGCTCGTATTTTCCATGCAGAAATTGTTGCACTACTTGCAGCACCACGAGGTATAGCTGGTCTCTTGGGTAGACCCATTGAAATACATCTTGAACCGACCTATGTTGACCGGCCGATTAGCGCGTTGGGCGGTGATCCTCTAGAAGTTCGACATCAGGTTCGTACCTCAGAAGTCTGTCAAAGGAAATGCGTTGGTAGACTTCTTAGCTGCCCACCCAACCTCCGTTGACCAGCCACTGGATCTAGGATTTCTTGATGAGTAAATCCTCTCAGTCGATCACGCCATCCCATGCTGGAAGATTCACTTTGACGGTGCCTCCCGGAGCCCCACCGGTAGAAGGCTCAACAATCCTAGGCTTAACAGAGTGGGCCTGGGTATCGTCTTCATCACCCCGGAGCAATCCGTTCTGCCATATTCATTCCTGTTGTCAGAAGGCTGCACCAACAATGAGGCAGAGTATCATTCCCTCATTAATGGCCTCGAGTTGGCTCTCGAGATTGATATACCCCATCTGTATGTAAAGGGGGACTCCGAGATAGTCATCAAGCAGGTCAATGGTGACTATGCTATCAGAAATCCAGAACTCGTGCCATTGCTGGAGTGCACCCTCCATCTAATGGCTAATTTACCCTCTTGGACAGAAGTCGTTCACATTCCCTGGTCGTAGAATAGTCGAGAAGATGCTTTGGCCAGCCTGGCCGCATCACTTACAGAGCCCGAACAGGATGACCTAATCGTCCATGTGGTGCACTGGAGATTCATTGCTCCTGTTATTCTAGAGGAAGATCATGGCCTGCGAGTGAACCATCTCACCGTTGGTGCCCCTACGTCAGGATCCCCAGGGGCTTCAGGTGTGGTAATCGAGACAGTTCCTGACTGGAGGACGCCCTTGGTTGAATATCTCCAGCATGATAATCTTCCGCAAGACCGAGCCGAGCGAGAACGAATCTGACGCCACGCGCCGCAGTTCACCCTTCAGAGTGGTCCTAGCCTTGAGCAGCTCCTTTACAGGCGCAGATTTGATGGTGTTCTCTTATGTTGTCTTCAAGGAGTCGAGATCCCACAGGTCATGTAAGAAGTGCATGCTAGTTCCTGTGGCGCCCACCAGGCCGGGTCAAAGTTGTCCCACCAGATTCGTAGGCTGGGATACTTCTGGCCCTCCATGATCTACGACTTCATTGTGTATGCCAAGAGGTGTCATGCGTGCCAAGTTCATGCTAACTTTGTGCATCGGACACCGGAGCCTCTCCATACTACCAAGTATTCTTGGCCCTTTGCAGTCTAGGGGTTAGATGTCGTAGGTCCTTACTTGCCGGCGACGGCCCGCCAGTGCCGGTTCATCTTAACCGCTACGGATTTCTTCTTGAAGTGGGTGGAGGAAATCCTACTCGGGGAAGTCAAGGCCTATTCTATCACTGACTTCGTGATCTCCAATATCATATATCGGTTTAGAGTACCTCACTCTATCCTCATGGATAAAGGAACCAACTTCCGAGTATCCGAGCTGAAGAAATTGTACTCTAAGTACAACATTCCCTCTAACCACACCTCCCGCTACCACGTGCGGGTGAATGGACAGATTGAGGTGTTTAACAAGACCCTCTCTAACATTCTGTAAAAGATGGTTGGTCAGAATAAGAAAAGTTGGCCGGACAAGCTCCCCAATGCCCTCTGGGCTTATAGGACGATGACTCATAACTCCACCTAGGTGACTCTGTATTCCCTGGTATACGGAGCTGAGGTCGTCCTGCCCATCAAGATCCAGTTTCCCTCATTACGCATGGTGGTCTACGACCAGCAAGCGCTGGATACAGTTGCCAAAATCTATCTAGCCGAATTGGAAGCGCTGGACGAAAGTAGGCTTCGCGCTTTACATAACTTAGAAAGGCATCAGAGCAGGATGGCTTGAGCTTTCAATAAGAAGGTTCGCCTGCGCTCCTTCCTGCAAGGTGACCTGGTGCTGGCTCTCAGAGCGCTAATGATTCCCGGCAAGAAACCACCCAAGTTGGAGGCCCAAGTGGGAGGGGCCCTTTTATTTTCCATAAGGTCTATCCCAATGGAATGTATTCCCTGGTGAACTATGGATGGTGAGCGCATAACTCCTCCCACTGACGCCAAGTTCCTCAAGAAGTACTTTGCCTAAGCCTTCTTCTAGTCCAGCATGACCTTAAACTGTATGGTCCAGAATGACCTTAAACTGTATGGTCCAGCATGACCTTAAACTGTATGGTCCCGTACGACCCTAAACTGCACTTTGGTCCGATTTCTAAGACCTAAAACTAAGATCCGTATTTTGTCCAACATGACGTTAAACTATTTTTCTATAACTACGTATGTCTTGATTCTCATCCTAATGAGATACGTAGGAACGCCAAGACATTTTGTCTCGGGTCCAGCCCCAGGAGCACCCAGACCTTCCGTCTTTGGGTCCAGCTCGAGGTCCGCTAATGCATCGTGTCTGTCTCGCCTTTGGGACCTTGACCACAGGATCGCGTGGCGTGGTATGGGATTATGTCCTCATTCACGTCGGGTTTGCAATAGCTGCACCACGTGCACCCCGTTCTCAGGATTATCCATCCTATGTCATATTCCCCATGACATTAAAAGGTGTCTTCTAGAACTACGTGTGGCTTGATTCCCATATTTATGGGATACGTAGGACCTCCTGAGCACTTAGATTTCAGGTCCAGCCCCGTCTCTTAGGAGATCCCACAATTTCCCGGTTGCCTCGGTCTTTTGGCCTGCCCTTCCCTCAGGAATCCGCCATCTTTTGGCTGCTCTCATACTGAGCCCTTCGACCCTTTCTAGTGGTCTACTAATGTGTTCAGAGTACTCTGGTCTAGGACCTGGAGTGTCAGATTCAACTTAGAAAAGTTTTTGTCCACTTTTCAAGCTTCGTTTTCCCCTTCATTCAGGCCCCACGATCCTTCACACCCAGAGGGACCCCCAAGAACGGCCTGGATAAAACGCCTAAGGGCTCTCCTATCGTCACAGGCCAACGCCCCCAAGGGTTTTGGGCAAAAATTGATATAAATCCCGTGTTGCGAATATGGTCAGGTTTTGATACTCATTTGTTTTCCCCTACTTCTAGGCTAATGAGACAGGATGCTGTTTTGAGAACATGGTCAGTAGTAATCCTCAGTCGTCATGCCGGCTTCCTCGGGCCTTGAATGTTGGTTGCATGATTCACATTGTGTTCCGCCCCCACCGTGTCAAGGTGGAATCTCGACACTCCTTGTATTAACCCTCAGTACACCCCTACACATCAGACAGACCGAGCTGCGTGATAGTGTCTCTCGGGGATCCCGCGATCTAAGCGCTAGAGTATGTGCTTGGGTTTATTCTCTACATGTTTCGTGTAGCTTGACCCTCATCCCCATGGGGAACGAGGAGTCGCCCAGACATTGCGTTTCAGGCCCAGCATAACTGGGAGCTAGCATCTCCTGCCCCCCTGATTGTTGAACCCTCGTAGGCCCCTTTGGCTCGAGGCTCCTCTCTCGGAACCGCGTGCGGTGATGGTATGGGATTATGCCCTCACCCGCATCAGGTATGCTTTATCGCATCGTGCGTGGTGCTGTTGGTCCAAACCATATGACCTTAAACTGTGTTATTGGTCCAAACCATATGACCTTAAACTGTGTTATTGGTCCAAACCATATGACCTTAAACTGTGTTGTTGGTCCAAACCATATGACCTTAAACTATTTTGTTGGTCCAAACCATATGACCTTAAACTGTGTTGTTGGTCCAAACCATAAGACCTTAAACTGTGTTGTTGGTCCAAACCTTACGACCTTAAACTGTGTTGTTGGTCCAAACCTTACGACCTTAAAATGTGTTGTTGGTCCAAACCTTATGACCTTAAACTATGTTGCTGGTGAAAACCTTTCGACCTTAAATTGTGTTGTTGGTCCAAACCTTACAACCTTAAACTGTGGTGTTGGTCCAAACCTTACGACCTTAAACTGTGCTGTTGGTCCAAACCTTACGACCTTAAACTGTGTTGTTGGTCCAAACCTTACGACCTTAAACTGTGCTGTTGGTCCAAACCTTACGACCTTAAACTGTGATGTTGGTCCAAACCATATGACCTTAAACTGTGTTGTTGGTCCAAACCATATGACCTTAAACTGTGTTGTTGGTCCAAACCATACGACCTTAAATTATGTTGTTGGTCCAAACCTTACGACCTTAAACTGTGCTATTAGTCCAAACCTTACGACCTTAAACTGTGGTGTTGGTCCAAACCATATGACCTTAAACTATGCTTTTGGTCCAAACCTTACGACTGTAAACTGTGTTGTTGCTCCAAACCTTACGACCTTAAACTGTGATGTTGGTCCAAAACTTATGAACTTAAACTGTTTTGTTGGTCCAAACCATATGACCTTAAACTGTGGTGTTGGTCCAAACCATACGACCTTAAACTGTGATGTTGGTCCAAACCATACGACCTTAAACTATGTTGCTGGTCCAAACCATACGACCATAAACTGTGATGATATCGTCCTGGCCGCACGATGAAAAACGGCACCGCATTGTGATGACCTCCCCATGGGGGACATCACGCCAGGTATTGGTCGATTACCATGCCACTTGTCAATGCCTTCTATGGATTTATTATTGTGGAGAATCCAGAAATTTCTACCCTAGGCCAGTCGCCCCACAAAAGAAAAACCATTTACCTTCCAGAACAAACAAGACATATCAAATGTCATTTCTTTTGGTGTGAGGGCTAGACCCGCACAATTCCTTCGTCGTTTGCTCAGGCACCATATCGCGCCATGATTCCTCTCAAGAACTATGTATGGATTGATTATCATCCTTATGAGATACGTAGGACCGCCTGGGAACTTTCCTACAGGCCCAGCCTAACTTTTCGTGTTCGGTCTCTCGGCCTAAACGCGTCCCCAGGAGAACATAGTAAGCAGGGCTTTTCCACACACTCACGTTGGGTTTTTCAACTGCTTTACCGTGTGTCTCCCATTCCCCTTATCCCTTGGTCTGAGTTCTAAGACCTAAAACTAAGATCCTTTTCTTGGCTTTCCGCGACTCGGTCTCTCTTGTGGGATTGTATGGTGTGGTGCGGGATTATGTCCTCATTCACATCGGGTTACTCGTCGTGTCGTGCCTATCCTCAGATGAGATTTTTTCCCCATCCCGCACGACGTTAAACTGTATTTCATCCGACATGACGTTAAATTGTGCTTCTAGAACTACATGTGGCTTGATTATTATCCTAATTAGATACGTAGGAACGCCCGGACATTTCGTCTTGGGTCCAGCCCCAGGGATTACCAAACCTCATCCCTCCTTATTGTCGACCCCTCATCCTGACTTCATGGGAAGTGGTGTAATCATGAAATCCACCCCGAATAAGTTTGGTATGCCCCATAGAAGTAATTGGAAGTGGCAGTTCTCTCGCCAGAGAGGTCCTTCCTGAAAATTGGGACGACTCGTGACCAGGTTGGTACGTCTGCCTGATACGCCTCCGCCACGGTGGCGCAATTTCTGGAGTGTTGGACTCTGTTTGAACAAACCACCACTCCACCTTCCACGCTTTGCGTGGCCCTTTATTCGGATCCTCATTCTATTTCATGTCTGATGGGACCCCCTAATAGTATGGATGACAGACCTATGGTCTACCTACTGTCCTGGGCCAACATTCCAGAGGACTTGTCATGTTTGACGGGACCCCCTAACAGTATGGGTGATAGACTTTGGTCCGCCTGCTGCCACAATATGGATGATAGACCTTTGATATGCCTATTGTAACAACATGGATGATAGACCTATAGTCTGCTTGCTGTCCTGGGCCAACGTTCCGGGAAAATGACCGGCGATATTTGAGTTAGGCCCCGTGTTGTGAACATGGTCAGCAGTCAACCCTCATTTATTGTCCCCACTCCAGGCCAGCACGATATGGATGTTGTGTTTCCGTCATGGTTAACAATTATCCTCCATCGTTGTTCCCCACAGTGTTCCGAATTCGGGTAGCGTGATTCACCTTTCATTCCCATCTCCCTATGTTCGGATGGATTTCAATGCCCCCAACATTGCCCCGCTCGTGTGTCAGAGCGCATTGAGAAGGTGATATATCAATCGGTCTGAGGTCTTCACCTCAGAAATCCAGGACCAATTTTGGATTTCTGAGGCTTTTTTAATGCCCCAAAGTTGGACGAGATGATAACACGAGTATCCTTCGCTTCTCGCATTGGGTGCGACCCACAAGAGCTTAGTGATTGGTTGTTAGTCATTTCAGAATTATGGTTGAGCATATTAAACCAAGGGTACCGATGAATGGATTTGTCCATGTATTAGATTGAGATGGTGAGCAGTACAAGAAAGAGGTTCATGAGATGGCCAAAACAAATCCCTTAAGGATCGGCGCGCTGAATAGACCTTTCCAGCGCTGCTACCCTTTGGCCGGTAGCCTCCAGGACCACTTCTCACTCCTCGAAGACTCTCTCCTCATCAGCCACCGCAGAGAGAAGCTCGCCAATCCTAGCTTGTGCCTGTGCCCGCTCGGTTCAAAGTACGTTCATATGGTGACTCGCCTCCATCAGTTGTTCCTACGCGTCAGCCAGCTGGGCCGTCAGTTCCTCCACAAGATCAGAGCATGTTGCAATGAAGGCCTCCTTATCTGCCGCCTTCCCTTCGAGGTGTCGGACCTCCTGCTCTGCCCTTAGCAATGCTTGGGAACTCGCTGATATTTCCTGACACTGGGCAACGTCAGTGCACCGGATGCACTCACGTATCTTCTCAGCCATGTAACCACGGACCGTCAGATGAAGGCGTTGAGCATCAGTCCCTCCGGCGCACAGGAAGCGTAGCCAGGTCTGGAGTGATCCCATCCGCCTTAGCCAATCCGACTGGGGCTTTCTGAGAAAGCATCGGATACACTTCTACTCTTTGCGCCGTGTCATCTGGCTCTCCTCATCTGACTCTGAGTCTGATTCATCTACCTCCTTAGGGTCAATGGGTCGGTATGTAGGGAAGGCATCTAGAAGATCAGTAGCAGGATCTGCCTCAGGGATGTCTTTGTGAGGAATAAGATCCTCGACGTCCGGGAGACCTTCCTCTCTCACCCCAGCAGCGATGATGCCTCCGTTAGCCTCCGGCCTCACCTCAAGAACAGCGCTATTGATGCCTGCTACCCCCTGCTCACCAATTTCTAGGGTTGACTCAGTGTAGGGAGCATGTTCTGAATAAGGTGGTATGTCTGCCACTGATCTTCTCACGGATGGCCCAGGCTCCGCATCTTGACGAACCTCTAATGTTGAGATCACTACGCAAGGGGTACACTGATTAGTTGGGATATTTTGATAACAAGTGCCAGTAGTGAAGCGTGAGACTTACAGGAGTCCATAGAGTCGGTCTCCAGTGTTCTGGCCACTGCAGGAGCCTCTATGATGGGAGACCCCTCTACGCTTGTTAATGCAATGATGGGTGTCGGGTCCCCATCATGTCCCACCGGTTCCTCTCCTCCCTCCTCTGGTGGGGACGCTCGTCCAACACTCAGCCGCTCCTGAGTGAGGCAGAGAGACGGTTTGGAAATTGGAAAGGAGAATGGATGAAGAAGGAAAATGAATGAAGATAGAGACAAACCTTGAGTATCTCGGTTATGTCGAGATCAGAGCCGAAAATCTCGCCGATCTCTTGGAGACTCCCTTGGTAGGTCTCCCCTTTCGACCCCTCATCTTTGGGTTCTCCTTCTTCTTCATCTTCTCCTTCGCTTTCGTCTTCTCTGGTCTCCTCCTCCCCCCCCCCGACTCCTCGTTTCTGTCGCCTTCTCCCGGTGGCATCACTTCTGGATCATGCTCCTGGCCGAGGAAAACTTTCACTAGGAAAGGTGGATCCACACGCTGACCCCTTTGGCACGCGTATGTGTCCATGGACATCAGGTAAGCATGCCACCGATGGAAATTTACCCAGTCGGTAACTCGAACGAGCCCAACCTGTGGAAGATGGATCCCATTTTGCATGATCTTCTGCCAGAAGACTTCAACGCTCAGCGATTGCCGCAGGGTCATCCAGGCCGACCACAGTTCTGGGAAAATTGCATCTTGGGAAGTTTTGAGCAGGTAACTTATCTGCTTCCCAGGCAGTTCCTTGGCCACTTCATGTGACCCCCCACCATGGGCAACGAGGTCACGGCAGCGCTGCGTGATGTTCCCACTGCTGAAGTCCCGGCCAGCGCAGGCCTCGCTGCCTGACGCAGCCCTGGTTCCCCCCTTCCGGAAGCCCCTTGCCTTCTCCCCCGTCGCTCGGTTTCCGCGCGAGTAACCTCGAGTTGCCGGACTCGCTTGCGTAAAATCCCATCAGGGTACGCGATGGTCTAGTGTTCGGCATACTCGGTTGATAGGCCAACATCAACCCCAGTGGGAGGAAGAGTAATGACATCGCTAGAGACGAAAGTGGTAAACATCAACCACATCTGGCATAGAACGCAGGGATTCTTCTCCTGCCAGACAGCCATGAATACCTTCTTCGGCATTCGTTGGAGGCACCCGAACTACCTGGCGAATCGGGATAGCGCGTAAGGCTCGCAGATCACCTTCCCATCAATCTGATCCACGACCACCCCGCCTCGAATGCTCTGGAAATATTCCTGTTGTTCCAGAGAGCCTCTCCCATTGTCCACCATCTGGCCGACCAGGGTGGGGAACGGGATGAAGTGGAAGTTTTTGTGGTTGTCGATGTGGATTCTCACGCCCTCCTCATTGAGCGTCATCGGCACCACCCCTGTGATGTTCAATAAGGATGGTCGTAGGCCATTTCCAAGAGGACAAATGGCATTTGGGAAAGTGTACCCGCTGAGGTGAGCTGCCACCCAGCTGTGGAAGATCTAGAAGGGGCCACATACTCTCCGAGGAGACCCCCTCGTGATATGCGTCCCAGGATGGCATACAGCTTGGACGGTACGGGGATGCCCAAGTTGAACCATTTGTTGGCGGCCATGGTTCCTGCCATCACCAGTGTTGTTGGATGGACGCCCATCCTCGCGTCCCGCACCGGCAGGAGCCACCCACTCAGGAAGGCGGAAAGGAACCCGGCATACCAGAAATTTGGGTCCTGGGCCTCGATGATGCGATAGCCCCATGATTGGTATTGTCCTACCTCCAGGGTCCTCCAGTATGACCCATCCCTGCTCCTCAGAGCCACGGTTGGGCACCGTTTACCCCGTCCCGGCATCTTGATGGCCAGATCCTTCTCAAGGAACAGGCTGAACCATCCCTTGTAGGCAATGTCCTTCAGGAAGTCCTTGACCCCCAGCCTCTCTTTGGCCAGCTCCAGCAGGTTCCATGTCAGCATGGGAATCCGTGACCTGTCTTCCCAAGTGTTCTTTGGTGGAACGAACTCGTCGTATTGGTAGCCCTCCAGTGGGATACCTCCGATGCAGTGAACGTCCCAGAGACTGATGCCGACTTCTCCATGATGAAGGTGGAATGTATTGGTGTCAGGAGACCACCGGGTGAATATCTCCGGCCCGAGCTCAGGTTGACGGTGGAAGTGGAACTGCGATGGCCATACCGCCTCGAACAGGCCAATATACCACAGTTCATCCCCGAAATGGTCGCAGGTATGGCGAACCTAGAACACCTAGGCCCACTCGCTGGTGAAGTTACCCCCGGACCGCAGGTCCCAATCCTTCATCCAGCCCTTCATGTCATCTGTGACGCTCTGAAGCAACGTGCTTGCGTAGAGGGCTAGAGAATTCTCTGCGACAGGTTCGTCCCTTATAATGGTCCTGGTCCTCGGGTTCAGGACATATACATCCATATGTCTGGTTTCCCTGGCAGGACGGCCGTTGTTGGTGATGTTGTAGCGAGGAAGCTCATCCTCCTGAGTCACCCATGACCGTGGTGTGTTCACCTCGAAGCCTGGCAGGGGCACCTCCTCCAGAATGCCAAAATTCCAGAGCGGGAGGTTTTCAGACAGGGGATACGTCTTCTGGGATGGAGTCGGCAGATTGAACAAGGTCAGGTTGTCAGAAATGATCACCTTGGCGCCATAAACCTCCTTGTTCGCCTCCATTTCGGTCCTACGAGCGGCGGCTTCCCCCTCATCAACTCGGTTTGCAGCCATCTCGAATATTTCGGGAGTTGCACGAAATTGGGATGTAGTGCGTGGAATCGGAGAGTGCTGCGCGAAATCTGAAGTGGCGGCGTGAAATCCGGGAGTTGAGCATGCAATCGGCACGCTAAGCACGGAATATCCCGAGTAGGCATGCAAGGACGACCAAAATTAGGAAGGAATTCCACGCTGCCAGAGCGTTTTTTTTTACGCACAGCCGCGGGAGCAATTTCGTGCACGAGAGCTACAAGCCTATCGTGCGGAAAAGCTGGGGTACGGATTTGGGACCCAGTGCCCCTTTTTATAGGTGAGGCCAGGGTTCCGTGCCGTTCGAAAAGTAAATTCTATGTCGATCTGTCGTTTTGCGCGCCACGTGGGTTGTTTGCGCGCTAAGCGCCTTGGACTGGCCCTGCTCCGGTGTTTCGGCATTTCCCTCGGAATCTGACCATTGCGACCTCTCACTGATCCAATTCTGAGGGGGGGAATTTGTAGACGCCGAAAAAAGTCTATAACTCCTAGAGGAAGTTTCGAAATGGCAAAGCGAAGTCATATTCGGAATCAGAGGCCCGGTCCGGAGGCCCGGGAAATGGTGCGCGGAATAAAGGAGGGATTCTGCGAAATAAAGATGTGCATGTGAAGCATTCCCGGGATTCGCGTAATCGAGCTGCTAGTGTGCGCAATTTTGTGCGCCCCGATTCTACGCGGTGAAGCTTTGCGCACCGACGGTTCCCATCGTGGAAACTTTCGTGCGCCGCCTGGATTCCGCGCCGGCTGATGCCTATAAACAGAAGGAGACCCCAGATGGTTTGGGGGTTGAGGAATTCGGATCGGCTCTCGTGCGCACAATTTGACTCCCCCCATGTGCAATATGACTTCCAGGTAATCCCACTTTTCGCGCAACCTTGCCCCAAGGTTCGCCTTTGCGCGCAACTCCACTGGCTTAAGTGAATTTTCCTCCTCCTTCGGGTACTTCCCTTGCGCGCGATCGTTGTCTCTTGCGCGAAATCCCCTTCTATGTGCACAATACCTTGCGCACAATCACATATCCGCGCAATAATCTGGCCCTATTGCGCGCCATCCTGGTGTTTTGCGCACAAACCTTCTTTTTGCGTGCAGGACCCCTTTACCTTGATGCCCCTTGGCTGCCTTCCCGCGCCAGCACCTAATGTCTTCCCTGCCGAGCATGCGCGCCATGCGTTGTTTTCCCGTACGGCCTTCCAGGATCATACGAAGTAACCTCAAGGTCCCTTGGGCGGTGTTTCCTGTTGCTTTGCTTTGCCTTATGCTTCTCTGTATAGGCACGCTAACGGCTATTGCTTCTTTGCATAGCCACGCTAACGTGGACCCCTCAATGGTTCGCCCTGCGGCCCCCCTTCACTACGGCCTTGTCGATGCCTTCCCTCCCACAAGGGGTAGAGGGAATTGGGCATGTAAGACCTAGGGGTGTGGAGCGAACCCACATCATCCAAGCTGCAGGATGTTAAACTGCTAAGCACCTCGTCCTTAACACATGACGTTAAACTGTGGTCTGACCCTGTGCTTCGCACGTAGGGTCCCCCCAGCTCGGACATTTTTTACGCCCACTCATTTCCACAGGAATGGATTCTTCCTCTCATGGAATGAGATCCTCCTTCTCGGAGTGGCGTTTGTCCACGGGGGAAGGGCTGCCTCAGAGCGTAAGCCCCTAGCCTCTCTTGTGGAAGATTTCACTAGTGCACCTCCATACTTCCCCCCTGCCAAGGCCAGTGGAGTCCCTTTCCCACTACGCTTTGTCACACCACGGGCCTCCACCCTGGAGTAAGCCCCGGCACCCAGGGCCTCTAACCACGTGTAAGCCACTGTTTCCTCTTTGGGCCGCTCAACACGTAAGCCCCATTCCACTTCTCACGGACGCACCCTTCGCGACGTGATCGTATGGTCCCTGTTGCCTCTTGTTTCTCACACCGAACATGACTCACGTGGGCTTAGAGCGCGCATCGAGCATGAAATACTCCTATGGTCCGCCTCAAAGTGTAAGCCCCATATCAGCGAACTACGAGGACTTTGATCTGTGCTAACGCATGGTACGTAGGAAGCCTCCACGAGGTTCAAGCCCACCACCCGGTCGTTCCGACCTCTCCACGTCGGTTCCCCAGCCACCATGGGCTGCCTCAGAGTGTAAGACCCATTTTCACCATGGTCCGCCTCAGAGATTAAGCCCCATATCCACCATGGGCCATCTCAGAGCGTAACCCCCATATCCACCATGGGCCGCCTCAAAGCGTAAGCCCCATATCAACCATGGGCTACCTCAGAGTGTAAGCCCCAGATCCCTCATCCTGCATGACGTTAAACTGTATGCCCTCATCCCGCATGACGTTAAACTGTATCTCGTCCCGCATGACATTAAACTGTATTCCCCCTCTTGGGTCGTCTCAGAGCATAAGCCCAATGCCTCACAGCCACATCTCATCCTGACTTCCCCCCTCAAGCCCACGTGCCTTTGGAAGCTCATGCCCTAGCCCGGAGATCTCACTTCCTCCAGGCTCCAATCCATGCATCCATTATCATGGGTCACCTTTTCAGGTGTCCCACCGTATCACCGAACTACACGGACTTTGATTTCCTGCCATGGGGATACGTAGGAAGCCTCCACGAGGTTCAAGCCCATCACTCCATCATCCATCCTGATCCTTACCCGGGCCGCCACATCCCGGTGAGATCATGCCACCCCATCCCACTCCACAGTATCCAGGAAGCCACCCACATGCTAGCCCCAACATTGGTTTTCCCTCTAGGGGTTCCTTCAATCTGATCCACTATCAGTGTTTCGATCAGTCTTATTCATCTCTGCAAGACGTTAAACTCGTGGCATACCCCGTGTTAAGCATGGGAAGTTGAGGAAAACCTCATATGGTACACAATTCCCCACGTTCGATGTGGGATTCCTTGGGCTTCCATGCCATCGAGAAGCCCTGTGATAAGTGACAGAAGGCAGACATGCTGATCCCCAGCATCAAGACATGCCAACGACACCCCAACGTGACCGTTCTCCTCACCGAAGGTCGCTGCCCCGACAAGACCCGTTGGAGTGTCTCGATGGAAGCAGCGTAATTAACTAGCATCCATGCAGATATGGCACCGGGAATGAGCTTCACAAACCCGTCTTAAATCTATAAGGGAGACCTGGATTAGGTGACGAGCTCCGAGGAGGAATCCACGGAAGGAAGAACCAACATCTCATCATCCCGGTTTCGATCAAGGAGCAGACGTCCCTGAATAAGGAACGGATGCCTCCCACCTTTAGAAAGCGGGAATGCGGGGCAGCGAGCCGCGCATCCTCCCATGTGTGATGGATGCGCGTGCGCGCCCCGGTGTAAAAGCGTCGGAAACAGTATGCTTATGAAATGAAACTCATTCCTTTCCTTGGGTTATTATATGTTCAATATTTACATATGTTCTATGTGGCATGCATGATAATGTAAATGTTGTGATGTGACAGGTGCTCTCATAATTATATAGCACAATATAAATGTTATGATGTGAGAGGTGCACCTAGAATTATATAGCACCCCAGTGCATTGGGTAATGTGAATAACCTCATGAGTAAAGTGAATTGTGCATGAAAATTATGCTAGTTTTGTTTACAACTATATATGTTAGTTGACCACTAAGACATGATGTTTCATTTTAATTCATTTCCATAATCTATACCTTTATCTAATGACTCCTATCATGATTTTGATGATGATGATGTTATGATTATGATCACCCCACATTAAATTATTCTTATCTATCCTCTTACTGGGATTTTAGATCACCCCTTTTGATGTATATCCTCAGGTGACTATGTGTACTAAAGATATTTCAAGGGACAATAAGAAGCAGGAGAATAATGAATTAAATAAATTTTTATGATTTATATTGTAAATGTTTTGTATGGTCCTAGTTTGAATAAGATAATAAACCTTTGGATCCTCTTTGTGTAGTTTTTTTATGTTTTTTATCAATAAAATGATGTAAAAGTAATGTAAGAAAATTAGGGCCTCTATATTGATTGCCTTTAAATGTACAAAGTTGTGTGTCCCAAAATACATGGAGTTTAGGTCCACATGTTTTTCTAGGCGTGTACTCCCTGTAAACAATGATCCATCCAAAAAGGGAGGGTTACATGTGATCCAACCACATGATGTGTGGGATAACATGACCACCTTGGGTGTGTACTCTCTATACACATTGATCCGAAAGGCTAGGGTCACATGGTATATAGTCCCATCACACAATATGTGATATTTATATCCATGCATAAACTCTTGTAGCTTCTTGAAGGAGATTACTCAGCATGTGTTCTTCAGGAGAACACAACGTGTAGGTAGGATTTTCATAGAAATCCAAAAACTTCACTTGATTCCCACTCGTGTATCCGCCATTGGATCCACCATCAATCTTTCTAAGGAGCATGGATCTAGGAACAATCATTCTTGATCTATTTTTGGTGGCTAGATTCTATCCACCCAAACACCATGTAGGTATTCCTCATCAAACCACACCATTGTTCCCAACAATCCCACAGACAGAAACCCTTAAACCAGCCTTTGATCCACGCCTCGATCTCCCATGACTATCACTGATCCTCAATCATTCCATATATCCCAAACCTAAACCTGCATTATCAACCTATTTCACCAAATAACAGTTTTGCAATGATCAATTATCAGGTGTTTGTCAAATTTCCAACCAAATGGAACATTGATGATGATATCACAATGAAAGGTGGGAGAAAATATCAAAACACACAAGTGGAAAGAATACAAACCATTTTTCGGGTTTTCCTCTATTCATTTTTGTCAAAATTATGAATGAATAACTGATAAACATTAACAATTATCACCAATTCCAAACCAAGGAAAATAATCCCGAATACACAAATAAACGATTGACCTATGAATCAAATTGTTAAGAGATTTTTCTTGATTTTGAATTGGAATAAAAAAATAGGAATAAATCCACATAAAACAAACTCCTTACCTATATTTTGTATTGATAACTAATAAATGATGGTTTCACTTCATTTTCATTGGTGATATCCATAAACTCAGCTAGTATAGATGATCCTAGTGGTATCAATCTGATCTGTGATCTCATCATCATTAACTAATAACTCCTCCATGATATCCTCTCAAACCCATATGGTTATGAAACAAAACATAATATTTTATCTTAACTAGGTTTAAAGTAGGATTAGTCTATGATTGAAAAAATTAATTAATTAATTTAATTAATTAATTTACTATTCCACCCAGTACCACTTTTTAACCGAACACCCGATGCAGAAAAATGTTATCTCACACCTTGCTTAAAACTCACATTCCATATTTAATGGTGGGTTTATATTTCTAATTTGAAACTCCATTCAGAAGTTTTTTTATTATTTACATAAATATATACATGCGTGATATAATATATTTAATGTTTTTAATATCACCGTACCAAGGATCTATAGCCCCAAAATTCCATTCTGACTCAAAAGATAGCTTCAAAAATATTCCATAAAATATTAAAAAGTCTTATAAGGAATAAAAGTTTCTTTGAAGTGGTTTTTTTTATGTCTAGTTTGGTAGGAACTATTTTTTCTTTTAGAAAGGGGGTTGTTATTGGTATTGGTTTTGGTAGGGTGGTTTGGCTTGATTCTATAAATATCTAAAACTATAATGGACAAGGAATTGTCTCTCCATCCCTGGTTTTATTGTGTGAATTATTATGGCTGAAATGTTGTTTCAAAACTCTCAATTCCATGCGCTTCAGCACACTAATTGGTAAAATTGGTAGGAGATGAACATAAACCAAAAACCTAGGGGGCCATTGTTGATGTTTTTTACAATTTTGTCAGGGTGCAATGCCATCCCTATACCTGGTGGTGACATGATGATTTTGTTACCTTTCATTCCCACTTTCCAAAGGTGGGTTTAATCCATCACTATCAATAGAAAATTCTACTCCTTGATCGAAATGGGATGATGGGATGTCGGAACCTCCTTTTATGGACTCCTCATTTGAGCTCATCGCATAGTCCAAATCTCCCTCATAGATTTAATTATTTATCATGAAACTCATTCAAGTTTCCATCTTGAGGTGGATACTGGTTAATTATACTGCTTCTATCTTGATAAGGTAAAAACCATCAATTGTAAGAATTAGTAATGTTGAGAACATCTCGGAAAGTATGGACATTGGGTAGATTGGTCACATATAAATTCTTCCTTTTTTGGAGGGAATCTCATGTGCTAGGCATCTTAGGCGTGGGACCTAAGGCATCACATATAGATCATGATGTAATTGGGGTTAGGGGCATAAGTATTGTAAGTATTTTTACCTCAACAAACCCATGTTTATATTATGGTGTAGGGATTTTATATCAAGTCGTGATTTTAACATCTTGCAGCGATGGTTTGGTCATAGGCTTAATGTCTTATAGGGACAGGTTAGGCATAGGCTTAAAATCTTGTGGGGATAAGATGGGCATAGGTTTAATGTCTTGAAAGGATAGGATCGGTATAGGTTTAACGTCTTACTAGGACAAGATGGATGTCGGTTTAATATCTTATGGTGATATGACAAGTACTAGTTTAACTACCTACAGGGATAGTTTGGGCATAGGTTTAACATCTTTTTGGGATAGGTTGGGAATAGGTTTAACATCTTGTGGGGATAGGTGGTTAAGATTTTCCCTAGGGAAAAGATTTCGTACTTGAAGTTGTCAATATTGAACCTTAGGGAGGTGTCCTGCTTACCCTATTTAAGAGATACGGATCAAAACCCACAAAGTTATATGCTAAAGATTAGGTTCATGTGACATGGCTAGTCCAAGTAGTTTAACATCATGTGGTAAAGATGCTCATGTTGTGGAAGGATAATCTACAAGGGATGGTGTGGAGATTATGTGTATAATCTTCCTAATGCAAGATAATCACTCCATGGTGGGAAAGAGGATTGTGTCCTATGATTATCATGCATGGGTAATCATGTGTTCATCACATGAGGTGAGGATACATTTTAATGTCATGTGTTGAGGATGTTGTCTTGCAGTTTAACATCTTATGACTAGGACATGGAGCTAGGCAGTTTTATGTCATGTAGTTTGGATGTGGATGGCGATTACACCTTGAGGGAGACCATGTCAAGGTTGGAGGAATATTCATCATAGGGAATCCCCAATGAAATAGGTAAATAGTTTCCCTCAATGATTCCACCTATAGGGCTTACGTGTCCACCGCTCATATGCCTTAAGGTGGGTCATGGTATAGACATGGCCATGAAGGAGTTGAAATCAGGAGGCCCAACATTCGGGTATATATTCTTAGGCGAAAAAGGAATTATGGTACCTATTATTAAGAGAAAAAAGCTTGGGTAATGGATTCACTAGAATCATAATTAATGTTGGGTCAAGAACTAAAAATTTTGTTGCGCGTTACTTTATTGTATTGTGCACAAATAGAGTTTTGCGAACAAGGGTTGATAGAATATGTACAAAACATCAATTCTAAGGGAATGGTTACATGTATCAAGGTTTCTAGAAGTATACTCCACTTATGAAAACCTATCCAGCCTTAATAGAGGTTGTGTGAGGATCACTCTACCATAGTTCGATAAAATATGGGTCCCACATGATGTTGGTCATGCATGTTCTCTACCTTTGAGGGTCCATGGATTCCTATGTAGTACAATGTTAAGGTATCTGGGTGTGCATGAGTTATATATTTGTTTCAACTTTTTGTGATCCTCCTATAAGTTGTGGGGTGAGATTCTATATATATTCAAAATTATCAGCTAATGAGGAGAAATCTCACTATGGTATGGGAAAAGGTTGCATGCTTCTCAGTAATTTTCAATTATGGCTTAGCCACACAACAAACTCAGTTCAATTTCACCTTTCTCATGTAACTTGATGGTTTCATGATGGTTTTCATACAAATATCTTATTTTTCATGCACATGAATTGTGTGTTAGGGGCTTGACCATGCAACCTGTGTGATATAACGTTGGATTTCATTCACAACTGTTCAGTCAATAAAATGAAAAATATTTTTCATAGGCCTCTATTTCTGCATGAATTTTCCTTGGAAGTTATTTTAGACATGGGAGTACACAAGAAACTCATTGTCTCCTTTGGTGTGCAATGCCTTTCACACTGAACAATTTTTTTGCACGCAATCATCCAAACTTGCATGCACCATGAGCCTCGACCCTGAAATGTTCCTTAGGGGTGGGTCGCATGTTTAGTTCATCCAAAAATGATTTTTTAGGTTACATGAAAGTTTTTTCACCAATAAATTTCCCCCTCAAAATCGGAGCATATGGGGTACCAGATGGTCAGATTTTGAGGGAAACTCTGAAGTGTGTGATTGATTTTCATGTGTTCATAAAACTTTGGTCTTGGATCACACAACTCTCTTGTGATCTCACACAAGTCAGCAGAACTATTCCTATAAATAGGTAGGGGGACTATATATGGTACACTGACTTCTGTTCATGATAATATGCCTCTTATTTATAGAACTCACTCCTTAGCGTGAAATCCTGAGCTTCGGCCGCAACTTTGAAACAACTCATACTTTCGTGAAGCAACTTATGTGCCTTAGAAGAACTTTTCTATGACCATATCAAAAATTTTGCAATGTGAAGATTTTTTATGACCACATCTATAAATTTCTCTCTCCATCCTTAAAAACCACATATCTTTAAAAACCCACCAAACATACTAACCTAGATGAGATCGATGCTACTACCACTATCCGGAGAGATGAGATCGCAGATAACCCAGAAATTCCTAAGGAAAGAAGGGTGGTTTATGAGAACTAGTTGCTCCTAGGATTATTAACCAAATCCAAGATATGATATCTGCTAAGTATTCATCTTCCTATATATAACTTCAGGCTGATGGATGATGTTCCTATCCAGGCCATCGAAGTGAAAACACCATACTTCTAGTATAGTTTTCATGATGAGATCTCCCACTAGAACATCACTACGCTAGGTCATGCTACTAGGGAGCATGAGGATATAGTCATTTACACTCTAAGAAAATGGGCATGAACATTCACTGGGGAGAAACTAGAGAATGAGGAGTTCTATTCTCATTATGTGAGTATCTTTCAAACTAACATACGAAACAACAACATGGGTTGGTATAAGGACTGGGAATTATGAGCCAGGGGAAATATCACTAATGAGAGGGTTTGGTCATACTGGTTATTCTTAACTTGGAAGGAGTACATGTATGATCTTTGAAACATCATGTTGCATGAAGTGGTGTGGACATCCCAATTCCATATGTATCGTTAGTAGGATCTACTTCCAGAGATCCTTAGCTAGTGTTCCTTGGACACTAACACATTCCACCTCTAGAATGGTGAGGTAGAATAATCATGTGTTACTTGAACTGTATCAGCATCATTCCACTAATGGTATTCCAGTATGATTAATTCCTCCCAACACCAAATTTCTGGGGAAATAGGTTGCAGACCCCCCTTGTGGCACATATCATTTTGGATGTGTTTTTTCAATATGAAGAATGCCCAGAAGAATTTTTTGTCCATTATAGTTCTTACATGGGGGGATCATGATGAAATTTGTAGGCTATCAACTTCTAAATTTCATCACTCCCTCAAATACTTGCATGAGGCCTTTGCTGCTCAACGTCATTGGGGTTCATCCAATGGCACTCAATGAAGTCTGGGTCATGGAAAGCTTTGGAAATGCTGTAAACTTAAACTTCTATCCATTATCTACTTAATCTATTGAGATTAAAGATAATATGGAGGGGATGCAGAGTAGGGGTAATATATACAAACCTTCTGAGTTTCAGTACTTGTTGATAGGATAGAAGGCAACACTTATTGTGAGACGTATACTCTGTCTCGGTTTTCCCAGAAATTTGGATGTATCCAGCAACCAAAAAAGTAATTTTACATGGGGATACATGAAGAAATGTATATCTATATGCTTCATCATTTGTAGTGAATTTTCATAGGTAAAGGTATAATAGAATCCATTATATTGTTTCCCACCAATGTCAATGTTGGAATTTCTCAAACCTATATTAGAATTTGGGTCGCGGCATATCCAGGAATGATCCTACATCAGTGTGTAAGGGTAATAGTGACATCAATCGAGGTTCATTGGTATTAGGGAAGTAAGTGGAATTTTCTTTAAGGGGGTTATCAAGCATCGGGGTCTCCAACTGTGGCTTTATCGGGGGTGGATCAATGTGTCATTTCACTGCCACCTCTTGGAGGAGAGGGCATTCCTAAGAAGTGATCATGGGAGTTGGTAGAGGGATCTCAGGATGGGATGATCAGATCAAGGGAGACCCCCATAAATAAGTTCCAGTACATTCTGTATCCACCCACTAATTCTTCATTCCTTGTGCTTTAGGAATCCTGTGGAATGCTTTGGATGACCCTGATGGTAGAGAAGTTGTGGTGGTGGTTGACCCTAGATGGAATCAAGATACTAGAATTTGGGATCTCCACAATCATTTCCAAGGTACACATCCATGAGTGGATCTCATACCTAGAATCCATGGACTCCCTTCCACGCCAATGTGGGGGAATCGATATTCCCTTTGGTTGAGTGCATGTGATGTTTGATGGCGATCCTGATCCTAAGGAGCCGGTATCTACCAAATAATCATCACATGAAGGTTCATCGCTTAGTAGAGACACATAGGTCACCAGTAATGCAAAATCATGGGGGTTTTTTGCTGATCGATAAACTTCCCAGGAGAGCAGTGAAGTCAAATATGAGAGTGATGACCTAAATGAGCTTCTTTTTGATGAGGTACTCTTGTTGACTCAATTATCTCTTTTGGATCTTTACCCCATTATTTTATCAAATATTTTAACTATGATTTTCCTTATGTAGGATCCAACTAGGGGTAACCATGGTGCCTGAGTGGATGGAATGATGGTTATCCAAATGATACTTGTGGAAACACCTAAAAATATATTCTCGATATCTTAGTGATTTGGGGATCTGATGAGAAGGTCATAGTGGTGGTCTCAAATCCCTCGTTCCTCCTATTCATCTATGGGGGACCACACCCTAGAATTCTGACGTTGATGTACACCACCGATGAAAAAAATCATCCAGCTAAACTTATCATCGAGATCCACATGTCCCAAATGAGATCCACAAATCTCAAGGTAAGATTGAATCTCAACCATCTTGGATCTTTTCAAACTTTCATAGATCTACTAAGTTTATTGCATAAATGTTTTTATTTTTCAGGAAGATCCTTCCCAACCATCATCGAGGGGCCTGGTTCTAGTTGTTGAAGTGTCGACCAGTGTTAAGGGGTATCCTATGGCAGAATTCCCTCTCAAAACTATGGTACCAGATTTTGAACAAATACTTTTACTCTAAAAGTCTTCCCCCTTATGTGATATATGTTTACTCGATCTTCCATTTATTCTTGTACTAACTGGAATTTTTTTCTTTAACACAATGATTGAGATGGTTTGTTTTAGGAAAATGACCATGGTTGGGGAACCCAGGGAGCCTCCTCCGACTGTTATTCCAACTCTTGGGGGGGTAATATATCCAAGACGATCTGTCCTTGATCTCGATAGGGAAACCCATCATGAATACTTGTGATTTTTGAAAGGATGAGGAGATTAAAGACAGCAAAAATGGCAGTTCAAAAAAAGGGGTAGACAAAGATAGCCTCCCTCTCAACCTAGAGCTAACCCATCTGAGGTGATCCCAGAGGCGGACCTTGCTGCTACTTTCCTTATAGCCTTCCAAGAGTATGAACATGTGACACAAGGGGAATTGGAGGATTATGGGTCAAACAATTCTGAATATAATCATATTTTTTAGCACATGGTGTGGAGGAGCATGCAAAACTATATCACTCACACTTTGGAGCCATATCTGGTGAGCCATATGGGATCCCTCTACCACTGGCTAAGAAACTTGGGCACCTTAGGGGTAAATTATCACACTCTACACATAGTGGTTCATGAAATCCTTGCTAAGATGGTTCATGTAGAAACCAGTGGTTTAATGTTTTCTAGAACAAGGAGAAATCTTATGGAACTAGGAAGCTCCAAGAAGTTGGTCAAGAACATCAACCACTTGAAGAGTAGGTTAAAGAGCATGAATTCATTATCAATTCCCAAGAGGAGATCACCATTAAATTGAGAGATCATGTGGTGATGTATAAGGCTTGAGAAGTGGTGGAAATATCTTAGATGGATGAGTTTCAATATGAGTAGGGCTAGGTGTGGGTCAGGGATGATGATATTTTTTTCATGCCATAGGTGGAAGAAGTAAATTTCATAAGGTCACATCAGGTCCTGGAAGCCACATGACAGAGGTTGGATGGCGTGGAGTTCTCGATCACCGAGGAGGAGCTATAGGGCATTATTGATGGAACAAATGGAGGATCTTGTATCTATATGACCCTCTCAAGATGTTGAAGTTTATTTTATTTAACTATTCAATTTCATGTAAACATTTCTATTTCCAAAATTTACTATCACACTTCAATAACATTCATGATACAACTAATAATCAATCCCTAATCCCGCTTGAGTCATGCTCGATGTGATAAAAAAGGGATGACCATGTGATTTTTCATTTATATGAGAGTGTCAATAAATTTCAAAACAATTAGGGTTTGAATTTTTTTATCTATCACCAGGGAGTATCCTATATAAGAAGGGATATGGTTGGTGGAAGATATTATCTAAACATCTGACTTGATTTTTCAATGTGAACTAGTGAACGAATGGGATGACACTAGAGGTATTTAATTCTTCTCAAAAAAAGGGGAATGAAGATAATGAGATTATATTCCCATTATTTGGAACACAAAAGGAGTGGTGTGATGCTAGATGATAACTACTAACCATGTTTGAAACACAAAATCCATTATATTTTTCCCAAGGATGGGGATAAACCAATGAGGGTTGACCGCTAACCATGTTCAAAGCATGGGACCTATCTCAAAATTTTGTCAGAAGTGTTTTGAGTCATGTTCCCAAGATAGTACGTGATTTAGTATGGAATGGAACCATTTCATTATGGGGGCCATTTATATGTGGATGATTATGGGGATCCAAGTTGAGGGAGTCATAAATCTTAGAGGCGTACTGATGGAGTGTTCTAATGTAGTTCAACCCTCTTATAATTACACCACCATGTCTTTGAGAACATTGAGTGGGTTTATCAGTCTGAACAAAGGTTAGATTAATTTTTTAAGGAAATCGTTGTCTTGGACGTTAAGTGGTGGTTTAAGAACATCAAAAATGTGATAGGTGACCGGCACCGAATAGGGAAAGAGGTTTATTAGGAAAGGTCCCAAGATGCTTCTTGGTTCAATGTCAAGAAATGAGTATGATGGACATACAATTTAACATCGTATGGTGAGGATGATGGACATGTATTTTAACACCATATGGTGAGGAAAATTTAAAGAATAGGGTATAAATTTTATTGATGGACTTGATCTTCTTTGATTCAATCTCAATACCTCTATATCTGATGACAAAAATGAGTAAATTTCTAGAGGTAACCCTTAATGCACACTTCAGGGGGTATATCTTCAAGTGTTGGGAGTATAGGAAGCTAAACACTTTCTCATGATCCTTCATATGGTCCTAAAGCTAGTGATATTTGACAACCAGGTCATCCACGTAACATTTAGCCAATGTATTAATAATTAGCTTAAAGATGTTGTGCATGGATTGTTGATAAGTGGATTTGGTATTCTTTAATCCGAAAGGCATCACATGATAGTAGAAATTCCCTTGGGGTTTATTAAAGATAGTTGACTCCTCATCCTCGGGGGCCATTCAGATCTGATTGTACCCATAGTATCCTTCTATTAAAGAGAGGGCCTATAACCCTACTGTATCATTAATCAATAGCTTTGTCACTAGAAGGGGAAAATAATCATTTGGAAAATAGGAGTTCAGGACCTAAAAGTTGATGCAAACTCTAATCTTCCCATTATTCTTCCTGATTGGGAAAATTTTGGATAGCCATATGGGTTACCAAACATCCCTAATGAATTTGAATTTAATAATCTTTTCAAATTTAGCCTCATCCACAGCACTGTTAGATGGGTGAAACTTTCTGGTAGGTTTTTTGAACCCACAATGACCTTCTGGGAGGATAAGACGATGAACACTTAAGGATCTAACCCTGACATCTCATCATAGCTCCAGGAGAATATATCACGATGTTGTTTCAAGAAGTACACATAATTCTTATTCTCCTCTAGATACATGGATTCACTGATCAGTACCGGTCTTGGATCTTCCTTGGTACTAAGGTTCTCCTGGGTTGACTCATCAATAGTGGTGGATATATCCTCTTAAAATATAGGATGGGAATCTTTCAAATCCACTTCTTTATCTGAGATAGGGGTTCAAGGGGAGGAGGTAGCTCCTCCAGACCAGTTGATCTCGCAGAATCACTGGTATTTGCTCTAGAAGATACAGAATCCTTAGAAAGGGGATCTTATTCCATGGAGACAATGGTGACTGAAGATTTTTAGTTGATCTCATCTGATTTTTTACCATGAGTTCCACCTTTTATATCAAAGTAATGATGGAGAGTCAACCTTAATCAAGTCATACATACTTTGTGGAACATGTGGGAATGTCATGGTTCAGTGGACATGGGTTGAAATTCTTTTTACTTCAAAAAAGTATAGTCTTATGGTACTAGATGGGCCTGCTCAGTGTAGAAGTACAAGGTAATCTTTGAATGATTATTTTTTGGGATACAAAAAAACCCTTTTTTCTCAAAGAAAACAAAACAATCCCCAAGTTCTGTTATTGTGGGCTCTAATAGAAGAGTCAATAGAATTAATTTATCATTATAGAATACTCAAGGATCATCTAGAGTGTTCATTAGATCATTGGGAGCATTTATGAACATAATCTTGTTGGTATAAACCTACATACCTTCCCTTTTGTTAAACATAACATCCAAATAACGGTCCTCACAAAAGTTAAAGGGAGATGCATTTCCCTAGAGTGCCCATACTTGAGTGTTGAGGGTGTATATGAGGCATTGTTGGTATGAAGAGGAGACCATTGCATGTAAATGAATCCAGGGTCTTCCCAGCAGTGAATTGTATATAGTATCTTGTGAGACTACCATGAATTTGGATCTTGATCAGACCACCTATCTTAGTCTTTAGTCAAATTTTTCAACATGGATTCTCCTCACTTTTACCATACCCCTAAACCATCTTTTTAGAGAAAGTAAAATTTGATTACATCATTCCTAGTTTATGGAGCATCCGTGTCGGGATGAGGTTTATCCTAGAGTTGGTATCCACTAGAAAGTGGTGGATCTCCATGTTATTGAAATTTTATATGATATGAAATGGGAGTATGTTCCCCTGAATGTTGATTCCATCATCCTCTATGAAAATGAGATAATTTCCTGATAGTACTCTTGGTTGGATTCCTCTTCTTAGTATTCTTCAATGGTAGCTACCTCTACCTCAAACTAGGGTGGTTTTTTCAAAGATTTGGAAAGGGCGTCACATATTTCCTTCGACAAGCAGAGATCCTTGATGATCAAAATTATCCTAGGAATGCTATCAACGTGCTTTAGCACATCATACTTTCATGTTAGGGGCATATTTTTCCTACGAAAGGTCATTATTTGGAAGGTATCATAGTGGATATAGTTGGTTAAAACTCCAGATCCTGGATAGTACTAGAAATTTCCTACTAATGGATGGCTAGTTTTCTCTAAAAAATCATTGGATGACTATCATTCAGCTGAGTTGGGGACCTAGTTGAATGCATTTGATCATAGTATGGTCACGATTGGGCCACACAGTCAACTAAAACTATTATTTTTAGAGGTTTTCATGATGGTGAAAACCTATATGGTTGTGCTTGTTGAGCTCTACATGAGGCCAGCTACCTGGTTTTAATATCATTAACAGCATGGTTTGATGCACTAACTTGAGTATTCCAATGGCTCACATTTCCTCCAACTCTCCTTAAATGGCATCATCTAGAGGTACCTAAAGGTTTTACATGGTATTCCTCACTATCGGATGTTGTGGAGGGGTCCACCAGCTTGAATGCATTCGCCGAATCATACTCCTTCTCATCATTGGTGGATTGGTCCAAGGATGGATGGAACATAGATAATTCTCCTAATAAAAGAATCATGAAATCACCAATACGGAATTGTAATTGGTGGGGGACTCTAATTTCTCTTGCACCATTGGCATCTATTTTTTCGAGACTTAGAAGGATATGATGTGGATGTAGTGTAACTAGCTAGGGGAGGTGTGAAAACCATAAGAGGTTCTGGTTTTATCAAGTTGGCATAGATAATACCATGAGTCTGAGTGATTGTCTTACAATCCAACCATTCATCGTACTTATGTGTCCCATGATTGGGAAACACCTACCACTCACTGAAACCTTCACTATCGATGTTAGGTTCAACGGAAACAAGTTTCACCTATGTTGGAATGTTTCCCAACTTAACTAATCCATGATCCACTTCTTCCTAGATCCAATATTTGAATATGAATCATTCATTGATGGCGTTCCCTAGGATTATATGATATGGACAATAGTTAGTGTGGCTAGTGATTTTGGCCTCATAGGGTCTCCTATACTCTAGAAACTTTAGGATTATCTTATCAATGGCATAGATGAATTATTTTATGACATTAAAATACCTAAAGGAGTATACCTTGTTTCTTCTTTCTAGGAAAGTCACCTTAGGAGTCTATCCTTGCCGGGGTTAGAGCCACATTCTCTAGTTGAAGCAGATACGCTTGGCAAGGCTATACTGGGTAAGGTTGAAAAAGGTGAAGTTATTCCCGGTAGAGATGAAATTAGAGAGGCTCATCCAGAAAAGGGGAAAATATATGAATAGCCTTATGAACCTCTACGTTCCTGGCAGCGGTTTTCTCTGCTTTCATAGGCCTTCTCATGAGAGATGGAAGGGGAAATGGGCATGAATGTTGTTTAGTCCTATACAAGGATTCTTCCAAACACTGGGCCTTTTCGAATAATTCCTGAAATCCACCAGGGTAGTTCATGAAGATGAGGGTAGGGACCAGTTCATTCTTGAAATTATCTAACCTCATCATGAGTAACTATTCCTAGGATAGTGGCATTTCAAGTGAGTATGTGAGTCCCTTCCACTGGGAGACAAAATTAGAAACTCACTCATTAGGACTCTATTTTCATTTAAATAGGTTGGTGATGCTCGTATTATGTGTGGTGGAGCTAAACTGATAGAGGAACTATCATCGAACATCCTCCCAACTGGAAACAGACCCTATGGGCAGCTGACAATACCAGATGAACGTAGGCCATTCTAGGGGATAGATGAAGCATCGGATCTTGGAGGCACCCTACTATTATGGAGTCCCCAAAATTGGGGCACACCTTGAGGAAAAGTGGGAAATATGTTGTAGGAGGTCACCCATTCCATTAAAATGGGTGAATCTAGGATTACCAAACTATGGGGGTGCTCATACATGTTTTAACCATGTGGGGTATGGATTTCCCTCAGGTAGGATTGCCACCTATCATGTTTTCAGATCCTTGATGTGAGAAGTGAGAGTAATTATCACATAATCTTAGTGAGGGTCTCTAGACACCAATGCATTGAAAATATCATCGGACCAAGGATAAGAATAGATTTGATATCAAGTCACATAATCACACAACTCAAGTGGGGTGGGCAACTCATAACTTGGTTGCTTTCTATATCCTCTAGCTTCTTCCCTGGCTGGGTGTGTAGATAAACCATGCTCGAATTAGGGTGTCTGACCAAGGAGGACTGGTTGAACCAATGAAAGAGAGATGGGGTCCCTTAGGATGTTTATAGGATCATGGTGCCACTCTATAATTATATCATCGATGAGCCTTTAGTATTCCTCGAGCTTTTGGAGTAAGGTGTCCATCATGGATTTTAATTTTGCTTTCGATGCAATCGGGGATGGGTCGAAGGGTTTAACATGTCCCTTGACTTTGTCAATGTATAAATGGGTAGGTACTAATGTCTCATTTGAGGACTTATGAGTTCTAGTGCATATCTTTGCTGATGAGTGTTGACACCTACCACGAGGTATTCCTGGTACTGTGTCTCCCCTTAAGTCAAGTTTTCCCTATCATGGCTTACATCGATGGCCCTATTTCTATGATTCTATGACTGGTTGGTGATGAAATATTTACTATGGTGGTGGTTATAGAGGATTATTTATCCTTGGAAGATAGGCCAGAATGTTGGTCTCATCACATTCACAGGATAGGGCTAAAATAGAGGGTGGCATATTGCCCCAACCTCTGATCTGTATGTATGGAGATGAATCTTCCATGACCCGGAGGAGCACAATGAGGCTCTTAACATAGGTTTTCTAGATATTATGGTGGTATCTATATGAATCAGGATACTGATCTATTGGGAGTCCTAAAATATCAACCTTCTTTCACTTTTGGTTGGTGGCACTAAGGTGCTCATGGATCCCTGGGTAGGTTAGATGCTGATCATGAAGGTGGTGAAACATCGCCCAGATAATCTGGTAGAAACACACTGTCTGGTCCTTAGTGAGGGACTCTAAGATGAAAATTTCTAAATCTAAAGGTAGCTAGAACACAAATGATATCTATTAAGTGGTAAGAACATCCCACATGACCTCTTACTGATGGGAAGGGTTATGTTCTTGGTTAGACCAAGCCTCGATCAGTGTAGTTAGGGATAATGGTGGTGGAACCAATGTAGACCTACTTTTCAACAATTATACTATAATATGGGGTTCTGAACAGGTCAATTATCCAATACATGTTGTAATATCTCTTGGAGGTGAAACATGCTTCAAGATCATGTCCATGTAGTATGGATTGTTTACCACTACATCATGTGCGAGGGTGGAAGTATCCATTTGGACCTCAGTAGAGTGCTCACCATCATCTGAGGGTGTCAAACCAGACCTTGAAATCTCTCCAACTTCTTATATAGATGTATAAATGAGGTAAACTAGTAGTGATGGGGATGGTTGCGCTATGAGTTCATGGAAGAAGGCCAGCACATCTTCCACCTGTAGGTATCTATGGATGGATCTGGAGATCTTGTGGACCTCAACCGCCAGAACTATAATCCTGAATTAGCAGGTTTCTTCCCTAGACTCTATATGTTGGGGTGAAGGTTCCCTCATTGAGTTTTTCATAGCTTCATAATCTTATAGGTTGATTATGACATGACACTTACCAAGATTCCACCTCTAACAGTGCGGTATTTCTACAAGTGAGGATTACTGAGTGTCACTTGGGTTCCACCCTTGTAGGTTGCAACCTACATCGTGGGCATGGAAACCACAATGGGTGTTCTTCCTCCTACCCCAGGATTATTCTTTGGAGCATGTTATGTCTTCAACATGTACAATACATCCTTGTTGGTTTTTCATGGTGTGGGGAGGGCCTCCACATTAATTGGTGGGAGAATAGGTAGGACCTTCGTACTGGTTGATGATAGTGTAGGGAGGACCTCTTCATTCATTTTCCTCATTATGGGGTGGCATGTAATGGATGTTGATGGTGATAGGAAATGATAGAGTTAAACCAACATGCCTAAGAGGAAGTTGGGGTCTTTATCCTTGAACAGAAAATATAGATCCTTTCTCAATTATTGTATGGATCTGGTGGGATATGTCAGCATTGATAGGGGTCACAGGAGATGTAGAAGATACCCCTTATCGAGCAATATCTTGGGCCTACACATGGAATTGACACCAGGTATTATAGAGTAGGGATATCCTATAGGGGATGAATTAAACCCACTCATTAGCCTATGATACCATTCATTTTCGACATCAACAAGGCCCGGTGGGATCCCTCCTAGGAAGCTCCTGGGTGGTAATCGATACAGGCGTTACTCAAACATCCCCCACCTCCTCGTCATAGGGGAGAGCTATAATAGTGCTCTAGGGAGAGTCTCCCAAATCATTTTATTGAAAAAATGGTGTATGGTTTTCCCCTACACAACCCTTGGGTGCGGTGGTGTAAGTGAGGTGTTGATGCCTCAAGGTCTTGGCGGTTCATGTCTCTGGTAGTAATGACCCCTTCATATTTGTACCGGTGAACCGGGGTATTGATCACCCTCCTCTGGATGATCTTAGAAGGTGAGATGGGGCATGGGAACCGAGAAGATAAATATGTATTGTTATCCATAGTAGGGGTGTAGTTGTAACACACCAAGAATTTTTTTTATTTCTCTTTAAATAATTTTATTTCTTCAGTAGCCTGTGTTGCACGTAACACCGAATTTAAATGAACCATGATATACTATTAAAATATTATTATTATAACATGGCTATTATAACATAATCATTTAATTACATATATGAATATTAATAACCATATTATGAAATATATTTAATTATTAATTATTAAGAAATAAACATTTAATTTTTAGTAGTTATTTTATACGTTAAAAATATGTTTTCTTCAAAAAATTATTTTATTAATTTCTTTGAGAAAATAAATAAAAATTTGAAACTTTTAGAAAATTTATTTGAAAAAACAAACTCCACTTTTTAATTCATTCTTTCAAAATTATATTTAGATGAATTATTGATAATTTTCAAAAAAGTTTAAACTTTTAATGAATCGTGAAAAATACGGATTTACATTGAAATTTTTATTTTATTTTAAATAATTTACAAATTAAAATTCTATTTTGGATTTTTTTTAACATTTAATTAGTTAATTTTTATTATAAATATTATAATATTTGTTTTTGAAATTAATTTTATACATTAATTTAGTATAAAAACATTTTATACTTAAAAGAGAATTTTTCGGAAAAAAAATGTTCTTCATTGCATTTTGTTAGTTTAATATCAAATTAAATTCTACCACTTATGTGTTTGGAATTTTGAAAAATGGATTATATATTTTGAATTAATAGGACCAAATTTATTAAATAGACATTGTTTATTTTTTTGTCAATACGAATAGTAAATGTAGTAATTTTGTTGCCACAGTTGAGGGTAAATCGGGTAATTAAGGGTAAAAATAATATGAAAATGACTATAAAATGGCCCTAATGCATTCCTCAGTTCTATTGGATGAGTAATTTTTTACTATAATTATCCATGGGTCATATTTATGATCTTTTGGATCCACTTGGTCGACATTAAGTCCCTTATAGTATTTTATTTAAAGAAAAGTCAAACCTGCCCTGATATTGTTTTTAAAAAGTATAAAATTTTTAATATGAGGTCATTCAGAAGATATATTCTACTCTAAATATTTTTTTGAAATAAAAAATATTTAGCTTCATTGTGGTAATTTATTTTTAATTTTTAGGGAAGAAATAATTGTATTAAATGCTTACACAACAATGATGCACCAATTATTATATTAAAAGAAAATCAAATAAATGATTTTAAAAATATTAAAATAAATATAATTTCAGATATTTAAGGTTATCTATGAATTATATAGATTACCATGACATTTTTAGTATATAATAAAATAGTTTTTTCAAATTTTACTTGTACTCTTTAGGATTTTAAATTCAAATAAATGAATAATATCAAATTTGGAAATAATGATATTTTATCGAATTAAAATTTTATTAAATTAATTAAAAATAATAAAAGTATTATATAAGATCAAAGGTTGTCATTTATGGTTGAAAATGTCATCCCCTATTCTTTTATAGTCCATTTGGAATCATTTGGGTCTAGAATAGTTTTAATATATTTTAATATTTTGAGAAATTCCAAAAGACATCCCTCTCTTCCCCTTATAAATACAACCCCTTATTCTCACACCTTCCAAGTCATGAAACTTTACAAATATATAAAACAAAATTCTAATCCCCACTCTCGAAAATTACAAGTGCTTCTGGTCTCACTGAAATACCAATTCCAAGTTCCTCAATGAGTCATTCAAGGAGGTGATATTTAATAGGTGACATTCTCAAACTACCTCTTTTAATTTATTTTATTTTTCTACCTTCCCCTCACATATTTCATCCATAAAATAATAATAAATACAATATCATGTATATAATGTAATTTTAAATTTCTAATGGAATGATTTCTATCCAATCCCTTTTCTCATCTCCTCTTATTTAAATAAAGGAAACCATTGTCAAAGTTATGGCAGCTAATTGTCTCCATGGATAATGAGTTTTCATTTTCCATTAATGCCTTCAAGGATTGTCATAAAACTATTATTATAGTTAAATAATATTTTTATAAGTTTATTATAACTTATTTAATGTTTTATAAATAATATATAAATATATTATTAAATAAAATTAAACTAATGTGATAAGGTCGAAAAAACTGCCAAAATAAACTAAACATTTATCATTAATGTTTTATCAAATGAATCATCCTCATGTCAAAAAAAATGATATATGGGACCAATTAAACTTTTATAAGTGTATTAATACCATTCAATTTTACTTATTTAATATTATTCTCATTTGAAAAGAACTTCCATAATTATACACAAGTGAACTGATCATGAAACTATAAAACCATGAAATGAACACTCCTGGGATGAAAAAATTAAACCTTATAACTCATCAAAATGGTTATAAATTAAATTAATAAAATTAAAATAAATAAAATACATGTGTAAGTGGTTCTTAATTAATAAATTAATGGATCTAATTTTATTATCCAAAATATTGAGTGCAAGTACAGAACACATTTGGACATATGGTAAGGGATCTCTCTGAACCTCCATATTTCATTTGGGTAACGCTTTATCTCTATTTTACAGAATTAATTTCTTAATTATTATTATATAATTATCATATATTATGTGTATATGTACCTCAAGTATTTATTTATCTCAATTCAACTTTATTTTATGATAAATTACTTTTTTTAAAAGGTTCCCTTCTTAATTCCCCTCGATAAAAAAACTTGATTAAAGGGAACTTTTCTATTTCTTACCCATTTTTGAGTACACTCCATGAAATTTTATAATCCTAAAAATATTTTTCCAAATCACTAAATTTATAATTAAATTCAATTTTAGTTCATTTTTGGTTTTATGAAGATAATTATTCCTTTATCCTCTTTAAAGACTCTTTATTTGTCTCCCTAAAACAATGTTAAAGTGTCTCATTTCTAAAGTTTCATAACCATTCTTTTCATGTTTTCACTTAATTTGGACCACATTATTAATAGTCCAATATTATTTTCCCCTATTAATGTCCAATAATTATTTAATATCTTATTTCATTAATTCCTTTATAATAATATCTTTGGTTATTCCTTATGACATGATGATGATACTCATTTCTTTAAATGGGTAACCCTTATGTTTATCCCTTATGTTTGGTTCTTTATGTGGAACACATATGAATAAACATGTTATACTGGGTTATCCTATATATCAATCCAATGAATTAGGTAATTTTTTAGTGTCATGTGACGTTATGTTTGGGATTAGGGAGTAAACCTAATCTATTATGGAAATTTGTCCACTGTATGATATAGTATTGGAAGTTAGTTGTGATACATGTTTGTGTAATGTTATAAGTTACTTCCACTTTACTATGTTTCCATGATAATATGATTCCATATTCTATATTTTATGCTTCCATATTTTTATTCGTTACTCATTCCTTTTGTGTTATCATGTTATGTCTTCTAACTCATGTGTTATGCTTCAATCCCATGTTTTTTTACTTACAGGGATTTTTAGCTCATCCTGTTTGTATATGTATTCACAGGTTATCCTATATAGTTATAGGAGCTCAAATAGATTTAGGAGCTCATTATGGAGATTAATAAAAATAATTTTTATTCTAGTTTCAAGTTTTTTATTTATATATCTAGTCTTCCAAAGACACTGGAGATCTCAATCCTTGGTTTTTATTTCATGGATAACATTGCTTAAAATTGTGTAATAATATGTGTAAAAGTATTGGGTCATTATAGTTGGTATCAGAGAATAGTCTAGTTATTTTGGGAAATTAGAACTATAAAAATTTATTAATAACCCTAAGGATAATTATATCACCCTGTATAACCTAGATTGTAACATAGGGAATCATAATTCAGGATATAATTTTCATTTATAATTTATTCCTTCTATGTTCATAGTTTCATTTTTATACACTCATTAGCTAAGTATTCAATCCCCCTAATTTTATTTTTATTTTTTATTTAATTAGTGAAAATTAGATAACTTGTACCTAAAACAAATTTGATAGGCAATGTGATGATTTCCCTAATTATATGCCAAACCTGATGGGAACAGGAGCTCAAAACCTCATGAAAGTACTGGATCAACTGGATCAAGTTATGAATAATTCCTGGAATCATGTGGAATTCCCTACTCTTAATAAATATCAAGTTGTCGTAGAATCCTTTATATGAAAAAGGAATCCTATATTTATTGGATCATATGATCTATCATCACAAAATTGTTGATTAACTCCATTGAGAAGATATTGTTTATCTTTTAATGCTCAAAAGAAGATAAATCCATGCTGGTGGTCTATCATTTCGATGGGGAAGTTGATCAGTGGTGGACACTAATAAAAAACACTAATTCTAAAGAGGAAATTGATTCTAAGTATTTGGAAGGATTCAAGAAATATTTTTCAATAAATATTTCCCCTAAACTCTCTATCTTAAGATGGATAGGGAGTTCCATGGACTGAATCAAAAGGAAGATGAGTCTATCAGAGTGTACGGGGAAACAATTTCAAATATTACATGATATGCCTACAAATTTTTCTTGAACATAGATTGAAATGTGGATTGATTCTTTATTGGATTGAATCTGAGACTACAAAAATATTTTTTGATTCTAGACTTTGAAAGCTATGAGAAGATTGTTCTTTGTGCCCTTAAGGTTGAGATGGAAATTGGATACTTTTATTGGTCTCATGGGATTGAAGATAAAAATAATAATATAGAGTTTAATATAGGAGGGTCATGAGATAAATCCTAAAGAGGAAAGAAAACCAAATATCCCAGATTTTAAAAGTGTGGGAAGAAGCATCCTAGGAACTATCTAAAGGGAACTAGGATATGCTTCAAATGTAGAAAAGAGGGCCATTAGGCTAATCATTACTGAATGGATTTGAATAATCCTACTAATGTAGAAGAAAATAAGGTTTAGATCAACACTCATCTTATATTACAGTGTTTCAACTGCAAGGAACATGGAAATTATGCAAACCAATTTCCTAATCTATGGTTTGTTAGAGATAATAAATGACAACAACCTCCAATGAAGTAAGGAAGGGTATATGCTATCACTACAGTTGAGGGGGATCCTAAAAATGATATGGTGACAAGTATGATAGTTATTCATTCAAGAATATAAAATTTATTTTTTATTATAGTTCAATGAATTCTTTCATATCTTGAAATTTTAGTGTAATTGTTCAAACACCACCTGAAAATATAGTGGTTGAGTTATCTGTGAGAATAAGAAATGAAAATATTATTGAATTTAAAGTATATAACACCTCCCAAGTCGATGATTGTGGACTGAAGCTCCCAATAAATATCATCTTACTTAATTTGATGGAGTTTGATTCTATATTGGGAATGGATTGGCTATATTTATACAAATCCAACATCAATTATCAGGATAGAGAAATCACCCTTTACATCCTGAGGCATCCTCAAATTCTGTAAAAGTGTAAGGAGGAGGATGAATATCCTTCAGAATCATCAACTCAAGTTTAGATATTATTGAATTATGAGAAATCATATCTATCTAAAATTATTGAGTCAAATTAGAGGATCATTCTTAAAGATGTGCCCATTATGAGGTACTATATTGATGTGTTCTCTGAATAATTTCCCAGTCTTCCTCCTAACTGAGAGGTTGAATTCTCAATTGAACATATACTGGGATCTCTACCCATATCAATGACTCCTTATAGGATAGACACCAATGAGTTGGAATAATTGAAGAAGTAGTTAAAAGATAATCTAGACAAGTGTTTCATACACTCAAGTGATTCACTGTGGGGTGTGTCAGTCCTCTTTATCGATAAGAAGGATGGATCAATGTGTATATGTATTGCTTATCATGAGATTAAAAAAAATCATGATAAAGAATAATTATCTCCTTCCACAGATATATGACTTTTTCAATCAACTATGTGGGGATAAATATTTCTCTAAGGTGGTCCTTTGGTCGAGATATCACTAATTAAAGGTGAATAAGGAAGATATTCTCAATACTTCCTTTAGAATGAGTTATGGACACTATGAGTTCCTAGTAATTCCCTTAGGAATCACTAATTCTCCAGAAATATTCATGGACTTAATGAATAGATTCCTTAGAGATTACTAAAAAAAATTATGGTAGCCTTTATAGATGATATTTTGATATACTCAAAGAGAAAGGATGAGCATGAGGAGTATTTGAATACTATGATAAAGACTTTGTGAAGGGAGAAACTATATGAAAATTATAGTAAATGTGAGTTCTGGATGGAGGAATTATCATTATTGGGGCATGATATTACTTGGAAAGGGATATCTATGGACACTTCTAAGACTAAGGCAATTGAGTAGTGTCCCAGGACAACATCTGTAATGGAGATCCATAGTTTCCTTGGTCTAGCTGGGTATTAACGATGATTTTTGAGTAACTTATCACAATTATAAAACCCACTAACCAAGATGACTTAGAAGTGAGTAAAGTTTTTCTAGACCAACGAATATGAGGATTGCTTCAAACAGTTGAAAAAGAGGCTTACCACTACACCAGTACTTACACTACCCATAAGTGGGGAAAAAATTATGGTATAAAAATATGTATCAAATAAGGTCTTGGGATGTGTACTAATGTAAAATGATAAATTAATATCCTATTCCTTAAGGCAGATGAATTTTCATGAGAAAAATTATCCCACGCATGATCTGGAGTTGGCATCTATGATCTTTGTATTGAAAATCTAGAGACATTATCTCTATGGGGAGAAGTTTGAGATATATACTAATCAAAATAGTTTCAAATAAATATTAACATAGAAATAGTTTAATATGAACCAATAAATATGGTTTTAGCTCATCAAATATTATGACTACTCAATCTATTACCATCCTAGTAAAGTAAATAAAGTGGCAGATACTCAAAGTAGAAAGGATCTTTCAACTTTATCAATAATGATAATTGAGAAAGATCCAATCTTATTACACTTAAAAAGGATGGATATGGTAATCATAAGAGAATGAAAATTTTCATTCGTTTCTCAAATGATTTCTTAGCCATCCCTTATGGAGAAGATAAAGGGTGCTCAAAGAAATGATGTAGAAATTCAGAAGAAGGGGGAATCTGAAAAAAATGGGAAATCCTTGGAATTCAAAGTCAGTGAGGAAGGAGTCCCAAGATTTGGTTCATGACTATGTATACCATCAAATCCAGAGATAAATAGGGATTTTTTTAATTATGCACACGGCTCGACCTTCTCCATCTACCCAAGAATCCCATAGATGTATCGAGGTCTCTAAGAGTGCAATTGGTGGGAAAATATGAATAAGGGGGGTGACGAATATAAATAAAAGTTCCTAATATATAAGAAAGTAAAGGATGAAAGTAAAAAAATTATATGTGGATGGTGCATCTATTACCTATAACTACATGGAAATGAGAAAAATTCACCATGGAATTTGTCACTAGACTTCTCAATACATCCGGATATGGGTTTTTGTGGATCGTATTACAAAGACAGGTCACTTTATTGAAATTTGAGATAACTTATCACTTGATAAACTTCCATGGATATACATCAGAGTGGTGATGATACTACATGGAGTTCCATTATTGATTATATCCAATTGAGATTTGAAATTTACCTGCAAATTCTGGAAAAGTCTCTAACATTATCTAAACACTAAGTTGAACTTCAGTATGAATTATCACCCTCAAATTGAAGTCTAGTATAAGTGGACCATTCAGAAACTTTAATACATGTTGAGATCATGGTCAATAGACCTGAAAGAATGATAGGATCAACATATTTCACTGGTTTAATTCTCTTAAAATAGTATTTTCTACTCAAGCAGCCAAATGGCCCTATGTGAAACCCTTTATGGGAAGATATTTATAACACTTGAATGCTGGGATGAAGTTGGAGAACGTAAGATACTAGGACTAAAAATTTTCAAAGAAATGATAAAAAAGGAGGCCATTTAGTAACATGTCAGGTCTTCCCAAAGTCAATAAGAGAGCTATAGATACAATCATTGATGGGACTTAGAGATTAAGGCTGGAGATAAGGTATTCCTCCACATATCTCCATGGAAGAGAGTCATGAAAATTGGGAATAAGGGAAAGTTAATTCTTAGGTACATCGGTCCCTTTTTTATTCTTGATCACATTGGGTTTGTGACATATCTACTAGCACTTCTTCCAACCATTTCTCAAGTAAATGATGTATTCCACTTATACCTCTTGAGGAAGTAAATACCAAATCCCTCACATGTAATGAATTTAGAGGTAGTACAACTGGAAAATGATCTCTCTTATGAGGAGCATCTGGTGAAGATCTTGGATTATAGAGATAAAGTTTTTCACAACAAGACCACTCACCTGGTTAAAGTACTATGGAGGAACCACAAATATAAAGAGGAGACATGGGAAATGGAGGAAGTGATGAAAGAGAAGTACCCTCACCTATTTTCACGTTAGTATGTAGAATTAAATTTTGAGGTTGAAATTTAATAAGAGTGGAATAATGTAATTCCCTGATATTTTTTTTATATTTATATTTAAATAATATTATTTCTTTGGTAGCTTATGTTGCACGTAACATCGAGTTTAAACGAACCACAATATACTATTAAAATATTATTATTCAAAAAATACATTTATAACCTAGTTGTTGAATTTGTGGGTATTAATAGGAATAACCATATTATGAAATATATATATATATTTATTAATTCTTATTAAATAAACACATAACTTTTAGTAAAGTCATTTTATTCTTCAAAAATATGTTTTCTCCACAAAAAAAGACTTTATTTATTTCTATCAAAAATAAATATAATTAATTTTTTCACTTTTAGAAATTTTATTTGAAAAAATAAACTTCATTTTGAATTCATCATGTAAAAATTATCTTAGGATTGATTTTTGATAATCTTTTAAAAACTTTTAAATTTTAATGAATAGTGAAAAATATTGATTTACATTGAAAACTCTATTTCTTTAAAGAATTTATAATGTAAATTTATATTTTGGATTAGTTTTAAACTATAATAATTTTTTATTATAAATAATATAGTTTTGGTATTTGAAATGAATTTTATTAAGGAATTTAGTATAAAAACATTTTATACATAAAAGGGAATTCTTTAGAAAAAATGTTTTTCATTGTGTTTTGTCTATTTAATATTAAATTAAATTCTAAAAAATATTTGTTTTAAATTTTTAAAAATGGATTAAATATTTTTAATCATGATTTAAAAATTTAGTAAATAGACACCTTTTTTTTCAATATGAATAGTAACCTTAGTATTTTTTGTTACCACGGTTAAGGGTAAGTAGGGTCATTAAGGGTAAAAATAATATTATAAGGATTATAAAACGACCCTAACAGTTGACTAAATTCTATTTTATGAGTAATAATCTACCATAATAATCCATAGTCTTATATTATGATCTTTTGGAGTCTCTTGGTTGATATTAATTTCCTTATATTATTTTATTTAAAGAAAAGTAAAAGTTTTCACACTAATCTTTTTAATAAGTAGAGCATTTTTAATATATGGTCATCCAGAATATATGTTAAAAAATAAATATTATTTTGAAATATAAAATATTTATCTTCATCATAGTACTTTGTTTTAAATTTTTTGGTAAGAAATGATTACCTTAAATGCTTACACAACAATGATACAATAATTATTAAATTAATAGAAAAATTAAATATATGATATTAAAAATATTAAAATAAATATAATTTGAAATATTAAATGTGATATAAAAATTATCTAGATTACCATGACATTTTTAGGATATAATTAAATAGTTTTTTAGAATTTTACTTGTTCTCTTGATGATTTCAAAGTCAAAGTAATGAATAGTATGAAATTTGACAATAATATTATTTTATGGGATTAATATTTTATTAAATTATTTAAAACTCATTAAAAATTTAAATAGGAAAAAAGGGGATAATATATGCTCCAAAATTTCAACCCCTATGAATTTATAGGCCAATTAAAATCATTTGGATCTAGAATAGACTTATTATATTTTAATATTCTGAGCAATTCCAAAAAACATCACTTTCTTCCCCTTATAATTACCACCCCTCACCAACCCTTCTCCTCACACCTTCCAAGACATGAAAATTTCTAAATATCTACAAAAAAATACTCCTCTACACTCTACTCATGTCCAAATGGTCATACCAAAATACTAATTCCATGTTCCTCAAGGGGTCCTTCAAGTAAGTGATATTCAAGAGGTAACATTCTCAAACTACCTCTTTTAATTTATTTTCTTATTCTACCTTATCCTCACCTCTTCCATCCATAAAATAATAATAAATCCATTATCATTTATATACTATAATTTTATATTTCTAACGGAAATTTTTATACCCATACCTTTTTCTCATCTCCTCTTATTCAAATAATGGAAACCATTGTCCAAATTATGGCACTAAACTGCCTCTGTGGATAATGAGTTTTTGTTTTCCATTACTGCCTTCAAGGTTGGTAATTAAATTATTATTATGATTAAATAAAATTATAATAAGTATATTATATCTTATTTTATGTTATATAACTAATATATAAACATAATATTACATAAAATGAAACTAATGCACGATGGTCAGAAAAACTGTAAAAAAAACTAAACATTTATCATTAATGTTTTATCAAATGAATCATCCTAATGTTAGAAAAAAAATGATATATGGTACCATTTAAATTTATATAAGTGTATTAGTACCATTTAATTTGACATATGAAATAGTATTTCTATCCTAAAAGAACTTCTATAATTATACACAAGCGAACCGACCATGAAACCATGAAACAAACACTCTCGAAATGACAAAACTGAACCTTATAACGCATCTAAATGGACATAAATGAACTTAATAAAATTATAATAAATATAATACATGTTTAAGAGGTTTGAAATTAATATATTAGTGAATATAATTTTATTATATAAGATATTGAGTGAAAATACAGAACGCATTCGAACATAAGGTATGGGATCTCTCTAAACCTCCATATTTCATTTGGGTAATTCTTTATCTCTCTTTGCCTCAATTTGTTATTGTTATATAATTCTCCTATATTCTATGTATATGTACCATACAAATTTATATATCTCAATTAATATTTATTTTATGGGTAATTACATTTTTTTAAAAGGTTCCATTCTCAATTCCTCTTGATAAGAAAACCCTATTAAAGGGAACATTTATATTTCTTACCCATTTTCAAGTACACTCCATAAACAGTTTTATGACTCAAAATATTTATATAAATCTCTCAATTTATCATGAAATACAATTTTAGTTAATTTCTAGTTTTATGCAAACAATTGTTCTTTTATCCTCTTTAAAGACTCTTTATTCCTGTCCCTAAAACTATGTTAAAGTAGCACATTTCTAAAGTTTCATAACCATTATTTTCATGTTTTCACTTAATTTGGAAATCGTTATTCATGGTCCATTCTTATATTTCCCCTATTAATTTTAAATAATTTTTCAATCCCTTATTTCATTAATACCATTACGATACACCCATTGGTTATGTCTTATGATACCCATTTCTTTCCATGGTTATGTTTATTCCTTATATTTGATTCTTTATATGGAACACATATGAATGAACAAGTTATGATGGGTTCACCCATATAGAACTCTTATGAATTGTGAATTTTTTTAGTCTTATGAGATGTTATTTATGGGATTTTGGAGTAAACCAAATACATTATGAGATGTTTTATTCTAGTTTCATGTTTTATATTTATGTACCTAGTCTTACAAAGACACTAGACTTCTCAATCATTGGTTTTTATTTTAAGGATAATTATGATTAAAATAACATAATAATATGTGTAAAAGGCTTGGGTTGTTTTAGTAGTCATACAAGAGGTCCATGCTAAAATTTCCCCATCCCCTGCATCTATCTACATTAGGTTATCGATTTTACTGCTAAAAAATATAAATTTAATAGCACTAGAGAAGTGTTGACTACTGGAATGAGATTAAAAGACCTGGTCTTTTATCAATGCTAAAAAATTCCAATAAATTATACCTTTATCATTGATTCTAAAATCACTGATAAAGGTTACCTTTATCGGCACTTCTACAAGCACTGATAAAGGGTTCCTTTGTCGGCACTTGTAGAAGTGCTGATAAAGGATCATGTTGTAGTGTGATGTAATAGCACACCACAGCACCAAAAACAGCACAAAATTAGAAAAATAGAGTACTAATATAGAATTTATATGTAATAAAATTTACAATATAAATACAAGAAAAAACACTATATTATAGACATTTCAAATATTGGTTTATATAATTAAATAATTAAAAAATATTACATATATTCAAAAAAATAAGTGTTCCTTTGTCTTTTGATCCTAACCCATGCTTGAGAAAAAAATAACCTATATAATAAGAAAATTGTTATGTTAGTAATAATATAAATAAATAAATCAATAGAAAGTGTTAATTTTAAACTAAACATTGTGTCATACAAGGAACATTGTGTATCAGATTGAGTTGTGGTCAATTCTTTCACATCACACCATTTCTTGTTCATATTCAAGAACTATATCTATGAAAATTAACAAAATAATTATAAGATAAAAATTATAGGGAAATTAATTAAGTAATAGAATATAGTAAAATGAGAAAACAATCTAGGATCGTTTGTTTTGTTTTGGTGATGTGATGCACATTTTAAAATAAAATGACACTTATATATTAAAAAGACGCACTTAAAGTCATAATAGTCACACCATGAATCAGATTGAGGTGAGGTTGATTCCTACACATCTCAAATTACTTATTGACCATTTTCATAAAGTATCAAAACAATTCTAATTTTTTTTCTTGGTTTTGAGTACATTGCTTATCTTTTTTACTAAAATGTCATTTTAAATTGGAAACATTCACTTTGAATCATATTGATCAAATTATGTGTCAGTTTAATGTGATAATGATTCCTACACATCACAAATGAATTATGAATTGATGTCCTAAATTATCAAGAAAATACAAGTGTGTTTTCTTGGTTTTCATTGAGTGACACTTTTTGAACTAAAATTTCACTTTTAAACTGATAACAGACACATTGAGTCATATTGGGCACATCATGTATCAGATTGTGTTGCATCTAATTCCTACATATAAAAAACAACTTATAGATAGTTTCTCTAAAGTATCAAAATAGTTTGAATGGGTTTTCTTGGTTTTGAGTAGCTCGGTTGTCCTTTTTACTAAAATTGATATAAATTTTAAATAAAAAGAGGCACTTTGAGTCATAATGGTCACATAGTGCATCAGATTGAGGTGAGGATGATTTTTTCACATCTCAAATGACTTATGGATCATTTTTCTAACATATCAAAACTATACAAATGTGTTTAATTGGTTTTGAGTATGTCACTTTTATTTTTTACTAAAATGTCATGTTAAAATAGAAACATGAACTTTGACTCATACAGATCACATAGTGTATCAGTTTGATGTGAAACTAATTAATAAATATAAAAAATGACTTATGAATATATTTCCTAAATTATAAAAAAAATATGAGCATGTTTTCATGGTTTTCAATGAGGGAAACTTTTTGAACTAAATTGTCTATTTTAAATTAATAACAGACACATTGAGCCATACCAGGCATATAGTGTATCATATTGAGGTGAGGATGAATACTATAAGTCAAAAATGACTTATTTATCATTTACCAAAACTATAAAAACAATCTAAATGTGTTTTATTGGTTTTTAGTAGGTCCTTTTTCCTTTTTACTAAAATTTATGTCAGTTTTAAATAAAAAGACGTACTTGGATTCATACTGGTCACACCATGAGTCATATTGAGGTTTGGATAATTCCTAAATGTCTCAAATTACTTATATACCATTTTCTTAATGCATAAAAACAATCTGAATATATTTACTTGGTTTTGAGTATGTCACTTTTCTTTTTTACTAAAATATCATTTTAAACAGGAAACACACACTTTGACTCATATCGATCACATTATGTGTCGATTTGATGTGAGACTGATTCATACACATCACAAATGGATTATTAATAGATGTAAAAAATTATTATAAAAACATGAGTGTGTTTTCTCAGTTTTCAATGAGGGACACTTTTTGAACTAAAATGCCGATTTTAAACTAATAACAGACGCATTGATTCATACTGGTCACATCATGTATCTGATTTAGGTGAGGATGATTCCAAAACATTAAAAATTAATTAAGGATCATTTCCCTAAAGTATTAAAACAATCATAATGTGATTTCTCAGTTTTAAGTAGGTTAGCTATCATTTTACTAAAATTGATGTTAATTTTGAAAAACAATATGCACTTGGAGTCATACCTATCACACCATCCATCAGATTTAGTTGAGGCTAATTACTATACATATAAAAGGAATTATAGATCATTTTTATAATGTATCAAAATAATATGAAAGTGTTTACTCATTTTTTAGTACATCACTTTCTTTTTTACTATGCCATTTTAAACATGAAAAACACACTTTGACTCATACCAATCACATATTATATCAGTTTGATATGAGAATAATTCTTATATTATGAATCAATTTCCTAAATTGGAAATAAAATTTGAGTGCATCTTCTCGGTTTTTAGTGAGTGATGCTTTTTGAACTAAATTGTTGATTTTAAATAGATAACGGACACATTGAGTAATATTGGTCACATCATATATCAGATTGAGGTGAGGATTATTATTACACATCATAAATGACTTTTGGATCATTTATATAAAGTATCAAACTAATTTTAATGTTTTTTTATCAGTTTTGAGTATGTTAGTTTTCCTTTTTACTAAAATTGTTGTTAGTTTTAAATAAAAAGACACACTTGGAGTCATATCGGTCACACCATGAATCGGATTGAGGTGTGGATGATTCCTACATGTATAAAATGACATATGTATCATTTTAATAATTTATTAAAACAATACAAATGTGTTTACTCGGTTTTGAGTTTTCCACTTGTCTTTTTTACTAAAATGTCATTTTAAATTAGAAACACGCACTTTGACTCATACCAATCACATCATGTATATATTTAATGTGAGACTAAATAATACATGTCACAAATGACTTATGAATAAATTTCATAAATTATTAATAAAATATGAGCATTGTTTCTTAGTTTTTAGTGAGTGAAACATTTTGAACTAAAATATCAATTTTAAACTAATAACAGATACATTGAGTCATATTAGGCACATCATGGATCAGATTGAGGTGATTATTATTCCTACAGGTCCTAAATTACTTATGTATTGTTTCCACAATGTATAAAAACAATTATAATGAATTTTATTGTTTTTGAGTAGGTTATTTGTCCTTTTTACTAAAATTGATGTCAGTTTTAAATAAAAAATGCACTTGGAGTCATATCAGTCACACCATGTGTCAAATTGAGGTGTGGATTATTCTTACATGTATCAAATGAATTATGGGTCATTTTACTATCATATAAAAATAATCTCAATTTTTTTACTCATTTTTTAGTATGTCACTTGTATTTTTTACTAAAATTTCATTTTAAACTGGAAACATGCACTTTGACTCATACTGATCACATTTAGTATAAATTTGATGTGATACTAATTCCTACACCTAAAAAATGAATTATTAATCAATTTTATAAATTATCAAGAAAATCCAAGATTGTTATCTTGATTTTCATTGATTGACACTTTTTGAACTAAACTGTCAATTTTAAACTGATAACGGACAAATTGAATCATACCAGGCACATCATGTATTAGATTGATGTGCGGATGATTCTTACACATCAAAAATTAATTATAGATAATTTCTCTAAATTATAAAAATAATCAAAATGATTTTACTCATTTTTGAGTTGGTTAATTTTCCTTTCTACTAAAATTGATGTCAATTTTAAATAAAAATATGTACTTGGAGTCATATCAGTCACACTATGAGTCAAATTTAGGTTTTTCTGATTCCTACACATCCCAAATAACATATGGATTATTTTAATAAAGTATAAAAACAATCATAATATTTTTTTTCTTGGATTTTATTATATCATTTGTCCTTTTTATTGAAATTAATGTCAATTTTAAATAAAAAGAAGCACATGGAGTCATACTGGTCACACTATGTGTCAGATTGAGGTGTAGATTATTCCTAAACTTCTCAAATGACTTACTAATTTTTTAATTATAAAAAAAATATGAATGTTTTTTCTCAATTTTGAGTACGTCACTTGTCTATTTTACTAAAATATTATTTTAAACTATAAACATGAACTTTGACTCAAACAAATAACATCATGTATTGGCTTGATGTGAGACTAATTCCTACACATAAAAAATTATTTATGAATATATGACTTAAATTATCAATTAAATCCACGTGTGTTTTCTCATTTTTCAATGAGTTCCACTTTTTGAACTAAAATGTTGATTTTAAACTCATAAAAAAACAATTTTAGTTATATTAGGCACATTGTGTATCAGATTGAGGTGAGGATGATTCCTACAAATCACAACTGACTTAAGGGTAATTTTAATAAAGTATCAAAACAATCAAAATATGTTTTCTTAGTTTTGAGTATGTCGGTTTTATTTTTTACTAAAATTAATGTCAATTTTAAATAAAAAAGAAGCACTTGGAGTCATACTGGTCACATGGTATATCGAATTGAGGTACGGCTGGTTATTATATATCCCAAAGTCTCAAAAAAATCCTAAATTTCAATATTATCATGATTTATATTGTATTTATTTTTCAAATTACCAACACTACATTTTGACTTGATGTTCTTAGCCGAAAAATATTTCTAGTTATTGAAATATAGAAGAGTAGAGGAATCTCATGTGCCCTATACTCTTCTATATTTAAACAAAAAAGAAAGGTTTTTTTACTAAGAACTTAGAATCAATATGTAATGTTGGAATTTCAACAAAGAAAGGCAATGAAAATACAAAACATGGTAACATTGGAAAAAATAAACATTTCATCTATTTTATGGCTTATTGTAGATCGTTGAAAGAAAAATATGACTTCCCAAAAGATCTGTAAAAAAACTAAATAATTATTAGATAAAAATTAAATTAAAATTAAAGTTTAAATAATATATAAAATGATGAAAAAATTAATTAAATAATTAGAAGGAATTCACCTTTTTATGATGGTCTTATGCATTATTTATGCATTTATTTTTTGTCATTATATCTGTTGCATGATCAAATTCAAATATCTCATGAGCATCAGCAGATTTGAACAAACCACCCCAATTTTAAAAAAAACACCTATATAAGAAAACAATTATTATATGATTAATACTAAAAACAAATAAATTTAAAATAAATATGAAACAAAACATTAATTCAATGGAAAATGATTTTAATATGAAGACATCAAGATTACCTCTATGATTGAGTAGTGGAGGTAACTTGAAGGAAAGTGTAAAATGCCAATACTGTATGGGTGAAAATTTTTTGAGGGAGAATAATTTTGTGGAAATTTTGGTGTAGAATTGCATGAAAGATGGAAAAACCACACCAAATCAAACAAAATAATCCACCTGTATATGAAAACAAATATTATGTGGGTAATATTAAAAAGAAATAAATTAAACATAAATATGAAACAATACATTAATTATATTTAAAATTATATTACTATGAAAATAATAAGATTACCTATGTGATTGAGAAGTAGAGGGAATTTAAAGGGAAGTGATAAATTCCAACACTAGAGGGGTGAAAAGGTTTTGAGGGAGAAGAAGTATATGGAAGTTTTAGTTCAGAAAGCCATGAAAGGTAGAAAGAAATATTATAAAATAAATGAACTCTGCAATAAATAATGAAAGCCAAATCAATGTTTCATTATATAATTTTTTAGTAAAATAGAGATAGTATATCATAACATTACCTTTAAATCTTCCCAAATGGTTTCCTTTGTTATTGTTTGTTCTTATGAGGGATTGGTAGCATCATCATGTGCAAAAAACATCGTCTGTATGAGTATTCAAAAATTTAATTTAGATTATGTTAATGTATTAAAGAACATATAATATTATGAGGAAAAACATAGTATATTAAAAAACACTTTTACCTTCTTATTAAACTCACTTTATTATTTTTACATTTTTTGGGATTTGGTTCCTCTATCGAGAATCCAAATTCCCTATTTATTTTCCCCTTTAATATACAATAAATTATCTACAATGGGACCGGTATGAACTGATTGTGATCTCCCAATGAAAGGTTCATCCTATAAACTGTTGATTATGTGTATTTGATATCCATCCTCATCATCTCATCTCCCAAACATTTATCATTTCATTTTTTTTTGTTTGACACACATCCTCCATCTCTTGTGGACATGCACCTATGTTGCTTGAAATACTCTAAGAAGTAGTCATTCATGGGATAACTAATTCTCATAGTTTTACAAGAAATATAAAATATATGGGGGATGAGTCTCAAGAAAAAAAAATCAATAATAACTGTTTATGAGATGAATCTGATGAGGATTACAATTTTACTACATTGTGTTGTCTACAAGGGGTGATGTCTCTCATTTGTGATAATTACACAATTGGCACTATTTAATAACCCGTTGCCTATTTGGGGGACATAGACATATTTCTATGTGATTCAAGGGGTCTCTATGGGTACATGTTATGATATATGAATATTTGGGACCTTTGAATTCTATATTTATAGGAGACATCTCACTTTTAATACTTTCAATCCTTTAAGACTAGTCCTCCATCAATTAAAATTATCCATGAAGTCTTTCTTAAATTCCCTAAAAAAATAAAATATAATATAGTTAATTAAGGAGTAATAATAAACCCAAATATGATAAACAATAATAATAAACTATCATTTGATTGATTAGAAGATATAAAAATGTATTGATTAAATAAAGATTTATTTCATATACATATGGTAATCAGATATTCCTAGGGGTGGAACCAATACATGTATACCTTAAATGATGATTACTTAAAAATAATTTGAAATTATTATTCCAACATATATAGAATTTGATAACCTCTATTCTATTTTTTTGTAATAAGTGATGTTATAACCTAAATAATTATTGCATTTAATATTAATGGTATATCAAATATTTGAAATATCTAAAAATTATAATTTCAATTAAAATAGATAGATAATGGGAAAAATAATTTTAAGAAAATAATATACCTAATAATGATTAAGGCTTTAAACATCTAAAAATTCTTAGTTGATAAATTGATTCAATAATTGGGTTTAAACAGGTTGAAAACAAAAATTATTTTCAAGCAGATGAAGAGTAGGCTTTATAAGAAAATTTCATTTTCAAGGTCATTATGGGTTCTATGGTGATTTTGGGCACATTGTATAAAATTTTAGTCATAATGAAATAAATAATAGTAATTTTAGAAGAAATATAGGTTTTAAGTTAAATGGGAGATGACCCACTCTTACAAAAATCGTTTAGAAGTGAGATCAATCATCATAACAAATTTGTGTTTTTTAATTTTTTACATATAAATTTGGGTAATATATTTATATAACATATTTTTATAATATATATTTTTATAATTTAATTGTATAATATATTTCTATATTATTTTTTCATAATATATTGGTATAATATATTTGTATAGTATATTAGTATAATATATTTGTATAATATATATTTTTATTTGTATAAAATATATAGTTTCATGATGTATTTGTATAATATAAATCTATATTATATATATATATATATATATTTGTATTTTTAAAATATGCTTGTGTGTGTGTCTATATATATACATACATATATAAATATATATGTATAATATATAATATATAATATAAATATATATCTATATTTTTTATATTTTTTTATTTTTTCAAATTTATAAATATAAATATATAAATATTTAACATATTTATATATGTATTGTGTTAAATACATTTAATAAAAAATTATAAATACATATATATATATATATATATATATAAACATATATATGTATATGTATTATATATACACACACATATATATATTGACATACATAAATATAAATGTATTTATAAACATGTGTGTGGGTCTGTGGGTGTGTGTAAATATAATTATATTATAAATTTAACATTATATATATATCATTATATTGATATGTGTCAGCTGAGGTGTGTATGCACCTGGCTTTCATTCCATAGACCCTATGTTCAATTCTAACAGGAATAGAACAGCTTATTTGGTGTTATCTATGTAGAAGGGTGGTGGTGGTCTCCAGTTCTAGAATGAGTGAGCACTTAAGGGGGGAGGCGTTCATGTTCATAAGGAGGGAATGGTGCAGATGATATTTAATATATTTTAAAATTATAAAATACTTTAAGGGGTTGCAAATCTCATGAATAAGAAGTCAGTGGCGTTGGGGTGGGTGGGTTGCTCAGAATCGGTAAGCGGTGAGGGTGGGGTAGTGCAAGGAATGATAGCCCTACCTCATTTCAACTAAACAAGCCAAATAAACATTATTGACCATAGGGATATACCAATGGTAAAGACATAATGGTGATAAAAACCTCAAATAGATCTCACCAAACAAGCAATTAATGGGTTGGGAGGAGAAGAAGAAAATAAGATACCTTGAATTGAAGCTTTGAATTTTCTGAGAGAAAGTAGAGACATTGAAAACCTAGAAAATGTTAAATCCTTGGATTTGTTCGATCCTTGAATCATTTGAGCCTTGGATTTGATCCTTGAAATTATTCAACCTTGGATTTGAGCCTTGATTCGACCTTCGATTCACTGAGGAGGAGCACCGACAATGGGTGGCTTCCATGGAAAACTTTGTTATCACAACTATTTCATGAGTGGTTAGGGTTATTTAAATAGATCGGGGCACTTTTATCAACTCTTCCAAAAAAGCACTGATAAATATGGCTTTTATCGTCATTTTTTTAGAATTGATAAATCTATATCTTTTTCAGTGCTAAAAAAGTGCTGATAAATATGGCTTTTATCAGTGCTAATTAATTAACCACTGATAAAGGATTTATAATTATAATTATAAATAAAAAAAATTGTAAATATATTTATATTATTATATATATTTAATAAATATATATATATATAGTAAATATATTATTTATTTAAATATATTTATTATAATTTTATAATTGTTTATTTATAATTATATAAATACTCTTTAAAAAAATAATATTTATATCATTATATATATTTATATAAATATAAATATAGTAAATATATTCATTATTTATATAAATTTATTATAATTTTATAATTAAATATATATAATTATTTATTTATAATTATATAAATACTTTTTAAAAAATAATATTTATTTATTTATAATTATAAATTTATAAATTTATAAAAAAGTAAATATATATTAATAAATATATTTATTTATAAATATATTTTTACAAATATATTTTTTACATTATTAATGAAAATTTAATCTTAAGTGTATGCATGTTAAAAATGAGTGAAATTAAATAATTAAAAACGATTACACTTTAACAATATTAAAAAAATGGATAAGTTTTATTAATTAAATGTAAATTATTAAAAAAATTGATATATATTTAAATACAGATGAATACATATTGAAACTATTAAAGCATAGAAAATAAATATATATAAAATAAATCATTTAAATTGATTAAATTCCGAAAGAAAATATTTTTGTGTGTGCATGCATTGTATATAAAAATGCATTAATTGCGTATATATGAAATCAATATGATACTCATTAGATATATGTTAAATTGAAAAATCTAACGACATTCAATTATGTCCATTACTTGATGCAATTAGTAGGTATTTTTAATTTATATTAATTTTTAATTATAAACCATTATTCACTAAATAAATTACTATGTAATGTAAAGCATAAATATTTTTATTATTTAAATAATATTTATATACATTCATATATATCTATATATTTAATATATATTATATATTAAGATTATCAATGATTATTTAATTAATAAAATGTTTAATATTTCTCTCAATTTACTTATTTTTAATTTTTATTTGTTTAATTTTCATTTAACATATATCTAGATATTTAATATATAATATTTATTAGTATTTATAATTTATATATGGTATAATGAATTTATTCATTTCTATCAATAATTATTTAATTGATAAATTTTTTAATTTATTTTAATAAACTCATTTTTATTTTTTATTTATTTAGATATTTCATTATATTTAGACCTTTATCAGTGCTAAAAATCACAGATAAAGGATCCCTTTATGGGAAATAAAAATAAAGTGCTGATAAAGGGTGCCTTTTATCAGTGCTAAAAAAATAGCTAATAAAAGGTGCACTTTATCAGTGCTTATTTTAGCACTGATAAAGGTTTCCTTTATCAGTGATTTCTTCTAGCACTAATAAAGGTTAGTGTTGTTAAAAGATTTTTTTTAGTAGTGTTTCTTATATCTTGAGTCCTATAAGGAAAATGAATTCATTCTTTAGTAAAGTTATAGTAAAGGTGATACCCAATGCCCCAACGTTGTCAATTATTCCTAAAGAATATAAGGATCCATGATAACGATGTTGTAGACCAAGGATGTCTGATGTTATATGCCCCAGGTCATAGGTGAGTTTCATGTTGGGCCTACCATTTATGTGAAGCATCTAGATCTAGTGGCATGTAGATCCATTAGTTCCCTAAACTCTACTGGTATATATGGTGAAGAGAAGAGTTTAACGACAGGTTCACCATTTTTGTTTCTTACACTTTCATCGGGGAACACCGCCTCCCTCTGTTAGGTGAAGATGCAATGCTTTTGTTTCCCTATATTTCCACTTTCCAATGGTGGGAAGAATCCATCACTTTCATCGATGATATTTTATTCTTGATTGAAGCGGGATGATGGGATGTTGGTTCCTCCTTCCATGGACTCCTCCATGGAGCTCATCACCTAGTCTGAGTCCCCCTCGTAGATTTAAGTTATTCTCATGAAACTCATTCCCAGTTCCATCTAGAGATAGACACTGGTAAATTAGGCTTCTTCCGTCTCAATAGGGAAGCAACCTTGGGTCATGATAAGTAGTGATGTTGGGAACATCTGGGCACCTCTGGACATTGGGTAGATTGGGCACCTGTAAAGTATACATCTTATGGAGGGAATCTCATGTGAGAGGCATCTTATATGTGGGACCTAAGGTATCTCATATTGATCATGAGGTAATTAAAACTAGATTTATAAGTCTTCTGAGGATTTTTACCTCAAGAATCCCATGTTTATGGTATGGGGTAAGGATTCTGGATCAGTTCATGAGTTTAATATCTTATAAAGAAGGTTTGGGTGTAGGTTTAATGTCTTGTGTGGATAAGTTGTGAATAGGTTTAACATCATTTGGGGATAGTATGGGCACAGGTTTAATGTCTTGTAGGGACATGATGGGTTCAGGTTTAACGTCTTGTGGGGAAAGGATTGAACTTGGTTAAATGTATTGTAGGTAAAGGTTGGGTGTAGGATTAATGTCTTGTGGGGATAGGTTGGGTGAAGGTTTAATATTTTATGGGGATAGGTTGGGTGTAGGTTAAATGTCTTATGGGGATTGGTGTTTAAGTGTGTCCCTAGGGGGTGATTCACACTTTAAGTTTTTAGGATTGGACATCAGGGAGGTGTCCTAATTACCATGTTTAAGAGATAGGTTTCAAAACCTACGTAGTTCGATGCCATAGTTTAATTTCATGCTACAAGACCGTTCCATGTAGTTTAACATCATGTGGTGAGGGTGCTCATGTCACAAAAGGAGTGAATATTAGGGATGGTTTAGGAATTATGCGTAGAAGTTTCCAAATGTAACAGGATCACTCTATGGTAAGGAATAGGGTGGAATCCTATGATGATCGTACATGGGGTATCTATTTTTCATCACATGGGGTAAGGCTATAGTTTAACATCATGTGCCGAGGAAATTGTCAAGCAGTTTAACGTTGTATGACTATGATGTAGATCTAGGAAGTTTTACATCATGAAACTTATAAATGGATAGGGATTACACCTTGTGGTGGACCTTCTCAAGGCAGTAAGAAGATTTGTCATAGGGAATCCCCACCAAGATAGGTAAATAATTTTCCTCAAAGATACTAACTCTAGGGCGTACCTGTCCACCACTCATGAACCTCTATACAGGTCATGGCATAGAAACTAACATTAAGGAGTGGAAATAAGGAGACCCAATGTTATGGTACCTATGATTAAGAGAAAAAGTAATTGTGGTACATATTTTTATGAGAAAATGTAGGGTAATGGATGAACTATAAGTATAGGGAACGTTGGGTCAGGAACCAAAAATTTGTTTCACAGAACTTTATTGTATTACACACAAATTATGTTGTGTGGGAAAGGGGATCTAGCACAAGTAAAACACATTTATTCTAAAGGAATGGGTGCATGAAATATTTTGAGTTTCTTGAAAATTAGGGTTGCATGAATGCTACTTCACTTGTGAAAACCCAACCAACCTTAATAGAGGTTGTGCAAGGATCACTCTACCATGGGCCAAGAAAAGTTGAGGCCCACATGTGGTTTGTATCACAATTTCTCTACCTTGAGGGTCCATGGAATCTAGTGTTGTTTGTTTTAATAGAATAGGGATTTGTATGAGTGAGAGATTCTCTTTGTTGTCCAGATATCCTCCTAAAAGGTGTGGGGTGAGGTTCTATTTATAGCTGAAATTGTCAGTTGATGGAACACAACCTCATTGTGGCATTGGAACAAGGTTGTGTGCTTTATGATTATTTTCCACTAAGAGTTGTATATATAATATCCTCAGTTCAACATCAACTTTATTGCAACACCGTATAGTTACATGATAGTTGTGCAAGAAAATATATTCTTTTTTGTGCACGTGCCTTAGGTTTCAGGGGCCTGACCGTGAAACCTGTATGATCCAACATCACTTTTTATGTTCAATTGTTCATTAATGAAAATTATGGGATTTCATGCAAGCCTAAATTTTTTGTCCATACACCTTGGGAATTATTTTGAATTTGGGAGTACCCATGGAACTCAACGTCTCGTTTTGAATGAAACGCCTTTGTGTGTGTAACAACTTTTTTGCATGAAATTTTCCAAACTTTTACTCATCGTGATCCTCATCCATGGAATGTTATTCTAGGTTTGTCACATATTTATTTCATCCAAAACTATTCTTTTGGGGTTCATGACACGTCTTTGGTGAAAATAGTTGTTCACTATTCTGTTTCAAAGCTAACTTGCTCACAAGACTGGTTAGTTATTCAATTGAAGATTCAGGCAATGGAGATGAATCAAAAGTTCTTACCTCATAAATACCTCTAGTACCAGTACCTCTTATGTCCAATTATTGGGAGTTTTAAGCTTCCTTTTTAATAATTCCCTTGGCCTCCATTGGGGACTTTTATATTAGGTATCCTCCTGATGATGCATATAATATGCTCATATGTCTTCCCAAATGAACTTGTAAGAAAAAGTCAAGGAAATGATTCTATTCAATAGCTAGAGGTGGGAAGCTGGCACACAGTTTCTTGAACCACTCCCAGTACTCATAAAGGGTTTATCCTAAAGATTTTTAGATGCTATAGTTTTCTTTTATTATGGAATTTCTTATAGATGTGGGAAAAATAATTATAATAATTTTATTTTTATATCTTCTCATGTAGGTTCTGGAAACAAAAAAAGTATACGGTGGAAGGTGACACATGAAAAATTATTTTAATATTGAGTTTCTCAAAACCCCAATCAAATATCTTTCACATAAAATTTATAATTTATTTATTTAAAATCGTAATAAATGAATACATGTTCTAAGAATTATTTCATCGATGTAAATATAGATTATCTGAAAAGACCCTTTCGAATTTCCTTTATTGCGCTGTGAGGATCCAATTATAGAATCTCTCTAGTGGTGATCCACATATACTCCTTTGATATTTGACCAATGAAAATTGATCTCCAGGTTCTAGTGGGGTGAGTCGATTGTATTGCATTATTTATGTTGATCGCTTGTCCTTTAATTCTAAACGGATCACTCATGTGTTTTTTGTTCTTGAGAGGATGAGAGAAATGAGGAATCAAGATCGAGTTCTATTGTGCACAAAGACTCTCAAGTTTTTAATTTAGATACAATACATAATAGATATAATAGTCTATTTATAGAGCTAGAGTTTAGACTAAAATTATTATTTAATTAGATTTCTAACATTAAATAATATAATAATACTTAATAAACCCCATGTCACATAATAATAATATTATTATTATTATTTTTTCACACACATCAACTTTCAAAATAAAAAATATTATTTAACCATCATGTGAATTAATATTTGTCATTGGACTCCGTATTGGTTCATTTGAACTCCTATAGAATTTATTAAAATTCTAAATAAATACTTAATTTAAATATTTCATTCATAAATAAACATTTTCAATCAATAAAATGTGAATAAATATATCCCTAAGTCTTGAGAATAATATTTATTCAATTAATTAAATCCAAATATAATTTAATCGAGATTATTAGAAAAATTAAGTTTGTGACCCTCTAGGATTCTTTCTCATTGGAATTTGGTGGGATTTTCTGAATTCCAAGATTACTATCTAGAAATGGTTCAAGGAACCCAAGAGAAAGAACTTGACATTTCAATAAGGAAAACCATATATGAACACTCACTATGTAATATAATCCCTTTGTAACAATATATTATTAAGAAGGATGCACATCTCTGTCACCAACCTATATGTTTGATACTTATTTCTTGGACTATCTGAAATAAATACATTATTTCACCATGGAAATGGAATTTAATGTGATGGTTCTATTCCAATAAAATTATTTAGATATAAACTTTGATAATGATGGAAGGGATTAATCCTTCCTCAACTTATCCATTAATGAAATGTTAATCATGGAATACCCAATGTTCCCTACCTTACCATGAATATATGGCATCACAATTTTCATCAGCAAACATAAGTGTCAAAATTCATGAAATGCATTAATGATAATCTTAAATTCTAAGTACCATTACACATTATCAGAGATAGGAATATTTGATGATACCAAAACATGTGGAATTCCTACTGGCAGGTCTGTTCTCATAATCTCTCATCTTATATTTTACCAAGTGTGGACTTCATGAGAAGAAGACACATCTATTTATGAGTACTCACACCTAATAGTCCATTTACTAGGTATCCAATCATATTATTCTATTCGACTATAGAACTATATTTAATAATATCTCCATAGCACTTCAAGGTTATTATCATATCAAGGAACTATTATAATCTTATTAATATGACGTATATTCAAGGACATTATTACATTATAGCCATGACGAATAATGAACAATATATAATAAGAAGTTTTATTAATATTAAATACATAGAATATAAATGTAATCAAAGTAAAAATAGTTGGTCAAGGACACCAACTCAAACAAAATACCACTTAGAATAGATCCAACTACCTATGAATTTTAGTCTGCTAGACCACACATGATAATCATGTTTCTGATGGGTTAAGGATTTATTCAAGTGGTATTCTGCGTTATATTCTATGTAAATACTGATTGTTGTAACCTCACCTCTCTAATAAAAATTAATCAAGAGATTATACTTCCAAAGTATGTGCTTTTTCCATTGATGTGACCTTATCTCGTTTATCCACTATTGTAGTATTATCGCAATAGAGTGTGATAGGATATTTACTTCTTGGTATTATGTCAAGATCTTGGATGAATTTTTTCATCCATACTGCTTATTTAGTTGCCTCAGAAACTAAAATATATTCAAACTCTTCTATAGAACCTATGACTATAGGTTAATTTTAACTCTTCTATATCACAGCACCTCCATTCAATGTGAAGATGTGTCCCATTTATGAATTCATGTCATCTTGATCTATTTGGAAACTAGCATCTATATATCCTATGATGACTAGTTTCTCATCTCCTCTATAAACTAGAAACATATTTTTTATATTCCTTAAGTACTAAAGGATATTATTGAATTCCATCTAATGTTGGTCACCTAGGTCGTCTTGATATATTTATACCACACTTAATGAATAGGAAAAATCTAGACTAGTACATAGCATAGAATACATGACTGACCCAATAAATGAAGTGTATGGAATCATTTCCATTATATTTCTATCCTCATGTTTTTTAGGACACATCTTCTTGAAAATATTGATTCCATGTGATACTATAAATAATCCAATATTGGATTATTACATAATAAATCTCTTCATTATCTTGTCAATGTATGTACTTTGGATTAGTCTGATCAGTATCTTAAATCTATCACAAGGGGTATTGATCCCAAGAATATATGTTGTCTCTCCAAAGTATTTCATAGAGAATCATTTATTCAATCAAACCTTAACAAAATGTAAGACTCGTATTTCATTTCCAATAAGTAATATATCATCAAAATGTATTATTAATAAAAAAAATTCACTCCCACTAAACTGTTTGTAGACACAATGATCCAATTCATTTTTTATGAATACAAATTAGGTTATGGATTCATAAAAATGAATGTTCCATGACCTGGATGATTTCCTTAATTCATAAATGGATTTTTGAAATTTTCATATCTTGTTGGCATCCTTTGGAGTCACAAACACTTTGGGTTGTGTTATATAGACATCATCTTGATGGTTCCCATTAGGGAATACTATTTTTACATCCATTTTCCAAATCCCTTATTCATGGTAATTCGTAATGTCATGTACAATTATGATTGATTTTATCATTGAAACTGGTGAAAATATTTCGTCCCAGTCAATGCCTTGATATTGTTAAGACATTTTTCAACCAATTTCACTATATAGGTATTAAATTTTCCTTCCATGTTTGGTTTCTTCTTGAATACCCATTTTCAACCAATGGTATTTACATCCACTAGAGGAGCTACCAAAATTCATACTTGGTTTTGGTATATGGAATCCATTTTAGAATTCATGGCTTCTTTTGAATAGGAAAAATTGGTGTCGCTTACAACTTTCTTATAGGTTAAAGGATTATTATTATCAACTAATAATGAGTCTCCATACTTAGTGACTATAAAACTATACTATTATGGTTCTTTAACCTCTCTTATATTCCTATGAAGTACTTGTGTCTCTAGAACAGTTTCTTATTCCATGGGGCTTTGTGGAATATGTTCCTATGCCAACTCTTATATACCTTGATCCTCAAATTCATTAAATTTTATCTCACTCCCACTATCTATTTTAGATATTTGCTTCCTCTAAATTAATAGGGAATGTATTTTAATTATTAAATTTTTTTTATGATGGTTTATATTGGTAATATCCCATTATTTATTTGGGGTATCCTATAAAGGTACATTGTGTGCCTCAGGGTGAAAGTTTGTTACATAAAGAGGCCTTAACAAACGCTTCATAACCCTATAAATATAAGTATGAAAAAATCAGTTTATTTCCATTCTATTAATGGTATAGTATACCATTTTTCACTTCAATTGTCACTTAGTTTAGTATTTGTGTTGTTTTTTGTAATGTGTATCCCCAAAAATATAATTAAAGACTTGCATGATTCATCATTAATCACACCATGTCTAATAAGGTGTGGTTCCTTCTTCCACTTAAACTGTTCCACTGAGGTGTATAAGGAATAATTAGTTGATATAGGATATAAAACTCTAATAAGTAATCATTAGAAGTCTTGATTTAGATATTATCCACCACAATATGAGCATATTTTCTTAATCTACTTACCAAGATGGTTATCAAAATCATTATTATATTCCTTAAATTTTTAAAAAGAATCTAATGTATACCTCAGTAAGTATAAATATTCATATCTACTAAAATCATTAGTAAAAGTTATAATATATGAGTAACCATCCATTTCCTTAATAGGAAATGGTCCACACATGCCTATATAAACTTATTCAAGAAGCTATTTATCCCTTTCACCTTTTCCACTAAATGGGGATTTGATCATTTTACCTTGTAAACATGGGTGACGTATACAAAGTGGTTTTAGTTAAATAGAATCTAAATATCCTTCTTGGTATAATATAGTCAAACACTTTTCATTTATATAACCTATCCAGTGATTTTATAGTTGGGTGTGGTATGAGTCATGTGAAGCAGTTTCGTTATCGATTAACATTACATGGTTTGTGTAATCCAATACATAAAGACAATTGTTTAAATGTTCCTTACCATAAAAAATGATATATTTTTAAAATAAGAAACATTAATTTATGAACATGAAAATAAAACCATCTACATCATAGAGAAATAATTTTTTGGTAGCTAAAGGAACATACTAACAACCCTTTAAATCCAAGATCATTACAGTCAGCAATGTGTAGTGGTATTCCCTAGTAGCTATAGAAGCAAGTTTATCTCCCTTTCCTACTTGTAGATATACCTCAACTAGGTCAATTTTTCTAAATATACTTGGTTTCTATATTTTAATACGTATGTGAGAAGAAAAATCACTATATAATACCCAAGTTGTAGAAATAGATAAATTACACTCAATAATAAACACACCTGAAGCTTCCCCTTTCTTCTTTAGTGGGGTTCAGTTTTTCTTCAAGTGGCCCTTCTTGCCACATATGAAAAAAATATCATTATGTTCCCTTATTTTTTCCCTTGTTATTCCTCTTATTGTAAGGGTGTTAAAAAACTTTAAACTTAGAGATATTCACTTTCCCTTTCTGTCTATTCACCATAAGGACTGGAGGCTTTTCACACTTCATTTATTTATTTACTTAGCGATGAATATTAAGAAGATCTCACTGAAACTTCTCAAAGTTTTTTATATTAAAATTTACAAAAAAAAATATAGAGAATATATAAAGGAGTGATGATAAAATGAGATCTAATACCAGTTATTTGGGTGGTTTAAACAATACAACCTCTAGGCACTCAATCTATCCAATGATCTTGACTACGTCAGGCCCATCCAGGGAACCCTCTCCAAGATTTATCTAAAAGAGTTACTTGAAAATATCAAATTGTTCCTGTCTAGATCTCTCCTAGTAAATACCATAGAGGTGCTCAATCATGTTATACGCATCCATTTTTTTTGTGAGACTCCATTATTTCACTAGACATAGTTGAAATTATTAAACATTGAATTTCGACCACATCGCTCAAATGCTTTTCATAGATGAGGAACTCTTCATCACTCACATCTTGTGAAGGCAGATCAGGAATTGAGGATTCTAGCATATAATATTTTTGTTCATGGTGAAAAACAACCTAAATGTGTCTAAACCACTCCTAGAAGTTACTTCTAGTGAGGATATTTTATTTATATAATATAGATCAAAGGGATGGTGTGGATGAAGAAATTACCATTTTATTATCCAATTAAAAGAGAAATTTATTAGTATTTTTCTTGATTAAAAAATATTTGATAAATAATAAATTAATTGATTTTTTAAATTTCCCACAATTTTTTTGAGTCTCAATATCCCTCATCATTGAACTTGGAATGTCTAGTTTCTAGGACATTCTAGTAGAAATGATCCATATATACCAATGCATAAACCCAATGAGGGTTAATCAAGCTAATTGATGTTATTTAGGTTGGTAGGTCTTTGTCAACTACAGGCTAGTAGCTCTATGAATTGTTGAGTGGACTCCCCTATCATGAAATCCTAACTTGGATCTCAACACTTGCCTCAAAGTTACATCAAGTCTAGCGAGGTATACTTATCTTGATGTAACATGGTTAATTCAACCCATAACCTCTATAATAACTCCATGATAAAAGTAAGTGTCTCGATAAGGTTTTGTCAAACACTTAGTTCTATGGCTTTTATTCATAATCAAGTTATGGAAGGCCAAGTTTGAATTAATACATATTTGATGTATTTTAATTTAATATGCATAAATTTTATATTGTTTTATCCTTTAAATGTAATGTAAATATTAATTGGATATTAGATAATTAATTAACTATAATAGATAAAACATTTATGCATAGTAGATTTATTTAAATTACATTTTTCACATTAATTCAATCATTTATGTGATCACAGTATTACATCCATACAATTAAACAATTCACATAAATAATTAATTAATTAATTAAATGACATGTTCATGAGCTTTATCTGGTGGTTGATTTAATTATTGAACATTAAATCAACCTATGACCTAGGGGATAACCCCTGTTTCTGGTATTGGTATAAGTTACAGCATTCCAATTGTTCACTTGTGTAACACCTGGGTTGGGATCATTATGGTTCCTTCTAGAACTGCCTCCATATACCTTGGGAAACTCTATTAATTGCATATATTTATAACTCACATGTAAGTGAGGGTAACCAAAGGATTTTTTAATTGGAATTACCTAAATAATCATGGACATGTAGGTCCTACATAATAATGGAGTGAGGGGTGACTCAAAGATCATAAAATTTAATTTAATAATAAATAATTAATATCTCATGTAATAAATTAAATTATATTAAATTAATTCCAACACATATATTGGTCTTGGTCTAGCTCATGAATGGTAATACATGCAATGTATATGGAAAATTAAATGGGTAACATTCATTTCTTTATCTATTCATTATTATTAAGATAAATATACTTGTATTAATTAATTATTTAATAAATTAATTAATTGCATTTAATCTTAATGACCACTCAAATTCATTTTATAGACACCCATCATTTATTCCATCCATAGAAAATAAACAGAAAAACCAATAATTATAGATTTATTATAATAAATTAATTGATCATTTAAAATTCTTTAAAAACCTTTTTAAATCTTTAAACACTTAAAGTTACAATCAAAATAATAAGGTTTTAATGCTAAAATTTTCAATTTAATGTATTTTAATTTTTCAAGTAATTGGGAGACTGCATGGAATGTACTATCCAATTACAAATCATGTACCTTGATTACCTTATATCCAAGGTACACAATTGGGGCTTTGGAATATACCACGGATCGACTATGTAGTGTGTATTAATGAGATACAATCCATCTTTTCCACTTATCGTGTGCTTGAGATACATGTCTAGGTATTTAACATGTATCTTTTGAAGGACCCCGGGACACCCTGAGAGGGGGGGTGAATCAAGGTGAAAAATTTTTATTTTAATGTGATGAATCTTATTCCCACGTTGGTAGGAACTTGTTGAACCTATAATATGAATATGATCAGAAAGAAAACATTCACATGCACAGAGAAGACACATCACTTTTTACTTGGTTCACCACTAAGGGATACATCCGAGGAGCATACGCCGACAAGTTTTCGGTCGTACATAATTCCACTAATCTTCACTAGCTATGGATTACAAAGGTTCGGGAACAGTCACTCTGTCCCATGCTCACTGCCTTTATAAAGGTTCAGGGATAGCTCACTGCTTCCCTTGGGTCACTCCCATTGACTTCCCCTGGCTCACTGCCCTTAGGTGAAGTCCCACTCAGTTTATAGACGTGAAGGTCACTTCATCATTGCATAAGAATGCATCCTCTGTCGTATGTAGATGCTCTGTTGAAGTCCAACTCTTATCAGAAGACTAATCTCACTTTGTGTTGAGGGTCCTGGGTGATCTTCCAGCTTTCGTGCAACTTCAGAAGGATAGATGAACTTTAACAACCCTGGCGCGCTTATCCAAGCCCGACGTGCAAGTTTCAATCCTGGCGCACAAGTCACTTGCGCGGTACAAATTCGGCATGCAGGTGACACCAAAACTAATTGCGTGACACTGCCTCCTTCAACACCAAACTTGTGTGACGTTGCACCTTTAACTCCCCAACTACCTTGGTCGCGCAGCCAATAATCGGTGCCCAGCCTCTACTTGCGCGACCCAACAACCACTTGCGCGACTCAACCACTTGCACGATGAGAGCTCAAAAAATCTCTAGGTATTGAACTTCGTTACAAATGAGGAGGGGGTCCTCTATTTATAGGCAAACTAGACCCCCTACACGATGACGCGCAAGTCTTCCCTCGGCGTGCAGGTTCCGGCGCACAGCTCATCCTCCCTAGCCTCTGTCGCGCTACTCACTTGTGTGATCTACACAAATACTTGCACGACATTATTTAATTTACTATATTTTGAAGTTATGATATTGAAAAACAATAGGCGCTCAAGTTTCCAGTCCTCCTAGGCATCGGCGCCCAAGTCTCTTCACAGCGTGCACGTCACTTGCGCGACCATCCCAAAACTTGTGCGGCCCTTATCCCTTTGCCATTTTCCCATGTTCTGATCTTGAAAAACATATGGCGCGCAAGTTTCCTCTTCATATAGTACACGGCGCGCAAGTCTCTGCCAAAAACACTTTTCTCCATCTTTTGATTTTCAGGCCCAAAAAATTAGCAAACACTAGGAAATGGCACCACCTTCAATACTGTAGTCTGCTTGAACTGTATGATCTCTTTGCGAGTACACATTCTGAACTTCCACTGCTGATTGACAACAAACACAAACCATACTCCAAATCATGCATAGAAGACCATGGTTCCAAAAATCTCCCCCTTTGGGTTTGTTGGCAATCAGAAAATAAATTCAACAGATCTACATCCATGCGAAAACCAAAAAATACAAGAATCAACTCAGCCAACACTCTAAGTCTTCGTGAGTAATTCTTGATGTAGAAAACAATAGAGGAAGCTTGAATTGGGTTCCAATGTTTTCCTTCTCATTCTTCTCATCACAGAAGCATTACTTCCAATGTTTTCCTTCTCATTCTTCTCATCACATAAGCATTAATTGCCTGAATTTATTCCTTTCTCCCCCATTGACAATAAATCCAAAGACCAGTAATTTGTTCAACGTTCAGCTCAAACCATACTCCCCCTGGATAGTATCTCCCCCATAAATCTGCATCATTGCCATAAATAGATAAAAATAGTTATCACAAACGAGGAGAGGGGTATTGTGTAACCTCCTTATGCACTGGGAGGTGGATGAACACTGAGGTTCAACCGATGCTTCTCAAACACAGCCGCGGACAGTGGCTTGGTCAGGATATCAGCCACTTTCTCATTAGTTCCCACATGATCCATTCTAATCACCCCTTGTTCAACATTTTCTTTGATAAAGTGATACCTGATTTAAATATGTTTCGTATGGGAATGCTGAACAGGATTCTTCATAAGATCAATTGCACTCTTGTTATCACAGTAAATCACCATTGGTTGCTTTACCTCATCACCAATATCTATTAATTGTTGCTTCATCCATAGCAGTTGAGTGCATGCCTTTGTGGCAGAGATATACTCAGCTTCAGCAGTACTAAGAGAAGTACTTTCTTGTTTCTTGCTCAACCAGCCAACACATTTCTGCCCAATATTGAAAGCTACACCACTAGTGGAATTTTTTTCTACTACATCACCAGCCCAGTCAGCATCAGAAAACACTGATAATTCACTGTCCCTACCTGCAGCAAAAATAACCCGAAGTTATGTGTACCTTGAATGTACCTCATGATTCTTTTTACTACCGCCATATGTTCCTCCTTTGGATTTCTCTGAAAGCGGGCTGCAAGGCATGTGGCAAAGACAATATCTGGCTGTGTTGCTGTCAGGTACAATAGGCTCCCAATGATCCTCCTATACATGGTGGGATCAACAGAGTCCCCATCCTCGTGCTTTCCAAGTTTAGTTCCAACTGCAATCGAAGTTGACATTGGTTTGGAGTCTTGCATATTAAACTTATTCAGCATCTCTCTTGCATATTTTTCCTAAGAAATGAAAGTGTATTCCTTCTTTTGAATCACCTGCATCCCCAAGAAATATGTGATCTCCCCAATCAAAGACATTTCAAATTCTAATTTCATGTGGTTGGAAAATTCGTCCACTGATTTCTCCCTGCTTCCACCAAATATGATATCATCAACGTAGACTAGAACCATGAATTGATCTTTTGGATAATTCTTCACATAGATATTGTGATCAACTCCTCCTTTTTGAATTCCAGCTTCTTGAGATATGAATCTAGTCGTGAGTACCATGCTCGTGGTGCCTGCTTCAAACCATATAGAGCTTTCTTCAATTTGCAGACCTTTGTTTCATCAGTACCCAAAACAAAGCCCACTGGTTGTTCAATGTAGACTTCTTCTTCGAGTAAACCATTCAAGAATGTTGTCTTGACATCCATTTGATATACTTTATATCCTCTTTGGAGTGCCATGGCAAGGAAAAGCCTGATTGACTCCAGTCTAGCCACTGGAACAAAGGTTTCTTCAATATCAATGCCTTCAATCTGGGAGTATCCTTTACATACCAGTCGTGCCTTGTTTCTGATGACACTTCCATGCTCATCAAACTTATTTTTGAAGATCCATTTGGTACCAATCACATTTTGACCTTTGGGTCTCTGGACAAGATCTCATGTCTGATTCTTGTCAATATGATCCAATTAATCATTCATGGCTTTCACCCAAGATTCATCATTTGCATCTTCTTCGAATGAGGATGGCTCTACAACTGATAGAAATGCAGATTGCGTGTCATTCCTCATCCTTCTTGTTTGAGTGGGTGCACTCTTGTCCCCAATTATATTGGATGGATCAATCTCAGCTCTTCGATTTCTCCTGTGAGGTTCAGTAGAATTCTCTTCAGCCAAAGTTTCTTCTTCAGATTCTTCTTCTGAGTCAACATCATGATGTGACTGCTGAGTGTTTTGAACAACTTCCACTATTTCTGCATTTGTATTTTCTTCACGTTCACTTTCTTCCTGACTTTCTATCACATCAGCATATGACGTCCTTGAAGCATTTTTTCTTTTCTCTTCAATTATCTTAACATCACTACTTTCCACAATCCTTCCTAAACGCTTGTTGAAACATTTGTAGGCTTTGTTGTTCATTGATTAACCGAGGAAAATTCCTTCATCTGCATTATCTCCATATTTACCTTGATTTCCTTATTTCTTCCTGATGAATCATTTACTTCCAAATACACGAAAGTATTTTAAAGAAGGCTTCCATCCATGCCACAATTCATATGGTGTCTTCATCTCACCCATATAAAGTCCTGTTCGATTTTGAATGTACACTATAGCTTGAATAGCCTCTTTCCAGTAATGTCATGGAATACGACTCTCAATCAGCATAGTTCATTCCATTTTGTTCACCTGTCGATTCATACGTTCAACAACTCTATTTTGTTGTGGAGTTCTCACAGCAACTACCTCATGTTGTATCCCATGCTTCTCCAGATAATTTTCAAATTCAATGGACGTGTATTCTCCTCCATTGTCAGATCGCAACACTTTGATTGTTCATCCAGTATCATTATGGGCGATTCGCCGATATGTTTTCATGCAGTCAAGGACTTTTTGTTTCCTGTGAATAACCATCACACATGAAATTCTACTGTAATCATCTATTAAAAGGACAAAGTACCTTTCTCCATGAGTTCCGGAAACATTTATCGGCCCACATACATCTGTATGAATCAGATCAAGAAGGTGAGATTCCCTTTTCTTATTTGGCCGATATGAACTGCAGACCAGATTCCCACAAATTAAAGCATCACAAGATTTTTCACGCTCACACTTCAGGTTGGGAATGTCCATGACAATTCTCAATTTTGATATTTTCTCCATGTCTTGTTGACTGATGTGTCCCAGTCTCCGATGCCACAAATTTTTTTCTTCTTCAATAGTCATGTAACATACATTTTCTTCACTATCAACCTGATACAAGTTGCCTTCTGTTCTGCATCCCTTCATAATTGAATTTCCTATCTTTCCCTTGATAGTGCAGCCTTTCTGTTTAAAAGTAACTATAAGTCCCGAGACATAGAGTTGACTCACGCTGAGGAGATTATGACGTAGGCCATCTACGTAAAGGACTTCAGTCTTCTTTAATTCTCCATTATCTAATTTGGTACTTCCACTCCCTTTTATTTTCAGAGCCCCATCATTACCAAATCATACTATACCATCAACCGTCCTTTTGATATCCGTTAGCAGGCCCTCATTACCTGTCATATGAGATGAACAACCGCTATCCAGAATCCAGGTACTGTTGTTATTTGTAGCATTGAGGGACACCTCTACAAGGTTGGATTTCTCAATCTTCTTCCTTTCCTTCCATGAGAAATTGGATTGAGTATATAGTACTGATGTCCTTTCAATTATCTCTTCCGCATACCCAGGTTCTTCATAGTCAAAATCTTCTTTGAGAGGAGAAAACCTGTTTGAAAGAGCAAAACTGTCTTGCTGACGAGACTTGACTTGTCTTGAACTTCAGTATGAGGTGTCTATGTCCCTTCTCTGCCTGCAATTAGCAGCCTTATGACCAAAGTTAGAACAACGATAACAATATCCATAGAAATTGTTTCTTCTATAAGAATTAGGATATGAATTTGTTCTCCTTTGTTGAAATTCTATATCTTCTCCATTCAGATAGCTTCTTTCCTCTTCGCAATACGACATGGTATGGCCCAGATAGCCACAGAACTGACACTTCATGAGAGGAAATGTCTTCTCACTTGAATTTCTCCTCATACCTTCTTCCTTGGGAGAAAAGTTAGACTGTCTGTCATTTCTGAATGTTTGCGGATAATTTTCAGTTCTCCTTTTAGTTTGGATTGAGGGTTCCTTTTTCGGCACTTTAGGTAACATTTAAACATGTTCAAATTTCCTCTTATCTTTCTTTTGGATCTTTTCACTTCCAGCAATTGATGTCTCAGCCTCACAGCCAATTCCACTCTTTCCCATGCAAGCGGGTCTTTGATCACTCGAGATTTTCCAACCCCATCTGAACCACACTTTTCTCTTGCTAGTAATTTTGCATATGAGAATCTTCTAAACTGTATTTTCTTCCTTGATTCTTTTGGAACTAATTCAGTCTCAAGTTTTCTCCTTAGAGTAACAACTTCCTCTTCAAGACCCTCAGCAGTCTTGGATTTTTCATCAAGTCTGGAGGTGAGTTCATTGATGACCTTTGTCTTCTCTTCAATTCTCAGCTTTAGATCCACTACATCATCATTGCTTTCAATTATTTTAGACTATACCTTCACAAATTCTTCCAGTCGTTCAATTTCAGATTCAAGTTGATCAATGTATTCAGTTGATTCTTCTACAATTGATTTCCACTTATTGCAACTCTTACATTTAATCTTAATCTTACTAACAGCATCCTTAAGTTTCATCTTGGGATCTACACAAGTTCTCAATTGTTCTTCTCCACCATTATCTTCTGACTTTTCAACAGTGGCCATCATGGAAGCATGGTTCCTAGTTTTTAATTTTGGTTCTTCTTCATCACATAATTCATTATCATCTTCTTCTTCTTCACAGAAAAAACTCTTCCTTTTCATTTTATTTCCAGATTTGAAGTCTACCTTTTTAAAGAACCTTCTCTAAGGCTTCTCGAAGCTTTCATCTTCACTATCTTTATCATTGATCTTTCTTAAGCACTGAGAGGCAATGTGCCCAACTTTTCCACAACGAAAACATGCGAGAGGTAACTTCCCTTTGAATTTCCATTTCCCCTTCTGGAACTTCTTTACAATGAGAGAAAGAATTTATTTTTCTTCTACATCTTCACCACTACTATATTTTGAGATTTTCAGTTTATCCATGGCCTTGAATTCCATTTCCTTTCTCACATGAGTCATAGCATCTTCTGGTTTGACTCTCATTTCATATGCTACCAAGCTGCTAAGTAGATCATCCAGAGAAAGTTTTGAAAGATCTCTTTCCTCAAGGGATGACACCTTTGCATTGTACAGAGGTGGAAGTATTCTTAATATTTTCTTTACAATATCAATGTCTTTGATTTCTTCACCTAGACCCCGAATTTCTCCAACCACTTCAGAAATTCGATTGAAGAAAGAGTATGTATTCTCATCTGGATGCATCTTCAGATCATCAAACCGATTGTGCAGCACTTGTAGTTTCGCCTCCTTCACTTTTCTATCTCCTTCAAAAAAAATCTCGAGTTTATCCCACATGGATTTTTCTGAGTTGAAATTCATCACCTTTAGGTAGATCTGATCATAAAGGGCTGCAGTAAGTAAATTTTGTGCTTTAGAATCTACATCAAGAATTGTTATGTCTGTTTCAGTCATAGCCATGCCTGTTGGGTCAGTGACTTGTATTCCTTTCACAGTAGAAAAGAGAACTTCCATACCAAGATATCTTAGATGAGATCTCATTCTGTTCTTCCAGATCTGGAAATTACTTCCATCGAAGTGAGGGAATCCCCTGACATTGAATGCATTATCCATGACGATAAAGTACAGATTCAACACCAGCAACCTCCCTCTGATACCACTTGAAGGACCCCGGGACACCCTGAGAGGGGAGGGGTGAATTAGGGTGAAAACTTTTTCTTTTAATGTTATGGATCTTGTTCCCATGTTGGTAGGAACTTGTTGAACCTGTAAGATGAATATGATTAGAAAGCAAACTTTCACATGCACAGAGAAGACACAGCACTCTTTACTTGGTTCACCACTAAGGGCTACGTCCAAGGAGAATATGCCGACAAGTTTTCGGTCGTACCTAATTCCACTAATCTTTACTAGCTGTGGATTACAAAGGTTCGGGCACAGTCACTCTGTCCCAGGCTCACTGCTTTTACAAAGGTTCAGGGATAACTCACTGCTTCCCTCAGGTCACTCCCATTGACTCCCCCTGGCTCACTGCCCTTAGGTGAAGTCCCACTCAGTTTATAGAGGTGAAGGTCTCTTCATCATTGCATAAGAATGCATCTTATATTGTATGTAGATGATCTGTTGAAGTCCAACTCTTATCATAAGACTAATCTCACTTTGCGCTGAGGGTACCAGTCGACCTTCTAGCTTTCGTGCAACTTCATAAGGACAGATAAACTTTAACAACCCTGGCGCGCTTATCTAAGACCAGCGCACAAGTTTCAATCCTGGCACGTAAGTCACTTGCGCGGTAAAAATTCATCGCGCAGGTGACACAAAAACTACTTGCACGACACTTCCTCCTTCAACACCAAACTTGTGCGATGTTGTGCCTTTAACTCCCCAACTGCCTTGGTCGCGCAGCCAACAATCGGCGTGCAGCCTCTACTTGCGTGACCCAACAACCACTTGCGCGACTCAACCACTTGCGTGACGAGAGCTCGAAAAATATCTAAGTATTGAACTTCATTACAAATGAGGAGGGGTTTCCTCTATTTATAGACAAACTGGACCCCTTGCGCGATGGCGCGTAAGTCTTCCCTTGTCGTGCAGGTTCCGACGCGCAGCTCATCCTCCCTGGCCTCTGTCGCGCTACTCACTTGTGTGACCTACACAAATACTTGAGCGACCTTCTTTCCTTTACCATATTTTGAAGTTATGATATTGAAAAACAATAGGCGCTCAAGTTTCCAGTCCTCCTAGGCATCGGTGCCCAAGTCTCTTCATGGCGCGCAGGTCACTTGCGTGGCCCTTATCCCTTTGTCATTTTCCCATGTTCTGATCTTGAAAAACATATGGCACGCAAGTTTCCTCTTCATACAGTACATGGCGCGCAAGTCTCTTTGCGAAAAACACTTTTCTCCATCTGTCGATTTTCAGGCCCAAAAAAATGGAAAACACTGGGAAATGGTGCCACCTTCAATACTGTTGTCTGCTTGAACTGTATAATCTCTTTGCGGGTACATATTCTGAACTTCTACTGGTGATTGACAAAAAACACAAACCATACTCCAAATCATGCATAGAAGACCATGGTTCCAACATCTTTGAGGATTGAATGACATGTATAGTCTAGCTACACGTCATGTGGTCCGAATGTTGTCTTCCTATGCAACCTGCCAAAAGAATTAGTGTGTTCTCAAGTGACGGACTACACGACGTGTGCCTCCAGCTACGCATCATGTATCTCTAATTTTTTGTTTCTAGATAATAATAATTAAGACTCTTCATGTATATTGTTCATGGTAATTGATGAAATATGTGTTTTGAACACCGAAAACACACCGTGTATATCACAAAATCTCTAAGTTTTTAGTCTCATGGGGTTTGAACATGTATAATGACCACATAGATTGAAAACTTTACGCAACTAACCCATGTAGAATACATGGAGTGTATTCCATATACATTATGTGTAATATGATATACAGTGTGTCATGTTGGCTGGTCAACATGTGGCATACACCACATGTAATAACTGCATGGCATGTCATGTATCTCATGGGATGTCCAGGTGCAGCGTACTAGGGTACACGATGTGTACTCCGGCTACATGTCATGTAACCCTATCTTACTTTCCAAATATTTGGTAGATATCTATGGAATATTTGGTCATTCTTAATTTGTTCTTATAATCTTAAGAAAATCAAACACTAAAAAACATGATAAATATACTGATAATAAGTTAATTAAAAACGAATTAAAGAATAAATACTATGAAATGAAAATTCAACCATGATTGTGTATGGATCACCAATCAAATAAATAATTAAAAAATAAACATGACCGCTCCAATACCACTTGTATGTTCCAGGCACAGTAGAAGCATGTGATGGAAGAAGATATATTAAAATTTATTTTAATATTAAGTTTCCTGAAAACTAGAGTGAGGAACTTGCATGTCAAATTTATAATTATTTTATTTAACATATGTAAATTCCCAACCTGGGTTCCACTCAAAGGTGTCCTGAGCCGGTGGGCCACATGGCCTTAAACGTTCCTCCCCATATGCCAAAGGCTATCGACTAGCAGCAAGGTCCTAGGGTGTGTTTGTAAGGAGAATATACACTCATGTCAGAGTGGAGCACAGTGGATAAAATATCATATAACATATGGATAAACAATAGAAAAAGAATAATAATGAATAAACATAACTAGAATTTAAAGATAAGCATATATATCCATCAATAATAATCCACTCAAAATCTAGGAATTGAATCATATTCAAAATGATAATGTCATGCCATGTCTCTAAAATATTAGAAAATAAGTATACATGGTAGAAGGAAACATAAGATATACAAAAGAATAAAAAAATAACCAAGAACTATCCATCATCCTGAGCACTCGATCGATCATATGATACCAAGAATATATACTAGATCAACTAAGAAAGTCAGGTGTCTAAGGTGGGATTCTTCCCCTTGTCCATACCTGCGATCATATAATCTGTCTAGGTACCAATGGTGGCCTGGATAGGGTGTAAGATAAATCTTAGTAGGCCACTACCAATGGAATATATATAATCCATTATGTGAACATAAACTAATAGTTTGTGGGTATATATATAAATGTAAATCAAGGCCAAAATAATAACTCATGTATGCTTCAGCCTTAGCTGGTAATGTATCTTAACATGAGATCATTTAATTAATTAATTTAAGTCTAGATTATATATAATAATCATGAAAGTGTTAAAGGCACTGAAATGTTGAGTCAATAAGGTTTCCTTATGAATTTTCCATTCCTAAATGTTTTGAAAATCACAAACACTCTATCTTAAGGAAAATTTTATTTCCATGAATTTTTTCCTTAATAAGGAAAATTTTCCTTCCCCAAGGAAATTTATCCTTACCTATTTTTCATTGTTAATATTTTAGTCTCTCTAAATCTAACTCTTTTTATTCCTAAGTGTAAAATTTATTTTCACATCTAAAACCTTGGAATTCTATAAATACTTAGATATAGAGTATTCTGTTTTCAGGATATGAATTCAGATTCAAAATTCTATGAAATTCAGACTCCAAATTCTCTAAAATTCAGACTCTGAATTCTCTGAAATTCAGACTCCAAATTCTCTGAAATTCAGACTTCGAATTCTCTAAAATTCAGACTCCAAATTCTCTGAAATTCAGACTCTGAATTCTTTGAAATTTAGACTCTTAATTCTCTGAAATTCATACTTCAAATTCTATGAAATTCAGGTTCCAAATTCCTTAGAATTTAGGTTCCAAATTCCTTAGAATTCAGACTCCGAATTCCTTAGAATTCAGGTTCTGAATTCCTAAGAATTCAGGTTCCGAATTCCTTAGAATTCCGATTCTGAATTCCTTATAATTCATACTATTAATTCCTTAGAATTTAGACACCGAATTCCTTATAATTCAGACTCCGAATTCCTTAGAATTCAGGTTCCCAATTCCTTAGAATTCAGGATCTGAATTCCTTGAAAAACAGAATCCAAATATCCATGTAATATAGACTCCGAATGTTTTCCACTTAGACTCCGAACTTTATTTTTTTTCTTAGACTCCAAAAAATAGATTTGATAGAGAAAACATATTTTTACCCTTGTTATAGTTATAAAACAATGTCGTGCATTCTGTTTCTAACCAACCATTGTTTGAGCGACATGTGTATAGGTCCCTTCGAAATTCAAGGAAAAATGTGATCGTTGGAGGAGGGAGCCGACCATTGGGAAAATTTCTATAAATAGGATCTCATTTGAATGAGCTCAGGACTTTGATGACTGTTCTACAAATCTAGATATTACATGTTACTGAAGTGATTTCTAGAGAGAGAGACTCTCATGCATTGTGCATACAGAACATATTTTTCATATTGCTTCATGCGACTCCGATTATTGTTGTGTACAATTGAGGGCTTCTGGGGATAGGAAGACAGAGGTGTCGACTACCTTAAAGTTCAAGTACTTCCTTGATAAGGAATACAGAGGTGACGACTACCTTGAAGTTTGAGGGATTGCAGGGATATCAAGACAAACTCCGATATTCTTATCGAGGAATTACCCTGGTGTGGGTAAGATGGACTATCTTGAAATTACAAATAAAGGGACCTTTATCCAATGTTGTTGGATACCCTACTCTTTGGGTTAAAATATTTCTTACTAGTTACTTGTATTATTTCAAGTTTTTTTCCACTGCATTTTGATTATTAAGGAAAGTTTAACTATCTTATACTTTCTTATACTTGTATACTCTGATTAGTAAGATTCTATAACCTTTAAGGTAGAATATTTTTCCTCGTAAACTTTTCTTAAGTTTCATTTCTAGAACCATATTTCCGTAATCTAGCAAGTTTGTAGAACTAAGAGGTCTTGTGAATTTACCTTATTTAACTTTGTTAAACAGTAGAAAGTTTTAACCAACTTTAAAGGTTCCAAAGTAATTTTTAAAGTATAAAATTCACCCCCTCTTTTATATTGAGCATCTACATCATTATTTTGATCCTACAATTGGTATCAGAGGAGGTCTCTAAAATACTTTTATTCACATATAAGTTTTCTTGCTCAGTTTTCGTTGTTCTATATTTTTTCCTTGCTTAGGATTTTAACCCTTGTTTACAAAATTTTATTACTAACATGATTCTGTGGAAAGATATTTTCTTTGAGATGGAGGGAATGAATGTTGATTCGATTGACAATATTAATCCTAATAGACCACCTATATTTGATGGGAATGATTATGAATATTGGAGAGATCATATGAAGAATTTTGTTATTAATACTTGAGTGGAAAACTTTGTAATGCTTACTGGAGATTACAAGATTCCTGATAAGGAAGTCAGAACTTTTACTAATCAAGAAAAGTCAGAATATCAACTTAACTATAAGGTATGCAATACTTTGTTGTGTTCAATGACCAAAACTATATATAGCCAGATTTCTTCCTGTGAAGTTGAGAATTGTATTTGGATGAAGCTTGAAGTAACTCACTTTGGAACTTCCAAAGTTATCAAAACTAGAAGATATATGCTTAGAGATAATTATCATGGTTTCTTCTTTCCTTACGGAGAACCAGTGTGCAAGGTACAACAGAGGTTTATGACCATTGTTAACAGTTTACAATCCATGGGTGAAAAAGGTCTAGATGATGAGGCACTTGTGGAAAAGATTATAGATATCATTCCTAATGAGTGGGAGTCAAAGAGAATAGCTATTGATGAGAATAGGAAAGTATCACATATTACTCTTGATGAGCTTTTTGGAACTCTTCTTCAACATGAGACAAGAATGAAAAGAGATTCTGATCTAAATAAGAAGAAGAATAGAAATAGAAGTGTTTCTTTTAAAACTACTTCAAATCATATGAAAGTTAGGACTCCTGAGAGAGTTACAAGATCCAAATCTAAGAGGACTATTATTCAATCCGAATATAGTGGAAGTGAATCCTCAGAAAATGAGTTAGCCAATCCTTCCTGAAGGATGAAAAAGATTATTGGATAGAAGAACTTTCAATCTAGATACAAGAAGAAAGAAATAAAGGAAAATAAAGACTCAGAAGTCACTTTCTATGAATGAAAAAGAGCAGGGAATATAAGGCTAGATTGACCTATGCTTAAGAGAAAATATATAAAGGAAAAGAATTCTGAGAGGAATGGAAAGAAGTAATACAAGGATAAATCTAAGAAAGTCTTCAAATCCAATGAAACCTAGAGTTCCAGTGGTGGTGACTCTTCTGAATAATCCTCAGAGTATGAATCTTCTAGATAGAATAATATTAGTCTATTAGCCAAGTTACCTATTGAAAATGATTGTTTAATGGATAAGGTACACAATGTTGAATCAATAACCAATGTATCCTTGAACGCTAATTATAGTGATAGTAAATATTATGAATCCTTGGATGAATAATCTTCTTCTAATGAAGATAATAATTTACCTATTTATGAATAAGTCTCTAGGTTCGCTAAGCTCCTTGAGAATAAAAATTCTAAAGTCAAGAAAAAGCTTGATAAGGAAAATTCTAGGATTTATATTCTTACTAAGGAAGAATCAGATCTTTCTAAAGATCTTGATAAGAAAATTTATGATTTTGAAATTATTTCAAAAACCCTTGAGGAAGTTAATTCTGAGAAGGATAAACTTTCTAAGGATCTAGAAAAGGTAATTTCTAAGAAAAATGTTTTCAAGACTAACTCTAGTGCTAAAACTAATGTTTTTTAGGATAAACACTTAGTTATTAAGCTAAAGTCAGAATATTTTCCTTAAGGTTTTTTAAAACTTTATCTTAGGTAAGGAAAACTTTGATAATATGTATTCCCAAATTATACCTCTAAGGAATAATTCTGGATTAGGTTGTACTCATTCAAAACCATTTATTAGTAACAATTATTTTGTTCCTCAAAGTGATCCATTCTATGCTAATTGTCAGTGTGGTGGGCATTAGGAAAAAAATTCCTTAAACAAAACTCAGTCTTTAGGTTTTTATAAAGCTTATTTCTCAAAGAAAATGTGGACTCCTAAAATTTTTCTTTCTGAAGTTTCCGGATCCAATAAATTTTGGGTTCTAAAAGTCTAACACTCTTATCTTTAAGAAAGTAAAGAAAGTACCAACAACAATACATGGTACATGGATAGTGGATGTTCCTAGAATATGAATGTTAACAAAAACTTCTTTGAAAATATTATCAAGACAAAAAGAGGAAAAGTAAATTTCCGAGATAATGATCGGGGAGAAATTATTGGTATAGGTAACATTGTACTTCTTGGAAAAACATTGATTTCAAATGTTTTATTCATTAAGGGTTTTAAGAACAACCTTATTAGCATAATTCAATTATTTGATAAAGTTTACCTTGTGAATTTTAGGAATGACAAGTGTTTATTATACAATTCCAAGGAAGAGTTTATTCTTTCTTCCCATAGGCAAGAGAATGTTTACACACTAAACTTAAAAGACCTTAGGATCCAAGATCTACCTTGTCTTAGTGTAATGGAAGATCATTCTCGGTTATGGCATAGAAGTTTAGGACATTGTAACCTTAGAAACCTATGAAAACTCTCTAAGAAAAGACTAGTTAAGGATCTACTGAAGCTTATATTTGATTCTTCAAAAGTTTTTGATCCTTGTCAATATGGAAAGAAACATAAATCGAGTTTTAAATCAGTCAGTGAAGTCTCAACCACGGATGCATTATAGTTAGTGTATATGGATCTTTTTTGTCCAACACAAACTGGAAGCATTAGAGGAAAATATTATGTATTTGTCTTAGTTTATGATTACACTAGATTTACATGGGTCTATTTTCTATCAAATAAATCTTAATCTTTTTCTTATTTCGAAATTTTTAGAGCCCAAGTTGAAAATGAGAAAAACCTTCCATTGATAATTATTCCTAGTGATCATGGAGGAGAATTTCAAAATTATGATTTTGAAACTTTTGTAGTAGAAAAGTCATTACTCATAACTTCTCATCACCAATAACACATCAACAAAATGGTGTTGTTGAAATAAGAAATAGAATTCTTCAAAAGATAACAAGAACCATGTTGAGTGAATATTCGATAGCCAAATATTTTTGGGCTGAAGCTATAAGTACTTCTTTATATACTATAAATCATGTTTTGATTATACCTTTTCTTAATAAAACTTCTTATGAGTTATGGAATGGTAGAAAACCTAGACTTTCCTACTTTAAGGCTTTTGGTTGCAAGGTATTCATTCTGAATACTAAAGATAATCTACACAAATTTTCACCAAAATATGATGAAGGAGTTTTCTTAGGCTACTCTACAACTTCTAAGGCTTATAGAGTTTTCAATAAAAATATGTGTACTGTTGAAGAAACAGTACATGTTAAATTTGATGAAACTGATCCTTTTGTTTTTAAACATCCTCAACCTACATCTTCAGATGTGTTTTCAAAAAATTATTATCAACCCTTGATAGAAGATCCTTCTGATAAGGAAAATGTACAAGAAAATGTTTCTAAAGAATTTACCCCAGAAGACTTCCTACCATACATTGATGAACAGGTTTTACAAAACCTAAATCAGTTGTTTCTTAAGAATCATCCTAGTGATAGTATCATTGGTGATTTAAATCAACCTGTAATTACTAGAAGTTCCTTAAGAAATGAAATAGAACATCTAGCTTTCCTTTCCCAATTAGAACCAAAAATCACTAATGAAGATTTAGGTGATGATGATTGGATAAAAACTATGCAAGATGAGCTAAATGAATTCAAAAGGAATAAAGTATGGACTAAGGTTAAAAGATCTAAGGAAACTTATATTATTGGAGTAAAATGGGTCTTGAGAAATAAGTGTGATGAAAATGGAATCATAGTAAAAAAAATAAATCTAGATTGGTTTCTAAAGGCTATAATCAACAACAAGAAATAGACTATGAAGAAACCTATGCTCCAGTATCCATACTTGAATCTATTCATATTTTACTTGCCTTTGCAGCATTCTATAATTTCAAAATTTTTTAAATAGATGTTAAATGTGTTTTTCTTAATGGTTTTGTTTAAGAGGAATTTTTTGTTGAACAACCTCATAGTTTTGAAGATACAAAACATCTTGAACATGTTTTTAAACTTACCAAAGCTTTATACGGATGTAAAAAAGCCCCAAGATCCGGGTATGATCTTACAGGATTTTTGCTTCAAAATAATTATGTTAAGGGAAATGTTGATCCAACCCTTTTTATAAAGAAAGAAAAGAAAATTGTTTTGATTGTTCAAATTTATGTTGATGACATTATATTTAGTTCAAATCAACAATCTTTAACTGATTCCTTTGCATATCTAATGAAATTTGAGTTCGAAATGAGTATGAAGGGTGAGTTAACATTTTTCCTTGGTTTTCAAATTTCTCAAAAACCAGAAGGAATCTATATATACCAACATAAGTATATTAAATATATTCTTAAAAAGTATGGATATGACAAAACTAAGAGTACAAGTACTCCTATTGGTACCTCAAATTCACTTGATCTTGATGAAGCTGGAAAACCAGTAGATCAAACATCTTTTAGAGGTATCATAGGAAGTCTACTTTACTTGATATCTAGTCATCCAAACATAATGTTTTCGGTATTATTATGTGCAAGATATCAATACAATCCAAAGGAATCTCATTTAAAGGCAGTGAAAATGATTTTTTTTCTACTTAAAGGGAACCATAGATCTAGGACTCTTTTATAATTCTGGAAAATATTTTGTTTTAAAAGGTTTTTCGGATGCTGACTTTGGTGGATGTAGAATGGATAGAAAAAGTACATCCAGAACTTTTCATTTCTTATGAGATTCATTAGTTTCTTGGTCATGAGAAAAGCAACACTCAGTAGCACTTTATACTACTGAAGCTGAATATGTAGCAGCTGGAAGTTTTTGTGCTCAAGTATTGTGGATGCAACACACACTCACAGACAATGGTATGAGTTTTACCAAAACACAAATTTTGTGTGATAATATTAGTGTCATTGCCTTAAAAGAAAACCCTTCACATCACTCTCATGCAAAACACATAGATATTAGGCAGCACTTTATTATGGATCACAGACAAAAAGGATATATCAATCTTCAATTTATCAGAATGCAAGATCAACTTGTTGATATTTTCACAAAATCTTTACCCTCTTATAGATTTGAATGTATAAAACAGAAGTTAGGAATGATAACCATAAGGTAATCTTCTATATTAACTTCTTCTTTAAACCTATCTCCTTACAGTAAGAAACTCCTTTTCATAGGGGGGTACATTTTCTTATTAGTCAAAAAAAATTTAAAAAAAATTAATCAAAATTTTCATAGTGAAAATTTTCATAATCAAAATTTTCATAATCATTATTTTCATAGTCTAAAATTTTTTTTCATAATAAAAATTTTGGAATCTAAAGTTATTCAAAAAGAATTTTTCATCATTATGAATAATCTTCCTAGAAATCTGAAAGGTATGCTTCCTTTCCTAAATTTTCGTAATCTTATTTTACTTGTTGGTATTTTCTTCTTATTTTAAATTTTTCATATTCAATTTTCCTTAAATCCAAATGTTTTTCTTAAAAACCTCAAAAGATCAAAATCTATCAAAATCCTTCTTCGGCTATCATCTCAACCATCAGATCTTCTCAAGAAGATTTCAACCATTGGATCAATTAGGGAAGTTGAATTGTCGCTTCAATTGCCTATATAAAGGACCCCCAATGGTCATCCCACATCGAACCCTAAGCACTTGCATGCTGAATCTTTGCCCATCCTACTTAATATTGTTTCGAATTTCTTAGGTTTTCCTTACTTCTGAATGTCTAAAGAATCCTCTCCTCAGAAAGAAATGTCAATCGTAAAGGAAATCTCTAAATGGAAGATTTATCATCAAAGTTTGGTAGACCTAGACTTCTTTAGTAAGTATGATTAAATCATCTCAAAGAACATCAAGTTAAATGGCTAGGAGAGTATAGTTGTATCAAAACCCAAGGCATAGGATCCGGTGATTCCGAATTTCCTAGTGGAGTTTTATGAATTTGTATCTTTTTTTAATTAAGGAGGTAAAAACAAGTTTTCTTTCAAGAGTTATGGTAAGACTTATTCCATTTCTTATTCTAAGGCAGCCAGTTTGATTGGAATACCTTACAAAGGAGAAGCTGAATTTTGTTCCCATAGGTTACCTAATGATATAGGAAGTTTTGATAAGGAAAAGGCTATAGAGTGTCTTGGTTTGGTTGGAGTTAAGACTCCAAATATTATTCATCTTTATATAAATTTTCAGATTCTAGAACTTTGAGTTCCATGCTTTATCATTCCAAGGAAAGGAGATAAATATACTCTGAAGAAAAGTGATATATATGTTTTGGATTTCTTAGTGAACCTCCAGAAGCTGAATCTAGTTAAGTATATTTTGTCTACAATTGAGAATATCAAGAATGGAAATATGAAGTCCCAAATTATCATGTATCCAGAAATCCTATCAAATATCATTGTTTCTTGTTTAGAATCAATGAAACTTTCCAGTAAATCGAAGTCAAGAAATTTTAGGGTAATGTTTCTAAGCGATGAAACTCTAAGGAGAATGAAAATTGTATTTTCTGGTGAATCCAGAGAATTTTATCATTTATCAAATGAATAAGTTTAAGCTTTATCAAAGAAATCTATTGTAGCTGAAACCTCCAAGAAAGGTGGAAGGAAAAGGAAAGTGAATGAAATTCAAGAGATAGAAAAAGTTTCTATTGCCAAGGAAATTTAGTCTGCACCTCCAAAGCCGAAGAACCAAAAAGCCTATCCTAATGAAGTAGTGGCCAAGTGGATAGAAGAAAAGAAAAACTACAAAGAATGGGAGCCTAAGTTTGGCTTGGATCCTTCTAAGGAAAAATCTCTGAAGATGAAATCTTCTGAAGATCTTGAGAAACAAGAGAAAGAGAAGAAGCAAAAAAAAGAACTTTTTTGAAGCTGAAATCATTCAATCTCTTCTTAAGGCTACTGAAAAATCCTCAGAGAATATTCTAGTACCATAATTGTTTTTCAAAGAATTACTTCCAGAGACTCTGGGAAAGAAATTGGTGATTCCAGAACCAAATCAAGAAGAAGAATAAGAAGTGGTAGAAATAGATGTGTAAAAGTAAGTTGAGGAAGAAGCAAAACAAGAAGTGGTCGAAGAAAAATAAGAAGAAAGTGGTGACACTGATGACATGATACGACAAGTGGAATATTATCATGAGAAGGAAATTCCTTCTGAGAAGTTTTCCATCTGAACTTCTAAAGCCGAATATTCTATGCTTGCTACACCTAGAAAGTATGACAAGGATCAGCAAGAAGTCAATAAGAAATTCGAGGAAGAAAGTAGTAATCATAATAATATTCATCAAGGAGAACCTCAGGCAGAAGCTGAGAAAGAAAATTTTGATGAAGATAAAATTGTTGAGCTATCATAAAGCAAGCATGAATCACAAAAAGATAATCAAATAATTTCAAAAAATATATAAGGGTAAGTAGTTGATGGATGATACTCCTACCAAGTCTTTGGTTAGTAAGAAAGATATTGGTGCTTCATCAAAGAGGAAAGCTGATGTGTTTGAGAAAGAATCCTCATCATCAAAGAATTCGAATTCAGAATCATATTATCTTTTCCATGACTTTGTTGTTCAGTCTTTGAAGAAGCTGGTTGGTACTATTTGATATTTTCAACCACAGATTCAAGGTGCCAAATGCTTCAGCATTCCTTAAATCATAAAACAGATTCAGTATCCATGGTAATGGATAAGTGTGTCAAACTTGTGGCTGATTTCAAAAAAAATCATTAATTATGAATCCCATAAAAGATCTTGCAAGAATATGACTAGTTGGTCAAGGAAAACTATTGAAGAGATAATAATTCTCGATGAGTTTCAATATAATGTCAAGGATGCTTTTGAAACTGAGGATGATAAGTTCAAAAATCTCACTAAGTCTTTTGAAGAAAAGCTATCTCTTGAAGAAACTACTCGGAAGAAAGAAGTGAAAGATCTGAATGGGAAATTTTATTTAGTTGCTAAGAGTTAGAAGAGGGAAAGGGATCTTAGAATCGAGCTTGAGAAAAAAACTTACTAAACAATAATAAGCCTTGAAGACTCAGAATGATATGCTTAAGGCTCAGGAAGAAAAAATTAAGGCCTTAGAAAAGAAAAGTAAAGATCAAGATCAGCTACTGAAGCACCTGGAAGATGATCACAAGGAACTCAAGAAGATTAAGACTGTTGTGAAGAAGCTGATGTCGAAAGAAAATGAGGGATAATTTCATTCCAAATCTGATCTTTTGTTGTATTTTCCTATTGTACAAATTTTTTCAATCTTAATGAAATTCTTATTGCACTTCATATTTTTGGTTGTTTAGTACTAATATTTCAGGTACCATATTTTCTTTTTCATTCCCTTTATTCCTTTTTGAAAATCACAAAGGGGGAGAAATGAATGTCAAAAAGAATACTAAGTAAAGAAGAAATTTCCCTAATTAAGGGGGAGTTCATTAAAGGGGGAGTATTTATCATGAAGATTTTCATATGCAATAAAATGTAAAATCTCATTCAGGAAATCAAGAATATGATTCTTAGGGATTTCAAAGCCTAAGGGGGAGTTAGTTGTATTAATTATGATCCATAAGTAAAGAGAGATATGTTTTTTTTCAAGATCATAGAAATTTTAAAGTCCTTATATTTTTCTTAGTAAATATGTTTGTGCTTTCTAAAAAGGAGAATATTATTGAGTCAATAAGGTTTTCTTATGACATTTCCATTACTCTATTTTTTGAAAATCACAAACACTCTATATTAAGGAAAATTTTATTTCCCTGAAGTTTTTCCTTAATAAGGAAAATTTTCCTTCCCAAGTAAATTTATCCTTACCTGTTTTTCATTGTTCGTATTTTAGTCTCTCTAAATATAAATCTTTTTATTACTAAGTGTAAAATTCAGTTTAACATATAAAACCTCAGAATTATATATATACTTAGATATATATTATTATATTTTTAGGATCCTAATTCAAATTCTGAATTCTCTAAAATTTAGAATTTGAACTCTCTAAAATTCAGACTCTGAATTCTCTGAAATTCAGACTCTGAATTCTTTGAAATTCAGACTCCTAATTCTCTAAAATTCAGACTCTTAATTCTCTGAAATTTAGACTCTGAATTCTCTGAAATTTAGACTCTGAATTCTCTGAAATTTAGATTCTGAATTCTTTAGAATTCAGGTTCTGGATTCCTTAGAATTCAGACTCTGAATTCTTTAGAATTCAGGTTCTGAATTCCTTAGAATTCAGGTTCCGAATTCCTTAGAATCCAGGTTACTAATTCCTTATAATTCAGACTCTGAATTCCATATAATTCAGACTTCTAATTCCTTAGAATTTAGATTCTGAATTCCATAGAATTCAAGTTCCAAATTCCTTATAATTCAGGTTTTGAATTCCTTGAAAAACAGAATCCAAATATCCGTTTAATATAGTATCTGAATGTTTTCCACTTAGATTCTGAACTTTATTTTTTTTCTTAGACTCCGAAAAATAGATTTGATAGAGAAACCATATTTTTACCCATGTTATAGTTATAAACTGATGTCGTGCATTTTGTTTCTAACCAACCTTTATTTGAGTGACATGTGTACTGGTCCTTCTGAAATTCAAGGAAAAATATGACCATTGGAGGAGGGAGCCGACGATTGGGAAAATTCCTATAAATAGGAGCTCATTTGAATGAGCTTAGGATTTTGATGCATGTTCTACAACTCTAGAGATTACATGCTACTGAAGTGATTTCTAGAGAGAGATACTCTCATGCTTTATGCATACTAAACATCTTGTTCAGATTACTTCATGCGACTCTGATTGTTACTGTGTACAATCAAGGGCTTCTGGGGATAGGAAGACAGAGGTGCTGACTACCTTAAAGTTTGAGGAATTTATTGATAAGGAAGACATAGGTTCCAACTACCTTGAAGTTTGAGGTCTTTTGGGGATAGCAAGACAAACTCTGATATTCTTATCAAGGGATTACCCTAGTGTGGGTAAGATAGACATTCTTGAAAGTATAAATCAAGGGACCTTTATCCAAGGTTGTTGGATACCCTACTCTTTGGGATAAAATATTTCTTACTTGTTACTTGTATTATTTAAAGTTTTTTTCACTTCATTTTTATTATTAAGTAAAGTATAACTATCTTATACTTTCTTATACTTGTATACTCTAATTAGTAAGATTCTATATGCTTTAAGGTAGAATAATTTTTTAAACTTTTCTTAAGTTTAATTTCTAGAACCATATTTCTAGAATCTAGAAAGTTTTTAGAACTAAGAGGTCTTATGAATTTACCTTGTTTAACTTTGTTAAACAATAGAAAGTTTTAACCAACTTTAAAGGTTCCAAAGGAATTTTAAAGTATATAATTCACCCCCTCCCCCCCCCCCCTTGTATATTGAGCATATACATCATTATTTAAATCCTGCATGAAATATATCATAATAATGATAAAATGGGATCCAAGTTATAACCAAGGAATCCTTGATCTCATGGGTCGGCCAACTCATAGAAATAACTCTTGTAGTTTGGTAATAAAGTGGTATGAGTGTAATAAAAGGGTAAATAACCAAGTCATTCCACTATAAATTATTTTATCAAAGTCCAAAGATCTCTTCTGAGGTAATCATGTTCTAACCATGAGTGGTCTCAGTCGGTCCAATCCATGGCACCACATGTTCAAAGACATCAAGATAGATCCAAGGAGTATCCAAGGAATCCTAATATCTGGAAATATAGTGAAGGGATCCTACAGAATCATGTCAGGAATCCACTAGTAGAAAAGGACCATGTTTCAAGGTGGTTATCTCTCTTGGAAACTATATCCTTGAATCGAAATGGTTTCCTATGAGTTCTCAAGGCATTCCCTCAGAAATCTAAGGTTGCCTCAAGTCTGACCACTCATATAAAGATAAAATAGTCCATATTAAATAGGCACCTTATAAATATTTCATTATTCAATTTAGGACATGTAAAATTCATTCCTTTTAGTAATTAATTAGGTTCATTACATTACCTTTCATCAATGTGGCAAGGCTAATCAGGGACATGAAACCATTTATCACTTTAATTTCATAATAATTTATTATGTTCATTATGTTACCTTTCAATAATCATGACAAGGTTAATGTGGAAATGCAACCAATTACCATTAAATTATAATTAACTAGGCCAAGTGGTATCTATAAATATACTTACCATTTAATATTAAATTATTCATTTATTTAATTAAAACACTTATCTTTATTAAGTCAAAGTATAGCTCTCCTAAACGGTGGTGTAGGTAAACCCAACATGGGTTACAAAGGAATAAAAGAGGTCACACCCTACTTGGGGTGGATGGTGTTTAGGTTCATACCTCCAACAACATGATTAACGTGTATAGAATGGGCTTGAGAAGATGAGTTCAATTATTATAAGCATATAATATTAATTTTAGAAGAAAATCCTAGTGAAACTGGAGTATGCACAATGACAGAAATTTATAAATGATGATACTTTTAGGGAAAAGTCATAGACCACCTACCTTAGGCTTGTAGTATTGTCTTTGCCTAGTATCATCCCTTAGTTTTTCCTTGATTAGAAAAAAAATAAACAATGGATTAATGCCCTGAAAATAGGGCATATGATCCTATATCAAAATTGTTTCATTGAGAAAAATAAAAATGGTGAACTGAGTTAAAGGAATAAATCACTTACTAAGAGGAATTTAACGTGATGATCAGATCTTGAATCAGAGTTCGGATAAAGAAATGGGATCAAAACCTATGAATAGGGGATTAAGAGATTAAAATATGAATAAGTATGTCCTTCTATCAATGGTGGAGGAAAAATAAATAATGGTTTGAGTTATAAGAATTTTTAAGGTAATTTAGCTTATTTTACCCATAAATCAGGGGTCACATGGTTTGGTTGCATGGTTGGCCAAATTGTGTTCCAATTGTTCGCACCTCACTACCTCAAGAGGGAACCCACATAGTTTTGACACATAGTTTGAGAAATCATGTTCCAATAGTACTATATTCCTCTACCAAAAAGTTTAGATAACCTGTATAGTTGTGTGGCCCTAGGAAACAGTTAGGTAAAACTGTGCACCCTGTTTTTCCCTTTGAAAATCCCTACATGGTTAGGAGAAAATGTACAGGATGGGCTACGTAGTTTCTACTAACCATGTGTCCTAGTCTTTTCTTCCACTGATCGGGGTTCAAAACTCTGAACAAGTCCCAGACACCCCCTAAACTTTCGTGACCTCATTAGTAATCCATATTAAGTCCAAGATAAAAAAAATTAGACTGAAATTTAAGATCCATAACTTATAAAAAACTATATTATTACAATATTTCTCCCTTAAAATAACTTTTCCCCAATTTATCTTCCTAGGGAATAGAAACACTGTCTAAGAACATCATCGAAAACTGAGTATGTAAGTCAAATTCCCGCTCCCAAGTCTCATCCTATACATAGTTGTACTGCCATAGCACCTGTACTAAAGGGAAAGAAAAGTATCAGAGAGACTTTGTGCTCCAATCAAATATTCATATGGGATACTCCTCAAATGAATCACTATCATCTAACTTAACCTCCTTAGAATCAAAATTGTGAGATAGGTTGGCATGATAACAGTGAATATGTGATACGTGGAAGATGTCATGCATGTCACGATACCTTTGAGGTAATAGAAACTGATAGGCTACCAACCTGACTCTCTCTAAGATCTCAAATGGATTGAAAAAAACAGGCACCAACTTCCATTTCCTCAGTATCCGTCTATTCCCAAGTTTGGGTAATACTAGTAGGAAAACACGATCCCCAACCTCGAACTCTAGAGGTTATCCGCATGAATCAGTATACAATTTAAATGAATATGCTCTAAAGTCTCCTGAATGAGATGAGTGTAACACTTTATAGTATGTCTTTTTATCTTTTAAATAAATTTATCCTCTTTGATATCTTACATTGTATAGAGCACCGAGCTTAAATGAACTCCAAAAAAATTATTATTTTAACACAACCATTATAAACTGGCCATTAAATTAGAGGGAATAAATAGTATTAACCAAATTATGAAATATATAATTATCCAAATAATTGTTAATTTATTAAATTTTTCTTATTAAATAAACACATAATTTTTAGTAAAGTCATTTTTTTCTTCAAATATATGTTTTCTCCAAAAAAGATATTTTTATTAGTTTCTATGAGAAAATAAATATAATTGATTTTTGAAACTTTTAAAAATTTATTTGATAAAATGAACATAATTTTTGGATTTAGTATTCCAAAATAATCTTAGTATAAAATTTTTAAAATCTTCTAAAAATATTAATTTTTCTGTGAATAGTACAAAATACCGATTTTATGTAAAAATGTCATTTTTTCAATAAATTAAGAAATTTAAAAGTACCATTATGTTTTAAATATGGTTTAATGTAAAATAAGTATTATTTAGTTATATTTCATCCACTTAAATTCTTATAAATTAATATTAAATTATATTTTAGAATAAGTTTACTTTTGGGTTTAAAAACGTGATTTTTCTAAAAACTGTTTTAAAGTACATAATGTTTCTATTTTTTAATTAATTAAAATAAAAACTATTTGGAAATTTTTAAAATAAAAATATTCATTAAATATAATTAAATATTAATTTATTTTCATAAAATGAAAATTATTAGTCGTAGAGTTAATATAAAATTATCTTTTTTTTAAAAAAATATACTTCTTGATAACCCTCTTTTTCATCGCATATGCGGGTTTTATTTTAAATATAATTTTAAAATTATGTGAATTTAGTTTGGTAAAATTTATTCTATATTTGGAATCATAAGGTCCAAATTATATTTTAAGGTCATTTTAATTTTTAGGCATAAAAAATTTACCATGGTAAAAAAAATTACTGCAGTATAGGTAAAATAGTCAAACGATTTAAAGTTAAGAGGTAAAAGCTTAAAATACCTAAAAAATACAGCTTTAAGTGGGTGTTTAATGTGTTGATAAAACATAAACAACATTAAAAAATTAATTATAAATCTAATTATTTGGAATTAATTCCACTCAAATTTGGTTGGCTTTAAATATAAAATAATCATTATTTAATCACTTAAAACAACCTCTCCTCAAGTATAAATAACACTCCTAACCACCACCTTTCTCATAACAAGACTTTAATCTCATAAAATATATTAAAAAACTATCCTTCCCACTCTCCCCGCTTCCAAGTTCCTATGGTCTCACTAAAATACCAATTCCAAGGTCTTTAAGGGATCCTTCAAGGAGGTGATATACAATAAATAATTTTCTCAAACCACCTCTCTTTTTTTATTTTCTTCGTATACCTTATCCTCAGATACTTAATACATAAAGGAATAATAAATACATAATAATTTACACTATGTAATTTTATATTTCTAATGGAATATCTTATATCCATCCCTTCTATTATCACCTCTTATTCAAAGAAACGAAACCATTGGCCAAATTATGGTGGTTAACCGTATCCATAAATAATGATTTTTTGTTTTCCATTAACACCATCAATTATAGTCACAAAATTATTATTATGGTTAAATAAGATTTTAAAATTTATATTATAACCTATTTGATGTTATTTAACTAATATATATACATTATATTAAATAAAATGAAACTATTTCATCATGGTTGGAAAAACTGCCAAAAATAAACTAAACATTTTTCATTAACATTTTATCAAATGAATCATCCTAATTTCAGAAATAAAAAATTATATATGGGGAAATTTAAAATTATGTAAGTACCTGAATACCATTTCATTTAACTTGTGTATTTTTATTTCCATTTGATAAGAAAATCCATAATTATACACAAATGAACCAATGATGAGACAATGAAATGAACGCACCCAAAACAATGAAAATAATGAAATATTATTAATGAATGGGTGGTAAGATGTTATTAAAGTATCAAATAAGGTATTTTAAATATTATTAAAGTTTTTTAATGAATTTATAACATTCATTAAACCTTTATACATGAGTTTAAAGTATACAAAACTAAAGGGAAGAGTGAGGTAAGGGTTTCTCGTCGCACTTTTACTTCTATAAGATATATGTCTTATTCCCCATTTATTTATTATGTGTGGTGTATATACTTTAATTTGATATATAATATCACATATATCCTTATATTAATGTTATTAAATGTTTCAATTTATAATTATTACTTTTATGGGGAATACAATTTGACTTATTACAAAGTAACATGGGAATTCTTAACCCAATTTCCATTCTTTGGGTTAAACTTATACTTTATGTCATGAAAAGATTATGTTTGGAAAGACTTTTGATTATATTATAATTTTATTTTCAATTTTTTATGTTTATTTATAGTTAATACACATAATTTATTAATTTTATTAATGTTCACTTCAAATATATGATATTTATAATAAAATTTCTTTTAAAATTTATCTTTTAAAATTTTTCCTTAAAACTCTCTTTCTCTTCCATGTTGGTGTTTTCTAAAATTGTTTCATAATTTTTGTTACTATTCTATTATGATTTTTTAAATTAATTTTTACTCATGTTTTGCTTTTAAAAAAACTTTTTTAAAGGATTATTTTTTTTGTTTTCTAAATGAGGTTTATTTTTGATTTTTTTGAAAAAAAAATATGAAAGGAATATTTTTTTAACTTATATGAAATAAGTATATTTTCTAGACATCATGGTGGAAAAATTAACTTATCATAGTGTAATTAGTTCACTTTCTGAAACTTGACTACTGCAGTGGTCCAGGAAGTGAACTCATTACACTATGATAGTCTTGGAAAAGATCCTGGAATACTAAGGAAATGATTTTCTATGCTTATATGTATGCCATAATTCTATGTACTATTCCAATATTATTCTCTCATGGCTCATGTTATCTTATGATTCATGACTTATAAACTTCTATTATTTATTACATGAATCGATATTATGATATTTGATATGCAGGGTATAATTTTTTATGCTCATGTTTTTATTTCTATGTGCTTATGTTATGATTAATACCTCCCTTGTTTACCCTTACTAAGCATCTGATCTCACCCTTTTCTTATGTTAATTTTCCCTGGTATATGAATAAAGTTATTATGTATGATATTTCAAAAATTGTTCTAGTTATGAAGGAATAATATGGAGACAATTAATATGTTTTATGAACTGGTTGTTTACGTTTCCAAGTTTACAAAGACACTAAACCCATATAGTTCTGACATGGTTTTTTTATTTTATTTAATTAATATTAATCTATTTATATTTAATATCTATGTTTGAAAATAATGGTCCGTTATAGTTGGTATCATAGCAAGGTTTAGTTAACCTTTATAAACTGGGATGAGAAAACCTTAAGTAAGACCCCTACAGATAAGTATAAGTATAGGTTGCAATCCTATAATTTTGGTGACTATCATGAATAACCTTGGATTAAATCTAATGAGTACTAGATTGAAATTTTATAAGAAATTTACTTTGATTGTGTGGTTTTCCAAATATGACTAGTTTTGATCACACTATGATTTTCGATTTTAGATAATGGCCTCAACCAGGAGGATTCATGTTAATGGTGAATATGATGGACAATGGAATGATCTTACTCATGAGAAACCAAATGAAATGGGAGTTTGAAGTCAAAACCTTTTTTATTATACCTAGTCATAAATCTCATAATATGATCAATAATATAAAATTCGGTGAGTTTCCTAACCCATCTAATAAGATAAATATGGAGTTTTATGGTGACCATAGTGGAAAGAAAGTTCAATTTTCCTCATGTAAAGCATGTGGGAAGAGGCATCAAGAAGAATGTTTTAAAGGAACTAAAAGATGATTTGGATGTGGAAAAAAAGGACACAAATAAAGTAATTTCAAATGAAATTTAAAAGGTTCCGTTAATGCAATGTGTAACACCTCAATCTTCCACGGTACGTTTCCCTTTGAATAATGCAGTAGCATGCGTTGTATGCAACTTGGAGTATTAACACACTACGACCAATGAAACTAACCATTATGAATAGTAATACCTAATTTTTGAAATTTTATAAATTTTAATTTTTAAAATGGACTTGATTTTTCGATTCGGAATATCAAAATTATATTTGGTTCAATTTTTGGTATTTTTCTGAGAACTTTCAATTTTTGATGAATAGTGAAAAACACTACGTTATTGTTTAAAACTGACTTTTTATTTAAATAATTAGTTATTTTATTTTATTTTATTTTAGGTCAAAATAGATACATAATACCTATATATGTTCAATTTAATTCATTGTAGTCATTTTATAATAAGTTTAGATATATAAAGTTTTATTGAACTTTTTACCGTCTTTTACCCACCTTCTAAGAGAATTTACAAATTTGCATAAAACTTAATTTTACCACTTCTGTGAGTTAAATTTCAAAAATCTGAGAGACATGGTTAATATCAGTAAGTAAAATTTGCTTCAATAGGATGAAAATATTTTTTTATGAATAGTAACTTTTGACTTTTATTTACCACGGTTAAATGTAAATATGGTAATTAAGGGTACAAATGATATTATAATTATCCTAAAACATGTCCTAATTCTATTGGATAAGTTTAATTCGACCAAATACAACCTTAGTAATAAAATATGATACTTTTGGTCCACTTGGATTAGATTAATACATTTATTATTATTTTAGTTAAACAAGAGTTAAAAGTGTTAAATTCAAAGTTTAATAACTAAACCATTTTTAATATAAGGTAATACATAAGATAAATTCAACTATAAATATTAATAAGAAATATAAAAATATTTCCTACATAATGGTATTTTATTTATAATTTTTATACATTAAATAAGTTAATTTATTTATGACATAATGATGATGCGGTAATTACCTTATTAATGAAATATTAAAATATTCGATATTATAAATATCTAAATAATTGTAATTTGAGACTTTTGATGAATTAAACTAATTTTATAGGTTAATATTACATGTTAAGTTTTATTAAATAATTTTTTTCTAATTAATAAGGATATTATGATTTTCAAAAAAACCAAATACTAAATAGTGTCAAAATTGAGATAATTTAGTTTTTTAAACAAATAATATATTATTAATTGATATAATATTCCTAAAAATATAAGGTTAGGCCAAAGGACTTAGATAAGGATATATATATGTTAATAATTAACCACTTGGGGTTCTCTTGTCTTGTTATAGTAATTTTATTAACCATATAATATAAAAATACAAAGAGACATGGTAAATGTCAAACTATTTAACTAAAAGTTAAATCTAAAATATAAGGTTAATATGGTGACCTAAACCTGTATAAAACCTATTGGTTGAGAGTTTTTAGACCCATACCCACCTTAACCTCAAAATAAATCATTTTGGAGCCATTATAAACTGAAAATGATTTTATTATAAAATAATATTTCAATCTTTTCCTAAAGTGACCCTCACCTCTCTTATAAAAGGGTACTTCCCCTTCTCTTAATTTCACACCTCCAAAGACATTTTACTCGGCCAAACCCTGCCCAAATATCCTTCCAACTTTCCTCCCTTCATCCTAGAGGCATTACTTTGGACAGAAAGCCAACCTATGGATCCCTTTTGATCAAATCAAAAGGAAGAACCCAAAGAAGAGGTAAATATTTCATCACCTCTTTCAAGTTCTTTTCTTCTTACACTTCCTCTTTATTTGTTGTTTACATTCTAAAATAATAACTCCAGTGTCTTATATATACTGTGATGTTATTATAAAAAAATTTATAACCATATTCATTATTCTATCCATCATATGAATAACAAAGTTACCATACGTGCGTACGTATGGTTTACCGTCTCCACGTCGTGGTGTAGTTTGTTATTCAAACACTTCATTATTTAAATGGGTATAATAATGAGTATAACTGATGTAAATAATAAATATAACATTTTGATGATTATTTATATATAATATACCATCCAATTACATACGATTTCACCATCAATATAATGATATTGTCGCTCGTGCGTACGTACGGATTACTGTCTCCCCGAACACGATGAGATTCATTCCCCATCATAATCATTCAAGAATAATTTTCATTTTATGATTAAAAATAATTTTTAAGAACTTAATATCATTCTAGATATGAATAAAATACATACTATCCATAACAAACATGGCTTACGTAACCGAGCATATAAAGGAAAACGGATCAGTTAACACCCGAAACGATGATACTGCTAAAATATTATTAACAAAGCAATATTAGAGGATCATATATGATATCATATTTATGTATATATTTATTTTATAATTTAATAACAATTATTTAACTATTATACAGTAGTTTAACGTACCCTTGACCAATGAAAAGTACAAGGTAAGGGTTAATTTCACAATCTCTTTATTATCCGAGGTTGTTTTTACGTAAGTATCTATTGGGACCTCTTTATCATCCACATCCATGTTTCTTAAAAATGTATTTCAAAAAAAATTACTATTTACTAGACTATGGGTTAAATTCATTTATACCATTGTTTTAATTTTTACAAAATGGTTTGAAAGGAATCTTTTTTTCATTTTCCAAACAAGGTACTTTATGACCTTTTCGACAAAATTAAGGTAAGAATGTCTTTTTTTAACTTATATGGAGGGTGTGGCTATTTTATATCATTATATCATCATTGACGCTTCCCATACAAGATTATAAAAATATTTTCAAAATAAATTTTTTCTTTTATAATTATGTGTCTTTTAAATGACTTCAAAATTGAAAGAGGTATTTATTTCAAATAGTTTTCATTTCATCTATGTCGACATCCTTTGATGGATTTTAAACTTGTTTGAAGTTGATTTATTGTAACACCTGATACTTTTATGAGAAATATTTTGTTTTTATTTTATATAAATCATCAAAGGAATCTTTCACTACACACAACACTAGCTTGGCTTGCTTTACACGCAACCGCGGCCTTCCTCGATAGCTTGCGTCGTACGCAATACTAAGTTTCACTAAACAACGATATGCTATTAAAATATTATTAAAACTAGCCGTTATGAATAGTACTAACTGAAGTTTGAATTTTATAACATTTTAATTCAACTTATACATTTTCTAGAATGAGGTATAAAAGCAAAATCAGTTTTTTTGGATAAAAGAAATATTTTTCAAAAAATACAATTTTGTCGCCTTTTGATGGCGCACCCACATTAAATCTAGTTTTTGACATGTTTATAAGTTCAATTTGACAAAATAAAATTCTTCTTTTGAATCAGGGTATAAAAATTTACTTTGGATAAATTTTTGATATTTTTCTGATAACTTTCATATTTTGATGAATAGTAAAAATATGCTAATTTTTAATTAAAAACAACTTTTTTCATTGAGATAATTTATATAGATAAATTATAATATTGAATGGTTTTAAAGTATAAATAGAATATATTTTTACCATTTAATATAATGTATGTCATCATCATTAATTTCACATTGAATTCATAGGTAAAAACATTTCAATCTTTGGCAATGTTTTAACTTCTAAAACCCGTTTTCTTAACAACGGGATTTATTTTAAATTAATTACTGTAACTTATATGTTCTGAATTTTGAAAAATGGATTCCATATTCAGAATTAGTGGGTCCAAATTATGTTAATAGACTACTTTTTATTTTTGGGCATTATGAATAGTAACTACGGTAAATTTTATTTACCATAGTTAAAGGTAAATCGGGTAATTAAGGGTAAATATAAGATTATAAAATTACCCTAAAACCTTCCAAAATCCTATTGAATGACTAAAAGTCGACCCATATCACCTAAGGGTCGGATTAGATTCATTTAATGGACTTTGTTCCATGAAAATAATTTAATTATTATTAAAACCAAAGAATGTGACAACATGTCACTTTCTTAAATCTTATAAGTATAATAATTTTAATTTGGTGATACACTTAATGAAACTTCGAACATGAATAGTTTCCAGAACTCTAATACAATTATCTACATCATAGGAATTTATTTATAATTTTTAGGGATTAAATAAGTATCATTAATTATGACACAATAGTGATGTTGAAATTATTTTATTAATTAAAATATCAAATAAAGTTTTTTAAAAATATTAAAATAAATTTATATGAACTATTTAATGTGATAAAATAATTTTCTAGATACATATGACATTTTATGAATCTATTAAAGCTTTTAGTTTGAACATATCTTCTGTATATATTTTATTTAAATTCAAATAAATGAATAGTGTCAAAATTGACACTATTGTTATTTTATAAAAATAACATATTATAAAATTGTTTAAAAATCACAAAAATATTTAAAAATTATAAATTAAAATTTATATGGTCTAAAATGTCATAAAGTGTCAAATTATGGAAATTCACAACACATATGTAATTATTAATAATAATTTAAAATTTAGAATATTATTACCACAAATAAGATTAAATTGATAAATAAGGATAAATCAAGTTGGTAATGTTTAAAATAAATTACTAACATGTCTAAATTTTATTTTTTGATGAGATTACAACCCTATATCATCTAATCTTAGTATATGAGTCATTTTGGAAGTTTTTAAGTGGAGTTGGGATTTAAAATAAACTAATATTTCTTATATTTCCAAAGGTGCCCCTCTCCTCCCTTATAAAAGGGCACCTCCTCCCTATCCTCCTCACACCAATTTGAGCCTTCAAGCTTGGCCAAACCCCGCCCATTTCACTTCCCCACTTCCTTATAAACCTACTAGAGGTACTGTTCTTATCAAAAGACCAACTCTAGTGCCTTAAGAGAAAGTTTAAAGGAGGCACTTCGAGAAAGAGGTAATATCTTCTACCATTTTCTTCAAGTTCCATTCTTCTTATACTACCTCTTCTTTAGTTGTTTCATTATGATGTAATAACATCAGTATCACTTATATACGAATATGTTATTATAAGTATGAAACAACCCTATTTCACCATCTATCCATCCTACGGAAAACGAAATCACCGTGCGTGCGTACGTACGGAATATCGTCTCCACGCCGTGGTGTAATCTATTTTCCACCACCACCTTACTTGGATGGGTATAAGGGTAAAAGTAATGAATATATATGATTATTTTAAAGTTTTATTGATTCTGAAATAGTATACATACACTCCAATAGAATTCCACAATCATGGGAACGATATCATCACTCGTGCGTACGTACGGAATACCGTCTCCACGATGTGATGTGATTCATTCTACATGATCTTCATTGCATAATGATTATATAAATGAATTTAATGAATTAATATGATATATATAACACTAATACCATTCTGTAAATGAGGTATCTATAAACTAAAGAGAAGAATAATAATTTATTCGACAAACACGCATAAGAACAAAAAGTAATAAACACCCGAATAACAAGTAGTAATGAAATATTACAAATAAGAAGCTAATAATATGACCATATATGATATCATAACAATAAGTATAATTATTTAATAAGTCAATAACATTATTTAAATCATTATACAGAAGGTTCGGACACTTACGAAGCAAATCGGACCTAAGGTAAGGGAAAATATCACAATCTCATTTTATCCGAGATTGTTTATACTTTGGTATTTACTGGGGTGTATTTTATCATCCACATCCATGTTTCCTAGATATGTAATATTGTTTCCATCCACCTACAATTATGTAAATCCAATTTTACCCTTCAGTGAGTTTTTAGTAAAAGATATAAAAGGAATCTTTTGTCGTTTTTTGTACGAGGTACTTTTTGACTTTTCCGACAAAAGTACGAAGAGAATGTTTTTTTTACTTATACGGCATGAATGGATTTTTAAAAAATTATTTCCAAGAATCTTACTTTACAAGTTTTTAAGTTTATTTTTAATCAACTTATTTTAGTTTAAAATTGTATGACATGTTAAGAAAGGAAAATGTTTTTGAAGTAGAAAGGATATTTTCCTCAAGAATAGAGTTCAAGTGTTTTATCAAAATTATTTTCCATATAAGTTAATAAAGGGTCCTGTTTCTATCCATATTTTTACATTGATTTGACTATGTTGTGATGGAATTATTTTTATGAATTCCTTTATCTTATATGAATTGTTTTATGATGTCACGATGTTTAAGATTCCCATTTTTATTACATGGGTTATGCTATGATGTATGGTTTATGATTTTGTGGCACACATAAGAATGATATCATTATGGGATGTGTGGGACCTATATCTCCCTCCAATGCATTGGGTAAAGATTTTATATCTCATGAGATAGACATGGCTGGAATGGTAGGTTAAACCGGTTCAGTGAAACAGGACTGAAACGAGGAGTGAACTCGGTTTAGAAATGGACTTTGTCCACTAAGATAGTCTTGGCAATGAGTCTTGACTAATAAGAAATGATTCTCTATGATTATGTGTGTATGACACAAAGTTTCATGTTTTAATTTATGATTATTGGGATTTCATTTCACTACTATGATTTATCACATGTTATGAAATTATGCTCTCTTTTGCAGGTTAAGATTTCCAAAATATTATGTTCTTATGAATATGATGTGATTCATATTTCTTTTGTTTACCCTTACTGAGCATTTGAGCTCACCCTTTTGTATGTTTTCTTTCCCCAGGTCAGGAAGAAGCTTATTAAGTAAGATATGCCAAAAGGGAGTATAGATATGATGAAATAAATGGGAGACAGTGTAGACGCTTTATGAACCAGTTGTTTATGTTTCCCAGTTTCTAAAGACACTATACCTATACAGTCTTTTCATGGTTTTGTTATATGTTGTAATAAGTATGTTTAAATTTTGAAGTAATAACAATGTATGTAAAGTATGGTTCGTTATAGTTGGTATCAGAGGAAAGGTATAGTCAACCTTTGGAAACTAGGATGTGAAAGCCTTAGTAAGAACCCTAAGAATAATTCTAAGCATAGAACACAATCTTAGTGTTTTAGAAATGGCCATGAATAACCTAGGATAAGACCTTAAGTGTGAAATTTTATTCTTGATTATGTGGTTTTCCTATTATAATTAGTGTTTCTCACACTATTCTTCTTAGTTCTAGTCAATGTATGGAACCCAAAGGAACCGTGTTAATGCGGAATGCGACGGGCAATGCAATGATTGTCCCCCTGAGCAACCAAACGTTATGAGAGATGGAATGCAAAATCATGTAGCCATGCTCACACAACTTTCTCAAGCTATGAATCATGTAGGACTTCCAAACGAGCAAAGGAAGGAGCAACATTCTGTTGAATCCTTCATAAGGCAGCGTCCACCTTCTTTCAGCGGGTCTACTGATCTATTAGTTGCTGAACAATGGATTAGTACTACTGAAAAGATATTTTCAGTTCTTCAATGTTCTGAACATGATAAATTCATCCTAACAGTGTATCGTTTGGAAGGAGATACTGATCAATGGTTGAATCTTATTAAGAATACGAGGCAAAGGGATGAAATTGAGTCCATGGAATGGGACGAGTTCAAGAACTTATTTTTCAATAATTACTTCTGTCGTATTCTCCGAACAAAGATGGAGAAAGAGTTTCTTGAACTGAAGCAAAAGGATGATGAATATGTTGGTACCTATGAAGCAAATTTTACAAGACTTGCAAGGTACGCTTCTAGTATTATTATCTAACCTGAGAGTAAGATCGATTGATTCTTTAGTGGCTTAAAACCAAGTCTTCGAAGGGTGTTAGCCATAAGGTACTTCAATAGCTACGAGAAAATTGTTCGATGTGATCTCAAAGTTGAGATAGAGATTGGAGTAACCCATCAGTCATATGGGTTTGATAAGAAGAGGAAAATGGAATTCAAAGGAAAATCTAAAGAGCACACTGAAAAGAAGATGAGCTTTCCCTTATACTCAAAGTGTGGAAAGAAACATAGAGGGAGTTGTCTTAAAGGGACAAGTAAATGTTTCAAATGTGGAAAGGAAGGTCATCGGGAATTTGAATGTTGCAATGATGGGAAGAAGATGTCTAATGATGAAAACAAAGGAAGTGACACACAGAATGAACCTAATACACTTCAATGTTTCAAGTGCAATGAGATGGGTCATTATGCCAATAAATTCCCTAATCCAAGGGTTGTTGATGATGATCGACATCAACAAAATCTTAAGGCTAAAGACAAAGGAAAATCACATGCAATTTCTATCAGCGATGTGGAGTACGATAACGATGTGGTGAAAGGTACAATTACCATCCACTCTAAAGTAGCAAATTTTTTATTTGATTCTGGATCCACCCACTCTTTTATTTTTGAATATTTTTCTAAGGGTATAACCGTATTATCTCAACAATTAGATGTTGAGTTATCTGTGACAACACCTAATGGCACAACAGTCACATCAAAAGTTTATAATTCTTCCCCGATTGAAGTTTGTGGGAAAGTGCTTCCTGCAAATCTTGTGATCCTTCCTATAGTGGAATTTTATGTGATTCTTGGCATGGATTTTATTTCTTTATATGGAGCTCATATCAATTTCAACAGAAGGGAAGTCACATTTCATATTCCAGATCAATCTATGATCGTCTATCGATGCAAGGATGAACATAACCTTCCAGTGGAAATTTCTTCCATCTTATGGGTCTTGACTCCACTTAATGAAGGTTATTTATCTCAAATGGTTGGTGAGAAACTCACAATTAAGAATATTCCCATTGTACGGGAGTTTGATGATGTCTTTCCGGAGGAATTGTTGGGTCTTCCACCAAATCGTGAAGTTTAGTTTTCAATAGAACTCGTACCGGGTGCTTTGCCTATTTCAAAGACACCTTATAGAATGGCCCCAATTGAGTTGTAGGAATTGAAGAAGCAACTCCAAGATAATCTTGATAAGGGATTCATATGCCCTAGTGCGTCACCTTGGGGAGCACCTGTTCTGTTTGTTAAGAAGAAAGATGGATCAATGAGACTCTTCATTGATTATCGAGAACTTAACAAGATCACTATCAAGAACAAATATCCTCTCCCACGCATTGATGACCTATTTGACCAACTACGCGGAGCTCAATACTTTTCCAAGATTGATCTTTGTTCAGGGTATCATCAATTAAGGGTCAAAAGGGAGGATATACCAAAGACGGCTTTCCGTACAAGGTATGGACACTATGAATTTATAGTGATTCCATTTGGTCTTACTAATGCCCCTGCTATCTTCATGGATCTGATGAATATAGTATTTAGAGACTACCTTGATCAATTTATGGTAGTCTTTATAGACGATATTCTTGTCTATTCAAAGAGAAAGGAAGAACATGAAGATCACTTGAGAATTATATTGAAGACCCTGAGAAAGGAGAAGCTTTAGGCCAAATTTACCAAGTGTGAATTTTGGCTTCAAAAAGTTGCATTTTTGGGTCACATAATCTCAAAAGAGGGGATATCTATGGATCCAGTAAAAATAGAGGTTATCGAAAGATGGTCGAGACCAACAACAGTAACTGAGATCCGAAGTTTTCTTGGTTTGGCTGGATATTATCGACGTTTTGTGAAAGCTTTTTCACGATTATCTAATCCACTCACCAGGTTGACTCGAAAAGGAGTTAAGTTCGTGTGGACGGATGAATGTGAAGAGAATTTCAAGGAGTTGAAAAGAAGTTTATCCAGTACACCTTTACTCACACTTCCTTGTAGTGGAGAAAGGTTTGTGATCTACAGTGATGCATCCAAGAAGGGACTGGGATGTGTTCTCATGAAAAATGATATGGTGATAGCTTATGCCTCATGACAGTTGAAAATCCTTGAGAAAAATTACCCAACTCATGATTTGGAGTTAGCTGCGGTAATCTTTGCATTAAAGATTTGGAGGCATTACCTTTATGGTGAAAGGTGTGATATTTATACTGATCAAAAAAGTTTAAAGTATATTTTCACACAAAAGGAACTGAATATGTGCCAAAGAAGATGGTTGGAGCTGATTAAGGATTACGACTTCTCAATTCATTACCACCCTGGGAAAGCAAACAAGGTGGAAGATGCATTAAGTCGACAATACCATGCCATTTTATCCATGATGAGGATCACAAAAGATCCAATATTTAGGTATTTACAAAGGATGGATCTTGGAATTATAATGGAAGGGGTAAAATCGTATATTTCTCAAATGAATGTTCAACCATATATACATGTGAAGATTAAAGAGGCACAAAAAGAAGATGTAGAGTTACAAAAGAAGGTGAGAAATGTTCCTGAATTCAACCTTGATTGTGATGGGATAATAAAGTTCAGGAATCGGGTTTGTGTTCCTCCCATCCCCGAAATAAAGAAGGAGCTGCTGGATGAGGCTCACAGTTCTTCATTCTCTATTCATCCTGGAAGCACGAAGATGTATAGGGACCTGAAAGAGTACTTCTGGTGGAATGGAATGAAAAGAGATGTTGCTGAATATATCTCTCGATGCTTGGTTTGTCAGCAAGTTAAAGCTAAGAGACAGAAGTCTAAGGGGATTTTACAACCATTACCCATACCCGAATGGAAATGGGAAAACATCACTATGGACTTTGTCACAGGACTTCCTAAAACATCCAAAGGCAATAATGCTATATGGTTCATAGTTGATCGTCTTACAAAGTCTGCACACTTCATTGCTATTAGAGAGGATTTCTCTCTGGATCAGCTTTCCAGGATATATGTAAAGGAAGTGGTAAGATTGAATGGAGTACCACTTTCTATTATATCTGATCGGGATCCGAGATTTACCTCGATGTTCTGGCGAAGTCTTTATCATACTCTGGATACAGAGTTGAGTTTCAGCACTGCTTATCATCCTCAGACAGACAGTCAGTCTGAGAGAATAATTCAAACTCTAGAAGATATGTTGAGAGCTTGCTCTATGGATTTCAAAGGTGGTTGGGATCAACACCTACCTTTGGTGGAATTTTCTTATAATAATAGCCTTCACTTTAGTATTCAGATGGCTCCTTATGAAGCTCTCTATGGAAAGAAATGAAGGACTCCAACTTGCTGGGATGAAGTTGGGGAAAGAAAGCTATTAGGACCTGATCTCATTGATGAAATGGCAGAAAAGGTCAGATCTATTCAACAACACATAAGAGCAGCTCAGGGTCGACAGAAAAGTTATGCCGACAACCGAAGAAAAGACCTAGAGTTTGAAGTGGGTGATAAAGTGTTCTTACGAATATCTCCCTGGAAGAGGGTCATGAGATTTGGAAAGAAGGGGAAGTTGAGCCCTAGATATATCGGTCCTTTCGAAATACTGGATCCTGTTGGGAAGGTAGCTTACCGATTGGTACTTCCACCGAATCTCTCTCAAGTACACGATGTGTTCCATGTATCTCTCCTGAGAAAGTACATACCAGATCCTTCACATGTACTCAGCTCAGAAGTTGTACCGCTGGAGCAAGATCTTTCTTATGAACAACAGCCGATAGAGATTCTGGATCGTAGAAAAAAATTCCTATGAAACAAGACCACTTGCTTGGTGAAAGTTTTATGGAGGAACCACCAATTAGAAGAAGCTACATGGGAGCTTGAGTATATGATGAGGGAGAGGTATCCTCATCTGTTTGTTACAAAGTGACGAATTTCGAGGGCGAAATTCATTTTAAGGGGGGTAGAGTGTAACACCCGAGACTTTTATGAGAAATATTTTGTTTTTATGATATATAAATCATCAACGGAATCTTTCACTACACACAACACTAGCTTGGCTTGCTTTACACGCAATCATGACCTTCCTCGATAGCTTGCATCGTACGCAATACCGAGTTTCACTAAACAATGATATGCTATTAAAATATTATTAAAACTAGCCGTTATGAATAGTACTAACTGAATTTTTAATTTTATAACATTTTAATTCAACTTATACATTTTCTAGAATGAGGTATAAAAGCAAAATCAGTTTTTTTGGATAAAAGAAATATTTTTCAAAAAATACAGTTTTGCCGCCTTTTGATGGCGCACCCACATTAAATCTAGTTTTTGACATGTTTATAAGTTCAATTTGACAAAATAAAATTCTTCTTTTGAATCAGGGAATAAAAATTTACTTTGGATAAATTTTTGATATTTTTCTGATAACTTTCATATTTTGATGAATAGTAAAGATACGCTAATTTTTAATTAAAAACAACTTTTTCATTGAGATAATTTATATGGATAAATTATAATATTGAATGGTTTTAAAGTATAAATAGAATATATTTTTACTATTTAATATAATTTATGTCATTATCATTAATTTCACATTGAATTCATAGGTAAAAACATTTCAATCTTTGGCAATGTTTTAAATTCTAAAACCCGTTTTCTTAACAATGGGATTTATTTTAAATTAATTACTGCAACATATATGTTTTGAATTTTGAAAAATGGATTCCATATTCAGAATCAGTGGGTTCAAATTATGTTAATAGACTACTTTTTATTTTTGGGCATTATGAATAGTAACTACGGTAAATTTTATTTACCATAGTTAAAGGTAAACCGGGTAATTAAGGGTAAATTTAAGATTATAAAATTACCCTAACACCTGCCAAAATCCTATTGTATGACTAAAAGTCGACCCATATCACCTAAGGGTTAGATTAGATTCATTTAATGGACTTTTTTCCATGAAAATAATTTAATTATTATTAAAACCAAAGAATGTGACAACATGTCACTTTCTTAAATCTTATAAGTGTAATAACTTTAATTTGGTGATAAACTTAATGAAACTTCAAAAATGAATAGTCTCCAGAAATATTAATACAATTATATAAATTATAGGAATTTATTTAGAATTTTTAGGGATTAAATAATTATCATTAATTATGACACCATACTGATGTTGAAATTATTTTATTAATTAAAATATCAAATAAATTGTTTTAAAAATATTAAAATAAATATTATATGAACTATTTAATGTGCTACACTAATTTTATAAATACATATGACATTTTATGAATCTATTAAAGCTTTTATTTCGAACATATCTTCTGTATATAGTTTATTTAAATTCAAATAAATTAATAGTGTCAAAATTGACACTATTGTTATTTTATAAAAATAACATATTATAAAATTGTTTAAAAATCACAAAAATATTTGAAAATTATAAATTAAAATTTATATGGTCTAAAATGTCATAAATTGTCAAATTATGGAAAATTCACAACACATATGTAATTATTAATAATAATATAAAATTTAGAATATTATTACCACAAATAAAATTAAATTGATAAATAAGGATAAATCAAGTTGGTAATGTTTAAAATAAATTCCTAACATGTATAAATTTTATTGGTTGATGAGATTACAACCATATCTCATCTAATCTTAGTATATGAGTCATTTTGGAAGTTTTTAAGTGTAGTTGGGATTTAATGTAAATTAATATTTCTTATATTTCCAAAGGTGCCCCTCTCCTCCCTTATAAAAGGGCACCTCCTCTCTCTCCTACTCACACCAATTTGTGCCTTAAATCTCGGCCAAACCCTGCCCATTTCACTTCACCACTTCCTTATAAACCTACTAGAGGTACTGGTTTTATCAAAAGACCAACTCTAGTGCCTTAAGAGAAAGTTTAAAGGAGGCACTTCGAGAAAGAGGTAATACCTTCTACCGTTTTCTTCAAGTTCCATTCTTCTTCTACTACCTCTTCTTTAGTTGTTTCATTATGAGGTAATAACATCAGTATCACTTATATACTGATATGTTATTATAAGTATGAAACAACCCTATTTCACCATCTATCCATCCTACGGAAAACGAAATCACCGCGCGTGCGTACGTACGGAATACCGTCTCCACGCCATGGTGTAATCTATTTTCCACCACCACCTTACTTGGATGGTTATAAGGGTGAAAGTAATGAATATATATGATTATTGTAAAGTGGTATTGATTCTTAAATAGTATACATACACTCCAATACAATTCCACGATCATGGGAACGATATCATCGCTCGTGCGTACGTACGGAATACCGTCTCCACGATGTGATGTGATTCGTTCTACATGATCTTCATTACATAATGATTATATAAATGAATTGAATGAATGAATATGATATATATTACACTAATAACATTCTGTAAATGAGGTATCTATAACCTAAATATAAGAATAAGAATTTATTCGACAAACACGCATAAGAACAAAAAGTAATAAACACCTAAATAACAAGTAGTAATGAAATATTACTAATAAGAAGCTAAGAATATGACCATATATGATATCATAACAATAATTATGATTATGTAATAAGTCAATAACATTATTTAAATCATTATACCGGAGTTTTGGACACTTACGAAGCAAATCGGACCTAAGGTAAGGGAAAATATCACAATCTCATTTTATCTGAGATTGTTTATACTTTGGTATTTACTGGGGTGTATTTTATCATCCACATCCATGTTTCCTCGATATGTAATATTGTTTCCATCCACCTACAATTTTTTAAATCCAATTTTACCCTTTGGTGAGTTTTTATTAAAAGATATAAAAGGAATCTTTTGTCGTTTTTCATACGAGGTACTTTTTGACTTTTCCGAAAAAAGTATGAAAAGAATGTTTTTTTACATATACGGCATGAATGGATTTTTAAAACATTATTTCCAATAATATTACTTTACAAGTTTTCAAGTTTATTTTTAATCAAATTCTTTTAGTTTAAAATTGTATGACATGTTAAGAAAGGAAAATTTTTTTGAAGTAGAAGGGATATTTTCCTCAAGAATGGAGTTCAAGTGTTTTATCAAAATTATTTTCCATCTAAGATAATAAAGGGTTCTGTTTCTATCCCTATTTTTACATTGATTTGACTATGTTGTGATGGAATTATTTTTATGAATTCCTTTATCTTATATGAATTGTTTTATGATGTCACGATGTTTAAGATTCCCATTTTTATTACATGGGTTATGCTATGATGTATGGTTTATGATTTTGTGGCACACATAAGAATGGTATCATTATGGGATGGGTGGTACCTATATCTCCCTCCAATGCATTGGGTAAAGATTTTATATCTCATGATATAGACATGGCTGGAATGGTAGGTTAAACTGGTTCAGTGAAACAGGACTGAAACGAGGAGTGAACTCAGTTCAGAAATAGACTTTGTCCAGTAAGATTGTCTTGGCAATGAGTCTTGACTAATAAGAAATGATTCTATATGATTATGTGTGTATGCCACAAAGTTTCATGTTTTAAGTTATGGTTATTGGGATTTCATTTCACTACTATGATTTATCCCATGTTATGAAATTATTCTCTCTTTTGCAGGTTAAGATTTCCAAAATGTTATGTTCTTATGAATATGATGTGATTGATATTTCTTTTGTTTACCCTTACTGAGCATTTGAGCTCACCCTTTTGTATGTTTTCTTTCCCCGGGTCAGGAAGAAGCTTATTAAGTAAGATATTCCAAAAGGGACTATAGATATGATGAAATAAATGGGAGACAGTGTAGACGCTTTATGAACCAGTTGTTTATGTTTCCCAGTTTCTAAAGACACTATACCTATACGGTCCTTTCATGGTTTTGTTATATGTTATAATAAGTATGTTTAAATTTTGAAGTAATAACAATGTATGTAAAGTATGGGTCGTTATATTTATTATGATACAAATCTTCCATATTGTATTGAAGATTTTGTGATATGTTTGAAATTGGATGTGTTATTTTTATACCATTCATGGTTTATGGATAAAGTATTGACATTTCATATGCTAGTTTTAATATGAATGTTTATGTTATGTTTAAACCTTTTCATATGAGGAATTCATTGGACTTAGTAAGTGAGGGGTGGAGCCCTCTATAGCTCCTTGATGCATAGGTAGGTCTCATGAGACAAACTAGTGTCTTAGCACAAGGCCTTGACAAAATCTTATTTGTATTCTTGTCACAAGGACTTGACTTTGTGGTTATGAAGTCTGGCATTATGCATTCCATCATTGTGAAAGTGGCTATTGATATTGCATGTGATTATTTGATGAGTAGAATATCCATGTGATTAAGTAAATTGAATTATTTTATTTTATCTTTTCCATATTATGCTGAAGTTTAAGTTTAAAAAGCTTTTTTTTAGTCTTATACATTGCCTTAAATGTTTATGCTTATTTATGAAAGTTTCTACTATATTGTTATCCTTACTGAGCATCTGATCTCACCCCTTTATGTGTTTTATTTTTTCTAGGATGTGAAGAAGTATTTTATGGTTGACCTTCAAGGATAGGCTAAGGATATAAGTGTGTACAAAAGGGGGAAAATGTTGTTGATGTTTTTATTTCATGATGTAATGTAAAACTTATGAATGTATCTAGTGCTTCCATGGCTACTAAACAGATCGATCTTTCAGTACATGATTCTTTTTATTATGCCAATGTTATATAATAATGCACCGAATCTAGGTAACTGGGGTCAGGGCATTACACAATGGATAATAATAATGTTTTTCCTAAGGAATCATCAATAGTTAAATGTTTTAAATACATAATGTATGGGAATTATTCAAATCGATTCCCTAGGGGAAAATATCATAAAGATGATTAGACAGGTTGTATGAGTGATGGTTATATTTATGATGATGAAGATACTATTAATTATATATGATATCTAAGAAGTGTTAAGGAATAAAACAACTAAGCTTGGTTGATAATTTAATAAGGAAGTAGAATGATGTAGTTTTAATGTATTAGAATTCAAGAATAATGTTGTAGAAGTACTTTTATGGTATTATGGAATAATGAAACATCTAAGGATTGCTTCACTATATTTGTTACTTAATTATTTGAAATTATATGTTGAATGATACCGGTAACCATGAAAAGTGATTGAGGTGTTAAGGTTTTATTTTGGATAACATATGATTAATGGAAAGATAAACCTTACGATGTTCATGATGATGGGATAATAATGAGATAAAGATATTTTTTTGATAAAATAAATGGTATAGTATTTATGACCTTATAAATAATTTGTAATATGATGACAAGGTGGTTTATATATTGTGTTTATATATTGTTTATATTTATAGTATGAGGAAAGAGTTAATTTTTGAAATCATGCATGTTTTCACAAGTTTTATGGTAATTTAGGTTATTAACTTGTTTCAAGAGAATACATGATAAAGATCTTTACATGTTTGGTGTTTGGAAATTAAGAGATAAATCAAGTAGATTGGGGGATTAAAAATAAGTATATTTTAAAATTTTAGTAACCTACATTATAAAGTTTTGGATTTTAATTTTTTTGGAAGGTTTATAAGGGTAAACATTTATGAAATTGTTTAAGTTGAACTTTGGATAAGATTTTAGATATTCATGTATTAATTAACCATGTGAATATTTATGAATATTTAATAATATGCGTTAACTATTTTTTATGATAACTAAAGACAGAAGGAATGACTTTTCATCCCATTATGGATCTTATGATCCATTAGTTTTGCAAGCATTATAATTTCAACTTAATTTCTTGGAGTAAGAAATGAATAGAAGATTGATCAAGGAACAACCAAATATTTATATTGTAATTATAAGATGAAATCAAGTAATTATATCTTATAAAATGATTTTGAAATAAAAAAATTTCTTATTACCATCATTTTTAATGTTATCAGTGACCTTTTTCAGACCTGTTTGGTATATGTTTTTATGGTCATTAACCTTATAATGACAATGTTATCTATCATTACCCATTAAAACTTGATATTTATAATTCTCTTCCATGTCCATATTTTCACTTTCCACTAATATTCTCCTAATTAGAATCCCAGTTTTTTTATGATCTTCACCTTTTACTTTCACTCTTTTTGAGAGGAAGTTCTATTGACCTATTTTATGATGTGGATTTCCCACAAATGAATTTTTAAATATCCACATTAGATTTTATAATTTCATTTTAAAATTATGAGGAAACTTTTTAAAAAAAAATTCTTGATCGTATCAGGACTGTAGCTTATCGATTTATGTTTCCACTAAATCTCTCTCAAGTTCATGATGTGTTTCATGTATCTCTCTGGAGGAATTATATACCCAATCCTTCTCATGTACTAAACTCAGAGGTCATACCAATGGATAAATATCTTTCTCATAAAGAACAAATGGTATATATTTTTTATTGTAGAGAAAATTTTCTATGAAATAATACCACTCACCTGGTTAAAGTTTTCTGGCGAAACCTCCAATTTGAGAAAGCTATGTGGGAACCTTAGGAGGTGATGAGGCATAGGTATACTCATATATTTGTATCCAAGTGATTAATTTTGAGGGTAAAATTAATTTTAATGGGGGTAGAATATGACACCCCAAGATTTTACGATATTTCTTTTTTTTGTTTAAATAGATTTTATCCCTTAAATAGCTTACATTTCACAGAACATGAAGCTTAAACAAACTCTAAAAAAATATTATTTTAACATGACCATTATAACCTAGCCATTAAATTAGTGTGAATAAATAGTATTCACCACAATATAAATTATGTAATTTTACAACTCATTTTTAATATATTAATTTATTCTAAGTAAATAAACACAAAATTTTTAGTGCAGTCATTTTCTTCTTCAAAAATATCTTTTCTCCAAAAAGCAATTTTTATTGATTTCTATGATAAAATAAATATAATTTATTTTTAAAAAATTTATAAATATTATTTGATAAAATGAAAATAATTTTTTGATTCATAATTTCAAAATAATTTTAGGATGAATTTTTAAGATTCTTCTGAAAAGATTAATTTTTTAGTGAATAGTGAAAATACTGATTTTTGAAAAAATGTCATTTATTTTCAATAAATTAATAAATTTAAAAGGCCTTTTATGTTTTGATTATGGTTTCAAGTAACATAATTATTATTTAATTAATTATAACCAAATGTGGTTGGATTTAAATATAAAATAATCATTATTTAATCCCTTAAAATAACCCCTCCTCAAGTATAAATATCAATCCTCACCAATACCTTTCTATTAAAAAGCCTTGAAGATCATACAATAACAACCAAATACTATCCTACACACTCTACCAAATTCCAATTTCCTATTTTCTCACCAAAATACTAATTCCAAGGTCTTTGAGGGATCCTTCAATGAGGTTATATTCAAAAGATAACTTTCTCAAACCACCTCTCTTATTTTATTTTATTCTTCTACCTTATCCTCACATCCTTCATCCATCAAGGAATAATAACTCAAGAATCATATAAATATTGTAATTTTATGTTTCTAATGTAATATATTATATACATACCTTTTTATTACCTTCTCTTATTTAAATAAATGAAATTGTTGTCCAAATTATGGTGGTTAACTATCTCTATGAATAATGAATTTTCGTTTTCCAGTACCTCCTTTAAGGATGGTCTTAAAAGTATTATTCAAGTTAAATAAAATTTTAGAAGGTATTTTATAACCTATTTAATATTATATAACTAATATATATGTGTGTGTGTGTGATATTAAATAAAACAAAACCAGTTTGTGGTGGTCGGAAAAACTGCCAAAAATAAACTAAACATTTATGAATTTTAAAACATTACCCATGGATAATTCCCTTTGATATATAATATCATGAATATAATTATAATAATTTTATTCAATTTTTCATTTTATAATTACTAATTTTATGGGGAATGTGATTTGGCTGATTAAAAAGTGGCATGGGAATTCTTAACCTAATTTCCATTATTTGTGTTAAACTTCTACTTCATTGATAATGTCATGAAAATATTATGTTGGGAAATAATTTTGATTATCTTATGATTGTATTTAAAATTATTTTATGATTAATTATAGAAAATACACATAATAAATTAATTTTATTAATTTTCACTTCAATTATATGATATTTATGATGGACACTCTTAAAAATTATCTTTTAAAAGTTTCCCTTAAAACTCTCTTTTTCATCCATGTTTTGTTTTCTAAATTTTTTATGAAATTTTTTTACTATTCTCTTATGATTTATAAAATTCATTTTTACTCATGTTTTATTTTTTACAAAAAATTTTAAAAGGATTCTTTTTTTATTTTATAAACAAGGTTTATTTGTGAATTTTCTGACAAAAATATGAAAGGAATGCCTTTTTAACTTATACGGCATGATAGGATTTTACTTCCATCATGATGCTTTAATTATTTGATGTCTCCTTTACAATATTATAATTTTATTTTCAAATAAAAACTTTTTCTTTATAATTGTGTAGTTCTTTAAAAAAGAAATTATTTGATAATGTAAAGGTTTATTTTCAAGAATTATTTCAAGTGGTCTTTCAAAATTACTTTCCATATAAGATGACATTATTTGATGTTACTTATAATTTTCTGGGGATATTATTGAAGGATACCATCCTTATTTTTTTATGGTTGGTTTATGTTTATGGTGGCATGATATTTATGAAACTAATTTCTTTTTCATGAGTTATGTTATGATCTTTATGAAACACATTTCTTTACATGGGTTCTAATATGATGAATGACTTATGTTCTTGTGTCACACATATGTATGGTTTTCCTTATGTGATGGTGGTTATGTTATAACCAAGGATGGTGGTTACATTATAATAAATGATGGGTGGGGCCTATATATCCCTTCAATTAATTAGGTAATGATTTATATCTCATGAGATATATAGGACTAAAACAAGAAGTGAAATCTATTCAGTAAGATAGGACTAGAATAGGGATTGAACTCATATCAATAAAACATGATTGGAACAGAGGGTGAACCCGGTTCAATAAGACAGGACTGGAACATGAAGTGAAATCGATTCAGTAAGGGAATTTTTCCTCCATGATAATCTTGGGAGTGAACCTTTACTACTAAAATTTTATGGGTAGTGAACTCATTCCACTATGATAGTCTTGGTAAAGATCCTTGACTACTAAGGAAATGATTTTCTATGCTTATCTATATGCCACAATTCTATGTATTATGCCAATATTACCCTATCATGGCTCATGTTCTATTATGATTCATGTCTTATAAACTTATATTATTTATTCCATGACTCAAGATCATGATCTTTGATATGTAGGGCATAATTTTCAAATGTTTTTCTCATGTTCTTATTCTCGTATGCTTATGTTATGATTAATATTTCCCTTTTTTACTATTACTGAGTATTTGATATCACCCTTTTATTATGTTTATTTTCCCTAGGATATGAATAAAGGTATTAAGTATGTTATATCAAAAGGGGTTCTAGTTATGAATGAATAAGAAGGAGATGGTGTAGATGTTTTATGAACCATTTTTTTATGCTTCCAAGTTTCTAAAGACACTAAACCCATATGTGTAAGATCCCAAATTTTTCTTAAGGTATTTTTTGTTTATATTTCGGTTTAATTCCTTATTTTAGTCAAATAAGTGTTTCCTAAAGTTCATGAGAAGTTGTGGGGTGTTCTGGGGGTTCGGGGAACGGAAGAGGAGGAAAAAATAATTTTGGACATGTTGTATAGTTTTCGCTCGGCTGTTGAAAATTGTGCGGAGCATCCCAAGTAAATTTGTATCCTTGGATAGAGGCTTGAGCGCGGTTACCACAGAGTTAAGCTAGCCATGGGTAATTCCCAGGAAACCATGTGAAAGGGGGATTTTGGGATAGTATCTCTCACACGGTTTTTACACGGTTTTTACACGGTTTGGAAAACTGTGCAGGTAAACTGTACAGCCCAGTAAAGTTGATAAATTTACAAAATTTACACTCTGGGATTTTAAGGCTCACTCAAGGTTTTCCTCCTTTCTTCTCCCCTAAACCCTAGTGATGAACCAAAGATCCCAATATCTCCCAGGGGTGTTCCTCCTTCATTACTAGGTCATTTGGAGTGTCGTTGGTTGTGGATAGAAGCTTCGGGTAAGTCTAATCTCATATTTACTCCTTCTTCTCATTTAGGGTTTGCATCTTTCCCCAATATCCTTACGAATCTATAAAACTTTATTTTTTCATTGATATCTAGGTAAAGGATTCAAGTTTTGGTTGAATTGGGATCTAATTCTTTGATTGAGGGATTGTTTTCCAATGGATTCAAGTTAGGTGGTATACAAGTTATATCCCATAGTTTTGTTAAAGATTTGTGCATGCCTGACATTGTTCTTTGTTACTTCTTGATGTGATTTTGAAACCCTTGATAATATTTGAAATTTTGGGAGTCTAAATGATGAATGGAAACCCTTATGGTTCCCAAGGGATTCATTAAGGAATATTTAACCCATTTAAGTCCATCAATGGGGTGTGCCGATACTTTTTGGAACTATAATTAGCTAAGTAAGTTATACGTTGTTGTGTAATCATGTAGAGCCCTTATAGAGTATATTGATATCCTTAATGTAATTCCAAACAAGGTTTTAGTTAATTGGGGTCAAGTTAATAGTCTTATGAAATATTTTAGTTATGCCTAAGAAATTTAGTGCCTATGAAATGGTGAATATACTAAATTGATAATGGTGTGTGAAATGGGAAATTTGTTAAAGGGTATTTCATAAGGGGATTTATGAATGTGTATAATGGGTTGACATAAAGAAATTATTAAATATTCCTAGTAAGCTAGGTTTGGGAATGGGAATTGGGATAAATGGGCTAAGTGATGTAAATGGAAAATGTGTTAATGGGTTATTGTTAGGTCCACAAGGCTGAATACCCTGAGATGGGGGGTGAATCAGGGTATGACTAATTTAAAATTAATGCCCTCTGATCTTGTTTCGCTGTTAAGAAAAACACTCTTCTCTCTCTTTCCTATTGCACAATATAAACAGAAAGTAAAGAAAGCACAGGACACAACAATTTTACTTGGTTCACCGCTAAGGGCTAAGTCCAAGGAGCATACGCCGACAGGTTTCCGGTCGTACCAAATTCCACTATACTTCACTAGATGTGGATTACAATGTTCGGGTACAGTCACTCTGTCCCAGGCTCACTGCCTTTGCAAGGTTTAGGGTCAACTCACTGATTTCCCAAGGGTCACTCCCTATTTCTCTCTCTCTGGCTCACTGCCGGTGGAGAGGATCACCTTCTTCCTCTTCCTATGCTCATTGCACTTGGAAGGGATTCACTCACAGTTTATAGACTTGTAGGTCTCTTCATTTATATTAAGGAATGCATCTTTCTCTGTATGTAGATGCTCTGTTGAAGTTCAACTTTCATCCGTATATGAATACCCCTTTGCCACTATCCACTGGGAAAACACCTTTGGAAATTACCTTCGCAAAGTACCCTACTTTGCGAGGCTTCCAATTTCGCGAAGCTCAAACAAGCCTTCACGAAGCTCCTGCCTTTTCACGAAGCTCTCTCGTGAAGCACTCTCGCGAAGCACTCCCACGAAGCTCAAGCCATTGTAGAGCAACTTCCCTCGTGAAGCTCACTGAGCCAACGCGGAGCTCACAACTTTAGCGGAGCTACAATAGCCGCCGCGAAGCTCCTCTTTCGCGAAGCACACTGCTCTGCGAACCACCTTCGCAATATGAGAGCAAAATATTTTCTCTGAAAATTCTCTCTCCTTCTCTCGAGGGGGTCGGCCTCTATTTATAGGCGATTCCACCGACCCTCGAACTTTCTGCGTGAAGTCAACGCCACGTCATCTAAAATCAGGAAGCTCCGAAGTTTCCGTCGGAATTTTGTCCAAATCGCGAAGCACCATGGCAATTTTCCAATCGCAGAGCTCGTCGTAATCGCGAAGCATTCCGTCAATTCCTTCACGCCTTCTCCGCGAAGCTCCCTCGCAAATCCCTTCATCGCCGCAAAGCTCCCTCGCAAAGCCCTTCACAGTTGCGATGCACTTCAGCCTCTGCCGTTCGCGAAGCTTTTCGTAATCGCAAAGACTCACCGCCTCCATTTTTCTGGTCTTCGCGATTTCCAAACCATGCATCCTATCTTCACAAAATTCATGCCTTTGCCATATTAAATTATTATCTTCATGGAAATCCTATTTTTGCGATGCTCACCAAACTCCAAATTTTGGACCCCAAAAAATTCGCAAACACTGGGAAACGTCGCGACCTTGTACTGCTCTTTTGTACTACCTCTAGATCGTCCTTTCCTTTGTCATCATTCTTTGTCAACAAGGATTGTCAACAAATTCTCAGGAACTCGACAATTCTCCATGGAAACCTGCTTTTTCAACAAACACAATCAACCCAAAAATACTTCAATGTTACCTTGAGGGATTTTTGTCCAACAATCTCCCCCTTTGGGTTTGTTGACAACTCTTCAAAACTTTTCTCAGAATGATTTTCTGCACTTTGATACCTCACTGAGTCTTCTTCCATCCGCTACCACCATTCGCCTCTTGCGATTATGATAGCGTTCAAGGAATCACTTAACACGTACTCTAAGACCACATGAGAAATGCTTGGCGTGAGAAACAAGAGTAGTATGAAAAGTTCATCAATGAATCACTTCATTTCAAACACCAATTGTCGATTCCAACTTGATACCAATTCATAAATTGATACCAATTGTTGAACCACACTGATCCCAATTGGTGATAGCTGGAAACCTTCTCACACTATTCCAACACCACTGTTCTGCTTTTATCACAATCCTCAGCTGTCGTGATATCTATGCTTTGATCGATCACTTCTAGCATTGTCAGATTTGAAAATCTCCCCCTTGCTCATTTCTCCCCCTATCTGGCTACTCCAATGGTCAGCTTCTTCCCGTATCAATCATGATTTATCAAATTGCCACATTGTCTCCCCCTCGAACAATCACTATTTTCTCCCCCTTTGTCAACGAACCCAAAGGTCACTCCTTTGTAGTCTGTAACATAGTAGAGAACACAGATCAGCACATTAGGGAAAAACACATCATACCTCGGGGAGAGGGGGGGCCCACATCCACATGCTTTCAAGCACGGGGAATCGACTGAACTCCTAGAGCCAGTCGATGCCTTTTGAATGCTTCCTTGGGTAAGGCCTTTGTCAGAATATCTGCAACCTGTAACTCTGTAGGCACATACTCCAACTTCACGATTCCCTGCTCAACTTTCTCCTTGATAAAATGATACTTTATCTCAATGTTCTTTGTCCTTCAATGATGGACGGGATTTTTTCTAAGATTTATAGCACTTGAGTTGTCACACGGTATTCCGATCGGAGACTTCACTTCAACTCCCATATCATCAAGATGCTGTTTCATCCACAATAACTGTGTGCATGCTTGAGTGGCCGCAATATACTCAGCTTCTGCAGTGCTCAATGAAATGCAATCTTGATTCTTTCTTAGCCAAGAAATACACAATCCACCAAGATAGAAAGCACCACCTGACGTTGATTTTCTATCATCTGTTGAACCGGCCCAGTCTGCATCAGTATATCCCAATAAGTCTGTCTGAGATTTATCAATATATGTCAAGCCGAGATCCACTGTGCCCTGGATATACCGAAGTATTCTTTTCACTGCAAGCATGTGGCTTTCCTTGGGATTGCTCTGATATCTCACTGTTTGGCATGTGGCGAAAACAATATCAGGCCTTGTTGCAATCAAGTACAACAAACTTCCAATAATTTGCCTGTATTCTGTGATATTAACTGCCTTGCCATCTTCATATTTCGATAATTTCATCCAGGTGGCAACCGGAGTCTTCATCTCCTTGGAATTATCCATTCCAAACCTTCTTAAAACCTCCTTGGCATATTTGGATTGAGAAATAAAAGTTTCATTCCTTCCTTGTGTCACCTGTAGACCAAGGAAAAACATTATCTCTCCAATTATTGACATTTCAAACTCATTTTTCATGAATTCGGAAAACTGTCTGCACTGAGCTTCATCTGATCCGCCAAAAATTATGTCATCGGCATACACTAGCACCATCATCCTTTGATTACTTTCATTGCTGAAATAGAGGTTGTAATCAACTCCTCCATGCTGGAAACCAAGCTTCTTCAAGTACTGATCAAGCCTTGAGTACCATGCCCTTGGTGCTTGTTTCATCCCATACAATGCCTTCTTCAGCCTGCAAACTTTGTTCTCATACTCATGAATGAGAAAACCATATGGCTACTCAATATACACCTCCTCTTCCAGAACACCATTCAAGAATGAGTATTTGACATCCATCTGGAACACTTTGAACTTTATTTACACTACTATGGCCAAAAATAATCTGATTGTCTCCAGCCTTGCAACCAGTGAAAATGTCTCATCAATATTTATTCCCTTTATCTAGGAGTATCCCTTGCACACTAGTCGTGCTTTGTTCCGAATCACTGTGTCATCTTCATTCATCTTGTTGCGATAAACCCATTTAGTCCCGATGAAATTCTTGTCTGCTGGCCTCGAAACAATCTCTCATGTCTGGTTCTTCTCAATCTGATCAAGCTCTTCGTTCATATCCTGAACCCAGTTTTCATCTTCAGTTGCATCGGAAAAACATTTCAGATCCACTTGAGACAAAAACAATGTTTACTGTAATGATTTCATTCTCTGAGTCTGAACTGGAGCTGTTTGATCACCAATGATATTCTGCCTATCAATTTCAGCTCGACTCTTTGGCTTCCTCGCAGACACAGACTTGACACTTTCTTGTTCATCATCAGTATCTTCTTCTGAGTCAGCTTCTTTCACTTCTGCTCCCCCTGTGTTTCTTACCTCATCATCACTTTCGTCCAATAACTGTTCACTAGGTCGTTGAGTATTCTGTTCATTTTCAACTATAGTGACATCATTACTCTCAACAATTTTTCCCAGCCTTTTTTTGAAGCATTTATACGCTTTGCTTTTCCCTGAGTAGCCAAGTAATATCCCATCATCTCCTCGTGCCTCAAAATTCCTATGATTTTATTTGTTGAGAATGAAACACTTACTTCCAAAGATTTGAAAGTATTTCAACGTTGGCTTCTTTCCGTACCACAGTTCATACGGAGTCTTCCCTTGCTTCGGACACAACAGAGACCTGTTTGAAACATAGACCGATGTCAACACTACTTCCTTCCAAAATTTCTCTGGTAGGTCTTTGTCAATAAGCATCGTTCTGTTCATGTTGTTGATTATCCGATTTCTCCTTTCAACCACACCATTCTGTTGGGGAGTTCTCACTGATGAAACTTGTTGTCTTATCCCGTGTTTCTCAAGATATTCTTCCACTTTACTGTTTGTGAATTCTGTACCGTTATCTGTACGGAACTTCAAAATTTTCTGCCCAAGCATCCTTTCTGATTCCCTCCTGTACTGTTTTATGCAGCTAAACACCTCTGTCTTATGGGTAATGACAAATACCCAGGCCATTCTTCTGTAATCATCAATGAAAAGAACATAGTACCTTTTCCCATTTATAGCTCGTGGTGAGATTGGTCCACATACATCAGCATGGACCAGTTTGAGCACTCTAGTTGATTTCTGTTCCTTTGGCCTGTATGTCTTTCTGATGATCTTCCCTTGTTGGCAAGCATCACACGTATGAGTGAGATCACGTGATAGTTTGGGAAGATCTCTAGCAGCATCACACTTTATGAGATCTTCCATAGATGGTTGGCATAGATGACCAAGTCACTTATGTCACAGCTGGTTTTCTTCCTCTCTGGATAAAAGACATGTATCTTCTTTCCCACCTACAAGGTAGAGATTTCCCTTTGACCTTTTTCCCTGCAGAACAGCTGCTCCATCTTTTCCTTTCACAACACACATCTTCTTGGTAAATCGGATAGAGTGCCCTGACACTGAGTAAGTTATGACTAAGACCCTCTACTACCAAGACATCAGCACGTTTCATCTCTTTGCCCCCAAAGTTGGCTTTCCCTGAGCCAAAAATCTTCAGGCCTTCATCATTTCCAAATTTGACAACTCCATCTTTGTCATATTTGATGCTTGTAACAAGATCCTTATTACCCGTCATGTGAGATGTGTAACCACTGTCAAGGATCCAAACACCAGGTCGATCTGATGCTTTAAGGGCAATCTCCGCCACCACGGCCTTCTCATTTTTCTTCTTCTTGGTCCATACTTTTTCTTTCACACTTGGAATGGATTGAGACTTCTCTTCTTTCTCAGAGTATGATGGACCAGCCTCATCTTGCAAAGCTGCAAATCTATTCTACATTTTTAACTCACCTGTCGGTTTATTGACCTTCTGCTTCCGAACATTTTGATTCTGCTTTGGCACATTTCTGTGAATGGTCGAAGTGCAGTACCTAGCCATGTGTCCAAATCCTCCGCACCAAAAATAGTGTCCTTCAAAATATGTTCTGGAAAACCATTCTCTGTTTGGCTGCCATCTCTATTCTTGTTCCCTTCGATATCTTTTGGCTATGGAACATACATACTATGAATGTCCCGTCTTTCCACAACAATAAGACCTAATATAAGGTGCATTACTTTGTGTAACTTCATCACTATGAGTTTCACCTTGGGATCTCTGAATATTATCATTCTTATTTGTGCCCAAATCCACCTTCAATCTCAGGATGGGTGCTTGCGGTCTGACTTCAACTGCCACGGATTTTTGTTTCTGATTAAGACATGAATCAGCCTTAACTTTTGAGCTCAATTGCTGCTTCTTTCCTGCTGAACTACTAGGATCTTCTTTCTTCTTTTTAGTCTTCGTGACGACCTGCTTTCCCAAGAATGTGTTGGGATTCAAAGGTTTTTCCTGGTCTTTAACTTTTCTCCGCAGACCGACAACTTCCTCTTCAAGCTCTTCAATACGCTTGACGTGATCTTTCACTTTTCTATTCAAGCAATCGATCTCCCTTTTCTGTTCTTCAATATTGAGCTTATGCTCATCAACATTTTCTGTGCGCTCTGGCCTGGAAGACTTAAGATTTTCAATTTCTTTCACTAGCTCAGACTTCTCTTCTTCTTGTTGTTGCATGTAGAGTTTGGAATCATGTACCACCTTGTTGGATTTCTTTTTTTTTTGCTCTCCAAACATCTATCTCTTCAAGAGCTGCTTCTAATTCAGCTTCCATGTCAACTCTCCCTTCAATTTCTTCTTCTTCCTCATCAGTTTCGGTTTCTTTCTTTTCTTGAGCACTACTAACAATAGCCACCATTGCATTTTGTCCACGATCTTTACAGTTTTCTATCTCTTCAATTTATTCACCCTCAGACTCATCTGAACTATCTATTTCTTGTGAAAGAATATTCTTCTTCTTAAACAAATTTCTCTTGAACTGCTTCTTTCCTTTCACATAGGCTGAAGATTTTTTCTTGGGAATTTCAACTTCATCTTCATAATTTTCTTCTTGAAACTTTTTGGGGCACCTTGAAGCAATATGACCAAATTTTCCACATCTAAAGCAAGCAAGTGGAAGCTTCCCTTTTAACTTTCCTTTTCCTCTTTGAAGATTTGAGGAGAGGAATGACATTACCTCATCTGTCTCTTCTTCTTCCTGAGAATCTTCAATGGTAAGCTTCTTCATGGACTTAAATGCCACCTCTTTGGACTTCCCCTTTTCCACAGCCTCATTATCATCGTTCCTCATTTCATATACAACCAAGGTACTGTGCAAATTGTCCAGTGTCAGCTCTTTTGGATCTTTATCTTCTAGAACTGAAACTTTCGGATTGAACCAAGGTGGAAGTTTCCTCAAGATGCGCTTTACGATCTTTATGTCCTCAATGACTTCTCCAAGACCTCACATATCTTCCACAATAATATTTACCCTGTCAAAGAATGCATCAACAGACTCATTTGGGTTCATTTTCAGATCTTCATATTTGTTCCACAACACCTGCAGCTTTTCCTCTCTGACCTTTGTATCCCCTTCATATATATTCAAAATCTTTTCCCACATGGCATGTGATGTTTTGCATGACATCACCTTTGTATATATGGGATTGGAAAGGGATCCCCCTAAGGCATTGATTGCTTTGGAATCAACATCCAACTTTTTATACTCAGCTTCTCATAAAGCACCACTGGTAATATCAGCTGTGATACCATGCATAGCTGCTGAAAACACATCCATTCCCAAAGATCGGAAATAGTGTTGCATTCGATTCTTCCATATCTAAAAATTACATCTGTCGAAGATCAGAATCCCTCTATGATTAGTGACCTCCATTGAGAGAAGAACTAATATCAATATTTCCCTCTGATACCAATTGTTAAGTCCGCAAGGATGAATACCCTGAGAGGGGGGGTGAATCAGGGTATGACTAATTTAAAATTAATGCTCGTTCTAATCTTGTTTCGTTGTTAAGCAAAACACTCTTCTCTCTCTTTCCTATTGCACAATATAAACAGAAAATAAAGCAAGCACAGGACACAACAATTTTACTTGGTTCATCACTAAGGGCTACGTCCAAGGAGCATACGCCGACAGGTTTCCGTTCGTACCAAATTCCACTATACTTCACTAGCTGTGGATTACAATGTTCGGGTACAGTCACTCTATCCCAGGCTCACTGCCTTTGCAAGGTTTAGGGTCAGCTCACTACTTTCCCAAGGTTCACTCCCTATTTCTCTCTCTCTGGCTCATTTCCGGTGGAGAGGATCACCTTCTTCCTCTTCCTATGCTCACTGCACTTGGAAGGGATTCACTCACAATTTATAGACCTGTAGGTCTCTTCATTTCCATTAAGGAATGCATCTTTCTCTATATGTAGATGCTCTGTTGAAGTTCAACTTTCACCTGTAGATGAATACCCTTTGCCACTATCCACTAGGCAAACACCTTTGGAAATTACCTTCGCAAAGTACCCTACTTTGCGAGGCTTCCAATTTCGCGAAGCTCAAACAAGCCTTCACGAAGCTACTGCCTTTTCGCGAAGCTCTCTCGCGAAGCACTCTCGTGAAGTATTCCCGCGAAGCTCAAGCCGTTGCAGAGAAACTTCCCTCGCGAAGCTCACTGAGCCAACGCGGAGCTCACAACTTTCGCGGAGCTACAATAGCCGTCGTGAAGCTCCTCTTTCGCGAAGCACACTGGCTCCGCGAACCACCTTCGCAATACGAGAGCAAAATATTTTCTTTGAAAATTCTCTCTCCTTCTCTCGAGGGGGTCAGACTCTATTTATAGGCGATTCCACCGACCCTCAAACTTTTCGCATGAAGTCAACGCCACGTTATCTCAAATCGCGAAGCTCCGAAGTTTCCGTCGGAATTCTGTCCAAATCGCGAAGCACCACGGCAATTTTCCGATCGCAGAGCTCGTTGTAATTGAGAAGCATTCCGTCAATTCCTTCGCGCCTTCGCCGTGAAGCTCCCTTGCAAAGCCCTTCATCACCGAGAAGCTCCCTCGCAAAGCCCTTCACCGCCGCGATGCGCTTCAGCCTCTGTCGTTCGCGAAGCTTGTCGTAATCACGAAGACTCACCGCCTCCATTTTTCTGGTCTTCGCGATTTCTAAACCATGCATCCTATCTTCGCGAAATTCATGCCTTTTCCATATTAAATTATGATCTTCATGGAAATCCTATTTTTGTGATGCTCACCAAACTCCAAATTTTGGACCCAAAAAATTTGGCAAACACTGGGAAACTGCGCGACCATGTACTGCTCTTTTGTACCGCCTCCAGATCGTCCTTTCCTTTGTCATCATTCTTTGTCAACAAGGATTGTCAAAAAATTCTCATGAACTCAACAATTCTCCATGGAAACCTGCTTTTTCAACAAACACAATCAACCCAAAAATACTTCAATGTTACCTTGAGGGATTTTTGCCCAACAGTTATGGTACAATATGATTTACCATGTTGATTGTTATGGATTATGATTGATGTATGTATTTTTTGTGTTTGGTTGTGATATTGTTCATTTGTGGTGAATGGGTGGATAATAATGTGAGCATGTCTTGAGGTGTGGGATAAAGGACTAAGGCTCCTCCCACGAGTCGAGTTGGACTAACGCTCTAACTCCACCCATAATGTATGTGTTAGGGAAGGGGACGGAAATTTACTCCCCTAATGGTTGAATTCCACACATACTGAGGATTCTGGTGGGACCAAGTTGTTTGATGATTTTTTTTGATGCATGAAGTATTATATTTTTTTTCAAGGAATTTTGAGAAGAAAGAAAATCACATCACTTTGTTTAAGTGGGTGAGGAAAGACAAGAAAATTACAATACTTTCCATGATAAACCAGATAATGGTTGGCTGATTTGTATTTCCCAAATATCATAAGTTTGGATAAATTGTGATGCAAGCCTTATAAAGTAAAGGGGGAGAAAATTTTATGCCAATCATATTCAGTTTTGATTGGAAAGAATGATGTTGCTAGAAGACAGGGAAGTTGCAGTACTTTTGGTTGAAAATCTAATGATGCTAAAGGTAGTCGATCATAGACAATATATCATGGAATATATGGTTCATGATGAAATTAGTTGTTTGATGAATAATATAGATGATAGTGAAACAACATTGGTGTTCTTACCAAAGTATATTTTAAGGAGGCATTGTTTCCCAGTGTTTTCCAGATTTTTGGGGCTGAAAATAGGGAGATGGAGAAATGTGATTTTGGAAAAGGATGTTGTGCGTAAGATTGAAGGGAGTTTGGAATGTTGTGCACAAGGCAAGATTCAAGGTTAGAACATCAAAAAATGGAAAAGGTGTGAAGTTTGTGAAAGATTCACGAAGTGCACGAAAGATAAGGATGGCGTGAAAGAGACTTACGCTCCCAATGCGATGTCAAATTGGGTTTTGCATGACGTGTTAGGATCTTGCATGATCCATCAGGGTTTTTACACATGGTGGTGATAGATGTCTATAAATAAGTGGTGAAACCCTCTTATTTAATAATCTCAACACTTATAGAAATCCTAAGCTCTAAAGCGCTAAAGAATTTTAAGTAAAGGTAGTTGCGCGTAAGAAGGAGAAGTTGTGCACAAGAAGAGAGTTGAATGCAAGATTGAAGTTGTGCGGAAGAGGTGTTTCGCAAAAAAAAGTCAAATATTTCATGTGAGGAATAAAAGTTGCGCACAAGACACCTAAAATGGTGAGAAAAAGATTAGAGTTTAGCACAAATAGTAAGTTGTGTGCAAGGTAGTTCTTACCATCTTCTGGGTAGGAAAGTGAAGAATTTTTTTGAGAGATTTGATTTGTGAAATTTCATCAAGAAGTAGAGAAATATTGCATTACTCTATTTGTGCTAAGAGGTTGCACACACACTTGAGGATTATATCCCAAGTACTACACGAGTGTAAGGGTATATCCTACTCATTTTATTCCACATCAAAGGATTGTTTTCTAATAGATTATGTGGTACTGGATTATTTTCATACCATACCAAGGACATAGCTACTCTTGTTGAGTAGTGAACCTTGTAACTCTTGTGTTCTTATTATTGTATACATTCAGTAGAGAAATAACTCTTTAACATGAGGTAAAGTTTGTTTCAAAAATAAAGGAAACAAAAAAGAAAAATATATCACTGATTCACCCCTCCCCCTCTCAGTTATACTTGGATCCTGACTAAGTAACTTCAATTGGTATCAGAGTGACAGATTCCCTTCATTTGTTCTTTGATGAAGTTTTTAAGAGAAGTTTTTATTGAGAATATAAATTGCATGAACAATAAAGGGATTCCTATATTTGATGGGAAGAATTATCATATCTGGAAAGATAGAATTATGCCTTGTCTTATTTCTCTTGGATATGAAGTTCTTGGAACTACAACAGATGGATTTCATGCTATTAATTACAAGGTTCCTCTAACTTCTGCCAATAATAAGAATCTTGAGAATGATGGAAGTACTAAAAATGAATTACTCTTATCTTTTGAAGAGTGAATTTTTAAGAGTGAAAGGTGTCTCTATAGCCAAAGGAATCTGAGAAAAACTAAAAAACATTTATGAAGTAAATAAAAAAGTGAATAAGGAAAAACTTCAAATCTGGAGGCTGAAGTATGAAGACTTAAATATGGGTGAGAATGAATCTGTTGAGGACTTCTTTACCAGGTTAAACGATATTGTTAGTACAATCAGATTTCTCGGTGAAAAGTTAGAGGATTATACAGTTGTTGAAAAGATATTGAGAATTATGCCCGAAAAATTTTATCCTAAAGTTTCATCACTGGAAGATAGAGACCCTGAAACATTATCTCTGGATGATTTTCATATCACTCTCATCATTTATTAAATGAGAATAAAGAAGACTATGAAGATAAAATAAAAATCTGATAGAAAAATTTATTTCAAGGCTACAAAGAAAGAAAAGCCAAAGAAAAATCTTAGTGAAGATGAAGATGGTGAATCTGACTCTGAAGATGAGGTATGTAAAAATTTTGATGAAATATTATCCTTGTTTTCTAAAAATGTGAAAAGAGGAATGGGGAAATAAAAATTGAAACTCCCTTTAAAATGTTTTGAATGTGGAGTTGTTGGCCACTTTGCGGCTAATTTCCCTCAAAAAGGGAAATATGAAGACAGTGATGAAGAATATAAAATATTGAGATGGTTATGGAAGAAATAGGGTGATAAAGATAAATATTTTGGCATACATAAGGATAAAAATTTCTTCAAATAAAAAAGAAAAAGATTTTTGTCAAAAAATTAAGAAGATGATGATAGCGAGACTAAATCAAAAAAAATTGCTAATAAAGCTAGAGAGATTACCTTTTTTGCAACAGTGAACAATGAAGATTATGAGAGCAGTAGTTCTGAAGAAGAAGAAACTCAACTTGAATAGTATTTGAAAGAAGAGATGAAGGAATGTTAGAGGAAGATCAGAAGTCTTGAGGAGGAAAATAGGAAATTGAAAAATGAAAACTCTTCATTAAATGACGAAGAAGGTTTTCCTGATGAGAAAGAAAATTTTGAAAAGGATATTGATGATCTGAAGAATTATATTGAGAGGGAAAAAATCATAATGATCATCTGTAGGAAAAGCTAGAGGAAAAACAAGATGAGTTGGAACTTGTCTAACATAAAATTTTTAAATCTGTGGAAAGGAACACAAGGTTCAAAAAATCCGTTACAGAAGTTGGTGAAAGTCCTGCTAAGAATGAACCTAAGAAGGTGAAGTTCCCAGTCAGGATCTAAGTATCACTGAGAGGGGGAGGGGTGAATCAGGGATGTCTTTTTCTTTTTATGTTTCCTTCTTTTTTAAACAACCTTCACCTCCTGTTAAATATTTTATTCTCTTCCGAACACACACAACCATAAGAACACAAGATTTACAAGGTTCACTACTCAAAAAGAGTAGCTATGTCCTTGGTATGGTATGGAAATAATCTAGTACCACATAATACACTAGAAAACAATACTTTAATGTGGAATACAATGAGTATGATATACCCTTACACTCGTGTATCACTTGGAAAACAATCTGCAAGTGTGTGTGAACCCTCTTAGCACAAATAGGGAATTATAGTATTCCAGTGCTTCTTTACAATTGAACAGGTGTATTCTTTGAAGTGCAAATCTTCACTTTCTTACCCAAAAGTCATTAAGAACTAACTTACACACAACTAAATACATGTGAAGACCCCAAATCTTTCATGCACCCTTTTAGGTGTCTTTCATGCAACTTTTATGCCACGCGCGTAAGATTTAACTTTTGTCTCGAAACATCTCTTGCGCGCAACTTCAATCTTGCGCGCAACTCCCTTCTTGTGTGCAACTTCTTCTTCTTGTGCGCAACTCTATTTCTTTCATTCACTCTCCTTTTCTTAATATTTTTTTGCACCTCAGATCTCGGTATTTCTCTAAGTTTCGAGCACCCACAGTGTGAGGGGGTCACCTCTTATTTATAGACCTCATTGACCCTTGCACGTAAAAACCCCAATGCATCGCGGAAGATCCTAACGTGTCGTGCAAAACCCCATTTTACGTCGCATTGGGAGCGTGAGTCACACATCACGCAAAACCACTTTTGATGTCGCCTTGGGCGCATAAGTCTCTTTTGTTCCAACCTTATCTTTCACGCATTTCTTTGAATCTTTCGCACACTTCAGGCCTTTTCCATTTTTGGAAGTTTGGACCTAAAATCATGCCTTGCGCACAAGATTCCAAACTCCCTTCAATCTTGCGTGCAAAAACCAATCTTGCGCGCAAAACCCAGTCTTTCATGCAAGCCTCTCCTTTTCAAGATTTTTATGTTCAGATCATAGACCTCAACTTGTGCGCAGCATACCAATCCATATTAAAACTTGCACACAACATCCTTTGCTAAAAACACAATTCTTCATCTCCTGATTTTCAGGCCCTAAAATTTGGAAAACACTGTAAAATAGTGCCACCTTAAAACGTTATTTTGTGCTGCCTCCAAATTTTCCATTCCTTTTTCATTTCTCTCTTCACTGCATTACATAACCATTCTTCATCTTTCATCACGAACTCCACTATCTTGGTATATGTCCTTTGATAGACCAGCTTTAGCATCGTCAGAGTTTCAATGGGAAGTACTAAAACTTCCCTATCTTCCAACAGCATCATTCCTTCGAATAAGAACTGTATATGATTAGCATCATCATTTCTCCACCTTTACTTCATAAGGCCTTCATCACAAGTTCTCCTAACTTATGATATTTGTGAAATACATAATTGCAAATCATCGTATGATTTACCAGTCCTTTACAAAGTGAATTGATTTATCTTCTTTGATAATAAAAGACAACACTTTGTAACAGCAGACTCTTCGTAATTCCTTCTCCATCCAACTTGTTCCCAACATAAGGATCAAGAAAATTTATCTTTAAAGGTTGAAAAGAAATATAGAAATGGTTATAATAAGAACAATGGTAGAAAGGCTACATATATGGTCAAAGTTAGCAATACTGAAAAATCATATGAATCTAAAAATCTTAAGTCCAGAAAGATTTCAACTACTCCTAGTTTTGGTAATCCTGAACAGAAATATAAGCTGAAGAAGAAAGTTACAATTGAAAATATGAAGGTTGATGGTCAACAGATTTATGGTAAGAAGATCATTAAGAATCATGTTCACAAATCCAATTAGTATAGAAGTTTTAGAGGAAAATATTCATTCTATGGATACTGCTGGTATTATGGTGGATTCTAACACATGTAAAATATGTGTTGGTTCAACCAACAACATTAATACTATTCTACAAGCTTTGAAAGACAAGTAAAGAGGATGAGTCAATATTTTAAAAATAAAAAGCCTCAAAAGAAATTCCAGAAGACATCTGAGAATGTTGGTTTTAAAGTTGATAATAGGTTCCAACCACTAGAAACTATCTATGAAAGATGTGATCGACCTAGATATCTTGATAAGGGTTTTTTTATTATGTTTCTAGAACAAGAAAAGTTTTTTAAAAATTCTCAGAAGCTGGAGATTGTAAAGGATAAGAAAGACAGATTTTCTAGGTTCGAAAAGAAAGAGTTCTTGGATGTCTGGCTAGAACACATTGACTTAGCTAGAAAATTGGAGGAAGCATAGTAGAAAGTGGAATAAAAGGATGAACAAAAATCTCTTATTGTTCAAATATCTTTGAAAACTATGAAGGGAGAATAACCATGTATTATTGATAGTGGTTTTTTATCTCATATGATAGGATACTTAAATATGTTAAAGAATGTGAAAGATTTCAAATAAGGAATAGTGAAATTTGGAAATAATGAATCTCTAAGGATCAAAGGTATTGGATCAGCTATAATTGGAAAAGAAAAGATAAAATCTAGGAAAACATTATATGTTGATGGGATGAAACACAACCTGATAAGTGTTTCATAACTTTGTGCTGAGGGAAACAAAGTTATTTTTAGAAAATATTGTTTTTTTATGAAAAGTGAAAATGATAGAAATGTAGTTACAAGAGGCCAGCGTACAAAAGGGAATTTGTTCTAATTTGGTGAAGTATGGAACTCTTGTTACATGGGTGTGGTGGGTGAAAATCAGTTATGGAATAAAAGGCTGGGACATATGTGTCAGAGAAACATGTTCAAGTTATCAATGTGAAATAGTGTCTGAGATATACCTGATTTATCTAGAATAAGAGATTGGTGTTGCACTGTTTGTGAGAAAGGAAAGATTACAAAATCTATGCATAATAGAGTTGGCATTCACTCAAAACGACCCTTGGAACTTATACATTCTGATATCTATGGACCAATGAGAAATCAATCTAAAAATGGAGATAAGTACTTCATTACTTTCACTGATGACTTTACTCGCATTACTTGTGTTATGTATATGAGACATAAGTCAGATGCTTTGAAAATGTTTAAGAGTTTCAGGAGGAAATTAGAGAAGGAATGGGAGTATTCAATGAAGAAGTTGAGAACTGATAATAGTGGTGAGTATAAGAATAAAGAGTTTGAAATTTATCTTGAGAACCATGGAATTCAGCATGAGTTCAGTTCACTATACACACCTCAACAAAATGGGGTTGCTGAAAGAAAAAATAGAAGTTTGGTGGAAATGGGGAGAACTATGTTACTTGAACATAATATTTCTCATTATTATTAGAGAAAATCTATGATAACTGTTATGTATATTCATAAATGATGTTTCTATAGGGAAAAATCATATATGACTCTATACAAAATGTTCTATGGAAAAACTCTAAGTCTGAAACACTTAAGAGTTTTTGGGAGTATGTGCATTATAAAGAAGAAAGGTGGAAACCTTGATAAGTTTGAGAAAATAAGAGATGAAGTAATTTTTCTTGGCTATGCTCTATAAGGAAGTGGATATATATGTTTCAACAAAGAAATATAGATAATTATTGATTCTAATAATGTGAAAGTTGTTGAAAATATTGATAAAGATAATCAGTCTTATGATAATGTTGAAGATGAGCAGGATAAGGAAAGTTTTGTTAACAATTATGAAAATGCTGCTGTTAGGACCAATAGGGGCCTATATACCCTAAGAGGGGGGTGAATCAGGGTATGGATATTCTTTTTCAAAGTTCTTCTTGCCCCGCTGGATCTTGGCCTCTTTGTTACAAGGGTCACTTTGTTTGCACTTGTGTGTACATTATGATCACTTACTTTCTCCTTTATCTGATGATGATGCTTTAAATGCAATGTAGGAAAATTAGCAGGCAGACGCAGAGATTTTTACTTGGTTCACCCTCACTGGGCTACGTCCAAGGAGCATACGCCGACAGGTTTCCAGTCGTACTAAATTCCACTAATCTTCACTAGATGTGGATAAAAAGTTCGGGCTAGATCACTTCTATGCCTAGGCTCACTACCTTTACAAAGTTTAGGGTCAGCTCACTGCTTTCCCAAAGGTCACTCCATGTTTCTCTCTCTCTGGATCACTACCGGTGGAGAGGATCACCTTTTTCCTTTTCCTAAGCTCACTGATCTGTAAAGGGAATCAACCCACAGTTTATAGACCTGTAGGTCTCTTCATTTGCATGAAAGAATGCATCTTCAACTGTAGATAGATGCTCTATTAAAGTCCAACTTTCATCCACATATGAATATCTCTTTGCCTTTGAACACTGGGCAATTCCTTTTGGAAACACCTTCGCAAAGAACCCTACTTCGCGAAGCTCCCAATTTCGCGAAACTCAAACAAGCCTTCGCGAAGCTCCTGCCTTTTCGCGAAACTCTATCGCAAAGCACTCTCGCGATGCACAGACCTTCGCAATGCTTAGGCTGTCACGGAGCTCCTGCCTCTCCGTGAAGCTCACTGAGCCAACGTGGGGCACACACCTTTCGTGGAGCTAAAAATAGCCGCCACGAAGCTCCCCTTTCGCGAAGCACACTGCCTTCGCGAACCACCTTTGTGAACCGAGAGTAATGGATTTTCTCTGAAAATTCTCTCTACTTCTCTCGAGGGGGTCAGCCTCTATTTATAGGAGATTCCATCGACCCTCGAACTTTCTGCGTGAAGTCAACGCCACATCATCTCAAATCGCGAAGCTCCAAAGTTTCTGCCGGAATTCTGTCCAAATCGCGAAGCACCACAGCAATTTTCCGTTCGCGTAGCTTGACGTAGTCGTGAAGAATCACCGTCAACATACCTTCGTGCCTTCGCCGCAAAGATCCCTCGCAAAGCCCTTCACCGCCGCGATGCGCTTCATCCTCTTCCATTCGCGAATCTTGACATAATCGCGAAAACTCACCGCCTCCATTCTTCTGGTCTTCGCGAAATCCAAACCATGCATCCTATCTTCGCGAAATTCATGCCTTTGCCATATTAAATTATGATCTTCATGGAAATCCACTTTTCGCGATGCTCACCAAATTCCAAATTTTGGACCCCAAAAATTTGGCAAACACTAGGAAACGGCGCCACCTTGTACTTCTCTTTTGTACCGCCTCCAGATCGTCCTTTCCTTTGTCATTGTTCTTTTTCAACAAGGATTGTCAACAAATTCTTGGGAACTCGACAAATATCCATGAAAACCTGCTTTGTCAACAAACACAATCAACCCAAAAAAAAACTGCAATGTTACCTTGAGGGATTTTTGCCCAACAATCTCCCCCTTTGGATTTGTTGACAACTCTTCACAACTCTGCTCAAAATGATTTCCTGCACTTTGATACCTCACTGAGTCTTCTTCCAGCCGCTACCACTATTTGCCTCTTGCAATTATGATAGCGTTCAAGGAATCACTTAACACGTACTCTAAGCCCACATGAGCAATGCTCAGTGTGAGAAACAAGAGTAGTATGAAAAGTTCATCAATGAATCACTTCATATCAAACACCAATTGTTGATTCCAACATGATACCAATTCTTAAATTTATACCAATTGTTTAACCACACTGATCCCAATTGGTGATAGTTGAACACCTTCTCTCACCATTCCAACACCACTGTTCTGCTTTTATCACGATCCTCAGCTGTCGTGATATCTATTCTTTGACCGATCACTTCTAGCATCGTCAGATTTAAAAATATCTCCCCCTTTCACATTTCTCCCCCTATCTGGCTGCTCCACTGGTCATCTTCTCCCCGTATCAATCATGATTTCTCAAATAGCCACACTGTCTCCCCCTTGAACAATCACTATTTTCTCCCCCTTTGTCAACGAACCCAAAGGTCATGCCTTTGTAGTCTATAACATAGTAGAGAACACATATCAGCACATTAGGGAAAAACACATCATACCTCAGGGAGAGGGGGGGTGGGACCACATCCACAATTTTTCAAGTGCGGGGAATCAAATGAAATCCCAGAGCCAGTCGATGTCTCTCAAATGCTTCCTTGGGTAAGGCCTTTTTCAGAATATCTGCAACCTGTAACTCTGTAGGCACATACTCCAACTTCACAATCCCTTGCTCCGCCTTCTCCTTGATAAAATGATATCTGATCTCAATGTGCTTTGTCCTTGGGTGATGGATGGGATTTTTTCTAAGATTTATAGCACTTGAGTTTTCACACTGGATTCCGATCAGAGACTTCACTTCAAATCCCATATCTTCAAGTTGCTGCTTCATCCAAAATAATTGTGTGCATGCTTGAGTGGCCGCAATATACTCAGCTTCCACGGTGCTCAACGAAATGAAATCTTGCTTCTTTCTTAGCCAAGAAATACACAATCCACCAAGATAGAAAGAACCACCTGACATTGATTTCCTATCATCTGCTGAACCGGCCCAGTCTGCATCAGTATAGCCCAATAACTCTGTCTGAGATTTATCAGTATATGTCAAGCCGAAATCCACTGTGCCCTGGATATACCGAAGTATTCTTTTCACTGCAAGCATGTGGATTTCCTTGGGATTGCACTGATATCTCGCTGCTTGGCATGTGGAGAAAACAATATCAGGCCTTGTTGTAGTCAAGTACAACAAACTTCCAATAATTTGCATGTATTCTATGATATTAACTGGCTTTCCATCTTTATCTTTCGATAATTTCATCCGGGTGGCAACCAGAGTCTTCATCTCCTTGGAATTTTCCATTCCAAACCTTCTCAGGACCTCCTTGGCATATTTATATTGATAAATGAATGTTCCATTCCTTCCTTGTGTCACCAGTAGACCAAGGAAAAATGTTATCTCTCCAATCATTGACATTTCAAACTCATTTTTCATGAATTCGGAAAACTGTTTGCACTGAGCTTCATCTGATCCGCCAAATATTATGTCATTGACATAAACCAACACCATCATCCTTTGATTACTGACATTACTGAAATAGAGATTGTAATCAACTCCTCCACGCTGAAAACCAAGTTTCTTCAAGTACTGATCAAGCCTTGAGTACCATGCCCTTGGTGCTTGTTTCAGCCCATATAATGCCTTCTTCAGCCTGCAAACTTTGTTCTCATCCTCATGAATGAGAAAACCATCTGGCTGCTCAATGTACACCTCCTCTTCCAGAACCCCATTCAAGAATGCGGATTTGACATCCATCTGGAACACTTTGAACTTTCGTTGCACTGCTATTGCCAAAAATAATCTGATTGTCTCCAGCCTTGCAACCGGTGAAAATGTCTCATCTACATCTATTCCCTCGATCTGGGAGTACCCCTTGTACACTAGTCGTGCTTTGTTCCGAATCACTACGCCATCTTCATTCATCTTATTATGATAGACCCATTTAGTCCCGATGACATTCTTGTCTGCTGGCCTCGAAACAATCTCCCACTTCTGATTCTTCTCAATCTGATCTATCTCTTCGTTCATGGATGAACCCAATTTTCATCATCAGCTACATCAGCAATGCATTTCAGCTCAACCTAATATAGAAAAGATGCATGCTGCAGTGATTTCATTTCCCTTGTCTGAACTGGAGCTGCCTGATCACCAATGATATTCTGTCTATCAATTTCAGCTCATCTCTTTGGCATCCTTGTAGACACACACTTGAAACTTTCATGTTCATCATCAGTGTCTTTTTCTTAATCAGCATCATCCACTTATTCTCCCTCTGTGTTGCTTTCTTCCTCAACACATTCATTAGGAAATTGTTCACTGACTCATTTTTTTTAACAAAAAACTTTTCACTATGTCATTGTTCAATGATTCCATTTCATTGAACATATTCTTTCAGGATTTTGTTGACACACCTTAGAATTTATCTCACAGCTTCTTGATATCCTGAAAGCAGTCAGCTGATACCACATTGTTGTAGCAATGTAAATAGTCATGAAATGCAAGGTTATTGCTGCTTCTCCCTGTGCTTCTTTCTTCCCCCAATAGGCAACACCTGAGCTGAGTCATCCAATTATTTCATTGATGACTCTTGTATCTGATTTTGTTATTAAATGATCCCCCTATGTTATGAAACTCTTCCCGTAGTTAGGCCCAACATTCATCTGTTTAGACCCATAACAAGTCTTTTCCTCCTGCATCATTTGTTCTTATCTTCCACTCATAGTTGAGCCATTAACAAAATATCTAAGCCTACTGAGTTGAAACTTGGGGTAGGAAACAAGAGACAAAGTTAATAACACAATCAAATTCTATTGTGCTCTGTTACTCCCTTTCTTCTTCAACTCTGGTACCTGATTTGAATCAATTGAAACTATAGAGCATATCACATATCCACTTTTCATCCTTAGATGCCACTTCCCCTTAGATCGTATCTCCCTAGAACCTGAAACACATGAATCACCAGTTAATAGCATTTTTATACATAGGGAGAGGGGAGTCTCTTCCAGAATCCTCAAGATGAGAATTGTGGGTGATCCTGATGGGTCAACCCTTTGATTCTTTCTTGCAGACCATCACACTCTTTCCTTGCTTCTTCTAGTTGCCTTGCCAACTTCAACTGCTCAGGCCATATGACTAAGCATTCTTTACCCACATGCTAAGCCTTTTTCTGATATGTAGATTCTACAGGATTGGTCTTTCTCACCATTTGGGGTTTAAACCCACTAGTACACATTTCCTTCTTTGATGTTCCACCAAAATTCCATTTTCCTTGATTATTTCTCAGAGCAGGAATATCTTTTCTTTCCATCTTCCCTTGCTTCTTCCACCATTGCAAGTATCTTGCATCATCTTTCAGTTTTCGCTGTGGAACACGACCTACAAATTTTTCATTACATTCTTTGTTCATATTTCTTTTATCAGATGTCTGAGTCACCACACTCTTTTTCGCTGGTGATGAGTCCTCCATTGAACTTTCATTCTTCTTTATCATAGCTGGAGTAGATCTCCCCTTAATCTTCCAGGTTTGTTCACATTCTCTCCTTGAGAGTGGTTGTGAGTACGACAGAGGAGGTGACTGATACACCTTTCGTTCAGCTCCATGTGATTCCCCTGAGGCTCTAAGCCTATTTTTCACCTTACCACTTTGTCTCCCAGTGTATAATTTCTCATTATGCACCACTGGAGTTGGTAATCTCTTTCTCGGGTCTTTTTCCTTCCCCGCTTTCTTCTTGCTGCACTGTCTGGCCAAATGCCCATGATCAGAACATATGAAACATTTTCTATTAAAGGAATACCTCATTTCATCACTTCTCTGCTGAGATGTGGATGAAACTTGTTTTCTTCTTTTGGAATCGATATCCTGAGCTTCCTGACACATATTCATGGTGTGTCCCACTCTTCCACAGTAATAGAATTTTATAAATGCTTTCCTTCGAGAGACTCTACTCTCTGATTTCTCTGGACGCTTCTTCTTATTCTGGGATTCAGCAAAGTTTCTATTTTCATAGCCTGATATGTATTCATGAGCCTCTAAACAGAAGCTTGATGTGTGTCCATGAATCCCGCAAAAATAGCACATGTCATCACTTCTTTTTGTAATTGTCCTTTTAGGCCTATCTCCAGCACCCGCAGGATCTTTTCCATTTCTAGAATTGTTCATGACTCTCTTTCTGTCATGCACAGGAGGGGATTCATCGAATCCAATACCAGCTTTTCCAAAACTTGCTGGTCTTTGAGCTGAAAAAATATTTTGTTGTTTCTCTTCAGAAATAGTATACATATTCTTCATTTTATCATCACTTTTCAAAGGATGATCAAATAGAAAGTGTAAGGCATCCTTCATTTTTGGCATTACTTTAGAATTGGATTTCTCCACATCCTTCTTTACTGATTCTAGATCCTCTTCTAACTTTTTAATCTTCGTCTCCCTTGATTCAAGTTGGACATCTAGTTCTTTCTTGAGAATCTTCCCGCTACTCACCTCGTATTATAGTTACTGTGTGAGCTTTTCCACCATTGCAATTTGCTTCACTACTTTTAATTTTTCCTCAGAAATAGATTTAGAGACAGATTCATTCTCTTGTTGTAGGCTTTGATTCTTCTGAACTTCTTCAGACAACTGTGCTGCTAGATCATCATTTCTAGCTTTCAGATTCTGTACTTCATCTGAATTTTGATTCTCTTCATAATCATCAGCCTTTTGTTTTCCTTTCATTTTAGCCATCTTTTGTAGTTCATTGGCATGAGAATCATTCTTCTCTATTAGGTCAGTAATTATGTCAATAAGCCTTTGATTTAATCCTCTTAGCTTGTTGACCTCAATCTCCAATACTTTGATCCGGATATCTTTAGATTTGACTTCTTCGGTGTTTCTAACGTCAATTGGAATATCAGGTTCTTCAATGCACTTGACTTGATCTTTCACTTTTCTATTCAAGCCATCGATCTCTCTTTTATATTCTTCAATCTTAATCTTATACTCACTAACCGATTCTGAGTTCTCTCGTGTTGATAACTTGAGTTTCTCAATTTCTTCCATCAACTCGGACTTCTCTTCTTCCTGTTGCTGCATATAGAGTTTGGAATCGTGAAAAACTTTGTTGGATTTATTTGTTTTTGCTCTCTAAACATCTATCTCCTCAAGAGCAGCCTCCAACTCAGCTCGCATATCTATTCTTCCTTCAATTTCTTCTTCTGTTTCAGCATCACTCTGATGCTCATGTACTTCACTCATTCCAACATCATGATTGAGTGAATCAATCTTTTCCCTGTTAGATTCATCCAGACCTTCCTTCAGTAAACTGTTTGATTCTTTTAATTGAATCACACTTTTTCCATACATACTTCCACACTGAGAAATACCACCTGACTTCTGCTTCTTCTTGGATGTTTTTCCCTTTGCCATGGCTCACCGAGATAAGAGCAGACTAATTCTTTAAACACACAGATCGACTACACCAAGTCGGAGCAAACAAATCTCATAAAAGCAACATATCCCTCTGATACCAATTGTTAGGACCAATAGGGGTCTATATACCCTGAGAGGGGGGGTGAATCATGGTATGGATATTCTTTTTCAAAGTTATTCCTGCCCCACTAGATCTTGGCCTCTTTGTTACAAGGGTCACTTTGTTTGCACTTGTGTGTACGTTATGATCACTTACTTTATCCTTTATCTAATGATGATGCTTTAAATGCAATGCAGGCAAATTAGCAAGCAGACGCAGAGATTTTTACTTGGTTCACCCTCACTGGGCTACGTCCAAGGAGCATATGCCGACAGGTTTCCAGTCGTACCAAATTCCACTAATCTTCACTAGATGTGGATACAAAGTTCGGGCTAGATCACTTCTATGCCCAGGCTCGCTGCCTTTACAAAGTTTAGGGTCAGCTCACTGCTTTCCCAAGGGTCACTCCCTGTTTCTCTCTCTCTGGCTCACTGCCGGTGGAGAGGATCACCTTTTTCCTCTTCCTAAGCTCACTACTCTGTGAAGGGAATCAACCCACAGTTTATAGACCTGTAGTTCTCTTCATTTCCATGAAAGAATGCATCTTCAATTGTAGATAGATGCTCTGTTAAAGTCCAACTTTCATCCACTGATGAATACCTCTTTACCTCTGAACACTGGGCAATTTCTTTTGGAAACACCTTCGCAAAGCACCCTACTTTGCGAAGCTTCCAATTTCACGAAGCTCAAACAAGCCTTCACGAAGCTCCTGCCTTTTCGCGAAGCTCTATCACGAAGCACTCTTGCGATGCATAGACCTTCGCAATGCTTAGGTCGTCGCGGAGCTCCTGCCTCTCCGCGAAGCTCACTGAGCCAACGCGGGGCACACACCTTTCGCGGAGCTAAAAATAGCCGCCGCGAAGCTCCCCTTTCGCGAAGCACACTACCTTCGCGAACCACCTCTGCGAACCGAGAGTAATGGATTTTCTCTGAAAATTCTCTCTACTTCTCTCGAGGGGGTCAGCCTCTATTTATAGGCGATTCCATCGACCCTCGAACTTTCCACGTGAAGTCAACGCCACGTCATCTCAAATCGCGAAGCTCTAAAGTTTCTGCCGGAATTCTGTCCAAATCGCGAAGCACCACGGCAATTTTCCATTCACGTAGCTTGACGTAGTCGCGAAGAATCACCATCAACATACCTTTGCACCTTCGCCGCAAATCTCCCTCGCAAATCCCTTCATCGCCGTGATGTGCTTCAGCCTCTACCGTTTGTGAAGCTTGACGTAATCGCGAAGACTCACCGCCTCCATTCTTCTGGTCTTCGCGAAATCCAAACCATGCATCCTATCTTCACAAAATTCACGACTTTTCCATATTAAATTATGATCTTCATGGAAATCCACTTTTCGTGATGCTCACCAAATTCCAAATTTTGGACCCCAAAAAATTGGCAAACACTGGGAAACGGCGCCACCTTGTACTGCACTTTTGTACTGCCTCCAGATCGTTCTTTCCTTTGTCATTGTTCTTTGTCAACAAGGATTGTCAACAACTTCTTGGGAACTCGACAAATATCCATGAAAACCTGCTTTGTCAACAAACACAATCAACCCAAAAAAACTGCAATGTTACCTTGAGGGATTTTTGCCCAACAGCTGCAAACAGTGGTAATCCTACTCAAGAAAAAGAATCAGACTCATCAATTTCAAGTGATGAGGATGAAATTCAAACATCTCATCCTAGGATGAGTAAGCAAGTGGATACTTAGAACATTATTGGTAATCAAAATCAGAGGGTTCAAATAAGAAGAAAAATTAATTCTATTACACACACTTCTCTCTATTAAAAAGTCGAACTGAATGATGTGAATGAAGAATTTGAGAATCCATAATGGGTTCAGGATATGAATTAAGAGCTTTATCAGATATAGAATAATGATACTTGGGAACTTGTACCCAAGCTAGACAACAAGAACATTATTGGTACAAAGTTGGTTTTCCAAAAAAAATCTGAATGAAGATGGTCAAGTGATAAGAAACAAAGAAAGATTGGTTTTCAAAGGGTATTTACAAATTGAAGTCATTGATTTTGATGAAACATTTTCTCCAATGTTAAGGTTAGAAACAATCATAATTTTTCTTTTTATTACTGCATAACAAAGTTACAAAAATTTTCAAATGGATGTAAAATCCGCATTCTTGAATGTTGATCTTGATGGGGAAGTTTACATTGATCAAACTTTTGGATTTGTTATTTGTAAGGATAAAAGTTACGTGTGTAGGTTGAAGAAGGATTTGTATGGGATAAAATAGGCTCTAAGGTCATGGTATTCTAAATTGGATAATTTCTTGAGGAAGATGAATTTCAAGAAAGGTAGAGTTTACATCAATATTTACATCAAGGAATGTTAGAAGTTTTATCTCATAATAGTTTTTTATGTTGATGACATTATCTTTGCTAGAAATGATGAAAGATCATGTGAAATATTTATTGATGAGATGAAGAAGTCATTTGAGATGTCCATGCTGGGAGAAATGAAATACTTTCTTGGGTTGAAAATTTTATTGAAGAGGAACCACATTTTTATTTCTCAAGAAAAGTATGCTAAGGAACTTCTGAAGAAGTTTGGCATGGAAAATTAAAAACCAGTTTCCACACTGATTTCAGTAGGAACCAAGTTGTCTAAAGATAGAGAAGGCAAGGAAGTTGATCAGAAAGAGTTTCGAAATCTGATTGGAATTATTTTATATTTAACTGCCTCAAGACTTGATATAGTCTATGTTGTTAACTTATGTGCAAGATTTCATAGCACTCCTAAAGAATCACATTTAATTACTAGAAAAAGAATTCTTAGATATATCAAAGTCACAACAAATTTTTGAATCAGGTATGATGGCTCATAAAATATGGATATTTTCGGGTATTTAGATGATGATTGGGCAGAAAACATTGATGATAGAAAATCCACATCTGGTTGAGTTTTCTTTATGGGGAAAAGTTGTGTTAGTTGGAATACAAAGAAACAGAATTTAGTAACTCTTAGCATGGATAAAGCTAATTATGTTGTTTCTACTCAATTTGCTACCAAACTCATGTGGATGAAGACTCAGTTGGAAGATCTACTTGTTAAAGTAAAGCTACCCTTTCTCTTGGGATGTGATAATCCAAGTACAATCAATATTACAAGGAATCTCGTATAACATTATCGTTCAAAACACATTTACATAAAGTACCAATTTATTAAATAATAGGTGGAGAAGAATGAATTGAGGCTGGAGTATGGAACAAGTTACTGACATATTCACAGAACCTTTACCAAAGGAACCATTTACTAAATTGAGGTTGAACATGGGTGTCCAACCTCTTTCTCATCAAGGTTGAGGTATGTGCATATGTCCCCTATCTCATATTACCTTTGGATAGTGTTTTCAAGGGTAAGAATTGTCATAAATCCATCCTTATAGAGGCATTCATAAAGGGGGAGTTGTGGGTAAGTTTTGAATTCAGCATGTAATTATTTGAACTATTCTAAATGTTTATTGGAATGGTTGTAGAATGGTTGTAGAGTGTTTGTAGGAAACAATTTTTTTTATTTTAGGAATGTTGACGAAGTGAAGAAGGATGAGGAATAAAGATTATGTGATGTGGTTTCATAGTCACTACTTTTGGACAGCATGGTCTTGTTGTCAATAATTCTTGTTTTCTACAATGAGTTAGCTAACACAGGCTTAGAACCGTTGATAAGTGACCCATTTCTCAAGGTTTCAAAGTTCATTGATTTATGAATCTTGGTTGAAAAAAAAATCCAAAGGGGGAAATTGTTGGGACCAAGTTGTCTGATAAAGTTTTTGGATGCATGAATTATTTTCTTTTGTTTTCAAGGGAAGTTTGAGAAGAAAGGAAATAACTTCAATTTGTATAAGTGGGTGATGAAAGACATGAAAGTTAAAATACTTTCTTAGGTAAACTAGATAATGCTTTGCTGATTTAAATTTCCCAAATATCATAAGTATAGAGAACTTGTGATTTAAGCCTTATAAAGTAAAGGGGATAAAAGGTGTTTCCAATCATATTCAATTTTGATTAGAAATAATGATATTGATAGAATATTGGGAAGTTGCAGTACTTTCCATTGAAAATATGATGATGCTAAAGGTGTTCAATCAAAGACAATATATCACAGAAGATACGATTCGTGATAAAAGTAGTTTTTTGCTGAATAATCCAAATGACATTGAAACAGCATTGGTGTTCTTGTCAAAGTATATTTTAAGGTGGCATTGTTTCCTAGTGTTTGCCAAATTTTTGGGGCTAAAAATCAGGAAATAGAGAAATGTGATTTTGGCAAAGGATGTTGTGCGCAAGATTGAAGGGATTTTGTAATGTTGCGCACAAGGCCTGATTCAAGGTCAGAACATCAAAAAATAGAAAAGGCATGAAGTGTGCGAAAGATTCACAAAGTGTGAAAAATATGAGGTTGGCACTAAAGAGACTTACATGCCCAATGCGGCATCAAATGGGGTTTTGCGCAATGTATTTGGATCTTGTGCGATGTATCAAGGTTTTTGCGCATGGGGGTCGGTGATGCCTATAAATAATTGGTGACCCCCTCTCATTTAATAAGCTCGAAACTTAGAGAAATCCCCATCTATGAAGCACGAAATAATTTTAAGTAAATGGAGTTGTGTGAAATAAATAGAGTTGTGCGTAATAAGGAGAAGTTTCATGCAATAAGAGAGTTGTGCGCAATATTGAAGTTGCGTGCCAGAGGTGTTTCATGAAAAAAGTCAATTATTGTATGCGAGGCATAAAATTTGTGCACTGGACACATAAAAGGGTGCGCAAAGGATTTGAGTTTAGCACAAACAGTAAGTTGTGTGCAAGGTAGTTCTTACCAGCTTCTGGGTAGGAAAGTGAAGAATTGTTTTGAGAGATTTGATTTGTGAAATTTAGTCAAGAAGCATAAAAATATTACATTACCCTATTTGTGATAAGAGCGTGCACACACACTTGAAGATTATCTCCCAAGTGCTGCATGAGTGTAAGGGTATATCCTACTCATTGTATTCCACATCAAAGGATTGTTTTTAGTGGATTGTGTTGTACTAGATTATTTTTGTACCATACCAAGGACGTAGCTACTCTTGTTGAGTAGCGAACCTTGTAAATATTGTGTTCCTTTATTTGTGTGTGTTCATTAGGGAAATAACTCTTTAACAGTAGGTAAAGATTGTTTCAAAAATAAAAGAAACATAAAAGAAAAATATATCACTGATTCACCCCCTCCCCCTCTCAATGATATTTGGATCCTGACTGGGTAACTTCAGCTTCGAGGTGAGGAGATTGTAATGTTGTGATATGTTATCCCTAGTGAGTTAGGGATATACTTATTCCCTTATTCAAATGATTAATTCCTTGAACCTTGTGTTATTAATGATGAACTAGTAATGATAGAGACATAATGAATTAGCACCTTGGTTAGTTTAGCTAAGTAGATATTGTTAACTAGTGGCCTCATAATTGTCCTTCTGTTTTTTGTTATTTATTTATACTTGAATTCACTATCTTTTATATTGGATATTTTTAGACACCATTGGTGGTGGCCTACTAAGTTGTACTCACACCCTTCTCAGGTTGCCATTGGGTACCCGAGCAGATTTCATGCTTACAGGTCAGGATAAGGGCAAGGGCCCTATGATAGGAAGTTGAGTCAAATATGGGACATGAATGGATGAGGTTCCAGACTTGGATTCAAAACCATTTGTGGATTCTGTAATTTGTCTTTACTTTTGGGTTTTGTTCACTTGGCATTGTAGAATGACATAACATTTTTTCTGTTTCTTGTGGATTGTACCCAGTTTGGGAGATGTTTGACTATTCATGTTATTGGTTTTTCCTATTGTTTCCACAATTTATATTATGTTGTAATGTGGATTACTCTGTTAAAGAGGGTATAGTCTCCTCATTTGACCTATTCGACCCTCACTGCTAGTTAGCAACCTCTTTTGTATGGGGAGTCATGCTTGAGGTCATGTGACGACCCATCTCGAGGCACCAATTTAGTGTCATCTAGGTTGGGGATGTTACAAAGTGGTATAAAAGGAGTTATTTTCTCTTTCTTACTATTTGGGGATGGTATAAATGAGATTAGGACAGTTTTGGACCTTGGTAATGAGCTCATTCCTAGTAATATCTAACCCAAGTACGGGGGGAAACTCAAGTCACCCAGGGCGGGAATTGTTGTTCTTGTTGTGTGTTATTACATTTGATGATATTTTACCATTGGGTGATGCACATGTGGTGTGATGTGCTAGTTTTATGATATTTTCTCGTGTCCTGAATGGAATGAGATTGTGCATTCATGTATCATTATAGGAACCTATGTAAATAAGTGACACGCATCGTAGTAGGCACACACACATGGGAAATGGAGGGTAGAATTCATTTGGATTTCTTAAGAGTGGTAAAAATTGTGTCTAATGAAACAATACAAATGGGTTAAAAGGGGAGGAAAATGTTAAACAATAATTAAGGAATTATACTTGGTAAAGCATGGTATGTAAAAGGAAATGTTATTGGAGTAATTTTTGACATGAGAATAGTTTTGAAATGGTGTAGAAGGTAATTCTTGTGGTAATTTGATATATTTACCTTGCGTTATCCATGACCTTGGTAGGGATGGTTTAGGGTAGTGTGTGGGGTATGATCCAACCTATTTGGTTGGTTTATGTGTAATGGTTTTTTGGTGGCTGACCTAAACCGTCATTGAAGCTAGTTAAAGTTTAATATTTATATTCCTACTAACTACAGTATATGTGCCAAGAAGGGTCAAACCCACAGAGAAGGCGAATTTGACCAATATTCTTCTAAAAAACTTACAAAAAGATCCCACTGTTGTCAGCAGTGGAATAGATTTTCTATTTCTTTTATATATATTTTTTTAATATTTTTAAAATTTTAATCTAATGAAATACTACAGTCTTTTTGAGTTTTTGTTCCAAACTATTATGAAATAAGAAACAGACTAAGAAAAGTAAGAAACAGAGATATAAAATGTTGATAGTGAACAATCAAGTAAATTTCTCAGGGAAAAGTCTCCATTCTACTGGTTTAATAGGTTTTCTGAATCACTTTAAAGTTATTGCCTTGCACCACCATAAAAAGAGTGACTTGTCTCCCTCTCCAAGAGCTAAGTCACACAGGCTGATTGGTTTTGGAGTTTTCCACTCCAAAACAAATCAGCTGTGAAAAGTTCGAAAAGATAATGACAACAGGACGAACTCGCCGTAAGTCCCAAAGCATTTGTGAATTGATTATTTTTTTTAAGATGTTTCCATGATCAATCTCTCCGATCTGATTGTGGAGTTTTGAAAATTAATTACTAGTGGTGAAAAACAATTGAATGAACTCAGCATCAATCTCACTGATCTTTACTGAATTCAGTGAATTGATTAAGTGATATGAGAATTAAAAGTAACCAGTAGAACTTCAATTCATCCCCAAACTAAAAATTTAGATAACTGATGTAACACCCCAGGTAAATAAAGAATATGACATTTTCTTATTTATCCAAATTTGTGAATAAAATATTAATGTGACTATAAAGGGGACGCTATGCTCGATGGTGTACCCAACACGCAACAACGAGTTTCTTGGGAATCTTACGTTGCACTCTAATAATAAAATAATATTATTTTAGATGGTAGTTAACATGTAGCCGTTGTATTGGCGGTAATGGATAGAAATAACTAAAATATGATTAAATATGTTTTTAAATGTTTTTACATTTATCCAATAAAATATAATGGCTTAAAATACGGAAAGAATTCAATTTTAGGCGTATATGCCCTAGTTTTCACTAAAGGTTCACTTATCACCTTTTGATGGCGAACCATCATTAAATATAGTTTTGTTCACTCTTATAAATTCTATTGGACCAAATAAAACTCTCCTTTAGAATCAGGACATCAAAATTTACTTTGTGTAAATTTTTGGTATCTTTCTGATAAAGTTCTTTTTTTTAATGAATAGTGTAAAATGTTGTATTTTAATTCAAAACCTCTTTTTAATATAATTTATTTATATGATTATATTATCTTTTTAATTGGTTTTAAAGTGAAATTAGAATATATTTTTACCATTAAATCCAATAGTGGTCGTTGGAATTAATTTCACTTTAAAATCGGACTTCAACTAGTGTCAATCTTTTGATACTTATTCTTTCATAAAAACACGCTATTTGTCATGACAACGGGAATTAATTATTAAATTAATTAATGTGACTTATATGTTTTGAATTTTTTAAAATAGACTTCATTTTTTAATTCGGAATATCAAATATATCTTAGGGTGAATTTTTGGGAATTTTCTGAAAAACTTCAATTTTTGATGAATAGTGAAACCACTAAGTGGTACTTATAAAAACTGATTTTTCCATTTAAATGAAATTTTTCCATCTTTGTGTTTTGAATTTCAAAAATCCGACATACATGGTTGTCATTAAGAAGTAAAATGTGGTTCAATGGGATAAAAATAATTTTTTTGGTGAATAGTAACTTATTAAGTTTTTAATCGCTATTAGTGGTAATTAGTGTAGTTTATGGTAAAAATAATGTTTTAATAATATGAAATAAACTTGAAAAATGTCCTACCCTCATTGGTTGTGTTATGGCCGACCAAGACAAGCCATGGGTCAACTTGGGGACCCCATGGAGCCACTTTGGTTGGGAAATGACATAAATAACTTTTTATTTAATGTAAAAGTAAAAATGACACAAACGTGATATGTTTTACTAAAACAATTTTTAAGTGGGGTTACACAACTCAGAGTTTTTATTATAAATAGTAATTGGAAAGCTAAAACTATTTCCTACATCATAGTAATTTTTTTATAATTTTTAGACATTAAATAAATTAAATTATTTATGACATCATAATGATGCAGCGATGACCTCATTATTTAACGATTTAAATAAAATGGAAAGATAATGTAAAATCTACAACCTACACATGGCCAAAACCAATTGGATGAGTGGATTTAGAATCCTTATCACATTATCCTCGAATTATATCTATGTGGGACCCTTTAAATCCGAAACTCATTTTCAAATAAAGTAATATTTCTTACTTTCCAAAAGTGTCCCTCCTCTCCTCTTATAAAAGGCCCCCACCTCTACCACCTTACACACACTCTTCAAGACATTGGATCGTCCAAACCCTGCCCATTTACTCTCTACACATCCCTCTACTCATCCTAGAGGATTCCCTTTGGGAAGAATCCTTTCAAAGGAAGCCTTTAGGCTCAAATCAAAAGGAGTTACACTTTTAAAGGTAATTCTTTCTCTCATGTTCATTTGTTTTATTTTGCTTCTCCAACCCCCTAAACTCTTTTTATTTACTTCTTTTGTAACAAAACCAGTATCATAAATATACTAGGATGTTGTTATAAGATTTATTCGAGCTACACTCTCACACAACTACATCAAATGGTTAAAGAACATACGGTTTCTGTGGATGGAGAAATTCTGCCTCCCGAAACGATGATTGTTCAATACTCATTTAACACCTTAAAAGGTGGCCATTATGATGTCACTATTTTTATATATGATATATAATATGTTTATGTTTTACTTATGCTTCTGTATTTTTCATTTGTGTCTTACCTTTATGGCTTCCATTATGGGTATACACGATATCTTCATTTTAGGAAGTGCGGACTACCGCCCCCTCAAAGTGATGTGATTTGTTAATGCCATATGTGGGACGTATAAAGGATGGATTTAATGTTATTATATATGATGTTATACTGGAATTATTATATACCTATATATCATTATTATTTCTTTCCATTAAAGTATGAGATAGAAATGAAAGTAGCGTTCATGCGTACGTACGGCTTACCGTCTCCATGAACGGTGCATTTCATTTCTTATCCCCAAATGTAATGTACTATTATAAGTACATGTATATAATGCATATATATGATGAATGATACATCTAAATGATGAATATAATTCTGTAATTAAAATATACATACCTATCATTTAGTTTTAATTCCATTAATACGAAATAGAAATGAAAGTAGCGTTCAAGCGTACGTACGGCTTACCGTCTCCATGAACGGTGCATTTCATTTCTTACCTCTAAATGATTATGTAATATTATAAATACATGTATATTCTGGATATATATGATATATATGATATCCAAATCAGGAATTTCATTCTGGATATAAAAAACCTTTGACCACACGAATAACGTGTAATTGTAAGAAGTCCACTTTCGACTTAAGAACCAAATATTGAAAAAACAAACATTATTAACTTAAATGGTTACATAATGTTTATAACATGGCAATAAGTGATATAAAAGGAATAATTAACTTTAAAAAGGTTCTTAATCAAGTATAAATTAACTCAAGTTTATTATTCAGGACGTTAAAGAACGATCGAGTCAAGTCGGACCCGAGGTAAGGGATCCTACTCCTCTCTTTCTTTTTAAGTACACACTTTTATGTCATTCCTTTTAAAGCTCATATTTCTTGTTATTGGGATGATCTTTTATATTACATTTACTGTAATTTTTATGTTCATGTGATGAGATACCCTATTCTCTCTCATCAATCCATTTTGAAGTTTTAAGTGGCGCCGATAGGCTGCCGAATTTTCGTCTCTCTTTCTTTTAAAGTACTCTCCTTTATGTCACTTCTTTTAAGATCCTATTTGTTATGTTGGGGGATGTTATTTTATATTCCGCCTTCTGTAAAAATTATTTTGATGTGATGAGAGACCCTATTTCCTCTCATCAATCCATTTTCGAAGTTTTAAGTGGCCTCGTTAGGCTGCCGAGTTTTCGTAAGAGATTTTTCATCTCACTTTTATTCCCGTGAGATTTATGCTACATTTGCCACAATTTCCATTGAGTGGTTTATGTACTACCCACTATTACACTCCTTTTGTAATATAATTCCATTTATGGGTATTCATTGTATGACACTTCTTCAATGGGGTGTACTTTTCGAAAGTTACCCAAGTCGGTAAGGGAACCTTTCACCCTCCTCTTTTTAAAAGACTTCGTTTATTATGTCTTTTAATTCACATACTATTATGTTGGGATATGTTATTCTATATCCTGATTGATGTAAATTTTATTTCCAAGTGATGAGATTACCTTTTTATCTCTCATCAACTCATTTTCTGAATTTTTGAAGTGACGCCGTTAGGCTGTCAAATTTTTGCAAGGGAACTTCTTAGCCCAAATTTGATTCTTTGGGATAAACTTGTACTCCTTGAATATGTCGTTCTATGAATATGTGTGAATAACCTCTGATTTTTTTACACTTAATATCCACTTATATTTGGTGTATTCGTTTGTCACACATAATTATGCAATTGATTTATCCTTAAACCAAGGATACCGTCTTTGTAAGGGACTTCGTCTCAATCACCTTTCATTGAGGAATATTTCATTTTATACACAACTTTCTTTTATACGGTGTATAAACCCCTTTGACTATACTTTTATACAAAGGGAATCTTTTTCTGCGAAGTGTTTTACTAAACGAGAAAAAGGAATGTTTTTTTTAACGTACGCAGTGACAATGACCTTCTCCGCCGCCGCGAGTATTATTTGGTCTTTGGATTCCTCAACAAGCCGTTATGTTTTTAAAATGAAATAAATACCATATAATCTTTTATGTATTTTGGTATTGAAAATGGTTTTGATAAAGGATTATATTATGATATATTGTGATTGAAATGTGGAAATGTTATCATTCCTTTATATTGGTTTTATGTTTTATGATTTTATATTGGTACTTGGACATTTGATGGGTGGTTACGTGATAAACCATATGATGGGTGGTGCCGTGAATACTAGGACGGGTGGTTACGTTATAACCTCCAATGCATTGGGTATGGAAGTCGGACGTATGGCTATTCCATTAAGTATGTATGGAAATTGGCCGTATGGCTATTCCATTAAGTGATATGTGTGGAAGTCGGCCGTATGGTTATTCCACTTAAGTATGTTTATGTCCCAAGTTACCTTTATATATGTTATGTGTTCTTTATATGGGTTTTATGGTAATCCTTTGGTTACAGAAAGGTAAGTAATGATACTTTTTTTTAGTGAAGAGTTTTTACTACTTCATGAAGGTGAAAAGTATTACATTGATAAAGTATTCATGGTTTACTTGTTGTTTTGAAAAACTAACAGTTTTCATTCTTTGCGTATCCCTTACTGAGCTTCTTATGCTCATCCCAAGTTTTTGAAATGTTTTTCACAGGACTTAGCGTGGAATAGGGTCAAGGATGGGATCAAGGGAAAGTCATGCTACCTAAAACATGGAACTATACATGTTTCTTTTTAAGAGTTTTTATTTTATGGAAATTTAGTAGAAGCAACTACTTTGTAATCTTTTGAGATGTAATAGTTGTGTCCTAATTCTATAAAACTCTAAACCTCAAAAGATCCTCAATGTGAATTACTCATTTAATTCAATATTAAGTAAGGTTTAAGGCTGGGGCCTTATAGTTGGTATCAAAGTTCGGTTTAGATAACTTTAGAGGTTAGGGTATTCTCTAAGCATAAGTGACATTACCATAATGGTTAGGATTTCAGAAAGAGTCCTAGTTTTAGATAGAGTGAATGAGTAAGTATATCTTAGTGTTTACCTTCCTCATTAGTAGATGATGGTTTTGTTGATATACTCACACTGACATTTCTGTTTTTAGTGAATGGCTGGATCTCGCAGGCACCAAAGTGACAATTGGTTTGAAGGAAACTGTGGTGGTTCTATGATTAAGAGACTCGATGAAATGGGGTACTCAATGAGGAAACTCGTGGTTGTTCTAAACCAACTATGAAGGAGTCATGATCAACCACGTGAACCTTGGTATGTTCTATAATTCATCATGTACGAGATGACCAATCGATGTGGAAGTTCAGGTAATAATTAAAAAGGTAACCATTAGGGTTTATATGATCCTTACTTTTTAGGTAATTATGGGTTACTCTATGATATGATGGAAAATGAAAGGAATGAGATAAACTTGAGGTTAAAATATGTTATGATTATTTTTGAAGATTTTATCTCATTTTGGGGAATGTTTTAAGAATTATATAGTTTTGGAAAAAGGACAAAACGCAGACCGTGTGACAACCCTTCGCGTCGGACAAAGCTGCGGGAATCGAACCCACAACCAAAGTGCGACTGGTATTTATCACCTACCACAAGACTACGTGAAGTCCCTGGTTAGTTTGACTGATTATTTTTAGTTATATGATTTTATGAATTAAGAGTAAGTTGATTTTGGTTTATTTATGAAAATTATTAACCTATCATGGAGGATATGTGATTAGGATAATTACTTTTCGATGCGAGACTTTAGGAGCGACTGATGTTGTTGGGAGATAAATGTTACTATTTAACTTGGAAGACTATGTGACTAAATCCTTCAAATGTTTGGGTTTCAATCTTAGTTTGGTTTACTTTGAAGGATTTTATGGACAAATTGTTTATCTAATGGTCCTCGTTGAACTTTGGGTTTTGTTGGACAAATTTTGGAGGTTAAGAATAGATTTTCTTTTTATAAAGGGTTATCCTTTTCTGGATTATCTGATCTTGTACTAGCCTTTTTGGTTTTGGTTTTGGTTAAAGTCTAAATACATGGGAAGTATATAGTTCTCTTTTGTGGATTAGGTGATTTTCTAAAAGTTGATTATAGTACTCTTAATGTGAACAAGTCTTCCTAAATACTCGCCTTTTGGAGAAAATATGAGTTTGTGTAAGGAATCTAATAAAAGTTTAAAGTCAACATGATAAGTGATTATGTTTCCTTATGAATAAATTCCCCAATAAAAAGTATATTAAAACAAAAATGTTGTCTATTAACTTTTCCTACTGGGGAATCGAATACCGTTTAACCCATCACAAGTTTGTGATTTTCTCGTGGTTAACTTTCTCCTAAACATGTTTTCTATCACTCTCCATCAGAACATGACCCTTTTTTTCCTCCATGTCCATATTTTCATACTTGGAATCCTAGTATGGGTTAACTCGGGTGACCTTTGTACTTATCTTTCATTTTTTTTAAAGTGATTGTTTTACCGACTCTTGTTCCGATGTGGGACTTTCAAGGATGTTTCCAAGCTCAATTTTAAAAATTGCGAGGACGCAATTCCCAAAAGGGGGGAAGGATGTAACACCCCAGGTAAATAAAGAATATGACATTTTCTTATTTATCCAAATTTGTGAATAAAATATTAATATGACTATAAAGGGGACGCTATGCTCGATGGTGTACCCAACACGCAACAACGTGTTTCTTGGGAATCTTAAGTTGCACTCTAATAATAAAATTATATTATTTTAAATGGTAGTTAACATGTAGCCGTTGTATTGGTGGGAATGGAAAGAAATAACTAAAATATGATTATATATGTTTTTAAATGTTTTTATATTTATCCAATAAAAGGATAATGGCTTAAAATACGGAAAGAATTCAATTTTAGGCGTATATGCCCTAGTTTTCACTAAAGGTTCACTTATCACCTTTTGATGGAGAACCATCATTAAATATAGTTTTGTTCACTCTTATAAATTCTATTGGACCAAATAAAACTCTCCTTTAGAATCAGAACATCAAAATTTACTTTGTGTAAATTTTTGGTATCTTTCCGATAAAGTTCTTTTTTTTAATGAATAGTGTAAAATATTGTATTTTAATTCAAAACCCCTTTTTAATCTAATTTATTTATATGATTAGATTATCTTTTTAATTGGTTTTAAAGTTAAATTAGAATATATTTTTACCATTAAATCCAATAGTGGTCGTTGGAATTAATTTCACTTTAAAATCGGACTTCAACTAGTGTCAATCTTTTGATACTTATTATTTCATAAAAACACGCTATTTGTCATGACAGCGGGAATTAATTATTAAATTAATTAATGTGACTTATATGTTTAGAATTTTTTAAAATAGACTTCATTTTTTAATTCGGAATATCAAATATATCTTAGGGTGAATTTTTGGGAATTTTCTGAAAAACTTCAATTTTTGATGAATAGTGAAACCACTAAGTGGTACTTATAAAAACTGATTTTTCCATTTAAATGAAATTTTGCCATCTTTGTGTTTTGAATTTCAAAAATCTGACATACATGGTTGTCATTAAGAAGTAAAATTTGGTTCAATGGGATAAAAATAATTTTTTTGGTGAATAGTAACTTATTAAGTTTTTAATCGCTATTAGTGGTAATTAGTGTAGTTTAAGGTAAAAATAATGTTTTAATAATATGAAATAAACTTTACACATGTCCTACCCTCATTGGTTGTGTCATGGACGACCAAGACAAGTCATGGGTCAACTTTGGGACCCCATCGAGCCACTTTGGTTGGGAAATGACATAAATAACGTTTTATTTAATGTAAAAGTAAAAATGACACAAACATGATATGTTTTACTAAAACAATTTTTAAGTGGGGTTATACAAGTCAGATTTTTTATTATAAATAGTAATTGGAAAGATAAAAAGATTTCCTACGTCATAGTAATTTTTTTATAATTTTTAGACATTAAATAAATTAAATTATTTATGACATCATAATGATGCAGCGATGACCTCATTATTTAACGATTTAAATAAAATGGAAAGATAATGTAAAATCTACAACCTACACATGGCCAAAACCAATTGGATGAGTGGATTTAGAAGCCTTATCACCTTATCCTCGAATTATATCTATGTGGGACCCTTTAAATCCGAAACTCATTTTCAAATAAAGTAATATTTCTTACTTTCCAAAAGTGTCCCTCCTCTCCTCTTATAAAAGCCCCCCCCCCCCTCTACCACATTACACACACTCTTCAAGACTTTGGCTCGGCCAAACCCTGCCCATTTACTCTCTCCACATACCTCTCCTCATCCTAGAGGATTCCCTTTGGGCATAATCCTTTCAAAGGAAGCCTTTAGGCTCAAATAAAAAGGAGTTACACTTTTAAAGGTAATTCTTTCTCTCATGTTCATTTGTTTTATTTTGATTCTCCAACCCCATAAACTCTTTTTATTTACTTATTTTGTAACAAAACCAGTATCATAAATATACTAGGATGTTGTTATAATATTTATTCGAGCTACACTCTCACACAACTACATCAAATGGTTAAATAACATACGATTTCTGTGGATGGAGAAATTCTACCTCCCGAAAAGATGATTGTTCAATACTCATTTAACACCTTCAAAGGTGGCCATTATGATGTCACTATTTTTATATATGATATATAATATGTTTATGTTTTAATTATGCTTCTGTATTTTTCATCTGTGTCTTACCTTTATGGCTTCCATTATGGGTATACATGATATCTTCATTTTAGGAAGTGCGGACTACCGTCCCCTCAAAGTGATGTGATCCGTTAATGCCATACGTGGGACGTATAAAGGATGGATTTAATGTTATTATATATGATGTTATAATGGAATTATTATATACCTCTATATCATTATTATTTCTTTCCATTAATGTATGAGATAGAAATGAAAGTAGCGTTCATGCGTACGTACGGCTTACCGTCTCCATGAATGGTGCATTTCATTTCTTATCCCCAAATGTAATGTACTATTATAAGTACATGTATATAATGCATATATATTATGAATGATACATCTAAATTATGAATATAATTCTGTAATTAAAATATACATACCTCTCATTTAGTTTTAATTCCATTAATACGAAATAGAAATGAAAGTAGCGTTCAAGCGTACGTACGGCTTACCGTCTCCATGAACGGTGCATTTCATTTCTTACCTCTAAATTATTATGTAATATTATAAATACATGTATCTTCTGGATATATATGATATATATGATATCCAAATCAGGAATTTCATTCTGGATATAAAAAACCTTTGACCACACGAATAACGTGTAATTGTAAGAAGTCCACTTTCGACTTAAGAACCAAATATTGAAAAAACAAACATTATTAACTTAAATGGTTACATAATGTTTATAACATGGCAATAAGTGATATAAATGGAATAATGAACTTTAAAAAGGTTCTTAATCAAGTATAAATTAACTCAAGTTTATTATTCAGGACGTTAAAGAACGATCGAGTCAATTCGGACCCGAGGTAAGGGATCCTACTCCTCTCTTTCTTTTTAAGTACACACTTTTATGTCATTCATTTTAAAGCTCATCTTTCTTGTTATTGGGATGATTTTTATATTACATTTACTGTAATTTTTATTTTCATGTGATGAGATACCCTATTCTCTCTCATCAATCCATTTTGGAAGTTTTAAGTGGCGTCGATAGGCTGCCGAATTTTCGTAAGAGATCTAACCTCTCTCTTTCTTTTAAAGTACTCTCCTTTATGTCACTTCTTTTAAGCTCCTATTTGTTATGTTGGGGGATGTTATTTTATATTCCTCTTTCTTTAAACATTATGTTGATGTGATTACAGACCCTATTTCCTCTCATCAATCCATTTTGTAAGTTTTAAGTGGCGCTGTTAGGCTGCCGAGTTTTCGTAAGAGATTTTTCATCTCACTTTTATTCCCGTGAGATTTATGCTACATTTGCCACAATTTCCATTGAGTGGTTTATGTACTGACCACTATTACACTCCTTTTGTAATATAATTCCATTTATGGGTATTCATTGTATGACACTTCTTCAATGGGGTGTACTTTTCGAAAGTTACCCAAGTCGGTAAGGGAACCTTTCACCCTCCTCTTTTTAAAAGACTTCGTTTGTTATGTCTTTTAATTCACATACTATTATGTTGGGATATGTTATTCTATATCCTGATTGATGTAAATTTTATTTCCAAGTGATGAGATTCCCTTTTTATCTCTCATCAACTCATTTTCTGAATTTTTGAAGTGACGCCCTTAGGCTGTCAAATTTTTGCAAGGGAACTTCTTAGCCCAAATTTGATTCTTTGGGATAAACTTGTACTCCTTGAATATGTCGTTCTATGAATATGTGTGAATAACCTCTGATTGTTTTACACTTAATATCCACTTATATTTGGTGTATTCGTTTGTCACACATAATTATGCAATTGATTTATCCTTAAACCAAGGATACCGTCTTTGTAAGGGACTTCGTCTCAATCTCCTTTCATTGAGGCATATTTCGTTTTATACACAACTTTCTTTTATACGGTGTATAAACCCCTTTGACTATACTTTTATACAAAGGGAATCTTTTTCTACGAAGCGTTTTACTAAACGACAAAAAGGAATGTTTTTTTTAACGTACACGGTGACAATGACCTTTTCCGCCGTCGCGAATATTATTTGGTCTTTGGCTTCCTCAACAAGCCGTTATGTTTTTAAAATGAAATAAATACCATATACTCTTTTATGTATTTTGGTATTGAAAATGGTTTTGATAAAGGATTCTATTATAATATATTATGATTGAAATGTGGAAATGTTATCATTCCTTTATATTGGTTTTATGTTTTATGATTTTATATTGGTACTTGGACATTTGACGGGTGGTTATGTGATAAACCATATGACAGGTGGTGCCGTGAATACCAGGACGGGTGGTTACGTTATAACCTCCAATGCATTGGGTATGGAAGTCGGCCGTATGGATATTCCATTAAGTATGTATGTAAATTGGCCGTATGGCTATTCCATTAAGTGATATGTGTGGAAGTCGACCGTATGGTTATTGCACTTAAGTATGTTTATGTCCCAAGTTACCATTATATATGTTATGTGTTCTTTATATGGGTTTTATGGTAATCCTTTGGTTACAGAAAGGTAAGTAATGATACTTTTTTTTCAGTGAAGATTTTTTACTACTTCATGAAGGTGAAAAGTATTACATTGATAAATTATTCATGGTTTACTTGTTGTTTTGAAAAACTAACAGTTTTCATTCTTTGCGTATCCCTTACTGAGCTTCTTATGCTCATCCCAAGTTTTTGAAATGTTTTTCACAGGACTTAGCGTGGAATAGGGTCAAGGATGGGATCAAGGTAAAGTTATGCTACCTAAAACATGGAACTATACATGTTTCTTTTTAAGAGTTTTTATTTTATGTAAATTTAGTAGAAGCGACTACTTTGTAATATTTTGAGATGTAATAGTTATGTCCTAATTCTCTAAAACTCTAAACCTGTAAATATCCTCAATGTGAATTACTCATTTAATTCAATATTAAGTAAGGTTTAAGGCTGGGTCCTTATAGTTGGTATCAAAGGTCGGTTTAGATAACTTTAGAGTTTAGGGTATTCTCTAAGCATAAGTGACATTACCATAATGGTTAGGATTTCAGAAAGAGTCCTAGTTTTAGATAGAGTGAATGAGTAAGTATATCTTAGTGTTTACCTTACTCATTAGTACATGATGGTTTTGTTGATATACTCACACTGACATTTCTGTTTTTAGTGAATGGATGGATCTCGCAGGCACCAAAGTGACAATTGGTTTGAAGGAAACTGTGGTGGTTCTCTGATTAAGAGACTCGATGAAATGGGGTACTCAATGAGGAAACTCGTGGTTGTTCTAAACCAACTATCAAGGAGTCATGATCAACCACGTGAACCTTGGTATTTTCTATAATTCATCATGTACGATATGACCAATCGATGTGGAAGTTCAGGTAATAATTAAAAAGGTAACCATTAGTGTTTATATGATCCTTACTTTTTAGGTAATTATGGGTTACTCTATGATATGATGGAAAATGAAAGGAATGAGATAAACTTGAGGTTAAAATATATTATGATTATTTTTGAAGATTTTATCTCATTTTGGGGAATTTTTTAATAATTATATAGTTTTGGAAAAAGGACAACACGCAGACCGTGTGACAACCCGTCGCGTCGGACAAAGCTGCGGGAATCGAACCCACAACCAAAGTGCGACTGGTATTTATCGCCTACCATTGGACTACGTGAAGTCCCTGGTTAGTTTGACTGATTCTTTTTAGTTATATGATTTTATGAATTAAGAGTAAGTTGATTTTGGGTTATTTATGAAAATAATTAACCTATCATGGAGGATATGTGATTAGGATAATTACTTTTCGATGCGAGACTTTAGGAGTGACTGATGTTGTTTGGAGATAAATGTTACGATTTAACTTGGAAGACTATGTGACTAAATCCTTCAAATGTTTGGGTTTCAATCTTAGTTTGGTTTACTCTGAAGGATTTTATGGACAAATTGTTTATCTAATGGTCCTCGTTGAACTTTGGGTTTTGTTGGACAAATTTTGGAGGTTAAGAATAGATTTTCTTTTTATAAAGGGTTATCCTTTTCTGGATTATCTGATCTTGTACTAGCCTTTTTGGTTTTGGTTTTGGTTAAAGTCCAAAGACATGGGAAGTATATAGTTCTCTTTTGTGGATTAGGTGAATTTCTAAAAGTTGATTATAGTACTCTTAATGTGAACAAGTCTTCCTAAATACTCGCCTTTTGGAGAAAATATGAGTTTGTGTAAGGAATCTAATAAAAGTTTAAAGTCAACATGATAAGTGATTATGTTTCCTTATGAATAAATTCCCCAATAAAAATTATCTTAAAACAAAAATGTTGTCTATTAACTTTTCCTACTGGGGAATCGAATACCGTTTAACCGATCACAAGTTTGTGATTTTCTCGTGGTTAACTTTCTCCTAAACATGTTTTCTATCACTCTCCATCAGAACATGACCCTTTGTTTTTTCCTCCATGTCCATATTTTCATACTTGGAATCCTAGTATGGGTTAACTTGGGTGACCTTTGTACTTATCTTTCATTTTTTTTAAAGTGATTGTTTTACCGACTCTTGTTCCGATGTGGGACTTTCAAGGATGTTTCCAAGCTCAATTTTAAAAATTGCGAGGACGCAATTCCCAAAAGGGGGGAAGGATGTAACACCCCAGGTAAATAAAGAATATGACATTTTATTATTTATCCAAATTTGTGAATAAAATATTAATATGACTATAAAGGGGACGCTATGCTCGATGGTGTACCCAACACGCAATAACGAGTTTCTTGGGAATCTTACGTTGCACTCTAATAATAAAATAATATTATTTTAAATGGTAGTTAACATGTAGTCGTTGTATTGGCAGTAATGGATAGAAATAACTAAAATATGATTATATATGATTTTAAATGTTTTTACATTTATCTAATAAAAGATAATGGCTTAAAATACGGAAAGAATTCAATTTTAGGCGTATATGCCCTAGTTTTCACTAAAGGTTCACTTATCACCTTTTGATGGAGAACCATCATTAAATATAGTTTTTTTCACTCTTATAAATTCTATTGGACAAAATAAAACTCTCCTTTAGAATCGGGGCATCAAAATTTACTTTGTGTAAATTTTTGGTATCTTTCCGATAAAGTTCTTTTTTTTAATGAATAGTGTAAAATGTTGTATTTTAATTAAAAACCTCTTTTTAATCTAATTTATTTATATGATTAGATTATCTTTTAAATTGGTTTTAAAGTGAAATTAGAATATATGTTTACCATTAAATACAATAGTGGTCATTTGAATTAATTTCACTTTAAAATCAGACTTCAACTAGTGTCAATCTTTTGATACTTATTGTTTCATAAAAACACGCTATTTGTCATGACAGCGGGAATTAATTATTAAATTAATTAATGTGACTTATATGTTTTGAATTTTTTAAAATATACTTCATTTTTTAATTCGGAATATCAAATATATCTTAGGGTGAATTTTTGGGAATTTTCTGAAAAACTTCAATTTTTGATGAATAGTGAAACCACTAAGTGGTACTTATAAAAACTGATTTTTCCATTTAAATGAAATTTTTCCATCTTTGTGTTTTGAATTTAAAAAATCCGACATACATGGTTGTCATTAAGAAGTAAAATGTGGTTCAATGGGATAAAAATAAGTTTTTTGGTGAATAGTAACTTATTAAGTTTTTAATCGCGATTAGTGGTAATTAGTGTAGTTTAAGGTAAAAATAATGTTTTAATAATATGAAATGAACTTTACACATGTCCTCCCATCATTGTTTGTGTCATGGACGACCAAGAAAAGCCATGGGTCAACTTGGGGACCCCATGGAGCCACTTTGGTTATGAAATGACATAAATAACTTTTTATTTAATGTAAAAGTAAAAATGACACAAACATGATATGTTTTACTAAAACAATTTTTAAGTGGGGTTATACAAGTAAGATTTTTTATTATAAATAGTCATTGGAAAGATAAAAATATTTCCTACATCATAGTAATTTTTTGATAATTTTTAGACATTAAATAAATTAAATTATTTATGACATCATAGTGATGCAGTGATGACCTCATTATTTAACGATTTAAATAAAATGGAAAGATAATGTAAAATCTACAACCTACACATGGACAAAACCAATTGGATGAGTGTATTTTGAAGCCTTATCACCTTATCCTCGAATTATATCAATTTGGGTCCCTTTAAATCCGAAACTCATTTTCAAATAAAGTAATATTTCTTACTTTTCAAAAGTGCCCCTCCTCTCCTCTTATAAAAGGCCCCCACCTCTACCACCTTACACACACTCCTCAAGAATTTGTCTCGGCCAAACCCTGCCCATTTACTCTCTCCACATCCCTATCCTCATCCTAGAGGATTCCCTTTGGGAAGAATCCTTTCAAAGGAAGCCTTTAGGCTCAAATCAAAAGGAGTTACACTTTTAAAGGTAATTCTTTCTCTCATGTTCATTTGTTTTATTTTGCTTCTCCAACCCCCTAAACTCTTTTTATTTACTTCTTTTGTAACAAAACCAGTATCATAAATATACTAGGATGTTTTTATAAGATTTATTCGAGCTACACTCTCACACAACTACATCAAATGGTTAAAGAACATACGGTTTCCGTGGATGGCGAAATTCTGCCTCCCGAAACGATGATTGTTCAATACTCATTTAACACCTTCAAAGGTGGCCATTATGATGTCACTATTTTTATATATGATATATAATATGTTTATGTTTTACTTATGCTTCTGTATTTTTCATTTGTGTCTTACCTTTATGGCTTCCATTATGGGTATACGCGATATCTTCATTTTAGGAAGTGCGGACTACCGCCCCCTCAAAGTGATGTGATTCGTTAATGCCATACGTGGGACGTATAAAGGATGGATTTAATGTTATTATCTATGATGTTATACTGGAATTATTATATACCTCTATATCATTATTATTTCTTTCCATTAAAGTATGAGATAGAAATGAAATTAGCGTTCATGCGTACGTACGGCTTACCGTCTCCATGAACGGTGCATTTCATTTCTTATCCCCAAATGTAATGTACACTTATAAGTACATGTATATAATGGATATATATGATGAATGATCCATATAAATTATGAATATAATTCTGTAATTAAAATATACATACCTCTCATTTAGTTTTAATTCCATTAATACGAAATAGAAATGAAAGTAGCGTTCATGCGTACGTACGGCTTACCATCTCCATGAACGGTGCATTTCATTTCTTACCTCTAAATGATTATGTAATATTATAAATACATGTATATTCTGGATATATATGATATATATGATATCCAAATCAGGAATTTCATTCTGGATATAAAGAACCTTTGACCACACGAACAACATGTAATTGTAAGAAGTCCACTTTCGACTTAAGAACCAAATATTGACAAAACAAACATTATTAACTTAAATGGTTAAATAATGTTTATAACATGGAAATAAGTGATATAAAAGGAATAATGAACTTTAAAAAGGTTCTTAATCAAGTATAAATTAACTCAAGTTTATTATTCAGGACGTTAAATAACGATCGAGTCAAGTCGGACCTGAGGTAAGGGATCCTACTCCTCTCTTTCTTTTTAAGTACACACTTTTATGTAATTCCTTTTAAAGATCATCTTTCTTGTTATTGGGATGATATTTTATATTACATTTACTGTAATTTTTATGTTCATGTTATGAGAGACCTTATTCTCTCTCATCAATCCATTTTGGAAGTTTTAAGTGGCGCTGATAGGCTGCCGAATTTTCGTAAGAGATCTAACCTCTCTCTTTCTTTTAAAGTACTCTCCTTTATGTCACTTCTTTTAAGCTCATTTTTGATATTTTGGGGGATGTTCTTTTATATTCCTCTTTCTGTAAACATTATGTTGATGTGATGAGAGACCCTATTTCCTCTCATCAATCCATTTTGGAAGTTTTAAGTGGCACCGTTAGGCTGCCGAGTTTTCGTAAGAGATTTTTCATCTCACTTTTATTCCCGTGAGATTTATGCTACATTTGCCACAATTTTCATTGAGTGGTTTATATACTGCCCACTATTACACTCCTTTTGTAATATAATTCCATTTATGGGTATTCATTGTATGATACTTCTTCAATGGGGTGTACTTTTCGAAAGTTACCCAAGTCGGTAAGGGAACCTTTCACCCTCCTCTTTTTAAAAGACTTCGTTTGTTATGTATTTTAATTCACATAATATTATGTTGGGATATGTTCTTCTATATCCTGATTGATGTAAATTTTATGTCCAAGTGATGAGATTCCCTTTTTATCTCTCATCAACTCATTTTCTGAATTTTTGAAGTGACGCCGTTAGGCTGTCAAATTTTTGCAAGGGAACTTCTTAGCCCAAATTTGATTCTTTGGGATAAACTTGTACTCCTTGAATATGTCGTTCTATGAATATGTGTGAATAACCTCTGATTGTTTTACACTTAATATCCACTTATATTTGGTGTATTCATTTGTCACACATAATTATGCAATTGATTTATCCTTAAACCAAGGATACCGTCTTTGTAAGGGACTTCGTCTCAATCTCCTTTCATTGAGGCATATTTCGTTTTATACACAACTTTCTTTTATAAGGTGTATAAACCCCTTTGAATTTTACTTTTATACAAAGGGAATATTTTTCTACGAAGCGTTTTACTAAACGACAAAAAGGAATGTTTTTTAACGTACGCGGTGACAACGACCTTTTCTGCCACCGCGAGTATTATTTGGTCTTTGGCTTCCTCAACAAGCCGTTATGTTTTTAAAATGAAATAAATACCATATACTATTTTATGTATTTTGGTATTGAAAATGGTTTTGATAAAGGATTCTATTATGATATATTGTGATTGAAATGTGGAAATGTTATCATTCCTTTATATTGGTTTTGTGTTTTATGATTTTATATTGGTACTTGGACATTTGACGGGTGGTTACGTGATAAACCATATGATGGGTGGTGCCATGAATACCAGGACGGGTGGTTACGTTATAACCTCCAATGCATTGGGTATGGAAGTCGGCCGTATGGCTATTCCATTAAGTATGTATGGAAATTGGTCGTATGGCTATTCCATTAAGTGATATGTGTGGAAGTCGACCGTATGGTTATTCCACTTAAGTATGTTTGTGTCCCAAGTTACCTTTATATATGTTATGTGTTCTTTATATGGGTTTTATGGTAATCCTTTGGTTACAGAAAGGTAAGTAATGATACTTTTTTTCAGTGAAGAGTTTTTACTACTTCATGAAGGTGAAAAGTATTACATTGATAAAGTATTCATGGTTTACTTGTTGTTTTGAAAAACTAACAGTTTTCATTCTTTGTGTATCCCTTACTGAGCTTCTTATGCTCATCCCAAGTTTTTGAAATGTTTTTCACAGGACTTAGCGTGGAATAGGGTCAAGGATGGGATCAAGGGAAAATCATGCTACCTAAAACATGGAACTATACATGTTTCTTTTTAAGAGTTTTTATTTTATGGAAATTTAGTAGAAGCGACTACTTTGTAATCTTTTGAGATGTAATAGTTATGTACTAATTCTCTAAAACTCTAAACCTGAAAAGATCCTCAATGTGAATTACTCATTTAATTCAATATTAAGTAAGGTTTAAGGCTGGGGCCTTATAACTAATGTATTGTTAATTATCAATAACTTGATTACAAAAGTCATTCAATTACAGAGGAAGATATATAAAGGAAAACAGAGGAAGAAAACTCCCTCTGCTCGCATCAATACTGCTTCTCCTGTCCCTCGGAACTCCAAAGAGCAGCTCTCCGAGAATTGCTCCAGGTACTCTGCTCTCCTCCGAGACTGGTGTGTTCGTCGAATGAGTATGTCTTGGTGAATGAATCCTCCCCCTTTGTCTATTTCTTGCTCTTCTTTAAATATCAACTGTCAACTATTGCATGTCACCGCACGTCTTCCACCATCTTCAAAAGTTATTCACCCACGCACTGCAAAATGTGCGTTTTTTCGCGACAAGCACATCACGCTAGAATTTCCCTTATAACTAAATCCCACTGAGTTAGATGCATTCACCTATATGTGTTTAAGTCCCTTGAATGAACCTATAAAGTTAGAAAAGAAAAATAAATAAAAACGAACATAAAGAATGAAAAATGGTTATTTTTAAAGTTAAGTGTTATTTTAACTCGTTAATAGTTAACTCAAGTTAATTGATAATTATTTACTTTTATATTATCTATACAATTATCCACTAAATATTACTATGGTAAAACATAATTTAATTAAAAATTTATTAACTTAATTAGGTTAATAAATATAAATACTGAGTTATTAATTATATCAATTTTTAAAACTAAGTTATTAAAGATTAATATCATAAGTAATTAAGGAATTAAAAACTTAAAAATTTAGATTAAATTAATTATTTTTAATTACTAAATTTATTATCATTATAATTATTACTCTTTAAGGAATTAAATTGTTAGATTAAATTATTAATTAGTTTATTTTAATTTAGTAATTAGAATTAATACTTAAGTTTTAAATATTTTAAAATTAATAAATATATTTTATAGTTTATTTATAATTATTATTACTTAAATAATTTATACTATTAATAGTAAATTAATTTAATATTTACATTTATTATTAATTTAGTTTTATAATTTAATTTATAATTAATCTATCTGTTAAAGTTTTATTTGTTTCATTTCATGACTTTAACACAATATATTATATTCATTTATTGTAGTTTAATTTTACTTTTTACTTTAACTTTTTACTTTATCTTTTTTACTTTACCTTTATTATTATACTTATTATTTTTTTATTTTGGTTTTATCTCCTCCCCTCCCCCAATTTTCAGCGCACATGGGTAGGGGGGAGGGTTTCTTTGGTGTCGCGAATACAGGGATGGCGGCTCCCTGTTCCTCCTGCAAATCTGCATCGGCAACTCCAGCGGTGGTTGGCGCAGTAGCTTCGACTCTGGTAGTCTTCAGCTCCAGCATGGTGCATCGCGATGTGGTCTACCCTCAACTCTGGCGTGGCGCGGCGAGTTCCCGACTCGGCATCAGCTCCAACGGGTTGAACCGATTCAAGCATGATTTTCAATGTTTGTTTTTAATTTAAAATCTGTAATCTGCTTCCTTCAATTTTGGATCTGGTTTCAGTATGAGGTGAAACACAAAACTTCGTAAGAAGCATAGCTTCAAAAGGAAGGTTTAATTTGTCAATATCAGATTAGGTTCGTGTGGATTTATAGTTCTGAAGTTGCTGTGGATTTTCATTAAATTGATTGAAATTGAAATCCAGGATGAAAATAAATATGATAGTGAAGAAATTAAGGATCTGCATCAATCTTCTATTGAAGTTATAAATGATGGAATACAGTAAATGGATGTAGGAGCAGTAGTGAAGGATGGGAACCAGGAAGAACGGTGAGCAGTGAGAGGGAGGTGGAAGCTATCGGTGGCAGGGAAAAGAATCAATTATCGGTAGCACCTACAAAAATTTACTATTGGTATCAGGGTGTAACAGGAAAACTGATGGAGAGAGGTGAAACTGATCCCTACATCGGTAGGAAGAAAAAGAACTAATGGTGAGTGGCGTGGGTGGAGTATTGGTGAGTTACAACTCGCCGATAGTAAAAATAGAAGAGAGACCAAAAGTGATAAAATAATAAACTAACGGTGAGTGCATGGAAATATGAGAGACCGATGGGGTAGTGAAAAAAAATGTGAAACCGATAGTAGAAATTTTCAATCAGTGAGTCATTGACTCACTGAAAATAAAACACCGATAATTATAAAATTAAAAAGCAATTGGCGCGACGTAAAACCGATGGAAGGATCGGTGCGTCGCAACAATGGTGTGTTACAAGAGACCGATGGTGTTTCAAAGTAATCGGTGAGTCACGACTCACTGATAGTTATAAAAATCTTCAGTGTGATGTAACATCGGTGCGACACTCACCGACAATTAAAAATTAAAACGATAACAACAAAAATTAATTTACTTTTTTTTATTTTATTTTTTAAGGTTGGGGCTGAAGCCTCAATTTATTATTTAAAGCAAAGACCTCTTTAGACTGGGTAGAGGGTGACCCATTACATAGTCTGAAGGCCCAAGGCCAAGTGGCATGGATACAAGGCTTGAAATCCCTTTTTTTGGCCCAAAGGACCCCTCAGTGAACAGTATTTCTACAGTACCCACACTGCTACAGTACCTGCTACAGTCCCTCCACCGCTACAGTACTACTACAGTACCTCCGAGAATTTGCCCCTGCCCGGATTTGATCCTGGGTTTTTTGGATGCCAAGAAGGAGTTTGTACCACTAGGGTACATGCTCGTTGGCACAACAAAAATTAATTTATAAAAAATATTAGAATGAATAAAACATTAATTAACTAAATTAAAAATCAAATTAACTAAATTGTTAAAGACTAATTAATTGACTGTAACTTAAAAATAACCAAATTATTTATCAAACTAAAAAATAAAAGTGACTAATTATTAACTAAGAAAATAAAAGTTAAGATTAATTTAAAATATGTCTAAACAAATGCAGAACACCTATAATAAATTAACAGTGAACATAAAATTAAAATAATTAGAATTAACTGGAGTTATTAAATGAAATAAAATAATTAGTTAGATGATAAAATGAAACTCAACATTAAAAAAATATTATTTAATTAAACTTAACTTAAATTATTAACTTAGAAGAACAATTGAACCGGTTAAAAAGTAAAGTTAATTTATTTAAATAAATAAGAATTAAATAGTAAAGTCTTAAATTAAAAACTGGATTAAATTAATGCAAATAAAAATGACAAATAATTAAATAATAAACATTTAAAATTATTAAAAAGTAAACCAAAATAAGATTATAAATTTAAAAAGTAATTTAATAAATTGGGATACTTAGAAATACTATAAAAAAGGACTTAAAAAGCATATTTAATTATAAAAAATGATTAATTAAGAGAAGTAGTGATAAAATTAAAAAAAATCCATTATTTATTAAAAAGTGTTAAAAATAAGTAATTAAATTGATAAAAATTAAATAAAAGATGTGTCAAAACTATGTAAAAATAGAGCCACATCAGTGGCTAATGAAGATCCTTCCTTTATATTTGTGAAATATTTATGTTTTGTGTTCTAAATCTCATATATGTCATTTTAGAGAAATGCCTCCATGAATACATGTGCTAGTTGGGCGATAGGACATTGCCAAGAATGCTCCCCCATTAGTAGATCAAGAGGATATGTTGGTTCAAGATAATAAGTAAGAGCAGTTTGGTGATAATCTTGCTCATTTTATGCAGATGATGGAATGAGATCCAGGGTGGGATGTGCTGAGTATGTTTGAACTAACCAGGAAGTTACAATAGCACCACCCTCTGACCTTTACTGGAGAGGGTGGGATATAGGAAGTAGAGTTTTGGATAGAATCTATCCAGACTATTTTTGATCATATAGAGACTCCTCTTGAGAATTTAGTCAAGTTAGAGGACTACATGTTAAGAGGTCAGGCCAAGCGTTGGTGGGATATTATGGTTTAGATGGAACAGGATAAAGGAATGGCATTGAAGGATTTCTAAGAAAAGTTTCTGGAACATTATTAGCCAAAAACATTGAGGTAGGAGAAGGTTGCAGAGTTTATGAGTTTGACTTAGGGGGATATGTCAGTAATGGATTGTGCTATCCGTTTCACAAATTTGTGTCAATTCATCCCAATGATTGTTGTAGATGAGGAAACTGTGGAAAAATGCTTCCAGGATGGGCTTAGGCAAGTGATTAGGTCTCGTGTGAACATCTTCTATCTAAATAGGTTTGTATAGGTAGTGGACCAAGCCCTTATCTCATAAGGGGTCCTAAAGGGAGCTTTGGGAGGTCGACTTGTGGTACCAAATGGGAGGACAGGTGGTACAGCCTCCGAGGTAAGGAAGCGTCATTTTGGAAGTTTTCAACAAGGTGAGAGTGCCTATAATAGTTAGAAGAGAGGTCCAGTTCCTCAGGGTGGTGATTAGGTATTCTATTATCAGTATGGCAGGAAGGGGAACATACGGGGTCAGTTTCCTTGACCCCCGGTTGAGTGTCAGTCTTGTGGAAGGTTGGGACATATACTAAGGTTTTGCAAGAACCCTCGGCAACCGGGTATTAATGGGAGTCATAGGTATATACTGAGTGTGGGTAGGGGAGTGATCACCCCGTATCAGGTAGGTAGTTGGATCTCCACTGGTCGTACTGGTACGGGAAGTTGATGTGGAACTCCAGAAAGAGACTATCCACACCATTAGGGTAGTGAAGTGTAGGGTACTCAGGATGGATCCTAGGGTAGAGGGATAGGCCATATTCATGCAGTTTAGTCTACACCTGGAGGTGGTGAGGATGGATCATCTACCATTCGAGGTACAATTCATGTATCTTCCACACTCGCTAATGCTTTATTTGACATAGGTGCCACACACTCTTTTATCTCTACACATTTTGTGGTTGTGTCGGGCCTAGTCATGGAACAATTTTTGGGGTTTATTTTAATTGATACTCTGTTGGGATTTTGTGTTGAGGATATCAAACGGTGTAGAGGTTGTGCTTTAGAGGTTGGTGGTTATCATTTTCTATGGAACCTTTTTTTCCTCAAGATGTTCGGTTTTGACCTCATATTTGGTATGGAATGTCTAATGTCGTATCATGCTCATGTCTATTGTTACCATCATAGGGTAATTTTCACATCTCTTAATGGAGACATTTATGTATTTTGTGGTGAGTGGAATGTATGAGCAGGTTGCACGAGGCCAATTTGTCAGCAGTTGGGATAACTCACAGATCAAGTATCATGCCTTATTCTTGATGATGGAGAGGTGGAGAGACATGTTTTTTCCTATGGTGGTGTATTGGTTTCAGGATGTGCTTCCTAAGGATTTCTTGGGACTACCACCTGAAAGGGATGTGGAGTTCACCATCGGGTTGATGCCAGGAGTAGAACCAGTTTCTATTCTACCATATCGAATGGCATTGGGAGAACTCCTGGATCTTAAGGCTTAACTAGAAGAGTTGTAATTAAAGGGATTCATTCTAACTAGTATATCTCCATGGGGATCACCTGTGATGTTTTCTAAGAAGGCTGATGGGGTGTTGAGGTTATGTGTCGATTATAGAAATTTGAATCATATGAAGGTTTAGAATCAATACCCGCTTCCTAGAATTGATGAACTATTTGAAAAATTGAGGGGTACCTCAGTGTTCTTTAAGATTTATTTGAGATCAGTATACCATCAGTTGAGGGTGATACCTTATGACATACCACGGATATCTTTCTAGAGTAGGTACAGGTTGTATAAATTATTGGTGATGTTGTTCGGGTTGACCAATGCATTAGTTGTGTTTATGGTGATAATGAATCATATATTTTACCCTTATCTAGATAAATTCATGGTTGTCTTTAATGATGACATCTTGGTGTACTCACGAACTCTTGACGATCATTCCAAACATCTTGACATTGTCTTGAGTACACTAAGAGAGCATAGGATTTATTTAAATCTATAAAAGTGTTAGTTCTAGATTTATAAAGTGCATTTCTTGGGACATATCATTTCCTAGTAAGGTGTTTTGGTGGATCCAGAGAAGGCGCAGGTTGTGGTGTCTTGGGAGCAGCCTAAGAGAATGTTTCTAATATCCAGAGTTTTTTGGGTTTGGTCGAGTACTACCGAAGGTTCATAAGAGATTTGTCTCATTTTGAAACACCAATTTCAATCTTAACCAAGAAGGGTGTTAAGTTTGAGTGGTCAGAGGTGTAAGAAACTAATTTTCAATAATTGAATAAGCAGTTGACTACCGCACTGATTCTAATCTTACATGAACCTCGTAAGAAGTACACTTTGTTTTGTGATGCATCTGGTGTTAGACTTGGGGTAGTGTTGATGAAGGATGATCAGGTTGTATCTTATGGATCAATAAAGTTGAGACCTCATGAAAGAAATTACCCTACTCATGATCTTGAGCATGCTGATGTGGTTTATGCCTTAAAGTGTTAGAGGCATTATTTTTTGGGGGGATAATTCATGATGTTTACTGATCAAAAAAGTCTTAAGTACATTTTCTCTTAGTGGGATTTGAATATTTAGTAATGAAGGTGGTCGAGTAACTGCAATCTTTTGATTTTGAGTTGGATTACATACTGGGAAAAGTGAATAGTGTCATAGATGCTCTAATCCAGAAGACTCAGAATCAGGTGGTTCATGAACCCAACTCTAAATGGAAAATGATGTCTTTGTTTTCTAAGATTCGCCTAGAGGTATAGGATGGGCACAGACAAATGACCCTTTCATCTATGTAATTTGAGTCTATGCTTTTTATTTGGGTCAATTAAACTCAGCTGGATGATCCAGAATGTTTGGCCATAAAGGAAAGTCTTAAAGGTAGGGAGTCACCTTCTAGTTGGGTTTTTGGTGTTGATGGAGTTGTTTATATTCAAGGCTATGTTGTGGTACTTGTGGGTGTTCATGAAGAGTTGATGCACGATTTCAGTGCATCAAAGTAGGTAGTACATCTTGGCTTGACTAAAATGTATCATGTTCTTCATCGGAATTATTGGTGGTCAGGAATGAAGAAAGAGGTTGTGGGTTTTATGGTGTGATGCCTTACCTGTCAACAGGTGAAGGCTGAGAATCATCATATAGGTGGGTTGTTACAGACATTTCTCATTCCATAGTGTAAGTATAATGACGTAACGATGGACTTCATAGTGGGTCTTTTGAGGATGTCTCAAAATAATGATGTAATCTAGGTCATTGTGGACCGATTGAATAAAGTGGATCATTTCTTGCTAATCCAAGAAACTTATATAGTCAACCGGTTGGGTGAGTTATATGTTTGATAGATAGTTCAGATTCATGGTGTACCTAGAACCATAGTTTCAAATTATTATTCATGTTTCACATCGTTCTTCTAGTAGGGGATACATAAGGTTCTTGGTACCTAGGTGTCGTTGAGTACATCTTATCACCCGCAGATGGATGGGTAGTTTGAGCGTATGATTAAGGTATTGGAGGACATGATGAGATCATGTGTTATATATTTTGGTGGTTCATGGGAAAATAACTTGCTTCTTGTTAAGTTTTCTTTCAAAAACATTTTTCAATCCATAATTCAGATGTCACCTTTTGAGGTACTCTATGGGAGGCCATATAGATCACTATTGTGTTGTTTAGAAGTTGGGGAGTCTGAGTTGTTAGGACTAAGTCTTGTATAGGAGACATCTGAGAAGGTTCAGTTGATTCAGAAGTGGATGGAAATAGATTAAAGTAGGTAGAATTCATATTAAAATTGGAGTTGTAGATCTCTTGAGTTATTGGTGGGTAATAGTGTGTTTCTTTGGGTGTCTCCAAGGTTGGGTCACCATTAAATTCAGAAGTAGGGAAAGTTGGCACCCAGGTATATGGGATTGTTTGAGATTTTATATAGGATTGGACTGGTGTCTTACCAATTGGATCTTCCATAATAGTACAGTGGGATGAATAATGTATTCCATGTTTCACAACTCTGACAGTATCAACCCGATCCATCTCATGAGATAAATGTTTAGGATTTTGATCTTGATCCTGATGCGTCCTTCGAGGAGCATCCAGTTCGTATCATGGATCATAGTGATAAGGTCTTGCGGGGAAATTTTGTACCCTTGGTTCATGTTTTATGGCATCATGTAAATGTTTAAGAAGAGACTTGAGAGTGAGAATTAGATATGTGGGCCTAGTGGGTTGATATCTTTTCTTTGGAAGCTCAACGATGCTTGGGAAGAGCGGCTCAAGGACGGTCCATCCTAAGGTGGAGAGGTTGTAAGATCCTATGTTTTTTAAGGTATTTTTTTGTTTATATTTTAGTTTAATTCCTTCTTTTTGTCAAATAAGTGTTTCTCAAAGTTCATGAGAAGTATAGAGGGTGTTCTGGGGGTTTGGTGCATGGAAGAGGAGGAAAAAGGAATTTTGTTCATGTTGCACGGTTTGCACACAGTTAGTGAAAACTGTGAGGAGAATCCCAAGTAACCATGCAGCCTTGGATTGAGGCTTGCGCATGGTTACCACATGGTTAAGCTAACCGTGTGGAAATCCCAGGAAACCGTGTGAAAAGAGGATTTTGGGACATTAGATCTCACATGGTTTTCGTATAGTTTGGAAAAATGTGTGGGTAAACCGTGCAACCCAGTAATGTTAAGAAATTTACAAAATTGCCACTCCATGATTTTAAGGCTCACTCGGTATTTTCCTCCTTTATTCTCCCCTAAACCCTAGTGACTAACTTAATCTCCCAAGATCTCCCAAGGGTGTACCTCCTTTATTACTAGGTCGTTTGGAGTGCCTTCAGTTGCAGATCAAAGCTTCGGGTAAGTCTAATCTCCTTCTTACTTCCTCTTCTCATTTAGGGTTTGCGCCTCTCCCCCATCTCCTTCTGAATCTCTAAAACCATTTTTTTATAGTGATATATAGTTTTAGGATTAAATGGTTGGTTTAATCAGGATCTAAGGCTTCAATTGAGGGAGAGTTAAGCAATGGATTTAAGGTAGGTAGTCTACAAGTTATATCCCATAGTTTCATTGAATATTTGTGCATGCCTGACTTTTTTCTTTGTTACTTCTTGATGTGATTTTGAAAAACCTGATAATATTTGGTATTTTGGGTGTCTAAATGATTAATATAAACCCCCGTGGTTCTTAAGGTATGCATCAAGGATGATTTGACCCATTTAAGTCCATCCATGGGGTGTATTGATACTTTCCGGACCTAGAATTAGCTAAGTAAGTTCTAGGTTGTTGTACAATCATGTAGATCCCCGGTTGAGTATGTTGATGTCCTTAATGGAAGTTCAAATGAGGTATTGGTTAATTAGGGTCAAGGTAATAGGCTTATAAAATATGTTAGTTATTCCTAAGAAAGTTAGTGCATATGAAATGGTGAATATGCTAAATTGATAATGGTGTGTGAAATGGGAAATTTGTTGAAGGAAATTTCATAAGGGGGTTTATGAATGTGTATAATGGTTTGACATAAGGGAGTTATTGAATATGCTTAGTAAGATAGGTTTTGGAATGGAAATTAGGATAAATGTTCTAAGTGATGTAAATGGAAAATGTGTTAATGGGTTATGGTACAATATGATTTACCAAGTTGATTGTTATGGATTATGGTTTTTGTATGTATTGGTTGTGTTTAGTTGTAATATGGTTTGTGTGTGGTGAATGTATGGATAATCATGTGCACATGGATTTAGGTGTGGGATAAAGTAATGAGGCTCCTCCCATGGGTTGAGTTGGACTGACGCTCTAACTCCACCCACAATGCACGAGTTAGGGAAGGGGACGAAGCTCTATTCCCCTAATGGTTGCATTCCACACGAACTGAGGCTTTGAGGTGAGGATATTATAATGTTGTGATATTTTATCCCTAGTTATTTAGGTACTTACTTATTCCCTTATGAAAATTATGTATTCCATGAACTTTGTGTGATTTATGATGAACTAGTAATGATAGATACATAATGAATTGGCACCTTGGTTAGTTTAGCTACCTAGAGATTGTTAACTAGTGGCCTTTGAATTATCCTTCCTTTTCTTGTTATTTATTTATACTTTCATGTACTATCTTTTAGACTGGATATTTTTATACATTGTTGGTGGTGTTCTACTGAGTTTTACTCACACCCTACTCGGGCCGTTGTTGGGTACCCGATCAGATTTCATTCTTCCAAGTCAAGACAAGGGCAAGGTCCATATGCTAAGAAGTTGATTCAAACATGGTACATTCATGGATGAGGTTCTAGACTTGGAGTCATGAATGTTTTTTGAATTCCTCTATTTGTCTTTATTTTGGGTTTTTTTCACTTTTCATTGTAGCATGACCTAACATTTTTACTATTGCTTGTGGATTGTACCCAGTTTGGGAGATGTTTAACTATGCATGTCATTAGTTTTTTTCTATTGTTTCCGATATTTATATTGTGTTATTATATGAATTACTATGGTAAATAAGGTATAGTCTCCCCATGTGACCTATTCAACCCTCTCTTTTAGTCGGTAATCTCTGGCATACGGGGAGGCGCGCTTGAGGTCATGTGACGACCCAGCTCGGGGCACTAATTTGGTGGAACCCAGGTCAGAAACGTTACAATATGGTTTTGACGTGATTTTTTTATTTTATGTAATTAATATTAATATATTTAGATGTAATATCTATATATGAAAATAATGGGACATTATAATGAGAACCCAGTAGCACTGCCTCTCCTGCCTCTAACTAGCACAAGGATAAACAGAACGACCTACCGTATATGGCCTCATAAGGAGACATCTAAATAATTTCTTGATAGATATTATTTTATAAGAATTAAATGAGAGGGATATTATTCTCCCAAGAACCATTTAAATCATATAATCGTGCTCAGATCATTTTTTATTACACTTGTATCATTCATTTTTACTAGCCATCGGTGTGAGGGTGAAAATTTGTGCTCAGAAGCGCAAATGTACTCAAAGCTCTTTGTAACCCCAAAAAACCCTCAATGTGAAATTAGAGTCCCTATATGAAATTATAGTACAAGGGACCCCATTTATCCATCTGATATCATGTATATATATTCTACCTAGATAATCAACTAATAAAGTCTCATGGATATGAAGGAATTGGGATACTTTAGTGAGTTGATCCATGAATACCCAAACTGCATCGCTACCTCGAGGTGACCTCGGTAATCCAACTACAAAATCCACTAAAACATCTTCCCATTTCTAATCTGGTATTGTTAAAATATGTAACAATTTATTAGGTTGTTGTTTCTATTCCTTCACCTATATTCATGTGGAACACCTAGTAATAAAACATATTATCTGATGTTTCATCCCGGTCCACCAATACTAGCAAAGAATATCATGATATTGTTGGATTTGGTGCCCTAAAATTGACTTTTTTGTACTTTATGATAACTTTTATTCATAGTTTTTAATATTAATAAACTCTTTATAATATTATGATTAATCTTCTGTGTAACGTATTATGTGATAATATCCTAAGAGTAGATGTCTCACTGAAAGGTTATAACAGTTCCCTACTGTGATGAGAACCTGGAATTTCTATGACACTATTCTTAAAATATATGTTTTATAGCCATATGATATCATTTTATAGACATAAATGATATAGGATGTTAGGGGTGGAGACTCATAGGACATTGAGTCACCTTCTCATGCTATGTTCCCTTGGTAATATCCAGTAGGATTTTATGAGAACAAGACCCGCCGATAGGAAATCCATATCTATATATGTCATTCGATGTTCCTATATACGGACATTTTTATTGGTCCTTATACTTTAATACTATTATTAATTAGTATTATGGTTCATGTAATTTTATTTCTTGATGAAAACCCTGATGATAGATGTATACGGTGAGGTAGGATATGTTGGGTGCATCATGAGTAATATTGCATTAATGAATAATGAGAGAAAGTATTTCTCCCTTCTATTCTTTAATATAAGTTGATATCTTAGTCCCTTTGATGGAAATGAAATCCATGTCCATGGTGTACAATAGGCAATTTCAATTTTTAGGATGTCAAAGAAAGAGACATCGAGGACATAGATTGATGGCACCAGCATGCAACCTGCTTGATTTGAGATATCATGATAAAGGGGTTATATTATATAGTAAGCATTCGTATGATTTATCATGTCATTGTGGCATTAACTTATTTATTTATGGGTTCCTTGGTGTATTGCTAGATGCTAACCTTGGAATTTAATCTATTTCGTCTAATGCCACTAAGAAAGAGGCCTAGAGGGTCACACGCTAAGTGTATCCAGAATCTTAGTAAAATAATATATTATTATTTATTATTTAAAAAATTTAATAAATATTATTCCCAGTTGTGGTTTATTAAATATTCATTTATTATTGATCACATATAAATATTTATTTCCTATTTAGTGAATATAATATTTATATATTTATAGGAAAATAATGCAGTGATATTTATCTAATAAATAAATAGTCATTATTCAAGGTCTGATAAATATTATGGAGGAATGGCGGATCGAGTTTAATGGTCTGGTGAGAAATAATAAATAATGAATATTATTTTATTATATAATATTTAACTTAATTTATACGTTAATCGAAGGTCAAGAAATAATATTTTTATTATTATTATTTGACATGGGGTTATGCAGGGATTAAATAAATAATAAAGGGTACTTGTGAAATTATATTATTTTAACCCTAGAGATATATAAACTCAATTATATTATTTTCTCAATAATACAATTCATTTGTTTTGGTTGTGAACAACGAATTTTGAGAATCCTCTCAATACTTAGAGATCTCCCATATCCAAGAATACTCTCAGGAATGGAGAGTGATCTTCCTCCACCTCCCACTCTCGAGTCAAGAGAGATCCAGGAGAATGATTTGGAAGCGGTTCTCGAGGAAATAAAATGTGAATGAAGCAAGCACTAGTATCTTTTGTGCTATTACCCATAGATTCCTACAGTGGTATTCAGAGATTTATGGAACATGTATAGATCACTACTATAGAGAATCTACTTTGATTCCTACATCGCAATGATGGAACAACACAGGTCTATTTCTAGATCCATCAATAAAGAAATAATTCCATCAAGGTAGTTCTTTGTTTAATTAAATTAATTATAAATAATATGTGATGATCTTATCTCTTGTATTATAACATTATATACATTTTCTATATTCTTTTATTCAATTTCATATATCATTATGTTTATCATTGTGTAAATATCATATTGATCATCAATCGTGGCAAAAGGAAAATTTGGGCACAACCCATCGCATTATTCCACTACGTCCGAAACCTTCAAGTGGTATCAGAGTGGTCACGTAATTATTTATAATTATTTAAAGATTGTTGATTGATTTAAACATTTTAATTTAGTTTTTCATTTCCAGTTTAATCATTAATTCAATCTGAATTCCAATATATGATTTTTTCTCTTTCATTTCTCGTATATCTAATCAAGATGATTAATTTTATGAATAAAATAAAATTGAGGAAATAATCCATAGGCTCCAAGGTTTCTGGCCAAACAACACTAGATTACACGTCATGTAACTAGAGTTACATGACGTGTACTTGTGTTCAATACACTGGGAGTTAATTCAGAAATTACTCAAACCATGTGCATTGATTACACGTGGTGTGTTTAATTCTTACACCACATGTTGAATAGTCCAGTATGGAACATGGTCAGTTGGATTACACATCATGTATCCCACATACATGGCATACAGTCCCTTTGAGTCATAAATGGTCCATGTATTTTATACATGTCCTACCTAACTGGTGGCCATGTAACTCAGATTCCACATGTTGTGTAGTCCCTTTTACATGATGTGTACTCCAATTTTTCCAAGGTATGATTTAAACTTCAAGTCCCTAGGAATGTACCTCTAATAGACGGTGAGATATTTACACACCTTGTATCTTGCTTGTATACACCGTGTACTTATACCAAATTGTGATGATTTAAAATTTATTTATTATACTATGTAAACCTTGAGACATGTTCTTGCATGTGGTCATTAAGTTGATAATAAACACCATGTGATTGGTTTTTAATATATATATATATATATATATCTGTGTGTGTGTTTAATTAATATATGTGTGGTATTAAGATCTGTGTATCATGTATGAGCTGTATTACAATTTTTACTCTATATGAATTTAAGCATAACATGTGACCAAAAAATCTTGTAATTTGTGTAATCGTTAAGTTGATAGTACACTTCATGAAAGTATGATCTAAGTTGTGTATGCTATATGTCACAATAGTAAAATTGTATATGATTATAATACAAGTTGGGTGGATTCATACGGGTATTCATTGTGTTTCCTCCAAAGTACATTTAATATACATAGTTGATTTTAAATAAATCTATTAAATTTGTTTAAAATTATGATGGATGAGAATATCAAGGAAATTCATATGAAAATTAAGATAAAATAATTGATTAATTAAAGATAATAATTAATTGATTCGAGTTCAATGTATCTTAAATTATAACAATTAATAATTGAATACTAGTTTTATTAAATTCATAATTCATTTCATGCATGTGGATGATCATAAGAATAGAACAGGCCTTTTTATGTGATTGGTTTCATTTAATTTATTATTAAATTAAATTATTGGCCTATGTGCCTTCTCACCTCTTATTATGTAGGGTATGAATTCCCATAGTTTCTTTTATGTAAACCCTTCTCCCTACCCTGTGTGTGAGTAAAATCATATGTAATGGATGGATCTCCTAAGATAGTGGAGGTGGTTCAAGTTTGGAGCCTAGGATAAACTGATTCAAGAGAGATACATTGGTGGACAGGTAGAAAGCTACAACACGAACCTTAATTGGTTCATGGTATTTTTTCCATAGGTCAGTAGTTATTTTATAAACTGCTAGATAAACTAACCATTAGTAAACTCTCATGATCATACCACTTTATTATTTTATTTCTTTTAAGTTGCATGGTTATTTCATTATGGATGTTTTTTCATGATCACATAATTTAATGAAATTAACGATCATGAAAGATATAACTAAAATAGATTGTATTATGCATAGATATTATCTAAGACATGGTTAATCACTTAAGTAAATCCACTTAATATTAAAAATAATTTAATAAAGATAATAATTGGAAATTTACGTATAAAGGGGTAAAATCCATCAATTATATATATTAAGTCGGTATATACTTCCACTACTTTAGTTGAAATTGAACCATAGTTCAAAGTGTTTGAAAAGCCAAATTTGGGGTGCTTTTAATTATCAAGGAATTCTAACTTGAAGTTTTGGGTTGACTTAACTTAGTTCAGATCAAGGGTTGATTGCTAAAGCAGGGCTTAGTGTAACTGATAGGCAAATGTTTCAGAAATCCAATTTAATGATTTCAAGATTGGGGAGTCCACTCAGAGGGTCAAGGAACTATGAGTTAATGCAATTAGAATTTTGAATGCCAACTTAAAACCATTCAAGTTTCTTAACTAACCGGAGTTGGGGTAATGAGAAGGGGAATATGGATCCTTGCCACCAGTATTTCCAAGAAACATGATATTCTAAAATAAATGGTGAGGGATATTGGGTTTAGATAAAATAGTGGGTGATTAATAAATATAATATCTATTTATTTGTCTAAATTTATCATACAAAGTACTAAAATTATTTTTATCTTATTTTTTGGAATCAACATTAAAATGATATGAAACGTATCATTGTGATCCATACTTGATAAGAACAACCTTCTCACTAGCATAAATTTCCAAGAATGGAAAAGGCGCCTACATGTCATCCTTCGCCATAAAAAGAAATTATATATGCTGGAAGAACCTTTTCCTAAAGTGATTATAAATGAGGCTAGTGATGAAGAGTTAAAACTTTATAAGAATCATTTGAATGATTCCACATATGATCAATGTTTCATTCTACCATCCATGTCTAGTGATCTTTTGAAGAAACATGATGACGTGGATGTGTATAGAATTAGGTCTCACCTTCGGGATCTCTATCAAGATAAGGTGAGACAAGAGAGGTACGAGATCTCCAATGCTTTTTTCAAAACTAATCTTGGAGAGTCTACACTAGCTAGGCCTCGTGTAGTCAAGATTATTGACTACATTGAATGATTATACATCTAAGTTATTAAATTAATAGATGATTTTTGTATAGATATCATACTTTCATCTCTTACCAAAACCTTCTTCAGTTTTATTATTAATTACAACAAGATCAATAATGAAAATATCCTTTTGGAACTTATTAATTTGATTCCTTAAGTGGATAAGGATATGGGGTGTGATAAAACTATGGACCTTATGGTGGATAAGAAAATGAAGAATAAGGAAAAATTTCCCAATACCTATAAATAATCTAAATATCTTGAGAATCATCTTTCTGATAATAGGAAGATCTAGATACAAGGCAAGGAAAAGAAGGCATTATGTTTTGTGTGTGGCAAGCTAGGACACTGGAAGAGTAAATGCACCCAAAATCTATGTAAAGATAAAGTTGTGTTAGTTATAGAGTGTAATATTTCAATATCTACACATTGGGTATTAGATACAGCTTATGGGGCTCACATCTATATCCAAATATAGGAACCAAGTATATTTCAAAAGATTTATAGAGAAGAGGTAGATCTAAAAGCTACTAATGGAGAGAGGATGGTTTCCCTAGCCATTGGTGGCTACCACCTTTAATTTCCAATAGGAATGATTTTGGTTTTAAAATATTTTTATTATGTACCTATAATTACCAATAACATAATTTATATATCAATTCTAGATATAGATGGGTTTATTTTGAAGTTTGAAAATAAAAGTTTTTTATTTTATAAAGAAAACATATGTTATGGTATGAAACATTTAAATAATAGTCTTTATGTATTAAATTATGAAAACCAAGTATTGGAAATTGATAACGAATCATGTTCACACGACTCATATAAAACCCATCTTTTTCATCACTATCTTGGTCATATAAATGAGAAGTGTTTAACAAATATCTATTAAGATGTTTATTTAGACTCCTCTAGACTAAAACCACTTGAAAGATGTAATTATTTTTTATAATGAAAAATGACCAAACCACCATTTGGTGGACAGGGTGAAAGGGCCATAGAAAATCTAGGATTAGTATACACTAATGTGTGTGGACTATTTACAGTAGAATCTAGAGGTGGATATTCTTACTTTATAACTTTAACTTATGACTTGAGTAGATATGTATATATCTACTTGATGAGGTATAAGTTTGAGTCCTTTGAGAAATTCAAGTAATTCAAGAATGAATTAGAGAATCATCTTGGAAAGAAGATAAAGATGCTTCGATTGAATCGAGGTGGTGAATATCTTAACCAATAGTTCATCAACTTTCTACATGAGTTTTGGATTCTATCTCAACTCACTCCACCTTGAACACCATAGTGGAATAGTTTTAGTGAAAGGATAAATTTTACCATGTTATACATGGTAAGGTCGATGATGATTCATGCAGATCTTCCGTTATCCTTTTGGGGATATGAATTACAAACTGTGGTATACACATTAAACTGAGTACCCAATAAAGAAGAAAATGGAATTCCCTTTGATATATGAAGTGGAAATAAACACATTTTTTTGCATACACATGTATGGGGTGTGAGGTGTTTGTTAATACCTTCTCAAGAAACAAACTGGAACCATGAGGCATAGAGTGTATCTTTATAGGATATCCCAAGAAAACAAAGGGATACTACTTATACAACCCCTCGAACCAGAAAATGATTGTCTCCAGATAATCCGTATTTCTTGAGAGGGAGCACATCCTCAAAAAGGATAATGGGAGAAATATTGTATTTGATGAAGTTGATGCTCAAGATATATAAGAGTTGGTATAGGAACAGATTCCATAGGTCCCTATGGAAGAAGTAGTTTCTGAAACACATGTACTACGTAGGAGTGTAAGAGAGGTAAGAGAACCAGAGAGATATGGTTTTCTAGTCACCAAAGATGGTGAATCATTGTTGGTTGAAAATTATGAACCTTTCTCCTACAAAGAGGTAGTGGAGATCTCGAAATATGCAAGATGGAAAGAATCAATGAATTTTGAAATGGATTCCATGTATCATAATCAAGTTTTGGTTCCGGTATATGTTCTAATTAATGTAAATCTCATTGGATGAAAATTTGTATTCAAGAGGAAACTGGACATTGAAGTTAAATTAAATACCTATTAATCAAGGTAAGTGGATAAAAATTTTAAACAGTGTAAAGGAATTGACTAAAATGAAACCTTTTCACTAGTTTCCATGTTTAAATCCATTAGAATTCTTCTTGATATAGTAGTTTACCGTGACTATGAGATTTGGAAAATTGATTTCAAAACTGAATTCCTTAATGGGAACCTTAAAGAAGATGTCTATATGACACAACCAAAAGGGTTTGTGACACCAGGTGATTCCAAGAATATTTTAAAGTTTCATAGATCCATTTATGGATTGAATCAAGCATCCGAGTCATAGAAAATTTGATTTGATAAATCCATAAAATAATTTTGTTTCATTAAAAGAGAATTTGGTCCATGTATTTACAAGAGGTTTAGTGGAAATGTGGTCATTATCCTAGTAGTATATATTGATGAAATGTTACTTATTGGAAATGACATACTGGTCTTACAGTCAGTTAAGAACTGGTTAAAAAAGTGTTTCTCTATGAAGGACTTAGGTGAAGAATCTTATATTCTATGGATCAAGATCATTCATGATAGATCCAAGAGGTTTTTTAGACTAAGTCAAAGTACATATTTTGACCATATACTAAAGAGATTTGTTATAGAACAGTCCAAGAGGGGATTTGTTCTAGTGTCATATTGTTTACATCTTTCTAAGAAAATGTGTCTTCAAAAATAAAAAGAGAATGAGAGAATGAGAAAGATCTCAAACGTTACAGTGATATGATCAATCATGTATAACATGTTATATATTATACTTGATGTTTCCTATTCATTGATAATGGTAGGAAGATATCAATCATATCTATAATAATACTATTTTTCTGCTATTAAGGTTATTCGTAAGTATCTAATAAGAACTAAGGATATGTTCCTAGTGTATGGAGGATACGAGGATCTTGTCATTAGGGGTTATACCGATGCTATTTTTCAGATAGATCATAATGATCAGAAGTCACAACTAGTATATTTTTTTGTCTCAATAGAGGATCTATGAGCTGGAAGAGTTTAATGAATCCAGATGTCACTGATTCTACAGTGGAGTAAGAGTATATAGTGACTTATGATGCTTCCAAGGAATCCATTTGGATTTGAAATTTTGTTCATGAGCTTGATGTGGTACCTAGAATTAGAGACCCTATCACATTATATTGTGATAATACTGTAGTGGTGCCTCCTAAAAAATAGCCAAAGTCACACCAATGGACAAAGCACATACACTGAAAGTATCAACTCATGAGGGATTTTCATCATAGGGGTGAAGTTGCAGTAATAATATTTCCCATGGAAGATAATGTGGTGGACCCATTGACTAAAGGGATATCTCATAAGAATCATGAGTATCATGTGAGAGCTATCAAACTAAAGGTTGTTAGTAGTTGGCTCTAGTAAAAGTGGTATTCTATTATATTTAGTGCCCAATAACCAACTTCTGTGTACTTTATGATAACTTGTATTCATAGTTTTGAATATTAATAAACTTATTGTCACATTATGATTGTTATTCTACATAACATATTATGTGATAATTTCCTAAGAGTAGTCATCACACTAAAAGGCCGTAGTAATTACCTGGTATGATGAGAACCCAAAAGTCCTATGAAACTATTCTTAAAATATATGTTTTATATCCTAATGATATCATTTGAGGGACAAAAATTATATAGTCTACCAGGGGTTGAGACTCTTAGGACTTTGAGGCATCTTCTCATGGTGTACACCCTTGGTAATATCTAGTAGGATATTATGAGAACAAGACTTGCCATTAAGAAATCCAAATCTATATGTGTCATTATATTTTCCTATCTACAAATGTTTGTATTGGTCTTTATACTTTAATATTATTATTAATGAGTATTATGAGTCACGTGCTTTGATTTATTGATGAAAAAAATGACAAAATATGTTCACAGTGAGGTAGGATATATTGGGTGTGTCAGAAGTAATATTGCATTAATGAATAATGTGAGAAAGTATTTTTCCCTTCTGTTCTTTAACAGAGGTTGATATCTCAGGCCCTTTGATGGAAATGATATATCCTAAATAAATCCATGGCCATGGTGTAAAATAGGAAAGTTCAATTTCTGGGAAGGAAAATAAAGAGACATCGAGCATATAGTTTGATAGCACCAGCATGAAACCTTCTTGATTTGAGATATCATGATAAAGGGATTATATTACATAGTAAGTATTCATATGAGATATCATGTCATTGCAGAATTAACTTCTTTCTATTTGGGTTTCTTAGCGTGTTGTTAGATTCTAACCTTGGACTTTAGGTTGTTTTACCTAATGCCACTGAGAAAGAGGCCTAGAGGGTCACACACTAAGTGTATCCAGAATCTGAATTAAATAATATATTATTATTTATTATTTAATAAGTTGAATAAATATTATTTCTGGATTTGGTTTAATAATTATTCATGTATGCTTGATCGCATATAAATATTTATTTTCTATTTATTGAATATAATATTTATATATTTATTAGCAAATAATACAGTGATATTTATTTATTAAATAAATAGTCATTATTCAAGTCCTGATAAATATTATGGAGGAATGGTGGATTTATTTCAATGGTCTGGTGAGAAATAATAAATATCGACTATTATTTGATTAAATAATATTTAATTTAATTCGAAAGTTAAGTGCATGTCGATAAATAATATTATTATTATTATTATTTTACATGTGGTTCCGTAGGGATTAAATAAATAATAAACAGCACTTATGAAATTATTTTATTTTAACCCTAGAGATATATAAACTCAATTATATTATTTTCTCAATAAGACAATTCATTTGTTTTGGTTTTTCACAATAGATTTGGATAATCCTCTCAATACCTAGAGAGATACCTTCTCCAATAACACTCCCAATAAAGGAGAGAAATATTTCTCTACCTCCCACTCTTGATTCAAGATAGATCCAGGAGAACTCTTTGTAATTGGTTCTTCAGACAATCAAAGGCGGAAAACCCAAGCGCTATGATCTACCGTGCTAGCACCCAGAGATTCCTACGATGACATTCAGAGAATTGTGGAACACATGTAGATCACCACTAGAGGAAATATACTTTGATTCCTACAACACAATGATAGAACAATGCATATTTGTTGTCATGTCCATCAACAAATAAATAATTACATCAAGGTTATTATTTATTTAATGAAATTAATTATAAATAATATGTGACAATCCTATCTCTTGAAGTATGGTTCTCTATCCCTTATCTTTATTCTTTGATTAAATTTCATAGATCATGAAATTTATCATTTTTTAAATCTTGTATTGATCATAAATCATGGAAATAAGAAAATTTAGGAACAACCCATCACCTGCTTCCACTATGTCTGGAACCTTCCTATACATCTTGGAGATGCCTGGATGAACTGCCTGCAGAGAATCATGGGACTCTCACATTAGTTACTCTCTCATTTATGTATGAATCTAGACACATCCATGTATATATAGGGTGTTTTCTCTATCTACAGACCAATCTGGAGGCGGGTCCTCACCATAAAATACTCTCTTAGAGGAACAACCCCTCGGGATCTGAAAACTACCTGATCTTCACCCTATCAAGGAGTGACGAGGTGACTATAATGGATATAATATAATACTTCTAATGAATCTCATGAAACTCTAGATATATCTTAGAAAATAGGGACATAAATTTCCATTCATCTTTGGCTTCCTATAAAGCACGTACCTGGGTTTTTTGGCTCAGTGCATCAGCTATTTCATTACCCTTTCCAAACACATAGGTAAGCTTGAAGTAAAAAAATAATGAAGTTATTATACCCATATTCTATATCTAAGATTCAAGTCACACTATCTAAAGATATATTTGAGGTTATTGTGGTCTATATACACCATGAAGCGCTCACCCATTAGATTGTGTCTCCAACAGCGTAAGGCATGAACAACTACTACAAGATCTAAGTCATGCGTAAAGTAATTACACTCGTGATGTCTCAACTATCAAGAATAATACACAATGACTCTATAATCCTAAATCAGAACTATACCCAGTTAGATGCTTGATTCATCATAGAAAATAGTATGGCCTCTACTAGACTTTGGAAGAATCGGAATTGATTCTAAAGTAAGCCTTACTTTCAGCTTCTGAAAGGCTTTCTCGTATACTTCTGACCAAAGGAACTTCACACCTTTCTTTGTAAGACCATTAAGGGGTGAATAAAGGCACTATAAGTACTAAATAAAATGAATTTAATATCCATATATCACTAAGAAACTCTTTATCTCAAACACATTATTGGTATTCTCCCAAAAAACCACAGTAATCACCTTCTTTGGGTTAACAGATACTCCTGATTCCAAGATAATATGACCTAAGAAGTGAAATTTTTCGATCCAAAAGTGGTACCTAGAAATATTATAATAAATATTATTCACTCTTGGTGTATTCAAAAATATATCAAGGTGTTTATAATGGTCTCTATAAGTATGAGAATACACCAATATGTCGTCCATGAAAATCACGAGAAAGGAATCCAGATAGGAGTGGAAAACCCTATTTATCAAGGCCATAAAAAACAACAAGCATATTCATAAGACTGAACAACATAAAAATATAATCATATAAACTATAATAGTTTTATAAATCCATATATGGTATATCTAAAGGCATGACTCACACCTAATGATAGCCTGATCTCAGGTTGATCTTCAAGAATACCCTATCTCCTCAGAGCTGGTCAAAGTGGTCATCTATCTAAGGTAATGGATGTTAATTTTTAAACATAAGCTAGATCAAACATTGGTAATCCATATATAAATTAAGGGTCCCATCCACCTTTTTACAAAAAATCATGAGTAAACTCCAAGATGAAGTAATGGGTCAGATAAAACCTTTAGACTTTAGATATTCCAACTATTTCTTGAGCTCTTGGAGCTTAGTAGGTGTCATCCTGTATAGAGGAATAGACCATGGTGTTGATCCTATAATTATATCAATTATAAACTATATCTATATCTTAGGAGGTAAGCTATAAAAATCATTGGTAAAACATCCCTATAATGATCTAATTCTATAGGAAATTTAGACTAAAGTATTCCTTGTTCTTCCATGAAGAGACTAGAAATATAGGTGGTCACTCCACCTAGCCTATAATGCTCTGGTCAAGTTCTATTGACCTAAACATCCCACTCACCCTTGTGTAGATAACATCTTCCCTCTGGTGATGTAAATGATACCCTATAGTGATAGAAGTCCACATATGCGTGATAGGGGACCAACCAATCCATCCCAAGAATAAAATCGAAGCCTTTCATCTTGAGTATGAAGTGGTTCTATAAAAATTTATAACGACCTACCTTAAAAAGTGAAGTCCCTGTATTGGAATATTTTATCTGACCATGCACCCAACTGTGTATCCAGGGTCATCACCCCACAGAAGTACTGAATTTACATCCTGAGACTCTCTATGATCAATAAAGAGATAAAGGGGTGAGAATAACATGTATCTAATAAATAAGATACAATAATAGAGGCTACTAGAATAGTAACTCATAATATAGATATACCCACACTCTAATCCTAGGTTATTTTCTATAAATTGTGAAATTGGTCTCATATGTGGCCCTATGCTACAACTATACTACCTTGAGCAGGTCTTCTCTTCTTGCACTAATAATCAAAAGCCTAGCTACCATGACCAAAACCTCCTCCTCAACATGCCCTACCTATGCTACTCTAAATTCCAATATGACATGGTGTAATTGATCCTTCCCCTAAATGTGGAGCTAGTTCAGATCATCTTATACTAGAAACAGGTGGAAAGTTCTGATAGAATATCTGAAGATGTCCCATATGGCTACAAGAATGGTACTTATTAGGGTCTCTATCACACTAAGGCTTTAAATTCCCTAACCATCTATAATGATGGAATATAACGGAGATACCAGTGTGGATACTCTGGCTGCCACTACTGTTATGAGAAACCTCAAGGCTATGTTGCTTGTTATCGGAAGAACTATTGCCCTATCTCATCACTGAAACTCTTTTACCAACACTATCATCTTCTCTCAGGTTTTAATCAGTGATAAGATCATGATTTAAAATATAAAAAAATATAGGTAGGTTAAATACATTTACCTATGAGTGGATGACATATTTGATCCCATCCTCAAAAAATCTCGCTCGTGATGGACCATCACCAGATAGAAGTGATGCAAAGCATTAAAACTTAGTAAAACACACTGAATAGTCCATGATAGACATATAACCCTACTCTAGGTGCATGAAATCTCTATCTCGGCCAACTCTCTGTGTCTAAAGAAATAAGTAATCATAGAAGGTAGTCTAAAATTCATCCCATACCATTCCCTAATGATGACCAGCCTGAGTAATCACATTCCACCAGTATTTGGTGGAATCGAAAAGCATGTAGGTTTAAATATTGACCCTATTCTATATAAGAATCTTTAAATGATTAAAGATATAAATAATTTCCTATAATTAATACTCGTCATCTATAGGATCATCATCCCCTAAGAATATGGGAGGATGTTGCTGGAACTCATAAGTCAGATCATTCATTGTAGGCGTAGGTTGTAGAGCACCCTACATAGACTGTATCTGATTTATAAAACCCTATTGAAACTAAGTGTTAGTGCCTAGTTTGGGGATAGAATTTGGTGCCTCAGGTGGAACTACTGGAGGTATCACTGGTGACTCAGGTCCCACCACCTCTAGAGTGTGGTCATTGCCACCCTCCTGGCATAAGACTGGAGTACGTCATGGTGGCATAACTCTAAAAAATCCAATCACATGTATCATAAAAGTATTGGTAAAAAATAGAATCACTAGTGGAATGAGAACATAAGAATAAGGTATCAATACCCAAGGTACTACCCTAACTACTTAATTAGAAGTCTAGGGTATTGGTAAGTGTTTAAGTTCAATTTACAGATGTTCTAATAGGTAAAGGTTCAATTTCACTTTTCCTCTTCATTTAATGGAAACCGTATCATTTTTATATATCAATTTTTTTATTTAAAGTTTTTATTTTAATATTTACATATATCAAGGTTCGATTAAATGGATCATCATTCCCAACTTGTAAAGGTATATACACTTTATAACTAAAAGAGACACCCATTTAATTTCTAATTAGATATCATACATTCAGTCTTATAATTTTTTATGTAAAACTATGATGGATCGGCTGGTAAATTACCCCTTAAAATTCACAAGGTCCCATACACCTTATAAATTGAAACTAGAAGTCACCTAATCATATCCAAACCTCAGATCATGTAACCAAAGGTACATAGCTGACATGGGTAGAAACTAGCTATTTAAGATTCCACCATTAAAATATATAGGAAAACTCTATTTAGATTTATGGTGACACTTTAAATAAATAATTCCATTACCCTTAAGAAGATTTTATTAGTATGGGAATATATAAAAAACATGGATCACTCAACAATCACAGAAAACACATGTAATGAAATCAGTGAAATGCTCCTATATGGCATGGAATATTCATGGCATGTGAATTATAGGTGCCTATAATAATGCATGTAACAATGATCCTTATCATATCAGGCCAAGTTAAAATATCCATAAATCATATCAAACCCACAATTCATGTGCTTTACTCAAGGGTGGAAATATATCAATTGTAATAAGTGAAATACAGAACAATAATTTCTCATTCCTATGAAACTTGATGTTTCCCCCTAAATGTGAGTTAGCTACTCCCAAGAAATTATTATTACCAAGTTTTAAAATGTTACTAATATTCTATATATATTCCCAAACAATAGGATAAAATAAAATAAAAAATGTTTTGATACAACATTCTTATGTCTCAAATTAGGATAAAAGAAAATTAAAAATGTTTTGATACAACATTGTGATGTCTGTGGGGACACTATAACTTCATGTTATAGTAGAGAAAAATGGATATAATATCATATAACATATGTATAACCAATAGTGGGTGCATAATAATGAATAAATAAAACTGTAAGTGGAAGATAAGAATAGAAATCCATCAATAATAATCAACTCAAAAGCTAGAAACTGAATCATATAAAAAATGATAAATTTCATGTATCTAAAAAACTAGAAAACATGTATACATGGTATTAGGAAATACATTCCATAAAAATTAATCAAAAAGAATCAAAAAACTATCCAATATCCTGATTTTTGACTTTGTCATCTGATACCAAGATCCCATCCTAGAGTAAGAAAGCAAGTTAGGTTCCCAAGGTAGGATGTTTCCCCTTGTCCATACATGCTATCATATAATCCTCTTGGGTACCAATGATATCCCAGACAGGCTGTGATATAAATCTATATATTCCACCACTAATGGAATCTATACAATCCATTCTATGAATATAAACTGAAATTTTGTAGGTATATATATAAATGTAAAGCAATTCCAAAATAATAACTCATACCTGATTCAGCCTCAGCTGGTAATGTATTTGAACATGAGATCATTTAAGTAATTAATTTTAATTCATTTTATATAGAATAACAATGAAAGTATCAATATCACTAAAATAAATCATAATAATGATAAAATAGTATCCTAGGTATAACAAAGGAATCCTTGATCTCATGGGTCAACCAACTCGTAGAAATAACTCATGCAGTTTGGAAATAAAAGGGTCTGAGTGTAATCTAAGGGGAAACAACCAAGGAAATCCACTATAAATGATTCTAACAGCATCTAAGGATCTCGCCCAAGGTAAGCATATACTAATCATGATTGAGCCTAATGGGGTGAATCCATGGTGCCACGTGTGTGAAGACATCAATTTGGATCCAAGGAGTATATCTAAGGCATCTTAATAGCTGTAAATATAGTGAAGGGATACTATGGAATCATTCTGAGCATCCACTAGTTGACAAGGACCTTGTTCTGAGGTGGGTGTCTCCCTTGGAAACCAGCTTCTTGAATCCAAATGGCATCCTCTGAGTTCTCAAGGCATTCCCTCGATAATCCTTGGCTATCTCAAGTATGACCACTCATATAATGATAAAAAGGTACATATGAAATTAGCACCTTATACATATATCATTATTCAATTTAGGCCATGTAATACTAATGCCTTTTAGTATGTCATTAGGTTCATTCCATTATCTTTCATTAACATAACAAGGATAATCAAGGACATGCAACCATTTATCACTTTAATTTCATAATCAATTATTATATTCATTTCATTTCCTTTCAATGATCATGATAAGGTGAATTTTAACATGCAACTAATTACTATTCAGTTATAATTAACTAGTCCAACTGATATCCATACATATACTTTCTATTTAACACTAAATTATTCATTTATTTAATGACAACACTTACCTTTATTAATTCCATTTCTATCTCACCTGAACGGTGGTACAGGTAAAGCCAACATGGGTTAAAAAGGAATAAAACAGGTCAAACTCTACTTGGTGTGGAGAGTGTTGAGGTTCCTACCTCCAACAGCATGATTAACATGTATAGAACGGGTTTTGGAACATGATTTCAATTATTATAAGCATATCATATAAATTTTAGAAGAAACACCTGGTTAAACTGGTGTGTGAACAATGGAGGTGATTTATAAATGATGAGACTTTTAGGGAAAAGTCATATACCACCTACCTTAGGCCAATAGTACTCTCCTCATCTAGTATCAGACCTTAGTTTGGCTGGGATTGAAATAATACTGAAGAACAGATAAAATCCCTGAAAATAGGGCATATGAGCCTACATCAAAATAGCATTGTCGAGAGAAATAAAAATGATGAACTGATCTTAAGGACCGAATCACTTACCAAGAAGAATCCAACATGACAATCGGATCTAGAATCGGAGTCTGGGTGGTGAAATGGGATCAAAACCTATGAAGAGGGGCATGAGTGCTTCAAACATGAAGGAGTAGGGCCTTCTGTTGGTGGTGGAGGAAAAAGAAATAAGGGTTTGATTTATTAGAATTTTTCAGGGCATTTAGGTCATTTCACCCAAAAACTAGGGGTCGCACAATTTGGTCACACGGTTGGCCTAACCATGCACCAATTGTGTGTACCTCAATGCCTCAAAAGTGTAGAAAACCCTCACTATCATGTGGCCCGGGGCACACAATTAAGAAAAACTACACACCCTGTTTTTTCCTCTAAAAAGCTCCGCACAGTTAGAAGAAATCATGTGGGCTAAGCAGCATGGTTTCTACTAACCATGTGGCCTAGTGTTTACTTCCACTAGTCAGGGTTCCAAGATTTAAACAAGCCTCGGACACCCCTAAAACTTCTGTGACCTCATTAGGCATCCATATTAGGTCCAAGAAAAGGAATTAGATCTAAATTTAAAGGATTATTACCTTATAGAAAAACTGGTTTCTTACAATATCAGAAGAAACGAATACCTAAACTGAGAATTCTTTCTTTGATGTATATTTTGATCATCCAAAATGACCCTTTCAAATTCCTTCATTATTTTATGATGATCCAGGGGTATAATCTATCTATCTGTGATCCACACTTTCTCCTTTGATCTTCGAGTGATAATCAATCTTTGAGTTCTAATGTGGTGAGTCGATTATCTTTCATTATTCGTGTTGATCACTAATCCTTTAATATTGAATAGATCACTCTTTAATTTCTCATTATTGGGAAGAATATAGAAAGGATGATTCAAGAGAGATTTTCTTTAGCATAGCGATTCTCAAGTTTAGATTTTGGATGTAATACACAATAGACATAATGGTATAATTATAGAGTCAGGGTTTAGGTTAAATTAATTATTTAATTTCATGTCGGACCTTAAATAATATAATAATTCTTAATAAACCACATGCCACATATTATTATTATTATTATTATTATTATTATTATTATTATTATTATTATTATTATTTGGTTCATGCCAACTTGTACAATAACAAATATTATTTAACCGCATTGTTAATTAGTATTTGTCACTGGACTCGATCTTGGTACGTTTGAACTCCTCTAACATTTATTGAACTCATAAATAAATATTTAATTTAAATATTTAATTCATTAATAAACATTTTCAATCGATAAAACATGAATAAAATTATCTCTCTAACTTGAGAATAATATTTATTCAATTAATTAAATTCAAATATAATTTAATCAATCTCATCAAAAATGCGTAGTGTTTGACCCTATAGGATTCTTTCTCATTGGAATTAGGTGGTATTTTCTAAAATCAAATATTAATATCTAGTATTGGGTTAAGTAACCCAAGAAAAATAACTTAATTTAGCAACAAATACAACCCATATGAATGATCACTATGTAATATAATCCCTTTTTCACAATATTTCATCAAGCATGTTGCACATCTATGTCACTAACCTATATGCTCGATGTGTATTTCTTTGAATATCTAAAATAAATACATCATTTCACCATGGCTATATAATTTAATGTGATGATTTTATTCCAATAAAAGGTCTGAGATATCAACTTTCATAAATATTAAAGGGAAAATCTTTCCTTGACTTATCCATTAATGACATGTCAATCATGGCTCACCGAAATTTTCCTACCTTTCTATGAACATATAGCATCATGGTTTTTGTTATAAAATATAAGTGCATGATTCATGACATGTATTAATGATAATATTAAAGTCTATGCACCATTACACATGCTCGCATATAGTAATATATGATAACACCAAAACATATGGAATTACTACTGCTAGGTTTTTTCTCATAATCTATTATCTTGGATATTACCAAGTAGGAACATCATGAGAAAAAGTCTCATATTATTATGAGTACTCAAACATGAAATTATATATACTATGTTCCCCATTATAGTATATTATCAGACCAAATAATGATATTTAATAATATCATCAGAGTACTTCAAGATTCTCATCATAATGGGGAAATGCTCATCAATACAACATATAATATGGGATATTATTACATTAGAGTCATGTAGAATAATAAAAAATGTGTAATAATAAGTATTATTAATATTCAATACATCGAGTATACATGTAATAAAATCACAAACAATTGTCCCTAGGACACCAACTCTAACATCCCATTCATGAGCTTCACCAAGTTTTTAGTTGTAACCTAATTATTTTACTTCTCCTTCAAGTGAAAAGGAAAAATTCACTTCATTGGAATTTCTCCTCAGTCACTCCTCTAAGAATTAAATTTAATGACAATGGGTTAAACTCCTTAATGTGTTTATTTGGGTCTTCACCAACAAGGCCATGAAACTTTGAAAGTAATTAGATTAGGCCAATTTTTATCCCAAAATCATTTTTTAAATCATACATATAATTTTTTTGTTTTTATTAATAAAATAAGGTACACACAAGTCTATTAATGTCTATTTAGGATTTCCATCCATGATTGTAGGATCAAAGAAAACATTTATGGATTCACTCGAGTATGCAAGGGGTATTTCTTCAAATTCAAATTGTAAACTTAAATCGCTAAGTCTAGTTAGAATGTTCTTTTTAATTTTTTTATCAAAGTTAAATTTTTGATTATTTGAATAATAGGTCATGAAGATTTTAGTTAGTGATTTGGAATTACCTCCTTGGTAACAGCATCATGTTTTGACATGTTCTTGTCATGGGGTGTAGAAAAAGAAATTATTCCTAGGTTAAACGTAGTAGTAGTGGTAACCCTAGGGTAGTCTCCAGAGAGAAGTGATCTAAATCTATTATCACTCAAGTTAGAAAGAAAGGGTCTTTATAAAATTATTTTATTCTTAAAATAAAATAAGTCAATGAATCAAGAGATTGAAAATAGTAATATGAGAATGGTAATTAGTAAAGGGTTGGTTTTATGATTACAATGTTATCCCAATATAAAATTTATTTAATTATTATTTTTATTAACTGATAAGAAATGATTCAACATGGATTCCCCTCTCACCCTTGGTTTAATGGTTTTGGTGAGAATATCCCTAATTTAAATTTTTTATTGTCCTACCCTCATTCCTATGTGTGTAAGTGTTACAATGAATCACCCCTAGTTGACTTAGGAAATACCCAATTGGGTTTTGTTCTTCTTAAACAATCAAGAGTGTCCAATGAAACTTCCACACATGATAATAATCACCTTGTACTTCACCACTCATCTCTTACATATTCCATTATATATATAAATTAATTGAATAGAGAGAGATAATGGATCATTAACCGAGGTAATAAATGAATAGAAAAATTAAAACCAAATACAATCTCATTTGATAATAATAACTATTACTAATTATTAAAACCATTTAACAAAATATAGACAATTTTATTCTTTAAGGTGAGAAGAATCAAGAATTACAAAAGGTAAACCTCCCCTTACCTAATCACTCAATAATTACCCCTCCATGTGAAGGGTAGAAAATGTGAAAGGAGATGAAAAAATCATTACAGTACTCTAGAAAATAAAAAATAAATTAAATAAGTAAAAAAATAGAGCAACAGTGGTCGAGTTCGAGCCTCTAGTAAAACTCTTTCTTTCTTCAATGATTTCCTTTATTTATAGATCCTTGGTTTCTATATTCTTTGGTTATGGTCAAAATTTTGAGATTATTTCACCTTTAAATCTTGAATATCCTCCCATTTCATTTAATCCTTCAAATATCTAATAAATACATAGATTCCCATTAGAGTTCCCTTATTTTGGTTGAAAATATCCTCCCCTTTAAAGCACCTTTATAGAGATCTAGAACTGTGTGGTGACCTTTATGTGAGTGCATGTTACCCTTCCATAATTATGTGTGACCTTTACGCAGTGTGAAAATGAAGGATGAACATGATGTGGAACTTGATCCTCATTGTGCCTTTACACATCTTCCTTATAGGCCAAGGTTACATTTATGTAGCCTCTAAAAAACTCATAGATACCCTTACACACATCCATTTACCCTTACACACGTATCCTAGGACCTTTAAACAGCTTCCATAACACCCTTACACAACTTTCATAGGACCCTTACACAATTCTTCCACCTCCACATAGCTCTATATGACCTTCACATAGACATATCATTATACTTTTACATAGTAGAATTTTTATAGTTGCAGAGTTTCCCCAAGCTCCCCTTTGAACATCAATAGTGGTTCTTCATCATCTTAGTGGAAATATTCACCTTCATAGGGATTAATTCATCATCACATAGAAGGATTTTGTCTTCAATCACCCTCCATGATGGTTTCAGAGTATTTTAGTGGCAGTTCATGGTAGTTTGCAGCATGATGGTGATCAGTGCGGTGTAGTATGGGGAAAAATATAATGAACCCTGAGTGCATAGAAGAAGACAATGAAATTTCAAAATATCTGAGAAATCATGTTAAAATGGGAATAATGACACTACTTGGGAGTCACGAATCAAAGATGAGCATGAGATTCCTTTGCAATATCAACTTAAGCACTCTCCACAACCACCATGAAAATCCATGGGTGTTTATTCATGCATGTGGTCTGCTGAGCCAAACCCCCTCGGTGGTTCCCAAATCTCTATGCAGTGTCGATCCTTGTTGGCCTCCCCTTGATTTCCCATGATAGCACTAGTGCAAAAAAACGTTTTTAACATCACCATTTTTTACATCGGTCATATATAACCGATGTGAAAATATGTGATATGTGGTTTTTTACGTCGGTTATAAAATAACCGACGTAAAAAATACTGAGAGTAAATTTTTTACATCGGTTATCAAATAACCGACGTAAAAAATGAGGTATCTAATGAATTTTTTACGTCAGTTATTTTATAACCGACATAAAAAAGGCAGAAGTTGAGGCCTTTTTGACGTCGGTTATTTGATAACTGACATAAAAACCCAACCCGCAGAATTTTTTACGTCATTTATATTATAACCGACGTAAAAATACAACACACTGTAGTTTTTACATCGGTTATTTTATAACCGACGTAAAAACTGTGGTTTCTGATGTGTTTTTTACGTCGGTTATAGAATAACCGACATAAAAAACCAACACGCGGCTTTTTTTTACGTCGGTTATAAAAGAACCGACGTAAAAAATGTGGTATCTAATACATTTATAACGTTGGTTATTATAATAACTGATGTTATAAATGTAATAAAATAGAACTTCAATTATTAAATAACTGACGTTATAAAACATTTAAAAAATTTATTGCGCCCCATGGATTGTCTTTTCTGATTTTTCGATCGACAGACCTGCGGCTCATCACTCTCGCGTGGAAAACCTAGAATTGACTCTTCGATCTCGTTTCATTAAACTCTTTTTACCATCATATTTTATCATATTTACTCTCCTCGAATCTATCATCTCCACTCTCAACACTCAGGTAAGCCTCCCGTGACTTTATTTCGTTCGTTTTTTTTCTGGATAGTCTATATTTATATTTTGTGATTTTTTTGTTTAAACTAGGTAAGATTATTCTATTTTGAACTCTCTTACCTTGTTTTTCCATCATCATCTTATTTATTATCACCAGATCTATTATATCGACTCGTAATATTTAAGTAAGCCTCACCTACTTCTATTTCGTTTGTTTTTGTTTCGCGGATGCCCTAAATTTATGGTAATATTTGTTTTCATTGACAACTAATGATCTCATTCACCTATATTACTGCAATTTATATCTAAACCGTTATGATACACCCATTCCATGTACCAGTTTGATTTATTTTATAAGTATATATGGTTTTTCATGGTGGAATGTTTGTTTTGGATCCTTGGTTGTTTCTATTTTGGGTATCACTTTTTGTTGTTCCATAAACTATTTACGTCGCTTATTATCGTGGACTATTATAAGTCTTCATATTCTATTAAAACCCAATTCATTGAACAATAGATCATTTTATACTAGTAGGAGATATAGTTCATGGTTCTCATTTTAAATAATGGCATGATACCAAAACTAGTAGTTTGAGGTTAAAATCCCTAGATATGCCAAAACTGGTAGCTTGAGGTTAAAATCCCATGGTTCTGGGGGGGTTGTCCAGAGGGTTGGGGGCTTTCCAGGGTGTCCATGGAGGTGGGGGGGTAGTCCAGGGGTGTGGGGGTCCAAGGGGGTGGGGGTGTCGAAGGGGGTGGGGGTTGTCCAAGGGGGTGGGTGGGTGGGGGCCTGTCCAGAGGGTTTGGGGGGTTGTCTGGGGGGTGGGGGTTGCCCAGAGGATTGGGGGTGTCCAATGGGGTAGGGGGTGGTAGGTGGTGTCCAGGAGGGGTGGGGGTGTCCAAGGGGGTGGGGTGCTATCTAGAGGGGTGGGGGGCTGTCCAGGGGGTGGGGGGATGTCCAGAGGGGTGGGGGGGCTATCCAAGGGGGGGGGTGTCCAGGGGGTGTCCAAGGGGGTGGGGGTGGTGTCCAGAGGGTTTAGGGGGTTGTCCAGAGGGTTGGGGGTGTCCAGGGTGTCCATGGAGGTGGGGGGCAGTTCAGGGGTGTGGGGGGGTCCAAGGGGGTGGGGGCATGTCCAGAGGGTTTGGGGGGTTGTTTGGGGGGTGGGGGCTGTCCAGAGGGTTGGGGGTGTCCAGGGGGTGTCCAAGGGGGTAGGGGTGGGGGTGGTGTTCAGGAGGGGTGGGGGTGTCCAAGGGGGTGGGGGTGCTTTCTAGAGGGGTGGGGGATGTCCAGAGGGATGGGGGCTGTCCAAGGGGGGTGGTGTCCATGGGTGTCCAAGGGGGTGGGGGTGGTGTCCAGAGGGTTCGGGGGGTTGTCTAGAGGGTTGGGGGTGTCCAGGGTGTCCAGGGTGTCCATGGAGGTGGGGGCAGTCCAGGGGTGTAGGGGGGTCCAAGGGAGTGGGGGTGTCTAAGGGGGTGGGGGTTGTCCAAGTGGGTGGGGGCATGTCCAGAGGGTTTGGGTGTTGTCCGGGGGGCTGTCTAGAGGGTCGGGTGGTGTCCAGGGGGTGTTCAAGGGGGTAGGAGGAGGTTGGTGGTATCCAGGAGGGGTGGGGTGTCCAGGAGGGGTGGGGGTGTCCAAGGGGGTGGGGGCTGTCCAGGGGGTGGGGGTGGTGTCCTGAGGGGTGGGGGGTTGTTCAAGGGTGTAATGGTGTTCAGGGGGTGTCCAAGGGGGTGGGGTGGTGTCCAGGGGGTGGTGGTGTCCAGGGGGTGTCCAAGGGGGTGGGGGTGGTGTCTAGGGGGTGGGGGGGCTATCCAAGGGGGGGTGGTGTTCAGGGGGTGTCCAAGGGGGTGGGGGATAAGTGTCAGTTGGTATTGACTATTGCATCATGGTTTGTGAGATTATGACATGATGATTTTATTGTTTCATGGATATTAGTGTTGCAATATGATTCTATTTGGTTATATATATTTTGACCAGTCATCGATTGAGAAAATTATGGGTTATGGGGGATACCATGTCGTGGTTTTCAAATATGTGTAGTTATACTGACCCCATTGTGCCGTGATGATTGGATTTACATTGTGATTTTCTCCATCTGAGTTTTTATTTTAAATTTGATTTGATTCTTAGGTTTACTCTATTTTCTCCAATTTTCTATCAACCATTGGAGGCCCCATGGTTTTCTTTGATTCCATGGAATTTAAAATTGTTATATCTAACTATATTTTCTTTTTAAAATCATATTCAAGCATATTTTTTTAAATACGCATAGATTTGTTTTATATTTCAAAATTATTTTACATTCAAATTATGATTTTTTTCATATAAACATATATTTGTATTATCTTAAAAAGATGTATAATTTTGATATTTTTTATAGTTAATAATGAGTCAAAGTTGGATTACAGCACATCGAATGAGCAATGAATATGATGAAGGTGTTGATACCTTTTTGGAATTTTCTAAATGAAATGTTCCAAGTTGTGACATTTTTTTTCTATTCATGCCTGAAATGTTTGAATATGAAGAAGTTGAAAAGTATAGAGATAAAAGATCATCTAGTTTGTCATGGTTTTAATCCGAGTTACAGCCCTTGGATTTGGCATGGTGAAACTTGACGGAATGTCACTGATGATGATGATTTTCAAGATGGTGACTCTGATGGAATTGAAGAAATGATTCACGATATTATAGTAGAACAAAGTAAGATAGAACCGACAGTTGTGCGTCTATATGGTGATGCTAAAAAACCATTATATCCTGGTTGTACAAATTTTACAGTTTTATCGGCAGTGTTAAGATTGATTAACCTGAAGGCGAAACATGGATGGAGTGACATAAGTTTTATAGAGATGCTACAATTGATGAAAGACATTCTTCCAAAAGATAACGATCTTCCAAATTCACATTATAAGGCCAAGAAAATATTATGCCTGATGGGATTGGGATACAAGAAAATACATGTTTGTCCGAATAATTGTATAATATATAGGAAGGAATATAAATTTCTGTCAGAGTGTCCTAAATGTGGGACATCATGGTATAAGGTGAAAGAAAAATCACAGGCTGATGTAGAGATTACAAAGATCCCTTCAAAGGTATTTTGGTATCTTCCTATAATTAATCATTTCAAACGTTTATTTTCTAATTCACATAATGCAAAAAGGTTAAGATGGCATGATGATGAGAGGTTATGTGATGGAAAAATATGTCATCCAGCTGATTGTCCACAATGGAAGAAAATTGATGAGCAGTATCCTACATTTGGAAATGAAATTAGAAATCTCAGACTTGGGTTGTGCACAGATGGAATGAATCCATACCGGACCCTCAGTAGCACACATAGTTCATGGCCTGTTTTATTGGTAATTTACAACCTATCTCCTGAAGTTTGTATGAAGCGCAAATAGGTCATGTTGAGTATAATGATCTTTATTCCAAAGCAACTCGGCAATGATATTGATGTTTTCTTGTCACCATTGATTGATGATTTGAAACTTTTATGGGAGGATGCTATTAGGGTGTATGATTCTTATAAAATGGAATGTTTTCAACTGCATGCAGTGCTTTTTTCACTATAAATGACTTCCCAACATATGGAAATTTTTCTGGATACAGTGTTAAAGGGCATAAATCATGTCCAATTTGTGAACAACAGACGTCATATTGTCAATTTCATCATGGGAGGAAAACGGTGTACATGGGTCATCGAAAGTTTTTGCCTATGGATCACTCTTATAAAATACTAAAAAAGTCATTCAATGGCTCACAAGAATTTTATATTTCTCCAAAACCTTTATCCCCTGATCTGTATTTTGAGAGGGTGAAAAACCTTGATGTGACATTGGGAAAGACACAAAAATCTGGTATTGATAGACATATTTGGAAGAAAAGGTCAATATTTTTTGAGCTACAATATTGGAGATATCATGAAGTTAAACATAATATTGATGTCATGCACGTGGAGAAGAATATCTGTGATAGTTTGATTGGAACATTTTTAGATATTAAAGGAAAGACAAGAGATGGGTTGAGTGCAATATTAGACTTACTATCAATGGGAATATGTTTGGAGTTAGCTCCCACTCCTAATGGAAGACGAACATTTCTTCCCCTGGCTTGTCATACATTATCGAAGAGGGAGAAAATTAGCTTTTTTCAGTGACTTCATGATATCAAAGTGCCTCAAGGTTATTCTTCAAATGTAAAAAAATTTGTCTCATTGAAGGACTTGAAGTTGATTGGTATGAAATCTCATGATTGTCATGTCATGATGCAACAACTTCTACCAGTTTCATTGTGTGGAATATTGCCCATTAGTTTCAGAAATACTATAATGAAGTTGTGTTATTTTTTCAATTCAATTTGTAATAAGGTGATTAATGTGAATGCTTTTAAAATTTTGGAAAAGGATGCAATTTTTATACTTTGTCAATCGGAAATGTATTTTCCTCCAACTTTTTTTGATATAATGGTGCATTTAATGATTCATCTGGTTTGAGAAATAAAGCTTTGTGGACTTATATATCTTTGTTGGATGTATCCTTTTGAAAGGTATATGAAAATATTTAAGGGGTATGTTAAGAATCCATATCGACCTGAAGCCTCCATTATTGAAAAGTATATTTCTAAGGAGGTTGCAGAGTTTTGTACGAGCTACTTGGATACGGCGCAACACATAGGTTTGCCTCCATCTCTCCATGAACGAGTAAATAATAAGGGAAAGGGGATTTGTGGCTTGAAAGTCAAATCTTTATCAGCTGAACAGATGAAGAAGTTAGAATCATACATATTGAATAACATAGATGATGCTCAACCATATATCACATTTCATATTAATGAGTTGAAACAATATCATCCAAATAAGAAAGAAATATGGATTTTGAATGATCACAACAAAACATTTTTGTCATGGTTTAAAAAGACCTTGCTTGGTAGATCAGATGTATCAGAGACATTAAAATGGATAATGGGTGGTCCATGTTTAAATGTGATAACATGGTCCGGTTATGACATTAATGGCTATACATTTCATATGAAATCTCAGGACAACAGAAGTTCATTTCAGAATAGTGGTGTATTGGTGTTTGCAGAAGAAATGCATTTTTTGAGTGCTAAGGAAAAAAATCCAATTTCTACATCAAGTGCATATTATGGAGTGATTGAAGGCATATGGGAGGTGGATTAATTTAAAATTAAAGTTCCTTTTTTTAACTGTAAATGGTTTATCGGTAACAACAGTGTCAGACATGATGAATTTGGAATGACAGTTGTTAATCTGAATAGATTAGAAGACAAAGCTGATTCTTTTATAATGGAAACACATGAAAAAAAATCTATGTAGTAGATCAATCAGATATGTAGTGGGTTGTTGTTTTACAAGGGAAAAAATATGTTGGTGGGGATGAACTTGATGAAGATGCTGATTTATGTGAGATCCCTACTTCCATGGAAATATTAACAGAACATAATGATGAGCATGTTGAAGACATGGTTTGTTCCATAAGGAACGATCACAATGAAGGAATTTGGGAAAACAATCCATTTGTACATTCCTAAACTTACAGGTAACATTTTTTTATTTCTTGTTTACATTTATTATTTTCATAAAATGGTATATATTGTAAGTTTTTTATTTATTAAAACATGTATTAAAACAAAATAATTATTAGTTTTTGTTTGTTTTATTTTTGTTTAGTTTACTTTATCATGTTTACCATTACATTAATTATATATCTATTGTTTTTGTTCAGTGACAATTAGTTTACAATGTTCACCAGGTTTACGATGTTTTAATTTTTTTTAGTTTACTTTATCATGTTTACCATTACATAAATTATATATATATTATTATTTTTAGTGACAATTACTTTACCATGTTTACCATGTTTACCAGGTTTACCATGTTTATCATGTTTACCATCTTGACTATCTTTACCATCTTTACCATTGTTTAACATGCTTACCATATTAACCATGTTTACTATTACGTAACTTAGTAAAATTTTCTATTTTCTGATTACATTAGTATTAAAATATTTAAATTTGTATACTTGTGAGCTAATGTTTGTTTTTTTGATTTGAAGGATAATGACATATCAATCATTTGATCAACCACATGATTTTGTAGATGATCATATTGGTCATACCTCTAGGGAGGAACATTCACATGCTCCTCTTGATGTTCCCCAATCTTCCTCATGTGCTCCCATTACTACAAAGAGTTCAAGAGTTGGTAAATGTGGGTGCACACATTTACCAAAATTACCACTTGCTCGTACGCAGGATCAGAGGATACTCATTGAGTTTGATGAGGATGATATTCCTAGAGGTCCAAATGCAAAAGATTTTAAGAGTTTTGTATCCACTCAGGGTAAGAGCAAAGTAAGCATTTTGTATGATGACTGGAGAAGTGTGGACAAAGCGATAATCTCTCAGTTGTGGGAGACGATTTTGGTAAGATCTTTTGCTATTGTTTGCCTATTATTTAAATGTTTCTATTATATATAATATGTTTAACCTCTTCTTTATCATATGACATTTGATATTCCTGACACTGGAGGAGTCAGGAAGAAATTCTTATCGATGGCTGCCAGGAGATAGAGGGATTCAAATCAACCCTCACATCTGATTTCATTTTTGGTCATAGGAGTCATGACAATCCATGTCATATATATCCTTTCATAGATTAAGACACATGGAGACAGTTTGTTGAAAGTATAAGAAAAGAATCATTTTTTATAAGGGCAATGTAAACTTTTATAATATTTCTTATATAAATGATCTTATTACTGTTTTGTTAATGATTTATTATTCTTAATTTACATCAAACAAGGAAATATCATCAGGAGATCCAATCTAAAAATGTATACCCTAATAGTTTATCTCGGGGAGGGTATACATTATTGGAAGAACAAATGATGGCGGAAAAATTACAAAAACTAAGAGTTGAGTCTTCAAGCTCTGGAGAGGTGGCCCCTCCATCCCCTCTATATAGACATGAAAAATGGAAGAGAGCTTGGATGGGAAAAAAAGGGAAATATCTTTTGGAAGATTCGAGAATCGTAGCTGAGAGGATTGTAAGATATCTATTTTATTTATTTAAGTTAACTATTTTCTTCATATAATTTCAATCATTACAGAAATGTTCAATTAATTAATACAGGATTCTCTTGAGGAGCAGAGCTCACAGGGGGTATTTACAGCTGCTGGGAGGCAAGATATTTTATCTACATCATTGGGAAAGCCCGAACACCCTGGTCGTGTATGAGGATATCCGGAAGGTGTATCGGTAAAAAAATTGTCGCCATGTTCCTCAACTACTTACAATGAGGGTGTTTATAAAAAATAGAATTCTTGGAGGCTGAAGTTCATAATATTAATGTGACGATGGACGAAAAGATTATAGCTTTGGTAAAGTCTATGTTTGCAGACATGAAAAGAAAATTTCAGACTGCAGCTCCCACTCCTCCACCTCCCCTTACAGACCCCATTATTTATCCTCCACCTCCACCAGTAGATCCCACTCCCCCACCTCAGCCTGCTGACCCCATTTTTTATCCTACTCCTCCGCCGCAGCTTCCTACTTATTGTGAGTTGTATGTTGATGATCCTCACCATCATATAGTTGTGTATGGGTTGGTATATTGTATAAGAGATACAATTCATCATCAACAATTAGAGGTAGAGATTCAGAGGGTCGCTATACATGATATTATAAATAGATCATCTCGATTGCCATTACCTACAGATGAGGTGACGATAGTTGGACATAGTATCAGCCATTTTTTAATTTGGCCATACAGACTTCTTCGACTCATTACCATAGAGGTATGTATGTTATATCTTCTATTTTATTTTTTATTAAAGTTGTTTTATCATTTAAAAACTAATATATTTTTCTATTTATTTTTACAAGAATACTTCAAAGGTAAAGAAATACTGTATAGACAATAACAAAGACAAATGACTATGACATCAGATATAGATTCTAGTGGTTTTGACAGATTTTCAAGATATTCAAATTTGTTGGCGGATCATTATGAGTTTCTAATGGAAGATAATTTTTGTGGACATGTAATAACTGTGTGTATTATGAAAGTTGATGTCATGGAGCTTGTTACTGGAGATAAGTTGGGCATCAACGTGGTGCAGATTTTTTCCATGTAAGTCTTAACACCTTTTCCCTGCGTTATATTTATTAAAAATGTATACTTATGTCTATTTTGTATTAAGTATCTTTATAACATTTGTGAGAAGAATGAGCAGACAGATGTATATGGGTTCATGGACCCGCATTTGATTTCCCCTAAAGAATGTGCATTGGATGAGGAACAAAGAATGGTTTATATTACTGAAATACTTGAAAATAATATAGTCACACAATGTTGGATGATGCCTTTTTGTGAGAGTTATGAAACACATCTCTCTCAAAGATTTCATTATCTTTTAACATAAAAAACCACTAACCTTTAATTTTTTTATCAGTTATCATTGGATGTTAGGGGTTTTTTGCCCAAGAGAGAAGACACTTTATTGGATATGCTCTATCCATGGTGATGTGTGGGAAAGTTCTAAGAAAATGTTGGAAAAGTAAGTTTCAATTTCTCAATATTTTTCTATATTATAATGAATTTTAAATTTATCCCATTCATATTATTTTCTAACAGGGGATGGGTCTACTTTTGAAAAAACACAAAGAAAATGAGTGCGAAGATCAAATATGTAAATGTAAAGGTAAATATCCATTTATAATTTGTATTATTTGATTTATTACATACAAATAATATATTGAATTTACACTCATTCAAACATAATTTTCATGAACAACAAGGCCTCATCGAATGTGGATATTATATGTTAAGATTTATGTATGAAATAATAATAACTGGGACAGTTGTGAACATTGACCTGGTAAGATTTCATTTTAAAATTTTCCATAATATTTCATTTGATTTATTCATTATACATGTTAACTAATATCCTTTTAATTTGTAGTTATTTTATTACCCTCAACCCTATAGTGCGGAAGACGTCAAACACTTACAAGTGGAATTGTCAAATTATTTTACAGGTTTGATTGATTTTTAGTTGTTTGTAGAATAAAATGTAATTTTGAATATTGTCATTGTAATTGTGTATTTGGTAGTCGTTTAGGTTGGATTTAGTTTTTTTGTAAGTTGAAATTGTAAATTTTTAATGTTATATATGTGAATGTTTAATTTTTCTCTACTTCTTGTTTTGGTCTACTTATGATGGTTTTTATGATATGGATTCTGGCCTGGGGGAGGGGTTCCAAGGGTTTGGGGGTGTTTAATGGGGTGGGGGAGTATCCAGGGGTGTGGGAGGGATGTCCGGTGGGGTGGGGGGTATCCTGGGTGTCCATGAGAGTGGGGGGGCAGTCCAGGGGGTGGGAGAGTTTCCAGGAGGGTGGAAGGGTTGTCCAGGGGTGTGGGAGGCTGTCTAGGGGTGTCTAGGGGTGTGGGGGTGTCCTGTGGGGTGAGGGGGGTTTCCAGGGGTGTGGGAGGGTTTTCCAGTGGGGTGGGGGTCTAGGGTGTCCATGGGGATGGGGGCAGTCCAGGGGTGGGAGAGGAGGCGTCGCCATCCCTCGGGGGGATGAACGCCGCTGGAAGGTACTCATCACTCCCACATGTGAAACATTTTGAGATCTCAAGCTTCGCATGTGGGAGTGATGAGTACCTTCCAGTGGCATGCCCCATGAGGGATGGCGGCGCCTCCTCTCCTAACACCAACTATCCAGGGGCTGTCCAGGGGGTGGGGGTAGTTCAGGGGTGTCCAGGGGTGGTGGGGTAGTCCAGGGGTGTGGGGTGTACAAAAGGGTGGGGGTTTTCCAGGGGTGTTGGGGGCTGTCTAGGGGGTGGGGGCAGTCTAGGGGTTTGGGGGTGAGGTGGGGGTTGTTCAGTGGGGTGATGGAGTTCTGGTCTATTTTTGGTAACTTTTTGGTCTGTTTCAGGGTGTGGGAGTGCTGTCCAGGGGTGTGGGAGTGTTGTCCAGAGGGTGGGGGGATATCCAGGGGTGGTGGTGATTTCTGGGGGTGTGGGGGTGTCCAGGGGTGTGGTGGGGGCAGTCCTGTGGGGTGAGGGGGTTCTGGTCTATTTTTGGTAACTTTTTGGTCATGTTTCAGGGGTGTGGGAGGGCTGTCCAGGGGTGTGGGAGTGCTGTCCAGGGGGGTATACATGAGGTTGGGGGGTTTTCCAGGGGTGTGGGGGGCTTTCCAAGGGGTGGTGGGGATGTCCAGAGGTGTTTGGGGTTGTCCAGGGGGTCAGGGGGTAGTTCAGGGGTGTCTAGGGGTGTCCAGGGGTGTGGTGGGGGTTGTCCAGTGGGGTGAGGGGGGTTGTCCAGGGGGTGGTGGGGGGTTGTCCAGTGGGGTAAGTTTTAAATGTTATCAATGTAAATACTTAATTTTACTTTGGTTCTTGTTTTGGTCTACTTCTGTTTTTATGGTACGAATTCTTGGTTTGGTTTCTAGTTGTTTCTGGGGAGAGCAGAGGACTGCTTTCTATTTTTTTTAAAAAAAATTGGTTTTTCACGTCAGTTATTAAATAACCGATGTGATAAACACCACCATACTGGTTTATCATGTTAGTTATTAAATAACCGACGTGATAAACCATTTTCCAGGTGTTTATCACGTCGGTTATTTAATAACCGATATTATAAACACCCCCGAACTATTTTATCACGTTGGTTATTAAATAACCGCTGTAAAAAACCTGGGGGGAGGTTTTATCACGTCGGCTATTAAATAACCGACGTGATAAACACCCCTTGCACTGGTTTATAACATCGGTTATTTAATAAACGACGTGATAACCCCCCCCCCCCTGGTTTTTTACGTCGGTTATTTAATAACTGACGTGATAAAAGCCTGGGAAATGGTTTATAATGTCAGTTATTAAATAACCGACGTGATAAACACTGTGATGTTATATTTTTTACGTCGGTTTTTAAATAACCGACGTAAAAAACAATATTTATAACGTCGTCCGTATTAACGTCGGCTAAAAACCGACGTAAAAAATAAAAAATAACCAACGTAAATGACGTTTTTTGCACTAGTGTAGATGCCTTGGTTATGATTGGTCATATACCTCTAGGTTTCTATCATGATGTCCATGGTTACTTAAAACTAGTTTAGCCCTATTTCTTAAGTAAACACTTTAAATCCCTTCAAATTCATAGAGTTCAAGACACATCAGCCAAAGTCATATGAACTTCATTAGAAAAAGTCATATGAACTTCACCTAAAGTGAAATGAACTTTTCCCAAAGTCATAAGAACTTCACCAGCTAAATGCATATTATTGGAATCCTCAAATTCACATGAAATGGAAGTTATACAAAATAGTACTAGAAGTCAAAATAAATGGAACTAGGAATCCCCATATTCATACAATAGCACTAGAATTCATATGAAATGGTCATCCAAAGTTTTATGATGGAACTGGGATAAAGTATTACAATCATCAAGTCCCCAACCACCAAATTCATACGATATGAAAATTAACATTCATTTTCCATATTTCAGGGCAGCTGCTTCTTTGCCAAATATAAGTAGTAAACTCTTCCAATAATTCTAGATTTCTCATTTTAACACAGAACCACTTTGGATTTATTCAAAATAAACTCCATACACCTAAAATAATTATCAAACCATCCAAGATTCATTGTATTATTTATTTTAATAATTAAAAAGATGAAATAATCAATTATAAATCAAGTTTTTAGTCATTTAACAATTAAACTTTAGATTATTGACAAAAATAATAAACATGATATTTCTCAAGAATTAATCAAAATGTTGGGATACGTATTATGAATACCAAAGTGATATATATGAAAATATTGGATCTATAATATGTACTTAATGGTTTTATCCTCTTTTTTCAAGCCTATGAGTTGAAGTTTTTACATCATTACCCAAACAACCTTAGCCTTGAGTTCATTACAACCTTAATGAGAGTCCTCGTGGTTTTTAGTGATTTAATTTCTAAGTGGATTATGAGATGTTGTGCATGCTTATGGATATAATGTTTGCACTTGAGGTTCAACATAATTTCTATTTACATTTTTTAGCATAGAGTGAAAATTTTATAGAAATTTAGATCACAATATGGTTATGGATTTTCAAGGAAAATTTTATAAATAATAATAAAAGAGAAGAGGGATTAGAGTATGAATTTAATAATGAAGTGTTATTGGATACCAAGGAGGAATTATTGGTTTATGTTTAATGAATTTTGTTAATATTTTACATTATTTACATTCTTGGTGTCATTTTTCTTAGGTTAATTGTTTTTTATCCATTGGAATTCTTGTTGAGATGTTTTTTTCTTAAGAAAAAAAATTGTTCATGTGTAGGGGAGTTTGATACCTGTTAAATGAATATGTATTTCAATATGATTTTTAGTGGTATTTGGACTTAATACTCCCTAATATAGTGTAATTTGGATTATTTTTTTAGGATTGGATATTGGAATATTAGCTAATGATTTGGGATACTTTTTGGAAAAATACATATTTTTCATGACATGTAAGGTCTATTCACAATGTGATGGAGTTGAAGCCCATTAAAAAGTGGTGCATAAGAGTATTTCATGCCACAACTAATGTATTCATTTCATGAAGGGGTTGAATCAAGAGTCTTTGTCAAGGGTTAAGGATGATACATAAGAATCTCACATGTTGCACCTAAGTTTTCCATGTCACAAAACATCTGAAGTAGAGCATACCTAAGAAATTTTCATGTTGTGAAGGATTGAGGCTATTAAGTCGGGCATACTTGGGAGAATATTATAGTAGGTCACATTGTAGCCTATAAAAGTTTCACTAAAATCTTATGAATCCATCCGAGATAGGAAAATTCTTAAGACGCACGCCACGGATAACTTCACTTCACATCATGGTGCTTTTGGGATCAAGGAAGGAGGATGAGATCTATATGATTTGTCAGGATCTCCCACCATGATTCCTGAGGGAATATATAATTTAAAAGGGGAGGATACATCCACCACACCATGATAAATCTCATCACATCGTAACATGTCCAGACATACAGATCATGTGAGAACCTTTTTTCCACAACCTATGCATATTCATGATGTGACACTCGTTATAATGTTGTGACTAATGGGGTGACTATAAATAGAAAACTTCAATGTGTTTATGAGTTCTTGTATGATTCATTTCATTCTAGAGATTTATTTTTAATGTTTATGTTACTGATTCAAGTAAGTTTCTATTTTGAATTTATCCTTTTCTTTTATTTGATTCTTTTTTCTCCAAATCACTTATTAAGATGATTCATTCATGTGTGATGGGATTATCCCCCATCATGCGTGGTTGATTCCCTTATGGGGTGAGGGGTAAAGATTGTAAGGATGTGCATGTAAATTTGTTGTTAATATCATTTGTGGGAAGTTGTTTTGATTGGGAATTATTTTAGAACTTGATCTTATCATATTTCTTCACACATATTTAACTAAGAGAAGTGTGGTGAGAGGAACCTCATGGAAATTGATCAAATTATGCTATTATAAATAGCTCAGATTCATCTCTTATAATAAAGATTGATCCTAATACATCTAGGATAGTGGACTTCTTCAACCAATAGATTTTCATTGACTTAGATAGGATCAATGAATTTGACCATAAGAAGTTGGTGACCTTAGAACACCTTTACAACCAACTGAATTGGCCATTCCATGAGTGATAGAGGAACCTCCTTTGGTATGCCCCTTAAAAATTGATATGGAACCCCTATTTTGGTATATTTCTTTTTACCCTAGGAAGTTAAGTTCGAGTTTGTTCAATATAATTGTTTGGTAATTAGTTGAGTTAGCAACAAAGACATTTATATAAATCTCAAGGTTCACATATTCTTCCATGTGGGACCAACCTCAAACTATGTTATTTTATGCTTTACTGATTAGTGAAGTGTCAAAAAAATTATAAATTTATAAATCTGAGCAGATCATTGGAGGTAACGATGTCAGCAGATTCTACCAATCATATACATTTCTTCATTATGATCACCTTGGAAAAGAATTACCTTGATGGAATTCTCTCTTCATTGATGTTTTTTGTCACGATCCAATGTGATATGTCATTGTGCCGCAGAATCCAACTGTAGTCTTCCTCTAGTGGTGATCTGCACGTGCTCCACGTATCTCTAGACATCGCCGAAGGGATCTCTGGGTGCTAGTGCAGAAGAGTATTCGCTTGCAATGTCTGCCTTCAATCACCTTAAGAGCCACTTCCAAAGCACTCTCCTTGATCTGGTGGAGGAGGATCTTTCTCGTAACTTGATAGAGTTCTTGGAGGAAAGAAATTCTCTCTTGGCTTGAGAGCTTTCTCCAGATCCATTGTGCACAACCACAGAGAATGGCTAGGCTTAATGAGAATAATGTAATTGGGATTTATAATACATAGAATAATAAAATAAAATAATTATTCATAGGTGTTTATTTATTTCATTTAATTCTTAGTAAGACCTCATGTCTAATAATAACATTTGATAATTATTATCACTTGACATGTGCCCAGCGAATTACACCTAATTTTATTTAATTAAATAAATAATATTATTTCTCACAAATCCCCAAAAAAACTACATGGTGCATATATTAATATACACGGCATGTACTTTTGTTTTTCCATTTTCTTTATTTCATCCACCACATTTATTAGACCTTGAATAATGACTATTTATTTCTCAAATAAATATCACTACTTTATTTACTAATAAATATATTATTTCACCCACAATATATTCTCTCGAATAACTAGTTTCAAAATAAATGTGATCAGACATCCTTGAATAATTATTAAACCACAATTAGGAATAATCTTTATTCAACTTTTTAAATGAATATTTAACTGGGATACTTGGATACACTTAGTGTGTGACCCTCTAGGCCTCTTTTTTAGTGACATTAGGCGGAGCCTGCCTAAAGTCCAAGGTTTGTGTCTAGCAACATGCCAAGACACCCATAGATAAAGAAGTTAACGCCAAAATGACGTGTCACCACCTACAAATGCTTATCGTGTAATGTAATCTCTTTGTCACGATGTCTCCAATCAAGCGGGTTGCATACTAGTGCCATCAACCCATGCGCTCGATTATTCTTTCTTTGACTTCTGAAAATTGAACTTTCTCATTTCTCACCATGGTCATGGATTTATTTAGGCTATATCAATTCCATCAAAGGGCCTGAGATATCAACGTCCATTATGAAACAGAAGGGACAAATCCTTTCTCGCATTATCTATTAATGCAATACTACTCGTGACGCATCCAACATATCATACCTCGCAGCGAACAGTGTGTCGTCATAGTTTTCGTTAATACATCTAAGTGCACAAGTTGTAATACCCATTAATAATAATCTTAAAATCTAAGAACCAAAACACACATTTGCAGATAGGAACATCCAATGACACTATGAAATGTGGATTTCCTACTGACGGGTTTTGTTCTTATAATATCCTCCTAGATATTACCAGGGGCTCACACCATGAGAATGTGTCTCAAAGTTTTATGAGTCATCACCCCTAATGGCCTGTATTATTTGTGTCTCTCAAATAACACCATTCGTCCATAGAACATATTCAAGAATAATGTTATGACACTTTCGGGTTCTCATCATAGCAGGGATTTGCTATGAGCCTTTAGTGCAATAGTTATCCTTAAGACATTATCACATGCATTGTCACGGAGAAGAACAATCAAGATGTGATGAGGTATTTATTAATATTCAAATCCATGAATACGGGTTTATCATAAAGTACAAAGTAGTTAGTTCTAGAACACCAATTCTAATAGTAACGATGTTAGCAGATTCTACCAGTCATATACACTTCCTCATCATGATCACCTTGGAGAAAAGTTTTTCATCACATCTATCTATTTTAGATGTAAAATGTATGTAACGCACATCGCCAGAACTACCCGAACAGTCGTGAGTCTAATAAACAACAATAACAACAACAAGAAAACTTTAAACCCAATTAAATGGGGTCAGCTACATGGATCAAATGGTGTCAATTAGCTCTATTGAAGACTATATTTTCATTAAAACCATTTAGAAGAAGATTGTCTTTAATGATTTGTTTAAGGTTCCTTTTAAGTCAACCTTTACCTCTTTTAATAAGTAAATATGTCATTCGATTTATCTTATTAACAAGAGTATCCATAGGTCTTCTTTTAACATGTCCAAATCATCTTAATCTAGTCTCGGTCATCTTCTCTTTAATCGGAATTACTCCAATTTTCTCTCAAATATGTTCATTTCTAATCTTATCCATTTTAGTATGTCCACATGTCCATTTTAACATTTTCATTTTTGTTATCCTTTTTTTTTTGTTCAAGATGTCCACTCAAAGTTCAACACTCACTATCATATAGATAGTTGGTCTAATAATAGTCTTATAAAATTTTCCTTCAATTTCAAGGGAATTTTACGATCACAAGGCATCCTGGAAACCTTTCTCAATTTTATCCATCCATTTTGAATCCTATGATAGACATTTGCATTAATATCTCCACCATGTTGCATAAATGAGGCTAAATATCAAAAACGGTCAAATTTTGAAATAATGTGGTCACGTAATTTCACATTAATAACATTAATAGACAATTCTTTGCTAAAATGTCGCTCTATATATTTTGTCATATCCCCATTGAGACATATTTTTTTTATTCTAAAGTATCCAAAATCATAACTTTAAATTGATAGTCTATTTGAATTTTGCAACAAGAACTATATCATCTTCAAATCAATACATTCCTTCTGAGCATAATCATTGACCATTAATCTTTCACGATATCATTCCATAGGGTTCTCTCCACCTTACTATATCTTAAAGACTCATTTGTTATCGATGGTCTTCCTTCCATGAGGTAAGGTAACAAGAGCCCAAGTCATGTTCTTGTGTTGAGTCTCAAGTTCCTCACATATTATGAGAATTATTAATATCTAAAAAAAATGCTAACATTATGAGGTCATAATCTCATTAATAGAAGGATTCATATTGATAAAGTATGAGTAACATTTTTCTTGTAAATCTCACCTGAATAAATATAGAAACACTCACAAAATACAGGGGCAAGGGAGAAAAAGTGATGGTTGAATGAATCAATTGTGATGAAAGAAAGCCCCTTCCCCACCCCCTCCTCTTGCTTCCACTGCACCCGGTTTATTGGGTACGGCCAACCACCACCCTTGCCCTGCCCGCATCCCATGATAATTTAGGAACAGATTCACTCGCAGGCGACGGCCACCACTTGTTTGCCGACGTTGTGGCCGGAGAAAAGGCCGATGAAAGCTGCGGGCGCACTCTCCAGGCCCTCCGCCGTGTCCTCCACGTACACGATCTTCCCCTGTTTGATGTAAGGCAGCACCACGTCCCGGAACTTGGGGTACAGGTGGGTGTAGTCGCAAACATCGAATCCCTGCATCCGAATCCGCTTCGTCACCAAGCACAGCAGGTTGTGGACGCCTTCCGCCCGCTCCAAATTGTACTGCGATATCATCCCGCAGGCCGCGATGCGCCCCTGCACCCTCATGTTCAGAAGAACCGCATCCAGCGTCTCCCCGCCCACGTTCTCGAAGTATATGTCGATCCCATCAGGAAAATACCTCTTCAGAGCCCCACCCAAGTCCACCTCTTCTTTATAATTGAAGGCCTCGTCGAATCCGAACGTGTTCTTCAACAGATCAACCTATTAGTAAAGCACGGCAACCGAATGAGAACAGGGATGGCGGTGCGAAACAGGGGAGAGCAAGCAAATATCACAGGAGTTGAAGAGGCGGAGGATCTTGCCTTCTCCTGGGAACCAGCACTCCCCACCACGTAGCAACCCTGCAGCTTTGCAAACTGTCCAACTAGCTGACCCACAGCTCCTGATGCCGCAGAGACGAACACCTGCTCCCCTTTCTTAGGAGAGCAAATTTCATAAAAACCCGCATACGCTGTCATCCCAGGCATACCTGCACGATACAGTTGTGGAAGAGGGAGAAGATAAAAGGCCATTTGCCTGACAGATCTGGGATATAGCATTGCTCGGGTTTGAGCCGTCGAAGCAATCAGGATTTTGGATTAAACGAATAATAGAACTCACCAAGAATCCCAGTGTAGTAGGAAAGTGGGAGATCTGTATTTTGAATTTCAACCAGGGTCTCGGGTGAGGCGATGAGACTGTACTCTTCCCACCCAGTCATTCCCCAGACCAAGTCACCTTTCCTGAAAAGATGATGACCGGATTCCTTGACCTGGGCCACTCCGTAACTGCTCAAGGGCTGCGTCATTTACCAGCACGAGTCAGCAATTCCAGAACAAATTCAATCGGAAGTCTTTTCAAATTCAGCCATAATTTGCTGGTTAATTATGCAACAAAGGAAAATTAGATTTCTAGGGCAACAGTAGGGGTAATAATAAGATAGAGATGCGCTCACGGAGCCCGGGGTGAAGGGGAGGACGTTGATGTCCTGGTGATTGGACATTCGGTTTCTCAGAAAAGGATCGCAGGACAGGTAGAGATTCTTCAACAGAACGGCACTGGAACCCTGGGGGAGCTTGGAACGCATGGTGCTGTGCCTCACCTCCATGTCCGACTCCTTGGGGAAACCTGTAATGTAGTCCTTAAGAACGATCTGCTTGTTCGCGATTTCTTCCTCACCGGCGGCAGCCATTTCGGCTCCTCGTCGTTCCCAGATCTAGGCGTGAAAGGAAGCCTCACGGGACGGGGCTGCCGGCTCTGCGAAGGAGGAGTTGTGGTGGATGAGGAGGATAGCTTGTTTGTTTACCAATCCGCCTATCACAGATCAAATCATGTTCAGTCTTTGCTTTGATGGTCCAGAGGAAATGTCTCCCAGTAACCATCATGCCCGTCCCTTCTCCCCTCTTCCCCTCCCACGTCCCCTCCTCCGCCTCCGGCTCTGAGAAATGGAGGGATGGGGAGGCAGACTGAGTCAACCCGGATAAAATAAATTTGTGTTATATCATTAAAACAAAATAAAAATAACCTTATTCATTTTCCATTAGATTTTTAAATTAAAATAATCATTCCATTTTTTTTTTTGACAAATAAAATAATCATTCCATTTATACCCGGATTCAGGTATATTTGAACCGGGTTTGTGTTGGGTTCGGGTTTTAAAAACAGTACTAGATTTTTAATCGCCTGGGGTTCATGTGCCTCTGACATAGTACCGGAAACCTGGATATATAAAAATTATTATTATTATTTAACAATATGATAAAAAAATATAATATTCTGGTTCAAATTTTAAATGGGTTTTACCCTTAAAACATTATAAAACAATAAAATATAAGATATATGTGACTATTTAAACGAGTTCGAATTTTGAATGGATATTAAAAGTTGGGTTTGGGTTCGGGATAATTAAACAAACTTTAAACGGGTTTGGGTTTGAGTTCAGGTATTTTCATGGATATCCTAATCGTTGTCATCTTTATTCTATTATTTCAATTTTTTTATCTTTAATTTATTTGTAAATGACTAATTGAACGTTTGGTTATTTCTTTTAGTTAATTTTCAACAACAAAATGATAGGATTCAACCCATTTGAATTTTAATTGGAAATATTGTTTGGCATCCTAATAAAGTTTTTTTTAGCGGCATAAATGAATTATGGGGAGATATATCTTTTATATATATTTGAATGAGATAAGAGTTTTTTTTTAACCTCTCACATTGAAGATACATGATGTCACTACCGTAGTTCAACCTTTAATATCATGCAAAAAGGGCTTTAACACCACTAAAAAAACACCGGTGTTCTCAGCGCTATTAGAGGGCCCTATATCCGCACTAAAAACGCACTGATAAAAAGGGTCTTTATGAGCGCTATAAATAGCATTGATAAATGATCTACTTCTGTAGTGTGATGTTGAAATTACAACACACTGCATACCTGAATACATATGTCAAATTCATAATTTAATTGAAATAAAAAATTATATCACAAATACAAAAAAAAACATTATATTAAAGATATTTTAAACAATGTTTTGTACAATTGCATTACCAACTAATATTACAAAAATTAAAAAACATCAATATTTCATTGTCTTTGACACCCAACCCCCTCTCAGAAAATCCTGATCATGGTATTAGTTGTCGAACGAACCACCCCAACTCAAGCAAATGAATCCACATGTATAAGAAAACAATTTTTATATTAGTAATACTATAAAGAAATAAATCAAACATAATATGAAACAATACATGAATAATGTACCGTCCCGACCTTAATCAAGTACGGATCATTTTTAATTTTTGTTGTGTAAATCTTTAAAGCGACCCACGGCGCGCGCTTGCGCACCCCGCCATGGGCCCCGGGCAAGTCTTTTTAAATTAATTAAATGATTGCAGGGGTTTTATAAAAAATGTTATGTCGCGCCTTAGCGCGGTGTTCAGGATTAAAATAATTAATTAAGGATTAAAAATAATAATTAAAGATTTAAAGAAATTTAAAAGAAATCAAGAATGGATAAAAAGAAATTTATAAATAAAATAGAAAGGGGGTTACGGAAAAAAAATAAAAATAATTAAAATATGAGATTTCCATTATTTATTTATTTTTATCATTTTTCTTTTCCATCCTTTTTATTCTATTTTATTTTTCATTTATTTTCTCTTTTTCTTTTCTTTTATTTTTCTCTTATTTTTCTTTTCCTTTTCTTTTATTTCTTTTTTTTTCTCTCTTCCTCTCCTCTCCCTCACGTCGCGCCCCTCCCTCTCCCTAGGTGGCGCACCCCTCTGCTCTCTCTTCGGAAGACTGCCGCACCTCTGTTCGTTGTCCAATTTTTTCGTCGTCAAGTGCGCTGTAAACCTTAGAGTAAGGCTAACCACGCGCAATTGGAATCATAGAGTTTTGTTGTGTATCCTACGCACAATTCGCTGCGAAAGGATTTTACCATATTTTGGGGTTTTTCTAAAATCTTCTATTTTCTTCCGTTTTAGGTCAAATTAAAGTCTACCGCGGATCATAGAATAATCTACGACTATAAGGTATGATGTCTACTCACTTTCCCCAGTTTCGTTGCGATTTATAAAAACGCATCGTTGTGCCGTTAGTCGATGTCTTCCGACTTTGTGCAAATTCACCCAAATTTCTTTAAATTAATTGTTTCGCCTAATTGTTGCAGCCCTAATTATCATAAATTAAATTGTTTAGTTTGTTGCAACGTGGTTGGACACCCCTTTGGACGCACCGATGTGGCCGGTATAAATTTCGTTACCCCAGACATTTAATTTAATTAACCGCATGTGTTGCACAACCTATTTTTGTTGTGTTTAATTTGAATAATTAATTTAGATTAATTACGAACCTTGTATTGTTGGGTCTTTGGTATTTGTTTGTACTGATTTATTTAATTATTAAAAAAGTGCATTTATCTGCTTGTGCTGATATGATATCTTGCCTTGTTAAGTTCTTACGTTGCAAGATTAAATTAATACCTTATGTTGCACGGGTGTATCTGCTTAGATTTCAAACTTCAATTACATAGGCATGCTATGTCATATCTGCTGTTGTAAAACTTTAATTAAATTCAAGGCGGGGAAAAAAGGTGGGTCTCGTATTAAGGGTCACGCTTAGACCCTCTGTTCCTGACTGGTTACCACTACGTGTCGGGGGGCGGTGTCTTTGGCTTTGCCAGACCGAGACTTCCTCGACCTTTCTAATACTTATGAGTGCCACCAGTTCCAAAATGGCACATCAAGGACGAATACGTTGGCAATGTGGCTAAACCGGCCTTGGATGATGCTAGACCCCTTTTGTGAGATCAGAACAGACTCATGGTAAAGCCACGCCTCGAGCGATACTTGATCTTTCGAAAGATTATATTGGACGGGCTCGGTGGTATTGGATAATTTGAAGGATGTTCCGTAGCAATACCTTCGAGACGAACTCAGACTCCAACTCTCAACTTGAACCTTAATAATGATGCACTGAAGGTTTATATTAATGTCGTTGTTAGTCTCTTGAGAATTGCGATATTTTCTGGTATGTTGAAGTACACCTGGTTGACACATGACTTGGACCTCAAGTTAAAGCACAAGCTCGGGGGTATGCTTCTTCCTTGTTTACCTTACTCTTCCAGGCTTTATATATATGCATATGTGTATTCTGCTTACAGGTATTCCTTTTAGACTTCCAGCTTAGGCCGAAGCAGGTGATTAGGGACGGGTGCCGTTGGGAACCCAGGCTGAGTTATTTATTTCATTGCACTTAATTAATTATCTGCAATTGTTATATAATGACACAGTGTATTTATTATGGCACGAAATGGAAAGGTTTTGACACCGTGGGTGCCGGCCTACTGGGATTTTATCTCACACCCTGCTCGTCCGTCGTTGACACCCGAGTAGATTACATGTTTGCAGGTTTTGACAAAGGAAAGTGTGATGCTTCTGATGCTTGATTGTTTCTTGCTGCTTAGGATAAAGACTGGGGCAGAGGACCGAGCCTTGCTCGTGATGTAGTTGTTGCTTTATGTCTTTTTTTTAGTTGACAATATGCTTGAGTTCTGTTTTATGTACTTCTAGTTTAGACATACATCATGACATGACATCGTTTGTGAGCTTCCGCACTTGAGTATTATTCAGTTTGATTATTTGTATTGCTTATGCTGCAGTTTATTCATTTATATGCTTCTGTTATTTATTATTTATTTGTTGTTACTTCTGCTGTGATATTACCTATTACCCATGAAGGCATAGACCCCACAGACACAAAAAAGGCCATCGCTGCTAGTCGGCAGCCTCTGATGTTCGGGGAGATGCGCTTGAGGTTATGTGACCAACTCGGCTCGGGGCACCCTTCAGGTGGCTTCCGGGACGGGACGCTACAAAGTTGTATCAGAGGGTTTTTTTCCTTTTGTCTTAATGTTTGGGTTAGACATGAGACTAGGATATAGAGATTTAAAATGTACCCTGTGCTTGGACGTAGCTAACCCACGTACATGGGAAACCCAAATTCCTGGGTTGGGATTGCAGTTATTGATTATACCAGTTATTGTTGATATGATTTCACCGTTGGGTGACTCACTTGTTTTGCATTGTTATTTGAGTTGGTATTGTTGAGATAATGAGTTTTTACCATTGCAACCCGATGATAGGAGGGCAATACATTGCATGCATCATATTAGGCACCATAAGATTAAAATGCCATGAATATTGCCTTGTCATATCTACTTTCATCATGTAATTTCCTATTTGTATGTGAGTGTTGTTGTGCCTAGTGGTAAAATTTTTGGAATGCGGATTTGTTAAATATAAAGTTGTGGTAGTTCATCATTTAAAAGGAAATCCATGAGAGTGGCCTTTTCGAACCCTCCACACTCGAGAACCCCCTGCCCACGAAGAGATCATCCGAAGATGCCCCAGCTGGGAAGGAGCCGTTGCCAGCCAAGATGACATTGCGTCCCACGGGGTTACACCTCGATCAGCAATGGTTCGTCACAACAATCTGTCAACCAGGTGAAGTGCGCCCATTCTGCCCACCCAATGAGACACCGGGTGACCCGACAAGACGAGTGGTACATGGGAGGCAGAAATTCCCCCAAGAGCGGGCTCCCAGGAATCGAACCCCAGACCTCACCAAACACCGTTCTCATGACCCTCGACCTTGCACCATTGTGGTAGTTTGTTAGATGCTAACCCGACTTAACCTGGAAATGGACAGTAGACCTTGTTTAATAATCCTTTTAAGTTGTCTCTTCCATATCGAAACCCAGCTCTTGAAGCGGGTTGTCTGTTGTGTAGTGCTCAGAGGGAGGCTATGCACCTAACCTATTTTTGTGCCTTACTTGTTTTTCTCATCTTCTTTGCTCCTTATCATGCTCAAGTGGATTGCTATCGTCGTCGGATGTCCTTTACATCCCCTGAGGGCGACTCATATCTACACAAAGGAGAATGAGATATGTAGGCAGATCGAGTTAAGCCTAAATATGTAGGGTTGGACAGAGTGACAACTCAGTCGGTAAGTCTCTTCATGAGCGATCAGGGAACACAACTAGTTGAATTCCCTCCAGTGGCGGATCTTTTCATGGACGTCTTCCCTGACAATTTCTCTGGCTTACCTCCTATGAGGAACGTGAAGTTTACTATCGAGCTCATGCCAGGTGCAACACCAGTGTCCATTCCTCCTTATAGGATGACACCAATAGAGCTACAGAAACTCAAAAGTTAGCTTGAAGACCTTGAGGCTAAGGGTTTCATCAGACCTAGCACATCGCCGTGGGGTTCACCTGTCCTTTTTGCAAAGAAGGCAGACAGTATCCTCAGGTTATGCGTGGATTATCGTCAACTCAACCAGCTCACGGTAAAGAATCGATATCCATTGCCACATATAGATGACCTCTTCGGCCAACTTCAAGGAGCAACTATTTTCTCCAAGAATGATCTAAGGTTGGGATATCACCAGGTGCTTGTGCGACCATCTGACATACCACGTATGACATTCCGAAGCAGGTACGACTTGTACAAGTATCTGATTATGCCATTTGGCCTCACGAATGCGCCGACAGTCTTCATGGCTCCGATGAACCAGGTTTTTCACCCATATCTTGATTCCTTTGTGGTAGTCTTCGTAGATGACATCTTAGTGTATTCACGTTCTAGACATGACCATGCAACCCATCTTGAGATCGTGTTGAGTACACCAAGAGAGAACCAGTTATACGCTAATCTCAGCAAATGCCACTTCTGGATTGATAAAGTTCACTTCTTGGGGCTTGCTGGCTATTACAGGCGTTTCATCCAGGATTTCTCCCGCTTAGCAACACCTCTTATGGCCCTAACTAAGAAAGGTGTACAGTTCATCTGGTTAGAAGGTTGTGAAAAGTCTTTTCAGGAGTTGAAGGGAAGAATAACCTCATCTCCGATCCTAATTTTTCCTGAACCAGGTAAAAGCTATATTGTTTATTGTGATGCTTTAGGAATTAGACTAGGTGTAATTTTGATGCAGGGTGATCGAGTCGTGGCTTATGGATCCCGCCAGCTGAGACCTCATGAGTGGAACTATCCTACACATGACATTGAGTTGGAAACTGTGGTTCATGCTATATGCTGTTAGAGACGCTGCTTGTTGGGTGAAAGATTCGTTGTTAACATAGATTATAAAAGCTTAAAATATATCTCCACTCAACGAGACTTGAACCTAAGGAAATGCAGGTGGGTCGAATACTTGCAGTCGTTCAACTTTGAGCTTGCTTATACCCCTGGTAAGGGTAATTCCATGGCAGATGCTTTGAGCCGTAAGACACAGTCACAAGCCGTGCAGGTAGCCAGCAGTGAGTGGCAGATGATGCCCTTGTTTTTAGAGATGCATCTGGAGGTTCAAGAGAAGAGTGTACAACCAGTTCTAGCAGCTCTTATAGTGATGTCCCCTCTCTTAGAGCAAGTTCGCAGGTAACAACTGACTGATCCCAAGGGGCTCGTTTTGAGGGAAAGCGTTATAGGATATAACCCGCCTCCTGGTTGGGTTGTTGATGTTAGTGAAACTCTCCTTTACCGTGACCGTGTATGGGTACCTTCAGGTATACATGAAGAGATGATGAAGGAATCTCACACCGCCGTTTGGGCAATTCATCCTGGACTGACCAAGATGTACAGAGACATGCATCGACAGTACTGGTGGCCTGGTATGAAAAAGTAGATAGCGGGTTTCATAACTCAGTGATCCACCTGCCAACAGGTGAAGGCAGAGCACCAACGACCTGCTGGACTCCTACAACCTTTATCTATTCCTGAATGGAAATGGAATGACATCACCATGGATTTTGTTACAGGATTTCCAAGATCTCCTCGAGGTACCGATGTAGTATGGGTGGTTGTCGATAGGTTGACCAAGGTTGCACACTTTTTACCTATCCAGGAGACCTTTACAATTGATGAGTTGGGAATGCTGTATATCCGGGAAATTGTGAGACTTCATGGTGTACCTTATTTTATTGTCTCGTACAGAGATGCTCACTTTACTTCACGGTTTGGGCAAGGGTTGCAAAGGACACTGGGTTCACAGGTACTTCTGAGTACTGCATATCACCCTCAGACCGATGGGTAGTCCGAGAGAACTATATGAGTGTTAGAGGATATGTTACGGGCCTGTATACTTGATTTTGGAGGTTCTTAGAAGAAGCATATACCTCTTGTTGTTTTTACCTATAATAACAGCTTCCAGGTGACAATTCAAATGGCTCCATATGAGTCCCTTTATGGTAGACTGTTCTGTTCACCTTTATGCTGGCTCGAAGCAGGTAAGGCAGCTCTGTTGGGTCCTCATCTCGTTCAGGAGACTTCTGAGCAAGTCCAGCTGATTCAGAAGCATATGAATACAGCTGAGTCAAAAAAGAAGTCTTATACCGATCGTCACTTCAAACCTCTGGAGTTCGAGGTGGGACATCGAGTCTTTCTGCGTGTTTCTCCGAGTTTGGGTCATAGGTGGATCAGGAGACAGGGGAAGGATACATCGGGATACTCGAGATAGTGGAGATAGTTGGGCCAGTAGCCTATCAGTTACTGCTACCTCAGAGGCACCTTGCAATGCACGATGTCTTCCATGTATCTCAGCTACGACAATATCATCCAGACCCGTCTCATTCCTTTGACTCTGACGATATCAAGCTCGAGACAAATGCATCCTTTGCGGAGCATCCAATCTGTATCATCGACCATAGCATGAAAGTCCTTCAAGGAAGGTTAGTCCCTCTAGTCTGGGTGTTATGGCAACACGAACGTGTTCAGGACGAGACCTGGGAGCGAGAGACGGATGTATGTGCACAGTGGACAAAACTTTTCTCTGACGACATTCCATTACCCTCGAAAGGGAAACTCATGGATGAGTTGTCATAAGGTGGGGAGGTTGTAACATCCCAACCTTAATCAGGCATGAACTGTTTTTAATTTTTGCTATCTAAATATTTAAAGTGATTTAGGGCGCATGCCTGCGCACCCCGCCGCGGGTCTCGGGCAGCCTTTTTAAATTAATTAAATGACTGTAGGGGTTTTATGAAAAATGTTATGTCACGCATTAGCGTGGTGTTCAAGATTAAAATAATTAATTAAGGATTAAAAATAAATAAGAAGATATTTAAAGAAATTTAAAAGAAAGCAAGAAGGGATAAAAATAAATTTAGAAATAAAATAGAAAGGGGGTTACCGAAAAAGATAAAAATAATTAAAATGGGACATTTCCATTTTTTATTTATTTTTATCCTTTTTCCTTTCCATCCTTTTTATTCTATTTTATTTTTAATTTGTTTTCCTTCTCCTTTTCTTTTATTTTTCTCTTATTTTTATTTTCTTTTTCTTCCTTTTCTTTCTTCCTTTTTCTCTCTCTTCCTCTCCTCCTTCCCCTCATGTCACTCCCCTCCCTCTCCCTAGGTGGTGCACCCCCTAATCCCTCTTTGGAAGTTTCCTCACCTCCGTTTGTTGTCCTATTTTTTCACCGTCAGGTGCGCTGTAAACCTTTGGGCAAGACAAATATTGCACAATTAGAATCGTAGCGTTTTGTTGTGTATCCTGCGCGCAGTTCACTGTGGAAGGATTTTACCCTATTTTGGGGTTTTTCTAAAATCTTCCATTTTATTCAATTTTAGGTCAAATCAAAGCCTAAAACGGATCATAGAATCATCTAAGACTATAAGTTAGGGTGTATAATCACTTTCCCTTAGTTTCGTTGCGATTTATAAAAACACACTGTTGTGCCATTTAGTCGGTGCCTTCTGACTTTGTGCAAATTCACCCAAATTTATTTAATTTAATTGTTTCATATAATTTTTGTAGCCCTAATTATCATAAATTAAATTTTTTAATTTGTTTCAATGTGTTTGGACACCCCTTTAGGTGCATCGATGTGGTCGGTATAAATTTATTTACCCCAAACATTTAATTTAATTAACTGCATGTGTTGTGCAACCTATTTTTGTTGTGTTTAATTTTAATAATTAATTTAGATTAATTATGAACCTTTTATTGTTGGATATTTGGTAGTTGTTTGTGTTGATTTATTTAATTATTAAAAAGTACATTTATCTGCTTGTGCTGATATGGTATCTTGCCATATTAAGTTCTTACGCTGTAAGATTAAATTAATACATTGTGTTGAATGGGTGTATCTGATTAGATTTCAAACTGCAATTACATATGCATGCTATGACATATCTACTTTTGTGAAAATTTAATTAAATTCAGGGCAGAGAAAGAAGGTGGGTCCCGTATTAAGGTCCATGCTTAGACCCTCCCTTCCTGACTGGTTACTACTACGCATCGGGGGGCAGTGTCTTTGGCTTTGATAGACCAAGACTTCCCCATACTTTCTAATACTTATGAGTGACACTGGTTCCAAAAGGGACCATCGAGGACAGATCTGTTGGAAATATGGCTAATCCAACCTCAGATGATGCTCAACCCCTTTTTGAGAGATCAGAACAGACTCATGGTAAAGCCATGCCCCGAGTGATACTTGGTCTTTCAAAAGATTTCCTTGGATGAGCTCGATGGTATTGGATAATTTGAAGGATGTTCCATAGAGATACCTTTGGGATGGGATCAAACTCCAACTCTCAACTTGAACCATAATAATGATGCAATGAAGGTTTACATTAATGCCACCGTTAGTCTTCTGATATTTGTGATATTTTCTGGTATGTTGAAGCACACCTGGTTGACACATAACTTAGACCCCAAGTTAAAGAACAAGTTTGGGGGTATGATTCTTCCTTGTTTTACCTTACTCTTATATGATTTATATATATGAATATGTGTATTTTTCTTATAGGTATTCCTTTTAGACTTCTAGATTAGGCTGAAGCAGGTGATTAGGGACGGGTGCTGTTGGGAACCCGGGCCGAGTTATTTCATTCATTACACTTAATTAATTATCTAAAATTGTTATATAATGGCACACTTTATTTTAATATGGCACAAAATGGAAAGTTTTAGACACCATGGGTGCCGACCTACTGAGATTTTATCTCACACCCTGCTTGGGCGTCATTGACACCCAAGTAGATTACATGCTTGCAGGTTTTGACAAAGGGAAGCGTGCTGCTTCCGATGCTTGATTGTTTCTAGCTGATTAGGATGGAGACTGGGGCAGAGGAATGAGCCTTGCTCATGATGAAGTTGTGGCTTTGTGTCTTTTTTTAGTTGATAGTATGCTTGAGTTCTATTTTTCGTACTTCCAGTTTAGACAGACATCATGGCATGACATCGTTTGTGAGCTTCCACACTTGAGTATTATTCAGTTTGATTATTTGTATTGCTTCTGTTACAGTTTACTCATTTATATGCTTCCATTATTTATTATTTATTTGCTGTGACTTCCGCTGTGATATTACCTATTACCCATGAGGGCATATTCTCCCCCATAGACACAAAAAAGGCCCTCGCTGCTAGTCGGCAACCTCCGACGTTCAGGGAGATGCGTTTGAGGTTATGTGGCCAACTCGGCTTGGGGAAACCTTCAGGTGTATTCCAAGATAGGGATGCTACAAATAAAATGTTAATTTCAAATAAAAGAACACACTTTGACTCATACTGTCCACACCGTGCATCAGATTGATGTGGGGCTAATTTCTACATGTCACAAATGACTTATGGATCATAGTCCTAAAATATCGAAACAATCCGAATGTGTTTGCTCGATTTTGAGAATGTCACTTTTCTTCTTTACTAAAATGTCATTTGAAACTGAAAACATGCACTCTGAATGATACTAATCATATCACGTGTCAGTTTGACGTGAAACTAATTCCTACACATCCGAAATGACTTATGAATCATTGTCCTAAGGTATCAGGATAATATGAGCACGTTTTCTCGGTTTTCATCAAGTGACACATGTTTTGAACTAAAATATCAATTTTAGACTTACAATGAACACTTTGAGTTATACCGGGAACACTGTGCATCATATGGAGGTTCCCTACTCATAAAAAATGACTTATGAATCATTTTACTAAAGTATTAAAGCAATCTGAATCTGTTTTCATGGTTTTGAGTATGTCACTTAGCTTTTTTACTAAAATATCAATTTTAAATAAGAAGACACACTTTAAGTCATACTGGTCACACGGTGCATTAGATTGAGGTGTAACTGATTCCCATTTAAGATTTGGTGTCCTAGAACCAACTGGTTGTACTTTTATTACATGGATATTTAATGTATTTAAATATTAAACATCTTATTACATATTGTTCATTATTCTACATTATTATGATGTAATAATGTCCTAGAGTATTTGTTGAATTGGTAAAGTCATGACAGTTCCCCGCTATGATGAGAACCTTGAAATGCTATAAAAATATTCTTAAATATAGTTCTATGGTTTGATGACATACTATGATGGGACACATAGCATGTAGACCTTCATGTGTGAGTACTCGTAAGAAGATGAGACTTCCTCTCATAAAGTTCATACTTGGTAATCTCCAAGATAGGAGATTATGAGAATAGACCCGCCAGTAGGAATTCTTCATGTTTTGGTGTCATAAGATATTTCTATCTATGAGCGTGTGTAATTATCCTTATACTTTAAGATTATCATTAATACATGTCACGACTCGCGCACTTTGATTTACTGACGAAAACCGTCATGCAGATAGTTGGCAGGAAGTAGGGTATATTGGGTGCGTCACGAGTGACATGTTATTAATGGATAAGTTGAGGAAGGATTTGTCCCTTCCATTTATGGAAGTTGATATCTTGTCCCGTTGATTGAAATAGAACTGTCGTGTGAAATTCCATATCCATGGTGTAACGACGAGTTTATTTTAGGTAGTCAAATAAAGACGTATCAAGCATAAAAGTTAATGACACTATCATGAAACCTTCTTGATGAGATATTGCGAAAAAAGGATTATATTACACAGTGAGGGTTCGTATGTGGATGACATTATTGTGACTTTAAGTTCTTTCTCTTAGGTACCTTAACCCATTGCTATACAGTACTCTTGGAATTTAGGCAAGCCTACCTAATGCTAACGAGAAAGAATCCTAGAGGGTCATACAGTAAGTGTTTCTGGTGGTCTCGGTTAAATTCTATTTGAATTTAATTAATAAATATTATTCTCAAGACAATGGAATAATTTTATTCAAGTTAAAATGATTGCATAAATTAAATAAATATTTATTCACCAGATTGTGGGTAAAATATATTTATTTATTTTATTGAAAAATTAATAAATATTTATTTACTAGTTTGTAAATATATTATTTATTTAAGAGAATAAATTATTAATTTATTTATTTGAGTGAGTTCGAGAGGACCAAGGCCGGTCCGGTAGTAAAATAATTATTTGTAAGATGATAAATAATTATTTAACTAGTTGGCACAAATTAAAATAATGCTGCTATTATTTTGTGATGTGGAATTTTATTTATAATTCCATTTTGTGTAAGTTGGAACACCATAAATAATGAAACAATATTATTATTAATAGCATGGGTTTTCTCTAAGGTTATTAATGTATTTAATTTCTGTTACATAATTAAATATTGTAACTAAAGCCCCATGTCAATAAATGGACACACACGTCTATTGTGTTATGTACCAAACCACACACCCGATGAATTGATAATTGTTGATCTAAACAATTTCTCTCTTTAATATTCTTCCCGCCCCTCTCAAGAATGAGATATGTTTTTGAAGCCCAAAGAACAAGCGATCAAGAACGACGGACACAAGACACTCGCTTCGCCGCACTAGCACCCGAAGAATAAGCAGTGTCGATCGGAGGCCATCAGAACACATGTGGATCACCACTAGAGGGATTCTAGTTTGGATCCTTGCAAGCACAATAAGATAATCTGGAAGGGTCATTCTAGATGATCAACATCATCAATGAAGAAAATACCGAAGATCCAGGTATTATTTTCATTATAAAATTAATTAAATTAATTATAAACATGATGTGCATGATCTGCTCTAAAGGTTTCAGACCTATTCCTTATTTATCTAAATATTTGATTCTATTGCGTGGAGACTGATGTTCATCATCGTATTGATCCCGGAATAATCATTGATCATGGTAAAAATCAAATTTGGGTACTGGCCCAACCATACTTTCACTGCACCCGGAACCTTCAAGTGGTATCAAAGGGAGGTTACATCATATTTATAATTATTTAAATATTTCATTGATAATTTACACATTTAATAATTTAGTTGTTTCAATTCAAGTTAATCATTCTGCAAATATGAATCTTGAGATCTATTCCCCTCTTTCGTTTCTCATTCACCTTATAGAATCAATCTTTTCTTTTAATTTTGATTAAAATAAAATAGAGGATCTCATCCAGAGGCGCCAAATGTTCCTGGCCGTATAACACCAGAACACACAATGTGTATTCGATAGTACACACTGTGTATCCAAGGTTCAATGCAGTGGGTTTGGTCTGCCAAACCAAGCTGTATCATTGGAGTTTGTCTAAGACTCAATAACTCAGTGTGGTAACCAGGAATAGGTGGCATGCAGTTTCCAGATTACATGCCGTGAGGCCCACTGGACATGATGTGTAGTCCCTTCGAGTTAGGGTTGGGCCGTTTATCCCGTACATGGATTTCCCGGTTGGAGACCGTGTAATGAGGAACTACACAGTGTGTGGCCCACTAGACACACCGTGTACTTCGAAGATTTCCGAAGTACACTCACACACTATTTCCTCGGGCATGTACTTCAGATGGATGGTGAAAAACAGTACACGCCGTGTAGTTGGAACTACATGCCATGTACTCATCCAAATTATGCAGATTTATTAAAATTTATTATTATATTATACAAACCCTTGAGATGTGTACCATCATGCGGGAGTAAATATGAGGCATAACACATGATAGGTGTTTTATATATATGTGTTTAATTTAACATCTTCGTAATGTTCATTTCTACTCATTAGGTAGTTATGAATAGGAATTCACTGGGTTGCCTCCAAGGTACAAGTTATGTAAAAATATAATTTTAGATGAATTTATTTTTTTAAAATTATGATGGATGAGAATCTCAAGGAAATTTAGAAAAGGGTTTAAGATAAAAAGATTGATTAATTAAGGATGATAATTAATTGATTCGAGCGTGATTTATCTTAAACAATAATGATTAAAAAATTGAATGCTAGTTTTATTTATGCATAAATTTCGTTTCATGTATGGATGATCATGATCCAGACCGAGAACTTAGTATGTGAATGGTTTCTTTTAATTTATTTATTTAAATTAATTTTTTTGGCCTATAAGCCTTCTCCTCATTAATATGCAGGGCCTGCGTGCCCAAGGTTTCTTTTATGTAAAACCCCTTTTTACCCCTCACCTGCATGTGAGTTAAAAAAAGGAATATGTAATGGATGGAACTCCCAAGCTCGTATAGGTGGTTCAAGGAGACGAAACCAATCCCAGGAGATACAGAGGTGGACAAGTAGAAAGCTGTAAATACGAACCCAAAAGGTTTAAGATGTTTCTCCCCTAGGCCAGGTTTAATTTATTAACCACTAGATAAACTAACCATTAGAAAAGCTCATGATCATTCCCTTTAATTTATTTTATTTATGTCAGTTTCATGGTTTATCATTATGAATGTGTTGTCACGATCACATAATTAATGAATTAAACAAGCATGCAATATGGAACTAAAATAAACCACACTTATGCGTAAATATTATCAATAAATGGTTAATCACTTAAGTAAGTTCCACTTAATATTAAGAATCATGTGATAATGATAATAATAAATTCACGCATAAGAGATAAAAATCCCTCAAATAAAATATTAAGTCATACCAAGCCTTTCGTTACATGATTATGGAAAAAACTCAATAAAACTATGTGTTTTACCAACCCTTGTTGGGACACTTAGTTTTATACAGGAATCCCTTATGAAAGGTTTTAGGTTGAGTTAACCATATTATATCAAGAGGAGTATCCCTTGATAGACTTGGTGTAATATTGGAGGCAAGAGTTGAGGAAATATAAAGTCATGATTTCAGGATTAGGGAGTCCACTCAACATATCAAGGAGCTACAAGCCCGAAGTTGACAAAGACCTACCTACCTAAATACCTTCTAATAACTTGAACTACCCTTGCTGGGGTTATGCGAAGGGGAATATGGATCCTTGACACTAGAATGTCATGAAAACTAGACATTTTGAGTTCAATAGTGAGGATCATTGGGACTTGATAAAATAGTGGGAGACTTAATTTTTTTATTATTTCTCATAAAATGTAACCAAGAAAGTACTAATGATCTTCATTTTTAAATTGTAGAATAAAAATGACAAGCTCGTCAACCACACTATCCCTACGATCAATTCTGGATAAAGACAACATTCTCACTGGTAGTAACTTCCAAGAATGGTTTAGACGCCTTCAGGTTATTCTACGCCATGAATGAAAGTATTACATGCTGGAGTCAGTATTATCTAATCCTTCTGATAAAGAGGCGAGTGATGAAGATTTATTAGTCTATGAGAAACATATGAATGACACGATTGACGTTCAATGTTTGATGCTATCATCAATGTATAATGAGATCATGAAGTCTTATGAAAACATGGATGATTATAGTATACTCGAGCACCTATGTGGTCTTTACCAGGAGAGAGCAAGACAAGAAAGGTTAGAGATCTCTAAGGCACTCTTTTAGAGTAAGCTTGGAGAAGGTTCCCCAAATGGGTCTCATGTAGTCAAGCTCATTGGCTACATTGAGCGTCTGGGCTTCTAGAGTTTTAACTACCTGAAGAACTGGGCACCGATATCATTCTCACATCACTCCCTCAGAGCTTATTTAGCTTTGTTGTCAATTTCAATATGAACAACATTGAGAAGTCTCTATCTGATCTTCTTATCCTCATTCTCCAAGTGGAAAAATATATGAAGCGTGAAAATCCTTATGTCCTTATGGTGAATAAGAGGAAAGGGAAAGCGATGAGATTTAAGCCCAAAGCTTCTTCACAACCTTCCAAGAAAAGGAAGATAAAAGGGGAGGAAAGGGAACAAGAGGCTGTTTGTTTCACATGTGGAAAGAAGGGCCACTGAAAGAAGAACTGAACCCATCCTAAGAAGCAAGGGGAAGCTTCAGGTGCGTTTGTTATCGAATGAAATCTATTTGTTTCTACAAATTGGGTATTAGATACAACTTTTGGTGCTCACATATGTATCAAAATATAGAAACCAAGTAGATTCAAGAAGATTGACTGAGGGGAGGTAGATCTACGAGCATCCAACGGATCCAGACTTGCTGCTGTAGCTGTCAGGGACTACCAACTCACATTGCCAACTAAGATGATCTTGGTGTTAAAGGGTTGTTATTATGTTCCGTATTTTACTAAAAACATTATTTATGTATCCAGATTAGACACATATGGATTGTTTTTCAAGTTTGGAAATGAATGTTTCTTATTTTACAAAGACATCATTTGTTTTGGTAGGGCACATTTATACAACGGTCTTTACATGTTGGATTACACAAGCCAAGTAATGGAAATCAATAAAAAAGATACTTCACATGACTCATACCTCACCCAAATTTGGAATCCTCTACTAGGTCATGTAAATGAGAAACGCTTGACAAAGTTACATCAAGATGGATATTTATATTATTTCGAACTAAAACCATTTGGCATATGTCATGAATGTTTACAAGGAAAAATGAATAAAGACCCATTTAGTGGGAAAAGTGAAAGGGCTAAATAAATTCTATAATTGGTTCATACCGATGTGTGTGGACCATTTCCAGTTTAAGCAAGGGGATGGTACTCATACTTCATAACTTTTACTAATGATTTTAGTAGATATAGATATATCTACTTAATGAGGTATAATTAAGATTGTTTTGATAAGTTCAAAGAATACAATAATGAATTTGAGAACTAGATTGTTAAGAAGATTAAGAAACTCTACTCAGACTGTGGTGGAGAATATCTTATTCAAGACTTCATTGATTACTTACAGGAGTTTGAGATCTTATCCCAAATCACTCCTCCATACACACCCCAGTGGAATGGTGTGAGTGAAAGGAGTAACCACACCCTGTTGTACATGGTGAGATCAATGATGAGTCATGTGAGTCTTCCATTATCCTTTTGGGGATATTCATTATAAAAAACAATGCACATACTAAACCAAGTACCAACTAAATCAATAAATGGTATTCCATATGAGTTTTGGAGTGAAAAGAAATCCATATTATTGAATTTACACATGTGGGGAAGTGATGCGTTTGTTAAGGCCTATTCAGATAACAAACTTGCACCCCGAGGCACAAAGTGTACCTTTATAGGATACCCTAAGTAAACAAGGGGATATTACCTATACAACCCCTCAGAAAAAGGTTATAGTGGAAAGACACACCATATTCTTTGAGAGGGAGAACATCACCAAAAGAGATAGTGGGAGCAAGATAGACTTAGATGAAGTTGAGGCTCAAGGTACACAAGAGTTGGTACAAGAACAGATTCCACAAAGCCCCATGGAAGAAAGAACTATTATAGAGACACAAGAGCTACATAGGAGTACAAGAGAGGTTAGAGAACCAGAATGATATAATTTTCTAATTACCAGGGATGGTGACTCATTATTAGTTGATAATAATGATCCTCTAACCTACAAGGAAGTAGTAAGTGGAACAAATGTTTCAAAGTGGCAAGAAGCCATGAATTCTGAAATGGATTCCATGTACAAAAACCAAGTCTAGATTTTGGTAGATCCTCTAGTTGATGTAAAGACTGTTGGTTTCAAATAGGCATTCAAGAAGAAACTGGATATAGAAGGACAATTCAGTACCTATAAGGCACGATTGGTTACAAAAGGGTTCAAATAGAGTCAATGAATTGACTATGAAGAAAATTTTTCACTAGTTGCAATGCTGAAATCCATTAGAATTCTATTGGCCATTGCCGCTTACCATGACTATGAGATTTAGAAAATAGATGTCAAAATATCCTTCCTTAATGGGAATCTTTAGGAAGATGTCTACATGACAAAAACTGAAGGGTTTATGACTCCAAAGGATACCAATAAGGTATGCAAGTTGCAGAAATCCATTTATGGATTAAAGCAAGAATCCAGGTCCTAGAAAATTCATTTTGATGAATCCATAACAAAATTTGGTTTTATCAAGAATGAATGTGAGCCTTGTGTCTAAAAACGGTTTAGTGGGAGTGTAGTCATTTTCCTAATAGTATATACTGATGACATATTGCTTATTGGAAATGAGATACCAACCTTATAGTCTATTAAGGCATGGTTGAGTCAATGCTTCTCCATTAAGGACTTGGGTGAGGCAACATATATTCTTGGGATCAAGATCCATCATGATAGATCTAAGAGATTATTGGGTCTAAGTCAGAGTACATACATTGATAAGATACCGAAGAGATTCAGTATGGAACAATACAAGAGGGGATTATTGCCAGCATCACATGGAGGAGATGAAGAACTAGTAATTAGAGGATATGCAAATGCTAGTTTCCAGACTGATCAAGATGACATGAAGTCACAAACGGGAAACATCTTTAATTTTAATGGAGGTGCAGTGAGCTATATGAGCTCAAAGTAGAGTGCGGTCACAAATTCTACAGCAGAGTCTGAGTATATCGCAACTTCTGAGGTAGCTAAAGAAGTAGTTTGGATATGAAGCTTCATCCAGGAGCTGGATGTGATACCTAGTAGTAAAGATCCCATCACACTGTACTGTGATAATACTATAGCAGTGTCTCTCGCAAAATATCCAAAATCACATCTGCAGATGAATCACATACTTCAAAAGTATCATCTCTTGAGGGATTTTTATCAGATAGGTGAAGTTACAGTGAGCAGTATTTCCATGAAAGACAACGTGGTGGACCCCTTGACTAAATCCTTGACTTAACAGAAACATGATCATCATGTGAGGTCTAGCGGACTAAAAGTCGTAGGCAGTTGGCTCTAGTCCAAGTGGGAATTTGTAAGAGTTGGTTTCCTAGAACCAAATTATTGTACTTTGATTACATGGATATTTAATGTATTTAAATATTAAACATCTTATTACATATTTTTCATTGTTCTAAATGACTATGATGTAATAATATCCTAGAGTATTTTTTGTATTGATAAGGTCATGGCAGTTCCCCGATATGATGTGAACCTTGAAATGATATAACAATATTCTTAAATATAGTTCTAAGGTTGGATGACATACTATGATGTGACACATAGCTTGCAGACCATCTGGTGTGAGTACTCATAAGAAGATGGGACTTCCTCTCATTAAGTTTTCACTTGGTAATCTCAAAGATAGGAGATTATGAGAACATACCCACCAATAGGAATTCTGCATGTTTTGGTGTCATTGTATATTTCTATATGTGAGTGTGTGTAATGATCCTTATACTTTAAGATTATCATTAATACATGTCACAACTCGTTCACTTTGATTTACTGACGAAAACCATCGCATAGACAATTGGCGGGAAGTAGGGTACGTTGGGTGCATCACGAGTGGCATGTTATTAATGGATAAGTCGAGGAAGGATTTTCCCCTTCCATTTATGGAAGTTGATATCTCAGACCTTTGATTTAAATAGAACCATCACATGAAATTCCATGGCCATGGTGTAACAATGAGTTTATTTCAGGTAGTCAAAGAATGACGTATCAAGCATAAAAGTTGATGACAGTATCATGAAACCTGCTTGATGAGATATTGCGACAAAGGGATTATATTACACAGTGAGTGTTTATATATGGATGTCGTTGTTATGACTTTAAGTTCTTTCTCTTGGGTGCCTTAACCCATTGCCATATTGTACTCTTGGACTTTAGGTAATCCCACCTAATGCCAATGAGAAAGAATCCTATAGGGTCACACACTAAGTGTTTCCGATGGTCTCAGTTAAATTCTGTTTGAATTTAATTAATAAATATTATTCTCAAGAAAATAGATCAATTTTATTCAAGTTAAAATGATTGCATAAATTAAATAAATATTTATTTACCGGATTGTGGGTAAAATATAATTATTTATTTTATTGAACAGTTAATAAATATTTGTTTACTAGTTTGTAAATAAAATATTTATTTAAGAGAATATATTATTTATTTATTTATCTGGGTGTTCAATAAATGGAAGTGGAGTTTTAGAGGACCAAGTCTGGTCCAGTAGTAAAATAATTATTTGCAAGACAATAATTAATTATTTAATTAGTTGGAACAAATTAAAATAACGTTGCTATTATTTTGTGACACAAAATTTTATTTATAATTTTGTTTTGTGAAAGTTGGCGCAACATAAATAATGACGCGGTATTATTATTAATAGCATGGATTTTCTCTAAGGTTATGAATGTATTTAATTCTGTTATGCAATTAAATATTGTGATCGAATCCCCATATCAATAAATAGACACATATGTCTATTGTGCCATGTACCAAACCACACACCCGGTGAATTGAGAATTGTTGAGCTAAATAATTTCTCTCTCGAATCTTCTTCCCTCCCCTCTCAAGAATGAGAGATGTTCTTCAATACCGAAGACCAAGCGATCAAGAGCGGCCGACACAAGACACTCGCTTTGCCGCACTAGCACCCAGAGAATGAGCGATGTCGATCGGAGGCTATCAGAACACGTGTGGAACACCACTAGAGGGATTCTAGTTTGGATCTTTGCAATCGAAACAAGATAATCCTGAAGGGTCATTCCAGACTATCAACATCATCAATAAAGAAAATACTGAAGATCTAGGTATTATTTTCTTTATGAAATTAATTAAATTAATTATAAACATGATGTGCAAGATCCTATCTAAAGGTTTTGGGCATATTCCTTATTTATCTAAATCTTTGATTCTATTCCATGGAGACTGGAATTCATCATCGTATTGATCCTGAAATAATCATTAATCATGGTAAAAATAAAAGTTGGGTGCCGGCCCAACCACACTTCCGCTGCGCCCGAAACCTCCATCCCACACGTCACAAATGAATTATGTATTGTTGTTTTGAAGTATAAAAACAATCCAAATATGTTTTCTCATTTTTGAATATGCCACTTGTGTTTTTTACTAAAATTTCATTTGAAACTAAAAACATGTAATTTGAGTTATACTAGTCACATCATATATCAGTTGGACGTGAGACTAATTCTCACATTTCACAAATGACTTGTGAATCATTGTCCTAAAGTATCAAGACAATTTGAGCGCGTTTGCTCAGTTTTCAATGAGTGACACATGTTTTGTACAAAAATGTAAGTTTTAGAATGTTAAAAAACACTTCGATTCATATCAGGCACATTGTGGATCAGATTGAGGTTCATATGATTCTCACATGTCACAAATGACATATGGATTATTGTCCTAAAATATCAAAACAATCCTCACGTGTTTTCTCAGTTTTGAGTTTGTCACTTGTCTTTTTGTACTAAAATGTCATTTTAAACTAAAAACCCACAATTTGAGTCACACCGGTCACATAATGGGTTAGTTTTATGTGAGACTTATTTATACATGTAAAAAATGACTTATAAATAATTTTCCTAAAGTATCAATACAATTCGAGTGTGTTTTCTCAGTTTTTAACCAGTGACACACGTTCTGAACTAAAATGTCAATTTTAAACTGATAACAAATAATTTGAGTCATACCTAGAACACCATGTATCATATGGAGTTTTGGTTGATGCCCCCATATAAAAAATTACTTATGGATCATTTTTCTAAAGTATCAAAACATTCTGAATGCATTTTTATAGCTTTGAGTATGTCACTTTTCTTTTTACTAAAATGTCAATTTTAAATAAAAAAATATTTGGGATTCATACTGGTCACACCATGCATTGGATTAAGGTGACCCTAATTTATACATATCAGAAATTTATTATGGATTGTTGTCCTAAAGTATAAAAGTAATCCAAATGTGTTTTCTCAGTTTTCAGTATGTGACTTGTGTTTTTTAATAAGATTTCTTTTTAAACTGGAAACATGCACTTTGAGTTATACCAATCACATTGTATGTCAGTTTTATGTGAGATTGATTCCTACACATCACAAATGAGTTATGAATCATTATTATAAATCATCAATAAAATTCAAGCATGTTTTCTCAGTTTTTAGTGAGTGAAACACATTTTGAACTAAAAGGTCAATTTTAGACTAATAACATACACTTTGAGTCATATCGGATACACCAAGGATTAGATGAAGGCGAAGATGATTCCTACATGTCACAAATTATCTGAGTGTGCTTTCATGGTTTTGAGCATGCCACTTGTCTTTTTGTACTAAAATGTCAATTTTAATAAAAAAGACACACTTGGAGTTATACTGATCACATCATGATCAGATTGTGGTGTGACTAATTCTTACACGTCAAAAATGACTTATGGATTGTTTTTCTAAAGTATCATAACAATCCGACTATGTTTTCTTGGTTTTGATTATGTCACTTGTGTTTTTTTACTAAAATGTCATTTTAAACTGGAAACACACACTTTGAGTCATACTAGTCACATCGTATATCAGTTTGACATGAGACTAAATCCTATACATCATAAATGACTTATGAATAGTTCTCCTAAATTATCAAGACAATATGAGCATTTTTTCTTGGTTTTCAGTGAGTGACATGTGTTTTGAACTAAAATGTCAATTTTACACTGATAACGGAAACTTTGACTCATAATGGGCACACCATGTATCAAATGTAGGTGTGGATGATTCCTTCACATCAAAAATGACTTATGGATTATTTTCCTAATATATCAAAATAATAAAAATACATTTTATCAGTTTTGAGTATGTCACTTTTATTTTTTACTAAAACATCAATTTTAAATAAAAAGATGCAATTAGAGTCATACCGGTCACACTGTGAATCAGATTGGGGTGAGGCTGATTCCTACATGTTGCAAATGATTTATGGATCATTTTCCCAAACTATCAAAAAATTTAAATTTTGTTTTCTTGGTTTTTTTGGCATTCTAGAACCAACTGGTTGTACTTTGATTACATGGATATTTAATGTATTTAAATATTAAACATCTTATTACATATTGTTCATTGTTCTGCATGACTATGATGTAATAATGTCTTAGAGTATTTGTTGTATTGATAAGGTCGTGAAAGTTCCCTGCTATGATGAGAACCTTTAAATGCTATAAACATATTCTTAAATATAGTTCTATGGTTGGATGACATACAATTATGGGTCACATAGCATGTAGACCGTCAGGTGTGAGTACTAGTAAGTAGATGAGACTTCCTCTCATGAAGTTCGCACTTGGTAATCTCCAAGACATGAGATTATGTGAACATACCCGCCAGTAGGAATTCCACATGTTTTGGTGTTATCATATATTTCTATCTATGAGCATGTGTAATGATCTTTATACTTTAAGATTATCATTAATATGTGTCACAACTAGCGCACTTTAATTTACTAATGAAAACTGCCACACAAATAGTTAGCGGGAAGTAGGGTACATTGGGTGCATCACGAGTGACATGTTATTAATGTATAAGTCGAGGAGGGATTTATCCATTCCATTTATGGAAGTTGATATCTCATCCCTTTGATTGAAATAGAACCATCGCGCAAAATTCCATGACTATGGTGTAACAATGAGTTTATTTCAGGTAGTCAAAGAACAACGTATCAAGCATAAAAGTTGATGACACTCTCATGAAACTTTCTTGATGAGATATTTCAACAAAGGTATTATATTAAATAGTGAGTGTTCTTATGTGGATGTCATTGTTGCGACTTTAAGTTATTTCTCTTGCGTTCCTTGACTTATTTCTAGACAATACTCTTGGACTTTAGGCAAGCCCGCCTAATGCCAACGAGAAAGAATCCTAGATGTTCACACACTAAGTGTTTCTGGTGGTCTCAGTTAAATTCTATTTAAATTTAATTAATAAATAATATTCTCAAGACAATAAAATAATTTTATTCAAGTTAAAATGATTGCATAAATTAAATAAATATTTATTCACTGGATTGTGAGTAAAATATATTTATTTATTTTATTGAAAATAAAATAAATATTTATTTACTAGTTTGTAAATAAAATATTTATTTAAGAGAATAAATTATTTATTTATTTATTCAGGTGTTCAATAAATGGAAGTGGAGTTTGAGAGGACCAAGGCCGGTCCGGTAGTAAAATAATTATTTTCAAGATGATAAATAATTATTTAACTAGTTGGCACAGATTAAAATAATGATGCTATTATTTTATGACGCTGAATTTTATTTATAATTCTGTTTTGTGCAAGTTGGTGCACCATAAATTATGACACAATATTATTATTAATAGGATGAGTTTTCTCTAAGGTTATTAATGTATTTAATTGCTGTTATGCAATTAAATATTGTAAATAAATCCCCATGTCAATAAATAGTCATATACGTCTATTGTGCCATGTACCGAACCACACACCCGGTGAATTGAGAATTGTTGAGCTAAAAAATTTCTCTCTCAAATCCTCTTCCCGCTCCTATCAATAACGAGAGACGTTCTTCAAGGTCAAATAATAAGCGATCAAGAAAAACTGACCCAAGACACTCGCTTCACCACACTAGCACCCAAAGAATGAGCAGTGTCAATCAGAGGCCATTAAAGCACGTGTGGATCACCGCTAGAGGGATTCTAGTTTGGATCCTTGCAAGTGCAACAAGATAATCTGGAAGGGTCATTCTAGATGATCAACATCATCAATGAAGAAAATACCAAATATCTAGGTATTATTTTCTGTATGAAATTAATTAAATTAATTATAAACATGATATACAAGATCCTCTTTAAAGTTTTCAGGCATCTTCCTTATTTATATAAATCTTTGATTCTATTCCATGGAGACTGAAATTCATCATCATATTGATCTCTAAATAATTATTAATCATGGTAAAAATCAAAGTTGGGTGCTGGCCCAACCACGCTTCTACTACGCCCGAAACCTTCAACTTGTATCAGAGCGGTTACATCATAGTTTATAATTATTTAAATATTTCATTGATGATTTATGCATTTAAAAATTTAGTTATTTTAATTCAAGTTAATCATTCTACAAATACAAATCTAGAGATCTATTCCTCCTCTTTCGTTTCTCGTTCACCTTACTAAAACAATGTTTTCTTTTAATTTTGATTAAAATAAAATAGAGGATCTCATTTGGAGGTGCCAAAGATTCCTGGCTATACAAAACCAGAACACACGATGTGTATTCGACAATACACTCTATGTAGCTAAGGTTCAATGCACTGAGTCTGGTCCGCCAAACCAAGTTGTGTCATTAGAGTTTGTCTAAGTCTTAATGACTCCGTGTGTTGACCAGGAACATGTGGCATGCGGTTTCCAGATTACACACCATGTGGCCCAATGGACACAATGTGTAGTCCCTTTAGGTTAGGGTTGGACCATGTACCCCGTACACGTCTTGCTCGGTTGAAGACCGTGTAATGAGGAACTACAGGGTGTGTAGAAAATTGGACATTTCGTGTACTCTGAATATTTATGAAGTACACTCACACACCTTTTCCCCGAGCGTGTACTTCAAATGGATGGTGAAAAATAGCACACGTTGTGTAGTTAGAACTACACGCTATGTACTCATCCAAATTACGCAGATTTATTAAAATTTATTATTATATTATACAAACCCTTGAGACATGTACCATCATGCATGCGTAAAGATGAGGTACAACACGTGATAGGTGTTTTATATATATGTGTTTAATTTAACATCTACATAATGTTCATTTATACTCATTGGGTAGTTATGAATAAGAATTCCCTGGGTTTCCTCCAAGGTACAAGTTACGTAAAAGATAATTTTAAATGAATTTATTTGTTTAAAATTATGATCAATGATAATCTCAATGAAATTCAGAAAATGGTTTAAGATAAAATGATTGATTAATTAAAGATGACAATTAATTGATTCGAGTGTGATTTATCTTAAACAAGAACGATTAAAGAATTGAATGATATATTTATTTATGCATAAATATTGTTGCATGTATAGATGATCATGAGATAGAACAAGTTGTATGTGGATGGTTTCTTTTAATTTACTTATTTAAATTAAATTTTTTGGCCTGTGAGCCTTCTCCTCATTAATATGTCGGGAATGCATGCCCAAAGTTTCTTTTATGTAAATCCCCTTTTTACCCCTCACCAACATGTGAGTTAAAAAAAGGGTATATGTAATAGATGGAACTCCCAATCTTGTGAAGGTGGTTCACGCTGGAGCCGAGATGAAACCAATCCCAGGAGATACAGAGGTGGATAGGTGGAAAGCTGTAAACATGAACCCAAAAGGTTCAAGGTGTTTCTCCCCTAGGCCAGGGTTAGTTTATCAACTTCTAGATAAACTAACCATTAGAAAAACTCATGATCATGCCCTTTACTTTATTTTATTTCTTTCAGTTTCATGGTTTATCATTATGGATGTGTTGTCAGGATCACATAATTAATGAATTAAGAAATCATGCAAGATGGAACTAAAATAAACTAGACTTATGCGTAAATATTATCAAGACATGGTTAATCACTTAAGTAAGTTACACTTAATATTAACAATCATGTGATAATGATCATAATAAATTCACACAAAAGAGATAAAAATCCCTCAAATAAAATATTAAGTCAGACCAAGCCTTCTGTTACTTGATTAAGGGAAAAACTCAATAAAACTATGTGTTTGACCAACCCTTGTTGGGAAACTTACTTTTATACAGGAAGCCATTTTGAATGGTTTTGGGTTGACTTAACTATATTACATCAAGAGGAGTATCCCTTGCTAGAATTGATGTAATATTGGAGGAAAGAGTTGAAGAAATACAAAGTCATGATTTTAGGATTGGGGAGTCCACTCAACAGATCAAGGAGCTGCAAGCCCGCAGTTGGCAAAGACCTTCCTACCTAAATACCTTCTAATAGCTTGACCAACCCTTTTTGGGGTTATGTGAAGGGGAATATGGATCCTTTCCACTAGAATGTCATAGAAATTGGACATTCTAAGTTCAATGGTGAGGGACATTGGGGCTTGATAAAATAGTGAAAGACTTAATAAAATTTATTATTTCTCATAAAATGTAATCAAGAATGTACTAATGATATTCTATTTTAATTGTAAAATAAAAATGAAAATCTCATCAACCACACTATCCCTATGATCAATTATTGATAAAGACAACATCCTCACCGACAGTAACTCCCAGGAATGGTTTAGATGCCTTCAGGTTATCCTATACCATGAATGAAAGTCTTACATGCTGAAGTCAGCATTACCTGATCCACCTACCAAATAGGAGAGTGATGAGGATTTCTTGGTCTATGAGAAACATATGAACAACACAGTCAACGTTCAATGTTTGATACTATCATCAATGTCTAGTGAGATCATTAAGTCTCATGAAAACATGGATTCTTATAGCATGCTAGAGCACCTCCGTGGTCTTTACCAGGAGAGAGAAATACATGAAAGGTTTGAGATCTCTAAAGCGCTCTTTTAGAGTAAGCTTAGAGAAGGTGCCCCAGCTGGGCCTCATGTGGTCAATATCATTGGATACATTGTTCGCCTAGAGGTTTTAGGGTTTAAACTCCCCAAATAACTGGGAACCGATCTCATTCTCGCATCACTACCTTAGAGATTCTCTAACTTTGTTTTCAATTTCAATATGAACAAAATTGAGAAGTCTCTATATGATCTTCTTATCCTCATTATCCAAGTGAAAAAAGATATGAAGCATGAAAAGGCTTCTTACCTTATGGTGAATAAGAGGAAAGGGAAGGAGAATAGCTTTAAGACCAAAGCTTCTTTATGTCCTTACAAGAAAAGGAAGATTAAAGGGGAGTCAAGGGAATAGGAGGCAATTTTCTTCACATGTGGCAAGAAGGGCCACTAGAAGAAGAGCTGCACCCAACCTAAGAAGCAAGGGGAAAATTTTGGTGCATTTGTTATCGAATGAAATATATTTATTTCTACAAATTGGGTATTATATAGAGCTTTTGGTTCTCACATATGCATCAAAATATAGGAACCAAGTAGATTCAGAAAGATTGACTGAGGGGAGGTAGATCTACAAGTATCCAATGAAGCCATACTTGCCGTTGCAGCTGTCGGGGACTACCACCTCACATTGACAACTAGGATGATCTTGGTGATAAAGGGTTGTTATTATGTGACGTCTGTTACTAAAAACATTATTTCTGTATCCATACTAGATACAGATGTATTTGTTATCAAGTTTGGAAATAAATGTTACTTATTTTACAAAGATAGAATTTGTTTTGGTAGGGAACATTTATACAATGGTCTTTATGTGTTGGATTACACAAACCAAGTAATAGAAATCAATAACAAAGATACTTCACATGACTCATACCACACCCAAATTTGGCATCACCGGCTAGGTCATGTAAACGATAACCCCTTGAAAAAGTTACATCAAGATGGATATTTAGATTCTTTTTAACTAAAACCACTTCGAATATTTCATGCATGTTTATAAGGAAAAATGAACAAAGCCCCATTTAGTGGGAAAGGTGAAAGGGATAAATAACTTCTTGAATTGGTTTATACTGATGTGTGTGTACCATTTCTAGTTAAATCAAGGGGTGGGTACTCATACTTCATAACTTTTACTGATGATTTTAGTAGATATGGATATATCTACTTAATGAGGTATAAGTTGGATTCTTTTGATAAGTTCAAAGAATAAAAGAATGAAGTTGAGAACCAGCTTGGTAAGAAGACTAAGAAACTCCGCTCAAACCGAGGTGGAGAATATCTTAATCAAAACTTCATTGATTACTTACAGGAGTTTGGAATCCTATCCCAAATCACTTCTCCATACACACCCCAATGGAATGGTGTGAGAAAAAGGAGGAACCACACCCTGTTGGATATGGTGAGATCAATGATGAGTCATGCGAGTCTACTATTATCCTTTTGGGGACATGCGTTACAAACAACAATGCATATACTAAACCAAGTACCAACTAAATCTATAAATGGTATTCCATACAAGTTCTGGAGTGGAAAAAAAGACATATTATCAAATTTACATGTGTGGGGAAGTGATACATTTGTTAAGGCCTCTTCAGGTAACAAACTTTCACCTTGAGGCACAAAGTGTACCTTTATAGGATACCCCAAGGAAACAAGGGGGTATTACCTATAAAATCCCTCAGACAAAAATGTTATAGTGGAAAGACACACCATATTCCTTGAGAGGGAGCACATATCCAAAAGAGATAGTGGGAGTGAGATAGAATTTGATGAATTTGAGGCTCAAGGTACACAAGATTTGGTACAAGAACAGATTCCAGAAAGCCCTGTGGAAGAAAGAACTGTTTTATAGACACAAGATCTACGTAGGAGTACAAGAGAGGTTGGAGAACTGGAACGGTATGGTTTTCTAGTTATCGAGGATAGTGACTCATTATTAGTTGATAATAATGATTCTCTAACCTACAAGGAAGTAGTAAGTGGCACATATATTGCCAAGTGTAAAAAAGCCATGAATTCTGAAATAGAATCCATATACCAAAACCAAGTATGGATTTTGGTAGATCCTCTAGTTGATGTAAAGCTTGTTGTTTGAAAATGGGTATTCAAGAAGAAACTAGACATAGAAGGACATGTTAGTACCTATAAGTCATGACTGGTTGCAAAAGGGTTCAAACATCATCAAGGCATTGACCACAACAAAACATTTTCACCAGTTTCAATGTTGAAATCCATCAGAATTCTATTGGCCATTTCCGCTTACTATGACTATGATATTTGGAAAATGGATGTCAAAACATCCTTCCTTAACAGGAACCTTCAGGAAGATGTCTACATGACACAACTTGAAGGTTTTATGACTCCAAAGGATGCTAATAAGGTATGAAAGTTATAGAAATCCATTTAAGGATTAAAACAAGCATCCAGGTCATAGAACATTCATTTTGATGAATCCATAACGAAATTTGGTTTTATCAAGAACGAATGTGATCCTTGTATCTAAAAATGGTTTAGTGGGAGTGCAGTCATTTTACTAATAGTATATGTTGATGACATATTACTTATTGGAAATGAGATACCAGTCTTACAGTCTATTAAGGCATAGTTGAATCAATGCTTCTCCACGAAGGACTTAGGAGAGGCATTATATATTCTTGGGATCAAGATCCATCATGACAGATCCAAGAGATTGTTGGTACTAAGTCAAAGTACATACATTGATAAGATACTTAAGAGATTCAGTATGGAACAATCCAAGAAGGGATTGTTTCCAGCATCACATGGAATTCATCTTTCCAAAAAAGTGTTTCCTCAGAAACATGAGGAAATAAAGATAATGGAAAATACTCCATACACATCAGCGATTGGGTCAGTCATGTATTCCATGCTTTGTACTAGGATGGATGTCGCCTACACATTGAGTGCAGTAGGTAGATATGAAGCTAACCCAAGTGACCGCCATTTTATGGCAGTCAAGACTATCCTAAAGTATCTGAGGCATACTAAGGATATGTTCCTGGTTTATAGAGGAGATGAGGAACTATTAATCAGAGGGTATATAGATTATAGTTTATAAACTGATCAAGATGACATAAAGTTGAAAACGTGATACATCTTCACTTTGAATGGAGGTGCAGTGAGCTAGAATAGCTCAAAGCAGAGTGTGGTCGTAGATTCTATAGTAGAGTCCAAGTATATCATAGCTTCTAAGGTAGCTAAAGAAGTAGTTTGGATGAAAATATTCATCTAGGAGATGGATGTGATACCTAGTAGGAAAGATATCATCACAATGTACTATGATAATACTGCAGTGGTGGATCTTGCAAAAGAGCCAAGGTCACATCAGCGGACGCAACACATACTTCAGAAGTATCATCTTTTAAGGGATTTTTCTTAGAGAGGTGAAGTTGCAGTGATTAGTATTTCCATGGAAGACAATGTGGAAGAACCCTTGACTAAAGTCTTGACTTAGTAAAAACATGATCACCATGTGAGGTCTAACGAACTGAAAGTCATAGGTAGTTGACTCTAGTCCAAGTGGGAGTTTTTAAGAGTTGGTGTCCTAGAACCAACTAGTTGTACTTTTATTACATAGATATTTAATGTATTTAAATATTAAACATATTATTACATATTTTTCATTATTCTTCATGACTATGATGTAATAATGTCTTAGAGTATTTGTTGCATTGATAAGGTCATGGTAGTTCACCACTATGATGAGAACCTTGAAATGCTATAACAATATTCTTAAATATAGTTCTATGGTTGGATGACATACTATTATGGGACACATAGCATGAATACTGTCAAGTGTGAGTACTCATAAGCAGATGAGACTTCCTCTCATGAAATTTTCACTTAGTAATCTCCAAGACAAGAGATTATGAGAATATACCCACCAGTAGGAATTCTACATGTTTTGGTATCATCAGATATTTATATATGCGAGTGTGTGTAATTATATTTAGACTTTAATATTATCATTATTACGTGTCACGACTCACAGACTTTAATTTACTGACGAAAACTGTTACGCAAACAGTTGGCGGGAATTAGGGTACATTGGGTGTGTCACGAGTGGCATGTTATTAATGGATAAGTCGATTAAGGATTTGTCCCTTCCATTTATAGAAGTTAATATCTGAGCCCTTTGATTGAAATATAACCGTCTTATGAAATTCCATGGCCATGGTGTAATGACGATTTTATTTCAGGTAGTCAAAGAACAATGTATCAAGCTTAAAAGTTGATGAAACTATCATGAAACCTTCTTGACGAGATATTGCAACAAAGGGATTACATTACACAATGAGCATTCGTATGTGGATTTCATTGTTGTGACTTCAGGTTCTTTCTCTTGGGTTCCTTGACCCGTTTCTAGACAGTACTCTTGGACTTTAGGCAAGCTCACCTAATGCCAATGAGAAAGAATCCTAGAGGGTGACACACTAAGTGTTTCTGGTGGTCTCGGTTAAATTCTATTTGAATTTAATTAATAAATATTATTATTAAGAAAATAGAATAATTTTATTCAAGTTAAAATGATTTAATAAATTAAATAAATATTTATTCACTGAATTGTGGGTAAAATATATTTATTTATTTTATTGAACATTTAATAAATATTTATTTACTATTTTGTAAATAAAATATTTATTTAAGAGAATAAATTATTTATTTATTTATTCAGGTGTTCAATAAATGGAAGTGGAGTTTTATAGGACCAAGGCCGGTCCAATAGTAAAATAATTTTTTGCAAGATGATAAATAATTATTTAACTAGTTGGCACAAATTAAAATAACACTGCTATTATTTTGTGACGTGGAATTTTATTTATAATTCCATTTTACATAAGTTGGTGCACTATAAATAATGATGTAATATTATTATTAATAGCATGTGTTTTCTATAAGGTTATGAATGTAATTAATTGATGTTACACAATTAAATATTGTAACTAAAGCCCCAAGTCAATAAATAGACATATACGTCTATTGTTTCATGTACCGAACCACACACCCAGTGAATTGAGAATTTTTGAGCTACAAAATTTCTCTCTCAAATCCCATTCCCTCCCCTCTCAAGAATGAGAGAATTTATTCAAGGATGAAGAACGGGCGATCAATAATGATTGACACAAGAAACTTGCTTCGCTGCGCTAGCACCCGGAGAATGAGCGGTTTCAATCAGAGGCCATCATAGCATGTGTGGGTCACCGCTAGAGGGATTATAGTTTGGATCCTTGCAAGTACAATAAGATAATCTGTAAGGGTCATTCCAGATGATCAACACTATCAATAAAGAAAATAACGAAGATCTAAGTATTATTTTCTTTATGAAATTAATTAAATTAATTATAAACATGATGTGCAAGATCATCTCTAAAGGTTTCGAGCCTCTTCCTTATTTATTAAAATATTTGATTCTATTCCATGGAGACTGGAATTAATCATTGTATTGATCCTAGAATAATCATTGATCATGGTAAAAATCAAAGTTGGGTGCCGGCCCAACCACGCTTCTGCTGAACCCAGAACCTTCTATTTTAAGTATGTCAATTTTGTTTTTTTACTAAAATGTCATTTTTAATTGAAAACAATTACTTTGAGTTATATCAGTCACGTTGTGTGTTGGTTTGATGTAAGATTGATTCCTACACATAAAAAATGACTTATAAATCATTTTCCTAATTTATCAAGACAACATGAACACATTTTTTGGTTTTCAATTAGTGACACACATTTTGAACTAAAATGTCTATTTTAAACAGATAAGGGACACTTTGAGTTATACCAGGCACACCGTACATCATATTGATATGAGTATGATTCTTACACATCTTTCGTAAAGTATAAAAACAATCCAAATTCACTTTCTTGATTTTGAGTATGTCACTTTTCCTTTTTACTAAAATGTCAATTTTAAATAAAAAGACACACTTGGAGTCATATCGGCCAAACCGTGCATCGGATTGAGGCACGAATGATTCCTAAACATCCAAAAAGACTTGTGGATTTTTGTCTTAAAGTATCAAAACAATATTAATACTTTTATTGGTGTGTTTTTTCTTTAAAATATATAAAAAATATAGAAAAGAGAGAACATGTTCTATTATTATAGAAGAGGAATCCCCATGCCCCCTTAAACACTTCACATTTTAGGAAACATGGGATTTCCTCTTCCATCAGAAAGGAACATGTTCTTTCTTTTATGGACTATTGTAGATAGTTGAAATAAAAACATGACTTCCCAAAAGATATGTAAAAAACTAAATAAATATTAGATAAAAATGATAAGGAAATTAACTTACAAATATTAGATAAAATGATAACAAAATTAATTAAATAAGTAATATGAATCCACCTTTTCATGATGATTGTATACATTCTTAACCCATTTCCTTTTTTTAATTATCTCAGTTGCAGCCTCGAAGTCCAATATTGCAAGAGCATAAGCAACATCGAACAAACCACCTAAACCCAAGAAAAAGAATCCACCTGTATAAGAAAAAAAAAAATCTTATGTTAGTAATACTATAAATAAATAAATTAAACATAAACATGAGACAATACATTAATAAAATATAAATTTTAAACTCAAACTATACAGTCTGAGTCATATCGGTTACACCGTGTATCATATTGAGTACATGATCATAGTACAAGAGTGAATCATCCTTGTTGATGAAGTCATTTCTTTATGATCACTGTGAAAATTAACAAAATAATTATCAGATAGATATTATAAGGAAATTAACTAAAAAAATTAGATAAAATGATGATAAAATCAACTAAATAAGAAGTAGGAAGTCATATCTTCATGATATATGTGTACATTCTAACACTAGGTATGCCACCCATTCATTTCTAAACAAATCTATTTGATCTTGTGAATACAAGGATTTTCAACAGTCATGGTAGTACTAGAAAAATAAATACAAAAAAGTATTAATAAATATTTTAAATGAAATAGTAATTATATTTAAAAATACCTATTTTGGGATGCTTTTTTGTTGATGGTATATTATATCTATCATACATTTACAAACATAATAACCATAATATTTTCTATTTTTTTTGTTTTTTACACTGTAGAAATATTTAGAAAAATAAGTAATTTATTTTGATATGTGTTTTGATAGTGAAATATTATTATACATACCTTGATACTTATCCACTTGTAGAAGTCGAAAGACTCCTTATGCACATGGACTGTCACCATTCCATGATTACGATGATATTTAAACACCTTTCTATCATAATAGAATTCTCATTAAAACATATTATAAAATATATAACTTAAATTTTAGTTCTGAAACATTGTATATAGTGTATTATAGATTGAAAAAAGTCATCATGTGTGGTTAGCTTTTTGGGTATCCTTATAGTGAATCTAGAAAATAAATATTTGGAGTATCCAAATTGATCACAATGAGAACCCAATGTTTCCTAAAAAAAGGAATAAGTAATGCAATGAATGAAAATATATTTGATATGATTAAATTATAGATTTTTACCCCTACATCATTGGTATTAATAATATTTTTTCATTTGTAATTTTTATTTCATATGATGCAGCCATTTTTTCCTCTATTTCATCAATTATAATTGATTCCATTTCAGTTTGGTCTGTGGAAGTGGCATGAGGACTAATGAGTCCATATTTATGTTCATGGAGAAATCCATTCAATTAGTATTCATATACACATTTTCAAAAAATATGAATTGTATTTATTTATAATTAACATAATAGATCATCTATTGGAAAAAAATAACGAAAACACACCTCATGTATACATTTACAATTGAGACTCCTATCCATTCATACTTGAGGGTTTCATTTACATTCTCAAGAGAAATTAATTCTATAATAGACTCTATATACATTTTTTCTTCAAAATCAACTATGTGATCACTACCACTTTGTAACCTTGTATCTGTATTAACCTTTAATGTTAGTAAATTAAAATATTGAATGGGTGGGGTAAAGGTTATTTTTGAAGATCTTCTCAATCGGTTGGTTGATAATTTAGATAGTTTTGATTTAACATTTCATTTCACCCCTACCTTTTTGTCCTTATATAATAACATTCATTCATCTAGTCCTTTTTTTCATTAATTATTAAAGTTTTAGTATGAAAAATAAATTGGAAATGAATACCTCCTTGTCGACATGTTTTTTTACAAGATATAAAGGCCATGATATGTATGTACCAATAGCTTGATCGACCGTATGAATATTTGCATCATCAAGTGAAATAGGTAGCTTAGTGAATGGCTCATAATATATGATAATCCCTAATCTCACATGACATATTTTATATTTTCTATTGCATAGATTGTTTTCTTAGATATTGAACATGACAAACCTCAAAACAAGGTGATGGGTGGGTGTTGATAGATATAAATCATAGTCATTTTCACCCTATAGAATATCAGTATAGGAAAGTTATTAGTGTCTTCATGATTCAAATTTCATAGAAACAATTATGATAATATTTATTACCTCATATAAGACAACTCTTTGAAGGGAATGACTCACCTCAAAGCTGGTGGGGGTGGGGGGGTATCTTCACGCAGTGTTTCTTCTTGAGTTGTTTCTTCTCTTTGCTTCACCCACAATATTTTATATTAACTCAGACTACAAATGAAATTTTTATTCAAGGGTAGATAATCATGCTTGCATATATTCTATTTGTTTATATTTATTCCCATGTTCTTTTATTTTCTCAAAATATGTTCGAGGTGTCACCCCAAAACCCACACCTCTGACACGACCATACTGTTATGGCCACTTCAAGGACACTGATAGTAGGTGTTCATCTGGTACAGTTGTTAATGATTCTTATGTCTAATTCAGATAGATGATATAGGAAAATAAGTAATCATTGTTATGTAATAGAGATTTAAAGTAAAATAATTCTTTATTATGTCATACTTACACATGGTTCCTACACTTTTGTGTGTTTTCAATTATTAGTATCCCCTCTTTATTTATACATGTCTCCTTCTATAGAACATGATGTGGGATGGAAGTGGATTTGGATCTAGATTCATCAATCTGCATATAAAAAGAGGAACATAATTATGTTACTGTTTCATGTCATGTAAAACTATTATGGTAGATTTAAAATACGTACCAATTTTTTAAGTAAAGTGTATCCAATCCTTGATTTATGGTAGAGGTACATTGGGTTTTTTCCCGTTGATTATTTTCAACACTTAGATTCTGTTTCATAAATTAAAAATTCTCAATTAAAGTGATTAATATACATATAATCAAATAATGTATTACCATCCAAAATTTACCTGGAAAGATATCTCTCAAATATGGTTAGTAAACACATCCCACACTGCTTAGATTATCAGGTGTGCATACATATGTGGTGGGTGTAGGTTTATTTTCCATTCAGAATTTTTGAGATAAAATTTCGTTATAATTGTGTAAAAGCCTCTGTGATCCTTTCCAGCAAGCATTAATAAAAATTTCTTATGGGAGTCATCTACTATAAATTCACTCTATAAGGGATGATTAAGAGTATGCCAATGTTTAATTATTTTATTTATAATTAAATAAAGAAACAATATCATAATGTTACCATACTTTATTCCCAAACCAGAGTCTTAATTGTGGGCACAACATGGTTCCATGAATCTGCATCAATCGACACACACTTTTGAGTGATGATCCAAATGAAAATACTAAACATAGACTTATTGGGGTTAACAAGCTGGCCATGTGAATTCCACCCGACCTCAAATTTGATGCCTTTTCTTTTAACTTTAATAATTTTTTTCTAACACCATCATGCTATGACACTCTATTTTTTTTTCTTCTGAGACATCGATTCTTCACCGTATACCATTTCCTCGAGTTCAACATTATCAATATTTTTTTCCTATTGATTTTTAGTATCTTCATGTGCATAAGGTCATTGTTTCTCTACAATAGAATAAGAAACAGGTTGAGAAACCTATTGTTCATTAGGATTGGTAACATAAACACATACATAAGTCATTATATATAGAAGCGATTCAACATTTAATTTAGATTACATAATTTCATTAGTGAACAAGTAATAACATGAGGTAATAGAATGTATATTACCAAAAAATATAACCTGATTATTGAAATCTATTTTTTAAAAGGTTGAATGGATTTTACCCATCTATCGAGTATCAAAATCCCTTAATTGTGCTATACTATTAAATAAAAGACCCTATAAACATTGGTACCTCTACAAAATTATTACTATGTCCTAATAAAAGTGTTATCCTTAGTTTAATTTTATCTGAACCTTCTGTGGTTTTGGTCGATAATAGAAAAATTGAACAATTTTTGTTTGCAAGATATAGAAGATAAAATACTTATACTACCTATGATTTCATTATATGAGGTTCATCTTTGTACCCTTCCTTACTAAAATCCATTTTCATGAATCTTAATTCATCTATTTTAATAGAACTCCTATTATCAACCCAGTTGCGTTGAAAAATCATCCCTTGGAATGTTGTATAATCCAACTCCCATATTTATTTGATGATACTAAAGTATGAAATATTTGCATAAATTGAATTTCTATCCTTATTAATATATATATACACCGCTTTAACAATAATTGTAGCTACACTATTTTTCATGGTACTACTTTCATCATGTTCATTTTTATAGAATGTATAAGCATTATAAGATAATACATGAATTCTTGGTCCTCTAGATAGCCATCAAAGTTGTTCTGAAATTGAATCTAGATTTTCATTTGAATACTTAAAAATATGGTCTCAAAATCATCATATAAACTATTTATTATGTGATTTTGATATCCAAATTTCATCCCTTGATGAATTAAAATGCATAATAATTTATTTGAGGGTTTCAATATGTGGTGAAACCTCTAAACTATTATGAAAAATATAATGGTTGGCCTAATAGTGACCATGGAAACATATATTCCAAAAATTCCTTCACCCACAAGCTGCTTGGTGTGATGAAATTTCAGTAAACCAATGCTTTCTACACCGAATTGGTAGTCGGTATAGAATTCAATGTCTTCTTCAAAAATATATTGCTCCACAATACAACTATCTTCCCGACTTTGATTTTTGATACACCCTTTCAAAATATTCATGTATCATTAATTGGGGTACATCTATCTATAATGTATCAGACCACATAGTCTAATATCTCTCACCAAGTGAACTATAAATTTAACCATTATATCAAATAATGTTGGAGGGAAGAACATTTCTAAGTCACATAATATGATGACAATTTCTTTTTTCCATAGTTGGAAATTTCTCCAAGTCTATAACTTTGCTGCATATAGATTTGAAAAATAAATAGATCTTGGTTAATGTATGGAGGACATTTTTGAGAAAAAATAAAACATAAATATACAAGCATTAGATCTTATAAATAAACATGGAAGTTATGTGATTTCAGACCCTTTAACTTTAAATTAGTCATTGACATGATATTCATGATATTCGATGAATACCCCTATTAAAGCTTTATATCATTCAAGAAGTTGAAAATATGATATAACTCATACCCAGAAAGAGTGTAAGTATCCATAGGAAGAAAAATATATTCTTCACCTTTCACTAATGCTAACTCTTCTTGTATTCCCATATCAATCATGTCCAACCTAGCCTTAATTCCATCATTTATTTTTCTAGTTTCATATAGTAACATGCCAATGACACTATCACATACATTTTTTTTCAACATGCATAACATCAATAAAATTCCCAACGAACAAGTAATTCCAGTATAGTAATTCAAAAAAAAAACTTATGCCTTTTTACAACTAGTTTTTGTAAGGTTTTTTGATTTTTTTACCAAAATCAGTGTCTATATATTTTATTTTCTCAAATAATTGATCAAATGTTTGTGGAGACTATGTTTTACATTCTTCTAAACTCCCATTGAATGATGTAATCCAAGATTGGTACTTATGTTTCTGGGTAGAAATTAGAAATATCCTAGAAACATAGTCTTCAATGAATGTTTCAACCTATTTGACTGTGTACACTACTAAAAAATGGTACAACCTTGTGTTCCTTTAATGCTATATCCTGAAAAGTTTCCATAAGAAGGAAAGTCATTTATCATCCCGTACAACGTGTCTCTCAATGTGAAATATTCATTTCTGTAATCATCATACATCGTAACACCTAAATCCAATAATAATTTCAAATCTTTGATCAATGGATCCAAATAAACATCAACATCATTACCCAATTATTTTGGTCCTAATATATGCATAGATAACATAATTTATTATTTTTTCATGTATAACAACGGTAAAAAGTTATAATTTACCAACATAATCGACCATGTAATGTAAGTGCGGTTTTGAAAACCAATAAGATTCAATCCATCTGTAGATAGCGCTAGATGAAGGTTTCTCGACTTGTTTCCAAATTCAGGATACTCTTGATCAATTCTATTCTATTAAGGAGAGTCTCCCAGGTGACAAAATTTCCTATATTTATTTATTGTATATGCTTTACACATCAATTACCTTACAATCTCTTCACTTTCATATAGGCGCATAAACTTTGGAATGATTGGAAATTACCATTCAACTTATAGGTTTTGGGAACAGTGAAAGTGTGTAATGTGTGGTACCTAACTTTGTTTTCCATGATCAATGATTAATCTTATATTTTACACAACGTTGAATGTATTGATCAACAAAATTAAATCAAAGAATCAGACAATAGAAATCATGCTGGAACTAGAGGGAGGATCATCACATATTATTTATAATTAATTTAATTAATTAAAGAATTAACTTTGTTGGAATTCTTTCTTCGTTGATGAAACTAGAAACAGATCTACATTGTTGTGTCATTGTGTTGTAGGAATCAAGTGCACATTACCTATAACATTGATCCACACATGTTCCATGAATCTCTAGACACCACTGAAATAATCTTCGGGTGATAGCTCGATAGATCCTTGAGCTTGTGTCATCCATCTTTGATCACTAGGAGAATTGATTCCAAAGCATTATTCTTCATCTGGAAGAGGAAGATTGATCTCAGTTCTTGGGAGTGATCTTGGAGAAGGGAGATCTCCAGGGCTTGAGAGGATTCTCCATGATTGTTGTGCACAACCAACAAAATGAATTATCATATTGATAAAATAATATAAACGAGTTTATATATTGCTAGGGTTAAAATAAAATAACAGAAAAATGCCCTTCATTATTTATTTAATCCCCGTGGAACCCCATGTAAAATAATAATAATAATAATATTATTATTTATTAACATGTGCTTAACCTATGAATTATATTAAATATTATTTAATTAAACAATATTCAATATTTATTATTTCTCACTGGACCTAAAACCTTGGTCCACTATTCCTATATATTTATTAGAATTTGAATAATGACTATTTATTTATTAAATAAATATCACCACATTATTCACCAATAAAAAAAATAAATATTATATTCACTAAATAGAAAATAAATATTTATTAAATATTCAACTCACATTATATTCTCTCAAATAACTGGTGATGAAATATATGAAATCGAACATACATGAATAATTATTAAACCATGCTAGGGAATAATATTTATTCAACTTTTTAAATAATAATATATTATTTAACTAATATTTTGGATATATTTAGTGTGTGACCCTCTATGCCTCTTTCTCAATAGAATTAGGAGAAGTAGCCTAAAATCCATGTTTAGCATCAAAAAACACACAGAGACACCCATAGAGAAATAAGTTAATTTCGTAATGACATAATTACTCATACAGATGCTTACTTTGTAATATAACCCCTTTATCATAATATCTCAAATCAAGCAGGTTTCATGATGGTTCCATCAACCTATGTGCTTGAAGTCACTTTATTTGACTTAAAAAAAATAGAAATTTCCTATAGAACACCATGGCCATGGATTTATTTAAGATATATCATTTCCATAAAAGGGACTGAGATATTAACTTGCATTAAAGAACATAAGGGATAAATCCTTTCTCGCATTATTCATCAATGCAATATTACTCGTGACACACCCAACGTATCCTACCTCATCGCTAACATATGTCATCATAGTTTTTATTCAATACATCAAAGTACATGACTCATAATACTCATTAATAATAATACAAAATTATAAGGACCAATGCACACGTCCACATATAGGAACATCCAATGACACATATAAATGTGGATTTCCTACTGGTGGGTCACGTTCTCATAATATCCTACTAGATATTACCAAGGACGTACACCATGAGAAGGTTCCTCAAATTCCTATGAGTATCCACCCCTAATATCTTGTATCATTTCCCCCCTCAAATGACATCATCCAGATATAGAACATATATTTAAGAGTAGTGTTGTAGCACTTTTGAGTTCTAATTATAGCAGGGATCTGCTATGAACTTTTAGTGTAAAAACTACTCCTGGGAAATTATCACATACTATGTTATGCATAAGAACAACCATGATGTGATAAGTAGTTTATTAATATTAAAAACTATGAATATGTGTTATCATAAAGTATATAAAAGTTGGTTCTAGTGCACTGACTCCAACATACTCTCACTTGTACTAGAACCAACTACTAACAACCTTTAGTTCGCTAGCTCTCAAATGATACTCATGATTATGTGGAGATAAGAATTTATTCTTGGGGTCCACCATGTTCTCTTCCATGGGTACTCTACTTACTACAAATTCACCCCTCTGATAGAAATACCTCAAGAGGTGATACTTCCAGAGTATGTGCTTTGTTTATTGGTGTGACCTTGGCACTTTTGCAAGATACACTGATACAATATTATCATAATATAATGTGATACGATCTTTAATATTAGGTACCACATCAAGATCCTGAAAAAATTTCCGAATCCAAATGGCTTCCTTGGATGCACTAGAAGCTGCTATATACTCGGAATCCACTATAGAACCAGCGACAACTAGTTACTTTGAACTATTCCAACGCACAACTCCTCCATTGAGACGAAAAACATATTATAATTATGAATTCAAATCATTATGATATATTTAAAAACTAACATCAATATAACCTCTGATGAACATCTCCTCGTCTCCTCTATACACCAATAACATATCCTTAGTTGTTCTTAGATACTTAAGGATAACCTTAACAATAGTCCAATGTTATTCTCCTAGATCTTCTTGATATTTTCTTACCACGCTCAATTCATAGGCAACATCCATTCTAGTATATGACAAGAAATATATGATTTATCATATCGCTAAATCATATATTATCTTTCTCATTATCTCTTTATCTTGTTATGTCTGAGCACGCATTTTCTTAAAAATATGTAAACCATGTGACACCAGAACTAATCCCCTCTTGGATTGTTCAATACTAAATATATTTAATATATGGTCAATATATATACTTTGAATTAGTCCAAGAATCCTCTTGGATCTATCACGTGTGATCATGATCCCTATAATATAGGCTGCTTCACCCAAGTCCTTCATGGAGAAACATTTGTTTAACCAGTAATTAACGGACTATAAGACTGGTATGTCATTTCCAATAAGTAATATGTCATCAACATATACTACCAGGATAACAACTGCATTTCCACTAAACCTATTATAAACACATGACTCATATTCATTATTAATAAAACCAAATTATTTTATGGCTTCATCAAATCTAATATTCCATGAACTAGATTCTTGCTTCAATCCATAAATGGATCTCTACAACTTTAAAATCCTTTTGGAATCATCTGGAGTCACAAAACCTTCTGGTTGTGTCATATAGACATCTTCCTGAAGGTTTCCATTAAGGAATGCAGTCTTTACATCCATCTACCAAATCTCACAATCATGGTAAATTGCTATATCAAGTACAATTATAATGGATTTAAACATGAAAACTAGAAAGAAGGTTTCATCATAGTCAATTCCTTGATGATGTTTAAACCCTTTATACACTATCCATTCATTATAGTCAGTTACTTTATCTTACTCTTGAATACCCATTTGCACCCAATGAGCTTTACATCAACTGGAACATCAATTAGAATCCAAACTTGGTTATGATACATGAAATCCATTTCAGAATTCATGGCTTATTTCCATCTTGAAACTTTTGATCTATATACTACCTCCTTGTAGAAGAGAGGTTCATCATTATCAACCAATAATGAGTCACCATCCTTGGTAACTATAAAACTATATCTCTCTGGTTCTCTTACCTCTCTTACGATCTTACACAATACTTGTGTTTCAAGAACTACTTCTTCCATGAGGACCTGTGGAATCTATTCCCGTACTAACTCTTGTTTATCTTGAGTTTCAAATTCATCGAATTAAATCTTTCCCCCACTATCCTTTTTGAGTATTTTCTCCCTCTCAAGAAATATGTCTTGTCTGACAACATTAAATTTCTTGTATGAGGGGTTGTATAGGTAGTATCCCTTTGTTTCCTTAGGATACCCTATCAAGATACAAATCATGACCCGGGGTAATAGTTTTTTCTTGAGAAGGCCTTAAAAAATTCCTCACAACCCCATACATGTGTATGAAAAAAAAACATGTTTCTTTCCACTCCATTATTCAAAGGGAATTCCATTTTTGTCTTTAGTTGATACTCAGTTTAATGTGTATGATTCAATTTTTAATGCATATCCCCAAAAGGATAATGGATGATCTACATGGATCATCATCATCCTTACCGTGTCTAATAAGGCATGTTTCCTCTTTTCACTAACACAATTCCACTATGGTGTATAATATGGAGTGAGTTGAGATAGAATCCCAAACTCTTATATATATTTGATGAACTATTGGTTAAGATATTCACCACATCAATTTGATCAAATCTTATTTATATTATTAACAAGTTGATTCTCTACTTAATTCTTGAATTCCTTGAATTTATAAAAGGACTCTAACTTATACCTCACTAAGTAGACATATCCATATCTACTCAAGTCATTAGTAAAAGTTATGAAGTAAGAATATCCACCTCTAGCTTCTACTGGAAATGGTCCACACACATCAGTGTATAACAATCCTAGAAGATCTATGGAACTTTCAGCCTGTCCAACAAATGTTGGTTTGGTCATTTTATTTATAAAAAATCATGACATCTGTCAAGTAATTTTAGCTCAAAAGAGTCTAAATAAGCATCTTGACTACGATTTTTCAAATTCTTATTATTTACATGACCAATATGGTGATTCCATATCTGGGTGTTATATGAGTCACATGAACATGATTCATTATAAATTTCTAACACTTTGTTTTCATAATTTAATTCATAAAGAGCATTATTTAAATGTACCATACTATAACATATGTTTTCCTTATAAAAGAAACAACTTTTATTTCTAAATTTGAAAATAAACCCATCTGTGTCTAGGCATGATATAGAAATTATGTTCTTATTAACCATAAGTACATAATAAAAATCTTTTAAAACCAAAACCATTCCTGTTGGAAATGAAAGGTGGTAGTCACCAATAGCTAGGGAATCCAGCCATGCTCCATTGGCAGCTCTCAGATCCACATCTCCTCTAGAATTATTTTGTAATCTACTTGGATCCTACATTTAGACATAGATGTGAGCACCACAAGATGTATCTTATAAAAAATGTGTAGAAATGAAAATATTTCACTTGATAATGAACACACCCTTAGTTTTCCATTGCTTATGGGTGTAGTTCCTCCTTCAGTGTCCTGAATTTCCATACAAAAAACATAATGCCACCTTTTCTTAACCCTGCATTTGGATATTCCACCTCTTGGAAGGATAGTGATTGGGGTATTTAGACTATTTATAGGTCTTGGGAACCATTTACTTGTTCTTACTTTTCTTATTCACCCTAAGGACCATGGTTTTTTCACGCCTCATGCCCTTATCCACTTGGAAAATCAAGGTTAGAAGTTCCGAAACACTCTTCTCATTATTTATCATATTGTAATTAATAATAAAAATAGAGAAGGTCTTAGGCAGTGATGAAAGTATGAGATATGTACACAAATCATCTGAGAATTTAATCCCTAATATGTATAAATGTTCAATGTAGCCAATAAGATTGACTACATGATTCCCAACTAGCACAAACTCTCCAAGATTAGTTGTAAACAAATCATTAGATATCTCATACCTCTCTTGTCTTTCCTTCTCTTGATAGAGACCCCAAAGGTGAGACATCATGATGTATGCATCTATGTTCTCATGTTGCTTCAAAATCTCATTGGATATGGATGATAACATGAAGCAATGAAAATATGCAGCATTATTCATATGTTTCTCATATATAGATAACTCTTCATTACTTGCATCATTAATAGGCGTAACTAGAAAAGGTTCTTCTAGCACATACAATTTTCTATCATGGTGAAGTATAACATGTAAGAGCCTTTTCCTCTCTTGGAAATTCATACTAGTGAGAAGGTTATCCTACTCAAGTATGGATCATAATGATATTTTTGATGTAATTTTAATACTGTTTCTAAAAAATAAGATAAAAATAATTTTAGTACCTTATCTGATAAATTTAGAAAAATAAATAAATATTATATTTATTAGTCTCCCACTATTTTATCAAAACCCAATATCCCGCATCATTGGCTTGATAATATCCTATTTCTTGGACATTCAAGTGGAAAGGATCCATATTCCCCTTATCATTACCCCAACTTTGGTTGGTCAAGAAACTTGAATGGTTTTAGGTAGGCATTCCAAATGCCAACTGCATTAACTCATAGTTCCTTGATCTGTTGAGTGGACTCCCCAATCCTTGAATAATTAAATTAGATTTACTCAACCTTTGCCTCTCAGGTACACAAAGTCCTACTTTTTCAGTCAACCCTTGATGTAAACTAAGTTAATTTAACCCAAAAATTCAACTTAGAATTCCCCAATAATTGAAAGCACCCCAACTTTGGATGGTAAATCACTTTGAACTATGGTTTGATTTTAACTTAAGTATTGGAAGGCTATACCAACTTAATATATATAACTGGGGTATTTTATCCTTTTATTTTTAAATTTACTATTATTATATTTATTATATGCTTGTTAATATTCAGTGGATTTACTTAAGTGATTAACCATGTCTTTAATACAATTTACACATAAGCCAATTTATTTTAGTTTTATCTTGCATGATCTTTAATAAAATCATGTGACCACAACAAATAATACCTAATGAAATAACCATGTAACCTGACAGAAATAAAATAATAAAGTGGTATGATCATGAGATTATACTAATGGTTAGTTTATCTAGCAGTTGATAAACTAACTGGTGACCTAAGGGAAAAAACACCTTGAACCAATTAAGGTTCGTGTTACAGATTTCCACCTATCCACTTATGTATCTCCATAGATTGGTTTTGCATCAGCTCTGAACTTGAACCACCTCCACTAGATTGGGTTCTCCATCCTTTACACATGCATTTTACTCACACACAGGTGAGGGGAAAAAGGGTTTACATAAAAGAAAACATGGGAATGAAGGACATACATAATAAGAGGAGAGAAGGTATGCATGACAAAAATTTAATTTAATAGTAAATTAAATGAAATGAAACCAATCACATACAAAGGTATGGTCTAGGTCACGATCATTCACATGTATGCAATGAATTACACATTTAATAAAGCTATCATTCAATTATTAATTGTTCTTATTTAAGATAAATCACGATCGAATCAATTAATTATCATATTTAATTAATAAATTATTTTATCTTAATTATCATCCAAATTTCCTTGAGATTATTATCTAATATAATTTTAAATAAATTAAATAAATTCATTAAAATTAACTGTGTACATAGATTTACCTTGGAGGAAACATGGTGAATACCCGTCCAAATCTATCCCACATGTATTATACCCGTATACTTGTTTATTCTTCATGACATATAGCATACATGACTTATCACATAATTTCATAATGTGAAATATCAACTTAATGATTACATGATTTTTCCGTAATGTGTAACGCTTTAATGCACGCAGAGTAACAACTATAATATGACTCATACATGATATGCAGATCTGATCATTACATAGATGTTAATTAAACATTTATATATATATATAAATATTAAAACTCATCACATGGAATGCCCTATCAACTTAATGACTACATGAAAGAACATGTCTCAAGGTTTAGACAATATAAAAAATAAATTTTAAATATGTGTAATTTGATATAAGTACCTGGCATGTCCATCCAATATACATGATGTGTATACCTCTCACCATTTATCCAAGGTACACACCTAGGGACTTGATGTGTAAATCAGACCTCAAAAAAAGGAGTACACGACGTGTCTAATGGGCTACACACCGTGTGATCTCCAAATTACATGGTCACCAGTCAGGTAGGCCATGTATGGTAATACACATCCCACTTGTGACCCAAAGGGACTACAAGCCATGTGCATGGGATACACGAAGTGCAATACAGATGACCATGAACCAGGCTGGCTGGTCAATACATGGTGTAAGAATTAACTACACCACATGTAATTAATGCACAAAGTTTGAGTAATTTCAAAATTAACTCTTGGTGAATTGAACACAAGTACACGATGTGTAATTCTAATTACATAGCATGTACTCCTATGTTATCTGACTATAATACTTGGCACCTCTGGATGAGTTCCTTGATTTTATTTTATTCAAAAAACTAATCATATTGATTATATCTATGTGAAATTAAGGAAGAAGAAGCAGATCTTGTGATTTAGATTAAAATAATGATTAAACATGAATTAAAAAACTAAATTAAAATGCACAAATCACCAATGATATTTAAATAATTATAAATAATTATGTGACCGCTCTAATACCACTTGTAGGTTCCGAGCACAGCTGAAGCATGTGATGGGTGGTTCCCAACTTTTCTTTTTTCAATGATCGTTGATTAATCTGAGATTTTACACAACATTGAATGTAGTGATCAAAAAAATTAAATAAAAGAATCTGATAATAGAAATTACACTATAACAAGATGAAGAATCATTATATATTATTTATAATTAATTTAATTAATTAAAGAATTACCACTTTTGGAATTCTTTATTCATTAATGAATTTGGAAATAGATCTATGTTGTTGCATCATTTCATTGTAGGGATCAAGTGAAGATTCTCTCTAACAATGATCCACACATGTTCCAAAAATCTCCAGACTTCACCAAAAGAATTTCCAGGATCTAGAATGATAAATACTTATATTTGTGTCATCCACCTTTGATCATTACAAGAATTTCTTCTAAATCATTCTCCTTGCTCTAGCGGGGGAAGATTTTCCTCCGTTCTTGGGAGTGATCATAGAGAAGAGAGATCTCTAGGGATTGAGAGGATTCTCCAAGATTGTTGTGCAGAACCAACAAAATTAATTGGTTTATTGAGAAAATAATATAAATGAGTTTATATATTTCTTGGGTTAAAATAAAATAATTGCACAAGTTCCCTTCATTATTTATTTAATCCACGTGGAACCCCATGTCAAATAATGATATTAATATTATTATTTCTCGATATGCACTTAACTTGTGAATTATACTAAATATTACCTAACTAAATAATATTCAATATTTATTATTTCTCACTAGACCTAAAAACTCAGTCCTCCATTCCTCCATATTTATCGGGCTTTGAATAATGACTATTTATTTATTAAATAAATATAACTGCATTATTTTCCAATAAATAAATAAATATTATATTCACTAAATAGAAAATAAAAATTTATTAAATATTCCACTCACATTAGATTCTCTCAAATAACAAGTTAAATAATATATGCGATCAATCATACATAAATAATTATCAAACCATGCCTAAGAATAATATTTATTCAACTTGTTAAATAATAATATATTATTTTACTAAGATTTTGGATACACTTAGTGTGTGACCCTCTAGGCCTCTTTCTCAGTGACATTAGTTAAAGCAGCCTCAAGTCTAAGGTTAGCATCTAGCAACACACCAAGGAACCCATAGAGAAAGAAGTTAATGCTGCAATGACATAATTCCTCATATAGATACTTATTGTGTAATATAATACATTTATCACAATATCTCAAATCAAGAAGGTTGCATGTCGGTTCCATCAACCTATGTGCTCAATGTCTCTTTATTTGACTTTATGAAAATAGAACTTTCCTATATAATACCATGGCCATGGATTTATTTAAGCTATATCATTTCCATAAAAGGGAATTATGTATTAACTTTTGTTAAAGAACAGAAGGGATAAATACTTTTTCACATTATTCATTAATGCAATATTACTTGTGATGCACCCAACGTATCCTACCTAACAATGAACATATGTCATCACAATTTTCATCAATACATCAAAGTACAGGACTCATAATACTCATTAATGATAATATTAAATTTTAAGGACCAATAAACACGTCCGAAGATAGGAACATCCAATGACACATATAAATGTGGATTTCCAACTGTCAAGTCACGTTCTCATAATATCCTACTAGATATTACCAAGGGTGTACACTATGAGAAGGTGCCTCAAAGTTCTGTGAGTCTCCACCCTTGATAGACTATATCATTTTTGTCCCTCAAATGATATCATCTGGATATAGAACATATATTTAAGAATAGTGTTGTAGCACTTTCGAGTTCTCATCATAGCAGGGATCTTCTATGACCTTTGAGTGTGACAACTACTATTAGGACATTATCACATACTATGTCATGCAGAAGAACAATAATGATGTGATAAGTAAATTATTAATACTAAAAACTAGGAATACATGTTATCATAAAGTAAACAGAATTTGGTTCTTGGGAACCAACTCCAACACAACTTTCATAGGTCCCGATTCATCTTTCTTGTATCAATAATCACCACACTTTGGGCATTATTTAAGTGATTTATGGTCTTTGTGAGACAGTATAAAATCATTTGGATATGCACGTATTCTTCCAAAGATCATACCCATTGAACATATCATTAATTTAGAATCATATGTTCATCTAGAAAACTCATTCTCTTCTAAGAGTATATCATTCAAGAGATAAATTAGTTCAGTAAAACTAGCATCACTTCATCTATTGCCAGATTTTAAATTATAAAGCTTCATTACAACTGAAAATACTATATATTTAGTAAAACTAGAATAAAATTTCATCTTTTAACAACTCTTTAACCACTCAAACAATTTTGGACAATCAAAAAGTTCATCTTCAACTGTTATTTTCAATTCCTCAATAAAATATTCATCATCCTTCACAATTGCAATCATGTCCTCGATAGAGTCTTCTTTATTATCCAAACTTGTAATTATATCAGATGATCCATAAAATGCAGTGCTATCCTAATCATTATCTCCATTCACTTTTTCCATATGTTTAGTCCAACATTTATATCTTCTATCTATTCTATGACAAATCAAGAAGTCTTCCAACCCCTATGGACTAATTATTCTTGAATAACAACAGTATAAACATGGAAAAAGGATCTTAGAAGGATCATATGCATGATATTTTTCAAACTTGATGTAATCTTTCACCCCATCTTTATTCTCTTTTTTTGTACAATTTTCATCCATTAATTCTTAATTCATATCTATCCTATTTGATTTGGTAATATTAATATTTAATAAAATAAATAAATACACAAAAAGGGTCCTTTAAAATAAGGGGAAACCAAAATTTGAATTTTTCAAATAATTTTATCATGCCTTAAAGGAAATGTGTAATTGAATCTAAGAAAAGAATTAATCCATTTGTGGTAGATTTTATCCTATGAATTCATCCACAATGATTACCGGTACTTGGTATGTGATGACTACTGCTCATGGTAGTTCAAGCAACATAGGTGAACATCTAGAAGAGATGAGAGATGAGTCTTAGGTAACAAAATGCAATAATAACTGTCTGAGAGATGAAAATTATGAGGATGATAGTTGTATCCTTAAATATAAATTTTCACAGGCTTGGGATATGAAAAATCACTAAACACTATTTATTATTTTGTTTTCTAATATTGAAATGGAAAAAGATTTTGGTATAAGGATTGAATTTTAGTAGCACTTAGCTTCATGTGAGGCCAAGGTTATGGGAGTGGGGTTATGATGGATATCCTATGGGTTGGATGGAGTTAGTGACATGCCATTACCATGGTGTTATTATCAATCTATATTATATAGAAGGTGATATTTTGTGTATCTAGGAGGTCTCTAAAAGTTATTACGATCATATAAATATAGATACCACCTTTTTTCCTTACACATGTTTTCCTTTATAAATATAGATACCACTCATCCCATTGCATTTATAAATATAGATACCACTCAAAATTTTGACACATATTTTAAGGAGTGATTGAAAAGGAAAATAAAATTAGTAAGTTAGTGTATCAAGACTGTAGTCAATAACAGAGGCCAGTTTCTAAAGATTAATTGTAAAATAAAAAATGTATAACTTATTTATCACCATTCTTAGTGATAAATTACCAATTCTATAAAATCTTAAATGTTCTTTTGGTTTGGTTATAGTGGATAGTTTTCTTGAATGATACCACAATAATATATTATTTCCCTTTTCTAGTTTCATACTTAATATAAAAAACCAGCTAATCCATAATTTTATGAATGTATTTTGATAATAGGTTGGTGACCAAAGTGAAAATACAACTCAAGTGGGCGATGTGGTAAATTCATTCAACATACATCTTAACATAGGAATCCAATTAGGGAATAGAAACATTAATAATATTAGTAAAAAAACATGAGTAGGATCACTTAAGTATAAAATATTTATGACCCGCCAATACTAAAAAGAGAAAGGAATGTGATGTTTTAGTGTATGGGAGGGTAGTTTAACTATTGATCCAATAAAGATTAAAATATAGTGGGGTTATTCTTAGTTACTTTAAATTGCAAGGTTTAGTGATATTAGTTAGTAATTAATTAATAAATATTAAGAATAATTTATAATTATTATTAACTAATGTGATATTAATTAGTAATCAATTTAAAAAATAAGAAATTACAAATTAATCATAATTATTATTAATGAAAACAATTATAATAATTTTTAATTATCTTAATAATAATTAATTATGATTAATGATTACTAATTATTATTAATTATTAGTTAATAATATTTATGAATAAAAAATTATAACTAAATATTAATTATTTATATTTTAATAATTTAGATAATAATAAATATTGATTATTGTTAGTAAATAAGTAATAATTATGCCAAAGAGCTTTTACTCAGGTGGTAGAGGCTCCTTCTTGGCATCCGAAAGACCCAAGATCAAATCCAGATGGAGATTAATTTCCAAGTTACTATAGGATTACTGTAGCAGGTATTGTGCGATACTATAGTATCTAGAACTATTCATTTGATTTGGGCCTTTGGGCCACCTGTTTAAGCCTACAGGTCTTAGGGTCTTTGGGCCACCAAAGGCTATCAGGACACAGGGCCTTTGGGCCACCATAGGCCTTCGATCCACCAAACATCTAGGCCACAAAGGACCAAGAAGAATCCTAGGAAAATCACATAGGAGTAGACCATAGATGAAGATTTAGAGAAAGTAGAATCCACAAGAGTAGAGCTAACTAGATTGGAAGGACGAGAGGGTATGGTAATTACCATCAGTACCAGGCACCATGCAGCTCTACATGGGGCAATGATATCTGATCATCCATATGAGGTGGGGAGATAACACCTTCAATGATGTAGGTGGTGGGGAGGAGCAGTTTCTGTGTTGTTGGGTCTTGGGCCTTCGGTTCATGTATTAGGCATTGTACCTTGGGCCTTTGGGTCATGGTATAGGACTTGTATCTATGGGCATACATGCTATGTAAGATTTCTCCCTTAACCCATAAAAGGGGGATTATCCAAAAATAAATAAAAATCTCAAAGGCCTTTGGGCTGGGTTGACCACCAAATAAGTAATAATTATTCATGTTTATTAATTAAATAGAAATTAATTAATAAAGATTAAAACTAACTAGTTTATCAAAAATGTGAGGTGGGGAACTAACTCCTTCAATGATGTATATGGTGAGGAGAGGTAGTTTTTTATGTTGTCAGGTTCTGAGCCTTCGGGTCATGTATTAGGCATTGTGCTTCGGGCCTTAGGGTCATGGTATGAGCCCTATACATCTGGGCCTATGGACTTTGTAAGGGTTCCCCCTTAACCCATAAAATGGGGATTATCCAAAAATAAATAAAAATCTCGAAAGCCTTCGAGCTGGGTTGATCACTAAATAAGTAATAATTACTATTAATTAAAAATTATTATCCATGTTTATTAATTAAATAGTAATTAATTAATAAAGATTAAAATTAACTAGTAATAATTATCTACTAAGTGATATTCAATATTAATTAATCCAAAATAATTTTTAAAATACTAATTAAGAGTACTTATTAATTAATTAAAAATTATTAATCATATTTATTAATTATTTAGTAATTAATTAATAAGCATTAATACTAACTTATAACTATCAACTACTAACTAATATTAAATATTAAATAATCCAAATCAATTATTAATTTACTATAACTATTTATTAATTAATGAAATATTATTATTCATATTAATTAATTAATTAGTAATTAATTAATATATTTTAATATTAATTAATAATATTCAACTAGTAAGTGATATTAATTATTAATTAATTAATCTATAATAATTATTAAATTACTAAGACTAATTATTAGGTAATTAAAAATTATTGTCCATATTTACTAATTAATTATGACTTAATTAATAAATATTATTACTAAATAGTAATCAAGTGATCTTAAGTATCAATTAATTCATAATAATTAGTGAAATAAGTATATTTATTATTTTTGGTTCTTGCTATCTGCTGTTACTTTCCTCTTCATCGCTGGCCCTGTCATTCTCAAGGCAGGAGGCACTGTCATGGGGGAAGCTATTTCCAACAGCTTGCATGGTCTTTTGAGATCCCTAACTATTGAGGTGATCTTCCATCTTCATTTTTTCCCTTGGTCTCCCTAGATCCATATTTCATAGCTATTGCCTTTATCTTATTTTGAATTAAGTATGGAGGTGCTATCATGGAGGTCTTACGTGCCTACTGCCCTTCATCAGATCTATTTAGTCCGTTCGAATCAAGTCTAGAGGTGCTTTCCTGGAGGAAGAATCTCGATGACCTAGTCTCCCCCTTATATAGCAAGAAAATTCATGGATTCTGGCTGATTTAAATCTCACATGCATGTTGCGGGTTGTTATAAATTGGCTCGTAGTGAAGATCCCACTGTTTCAAGTACTCATGGTGTGTCCGATTTGTGTTTGGATGGTCATGGAATTGGATTCTCCCTCTACAAATATATCTCTGTTTGTATGATTCATCGTAAAGGGAAATTTTTGCATGTCAAGGCTGACCCTGATGTAATTTCTAAATGATTACAACTCAGTCAGCACTCTATTATTGGTGGTGTCTTTTTACCAAAAGGTGCCAAGCCATGGATTATGAGGATCTTGTAGCCAGGCTGTTGGATGTATGGGGTTTCATCAACTAGAAGTGAATTTACTTGGGAAAAGGCTTCTTCCATATCCTATTTACTTTGGAGGATCTCAAAATGAAGGTGTAGGGACTTGGATCGGTCTCCCTTAAGCTGGGTGTCATGCGCATTCATGAGTGGGATTAGAACTTCAATCCCATGGAGGTAAGAAAATATTCTGTGCAAGTTTGGTTTAAGGTGTTTGGTCTGAATTGGATATTGTGGAATCCAAAAATACTCTATGATATTGCATTAGCTATTGGAGTTCCCATTAAGTTGGGAAAATAGACTGAAACATCTAGATTCAAGCATTACACCTGCTTCTTGGTGGAGGTGGATCTATGTTATACTTTGATTGACAAGGTCTTTGTTTATAATGACAATGATAAGATCAATATGAAAATTGAATATGAGAAGATGCCATGATTTTGTATGAATTGTAGGGTGATTTGCTATGAGTCCTCAAACTACAAGATAAATCTTGTCTGTAATCATTGTTATGCTTGCAGCCATGAGGAGAAGACATGCAATAAGAGGTGTAGGAAACCCGGTCATTCTGTGAACGAGGGGCATTATTTGTAGCCTGATTTGAATGAGGGAGAGGAGGTTCAGTTACGTGGTCCACCTATAGATGGCTCGGACATAGGAGATTTTGATGGGAAATCTAGCTTGGTATCACCTCAACATAGGGTGTTAGATATGGGAAAATTCTCTGATAAGGTAATATCCCCTACCTTGGATATTCTAGATAAATGTGTGCAAGCAGTGGATAATGGACACGCTTCTTCCCCAATGCTATCCAGGAGAAGGTGGGAAACCATTTCTGTGGGGGAAGTCAGAAAATAATGATTTGGAATTTGAAAAATCCATTCAATAGTATGTGTACAGAGAGATTCTATAGGAACATGCCCTGAAATCATCTAAAAATTGAAAATCTGGGATGATAATGGCCTCATATGGTCTGGAATTGAAGGCAACAATGGGTAATGTTGGTCCTTCTCGTTACGACAAAGCTATGCATGTTAGTTCATTTAAGGATGGTAGAAAATAATCTTCATCCAATCCGGTAGACACAAATTGTTTTCAATTGCTTTTGTACAAGAAGTCAATACCACTTTCTATTCATGGATAGAGTATTGACATGGAGCATCAAGTGCAGTCAAATCCTCCTCCTTCTAAGCAGGCATGGGAGCCTTCTAGTCTGGATTGGGTGCAGGTTTGGGATAAGATGAAGGATCGCAGGCAAAGGCTTTGATTGTGTAGGATACGATAAGCCTTCCTTCGCATGAACCTCAACAGACTTGGCAATGGGCGAGGAATCTAAAAGGTCATGGCCTTTGTATGTCTCTCTCTCCACCATATTTTTTCCCTTGGTGGGGCCTCATATTCTTCATCCGATGATGATTCATAGAAGTCCTTAGGGGTGGAGAAAATCCTAAATTTTATAAGATAGATCCTAAAAGTACATCTCTATATTGAATCAAAATCTATCTTCAATGTGTATTGATAATAAATTATGAACTGATAAGTTTTCATTGAAACCAAATACTTCTGGATCCATCAGAGAAAAAATAACTTCAAGCTAAAGATAAAACTATTCTTCCACTTCCTTGCTAAGGCCTTTAATTGGCCTTTCACTTTACTAATCCTATGGAGGTATGATATTAGCATTTTTTCTGATGAAACATCACATTCTTCATTATAGAAATTGACAAAAGATATATATGATTCAAATTATCTAAGACACCAAATCTCCTGCTTGAGGGATTGAGAATTGGATTCTCACCATGTGTGGGGGAAACCTCTAAAGGCTTGCTACCCACGGGGTCAGCCTACATTTGGATTAGAGTAAGTGGAGCCTATATAGTTATATATTGAGGCTCATAAGTTTTTTATTTTTAAGGGATGACTGATTAGAATCCCTCTTCACCCACTAGGATTTTTTTACCTTTAATCATAGGTTCATACTTAGACATTAATCCCCAGGTATCCATCCCCTCACTTGACTAGACCCGAGTCAAAGGAGACTCCCCAACTTGGAGTGCAGCATGAACTTCCACTTCCCATTCCTATCCATGACCACTATTGTGATCCACATCATTGAAATGAGTTATGATCTAATTAGTTTTCATATGAAATTTTATTTGAGTGTCCATCTTAATTTTTCCCACTATGATAGAAATATCCTTCCTCTAGACACCTCTATCCTCATTGATATATCCCAAGTAAACATAAGATGACTAGGTTACATATGATTTACTTTCTTCTTCCTTATTGGCATAAAAATCATCACTTCTATAAGTCCTAAAAATTGTATCACTCTTGCGGGAAAGGGCTGTTTCTTGATGTGATTTCTTCCCCTTGATGTTTCCTGACATCATAAAAAAAGAATCCATCATATCAATTAAATCTAGGAAAACCTCATTAGAATTAGGGAAATGATCACCCCCACCTCCTGATTATTTAGTTCTAAAATAGTAGGGATAACATCCTAGTGATCCACTTCCTCAACTTGCATACATACATCTTGATCTCTATCAGAATGAGTATCCATCTTGCCCTTCATAAGAGCATCATCATAGGAGGATCCAAAAATATTCCCAAATTCAGCCCGTTGAAGTCCCACCACCAATTTACCTTGAACAAAAGGATAATTCTCCTTCAACTTATTCCTACAGAAGTCATCCGAGTGCCCAGATTACATAAAAAAAGAACACACTAGGTTCCTATGACATTTTTCAGCCACATACCCAATACATTTGCATTGAAAATAGAGATCATGAAAACTCTCATACTCAATTTCAAGTTCGAGACTAAACTGATAAGCAACAAGAATAACAATATTGATGGGAGGAGAATCAATATCAACTTTAACTATAATTCTAGATAAGTTTCCATATCATTCACATTCAATATCCTTATCAAATTTGATAGGAAATCTAATGGATGAAGCGCTATCCCATAAGATCCGGGGATTCTAGAAAATTATATATATATATATATATATTTAAAATTTCATAATTAGATATTTAAATTAAAAAAATATCAATTTTTATAAATAGATTAATATAAATTTCAAACATATTTTAAATGTTAAATTTGTGACCACAGTACACGCTGTGAAAGCAGATTACACGTCATGAGTCTTGATTACACGTCGTGACATGATTCAAAGATTCAAAGCCATGTATGATATTTGTATGAATATAGAAATAAAGTAGGAGAACTTGGAACATTATTACATGATGTGTAACCTCATTACATGTCACGTAATGGTGCAGTAAGATCCAATCTAGATCCTATAAATAGAGAAGCTAGGTTGCTGCTTTGGGGCATTCAGATTCAACAGAGATTAATGCTTAGAGCAAGACGATGAACCCTCCAAAAGTTCTTTCTTTATATTTATTTATGTTTTATTTACTCCTTAACTCTAAACCTCTCATCTCTAGGATGAGGGGGTAATCCCACCATGTGCTAGGGAGATGTAACTGAAGGGGGAAGGTGATCTGTATTTAACTCTTTTTATTATTCATGTATTTGGTTTGCGTAATTTCATTCTTCAACTTCCAATCCCTTTATTTTTATTTTATCATGACCATTGATAAATTAATTAAAAAGGAACATCTAAATTGTACAATTAACTACCCTAAATATTACATGACCATTGTCAAATTTAGGGGGAATCATTTTTAAAAATGGTATTGGGACAAACTTGATTCGACATCACCCTAAACTATCAGACAAATAGAAATAGGATATTGTCGTATTAAAGAGGAGATACCATGACCATTAGATATTGATCATCCCGACTCCGAAAACAATCATGAATGAATAAATATTTATTCTAAAATCCAATTTCACCTGAACCTTGAAATTATAAAACCCCAACAAGCTATCCATATATGATCACAATCTAATCAATCTACTTTGTTTTTGTCTTTTCAAACCCAATCAAATCAATATTTCTCACCTTTTACCTCAATTTAATAAAATTAATCTTTTGAGATTCTAATAAAATATTTTCTATTTCCCTATGGATCAATCTCGATCCTCTACTTTACTAAATTTTAACTAATTGAGTAGCATAATTTGACTTTTATAAATTTGTTTTTGCATAGTACCATAGGGAACTAACGACGCCCTATGGGGATATCAAACTGGCACTGTTGATGAGGACAGTAGCTTTTTAGTTTTTTAGGATTTCAATTTTTATTTTATTTCTTTATTTAAATTTCTCTATTTACACTGGGTGTGTTTGTGCCTTGATTTCATATTTTTGGTCTTTAATGCACAATTATAAAACCCGATCAAAAGAAAAAGTCATAATTGATTCAGCAAACCATCCTGAAACAAGACCAAAGATTAAAATCAATACTACCATGGAGGGAACTGAGCAAATACAACCCACCTAAGTTCATTAAAGAGATCAGGGGTAGTGGATGCTCATAGACTACGGGTGGCCATTAAACATAGGATTACAACTGAGAATATTAGAACCACCCTTTGCTGCGAACCACTTTTAGATAAATTCAACAATCATATTAATGATCACGAACAACGTACAATTCATTGGACTTCCACATTAATATTTGAACAAACATTTGGTATAATTCCTCGAGATTTGCGATATATTTAAAATTTAGAATGTCTCAAGCGATGTGGTAAGACTTCGTATTTTACAATTTTTCTTATGAAATCGAGCTCGAGATTGGATTCAAAGCTTTCCTGCACATTCCATCACCACATGGGATGAGTCGTATAGGAACTTCCTCACCATATTATTTCCACCTTGAAATTCGATGGCCATATATGTAAACATTTTAAACTTTTTTAAATTTGAATACGAGTTACTGTATGGTGAATGGGAACGATATAAGGACATGACAAGAAAATTCCCTCATTATGGAATAGATCCGTGGCTACTAATCCAAACTTTCTATAAGGGTTTATCATAGGGAAACAGTCAATTATTGATTCTATAGCTGGAGGATCTTTAATGAAGAATTCACCAGAAGCATGATACAACTTATTGGATTATATGGGAAAAAATAGTATTCAATTGCAAGGAGAAGGGACACAATGGAAAGGAGTCCATGCAATCAACAATAATGATTGGATGGCAACACAACTGGAGTCGTTGAGCAAGAAGATGGCCATCATGATGTTCTAACAACAAAACCCCCAAGGTATGTGTATATAAGATTCCAATTATGCTGATTATATAACGAACCATACTTTACATACATTGCAAATACTTAAAAATTGAAGTACACTTATTACAACATATAACAAAACCACGAAAGGACCGTATAGGTATAGTGTCTTTAGAAACTGGGAAACATAAGAAACTGGTTCATAAATCATCTACGTTGTCTCCCATTTATTTCATCATATCTAGAGTCCCTTTTTGTCATATCCTAATTAATACCCTTCTTCCTGACACGGGGAAAGAAAACATATAAAAGGGCGAGCTCAAATGCTCAGTAAGGGTAAACAAAAGAAATATCAATCACATCATATTTATAAGAACATAACATTTTGGAAATCTTGACCTGCAAAAGAGATCATAATTTCATAACATGGGATAAATCATAGTAGTGAAATTTAATCCCAATAATCATAACTTAAAACATGAAAATTTTTGGCATACACACATAATCATAGAGAATCATTTCTTAGTAGTCAAGACTCATTGCCAAGACTATCTTAGCAGACAAAGTCCATTTCTGAACCGAGTTCACTCCTCATTTCAGTCCTGTTTCACTGAACTGGTTTAACCTGCCATTCCATCCATGTCTATCTCATGAGATATAAATGTTTACCCAATTCATTGGAGGGAGATATAGGTCCCACCCATCTCATAATGAAACCATTCTTATGTGTGCCACAAAATAAATCATACATCATAGCATAACCCATGTAATAAAAATGGGATTCTTAAACATCATGCCATCATAACATAAATCATATAAGATAAAAATGACATAATAAAATTAATTCCATCATAACATAATCAAATAAATGTAAAAATAGGGATAGAAATAGAACCCTATATTATCTTATATGGAAAATAATTTTGATAAAACACTTGAACTCCATTCTTGAGGAAAATATCATTTCTACTTCAAAAACATTTTTCCTTTCTTAACATGTCATACAATTTTAAACTAAAAGAAGTTGATTAAAAATAAACTTGAAAACTTGTAAAGGAATATTCTTGGAAATAATGTTTTAAAAATCCATTCATTCCATATAAGTTAAAAAAAACATTCTTCTCGTACTTTTGTCGGAAAAGTCAAAAAGTACCTCGTATGAAAAGAGACAAAAGATTCCTTTCATATCTTTTACTAAAAACTCACCGAAGGGTAAAATTGGATATAAAAAATTGAAGAAGGATATAAATATTACATATTTAGGAAACATGGATTTGGATGATAAATATTACCCCGTAAATTCTGAAGTATAAACAATCTCAGATAAAAATGAGATTACGAGATTTTCCCTTACCTTAGGTCTGATTTGATTCGTAAGTGCCCGAACCTCCTATATAATGATTTAAATAATGTCATTGAATTATTCCAGAATCATACTCATTGTTATGATATCATATATGGTCATATTCTTAACTTCATATTAGTAATATTTCATTGCTACTTGTTATTCGGGTGTTTATTACTTTTTGTTCTTTTGCGTGTCTTGTCGAATAAATTCTTATTATTCTATTTAGGTTATAGATACCTCATTTCCAGAATGGTATTAGTGTAATATATATCATATTTATTCATTAAATTCATTTATATAATCATTATGCAATGAAGATCATGTAGAACGAGTCGCATCACATCGTGGAGACGGTATTCCGTACGCACGCACGAGCGATGATATCGTTCCCATGATCGTGGAATTGTATTGGAGTGTATGTATAATATTTCAGAATCAATATTACTTTAAAATAATCATATATAGTTATTATTTACACCATTGTACCCATCCAAGTAAGGTGGTGGTGGAAAATAGATTACACCACGGTGTGGAGACGGTATTCCGTACGTACGCACGCGCGTTGATTTTGTTTTCCGTAGGATGGATAGATGGTGAAATAGGGTTGTTTCATACTTATAATAACATACCAGTATATTAGTGATACTGATTTTATTACTTAATAATGAAAAAACTAAATAAGAAGAAGTGGAAGAAGAAATAAAGTTGAAAGAAACGGTAACGAACATTACCTCTTCTTTGAAGCGCCTCTTTGAGACCTCCTCTTAGGGCACTAAAATTGGTCTTTGAAGAAGACCAGGACCTCTAGGATGTTTCTAGGGAAGTGGAGAAGATAATTTTTCAGGTGTTGGCTGAGCTTGAAGGATCAAAGTGGTGTGAGGAAGAGAGGGAGGAGGTGCCCTTTTATAAGGGAGGAGAGGGGCACCTTAGGAAAAACTAAAAATATTATTTTATTATAAAGTCATATTCAGTTTTTAATAGCTTAAAATTGATTTATTTAGAAGCTAAGGTGGGGATGGGTCGAAATCCTCTCATCAAATAGAATTTAGAAAAGTTTAGGGTTCTATTTTAACCTTATCATTTAGATTTAACTTTAAGTTAGATAATTTAACTTTTACCGTGTCTTCTTGTTTTCTTACACTATAAGGTTAATAAACTTACTATAAAAAGACAAAAGAACCCCAAGTTGTTTATTATTAATATATATAAACTTATATAAGTAATTTTTCCGAACCTTAGATTTTTAGGAATAAAATAACAATTAATAATATAATATTTGTTTTAAAAACTATTTTATGTCAATTTTGACACTATTTGGTAATTGATTTTTGTGAAAATTATAACAGAAAGATTAGTTCTAAAAAAATTAATTAAATCAATACTAACATGTCATATTAACCTAGAAAATTATTTTAATTCATTAAAAGTCTTAAATTATATTTATTTGGGTATTTATAACATCAATTATGTCAATATTTCATTAATAAGATAATTACTGCATCATCATTATGTCATAAATAAATTAAATTATTTATTGTCTAAAAATTAAAAATAAAATACCATTATGTAGGAAATATTTTTATATTTCTAATGAATATTTATAGTTGAATTTATCTTATGTATAACCCTATATTAAAAATGATTTAGTTATTAAACTTTGATTTTAACTATTTTAACCCTTCTTTAAATAAATTAATAATAAATGTCCTAATATAATACAAGTGGGCCTAAATGGTCATATTTTATTCCTAATGTTATTTTTGGTCGAATTAAACTTATCCAATAGAATTAGGACATGTGTTAGAGTAATAATAATAACATTTTTACCCTTAATTTCCCTATTTACTTTTAACCGTGGTAAAAAAAATAAAAAGTTACTATTCATCAAAAATTATTTTAATCTCATTGGACCACATTTTAGTCCTTGATATTAACTGTGTCTCTCGGAATTTTGAAATTCCACTCACAGAAGCGGTAAAATTAAGTTTTATGTAAATTTTCAAATTCTCCTAGGAGGTGGGTAAAAGACGGTGAAAAGTTCAATAAAATTTTTATATATCTAAAATTATTATAATATGACTCCAACGAATTGAATTGAACTTATATAGGTATTATGTATCGATTTTGACCTAAAATAAATTTAAATAAAATAAATAATTATTTAAATAAAAAGTCGGTTTTTAAATAGTAACCCAGTGTTTTCACTGTTCATCAAAAATTGAAAGTTTTCAGAAAATACCAAAATTTCACCCTAGGCTAATTTCGATATTCCGAATCCAAAAATGAAGTCCATTTTGAAAAATAAAATTTACAAAATTTCAAAAAGTGGGTATTACTATTCATAATGACTAGTTTTAGTAATATTTTAATAGCATATCGTTGTTTAGTGAAACTCGGTATTGCGTACGACGCAAGCTATCGAGGAAGGTCGCGATTGCGTGTAAAGCAAGCCAAGATAGTGTTGTGTGTAGTGAAAGATTCCTTTGATGATTTATATAACATAAAAATATTTCTCATAAAAGTCTCGGGTGTTACATTCTACCCCCCTTAAAATGAATTTCGCCCTCGAAATTCGTCACTTTGTAACAAACAGATGAGGATACCTCTCCCTCATCATATCCTCAAGCTCCCATGTAGCTTATTCAAATTGGCGGTTCCTCCATAAAACTTTCACCAAGCGAGTGATCTTGTTCCGTAGGACTTTTTCGCTACGATCCAGAATCTCTATTGGCTGTTCTTCATAAGAAAGATCTTGCTCCAGCGGTACAACTTATGAGCTGAGTACATGTGAAGGATCATATATGTACTTTCTCAGGAGAGAAACATAGAACAAATCGTGAACTTGAGGGAGATTCGGTGGAAGCTCCAATCGGTAAGCAACCTTCCCAACACGATCCAGTATTTCGAAAGGACCGATATATCTAGGGCTCAGCTTTCCCTAATTTCAAAATCTCACTACTCTCTTCCAAGGAGATGTTCGTAAGAACACTTTATCACCCACTTCAAACTCTAGGTCTTTTCTTTGGTTGTTGAAATGACTTTTTTGTCAACTCTGATCTGATCTAATGTGTTGTTGAATAGATCTGACCTTTTCTACCATCTCATCAACAAGATCAGGTCCTAATAGATTTCTTTCCCTAACTTCATCTCAGTAAGTTGGACTCCTGCATTTCTTTCCATAGAGAGCTTCATAAGGAGCCATCTGAATACTGGAGTGAAAGATATTATTATAAGAAAATTCTACCAAAGGTAGGTGTTGATCCCAACCACCTTTGAAATCCATAGAGCAAGCTCTCAACATATCTTCTAGAGTTTGAATTGTCCTCTTAGAATAACCATCTGTCTGAGGATGATAAGCAGTGCTGAAACTCAACTCTGTATCCAGAGTATACTGAAGAATTCGCCAGAACTTCGAGGTAAACCTCAGATCCCGATCAGATATAATGGAAATTGGTACTCCATGCAATCTTACAAATTCCTTTACATATATCCTGGCAAGCTGATCTAGAGAGAAATCCTATCTAAAAGAAATGAAGTGTGCAGACTTTGTAAGACGATCAAATATGACCCAGATAGCATTATTTCCTTTGGATGTTTTAGGAAGTCCAGTGACAAAGTCCATAGTGATGTTTTCCCATTTCCATTCTGGTATAGGTAATGGTTGTAACATCCCCTTAGACTTCTGTCTCTCAGCTTTAACTTCCTGACAAACCAAGCATTGAGAGACATATTCAGCAACATCTCTTTTCATGCCATCCCACTAGAAGTACTATTTCAGGTCCCTATACATCTTCGCGCTTCCAAGATGAATAGAGAATGAAGAACTATGAGCCTCATCCAACAACTCCTTTAATTCGGGGATGGGAGGAACAAAAACCCGATTCCTGAACTTTATTATCCCATCACAATCAAGGTTGAATTCAGGAATATTTCTCACCTTCTTTTGTAACTCTACATCTTCTTTCTACGCCTCTTTAATCTTCACATGTATATATGGTTGAACATTCAATTGAGAAAGATATTATTTTTCCCCTTCCATTATAATTCCAAGATCCATCCTTTGTAAATCCATAAATATTGGATCTTTTGTGATCCTCATCATGGATAACCTAGCATGGTCTTGTCGAATTAATGCATCTGCCACCTTGTTTTCTTTCCCAGGGTGGTAATTAATTGAGCAGTTGTAATCCTTAATCATCTCTAACCATCTTCTTTGGCGCATATTCATCTCCTTTTGTGTGAAAATATACTTTAAACTTTTATGATCAGTATAAATATCACACCTTTCTTCATAAAGATAATGCCTCCAAATCTTTAATGCAAATATTACCGAAGCTAACTCCAAATCATGAGTTGGGTAATTTTGCTCATGGATTTTCAACTGTCGTGAGGCATAAGATATCACCACATCATTTTGCATAAGAACACACCCCAACCCCTTCTTGGATGCATCATTGTAGATCACAAACCTTTCTCCACTACAAGGAAGTGTGAGTAAAGGTGCACTGGATAACCTTCTTTTCAACTCCTTGAAATCCTCTTCACATTCCTCCGTCCACACGAACTTAACTCCTTTTCGAGTCAACCTTGTGAGTGGATTAGATAATCGTGAAAAATCTTTCACAAAACGTCGATAATATCCAGAAAAACCAAGAAAACTTTGGATCTCAGTTACTGTTGTTGGTCTCGACCATCTTTCGATAACCTCTATTTTTGCTGGATCCACAGATATCCCCTCTTTTGAGATTATGTGACCCAAAAAATGAAACTTTTTGAAGCCAAAATTCACACTTGGTAAATTTGGCATAAAGCTTCTCCTTTCTTAGGGTCTTCAATATAATTCTCAAACGATCTTCATGTTCTTCCTTGCTCTTTGAATAGACAAGAATATCGTCTATAAAGACTACCACAAACTGATCAAGATAGTCTCTAAAGACTCTATTCATCATATCCATGAAGATAGCAGGGGCATTATTAAGACCAAATGGCATCACTATAAATTCATAGTGTCCATACCTTGTACAGAAAGCCGTCTTTGGTATATCCTCCCTTTTGACCCTTAATTGATGATACCCTGAATGAAGATCAATCTTGGAAAAGTATTGAGCTCTACGTAGTTGGTCAAATAAGTCATCAATGTACAGGAGAGGATATTTGTTCTTGATAGTGATCTTGTTAAGTTCTCGATAATTAATGAAGAGTCTCATTGATCCATATTTCTTCTTAACAAACAGAACATGTGATTCCCAAGGTGATGCACTAGGGCGTATGAATCCCTTATCAAGATTATCTTGGAGTTTCTTCTTCAATTCCTGCAACTCAATTGGGGCCATTCTATAAGGTGTCTTTGAAATAGGCAAAGAACCCGGTACGAGTTCTATTGAAAACTCAACTTCACGATTTGGTGGAAGACCCGACAATTCCTCCAGAAAGACATCATCAAACTCCCGTACAATGGGCATATTCTTAATCGTGAGTTTCTCACCAAACATTTGAGATAAATAACCTTCATTTAGTGGAATCAAGACCCATAAGATGGAAGAAATTTCCACTGGAAGGTTATGTTCATCCTTGCATCGATAGACGATCATAGATTGATCTAGAATATGAAATGTGACTTCCCTTATTTGGAAATTGATATGAGCTCCATATAGAGAAATCCAATCCATGCCAAGAATCACATCAAATTCCACTATAGGAAGGATCACGAGATTTTCCGGAAGCACTTTCCCATAAACTTCAATCAGAGAAGAATTATAAACTTTTGATGCGACTGTTGTGCCATTAGGGTTTGTCATAGCTAACTCAACATCTAATTGTTGAGGTAATACGGTGATACCCATAGAAAATTCTTCAGAAATAAAAGAGTGGGTGGATCTAGAATCAAATAAAACATTTGCTACTTTAGAGTGGATGGTAAGTGTACCTTTAACCACTTCGTTATCGTACTCCACATTGCTGATAGAAATTTCATGTGACTTTTCTTTGTATTTAGACTTAAGAGTTTGTTGACGTCGATCATTATCAACACCCCTTGGATTAGGGCATTGATTGGAATAATTCCCCATTTCCTTGAACTTGAAACATTTAAGTGAAGTAGGTTCATTATGTGTATCCCTTCCTTTGTTTGCATCATTAGACATCTTCTTCCCATTATTTCGACATTCAATTGCCCGATGACCTTCTTTTCCACACTTATAACATTTTCTTGTCCCCTTAAGACAATTTCCTCCATGTTTCTTTCCACACTTTGAGCATAAGGGAAAACTCATATTCTTTTTAGTGTGCTCTTTAGATTTTACTTTGAATTCCATTTTCCTCTTCTTATCAAACCCATATGACTGATGGGTTACTCCAATCTCCATCTCAACCTTGAGAGCACATCGAACAATTTCCTCGTAGCTATTGAAGTCCCTTATGGATAACGCCGTTCGAAGACTTGGTTTTAAGCCACTAAAGAATCGATCGATCTTACTCTCAGGTTGGATAATAATCCTAGAAGCGTACCTTGCAAGTCTTGTAAAATTTTCTTCGTAGGTACCAATAGATTCATCATCCTTTTGCTTTAGTTCAAGAAACTCATTCTCCATCTTTGTTCGGAGAATACGAGGGAAGTACTTATTGAAAAATAAGTTCTTGAACTCTTCCCATTCCATGGACTCAATTTCATCCCTTTACCTCATATTCTTAATAAGATTCCACCATTGATCATCTTCACCTTTCAAACAATAAACTGCTAAGATGACTTTATCATGTTCAGAACATTGAAGAATTAAAAATATCTTTTCAGTGGTACTGATCCATTGTTCAGCCACTAATGGATCAGAAGACCCGCTGAATGAAGGTGGATGCTGCCTCATGAAGGATTCAACAGAATTTTGCTCCTTTTCTCATTTGGAAGTCCTTCATGATTCATAGCTTGAGAAAGTTGTGTGAGCATGGCTACAAGATTTTTCATTCCAGCTCCCATAACGTTTGGTTTCTCAGGGGGGACAATCATTGCATTGCCCGTCACATTCCGCATTAACACGGTTCCTTTGGGTTCCAACCATTGACTAAAACCAAGAAGAATAGTATGAGCAACACTAATTATAATAGGAAAACCACATAATCAAGAATAAAATTTTACACTTAAGGTCTTATCATAGGTTATTCATGGCCATTTCTAAAACACTAAGATTGTGTTCTATGCTTAGACTTATCCTTAGGGTTCTTACTAAGGATTTCACATCCTAGTTTCCAAAGGTTGACTATACCTTTCCTCTGATACCAACTATAATGACCCATACTTTACATAAATTGCTAATACTTAAAAATTTAAGTACACTTATTACAACATATAACAAAACCATGAAAGGACCGTATAGGTATAGTTTCTTTAGAAACTGGGAAACATAAACAACTGGTTCATAAATCATCTATGTTGTCTCCCATTTATTTCATCATATCTAGAGTCCCTTTTTGGCATATCCTACTTAATAACCTTATTCCTGACCTGGGGAAAGAAAACATACAAAAGGGTGATCTCAAATGCTCATTAAGGGTAAACAAAAGAAATATCAATCACATCATATTTATAAGAACATAACATTTTGGAAATCTTAACCTCCAAAAGAGATCATAATTTCATAACATGGGATAAATCATAGTAGTGAAAAGTAATCCCAATAATCATAACTTAAAACCTGAAACATTTTTGAATAAACACATAATCATATATAATCATTTCTTAGTAGTCAAGACTCATTTCCAAGACTATCTTAGTGGACAAAGTCCATTTCTGAACAGAGTTCACTCCTCATTTCAGTCCTGTTTCACTGAACCGGTTTAACCTACCGTTCCATCCATGTATATATAATGAGATATAAATCTTTACCCAATGCATTGGATGGAGATATAGGTCCCACCCATCTCATAATGAAACCATTCTTATGTGTGCCACAAAATAAATCATACATCATAGCATAACCCATGTAATAAAAATGGGATTCTTAAACATCATGCCATCATAACATAAATCATATAAGATAAAAAGCACATCATAAAATTAATTCTATCATAACATAATCAAATCAATGTAAAAATAGGGATAGAAACAGAACCCTATATTATCTTAGATGGAAAATAATTTTGATAAAACACTTGAACTCCATTCTTGAGGAAAATATCCTTTCTACTTAAAAAACATTTTTCCTTTATTAACATGTCATACAATTTTAAACTAAAATAAGTTGATTAAAAATAAACTTGAAAACTTGTAAAGGAAGATTCTTGGAAATATTTTTTTAAAAATCCATTCATGCCATATAAGTTAAAAAAAATATTCTTCTCGTACTTTTTTCGGAAAAGTAAAAAAGTACCTCGTACGAAAAACGACAAAAGATTCCTTTCATATCTTTTACTAAAAACTCACCGAATGGTAAAATTGGATATAAACAATTGTATAAGGATATAAATATTACATATTGAGGAAACATGGATGTGGATGATAAATATTACCCCATAAATTCTGAAGTATAAACAATCTCGGATAAAAATGAGATTGTGAGAGTTTCCCTTACCTTAGGTCCGATTTGCTTCGTAAGTGTCCGAACCTCCTGTATAATGATTTAAATAAAGTCATTGGCTTATTACAGAATCATAATAATTGTTATGATATCATATATGGTCATATTCTTAGCTTCTTATTAGTAATATTTCATTGCTACTTGTTATTCAGGTGTTTATTACTTTTTGTTCTTATGCGCGTTTTGTCGAATAAATTCTTATTCTTCTCTTTAGGTTATAGATAACTCATTTACAGAATGGTATTAGTGTAATATATATCATATTCATTCATTCAATTCATTTATATAATAATTATGCAATGAAGATCATGTAGAACGAGTCGCATCACATCGTGGAGACGGTATTCTGTACGTACGCACGAGCGATGATATCGTTCCCATGATCGTGGAATTGTATTGGAGTGTATGTATACTATTTCAGAATCAATATCACTTTACAATAATCATATATAGTTATTATTTACACCACTATGCCCATCCAAGTAAGGTGGTGGTGGAAAATAGATTACACCACGACGTGGAGACGGTATTTCGTACGTACGCACACGCGGTGATTTCGTTTTCCGTAGGATGGATAGATGGTGAAATAGGGTTGTTTCATACTTATAATAACATAACAGTATATGATTGATACTGATGTTATTACTTCATAATGAAAAAACTAAAGAAGAAGAAGTGGAAGAAGAAATAAAGTTGAAATAATCGGTAACGGACATTACCTCTTCTTTGAAGCGTCTCTTTGAGACCTCCTCTTAGGGCACTAAAATTGGTCTTTGAATAAGACCAGGACCTCTAGAATGTTTCTAGGGAAGTGGAGAAGATAATTTGGCAGGGGTTTTCTGAGATTGAAGGTGCAAAGTGGTGTGAGGAAGAGAGGGAGGAGGTTCCCTTTTACAAGGGAGGAGAGGGGCACCTTAGGAAAAACTAAAAATATTATTTTATTATAAAGTCATATTCGGTTTTTAATAGCCTAAAATTGATTTATTTGGAAGTTAAGGTGGGGATTGTTCTAAATCCTCTCATCCAATAGAATCTAGACAAGTTTAGGGTTCTATTTTAACCTTATCATTTAGATTTAACTTTAAGTTAGATAATTTAACTTTTACCTTGTCTTCTTGTTTTCTTACACTATAAGGTTAATAAACTTACTATAACAAGAAAATAAAACCCAAATTTGTTTATTATTAATATATATAAACTTATCTAAGTCATTTGGCCAAACCTTAGATTTTTAGGAATAAAATAACAATTAATAATATAATATTTGTTTTAAAAGCTATTTTATGTCAATTTTGTCACTATTTGGTAATTGATTTTTGTGAAAATTATAACAGAAAGATTAGTTCAAAAAACGTTAATTAAATCAATACTAATATGTCATATTAACCTATAAAATTATTTTTATTCATAAAAAGTATCAAATTACATTTATTTTGGTATTTATAACATCAATTATGTCAATATTTTATTAATAAGATAATTACTGCATCATCATTGTGTCATAAATAAATAAAATTATTTATTGTCTAAAAATTACAAATAAAATAAAATTATGTAGGAAATATTGTTATCTTTCTAATGAATATTTATAGTCGAATTTATATAATGTATAACCCTATATGAAAAATGATTTAGTTATTAAACTTTGATTTTAACTATTTTAACCCTTCTTTAAATAAATTAATAATAAATGTCCTAATCTAATACAAGTGGGCCTAAATGGTCATATGTTATTCCTAATTTTGTTTTTGGTCGAATTACACTTATCCAATAGAATTAGGACATGTTTTAGGGTAATAATAATAACATTTTTACCCTTAATTTCTCTATTTACTTTTAACCGTGGTAAAAAAAAGTAAAAAGTTACTATTCATCAAAAATTATTTTAATCTAATTGAACCACATTTTAGTCATTTATATTAACCATGTCTCTCGGATTTTTGAAATTCCACTCACAGAAGTGGTAAAATTAAGTTTTATGTAAATTTTCAAATTCTCCCAGGAGGTGGGTAAAAGACGGTGAAAAGTTCAATAAAATTTTTATATATCTAAAATTATTATAAAATGACTCCAATGAATTGAATTGAACTTATATAGGTATTATGTATCAAATTTGACCTAAAATAAATTTAAATAAAATAAATAATTATTTAAATAAAAAGTCTGTTTTTAAACAGTAACCTAGTGTTTTCACTGTTCATCAAAAATTGAAAGTTTTCAGACAAATACCAAAATTTCATCCTAGGATAATTTCGATATTCCGAATCCAAAAATGAAGTCCATTTTGAAAAATAAAATTTACAAAATTTCAAAAAGTGGGTATTACTATTCATAACGGCTAGTTTTAGTAATATTTTATTAGCATATCGTTGTTTAGTGAAACTCGGTATTGCGTACGACGCAAGCTATCGAGGAAGGTCACAATTGCGTGTAAAGAAAGCCAAGATAGTGTTGTGTGTAGTGAAAGGTTCCTTTGATGATTTATATAACATAAAAATATTTCTCATAAAAGTCTCGGGTGCTACATTTACCCCCCTTTAAATTAATTTCGCCCTCGAAATTCGTCACTTTGTAACAAATAGATGAGGATACCTCTCCCTCATCACATCCTCAAGCTCCCATGTAACTTCTTAAAATTGGTGGTTCCTCCATAAAACTTTCACCAAGCGAGTGGTCTTGTTCAGTAGGAATTTTTCGCTATGATCCAGAATCTCTATTGGCTTTTCTTCATAAAATAGATCTTGCTCCAGCGGTACAACTTATGAGCTGAGTACATGTGAAGGATCAGGTATGTACTTTCTCAAGAGAGATACATGGAACACATAGTGAACTTGAGGGAGATTCGGTGGAAGTGCCAATAGGTTAGCAACCTTCCCAACATGATCCAGTATTTCGAAAGGACCGATATATCTAGGGCTCAGCTTTCCCTTCTTTCCAAATCTCATTACTCTCTTCCAAGGAGATATTCGTAAGAACACATTATCACCCACTTCAAACTACAGGTCTTTTCTTCGGTTGTTGGCATAACTTTTTTGTCGACTATGAGCTGCTCTAATGTGTTGTTGAATAGATCTGACCTTTTCTACCATCTCATCAACAAGATCAGGTCCTAATAGATTTATATCCCCAACTTTATCCCAGTAAGTTGGAGTCCTGCATTTCTTTCCATAGAGAGCTTCATAAGGAGCCATATGAATACAGGAGTGAAAGCTATTATTATAAGAAAATTACACCAAAGTTAGGTGTTGATCCCAACCACCTTTGAAATCCATAGAGCAAGCTCTCAACATATCTTCTAGAGTTTGAATTGTCCTCTTAGACTGACCATCTGTCTGAGGATGATAAGCAGTGCTGAAACTCAACTCTGTATCCAGAGTATGCTAAAGACTTCGCCAGAACTTCAAGGTAAACCTCAGATCCCGATCAGATATAATGGAAAGTGGTACTCCATGAAATCTTACCACTTCCTTTACATATATCCTGGCAAGCTGATCTAGAGAGAAATCCTCTCTAATAGCAATGAAGTGTGCAGAATTTGTAAGACGATCAACTATGACCCAGATAGAATTATTGCCTTTGCAGGTTTTAGGAAGTCCAGTGACAAATTCCATAGTGATGTTTTACCATTTCCATTTTGGTATGGGTAAAGGTTGTAACATCCCCTTAGACTTCTGTCTCTCAGCTTTAACTTGCTGACAAACCAATCATCGAGAGACATATTCAGCAACATCTCTTTTCATTCCATCCCACCAGAAGTACTCTTTCAGGTCCCTATACATCTTCGTGCTTCCAGGATGAATAGAGAATGAAGAACTATGAGCCTCATCCAACAGCTCCTTCTTTAATTCGGGGATGGGAGGAACACAAACCTGATTCCTGAACTTTATTATCCCATCACAATCAAGGTTGAATTCAAGAATATTTCTCACCTTCTTTTGTAACTCTACATATTCTTTCTACGCCTCTTTAATCTTCACATGTATATATGTTTGAACATTCAATTGAGAAAGATATGATTTTACCCTTCCATTATAATTCCAAGATCAATACTTTGTAAATCCATAAATATTTGATCTTTTGTGATCCTCATCAAGGATAAGCTAGCATGGTCTTTTCGACTTAATGCATCTGCCACCTTGTTTTCTTTCCCAGGGTGGTAATGAATTGAGCAGTCGTAATCCTTAATCAGCTCCAACCATCTTCTTTGGCGCATATTCATCTCCTTTTGTGTGAAAATATACTTTAAACTTTTATGATCAGTATAAATATCACACCTTTCTTCATAAAGATAATGCCTCCAAATATTTAATGCAAAGATTACCGCAGCTAACTCCAAATCATGAGTTGGGTAATTTTGCTCATGGATTTTCAACTGTCGTGAGGCATAATCTATCACCATATCATTTTGCATAAGGACACACCCCAACCCCTTCTTGGATGCATCATTGTCGATTACAAACCTTTCTACACTACAAAGAATTGTGAGTAAAAGTGCACTGGATAACCTTCTTTTCAACTCCTTGAAGTTCTCTTCACATTCCTCCATCCACACGAACTTAACTCCTTTTCGAGTCAACATAGTGAGTGGATTAGATAATCGTGAAAAATCTTTCACAAAACATCGATAATATCCAGCCAAACCAAGAAAACTTCGGATCTCAGTTACTGTTGTTGGTCTCGACCATCTTTCGATAACCTCTGTTTTTGCTGGATCCATAGATATCCCCTCTTTTGAGATTATGTGACCCAAAAATGCAACTTTTTGATGCCAAAATTCACACTTGGTAAATTTGGCATAAAGATTCTCCTTTCTCAGGGTCTTCAATATAATTCTCAAATGATCTTCATGTTCTTACTTGCTCTTTGAATATACAAGAATATCGTCTATAAAGAATACCATAAAATGATCAAGATAGTCTCTAAAGACTCTATTCATCAGATCCATGAAGATAGTAGGGGAATTAGTAAGACCAAATGGCATCACTGTAAATTCATAGTGTCCATACCTTGTACGGAAAGCCGTCTTTGGTATATCCTCCCTTTTGACCCCTAATTGATGATACCCTGAATGAAGATCAATCTTGGAAAAGTATTGAGCTCCAAGTAGTTGGTCAAATAAGTTATCAATGCATGGGAGAGGATATTTTTTCTTGATAGTGATCTTGTTAAGTTCTCGATAATCAATGCAGAGTCTCATTGATCCATCTTTCTTCTTAACAAACAGAACAGGTGCTCCCCAAGGTGACGCACTAGGGTGTATGAATCCCTTATCAATATTCTCTTGGAGTTGTTTCTTTAATTCCTGCAACTCAATTGGGGCCATTCTATAAAGTGTCTTTGAAATAGGCAAAACACCCGGTACGAGTTCTATTGAAAACTCAACTTCACGATTTGGTGGAAGACCCGGAAATTCCTCCGGAAAGACATCATCAAACTTTCGTACAATTGGAATATTCTTAATCGTGAGTTTCTCACCAACCATTTGAGATAAATAACCTTCATTTAGTGGAATCAAGACCCATAATATGGAAGAAATTTCCACTGGAATGTTATGTTCATCCTTGCATCGATACACGATCATAGATTGATCTAGAATATGAAATGTGACTTCCCTTCTTTGGAAATTGAAATGAGCTCCATATAGAGAAAGCCAATACATGCCAAGAATCACATAAAATTCCACTATAGGAAGGATCACAAGATTTTCAGGAAGCACTTTCCCACAAAAGTACCTCGTACGAAAAACGACAAAAACATTCTTCTCGTACTTTTGTCGGAAAAGTCAAAAAGTACCTTGTACGAAAAACAACAAAAGATTCCTTTCATATCTTTTACTAAAAACTCACTGAAGGGTAAAATTGGATATAAACAATTGTATAAGGATATAAATATTACATATTGAGGAAACATGGATGTGGATGATAAATATTCCCCCGTAAATTCTGAAGTATAAACAATCTCGGATAAAAATGAGATTGCGATATTTTCCCTTACCTTTGGTCTGATTTGCTTCGTAAGTGTCCGAACCTCCTGTATAATTATTTAAATAATGTAATTGACTTATTCCAGAATCATACTCATTGTTATTATATCATATATGGTCATATTCTTAGCTTCTTATTAGTAATATTTCATTGCTACTTGTTATTCGGGTGTTTATTACCTTTTGTTTTTATGCGTGTTTTGTCGAATAAATTCTTATTCTTCTCTTTAGGTTATAGATAACTAATTTCCAGAATGGTATTAGTGTAATATATATCATATTAATTCATTAAATTCATTTATATAATCATTATTAAATAAAGATCATGTAGAACGAGTCGCATCACATCGTGAAGACGGTATTCTGTACGTACGCACGAGCGATGATATCGTTCCCATGATCGTGGAATTGTATTGAAGTGTATATATACTATTTAAGAATCAATATAAATTTAAAATAATCATATATAGTTATTATTTACACCATTATACCCATCCAAGTAAGGTGGTGGTGGAAAATAGATTACACCACGGCGTGGAGACGGTATTCCGTACCTACGCACGCGCGGTGATTTCGTTTTCCGTAGGATGGATAGATGGTGAAATAGGGTTGTTTCATACTTATAATAACATACCAGTATATGAGTGATACTGATGTTATTACTTCATAATGAAACAACTAAAGAAGAATAAGTGGAAGAAGAAATAAAGTTGAAAGGATCGGTAACGGACATTACCTCTTCTTTGAAGCGCCTCTTTGAGACCTCCTCTTAGGGCACTAAAATTGGTCTTTGAAGAATACCAGGACCTCTAGGATGTTTCTAGGGAAGTGGAGAAGAAAATTTTTCAGGTGTTGGCTGAGATTTATGGCTCAAAGTGGTGTTAGGAAGAGAGGGAGGAGGTGCCCTTTTATAAGGGAGGAGAGGGGCACCTTAGGAAAAACTAAAAACATTATTTTATTATAAAGTCATATTCGGGTTTTAATAGCTTCAAATTGATTTATTTCTAAGATAAGGTGGGGATGGGTCGAAATCCTCTCATACAATAGAATTTAGACAAGTTTAGGGTTCTATTTTAACCTTATCATTTAGATTTAACTTTAAGTTAGATAATTTAACTTTTACCGTGTCTTCTTGTTTTCTTACACTATAAGGTTAATAAACTTACTATAACAGGAAAAACGAACCCCAAGTTGTTTATTAGTAATATATATAAACTTATATAGGTCATTTTTCAGAACCTTAGATTTTTAGGAATAAAATAACAATTAACAATATAATAATTTTTTAAAAACTATTTTATGTCAATTTTGACACTATTTGGTAATTGATTTTTGTGAAAATCATAACAGAAAGATTAGTTCGAAAAAAGTTAATTAAATCAATAATAAAATGTCATATTAACCTATAAAATTATTTTATTTCATAAAAAGTATCAAATTACATTTATTTTGGTATTTATAACATCAATTATGTCAATATTTCATTAATAAGATAATTACTACATCATCATTGTGTCATAAATAAATTAAATTATTTATTATCTAAAAATTAAAAATAAAATACCATTATGTAGGAAATATTTTTAGATTTATAATTAATATTTTTAGTCTAATTTATCTTATTTATAACCCTATATTAAAAATTATTTAGTTATTAAACTTTGATTTTAACTATTTTAACCCTTCTTTAAATAAATTAATAATAAATGTCATAATCTAATCCAAGTGGGCCTAAATGGTCGTATTTTATTCCTAATTTTGTTTTTGGTCTAATTAAACTTATCCAATAGAATTAGGATATGTGTTAGGGTAATAATAATAACATTTTTACCCTTAATTTCCCTATTTACTTTTAACCGTGGTAAAAAAAAGTAAAGAGTTACTATTCACCAAAAATTATTTTAATATCATTGAACCACATTTTAGTCCTTGATATTAACCATGTCTGTATGATTTTTGAAATTCTACTCACAGAAGCATTAAAATTAAGTTTTATGTAAATTTTCAAATTCTCCTAGGAGGTGGGTAAAAGACGGTGAAAAGTTCAATAAAATTTTTATATATCTAAATTTTTTATCAAATGACTCCAATTAATTGCATTGAACTTATATAGGTATTATGTATCAGTTTTGACCTAAAATAAATTTAAATAAAATAAATAATTATTTAAATAAAAAGTCAGTTTTTAAATAGTAACCGAGTGTTTTCACTATTCATCAAAAATTGAAAGTTTTCAGAAAAATACCAAAATTTCACCCTAGGATAATTTCGATATTCCGAATCCAAAAATGAAGTCCAGTTTGAAAAATAAAATTTAAAAAATTTCTAAAAGTTGGTATTACTATTCATAATGGCTAGTTTTAGTAATATTTTAATAGCATATCGTTGTTTAGTGAAACTCGGTATTGCGTAGGACACAAGCTATCGAGGAAGGTCGTGATTATGTGTAAAGCAAGAAAAGCTAGTGTTGTGTGTAGTGAAAGATTCCTTTGATGATTTATATAACATAAAAATATTTCTCATAAAAGTCTCGTGTTTTACATATTACAATCGCGGTAATCAATTTTAGGGATGGCGGCCTTAACAACAAAAATAATAAGAACAAGGGTACCAACAACAGGCACCTCAAGGACCCATAATGAAAAGATAGGTCCATTCATTAGAGTAGATACTAGAAACATTCATGTCTTCTTCTAGGGTTTCACTCAAGGAAATATAAGAAGAATCATCATACCAAAAGGACACATTAAGGAATCTAGAGCTTCAAGTTGGCAAATTTGTTGATCAACTTAGAGTGAGATCTAGAGGAACACTACCAACATGACCTGAGGAATGCCGACATGAAGATTTGAAATCTATAGAGATTAGAATTGGTAAGAAAACCAAAGGAATTGGAATAGAATTTTCCAAAAAACCACCATAGGAAGCTGAAGCAAGTGAGGAACAAGTAGATTAAGAAGAAGAAGAAGAACCACCTCAGTACAAGCCAAGACTACCTTTTCTAGAATGAATGGTTCAAGTAAAGAAAAGCATGAAGTGAGGTTAGTTTTTAGAACACTAAATTTCATATTAATATTGTAACACCCCAGGTAAATAATGAATATGACATTTTCATATTTATCCATATTTGTGAATAAAATATTGAAATAACTTTAAGGGGACGCTATGCTCGATGGCGTACCCAACACGCAACAACGAGTTTCTTGGGAATCTTACGTTGCACTCTAATAATAAAATAATATTATTTCAAATGGTAGTTAACATGTAGCCATTGTATTGGCAAGAATGGATAGAAATAACTAAAATATGATTATATATGTTTTTTAATGTTTTTACATTTATCCAATAAAAGCTAAAGGCTTAAAATACGGAAAGAATTCAATTTTAGGTGTATATGCCCTAGTTTTCCCTAAAGGTTCACTTATCGCCTTTTAATGGAGAACTTTCATTAAATATAGTTTTTATCACTCTTATAAATTCTTTTGGACCAAATAAAACTCTTATTAAGAATCGGGACATCATATTTTACTTTGTGTAATTTTTCGGTATTTTTCCGATAAAGTTCATTTTTTAATGAATAGTGTAAAATGTTGTGTTTTAATTCAAAACCTCTTTTTAATCTAATTTATTTATATGATTAGATAATATTTTGAATTGGTTTTAAAGTGAAATTAGAAAATATTTTTACCATTAAATCCAATAGTGGTCGTTGGAATTAATTTCACTTTGAAATCAGACTTAAACTAGTGTCAATCTTTTGATACTTATTGTTTTATAAAAACACGCTATTTGCTATGACAACGGGAATTAATTATTAAATTAATTAATGTGACTAATATGTTTTGAATTTTGTAAAACGGACTTCATTTTTGAATTCAGAATATCAAATATATCTTAGGGTGAATTTTTGGGATTTTTCTGAAAAACTTCAATTTTTGATGAATAGTGAAACCACTAAGTGGTACTTATAAAAACTGATTTTCCGTTTAAATGAAATTTTACCATCTTTGTGTTTTTATTTTCAAAAATCCGACATACATGGTTGTCATTAAGAAGTAAAATGTGGTTCAATGGGATTAAAATAATTTTTTGGTGAATAGTAACTTATTAAGTTTTTAATCGCGATTAGTGGTAATTAGTGTAGTTTAAGGTAAAAATGATATTATAAGAATGTGAAAACACCATCAAAATTTTCCTAAACCTATTGGGTGAGTCATGTACGACCAAGAAAAGCCATGGGCCAACTTGGGGACCCCATGGAGCCACTTTATTTGTAAAATGACAATAATATATTTTTATTTAATGTTAAAATTAAATTGACACAAACATGAGTTGTTTTACTAAAATAGTTTTTAATTAGGGTTAAACAAGTAAAAATTTTGATTATAAATAGTAATTGGAAAGATAAAAAGATTTCCTACATCATAGTATTTTTTTTATAATTTTTAGACATTAAATAGATTAAATTATTTATGACATAATAATGATGCAGCGATGACATCATTATTTCACGATTTTAATAAAATGGAAAGATAATGTAAAATATATGAACTACACATGTCCAAAACTTATTGGATGGGTGGATTTCGAACCCTTATAACCTTAGCCACGAATTATATCAATGTGGGGCCTTTTAAAACCGAAACACATTTTCAAATAAAGTAATATTTCTTACTTTCCAAAAGTGCCCCTCCCCTCCTCTTATAAAAGGCCCCCACCTCTACCTCATTTCACACACTCCTCAAGCCTTTGGTTCGGCCAAAACCTGCCCATTTACTCTCTCCACATCCCTCTACTCATCCTAGAGGATTACCTTTGGGAATAATCCTTTCAAAGAAAGCCTTTAGGCTCAAATCAAAAGGAGTTACACTTTTAAATGGTAATTCATTCTCTCATGTTCATTTGTTTTATTTTGCTTCTCCAACCCCCTAAACTCTTTTTATTTATTTCTTTTGTAACAACACAAGTATATTCAATATACTAGGATGTTGTTATAATATTTAATCTAGCTACACTCTCACACAACTACATCAAATGGTTAAGGAACATACGGTTTCCGTGGATGGAAAAATTCTGCCTCCCGAAACGATGATTGTTCAATACTCATTTAAAACCTTCAAAGGTGGCCATTATGATGTCACTATTTTTATATATGATATATAATATGTTTATGTTTTCCTTAAGATTCTGTTTTTTTCATTTTGGGCATACCTTTATGGTTTCCATTATGGGTAAACGCGATATCTTCATTTAAGGAAGTGCGGACTACCGCCCCCTCAAAGTGATTTGATTCGTTAAATACCATATGCGGGACGTATAAAGGATGGAACTATGATATTATATATGATATTATACTGAAATTATAATATACCTTTATATCATTATTATTCCATTCTATAAAATACGGAATAGAAATGAAAGTAGCGTTCATGCGTACGTACGACTTACCGTCTCCATGAACGGTTCATTTCATTTCTTACCTCTAAATGATTATGTAATGTTATAAATGCATGAATGTACTGGATATATATGACATATATTATATCTAAATCATTAATACAATACTGGATATAATAAACATTTGGCCACACGAACAACATGTAATTGTAAGAAGTCCACTTTCGACTTAAGAACCAAATATCGACAAAACAATCATTATTAACTTAATGATTACATAGTGTTTATAACATGGTAATAAGTGATATAAAAGTAATAATGAAGTTGAAAAAGGTTCTTAAGGAAGTATAAATTAACTCAAGTTTATTATTCAGGAGATTAAAGAATGATCGAGTCAAGTCGGACCCGAGGTAAGGGATCCTACTCCTCTCTTTCTTTTTAAGTACACTCTTTTATGTCATTCCTTTTAAAGCTCATCTTTCTTGTTATTGGGATGATCTTTTATATTAATCCTACTATAATATTTATTTTCATGTGATGAGAGACCCTATTCTCTCTCATCAATCCATTTTGGAAGTTTTGATTGGCGCCGTTAGGCTGCCGAACTTTCGTAAGAGATCTAACTTCTCTCTTTCTTTTTAAGTACTCTCCTTTATGTCACTTCTTTTAAGCTCCTATTTGTAATGTTGGGGGATGTTATTTTATATTACTCTTGCTGTAAATTATATTTTAATGTTATGAGATACCCTATTTGATCTCATCAATCCATATTCGGAAGTTTTATGTGGCGCCGTTAGGCTGCCGAGTTTTCGTGAGGGATTTTTCATCTCACTTTTATTCCCGTGAGATTTATGCTACATTTGCCACAAATTCCATTGAGTGGTGTATGTACTGCCCATTATTCTACTCTTTGTGTAATATACATTCGTTTATGAGTATTTACATCAATGATCTATTGTCCTTCTTTCATGGGGTGTATGTTTTGAAAGATACCCAAGTCGGTAAGGGAACCTTTCACCCTCCTCTTTTTTAAAAGACTTCTTTTGTTGGGTATTTTAATTTACATATTGTTATGTTGGTATATGTTCTCATATATCCTTATTGATGTAAATTTTATGTCCAAGTGTTGAGATACAGTTTTTATCTCTCATCAACTCATTTTGATGTGATGCCGTTAGGCTGTCAAGGGAACTTTTAAACCCAATTTCGATTTCTTTGGGTTCAACATGTATTCATTGAATATGTCATCCATTGAATATGTGTGAATGACCTTTTATTGTTTTACACTTAATATACACTTATATTGGGTGTATTTATATTTTTCACACATATTTTTGAGATTGATTTGTCCTTAATTTAAGGATACCTTCTTTATAAGGGATTTCATCACATTTGACATTTCTATTGAGGGTTCATTGTTGTTATGCACCAATTCACTCTTATATGGTGTATATACTGTACTTTGGAGTATTATATCATGAATCTATTTATTCTCATGATATTATAAAGTTCTGACTAAATGTTATTCCTCAATTATTGTATTCAAGTGTCTCTAATTTTGGTAAAACCCCTTTAACCAAAATGTCATTTTAAATGTTTTAATTATTTGTTCTTATTAATATCCATGTTTTAAAAATGGTTTTAAGGATTTATTTATATGGATATTAATGGTTTAACATTTCAAAGCTTCAAGGTGGTATGGGACACTTTGATTCAAAAATCTCTTTTTTTAAATGTTTTAAATGGTTTTGAAAACGGTTTTGATAAAGGATTCTATTATGATATATTGTGATGTGGAAATGTTATCATTCCTTTATATTGGTTTTATGTATTATGATTTTATATTGGTACTTGGACATTTTAACAGGTGGTTACGTTATAAACCATATGACGGGTGGTGCCGTGAATACCAGGACGGGTGGTTACGTTATAACCTCCAATGCATTGGGTATGGAAGTCGTCCGTATGGCTATTCCATTAAGTATGTATGGAAATTGGCCGTATGGCTATTCCATTAAGTGATAAGTGTGGAAGTCGACCGTATGGTTATTCCACTTAAGTATGTTTATGTCCCAAGTTACCTTTATATATGTTATGTGTTCTTTATATGGGTTTTATGGTAATCCTTTGGTTACAAAAAGGTAAGTAATGATTTTTTTTTCAGTGAAGAGTTTTTTACTACTTCATGAAGGTGAAAAGTATTACATTGATAATGTATCCATGGTTTACTTGTTGTTTTGAAAAACTAACAGTTTTCATTCTTTGTGTATCCCTTACTGAGCTTCTTATGCTCATCCCAAGTTTTTGAAATGTTTTTCACAGGTCAAGGGAAAGGTACATGATGTGATGATAGTGTCAAGGATGTGTCAAGAAAGAACCCATGTTTTATTTTAAATATGTTTCCGTTGATGGGAAGAATTAATACTGTCTTTTATGTAACTACTTTGTTTAAATGTGGAATGTAATGAAAGTTTCATGATCTAATTCTCTAAAAATCTAAACCTGAAAAGATTATCAATGTGTAATCTTGTAATAACTCAAGATTAAGTAAGGTTTAAGCCTAGGGCCTTATAGTTGGTATCAGAGGTCGGTTTAGATAACTTTAGAGGTTATGGTATTCTATAAGCACAAGTGACATTCCCATAATGGTTAGGATTTCAGAAAGAGTCCTAGTTTTAGATAAAGTAAATGAGTAAGTGTATCTTAGTGTTTACCTTAATCATTAGTACATAATGGTTTTGTTGATATACTCACACTGACATTTCTGTTTTTAGTGAATGGATGGATCTAGCAGGCACCAAAGAGACAACAGGTTTGAAGGAAACTGTGGTGGTTCTATGATTAAGATACTAGATAAAATGGGGGATTCAATGAGGAAACTCGTGGTTGTTCTAAACCAACTATCAAGGAGTCATGATCAACCACTTGAACCTTGGTATGATCTTTAATGCATCATGTACGAGATGACCAATCGATGTGGAAGTTCAGGTAATAATTATAAAGGTAACCATTAGAGTTTATATGATCCTTAATTTTTAGGTAATTATGGGTTACTCTATGATATGATGGAAAATGAAAGGAATGAGATAAACTTGAGGTTAAAATATGTTATGATCATTTTTTAAGATTTTATCTCTTTTTAGGGAATGATTTAAGAATTTTATAGTTTTGGAAAAAGGATAACACGCAGACCGTGTGACAACCCGTCGCGTCGGACAAAGCTACGGGAATCGAACCCACAACCAAAGTGCGACTGGTATTTATCGCCTACCACTGGACTACGTGAAGTCCCTGGTTAGTTTGACCGATTATTTTTATTTATATGATTTTATGAATTAAGAGTAAGTTGATTTTGGGTTATTTATGAAAATGATTAACCTATCATGGAGGATATGTGACTAGGTTAATTACTTTTCAATACGAGACTTTAGGAGCAACTGATGTTGTTTGGAGATAAATGTTACGATTTAACTTGGAAGACTATGTGACTAAATCCTTCAAATATTTGGGTTTCAATCTTAGATTGGTTTACATTGAAGAATTTTATGGACAAATTGTTTATCTAATGGTCCTCGTTGAACTTTGGGTTTTGTTTGACAAATCATGGAGGTTAAGAATAGATTTTCTTTTATAAAGGGTTATCCTTTTCTGGATTATCTGACCTTGTACTAACCTTTTTGGTTTTGGTTTTGGTTAAAGCCTAAAGACATGGGATGTATATAGTTCTCTTTTGTGGATTAGGTGATTCTCTAGAAGTTGATTATAGTACTCTTAATGCGAACAAGTCTCCCTAAATACTCGTCTTTTGGAAAAAATATGAGTTTGATTAAGGAATCTAGTAAAAGTTGAAAGTCAACATGATAAGTGATTATGTTTCCTTATGAATAAATTCCTCAATAAAAAGTAACTTAAAACAAAAATGTTGTCTATTAACTTTTCCTACTGGGGAACCCAACACCGTTTAACCCATCACAAGTTTGTGATTTTCTCATTGTTAACTTTCTCATAAACATGTTTTCTATCACTCTCCATCAGAACATGACCCTATGTTTTCTCCTCCATGTCCATGTTTTCCTACATGGAGTCCTAGTATGGGTTAACTCGGGTGACCTTTGTACTTATATTCCTTTATTTTAAAGTGGTTGTTTTACCGACTCTTGTTCCGATGTGGGACTTTCAAGGATGTTTCCAAGCGCAATTTTAAAATTGAGAGGATGCAATTCCCAAAAGGGGGGAAGGATGTAACACCCCAGGTAAATAATGAATATGACATTTTCATATTTATCCATATTTGTGAATAAAATATTGAAATAACTTTAAGGGGATGCTATGCTCGATGGCGTACCCAACACGCAACAACGAGTTTCTTGGGAATCTTACGTTGCACTCTAATAATAAAATAATATTATTTCAAATGGTAGTTAACATGTAGCCATTGTATTGGCGGGAATGGATAGAAATAACTAAAATATGATTATATATGTTTTTTAATGTTTTTACATTTATCCAATAAAAGCTAAAGGCTTAAAATACGGAAAGAATTCAATTTTAGGTGTATATGCCCTAGTTTTCACTAAAGGTTCACTTATCGCCTTTTAATGGAGAACTGTCATTAAATATAGTTTTGATCACTCTTATACAGTCTTTTGGACCAAATAAAACTCTTATTAAGAATCGGGACATCATATCTTACTTTGTTTAATTTTTCGGTATTTTTCCGATAAAGTTCATTTTTTAAAGAATAGTGTAAAATGTTGTGTTTTAATTCAAAACCTCTTTTTAATCTAATTTATTTATATGATTAGATAATATTTTGAATTGGTTTTAAAGTTAAATTAGAAAATATTTTTACCATTAAATCCAATAGTGGTCGTTGGAATTAATTTCACTTTGAAATCAGACTTAAACTAGTGTCAATCTTTTGATACTTATTGTTTTATAAAAACACGCTATTTGCTATGACAGCGGGAATTAATTATTAAATTAATTAATGTGACTAATATGTTTTGAATTTTGTAAAACGGACTTTATTTTTGAATTCAGAATATCAAATATATCTTAGGGTGAATTTTTGGGATTTTTCTGAAAAACTTCAATTTTTGATGAATAGTGAAACCACTAAGTGGTACTTATAAAAACTGATTTTCCGTTTAAATGAAATTTTGCCATCTTTGTGTTTTGATTTTCAAAAATCCGACATAAATGGTTGTCATTAAGAAGTAAAATGTGGTTCAATGGGATTAAAATAATTTTTTGGTGAATAGTAACTTATTAAGTTTTTAATCGCGATTAGTGGTAATTAGTGTAGTTTAAGGTAAAAATGATATTATAAGAATGTGAAAACACCATGAAACTTGTCCTACACCTATTGGGTGAGTCATGTCCGACCAAGACAAGACATGGGCCAACTTGGAGACCCCATGGAGCCACTTTATTTGGAAAATGACAATAATATATTTTTATTTAATGTTAAAATTAAATTGACACAAACATGAGTTGTTTTACTAAAACAGTTTTTAAGTAGGGTTACACAAGTCCAAATTTTGATTATAAATAGTCATTGGAAAGATAAAAAGATTTCCTACATCATAGTATTTTTTTTATAATTTTTAGACATTAGATAAATTAAATTATTTATGACATAATAATGATGCAGCGATGACATCATTATTTGACGATTTTAATAAAATGGAAAGATAATGTAAAATCTATGAACTAAACATGTCCAAAACTTATTGGATGGGTGGATTTAGAACCCTTATCACCTTATCCACGAATTATATCAATGTGGGACCTTTTAAAACCGAAACACATTTTCAAATAAAGTAATATTTCTTACTTTCCAAAAGTGCCCCTCCCCTCCTCTTATAAAAGGCCCCCACCTCTACCTCATTTCACACACTCCTCAAGCCTTTGTCTCGGCCAAACCCTGCCCATTTACTCTCTCCACATCACCCTACTCATCCTAGAGGATTACCTTTGGGCATAATCCTTTCAAAGAAATCCTTTAGGCTCAAATCAAAAGGAGTTACACTTTTAAAGGTAATTCATTCTCTCATGTTCATCTGTTTTATTTTGCTTCTCCAACCCCCTAAACTCTTTTTATTTATTTCTTTTGTAACAACACCAGTATCTTAAATATACTAGGATGTTGTTATAATATTTAATCTAGCTACACTCTCACACAACTACATCAAATGGTTAAGGAACATACGGTTTCCGTGGATGGCAAAATTCTGCCTCCCGAAACGATGATTGTTCAATACTCATTTAACACCTTAAAAGGTGGCCATTATGATGTAACTATTTTTATATATGATATATAATATGTTTATGTTTTCCTTAAGCTTCTGTTTTTTTCATTTTGGGCATACCTTTATGGTTTCCATTATGGGTAAACGCGATATCTTCATTTAAGGAAGTGCGGACTACCGCCCCCTCAAAGTGATTTGATTCGTTAAATACCATATGTGGGACGTATAAAGGATGGAACTATGATATTATATATGATATTATACTGAAATTATAATATAACTTTATATCATTATTATTCCATTCTATAAAATACGAAATATAAATGAAAGTAGCGTTCATGCGTACGTACGGCTTACCGTCTCCATGAACGGTGCATTTCATTTCTTACCTCTAAATGATTATGTAATGTTATAAATGCATGAATGTACTGGATATATATGACATATATTATATCTAAATAATGAATACAATACTGGATATAATAAACATTTGGCCACACGAACAACATGTAATTGTAAGAAGTCCACTTTCGACTTAAGAACCAAATATCGACAAAACAATCATTATTAACTTAATGATTACATAGTGTTTATAACATGGTAATAAGTGATATAAAAGGAATAATGAACTTGAAAAAGGTTCTTAAGGAATTATAAATTAACTCAAGTTTATTATTCAGGAGATTAAAGAATGATCGAGTCAAGTCGGACCCGAGGTAAGGGATCCTACTCCTCTCTTTCTTTTTAAGTACACTCGTTTATGTCATTCTTTTTAAAGCTCATCTTTCTTGTTATTGGGATGATCTTTTATATTAATCCTACTGTAATATTTATGTTCAAGTGATGAGAGACCCTATTCTCTCTCATCAATCCATTTTGGAAGTTTTGATTGGCGCCGTTAGGCTGCCGAACTTTCGTAAGAGATCTAACTTCTCTCTTTCTTTTTAAGTACTCTCCTTTATGTCACTTATTTTAAGCTCCTATTTGTAATGTTGGGGGATGTTCTTTTATATTAATCTTGCTTTAAATTATATTGTAATGTTATGAGATACCCTATTTGATCTCATCAATCCATATTCGGAAGTTTTATGTGGCGCCGTTAGGCTGCCGAGTTTTCGTGAGGGATTTTTCATCTCACTTTTATTCCCGTGAGATTTATGCTACATTTGCCACAAATTCCATTGAGTGGTGTATGTACTGCCCATTATTATACTCTTTGTGTAATATAAATTCGTTTATGAGTATTTACATCAATGATCTATTGTCCTTCTTTCATGGGGTGTATGTTTTGAAAGATACCCAAGTCGGTAAGGGAACCTTTCACCCTCCTCTTTTTTAAAAGACTTCTTTTGTTGGGTCTTTTAATTTACATATTGTTATGTCGGTATATGTTCTCATATATCCTTATTGATGTAAATTTTATGTCCAAGTGTTGAGATACACTTTTTATCTCTCATCAACTCATTTTGATGTGATGCCGTTAGGCTGTCAAGGGAACTTTTTAACCCAATTTCGATTTCTTTGGGTTCAACATGTAGTCATTGAATATGTCATCCATTGAATATGTGTGAATGACCTTTTATTGTTTTACACTTAATATCCACTTATATTGGGTGTATTTATATTTGTCACACATATTTTTGAGATTGATTTGTCCTTAATTTAAGGATACCTTCTTTATAAGGGATTTCATCACATTTGACATTTCTATTGAGGGTTCATTGTTGTTATGCACCAATTCACTCTTATATGGTGTATATACTGTACTTTGGAGTATTATATCATGAATCCATTTATTCTCATGATATTATAAAGTTCTGACTAAATGTTATTCCTCAATTATTGTATTCAAGTGTCTCTAATTTTGGTAAAACCCCTTTAACCAAAATGTCATTTTAAATGTTTTAATTATTTGTTCTTATTAATATCCATGTTTTAAAAATGGTTTTAAGGATTTATTTATATGGATATTAATGGTTTAACATTTCAAAGCTTCAAGGTGGTATGGGACACTTTGATTCAAAAATCTATTTTTTTAAATGTTTTAAATGGTTTTGAAAACGGTTTTGATAAAGGATTCTATTATGATATATTGTGATGTGGAAATGTTATCATTCCTTTATATTGGTTTTATGTATTATGATTTTATATTGGTACTTGGACATTTTAACGGGTGGTTACGTTATAAACCATATGACGGGTGGTGCCGTGAATACCAGGACAGGTGGTTACGTTATAACCTCCAATGCATTGGGTATGGAAGTCGGCCGTATGGATATTCCATTAAGTATGTATGGAAATTGGCCGTATGGCTATTACATTAAGTGATAAGTGTGGAAGTCGACCGTATGGTTATTCCACTTAAGTATGTTTATGTCCCAAGTTACCTTTATATATGTTATGTGTTCTTTATATGGGTTTTATGGTAATCCTTTGGTTACAAAAAGGTAAGTAATGATTTTTTTTTCAGTGAAGATTTTTTTACTAATTCATGAAGGTGAAAAGTATTACATTGATAATGTATCCATGGTTTACTTGTTGTTTTGAAAAACTAACAGTTTTCATTCTTTGTGTATCCCTTACTGAGCTTCTTATGCTCATCCCAAGTTTTTGAAATGTTTTTCACAGGTCAAGGGAAAGGTACATGATGTGATGATAGTGTCAAGGATGTGTCAAGAAAGAACCCATGTTTTATTTTAAATATGTTTCCGTTGATGGGAAGAATTAATACTGTCTTTTATGTAACTACTTTGTTTAAATGTGGAATGTAATGCAAGTTTCATGATCTAATTCTCTAAAACTCTAAACCTGAAAAGATTCTCAATGTGTAATCTTGTAATAACTCAAGATTAAGTAAGGTTTAAGGCTGGGGCCTTATAAATATACCTTTTGTAGAGGCTGTTGTGAACATGCCAACATATGAAAAATTCATGAAAGAGTTGGTAATAAACAAGAAGCATGGGGGAGATTGGAACAATTCTACTCACACGATAATGTTCGTCGGTGGTATTAAATTTCCTACATAAGAGGAAAATATATTTAATTATCTTTTAAATTCCAATATTTTTCAGAGCTAACAAATGTGGGAAAGATTTGTGTGAATTAGGTGAGAGTGTCAATATCATGTTATACACAATATTCAAGAGTTTGGGGTTAGATGGACTAAAACCTACAAGAGTAATTCTTCAATTATAAAATTAAATAGTGAAATACCCAAGAAGATTCATCGAAGACATCCTGATTAGAGTCAACAAATTCTACTTCCCCATCGACTTCCTAGTGATTGATATGGAAGAGGATAGGAATCCACTCATTCTCAGAAGACTATTTTTAGCCTCAGGGCATGTGCTGATTGATGTTCAAAATGGAGAACTCTGTCTGGGAGTTGGAAGTGGTCAAGTGAGTTTCAATATCCACCAAGAAATAAAGAACTATGATGTGAAAGAGGACAATGAGTTCGGATAATAGAAACAACTGAAGTTGAGGATGTTGCTGAGGTTAAAGAGGTACATGTGCTAGATACTATTGTGGAAGAGGATGATCGATTAAATAAGAAAGATAAGCTAAAGAATAAGACCATTGACACCAAAGGAGAAACTGACTCCACTGCATTTGATAAAGGACAATATATATAGATGATACATGAACTTACATTTAGATCATTAGGACTGAGGAATAAATAGTGGGTCGGTCCAATAAAGATCCAAAACGTATGACCATCTGGAAGGATTAAGTTGTTTAGAGAAGAAGGGTAGGGGCCGACCTACGTGGATATAACACAACTGGGACCATTCATAGACCCAAAAGAGGTAAATTTTTTTCAATCATCCTTAATATGAGTTGAATATGAATGAGGTAAGGTCTAGCCAATGATGTTAAACAAAATCACTTCCAGGAGGCAACCCAAGTTTTTTATTTTTCATCATTTTCCATTTTTAGAGGTGATCATTCTCTAACTCCAAATATTTCAAAATTAATTTATAATTGCCCATGCTTTCACTTGTTTATTTTTAATTTTCAGAACCATCAAGACCCAAGGTATTAGAAAGCATCTAGAATAAAAATAAAAAAGGTGCTGGCAGTACATACACATCCATGAATAAAGCATCAATTTTAAAGGGGAGTAGGATTTTAAATTATTTATTTATCAAATGTATTACCCACATTTAATTAAAATTTTAAAACTTCCAATTGCATGCCCGCACTTGATTTATTCTTTACTCAACTGAACTAGGAGACATAATCTTCTGAGGATAATTACCATACCATGAAATTAAATTTATTTTTAAATAAATTTAAATGAGAAAAATGGAAAAAAGAATTAGTAGAGATAAGCATGTGGATTGGTATTTGAAAAATCATTATTTAAGGGAGCATATTGATCATTGTAGATGAAATTTTTCTGATATTTGGCCATATTTTGAATTTCTGATATTTTCATTAATTGATTTAATTATTCATTTTAATTTCCATAAGTGATTGAAACAACCATTAGTCTCATTATTGAGACATCCAATGAGCCTAATATTTTCTTTTCTTTCTAAAGTATATTTCTTGAGAAACTTGGGAATGTTTTTTTCTAGAACTTGCATTGCATATTATCAAAGATATGACCGAACAGAATCAATTTTTAAAATTATTGAGGAATTATTTTTGTTATCCCTTATCCTGAGACCCACCTGGAATTAATCCTTTTTAAGACCATATAAGACATGGATGACCCTTTTAGGAATTGAGACATGTTACAAGCCTATTTTATCCTTTAATACTTTCCTCTAAATATTTTGCATTATTATCAAACATAAGAGTGGGGGAAGAGGAAACTGGTCGAAGGGATGGAAATTTTGTAATGGATAAGTGTGAGGGAGTTTCATGAGATTTGGGGAAGGCACATTCATTGTATTTATTTCATACCCTCTTGAAAAAAAGTAAGAAAAAAATGGGTTGTGTCTAGAGAAATTAAAAAATCACCATTTACTTAATCGATGATCTTGTTATAACTATTAAAAATAGTGTCATGAGAAGATCATTAGGGTTTGGGTGGTGGATGTGAGAATTTTCCCTTGCAAAAATTTTGAAAAATAAAAAAAAATAATAAAAAGTTGGTGTTTCATTTATTTTATTTCATCGTATTCTAAGCCTGCTCTGAGAGACTGGGGTAAAAAGAGGATTTCATTGAGCTATTTTTAATTATCATATAAAGTACCTTAGATTTGAACCTCCTTTTTGATCCTTACTTGATTTAAATAATTTACCCACCTACCCTAAGCCTCAGAGTCATTTGAAACTTAATAGTGAATCCCTCATGATTAATTATGATTCTATATTTATATGGTGGAGATGTTAGATTCATTAAAAGCCTATGGTAAGTTACATGTTTTTGAGGTATGTGCATCAATCTATTCATTTGTACCCTGATAATTAGTGGAAAAATTCAAGTGAGGTAGATTGAAAATGGAATGCATATTGATAATAAATTGAAAAATGTGAATGGATGAATGTAAAGGCTTGGATATTTCAAAAGAAGAAAAGTAAAATACATGGTTGAATTTTTTCTTTGAAAAATGAGGTGTTAATGAATTTTCCCATGTGATACTAGAAAATTTAATTTTCCATTTGATCATTTTTTTTGAAATTTAATTTAAATCATGGTAAGGTGAAAGTCCTTTGTAGTATGTTGAGATTCCATCCTTGAGGATAAGGCCAAATTCAAGTTTGGGGGGATTTGATAAGTGTATTTCATGCAGATATTATTGAATGTTTTAATATATTGATTTGTGTAATTAGTTTATTATTCTTGCCAATTATAGATCAAATTAACTTGTTTTTTGTTTATTAGCAGGAAATTATGAATATTTTAAAAAGGAACTAAAAGTGGAGGAATTATGAGATAAAAGACACTTCGCACTGTAAGTGAAGCAAAGCAGCGTGACACTGATTTTTTGAAGTAGAAATGGACCTGTAAAACAAAAAAAATAATGATTACACATCATGTATATTTAGTACACATCATGAATTCAAAAGAGAGGCTGCCACCATGCCATAAAAGTCACGACCACAATACATGCTGTGAAATATGATTACACATCATGATTCCTACTTACACGTTGTGACATGAGTTAAAGATTCAAATCCGCGTACGAGATTTGTGCAAAAATCAAGGAGGAGAACTCAGATCAGGATTAAATGACATGTAACCTCATTATAAGCCGTGTAATGGTGCAGTTAGATCCCATCTAGAGCCTAGAAATAGAGGATCTAGGCTACTGCTTTGGAGCATTCAAATTTGGTGGAGATCAAAGCTCGGAGCAAGACACTGCGCCCTCCATGAGTTCTTTATATCACTTTATTTATGTTTTATTTTCTCCTTCTCTCTATACCTATCCTTGCTAGGATGAGAGAGTAACCCATCCATGTGCTAGGGAGATGTAACCAAAGGGGGAAGGTGCATTGGATTTAACTCTTTTTATTATTAATGTATTTGGTTTGCATAATTTCGCTCTTCAACTTCCAATCCCTTTATTTTTATTTTATTATAACCATTGATAAATTAATTAAAAAGTAACATCTAAATTTCCTAAAGATGGTATGACCATTGTCAACTTTAGGGGAAATAAAGTTTAAAAATGGTATCAGGACAAACTTGATTCGATAGCCCCCTAAACTACCAGACCAAGGGAAATAGGATATTTCCGCATCAAGGAGGAGATACCATGACCATTGGATCTTCCTCATCCCGACTTCGACACCAATAATGAATGAATCAATCTTTATTCTAAAATCCAATTACACCTGAACCCTGAAATTACAAAACCCTAACACACTTTCCTTTATCTAATAAATGGTCAGAGGCTTCTACTTCTAACTAAGCCTTTTCAATATATATATATAAACTATTAAACATTTTGACTAATATAAACTTGATAATTTTTTATATATAAAATTATGAAAATATTTTTTATTAAAAGTTATATAATTCATATATATTTATTACTTTAATATATATATATATACTTATTGTAATATAAATATTATTTACAAATATATAAATATAAATATATTTATTTATAATTGTAATTATAAATAAATATATTTTTAAATATTTATAAATAATTATAAATATATTTATATAATTATATATATATATAATTATATATATTTATTAATATATAAATATATAAAATTATAAATATAATAAATATATTTTATTTAAATATATTATTATAAATTTATAATTATTTAAATAAATAAATATATTTATAATTCTAATTATAAAAATATATATTTATAAATACTTGCATATAAATGTAGATATATTTATATAATTATATATATTTATTAATATATAAATACATATAATTATAAGTATAATAAATATATTTATTATTAAAATTAATTTATTATAAATTTATAAATATTTAAATATATATATTTTTTATTTATAATTTTATAAGTACTTTTTTAAAACATTATATATATATATTTGAATTATTAAAAAAATATATATTAATATATCATATTTATATTAATTATAAACTTGTGTTTTTAATTTATGTATATAAATAAACATTATTTTTTGAATATAAGTATGGAAATTATATATATATATATATATATATATATATATATTAATAATATTTTTTATTAAAAGGTTTTATCAGCACTAAGAATAACACTAATAAAGATCCATATTTTTTAGCACTTTTAACTAGGGTTGATAAAGGTAGACCTTTTATCAGCGATTTTTGTTTAGCACTGATAAAAGCAGGTACTACATATGCACTGATTTGTGGTAGTGTGTTTTGAAGTTTAAGATATAATATCTTTATATCTTATTTTCATTTGAAAGGAAGCCTATGAAGTCTTTAAAAAGGAATGACTAGATACGTGAGTGATGACTTCTACTACTACAAAGGTGATTGGTGAAAAATAGAGAGTTCCACAAGATGTAGTCTACTGAGATAAGGAAGGGATCTTCCACGTTTGTGGTAACATGGGCGACACTTTGACTAGGGGAAACAAAAAGTCAAAACCGTAATTGTAGTGGATTTTATGTATCAAAAGTATTCCCAATGAAGTAATTAGATTACATGTCCTAGTTATAAGGATCATTGGTACACAATATGGAGGTGATGAACTTGAATGCTTAAGGGATGTTGAGTAGGGGGAGTAATTTATATTAGTAGGTGATTCATATTCTATGGAGATCACTATTATGGGCGGGGGTAGTTTTCTGGTTATGGTCTTGTTCAGCAGGATAGTGCATATACAGATATGCTTAAGACATTGACTTTTAGATTTCTTTTATAGGGGGATCTATTGGGTTTCTATTAGATTTACAAAAGGGAATCGTCATATTTTATTTAGAGGTTAATGGTTGGAGCGATACCAACCATTTTTATTTTCGACTATGTTTGTTGGATTGTATCTCTATTAACAGGTTTAAGAGGGATATTGATAGGGTTCAACCCATTTTAATTTTAGTTGGAGATATTTTTTGTAAATAAAGATAAGGTTTTCTTTGGATGTATGCTTAACTTCTAGGGATATATGAATTTTATATCTATTTAAATGTGATAATAGTTTTTTAAACTCTTTGAATTTAAGATATATGGTGTTTTTAAGTTTAATATATAATATCTTTATATCTTATATGTATTTGAAATGGAGCCTATAAAACCTCTAAAAAGGGAATATAAGATACATGGGTGATGACTTCTACTTGTGTATAGGTGCTTGATGAACAACAAAGAGTTCCTTAAGATGTAGTCCCCCGAGTGGAGGAATGGAGTTGTTGTATTTGCGGTCACATGGGAAGCATGCCAACAAGGAGAAGTGGAAAGTAAAACAATTATTAAAGTGAGTTTCATGTAACAAAATTCTCCCTGATGTGACAACTAGACAGTGTGTCCCGGTTATGAGGATCGATTGTACATAGGATTGAATCACAAAAGTAGGGCAATTATGACTCATGTTTGCATGGAAGATGCCTAAGGTAGTGACATTCAGTCATAGAAGGGTGATGTTTGTCAAAAATGGATCTCTGAGTATGATGTTTTGTAACAAAATGGTGGTGATTTTCATCGAGATGTTTTTCAAGGTGATACAGGATAGGCCTATCAAGGAGTGATTTTTAAATTGGTTCTTCTATGTTGTCATTGTAATTTGGCTTTTGAAATTTATTTGGATTTTTTACTCTTTAAAAACAAGTGTTTTTTTGGGAGTTTCCCTGTGGTTTTTTGATCCTCTATATCAAAGGGTATTTCGATGTTAAGAAAATATAATGATTAGATTTATTTATTCTTCTCAAGTTTCCATTTCTATTTCTCACCAGGTATTCACAATTTTTTTTCATGCAGTTTTTTCTCAATATCGGGATTCTTCCCAAAAAAAAGCATATTTCGTGTATTTTTATTATTTCTCCTTAAACATTTAAGGATAAAATACATTTTAGGTGTTTTTATTGAATTTTATTTATTAAACATATGTTTTATTCTTATAATAAATTGTGTAAAATATGTTTTATGATAACCTATTTAAAATTTATAATACTATCATGGATTTACTATTAAGGATTTGTAAACCATGAAAATTGAAGGATGTGATTTTTTTTGAAAATCAATACCATAATAAGAAGCTATAGTCACAAATTATTTAAAATAATGGTTATATATTATATAATTCAATGATTTTGAAAATCCAAATAGTATTAGTTTACAACCATAATTAGTGTAAATTGTGCCCATAGATCAATCTATTTTTATAGTTTTATAAAGCATGAAAATAATGTAGTATAATGAATTGAAAACAAAATTCTCATAGGATTAAATGGACTAAATGTTGGAGTTGGTGCCCTAGGACCAAAATTTTGTATTTTTTATTACATGTATATTCAATTCATTGAATATTAATTAAAAATATTATTATATATTGTTTATTGTTATGCATAGATTTAATGTATCCTAGAGTATTTTTTACATTGATAAGGTCATAACAGTTCCCTGTATGATGAGAAACTTGTAGTGCTATGAAAATATTCTTAATATAGTTCTTTAGTTTGATAACTACTAGGATGAGACACATAGTCTTTAGATAGTCAGGTGAGAGTACTCATAAGTGGATGCTTCTTCTTCTAATGAAGTTCAAACTTGGTAATCTCAAAGGTGGGAGATTATGATAATAGATCTACCAGTAGGAATTCTGCTTATTTTGGTGACATTAGATATTCCTATCTATGATCATGTGTAATGGTTCTTAAAATTTATGATTATCATTAATGCATGTCATGAATCATGCACTTAGATTTTCTAATGAAAACTGCGATGACATATGTTCACGGTGAGGTAGCTTATGTTGGGTGTGTCACAATTAACATATCATTAATAGATAAGTTGAATAAGTATTTCCCCCTTTTATCTTTATGGAAGCTGATATCTTAGCCTTTTGATTAGAATAGAACTATCTCCCTAGATTTCATGTCCATGGTGTAGTGACGTGTTTATTCTCAATAGTCAAAGAAATACTTATCAAACATATAGGTTGGTGACATGGATGTGTAACTTGATTTATGGGATATTATGATAAAGGGATTATATTATAAAGAGAGTTTTCATCTGTGGTTGCCTTCATTTTGACATTAAGTTCTTCTCTTGGGTACCTTGACCCATTTCTAGAGAGTAATCTTGGAATTTAGGTAAGCCCACCTAATGCCAATGAGAAAGAATCCTAGAGGGTCTCACACTAAGTATTTTTTTTTATGTCGATTAAATTATATTTGAATTTAATTAATGTAATAAATATTATTCTCAAGACCGAGGAATAATTTTATTCAATTTTTATTGATCGCATAAATTAAATAAATATTTATTTACTAGATTGTGAATAAAATATATTTATTTATTTAATTGAATCTTTAATAAATATCTTTTACTGGTTTGTGAATAAAATATTTATTTGAGAGAATAAAATATTTTATTTGGGTATTAAATAAATACTAGAGGAGTTAGAATAGATCAAGACCTAGCCTGATGACAAATATTAATAAACAAGTTGGTTAAGTAATAATTGTTATTGCACAAATCAATGCACATCACAAAATAATAATGACAATATTTTATTATGTGGCATGAGGTTTATTAAAGATTATTATATTATTTAATTGATGACATTAATTAAATAATTATTTTAAACTAAACCATATCTCTATAAATAGAGGCTTATGTAAATTGTGTAGAGTATCGATTGGTTGAATAAAAATAGAGAATTGTTGAACACAATGAATTCCATCTTTATTCCTCCTTCTCCCCCTCTCAATAATGAGAAATTAAAGAGATATTTCTTCAAGACCAAATAATGATTGATTAAGAAAAAATAATTCAAGACATTCGATTATCTGCGCTAGCACTTAGAGATCAAGTGGTGTTGTTCGGAGATCATAGGAGCACATGTAGATCATCACCAGAGGAATTATATCTTTGGATCCTCAAAGAACAATGAAGGTAATCTGAAAAGGCCCATTTTGGATGATCAACATTCATCAAAAAAGAAAGATCATAATCCCAGGTATTCATTTCTTCAGATATTAAATAAATAGATTATAAATTTGATGCAAAAGATCATCGCTAATGGTTTTGGGAAATGATAATTAAAATAAATTTTAATATATAATTCTCCACAACATGCCTACCCTATGCTCGTAACCAACAAGTGGTATCAAATATATCCCATTTATATTTATAAATATTTATGTGATTTTTGATCTATGATCAATTGTGGTTAGATTTTCATTTCATGTTATTATTTCTTTAATTTGATTTAAATTAACATGCTTAAACATATTAAATCTGATTCATTCAATGTTTCATTTTCATAAAGGTTTAATAAAAAATGAAGAACGAATAGAGATTCCATCTGGAAATTGCCAATTTTCAGCCGGTATGACAAGCATGTACTCAGAAGTATATGTCATGTACCCTAGTGCACTGCATCTAAATGTGCCGAGGGATACACGATGCACCATGTAGTAATTACACAAGTTATATGCTGCGTGTTGATCAACCAACCTGAAAAAAAGTTGTTGGATTCATGGTGTGTATTGGTGTACATGCCATGTAGTCTACATGGGTTAGCAGTGTAAATAGAGCAATATGAGTGGTCATTATACATGGTTAAAACCGTATGAGACTAAAAACCTAGAGCATTTATGATATACACAACATATAAGTAGTGTAAAAGACGTGTATTTCATCAATTACCACATATAAAACACACACCAAAGACCCAAGTATGCATCCCAAACACACAAAAAGTGGAACACATGTCATGTAACTAGTCTTTTCACACCGTGTGGTCTGGCCAAGGTACACGCCACATATGCATATGTGTACTCTGGATACATAGAAATTGAGATACATAATGTGTAGATGGTTTGTACATGTTTTGTAGTCTCCCATTAAAGAAAAGAATTAAAATAATACATTAAATTAACAATTTCATCATTAAAAACTTATTTTATTTATTGAAAAACTAGTGTGTGTTTTCCAATTTCACAATGGTTTTAAAGAATATTAAATGCTCAATTAATTTATTATAATTAATATGTCATTATTGGTTCTGCCATTTATTTTCCATGAATGAAATAAATAATGGTTATCTCTAATTAAGTTTAGATGATCATTAATATTAAAGGGAATTAATTAATTAATTAATTAAATAATTAACTAATTAACATAAGCATGTTCATCTTAATAATAAATAACGAATAAAGAATTAAATTTTAGTAGTTACTTTTGTGTGTTCATTGTATGAATGACCATTTATGATCTTGACCTAGAACCGTGTATGCGTTGTATATTTTAATTTAATTTATTTCATGGGTGTAAAATTAATTATTATTAAATTAAAGATGATGGCATGTGTGTCATCCATCTTATAGCTTCCTGTCCCGAATGACTACTAAACTAGTAGCAAGACTAGTCACCATATGACCTCATAGTGGGGAGACTATACCCTCATGATTAGAGTGGAACAATGGTAAATCTTAATAAGAAAAAAACAAAAACAATATAAATAATTTAAAGACAAAGAAACAGAAGGTAAATATAATAAAAAAATAAAAAGAAAAAGAAAATTCCAACACCAAATACAATGATGCATGCATAACTAGATAAACTACATGTCTAAGGTAGTAAACATATAGAAGGGAATACAATGCAGTATATAAATTAGAAAAAGAAATAAAATCACTAAAGGTGATCTTCATGAGTATCCTGAGTACTAGCTTAGTCCTTTGATCCTAATCTCCCATGTACAATGCACAACACATGTAGTTATCCAAGGATCCATATCCTGCAACGAATAAGGTCTGCTTGGGTACCCTAGTGCAATGGAAACCTAATCAGGGTTTGGTATATACTCAGTAGGCCACCACCAATGGTGTATAAGTCATAATCTAGTTTGTGAATATAAATTAAAATAGTGTGTAGGTATAATGAAAAGATGGAAACAAATAAGTAAATAAACATCACAAGTCAACTCAGGTTCCTCAAGGACACTTGGCCAACCATACCTACTTAGGATTAAGCCAAAATGTCTCCGAATGAGGTTAACATGTACAAAAGTGATGTGGACATAAAAATATTAAGTAGCAAGAATGGACCAAGCCCAGGTATTTTATTTATCCTACAGAATACGTCCATGAATAAAAGTTATGAAATACTAGTTTTTACCATTTAATTCATCATTTAATTTAGTAAGTGGCACCTTGAGCCCATCCAAGGAAACCTAAAAAGGAATCCCAAGTATTTCTCTGAGGGAAATATAAATTCCTATCACTGTCAGAGTCCATCTAAGGAAATCTATAAAGAGTATCCCAAGTATCACTGTTAGCATGGTGTAATGTTCTAAACCTATCAGTCCATTGAAGGTATCTTACATAGGGGTCTAATTATCACTCATGGTATGGTGTAACCATATCACCACTGATCCTATCCATGAGTTCTCCCATAGGGAAATGGTATTAATCAAGGAGGCACTAAAACAAAGGGTGATTTTGTTCAAGGCATACCATGTATCGCTCTCGGCATATCACAACATAAATTAACCCATGATCCTGTTCTTAGCATTCTAAAAAAAGAGACCCAAGTATCACCCAAGGTATATATAATCTCAACTACCTTTGATACCATGCAAAGTGTTTAGTAAAAGGAACCCAAGTGTCACTCAAGACATTCATAATTAATTTGATCTTTTAAATTAATAAGGGAGAAGGCCATGAACATAAACATGCTAATTATAAAACAACTTACAAAAGAGGGACATTCCCATCATTCAATGAAATTATTAAAGATAATAAAATACATGTACTAAGAATTCCATAACCCATAACAAGACCCTGGAAGGGGGACATGCCCTTAATATTTCATTTAATTCTTTATGTGTTTCTTTCCATTATTGAGAGATTTTAAGCATATAAATAGAATAATCAGGCCATATGGTCTGCCTCTGGAAGACAACACCATAAATGCAAGTGTATAAAAAGGACATGCTAACATTCATGCCATAAGGAATCAAAAAATACATTCTATAATAATTTGGCCTTAACTATTTGGAAGGTGGGTTTGATCACTAAAGGTTTACATAGAGGGGTGTCAAATCCTTCCACATTGAATTTAACAACACATATATATTTTTGAAGACAACACACCTCATTGAGGGGTTTTATCAGAAAAAACATTTATTTAATTTAATGAATTCTAGGGAACTCCCCTAAGGGTGGTTCAATATAGAGGTTTATAGTAAACAATGAAGTTAATTAAATATACAAGGGCCACCATAATTAAGGTGTTTGGTTCAATAAAATAAACATCACATTTAAGAGGTGTTGCATGAAACAATAGTGTACATAACAATGAAACACTTTATAAATCTATTAGAATTTGTGGGAAAATCTTAAAACCACCTACCATATACCAAGGATTCTTTAATAATCCAAAATCAAAGTGTGATTTGGTATAGTTTGATAGAGAACACAAGATTTTACAAACAATCTGAAAATAGGGTGAATTAGTTCACAAAAAATAGAACATGGTGGGAGAAGAAAAATGAAGAAAATAAGGAGGATTCATATAATTATAGAGGGATATCCAATGCACCTAATAAAACATTAATTAGACACTCGATGAAGGATATATCTTTATGGAAGGAGAGAAGAGGATCTTCCACAGGGGAGGTGTTATATGTGGGTGAGAGGAAAAATAATGGGGGGAGAAGAAATAAGTATAGAGGGGAAATTTGGTAATTTAAATCATATTTAATGAGGCACATAGTTTGGACACACGGTTGGCCAAACTGTGTTCCAATTGTGTTGGATCCACTGCTTAATATGGGAGGTCGCACGGTTCATGAGCGTAGTTTGGGAAATCTTGTGAAAACCAAGAATTTACCCTCTATAAAAATTTGTAACATTATTCATGGACATGTATCATGGGGAACATAATTAGACCAAACCATTAAATACTATCAGGCCCTCTGATCAAGACACAGAGTTCTTGTTGGTGGGAAGCACAGTTTCAGACAAACCATGCGGCCCTGTTAGCCCTTTCAGATTTTGATTTTGGGGTTCAGTGATCTTGAGACTCAACAGGACACCCAAGAAATCTATTATGCTCTCAAAAACATCTAAAACAACATGTGAGTATCCCAAATCATAGATTTATATTTCGAATCCTGGTTAAAATAATGGAATGTCCACCAAACAATAAAATTCAAATTCCCTTGGAATTCATTTGGCCCCAAAACACAGAACGATATAATTTCTCCACCTTAAAACTTATCCTCCCCAAGAATCCTTGGGGAAATAATAGAAACATCATCCGACCTATTCAAATCATGAATTTTTGAACAACATGCACATTTCATTTCTAAAATATCATCACACCTCCAAACACCACTTTAATCATACGACACATGAGCCATTAAACTTGAGCCAATGATTGTTTCCCAAACCAAAACATCAATATGGATCTTACTCGAGCCTATCAAACTAATACATGATAACATTTTTTTTAACTTTCATCATCCTGCCTATGGTGCTTCCCAAAATCAGTTCTACCATTCAATGTCCAATTCTGATTCATAACACTCCACTACTGAAATCATCTAGCCAAGAATTCCCTAAGAATTATAATGATGTTGCTAGCATGATTTTCTAAACTTGAAAACCCAAACAAATATGAGGACATAATATAATCATCATTTGATTGAAATGGTAAAATTACAATCAACAAAACCGAAATTGGTCGATCATACTTTCCTTGAAATGCATCACCGACATTGACATCGTACCTATCTTATCCTGACAGTGTGCCTGAAATGGTTCCTCATCGACCACTTTTCATTTCATTGATAGGAAGAAAGTTGAGACACTTCCATATAACCAACCTCTAGAATGATCATCTTAGATGGTTAGCATAACGCAAAACCAAAACACAATGCCTTCCTCCAAGACACCTCACATTTTCTTCGAGCACATCCACCGAAGTATATACCTGACTCTCAGTGATGGTTAAATCCCAAAATTTCATTATGTTATTGTTCCCTAGAACAAATATAGGTATAAAATTGATCCAAGACTCTTGGATTTACACCCTTAAAAAAACCACCCAATCCTAACAGAAGACTAGGGTAACCCTAAAATCATGCATTGGGAGCCAAGGAGGTCAATCTAATATAGTCCACACTCCTGGATTCACAAGAGAGATGTTGATACATAGTTGGGATGTCCACAAAACAATATCACTAAATAATTCCATGGAGGTTTTTTCTTGGTGATCAAGTTAGAGGAAACATCTGGTGTCCATGATTCCTTCCAAGGCATTCCTATATGGTAATCCAAGTATCACTCAGGATTTAGCATGCCTTAATAACAACCACATTCTCGAGGAGAAAATTTGATAGAGACCACTTATCAAAACCAAAAATGTTAAAAATTAGTGTAGAATATAACTGATGATATCCCAATATACCTAGAAAATGTCAAGATAGGGGACATGATCGTTTCAAAACAAGAGTACCTGAAAAGGGTAACAATAATTACCAAGAGAACTCAAGACACCCCCATTACATTAAAAAAAATGTTATCAATACTGCTCCAAAACAACTGTATCTAACTACTAGAAGAAGATCTATCAAACCATTATCGGTAAACATCCTTTTAAGGAGATCAACTATACTTTCCAACACATCGTCATTCACCAATCATAATGCCCTTACCACCCGAGGCACCCCGTGATCGCTTAAACATAACCACCTTAGTTCATACCTAAATAATGGTTTCTTTATGGGTTTACCATATGTCCAACCACATCATCATCATGATCTCTTGAAATCATAAACTTAAATCTTGAGATTACCAACCACATGGTCATTTTAAGCAATACCAACCATTTTCAAATGGTCTTTCTAGGGTTGTGTTCCTTTTAAATGGAAGGGAATACATTACCTAGATTGATGTGATGTTCCACACCTTAGGAGTGTACTTGTCATCAGATTTATTGAAAAAGGAAACTCATCCCATGACACATGCTCAATTGACCACTAACCATGGGTCCTAGATGTGGACAACACACTTTCAGAAAGTGTTAAACCAAAATAAGAGTTAGAATATCCACTTACACATGATATAGACCAAAATTTATCTAAATGTATGCAAATTTTTTTTTGAGTTTCATCCACATGCGCTATATAATTAGGTGTAAAAGCTAAGACCAACCAGACCAGCGTGTCAAAACACCTGAACCCCTTTACGACTTCATCTCGAGTATGTAGATGAGTCTAATTTCCATTAATGTCCAGTTTACTCCACTCGAAGATGACCTGTGAATTTTACATAATAGATTAGGGATTTAAAAATCACAAAAAAACTCAAACATTTCATTTCATGATTGAGAAAACCAACGAGTACCACATGTATCAATGAATACTTCCCCAAGGTTTCACCAACAAAATGAAACATCTTTGATACTATCCATAGGCTTGTCAGCCCTATGCATTCCACTATCTTATGACCCATAAAGGAGTTATCCCAAATTTATACTATCCCATATGAATAAAAAAATAGGTTGATGACCTCCTGAGTCACCCCACACTGAAGAGAATGAATACAAGGGTTACACAACATACTAGTTGACTGACCATGACATAGGCATGTCTAACCCACTAAAAATGAGTATTACCTTATTCTCATGCCCGTAACATGAGTCAAAACACTAAGAAACCACTCATCAAGATAAGGGGTCATTTTTAAAATTTAAGAGTCATACAAGGGACCAAAGATACCCAAATGACACCTCACATCAGGAACTTCTCATAAGAAACTATAAAGGAATTTAAAGATCTACGGGTGTTACCTATAACAAGATATCCCCTTAATGTAGCATAAATAATTAAACCAAAATGAGGTCACTTATACAAAAGGTCACTAGGCTTAAGGGCCTATTATTTTTTATTCAATTATATTATAATAAGCCTATGGAAAACACTCACATCTCTATTTTAAGGAAAAAATTAGGAGAGATTTAAACTACCCCTACTAAAGGGGTAGAGCTAATAACACCACTTAAGGTTCCATTTTAAGGCTTTCCCATTATCTCTCATTTTATTCTTTAACCATTTACAAGGTTTAGTTTCAAAGAATTATTAAATCCATCTATAAAGAAAATATATTAGGTAATTTATTTAGAAAAATCTATAAGGAAAATGGGAAACTTATATTAAACTTCCTTTTAAAAATTAATTATTTAAATAACATCCTATCATATTTAGGAAGTTCATATAATTAACTAAATTTTAGACATCATTTATTCATTTATAATTTTTCATAATTGGGCATAGTTAAAAAAACTGTTTATTCCAATCTATAGAGGGAAACACCCTTTAGGTTGTAATTGGAATTTTGATTAACTAACGCCTCATATAAGTATATCTCAAAATAAAATAAATGTTATTTTATTAAATAAAGAAGTACCAGTCAAGTAAACTTCCATAACACGCCTATATGTAAACCCATATATGCAATTTAAGACACTATAAATGACCATTAATATATAAGATAAGTATACCCCCATGGGGTTAAACATTAAGGCATATTAAAATAAAGGTGACCCATGAGGGTATAGATCAATTCATTATGGGTTCATCTACTTTTTTACAAAAACATTTGAATTATTAAGATTGTGAAATACCCTTAGCGGGTTTTATCACATATTCATAAATGCCAAGGATGACCTACTTGGGTCAAGCCAGGGGTAACATGAATAATCAACAAATTCATTTTTAAGTCAAAATTTAAAATATTTTATGTTTATAGGATGGTCTGAAGGTATATTATACTCATACAAAACGATTAGATTACATGGGTCACCACTTCCCAATTTTTAAAATGCTCATACAATTTACAAAAGGAAAATTGGATCCCATTTAATTGAAACCAGTATGTTTCATCCCATGAAATTAATGGTTCATGGCTAAAACATTTCATGATTGGTTACTCAAATAGAATGTCACCCTCAATATATGTAGAAAAACACCACTTATATTGATGCTATAATTTTATTTAACTCACCTTCACATTATAATTTTTAATGGGATTGCTATCACATGTAGTAAAAAAAGGTAAACATGATGTATAAGTACAGATGCATGGAATATGTAGGAAAACACATTAATTATCCACCTAAACATGGTAAGAAATTGGACATTCTAAATGAATCATGAGACATGATGTACATGCAACATAATAAATAAAATTCACATCACATTATCCAAACATGTATGGTAATAAAATACCTAATAAGGTATAAGGATACGAATTCTATTAAAATTCCCAAAATGGAATATAATAAGAATGCTAATAAATACACAAGTCACATAAACAATCACCTAGTAATGTAATCTATAAGGCATGAAATATTCATGGCATGTGAATCTCTACATTCCTATAATTATGAATGTAATGTTACTTCCTTTTCGTATTAGGACAAGGGTACAATTTTATAAATTTCATAAATCATTAAGAAAGGAATCACTCCAATCACTCAAGGTAAAATCTTAATCAACTGTAATAACGAACAACACGAATAACAATCCCATCCCCAACCACTTGGAATTTTCCCCACATGTGGGTTGATCACTCATAGACACGACTATTTACTAAGCACTAACACATTCAAAGTATCCTATCTCTCATCCCCAAAATAGTAAGACAAAGGAAAAGAAACATCTGATACCAATCTGTAGTATCCTGACCTAACTAACTACTAAAATAGTAGCTGGGCCAGTCACCACATGGCCTCAAGTGAACCTCCCCATATTCCAAAGGCTACGGACTAGTAGTGATGGTGTAATGGTGGTACGGTGGGGAGACTATACCCTCATGATTAGAATGGCACATCAGTAAATCATAAGAAGACAACAAAAAAAGTATTATAAATAATGGAAAGACAAATCAATGGAAGGTAAATATAATAATATAATAAAAAAATAAGAAAAGTCCAATGCCAATCACAATGACACATGTATGACCATATGAACTACATATCTAAGGTAGTAAACATGCAGTAGGGGATAAAATTCAGTACACAAATAATAAAGTGAAATAAAATCTCCAAAGGTGATCTTCATGAGAATCTTGAGTACCAAATCAATCCCATGCTCTTAAGATCCCATGTACATTATACAATAAATACAATCATATATAGATCTTAATCCTTCAACCAATGAGGTCTGATCGGGTACCCCAATGCAATGTCAGCCCGAGTAGGGGTGTGAGATATACCCATTACCCCACCACCATTGGTATCTAGAGCATAATCCACCCCATGAATATAAATTAAAACAACATATAGGTATAATTAAAATATGGAAACAAATAAGTAAATAAATATCACAAGTCATCCCATGTTCCTCAAGTAAAACTAACCGACCATACTTGCTTCAGCCTGAACCAGAATGTATTTGGATAAGATGAACCTGTAAAAAAGTGATATGAGTGTAATGATATTAAGTAGTAAGAATGGACCGATCCCAAACAAGTGATTCATCTTAGGGGACGTGTCCCTGAATAAAAGTTATGAAATACTAGTCTTTACCATTTAAGACATCATTGAATTTAGTAAGTGGATCCCTGAGCCCATCCAAGGAGACCTGAAAAAGAATTAAAAGTATCACTACATGGGCACTATGAATACCCATCACCATTATAGTCCTTCTAATGATATCCATAAACATATCTTGGCATGGTGTAAAGTCCTAAACCTCCTAGTCCATCCCAGGTATCACACTTTGGGGTATGAGCATCATTCGTGGCATGGTGTAACCATATCACCACTGAGCCCATCCACAGGTTCTCCCCTAGGTAATCGGTATCACTCAGGGAGGTAAGAAAATGAATGGTAATACCATTCAAGTAATACCGAGTATCTCTCTCTCGACATATCACCACATAAAGTAACATATGATACCATTCTTGGAATTTTGAAAAAGGAGACCCATGTATCTATAAAGGTACATATAATATCAACTAACTATGATCCCATCCAAAAAATTCAGTAAACAAAACTCGAGTGTCACTAAAGGCATTAATAATTCATTTGATTATTTAAATTAATAATTTAAAAGGCCGTGTACATAAACATTCCACATAATAAAACAACTTACAAAAGAGGATATATCCCATCATTAATTTCATTTATTAAAGATAATAAAGGCCATGTACTAAGCATTCAATAAACCATGAAAAGACCCTAAAATAGGTCCATTCACTTAACATTTCATTTAATTATCTATGTGGTTCTTTCTATTATTGAGGGATTCCAAGAATATAAATAGAATAATCAAGCCAGATGGTCTTTCCCTAGAATACAAAACCATACATACAAGTGTATAAGAAGGCTATGCTAACATATATTTCATGAATAATCACCAAATTCATTCTATAAGAAGTATTATCTAATAATTTGGAAGGGGTTTTGATCACTATAGGGTGGAATAAAGGGGTATCACATCCTCCCATATTGAATTTAACCACACATCTACATTTCTAAAGAAAACAAACCTCATTGAGGGGTTTTAATAGAAAAACCATTTAATTAATTTAAGGCATTCAAGGGAATAACCCAAAGGGAAGTTAAATATAGAGGTTCATGATCAACAATGATGTTAATTCAATATACAAGGTCCTCTAGACTAAAGGTGTTTGGTTTAATAAAATAAACATCACATTTGAGAGGTGTCACATAAAAAATTAGCATGCAACACGAAGGCACACTTTATAAATCAATGATATTTTGTGGGAAAATATTAAGACCACATACCATATACCAGGGGTACTTTATTCATCCAAAATAAAATCTTTATTTGGTTTTGTTTGAGAGAGAATATAATATTTTAAAAACACCCTAAAATAGGGAGAATTAGATCACAATAAAATAACACAAGTGGGAAGAATATAAATAAATAAATGAGGAAGGAGGAGTAGGATACTAACTGAAGGATATCCTACACACCCTATGACGCTCGAATCAGACACTTTATGGAAGAGATATCTCCATGGAAGGATATGAGAGGAGGATCTCCCATGGGAGAGGTGTTGAATGTGAGCGAGAGGAAAAATAAGGGAGGAAGAAAAAATAAGTATGGAGGGGAAATTTGGTAATTTATAGCCTCTTTAGTGAGGCACATGATTTGTCCACATGGTTGGACAAACCATACACCCACCATGCTAGAGTCACTACTTAAGAAGTGAGTTCACATAGTTCATGTGCATGGTTTGGGAAACCGTGTGCAAATCGTACATTTAACCCCTATCAAAATACTATAACTTGACACATGGTCGTGAGACCTGGAGAACATGTTTAGACTAAACCATGTGACACCCTCAATCCCTTTGATTATGCTACATGGTTTCTACTAGAGGGATGCATGGTTTTTTATAAACAATGTGCCCCTATCAGCCCTTTCCTTATGTTTATTTCTGGGTCCAGTGCTCCTAAGACTTGATGGGACACCCAAGAAACCTCTTGGTCCATAAAACACTTCTAAAAACAACACATATGAGTATCCATAATCTTATATTTATATTTTGAATATTGTTTTAAATAATGTACCATCCACAAAATGATAGAATTCAAATTCCCTCAGAATTCATCCAGTCTAAAAACATAGAATTCTACACTTTCCTCCATTATTATGTAGGAACCGCGTGTCTAAGGATATTTATGTAACCCATTTTAACTAATACTTTGGTCCCACTCACCTGAATGTGTGTCAAAAATTCAAGTAATTAATGGTGTATCCCGAGGTGCATGGAGGTGGTTCAAGATAAAACCATTATGATGCCAATTCAGGTGATACATAGGAGGACCAGTGGAATGATTTAACTCATGCCAAGATTGATAATAAGAGTTATCCACCTAGGTAAAAGATTGATTTAATTTACACTTATTAAATCAACCATTAGAAAAATCTCATGAGTGGGTCATTTAATTAATTAATTAATTATTTATATGAAATTATTTAATTTATGGATGCAAGGTTGTGATCACATAAATAAATGAATTAATGTACAAAGATGGAAATTAAATAAATGAATTACGCATAAATGTTTAATCCATCATGGTTAATTAATTAAGTAAAATCCACTTATAGTAATAAGACATGTAAAAGATAAAACAAGATAAAAATTTGTGCATAATCAATTAAAATACATCAATTAGATATTAAGTCATACTTGGACTTCAATTACTTGATTAGGAATAAAATACTTGAAACTAAGTGTTTGACCAACCCTCATTAGGAAACTTACTTTTAATGTGGAGTTATTATGAAGGTTATGAGTTGAATTGACCATATTACATGAAGAGAAGTTTCCCTCGTAATACTTGATGTAACTTGGAGGCATGTGTTGAAAAAATTCAAGTTAGGATTTCAATATAGGGGAGTCCACTCAACATATCAAGGAGATTCAAGCCCGTAGTTGTCAGAGACCTAGCTACCTAAATACCTTCAAGTAGCTTGACCAACCCTTGTTGGGGTTATATAAAGAGGCATATGGATCCTTTCCTCTAGAATGTAGTAGAGACTATACATTCCAAGTTCAATGGTGAGGGATAACGAGACTTGATAAAATAGTGGGAGATTTAATAAAAAATAATAAAATAAAATAAATTTATTATTTCTCATATAATTTGCAATCAATAAAATTACTAATAATATTCTATTTTAATTTTAGAATAAAATGTAAATATTATCATACACATTAACCCTATGATCAATATTGGATAAATAGAACCTCTTCACTAGAATAACTTCTAGGAGTGGTTTAGACGCCTTCAGGTTGTGCTACGCCATGATCAGAAATCTTATGTGCTAAAATTGACAATTCCTTATCTTCATACTAAAGAGTAGAATGATGAATAGTTCCTGGTCTAGGAAAAACATTTTAGTGACATAGTTTACATTCAATGTTTGATACTTTTGTCTATATTTAATAAACCAATGAAGTCTAAAAAAACATGGATGTGTATATCATGCTTGAGCACCTTCGTATTATTTACTAGGAAAGAGCTAGACATGAATGTTTTGACATATCCCAGGAACTCTTTAAGAGAAATATTAGATAAGTTTCCCTATATGGGAATTATGTATTCAAGATCATTGGATACATTGAGCGCCTAGATGTTCTAGGGTTTAAACTCCAAAAATAACTGGGAACTTATCTCATTTTGGCATCACTCCCTCAGAGATTCTCCGGATTTATTGTAAATTTTAATATGAACAACATTGAGAAGTATCTACTAGATTTTATTACTCTTCTTCTCTAAGTAGATAAGGATATGAATTTAGAAAATCCTTCCATCCTTATGGTGAATAAACTGAAAGGGAAAGTGAAGATATTTAAGATGAAATCTTATTCACACCCTTCTAAGAAGAAGAAGTTCAAGGGGAAATCAAGGGAACACGATGTTTTCTATTTCGTATGTTTCAAGAAGGACCACTAGAAGAAAAACTGTACCCAACCAAAGAAGAAAGAGGAAGCTTCAGGTGCATTTTTTATCAATTTAAGTTTATTTGTTTCTATAAATTGGGTATTCGATATAGATTTTTTTCACACATATGTATTGAAATACAGGAACCAAGTAGATTTATAAAGACAAATCAAGGGAAGGTAGATCTAAAAGTAGCCAATGAAGCTAAAATTGCTACTATAGCTATTAGTGACTTCCACCTCACATTGCCAACTAAGTTGATCTTGGTTTTAAAGGGTTTTTATTATGTGCATTCAATTACCAAAAAATATATATCAGTATCCAAACTAGATACATAAGGTCTTATTTTAAAATTTGAAAATAAAATTTTCTTCTTTTATAAAGATAGCATTTGTTATGGTAAGACACAATTAAATAAAAATCTTTATGTGATGGGCTACACATACCAAGTAATTTAAATCAATAATGAAACAACCTCAAATGACTCATACCACACCCAAATTTGGCATCATTATCTAGGTAATGTAAACAAAAAGTGATTGAATAAACTATATCAGGATGGATTTTTAGATTCTTTTGAACAAAAACCACTTTGTGTATATCACACATAATTACAAGGTAAAATTACAAAAGCCCCATTTATTGGGAAAGGTGAAAGGTCTAAATAGCTTCTCCAATTAGTTCATACTGATGTGCGTGGACTATTTCCTATTGAATAAATGGGAGGGTACTCATACTTCAAAACTTTTATTATTGATTTTAGAAGATATGAATATGTCAACTTAATAAGGTATACGTTATATTATTTTGATAAATTCAAGGAATACAAGAATTAAGTTGATAACCATATTGGTAAGAAGATTAAGAAACTTTTATCAGAATGGGGTAGAGAATATCATAATCAATACATCATTGATTACTTACCAGAGTTTAGGATTATATCTCAAATCACTCCTCCTTATATGCCTCAATGGAATGGTGTAAGTTAAAGGAAAAAATATACCTTTTTGGACATGGTGAGATCAATTATTAGTCATGTGAGTATTCTATTATCTTTTTGGAGATATGCTTTACCAACATAAACACAAATAATACACCAAGTTCTAACTAAAGCAACAGACAATATACCATAATAATTATGGAATGGAATGAAACCTTAATTTTCATAATTAAATGTGAGGGTTTGCAAAGAATTTTTTAAGGCCAATTTAAGAAACAAACATACACCCTGAGGAACAAAGTGTACCTTTATAGGATATCCTTAGGAAATGAGGGGATATTACATATATGACCCCTCATAAAAAAGGTTATAGTGGAAAGAAATTACATATTCCTTGATAGGGAGCACATCTCTAAATGAGATAATGGGAGAGAGATATACTAAGATGAAGTTTATGATCAAGGTACATAAGATTTGGGTACAAAAAAAGATTCCCAAAATACCTTTGGAAAAAGAAAACTATTCCATTAATACAAGTACAATTTAGGAGTACAAGAAAGGTTAGAGATCCATAATGTTATGGTTTTCTAGTCATAGAGGATGATGACTCATTATTAGTTGATAATAATGATCCTATAACCTACAAGGAAGTAGTAAATAACATAGATGTTTCCAAGTGACAAGAATCCATGAATTATAAAATGGATTCCATATACCAAAACAGAGTCTAAATTTTGGTATATCTTATATTGGATGTAAATCCCATTGGTTGAAAATGGATATTCAAGAAGAAAATGGCCATGTAAGGACAAGTTAATTATTATAAGGCACATATAGTTTCAAAAGGGTTTAAACAACATCAATACATTTAATATGATGAAACATTTTCAACAATTTAAATGCTAAAATCCATCATAATTTTAATTTCCATTATGGATTAACATGACTATGATATTTGGAAAATGTTTGTCAAAATAGTATTTCTTAATAGGAACCCTCAGGATGGTGTCTATATGACATAAACAGAAGGATTTTTGACTCCAAAGGATGTTAATAAGAAATGAAAATTGAAAAAATAAATTTATATATCAATGAAAACATCTCGGTCATGGAACATTCATTTTGAATAATCCAAAACAAAATTTAGTTTCATAAATAATGATTACATTCCATATGTCTACAAATAGTTTAATGGGATTGAAATCATTTTATTAATAGTATATGTTGATGACATGTTACTAATTGGAAAATAAATACCAACCTTATAGTATATTAAGGAGAGGTTGAATAAAATATTCTCTATGAAGGACTTGGGTGAGAAATCATATATCACAATCCATCATGATATATTCAAGAGGTTTATTGAACTAAGTCAAAGTAGAAACATTGAAAAGATACAAAAGAGATTTAGTATGGAACAATCCCAGAGGGTATTATTTCTATTGTGGCATGACATTCATCTTTCTAGGAAAATATGTCTTTATAAACACGAGGAAATAAATAAATGTCAAATATTCCATATGAATCTATGATTGGGTCAGTCTTTTATGCTATGTTATGTACTAGGATATATGTAACCTACACATTAAGTGTAGTAAGAAGATATCAAGATGATCCAGGTGACCACCATTGGATGGAAATCAAGATTATCTTTAAGTATCTAAGGCATAATAAGGATATTTTTTCTAGTTTATGGAGGAGATGAAGAAATATTCATCATAGGATATGTATATTCTAGTTTCCAAACAAATCAATATGACATGAAGTCACAAACGAGATACATCTTCACTTTGGATGGAGGTGTTGTGAGATGAAATAGATCAAAGCAGGTTATGGTCATATATTTTATAGTAGAGTCTAAGTATATTGCAGCTTTTTTAGGAAGCTAAATAAGTAGTATTGATGTAACACTTTATTCAAGAACTTGATGTGGTACCTATCGTTAAATATTCTATCACACTATCCTATGATAATATAGTAGAGGTATATCTTGAAAAATATCCAATGTCACATTAGTGAACAAAATACATACTTTATAAGTATCATATATTGAGGGATTTTCTCAAATAGGTGAGGTTGTAGAGAGAAGTATTTCCATAGAAGAAAATTTTGTGGAACCATTGAATAAATCCTTGACTTAGCAAAAAGATGATTATCAGGTAAGGTCTCCTAAACTAAAAGTCATAGGTAGTTGGATCTAGTCCAAGTGTGAGTTTTTTGGAGTTGGTGTCGTAGTACCAACTATTTTTATTTTTGATTACATGTATATTAGATGTATTGAATATTAATTAAACATATTATTATATATTGTTCGTTTTTCTTCATAACTTTAATGTAATAATGTCCTAAAGTATTTGTTGCATTGATAAGGTCATATTAGTTCCCTAATATGATGATAATATTGAAGGATTATGATAATATTCCTAACATCTTTTTACGGTTGGATAACGTACTATGATAGGACACATAGTATTTAGACCATCATGTATGGATACTTGTAAGAGAATGAGGCTTATTCTCATGAAGTTCATACTTGGTAATCTCCAAGATGGGAGATTATGAGAAAAAACTTTCTAGTAGGAATGCTGTATTATTTGGGTCATCATATATTACTATCTATGAGCATGTTTAATCATATTTAGACTTCAATATTATCATTAATCCATGTCATGACTCACACACTTATATTTTCTGATGAAAACAATGATGAAATATTTTTGTGGTGAGGTAGGGTAGGTTGGGTGCGTCATGATTAACATGTCATTAATGGATATGCTGAGGAATGATTTTTCCCTTCTATCTTTATGGAAGCTAATATCTCAACCCTTTGATTAGAATAGAACAATAACCCTAAATTCCATGTCCATGGTGTAACAACATGTTTATTCTAGATAATAAAATAAATATGTATCAAGAATATAGGTTGGTGACACAGATTTGAAACCAGCGTGATGAGATATTGTGATAAAGAGATTATATTACACAGTGATCATCCGTATATGGTTTTCATTATTGTGACATTAAGTTATTTCTCTTGGGTTTATTGACCCATTTGCAGACATTAGTCTTGGACTTTAGGAAAGCCCAACCAATGCCAATGAGAAATAATTCTATAGGTTCACACACTAAGTGTTTCCATTTATCTTGATTAAAATCTATTTAAATTTATTTAGTGAAATAAATAATATTATCATGATTAAGGAATGATTTCATTCTAGTTTTATTGATGGAAGAAATTAAATAAAAATTTATTTATAAGATTGTGAATAAAGTATTTTTATTTATTTTATTGAATATTTTAAAAAAATTTATTTTGGTTTATTAATAAAATATTTATTTAAAAAAATAAAATATTTTATTTGGGTATTCAATAAATTATAGCGGAGTTTAAATGGACCAAGACTGAGTCTGATGACAAATATTAATTATCAAGTCAATTAAATAATACTTGTTATTATGATAGTTGGTGCATTCTAAATAATAATAATAATAATATTTTATTATGTGGAATGAGGTTTATTAATGTTTATTATATTATTTAATTGATGGCATGTATTAAATAATTATTTTAACCTAAGCCTAAACTCTATAAATAGATGATTATGTCGATTCTGTAGAGTATCAACCATTGCAATTGAAATAAAGAATTGCTACGCACAAAAAATTATCTCTCAAATCCTCCTTCTTTCTTCCATTAAAGAATGAGAAATGTAAGAGAGATTTCCTCAAGACTAAATAATGAGTGATCAAGAACGAACAATTCAAGACATTCGATGATCCATGCTAGCACCCAGATATTTAGTGGTATTGTTCGGAGAGCATAAGAGCACATGTGGATCATAACTAGAGGGATTCTATCCGTAGATACTGACATAGAAATAAAGGTAATCCAAAATAGTCCTTTTTATACGATCAAAATTCATCAAAGAAGAAGGATTCTAAGCCCAGGTATTCATTTTTTTTCAGATATTAAATAAATAAATTATAAATTTGAAATTCAAGATCCTAAATCATGGTTTCGAGCAATGATATTTAAAATAAATTTTAATATATCACCCACCAATGCATGCTTTCACTGCACCCAAAACCAACACTATAAACACATTTATTTTTAAATGGATTTAATGATAAAAAATAGGAAATTATAATGTAGGGAAATTTTCTTGTAAATTTGAAGTACAAGAAAAAATAGAAAACATGTTTATCGTAGTAATTAATAAAAGTATTTAACAAACTTCCATCATAGTTTCACATACATGCAAAATAGGTGCACTACACGAGGGGTCTATGACATAAATAATATGGTTGGGTCTATTCCTAATAATGTATTTTCATTTGTTTCTTTGGATAAATCCCCAGAACTTGATGAAAAAAGCCTAAAAAAATTAAATATGAGATCATCACATATAATTTATAATTAATTTTTATAGATAATATAATGTCAATAACTGACTCACTCAATAATAGTATCCAAACTGGTGGGTTATGTGGTCTCAAGCACTCATCCCTATACGCCAGAGGCTACCAACTAGCTGTGAAGGTCTATGATGGTATGGCGGGGAGACTATACCCTCATGATAAAAGTTTACCATAGAGGTATCCAACTGTAATAAGCAATGGAAACATTAATAAATAATCTATATATAGTAAATAGGAATAATTAGAATAAATAATTTATACAAAGTGATTTCATATCTATATGCTATACAAGGAATACATAGAATTAGAGGAGCAGACATATAAAACATGATATACAAAAGAAAAAGAAGACCAAAATATATCTCTAGTAGAACCACAAGCATAAGCTCAGTCCTTTCCTCCCATAATCCATCCTAGTGTAGTAAATCAAACATCTAAAGCTGGATGCTTTCCTTGGCCCCTACCAGCATACATAAGGTTTACTCAGGTACCAATCAGTGGACCAAACAAGGTGTAAAATATACTAAGTAAGCCACCACCAATGGTGTCTAGAAATATCCATTCTGTTCATATAAAATGAATAGTTTTCAGGTAATAATCAATTCATAATAATAAATAAAATAAAACACATCGGTCCAGATTTCTCATGGGACACCTGATTGACACTAACTATTTCAGCCTAAGCCTAAATGCCTTTAAATAGATTCCACCCTATATGTATGTATAAATATATATAAAATATGTATATATATACCAAATATACATAAGAACATATATGTATATATAGAGATACAACATATTAGTTATTACCTATGGTGTATACCCATGGAGTCTATACATAAATATAAGGGGTTTCATAATTCTCATGGTATATGTGAATGGATAGATGTATAATTAGGTCATCATAAAAGTAAATAATAGAATGACTCTAAGTGTGATATTTTACTTGATAGAAAAATATATTAATTTCATTAATTATCTTCCTAATCCCATCTAAGGTGTTCCTCAAAGAAGGAACCTAGGTATCACTCTAGGTGCACTATAAGAAACCATCACTGTAGGAGTCCATCTAAGGCCTTCCATATAAAGAAACTAGGTATCTATCACAGAATAATAATAATACATAAAACTATGAGCACATCCATGGTATAACACATAGGGAACCAGACATAAATCATGGCATGGTATAAAAACATTGCCCACCGATCCCATCCCAGGTAATCCACTAAGGAACCTGGTATCGCTAATGGGTAGCATAAAGGAATCGGACCAGTGATCCCATCAAAGGTGTTTTATTAAGAACCCATGTATTACTCCCAATGTGTTTCAACTATTTAATAAAATTCAAATAATAATTCTTGACAATCCCATCCAAGGTGTTCCATATCGCAACCCTCGTATCACCATCAACATATCATACGAAAAGGTTATGAATTACATTGAAACCATAAAATTTAAACAACTCATTTTAATACTATTATAAAGTTCATTATTTGAGGTTAATTCAAGCTACAAAAAGAAGAAAAAGTGCCAATACACATGGGATACCATTTCCTTTGGCTTAATTCAATTACACTCCATTTATAAATACCTACTCAATATATATAATTTATGGTTCGAAAGTGTTCAAAATATAAGGTGAAAGGTGCATTAACTCTATATTTTAGAAGAGGAAAATCATATTATATAGCATATATGACATGAAACATTAATATTATAAGTAAATGCAACACCCAAATACTTTACTATATATTTATTTTAAATAAATTCAATCTCTCTGATAACTCGTAGAACATGCAACCTTGAGTCTGAATGAACCATAATATAAAATACCATTATAACATAGATGTTAAATTAGTAGGTATGAATAAGACTAATAATTTATGAAAATTATATGGTTTAAACATGTATAAAACAAATTCAATGGTTATTTATTGATTATAAATAAAATAAGAAGCATTTGAAAGAAAAAGAAGTTTTTTTTTGAAAAATTATATTTTTCTAAAAGGTTGTTTAGTCATTAATTGTGAACATAATATAAAATTAATTTTACAAAATGAACTAAATTTTTTAAATCATCATATAAAAATTTTCTTAGGGTGAAATTTTGGTATTTTTAAGAAAATATTGATTTTTTTAATGAATAGTGAAAAATACCAATTTTTGTAAAACTGTTATTTCTTTATAATAAATTAAGTGATTTAAAAGGAACATTATTATTTGAATTTGATTCAAAGTACCATAAGTAATATTTATTTACATTAAATCCAATTAATTACATTTGAATCACTTTTATACTAGATGTTATTATAATTCTATTTTTGGGTTTAAAAACACATTTTTCTAAAAACTATTTTAAAGTGGAATGTTTCCCCATTTTAATTTATAAAAATAGACACTAATGAGGAATTATTTAAATTAAACATATATATTAAAAATCTAACTTTTAATTTTAAATTCTTATAATGGTGATTTCTATTTATACAGTTAAAATAAGATCATATTTTCTCGAAAAAATAGATTGATTGAAAACTGTTTTTTCATTGATTCCACGTGATTAGTTTTAAATTAAAATTTGAAAATTCTATGAATTTAATTTGTAAAAATTTATTCCATATTTATAATTAGAATAATTAACATTTTATAACAATTTCAACTTAATTTTTTACCATAATTAATAGTAAAAATAGTAAAAATTAATTACCACAGTTAAGGTAAAAACGGGTTTATCAGGGGGTTAAACTAAAACGATATGGGTTAAAATGACCTACCAACTTGTAAAAATCCAATTTTATGGACATGTTTTGAGTTTATAACATATATGGTTCACTAATGAACCATTTTTAAGGATTTTTGAATGATTAAAAAAGGGTACACTTTATTCTTTTAAAAAATTCTATGTGTGTCCTCTCCCCCACTTATAAAAGGACACCCCTCTCCTATCCTCTTCAAACATTAAAAAAATTTGTTTTGGAAAATAAATTATCATATATATTACTTAATTCTCACCCTAAATTCTAGAGTCTTTATTTTTATTATAAAACCTTTATAATAAGGCTTTAGCTATAAACTTAAAGGGGTTCTCTGAAGAAGAGGTAAAATTCTTAACGTGCGTATTTGTTTTATTTATTATTATAAATTATTCAATACTTATTAAAATATACTAATATAATTACACCAATATATAATATATGCTAATATTTTATTATTTTAATTCCATAACTTATATCAATATTCACTTCAAATGGAAAATGAAATCATTGATCGTGTGTTCGACGAACTACCGCCTCACTAATCGATGTAATTAGTTTTCCATAACCACCTTTAAAGGATGGATATAATGATGGATTTAACTTATTTATATTATATTTATGACATAATTATACTTTTTTAATTATGATATCATATATAACTTCTTTCTTTCCATTCTGTGGGTGGATACGAAAACGTCGCTTGTGTGTATGGTGGACTACCGCCTCACAAAGCGATGTGATTCGTTTTTCACTTATGATTTACATGGAAGGTATTAGGGATAATTTTAATGAAATATATGTGATAATTTTTTACTGAAAATAATTATATAAATATAATATAATATCTAACTTCTTTCCTTCCAATCAGTTGGAAAACAATGACGGTGCTCGTGTGTACGTGTGGACTACCGCCTCTATATAGTAATGTGAAATGTTTGTCTTTTTATTTTTAAATGGATGGTAATAAGGATGTATTTGATAAATATACATGATATATATTAAATAATAATTAATTTTTAAAGTTCAATTGTTATTTATTTTCCTTTCATTCCATCTGTTGAGAAAAAATGGAAATTGGATTCAGGAGTACGTACGACCTACCGTCTCCATGAACGTCAATTTTCTATCTATAAATTTTATAGATTACTATAAATAAATATATAATTAATATATAATAAATTTACATCATGTATAAAATTATTTAGATTATGGAACCATGATCAAATTAAAAGGAATGAAAATACCAAATCAAAACATATATGAAAAACAAAACTGTTATTACTCGAAACAATGATTTTAACAAAGATTTTTTAATGAAATGGTGGTAAAATACCATAAGTAAATAATATATGGTATGATATATATGTTTATGGTTATGTAATATATGTATAAGAAACTTATATTTATTATACAGGAGGTTTATACACATATGAAGGAAGTCGAACCCGAGGTAAAGGTTTCTCATTTCACTTTTACTTTTGAAAGACATATGCCATATTCACCATTTATTCCTTTTTGTGATGAATATAATGACCCTTTTGATATGTTATATAATTAATAAATTTATTTTTATGGTATTTAATGTTTCATTTGAAGTTATTTATTTCATGAGGCTTATGATTCAAACGTTACCAAAATGGTAATGGTGTATTTCATAATCTCTTCATTATTTGGGATTTTTTATGTTTAAGTCTCCCTTGGGGGAATTATTTTATATTTATTAAAATAAATATATTTTATTCTAATATTCTTATTCATGAAATTTTTCATGTAATATTACTATTTTCTCTCTTTTTTGTACTTAAAATGATTGAGAAAATGTTTTAAAGAAAATCTGAATTTATTTATCACTTCAGTCAAAATTCATTTTTTCTTCTAAAACCATGTTTTCTAAAAATATTTTCAAAAATATTTTTAACATTATCCAAATGATTTATTAAATAAATATTTACCCATATTTTAATTTATATAATTTTTTAAAGTATTCTTCATGTCATTTCACAAAATATGGTCTAATTGGGTTTTACTGAAAATGTGAAAGGAATCCTTATTTTTACATGTACGACATGTCTGAAATTTCCATCATAATGAAAAATAAAATTTTTAAAGATTAATTTATAATTTTAAAAGGTTATTTTAAAATAAAATTATTTTCAAAATATTTTTTGAACTTTTAGTTTTAATTTTTTTTTCAAAGTAAAAAGATCATTTTCATTAAGAATGTTTTTAATGACCTTTTTATGGTATTTATATTCATAAATGACATCAAAACTTTATTATACTTATGATACACTAAGTATATATTGTAATTATACCATAATTATTATTTATTAAAATTTTTTATGATCAGTTTGACTGGGGATGTACCAGTTTGATACCATTCATATTACTCTCGATGGTTTATGATTATGTTTATTGATTGGGGTAATTATTAACATTTCATTTGCTATTTTTTCAATATTAATGTGAATGTTGATTATTTCCCCCCTTTCACATGATGAATTAATTAGACTTGATAAGTGATGGGTGGGGTCCAATATACCCTTTTGATTCATTGGTAGGTCTCATGAGACATATTAGTTGGTCTATTGGCTAATGCCTTAACCATTTATCTTATATGTTATGGAACTAGGCCTTGGAGACATGGTTATGATGTATAAAATTATGAATTCCCATAGTATGATATTAGTTACTAATGTTACATGTTATTATTAAATTTTTTAGAATATCTATGGTTAAGTTTCAAGATCATGTGATTATTTATATGGCATCATTTGATCATTATTTATTCTTGCCATATTTTGCTCAATTAAGTGATTAAATGGAATGTGTTTTAGTTATTTAAATTTACATATTGATCAAGCTTATTTATTCATGTAGATTACACTGTATACATACCCTTAATAAGAATCTGAGCTCACCCATTTCTTATGTTTTATTTTACATAAGATACCATGAAGTATTTTATGATTGATATGTAAGGATATGCTAAGGATAAATATTTTGTTATCAAATAAAACACTTTGTTTATTTTATTTTTTCAATTATAATGTAAATTTCAAGTATGTATCTATTTTACCAATACTAATAAACTATTCATTCCTTCAGGATATGATTCCTTGTATCTTATGACAATGAAATAAAGAAACCACCGACTCTGGGCTACCTGGGTTGGGGTCTTTACAATTTGTATGAGAGGAAGTTTAGTTGAAAACTTAGAAACTAGATCTCAGAAAACTTATATTAGGGAACATAACCCCATGATATACATTGTGGATATGTATAAATGAATATCCTAAAGTTTTGGTAAGGTAGATATTATGTGGTTTTCCTAGCAATACATCTTTGTTTAGATATAATAAGTATATGTAGTCTTAACACAAATGTACCTAGGGGTTATATATTTGAAAAAGGTGTGTCCAGCTTGACTCAAGAATTACTTGGTACATAAAAAAAATCCTTACTGCATACCTATTTTGACACTCCCAGGGGATATGATTTTGATAATTCACATTTTTTTACAAACCATAATTATTTATTTGAAAATATTTTTATGATTTGAAAAATTTCCCAAAGAAACCATTTTTATGATTATGAGATTTGAAATTCATAAATTGTTTAATTTTTGTTAAGAGTTTCAATAGTTTTAGTATTATAAATTATGTTTCATAATATTATGATAAAATACAGTGTATTATATTGTTTAGAAATAACACATCATATAAGGAATGAAAATCGTATTAATGTACGTACTCTATGTAGGGATTTACCTCTCAATAAGATAATGAAGCTGGAGCTAGATTTGTAGCTATAAATGATAAAATTATAACTATATTGGGGAAGATGAATCAGTTTATAAGAAACAAACTTGACCATATGGAGAAAACTACTAATCTATAATAATGCATAACAATGTTAGACCACTTTATGAGTAAAAAACCTTTATCATTTAATGGGACTAAAAATTTATTTGTATATAAGAAATGGATAAGTTCCTTAGAGAATATATTTATCACTTTGGAAAGATATGAAATAGAAAAGGTTTTCATGAAATTTTATCATCTCTCAGGAGATACATATCAATGGTGGTGAATGATTCAAAACACTAAGGATAAAGAAGAAATAACAAACATGAAATGGAATGATTTTAAGGTACCAATCTTGGAAAAGTATTTTCCTTATGAGAAATTAGAAGATATGGAGAGAAAATTATTGATTCTAATAAAAAAAGAAGATAAAAATGTTTCTAAGTATAAAGCTAACTTTACATGGTTATCAAGGCATGTTACAAACTATCTAAATAATCTAAAGATAAATATTGACTGTTTCTTTCATGGTATTAATAAATTTATTTTAAAAGAAATAGTATACCAAAATTTCTCATCATACGAGGACATAATATCACGTGGTATCAAGACAAATAAACAATCCTCAAATTCTTATGTCTTTAAAGGGAATTAAGATAAGAATAGTACAACATAGAAAATGATGGATAAAGGGAATAAGGGAAATAAGGATTTCCCCCATGTGATAATTGTGGAAAGAAACACCCTGGTACTTTCTTGAAGGTAATGAGAGTTTTCTATAAGTGTGAAAAGAAATTAAACCATTCTCATGATTTCAAGGGAAAGAAATAATCTTCCAATATGAAATGATTCAAATTTAAGGAGTTGGGTCACTGTGAAATTGAAATCCCCAATAATCAAGGAATTATACCTCAAAAGAAACTAAGGTATCAAGGTCAAAAATTATTATATTATTATAGATGATGTGGAATGATTAATTTTCATTTTTTTTGGATTCAATAATTATTTCATAGGATTATTTTATTAATGATATTCTGGTTATAAGAATTATGAAATGTATAAGGATTATATTATAGTACTTTTTCTTCAAGGATTTGAGAGTATATTTTGAATGATACTGATGACCAGGAAAAGTGATTTAGTGGCAAGTGGAATGTCACGAAAAACACATTATTAAGGGAGGATAACCCTTAATATGTTCTCGATATTGAGATAATAATGATAAATAGGTTTTTATGAAGGTATTGGTAACCTTTAAGGTTTTTCTTACCTTTGGTGTTGATGTAATAATAGGTTATTAAAATTTGGGAACATTATAGGAATTATATTAATAAAGTTTTGGAAAAAGTATAGCCTCCATACTGAGTTACAACCCATAAAATATGACAAGGCTGTGGTTATTGAAACCATAACTGAAGGGTGACAAGGGTGTTATGCCTACCACTAGCCTATATGATGTTATGGCTAATACTTTATTGTTTTTACTTAAAATATTTGATGGATAAATATTAATATTGATCTAGTTGTGTTACTACTAAGGTTTAGATATTAATTTATTACATTGGATAACTTGTTCCAGGAATATTGGTTTTAGAAAATATTTAGAGATAGACGGAAAGACTTTTCAATCTTTTATGGATCTTATGATCTGTTAAAAGTTAATTTTAGTGCTTTAGGAATAAAAAATAAATTTTTGGATATTCACTTATAAGAGAAAGATATAAAGTAGAAATTTATTGAGGCATAACCAGATTATTAAATTATTCTTATGAAATATAAATAAATCAAGTAATTATATCTCCTTGTATTCTTAGAGAGAAAACTAATTCCTCAACTTTAGGAAAAATATCTTGAAGAAAAAATGTTATCATATTAACTTCATATTTGATGAATAAAATGGAATTTTAAATCATTACATATTTATGTTTTTAGGGCCTTATTATCTCATTTATCATTCACTTTCCTCTAATAAATGATCACTATTACTCTTTATAATTATTTACGCTTTTCTTCAATGTCTATATCTTCACTTCCCACCAATGTTCTCCTACTTGGAAACCTAGTTATGAGTTATTCTAGATTTCATTTGTACATAAATTTATCTATTATCAATAGGATGTTTTATAAGCACTTTTTATGATGTGGGTTCCTAATAAAGGTATTTTCAAATTTCAAACCCTTAATTTTTATCATCAAGATTAAATTATGAGGACAAAATTTATTTAAGGGGGTAGAATGTAACACTATGAGATTTTAAAAGAGGAAAATCATCTCTGATAGAGTATATGAAACATAACATCAAGCTTAGAAGAAAACTTAATACCCTTATAAATTAGATATATTTATTTTTAAATAAATTCAATCTCTTTGATTTCTTGCGGAACTCACAACCCCAAGTTTCAATGAATCATAATATAGAATACCTTTATAGCCTAGCTGTTAAATTAGAGGTTGTGAATAAGACTAAGTAAATTATGAAAATTATATGGTTTAAACATGTATAAAATAAATTAAATGGTTATCTATTTATTATAAATTAAATAAGAATCATTTGAAAGAAAAATAAGTGTTTTATGAAAAATTATATTTTTCTAAAAGAATGTTTAGTCGTGCCTTGTGCACTTAATTTAAAATTAATAATTTTAGAAAATTTATTTTTCAAAATGAAATAATTTTTTTAAATCATCATATCAAAATTTACTTAAGGTGAAATTTTTGTATTTTTTAGAAAATATTGATTTTTTAGCGAATAGCGAAAAACAACGACTTTTCTAAAACCATCATTTCTTTACAATAAATTAAGTAATTTAAAAGGACCGTTATGATTTGAATTATATTTAAAGTAAAATAAGTATTATTAATTATATTTATTATAATTAATTAAATTTTAATCACATTTATAATATATTTTATTATTAGTCTATTTTTGGGTTTAAAAACACATTTTTTTGAAAAACTTCTATGTGCGTCTTTTCCCTGACTTATAAAAGGAAACCCCACATGGTATCCTCTTAAAACTTAAAAAACCATTTTTCTCAAAAAATAGATACCCAAATATATTTATTAATTTCCTACACACATTCTATAGGTATTGGTTTTATTATAAAATCCTCTTATGAAGGATTTAGGAATAAACCTAAAGGGGTTCTATGAAGAAGAGGTAAAATTCTTAACCTGCATATTTGATTTATTTCTTCTTATAAATCCTAAAAAATATCTTCAATAATGATAATATAATAACACTGTTATATCCTATATAATTATGTGTTATTATGTAAATGGAACAAACTATATCCATCTACACTCCAATCAAATAGAAAACAAAATCGTCAATCATGTGTACAATAATCTACCACCTCGTAAACTGATGTAATTTGTTTTCCACCACCATCTTTAAAAGATAGATATAATGATAGATTTAATATATTTATATTATATTTATTAAACTGTAATAATTCAGTAATTTTTATATCACATATACATTTTTTTCTATTCTGTGGGGGATACGATAACGTCACTCATGTGTATGGCGGGCCACCACCTTACAAAGCGATGTGATTCGTTTTTAGATTACACTTTACATGGAAGGTAGTATGGATAAATTTAATGAAATACATGTCATATTTATGACCTATAAATAATTCTAGAAATATAATATCATATCTAAATTCCTACTTTCCAATCTGTTATAAAAAAATAACGCCGCTTGTGCGTGCGTGTGGACTATCGCCTCCACATAGCGATGCAAATGGTTTTTCATTTTATTTTTAAATAGACAGTAATAACTATGGATTTAATTAATATAAATTATATATATGAAATAATATTTAATCTATAAAGGTTAATTAATATTTATTTTCCTTTCATTCCATTCGTCTATAAAAAATGTAAACAACGTTCAAGCGTACGTACAATCTATCATCTCCATGAATAATGTAATCCATTTTTTTATCTCTAACTTTTATATATTACTATAAATACATATATAATTAATATGTATGTCATTTATAAAATGGTTAAAATTATATATATTATTAAACCACGATCAAAGTAAAATGATCGAAAATACCAAATCAAAACATATATGAAAAACAAAGCTATCATTATCCAAAACAGTGATTTTAACAAAGATTTGTCAATGAATGGGTAGTAAAATACCATAAGTAAATCATATAATGTATAATATATATTATTATGCTTCATAATATATTTATAATAAACCTATATTTATTATAGAAGAGTTTTAAACACACATGAAGGAAGTCGAACCTGAGGTAAGGGTTTCTCGTCTCACTTTTACTTTTGTGAGAATATGCCATATTCACCACTAATTTCTTTCTGTGGTGTATATAATTCCACTTTTTATATGTTATATAATGAATCAATTTATATTCATGATATTTAAATTTAAATTTTAGGTTATTCCTTTTACAAGGATTATGATTCAAATGCTACCAAAATAGTAAGTATGTATTTCACAATCTCATCATTATTTGGGATTGTTTGTATTTAAACCTCCCTTGGAGAAATTATTTTATATTTATTAAACTAAATATATTTTCTTCTCCTATTTTAATTCATAATTTTTTTCAAGTAATAGTACCATTTTACAACTTTTTTATAATTAAAATGACTGATATTTGTTTAAGAAAATTTGAATTTGTTTCTCTTTTCGGATGAAAATACCTTTTCTTCTAAAACCATGTTTTCTAAAAAAAAAAATTTTTTTTTTCAAAAATGTTTTTAAAATTATCCAAATGATTTAATAAATAAATATTTACCCATTTTTTTAGTTTTTACAATTTTTTTAAATGAATCTTCATGTCATTTTATAAACAAGGCCTGTTTGGATTTTTCTAGAATTATGATAAGAATATTTATTTTAATGTGTAAAACATGTAAATAATATCTTCTATAATGAACCCTCAATGTTTTAAAGATTAATTTATAATTTTAAAAGGTTATTTTAAAATAAATTTATTTTCAATTTTTTTTCAAACTTTTAGTTTTTAAAAGTTTTTGAAAGTAAAAGGGTTATTTTCCTCAATAATGTTTTTAATATCATTTTTATGGTACTTTAATTCTTTAAATAAATAAAACCGTTACTATACTTATGCTTCACTAAGGATATGTTGTAATTATATCATCATTATTATTTTTTCAGATGGTTTATGATCAATTCGATTGGGGATGTACCAGTTTGATACCATTCATATTACAATGGATAGTTTATGATTATGTTTATTGATTGAGGTAATTATTAACATTTAGTATGATAGTTTTATAATATGAATTTCTATATTGATTATGTTTCATCCCTTTCATATAAGAAATGAATTGGACTTAATAAGTGATGGTTGGGTCCTGCTATAGCCCCTCGATGCATTGGTAAATCTCATGAGAGAAACTAGCTTCGGGTTTTGGATGATTCCTTACCCATTTATGTAAGATGTCTTGAAATGAGGCCTTTAAGGTATGGTTATGATATCCGAAATTATGAATTTACACATTATAATAATATTTATTAATATTCCATGTGATTATTCTATTAGTTATATTATAAATGGTTAATTTTCAATCTCATGCAATTATTTATATGGAATTATTTGATCATCATTTATTCATGCAATATTATTATCAAGTAAGTGATTGAATGGAAAGTGTTTTAGTTATTTAACTTTTCATATTGATTATTATTATTTATTCATGATAGCTTCTGATGTATACATACCCTTACCATGTATCTGAGCTCACTCATTTCTTATGTTTTATTTTCTCTAGGATACTGTGAAGTGTTTTGTGGTTGATATAAAGAGGTATGTTAAGGGGAAATATGAAGTTCTCAAATAAAAAATTTGGTTTATTTTATGTTTTTATTTATAATTTGAACTTCAATTATGTATCTATTTTACTAAGTCTACTAAACTATTCAGACATTCAGGATGCAATTACTTGTATCTTATGCCAATTTAATAAAGTAACCACCAACTTTGGGATACTAAGGTTGAGGTATTTACATAAGGGCCCTTAAAAAGGGTAAACCCTAAGGGGGGGATCATGATGAGGTGATAATCCTATGAAATTGATTTTCTGTTTTTTAGGAATACTCTAAGAATATAAATACCATTTTATTCAGTTAATTAGATAATTAAGAGACATCACACAGATGTTCTGGCATGAAAAAAATAAAACATAACATAAAGATCAACTATTTATAGAAAAAGAACTAGACCACATACCATATCTTGGTAGAACTAGCCTCACCCATTGTTATCCTTTTATTTGAGGTAAAATAAAAGAAATTAACAAAATAGAAAAAATCATTGAAAATAGGGTATATTATATCACACCAAAATAGTGTTGAACATGATGAGATAAATGAAGAATAAAAGGAAAATGATTGAATATCTTACTAGTATGATTCTAATGAGCTCAACAATGATAAAATTAGAGACTATATTAAGAAACTATCTCAAATCCTAGGTTGGAGGAATAAGGAGATATCTATGCAGTTGGGGATGTGTTGTGTGTGAAATAGGGGGAGAAAGGAGGATGCTATGTAAAAATATAGGAGGGAAAAAATAGTCTTTCTACAAAATTTTAAAATGCATATGGTTTGACCTCTTGTTTTACCAAACCATGAATCTAAAATATGTGGAAATACTGGTTAAATGGAACTAAGTGTGAAAACCTGGGTGCATGGTTTGGAAAAATCATGAGACACCCTTCAGTTCATTGGTAAAACTTACATGGCCCTGTGGTCTAATTTTCTTGGTTTAAACAAACCATGTGCCCATTTGTAGTACACTAGAACACCCCATACGGTTGAGTTTCATGGTTAGCACTAACTATTCGCTAATCACGTCGTTCAGTCTTCTCCTCCAAAATCTATTACTCTGAGCTCTGAATGACCCCCATACAACCCCAAACCACTCCGAATCCTATTAATAAATTCCTTAGGAAAATAAAAAAGTTTCACTGAAATTTAAAGGGGACCACACCTCATTGAAAAACTAGGATCTTAAAATACCCCCACATTAAAAAAACTTGTCCCCAAGTTGTCTTTCCAAGGGTGGCAATGGTTCATTTGAGAATATCTATAGTCACTGAGCACATATATCAAAATCCCTCTCCCAGGTCTTGTCCAATAAATGAATTTTTTCCATAACACCCATACCATAGGATCTGTACTTCCTTGGAGATACTTCATGCTCTGATCAACGATCATGATGTGATACTCCTTAAAGGAAGCATCAAATTTCAATTCAACATCCTCAAAAATAAAAGTGCGAGATGGGCCTAAAAAGTAATGGGAAATTTGAGATACATGGAAGAGATCATTAATGGATTGTTATCTTTAAGGAAGATATATCTGATAGGATACCAACCATAATCTCTCCAATATATTGAAAGGTCTGACGCAATGAGGTGATTACTTTACCTTTCTACTGATCCATTTATAACCCAACCTATGTAAAATATTCAAGAAGACATGATTTCCCACCTCAAATATAGAGGTTGGTAGAAAACATCATTATACTATTTCTACCTAGAATGATATATAACCATACTCTTATGGATAATCTATACCTACTCCAAAGTCTCTTGGACAAGACGAGGTCCCAATAGATTTTACTCTCCTACTTCTATCTAGAATAAGGGTGAAAAATGTGACCTATTATAAAGGGACACATATGAATCCATATGAATAGTCACATGAAAGGAATTATTGTAAGATAACTTAGCTATAAGTAGAGGTTTCTTCCAAGAACCTTGAAAATAAATGAAAAAATGCTCAAATCATTTCCTTTAATGTTTTAATCATATTCTCAGATTTCTCATCGGTCTGTGGGTGAAAGGCTATGCTAAGAATCACGTGTTTACTAAGGGTCTTCTGCAACATTTTCTGGAACCATGATGTAAAATGAGCTTCCCTATTTGATACGATATAATTGGGAACTTCATGAAGGAGTATTATCTCTCAAATGTAAATTATTCCAATATCATCTATAGAAAAAGTGTCTCTGATAGGTAAAAAATGGGCAACCTTGGTCAACCAGTCAATGATCACCCATAATGTATCACTAACTCAAGGGGATCTTAGAAATATAGTAAAAAATTCATTGTGACATTATCCCATTTCTATTCCAAAATAGATAGAGGCTGTAGAAGTCCAATAGGCTGCTAGTGCTCCATCTTCACCTACTGATGGGTAGAACACCATGTGACGATGCCCGCAACCTACTTCTTCATACCCAACCACAAATACTTGTGGAATATATCATGATTCATCTTGGTAACATCAAGATATACTACCCAAATGGAGGTATAGGACTCTCAGATCAACTCCTCCTGATTTCTACAAGAACCTAGATGCAGCCATGAATTCATAAGATCACATCCCCATCAATAACCCATCTAGGTGGTGGGTCCTCATCAGAAATACTATCCAGTAAGACCAAGACCTCAAGATTAGATAACTATACCATCTTCAATTTATCTAGAAGATAATATATCACCACTAAATCTATTAAAATAGGTTACCCAAGATACTCCTAAAACTCCATATGCATCTCATAAAATAGGGCCATCAAATGCAACTCACTACTGGCCTCCTAAACTACCTGCGACCGAGTCTTCCCTATTAGAGCATCAAAAATAGTATTTCCTTTCCTAGGAATATAAGAAATATTGAAGTTGAAGTACGATAGATATTCAAATCACATTCACTTCCTGATATTTAATTCACACCGTTTAAAGATTTATTTCAAGGTTTTTTGGTTAGTATACACCATAAAGTTCTCTCCCAATAGATAATGACTCAAACACCACAATTCATGTACCAAAACTTCCAAATAGATATTTTTTTGTTTGGAAACTATGATCACAAGGTTTAAACTACCAAGACTCATACACTATGACTAAATATCTCTATATCAGAACTTCTCCTAGTCTAATACCTGATGCATTATAATACACTATATAACTTCTGCCCGAATCCTGAAGAATCATGATCAGTGCAAAATTCAATCTTTCTTTTTTCTCTTGAAAGGATCTCTTGAATGACTTAAACCATTTAAACTTGAACCATTTATTTTTCAATCCTATAAGAGGTGTTTCTAGGCATGAAAAGTCTTGAATGAAATTCTTGTAATAACCATCCATCCCCAAGAAACTCTATATATAAAATACATTCTTGGGCCGATCCTAATTAACCAAAACTCTCACCTTCTCTGGGTTAACCGATACTCCTGACTCTAAGATTATGTAACCCAAGAAGTGTACCTTATCAATAAAAAAGTTTCATTTTTTGATATTCACAAATAAATGCTTCTATATAAGTGTATTTAGCATGATCTCAAGATATTTGGAAAGTTCTTGTTGATTATGAGAATACACCACAATTTCATCCATGAAGACTACCAAAAATGAATCCAAATATGGGTGAATAACCCAGTTCATTAGATCCAAGAAAACTATAGGCATGTTAGTCAAATGGAACATCATAACCAGATACTCATGCAAGCTATATATACTCCGTAATGATGCATGCAGTATGTATGATGACCTAACATGCACCCGTTGGTAGCTTGAACTCAAATAGATATTTGAGAAAACCCTCACACCCTAAATATAATAAAAGTGGTTACCTATAAAAGGCATTATATACTATTTCTTTACTATAAGATAACTGATAATCCATGCACAACCTAAGGGTACCGTCTTCCTTCTTAGTGAAAAGGATAGGTGAACCCCAAGGTGATGTACTGGGTTATATGAAACCATTATCTTTCAAATCCTACCGCTTCATATTGAGTTCCTAGAGATCAGTATGTTCCAAATTATAAATAGGAATGTACACTGGTACTAATCTTGGAACAAGGTCAATAGTAAACCCCACTTACCATATAGTAGGTAACCCAGAAATGATTCCTGGGAAGACATCCCTGGAACAATCCACTATAGGAGGGAAATCTGTAAGTGAAATTACCTAATCAGATATAAAAAGAATAGAAATATAGCCTATCACACCACCTAGTCAATTGTGTTTGGGTCTATATTGACTCACCTAGACATCCCATTCAACCTTGTGAATATAAATACCTCCCTTGGGTGAGGTGAATAATACTCTATAGTGATAAAAATCAACATGATCACGATAAAATACTAACCATTATATTGAAAGTATTATTTCAAATACCATTATCTAAAAAAATGCTCTATATGAAAGGGTAACCACTTATCTCAGGGGGAATTCCTTATATTGGAATACTCCCTCAAATCGTATCCCCAATGGTGTGTCGAGAGTCATTACGTCACTGAAGTACTCTATATTTAGGCCCATGCTTCCCATGATTAGTATAGAAACAAAATAATTTGAAGATACTTTATAAAAAGTTCAGACACTAAAGCAAAGGCTACTAGAATAGTACCTTGAATAATAGAAGGCCCCAAACTCTTCTCCCCGGGATTAGGATTCACTACAAAGATATGACCAGATCTATGGTCTTGAGATACAACCTAACTACCATAGGAAGGTCCACTCTAATAGAACTGTTTATATGAAGCCTTTCTACCTCACCCACGTCTATATCCTTAGTCTGATTGACCAGTAGTAGTCCAACTCCCAATATGACACGGAGCTACTGATCCTGTGCCCGTATATGGTGTTGGTGCAGATCCCTTCTCATAAGGAACTGGAGGTAAGTTTCAATAAAAATGATGTTTGTTACCCATATTTCCTCAAGATCGACACTCATTTGGGTCATTCATACACTAAGGCCTATTATTTCCTACACAACCACACTGGCGACAGACAAAATAAATGTCAGTCCATATCATCATGCTGGCACTTCCCTCACGAATAGAATTAAAGATATGTTTCCTAAAACTAGAAGAACTACCTCCATTTCTCAATTATGAACCATGCTAGCCTATACTACCATATTTATTCAGGTTTTACTCAATGATGAGGTCCTAGTTCAGTATATTAGAAATTTTGGTCAACCGAAATACATTCACCAATGATAGGATGACATAAGTAATCCCATCCTCGAACCATCTTGCTATCACCAGTTTGTCACCATCAAATGTCAATGAAAAGTGAAAAAGCTTGGTGAAACAAGTGGAATATTCTATTACAAACACAGAACCCTATTACAGGTGTATGAACTTTCTAGCATGGTCTTCTCTCAGCATATAAGGGAAGTAGTAGTTATAGAAGGCTATTTGAAATTCCACCCAGACCACACCCCAATTAATATTAGCTTGGTTGATAACATCCCACCATCACTTATAAAAATCATGAAACATATAGGTAATGAGATTGAAACTACTCTTTGTAGGAATATCTAAATGCTCTATGATAGGTAGAATGGTCTCTAGCCATGCCTCAGCTGCCTAGAAACCACCATCCATTGAGAAAGTGGGATGATACTTCTGCTGGAACTCTTATGTTAGCTCTACCATAGTAGGGGAAAGTCATGTATCTCCCTATATAGATTTCATTAATTGTAGGAATCTCTCTTAGAACTAATAATTGACTCCCATATTAGGAATAATATGATGTTTATCAAGAGGTACTTCCAGAGGTAACACTAGTGGCTCATGGCCCACCACCTCCAGAGCATGATCATCACCACCCTTTTGGCATACAACTTTAGTATTTCATGGTTACATATCTCTACAAATTCTAAGTGTATGAATCATATAAGGGTTAACAAGATAGGATCACAAATAAAATAATCTAAAAGGAACACACCTTTCCCTATAAGTAACACCCATAAACCTTTTCTGAAATCCAAGTATATGATATAAATAAGATCATAAGGTTTACAAGAGAAACTATTTACTTCCCACTACTAAGGTCACTTCAGGGTCTAGGTCTCACACCATACAATAGAGGTCTTGATATATGGTATGTCAATTGAAAGATATATATGAACACACCCTTTATGTTGTAATTGGTATCCCATTTAAAGGTAACCATTTTATTCAATACATTAAATTCATTTAAGTTTTTACTCATTCATATGTATATATATATCCTAGTCTAGTTAGATGAGTCAACATTCCCAATTTATAAATACATAATATTTATACATTGTAATTAGAACATCATGTCACTATGACTTGACCCTTACATCCAGTATTAGGATGTAACAGGTCATGTAAAATGATTTGATTAGATGATTTACCATTCCGAATTTATAGAAGTATATGTTTCATAAATTATAATTAGTATTCATTTAATCAAAATCATATAGAGTTTCATCCCATGGGACCAATGGTATATGGATAAAAAATGTAATAATTAGTTAATTAAGGTGACACCATTAAACTATATGGAAAAACACTATTTATTTTGATATAGAAACTTTAATTAATACAATCATTCTACCCTTGCAAGAAATGTTATCACATATCAAATATAACTATCAAGGCACCAATAACATGAAGTAGAGATTCATAGAGTAATATAAATATGGCTTGAGATATGCATGATATGTGAATCCTAAGGTGCCTACTATGATGCACGAAATTACACATCCTTTCCGTATCAGGCCAAGAAAAATAAAATTCATAATATTAAGGATAAAAGTAATGAAATCACAAATCACATGCATCACCCAAAAATGAAATCAATTCAACTATAATGACACAAACCATAACAGTAATTCCCTTCCCCATGTAATTTATCTTTTTCCTATACATGGGTTAACTACTCCTAGCCATAAGCTCATTACCAAATTATGACACATTACTAGTCTTCTGTCTAATAACCCTAACAGTAATACAAAAAGGAACCCACTCCAATACGACTTTGTAATGTATTTTTATAGATCACTAGATAAGAGTAGATGAACTGGCATGTCACATGTCCTCAAGCACTCCTTCTTGTATTCTAGAGGCTTAAGACTAGCAGCGGGGGTCTATGATGGTACATTGGGGATAATATACCATTGTGATCAAAGTGTATCACAATGGTATCCAATAGTAATAAGAAATTGAAATAGTAATAAATAACTATAAGAGGAATAATAAATCACCCAGATAAAGTAAACATGCATAAGAAGAATAAAAAACATGTAAAAAATGATGTAATATCTATATTTTATACAAAGGGAAAACATATAAGAATATAATAAAACATATATAACATTTTATTTAAAATAAAAAGATGACCAAAATATATTTACAATATCATCATGAACACAATCTCAGTCCTCTACTCATATACTCCATCCTAGTATAGTAAATAAAATATCAAAAGTTGGATGCTTCCCTTTGTCCCTAATTGCATCAATAAGGTCTTTTCAGGTACCAATCGATATCCTAAACATGGCATGGGATATACTCATTTAGACACAACCAATGGTGTCTAGAACTATCTAGTCCATGCATATAAAATGAACAGTGTGTAGGTAATAATTTTCGGAGTTGGTTCCCTAGAACCAACTTTTGTGTACATTATGATAACCTTTTTTAATTGTTTTGAATATTAATAAACTCTCTATCACATTATTATTGTTCTTATATGTGACATAGTATGTGATAATTTCATTTGAGTGGATATCACACTAAAAGGTCATAACTGTTCCCTACTATGATAATAACCTAGAAGCTCCATAATATTATTCTTAAATATGTGTTCTATAGATAGATGAAATCATTTTAGGGACACACATGATATATACTATCAGGGGTGGAGACTCATAGGACTTTGAGGCACCTTCTCAAGGTGTACACCCTTAGTAATATCTAGTGTAGGATATAATGAGAATGAGATCCACCAGTATAAAATCCACATTTATATGTGTCATTGAATGTTCCTATCAATGTATTTGTGTATTGGTCCTCAAAATTTAATATTATTATTAATGAGTATTATAATTCATTTAATTTGATGTATTGATTAAAACTTTGACAATATATGTTCCTAGTGAGGTAGGATACATTGGCTATGTCATGAGTAATATTTCATTAATGAATAATACAAGAAAGGATTTATCCATTATGTTCTTTAATAAAAAGTGACTTTTTAGGTCCTTTAATGGAAATGATATAGCCTAAATAAATCCATTCCCATGGTTTTATATAGGCAAGTTTGATTTCTATAAATTCAAAGAAAGAAACATCCATCACATAGGTTGATAACAACAACATGAAACCTTCTTTATTAGAGATATCATGATAAAAGGATTATATTAAATGTTAAGTGTCCATATAAAGTATTATATCATTATAGAATTAAATTCTTTCTCTATGGGAACCTTCACATGTTTCTAGACGCTAACCTTATACTTTAGGTTATTTTTATAATTCCACTGAGAAAGAGTTCTAGAGGACCACACACTAAGTGTATTCAGAATCTCAGTTAAATAATATATTATTATTTATCATTTAATAAGTTGAATAAATATTATTCCCACATATGGTTTAATAATTATTCATATTTTCTTGATTTCATATAGTATATCACCAGTTATTCAAGAGAATATTATGTGAGAAGAATTTTTAATAAATATTTATTTTATATTTAATAAATATAATATTTGTTTTTTTATTGACAAATAATGTAGTAATATATGTTTATTAAATAAATATTAATTATTCAGGTCCTAATAAATATTTTGGAGGAATGAAGTACTGATTTTAATGGTCCATTGAGAAATAATATATATTGAATATCATTTGAATAAATAATATTTAATTTAATTTAATTTTTAAGTTTAGTGCATGTCGAAAAATAATAATAAAAATAATATTATTATAGACATGGGGTTTTGTAGAGATTACAAAAAATAATAAAGGGTGTATGTGGAATTATTATTTCTAACCTAGAAGTATATAAACACAATTATATTATTTTATTAAGAGAGACAATTCATCTATATTGTATACAATGATATCTAGAGATAATCCTATAAAATCACTAGAGAGATCCCTCTTTAAGAACAATCTATAGAATAGAGAGTGATCCCCCTCCACCACCACTCTCAAGTCTACAGAGATCGAAGAGAACCCTTCCTTGAATCATTTCTTAGGGTGACCAAAAGTGAATGATGCAAGTGTTAGCATCTACCTTTCTAGAACTTGTAGATTTCTACGGTGATGTCCGGAGGTTCATGGTACATGTGTGGATCACCGTTGGAGGGAATCTATTCTTTATTCTAATAACACAATGATATTATGATGTAAAGATATTTTCAGATCCATCAATGAAGAAATAATTTCTCACAAGCTAATTTTTTAATTGCTTAAATTAATTATAAATAATATGTGATGATCCTATACTTTGGTTTAGGTGTTCATCTATTATCTATATTCTTTGATTCAATTACACTAATCATGAAATTTATCATCGTGTAAATCTCAAATTAATAATCGATCATGAAAAGAAGATAAGATGGGCATTCCCCATTCGATGCTTGTGTTTCACATAGAACCCGTAATAATCAATTCATAATATTAAATAAAATAAAACACATCAGTTTGGGTTCATCACGGGACACCCGAATGACACTAATTGCTTCAACCTAATCCAAAATGTCTCTGAATAGATGTCACCCTATATTTACATGTATATATATATATATATTTGATATGTACGTATAAATATACATCATATATGTAAGACACTACAAAAAGGAATAGCAGATTAACGACGGTTTTTTAGAGGGGGTTATGCATAACCCCCTCAAATCATTAAATTTAGAGGGGGTTCTGAACCCCCTATAAATTTTTTATCATTATTCTTTTAATATTTTATTGGATTTTAGAGGTAGTTATATTAAAAAAACTGCTAATTTAATAATTAGTGGCACTATATGTTCGGTTGGATTTTAGAGGTTATATATATATATATTTTTGGATATTATAGGGGGTTTTTAACCCCAGCTAATGTATGAAATTAGAGGTGGTTGTAAAGCCCCTATAATATAAGAAATTGGAGGGGTTAAAGAACCACTACTAATCCCTTATATTAGAGGGGGTTTTTAATCCCTTCTAATTTAAGAAATTAGAGGGGGTTGTGAAACCCTTCTAATTTAAGAAATTAGAGGGGGTTTTGAACCCCCTCGAATATATGAGATTAGAGGGGGTTGTGAACCCCCTCTAATCCATTACATTAGAGGGGGTTGTGAACCCCGTCCAATCCATTACATTAGAGGGGGTTCTGAACCCACTCTAATCTATGACATTATAGGGGGTTTTGAACCCCCTCTAATCTATAGCATTAGAGGGGGTTGTCAACCACCTCTAATCTATGACATTAGAGAGGGTTGCCAACCTCCTCTAATTTAAGAAATTATAGTGGGTTCATGAACTGCTGCTAATCCATTTGATTACAGGGGGTTTTAACCCAACTTAATTTTTATTAATGTTTAAAATAAATCTCATATAAATTCAAATTTTATAATATATATGTGTGTGCATGCACATGCGTGTATATTAATATATATTACATAAGCACATTATATAAATGTATTTAAATTCATTATAAACACACACACACATATATATATAAAGATATTATATAAATAATTTAAATAAACACTTATACAGATAAACAAAAATGTATACATATATAAACATTGGTATACATAGTATTAATGTAATTATAAATATATAAAAAGTATATATGGTTTTATAAATACAATACATTTATATTATGATTTATATTATACATATATTATATTAATAACATTTTATTGTATATTTATGTATAAATACATTTGTATTATATTATGTATACATATATATATAATTCAAACAAAATTATATATATATATATAATATATAATATATAATATTATATATATATATATATATATTATATTATAAAGATTTTAGTATATATAACTCTATATATATTATAAAATTATTTTATATATATTTTAGTATACAATATTAATTATAAATTAATTTAGTAAATATATATATATATATATATATTATTTAATTATATTATATATTTCCAATCGTATGAATATATTTAATTTTGTGTGTGTATATATGTGTATACATTATATAATACAAATGTATATAATTACATACATAAATATATAATATAAATTTATTTAATATAATATATGTATAATATAAATCCTAAAATATAAAAATATATAGTATTTATAAAACCAACATATAATTGTTATAGTTTAAAAAATATATGTAATAATAATAATAATTAATAAAATAATTTTTACAGATACACACATATATAAGTATATATATATATATTATAATGATATTATATTTATAAATATTATATAAATACATAAATACACACACACAAATATAAATGTATAAATATATATTTATATATGTAAATATAATTATTTATATATATTATATATAAATATTATACACATACATATTATATATACCCACATATTATATATATATAATATTTTTCTATTTAAACAAATATAAATTAATATATGCAAATAAATATAATATATTGTATATAATATAACAAAAGTGATATGGGTTGGTTGGTTAAGGTGCAACGCATAGGGGATGGCGGTGCATAGTTCGACTCCTCACAGCCGTAGTTTTTTTATCCTTCACCCGACTTGGTTACATGCACGAGGGCACACACATTAGAGTTAGCATGTCTGTCGGGGGCGACACAACATGTGTTGGGGTGTCGGGGCATCAACATGTGTTGGGGTGGGGGTGTCGGGGCGTCAATGTGTGTGGGCGTGCATGTGTTGGGGTGTCGGGGTGTAAGTGTGTGTGTGTGTGTGGAGGGGGGTGCCTAGGGTTTGGGGGTGGGGTGAGAGGGGAATCTACCTCTAATTCCATAAAAAATAATGCTAGATTAGGGGTGTTTAAAAAACTACCCCTATATTGAAGTTTCAAATTCAACTAGAGGTGGTTCTAACTGCCTCATTCTGAATATTTAAATTAGGGATGGTTAGAACCTCCTTTAAATGACTTGTCTATGGTGAATTTTTGGTGAGATTAGAGGGGGATAAAAACCCCTCTAATCTAACCATTGCTAAAACCATAACCATTTTACCAATACTTACCCATTACTTCATCTAATCAGAGTAGGTGGGAAATTTAGTGGAAATTTTGGGTAACCACCACTAAAGTGTTTAGAAGGGGTTTTAACCCCTTCTGAATGAAAAAAACCCCACCTAATCGCTAATTTTTTTTATAATGAGAACATATATGCATACATATACATATATATATATATATATATATATATTTGGTTAAATTAGATTACTCTAGAGGGGGTGGGGGTGAATTGAGTATCTATAAAATTTTTTGTTAAAAAGTTTACTAAAAAAGATCCCCTAATAGAAATTAATACAACCTAGTTAATCAAGGTAATACAGTTATAATAGTTTTACTATTCAAATAACTTTATAGAAGATTGATTAATTCTCAGTAATAACAATGTGTGTTATTGATACAACTTTTGAAGCTATTCTAATGAGGAAAAATAGTTATAACTTCAATCTAAGACTAACTATCAAAGTAAAATCTAGTGTTTTCTAAAATATACATTAAAGTAGAGAAAAACTAAATTAAAAGATACAATGGATAAAACAAGTTGTTCAGTCTCAATCTGAGACCTAATCCAGTCCACTTGGTAATCACCTGACACCAAGTAGTTTATATTAATAAACTTGATCCACACCCTGGATTGGGGTAAAAAACAGTGCACCAGACTGTTCAGGTCACATGACCTCTTCCACTGTTCTTTGTGGGTAAAAACTACCAGGTCACACAAGGACCTCTTCCATGCTTATTTGTGGGGGTAAACAGATGTAAGAAGTGATGAGAGGAAGTATATCTTGTATCCTTTAGTTTAGTACAGAAGATAGTGTGTATTTTTAATACAGATACACACACACACTGCTTGAAAGCTAAAAATAACACACAACAGAGCAAAGATGATGAGAAAGGGTTAGTAGCTCTCAGAGTGTTATTCTATGCAGCTCTAGACTTGTAAGATGAAGTATATGAAAGTATCGAGTCCTCTAGTGAAAAACAGAGTATCGCAAGTTTGGTGCTCTAGTTTTTAGTTTGATGGTGTAATCTATATAGCTCGTATTCTTCTTGGAAGATGTTTGAAGCTCTGATCTATGATAGTCCAGATTTTAGGAATCAAGAGTGCTTCATGTGTTCTTCAGTTGTATGTTGTTGCACATATCAGTTCACTTTTTCAAAACACTCGCTCCTCTACTTTTCTGTATATTTTTGCATACCAACTTATCTTCATTTTTAATCGCAGGTGCACACATTGTAACCAACATGATGCATGTATTCTTCACCTCGTACCTCGTACTATCAGGTGAAATGTTTGTAAAGAAACATTAATTATGTCAATGCCTTTAAATGAATCAAATATGACAGTTGGGAATTAAATTGAAAATGATAAAACATATTAAATAATGATGTCACAATTTGTCTTGAAATGGTATCACTTGGAAATGGTGTCACCACAAAACAATGTCTTCTTCTTTGCCTTTGAGTGGTGAGACAGTCATGATGCCATAATTGTATTGAGATCAGGAACCAGTAACACATATGAAATGTTAAGATCACAGTGTCTAGTCCTTTTACAAAATTTGAACGATGTCTTGGCGATGGTAGCAAGGAATCGGTGTCACATACTTCATGATATCTGAAACTTGTTATGGTGTCTGGGTCACAGTTTCTAGTTTACGGTGTTTTGGGTCACGGTTTCTGGGTCACGATTTCTAGGTCATGGTGTCTGGGTTGTGGTGTCTGGTTCATAGTGTCTGGTCCTTTTACAGAAAACCAGAACCGGTGGTAGACTCACGATTTCTCAAACATAAGTATTAATATTCACAAAATGAATTAGAATTAATCATTCATAAAAGAAAGTATTATAGAATAAAATTAAATGTAGTTTACAATAATCGAGCATGATTTACAGGAATCAGGATCTTGTGAAAGTTTATTTAAAGCATAGGGAAACAAACCATCTCTATATATGATTTTAGATAGAGTAAACCAGATTAATTGGATTTGTGATCATTAAAACATGATTAAAACATGAGGAGTCAAATATATAGATATGACACATCATATAGGACTCGGGGTGTATACCCAAGGCATCTATATATAAATATAATGGGTTTCATAATTCTCATTACATATGTGCATGGATAAGAACTATAATAAGTCTGTTATAAATGTAAATCATAGTATAACTCCAAGAGAGTTTGTTGAATTGGAAGATGTGTTTTTAATTTCATTAATTGGAATCTTGATCCCATCCAAGGTATTATGTAAATAAGAAACCCATGTATCACTCTTGGTGCATTATAAAAACCCATTGATGTAGGATTCCATCCAAGGAATTCCGTATATGGAACCTAGGTATCACCCACAACATGATAATAAAGAATAACCCTCTAAGCCCATCCTAGGTATACCATATAGGGAACCTAATATCACTAATGGAATAGTATACAATCATTTTCCACCAAGACTATCCTAGGTAATCTACTAGGGTACTAGGTATCACTCATAGGTAGCATAAATGCATCTACCCAGTGATCCCATCCAAGGAATTATATAAAGAAACCTTGTATCCCTCCTAACAAGTCTCAATTATTTAATAAAATTCAAATAATAATGCTCGATGAGACCATCAAAGGTGTTCCATATCAAAACCCTCATATTACCCTCAAAATTTTATATGGAATCGTTATGATTAGTATTGAACCCATACTATTTAAACAACTCATTTTTTTTAATTTTCCAATTAATTGTATGAGGGTAATTCAAGCTACAAAAAGAATAACAAGGATCTATAAACATGGCCTACCATTTTACTTTAGATTAATTCAATCAAATTACATTTATAAATACCCCTCAACATACCTAATTTTTTGGTTCAAAATCATTTAGAATATAAGGTGTAAGGGCCCTTAATAAGAGAACACCCTTAGGGGAGGCTCATTATAACGTGGTCATCCTTTGACATTGATTTGTGGGTTTCTCTACTCTAAGAATGGAAATAGAATTTTATTTATTTAATTAAACAATTAAGAGGTGTCACATGGAAGTCCCAAAACCCAACACATCGAATCATGATATAAGCATCAAGATATTAAGGAAAAATAACTATACCACCTACCTTATCTTGGTAGCACTTTACTTATCTGTTTTCGACCATTGATTCGAGCTAAAATAGAATAAATAAATGAAATTGAAAACTTCCTAAAACTAGGTTGTATTATCTCACACCCAAATAGCACTGATGATGGCGAAATAAATGAATAAAGGAATAAGACTAAAGCTCTTACCAATATTATTCCAATGAGACCAATGATGAAGGAATCAGATACCAGATAAAGAACCAGTGAAAATCCTAGGTTCGAGGAAGAAGGAGAGATACAAGTAGATGAGGATGATTTTTTCATGAAATGGGAGGAGAAAATAGGGAGTAAAGTAAAACTGAAATAGGTGAAAAATTGAATTTTTTACACTTTTAAGAGGTTTATAGTTCACCAAACCATGCACCTAAATTGTCACTCACCGTGTGGTAAACATGTGGCTCAGTATGCCCCTAAAAAATTTAGATATACGGGCTTTGAATGAGCCCTGGATGCTCTCAAACCACTCTTAAGCCTATTTAGTACATCTATTAGGGAAATTTTTTTTTATTGAAATTTAAAGGAGACCATGCCTCATTGAAAAACTAGGATCATACTGATTAAGAATTTCCTCACTTTCAATTATTTCTTCATTGTCAAATTAGTTGACCTCTTCTTGTTGTACCATAATTACGTCAAAGCATCCAAGTGTATAATCTCTCTAGTGGCACCCACACATGCTCCATAAATCTTGAAATATCATCGTTGAATCTCCAAGTTCTAATGTAAGTGATTCTCATTGCTTGAATCATTCACCATCGACCACAACAAGAATCTATTCAAGGTTCAAGGTATCCTCACTTATTCTCTCTAAGCTTGATAAGGATGAGGATTATTGAAGAGCTCTATTTTTTATAGAATTCTAGAGAAAGTTCTCTCGATATCCTAAAGTATGTCTCTAGATAAAATGTTGTGTACAATAGTCATATAACCGTAGAAATGTTTTAACTAGGGTTATATACTTAGGCTAGATATTGAGTATTTATATAAAGGCTTCAAACCACTCTTTTTTATTCTTAGATAACTTCATGTCAAATAATAAAAAAATACTATTATTTCCTTTACGTTCACAATTATTTTAGATAAATAAATATAATTTCTTAAATAGAAAAATTAATATTTATTTAAATTATAATTATTATATCATTTCCACGAGACCCTTAACTTTGTCCCTCAACCCCCCTTGGTATTTATCAAACCTTTAATAGTAACTATTTATTTAAATAAATAAATATCATTTCATTATTCAATAAATAAATAAATAAATATTATATTTTCACTAAACTAATGAGTAAATATATTTTTTATATTCAACTCACATATATTATCTTGAATAAATAGTGATTGAATATTATAGATCAATATAACTTGAATAAATATCATTTCTTAGAATTTAATAGTAATATCATATTCTAATATTAAATTAAATTAAAATTTAATGTAGATTATATTAACACTATGTGTCCCTATAATCCCCTTTATTAGTGACATTATACCGACTCAACTGAAGTCCATGATTAACACATTAAAAAACATCAAGGAACCCATAGAGAATGGTGTTAATAATGTGATGCAAACAACCTCTTATGAACACTCATTGTGTAGTATAATCATTTTGTCTTGATATCACATCAAGAAGATTACATAGATTGTATCATCACCCTATGTTCTTGACGTATCTTCCTTTGAATTTTCAAAAATTACCTCATGGATAAAACCATTATAACTAATGACTTAATTAGACTGTTCCACTTCCATTAAGTGGCCTTAGATATCTATTGTAATTAAATCAGAAGGAACAAATCCTTCCCGGATTTATTCATTAATTCCATATCAAATTGTGATGTTCCCAATGTATTATACCTCCCCACGAGCATATATCCTCAAAGTTTTGTTCAATAAATTAATGAATGTGACTCATTATATGAATTAATAATAATCTCAAAAAAAAGGAATAATAAAAAAAATCTATAGATAGAAATATCCAATGGCACATAAAATGTATGCTATTGTAGTTGGTTATCTAGAAACAACTACATTTTACTTTTGATTATCAGAATATTTATGGTCATGAATATTAATTATTATATTATCACATAATGATCATTCTTCTATATAAAATCAATATGATAATGTCAATATAGTATCTTTTATATTGAAATTCCATAAAAATTTCTTGCTATGATGATAACTTTGAAGTGCTATAATGATATTCCTAAACATATGCTACATGGTAAGATTATACCATCTAATGGTAAATATATGATACAAGCTATCATGGGTAGGGGTATCATAATACATTGATACTTTTTCTCATAAAGTTATCCATTGATAATCTCTAAGAGATGAGTTTATGAGAACATACCTTCTTGTTGAAAATCCACATGTTATGTGTGTCATTGGATGTTCCTATCTATGGATGTGTGAATTGGTCCGTAGTTTTGATATTATTATTAATACATAACATGATTCAAAAACTTTAATATATTTACATAAAACATGATGAAATATGATCAAGATAAATTTGGGTATATTGGGTGTATCATGAGTAATATTAATATATCAATAAAGGATTTTCCCTTCTAGTTTATGGAGTCATATATATTTGGTCCTCTGATTGAAATAGAATAGTGTGATAAATCTATGTCTATTTTATGACATTGAATTAATCATTTCTTAAAAGTTAAAGAATAATATATCAAGCACACAGGTTGATAACACATGAAATAAAATATATTTTATTTGAGATGTTATGACAAATAGATTATATTAGCAAGTGAGAATTCATATGTGAATATTTCCATTAATAACTTTACTTCTTTCTCTATAGGTGACTTTATATATTTTTATATGCTAACATTATAATTTAGTCAAGTTCATATTAATGTCACTAAGAAAGAGGCCTAGCGAGTGACATATTAAATTTATCTAAAAAATCAGATAAATTCTGTATGAATTTAATAGTTTGAATAAATATTATTCTTGTATATAGTTTAATAATTATTTATGATGGTTCAATCGCATTAATCCAATAACTTGTTATTAAAAAGAATATATATGTGAGTCAAATATTAAATAAATATTTATTCATGATGTAATTATTAATTTAGTTACATTAATATATAATATATAATATTTATCTTTTGTTTTCTATGAAATGTGACAAATAATTATTTATTTGGTTATTTGAATATTTTATAAATATTTATTTGTAAGGTAATTATTAATTTAGTTATGTGAATCTAAACTATTCATTTATTTATCAGTGAATAATGCAATGATACTTATTAATTTAAATAAATAATTATTATTCAAGTTTTGATAAATACTGAGGATAATTGACGATCTGAGTTACAGGTCCTACTAGAAATGATATATTAAATATCATTTAAAATATATTATTTAATTAATTTAAGAAATGTTATTTATTTTTTCCGCGAGTTTAATGCATTTCAGGTAAATAATAATAATAATAATAATAATAATAATAATAATATTATTATTATTATTATTTAGACATGATGTTCGTTGTGGGTAAAAAAAAAATTAAGGTCCTACGTGAAATAATTTATTCTCTTAACCTAGATCTATAAATAGTCAGTTATATCATTTTCCAGGGGTAGATGTTGGTGGTGTTGTTGTGAACAACACACCTCTCTAAATAATTCTCTCAATCCCAGAGGGAGATTCTCTAGAATGATCTAAGAAAAAACAAATAGTGACATACTCCTCCTCTATCTTAATGAAAAAGAGTACAAAAGAGATATTTTTTCATGTGAATAAATAATCTTATTGAGATCCATGGAGAATTATTCAAGAAATTAGAATCATCCATGCTAGCACTTGATGATTCTACAATGACATTTTGATGTTTTTAGAGCATGTGTGGATACATCTAGAAGGATTTCACACTTAAATCCTTTGATGTAATTATGATATGAAAAGTGAGGTCAAAAAATTTGATAATAAATAAAGAATTTCAAGTGTATTTAATTCTCTTTTATATAAATTAATTATAAATTATATGTGAATGATCCTATTTTAAATTATTCCAGGGTAATTTTCATCTAGTTATGGGGTTTAATCCAAATAATTTGATTAAAAACCTTTGTTGGGAACATGAATTACCTTCTTCCACTACATATCAAAACCATCAAGTGGCATTAGGGAAATTAGATATTAATTTATAATTATTTATTAATCATTGATCAAAATATTCATTTTTTTTAGTTTTTCATTTTTTATTATTTATTTAATATAAAATTTTATTTTACATGTTTTTTCACCTTCATTTGATTATAAACAGATGAATAATAAATAAAAAATGATATAAGATTCCATCAAGAGGTGTCAAATATTTTTTTAGATAACAAAGGCCTAAAGAGCGTGTATCCTAAAGGTATAAGACATGTATCCATGTACCCTGCACTAGGATAGACCCCATATTTTTTAGTTCATCACATAGTTAAAACACCTGGTGTAATTAATACATGCCATGTGTTGATGAGGTTGGGATGACACATAGATTTAGGGACCAAATTCCATGTAACGTACTTACATGTTAGGTAGTCCCACAAAGTTAGCCCTATGAATTTCATGGAAGCTATGTGGTTAACGTAAAAAAATTTCATTTAATATAATCCACATAAGGTCTGAATGTCGGAAAATATAGATTAATGAGACTACATTCCGTGTATCTCACTTAAACACTCTGCAACTCATCAATTTGCATCATGCGTACACAGAAAGTCCCGAGTCATGTATTACTGACACCCAAAAAATGATATATATTGTGTATATCATTACAACATGTTGTGTAATTACACAGTAAAAATAATAATTAAATTATATGGAAAAATAATCAATTGAAGCATTAAAACCAAACTATATAACAACTAGTCAGTGTTCTCTCTATGTGATAAGGCTTTTAGATGTTATAAAAAGATAATAAATTATACATAATTATCCACAAATATTTCACCTTGAGTTTTCATTGTATTTACTACTTACTCTACAAGAATTTAAAGTGGTACAATTTGAATGTATAATGCATGTCATAATTTCATTAAGTCCACTTTGACTATATGGTTTTTGAAAAATATAATTTCACGCTGGTTAACCAAGTGACTCACCGTGTATGACAACATACCATGTGGATGAATAGTACATGACTTAAGATAGTAAAGCTAGTTACATTCCATGATTCCACTTAGTACACAAGTGTATTGAATTAATTTTAAATTTAATTAATTAATTTAATTTATTTAAAATTTCAGTTGATGGAAATCTCTAGGACTATTCAGAAGGACAGTAAAACAAATGAACAAATGAACAAATGAACAAATGAATAAATTAATAAATGAACAAATGAATAAATGAATAAATGAATAAATGAATAAATGAATAAATGAATAAATGAATAAATGAATAAATGAATAAATGAATAAATGAATAAATGAATAAATGAATAAATGAATAAATGAATAAATGAATAAATGAATAAATGAATAAATGAATAAATGAATAAATGAATAAATGAATAAATGAATAAATGAATAAATGAATAAATTAATAAATGAATAAATGAATACACGAATAAAGGAAGAAAGGAATAAATGAAAAAACGAATAAATGAATAAATGAATAAATGAATAAATGAATAAATGAATAAAAAGATAAATGCATAAATGAATAAACGAATAAATGCATAAATGGATAAATGTATAAACGGATAAATGCATAAATGGATAAATGCATAAATGAATAAATGCATAAGTGATTAAAATGAATAAATGAATAAATGAATAAATGAATAAATGAATAAATGAATAAATGAATAAATGAATAAATGAATAAATGAATAAATGAATAAATGAATAAATGAATAAATGAATAAATGAATAAATGAATAAATTAATAAATGAATAAATGAATAAATGAATAAATGAATAAATGAATAAATGAATAAATGAATAAATGAATAAATGAATAAATGAATAAATGAATAAATGAATAAATGAATAAATGAATAAATGAATAAATGAATAAATGAATAAATGAATAAATGAATAAATGAATAAATGAATAAATGAATAAATGAATAAATGAATAAATGAATAAATGAATAAATGAATAAATGAATAAATGAATAAATGAATAAATGAATAAATGAATAAATGAATAAATGAATAAATGAATAAATGAATAAATGAATAAATGAATAAATGAATAAATGAATAAATGAATAAATGAATAAATGAATATATGAATATATGAATAGATGAATAGATGAATAGATGAATATATGAATATATGAATAAATGAATAAATGAACAAATTAAGAAATGAATAAATGAATAAATGAATAAATGAATAAATAAATAAATGAATAAATGAATAAATGAATAAATGAATAAATGAATAAATGAATAAATGAATAAATGAATAAATGAATAAATGAATAAATGAATAAATGAATAAATGAATAAATGAATAAATGAATAAATGAATAAATGAATAAATGAATAAATGAATAAATGAATAAATGAATAAATGAATAAATGAATAAATGAATAAATGAATAAATGAATAAATGAATAAATGAATAAATGAATAAATGAATAAATGAATAAATGAATAAATGAATAAATGAATAAATGAATAAATGAATAAATGAATAAATGAATAAATGAATAAATGAATAAATGAATAAATGAATAAATGAATAAATGAATAAATGAATAAATGAATAAATGAATAAATGAATAAATGAATAAATGAATAAATGAATAAATGAATAAATGAATAAATGAATAAATGAATAAATGAATAAATGAATAAATGAATAAATGAATAAATGAATAAATGAATAAATGAATAAATGAATAAATGAATAAATGAATAAATGAATACATGAATAAATGAATAAATGAAAAAAATGAAAAAATGAAAAAATGAAAAAATGAAAAAATGAATAAACGAATAAATGAATAAACGAATAAACGAATAAAGGAATATACAAATAAACGAATAAACGAATAAACGAATAAAAAAATAAATGAATAAACGAATAAACGAATAAACGAATAAACGAATAAACGAATAAACAAATAAATGAATAAACGAATAAAAAAAACGGATAAAGGAATAAACGAGTAAACAAATAAACGAATAAACAAATAAACAAATAAACGAATAAATGAATAAATGAATAAAAGAATAAACAAATAAACGAATAAATGAATAAATGAATAAATGAATAAATGAATAAATGAATATATGAATAAATGAATAAATGAATAAATGAATAAATGAATAAATGAATAAATGAATAAATGAATAAATGAATAAATGAATAAATGAATAAATTAATAAATGAATAAACTAATAAATGAATAAATGAATAAATGAATACATGAATAAATGAATAAATGAATTAATTTAATAAATTCAAGCACATTTTATTTTAATAAAGAACAAATTGAAATGAATTCTATCTAGTTTACAAATGTGAAATCATTGCATGTGTGGATGATCATGAGCTTGAACGACCAATGTATGTGTTGGGTTTATATTTAATTTAATATTTATTATATATGATTATTATGTGAAATATTTTTTATTAAATTAAATATGATGATCTATGAGTTATCCCTCCCACCTTTATTACATAGGACATGCATGTCCATTGTTACTTTTATATAACCCCATACCTCATACCCTTGGTTCCCATCACATATGTGTAATAATATACATGTGAAGGATAATGCTTCATGGATAGGAGGTGGTTCAAAATTCAAGTCAAGTTGAAACCAACCTCGGAGATACACGTGTCAAGAAGGGATATTGCAACTGAAACCAATATTAGTTCCATGATTCTTCCCTAGGGTCAAGGGTTAGTTTATCATATGCTTGATAAAATAACTATTATAAATCTCATGATCATGCCACATTAATTTATTTTGTTTCTGTCAAGTTTCAAGGTTAATTAAATATTGATTCTTTATCACATTCACATAAAATTGGAAAATCATGAAAGATGTAATTAAAATTAATTTTTTTATTTATAAATATTTTATCTAGACATGGTTAATCACTTAAGTAAAATCCAATTAATATTAACAGGCATGTAATGAGATAAAATGAGGGAATTCACACATAAAGATAAAAAATGTCACAATTAAAATATTAATTTGGTATAACCTTCCATCTTTTGAGTTAAGATACGACCATGGTTAAAGTGTTGGTCATGATAAAGTTGTGGGAAAATTCAATTATCAGGGAGTCTTAACAAATATAATGGATTAAATTTACCAAATTGGTATTGATTTTAATAGGAAAAGTTTATTCAATACCTTTCTGGATACTGTTATTGAGGAAATCAGAGTTTCGAATTTCTGTATCGGGGAATCCAATCAATGGGTTAAGGAGATGTCAGTTAATGTAGTTAGAAAGATGTACCTACCTATATACATTTGAGTAATTTTCATGGTTAAAGTCTATATTATGAGAGGAGAGATATGTATCCTTTTCACCAAAATATCTATATGATTTAAAATTTGAATATTATGTTAATGGATATTGGGATTTGATAAATAGAAGGAGATTAATAAATAAAAATGTATTACAACACATCTTTTGGTAATTAATATACAACTAAATTATTATATTAATTAATGTATAATATGGAAAATGAAACCATCATAACACTAAAATCATTTTAAGACACATACCACGTCCTCACCAACCCATATATCCTATACACTAAGCTACTATAAGAAAATTTATAATAAGTGTTGATGTCCCATATACCCATTTAACCACTTCACAGAGTAAGTGAAGGTGATAAGGATGCCTACATAAGGTACATGGAGACACTCCCACTGTCTGTTGCATTATGATATCAATTATGTTTAGATAAGTGATAATGAAACATTTGGACATGGACTCTTATACCATGATATCTCATCTATTATATCTTGATAAGGATAAAGAGAGATTTTAGATAAAATAAGAATTTCACTATGCTATACTAGTGTAAATTGGAAGATGGGTATCTAGATAGTAATCGTTTCTTTAATATATTGAATTACATTAATAAATTAACAAAGTTAGTATTCTATATAGATTAAAAATAATCTATTAATATTATATTATCATCCTTAGCTTATAATTTCTCCTTATTTATCATGAGTTATGAGATAAATAATATGGATTAACAAATTATGAATCATTTAAATGTAATTCACCATGAAGATAATGGTTGTGGTGAACTAAGTTCCATGACCCTTATAGTGAAGAATATGAAATCCAAGGTTTAAAATACCATGACTAATTTAAATTCTATAGTTTCATTACAATTTATTTTAAAGATAAAAAATATTCAAAGGTAGTGTAGTGGGAAAGATGCTATTTTTCTTCTCATGTGGCCATAAAGGTCATTTGAAAGGTAACTATAATGAATTGAATAAGAATAAAATATTTTCATTTACTTCAGGTTTATTCATTTTATTATTTAATTACAACATTTAACTTCTTGGATATTAAATACAATTTTGTATTCAAATACTAAAACCAAGGAAGTGACATTAAAATAATTAATCTTATTTTCTTAGTGGCTAAAAATGGTTATTTATATATCATTAGTAAGAAAAAATGACTCCAGAGACATTACAAGATGCAAGATGGATTCTTTCAGTAATTAAGAAATGGTGATTCCTATGTTAGTTGGGATAAACATACATATTTAGATTTCCTAGTCGATTGATTCTAGTTGAACTATTTTTTATATTAACTAATACCCAAACATTTATCTCACCATAATATTAGACATAATCAGAAATTATTTATTTTTAAATGAATGATGCTATGGTATTACACACATAATTAATAGTTCAATAATACTCTATTTGTTGATATCCAATATCAATAATAGATGATTAATATGAATTATAGGACTTATAACTAGTTTTGAAAAGATAATTATTTATCAATTAAAACCAAATTTTGTTGTAAAAGATATACCAAAAATATTATTTAGTCTCCTTGGAGCTAAAACACTTTGGTATTATTGAAATACTTATTGAGATTCATATAAAGAGACCTTAAAAAATAAAGGTATGCTACAATGATTCTAGAGTTAGTTCAACTATACAGAGTGATTTTTTCCAAGGTGAATCAAGAGGAAAATTATTGAACTTCATTGAATCACTTTAAGATATTATAAGAATTAAATATGGAAGTAATGGATGCACTTGGTAAAATATATAGGATTCTTTGAGTGATTTTTTCGGTGAATATCTTTACCAAGTATTCATAGATTAAAAAATGAAGAGTAAACATTTCTCTAAAATCAAATTACCTTATTCACATCATAAAGATGACGATAGAACATGGTAGATCTATGGGGCATCTTCTAATATTTATAGCCTTCCATCAAAAATTTCCATATATATTTTGAAAATAGCATCATAAAAGCTAACCATATGACAAAAAATTTGACTAATTAATATCATATAAATTAATATATGATGAGAATCCATTATTTCCTAACATTAGGTGTTTGATGAGAACTATTTGGTTAAATATGGTTTAAAATACAAACATACATCAAGGTAACACACGGTGCATCTCATTTAAATATCCTATAGCTACTAATGATATTAAAATTACTAAGATAGAAACGTATTAATCATACCAACTATATTTCTATATGGTAAGTACGTCTTTTTTTAGATTGTGGGAGAAAACTAGGCTTTAGTGAGATTTAGGATCTATATTCACATTTATCAGAAAAGGAATATTAAAAATCACAAGTCTTAGTGGGAGGAATCATTCCATAAACACATACTATATAGGAAAGTTAAAACCATAGTGGTGGTTTTATATTTACTATAGTGGGTGATATATTATTTGATAAGAATAATAAATTCTATAGGGAGAAGTAAATTTGTGACTAGCTATAAATGAAAAGTTTATAGGAACTCAATGATGGGTTCTATATACCAAAATTCACTTTTTATTTTGGTAGTTGATATAAAGATGTTGGTGGGTATTAAATAGGAACTATACATGGGTGGTATAAGCGTGGTACCAATAAGGATCGATTGGTTAAAAAAATTATTGATTCCTAAATACATTAAAAGTATACTTTTCATAGAAACACTATATAGTAATTGGATTTCAATTCAACCTCTCTTGGAGGAAATATTCTTGAAGATTACAATATGATGCACCATAAAGGGCTGGATACATTAATAAAATACAATACAAAATGAAATGTTCATGGATCCATTTATGGATTGAAACAAGCATAATGATCATAGTATATTTATTTATGAGTAAATGGTTTCTAGGTTTCTATAAGAGGTTAGCACGATCTCTATATTTTTCTAAGCCTTATATGGTTGATAACATATGGAAAATATATGATTAGTCTTATAGTTAATATAGAGAGCCATATTTTTCATACAAAAATATAACGTCTAATTATATTAATATTCTTTAATTAACATGTTGATCCATGTTTGAATCATATTAGTGTAGTGCCTTTAGAAACTTAGGTATATAAACAACTGGTTCATAAGTGAACTAAATTGCCTCCCACTTAGTTTTTAATAATTATCACCCTTTTTAGACATATCATATATAATACCTTTATTCATATAATGGGAAAAGGAAACATGAGAAAGGGTGACTTCTAATGCCCAAAAAGGGTAAAAAAGGATATATTTATGACCGCATAAGCATAACATGAGCATAAGGGTATGAGAACATGAGTTTAACATTTTAAATCCATGAACTACATATCATATATCATAATCTTGAGTCATGGCATAAATCTTGGGAGTTCATAATGAATGAATCATAAAGTAATTAAAGAATATGATCCCTAAGAGCATAACATTGTCATAAAACATGTAATTGTGGCATACACATAAGCATAGAAAACCTTATGTCAAGGATACCCACCAATAAATTCATAAAATTTTAGTATTGATCTAACCACCTATGTACCTAAATTGAGCTTGGGATAACCTCTAATGTACTATGTTTTGGGCTTGGGATAACCTACATGTACCCTTTAAGCTCATATAACATTAATCATTACCGAATTCATTGGAGAAAGATATAGGGACCACCTATCACATAATGAAAATCATATATATGTGTTCCATAGGGTCATAAAACACTCTTTATATTAGAAACCATGAAAAGAAATGGGTTTCATAAACATTTCATCATAAAATAACTCATGAAAAAAAACATGTTTCATAAACATTTCATCATTTCATCATAGTATAAACTATGGAAAAGAAACGAGTTTCATAAACATATAGAGAAATAATATGGATGGTATCATTGGATCATAACCCTAGTAAGTATTAAGTAACACTAAAGGATGTCATATTAGATAGAAAATTATTTATAATGATTAATTGGAATATTTATTAAGGAAAATAACCTCTCCATTTTGATATCAATTCTTAAAAATCTAAAAATTTACAAAATATTATGGAAAAAAATTTCTTTAAAAATATCATTGAAAAATTTTATAGGAGGATTCAAAATAAGACTTATTCATAACAAAAAAAATCTATTCATGCCATATAATTAAAAAAAAATTTCTTTCACACTTTTTTTAAAAAAGTCAAGAAGTTTCACATTAAAAAAAAAAAGATTTTTTTAAAAAGTAAAAAATGGGAAAAAATGACTGTAAACAATTATATAATAATAGTATAAATATTCTTTAATTTTTTTTATAAAAACATGGATATGGAGGGAAAATATTTTTTTGACCATAGAGAGAAATAAAATCAATTTTCCTTAAAAAAATATTTTTTGTCTCTTGAGAACTTATGGTGTGAAAAATGAAAAGATAAAATTTATTTTTAAGAAATAACTATAGGATAAGAAAATTCATAAAGTTATTGAGTGGTATATAATAAGATATCATCATCAGAAACTTAATCATAAACAATCCTGAATAATGATGAGATTGTGAAATAAACTATTTCCACTTTGGTATCTTTAAAATAAAAAAATAACGAAAGAGAGAAGAAAATATGTAGATTTAAATCCAAAAAATTTTCATGATAATCATCATAAAATACATTAAAGTGAAATATATTCACCACAAAAAAGAGACAAGTGGTGTATAAGGCATGTGTCCTACATAAATAAAAGTTAGATGAAAGTCCCTTACCTTGAGTTCCACTTGCTTTCAAAGTGATAAACATTCATGTATAATAAATATAAATTTATTATAATTTTATAAAATAATCATATAAATTATTATTATATTATATATATTTATTATATACATATATTTTGAGTCATCCATAATGGTAGAGATATAAATTCATCCACACCATTCATTAAGACAGTAGGTCGTACGTACACTTGAACATTGTTTTTTAATTTTCAATAGATATAAAAAAAAGTTAAATAAAAATTAACATTTAAAAAATTATTATTACATAATTTAAATAATATATATTTATCATATATGTACTTATTACCATCCAAGTATAGTTTAAAAAAATTAATTATATTGCTTCGTGGATGTGGTAGTCCACACATACACATGAGTGACATTTTTTCCATCAGTTTAGAAGGTAAGTTGATAGATATGATATTATAACTCAACAAGAATAATTATATAAAAAATATAATATATGAACATTAAACCCATCATAATAACCATCCATGAAATATGGTGATGGAAAATGATTTGTATGGCTACGTGGAGACGGTAAGCCATACGTACGCACGAGTAATACTTTCACTTATCATTTGATGAAAAAGGGTGGATAATGGTAGTTTAATAATAATAATAACATTTAATCATATATATGATAATTTATTTATTATTTTATTATAAATAATATATATTTAGTGGAATTATAAGAATAATTAATTTGAAAGAGGTTGGGTAAGACAACTAACGCTCTTTCGAGCGATCTCCTTTAGATCATTTCTTAAGAAACTCAATGCTGGTATTCTGTATAGATTAGAACCTAAAAAAATTGGATAAGGATTTTTAGAATACAATTTTTAGTGTATGTTTGAGATATATGGATCAAAGTGGTCTGAATAATAGAAATAAGGGGTATCCTTTTACAAGGGAGGGAGAGAACAAACTTGGAATTTCTTAAAAGATTAAATTATAATTTAGTCATTATCAATAAAAATGGGATATAAATAGAAAGAGGATAATAATTCCAACTATATATTATCCCATTTTTTATATTTTAATATTTTGATATTTTTATGTAATTTAATAAAATATTATTTTGTTATACTATCAGGAATATCGATTTTGACACTATTCAATTAATTTGAATTAAAAGAAACAAATAAAAAGTTAGAATAAGAATATAATTATTTAATATAACACTAATATGTAATATTCATCTAAAAAATTCTTGGAAAACATTAAATATCTCAAAATATATTACTTTTATTATTATTAAAATCATTTATTATTTTTTTATTAATTTGAGAAATATCACCTCAGTGTTTCATGATCATTTATGGTAATTATATAATTACTAATAATTATAAATAATTTTATATTATGAAAATAATTTCATCAGGATCAAAATTACACTCAATATTCATTCATAACTTGTTTTAGTCCCTATATGAATACATAAAAGAAATTTAAAACTAAGAGAGCGACAATTTGTATATTTCTTCGTTTTTAAATATTATGAATGTCATTTTCATGGAAAAGTGTCCATTAAAAAAATTAATTTTAAGATTAATATGATAAGGTTTGAATTAAATTCATCTAATAATAATTAATATGAAAATTATGACCTTAACACTTTGTTTTAACCTAGATTAACCTGATTTACCCTTCACCACGGTGATAAATTTTACTACGATTACTATTCATATTGATCAAAAATAAAATGAACCTATTTACCAGATTTTAAAAAACTAATTCTATGTATGTAATTAATTTTATCAAAGTCAATATATATAAGTGTAAGAAATTAATTTTAATGTAAGTGCACAAAACATGACAAAACTGCTTTATAGAAAAATATAATTTTTGGCATAAAACAAGATTTTTTAATCCCATAAATATAAAATTTTAGATGGATGTTTAAAACCTTTTATTAAATAAATAAATAAATAAATATATTATTAAAATAATTCACCAATAGTGATAAATTTAATTTATTAGGATAATAATACATTGTGTGTATAAAAAAATCTCTCTTTTTCTAGAAAAACATCTCCTTTATTTTTGGATGTTTTTTATTTTCATTTATAATTAATTAATAACTAATGAATTAATTTTATAAATGTGTAAAAAATAAATTTTAGTAATTTAGTTATTCCTATTTATATATTCCAATCCAATGGTTAGGTGATAACACATAAATATAATATTCTAATAATATATCATGTTTTTTAGACTTGCTGTTGTGTGTAACAACTATCGAAGAAATAAATTTATATGAAAAAACTATTTTATAAAATATATGTTTGTTACATTATACCCCCCATTAAAATAAATTTCTCCCTCAAAAGTTTTAACTTTGATACAATTTTTTTTGAAATCTCTCTTTCATTATATCCTTAGGTTCCCACATAGCTTTTTTAAAATGGTGGTTTCACCACAAAACTTTGACTAGGTGAGTGGTGTTATTTTGTATAAATCCCTATCAATGATCCAAAATCTCCCCCTATGGTTACTCATAAGATATATCTTTCTCCATTGGTATGACCATTGAGTTCAGTACATCTGAAGGATCACGTATGTACTTCCTTAGTAGAGTTACATGGAACACATCACGAACCTTAGAGAGATTTAGTGGAAGTTCCAATTGATAAGTTACCATCCCGATATGATCAATAATTTTGAAGGGACTGATATACCTATAGATTAGTTTTCACTTATTTTCAAATATCATGACCCTCTTTTAGGGAGGTATTCATAGGAACACCTTTTCACCAACTTCAAACTTCAAATATTTCCAATGATTTTCAGCATAAATCTTTCTCAGATTTAGAGCTACCCTTATATGTTGCTAAATGGATCTTACTTTTTTATTTCATTTACTTAGATAGGTTGTGTCCCAATATATTTATTTCTCCAATTTTATTCAAACACATTGGAGTTATTCAATTTCTACCATAGATAACTTTATAAAGAACCATCTAAATGCTAGAGTGAAAGCTATTATTGTACAGTAATTCCACCAAAGGAAGGTATTGATCCCAACCACCTTTAAATTACATAGAGAAAGAAATTAACATGTATTCTAGAGTTTTCATAGTTTTCTCAGACTAACCATATTTTTTAATATGATACATTGTATTGAAACTCAATTTTGTATCTAGAGCCTGCTGAAGTCTTCAGTATAACATCGAGGTAAACCATAAATTATGATCAGATACAATGGAATGTGGTAATCCTTGAAACCTTACCACATAATAATATATATTCAAGTAATTTGATCTAGAGATAAATATTTTCTAATGGAAATTAAGTGTGCTAAATTTTTAAGGTGATCGACTATAACCCATATGAAATTATTCCTTTTAGTCATTTCAAGGAATCCAATGACAAAATCTATGGAGATTTTTCCATTTCCACTAGGGTATGGGTAATGGTTGTAACATAACATTAGAATTTTTAATCTCAGCCTTAAATTTACGACATTCCAATAAACAAGATACAAACTTTTCAATATCTCTCTTCTTACCATCCTACCAAAAATACCCTTTGAAATCTCTATACATCTTTATAATTCCAGAATGCATAGAGAATGATGAACTATGAGCTTCATCTGAAATATCCTTATTTAAAATTTGTATGGATGGGACAAAAACATGGTTCCCAAACCTTATCACTCTATCACAATCAAGGTTAAACTCAGGAACATTTCTTACCTTCTTCTACACCTTTACATCTTTCGTCTTCTCCCATTTAATTCTTACATGGATAGATGGTTGAAAACTCATTTGAGACATATAATATTTACCCATTAATTTAATATTTCAAGATCCATACTTTTAAAATAAAAAAATATTGGATATTTTTTGATCATCATCATAGATAATATAGCATGGTTCTTTCAACTCAAAGAATGAGTGACCTTGTTTTTTCCCCAGGGTGGTAATGTATTAAGTAGTCATAATATTTAATAAGATCTAACCATATTCTTTAACACATATTCATTTCTTTTTGAGTGGATATATAATTTAAAATTTTATGATCAATATATATATCACACCTTTATCTATAAAGATAATGCCTCCATATCTTTAATGAAAAAGATACCATAGGTAACTCCAAAACATGAGTTGGGTTATTTTGTTCACAAACCTTCAATAGTCATGAGGTATAAGAGACAACCATATCATTTTTCATGAGGACACATCACAATACCTTATTCGATGAATCAATGTAGATTATAAATCCTTATCCAGTGCAGGGTAATGCAAGAATATGTGTGAAAACTAGCCTTCTCTTTATTTCCTTGAACATTCATCACATTCATCTATCCAAAGGAACCCAGATCCCTTATGAGTTAACTTGGTGAGTGGATTGGACAACCGTGAAAATTATCTACAAACCATTGATATTATCCATCCCAACCTAAGAAACTGTGGATCTTAGTAAACAATGTTGGTCTATGCCAAATTTAAATAGCTTATGTCTTTGATGGATCCAAATATATACCCTCTCTTGAGATTATATGACCAAAAAATGAAACTTTATTTATCCAAAATTCACAGTTTTAAATTTTTTCATAAAACTTATCCTTCTATAAGGTTTTCAAAAAAAAAACCTCAAGCAATTTTCATTATCTTCCTTTATCTTTGAATATATAAGAATATTGTCTATAAATAATACCAAAAATTGATCATGGCGATCTATAAAAAATCTATTCATAAAATCCATGAAGGAAATAATGTAATTATTAAGACAAAAAGGAATCACTATATATTCATAGTGTCTATAACTTATTTATAATGTTGTATTGGGTATATCATCATTGCTGAAGGTAAATATTGGAGAATTATTAAGATTTTCATAGTTGATTAAATAATCCATCAATATAGAGTAGAGGATACTTATTCTTGATAGCGATCTTGTTAAGTTCCTAATAATCAATGCAAAGTCGCATTGATCCATATTTCTTCTCAAAAAAATAATAGGTGCACCCAAAGGTGACGCACTTGTACAAATGAATCCATTGTAAATATTATCCTAGAGTTTTTATTTTAATTCCTTTAACTCAATCAACGTCATTCTATATGAAGTATTTTAAATAAGAGTTGAACCATATATGAGTTATATTGAAAAATCAATTTCAAAATTAAATGGAAGACTAAGGAACTCTTTTGAAAAGACATTGAAAATATCCCACATAATAGGTATATCTTTGATATTGTGTTTCTACCCAACCATATGATATAAACACTGATTTTAAATAGGAATCAAGACCCACACAATGGATGTGATTTCCATTAAAAGTTCATATTTATCGTTACAATGATAGATGATCATAGGTTGGTTTAGAATATTTACCAAGACTTCATTTACTTGGAAATCGATGTGTTATTTATGTAAAAAATATAATCCATGCCAAAAATAACATTTAACACAACAAAGAGGAGGATTTAAAAGTTTTTTTGGAAGCAAATTCCCACAAAATTTGACCATAGAAGAATCATAGACTTGATATGTGATCACTATACCAATAGGGGTTTTCACTACTAATTCAACATTTATTCATTGAGTTGGTACTATAATTCCATTTGTAAATTCCTCATAAATAATAAAATGTGAAGATCTATAATCAAATATGAAATTAAGAATTCTAGAGTGGATTATAAGTGTACCTTTCACCATGTCGTTATCACACCCTTCATCAGAAATAGTGATCGCATGAGTTTTTCCTTTTTCTTTAGGCTTAATACGTTGTTGACAATGATCATTATCATTAAACTTCAGATTTGGGAATTGTTTAAAATAATGGCCATACTCTTAGAATTTGAAACACAGGATTGTTGGTGGTATATTCTATGGATATTTATATTTATTCACATCATTAGATAACTTCTTCCCATCATGTCAAAATTTAGTTTCTCAATAACCTTCCTTTATAAACTCAAAACATTTATTAGTCCCCTTAAGATAATTTACTCCTTGTTTCCTTCCACACATTGATCATAAATAAATTCTCATCTTATTCTCTCCATGGTTTTTAGAATTTCCTTTTAATTCCATATTTCTTTTATTTTCGAAACTGTGAGATTGATTGGTAACTCCCATAGACATCTCCACCTCGATGGAACATAGAAAAATTTATTCAAAGATACTAAATTCCCTTATGAATAATTACCTTTGGAGGATTGGTTTTATGACACTAAAGAATCAATAAATTTTCTTTTAGGTTAGATGATAATACCAGAAGAGTACCTCATAAGTCTTGTAAAATTTTCCTTAAAGGAACCAATAGATTCATAAACCCTTTTCTTTAGCTCAAGTAATTAATTCTCCATTTTTGTATGAAGAACATGAGGAATGTAATTATTTAAAAATAGGCTCTTAAACTCATTACACTCTATGGAGTCAATTTATTCCCATTGCCTCATATTCTTGATAAGATTACACCATTTATCCACTTCACCTTCCAAATAATAGATATCCAAAATCACTTTTTCATGATCCAAACACTAGAGAATAGAAAATATATTTTTGATGGTATTGATCCAATACTTAATAATTAGTATATTAATAGACCAACTAAAAGAAAGTGGACATTAAATCTTGAATGATTCAACAATGTTTTTCAATCATTTTGTTGTTTGGAATCTCATCTTGATTCACATCTTGAGAAAGTTTTGCAATAATTGCAATGATATTTTCCATTATAGATCCCATAAAATTTGGTTTATTAATAGGAAAATAATTGTGTTTTCCATTTCATTATTCACTGGAATGATTCCTTTGGATTCATACCATCAAATAAAAGTAAAAATCATAGAGTGAGTAATATTAATCATAGAGGGAAACCACATAATACTGAAAAATAATTTACAAGATGTGTAAATCATGAAAACTTCTTTTCAATATATTACACCTTAGGTTTAACCTAGGTCATTCATGATTGTTACCAAAACTTTATAATTTTCTCCTATATTTAGACTTATCCCTATGGTTCTCACTAAATTTTTCTTATCCTAGTTTCCAAAGGTTATCTAAAAATTTCTCTAATACCAATTATAGTAACCCATAATTTTCATACATAAATATCACATCTTATTAGATGAATATTCTTTACATATCACAATGATCCACACTATAATTTTATAGGTCTAGTGCCTTTGAAAACTTGGGTAAATAAAAATATGGTTCATAATAGAACTACATCATCTCTCACTCAGTTCTTCATAATTAGAACCCTTACTAGACATATCATATATACTACCTTTATTCATAACATAGAAAAAAGAAACATAAGAAAGGGTTAGATCTAATTCATAAAATGCGCATAATGGTATGGAAACATGAGTTTAATATTTGAAGTTCATTCCATACATATCATAGATTATAATCTTGAGTCATGGAATAAATGATGGAAGTTAATAAGATATGAACCATAAAGGAATCAAAGAACATGAGACTTGGGGGAATAACATTGGTAAAAGACATGGAATTGTGGAATACACTTAAGCATAAAAAACCTTATTTCAAGGAAAACTACCAAGACATTCATTACATGTTAGGATTAATTCAACCACCCATGTACCTATGTTGGGATTAGGATAACCTTATATGTACCTTATTTTGGGATTGGGATAACCTCTCATGTAAACTTTGAGTTCACAGAACATTAATCATCACTAAATACGCTGGAGGGTGATATAGGCCCCACCCATCACATCATCAAAAATTATATATATGTGTACCATAGTATCATAAAACAATATTTATATTATAGTCCATAAAAAAATGGGTTTCATAAATATTTCATTATATAATAACCCATGGAAAAGAAACTAGTTTCATAAACATTTCATTATTTTATCATAATATAACTCATGGAAAAGACATAGGTTTCATAAAAATATTATCATCATAAATATAGTACATAAAGAGAAATAATATGGATGGTATCATCGGATCATAAACCTAGAAAGTATTAATTAATACAAAAATATTCCATGTTAGATGGAAACTGATTCTGAAAGACTACTTGGAATATTTCTTGAGAAAAATGATCTTTCTATTTTGAAATCACTTATTTAAAATACAAAATATTCTAGAATATTACGTAAAAAAATTTCTTTTAAAATAAACTTAAAAAAATGTTAAGGAGGATTAAAAAAAAGATAATTTATGATGACAGAAAAATATTTCCATGCCATATAAGTTAAAAAAACACCCCTTTCACACTTTTGAAGAAAATGTCAAGAAGCGCCTCATTCAGAAGAAAAAAAGAATATTTCCTTCAAAATGTTATGTAAAAAGTAAAACATGGGTAAAAATAAATTTTATAAATAATATGAAAATATAAAAAAATCATATTTAAAATATTCTTAGAATAATATGAATATGGAAGAAAAAGGTTTTTCGACTGTAGAGATAAATAAAATTGTTTTTCCTTAAAAACATATTTTTTGAATCATGAGAACTTAAGGTGAGGAAAATGAAAGGAAAACATGTATTTTCAAGAAATAATCAGAGGAGAATAAAATTTATAAGTTTCTTGAGATTTAGATCATAATATTTCATCATCAAGAACTTAATCATAAACAATCATGAATAATGATGAGATTTTGAAATATATCCTTACCACTTTGGTGTCTTTCAAATAAAAAATCATGAAATAGAGAACCTTTGATGGATATTTAATCCAACTAATTTTTATGATAAGCATCATTAAATATATTCCTATGAAATATATACACCACAAAAAATAAACAAGTGGGGTATAAGGCATGTGTCCCATAAAAATAAAAATGAGTGGAAAGTCCCTTACCTCGAGTTCTGCTTGCTTCAAAAGCGTTCTTCCCTCCTGTATAATATATGAAATATTTATTATAATTATTTTACATAATAAAATAAATGGTTATTATATTATAAATATTCATTATATACATATATTTAGAGTCATCCATAATGGTAGATATAGAAAATGAATCACACCGTTTATAGAGATCGTAGGTTGTACATATGCATAAACATTGTTTTTATTTTTCCTAGATGGAATGATAGAAAGGTAAATAATAATTAAACTTTATGGAATCATTATTATATGATATAAATCTTATATATTCATTATATCTATCTTAATTTCCATCCAAGTAAAATAGAAATGAAAAATGAATCACATCCCTCTGTGGAGGTGGTAACCCACATGTACGTACGAGTGATGTTATCGTTTTCCATTGTGTTGGAATGTAAGAAAGTAGATATGATATTAAAATTAAAGAATAATAATTATTTCATAAACATAATATATAAAATTTAAACCAATCATAATAACCATCCACAAATGATGGTTATAGAAAATGAATTGTACCACTATGTGGAGACAGTAAGCCGCACATATGTACGAATGATACTTTCACTTCCAATTTGATGGTAAGAGGATGGATAATAGTATTTTAATAATAAAAACATAATTTTAGAATATTTAGGATACTGATTTATTATTTTATGATAAATACTATAGATTTAGTGGAAGTGGATAAAGAAATAAATTGAAAGAGGTCGGGTAAGATAACTACCTCTCTTTCCGGAGACTTCATTTAGATCCTTTTTTAAAGAAATTAGGGTTGGTCTTTTGGGGATATTAATACCTCCAAAAATTGGATAAATCTATTTATAAGACAATTTTTATGGTATTATTGAGTTAGATGGCTCAAAGTGGTGTGAATAATAGAAATTTGGGGTATCCTTTTATAAGGGAGGGGTGGGAGAGGAAACACTTGGAATCTCTTAAATGATTAAATTATAATAAAGACATTCTCAATAAAAATGGTTCCAAATGAACTATATATGAAAATGGAATGAAACATTTTACCAAATATTATCCCCTTTTCCTATCTTAATATTTTTAATAATTTTATGTAATTTAATAAATATTATTTTGATAAAATATCATTAATATCAATTTAACACTATTAATTTAATTAGGCTCAAAATACATAAATAAAAAGTTTGAATTAGAATATAATTCTTTAACATGTCACTAATATGTAAAATTAATCAAAAAAATTCATTGAATACATTAAATCACTAAAATTATATTACTTTTAATTTTTTAAAAATCATTTATTACATTTTTTATTAATTACATAAATACTACAGTTTTTTCATGAGAATTTAAGGTCATTATATAATTACTAAGAATTATTAATAAAATTATATTTTGAAAATAATTTCAATAATTTCAAAATTTTTATCATTATTCATTGATAACTATTTTTTCCCTATGTGAATACATAAAATATATTTAAAACTAAGAGCGTGACACTTTGAAACTTTCTTTGTTTTAGATATTATAAATATAATTTTCATGGAAAGGTGTCCCCTAAACAAATAAATTTAAATCCTAATATGATAAGGTTTAAATTATTATCATTATGTAATAATTAAGATGAAAAATTATATCCTTATCACTTAGTTTTAACCTAGATTAACCCGATTTACCCTTTATTGAGGCGATACATTTTTCCATGGTTACTATTCATATTGACCAAAAATAAAAGGGACATATTTACCAAATTTGAAAGTCATTATTCTATGTATGAAATTAATTTTATAAATTTTAATACTTATATGTAGAAAAAATTAATTTTAATATAAGTGTTTAAAATGAGACAAAATCAGTTTTTATAAAAATATAGTTTAAGCATAAAATAAGATTTATTTTTATTACATATGTAGAAAATATTAGATGAATATTAAAAAAATTGATTAAATATTATATTTATATATATTTTATTAAACTCATTCACCAATAGTGATAAAATTAATTTATTTGGATAAAAATACATTACGTGTATAAAAACAATTTTGGTTTCATAAAAACATCCCTTTTATTTTCAGATGATTTTTATTTAATTTATAATTAATTGATAACAAATTAATTAATTTTATAAATTTTTAAACCCTTCATTTTCATAATTTAGTTAGTCTTATTCCTACCCACCAATCCAATTACTAGGTGATAACATATAATAATTATATTCTAATAGTATATCATGGTTTTGTTTAGACTTTATATTGCATATAACACAAGCTATCAAAGAAATAAATTTATTCAAAAAACTATTTCATAAAATTTAATGGTATTACATTTAATAATAAGGTTTATTTATCAAAAAATGACATAAGTAGTTACCCAAGTGGGAGTCTGTTGGAGTTGGTTCCCCATAACAAAATACTTTTATTACTTTCGATTTCCAAAATATTCATGATTTGAATATTAATTAATCTATTATCTCATGATGATTATTACTTTATCTAACATAAATGTGATAATGACCTTAGAATATCTGTCACATTGAAAGTTCATAACAATTCCCCGCTATGATGAGAACCTTAAAGTGTTACTATGAAATTCTTAAACACATGTTCTATTGATGGATGGCATTATCTGATGAGACACAGATGATAAAGGCTCTAAAGGGTAGGGTCTTATATGATATTGATAATTATTATCATAGAGGTCGCCCATAGTAATATCCAAGAGAATAGGTTATGAGAATGGGCAGGCCATTAGAAAATTCACATGTTATATGCATCATTGAATGTTACTATCTAAGGATGTGTGTATTGGTCCTTAGACTTGAGATTATTATTAATAGATATCATGAGTAGTGTAATTTCATGTATTGATATAAACTGTGATTAAATATTATTATGGGAAAGTTGGGTTCTTTGGGTGTTTCACGAGTGATATGGAATTAATGAACATGTCAATAAATGATTTGTAACTTAAATTTTATTGAGGTATATATATATATATCTAACCCATTGATTAAAATGGAATTGTATGATAAATCCATGTCCATGGTGTGACATCAACATATTCATTTCTTAAAATTTAAAGAAAGAGATATCGAGAACATAGGTTGATGGAACATGTAATATATCCCATTTGATTGGAGATATCAAGACAGAGAGATTATATTACCAAGTGAAGGTTTGTATTCTATTATTGTAATTGAAACTTTAAATTATTTCTATATGGGTGACTTAGCATATTTCAAGATATTAACCTTGGAAATTAGGAAAATGTTGTGCTAATTTCACTAAGAAAGAGGCTTAGAGAGTTGAAAACTAAATGTATCCAGAACCTCAATTAAATTCTATATGATTTTAAAAGCTTTCTAAAATATTATTCTCATACATGGTGTTGGAATCCTCATGTATTAATCATGTTTTAATGATCACAAATCTCATCAATGATCACAAATCTAATTAATGATCATAAATGTCATTCAACCTAGTTAAATCCTATAAATTATATCCAATCATGTGTATTTATGTTTCAAGTTCACTCATTCTTTATAATGGTAAAGATCAATCCATTTCATGAACATTACTGTTTAAGTCTGAATACTATTATTTTCCTATGTACAAGACACCGTGAAGCCAGACACCGTGAAGCCTGACAGAGTAAGCCAAACACCGTGAAGCCAGACACCGTGAGCAAGACACCATGAAAAAGACACCGTGAGCAAGACACCATGAGCAAGACACTGTGAGAAAGACACTGTAAAGAAGACACCGTGACAATCAGACCATGACACTCAGACACCATGACACTCAGACCGTGACACTCAGACACCATGTGAAGGAGACACCATTTTCATAACATATTGTGACACCGTTTCTTAAACTATTTTGTCGTCTTTCAATTTAATGTTTAACGGTCATATTTGATTCCTTTAATGCACTGACATAACTAATGTTTCTTTTTAGACATAGTACGAGGTATGAGGTACGAAACACATGGAACCTGTCGGCTAAAACACATGAATTCGAAGATAAAGAGTGGAGAGTTCCCAACAACCAAAGAGCGTGATACTGAACGAGAAACAAGCCTGTGAGCATGACCACGAAGAACACATTGTAAGATTTTCAATGAAAGCATTGTCTCATACATGAAATCCGACACTAATGAAGAACATACGAAGTACACTGGAATCCAGAGAACACCTTTACATTATCAAAGCTCGTGGAGAACACAAGCTGGATTACGACACTCTGTTTTTCAAGACAAAAACCAGAGAAGGACTCAGAGGAATTTCAATTTAATAAAAGGAGTCCAGAGCTACACTTCAAATCACTAGAGCATTATAAACTCATATCTACTCTCTCTTAGTGATTCTTTTACTTACTTTTGAGAAGTGTTTATACTCTATATATTCCATACACACACCAACTCCTGTGATAAACTAAAGGATTTCTAAATCCTTACACCAAAATCTTTATACTTTTGTTTACCCATGAAAACTGTGGAAGAGGTCCCTGTGTGTCCTGGTTATTATTCTTGTTTACCCACAAAAATTGTGGAAGAGGTCCCTGTGTGACCTGGATAGTCTGTGTACTGTTGTTAACCCCGATCCAGGGTGTAGATCATAGTTTATTTATATAAACTGCTTGGTGGCAGGTGATCACCAAGTGGGGTGGATTAGGTATCAGCTTGAGACTAAACCACTTGTTTCATGTCCACGGTGTTATTTAAATTTAGTCTTCTCTATTTTACTGCTTTATTGCATAATCCAGAAAACACTAATTTCACTTTGATAGTTAGTCTTGGAAAGAAGTTATAACTGATTTTTCTTAGTAGGATAACTTCAAAAGTAATATTAATAATACATATTAAAATTACTGAGAATTAATCAATCTTCTAAGAAGTTGTTTAAATAGTCAAACTCTTATAACAGTATAACCTTGATTAACTGAGCTGTATCTATTTTTGGGGAAAACCATTTCTTTTAAAATAATATTTTTGTAACAAATTTTTTTATAGTTATTCAATTCACCCCTCCCCTCTTGAGTAAACTACTATAACTAACATTTGGTATCAAAGGATACTTTATTAGGACTCTGTGTACTGTTACTCAACTGTGATTGTTGTTTTACTTTAAAGATCTGTAAATTTCTATTAATTATAAATTTCTAGATCTTTTAGAGTAATTAATTAGTATGGATAATAGATTGGAAGGTGATTCAACCAACATACGACAATTCTTTAATGGAACCAATTATGCTCAATGGAAAATTAAAATGAAAATGCATCTAGAGAGTATGAGATTTGAAATTTGGTCATCCATTTTAGATGAATACAAAATCCCTATGATTGATAGAATTATATGGGATGAACCTACAAAACTTGCTTACAATAACAATTGAAAAGCCACGAATGCTCTATACTGTTCCTTAGGAGATGAAGAATTTAATTGGATTTCTTCTTGTAAAACTGCCCATTAAATTTGGGATACCTTGTCTGTCTCACATGAAGGCACATCTAGTGTAAAAGAAATGATACTTAATGCTTATACTATAAAATATGATAATTTTAAAATGAAACCTGATGAGCCTATTTCTGACATGTATCTCAGGTTCAATGAGATTGTCAACACAATGATTTCTCTTGGAAGAGAAGTCACTGCCAAAGAATAGATCATGAGAATCCTTAGATGTTTACCTGACAGATGGAGGGGAACCTCTATCTCAATTAGAGAATCATGTGATATTAGAAAGCTACCTATAAAAGAACTCATTGGGAAACTGATGATGTATGAGGAAGATATGAAAGTCAAAAAAGAAGAGGAGGATGAACCAAAGAGGAAATATGTAGCATTGAAGACCACCTTCTCGAAGCACAAAGACAAAGGGAAACTGGAAGATTCTATAGAAAGTTCCACCACTGAACAATCATCACCTGACAGTGATGAGGAGATGGATAAAATGGCCAAAAGCTTCAAATGATTCTACAAAAAGAAGAACTTTTTCAGAAAGCCTAACTTCAAGGGAAAGTATGATCTAAAAGGAAGCTGAAAAAAGGACTGGAAAAGAAATGAAAAAACTGATGAAATTGTATGCTATGAATGTAAGTGCAAAGAAAATATAAAGGCTGACTGTCCAAAGATCAAGTATAAGAATAAATATGAGGACAAGGATAAGAAGTAAAAAATGGCAATCAAGGAAACTTTGAGTGACTCTGAGGATAGTTTAAGCAACTCAAAGACATCACATAATGAACAGGCTAAAAAATCCAATATGTGTTTTATGACAAACACATCTGAGGTAATGCTGAACTCTTCTGCACATAATTCATACTATTCTAAATAGGAAAGTGACTATGAAAATATGAATAATGAAGAAATGATTGAATACTATAACATGCTTGAAGAGACATGCAATGAGTTAAAAGATAAATATAAATCATTGAAGAAGCAACATACTCTCACTGTAAATGTTAAATCTAAACTTACTACTGAAAAGGAGAAAAATTCTAAATTTCTCAAAGAAAACAATGAATTAAAAATGTATAATGAGAAATTAAAAAGTGACTTAGAAAAGTTTACTAATGGAAAAAATACCCTTACCCAAATTCTAGGAAAACAAATTACCTCTAAATATAATACTGGCATTGGTTATCAACCTGGTAAAAGAAACCTTGGTAGAATAAATTTTGTTTCAAAGTCTAGGACATATAATTTTGTTCCCAGTTATGGACATAACTCAACTAGCTCAAGTCATGATACATACTCTACTGTTTCAATTTTTTGTGGACCAAATACAATTTATTTTTCAAACAATTTACATAATGTTTATAGGAAACCTATGAGACAAATATTGGTTGCTAAAGAACTTATTACTAATGTTACTAGACCCAAACAAGTATGGGTACAAAAATCTTTCTTTTCTTGATCATTTTATAGGAAAGATACTTAAAGAGATCCTGCAAAAATCTATGGTACTTGGATATTGGATGTTCAAGGCACATGATATGAGACTACTCATGCTTCAAGAACCTAATAAAAGAAGATGGAGGACATGTCACATTTGTTGACAATTCCAAAGGGAAGATCATTTTCTTAAGGCAGATTGGTAACTCTGAATTGATTTTAATTTCTAAAGTACTGTTTGTTAATGGATTAAAATATAATTTGCTCATTATCTCACAATTATGTGATGATGGATATCATGTTAAATTTGAAAATGATGCCTGTAATGTCTTTAATTCTAAAGATGAATTAATATTTTCTGCATCAAGGAATGAGAACATTTATTCTGTTAACTTAGATTCCTTAGCTTCTCAAAATGTTTCATGCTTAAGTGTATTTCATAAAGAATCTTGGCTCTGGCATAGGAGACTAGGACACTGTAATGTTCACTCCCTTAGAAAGATAACTATAAAAGACCTAGTTAAAGACTTACCCAAACTTGAGTTTCCACATGACAAAGTGTGTAATCCTTGTCAAAAGGGAAAACAACACAAAATCTCTTTCAAATCAAAGAAATAAGTTTTTACTTCTCAACCTCTCAAATTGGTTCACATGGATTTTTTTGGACCATCTAGAGTTTCTAGTTTAAATGGGAAGAACCATGTTTATATTCTGGTAGATGATTTTTCTAGATATACATGGACCTTCTTTATGGCTCACAAAAGTGAAGCCTGCTCTTATTTTACTAAGTATGCCAAGTTTTTAGAAAATCTTAGCGGCCTTAAAATTAAATCTTTAAGAAGTGATCATGGCCTTGAGTTTGAAAATCAAGAGTTTGATTCCTTTTGCTCACAAAATGGTTATAGTCACAATTTCTTTGCCCCTAGAACACCTCAACAGAATGGTGTTGTAGAAAGAAGAAATAGAACCCTGTAAGAAATTTCTAGAAAAATGCTTAGTGAATATGAATTACCAATTTAATTTTGGTCTAAAGCTGTTAGTACAACATGCTACACAATCAATAGAGTCTTGATTAGACCAATTCTCAAAAAGACACCGTATTAAATCTGGAACAACAGGAAGCCTAAGGTTAATTACTTTATAGTTTTTGGTTGCAAAGTATTTATTCTCAACACTAAGGATAATCTTGAAATATTTGCATCCAAAATTGATGAAGGTATTTTCCAAGGTTACTCAATATTAAGTAAAGCTTATAGAGTATTCAATAATAGAACTAAATGCATGGAAGAATCTATTCATATCAAGTTTGATGAAACAGATCCACATGAGCCTAGAACCATCCTAGAAAATTTGGAGGATGATGTATCAAATCTAAACATAAACTCAAAATCCTCAAATTCCTCTATGAAAGAATCTGTGAAAACTTCCAATTCTGGAAATTCTCTACAATTGAGTCATAATGAACCAGAATCTGTTGATGAACCTAAAATCACAAGTCCCTCTTTTTCTATAAAGGTTAGAACCCTTAAAAACCATCCCTTAGATGCTGTTGTAGGAGACTTAGAGAAAGGAACACAAACTAGAGCTTTTCTTAGAAATCAGGTTGAACATCAAGCCTTCTTGTCACAATTTAAACCTAAAAACATTGATGATGCCATCAACGATGAATTTTGGGTAATGGATATGCAAGAAGAACTTAATCAGTTTGAAAGAAACAAAGTTTGGAAACTTGTTGAAAGACCCAAGGAAACTTTCATCATAGGAACTAAATGGGTGTTTAGAAATAAGGTAGATGAAGCTGGAAATATATGTAGGAACAAGGCTATATTAGTTGCACAAGTCTACAATCAAGAAGAAGGAATTGTCTATGAGGAGACCTTTGCTCTAGTATCTAGACTTGAAGCCATCATAATCCTACTTGCTTATGCTGTACATCTTCATTTCAAACTATATCAAATGGATGTTAAGAGTGAATTCTTAAATGTGTATATAGATGAGGATGTATTTGTTGAACAAACCCCTAGATTTACAAATCCTCACTTTCCCAATCATATTTTCAAACTATCAAAAGATTTATATGGTTTAAAACAAGCTCCAAGAGCTTGGTATGACAGATTGAGAACTTTTATTATTTCTAAAGGTTTTACAAAAGGAATAACTAATCCTACCCTCTTTATAAAATGAATTTATAATGATGTTTTAGTTGTTCAAATCTACGTAGATGATATTATTTTTGGATATTCAAAAAATTCATTATGTATTGATTTTTCTAAAATGATGCAAAACGAATTTGAAATGAGTTTAATGGGTGAACTAAAATTATTTCTTGGATTTAAAATCTTTTAAAATAATGATAGAATTGTTTTAAATCAAAATAAATACACTAGAGATCTTCTAAAACTTTTTGGATTGGATATAACTAAAAGTAGTGACACTCCCATGAGTACCACCTGTAAGTTGGATCTTGATTAAGATGGAAAATATGTTGATCAAACCACTTATAGAGGAATAATTTTAATTTTACTCTACTTAACTGCTAGTCGTCCGGACATTATGTTTAGTGTGTGTATGTGTGCTCATTTTCAAGAAAATCCTAAAGAATCTCATTTAAATGCTGTAAAGAGAATTTTCAAATACCTCAAGCATACACCCAATCTAGGACTGTTCTATCCCAAAGGACAATCATTTGAACTAGTTAGTTATTCTGATGCTGACTTTGGTGGCTGTAAGTTAGATAGAAAGAGCACCTCTGGAACATGTCACCTTTTAGGCAAGTCACTAGTATCATGGTGTAGTAAGAAACAAAATTATGTTGCATTATCTACCACAGAAGTTGAATACATAGCTATAGGCAGTTGTTGTGCAAATTTTTTTTGGTTGAAACACACATTACTAGATTATGGATATCAATTCATACACGTACCAATAAATTGTGACAACACAAGTGCTATTAACATCTAAAAAAAATCCTTTTTCACATTCTAGGATAAAACATATTGATGTAAGACATCAATTTTTTAGAGATCATTATCAAAAAGGCGATATCACTTTGGAATTCATTGGTAATTAATATCAACTTGCTGATATATTCACTAAACCATTAAATTATGAGAGAATAAACTACATCATACATGATCTTGGCATGATAAATCTCAAATAGATATCTTACTTGTCTTATTGTTCAATATTTTACTAGGTTTTACTTTACTGTTTCATGATTACAGTTTCTCAGTTACTGTCTTTTATGTTTATGGTCTCACCGTTAGCACTTTGTACTTACGGTTTGGAACTTACTGTCTCACCGTAACACACACTAAAAAGTTCACTCACTGTCTCACCGTGACGTTCATTTACTGTCGCACCATGACGACCGATCACTGTCTCACCATGACGTTCACTCACTGTCTCACCGTGATGACTACTTACTGTCTCACCATGAAAATTATTTATGATTTTATTTAAATCCTTATCATGGTAATTTTTATTTCACCTCTCTTACTTTCCCGCGTTTTTATTTTTGTGACGATTGGCATTCCCAAATGATAAAACAAAAAGTTTCACTAGGTTCTTCAACTGGACTTTCTCTTACTCACTAATTTTGAACCCTTTCAATATTGAAACCCTCTCTCTATCTCTTTCTCGAACCCTCAGTGGATGCCAAGAATGAAACGTCCATCGTCATCCACACCTGAAAAGTTCCACCCAAAGAAGAAGAAAATGCACTTAAGCTAACGCCTGAAGGTCCTTTGAATATGAACTTGGTAAATTGCTGTGTTGTACCTGAGAAAGAAAATTTCCCCGAATGTATTTTATCTAGAAAATCTCTAGTATTGAAAGTGTTAAAAGAAAAAGGCTGGTTAGAATGGTTCTCAAGGGAGAACAGACCTATCTATCCCAGATTAGTAGCTCAGTTCTACCAGTATGCACAATTTTATTTTGACTCTGGTGAAAGTTTTGTTGTGAGGAGTTGGTTTAATGTCCAAAGATGTTCATTCTCATCGAGGTTATGGGATGGATGCCTTAGGATACCTCACAAAGGAATATGTGATGATTATCAGATAGAACCTCCACCTACAACTGATTTCTTTGATCTTGAAGATGCTATGAAAAACCTAACAGGAAATGGAACCATGAGAAGAGCCATCGCTGCAGAACTTGATGGAGAAACAAGATTACTGTTTAAATTTGTTCAAAATCTGGTTAGTCCAAGGAAAGGTGACTTTGCTGTATTAAAGTATCAAGATGTGATTTTAATTCATCTTATGAAAAATGGATACAAGATTAACCTGTTCAAGTACATCATTCACCATATGTGTGAGTTGATCAAGGTTACATCAAAGTCCACCTCTCTATTCTACTATTGGCTGATATCATCCATGCTTGTTTCAAAAGGCGTAGTTGGACCTAATAAAGAAGTTCTTATGGAATGTGAGTACTGTCTCTCTAAATCCACTATTAGGAGAATGATGATAAACTAGAATCCTTGGAAAAAGGAGTGGGTGGAAGACAAGGATAAGGTTTATGAGAAGTTTAATCCTGTGGATTATCCATCAAGTCCGAAAGACATTTCTGATCCTAATTTGGAACCAGATGAACTTGGTGAGTATTCAGAAGAAGAGGAAGAAGAAGCTGAAGTACCCATCAGGAAGAAGTTATTATTGAAGAAGAAAGGACTATTGTTCCTCCTATTGTTCTTTAAGAAGAAGTCCCTACCCCTAGTGAATATGTCAATCTGGAAATCCAACCCGAGGCTGAAAAAGAATCAGGTGTGACAAAATCTGAGCAGCAAGCCATGGAAGAGCCTATTCTAGAAGAACTCCCAATTATAAAAGAAGAGAATATGGAAGAATTCCCTGTAGAACATTCTGTTCCTGAAATAATACCCTTGGATGAAGAGATGATGGAGATAGACTTTCAACTGGCTAGACAAGAGATGAATGAGGAACTTAGAGATGAAACTATGGAATTAGACCAAGCTCTTGAGACTCTCAATCCTTAAAAGGAAGCACCTGTTGAGGGGGAGGAAACCCAAAATTTTGAGTCTGATGAAGCCTCACATCCAACTGAGTCAAGTCCTGTGGAAAATTAGTACAGATTTCCTAGTTTTTATAATGTGAGTGAGTCTCAGTAGGTTACTACAATTGGGCTTTATCTCTCTTTCCTGTTTCAGTTGAAGCCAGTTTCTATCTTTTCCCCTAAGAAGGAACCAGAACCTAAACCCTCCCCTGTACCAATTCCTACACCAGAACCGTCACCTGAACCTTTACCTGAATAACTGGCCTTTATCAGTAAGGATTATTTAAAGGATTTTAGAGATACTATCTTATCTGGAGTTGAGAAGCTTATAAACTCCCAACCTCGTGCTGTGACAAATTCGAGTGAGATAGATGCCTCATTTCTTTTGGATAAGATCATTTTGAAGATCCAACCTAAAATTCTCCATGAGATTCAAGAAGTTCGAGTTGAAAATAAGTTGCTCAGTAATGAAGTCACAACCTCAAGAAGCATGGTGGAAGACATGCAGAAAGAGCTGCATTCAAGATCAGAGCCAGCTATTTCTCCTCTAGAACCCACTATTTCTCAAATCTCTCGAGTTGTTGTGTCTTAGATTCACCCTTATCTATTATACTTTGATGAAAAGATTGCAGAAAGGCACAAATAGTTGTTGAAGGAAATGAGAGATCTTGTGGTGAACCTGAATAAACTCACTGATGAGTACACTGGTTGTCTTCAAAAGGCACTGAATCAGCTCAAATATCTGACCAAAACCATCAAAACATCTAATACCTCTGGTGAATCCTCTACACCTTCCTTGGACAGTACTTTTCTTAGATCTATAGTCCAAGAAGAGCTTCAAAATGATTTCAGTGGTTTTAATGTGACCTCTTTCTCTGAAGTTGTCAAGAACAGTGATAGAGTTCTTGACCTTGTGCAAATTCATTCCAAGATTGCAAATGATTCCCAACAGGAGATTTCTAAGAAAGTGGATTTCTATTTCAACCAAATTTTCTCCAAGACTGATATGACCAACCACTTAAAATACCTTGTAAATAATCTGCGAATTCCTCTTGTGACTCAAGCCTTCAAAAACCAAGTCCAGAAGCTAACTGAGTTTACCAGATTATTGGACAAGTTCATAGAAAACAAAATTGACTTTGAAAAATCCATGCCGTATGGTGGAGAAATTATTGCAGACTTCATAAAACTCCTGAGACCTTATCTTCATGTCTAGATTATAGCAATTGTTGCTCCAGTAGCTTCACCTCTCAGACCTGGACTGCCTATATTTACTTCTGCCTTATCCTCCACTACCATTTCTGTTGGATAAGCTCCCAGTCAGATCAGGCCTTTTATTCTTGATCAGCAACTGCCTCGATCTTCTACTGCTCCTACCTTGGCTCCCTCAGTCTTTGAAGGTCTCTCTCTACCCTCTCTATCTACCACCTCTCTTCCTTCTTCTACATCAACCACAGTCCCTATGGCTTCCTCTTCTGCTGATGATAAAGGCAAAGAGAAGACCAATCCCTGAGGAAGACCAGTTTTTACTCTTTTTTGATGGGGATGCCATTATTTTTTGTATCTCTTTTTATTTTATACTGAACTGTTTACTCTTAATGGAATGTGCACTATTTACCCTCTCTTTCTTTCAACTTTTTGATAATCCCAAAAGGGGGAGAAGTTTCTATATGCTATTTTATCTATAGTTGCATCTAATTTACACTTTAACTGTGCATGATTTGTGATCATCAAAAATGGGGATATTGTTGGAATCCTCATGTATTAATCATGTTTTAATGATCACAAATATCATCAATGATCACAAATCTCATTATTGATCATAAATCTTATTCAACCTAGTTAAATCCTATAAATTATTTCCAATCATGTGTATTTATGTTTCAAGTTCACTCATGATTTATAATGGTTAAGCTCAATCCATTTCATGCATATTACTGTTTAAGTCTGAATACTGTTATTTTACCATGTACAAGACACCGTGAAGCCAGACACCGTGAAGCCTGCCATAGTAAGCTAGACACCGTGAAGCCAGATACCGTGAGCAAGACACCGTGAGCAAGACACCATGAGCAAGACACTGTAAAGAAGACACTGTGACACTCAGACCATGACACTCATACACTATGACACTCAGACCGTGACACTCAGACACCGTGTGAATGAGACACCATTTTCATAACATACTGTGACACCATTTCATAAAATATTTTTTCATCTTTCAATTTAATGTTTAACGGTCATATTTGATGCCTTTAATGAACTGAAATAATAAATGTTTCTTTTTAGACATAGTACGAGGTACGAGGTATGAAACACATAGAACCTGTCGGCTAAAACACATGAATTCGAAGATAAAGAGTGGAGAGTTCCCAACAACCAAAGAGCGCGATACTGAATGAGAAACAAGCCCGTGAGCACGACCGTGAAGAACACATTGCAATATTTTCAAAGAAATCATTGTCTTATACATGCAATCAGACACTGCTGAAAAACATACAAATTACACTGGAATCCAAAGAACACCTTTACATTATCAAAGCTTGTGAAGAACGCAAGCTGGATTACGACACTCTATTTTTCAAGACAAAAAAAAGAGAAGGACTTAGAAGCATTTCTGTTTAATCAAAGGAGTCCAGAGCTGCACTTCAAATCACTAGAGCATTCTAAACTCATATATACTCTCTCTCATTGATTATTTTATTTACTTTTGAGTAGTGTGTGTACTCTGTATATTCCATACACACACTGACTCCTGTTCTAAACTAAAGGATTTATAAATCCTTACACCAAACTCTTTATACTTTTGTTTACCCACGAAAACTGTGGAAGAGGTCCCTATGTGGCTTGGTTATTATTTTTTTTACCCAAAAGAATTATTGAATAGGTCTATGTGTGACATGGACAGTCTGTGTACTGTTGTTAACCCCAATCTAGGGTGTGGATCAAAGTTTATTTATATAAACTTCTTAGTGGTAGGTTATCACCAAGTGGAGTGGATTAGGTCTCGAATTGAGACTGAACCACTTGTTTCATGTTCGATGTGCTATTTAAATTTAGTATTCTCTGTTTTACTACTTTATTGCATAATCCAGAAAACACTAATTTCACTTTGATAGTTAGTCTTGGAAAAAAGTTATAACTGATTTTTCTTCGTAGGATAACTTCAAAAGTAATATTAATAATACACATTAAGATTACTGAGAATTAATCAATATTATAAGAAGGTTTTGAAACAGTCAAACTCTTATAACAGTATAACCTTGATTAACTGGGATGTATCTATTTTTTAGGAAAACCATTTATTTTAAAATAATATTTTTGTAACAAAATTGTTTATAGTTACTCAATTCACCCCTCCCCGTTTGAGTAAACTACTCCGACCAACACATGGTTTAATAATTATTCAATATGGGTAGATTAGATTAATCTAATCACAAATTATCTGAAAGAATATATATGTGAATTTAATATTGAATAAATATTTTTTCATAAGGTAATTATTAATTTTTGTTCCTTGAATATACTATATTTATTATTATTATTTATTCATAAGGTAATAAATAATTATTTTTTTGGTTACATGAATATTTAATAAATATCTATTCACAAGGTAATTGTTAATTTAGTTATGTGAATATAAAATATTTAAATATTTATCAGTGAATAATGAAATTTTATTTTTTTATTTAAATAAATAGTCATTATTCATGGTTTAATGAATACTGAACAAGATTTATGGGACGGGTAAGGATCTGACTAGAAATGATATATCAGATATTATTTAAATAAATATTTATTAATTAATTTAATAAATGGTATTTATTTTATCTGTGAATTTAGCACATTTGAAGTAAATAATAATAATAATATTATTATTAATACATGGTGTTTTCTGTGGATTAAGAAATAGATTAAAAACATGTGTGAAATTATCTATTCTCTTAACTTATCTCTATAAATACCCAGTTATATCATTTTATAGGGTTAAATGTTGGAGATGTTATTATACACAACACACATCTCTAGAGAATTCTCTTAAACCAAGAGAGAGATTCTTTATAATTCTCTCAAGAACAGAGAGAAACATACTCTTCCTCTCTCTCAAGAAATGAGAAAATAATAGAGAGATTCTTTTAAGTGAGTAAAGAATCTTATTGCGATCAATATAAAACAATACAAGCAATTAGAATCATCTATGATAGAACATGAATGTTCTATGGTGAAGTTTCACGTTTTATAGAGAATGTATGGATACCACTAGAGGGGTTATACAATTTAATCCTTCAATAAAATGATGGTACGAAAAGTGAAGTCAACATATTTGATAAAAAACAAATAATTTAAAGTAGTTGTACTTACAATCTAGATAAATTCATTCTAAATTATATATTCATGATCCTAAATTAGATTTTATTAGGTTAATTTTCATATAGTTTTGAATTTTAATCAGAATAAGTTGAAAAAATGTCATTGTTAGGCATAATCCTGACAATCTTCTATTGTAAAAACCTTTAATAGACTACATCATCTATATCCCATCAGATAGATTTCATCATGACATAGAAAACTTATTTATTTATACATTTATAGTATTTTACAATTCTCATCATAATAGGGATCCACTATAACCATTCAATGTGTTTAATACTATAAGAACATTATCATATTAATGTTACACTAAAGAATACTCATCATGTGATAAGATATTTATTAATATTCAAGGCCATGAATCTATAGGTAATAAAAATTATAAAATATTTGGTTATAGGGAATAAAATCCAACATACCACCAATTTCACTAGAGCCAAATAATAATGTATTTTAATCATATAGGTATCATATGATGTTCATGTTTCAACTGAGATAAGGATTTAGTCAATGGGTCCACCATGTTATCCTCTATAGAATCTTTTCTTACTATAACCTCACCCCTATAATAAAAATACCTTAAGAGGTGATAATTTTGAAGTATATGTTTCATCTATTGATGTGACCTTAGCACCTTTTCAAGATCCACCACTATAGTATTTTCACAATACAATGCGATATGGTTTTTATTATTAGGTGAAACATCAAAATCATGGATGATGTTGTATATCACGACTAATTCTTTATCTATATAAAAAGTATTAATATACTTAGAATTTGCTATAGAATTTGTGACCACTGGATGCTTTGTGATATTCCTACTCATAACCCTTTAATTAAAACAAAATACATACCCTAACTATAATTTCAGATCATTTTGATCCGTCTATAATTTACCATATTTAATTCTCCTAGTGAAAATCTCCTTGTCTCCTCCATGAACCATGAAGACATCTTTAGTATACCTTAGACATTTTAGATAGTATTCACAATATTCCAATGTTGTTATCTTATATTAGATCAATATCTTCATACCAATCTCAATATATAGATAACATCAATCCTTGTACATAACATGACATACACGACAGATCTTATCACCAAAGCATATGGGATTATACTCATCCTTTGTATCTATTTTTTTTTGTCTTAGGACACATTTTATTTGGTAGATTTAGTCCATGTGACATAGGAATATATCCACTCTTTGATTGTTCTATACTTAATCTCTTCAATATATGTTCAATATATATACTCTACCTTAGTCCAAGAGACCTATTAGATATATCATGAAAGACCCTAATACCTATAATGTAGAATACTTCACCTAAGTGATTCATGGAGAAACACTTACTAAACCAGGAATTAACTAACTGTAATACAAGAATATTGTTTCCAATAAGTAATATTTCGTTGACATATACTACTCATAAAATGACTGAATTTCCATTACATAATTTTTTTACACAAGGATGAAATTCATTATTTATGAAACAAAATTCCCTTATGGATTCATCAAATAAAATTTTCTATGGTTTGGATACTTTATTCAACCCCTAAATTGATCTCTATAACTTTTATACCATATTGGTAGCTTATGTATTCACAAATGATTCTATTTGTGTTATGTAGAAATTTTCCATATGGTTCCCATCAAGAAAATATTTCTTGACATCCATCTACCAAATCTCATAATAATGTTAATATTCCTTGGTAAGTAGAGTTCTAATGGATTATAGTATAGAAATCAGTGAAAAAGTTTAGTCATTGTCAATTCCTTAACATTTATTAAACTTTATCCACTAAACCTATTTTTTATAACTAACTTTAACTTATATAACTAGTTTGTTATTAAATAAAAATTTGCATCCATTAAGGTTTAAGTCTTCTAGAGGATCAACTAAAACCCAAAATTGACTATAATATATGGAATAAATATCAAAATTCATGGATTATTTCCATTTTGAAACTTCTGAGCTACATGCTACCTTCTTATATGATAAGGATTCATAATTATCATATAATAGTGAGTCACCATCCTTGGTGACTAGAAAACCATATCCCTCTAGTTCTCTAACCTCTCTGGTTATCCTACACAGTACTAATATCTCTTGAATAACCTCTTCCATGGAGACTTGTAGATTTTTTTCCTATACCAATTACTGTGCATATTGAGCATCAACTTCAACAAATTCAATCTTTCTCCCTATATCTTTTTTGAATATTTACTCCCTCTCATGTAATAAAACTTTTCTTACCACTATGACCTTCTTATATTATAGTTCATATAGAGAATATCCCATTATTTCATCATGATATCCTATAAAGACACACTTCATGCCTCTAATTTTTTGTTTTTTTCATAAAGTGTCTTTAACAAATGACTCACAAACCTATACATGATCACGTGACAAAACTAATATCCTCTAAAACATTAACTCACATGGAATTATGTTTTCTACCTTAATTGGCATCAAATTTAGTTTTTGTGTTGCAGCCTATAATAAATATCCCCAAAAGGATTATAAAAGATCTATATTACTCACCATGGAAATCACCATGTAGAAAAAGGTGCAATTACTTCTTTCACTAACACCATTATGATTTTGTTTATAATGATGAGTGAGTTAAGATAGGATCCAAAACTCCTGTAGATAATTAATATACTCTTGGTTAAGAAAATCACTCCTTAGATCTGATCTATGTTTCTTTATCATCTTACCAACACTATTCTCTACTTAATTTTTTAACTCATTAAAATTTTAAAATAATTTAGACTTATAACTCATTAATTACACATATACTTATTTATGTACTACTTTCATTAGTAAAAGTTATAAATTATTATTATCCTCCTCTAGATTCTGTTGGAAAAACTCCACCCATATATGTGTGTAAAAATTATATAATCATTATGGCCCTTTTACCCTTCCCTCCAAAACGAGATTTGATCATTTTACCTTGTGAACAATCATGTCATATATCAAGTAGTTTTAGTTTAAAAGAATCTAAATACCCATCTTGATATAACTTTATAAATCACTTCTCATTTACATAACCAAGTCAATGATTCCACAATTAGGTTTGATATGAGTAATATGAAATTTATTTTCTATCAATTGTGAACACTTGGTTCTCATATTCAAGAACACAAAGACCACCATTAAGGTGTTCTATACCATAACAAATGAAATATTTGTAAAAGTAGAATCTTTTACTACCAAAAATGAATATAAATCCATCTATGTCTAAATAGGACACAAATATAATGTTTTTGGTAACACTAGGAACACTATAATAATTCTTTAGAAATTGAACCATTTTCATTGCTAATGTATGGTGGTAGTAACCTATAGCCAAGATAGCCAGTCATGCTCTGTTGGTATCTCAAATATCCACCTCACTTGTGGAAACCTTCATGAATCTATTTGGTTCCAGTACTGAGATATAAATATGAGTACCACAAGGTGTAAATAATACTCAAATAGTAGACATGGAAAGGTTAAAATTGATAACAAACACACCTAAATATTCCATTATATTCTAAACTATGGTGTATTTATTCTTCCAATAAACCTTATAACCACATGAGAAATATTCTATATCCCTTTTCTCTCCTCTGGATCTTCATCTTCTTGTTCGGGAAATGTGTAGAAGCCTTGGACTTGGAAGTAGTTTTGTGTCACTTTTTCTTTTCTTTTATATTATTTACCATATAGAATACATGTTTTTATGTCCCATGTCCTTATATAGTTAGAAGGTAAGGAGTTTTGGGGAAGACTAATCACTATTACTCATATTATAATTCACATTCAAACCTGATGATCTCTAAGGTAGTGAAATTTATATGATATTTATGTGCATATCATCAAGTAGCTTAAAATAAAATATGTCTAAGGTCTCAATATAACCCATCATTATGAAAACATGAGGCATATCTAGTGCCCCCTATGACATATTTGATATGAAAAGTTCCTTAGATATCTCATGTCACTCTTGTACTGCCTTATCTTGATAAAGATCACATAGATGGGATATCATTCTATATGCATCCATTTACTCATGTATTTTATAGACCTTAATGGACATAGAAGATAAAATTAGGCATTGAAAATCTAATGTATCATCTAATTTCTTCCTAAGGACAACTTGTTCCTCTTTACTAGCCTCCTTATATGAATTTTTCTTGGGAAAATTGGACTCTAATATATATAATTTCCACTCTTGGTATTTTATGATGAGAAAGTGCCTATACCACTCCTAGAAATTTATGACAGTGAAGATATTATCAATATACAATATGAATCATAGTGATAATGTTTATGTTAAATTGTTTTCTATTTTATACAAAAAAATAAAATTAGATTTTAATACTTTATCTTGATTACTAAATCTGATGCTATAATGTTTATTTATTAGTTTTCCACTATTTTATCAAATCCAAATGGACCTCACCATTTTATTTAGAATATCTTATATCATGAATATTCTAGTCAATAGGATCATATTTCCCTTCTCATAACCCATAAGGAATGATTAATAATCTATTTTAAGGTATTTATATATGAAGTTATTTCCAAAAATATTAACTCACAACTCCTTGATTCAATTATTGGACCCCCAAATCCTAAAATCGTGGATTTATATTTCCTAAAAAATTACCTCATAGTTCCACCAAGTCTCATGGAGGTGATCAAACCTTGATTTATCCTAGATTAATTCAACACAAAACCTTTTTTAGAATTAGTTGATAATTAAAAACACCCTAACAGAGTCTAGAAAATCACTTTAAACCACAGTTTTATTTTAACTCGAGTAATGGAAGATGATATATAATTTTTTTTATATTTTTTATATTTATGTGTAAAAATGTATTATTTTATATTTTTAGATTCTTGAAAATATTATATATATTTTATATAAGTGATTAACTATATCTTGATAAAATTATTTATGCTTAATTCATTTATTTTAATTCCATGTTACATGATTTTTAATTCATTTATATTATGTGATCACATATAAACATCCAATAAATATAAATAATCAACCATGCACTGAAAAAAATAAAATAAAAACATGTGTAATGATCAAGAGATTTACTAATGGTTGGTTTATCAATTGGATGATAAACTAACCCTTAAACCTTGGGAAATAACTACATAAACCAAGATAGTTTTGGGTTTCCGTACTCTAATTGAACTCCTACGTATCTCCTTTGTCATTTTAACCTTATATTAACCTCGAACTACATTCACCTTCCTTGTAGATCTTTTTTTACATATGTATACTCATACCCAGGTGAGGCGAACCATTGAGTATGAGTTTACATAAAAGAATCCGTGGTTATGTAGTCCCAGACATAATAAATATGTGGGGATGATAGCAAGATAATTATGTTAATTTGTTAATAATTATGACAAAAACCCATGAAATAATAATTACATTAAAATAAACCCAACACATACATAGGTTTTTCAAGATCATCATAATCCACACATGCAATTAATACACATTCATAAACCAACTACCATTCAATTCAATTATTTTTTTATTTTGATAAAATCCACGAATTAATAAATTAATTATCATATTAATTAATTATTTCATTTATCTAAATTATCCATCCAAACTTTCCTTGATATTTATATCCATAATAATTCTAAATAAATTAAATAAATTAAATAAATTTAAAATTAATTAACATGACATGTACCCATCTACATAATGCATATTACTCTCTACACGATCCTCGTTGTGTACCATATCCTTACATGACAAGTAGTATGTATGTTGTGTAGTCCTATGCATCAAGATGCATTGTAAACATTAAAGTTTTATCACACAAAATTACTTTAATGCAGGAAATATGTACTGCTAGAAATTTCTATGTAAAGTACATGAGGTGAAAAATTCTTATACACATCATGTAGTTCTGAAATTTACACAAATAAATTTAATGAGGCATTTAATACTCTGGAACCTTATCACATGGTCTATAATCCAATTACACATCTTGTAGTTTAGTTTAATGTCACAACTAATTTCTATTCCACATATTTAATCCACATGGTGTACAACCTAGCTTAGCATATACTCCACATGAATGGGTATGAGTCACACGATGTGTAAAACCTACCACACATCATGCACTCTATGTAGGATCAAAGTGTATATATATATTTCTCAATTATAAGGGGGTGAATTGTAGGTTTAAAAACTTTCGTTTTTATCCTCAAGAAAATATCTGTTTAACAAAGTTAAACAAGATGAATTCACAAGACCTCTTTAGTTTTTAATAAATAAACTAAAGTTATTAGGATATGATAAAGTGAATCAGATAAAGAAACTCAAGACATGTTTACTTAAGGAAATATTCTACCTTAAAGTATATAGAATCTAAATCATATTTTGTACAATAATAATAAAGTGTAAGAAATTTACACTTTTTAAATTTAACAAAATATAGCAAAAATAAAACTTGTTACAATAATAAGTAAACAAGTATAAGAAATATTTTATCCAAAAGATAAGGGTATCCAATGTACTTGGATAAAGGTCCTTTGATTTATACTTTCAAGAAAGTATGTCTTATCTACACAAGGGTAAGCCCTCGATATGAAGATCTGTTTCTATCTTGCTATCACTACAAGCCTTCAATTAAGCAGGAAATTGTAAACCTCTATCTTTCTATCCCTAGAATCCCTCAATTGATAACAGTAACAACTGAATTCTCACTAGGTAGTATGAAAAATATGTTCTCATATTGAACAAGTTATTCACAAAAATCACACAAGGTAGGTTTGAGAAGAGATCTCACAGAGTATCACTTCATTCCAGATTTCAATAGCTACTAGTTCATTCAAATGACTAGGTATTTATAGGAAAAATTATCCAATAATCGACTTCTACTCTAATGGTCATATTTTTAATTTAATTTCAAAGGGACCTGTACATGCAAAACTCATGAAATGGTAAAGTTAAAAAATATTGGATGCCATTATTTTATATAACAAACTATGAGAAACATTACTTTGACTAAGAAACATTATCACATTAAGGATCCGATAAAATAAAACCCTATAGGAAGGACATATGATAACTATAAAAAAATCATTTAATTATATTCTTAAGATAGTATAATTTAGAGTCTAAAAAAATTGACAATCAGATTCTAAGAAAATTGATAATAGGATTCTATTTTTTTTGTAAAAATCAATGTCTAATTTATAAGAAAATTGGAGTTTGATTTCTGAGAGAATCAAAGTTTGATTTATGAGATAATCAGAGTCTAATATCTCAGATAATTAGAGTCTTATTTATGAGAGAATCAGAGTTTGATTTTTGGGATAATCAGTGTCTGATTTATGATTAAATTTGATTGTCAATTCTAGAGAAATTGGATTTTTATTTTTAGAGAAATCAGATTCTCAATTCTTGAGAAATCAGATTCCGAATTCCATAGAAATTAGATTCTCAATTCTAGAGAAATCAGATTCTAAGAAACTATAAGATTCTGAGTTAGATAAGGATCCAATTTTTTATGTTAAGGAAAATATTGTTAGGTTTAGTTATGAAAACATTAGGTAAGACATTAAAGATTATAGGTAAATTCAAAAACATTCTTTGAGAAATAAATTTTTTCTTAAGAAAACGCTTCTTAGATAAAGATAATTTTCCTTGAGAAAATGTGTTTGTGATTTCCAAAACATAAAGGAATGAAAAAGTCATAAGGAAACTTATTGACACAACAATATCCCCCTTATTGGGAAAACAATCATAAAATAATATAAGGATATGACGTTTTCATTTTTGAGCATAAAAGAAATACTTATCTTTCTTTTTGTTTATGGATCATGATGAATACGACTAACTCCATCTTAAGATATTAAAACCCCAAGGACTATATTCTTGTCTTTATTAGAGAAATAACTACCCATTTCTTAATAATTTCTTCTTTATGTAATCCCCCCTTACTTATACATTCTCCTCCTTTAACATAATATTATTTTTGAACATTATTTTCTCCCCCTTTGTGATTTTCAAAAGGAATGGAGGGAGAAAAATTATACTTAAAAGGTAAGGAAACATACAAGATGAAACAATGCAAAGAAAAAAATTTCATTAAGATAAAAATTCATTACAAAAAAAGATCAGTTTTGAAAATAAAATTAATCAACCCTCTTTTTCTCATTCGACATCAATTTTTTCAATGTGGCCTTCAAATTCTTCAATTCTTTGTGATCGCCTTCAAATTTCTTGAGAAAATCTTCATGATAATGATTTTTTCTTTCAAGATATTTTATTCTCTATTCCAAGGGATTAACTATTTACCCTTGAGACTCGATCAATTATTCTTGGTCTTTGAGTTTTTAAGCTAACTCTTCCCCAATTTCCCTCTACCTTTTTAGATTATGAGAAACAAAGTTCAGTTTCCCATTCAGATCTTTTTCTTCTTATTTTTAAAGACCCATAAATTTCAAGGAATTTTTTTTTCTTAATTTTATTTGGAATTTTACAAGAACGCAGTTTCTGACGACACCTGATTCCGAGGCCCGGTGTGCCCAGAATCATTTTTCAAAGTTTGGCTCGGGTACGTTCAGTGAACGGACGAGCGGGTTTTTCTAACTTTTGAGCCGGTGCCCGGAATCGAATTCTGAGGGCACCGAAGAAATCACAGCGCCAGTATTTTCTTAGAAACGCCTCTTCTGGAGTTGCGTTTGCTCGGGTGTGGTTTTTAATTTTCGGGCTTAAAGTTAAGAAATAAAATAAATTGTTCAACAAAATTTATTTTATTTCACTTAAGCCACTTGGAAGCCACTTGAAGCCACTTAAATACGTCTTAAGCTGAGTTGATCCGGATAGGATGCTATCCAGAAATATCCTACCCCCTTGGTAGGATATTTGTGAGGTGGGACCCGTATGAGCCCCGCCGTTTCTTTCCGCTAAGTAACACACCCGCGAAAACCCGTCATTATAAAAGTCAACTGATGCGTTTTCTTAAATCCTTAATGCACCATTTAATTAGGCGGTTTATTTCATGAATTAAATGGGTGGTTTCTTTCGTTGAATTAATTCAACGAATTGATGGGTCGTTACTTACCCTTTTTCGATTGTTGGTGTAATAATAAAATAAGACCAACAAGTCTTTTTGGGGATTACACGTTGAGAGGCTCGACAGAATCCTTGAGCCTTCATCCTCCTTCACGAAGAACGCGAAGAACGCGAAGAACGCCGACCTCCGATGAAGAACGCCGAACCTGCGGAAATCGACGACGCGACGCCGTGTTCCGCGACGCCGACGTTCCCTTTCTGCAACATTCTTCTGAGACGTCTCTTCCTTCGCAACGAATCTTCGATCAGCTGTTTGAGGTAAGAGACTTTGGGTTTCTCTTAAATCTCCCTTGTGTTTTTTTTAACAAAACAGGGATTTAATTTTATGTAATTAAATTAAATCTGTTGTTTCTTGGTCTGTTGAGTTCGCCGACTCAATGCCGGATTCCACGAAGACGCGACGCCCTTCCGCGACGACGCGACGATCCCCTCCTTCCGCGAAGAATGCGAAGAATGTGCATACGACGACGACTACGAGGTAGGGGTTGTTGTGAATAATTCCCTTTTTTTCCTGTGATCGTTCCTTTTAAAAGTGAAGAACCGGATAATAAGAACAATTTTAATCCATTAAAATTGTTGATTCATGTGTTAAATATATTTCTCCCGTTGTTTATCTCTAACGCGGAGGGTGCGGGCCAAACGAACACGGCCCAACAACCCTCCGCCATTTTTCGTTGTTGTGCGGATTTGACAGGCGACGACGGAATGTGCCGCAAAAGAAACTTGATGGTTCCGCAGTGAAGAACGAGTCCCGGGAGGAGCAGCGGCGCATACGGGAACAGAATCGGACCACCGGAGCGACTCCGGTGGCCCGTAAAAGCCGCCGGACAAGGCCACCGCGGCTGACGCCGTGGCGGCGGCACCCGCGGCCGCGCGGGTCCGGCTGTCCAGGGCGACACCCCGCGGGTGCCGCGGGGGTGTCACGTGGGGGGCGGTGGCTCCCCCCCGCGTCGCTCGGCCGCTCGGCCGAGCCGGGCCGGGCTGGCCAAGCCAGGCCGGTCCGACCGGCCGGGCCACGCCCTGGACGGGCCGGACCAGGTCCGACCGACCCAGGGGGGGGGGGGGGGGTCGGGCCGGGCCCGGACCCCTCCGTCTTCGGACCGTTTCGGTCAAATGCCCGTAACTTGAGTTACAGGCCTCAAAATGACACGCCGTCAGTGGAAATGCGATCCTTGGATCGAGACGGTCGTTTCATAATATCGCACTCAAGGTTTCAGAATACTTTGAGTTCGGCCGGGTTGGTTCGTACACGAAACCAACCGGGCCCTCGGAGCAGAAATGCTCATATCTTGAGCTACGGATGTCCGATCGACGTGCCGTCGACTTCGTTGAATTCCTCTAAGTGAGACGGATCTTTTGGCATACTCCGACCAAGGTTTGGATGCAGGGGGAGTATGGTCGGGTTGATTTTGCCTTAAAAACCAATCGGCCCCCTCGAACGAAAAAGCCAATAACTCTCAGACCAGGCGTCCGATTGACGCACCGTCTGCGACGTTGAGTTCCTGTTGACGATACAGAACTTTTGGATACATCAAATTCGGACTTTGTGTTAGTTGATTTATCAGCCTCTCGGCTCGTGGGGTGGACCCTCCCGAACGAGCTTGCTGTGTGCGGGAACCCTAGTGCTGGCTGCGACTTCGACGACGACGACTATGCAGAGATCCTCGGTGGATTCGACTGCGACGATGATGAGAACAACATGGGAATCCTCCTTGTTTTCGGTAGTGACCACTACGGTACACCTTGGGATACATCAACTCCGGACTGCATGTCAGTTGATGCATCGACCTTTTAGCTCGTGGAGTGGACCCTACCGGAACGAGCATGCTGTGTGAGGAACCCTAGAGCCGGTTGAGATTTGACGACTGCTGATCGAATGACTCGGTGTGTTATGGATAGCGGCACAGGGGAGCACTTGGTTGTAGCGGCAGACCCACGACAGAGGTGCGCTTGGTTGTAGCGGCATAGGGGAGCGCTTGGTTGTAGCGGCAGACCCACGACAGAGGTGCACTTAGTTGTAGCGGCACAGGGGAGCGCTTGGTTGTAGCGGAAGACCCACGATGAAGGTGCGCTTGGTTGTAGTGGCATAGGGGAGCGCTTGGTTGTAGCGGAAGACCCACGACAGAGGTGTGCTTGGTTGTAGCGGCACATGGGAGCGCTTGGTTGTAGCGATAGGCCCACGACGGAAGAGCACTTGGTTGTAGCGGCATAACCACTGTACTTGATGGAGAAGGAGTTTCCCAATAGCTTTGGGTCCAACTTCATGAACGATCCTATGTGGGTCATTGCGGGGGGGGGGGGGGGGGGGTTATTACCTTCCGATCCTTGTGGGTCCGATGGCTTAGATGAATCAGTGGCTACATCTGATCATCTCTATCGTCATCTGAAGAAGTATTCCTGTGTGAGCTGATTCCTTTGTTACTCTCCTTTTTGGATTGTGTTGAGCTATCCTGTGTGGATTTACTGTTTACTCTCCTTTGTGGATTGTGTTGAGCTATCCTGTGTGGATTTACTGTTTACTCTCCTTTGTGGATTGTGTTGAGCTATCCTATGTGGATTATTGTTTACTCTCCTTTGTGGATTGTGTTGTGCTATCCTGTGTGGGTATACATTTTTTCTTTCCTGTGAGGAGTGGGTTGTGCTTGGGCTCGGACTTTGGTGACGAACGGGAATTGATGACTTAGGTATATGTATGGGCATATACCTAAGTAGTGTCTGATGTTACTTCGTGATTGTATCTTTCCTTTGTGGTTATCCTTTGTGGATTCTGGGAGACCTTTGGGGGTCTCGGGGTCCCTACTGAGTAGCTTATACTCACCCCTGCACCGGCTATGCCCGCACTTCGTTGTATTGGTTGCAGACGATGGACAACACTGATCGTGGTGGAGGCTTGCGGAGCAGGACGGTACCTAGAGGTGGACCACTGGGCGGAACGTACTCGGAGCAGACAGCTGGACCGAAGAGCTGTAGAGGCTATATGTACCCACCCTTTCAGGTGGGACCTTCATAGGATGGCTCGACGCTGCGGCTTTTCTTTTCAGTTGCTGTTTTTCCCTTTTAGTTGTACTTTACAGCTGGGTTTGTATTTCCGGCCCCTTTTACTTTCAGCACATCTTGTACAGTTTTTACTTAGTGTTTACTTTTCCGCTTGCTTACTCTGTGGTGCTTGTTTACTTTTCAAAGACAATGCTTTCCCTTTTTACTGGGATTTACGCCTTGGTGCTAGTCGCCAGCCCCTGGCCTATGGAAGGCGGGCTTGGGGTAGTCACAACACGGGCCCCGAGGGTGGGTCGTGACAAATTGGTATCAGAGGTGGTCGGTTCTACCACAGACTTTGATCTTTCTTCTATGTGAAGCAATAGTTTTTAGCGAATTGGGTGTGGTTATTAGTCCAGGGAGTCCAGTGTTGGTGCGGCGGCCGACGTATCCGTACACTAGGACCCTGACTTCTGATTTCCGACTTAATGCACAAAAACATTGATTGCTTGTGTGTTTCAAGTTTTCTTTGTGATTACTTTATGTCAGCTCACCAGGTATACTGTTATGACCGTGGCGCACCTGTTTCCTTTTCAGGATGGCCCCACGATGGCAGCCAGCTAGGGTTCCGAGCGATGTGCATGGAGAGAGCCCACCGCGCGTCGAGGACTCGGTACATGGACCTTTGATAGCTGAGGCACCGACGGTACCTATACCCGCCGAGCCACCGATGCTACCAGCCCCAGCCGCTGACGATGCACGTCGCCTTAGTGCACTGCATGAGTTCCAGCGCCAGCGACTGCCCAGGTTCCGCGGGGAGACAGACCCTCAGGCCGCCGAGGACTGGCTGAGACCCTCAGGCCGCCGAGGACTGGCTGGAGGCAGTTGTTCGGGTTTTCAGATTAGTGAGGACACCAGAAAACCTCATGGTGATCCTCGCAGCGAGCCTCCTGCACGCGGTAGCAGGCAGATGGTGGAGCTTGATGCTCTAGGTGCATGACGAGACATCTCTTCTCTGGGCGGACTTTGAGAGCATCTTCTGCTCCGAGTTCGTCCCAGCCACCCTCCGAGCGGTGCGCATTCAGGAGCTACTACAGCTACGGAAGGGAAGCATGATAGTGGCCCAGTACTCGACGAGATTTACTGATCTCTCGCGCTACTCCACAGATATGGTACGAGACCCGTTATTCCGGGCCCGGACCTTCGAGCAGGGACTGAGGCACGAGATCAGGGATTCGATGATCTCCCTCAACATTCCGACTCAGGAAGGGGTGTTGGAGAGATCCCTCTTAGTGGAGAGTTTTATTTCTGAGCAGTCTCCAGTAGCAGGACCCAACACTTGCCGGCATGCGGCAGAGTCTTCTGCAGCGGGCAGTAGACTGATGACGCAGGGGTCCAAGAGGACAAGACCTACAGGTGGTCGACAGCATGACTCTGGATCGTTTGCGCGAGGCACTCGGGGTGGGCAACGACTAGCCATGAGAGGGCAGTGTTACTCCTACGGCGGGGTTGGTCACATGGCTCGTGACTGTCCGACCCTCCATACGGATGACCATCAGATGAACGAAGGACCCCCCAGGCAGAGGCAGAGGTTCGATCAAGGTGGACCGCAAGGAGCAGGCGGCCATGGCAGGGGAGCTGGCCGTGCAGCTGGAGGTGGACGACGCTTCGGGGTGTTGCCACCACCACCACCAAGAGGTCCACCCCACCGAAGGGAGTTGGTGGACATGCGAGAGCTTAGCTTCAGGCAGTTGAGGCCTTCGATCAAGGAGCTCTGGGAGCAGATGGACAGGAGCCGGACTAGTGGATACGTCTTTTGTACTTCTATTTCCTTGTTGCTATGGTGTAGTGTCTTTGTATTATGAGCTACAATAATAAAAGACGAATACCCTTGTGATGTTTTTATTCCTTTCCTCTTTTGTGTTGTTACCAAGAGGTTCCGGTTTAGACTGTTGACTTGACCCTCACCCGTGAGACATCTACTGGAGGAGACCCAGTTACCACACACTGATGCCGACAGTGTGACTCAACCCTTGGAGGCGAGAGTAACGGTTGGATCTCTTGTTAGTAGCGTCGAGGCCTTACGACGTCATCCTTGGTATGGATTAGTACCATCCATGTCGAGATTGACTGTATTAGGAAAAGGAAGTGGTTCATCCAGGGGATGAGACCAGATTTCTCTTATCGGCAAAGAAGAAATCTTAGCAGCTCTTGTGGGACTGGAGATGCTCCAGGCCACAACAGAGAAGGTCCAGGTTATCCAGGAGTGGATGAGGACAGCTCAGAGCCGGTAGAAGTCATATGCTGATAGGAGGCGGAGGCCACTAGAGTTCGAGGATGGAAACCACGTCTACTTGCGTGCCTCACCTCGACGTGGTTTGCGGAGATTTGGCCGAGGCGGCAAGTTGTCTCCACGCTTCATCGGACCCTTCCAGTTCCTCAGCAGGATTGTCAAGGTGGCTTATCACCTGGCTCTACCACCACAATTGCGCCGGGTGCACGAAGTCTTCCACGTATCTCAACAGAGGAGATACGTGCACGACCCAACGTCAATCTTTGACCATGAAGAGCTGGTCTTTGGTGATGGGGTGACTTTTGCGGAGGTCCCAGTGGAGATCGAGGATCGACAGGAGCGGGTACTACGTGGACGATCGATTCCTCTAGTGAACTTCAGATGGAAGCTCGGGAACCTCCAGGAGAGCACTTGGGAGCGGGAGGCTCAGATGCGTGCTCAGTACCGCCTTTGTATCCCTAAGTTTGTGGTGAAGCTTTACGGGGACGTAAAGCCCTGTGGTGGGAGTAATGTAAAGACCCATAAATTTCAAGGAATTTTTCTTCTTCTTAATTTTCTTTGGAATTTTACAAGAACGCAGTTTCTGACGGCACCTGATTCCGAGGCCCGGTGTGCCCGGAATCATTTTTCAAATTTTGGCTCGGGTACGTTCAGTGAACGGACGAGCGGGTTTTTCTTACTTTTGAGCCGGTGCCCGGAATCGAATTCTGAGGGCACCGAAGAAATCACAGCACCGGTATTTGCTTAGAAACGCCTCTTCTGGAGTTGCGTTTGCTCGGGTGTGGTTTTTAATTTTCGGTCTTAAAGTTAAGAAATAAAATAAATTGTTCGACAAACTTTATTTTATTTCACTTAAGGCACTCGGAAGCCACTTGAAGCAAATTAAAGACGGCTTAAGCTGAGTTGATCCAGATAAGATGCTATCCAGAAATATCCTACCCCCTTGGTAGGATATTTGTGAGGTGGGACCCACACGAGCCCCGCCGTTTCTTTCCGCTAAGTAACGCACCCGCGAAAACCCGTCATTATGAAAGTCAACTGACGCGTTTTCTTAAATCCTTAACGCACCATTTAATTAGGCGGTTTATTTCGTGAATTAAATGGGCGGTTTCTTTCGTTGAATTAATTCAACGAATTGATGGGTCGTTACTTACCCTTTTTCGTTTGTTGGCGTAACAATAAAATAAGACCAACAAGTCTTTTTGGGGATTACACGTTGAGAGGCTTGACAGAATCCTTGAGCCTTCATCCTCCTTCGCGAAGAACGCGAAGAACGCGAAGAACGCCGACCTCCGAAGAAGAACACCGAACCTGTGGAAATCGACGATGCGACGCCGTGTCCCGCGACGCCGACATTCCCTTTCTGCAATGTTCTTCTACGGCGTCTCTTCCTCCGCAACGAATCTTCGATCAGCTGTTTGAGGTAAGAGACTTCGGGTTTCTCTTAAATCTCCCTTGTTTTTTTTAACAAAACACGGATTTAATTTTATATAATTAAATTAAATCTGTTGTTTCTTGGTCTGTTGAGTTCGCTGACTCAACGCCGGATTCCGCGATGACGTGACGATCCCCTCCTTCTGCGAAGAACGCGAAGAACGTGCGTACGACGACGACTACGAGGTTGGGGTTGTTGTGAATAATTCCCTTTTTTTCCTGTGATAATTCCTTTTAAAAGTGAAGAACCGGATAATAAGAACAATTTTAATCCATTAAAATTGTTGATTCATGTGTTGAATATATTTCTCCCGTTGTTTATCTCTAACGCGGAGGGTGCGGGCCAAACGAACACGGCCCGACAACCCTCCGCCGTTCTTCATTGTTGTGCGGATTTGACGGGCGACGACGGAACGTGCCGCAACAGAAATTTGATGGTTCCATAGTGAATAACGAGTCCCGGGAGGAGCAGCGGCGCAGAAATGAACAGAATCAGACCACCAGAGCGACTCTAGGGGCCCGCGAAAGCCGCCGGCAGCCGGGGGCGGCGGCGCCCCGGCGCGCTGCCGGACAAGGCCAGCGTGGTTGAAGCCGCGGCGGCGGCACCCGCGGACCCGCGACCGCGCGGGTCCGGCGCACGCGGGACGCGGCTGAAGCCGCGTTTGGCTGTCCAGGGCGACACCCCGTGGGTGCCGCGGGGTTGTCACGCGGGGGCGGCGGCTCCCCCCCCGCGTCGCTCTGGTCGTCCAGGGCGACACCCCGCGGGTGCCGCGGGGGTGTCACGCGGGGGCGGCGGCTCCCCCCCGCGTCGCACGGCCGCGCGGCCGAGCCGGGCCGGGCCGGCCGGGCCGTGCCCTGGCCGGGCCGGACCGGGTCCGGCCGACCCGGTTTGGCCGACCCAGGGGGGCGGGGGGGTCGGGCCGGGTCGGCCCGGGCCCGGACCCCCCGTCTTCGGACCATTTCGGTCAAATGCCCGTAACTTGAGCTACGGGCCTCCAAATGATGCACCGTCAGCGGCAATGCGATCCTTGGATCGAGATGGTTGTTTTGGTATATTGAACTCAAGGTTTCGGAATACTTTGAGTTCGGCCGGCTTGGTTCGTACATGAAACCAATCGGGCCCTCGGAGGAGAAACACTCATATCTTGAGCTACGGACGTCCTATCGACGTGCCGTCGACTTCGTTGAATTTCTCTAAGTGAGATGGATCTTTTGGCATACTCCGCCCGAGGTTTGGACGCAGGGGGAGTACGGTCGGGTTGGTTTTGCCTTAAAAACCAACCGGGCCCCGGGAACGAAAAAGCCAATAACTCTCAGACCGGGCGTCCGATTGACGCGCCGTCTGCGACGTTGAGTTTCTATTGACGATACGGAACTTTTGGATACATCAACTTCAGACTTTGTGTCAGTTGATGTATCAGCCTCTCGGCTCTTGGGGCGGACCCTCCCGAACGAGCTTGCTGTGTGCGGGAACCCTAGTGCTGGCTGCGACTTCGACGACGACGACTATGCAGAGATCCTCGGTGGATTTGACTGCGACGATGATGAGAACAGTACGGGAATCCTTCGTGTTTTCGGCAGTGACCACTATGGTACACCTTGGGATACATCAACTCCGGACTGCATTTCAGTTGATGCATCGACCTTTTAGCTCGTGGAGTGGACCCTCCCGGAACGAGCATGCTGTGTGCGGAACCCTAGAGCCGGTTGAGATTTGACGACTGCTGATCGAATGACTCGGTGTGTTACGGATAACGGCACATGGGAGCACTTGGTTGTAGCGGTAGACCCACGACAGAGGTGCGCTTGGTTGTAGCGGCACATGGGAGCGCTTGGTTGTAGCGGCAGACCCACGACAGAGGTGCGCTTGGTTGTAGCGGCACAGTGGAGCGCTTGGTTGTAGCGGCAGACCCACGACGGAGGTGCGCTTGGTTGTAGCGGCATAGGGGAGCACTTGGTTGTAGCGGAAGACCCACGACAGAGGTGCGCTTGGTTGTAGCGGCACATGAGAGCGCTTGGTTGTAGCGGCAGGCTCACGACGGAAGAGTGCTTGGTTGTAGCGGCATAACCACTGTACTTGATGGAGAAGAAGTTTCCCAATAGCTTTGGGTCCAACTTCATGAACGATCCTATGTGGGTAATTGACGGGGGGGGGGGGGGGGGGGGTTAGTACCTTCCAATCCTTGTGGGTCCGACGGCTTAGATGAATCAGTGGCTACATCTGATCATCTCTATCATCATCTGAAGAAGTATTCCTGTGTGAGCTGATTCCTGTGTCACTCTCCTTTGTGGATTGTGTTGAGCTATCCTGTGTGGATTTACTGTTTACTCTCCTTTGTGGATTGTGTTGAGCTATCCTGTGTGGATTTACTGTTTACTCTCCTTTGTGGATTGTGTTGAGATATCCTATGTGGATTACTGTTTACTCTCCTTTGTGGATTGTGTTGTACTATCCTGTGTGGGTATACGTTTTTGCTTTCTTGTGTGGGCTGGGTTGTGCTTGGGATCGGACGTTGGTGCCGAATGGGAATTGATGACTTAGGTATATGTATGAGCATATACCTAAGCAGTGTCAGATGTTACTTCGTGATTGTATCTTTCCTTTGTGGTTATCCTTTGTGGATTCTGGGAGACCTTCGGGGGTCTCGGGGTTCCTACTGAGTAGCTTATACTCACCCCTGCACAGGCTATGCCCGCACTTTGTTGTGTTGGTTGCAGACGACGGACAACACTGATCGTGGTGGAGGCTTGCGGAGCAGGACGGTACCTGGAGGTGGACCACTGAGCGGAATGTACTCGGAGCGGACGGCTGGATCGAGGAGCTGTGGAGGCTATCTGTACCCACCCTTTCAGGTGGGACCTTCAGAGGACGGCTCGGCGCTTCGGCTTTTCTTTTCAGTTGCTGTTTTTCCCTTTTAGTTGTCCTTTACAGTTGGGCTTGTATTTCCGGCCCCTTTTACTTTTAGCACAGCTTGTACAGTTTTTACTTAGTGTTTACTTTTCCGCTTGCTTACTCTGTGGTGCTTGTTTACTTTTCAAAGGCAATGCCTTCCCTTTTTACTTGGATTTACGCCTTGGTGCTAGTCGCGAGCCCCTGGCCTATGGAAGGCGGGCTTGGGGTAGTCACGGCACGGGCCCCGAGGGTGGGTCGTGACATTATTAGCATCTAACTTTCTATAATTTTAGTTTCTATGAAAAAAATGTTGAGAAATTTTTGATCACGTCATCATATTTATCAAAATCATCCTTGACCATGTCAGTGAAATCATCAAAAATTTTAATATCGTCTATTACTAACTTTAACCACTTTGTTATTTCTTTTCAAGATATTTTATGAGCATCATAAATGATCTGAAAAGTCTTTAACTCAAATTTGAGTTTAATGAAATTTTCCATAAGAACTTTTTTCGAATATATCTTATAATTCACTGATTCTTGAATCGGTTGACATCTTGAATCAGTTCTTGGAAAGAAAGGGATGGAGTTTACAAGCTTCTTCAAAGACTGGACCACAAAAATCATGTCCTAATGAAGAAGAAGATTTTGAAACACACTCTTATTTTGGTGAGTTAAATTCATTTTTCTCATCTTCTTTCTTCTTATATGTACCAATCACATCATTATCTATTTTTTCAATAATATATTTCTTAGGTGTATCGACAAAAACTTCATTTCATTTCTATTTCTTAGATATTTTCTTCTCAATATTTAGAGTCTCATGCTCTCTATAAAAAACTTGTATTATTCTATCATCACCATCATCAACTTATTTATCAAAACCTTTATCAGAAACATTATTAGCTTTGTTGTCATAAAATTCTTAAACAATATTATCATTACTACTTTCATCATATGAAGGGACTTTATTAACCTCATCATGGGCAACATCATCTTTCTAAATAGATTTTCCCTCTAAAATAATCCTTATGGAAGAAACTTGGGAAGTTATTATTGACAGCTTTTCTGAAGGGGTCTCATTCTATTTATATTATTCTACAATTCTTATCACTTCTTTGATTTCCTCATTATATTATTCTTCTTTCTAGATTTAGTCTTCTTTAACTATTGGTTTCATAATTGAAATATCCTTCTTTACCTTATCTGGTACAGGAGTCTCAGTTTCCACTGGTGTCAGAGGAATCATGGGTTCTTCCAAGAGTAATTCTGGTACTTGAACTTGTTAAGAGGACTTCTAAGTGTCTCTTAGTAAGGCTTTTATAATCTTAGCTTCTAAAATTTTCTTCTTCAAATTATTTTCTTTAGCTTGATTATCAAGATCTTCAACTTCTTGGATTTTAAGGCCTTAGCCTCCATAGTATCTATCCCAAAAACTACATCATCTTCTTCCTTCTTCTTATTCATCTCTCCCCATTTGCCTACAACCTCATTAGAAAAGGTTTTTTTTCTTCTTGGACTTGGGTGGAATAGATACTAGTTCAACAGTTGGGGCTTGTTTCTACTGTTCCAGCTCTTTGGTTTTATTTTTCTTGGGAGTTTTCATGGAGCTTTCTCTAACTTCTCATTTCTTATAACAACTTGTTCATCCTTATTAGAAAGATCAAAGAAATCTCATGACTATTAATTGAATCTTATCTTTATCTTTCTCAAGATATCACCACTTTACAATATTATCTTGAAGGTTTTGGCCTTTTACTTGCATGATATTTTGAAGGAGTCAAGTCATAAGAAAATGATATTAGACAAGATTTTAGGGTACATCATGATTTGAGATTTGATGGTGCTATTCTTAATGTTGATGATGGTTAAAAGAATGTACTTAATGAGGTTTATCTTTATTAAATTTACCAATAATTCCATCCTAATGATATCACATATCTTTAGAGAGTCCCCATCTCCCTTCCTCAGAATCAAAAAGCCTTGCATCCAAAGGGATACTAGTCTGTGGTTTATTGAAAGATCTGCTATCTTGGGAATCTTCACCCCCTTAAGCCCAAGGAACACAATAGCCTTAATTTTATCAAAAGAACCTTCCTCATCAGGAAACTTGTGCGAGAAAAATATTTCTTTTCCTTTGTAGGGTATATCAAAAATACTTGCAGCCGTCTTGGAAAAAAGAGAGTAAGTTTTTCCATAACTCTTAAAGGAAAAAATATATTTCCTCCTTGTTTATAAAATTTAACATAATCATAAAACTCTATCACTAAATTAGCATACACCAGATATGGATTCTTTTCCTTTTCTACATAGAGGCTTTCCCATCCATTAATTTTTATGACATTTTAAATCAAAGAGTTATACATGGAAAATAATTTCAGGTCCACTAACATTTCCTTAAATATTTTCCAACCTTTGATTTCCTTGTTGGATTCCATCCAAGTCTATGAGGAGATATCAAGAAACACTCAAAGTTTAAAGAGAAGGGGAACATATAATGACACACTGGAAAGGTGACAAAGATTTGGCACAAAGTTTTTGAGAAAACCGATGTGGGACATGAAGAGGGGGTCCCTTTATATAGGATTTACGGTGAAGGTTCATCTTCTGAGTTTAATACAATGGTTGAGGTTTACTTTATCTGATCTAATGGTTGATATAAATGCCAAATAATGATTTATAGATTCCTATTTTTTGAGGTTTTAAGGACAAAAATCAGATTTAAGGAAAGTTAATCCGATAAGGTTTTCTTACAACAGGATTGAAATACCAGCAAATAAAAAAAATCAATTATGATGATATAAGTAAGGAAACATACCTTCTGGATTACTCATAAAGAAGTTTTAGTATTGATAAGGTTCCTCTTGGATTTTTTTGGGAAATGAAACTTGGTAGTTTTAGGAAAAAAATTAGGTTTCGAGATTTTTGTAAGTTTTGAGAAAAATGTGAGGTTCCAAAAAAAATTAGAAAAGGAAATATAAAATAATAAACATATGTATTCCCCCTATAAAAAGTAATATCATAATGTTAAGATATAGGTTTTAAAAAAAGTTAATATGGATGATTACCTTATCGTTATCATTCCTAACTTTTTTTAATGTATTCAAATCTATCAGAGGGTAAAGGTTTTGTAAATATGTCAGTAAGTTAATCTTGTGTTCTGATAAATTGAAGAATGATATCTCATTTAAGTGTGTGATCCCTAAGAAGGTGATGCATGATATCTATTTTCTTTGCATAAGAGTGATGTGTAGGGTTTTTTATAAGGTCAATGGAATTAATATTATCACACATTATTAATGTTTTGGTAAAAATTATGGAATAGTATGTGAGTGTGTGTTGTATCCACAACACTTGAGAAGAACAACTTTTAGCTGCTACATATTCAGATTTAGTAGTAGAAAGTGATAGTATGTGTTTTTTATTTCATGACCAAGAAACTAATAAATCTCTTAAGAAATGAAAAGTTTTAGATGTACTTTTTCTGTACATTCTATATCCACCAAAATCATTATCTGGAAATCTTTTTAAAACAAAATCATTTCCTGAAGAATAGAAAAGTCCTTAACCCATGGTTCCCTTTAAATAGTGAAAAATTCTTTTCACAGCTTTTAAATGGGATTATTTTGGATTATATTTCTATCTTTCAGATAAACATACTAAAAACATTAAGTCTGGATGAATAGATATTAAGTATAATAGACTTCCTATCACACCTCTAAAAGATGTTTGATCTACAGGTTTTCCAGCTTCATAAAGATCAAGAGTGTTTGAGGTACCGATTAGAGTACTTATACTTTTACTGTTGTTATATCCATACATCTTAAGAAGATATTTAATATTCTTATTTTGAGATATACAAGTTCCTTCCAAATATTTAGAAATTTGAAAACCAAGAAAAAATGCTAACTCACCCATCATACTCATTTCATAACCTGATTTCATAAGATTAGCAAATGAATCTATTAAGGGTTGCTAAGTTGATCTGAATATAATTCCATCAACATAACTTCGAACAATGAATTTTTTTATCTTTATTTATAAAAAGGATTGTATTGGTAGTTCCCTTAATATAATTATTTTGTAACAAAAATTTGTTAAGTCTGTCTTACTAGGCTCTAGGGGATTGTTTAAGTCCATATAAATCTTTGGTAAGTTTGTAAACATGTTTGGGATGTTTTTTTGTCTTTAAAACTAGGAATTTTTTTTAACATAAACTTTCCCTTGAACATATCTGTTAAGGAAACCACACTTCATGTCCATTTGAAAAAATTTTAAATTGAAAAATACTGCAAAGGATAGTATAATATGAATAGATTCAAGTCTAGCTACTAGAGGGTAGATTTCTTCATAGACTATTCCTTCTTGTTTATTATAAACTTTAGAAAATAATATTTCTTTATTTCTTATAATTATTCCATTTTCATCACATTTATTTCTAAAGACCAGCTTTACTCCAATTACAGAAGTTTCTTTGGATCTTTCAACCAAGGTCCATAATTTGTTCCTTTCGAATTCATTTAGTTCATATTGCATTGTTTTAATACAATCATTATCACCTAAAGCTTTATCAGTACTTTTAGGTTATAACTGGGAAAGAAATGATAGATTCTCTACTTCATTATTTAAATAACTTCTAGTCCTTAAATGTTTATTTACATCACCAATGATACTATCACGAGGATGATTCTTAAGAAACAACTGATTTGGGTTTTTATAACCTATTCATCAACATAAGGTAAAAAATATTATGGGGTAAATACATTAGGAATATTTTCTTAAGTATTTTCCAGATTAGAAGAATCTTCTATTAAAGGTTGATAATTAGTTTTTTAAAACACATCCAAATATACATGTTTGGGTTGTTATTTTTTCCTCAATAGTACACAAATTTTTGTTAAAAACTATATAATCCTTAGAAGTAGTCAAATAGCCTAAGAAAATTCATTCATCAGATTTGGGTGTGAATTTATATAAGTTATCTTTAGTATTCAAGATTAATACTTTGAATCCAAACACTTTTTAGTAAGAAATTTAGCTTTTCGACGAGTCCATAACTCATAAGGTGTTTTATTAGGAAAAGGTAAGATTAAAACTCGATTTAAAGTATAGAATGTAGTACTAACAACTTTAGCCCAAAAGTGATTAGCAATAGAATATTCACTCCACATGGTTCTTATTATCTCTTGAAGAATACATTTTCTTATTTCGACAACACCATTTTGTTGAGGAGTTCTTAGAGTTGAGAGGTTATGAGTAATGCATTTCTTACTAAAAATGTTTCAAAATATGAATCTTCAAATTGTCCCCCATGATCACTATTAATAGTTATAAATGGAAGGTTTTTCTCATTTTTAACTTTGGCTGAAAAAAATTTAAAATAAGAAAAGGGTTCAAATTTATTTACTAGAAAATAGACCCATGTAAATTTAGTGTAATCATCAACTAAAAAATACATAGTATTTTCATTTAATACTTCAAGTTTAGGTTGGAGTAAAAAGATCTATATGCACTAGATATAATGCATCAGAAGTTGAGACTTCACTAATTGATTTAAAACTTGACTTATATTGGTTTCCATATTGAAAAGGATCAATTTTTTTTGAAGAATTATATCTAAGATTCGGTAGATCCTTAACAAGTATTTTATTTAAGAGTTTGCATAAGTTTCTAATATTATAGTGTCCTAGTATTCTATTCCATAACCAAAATTTATCTTCCATTGCACTAAGGAAAGGTAAGTCTTGGCTCCTAAGGTCTTCTAAGTTAAGTGTGTAAACATTCTCATGACTATGGGAATAAAGAATAAAATCTTCCATGGAATTGTGTACTAGGAATTTATCATTACTAAAATTCACAAGGTAACCTTCATCACATAATCGGATAATTATTATAAAGTTGTTATTAATACCTTTAACAAATAAATAATTTGAAATTAAAGCATTTCCAGGAAGAATAAAATTACCTATACCAATAATTTCTCCTTGATAATTATCTTTGAAAGTTACTGTTCCACCTTTCATCTTAATGATATTTTCAAATAATTTTTTTACCATTAATGTGTTGGTAACATCCACTATACATGTACCATGTATTGTTGTTGGCACTTCCTTTTTTTTTTTCTGAAAATAAAAAGTTAAACTTTCAGAATCCAAACTTTGTTGGATCTAGAAATGTTAGAAAATAAAATATTTGGTATCTATATTTGCATAAAAAATGGGATTTATGGAAACCTAAGTATTTAGTTTTATACAAAGAACAATTTTCCTCCCAATATTCACCATATTGACACTTAGTGAAAAAATGAGAACTTTATGGTACAAAATAGTTGTGACAAAAAACCAATTTTGAATGAGAATAACAAAATCTAAAACTATTCCTTAGAGGATGAAGTTGTGAATACATTTTATCAAAACCATGATTTCCATGAGAAATGTTTGAAAATAGTTTCTTTATGGAAAATATTTCAGATTTTAGTCTGATGACTAAATCTTTATCCTCATAGTCATTATCTTAGAATTTGAGTTTTTCTCTAAAATATTTTTCTTGGAAATAACTTTTTCAATATCCTTAGAAAGATTATCCTTTTTAGAATTTACTTCCTTATGGTTTTTGGAAACATTTTCAAAATCAAGGGTTTTCTTATTAAGATCTTTTGAGGGATCTGATACTTATTTTGTAAAAATAGAGATTCTTGAAATTTCCTTATCAAGTTTCTTATTGATCTTACTATTTTCATTCTCAAGTAACTTGGAAAACCTAGATACTTCTTCAAAATAAGGTAAAGTGTTATCTTTTTATGGATAATATTCTCCATCCAAAGATTCATAATATTCTTCATTAGGATAATTAGTACTTATATAATTGTTGGTTAAAGATTTAGTAGTGTTTAACTTAGCCCCGAGACATTGATTTTTCGTAAGAATTATAGCTATAAGACCAATATTCTTTTATGTAGAAGATTTAATATCCGAAGATTCATTAGAAGAGTCACCACCAATGGCACTCCAAGTGTCATTATCTTTTAGTAATTTCTTAGACTTAGACTTGTAGTACTTATTATTGTTTCTTTTTGAATGCCTATTCTTTATTTCTTTCCTTTTGAGAATAGGAAAGTCTGGTCTGATATGACCTACCCTCATAAATTCATAACAAGTCACTTATGAATCTCTCTTATCCTTTCAATATTTATTCTTGTATCTATATCTATATTGGAAATATTTCTTTTCCAAAATCTTTTTCATTATTCAAGAAATATTGTAAAGCTCATTCTCAAAATGATCATTATCATTTGATTCAGATATAACAGTATGTTTCTTATATTTTGATCTAGTAACTCTTTTAGGAGTCTTGAATTTCATATGATTTTATATAGTAGTGAAAGAAACACTCCCATTAACATTATTTTTATTATTGATCTGGACATATTTCTTCATTCTAGTTTCATTCTGTAAAAGGGTTCATAATAACTCATCAATAATGATGTTTAAAACTTTCCTATTCTCTTATGTCACTATTCTTTTTTGATTATAACTCTTTGGGAATAATATATATTATATTATCTAGAATAATATCACCATCAAGTCCTTTTTCACCCATAGACTGAAGGTTGTTGACAATAGTCATAAATATTTGTTGAAATTTTCTTATGGGTTCTCAATAAGAAAACATAAAACCATGGTATTCTGCTCTAAGTATAGAGCATATTGTTTCAATAACCATGGATGTTCCAATATTTGTAACTTATAATTTCTTCCAGATGCTATTAGAGGCTTTACATGATGAAATCTGGCTATAGATGTACCTGTTCATAGAATATAATAATGTATTGAGTACCGTAAAGTTAAGCTGATAATCTTGTTTTTCTTGATTGGTGAATTGTATGATTTCCTTGTCTATAATCTTATAATCTCCATTTAACATAAAAAATTATCAAAACTAGTATTGATAATAAAATTTTCATCCTATCTATCCATTATTCATATCCATTTCCATAAAAAAATTGGAGGTCTGGTAGGATTTAAATTGTATATTGATCCAACTTTAATCCTATCATTCTTAATTTTTCCCCACAAAATAGGTTAGTAGAAAAATTTTATAAACAAATATTTTATAAATAAATTCTTTAAAAAAACTTGAACAAGTAATATTAAGTAATAAAATTTGAGCAAGAAAACTTATATGCAAGTATAAGTATTTTAGAGACCTATTTTGATACCAATTCCAAGATTGAGATGTATATGTAAATTACTAAATTACAAGAGGTGGGGGGTGAATTGTAGGTTTAAGAACTTTCGTTTTTATCCATAAGAAAATCTATGTTTAAAAAAGTTAAACAAGATGAATTCATAAGCCCACTTTAGTTTTTAATAAAGAAACTTAGTTTATTAGGATATGATAAAGTGGATCAGATAAAGAAACATAAGAAAAGTTTACTTAAGGAAAGATTCGACCTTAAAGCGTATAGAATCTCAATCAGAGTTTTTACAATAATAAGAAAGTTTAATAAAGTTACTCTTTCTAACTTTAAAAAAATACTACAGAAATAAAACTTGTAACAACAATAAGTAAACAAGTATAAAAAATATTTTAACCCAAAGAGAAGGGTATCCAACAACCTTGGATAATGGTCCCTTGATTTATATTTTCAATAAAGTATGTCTTACCCACACTAGGATAAACCCTTGATACAAATATCGATATCTATCTTCCTATCCTTACAATCCCTCGATTCAGCAGGTAATCAACTCCTATATCTTCCTATCCTCAGAAGCCCTCGATTGATAACAACAACAATCAGATTCTCACTTGGTAGGTTGGAAAAGATGTTGTCATATTTAAAAATCTATTCCCAAAAATAATAAAAGGTGGGTTTGAGAAGAGATCTCACAGATTATCACTTTGTTCTAGAGCTCAACAACTTCCAGTTTGTTCAAATGATTGGGTATTTATAGGAAATAATCTCGAACAGTCAACTTATCCTCCAATGGTCATATTTTTCCTTAAATTTCGGAGGGACCTATACATGTGGCACTCAAGAAAACATTAAGTTAAAATAGATTGGACCACATTTTTTTATATAACTAACTATGAGAAACATCACTATGTTTAAGCAAAATTATCACATTTAGGAACCAATAAAATGAAACTATATATTAAGGAAATATGATAATTGTAACAAAATAATTTAATCAGATTCTTAATATTGTGTAATTCAGAGTCTAAAAAATTGACAATCGTATTCTAAGAAAATTAATAATCAGATTTTATTTTTTTTAAAAATCAAGTCTGGTTTCTGAGAGAATTGGTTTCTGATTTCTTAGATATTCAGAGTCTGATTTCTGAGAGAATCAGAGTTTGATTTCTGAGAGAATCAGATTCTCATTTCTGAGAGAATCAGAGTATGATTTCTAATGAAATCATATTATCAATTCCAAAGAAATTAGATTCTGATTTTTAAAGAAATAAGATTCTCAATTATAGAGAAATTTTATACTGAATTATATAGAAATCGAATTCTCTGCTCTAGAGAAATTGGTTTCTGAATTCTAGAGAAATCAGATTCTCAATTCTAGAGAAATCAGATTCTAAATTCTAGAGAAATCAGTATCTAAGGAACTGTATGGTTCTGTGTTAGATAAGGATCCAATTTTTTGACATAAGGAAAGGATAGTCAGGTTTAGTTAGAAAAACATTAGGAAAGATATTTAATACTATAAGTAAAGTAAAAAACATTCATAGAGAAATAAAATTTTCCTTAAGAAAATGTTTTTGAGGAAAAGATATTTTTACTTGAGAAAATGTGTTTTTGATTTTCAAAACATAAAGGAATGGAAAATTCATAAGTACAATTATTGACTCAATAATCTCCCCTTTTGGAAAGCACAATTTTTTTTATAAATGAATATAAATATATGAGGTTTTAATTTTTGAGCTTAAAATAAATACTTATCTCCCTTTTTTTATGGATCATGATTAATATGACTAAATCCCTCCTAGGTTATGAAATACATAAGGATCATATTCTTGTCTTTCTTAGAGAAATAACTCCCCTTTCTTAAGAATTTATTCTTTAAGTAATCTCCCCCTTACATAGACATTATCTTCCTTCAACTTAATATTCTTTTTGAACATTATTTTCTCCCCCTTTGTGATTTTAGAAAAGGAATATAGGGGGAAATTTTTAACCTGAAAGGTTAGGAAACATACAAGATGAAACATTACAAAGAAACAAATTTTATTAAGATAAAAATTCATTACAACAAATGATCGGTTTTTAAAAGAAAATTATTCATCCCTATTTTTCTTCTTCGGTATCAATTTTTTCAAAGTGGCCTTCATATTATTTAATTCTCTGTGATCCTATTTTAACTTCTTAAGCAACTATTATTTATACTGCTTTTTTTCTTTCAAGATATTTGATTCTATCTTACTAGGGATTAACTATTTCTCCTTAAGACTTGAAAAATTCTTCATGGTATTTTAGTTTTTCAGCTAAATATTTCCCAATTTCCCTCTCCCTTTTTAGATTAAGAGAAACATAGTTCTGTTTCCCATTCAGATCTTTGTCTTTTTGTTAGAAGCTAGCTTGATATGATTTCAGTTTCTCTGAAAAACTTGATGATATATTCTTGATATTGTCATCAGATTTATCAAAAGTATCCTTGACTATGTCTATGAAATCATAAATATTTTTAAGATCATCTATGACTGCCTTCAACCGCTTTGTTATTTATTTTTAATATCTTCTATGAGCATCATAGATGATATAAAAAGTCTTTAACTCGACTTCGAGTTTAATGAACTTCTCTATAAGAACGTTTGTTGAATATTTCTTCTAATTGATTGATTCTTGAATTAGTTGACATCTTGAATCAATGCTTGGAAAGAAAGGGATGGATTTTACAAGATTCTTCAAATACTAGACCACAAAATCATGTCCTAATGAAGAGGAAGATTCTAAAACACACTCTTATGTTGGTGAGTCAACTTCATTTTTCTCATCTTCTTTCTTCTTATATGTACCAAAAAAATCCTTCTTTACTTTTTCAACAACATATTTATTAGGTGTATCAACAACAACTTCCTTTCCTTTCTCTTTTTTATATATTTTATTCTCAATATTTTGAGTCTCATGCTCTCTATCAGAAACTTGGATTATTCTATCATCGTCATAATCAACTTATTTATCAACAAATTTTTCATAAAAATTATTATATTTGTTTTCATAAAATTCTTGAACAATATTATCATTACAAATTTCATCATCTGAAGGGACTTTATTGACCTAATCCTAGGAAACATCATCTTTCTGAATAGATTTTCCTTCTGAAATAATTCTTGTGAAGAAAGCTTAGGAAGTTCTTGTTGACAGCTTGTGAGAAGGGGTGTACTTCTCTTCATATTATTCTACCATTATTATCACATATTCACTTTACTCATAATCATATTATTATTCTTTCTGGTTTATTATTATTCAATTATTAGTTTCAGAACTAAAATATGATTCTTTCCCTTATCTGGTACTAGAGTCTCGATTGCCACTGGTGCTGGAGGAATCATGTGTTCTTGCAAGAATGATTCTGGTACTTTAACTTGTTCAAAGGCCTTCTCAATGTCTCTTAGTAAGGATTGGATAATCTTAGCATCCAACATTTTCTTATTCAAATTCTTTTATTTATCTTGATTCTCAAGCTCTTCAGCTTCTTGTATTTTTAAGGCCTTAGCCTTAGTAGGATCTATCCCAAAAACTAAATCACCTTCCTTCTTCTTCTTTTTCATCTCTCTCTATTTGGCTACAACCTCATCAAAAAAGGTCTTTTTCTTCTTAGGCTTGGGTGCAGTAGATACCGGTTTAGCAGCTGGTGCTTGTTTATGCGGTTTTGTCTCTTTGGATTTCCTTTTCATGGGAGTTGGCTTTGAGATTTCTCAAACTTCTTCTTTCTTACTAGCAGATTAGTCATCCTTATTAGGAAGATTAAAGAAATATATTGACTTGTAACTAATTCCAATATTCATCCTTCTCCAGGTATCATCACTTAACAATAAGATCTTGAAGGTTTTGGCCTTTTACTTGCATGGGATTTTGAAGGAGTCTAGACATGAGAAAATGATGTTAGACAATATTTTAGGGTATATCATGATTTGATATTTAATGGTTCCATTCTTAATGTTTCCGATGGTTAAAAGAATTTACTTAATGAGTTTTATCTTTCTTACATTTACCAAGAATTCTATCCTAAATATATTGTATATCTTTAAAGAGTCATTATCTCCCTTCCTCAGAATAAAAAATCCTTACATCCAAAGGGATACTAGTTTGTGGTTTGTTTAAGGATGTGATATCTTGGGAATATTCACCCCCTTAAGACCAAGGAACTCAATATACTTAATTTTCTCAAAATAACTTTCCTCATCTGGAAAGTTATTCGAGCAAAATATTTCATATCCTTCATAGGGTATATCCAAAATACTTTCAGCCATCTTGTAAGATAGAGAGTAAGTTTTTCCATAACTCTTAAATGAAAACATATATTTTCTACCTTGTTTATAAAACTAAATGAAATCATAAAACTCTATCATTAAATATTCATACACCAGATCCCAATTCTTTTACTTTGCTACATAAAGTCTTTCCCATCTATTCATCTTTATTACTTTTTAAATCAAAGAGTTATACATGTTAAAAAATTTCGGGTCCACTAACCTTTCCATAAAGATTAACCAACCTTTGAGTTCCTTTTTGGACACCATCAGAGTCTATGAGTAGATCTCAAGTGACATTTGGAGTTTATAGAGAATGAGAAAATAGAAAGGCACACTTGAAGGGCGACATATATTCAGCACAGAAACACTAAGAAAACCAATGTGCAATGTGAATAATGGGATCCCTTTATATAGTCTTTACGGCGATGATTCAAATTCATAGGTAATAAAATGGTTAAGATTTACTTTATCTAATATGAAGGTTAATATCCATGTCGGAGAATGATTTATAGGTTCTGATATTTTGAGGTTTTAAGGAAAAAAATCATATTTAAGGAAAGTGAATCCTATAAGGTTTTATTAAAAAAATATTGAAGTAACATCAAACAAAAAAAATAAATTAAGATGATATAAGGAAACATACCTTTTGGATTACTCATAAATAATTTTTAGTATTGATAAGGTCTCTCTTAAATTTGTTAGGGAAAAGAAACTTATTAGGTTCAGGAAGAAAAATTTTGGTTTCGAGAAGAAAAAAATAGGTTCTGAAAAACATATTAGTTTCCAAAAAAATTAGGAAAGGAAATATAAAAGAATAAACATATGTACCCACCCTATGAAAAGGAGTATCTTAATGTTAGGAGATAATATTTCAATAAAAATTTCATATGGATGATTACCTTATGGTTATCATTCCTAACTTTTTTAATGTATTCAAATCAATTGGAGTGTAAAGGTTTTGTAAATATGTTAGCAAATTGATCTTGTGTTCCGATAAATTGAATAATGATATCTCATTTTAGTGTGTGATCCTTAAGAAAGTGATTCCTTATATCTATGTTCTTTTCATGAGAGTGATGTTATGAATTTTTTCTCAGGTCAATGGAACTAGTATTAACACACATTATTTGTATTTTGGTAAAACTCATGCCATAGTATGTGAGTGTGTGTTGCATCCACAACACTTGAGCAGAACAACTTCCATCTTCTACATATTCAGCTTCAACAGTGGAAAAGTTCTATTGAGTTTTGTTTCTTTCATGACCAAGAAACTAATAAATCTCTTAAGAAATTAAGTGTTCTAGATGCAGTTTTTCTATCCATTATACATCCACCAAAGTCTACATCTGAAAATATTTTTAAAACAAAATCATTTCTAAAAGAATAGAAATGTCCTAAACCCATGGTTCCATTTAAATAGTGAAAATTTCTTTTCACAGCTTTTAAATGGGATTATTTTGGATTAGATTGATATCTTTCACATAATCATACCGAAAACTTTAAGTTTGGATGACTAGTTGTTAAGTATAATAGAATTCCTATCAAACCTCTAAAAGATATTTGATCTTCTGGTTTTCCAGCTTCATCAAGCTCAAGAGTGTTTGAGGTACCAATTGGAGTACTTATACTTTTAGTGTTTTCATATCCATACTTCTTAATAAGATCTTTAATATAATTATGTCCATATATAAAAGTTCCTTCTAGTTTTTAAGAAATTTTAAAACAAAGAAAAAATGTTAACTCACCCATCAAACTCATTTCAAACCCAGATTTCATAAGATTCACAAATGAATCTATTAAGTTTTTCTAAGTTGATATGAATCTAATTTCATCAACATAAATTCGAACAATCAAAATAGTTTTATTATCTTTATTTATAGAAAGGGTTGGATATGCAGTTCCCTTAACATAATTTTTTTGTAACAAAAATCCTGTATGTCTGTCGTACTGGGATCTAGGGGCTTGTTTAAGTCCATATAAAGCTTTAGTAAGTTTGAAAACATGTTTAGGATGTTTTGTGTCTTAAAAAATAGGATTTATTTCTACATAAACTTACTCTTAAAAATATCCATTAAGGAAATCACACTTCACATCCATTTGAAAAAGATTGAAATTGAAAAATAATACAAAAGCTAGTAGAATATGAATAGATTCAAGTCTAGCTACTAGAGAGTAGGTTTATTCATAGTATATTTATTATTGTTTATTAAAAACTTTAGAAAGTAATATTTCTTTATTTCTTAAAATGATTCCATTTTCATCAAATTTACTTCTGAAGACCCATTTTACTCTAATTACAAATGTTTCTTTAGGTCTTTCAACCAAGTTCCAAACTTTGTTCCTTTAGAATTAATTTAGTTCATCTTGTATAGATTTAATCCAATCATCATCACCCAAAGCTTCATCATTACTTTTAGGTTATAATTAGGAAAGAAATGATAGATTCTCTACTTCATTACTTAGAGAACTTCTAGTACTTACAAGTTTATTTATATCACCAATGATACTATCTCTGGGATGATTCTTAAGAAACAAGTGATTTGGTTTTGTAAAACCTATTCCTCAACATAATTTAAAAAATATTCTAGGGTAAATACTTCAGGAAAATTTTCTTGAGTATTTTACTGATTAGAAGAATATTCAATTAAAGGTTGAGAATCAATTTTTGAAAACACATCTGAATATGTAGGTTAGGGTTGTTAAAAAAAGGATCCATTTCATCAAAATTAACATGTACTATTTACTCAATAGTACAAGAATTTTGTTAAAAAATCTATAATTCTTAGAAGTAGTGGAATAGCTTAAGAAAATTCATTCATCAGATTTGGATGTGAATTTATGTAAGTTATATTTCGTATTAAAGATTAATACTTTGCATCCAAACACTTTGAAGTAAGAAACTTTAAGTTTTTGACCATTCCATAAATCATAAGGTGTTTTATTAAGAAAAAGTCTAATTAAAATTTGATTTATAGAATACAAAGAAGTACTAACAACTTCATCCCAAAAGTGTTTATTAATAGAATATTCACTCAACATGGTTTATTTTATCTCTCAAAGAATAAAGTTTCTTCTTTTGGAAAAACTATTTTTTGAGGAGTTCTTGGAGCTGAGAAGTTATGAGTAATGCATTTATTACTAAAAAATGTTTCAAAATTTAAATTTTCAAATTCTACTTCATGATCACTATGAATAGTTATCAATGGAAGGTTTTTCTCATTTTTAACTTTGGATGAAAAATATTTAAGATAAGAAAAGGCTTCAGATTTATTTGAAAAAAATAGACCCATGTAAATATAGTGTAATCATCAACTAAAATAAATACATAGAATTTTCCTATAATACTTCCTGTTCACGTTGGACTGAAAATATCTTTATGCACTAGAATTAATGCATTATAATTTGAGAATTCACTAATTGATTTAAATCTTGACTTATGTTTCTTTCCATATAGACAAGGATCACATACTTTTGAATAATAGAATCTATAACCCGATAGATCCTTAACAAGTCTTTTCTTTGAGAGTTTTCATAGGTTTCCAAGAATATAATGTTCTAGTTTTATATGACATAACCAAGATTGATCTTTCATTTCACTAAGGCAAGGTAAGTCCTGGCTCCTAAGGTCTTCTAAGTTAAGTGTGTAAACATTCTCATGCCTATGGGTAGATAGAATAAACTCTTCCTTGGAATTGTGTACTAGGCATTTATCATTCCTAAAATTCACAAGATAACCTTCATCACATAATTGGCTTATGCTTATAAAGTTTTGATTAATAACTTTAATAGATAAAACATTTAAATTTAAATCTTTTCCAAGGAAAAAAAATACCTATACCAAAAATTTCTTCTTGAAAATTATCTTCAAAAGTCACTTTTCAACCTTTCATCTTAATAATATTTTCAAATAAATTTTTGTTACTAGTCATGTTTCTGGAATATCCACTATCCATGTACCATGTATTATTACTGTCACTTCCTTTTTTTTTCTAGAAAAGAAAAAGTTAAACTTTCAGAATCCAAACATTCTTGGATCTAGAAATGTTAGAAAAAAATTAGGTATCTATATTTTCTTAAAAAAACGGGATTTATGAAAACATAAGGATTGATTTTTATTCAAAAAAAACTTTTCTCCCAACATCCACCACATTTACACTTAGTGAAAAAAGGAGTAGTTTGGGGTACAAAATTGTTCTGACTAAAAACTGGTTTTGAATGAGAATAAAAAAATCTAGAACTATTACTTATAGGATGAAGTTTTAAATAAATCTTATCAAAACCTTCCTTTCCATGAGTAAATTTTGAAAAATGTTTCTTTAAGGAAAATATTTTAGATTTTAGTCTGATGACTAAATTATCACCTTCATAGCCATTAGTCTTAGAATTTGATTTTGTCTCTAAAATATTTTTCTTAGAAATAAAATTTTCAAGATCCTTAGAAAGCTTATCCATTTTAAAATTTAATTCCTTAATGTTTTTGGAAAACTTTTCCAAATCAAGGGTTTTATGATAAAGATATTTTGAAGTATCTAATACTTCTTTTATTAAAATAAAGATTCTAGAATTCTCCTTATCAAGTTTCTTATTGATATTACTATTTTCATTCTTAAGTAAATTGGAAAACATATATACTTATTCAAAATAAGGTAAAGTATTATATTATGATGAAGAATATTCTACATCTGAAGATTTATAATATTATTCATTAGGATAATTAGCACTTAAAGAATGTTGGTTAAAGATTCAGCGGTGTTTAACTTAGCCCTGAGACATTGATTTTGCAATAAGAATTCTGGCTATAAGACCAATACTCTTCTGCCCAAAATATTCAATATCCAAAGATTTATCAGAAGAGTCACCATCAATGGCACTCAGGGTGTTACTATATTACAGTACTTTCTTATACTTAGACTTATAGTACTTATTTTTGTTTCTTTCTGGATGCCTATCCTTTCTTTCTTTCCTTTTAAGCATAGGAATGTCTGGTCTGATATGACCTGCCCTCTTGTATTCATAACAAGTCACTTATGAATATTTATTATCCTTTATGTCTTTATTCCTGTATCTATATCTATATTATAAATATTTATTTCCCAAAACATTTTTTCATTATTCAAGAAAGATCAGAAAGTTCATTATTAGAATGATCACTATCACTTGATTCTGATATAACATCATATTTCTTATATTTTTGTCAAGTAGCCCTTTTAAGAGTCTTAAATTTCATATTATTTGATGTAGTAGTCAAATAAACACTTCCATTACCATTATTTTTCTTGTTTTTCTATGTATCTCTCTTCATTTTAGTTTTATGATATAAAAGAGTCCCAAATAACTCATCAAGAGTGATGTTTGAAACTTTCCTATTCTCATCAATCATTGTTCTTTTTGATACCCACTCATTGGGCATAATATATATTATCTTATCCACAAGAATATCATCATCAAGTCCTTTCTCCCCCATATACTGAAGGCTGTTGACAATAGTCATAAATCTTTGTTGAACTTTGTACACAGGTTCTCTATAAGAAAAAATAAAATCATGGTATTCAAATCTAAGCATATATTTTCTTGTTTCAATAACATTGGATGTGCCAAAATGTGTAACTTCTAATTTATTCTAGATGCTATTATCTTATTAACTTGATGAAATATTTCTATAGATGTTCCTGGCCATAGAATATAATAAAGTATTGCGTACCTCAATGTTTCATTCATAATCTTTCTTTTCTTGATTGGAAAATTGTTTGATTTCCTTTTTGGGAATATTTTAATCTCTAGTTAACATATCCAATATTATTGATAATAAAAGTTTTCATCTGATCTATACATTATTTAAAGTTATTTACATAAAAAATTTGAGGTCTGGTGGGATTTAAATTGTCTATTGATCCAGTGTAAATTCATGTCATTCCTAAAAAACTTATCTTCCATAAAACAGGTTAGTAGAAAAAGTTTATAAACAAAGAGTTTATAAATAAATTATTTAAAAAAACATGGACAAGTAAAGTTAAGTAAGAAAAGTTGAGTAATAAAATTTATATGCAATATAAGTATTTCATAGACCTCATCTGATACCAATTGTAGGATCAAAATGTATATGTAGATTGCTCAATTACAAGAGGGGGGGGGTGAATTGTAGGTTTAAAAAATTTCATTTTTATCCTTAAGAAAATATATGTTTGATAAAGTTCAACAAGATGAATTCAAAATCCCTATTTATTTTTTATTAAAGAAACTAACTTTCTTAGGATCCGATAAAGTGGATCAGATAAATAAACTTAAGAAAATTTTACTAAAGAAAAGATTCTACCTTAAATAATATAGAATCTAAATCAAAGTTTTTACAAGAATAAGAAAGTGTAAGAAATTTACACTTTATAATTTTAACAAAATGATGTGGAAATAATACTTATAACAAAAATAAGTAAAAAAGTATAAGAAATATTTTATCCCAAATAGAAGGGTATCAAAAAACCTTAGATAAAGTTATATTGATTTATACTTTCAAAAAAGTATGTCTTACCCACACTAGGGTAAGCCCTTGATATGAAGATCTGTATCTGTCTTGCTATCCCCGCAATCCCTCGATTGAGCAATTTATCAACACCTCTATCTTTTTATCCCTAGAAGACCTTGATTGATAACAAAAAAAATCAGATTCTCACTAGATAGGTTGAATAATATGTTTTCATCTTGAGAAAGTTGTTCACAATAATCGCAAAAGGATGGTTTGAGAAGAGCTCTCATAGAATATCACTTCGTTCTAGAGTTCAATAACTAATAGCTCATTCAAATGACTGGGTATTTATAGGAAAAAATCTCCATCTATCGACTTGTTCTCCAACAGTCATATTTTCCCTTAACTTTTGGAGGGAACTGTACACGTGGCTCTCTGGAAACGGTCAAGTTGAAATAGATTAGACAACATCGTTTTATATAATTAACTATGAAAAACATTACTATGCTTAAGAAACATGATCACATTTAGGATCCGATACAATGAAACTCTACATTAAGGATATATGATAAGTGTAAAAAAATCATTTAATAAGATTATTAAGATAGTGTAATTAAGATTATAAAAAAATGACAATCAGATTCTAATAAAATTGATAATAAAATTCTATTTTTTTGTGAAAATCAGAGTCTGATTTATAAGAAAATCAGAGTCTAATTTCTGAGAGAATCATAGTATGATTTATGAAATAATCAGAGTATGATTTCTGAGATAATCAAAGTCTAATTTCTAATAGAATCAAAGTTTGTTTTCTTAGATAATTAGAGTATGATTTCTGATGAAATTAGATTCTCAATTCCAGAGAAATTAGATTCTGATTTTTAGATAAATGAGATTCTCAATTTTAGAGAAATAAGATTCTACATTCTAGAGAAATCAGATGCTCAATTCTAGAGAAATGAGATTATGAATTCTAGAGAAATTGGATTCTCAATTATAGAGAAATCAAATTCTAAATTCTAGAGAAATAAGATTTTAAAGAACTGAAAGGTTCTGAGCACGATAAAGATCCAATTTTTTGACTTAAAGAAAATATTGTTAGGTTTAGTTATAAAAACATTAGGTAAGGAATTAAAGATCATAGGTGAATTCGAAAAAATTCTTAGAGAAAGAAAATTTTCCTTTTCTTAAAGAAAGATAATTTTCCTTGAGAAAATGTGTTTGTGATTTCTAAAACATAAAGGAATATAAAAGTCATAAGGAAACTTATTGACTCAACACTCTACCCTCTATATATCTGCAATAAAAACCTAGGGACTCATCTTGTTATCCACATGAAAATTTATGTGATATATAGTGTGTACACCAACTACATGTCATTTAGACATAGCTGGACCTATGTTGTTGAACTTCTAGTCAACACGAAATGTGTAATTAATACATATGGCATACTTTAACCACATTACTTTTGTGAAACCCATGGGAAAAAACATATGGGTTATATAGTGTGTATTACAACTACACACCATATAACCTGAAAAAACAAATTCAATATGTCTAGTAAATACACATGTAATGTTAACACATACTCTTCTCCCACAAAAAATGCCATCATTTTTACAGATTTTCCTAGTGTGGTGAACCTAGATACATGAAATGTAAGAAAAAAACCATGTAATAATGTGATACTTGTTGAAAATATAAAACACATCCAAATGAGATATTAAAATGTTCTTCATTTGTTATTAACATGTTCTTGGTGATATGAAGATGTGTAAACAATATATCTTAACACAAAATTGAAAATGAAAAACTAACAAAAAATGTGAAAATTTATCAGTGATTAACAAATAATTATAAATTAACATGAACCCACTCTAATATCACTTGAATGGCCTAAGGTTCAACAAAAGTAATTGGGTCCATTCCAAATAATTAATTATCATTGGTTTCTTCAGATAAATCCTCATAACTTAACCAAATAAACCCTAGGTGATTCAAAGAGAAAATCATTACTCATAATTTATAATTAACTTATATATATTTATAATTACCTCACTAGAAATTCATTATTCAATGTCAAATTGGTTTAAATATTATTGTCACACCATTATTATGTCTAAGGATATAAGTTTAAAATCCATTTATTAGTTTCTACATGTACTTAATGAACCTTGGAATATCACCATAGAATCCCTAGGTGCTAGCATAGACTATTATCACTAGTTTCATCATCTATCATTAATCACAATAAGAATACCTTTTGGGATTGAAGGATTCTCTTGTTCTCTCAAAACATGATAGATAGGAAGAGGATCAATGGTCAACATTATTGAGATCATTCTCAATAAATTTATCTTGAGAGTTTGGGATAATTATATTGAAAAACTGTTGTGCACAATAATCTTATATCCCTAGAAATGATATACCTCACTATATATACATTGTTTAGAGAATGATTCTTTTCATAAAGGCCCCTAACCATTTTGTTTTTTCTATGGAAAACCCACATCAAATAATAATAATAATAATATTATTATTATTTCCTTGACATGTTTAACACTCATTGATTATTAAATTTCATTTCATAAATAAATAAATTAAATTATATTTAAATGATATTCAATATGTCATTTTTCCTAAACCCTCAACTCCACATGTTAGTTATCGAACCTTGAATGATGACTGTTTATTTAAATAAAGGAATATTAGTAGATTATTCATTCAATAAATAAATAAATAATATATATTCACTAAATTGTTAATAAATATTTATTTAATATTGAACTCATATATACTCTCTTGAGTAGCCATTGAATGAATATTTATGATCAACATGACCCAAATAAATATTATTCCTTAGAAATTTAGAAAAATATTAGATTCTAATATTAAATCCATACATAATTTAAGTGTGGTTCTGGATACACTTAGTGCATGACCCTAAAAGCCCCTTTCTTAATGAAATTAGGCTACCTCAACAAAAGTCCAAGATTAAATTCTAATAACACATCAAGGGACCCATATAGAAAGGATTTAATACCACAATGACATCAACCTCATATGAACACTCACTATGTAATATAATACACTTTTCTTGATATCTCATCAAGAAGGTTTCATTTCACGTGTCATCGAACTATGTGTTTGATATATATTTCTTTGATTTTCTAGAAATGAACTCTTAAATAAAACCTCCATGTCCATAAAATTAATTAGAAAGTTACACTTCCATTAATGTTCCTAATATATCTACTTCCATTAACTCAAAAGGAACAAATCCTTTATTGAATAATTCATTAATGTCATATCAATTATGATGTACCAAACGTATACCACCTCTACATGAGCATATAAAATCACTATTATTGTTAATGCATCGATGAGTGAAACTCATGATATGCATTAATAATAGTTTAAAGTATAAGGACCACTAAAAATTTCTATAGATAATAATATCTAATAAAATATAAAATATGTGAAATTATAATGGGTATGTCTATTCTCATAACATCTTCTTCTGGGGATTACCATGTGTGAAATTTAGGCGAAGAAGTCTCAATGCCTTATGATAATACTCCACATAATATCATAAATCTTATTTATCTTGCTAGATAGATTTCATTTGACCATAAAAATTTTATTTAATAATACTATCATAACATTTCAAAGTCCTCATCACAGTGGGGAATTTCTATGATCATTCTATTTGACATATACTCTAAAGGCAATATCATATTAATGTTATATAGAAAAACACTCATCGTGTGATAATATATTTACTGTTATTTAAGACCATGAATATATAGGTAATCGAAAGTAAATTTTTTTTGGTTTTTGGGAACCAAATTATACATCATAGAAAAATTTTACAATGTAAAATGAAAAAATACAACAGAGAGCATAATTTAAAAATAAATATCAACAGATAACAATCTAAGTTGGAGTTCTTGAAAAACCATGATCTAATGATAAAACCCATATTGAGGAATTAAAATATTCTCCCAACACACAAAATAGAATCATCATTATAGTAAGTATCCATCAGATATGTAAATCACCATGAATGGTACATGGTCGGGCCTCTCATAGATTTCAAGATATGTTAGTGAATTCAAAAAAGAGAGATAAAAGATTAGAGAGGTTCAACTAAATTATCATTTTAAGGATAAAAAATTTAACCTCCATTTATCAAGGAATAGCCCCTTTATAAATCTCTCCATAGACGTTGTTTGGATGATTTACCATTATTTGAAATTTCAAAAAAATTCATGTTGGATTTATTTTTCTAGGACCAGTTCACTTTGTACTTTTGATTATATATATATTCAAAGACTTAAATATTAATAAATATCTTATCACATGATTATTACTCCTCTATGTAACATTAATGTGATAATAAACTTAGAGAGTATGTTTCATCCTAAGTTTTGAACAGTTCCTCTTTATTATGAGAACTTTGAAGTTATATGAAAATATTATTAAACATATGTTATATGGTCATATGAAGTCTATACAATGTGACACATAATGTTTTGATATTAGGTTCTGAGGGATCATAATACATTAATACTTATTCTCATGGAGTTTGTACTTGGTAATCTCCAAAAGAGAAGGTTATGGGAATATACCTTCCTATAAAAAAATTCAATATGTTTATGTTCCATTTGATGTTATTATATGAAAATGTATTTATTGATCCTTAGAATTGATATTATTATTAATGTATTTTATAAATCACACAAGTTTATATATTGATAGAAACTGTGATGAAATATGCTCATGGTGAGGTATGATACATTGGGTGCATCATAAGTGATATGATATTAATGAATTAGTCAAGAAATGATTTTTACCCTACATTTTAATGAAATTAGATATCCTTATACCTTTGTTTGAAACAAAACTATTTGATAATGTTCATGGACAAGGTGGATCATTGACGAGTTCATCTTGGGAAGTCAAAGAAAGATATATCAAGAATATAGGTTGATGACATAAGAAAGAAACTGTCTTAATGAGATATCGATACAAAGAGATTATATTACACAATGAGTATCCATATGAGGTTATTTTTGTGAAATTACCATCTTTTGTTATGGGTTCCTTGACATGTTTCTAAATTACAATCTTGGAGTTTATTCTAACTTACTTAATACCACTAAGAAAGGTGTCTAAAGGGTCACCCACTAAGTATATCCTTAACCTTAATTATATTTTATTTGTATTTAATATTAAAAAATATTATTCTCATGACTAATAAATAATAACTATTCAGCTTATGTGGATTGCATAAATTCAATCACCAGCTATTCAAAATAATATATGCGAGATGGATATTAAATAAATATTTATCACCAGTTAGTGAATTTAATATTTTTTTATCGAATGAATAATATAAGAAATAATTATTTATTTAGATATATATTTATTATTCAAGGTTTGATAAATATTTAGGAGTATTGATGGCCAAAGATAAATTTCCATATGAAATGATATATTTTATCAATTATCATTTAAATAAACATTATTTTATTGGGTTAATATATGAAATTTTAATATCTGTGAGTTAATGCACATTAAGAAATAATAATATTAATAATAATAGACATGGGGTTTATTAATATTAAATATATTATCTAAGGAACTTTGTGTAATAACTAAAATCTCACCCTAAATATATAAGAAAACTTATATCAATTCAAAATTAGAAAGATTAGTTTTTGCTAATACATTCTCTCAAGAGAATTTCCTAATGATTATAGGGAACTATCTTAAGAACATAGAGTAATCATACAAACATTCCCCATCAAGAATAAGATAACTTGATAAAATCATTCAAGATTGAAGGGATTATTATTATGATCAATGATGAACAAAGAAAGTTGGTTGGTTATTCTGTACTAGAATTTAAAGTTCCAACAGTGATATTTTGAGGTTCATAGAGAAAATGTGGATACTTATAGAGGGATATTACTTTAGAACCTCTATTAAAATAATTTTATGAAATGAAGGTCAACTAAATTAACAATGAAGAAATAATTCTAAGTGAGGTAACTCATGTAAAATGAATTAATTTTAAATTATATGTCAAAAAATCCACTCTTAAAATATTTTAGGGTTGTTTTGTTCAAGATATGAGGATTTAATATAAAGAAACTGATGAAAACCTTTATTTTCCGTGATCCTGACTAATTTTTTTCCTCTATAACCTTAATGTGATATCATAGAAGTCACTTATTATTTTTTGGTTAATTTTCATACTTATTTATTAGTTTTTCATTTATAGTTTTTCATTATTAATCCAAATGTTGATACAATATGACAGTCCACATTCATATGACCAAGAAAAAGCTAAGAACATATGAATAACTCTTGTTGATACCATCTAGAGGTTCTATAGATTCTGGTTTGCTGACACAGATACACATTGTGCAATTGAAAAGTGCGTGTTGTGTAACCATGGTCAAATAGACCAAGAAGAGTTGAAAAAATCATGATATGTCATGTTGGTGAATAATATATAACTTTATTACACACCGTGTATTGAATGACCAGTTGGAACATATATTGATAGGGTTACATGGCATGTAACTGGTGTACCCTCTGTGTAACCTCACATGGTTAGACCTCATGTGTAATAGCCCAAGATTTCCATACATAAATATTATATATCTTTATCTTAATATTCATTAAATTTCACAAATAAATTTATGAGGAGTATAAATGTTACGTATATTTGGAGAATAGATACACAATCTTCTTATTTCAAGAAATATCTTCAACATCTCCCACAAATATCTCCCCATTTAGTATTCGATGTACAAATAACCATAAAAAACATTTCTTCAAGACCATGGGAAAGGAAACATAAGAAAGGGTGAGCTTATATCCATAATAAGAGAAAAAAAGGGATATATCAATGATCACATTATCATATCATTAGTGTAATGGTTTGTGAACATGAGATTAACATTTGAAAATCAAACCCTTCAAAACATATATCATAATATTGAATCATGGTATAAATCTCAACACTTTATAAGTCAAGAAACATAAAGAGAATCAATGAACATAATCCCTGAGAGAACAACATAGACATAAGAATCTGGAAAAACATATTCTTATAACATTGTGAACTTATATAAATAGAAACATGTTCACTCATTATGTTAAGAACATGAAATAAAACCCTCAAATAAACTCATGGACATGAAACTAGGTCTACACATAGCTTTATAGAAATGAAACTTGGTCCATACATAACCTTATGAAAATGAATCTAGGTCCATGCATAAAATTGTGAACATAAAATAATGTTCAAAAATAACATTGATAACTCATGATTTATCCATATTTAAAGATTGTATCGAAGATCTATAATGTGATCACCCATCCTCAATTTAAAAGGGAACCAATTTTCCTTAATTTATAATGGAACTACTTATCTTTGGTGTATAAAATAACCAACAGTCACATAAGAAACAATACATATGCATAAAACAAGATAATAAAACATTACTCATATTAGAACCCATGAAAATTAATGGGCTGAAAAAACATTTCATCATAGAATAACCCTTGGAAAAGAAATGAGTTCAATATTTTTTTTTCATTTCATCATATTGTAACCCAAGGAGAAGGAATAAGTTTCATTAAAATATTGTTATCATAAACATAAACCATACAGATAAATAATAAGGATAATATCATTTGATCATATCACTGGTAAAGTTTAAGTGGCATCAAAGTAAGTCTTACTAGATATAAAATGATTTTTAAAGATCACATGGAATATTTATTGCAGAAAATATCTTTTCCACTTTCAAATCACTTCTTTAAAATATAAAAACTTCCCAAATATTAAGTAATTTTTTTCTTTAGAAATAATATGGTAAAATTATAAATAAATATTTAAATCATTGAGCGGTCACAGAGATGGGAAATATTGTTCATGTTGTACATGTTAAAAAAATATTCTTTTTAATTTTTTAGTAAAATAAAAAAGGTCCTTATTTGGAAAATAATATGAAAATTAATTTTAAACTGTAAAGACCTCGACCATAGTAGCATGGAACCGGTGCTTTAATTTATTACATTAGTATAGATACATGACTCAAATCCTAAAGGACTGATCAGTTTAGTAGTTTTGGAAGCTATATTACATATATGAACTGTATATTACAACTTAAAAGGAAAAAACAAAGCAACTCCATTGGAAACACCCTTAAACTCCTAGATTATCCCTACAAGTCATTCATAATATACACCTTCGCATCCTGGAAAAAATAAAACTTAATTATGGGGTGAGCCTAGATGCTCAATAAGGGTAAGTAATAAAGTATAATATAATATAAACAATAAGGAATAGTGAATGAATAAAAATACATTCCATTAGAATATAAATTTGATCATAATATGTTAAGAATAATATCTGAATAAATAATGGCATAAAAATAATCACATTATTATGAATCTTAACCATGGATATTGTACTAGTAGAATATTCACATTGATTATCAATTACTAACATCATAAAGAGGGAATGAATAATTCTGGACATCATAAAAACACCATTGAGGCATCGACCAAGACATCTAAAAATAAATGGTTAAGGGCTCAACCAAAATTCATTTTTGTTTTATCTCATGAGACCTACCGATGCATCAAAAGGATATAGCAGACCCAACACATTGTTTACTAATTCCTATAAATTAATAATATGTAGAATAATATTATAAATTTAAATCAAAGTTTCCCATACATCTTTTAAATATTTTAATAATAAACATAGATGAAAGTAATATAATAAAATCATTGATAAATTCTTGAGAGAAGTACCTTTTTTTTACTTTTGGAAAGAATAATTGTTTTGGAAAATAATTTGTATTTTTTATAAAATAAGATTATAAAAATTTATATCCTATAAATGAAAAGGTTGGGACAATTAAATTATATTTGAGTCACAAATTATTTATAAATGAAGTGAAATCATGTAAAAAGATAATTTAAGAAACATTAGAAAAGAGCTGCCTTAGTGCGTTTTAAGGGAAAATACTATGGAGTCTTTAAAACAAACAAATAAATATTTTTTGTATAAAACCAAGATTGAAAAAGAATATTTTTTCATGATAAAATGAGTTATTTTATAAAAATAATAATTTTTTAAAATATATTATGGAGTGCACATGAAAATGGATAAGAATCTGGGAAGTTCCATTAAACCGAGCTTTCTTGTCAGAAGGAATTGAGAAAGGAACCATATAAAACATGTAATTATCCATAAGATACATATATTTGGAACATAAAAATAGAATTTATAATGATTAAATAATAACAATTTATAATTATATTGGGTTAAACAGAGAGGAATCATATTCCGATGGAAAATGGAGGATCGGGAAGAAACCTTACCACTTTTTAATCAATCAAATCATATGCCCCATAAAAATAATAACTATAAAATGAAAAATTGAATAATATTTAGATAAGGATATTAATTATATTATAAATAAAAGGTAAGTATACATACACAACATGAAAGTAATATTGTTGAATAAGGAATATCTCATAGAAATAAAAGTGAGATGAGAAAAGCCCTTACCTTATGTCTGAAAATTTTCTACACTTGAACTTAATGTCCTGGATAATCAAATTAAATCCATTAATTAATTTATGCCAAATATTTTATACATGTATGTTATTTTTTATAAATTTATTATGTTCATTTATGGTTTCTTGAATGAATTATAATATACAACATTATCATTCAGGAGTGTTCGTTTCCTTGGTTTTCCTGATTGGTTTACATGTATATGAGTATGAAAGTTCATGTAAAATGGGAATAGATATCCATAATTGAATTTTTATTTTATTAATAAAAATACAAAATATTAAATGGTTATATAAGTCATTTTTTATTTGGGTGTGCGAATGAGTCATTAGATAAGATATTGGTGATAATTGTTTAGATTATTTTGGTGGGTTTTTGATCACCACAAACTAGTTTTGTTTTATTAATTAACGCGATGTTTATATAATAGTTTTAGAACATTAAATAGGATGTAATAAATATATTATAATTTTATTAACCATAAATATGGTTTTTTGACCATAATTGAAGGCGTTAATGGAAAATGAAAATGCATCGTCCATGATGTCGGTAAATTGACACATCACATCGATGTTTTTATATATAGAATGAAAGAAAGAGAGGAAGAGTTTGATGATATATATTCAATTAAAATGATAGAATTATAGTATATAAATGATACTATAGTTATCAATCCACTTGTAAAAGGGTAGGTGAGGAGAATATAAGAAAATAAAAGAACATGAAAATAAATTAAAAGAAAAAGAAAGAGGTTTTTACCTCATGAATTTATCCTCCTTGAAAATCTTCTTAGGGAAAAGGTTGTGGTATTTTATTAAGAACAAATGATCTTGAATGTGGGGAAGGGGCTTGGTAAGATTATTAGGGATAATTTGGACAAATATCAAAGCTTGAAAGGTTTGAGGAGAAGAGGTGTTGAGGGGTGGTATTTATAGTGAATGAGAGGAGTTTTTTTTGATTATTTTAATCATTAGTTTATTATTTTGGCTCATGAAAAGAAATAGTGTTAATTCTAGTGATTAAATACCACAACTAGTTCATGTGAGCATTAATTAATGGTGATTACCTCGTCCTTAAATCAACAATGGCTCAGAAATTCATGCATTGAGTACTTATCGTAAATTACCATATTTTACTATTCACAAAAATTCAAGTATTTTAGAAAAATAAAAAAAATTAACCCTAACCATTTTTAATGTTTAGAATTAAAAATTTAATACTATTTTATGAAAATAATTTTATAAATGTGAGATATTTAATTTTTAATTAAAATCATCATTTACTCAAACAATACAAATTTTAAAATTATAACTGATTTTATAACACATTAAAAAAGTAACTAAGCTATCATAAAATTATATTAAAATCATAATAAAACAAAATATTAATTTATTAATAAATTTTATGAAAATAAATATTCTTTTAAGTCATTTTATTAATTATAAAAACTTAATTAAATATTTATGACTTACCAAAATAAAAATACTTAATTAATAACTTTTAAAATATTTATTTACTTATACGATGATATAATTTTATCATAAATTAATTTATTAGATGTATAAATTTTATTTATACTTTCATGGGTGAGTTTACTATTCATTTGGCCAGTTTATTATTCCAAAAAGTCATATTATTATTCCAACGGTCACATTACTATTAATCAAAAAATGAAACTTATCAGAAAAATAAAAAAATTTAACCAAAGTTATTTTTGATATTAAGATTTCAAAAATAATATTTATTTAATCAAATATAACTTATAAAAGTTTTAAAATTTATATTCAAAACAAGTCTTCCATTAAAAGGCGGTAAAACCATGTTTAAAACAATATAGCATTTTCATGTGTAAAATTGGATTTATTCTTATCTTACGCATCTAAAATATTTTGAATGAATGTAAAAATATTTTATTGAATATATAATATATAAATTTCATTATGATATTTCAATGATAGTTATTACAATTTCATTTGTGGGAATAAAAATAGTTTTTATAAAAAATACATTCTTTATGTTCAATTGGTTTTCATTTCTAATTAATTAATAACCAATGAATTAATTTTGATAAACATGTGTAATATATATTTTCATAATTACTTAATCCCATTCATTATCTACATTACCAACATCTAAAAGATAACTATAATAATTAAATAGTAATATTTAATCACTTGTCAATCTCATAAGCTATCAAAGAAGTTAATTTTGAAAATGCGCATACCGTAAAATCTTGAAGTGTTACATTATCCCGTCCTATAATAAATTATGTACTCATAATTTAAAATTTTACTTATAAAATCCAAGGTTGATACTTCAAAATTTCTATGTGGGAAACCCTCATTGTAAATAGGGTTAATAAAATATACTCTTAATAATAGGGAAATGGAAAATAAAAGGTTACAATGAAACTATGGTTTTGTGTCAGAAATCATTAGTCGAAAGCTATAACATGGACATGGAAGAGAATTATAACTATGAATTTCTTATGGAGAGTGATAGATAACATGGTCATTATAAAGTTAACCATCACAAAACCAAAAATCTTGTTATCAGTTAAAAGATTATTGATTTCCCTATAAGAAAAGTAAATGGATTACATTTTTGTTCCAAAATAATTCTCATAGAATTAAGGAATTTATTTACATCCTAGACTATGAACATAAGTAATCATACTTACTTGTCAATTAGAGTTTCATCATTTAATAAATTCCCACCACAAACTTATATTTTTTCTTCAAATGATGAGTATTTAAGATGAATTTTTCATTACTAAACAATTTTAATCAACTTTTATGCACAAAAAAATCCATAAAGGTATAAATATATATTATTCATATCTTTATGCCAAAAAAAAAATGTTTAGGATAATAAAAGATGATTCCCCCAAAAAATAAACCTTTATATGATGAAAAAAAAATTAATATCAAAAATTCAAATGCAAAACTCAAAGCTCAATATAGATCATTTAGAAAATTACTATTATTCCTAAAAAATATTCTATACTATGACCCCAAAATAAAAAGGATTTGTTCATATAGTATTTGAAATAACATCGATCACCCTTAATTTCTTATACCTATACTTTAATTTACCCTATCATGTAATCTCCTTGATATTCTAACCATTTACATAAATAACCTGAATTCCCATAAGTCCACCGTAAAAGCATATTTTACTCCAAAATAAAATTCAACATTTATTCCTAAAAGTATTATATTTACCATAATATTATTGAATTCCAAAACTAGCAAACATATTCAGAAATAACATTAATTACTTAATCACCAAATCATTTTCCAATTCAAATGTTATATATTTGATAAAAAAAATGCCCCTAAAATAAAAATAACTATTATCCCTTAGATATTTTAACAAAAAAGGCCATGATAACCAGGACTTCACATAAGCTCATGGTATGTGTTTCACCCTTGATGACCTTTAATTGTGGGTTCAAACCCCATGGCCTTTTCTGGTACGACAAGTTGTCACCCGGCCTTTGGGTTTTCATTTTTTAAAACTATATTAATATAACGTGAAAAATAAATATAATAGACATCCATGAAATAAGGTTAATCACTACATATCTTTTTAACTAAGGTTTTCAATTCAAACCCAATACATAAATACTTCATCAATTTATTTCTATATAGATCCTTCATTCATCTAGAGTTTTCCCTATATAACTGAGCATTGACTCAGGTAATGCCCTTGTTCCTGAAATTTAATTCAATAAACTATAAATAGATTCTTAGGATGATTTTTATTTCCTTCCATTGTACTCTTCATTTTTACTTAGTAATTATTTGCCTTATGCACTTCTTTCCCACACATAAATCATTTCTTCATTCCATTGATACACTTTCCAAAGTGTAACCTTCCACATGTATTCCATGATGAAAATTGAGCCTTATTTCCTCCTTTCTATCCACCACTATAGGTCTTAAAAAACCTCATCCCTCTATTATTTGGTGGGTTCAGAAGTTGGTTAAGGTATATGTTTTTAATAATATTTCTGGAAAACTGATTAGGCATGAACATGATAACTTTAACTCCTATCAACATCCCATTTGTTTTCTAATTACCACCACCATTTCCATCATGTTAAATGTTTACATTACTCCTTCAAGTTCCAACCATTGGATAAAACTAGAAAGTATAATGTGAGTAACAATATTTATAGTGATAGAAATTTATAATCATTTATAGAATATCAGGACACCTTATTTTCAATCTAAAACACCATATGTTATTTATTTTCATCAAATATTAAAATAACTTATAATTTTTTGTAAAGAAAATGTGAATTATCCTTAGAATATCCCCTGGAAGTATCAAAATAGGTGTGTAGTAATGATTGTTTTCATGTACCAAGTTACAACGAGTCAGGACCAAGCCACCTTTTTGGAGTTGTTACCCCTAGGCACATCTATTTCATAACCATGTGCACTTGTAGTATTTGGACATGGATGTATTTATAGGAAGACCCACTAAATTTCTACCTTAGAAAAAATCTTGGATGTTATTCTATTCTTATCTTCAAAGTCTACATTAGGTTTATATTCCATAATATATGTTTTCTAAATATAGTTTCCAAGTATTATACTAAACTTTCCTTGATACCAACTGTAAAGACCTGACCCTAGTAGCCCAGACCCAGTTCTTTACTTTATTACATTGGAATAGATACAAGACTCAAATCCCAAAATACCGATCATTTTAGTAGTCTTGGTGGTCAGATTATATACATGAACTGTATATTACAACTTGAAAGAAAAAAAACATAGGAACTCCATTGAAAACACCTAAAAACTCCTAGATTATCCTTGAAAGTCATTCATAATATACATCTTCGCATCCTGAAAAAAAAAAAAAAATATAAGAAAGGGGTGATCTCAGATGCTCAGTAAGTGTAATTAATACAACATAAAATAATATAAATAATAACGCATGGTGAATGGCTAAAAACACATGCCATTAGAACATAAATTTTTTTATAATATGGAAATAATAAAAGATGAATAAATAATTCCATAAAAATAATCATAAGAGTATGAAGCTTAACCATGGACGTTCTACTAGTCAAATATTGACATGGATTATCAATTACTAACATCATAATGAATGAATTCATAATTATAAATATCATAAACAGACAATTTAGGCCTTAACCATGAGATATTTAAATAAATGGGTATGTCCTTAGCTAAAATCCATTTTTGTTTTGTCTCATGATACCTACTGATGCATCGAGGGGCTATAACGACCCCACTCGTCAATTACTAAGTCCTAAAAATTCCTTATATTTAAAATAAAAATATAACTTTAAATAAAAGTTTACCATACCACTTTGAAATATTTCAATATTAAATATAAGTAAAAGTACTCTAATAAAATCATTTAGGAATTCATGAGAGAAATAGACTTTTTTACTTTTGGAAAGAAGAGTTCTTTTGAAAAATCATATTTATCTGTCATAAAATCATATTATGAACATAAATATAATATAAATGAAAATTTAGAGACAATGAAATTATATTTTAGGCATAAATTATTTCCAATTGAAGTGAAAACATGTAAAAATAGCATTTGAGAAACTTTAGAAATGAGCCGCCTTAGTACGTTTTAAGAGAAAATACTAAAGAGTCTTCAAAACACCCAAAGACATACTTTTTTCATAAAACCAAGAATGACCAAGGATATTTTTTCATGATAAAATTAGTGATTTTATAAAAGTAATTGTGGTTTAAAATATATTATGGAGTGCACTTGAAAATGGGTAGGAAGCTAGGAAGTTCCTTTAAATCAGGCTTGCTTATCAGAAGGAATTAAGAAAGATACCTTATAAAAAATGTCATTCACCATCATAAAAAGAATAATTAAGCTAGATAAATATATTTATAAAATTTTATACACTATGAAATGTGTTCCATGAACTTCTCCACAAAAGTTTCTCTATCGGGATCGAAAATTTCACAGTGCGGCACTGCATTTTTCATAGGGGTCAGTGACGGTAGCAAAGGCACTGGCCCAAAGGGCTGATACTGTAGTGCGAAACTGATTCTAAACAGGGGTGAGGGGGCATAGCCTCCGCATTATAGAGTGATTATTTTGGCTAAGTCCCCAAAAATTCACCCAAGGTACCTACGCACAAATAGTTGCACGCCACCATGCTGGAGCTGAATGATGTCACTATTTTGGCTAAGTCCTGAAAGTGTCACCTTAGTCTAGACAGAACACTGCCGGTATGTGAGGTACTTTCACACCAAAACTCCTTTCATACAGGGTTCTATTATTTTCTATAAATAGACCCTTGGGGCCCTCATTTGTATATACAAATTTCTCTGATGCCCAATTGCTGCTCTGGTCGCCCTAGTGCTTCGCCCTAGTCTTATGAAACTTTCAAGGTAGTAATTTAACACCTAGAGTGGATGATTTGAAGGAGGATCATAGGACTTAAGTCCTTTTAGTGTTTGAAATCCATAACACCTACACACCTAAAGCACCCAACCTCCCTAAATCAGAAACACTCGCGTGCCTCCTATTCCTTTCACAGGAACTTGAGCACCCCACTTCTGGAAAATACCTGTGAATACTCTTGAAGGATTGAACCAAGTCTCATCAAAGTATTAACATACAATGTGTTCGTCACTTAGGTGAACATCAGGTCTCCCAAGCCTGCTTTAACACCCATACTTGCACTCTAGTACCTACTTAGGCACCCCTCTTTGATTATACTACTCTCTTCAATTTACAAGACATCAATCCCTCCTCAAAGCCATTCATGGCAAGGATTTTTATTCATTGGCTCCATTGATTGAAAAATATTTTGTTGAGACCTCCACCAAAACCTCATAACTTATCATACCTTTAGGAAAGGAACATCAACATGTCTTCTCTTTGGGTTTGTATATATGTAGTCAGAGGTTTCCCACATTTGTTTCACAATTGGGTTAGGATTCATAGAGAGTCTGTGGATTTGTATATCTGCAGTCACATGGATCTTTATCCCAGGAACAATGTTGGAATGTTCCTAATTTGGAGGATTAGGGTTTGGGTCCTGACCTCCCCCTTCTCAAAGACCCATAACCTCATGTCTCTAATAGGGAAGGTACATTTCACAATTGATTTTCCATTAAAGTAAAGGAAAATTATCCCTCCCCTACTAGGATCAATTTTAGGGCAACAATCCTAGTGTAATACCCTAACCTTTATCCATCCTTCCTTTCATTGGACCCTTGTTCAATGTAAAGAGAATAGAGGGAGGGATCGTCACCTCTCCCTCTTCTCGGGTTGCCTCGACCTCGTCCACCCTAGCTGCCATAGGTGCGCCCTCTTCCACCAGCAGTGGAGGAAAAGTGTGGGTGCCTTGATTGAATCTTTAACATCCTCTTGTTTCTCACACTGAGAATGAGTCATGCGGGCTTAGAGATTTTTCATGGTCACAACATTTGCACAAACACTTGAACTACAAGAAATTTTATTCCTATTCAAACCATGATATGTAGGAAGCCTTCATTAGGGATCAAGCTCATTGGATATCCTCTTCAGAAATCCAACCATAATTCCCTTAATCTGGACATCCTCTTTAGGAATAATCCCTAAATTAAACCCCTAAATCACCAAGGAATACTTTTCAAGAAGTAATCCCAAACTCATTTCTCTCAAAGGACTACACTCTCCTATGAGATTTATCAAACTACATGATCTTTGATTCCCATACACATGGGATATGTAGGAAGTATCCTTGTGGTTCAAACCCAAAAATTCAAATCAACCATGTTCTCCTTGGGCCATATTCCCAAAAGGGTATAATTTTAATTGGAAACCCATATCCTTTCCAAGTTCCTTGGGATATTTATGAATAATTCCCACACTAAACTTTGACTAATAATCTTTCGTTTATATATCCTTACCACATGACATTAAACTGTATAGCTGGGTTTTTATCACATGACTTTAAAAGGAATGATGTGTCCTATTAAGAGACATCAAACTATGAGGGTTCTGATTCCTTTCACCAGGATATATAGGAAGCCCATTTTATGGGTACAATAACAATATCAAAACAAACCTTCATCTCCCTAGATGACAATAAATTCTAGAGTGCCCCATTGAGTGGCTTAAAAACCAGTATAATTATAACAAGGATTAAAAGAATCTCCATGTAGTATATGAGAGGATACCATTGATGGAGAACCTTGAAAAAATATGGATATCTTCATTAGTGAAGAATCTCAAATACATATAGATGATTCTAAATTTTACACATGTTAATATTTGATTGAAAATTATATGGAAAACTTATGTTATACTTGGTAAATTAATAAGGATTAATGAAAATATCTTAAATTTATAAAGAGAGTCCTGGAGTAGAAAATATTTCCCCCCAAAAGGGTGTGACGAGTCTGACCTCCCATCCTCTCAACCAATGCACATTTTTAGGTATCATAAAGTTCAAACTTAATGAACAATTGTCTTTGAAAAGCAGGCCCCTTTTAGATAAAGAACTACTATGTGTTTTCAGTTCCATGAATAAATCCAATGGAAACCACTTAGAAGCCGTGATTCTTCCAAATATAAAAAATGTTTCAAGGAACTACGAAACAAAAATAAAAAAATAATTTAGTAGGAGTAAATAATAATAATTTATAATTACATTGGGGTAAATAGAGAGGAATCACATCCCAAAGGAAAATAGTGGTTCGGGAAGAAACCCTTACCACTTTGTAATCAATCAAATCATATGCCCCATAAAATTAATAATAATAAAATGACATATTAAATACCAGGAATATAAGTATATTCATTATATTATACATAAAAGGGAATTATATATACATCACACACAAGAAATAATGGTGAATAAGTAACATCTCATAGAAATAAAAGTGACATGAGAAAAACCCTTTCCTTATGTCTGAAAGTGTTCTGCACATGACTAAAATGTATTTGAGAGTAAAATTAATTAATTAATTAATTAAGAACATTTTATACATGTATTTGATATATTATAATTTTATTAAGTTCATTTATGGTCTTTTTTATGTGTTATAATATACAAATTTATCATTCGAGAGTCTTCATTTCCTTGGGTTTCATGATCAATTTTCTTGTATATGTGTATGGAAGTTCTTGTAAGATAGGAATAGATATACATAATTAAGGTTATATTTTATTAATGAAAATAAATAAGTTTAAAATTTTATATAATTAATTTGGATACTTGGGGTGATGATGAATCATTAGAAAAGATGTTAGTGATAATCGTTTAGATATTTTGGCAGTTTTTCGATCATCACAAACTAGTTTTGTTTTATTAATTATGAGCATGTTTATATAATGGTTATATAAAATTACATAGGATATAATAGATATATTATAATTTTTTAAACCATAAAAATGGTTTTATGACTAAATTTTAATGTTTTAATGTAAAATAAAAATGAATCATCCATAATGTCGGTAAACTAACACATCACGAGCGATGTTTTCATTTATAGAATAAGAGAGAGAGAGAGAGAGTGAGGAAGGATTTTGATGATTAATATTACATTAACAAGATATAATTAAATTATATAAATTATACTTGGGTTATCATGCCAATTGTACAATGGGAGGTGATGGGAAGGTAAGAAAAAAAATAACTTGAAAAAAATTTAAAAGAAAAAGAAAGAGGATTTTATCTCTTGAATTTCTCCTCCTTAAGAACCTCCTTAGGGAAAAGGTTTTGGTATTTTTTTAAGAAGAAAGTATCATAGACATGTGGAATGATATTAATAAGTGGATTGGGTATAATTTATATAAGGATAAAAGTATAAAAGGTTTGATGAGAAGAGGTGGGGAGGGGTGGTATTTATAGTGGAGGGGAGGAGTGTTTTTTGATTATTTTAATCATTAGTTTTTTATTTTGGATCAAGATAAGAAATAGTGTTATTACTTACAGTAACTAGTTCATATGAGTCCGAAATAATTATTCTTACATCATCCTTACATCAATAATGAGTAAAAAATTCATATATTTAGCATTTATCGTAAATTATCATATTTTACTATTCACAACAAATTCATATATTTTAGAAAAATCCAATAAATTCACCCTAACTAGTTTTTGACGTGTAGAATTAAAAAATATACTCCATTTTATGAAAATAATTTTATAGAAATTAGAAATTTATTGTTTAAATAAAATTATCATTTACTCAAAAAATGTAGATATTAAAATTTTAACTGATTTTATAACATTTTAAAAAATTAACTAAGGTATCATAAAATTATCTTAAAACCACAAGAAAACAAAAATATTAATTTATTAATACATTTTATGAATGTAAATTTTCTTTTAAATCATTTTATTAATTATAAAATTGTAATTAATTATTTATGACTTACAAAAATATCAACACTTAATTAATAAATTTAAAATATTTAGTTACTTATACTATGATATAATTATATCATACATCTATTTTTTATATGCCTAAAATTTATTTATACCTTCATGGGTGAGGTTACAATTCATTTTTTTGGTTTATTATTCCAAACCATCGTATTATTATTACAACAATCACATTACTATTCATAAAAAATTAAACTTATCATGAAAATAAAAAAAACTTAACCAAAGTAAATTTTGATTTTACACATTAAAAAATAATGCTTATTTTTTCAAATATAATATATAAAAGTGTCAAAATTTATATTTAAAACAAGTTTCTGATTAAAAGGCGGTAAAACCATGTTTAGAAAAATATGGCCTTTCTATGTGTAAAATTGGATTTATTCTTATCTTATGCCTATATTATTTTGGATGAATGTAAAATATTTGACTGAATATATAATATATAAATTTCATTATGATTTTTCACTAATAGTGATTAAAATTTCATTTGTGGGCATAAAAATAGTTTTTATAAAAATTGATCCTTTATGTTCAATTGGTTATCATTTCTAATTAATTGATAACCAATGAATTAATTTTATAAACATGTGTAGTATATATTTTAATAATTAATTAATCTCATTAATTTACTCCATTAAAAAAATCTAGGATATAACTATAAAATTAAATAATAATATTTAATCGTTTTCTAAGCTCGTAAGCTATTAAAGAAGTTAATTTTAAAAAGAGGCATACCATAAAATATTAGGGTGTTACGTAAACCATTTTTTAAAAACTAAAGCATGGGTAAAAAGGTATTTAAAAATAATTTTAGAGTATTAATAACTTTCTCTTATTTTTTTATAAAATATTTACATGGCATAAAAAGGATTTTCGGCTGAAGGGAGAAATAAAGCCTGTTTTTCTTAAGAACATTATTGTGGAATTTTGAGTATATAAAGAGAAAAAAGTGAAAGGAAAACATGAAATTTATATAAATAAAAATTTTATAATAAAATTCATTTTTTTCCTAATAGGTAGATCATAAGATCTCATCATTGGAATCATAATCATAAATAATCCTGAAAAATAATGATATTGTAACACCAAAACCTTATCACTTTGGTAACTTTTAAATCATAATCTACATGAATGAAAAAAACTTATATGGATATGTAAATCACCATAAATTTCATAATAATAATTAAATATTACATTCATGTTCAATATGTACACTACGAAAAATAAACAAGTGGTGAATATGGTAGGTGTCCCATAAAAATAAATTTAAGAAGAAAATACCTTACCACTTTTGGAAACTTTTTTATCTTAAGAAAAATTAAATAATAACATAAAAAAACTTTAAGTATCATTAAAATAATTATATTCATAATATAACATATCGAATGGGTAGTATACACATCATAAAAGAGAAACGAGTGGTGAATATGACATATGTCTCCTAGAAATAAAAGAGAGACTAGAAACCCCTTACCTCAAGAATAAATTTTCTTCATACATGTTAAAACCTCATAAATATTAAATATTGGTTTGTTTAACATATTTAAAAAAATATTCATATATATTATACCAAATATGATTTATTTATGATATTTTATTACTTATTTGTTAATAATCACTTATTAAAATCATGTTTTGGGTAATAACTGCTTTGTTTTTCATATATGTTTTTGTTTGGTATTTTTGGTCCATTTTCTTTGATCATGGATCCATCATATAAATAATGTTAAAAATTATATAAATATAATATAAATTCATTATATATTTATTTATATTTATCTTTAAAAGTTAGGTACCAAAAATGAATTGAACTATTCACGGTGACTGTAGGCCGTATGAATGCATGAACACTGTTTCCATTTTCTCAAAGGATGAGATGAAATAAAGGTAAATAATATATCAAATTAAAATAATCATTTTTATATAATATATATCATATATATTCACTAAATATTTCCTTATTACTATTATTTTCAAAATAAAATGAAAAATGAATCCCATCAGTTCGTGGTGGTCGTAGTCCACACGTACGCACAAGCAACACTATCATTTTTAAATGGATTTTAAGGTAAGAGGTTTGATATGATATTATAATTATATAAGTTTAAATATTTCATAAATATCATATATAAAAATTAAATCTATCATTATCTCCATCCATTATAGGCGGTGATGGAAAAAGAATTACATCCGTTCCTGAGGTGGTAGTCCGCCGTACACACGATCGAAAGTTTAATTTCTCATTTGATGGAGGAGAATGTGGATATATGTTATGAAATTTACATAATAAAATCTTATTATATGGTCTATAATAGTTTTATTATATTGTAATTATTAATAATTTAATGAATGAGGTAAGAGAATAATTAAAAAGAAGGATCTTAGTGAATATAATTACCTTCATTTAGAACCACCTCCTTTGGATATCTTATTAAGGATCACATGGTTATTATTTTGGGAAGAATATAAGATATATAATGTGTATAAGGATTATTGGAAGATATTTTTTTGGGTTTTGTTGAGAAAAATGTCTTAAGATGTGTGAATAAGTGAGGGGAGGAGGTGGCTTTTCATAATTGAGGAGGAGTGACATTTTTGTAAATGTCCAAAACCATTCAATAATGGGTAGTCACTCTCAAGGAATGTGCCTAAAAAATTTATAAATAATTTATTATATGAAATATATTATCTATACAAACCTTTAATATAAAAACACATTTTTTAAACATGTCATTCCCTTATCTTATAAGTTTACTCACTTTTACCATTTGAGTTTTTTCCACGATAACTAGTCTCTTTTTATTTACCTAGGTAATTTATCCTTTAAGAATAAAAATAAAATTAGACTTATTATATAATTTTTACCTAATTTTTATAAATATTAAATATAATTTATTAAATAAAAATCCTATGTGTGTGAAAAATTAATTTTATCACATGCGCATGTAATACGAAAAACTCCCTTTTAACCTTATCCACAGTAATTAAGTTTTTTCATCTTTACTATTTTTTATGACCAGAATTTAATTTAAAATTATTTTCCTAAAATTAATTATTCTAATTAAAAATATTTAATACATTTTACTAACTTCAATTCAAATATTTAGTAGAATTTAATTTAAAATGAAATTCACAGACGCGATGAAAATGTGGTTTCCCAAAGAAAAGCATCTCATAAGTGTAGGACATTTTTATATCCAAACTGTATATAAAATTTATTCCAATGACCTAAATTGGATTAATAATTATATTATGTAACTAATTTTACTTTAAAAATAATCTTAAAATATAATGTTAATTGTTAATACTTTCAATGAAAATATTTTTTTTAATAAAAAATAGTATTTTCACTATTCATTAAAAAAACAATATTTTCAGAAAATTATAAATAATTATGTCCAAGATATTTTTGAAATTTTTATTTAAAAAATAAATTTCCTTTTATAATATTTATTTTCTAAAATCATAAAAAATTAATTATATTATTTGTTCACAAAAATCAATAAAAACATTTTTAAGAGAAAACTATTTTCGAAGCATATAAAGAATTTACATAAAATTAACCACTTTTTATCAGTATTTTTTCTTTATATAAAAACATTATAATTAAGTTTAAATATAAATTTATTCCTATTGATATCACTAAGTTTAATATATAGGTTATATTGGCCATGCTTGGATAATAATATTAATAGTATATTGCGGTTTGTTAAAACTCTTTGTTGCATTTAATGAAAGCTATCGAAGAATTTAAAATTTTTGAAAAACATATTTCAAAAAATATCAGGGTGTTACATTATAAGTCACTTAAAATTAATTTTACCATTAAAATTCCATCACTTTGATACAAACAACCGAGGATACTTCTACCACATCTTATCATCAGGTTCCCACATAACTTCTTTAAGTTGGTGGTTTCACCAAAAAACTTTTACCAAGGGAGTTGTCTTATTTCATATATATTTTTCTATATGATCCATAATATCAATGTGTAGTTTTTAATAGGAAATAGTATGATACATCAATATTACCTATAAGTTTAGTACATGTGAAGGATTAGGTTTTTACTTCCTTAGAAGAGATTCATGGAACACATTATGAACTTGAAAGAGGTTCGGTGAAGGCACCAAATGATAAGAAAGCATACCTACTCAATCAAGAATATAGAAAGTGAAAATATACCTAGGGATAAACTATCATTTATTTCTAAATTTTATATCCTTCTTCCATGGATAAATTCATAGAAACACATTCTCATCAACTTCAAATTCTAGGTCATATCGATGATTATCAACATAACTTTTCTGTCAACTTTGTACTGTACTTATGTGTTATTGAATAGTTCAAACTTCCTTTCAATTTATTTATCTAGATCAGGTACCAATATCATTATTTATCTAAATTCACCTCTACAAATTGGATTTCCACGCTTATTTATATATAGGGATTCATAAGGATCCATTTAAATGCTTGAGTGAAAGATATTGTTGTATGAAAACTAGAGTAGAGTAGGGTGTTGACAACGGAAAAAATTGATATCCATAGAACAAGATCTCATCATATCCTTCTGTGTTTTAATGTTTCTCTTATACTAACCATATTTACGAGGATGATACGTAGTACTGAAACTCAACTCCATTTCCAGAGCCTGCTGAAGGTTTCTCTATAAATTTGAGATAAATCTTGGTTCCTCATTAGATATGATTGATATTAGTGCTCCATGAAGAATTACCACTTACATAATATATAACTAAGTAATCTATTAAGGATAAGGTAAATATTTTCTTTTGGTAATTAAGTTCATTGAATTCATAAGTCGATTGAATTTATCCCATATAGCATTGTGCTCTTTATATGTTTCGGGGAGTCTGATGACAAAATCCAAGGTGATGTTTTCCTATTTACATTATGGTATGGTTGATGGTTGTAACACCCCCTTATAATTTTTTCTATCAAACATAACTTGATGAAATACCATGCACCAATATATAATCATAGATTGATCTAAATATAATATGTGATTTAATTTTTCCAGAATATATGTAGAGAGAGATAATCAATGCCCAAAATTACATCAAATATCACTAATGGATGAAAAATAATATTTTCATAGGTCTCATTCATATAAAATCATATATAAAATTCCCAACTCTAGTGTGGCGGGTATATGTTTCATAATTATCATGATTTCCTTTAACTATTGTGATTTCATAAAATTTCCTTTTGTCCATTGTCTTTATAGGTTTTTGTGGCTAATTTTCCTCATTAGCCCTTAGATTAGGGCATTGTTTCGCATAATTCCAAAAATAATTTCATTTGAAGCACTGGAGTGTGGGTGGTGTATTATGTTGATCTATATCTCCATTCACTTCATTTATTATCCTATTCACGTCACTTTTATATTATATTTCTTGATGACTAGATTTACTACAATAGAAACACATTTTAATTCCATTCAGGCATTCACCTGAGAGATACTTCCCACATTTTTGGAAGGTAGGAGGTTGAAAATTTTTCTTCCCTCTACGTGAAATATCATTTGATTTTCCATGAAAACCCACCTTCCTCTTTATAACACCTTAACCATAAGGTTTTACAGCTTCCATTTCCACTTTGTGCGAACATTGAATGATTTATTCATAGCTTCCAAATACCCTTATAGATAATTACCTTAGAATAATTTCTTTTTGGACATTGAAGAATCATTCAACCTTACTTTAAGGTTGGATGATAACACCATAAGATCACATCACATGTCTTGTAAAAGTTTCCTGATAGATACTAACAGATTCATCATCCTTCTTAATCTCGAGGAATTCCTTATCCATTTTTGTGCTGAGAATATGATTAAAGTACATATAAAAAAATAATATCTTAAAATCACCCCACTACATTGAGTCAATTACTTATCATTACTTTTTATTCTTAATAAGAGTATACCATTGATCTGTTTCACCTTCAAAATGATAAATGACCAAAATAACTTTTTCATGTTATGAATAATGGAGAATAGAAAATATATTTTCAATGATAACGATCCATTTATCAAAAACTAGTGGGGGTTTCAGACCACTAAAATAAGGTGGATTCTTACTCATGAAGGATTAAACAAAACATTATTCACTTATTTGATTATTTGTAAAGTCAAAAAGATTCATGGTTCGAGAAATTTGTGTGAGCATAACAACTAGGTTCTGCACTCTACCTCCAAAAACATTTAGTGGATCAGGTTTACAATCATTTCATTATTAGTCACATTAAATATTGACATGGTTTCTTTGTGTTCTAGACATTTAATTAAACCAAAAAGAATAGTGTGATCAACATTGCTCATAGTGGGAAACCACATAATCATGAAAAATAATTTACAGGATGTCTAAATAATGACACTCACATTCAATCTATAACACCTTAAGTTTAAACTAGATCATCCATGATTACCATCTATTTAATTCCTTCATAATGGTTCATATTGAAAATATGAATTGACCTAATAATATCCCTTTGGATTTTCAAGCTAGGCGTTCAATAAGACCCATTTTTGTGAACTAGGTGATGATAAAGTCAAGACCAAAGTTACCTTTTTAGAGTTATTACCCCTAGGTACAACTATTCTAGACCCACATCCAATTTTAGTATCCTGACATGTATGTATTTTTAGTTAAAACACATAATATATTCTTAATAAATTTCTAGCATGTTACTCTATACTTATACTTATCCCCAAGGTTTTTACCCAAGTTATCTAACCCTATTTTAAAAGATTTACTATTCATTTTATTTGATGCCAATTGTAATAATGCAATGTTTCCATACTAAAATATAATATTTCTTTAGATGAAAATTCAATACATTTCAAAAATAAACACCCAAGGACTATACAGGTTTAATGTATTTGGAAACTAGACACACAATCATCTTATTTTAGGAAATATATTCAACATTTCCTACAAAGATATCCCCATTTAGTATTCATTATAGACATACCCTAATTAAAAAATTTCTTAATTACCAGGGGAAAGGAAACATTAGAAAGGTTGATCTTAGATGCTCAGTAAGGGTAATAAAGGGATATATCAATGATCACATAATTATATAACTAGTGTATGGGAATAATAACATGCGATTAACATTTGAAAACCACACCTTGTATAACATAGATTATAATAATAAATCTTGGAATAAATATTGGATGTTCATAAAACATGAATCATAAATAAAATAAATGAAAAAAAGCTAATAGAGAATAATATAGACATAGGAATGTAGAAAAAAAATATTATAACATTTTGAACATGTATAATTTGAAATTGGTTCACTAATTAAGTTGAGGACATGAAATTAGGCCCCCAAATAAACTTATAGACATGAAACCAGGTCCACGCATAACCTTATGAACATGAAACCAAGACCACACATAACCTATGGACATGAAACCAAGTCCAAACATAACATTATTAATATGAAATTAGGTTGACCCATATAATAATTAACTCATGAGGTATCCGTCTTTACCCAATTCACTAGATAGCTATAACATCCTCACTCATCCTTGGATTATAATGGAACCACATGTCATTAGTTTATAATGGATCCACCCATAGTAATTTTATAATTAAACCACCCATCACATAAGAAACCACATATACATGTACCAAAATATCACAAAACATTCATCATATCAAAACCCAAGAAAATAAATAGGTTTCATAAACATTTAATCACATCATAACTTGTTTCAAAGAAATAGGTTCAATAAAAATTTCATCATTTCATCATATCATAACCCATGGAGAAGGAAAGAGTTTCATAAACATCTAGTCATCATAAAAATAAACCATACAGAGAAATAATATGGATGGTATCATTTTATTATATCCCCAATAAATCTTAAGAAACTTTAAAGGATGTCTTCTTAGATGTAAAATGATTTTGAATGATCACATAAAACATTTCTTGAGGAAAATATCCTTTCCACTTTTAAATCACTTCTTTAAAATATAAAAACTTCCCAAATATTAATGAAAACATTTTATTTTAAAATTAACTTGGAAACCTATAATTTAATCTTTAAATCATATGTAAATGGGAAATAACCTTCATGTTATACACATTAAAATGAATATTCCTTTCACATTTTTAGTAAACTCCAAAAAGGGACATGTTTGGAAAATGAAAAGAAGGTTACTTCTAAACCATTTTTTAAAATAAAAACATGGGTAAAAATTTCTTTAAAGAATCATTTGAGAGCAGTAAAAATATTATTTAAATAATTTTTATAAAATATAGACATGGAAGAAAAAGGATTTTCAACTGAAGAGAGAAATAAAGTCTATTTTCCGTGAAGATATTATTTTGGAATCTGGTAAAAATAAAGAGAGAAAAATGAAAGGAAAAAATTAAATTTTTATATATAACCATATGAGAAGTAAATTCAATGTGATTCTTAAGAGGTGGTCATAATATCTCATAATTGGAGGGATAATCATAAACAACCTCGATGAACAATGAGTCTATAACATCAAACCCTTAGATCTAAGGTAACTTTTTAATTATAATCTACATGAAATAAATAAGATTATATGGAAATGTAAACCACCATAAATTTAAAAATATAAATATCAAGATATATTCATGGGTAATATATATGCAACAAAAAAGAAACAAGTGGAGAATATGGCATGCGTTCCACAGAAATACAAGTGAGATGAAAATCCCTTACCAATTTGGAAACTTTTGTGTTATAATATCCATTAAATTATAACATAAAATGAACTTTACATATCATTAAAATAATTGTATTTATGACATAAAATCTCAAAGGGTCATTATTCACACCACATGAAATAAATAAGTGGTGGATATGGAATATGTATCCCAAAAATAAAAGCGATACTAGAAATCCCATAACTAAAGTCTAAAATTTATTTATACACATTCAATAATCTTTTATAATAAATATAGGATTATTAAAAACCCATTATAGAACCATAATAATATATTTTATACCATATATGATTTACTTATGACCTTTTATTACCACTTTATTAATAATTCCTTATTAAAATCATATGACCTAATAATTTAAAAAAAATATTTCAAAAAACCCTTTTGAGGAAAAGTGAGAACCCAAAAATATTACACGCAACACCAAGTTTCAAACTACATAGGTAATTAACAATATATTCTAGAAAATAATTAAATGTTTTGAAAAAATCACTTTTTGTAGCTCTATGAGATATAGGTTACCTTCATGGATGGATAATATTTGATTAGATCCTTGAAATGGTAGGCCAATATATCCTTGTTCTAAATGTATTCTTCCAAATTTATTCTCCCCTTATTGATTCCATGATCCAATATTCGATCCTATTTATTTATCCAATCAATATTCTCATTATTAAGATAAATTCAAATCAATCTATCATATATTATATATGTATTTTCCTTTCAAATGTTGATATCAAAATTTTACTTCGACATATTTTCCTTTGAATATAAGAGAAGCTTCAGGTCGACATCCTTCTTTATTCCCCCTTCAGGACACTATAAAATGCCTCAAATTCCAATAACCAGTTAATATCTTTTAACCTATCAATTTTTTCCTCCTTGGTCTTATCACCAGATGCTTCCACCTAATCACTAGGAGGTGTTTTTGGAACCCATAGAATTCCAATTTCATGCACCACTGATGGATTTCACTACTGGAAACCTGACTTTTCCCAACGCTTCTATACCAACAGTTTGTAAAAACTATTGGTATAGGTCCTTTTTCCCAACGGTTTGGCCAAACCGTTGTTAAATCCCACTTTGTGGCCACTTTTCCCAATGGTTTTGGCAAAACTGTTGGGAAAGGGTATACCTATCCCAACGGTTTGGCCAAACCGTTGGGAAAATTCCACTTTGTGGCCACCTTTCCCAACGGTTTGGCCAAACCATTGGGATAGGTATACCCTTTCCCAACGGTTTTGGAAAACCTTTGGGAAAGGTCCACTGGAAATCAACCTTCGCCCAAAATAAATTCCAGAATCAAGAACTATACCAACGGTTTTGACAACTATTGGTATAGGTCCTGAGAATTTTTATCATATCTTCTTACCGAGAACATTATATAAATCAAAATTTAAAATAATTATGACAATACATATATATATTTATGTAATTATGTTCACAAAAGTCATGTTAGGTTAGTGGTTAAGTCGTTCAATGATAAACTTGGTGTCCTGGGATCAAATCCTAGTGAATGTTTTTTTTTGAAATAAATATACCAATGGTTCCATAACCGTTGGTATATATTTTCATATTACTTATACCAACGGTTTTCACAAAACCGTTGGTATAGACCTATCCCAACGACTTACTTGGCTACGGTTCTCCAAACCGTTGGTATAGACTATACCAACGGTTTGGAGGCCTATACCAACGGTTCCAAACCGTTGGTATATGTTATTTTTCCAGTAGTGTTTGTTCTTGCCTCCACCTTGATTTTATTTAGTTCACCAGCTGATCTGGTGACCATGGGATTCAGAAGGTTGGAGTAATCTTTAATTTTCTTTGTTTTTTATTTTGGTTGACTAGAAAATTTCTAGAAACAACATTGTCATTATTTCCCTTTTTAAGCCACACCCAACATCCATAATTGTATAATTATCTTGCTCACACTTTGAATATGATTGGGAGTCAAGATATATGTCCATCTATTGTAAGTCCCTTGGGACTTAGACACAGTCTTATTCTTCCTCCATATTGGAATGACATGCTTCCTTCATTTTGGATCAACATCATATTCCTCCTTATATTCATGGTTTAGACTTGTAACATCCCAACCTTCAAACTGATTACTCATATTAAGGTAAAAATATTCCCTTCTTAGACCTAACATATTTACTATAACCATATGAAATTTACTTGAAGACATAGAGACTTTATCATACCCTTCATGTGCCATACTGTTCACTGGAACATCACAATCAACTCACACAACCACTTCAACCCAAGAAACATAAGCATTACCCATTCTGCATATCACCACCCTTAGATGGTGATCCTTTCAGTGCAACATAACCTTTAGGAATACCTAGTTGAAATACTTCATCAACTGTGTGTACCATGAACATTTTCTAGTTATGTGTTGAAGGTTGAACTCCCCCTCTACTTTCACAAGGAGATTCAGTAACATTGGCACCTATAATAGATTCAACTTCTCTCAAGGGTAAGGGGGACACAATCACATAAAACCTCACTGATTCAAGGAACACATTATCAACATCATGAAATGGATAAAATGAGGCAATAGTATCATATACATAGATGAATAGACAATACATATAGGCCTATTGGTGATTACTAAGATGAAAATAAGAGGAATCAAAAATTTTCCAACATTTAAACTACACCAATTTTTTAATTAAATATTATTTTTTGGGAGGGAATTTTAGTTTATTCTCCCTCTTAACTCTCTCGAACTTGGGTTTCCTCAATGACAATTCAAAAGGGGATGCTTGTGCATTTCGGCCTCATCTCCCCCTTTACTCTCTTATACCTTTTCCACCCCAAACCTCTCTTGGTTTTTTTCTTTTTGTGCTCATTTTACCTTCTCAGTATCTCCCTTTTTATTCCATCAGGTGGTATTTTTTCTTGGCACTAGATTTTATGGTGGTTTTGGTGGTACAGGTGAGGATGAGTATCTATGTTGGTTCCCTTGTCTGCATTGAACACTACTCTGGATTCATGTTCCTTTGCGTATCTCCCTATCGGTCTGCTGTAGTGGTATCATGATGGATTTAGGATGTGCTTTCTGATTTGTAAAAATTGTTTCATGATGGACGTATATCACTGGATTTTATCTGGGTCATGGAGATTCTATTATGATTATGAATGAATATGGTTTGGGGTTTTTCTTATCAAGACATTATTGGGGGATGCGTTCAACAACTGGTCTAGAAGTGGTGTGGTTTTTGTTTCTCTGGTGAAGGTCTAAAGATGAGGATATATGGAGGGGTTGATTCTCTTGGTGTAGGTCTTTCCTACTATTTTATCATTTTTATTTTTAATCTCTTATCAAGATTCTTATTCAATCGGTCCTCCACAGATCTATTTGGTGTGATGGATCTCTAGGAGGTTTTGGGACATGTTGATTGAGTGGCTAACAGGGTTCCATGAGCATGTGTGTAAAGACCCATAAATTTCATGGATTTTTTTCTTAATTTCTTTGGGATTTTACGAGTACGCAGTTTCTGACAGCACCTGATTCCGAGGCCCGGTGTGCCCGGAATCAATTTCCGAAGTTTAACTCGGGTACGTTCAGTGAACGAACGAGCGGGTTTTTCTAACTTTTGAACTGGTGCTCGGAATCAAAATCCGAGGGCACCGATGAAACCGCAACACTGGTAATTTCTTAAGAGAACCTTTTCAAAAGGTGCGTTTTCTCGAGAGGAGTTTTTAAAAATGTGAAGAATAAAAATTTATTTGTTTTACAATTTTATTTTTATTTCTTTACTAGTGGTTTAAGTGTTATGGGAAATAAAGTTGTGTCACAACTTTATTCCCCTCTACTTTGTGAGGGAGTTGGGGTGGGGCCCACAGGATCCCCCACCTCCTTCAAATTCCCTAACACTCCATTAAATCTTCCTCTTTCTATTTATTTTTGTAACTCACCCACTCCCCCACTTTAATTACATGTCAACTCTCACATTAATTAGATTGATTAAAGCTATTCAATTTATTTAATTAAGAGTTTGAATTTTCAATTCTTGAATTCTTGACATGAGTTAATAAAATAAGGATGTAACTTATTTTATTTTGGGGTGGTTTTGTTGTGTGGATATTTTGGGAGAGATTATGATAAGTCTTAAAGAACGCGAAGAACGTCAAGACCTCGACGAAGAACGCCGTCATCGCAAGGAGTGATCGACGGGCCATTCTTCTCCTCTCCGCAGCCAGTGTGAGACGCCGCTCCACCTCGGGCATTCTCTATCTACATATACAACGCTTCACCTCGTGACACCGTTTCCGCGACTATCATCATTCAACAACTTCTTCGAGGTAGGGGATTGTTTTATGTTCGTGATTATTTTTGGCGTTCTTCGTTAAATATTTAGCCGCTTTCTATCAAATTAACGGGAGGAGGTTGGACTGCAAAAACACGGCAGACCCTCCTCCCCATTGATGTTGTACTTCATCGTGGTTTGGAACGAAGGCGGCACAATTCAACCACACCGCGCGGGAACAAGGAAAAGATGCGGCGAAGGAGTGCGGCGCCGTCGTGCCCCGCCGTTGAGGCCAAAAGAAGCCACAATCGGAGTTGGGCCATAGTGGAGGGGCATGGCATCGTCGCGCCGCGACGGAGTACCACGGAGGGCCGCGACCGGGGTGGGCCGCGAAGGAGGGGTGTGGCGCCGTCGCGCCGCGCCGGTCGGACAAGGGCCGTGGCGTTAGGCCGCGGCGGTGCAGGCGAGGGCGGCCAGATCTGCTGGCCGTCGGTGTTCCTGGAAGGCAGGACCACAGTGGTCCCGCGGTGGCACCGGCCGACCACTAGGTCTGGCCGTTCGAGAAGCCTGGGCGTCATAACCCCCAGCGGAAGACAAGGCGGGCCGCCTTCACGTGGGGGGCCGCCATTTCAAAATGAGGGGGTCAGCGCCCCCACTTCCGCGCTGCTCGGTCACAGACCGAGCGCCCAGCCGAGAAGGGCTGCTCGCACTGGGCCGGGCCGCCCGCGCTGGGCCGGGCCGCCCGCGCTGGGCCGGGCCGCCCGCGCTGGGCCGGGCCGCCCACGCTGGGCCGGGCCGCGCCCAAGGTGGCCGGACCCGGACCTGGGTTGGGTCGACCCGGTTCGGGCCGACCCAGGGGGTCTTGGGTCGGGTCGCTCTGGGCCCAAAACCCCATAAAATTGGACAGCTACGTTCAAAGGCCCATAAATTGGGCTATGGACCTACGATTGAAACACCGTCAGTTGTGATGCGATCCTTGGATCGAGATGGTCGTTTTGGTATATTACACTTGAGGTTTCAGGGAACTTTGGGTACGACCGGGTTGGTTTGAACACGGAACCAACCAAGCCCTTGGAGCGGAAACACTTATAACTTGAGCTCTGGACGTCCGATTGACGTGATGTCGACTTTGTTGGATTCCTCTTAGTGAGATGGTTCTTTTGGCCTAATCCACTAGAGATTTGGATGCAGTTGGAGTACAGTCGGGTTGGTTTTTAATTAAAAACCAACTGGGCCCCTGGGACGAAAAAGCCAATAACTCTCAGACCGGACGTCCGATTGACGCGTTGTCTGTCATGTTGAGTTCCTATTGACGAGAAGGAACTTTGGGATACATCAAATCCGGACTACGTGTCAGTTGATGTATCGAACCCCTTGACTCGTGGATCGGACCCTCCCGGAATCGAGCATGCTGTGTGCTGGAACCCTAGAGCTGGCTGCGACGGCGACGGCGATGACGACTGTACTGGGATCCTCTGGGGGTTCGGCAGCGATGACGACCGTATTGGAATCCTTCGTGGGTTCGACAGTGATGAATACTGTTCTTGTATCCTATTTGGGTCTGGCAGTATGTGACTACTGTTCTTGTATCCTACATGGGTCCGACAGTATTTGACTATGTACTTGTATCCTACGTGGGTCCGACAGAGTAGCTGGTCTTGTATCCTTTGTGGGTCCGATAGCTTAGCTGGTCCTGTATCCTATGTGGGTCCGACAGCTTAGATGAATCAGTGGCTACATCTGATCATCTCTATCACCTTACGAAGAGTATACCTGTGTGAGCTGATTTTTGAATTTTAATCATTATCTACGATATGATTGAATTGCTTTCCTATGTGGATTGGGTTGTGATATCCTGTGTGGATTGGTTGTGCTTTCCTGTGTGGACTAGATCGAACTTGGGCGCGAATGTTGGAGCCTAATTGGAAATTGGTGACTTAGGTATATGTATGGTCATATACCTAAGTAGAGTTGGTTGTTACTTCGTGATTGTATCTTTCCTTTGTGGATTATCCTTCGTGGATTCTGGGAGACCTTCGGGGGTCTCGGGGTCCCTACTGAGTAGCGTATACTCACCCCTGTATGGGATATGCCCGCACTACGTTGTGTTGGATACAGACGATGGACAAAGCTGATCGAGGTAGGAGATCGTGGAGCTGGATGGTACCTGGAGGTGGATCACTGGACGAGACGTACACGGAGCAGACGACTGGAGCCGAGGAGCGGAGGAGACTATCTGTACCCACCCTTCAGGTGGGATTTCCAGAGGACGGCTCAATGTTGCTGCTTTACTTTTCTGCTGCTGTACTCTCTTTTCAGTTGTACTTTACTTTCAGTTGGGTTTGTATTTTGGCCCATTTACTTTCCAATACTTACCTTTGTACACAGTTTACTTAGTGTTTACTTCGGATTACTTACTCTGTGGTGTTTGATTACTTACATAAAGGAAATTCCTTCCCTTATATCAGGTTTTATTCCCTTGGTGCTAGTCACCAGCCCATGGCCTATGGAAGGCGGGCTTGGGGTAGTCATGGCATGGGTCCCAAGGACAGGTCGTGACAATGTGGATGTCTTTGGATGAATCTTGGAACATAGGAAATGGCTATATTGGTTTCAATTCAGGTGATCGAGATTTTTTGGTATTGTTTATCTCTGTTGAGATTAGTTTGGTCTTTTTTGGGGGATTTTCTGTCTATTGTGGTTCAACACTGGAATTTGTGAGGTTGGAGTGTTGAATCATCAATATTTTCTCCATTGGATTTGATACAAATGTTTCTTTTATTTTTTTCATTGATTGGAAGTGGAAGGAAGTTCTGTTTCAGTCTCATTGGAGTTCATATTGTTCTGATTAAGACCTTGATGATGTGATTCAGATGATCTTTATGTGTTGTAGTGAAGGTGTGATAGGAGGACAGTTGGTTTCTACATGCTAATTGGTTGAGGCATCGACATTAGTGGCGACACTATTCTCAATTCATCCAACACATGTGACAATATTACCTTTTGGATTTGAATTATGAATGTTTGAATTTTTAATTAGGTTAATGCAATTTTTTGATGTAACTGTTTTTGGGACTTTTGGTTTTGGGTCCCACATACCCCCTCAAAAGTAGTTTAGAAATAAAAAATTAATTTTCAGTTAGTATTCTTCTTCGATCTCAATCCACACAAAATCTATTGGAGGTTTTGACACATAAATTTCAACTTAGATTCTAAGATAAATTGGATAGAAAGGGGAAGAATATCTAATATAAAATCATAAAAACCTTTCGAATAAGTTTCCAAGCATCGTAAGGATTGATGGGTTTTAAAATGGTAGAGGAATACCACGAAAGCTTAGACATATTAGAAATGTCGTGGGATCGCGATGTAAATGAAAGTTGAAAGATCATCAGAAAAAGAAGAACCAAACATCATTGATGGATCTAAATATTCTATTATAAGTGGAGATAATATCATCCTCCATCATGAACTAAATGGGAAAATAGGAAGGATATAAATGGCCAATGATTTCATGCTATTGAAGATTCTACGAATCTGAGATGAACCAGTCGAAGTTAAAATCATTTTCGGGTAATAACTACATCATTTTTCATGTATGTTTTGGTTTGGTATTATTTCATTTTAATTTTGTCATGGATTCATAATATAAATAATTTTAACCTAGATATAAATATCATATAAATTAATTATATACATATTTATTGTTATACATTTAGATATAGAAAATGAATTACACTGTTCATGGAGATATTAGGATGTACGTACACATGAAAGCTATTTCAATTTTCTCGAATGATCTAAAAAATAAAGTTAAATAATATAACACCTTTAAATAATCATTTCTATGTCATAAAAACCATATATATTCATTAAATATATCCTTATTATCATCCATATGATAATAAAATGAAAAATGAATCACATTGCTTCATGGAGGCGATAGTCCACACGAACGGATGAGCGACATTATCATTTTTAATGAATTGTAAGGTAAGATTTTAGTTGTGATATTATAATTATAGTAGTTTAAATATTTTATAAATATCATATATAGACATTAAATCCACTATTATCTCTATCCATGAGATATGGTGATGGAAAAAAATTACATCGGTTCACGATGTGGTAATCCATCATACACATGATCGACTGTTTCATTTCACATTTGATAGAGGAGGAGAAGAATATAGGTTATACCATTAACATAATAAAATATAATTATATGGAAGATACTGGTGATATTATATTTTAATTATTAATACATGAATTAGTGTGGTAAGAAAATAAGTAAAAAAAATAAAGATCTTAGTGAAGACAATTACCTTCATTTTGAAAAAACTCATCTGGATCTCTTACTAAGGACACTAGGGTTGGTATTTTGGGAATAAAATCAGAACTAAAATATGGACAATAATTTTAGGGAAATATTTTGGTAGGTTTTTTTTATCCAAATGGGTTAATATGTGTGAAGAAGAGAGGGTATGATGTTCCCTTTTATAATTGAGGAGGAGTGACATTTTTTTGTAAATACCCAGAACTATTCAATAACAAGTAGTCACTCTAAAGTCATGTGCCTAAAAAATAAATAAATAAATTATTTGAGGTAATATATGGTCAATAAAAACCTCTACCAAAAAATAAAACACATTTTTAAAACATTTTATTCCTATTGCCTCTAAGTTTAGTTAATTTTACCATTTGAGTTTTCACCACAGTAACTAGTCTCTTTTTATATACCTAGGTAATTTATTCTTTATGAATAAAAATAAAAAGAGATTTATTAGATAATTTTTAACCATAGTATTTAAATATGAATTCAAATATATTAAATGAAAATACTATTCATGTGGAAAATTAATTTTAACATATGAAAATGTATGCGTTAAACCCTGTTTTAACCTTAACCTTAGTAATTTTTTTTGTATTTACTATACTTTACAACCAGAATTTAAGTGAATTTATTAACTAATATTAATTATTATGATAAAAAAAGGAATTATTTTTACTAAATTAAAACCACATAAGTGGCATAATTTAATTTAAAAATAAACATGTTGACGCAACGAAAAAGTGATTTTCCAAAAAAAAGTTTCTCATAAGAGTAAGAAGTTTTTATATCAAAATTGAATATAAAATTGATTTTGATGGCCTAAATTGGATTAATAATAATATAATTTATCTAATTTTAATCTTAAAACTATTTTAAAACAAAATGGTACTTTTAAATTCTTTAAATAAAAAAATAATTTTTAATAAAAATTAATATTTTTACAATTATTTGGAAAATTAATCTTTTTAGGAAATTCTCAAAAATTAACTATAAGATAATTTTGAATTTTTTATTTCAAGAATTAATTTTATGTTTTAAAATGTTTCAAAAATTACTTTTATTTTTTTACAGAATGAAATAAAAACCATTTTTCGAGAAAAATTATTTTTGAATCATATAAGAGATTTGATACAAATTAATTAATCTATTCAGTATGTTTTCATTATATAAGAACATTATAATTTATTTTAAAAATTCGATTATTTCTATTAATATCACCAAGTTTAACAGTGAGGTTATAATAGTCATGTTTTAATAATAATATTAATAGTATATTTTAGTTCGTTAAAACTTGATGCTACGTGTAAAGAAAGTTATTGAAGAAATTTAATTTATTTGAAAAAAAATATTTCATTAAATATCTAGGTGTTACACAATGGAAATTATAGAATCCATGTGGTGAAATTATGTTTATGTAATTAATACATGAGATATATTGACTTCCTACTGAGTGAAATGACATTATGTTGAGTCCACAATGTTTAGTGGGATGTACATTCCATGTAGCACATGATTAGTTTCATAAGATACATACTGAGTACCTAGGCCTATAATGCGGGTGCCGAGAAGAAAATCACATGGTGTGTAGTTGGTTGTACACACTATGTAGTTTAGTTAAACTTAAATAATTCACACACTAAGAGAGGCATATCATGTGATTCAACACAAAAATAAAATTAATTTATTAAATTGAATAAAAACTATACTATGTGTATAAAGTTGTATAGATTGTGTGATAATGATTTTAGTATGAATTACACGATGAGTGATCTCTTTGGGTTATACAAGATATTAAATTATTTATTAATTATTTTTACATGTTTTATATAGATACATGACATATATAATCATCACCGGTGGTACACAATGAATTTGTTAATGGCATGCCATGTGGTCATACGTACCATTAAAACTATATGATTTGACTCATAGAACAACACCCTATGTAATATCATGAAACACAATATAATAATACATGTCATAAAAGTACAAAATATATGATACAGACTATACACAACATTAGTCACATGCCATGGAATATTTAAACTCAAAAAATGTATTTTAGTAGATATAGAATAATAAAAACCATGTTACCTCAAAACCCTATATTTCCCCTCACATATGCATGACTAACCATGTGTAAATGTAAGAGATCCCATTTGATAGGAGAAGGATTAAGATGTATTAATGGTGAAACTATCCAAGGATCTACTATGGTAAAGGGGGGAATGTTTCAACTCAAGCCAAACCCATCTTAAGGATTTATTTCCCTAGGGTAAAGGGTTGGTTTATTGTCTTCTTGAGAAACCAATCAATATATATAAGATCATGATCACGTTACATATTAATTTATTTTTTTAGGGTATGATTAATTATTTATTTATGAGATGAATGTTTATCAGATGTTTAAATGTGTTCACATAAATTAAATTAATTAACAATCATGTGATATGGAATAAAATAAATTTATTATAAAGAAATTATTTTTCAAGACATGTTTAATTAATTATCAAAAATACACATTATATTAATGACAATCTAAAAGGATAGAATAAATAATATTTATGAATAAAATTAAAAATAATTATATGAAATATTACATCATAAAACCCTTCCATTACCTATATTAAAATTAAACCAAAGTTTTCAGTACATCCAAAGACCAATCTAGGGTGATTTAAATTATTGGGGAGTTTTAACTAAAGTTTTGGGTTTCTTTAAAATAATTAAAATTAAGGGTTGATTTATTAATAAAGACTTGGTGTAGCTAAGAGTAAAGTGTTATGGAAATATGATTCTAGGATTTTAGGATTGGCAAGTCTCTTTAATGGATCTAGGAATAATGAGTTAATATAATTTGAAATACCACATACCTAATTCTTAGCTCCAAACATGAATTATGAGAAGGGAAATATGGATACTTGACACTATAATATTCACATGATAGGATATTTTAAACCTAATGGTGAAGGGTGTTGGTATTGGATAAAATAGTGTGAGGTGAATACAATAAAATTTATTAGATCACATTTTAGTAATCGAGAAAAAGTAATGATGATTTATATTATTTTGTAATAGAAAATGGAATATTATATGAAATCAAAATTATCACAGTGATTAATATTAGAGAAATGAAATCTCATCACCATTATAAACTTCTATGAATGGTATTGGTACTCACACATAGTACTATGCTAGGAGAGGAGGTACTATGTGATGGATTCCCCTATTTCAAATATATATCCTTCAAAGGAGGCTAGTGAGAGTAATCATACTATCTTATGGAAACATGTATATGATACATTGGATTTGTAGTTCCTCATTCTAAAATATATGAATAGTGATCTCTATAATCTTACCAAGGGAATGGATACATATACCATGTTTTCCCATCTCCATGATATTTATTAGGAGAAGGCCATATAGGAGAGTTATTGGATCTTCAAGGTGTTTTTCATATTGAGTGTTTGGATATTCTAAGTTTCAATATACCTAAAGAATTATACACGAAACCCATTATTTTATCATTACCTTAGAGATTCTATAGGTTTATTATGAATTATAATATCAAAAATAATGATAACTGTCTCTCAAATCCTTTTACACTGATTCTCCAGGCCGATAAGAACATGATTCACGAATAACATTTAATATTTATAGTGAAAAAGAGGAATGTAAGGGAGGAAGACCCTAAGACTAATTGAAAGTATTATACATCTTAAAACCACCCTACCATGAGGAGGAAGGTCAAAAGGTAGTCTATGGAATAAGATAAATAATTTTTTACAAGTGGAAAGAAGTTCCATTGGAAGAAGAACCACAACTCAGTGAAAAACTACCATAACAAAATTTTTTAGAAAGGGTGAATGTCCTTTATATATTCTTGAATTATTTTACATATATGTGTGTGGACCTATTCCATTTGAAGCTAGATGTGGACACTTTTACTTCATAATTTTTACCAATGAATTTAGAAGATAAGGAAGGGTACACATAATGTGGTATAAGTATGATTCGTTTGAGAAATTAAAGGAAGGAAATAAATAAGTAAAGAATAATATTATTAATAAGATAAATAAACCTTGATTAGATTTTGGGGGAGAATATATTAACTATGAATTAATTGATTATATAATGTATTTTTATAGTGTTTGGGGGTATCGATGGGTCTTGAAATTAAATAGAAATTAGAATGTTCAAATTAGTGGATGGATCCTTTTGATAACTAGGATAAAAAATTGATATTGAGAGTTTGGTTGCCTTTAAAGAGGTGTTTTAAACATGGTTGGATGCTTGGGAGACATATCAGGGGATTGAAGGAGCCTAATGAGATTCCAAGTGGCTACTATACCAAATATATATAGTAAAGGAACTATCTGGCATGTAGTGTCTTGAAGTAGTAGGAGCCACTTCTAACAACCACTATCTAATTGATGGTATTTTAAGGGGAAATGTTTAAATTTACCCCCTTAGGTTTTTATAGGATGAATACACTCCCCTCCCGTCCTATTCTATATGATTACTATGAGGATTCTCTTCCCTTCCTTCCTCCTTTAAGCATCCTCAAGGGGGTATTTGTCTTTGTGTTTTATGGAGACACAAGGTAATAATCTCCCTATGGTCATTTATATTTGTCTCCTCCATCTATTGGATCTAATTTTGAGATCACTAGTTAGGTTTTTTTTGATTCCACCTAATAATGGTAGAATCAAACATTGATGATGTGGTTTCCATGTAACCAAGGTGGAGGTTGTCCCAAGATTCCATCTACACCCATCTTCTCAGAAATTCAATATGATATGTCACTGTTATGGATTTTCTTATGTTTTTACCAATTTTAAATTAGTTTCATAGTTTATTCTACATTTTTGTTAGAGATTTTTCTTGTCATAGGATAGAGAATACCAGAGGGGCCTTTGGGGTGAAATTAGAAGTGGTTTTAGTTTTAAAATGGTGATAAATGAGGAAATGAATGTTATGCCTATTTGGATAATTTTTTTAAATAATTTTAAGTGGTTGAAATTATTTATGTGTGATTCATTAGTGTGGAATAAGTTCCTAGGATCATCGGTAGTGATAGGTTGATCCGAGGGTATCATGGGTGAGGTCGAGTAGCGAGTTTATAGGAAGTGAAAACAATGTAAAAGGATTATAAAAAGGTAGGTTGTATCACATACTATACCTATAGCTTATTATATTTTATTATATAGAATTTGATATGTTTCCTATTCACTTTTGGTTATTCATTTTTTTGTTAAGTAGTTATTTAATTTAAATGGAATGTGAAATTAAATTAAATGTTTAAATTAGGTTGAATCCCTCAGATGGACATACCTAAGTGCATAGTCCATGATGCACCTAGTGCACATAATTGATTCCTTGACCACTGATGATTGAGGAATTAACCGTTGAGATGTCTTAACCTCCAAACCCCTTGAGCTGGGTGACCACATATTATAAGAATATTGGTACTAGGGTAGGGACCTTGTCCACCTCTGAAAGGAGGTTGAATGTGGATTGTGATGACTGAAGCAAGATGACGGTATGGGACCTTGAGATACCTGGTGGATTCCAGACATCTTGAGAGGTGAGTCTAGACATAATGTGACTCGTTATCTTTTTATATACCTAGCTGAAAAAACATAGGAATACTAGGACTGGGATGGGTCAGAAGACTAAACTAGAGAGAATTGATGACCAAGATGGGTCGTGGGCCATCACTTTGATTAATACTGGTGTGGAATACCCTTTATATCTAGAAAGGTTAGTCTATCTTGATGATTATGTTGAGGGATGCAATATCCTTCAAGAATCAGGTGTTAACCTGAGACCTAGCTAATACCGAAGACCCCTGTGAGGATGCCTCTGTTATATTGAGAACAATGAGACCCCAGTGGGTGCCCTATTAACTAGCTGAACCTGAGTGGGTGTATGTAAAATTGTAGTAGGTTCAAGTATAGAAACCATACTAAAAAGGTGAGCTTGATGGGATCTAGACTTTGTTGTTCGATATGAAAATTCATCCAAACCTTTTATATTATTTTATCTATGGTGGGTTATGGAATTCTCCCTTTAGGAAGATGTGACATGGGTGGAATTACTTGTATTTGAGCTAGTATATGTTTATCGTTAATATTGATTTGGAGTTGAATGTATGGAATAACATGGGATGGGTCCCTGGAGTCAAGATGATATGGTTATCGATACCCTGATTTGGATCTAAACACATGGAATTAAATGAGTTGGGTCCCCAGAGTCATGAGGATATGGTTAGAGTTTCCATAGAATTTGAGTTTAGTGTTGGCTCTACCATAGATATGGATCCCAATTGTATAGATTATCCTGGGATGGGGCCTCAAATTCATGAGGATAAATTGGGGATGAAATGAATTTTTAGCATTTATGTTTTTGGTTTGTTATAGTTAATGCAATGTGCTTAGAGGCACCTCGATAGTGACCTAAGTAGTTATGGTTGAACAGGGCCATGAACCTAAGGATTGAAGATTGTTTTATTTATTTATTTTTCAGTATCTATCAATTCAATTTCATTTTATTATCTCACATGAACATAGAACTGAATATTCTAGTTAGTAAAAGACTAAATTGGTGGTACCCTACCGAATTTTGTACTCACACACTCTTCAAGACACCATTACACATGGGTACCTGAGTAGGAACTCACTCGATTACTGACACAGGTTTAGCTGAGACCTAGGGTTGAGAAAGATGAATGACAAATATGAGTACATAGACATTGGGATATTTTTTTCTTTGGAATTTCATGGGTTAAATGTATCTATTTTAATTTATTCTAGTCTGTATATATATTTGACCCAGTGGGAGGTTATTTTCATCTATAGTATGGCTGTTTGGGCCCTTACTGAACTTCATATCTTATCATCCTTGCTTATATTTATCTTCTTCTGATTTAATTTTATTTTATGATGTAATTGTTTATTTTATCCATTACTCCACACTCTAATACAAAGATTATAATCTCCCCAAAGTACTATCTTAAACCCTAAATTCTATTTATTTACCTGCATCATATGAGTAGGCACACTTGATGTCACATGGTGAACTATCCTAATTATTATTCATAGAGTGAGCTTGGCCAAGATGTTTCAAAGTGTCATCAGATCAATTTTATTGTCTTACTAGTTGGGACAAGTTAGAAAGGATACATAGGAATATATTAGAGCCAATGATGAATATTATACTGGTGCATTGAGAAAAAAGATTCTAATAATAATTCTAGGTTACCAGGGGTATGTTATTGTTTTGTTGGCTTCTGATGTTATCATTATATTTTATTTTCACCATGAGTGATCCACATGGATATTTGAGGTTCTTGATATATTATGGGTTCTAGCTCTTATCCCATTTGAAAGAGGCAAGTGGATTTTATTTTAATATTTTCATGTAGAGGGAAGAGACATCTCATGAATAATATTAGGCATATAGGGTTAACATGACATACATGCTAGTTATTGTGTGATTTCACTAAAAATGTGGTTCAACTGTTTAAGGTGTTAAAAAATTATCATAAAATGATTCCCATATAAGTATTTAGTGTAATTATACTCATATGGACCTCTATTTATATGTATTTATTTTAATGGTAGTTCATGAGAATCTATGATGATATGCTTGATGATGAAGATAATGATGCAGTTTATGTGAACATGGGGTGCGATGACCCCGATTGGGTCAAAATATGAAAACGAAGCCTTGGTGTTTCAAATAATTGTGGATTTCTTGTTATCCACTATTATAGGTTAACAATAATTTTTTATATTATAATATTTATTTACATTATTTTTCAAAAATTATAGTTTTATTTCACCATACAAGTTGAACTTTATTTCACATCATGTTTGTAATTCTTGCTAAAAGTGCACTATTAGTTGGTACATTTTAAAACACCATGGAAAACACCCTAAAATATAATTTGGATTTGGAAATTAAATATCAGGTTACCCATTCTAGGGATATAATTACATTCTTCTGGAGTGATAGAAGATTAAATTGGGAAGATAATCAAAGTGGCCCTTCAGGCTTGAAAATTTAGTATGAAGAAAACTAAAAACTAATCCAATAATATCTATGTTGTGGCCATGTAAGATCCCAAATAAAGTAATAATTTTAACTATATATAGATTAAATCATGGTAAAAATTTCATTAATCTATTACTAGATCTAATTTAGAGGTTTTAGGGGTGATTCATGTGGCCCAAGTGGAAGATTAAATTCTAGACCAGATTCAGTGGCCCAAATAACAACCCACCATTTTCTTAATAAATCAAAGAATATTTGGTATAATGGGATTATATTTTATAATATGTTATAATAAATCTATTATTAATTTCCTTCTTTTGCATACCACCCAAATTAGGCCATCTACAAGATTGTTTTGGCTTATATGTTGGAAGAATTATAGATGGATCTTATTTTGGGTCAGGGTGGGATAAATCCACACTCCACATATTTCTACCACCATAGGCCTACCATAATATTGTGGGAAGACTTGTACTATTGGGGTATCAAACTAAGTATTATTAATTTTCTATTTAAATAAGTTTTTATATAGGATTTTGGATGAATTTTATTTGGTGTTTCATTATGCAACCACTTTTCCTTTGTAATGTTTTTCTTTCTCATGTAAGTTGTTCTAATTAACTATAATTTATTAATAAAATTTATTCATATTATCTTATTATTTATAAAAAATTTATATCATTTCATTCAAGTTATAATTTATTCAGATAGTGAAGAGATAAATCCGTGATACAATAGTGGAGTGTTCCTTATTTGACTGTTTTCTCTTCTTCAATTTAACACTTATGAGTCTTTTTACATATTTCATTGATATTTTTACATAAATGGAGGGATAAAAATCTTATATTCTGATCAAAGAGTGTATAAAATAGTTTTTTAGATGTTATTTCTTATTTATTCAAGTTTTATATTATCTATTTAGTTGATATTTTTATTCAACGTTGTTAATCCTTATTTATCCTAGTTGAATTTTAAGGCCACATGGTTCAAGTGCTAATACAATTATTTACCTTAGATTTCACATAAAAATGATTCTCCAAGTGTATAGGTTATTATAACTAGGTTTTCATTGGTATTAAACTAATAATTGATGAAGGTTTTTTGATCTCGTTGAATGAATCACTCTCGAGTCTAAGAAATTGATATCATTAAAAATGAAATTCATTTAATCCACCCATAGAAACACCTAGGATAAACCCATTCCCAAAAATTAATTTTACTTAAGGATTATAATTTTTTAATAATACATTAAAATCAAACTCAAGTTAGACACTTCATATTCAAAAATCACTCCATAAAATTTATGTTTATGTAAGTTTTTTCTTAGGTCTCTAATGATTCGACAACCCAAGTTACACTACAATTGACCGCTTCAACACTAAAATTGGGTAAATTTGGGAGAGCCCAATTTTTGGCACCAGTTTTTGACCCATGTAAGTATCCAAACCCTATCATTCTATTCTCATCCTAATTTATTTATTATTACCCTAATTTCTATTATCTTTTCCCCTTTCCTTTTACCAATTTTTTGGTACATATTATCCTACACCCATGACGACTCAAATGGTCTTGTTAGGTTGGATAAAATAATGGGTGAATATTCAAGTGATCCTAGGTTTATACTTAATTTTGATCCTATTATTCCAAATAATTTGTATTCTGAACATGATTACACCCAAATGGATAATTTTCTACGAAAAAAATCATAATACCAAGTAGGAATCAAAATGAATATCCAAATGAGTCAGCCCCTAACTTGGAGAATCCAGTCGATCAAAGTATGAATGACAACCTTACACATTTCTAGAGTAATGAACCCTCATGAATTAGGAATTATACTCTAGGAGATTCACACTAATATCTAAAAACACATTCAAATACACATTCCAATATTTCATGTGATGGAGTTTGAAATACCATACCTTCATATCAACGTGTTCAATGATATTATTGAAACCATGTTCTAGTTAAATAAACTTGAATCAGTGAAAATGTGAATCTTTACATTTTCTATAAATTATTAAGAAAATGGATGGTTTATAAGTTTGATACCAATATCCATTCACTTTTGGGACAAACGGTAAATATAATTTTACAAGAAATACATTACTTCCCACAAAAAAATTCAATAAAAAAGTGTATTCAATTTTTTTTTAAAATCAGGGAGAAATTTTTTATTAATAATTGGAATGGTTAAAAGACATTCTTAACATGGTACCACACCATGGTTTTTCAATCTCGTAATAAGTGAGTATCTTTTATGAAGGTTTAGGTTTAGGTAAGAAATAGTTCATTGACATGATGTGTAATGGAACCTTTAAAAATAAATCCCCAAATGATACTTATGTGTATCAAAAAAATCTTTCTGAACAAAAAACATAGGGAACATCCCCTTACCCTGATATGTCATCAAAATATAGTGGAATATACACTCTTATGTAAGAATAAAGTCTTAGGAAAAAACCTTTTTCACTCACTAGGAAGGCCTAAGAGATATATCTTTGGAAGGTCTATAAAATTCAAACCGCTAAACCAATATTCACAATTTGTGAAAAACATAACCACAATAATAATAACTACCCAAAAATACCATATATAAATAATGTTCATTTATTAGTACCTCTAGTAGAGTTAAATGCTTTGAAATATCAAAAACCATAGTACCAAAACACTTTCAATTCGAGTAATAACATCTATCCAGGCTTCCATTAGAAAGATAATCGACAAAAAACATGATAATAATGTATCGATTCATACACAAAAAAATTTCAAACACATAACCAATTTTAGTCCCAACTAATCCAATACCAACATCCTTAAGTAAAATTTCAATAACCTATCTAAGAACCCATTCAACAACCCATCCAATAACTAAAAGTATCCTCTTGGGATAAACTAACCAACCCATTATACTTCCCAATCTATCCCTCTCCCAATCCTTGAAAAATTGTGAAATAAAATGGAAACAGTGAAATCATATATCTCATCACTTACACCTCAACTGAAAACACTAAAAATTTAACGGTACCTATTCCTACTCAAAATATTCTTCCCCTAAAATTGAGGGGAGAATCAAGATGCACACAACCATTACTTTAATAACTTAAAGTAGTGGTAGTACTATGAAGTGAAAAATCCATTTTCAAACCCGATAAAATAATTAAAAAATGTTAGATACTATAATATCACATGAAAATAATCAAGAAACAACACTTAAAAATAAATAAATATGATTATAACCTGAACGAATTACCACCACACAAAACAATATATCAATATAATCCCTTACCTCAATACATGAGTGGAAAATCTAAACATGAACTTAATGAAACATTGAGGTAAATGTTTTCTCATGTTAAGTTGTATATACCCCTTATATATGAAATCCAAACCATACCTACTAACACAATGTACCATAATGACTTTGTCACTTTGATGTGAAAATTATGTCATAAAAACAAGTCCTTTTGGATGATAATTTGAGTACCACCATTTAGGTAACCATGTCTATTATTCTAAAATTCCCTTTTATCCTTAAATTAGTATTTAATTTGGAGAGAAAAAATTTCAAGCCATTTTTGAACTAGGATCTAGTGTGAACCTTATTCTATATGTAGTGTATTGTTAGTTAGGTATTGACAGAATCCAACCCACATCAGCCACTCTTCAAAATTATGATTATATTATTTGATTTACTAATTAGATATTAAGGTATATTCTACTGAAATTAAAAAATTTATATAACCTACTAACTCTATTTTCATTGACAATCATATAAACTTATTTACTAGGCAACAAACTCCAATTAACCTTGGTCCTCCCTTTAAAAAATAATCAAATTAGTCATCTGGGTAAGGTATTTTAACATGACCGCAACCTTTGGGAACATAATCTTCAACCTAAATATATATAATGAAAACTATAAAATTGTGGATGATGAGGATATTCAATAGTTAAATTTTATACGTAGTTTTGAAATTGAACTAGAGGAACATCAAGGAATTTTTTAAGTATGTTTAATTCAAAAAGAGATTGATTTCCTCTGTTCACATTAGGGGTATTTTTTATCGTTGGATGAGATCCCTTTCATATAGCTAAATCGATGATTTTTTAGGATCACTAGTCAATGAAACCATTTGATAAAAAAAATTAATTCCATGAAAAATTATAACTATTATCTATCCAACTTAGTGCTTGAAATATCTATTATGAGGTAACTAATTTTGTTAAGAATACTAGAAAAAGAAAGTGATTATAATTCAAAGTTATAATCTTCTAACAAACCTAATCTCTAATTCAAGGTCCTTATTTGACACACTTAATTATTAAATTTTAGGGTATAATAAAAACTTTTCTATTTCCATCTCTTCTTATCTCAAATCCAAATAAGAGAGATATCTTATTGAAGTAATGATAAAGTACAAGAAAGATATTGGATGGAACCTGTATGATATTCCTAGCATTAACCTACTCATCAGTACCCATATTATTGTTCTTGAACCTGATTATAAACCATGAATCCATCAACAGTGAATAATAAATTCTAATCTAATGGATGTGGTATGTAAGTAACTCCTTAAGTTGTTGAAGGCTCGAACCATCTAACCCATTTCATAGAGTGAGTAGGTAAGCTAGGTCCACGTAATCCCAAAGAAGGATGAAATCACAATGATTACCAATGAATATATTGATTGTCTCCCAAAAAGAGTGAGTAGTGGATGGAGAATGTGCATCAATTATAGGAAGTCAAACTCATATGCTAAGAAAGATTGTTTTCCTTTTCCATTAATTGACCACGTCCTTGAGCATGTGGTGGTACAAGAATTATACTCATTTCTATATTGTTATTTTGGGTATAATCAAATTGAAGTATCCTTAGAGGATCAAGGGAAAACAACCCTCACTTTTCTATGTGTCACTTTTTCTTTCAAACGCATGCACTTCAGGTTATGTAATTATCTTGACACCTTTTAGAGGTTCTTGATGAGAATATTATCCAATATAGTGGGTGATTGTAAATATGTATTTATAGAAAACTTATACATATTTGGGGATACATTTTAGGCTTTCATAAGAAATGTTTAGAATGGTTTTTCTGGCTGTGAGAATAAGAATCTCATAATAAACTTGGAAAAAATCAACTTCATGGTAATGGAATCACTAGTTTGGGGCCATATAATCTCTAGTAGAGGGATTGATGTTTATAAAGACGAGTTTTATATCATTTTTCACTTTCCCTATCCAAAAACTATCAAATAATTAAGTTTCTTCTTAGGACATGATGATGAATATAGAAGGTTCATTAAGAACTTTAGATCCATTTCTCGACCCCATTATGACCAGCTTATGAAAGATGGTACTTTTTTTTGAGAAAGAGCTATGAGAAATAATTATCTACACTCTAGTCATCTCTTTTATTTCTTCCCATAATGAAATATAACAATTGGCATATTTATTTTGAAATCAGGTGTGATGTGAGAGAATTTACTGTATGATCCATCTTATGAAAAAGACTTGATATTAGTCTATTCATCATCGCTTATGAAAGAAAATCACTGAATGATGTAAAAAATAAACTAACCCACCATTGAGAAATAGTATCATGTTCCTGTCTTTGCCTTATAAAATTTTATGTTCTCTCTTTTAGGATACTACTCCACTATCTTCATAGATCATTCAGCTCTAAAATAACTTTCCAAAAAACAAGATTAATTAGGTTGTTCCTTCACCTGGAAGAGCTTGATATAAACATTAAGGATAAAAAGGGTGCTTAAATTTTATATCTAAGAAACTCTCTAGGTTATAATTCAAGTATAATTCATTTCAACGTTCCATGTATGATTTATTTTTAGAAGAGAGCCTCTATTCATTTAATGATTCCCCTTAATCCCATTTCGATTGTCAAAAAATTTGATTAACAGGGAATTGATTTCATGGGACCCTTCACAAAATCTAGGGGATATCACTACATCTTCTTAGCTACTGATTATTTCTCAAAATGGGTTGATTACATTCCCAACAATTGATAAGTTACAAGTATCACTTTTTTACTTTTTGATTCCTTTAGTTTTAGAAATCACAAACACTTTCTTGAAACATATTTACTAACTTTTTATATCCCAAGTGTTTATTATGTTTTTGTAGAAAAAATTATCTTTTACCATAGATAGAAATTGTTCTAAACTATTATGAATATAAACATAGTATTTTTTCATTATGATCATTGGACTAGGTATGTGTCTAATTATTAGACCCACTATAATCAGATGAGGAGTTAGACTTTTTTCCTGTCTTTCATAATAAAAAAATTTATAACTATCATACTAATACTTGTACTAATTTATTAGATTAATACTAATAAGTATTATGGTATTGACATTTATCAGACTATCCTGAGTATATAATCAAAATAAAAAACTTTATTCTATCACAAAGAATATATTAAACATTATAATGATGTTAATAAATATGACACAGGTCATTCAGTTACATATGAGTTGTTAAGATCCAGCTCTCTGAGGCCACTGTAACAAACTCCAAAATTTGACCATTGAGAGATTTCCTATAAATAGAGGGTCATTTGAAGAGTTTGGAGTTGATCAATTTCACAACTCAAGTTTTCTAAAGACTTCTTTTCATGAACATCTCATTCTTAGTCTATGTATTTCTTTAGAGAGTTGGTCATTCTAAGGAATCCTTGTCTGGGACTTTTCCTTAATAAATTTAACAATTTTAATCTGCATTCGAATGTTATTATGATCTAGGTAATCTAAAGATAGAAATACGGTGAATTTGATCCATCAGATCGATGAATTTTGGGGCTAGGAAGATAAAAATTGATATTCGTATTGAGTTATTCGAGGGATAGGAAGATATAACATTTAGATCATCATATCAAGGGATTTTCTGATAAGGAAAGACATACATGATAATAAGTATAAAACTATGGATACCTTTATCCAAGGTTAGTGAATTCCTTACTCTTAAGGTAAAAAGAGGTAAATATTTTAATATAGATTATAATTCATTCTTACTATTAATAAGATATTTCTTGTTTTTAGAAGTTTCTATTTTGTTCTACATGTTAAATAATGTCTTTATACTTATCTATCCATTCAATTGGTTTTATCATTATAAATCTGATTATAATAAACATACTTCGATATTAATCAGATCCATTATGATTTTGATTCTCACTCTAATAATCATATTGAGTTGGATTCCAATAAATATACTTAAATTTGTTTTGTGTTTTTCCTAGTTTAAAGGTTTTTTAAACTAAAATTCACACCATATTGTAAGTATAACCATCATAAACTATTATTATAATCCAATAATTGGTATCAGAGAAGGATCTATTACTTATAATTTTTGAGTTTTTTACTTATTCTATCAACTGTATGTTTTATTAAGTTTTGTTATGAACTTATTATTCATAAATTGTTTTACACTAACACGTTTATAGAAAAAGAGTTTATATTGCTTTTAAGATGTAAGTTCTTAAGGTTTCCTATATAGAAAATATCAATTCAAATAGACCACCTATATTTGACAGTGATGATTATGAGTACTAGATAGATAAGATGATTTTTTATCAATACTAGGGTTGAAAATTTTGTAATGATTACTAGAGACTACAAGATTCTTGTTAAGGAAGTAACTATTTTTACTCATTAAGAAGAAAAGAGTATCAGTTAAACTACAGAGTTAAGAATAATCTATTGTATTTTATGACAAGAAGCATATATAGTTAGATAACTTCATGTGAAGATGAAAATAGTATATGAAAAAATCTAAAAGTCACACACATCGGAACATATAAAGTTATTTATAATAGAAGACCTATTCTTAGAATATACTATCAAGATTTTGAATTATTACCTGGAGAATCAGTTGAAAATTTGAATCAGAGATTCATAAAAATTATGAATAGTTTATAATATATTAGTGAAAAAGATTTTGATGATGAAATCCTTATTAAAAATATTGTTGATATTATTCCTAGTGAGTGGGAATAAAAAACAATAGTTGTGGATCAGACAAGGAAGATTAATAATATTACTTTGAATGATCTTGTTGGAAACCTTATGCAACATGAGGGAAGACTTAAGAGAGATGATGAAAAATCTAAAAATAAAAATGGTGGTGTTTCTTTTTCTAAAACTTATATTATTCCTATTAAACTTCAAACACCTGAGAAGGTTGTTATATTTTCTATAAAGAAGAAAGTTGTTATTCAGTCAGAATCTAGTATAATAGAATATTCAAGAATGAATTGGCTAACCTCATTAGATGGATGAAAAATATAATTGAAAATAAATATTTACAATATCATAATAAAAAATTCATATGGATAAAGGTGATAGAAAATATTCCAAAGCCACGTGTTATGAATGCAATAAATTTGGACATATCTGACTTGATTGTCCTAATATGAAAAGGAAATTTAGAAAAGAAATAACTTCAGATAATAATTCCCAAAAGTATTACAAATCTAATGGAAAAAAGTTCTTAAATCTTATGACAAATGGAGTTTTATTGGTGTATATGTTTTAGATAATAATTCCGAAAATGAAGGTTCTGGATAGAGGAACATTGTAATTTTCGCAAAAGTACCCATGGTAAATCATTGCCTAATTAAAAATGTATGAATATTTAAAAACTTACTAATATTATTTTAAATTAAAATTATCCTGATGAGAAAAATTATACATATTTTGATGAAGAATATTCCTCAACATATGATAATACTTTAATTATGATAATGTTTCTAGATTTGAAAAACATTTAGAAAATGAGAATTATAAAATTTATAAAAAACATGATAATGATAATTCTAAACATGTTAAGGATGACTCAAGAATAAAATTTTTAACAAATAAAGTATCATATATTTCTAAAGATCTAAATAAAACTAATTTTAAAAAATATACTATTTCAAAAGATTCTGAATTTGTTTTTTCAGAGAAAAATATTTTATGAATTAGTTTTGATAAACTTAGTTCTAAAACTAATACTAATGAGGATAAAATTTAGTTGTAAAAATAAAATCTAAAATCTATATCTTAATGAAACATTTATCTATGTTTACCACTAGAAATTAAAACTTTGATAAAATGTATAAACAAATCAGACCTCGTGGTACTTGTTCCAGAATGGGTTTTTCAAATAAAAAAATTGTTTTTAGTAACAATTGTTTTCATCTAAAATGTGAACCCTTTTGCACCAAGTGTCAAAGTGGTGGAAAGTAGAAGAATATTTTTCCCTAAATAAAATAAAATATTTAGATTTTCTTAAAGTTTATTTTTCAAAATAAATGACATCTACCCAAAATAAAATCAGACAGATGTGGTTGCCTAAGATTTTGTTTTCAAATAATACCAGACCCAAGAATGTTTGGGTTTCTAAAGTCAAATATTTTTGTTTTTAGGAAAAAAATTATAGTAACAAAAAAAATAATATATGGTACTTGGATAATAGATGTTCTAGAAATATGACTAGAAAAATTATTTTTCAATAATTTTATGAAAATGAAAGGTGGTAAAGTAAATTTCAGAGATAATGCTCAAGGTGAGATTAATAGAATTGGTAACATTGTTCTTATTGGATAAATTACTCTTTAAACTATTTTGTTTGTTATAGGACTTAAACACAACCTTATAAGCATAATTAAATTGTGTGATAAATTTTATCTTGTGAACTTTATGAATGATAAATGTATATTACATTGTTCCAAAGATGAATTTACTCTTTCTTCCCATTAGCATGTGAATGTTTCTACACTTAACTTAGAAGACCATAGGAGCTAGGACATACCATTCCTTATTAAAATGGAAGATCAATATTTGTTATAGAAGAGAAGGTTAGGAAACTGTAACCTTATAAGCTAATCTAAATTAATTGAGAATAGACTTGTTAAGTATCTATAGGAACTTAAGTTTGATTCTTCAAAAGTCTATGATCCTTGTCAATATGATAAGAAACTTAAATGAAGCTTTAAATCTATTAGTGAAGTCTCAAATTTTTATTCTTTATACTCAGTGAAAATGGAATTATTTGGTCTTACATAAATGAGAAGTATTGGTGAGAAATACTATGTATATTTCGTAGTTGATGACCACCATAGATATACTTGGGTATATTATCTTACAAATAAATATGAAACTATTGGTTATTTTAATTTTTTTTACCCAAAGTTAAAAATGATAAAAACATATCCTTGATAAATATTCATAGTGATCATGGTGTAGAATTTGTAAATTTTTATTTTGAAACTTTTTATAGTAAGAAATCTATTGAACATTACTTTTTAGTACCTATAACATCCTAAAAAATAGTGTAGTTGAAAGAAGAAATATAATTCTTTAAGAAATAACTAGAACAATGCTAAGTGAATACTCAGTTGTTAAATATTTTTAGGCTGAATAAGTTAGTACTTCCTGCTATACTATAAATCAACGTTTAACTAGACCTTTTATTAATAGAACTCCTTATGAGTTATAGATAGGAAGAAAATCAAAAGTTTCTTAATTCAAGGTTTTTTTTGAAAAATATTCATCATGAATACTAAAGACAATTTACATAAATTTTCACCCAAATACAATGAAGGAATTTTTTTAGGTTGTTACACTACTTCTAAGAGTTATAGTGTTTTTAATAAAAATTATTATACTGTTGAAGAAACAATACATGTTAAGTTTAATGAAATATATCCTTTTGTTTTAAAAAAGCCTCCACCTACATTCTCAGATGATATTTATAAAAATGATTCTCAACCTTTTTTCATAAATTTCTTCTCATAAAGATATAACCCAAGAATTTGGTTGTGATATTATTCCTCAGGAATATTTTCTAACTATTGTTTAATAATAGACTTTTTAAAACCCAATAAGTTAGTTGTTTCTTATGAATCATCCTAGTGAAAGTATCATTGGTGATATAGATCAACATGTTAGGACTAGAAGTTCCTTAAGGAATGAAATTAGACATATAGATTTCTTATCCCAATTTGGACTTAAGAATCCTGATAAGGATTTAGGTGTTGAGAATTGTATTAGGTAAATTCTGTAAGGGTTGGTGTCCTAAGAACCAATTGTTTTGTACTTTGATTACTTGAATGTTCACTTATTATATATTGTTCATTGTTCTGCATAACTATAATATAATAATGTCCTAGAATATTTGTTGCATTGATAAGGTCATGGAAGATCCCAGCTATGATGAGAACCTTGAAATGCTATAACAATATTCTTAAATAAAGTTCTATGGTTGGATGACATAATATGATAGGACACATAGTATACCGACCGTCATGTGTGAGTACTCGTAAGAAGACGAGACTCTCTTTCATGGATTTCACACTTGGTAATCTTCAAGATGGGAGATTATGAGAATAGACCCACCAATAGCAATTTTGCATGTCTTGGTTTCATCAAACATTACTATCTATGAGCGTGTGTAATGGTCCTTAGACTGGAAGATTATCATTAACTCATGCCAGGACTCACGCACTTAGATTTACTGACGAAAACCATCACGCAGACAGTTGGCGGGAAGTAGGGTACGTTGGGTGCGTCACGAGTGACATTTTGTTAATGGATAAGTTGAGGAATGATTTTTCCCTTCCATTTATGGAAGTTGATATCTCGACCCTTTGATTGAAATAGAACTTTCACATTAAATTCCATGGCCATGGTGTGAACGACGAGTTTATTTCAAGTAGTCAAAGAACGACAGATCAAGCATATAGGTTTATGACACTGCCATGAAACCTGCTTGATGAGATATCGAGACAAAGGGATTAAATTACACAGTAAGAATTCGTATGAGGTGATACGTCAATGCGTCGTCAACTTCTTTCTCTTGGGTGCCTTGACCCATTGCTATACAGTAATCTTGGACTTTAGGCAAGCTCGACTAATTCCAACGAGAAAGAGGCCTAGAGGGTCACACACTAAGTGTATTCAAGTATCTCAAGTAGAATAAAGATTATTCCCGTACGTGGTTTAATAATTATTCAAGTAATCCTAAATCGTTTTAATAATGGAGGAATAAGCAAATGAAAAATAGGATATACACGTCGTGTATTAAAGATTACACGCTATGTAGTTTTTCATGGAAAACAAGTACACGCTGTGTATTAATAATTACATGCCGTGTAGTTTTATTTATGGAAAGGAAACGAATAAATGAAAACAAGATATACACACCGTGTACATTGAATATACACACCGTGTAGTTTTCAATGAAAAACAAGTACACACCGTGTATTTATTAATACACACCGTATAGTTTTCCCAGTCGGGATTTTGAGGATATAATATTGTTTTAAATGATATTTATTATAATCAGCGTGGGTGCATGTCAAGTAATTAATTATTCGACATGGGGGTTTTAAATAAGAGTCAATGAAATAAATAAAACGCGTAATGTGTTTATTTATTTTCATAACTCTACAACCTCAAACCTGATAATAAATATCCTCACAACCCCAACTCTTTTCCTACCCCGTGTGAGACACAACAATTCTGGAGAATTCTTTCAAGGCCGAAAGAACCTCTTCCTCCAAGAACGCTCTCAAGACCGAGAGAGATCCTCTTCCATCGGATCAAGATGATCTAAGGCGGACAACGTAAGCAAAGGCTTCTCCAAGCTAGCACCTGAAGAATCCTTTGGCGACGTCTAGAGATACGAGGTACACATGTGGATCACCGCTAGAGGGAGTCTACACTTGGATTCTATGACACAATGATAGATCGCATCGACAACGTGATCAAGAACATCAACAAAGAAAGAACACCCAAAAGGTATTTCTTTATAATTAATTAAATTAATTATAATCAACCTGTAACGATCATTGTTTATGGTTCCAGGAAAAACCTTCTTCTTTGTCTTTTTCTGTGATTCGATCCGTGGAGACTAGCGTTTATCGTCGTATTGATCCCGGATTGATCATTGCTAATGACAAAAAGCCAAGTGGGCACATCCACCCACGTGCTTCCGCTACGCCTGGAACTTTCAAATGGTATCAAAGGGAGGTTACAACATTGATTATAGTTATTTAATTTTCGTTGATAATTTACGCATTTATATTTGATTCAATTTGAAATAAATCATTCTATAAATATGAATAAATTATATCTATTCTTCCTCTTTCATTTCTCGATTCATATCATAGAAATGGACTTTTAATTTTAATTTTGATTAAAATAAAAATGAGGAACTCATCCGGAGGAGCCGATCTTTCTGTCTGTACAACATGGGATTACACGACGTGTACTTAAAACTACACGCCGTGTACTTAGGTCCAACGAACCGACACTAGTCCGCCAAACCACGCCGTTTGAATTGATTATTCCTAGGTTTTAATCACGCCGTGTTGACCAGAATTGAATGGCATGTGGAAACCGGAATACACGACGTGTATGTTGGAGCAATACGCTGTGTAGTCCGTTCCGACCCAGGTGAAACCATTTACAAAGATAAGCCATGTACCGCATAAAGGGGATCGCTAGGACAGTTACCACGTAACAAGGAAGTACACGCCATGTATGATTCATCTACATGCCGTGTACTCCAAAATTTCCAAAGTACAGAAAACAGTCCAAAGCCCCGACGTGTACTTTGGATAAAGGGTGAAAAGAAAAATACACACCGTGTAATTATAAACTACACACCATGTACTTTCCAGAAATGGAATTTCACCAGGTTTCCTCCAATTTACAAAGACTCGCACAAGGAATATGGATGAGAAGAATCTCAAGGAAATTCAGAAAGGAATTTAAGATAAAGAATTTATTAATTATAAGATCATAATTAATTGAATTCGAGTACGTCTTATCTTAAATAAAAGAACAATTAAAAGAATTGGAAATCTAAATATGCGTAAATATCGTTGCATACTATGGATGATCATGAGCTAGACCAAAGAACCTTTGTATGTGTATGGTTTCATTAAAATTTATTTAATTTAAATTTGTTGTCCTGTGAGACTTCTTCTAATAAAATGTAGGGCATGCGTGCCCATGGTTTCTTTAATGTAAACCCATTTAATGGAGGATCTCCCAATCCAAAGGAGATGGTTCAAATCCCAAAGCCGAGGTGAAACTGATGCAAGAAGATACAAAGGTGGACAGGTGGGAGCTGAAAAACATGAACCAACAGGTTCAAGGTTTTTTCCCTAGGTCTGGGTTAGCTTATCAAAACTGCTAAATAAGCTAACCAATAGAATCTCATGATCATTCCATCTTATTTTATTTATGTCTGATTGCATGGTTTATTTATTTTGTATGTGTTGTCACGATCACATAATTTTAAAATGAACAAGCATGCAAAGATGGAATAAAATAAAAACCAGACTATGCGTAAACATTATCAGAACATGGTTAATCACTTAAGAAGCATCACTTAATGTTAAAAAGCATGTGATAATGAAAAACTATGCATAAAGGCTAAAATCCCTCAATACCATATTAAGTCAGACCATGCCTTCCATTACCTGATTAAGGGCAAGACTCAATAAAACTATGTGTTTGACCAACCCTTGTTGGGACACTTACTTTTATAAAGGAATCCCTTATGAAAGGTTTCGGGTTGACTTAACCATATTACATCAAGAGAAGTATCCCTAGCTAGACTTGATGTAATATTGGAGGCAAGAGTTCAGGAAATCGAAGTCAGGATTTCAGGATTGGGGAGTCCACTCAACAGATCAAGGAACTGTAAGCTCACAGTTGGCAAAGACCTGCCTACCTAAATACCTTCAAATAGCTTGAACAACCCTTGTTGGGATTATGTGAAGGGAAATATGGATCCTTTCCACTAGAATGTAAAAGAAACTAGAAATTCTGAGTTCAATGGTGAGGGCCATTGGGACTTGATAAAATAGTGGGAGAATTATTAATTAATTCATTATTTCTCATAAATTGTAATCAATAAAGTACTAATAAATCTGCTCTTTTAAATTGTAGAATCAAGATGAAAAACTCATCAACCACATTTTCTATGCGATCAATACTTGATAAATACAATATCCTCACCAGCAGTAACTTTCATGAATGGTTTAGGTGCCTTCAGGTTATCCTATCCCATGAACGAAAGTTTTACATGCTGGAGTACACACTGTGTATTAATGATTACACACCATGTAGTTTTTCCAGTCAGGATTTTGAGGAAATAATATCATTTTATTAAATGATATTTATTATAATCAGCATGGTCGCATGTCAAGGAACTAATTATTCGACATGGGGGTTTTAAATAAGAGTCAATGAAATAAATAAAACGCATAACGCGTTTATTTATTTTCATAACTCTACAACCTCAAACCTGATTATAAATATCCTCACAACCCCAACTCTTTTCCTACCCCGTGTGAGACACAACAATTCTGGAGAATTCTTTCAAGGCCGAAAGAACCTCTTCCTCCAAGAATGCTCTCAAGACCGAAAGAGATTCTCTTCCATCGGATCAAGATGATCTAAGGCAGACAACGCAAGCAAAGGCTTCTCCACGCTAGCACCCGAAGAATCCTTTGGCGACGTCCAAAGATACGAGGTACACGTGTGGATCACCGCTAGAGGGAGTCTACACTTGGCTTCTTTGACACAACGACAGATCACATCGACAACGTGATCAAGAACATCAACGAAGAAAGAACACCCAAAAGGTATTTATTTATAATTAATTAAATTAATTATAATCAACCTGTAATTATCCTTGTTTGTGGTTCCGGGAAAAACCTTTTTCTTTGTCTTTTTCTGTGATTTGATCCGTGGAGACTGGCATTTATCATCACATTGATCCCAGATTGATCATTGCTAATAGAAATAGCCAAGTGGGAACATCCACCCACGCGCTTCCGCTGTGCCCGGAACCTTCAAATTCAAGATTAACTCAATGATTTTGAGATTAAAAAAGTCTATAAATTAGTTGAATGACCTATAGAAACATCTATAATTGGAGTAAAATGGGTATTTCATAACAAATGTGATGAAAATGACATAATTGTTAAAAATAAAGCTAGAGTTGGTTCTAAGTTTTATAAAAAACAAGAGGGAACAGATTATGAAGAAAATTATGATTTAAAAGAATTACTTGAAGCTATTATAATACTTTTAACCTTTGTATCATTCTTTAATTTCAATTTTTTTTCCATATGGATCTGAAGTGTGATTTCCTCAATGGATACGTTTAGAAGGAAGTTTATATAGAAAAACCTCATAGTTTTGGATATAAAAAACATCTAAAACATGTTTATAAATTTACAAAAATGTTTGTATATACTTAAACAAGCCCCTAGATCTTGTTATGATAGAGTAACTGGATTCTGATTATAATTTTTTTTGTTAAGGGAGCTACAGGTCAATTAATTTTTATAAAATATGATAATAAAATTATTATGATTGTTCAAATTTATGTTGATAAAATTATATTTGGTTTAAGTCAAAAATATTTAAGTGATTCATTTTATGAGATTATGAATTATAAGATTGAAATGAGTAAAATGGGTTAGTTAACATATTTTTAAGGTTTTAAAATTTCATAAAAATGAGAAGAAACTTTTATATATCAACCTAAGTATATAAAAGATATTCTTAATAAATTGGGATATGAAAATACTAAAAGTATTAGTAATACTATTGGAACCTCCAATAACATAGATCTTGATGAGGCCAGTTAACCAGTTGATCAAAATATTTTTATAGGTATGATAGGAAGTTTACTTTACTTAACTGATAGTCATTCATATTTAATGTTTTAGTATGCTTATGTTAAAGATATCAAGCCAATCCCAAAGAGTCCCATTTGAAAGCTGTAAAATTAATTTTTCCTTATATTAAAGGAACCATGGATTTATGAATTTTATATTATTCTAGAAATATTTTTGAATTAAAAAGTTTTTGGAATGATTAATTTGGTGGATGTAGAATGGATAAGAAAAGTTTATCTTGAACTTTTAATTTCTTAAGAGATTCATTAGTTTCTTAATTATATAAGAAAAAAAACTCAGTAGCACTTTCCTCTACTAAAGATAAATATGTGGTAGATAGAAGTTTTTATTCTCAAGTGTTGTGGATGTAATACTCACTCACTATCTATTGCATGAGTTTTATTAAAACTCAAATACTTTGTGATAATAAAAGTGCTATTTAACTAATAAAAAACCCATTGCATCATTAATGTGCTAAGAACACAGACATAATACACCATTTACTTTGGGGTCACACAATGTAATGAGATATAATTTTACAATTAATCATAACACAAGATCAACTTGTTGAAATTTTTACAAAAACCCTAATTTTGATAGATTTGATTACATTAAAGAGAAGCTAGAGATGTTTAATGTAAGATAATCATCAATATCTACTTATTATTTACCCACACCCTTACATTAAAATACTAATTTTTCATAAGGGGAGTACATATGTTTTTTTAAAAACATTTAGTTTTTCTTAAAAATTTTAATTTTTTAAAAATTAGTAGTTTTTTAAAATTTTTATTGTAACAATTTTTCCAGACTCAATTTTTTTCAGAGTCAAAACTTTCAAATTGTTATTCAAACACTGACAATATTCTAAAATTTCTAGACTCATTTTATTTAAAATGTCATATTTAGTTTTTAATGAAAACATCATAATCATTTTTCTACAATAAAACTACCATATTCAGATTTTATTTCAAAACTATCATAATCTGTTTCACAAAAACCAAGAAGAATAGGATAATCAAACCAATGAATCTTTCTACTTCAAAAGGTACTATACAATTGTTTTAATTTTTCTCTATTTCATTATGTAAGTTTATAACTATTGTTTTTATTATATTTTGGTTTTATAAAAACCCTGTTTTTAATTTTTTTATAAGTTTTACTAATTGGATTCATTCTCAAAATCATAAAACTATTAAAAGCTTTGAGTTAAAAAATCTATTAAAACTTTATTTTGATCAATATTGATAGTTATAACAGAAAGGGTTTTCATCTCATCCATTGGTTATCTTATGGAAGTTGAACCATCACACCATCACCTATAAAATGGTGGGTCACCTTGTATCCCATAACAGTTCTTCAGAAGAGTTCACCCTAAGCTACTGTACTCCTCAAAGGCCCCAATCTGATTACATTCCTTTACATCCATTTACTATTTTTAGTTCCAAATATTATAGTGACCATGTAATATTACACTAATTGGTTTGTATTTATGTAAAGGTTGATCAAAATAAATTGGTTCGATAAGTATAACTCTACTCTCAAGAAGATAATTTCATTCTAAGGATGGAAATTAGTATATGTTAAGAAGAATGATAAGGATTTTGAGCTTTACTATTATGAAGTTGTTTTGAGGTTTGGTGTATACGTTCAGTTCATGAAAGAGGATGGTAAAGAAATAGTTTGTTTTACTATGTATGGGAAAAGTAAACATTTTCTTATAAGATTTTGTCAGATTTGGTAATAATACCTTTAGAAGGAGAAACAAAATTTCCTTCTTAAAAGATTCCCAACAATCTCATAATTTTAATAAGAAAAAAATGAATATTCCTTGTTTTCTAAATATAAAAAGACTAGAAAAGTGTCCCACATGAATTTAAACAATAGATTCATTTCCATATGGAATAAATGGTACCTGATTTCAAGAAAATGAGACTAAGATACTTTATAGGTATCAAATATGTTTGTTTTGGATTTCTTGGTGTATAAGTGAAAATAGATCTGATAAAGTTTGTATTTATTACCATACAGAACATTAAAAAATCCTCAATAAATTACAAAATAATTATTTTTCCTTCTTTTATAATTAAAATATTTATTGAATGTATGAAGGTTTTCAAGGTTGAAAACAAATCATATATGATAAGAGAGAATATTTCATTAATAATTGATGATATGATGTACAAAATGAGACTAGTCTTTGATTCTCAATCAAAGAAGTTTTAGGAGAAATCTTATGGTGTTTCATCAGAGGTACAACCATCAAGAAAATCCAAGGAGGATAAGAAAAAGAAGAGGAAGTTAGGGACTTCCCCTGTGAAGAAACAAAAAAAAGAGAAGAAAGTTCCTAATGAAGTTTTTAAAGAAATGATTAAACATAAGGCTCAAAAGAAGAATGGGAATATAGAATTTAGAGTCAAACCTTATGAATCTAAGGATTTAAGGAGTCAAGATTTATAGAAGTTACAAGAATAATAAAATAAGAAGAAACAAAATAAAAGGTCACAAGAAGCTAAAATTAGTGAAAATATTTTGAAAGGAGTAGAGATGGATCATGAAGTGTCTATATTTAAAAAATAAAACACCGATCAAGTTATATCAGAAGGTGGTTTAGTATTTAAAGAAACCACTATGGTTCATTCCGGTATTCCTTTAATGGAAGGTAAAGGAAGGAGGTAGAACCAGTCCCAACTATTCAAGAAAAACAATTAGAACCAAGTTTGTAGAAAAGGGAGATCATAGAATTGAAAGTTAGATTAAAGAAGAGATATATAAGGAAGTTGATAAGGAATTTAATGAATAAGTTTAAGGAATAAAATTATTATAGAAATAAAAAATAAGAAGAAAAAGATAAATAAGAAGAAGAAGAATATAAAGAAATAAAATAAAAATTTTACCTAGAAGAAGAAGAGTAAGAGGAAGTGGAAGAGGACGAATAAGAGGCTGATGGTTAAGAAACATAGTCAGAAAATGATTCATCAAAAGATCCTCATCCTCATTAAATTTACCATACAAATTTGTTAAGGATAATATGTATGAAATCTCTCAGGAAGATAAATCCTCACGAGAATAGCAAAAACAATTATCATCAAAGAAAGAATAAGAAGATCAATATTCAAAAATAAAATTTAATGACAAAACAAAGACTGATAAAGATGTGGAGATCATAGAAATATCAGATGATAAGCAAGTTTCAATGAAATTTTATAAGGATGTTAAAAATGTAGATTTAATGAAAGATAAAAATAAAGGGAAATAAGTGTAATTCAAAACCAGTTGAACAAAAACTCCCCATCCTAGGCCCGAACAATTGGAATATATAAGAATGATAGAGCAGAAATGTTTTGATTATTTTTTCCATGTTTTGAGGATATTAGAAGGAATAATTACTTAGTTTTAAAATCGGGAATCAAGGGGTCACCTAATTCAAGATATTATTAGTTAGAAATCCGAGTCAAGAAAAGTATTACAAGAATCAAAGATTAGTATTGAGTAAGAATTGAATACTTTTTAAGAAAGTTATTAGTCTAAGAAATGATCTTAAAATCAGATGTTAAAGCCGTCCAACCAAGTTGATTCTGAAATTCAGATACATGAAGAATATTTTCACATAGTAAATAAAGTTTTGATAAAATTAGATGAATCTTTAATATGGTTATCCAAATATATTTCAAACATAGTTAAATTTGTAAATGAATTTAGAGATTCTACCAATGAATGAACTAAAGATGCGAATGATTTGAAATAGAAGATTAAATATATGAAACTAGAAATGGACTAGATCCAATCTTGTGAGAATGAACTTATCATCATGCGGGATGAATATAAAAAGTTATATGAGGAGGTCAAGATTCTGAAAACTCAAGACAGTTTTCAAGAAGAATGTAATGTGAAGCTGGTGAAATATTGGCAGGAGATCAAGTATATGAAGGCCTTTGTAAAGATCTTGAAAAATAAAGATTTATTTTTTTCTTTTGATCTCTCAGATGTATTTTAAAACATTTAATTATTAGTTTATGAATGAATTAATTGTCATCCAAATATATTTTTCTTAGATGTTTTCAAATTTTTATTGGTTATACGTTCTTTCATATTTTTCATAGATGATTAGTTAATTCAATAGATTGTTTCATATGTTATATTTTCTAACATTTTAGGAAACATTGGATCCTTCCCATTATTTTTTGAAAATCATAAAGTAGGAGAAGATTATATAAAGGGAGTTGTAATATGAAGGGGGATATATTTCATTAATGGGGAGAATGATATATTAATTAGGGGAATATATTTCAAAGGGAGAATGTTTTATTATAAGGTGAAGATATTATCATAATGGGGAGAAGTTTTCTTAAGATATAATTTTTCTAATACTCTCTTTCATATTCAAAAGAGTTACAGACTCAGGAAGAGTTAAGGTTTAAAGAATAACTCTAAATATGAAGTTCTTAAAATAATAATGGGATGTATGTTTTTGAAATTATTTTTCATTTATATTTTGGGGTATGTTCTTTCCAAAAAGGTTGATATTGTTGAGTTAGAAGTATTAATTATAAAATTTCCATTCCTTTAGTTTTTTAAATCACAAATGCTTTCTTAAAATATGTTTACTAACTTGTTTATGTCATAAGTGTTTTAGTATGTTTTTTTAGAAAACATTATCTTTTACCATACATAGAAAAGGTCCTAAAATAATACCAATATAAAATTATTATTTTTTAATCATGATCATCAGATTCGGTATGAGTCATATTATCATAATCCCCATAACCAAAACAGAAGTTAGACTTTTGTATTGTCTTCATTATTGAAAAAGTCATAACTTTTAGTCTAATACTGGTATCAATCTATCAGATTGATACTAAAAAGGATGATCATATCAAAATTTTATAAGGAAGTCCATAAAACTATCCTAAGTTTATAATTAGAATATAAAGACTTTATTCTATTGCAAGGAATTTCTTTAACACTGTAATGGTGTTTATCAATACAATTTCATACATTCAGTTATAGATGAATTTTCAAGAGCCAGCTATCCGAGGATATGAAAAAACCCAGAAATATGACCATTGGGTTATTTCCTATAAATTGTGGGTTATTTAATGTGTTTGGAGTTGATCACTTTCACAACTTAAGTTTTATGAAGAGTGATCTACATAAAATAACCATTATTAATCATTTTATTTCTTTAGAGTGTTGGTCATTCTATGGAATCTTTTTTAGGGATGTTTCCTTAATAAATTTAACAATTGTAATCCACGTATGATAATTGTTATGATCAATGGAATTTCGGGATAAGAAGATGGTGAATTTAATCCATCAGATGAATGGATTATAGGTCTTAGAATACAGACACCTATATATATAGATCAAGGGATTCTGGGGATAGGATGACAGATCATTCTAGTAATCATATCAAGGGGTTTATTGGTAAGGAAAGATAGAATTGACAGTAAGTATAAAACCATGGATAAATTTAGTCAAGGTTATTCAATACCTTACTCTTAAGGTTAAAATAGGTAAATATTTTTATATATATTTTAGGCTATTATTTCTATTACTAAGATTTTACTTAATTTTATAGGTTTATATTGCTATGTGAATGTTAAAGAAACTATGTATTTATACTTATATTTATATTCAATTGGTTTTATCGTTATAACTATGATTATGATAAATATACTCTATTATTAATCAGATCCATTATGATTCCAATACTCACTCTAAAAATAATTCTGAGTCTAAGTATAATAAATATAGTTAAAGTGGTTTTGTTTTTTTTATAATTTAAAGGTTTTTTAAACAACAATTCACCCCATATTGTAAGTATATACATCATAAGATACTATTATAATCCCACAAAAAGTCCAATGGCCATCTAGTTGTGGTATTATTCCTGAAATAACACATCTTTTCAAAATTTGGAATACCTAGGGGTATCAATAGTGATTGTGGAACCCATTTAGGAAAGAATTCATTCTCAGTACTCATGTATAAGTATGGGATCTCTAAAAATTTTTCCACTTCCTACCACCCTCAAACCAATGTTCAAGATGAGTTGTAGTATTGTAAAATTTATAAAATTCCTAAAAGAACCATTAATCCCTCTAGGAATGATTATCCTAAGAAACTATTAGATTAGCTATAGGTATATAATAATACAATTAAAACCATATTATGAATGTCATCATATAGTTTGGTTTATGTAAATATTTCCATTTACAAATTTAAATTGAGCATCATGATTTTTGGGAAATAAATAAAATGAATTTATAAATGGCTTTAGCCTAAATAAAGAGAAATTTATCCTCAATGAACACGAGGAACTTAGGATGTAGGCTTATGAAAAATCAAGGATCAATAAATCTAGATTTAAATCTTACTAATTTAAGAATATTAAAGTCAAACACTTTGAATTATATTTTTTTCTTTTGTATAGTTCCAAAAAAATTTATATTTAGGAAAGTTAAGACCAATATTTGTCAGGGCCTTATATAATGAATCATGTATACCCCCATGGATCATTGGGATTTAGGATCCCAAAAGTGGTCAAATATTTAAACTAAATGGCCATAGTATAAAAAAATTCATAAAATCATTCCAAACTAATGAAACTAAGGTAGTGTTAACTCATCAAACTTATAAAATAGAAAAAAATTGATAGATTTAGAATCCAAGTTAAGATAATGAAATTAAACTAATCACTTTTTGATAGGCAACCCTAATTATACTAGTACTTTGAATCATTGTTTGGTATTCTAAAATAAAGAGATATTTTTTTCTATTTTCCTTTTTGTTTTTAGGGGAACATTAAGGTGTTTCCATTGTGATTATAATTGTGTTGGTGTGTAATATTCTTGAGATATTGTGGTTTATGTATTTTTTGGTAAATCATATTTCTTCCAAGAGTTATAAAACAATAATATATCATTTATTATGCATCTTCAAGGGACATGGAGATCAAATGGTCAATTGGTTTTAACACAAACTTATTCATTGAGACATTGTGTGACATTGTTCCATATTTTTATTTTTAATTTAATTTTTGTAACTTCTCTCCTATACCTATTATCATTCTGAAGTTTCCTTTATTTAAAAACTAGGGATAATGTTATTCTAAGGTGGGGTTGAAAATAAAGAAAAAAAATTCTTTTTAAATGAAAATTATTATGTGTGCATCCATTGATAAAAGAAAAAAAGAAAACTTTCCATGCACAAATAGGAAATAAATTTTTTGAACCTTGAACATGATAATATACTTTGAAAACATTGAAACTGAATACCAAATAACTTTTCATTCATTGATTATGATTTTAATGAATTTTTTAATTCACATGCAAAGATTTTGGAAAGTGTGGTTGTCTAATGTGATTTTTAACAATTTAAATTTTCATCTATTTAATAAAAATTTAACTTAGAATGTCCTTTGGATTATGGGGACTTAATTTATTTCTTAGGGTCTATAATAAATAGCATTGGTTTTGTTATTGTTTTAGTTTCAACATGAGTATTAAAAAAATAAACAAAAAATAAAATAAAAAAACATTAAATTTTCGCATAGAGAAATGGATTAACCTAATACATGTATTTCAAAACTTAGGGATCATGACTCCATAGTTTTCTAGCCAAGAGTCTGAAATTTTATTTATTTTTTATTAAGAATTGTTATCGATTAAGTTAAATCCATATGATTATATAGTATATGAACTTCACTTTGATCCCTAAGGTCTTTGTTCCTGGTAGTCATCGACAAAGTCTCATTACATGGGTTTAATTTATTGAGTGAAATTTTAATTACCATGGAATAATTCGAAAAATAAACAATAAATAATACTCATCTTATGATTAAAATATGATTCCATGTAGCGCTTCTATCATTTTACCCTTGAATAAAAACGAATCCCCTTTTCTATTGTGATGCTCAACAGATCATTATGCTTAATTAAAATTTGACGAAATGTGATAATGAATTTAAAAAAAGAAATGAGATTGAGTTTAGGATGTTCTTTTGAACCTTTATTATTTTAAATTATTTTCATAGTCATTAATATTTTTTTGTGAAGCCTTAACAGTGATCATGGAATATTGTTTTTTTTGGAAAATAGAATTACATTTTTATTATTTTAATTATTTTATCAGGAATAGAAAATATCAAGTGGGGGGGGGGTGTGATTATCCACTAATATAGGATAATAATAATATTTATAAGTTTCATTTTTCATAAGTGTGTGTTTTAGTGCACATTAAAATTTGAACTTCATTTTACATCATGTTTTTAATTCTTGAAAAAAGTTCACTATTAGTCAATACATTATGAAACAACATAGAAAACACACTATGGTAATAATTTTGATTTTATATTTTAGGATCATGTTACCCTTTCCATTTATAAAATTTTATCCTTCCAGAGGAATAAAAAGATTCAATTGGGAAGTTAATCAAAATTTTCCTTCCAACCCAAAAATGTTGGATGATGAAAACTGGACAACAATCCACTAATTTGAATGATGAGGCTATTCCAGAAACCCAATAAAGCTCCAATTTTATATTTAGATATAGGAAATAATATGGAAATTTTCTAGCAGTTTTTGATAGAGCTAATTATAGGTTTTCATGGGAAATATAGGTATCATTTGGGAAGATGAAATTCTAGGCTAGATTCATTGGGCTAGAATCATAACCTACCATTTTTATCATAACTATACAAATATATAGGAAAATTGGATGAAATTTTGAATGATGTTAGAAAAACATCCTATGATTGATTTTCTTCTTCTACACCACCATAAAAAATTTCCATCTAGAATCTATTTTTGGATCATCTGTTGGGGGGTTTCTAGCTAGCTCTTATTTCAGGTCAGAGGTGGCAAAATTCACATTATAGAAACTTTACACAACCCTAGGCCCAACACAATCATGTGGGAAAACTTTTACTATTGAGGGATTGACCCAAGGATTCTGGAATTTCTATTTATTGTAGTTTTTATTAATTATTTTGGAGAAATGTTGTTTCACATTTCATTTTAGTGTTATGACAATTATTTTCCTTTGAAATGTTTTTATTTATCATGTAAGTTGTTCTAATTCAATCTAATTTATTAATAAATTTTCTTTATTTTCTCTTATTATGTCCGTTTTATAACTAATTGATATTATTTCATTAAGGTGTATATTTATTCAAACATTTAATAGATAAATCCTTCACACAACGGAAGAGTGTTTCTTATTGAAATTTTTGTCTTCTTCAATTGTTCCCTTATTAGTCTACTTCCATATTCCATTGAATTATTTGCATCAATGGAGGGATAAACATCTTGTGGGTTGATTAGAGAGACTATAAATGGGTTGGGTTGGATGTTATTTCTTGTTTCATCATATTTTATATTATTTATTTAGTTTATATTTTCATTTGATGATCTTAATCCTTATTCATCCTTACTGAATTTTAAGTCCACACACTTTAAGTTATTATATAATACATCACCTTTCAGGGATCATAAAAATTATTATCTAATTTTATAGGTGATTATAATTAGGTTTATGTTGGTATTAAACCAATAAGTGATGAAAGTGGTTTGATATCGTTGAACGAATCTGTATCATGTCTAAGAAATTGATATCTTTAAAAATGAAATTCATCTAATCCACCCCAACAAACACCCAGTATAAAATCATTCACATTAATTTATTTAACCTAAGTATTTTAGTGTTTTAGTAATCCACTCAAATCAAACCCCAGTTGGCCACTTCATATCCAAATATCGCTCCATAGAATGTACATTTTTATAGGTTTCTTCATAAGTCTTTGGGGATTCGTCAAACCAAGTTAGACTACAAGAAATAGTTTCAACCCAAAACTTAGGTAAATTTGGGTGAGTCTAATTTTAGTTATTCAGGTTAAGTTATTGTGCTTCCATTGATACAGATCATCTAGGATGATGTAATTGGTTATGAAAAGAGTTGACTACTGAGATCATGATCGTTGATAGATGAGTCCCATAGGTGGACTATAGATGAGGATTAGTTCTTAGTGTGAAGATATTTTTGGCATTTGGTGCTGGTTATTCTCTTATGAGACTTGTGATTGGGTGGTTTGTCACATGGTACTGTGAGATTTCTGAGATGGGATCTTGGATGATGCCCCATGAACTGTGAAGTTATGTGAGTTTTTCCTTGGGCTAGGTGGTCAAACCTAGTTACCTAGAGGTGAGACATGTCTGGTTGGGCTAGTTGGGAGACCTAGAGATCCTTAGTTCTGGTTTGGGATAGTTGTGAGTCTATATTTGGTACTAGTTGATGGAGACCCACCTGAGTGGTTGTCCTAGACTTGTGGTACCTTTAGAGGTGGTGAGAATCGTATTATTATCATGTTATTATCAGTGCATGTGTGGTGATACCAGGTGTGTGACATATTCATGGTGATTCCTTGGGGTTTTGTGATGATGATCACCTCGAGTGTTAGTGCCTTGGGAATAAATATGTGGTTATATGGGAAGGACTGAAATTTATAACTATTTATCTTTGAATATTTCTTTGGTTTCATGGTGTGTGTGTGAGATAAGACATGTTATAGGTAATGTTTCTGATTTTGAAGTCGATTTCGAAGGGAGATCCTTGTTAGATGGGGTTGAAATATCATGGAACATGGATAAATTAGTTGAATGGAATGAGACTAATAGGTTCAAGAATTGGGTTTAGGAAATCGTGTTGTGTAGTATAATACACCCATTTAGTTTTAGTTTAGATAAGAAACTTTCCATTGTTAAGTGAGTGATTATGTAATGATGAATTGATGATGACCATGAGTGGTCCAAGGATTTATGGAAATTTGGCATGATGCTTATGGGAATAGTGACTCAGAGCTTTAGTTGAAATAATGTTCCCCTATGATGGGTCTATTTTAGAAATGGACTGAGTATATTGACATGTTGGATCCATGAGTGGTTTGAGTGAGACCATGATATGGGAAGTGTTATAGTGGATTTTTTAGAATTCTTACCATCATTATGACTTGAGTTTCAACAGAAGACATAGAAAACATTCCTTGGGGTTTGGAACGTGTGATGAGTTGGTGTTGTGAGTTGGAACACAATAATGTGTAGATTTTGGCCATAAAATGTTTTATTTATGGTGGTGGATAGGGAATGGATTTTGGTGATCGATAAATTGATTTGTTAGTGTAGTGAACTGTATTATACTATAGTGGGGAGTGGAATGTCAGCTGCGAGTGTGTTACCCTCATGTGTTAAGGGTTGTTAGGGTATGGTACTAGTCGTTGGAAGGAAGTTTGGAATTATAATTCTGGTGAGTAAATAGAATAGATCACTACTATATTTTCCTCACTTAATTCCAAGTACAAATTTTGATATGGTATTGGATGAATTCTATGCATTGGCTTTAGGATTAGGGTTATGTCGAATAATTCAAATGTGATCAGATTGAGAATGCATCAGTGGTCACATTTGGAGAATTATATATTTACTATTTTGGTTTTAACCATGAAATCACACCATAAGTTGGGTTGAAACTTCAAGGGATGTATCTGAATGATCTCTGTGTACCTTTGGATGTAAAGGCATCAAAATCAGGTAATGAATGAAACATCGATGTGTAAAGCCAATTGTTTTCTGGATAAATTTACAAGATGATATTTTCATATCATTTTTGTGTATAATTGGATGTGTTTAGTTTCAAATCAAATTGGTAATTTTATTTTAGACATGCTGGTGGTGTTTTAATAGTTTTTACATGATTTTTACAAATAGCCGACACCACTATGGTTTGAACTTGGTTATTTGGAACTTGACCGATTTGGATTAGAGTTAAAACATGGGAGTTTTATTCATGCATGTGAATGGGTGTGGTGATATAAGAACTGTTCATAACATATTGTTGTAATGAAGTTTTGTATTTTAACAGAAAATTTCAAGGGCAAAAATTCCAGAGCATCAGAATCGGATAATGTAAGCTAAATCATATGACTAGGAGCACCTTAAGTCATGTGACTAATGGAATGAGGAAATGTGATCATATTAGGTTATAAAGGAATCAATAGTTCTTTTGTGATGATTTGGGAGACTTCAAGTATTGGTTTGGGTGTTTTGGAAGCAAATGTCCGATGTTACGGTAGCACACCAGAAGTATGTTGGGAATTCAAGAATAGAACATGGACTTTTGAGTTGGACTTATTGACCAAGAAAGTTCAATTTTTATGTTTTTATGACCATAAAGTCTTCTTATGGTGGATAAGTATAGCGACCCAGCCTTTTCTTACATTACTAATACATCACTTTAAAGATAAACAACATAATAGGATTACACATAGAGGATCCAAAGGTTTAGTGTCTTAGTCAAACCAGGACTATAGAAAACAATTACAACATCAAGAATAAAAATTTATTTAATTCATTCTTCTATTTATTTTTATTGGAACTTGACCTATACTTAGTACATGTAGCCACATGAGGATATACATCAAAAGGGGTGAGCTAAAAGCCTAGTAAGAGGACATGTAAGAACAATATAGCATGGGGTGTGCATAATCATAACATAGGAAAAATATGAGAGGAATCATTAATAAAAGAATTGAGATGTGGAAATGCATAAAAAATGAAACATCATGTATTAGTGGTTAACTACCACACATACCTATAAACAAATATAGAATCTTGTTTAGACATCATTTCATTTAAACTCATGATATTAATCACTTTACCTAATACATTAGAGCACTGTATAATTCTGGGCACACCCATCACATCATAACATTATCATTATCATGCATACCACATAGAACTTATATAAAAAAATGAAAATAAATAACCCATGGAAATTAATGGGTTTTGTCTCATAATAACACATTCCTAAACTTTGAGTTCCCAATAGAAAGTGGGAATAACATACTTGATACAAGAACCATCACCCTTGAGCGAGATGTAAAAGGTTTTGGAAAACATTGTGTTTGACATAAAATCTAGTGGAGAAAATTTATATACTATAATAGGTAATATAATGATGAATTTTTTTTAAGGAGTAACCATACCAAAAATGGAGTGAAAGAGGGGGAACCTGAAGAAAGAAAGTTGGGTTCAAGATTTTCCCCTTACCTTGTATCTGAATGCTTTCTTCACTTTAATCTATTGTAAAACCACATTAGATTCATTAATTGAAAATTCAAGAACCTTTTTTACATTAATATGTTTCATTATGGTTTCATTAAGTTATTTTATGGAAATTTGGATGGGTTATAGAGTTTAAAAAACATTGTTTGGGAATGTTCGTTTTTATGGTTTTCATGAGCGGTTCACATGTATTCATAAATGGAACTTTGTGTAGAAAATGGGTAAACATACAGAACTAATATTTCATGTTATTAAAAATATTCCAGAATTTTAAATGATCTTATAATGTATTATATTATATACCATGTAGATAAATCATTAGATAAGAATTAAATGATGATTGTTTGGGTTAACTTGGGCAGTTTTTCAACCACAATGAACTTCTTTTGTTTAGTCATTTAGTCATATATAACTTAGTTAGTTCATGAACATGAAATAGGATATAATACATATAATATAGTCTAGTTCAACCATAAAAATGGTTTCATGACCAGATCTAAAAGATGTAAAGTAAATTGGAAACATATCATTCTTGAAGGTGATAAATTAACACCTCACGAACAAAATTATATTTTATAAAATAAAAAGAAGAGGAGAATGGTGTTTTTAATGCCCCGACCCCAGTTACCTAGAGTCGGTACATTATTACGTAACATTGGTATGATCATAAAAGATCAATTCTCGAAAGAACGATTAGTTTAGTAGCCATGGAAACACTAGATACATTCGTAAATGTTACATTACATCATAAAGTGAAAACCTACAATAACATAGTCTCCATAGTCCACACTCATATCCCCTTCAGACTATCCCTACAGGTCAGTAATAAAATATTTCTTCACATCCTAGGAAAAATAAAACATAGAAAGGGGTGAGCTCAGATGCTCAATAAGGATAACAATATAGTGGAAACTTTCATAAATAAACATAAACATTTAAGGCAATGTATAACTAAAACAAAAGCCTTTTAAACTTGAACTTCAGAATCATATGGAAAAAATAAAATGAAATAATGCCATTTATTTATTCAGATGGATATTCTACTAGTCAAATAATCACATGCAATATGAATAACCACTTTCATAATGATGGAATGCATAATTCCAGACTATCATAACCACGTAGCCAAGGCCTCGTGCCAAGACTACAAATAAGATTTTTTCAAGGCCTCATGCTGAGACACTAGTTTGTCTCATAAGACCTACCGATGCATCGAGGAGCTATAGCGGGCTCCACCTGTCACTTATTAAGTCCAATGCATTCCTCATATGAACAGGTTTAAACATAACATAAAAATTCGTATTAAAACTAGCATAAAAAATGTCAATAATTTCTCCATAAACCATGAATGGTATAAAAATAACACATCCACAGTCAAACATATCACAAAACCTTCAATACAATATGGAAGTTTTGAATCATAATAAATAAACTTCAAATAAGCTAAAAATCAATCAAAGGATGTTAACAAAGATGAAATAAAAACTATTTGAGAGAAATATTTTTTTTGAAATCATTTAAAAGTCACATAATTGTAAAAGAAAACATTTAATTTGAAAATATTCTTATAATATTGTAATGGAATCTTCAAAGATTTAATAATGGCAGAAAATAGCCACACCCGCCTTATAAGTTAAAAAAAAGACATTCTTACCTTCATTTTGTCAAAAATGTCAAAAAGTACCTTGTTTGAAAAATGACGGAAAGATTCCTTTCCAAAACGTATGAGGTCAAATAAGGGTATAAATGACTTTAATCCATTTTATAATAAATAGTAAAAATGTTTTTAATTTTTTTTAAGAAACATGGATGTGGATGATAAAGAGGTCCAAGTAGATAATTACATATGAAAAACCTTGAATAATGAAGAGGTTGTAGAATTAACCCTTACCTCATGTCCGACTTGACTCGATCGTTCTTTAATCTCTTGAATAATAAACTAGAGTTAATATATACATTATTAAGAACCTTTTTAAAGTTCATTATTCATTTTATATCACTTATTACCATGTTATAAACATTATGTAGTCATTTAAGTTAATAACGGTTGTTTTGTCGATCTTTGGTACTTGAGTCAACAATAAACTTCTTATAATTACAAGTTGTTCATGTGGTAAAATATAAATTATCTCAAGAATTATATTCATGATATAGATATCATATATATCATATATATTCAGTATATGCATGCATTTATAATATTACGTAACATTTAGAGGCAAGAAATGAAATGCACCGTTCATGGAGATGGTAAGCCGCACGTACGCATGAACACTACTTTAATTTCTATTTCACATTTAATGGAATTATATAATAATTATATAAAGGTATATTATAATTCCAATATAATATGATATATAATATCATTTAACTCCTTCCTTTATAGGTCCCACATATGGCATTAACGATTCAAATCACTTTGAGGGGGCGGTAGTCCGCACTTCCTAAAATGAAATTATCGTGTTTACCCATAATGGAAACCATAATGGTATGCCATAAATGAAAAATAAAGAAGAACAAGAAAAACATAAACATAATATATATCATATATAAATATAGGGACATCTTAATGGCCACCATGAGAGGTGTTAAAAGAAGATTTAACAATCATCGTTTCATGAGGAAGTAATTCACCACCCACAGAAACAGTATGTTCGTTAACCATTAGACGAAGGTGTGTGCAAGTTTAAATCAAATCCTTATCATAAAAAATCATAGTATATTTAATATACTGGTGTTGTTACAAAATAATGGAAAAAAGGGTTTAAGGGGTTGTAGAACCAAAATAAAACGAAAGATCATAAGAGAAGACATTACCTTAAAATCGGGAAACTCTTTTTGATTTGAGCCAAAGTCTTCCTTGGGAAGAATTATTCCCTATGTTAGGATTCTATGATTAAGAGAGGGAAGTTGATAGTATTTGGGTAGAGTTTGGACGAGACAAATGGCTTTGAAGGTGTGAATAAGGTGGTAGAGGTGGGGGCCTTTTATAAGAGGAGAGGAGGGGATCTTTTGGAATGATTGAAATATCACTTTATTATGAAATGATTTTTTGGATTTTAAAGGTCCCAAAATGATATATTTCTAGGATAAGGTGACAAGGGTACTAAATACACCCATCCAATATTCTTTAGACAAGTGTAAGTCTTAGATTTTACCTTATCGTTTCATTTCATTTAAATCGTTCATTAATGAGGTAATCACTGCATCAACATGGTGTCATAAATAAATTTATTTATTTAATGTCTTAAAATAATAAAAAAAACCATGATTTAGGAAATATTTTTATCTTTACAATGACTATTTATATTTTAAGATATCATTTATGTAGACAAAATTAAAATTGTTTTACTTAGGTGTTACATACTTTTGTTATATTTTCCTTTCTTTAAAAAATAAAATGATAAAATGTCACTATCACACAAAAGTGATTCCATGGGGTCCCTAAGTTGGAACAAGGAATCCCATGGTCGTCCACGACACAACCAATAGTATTAGGACACATGTTGGGGTCATTTTATATTATTATGATATTATTTCATCACCCTTAACTACCTGATTACTAATTAATCATGATAATTAAAGATAATTGTCGTCGTTACTATTCATAATGTCAAAAAACAAAAGAATATTAATTACATAATTTGAACCTTCTGATTCCAAATATGGAATCTATTTTACCAAATTCCAAAAACATAAATTTCAGTAATGAATTTAAAAATAATTCAAGTTGTCAAAACCAAAGATGGGTTTTTAAGAAGTAAAATCTATCAAAAGATTGACTTGTTTTTTACTTCCAATTGAAATGTGAAATTACTTCCAATGGAAAAAATTGTATTAAGTGATAAAAAGATAATTCAATTATACTTTAAAACCAATTAAAATAAAAAACTAACGATATAAATAAATTGGATTAAAAGACAGTTTTGAATTAAAATACAACATTTTTCACTATTCATTAAAAATGAACATTATCAGAAAAATACCAAAACATTCTCCCTATGCTATATTTGATATCTGAGGTTCAAAAATGTTGTCCATTTTACCAAATTCATAACATATAAGTTTCATTAATAAATTATAAAGTTAATTCCTGCTGTCCAAACAAATAGCGTGTTTTTAAGACACAATATCTATCAAAATATTGACAATTGTTTATGTCCAATTTCAAAGTGAAATTAATTATAATTACTACCACTGGATAAAATGGTAAAATTATATTCTAATTATAATTTAAAACCACTCAATAGTATAATTTATCACTATAAATTATTTTTATTAAAAAAGTTATATTTAATTATTTTTCCCTATTCATCAAAAATTGGATGTTCTCAGAAAAATACTAAAAAATAAAATTAGGCTAATTTCGATATTCCGAATCCAAAAATGAAGTCCATTTTAAAATATAAAATTTATATAATTCAAAAATTAGGTATTACTATTCATAACAGCTACTTTGATTGGTCGTGGTGTGTTAGAATCTCGAACTTGCATACAATGCAAGCTGTTGCATTATTTAAAGAGAAGCGTACTGTGGAAGCTTGGAGTGTTACATTCTCCCCTCCTTCAATAAATTGTGTCCTCTTAATTTGAAATTGTTTTCAAAAATAAAAGGTGGAAAATAGAGAATACCTTTGTGGAAAACCCATATCCGAAATAAGGTTAATAAAATTTAGCCTTAATAAGAGGAAAAGGGAAATGAAAAATTCACCACCAAATTATGATCTCGATTAGGAGAACATTGGTGGAAATTAGAGACACATAATTGGAGGAAAAACGTAAGTATTTTTAGGGAGTGATTGGGGCCATCAATCACAAACAAGTGTAAAATTTAGGGCCTCAAAGCCTTCAATCTATGGTGATTTAAAATATCATCAATTCAACAAAACATAAGGTATTAGGATAACACATATTTTGTTTTAATATCCCATTTCTAAAGTGTAAGAATTAATTTATTCATAGAATAAGAGAGAGGTATATATATATACACTTGACAAGTAGAGTTTCAACCTTCAACTAATTTCTACCACAAACTCATCTTTCACTCAAAAAGATAATATAAATCAAAAATATTATATTTATCATAATCGTACAAGGTTCCAAATATTAACACATGCCATTTAGATTATGATTTTTTTTGTAATAACCAAGGAATTCCTGTAGGCTAGTGGTAGGTAATAAAGGTCTCTTGCACTATGGTTGTGGGTTCGATTCCTGTAGCTTTGTCCGATGCGACGGGTTATCCCCCGACCTGCAGATTGTCCTTTTCCTAAAACTATAGTATTATAATATTCCAAAAATAATCTTCAGAAATGTTTTAGCCTTAAACAATACTATCCAAAGATCAACATAATGCATTCCAACCATTATAGTTATCCAAAATACCTCTGTCTATACTTTCTCTAAAAGGTCTCTAAATTCCAAAATCAATTGTAACATCAGATTCCCCAAACAAATTAAAGTTTCTCTTATTGTAACATACTAAAAATATGATTACCTTCATAATATTAAAACCTTAATGAAAAAAACAAGTACTATAGTACAATCCTTATATATATCACATTATTCTTATAACCATAATATAGTTCTTGAGTCCAAAAACACAAATACAATAATTATTCAACTTCATCTGTAGTAACAACATAAGGTTGTCCTTGCTCACTTGGCCTTTTTTGAGGTATGTTTCCTTGAAACTTAGGGTATTCATTTTTATAATGCCCCATTTCTCTACAATTTTAGCATTCAACATTGACATCCACTTTCTTTTCCTTGCAATCACGAGTCCGGGGACCTTTTTCTCCACATTTCCAACAAACCCCCATTTCTTTTAGGCAAGTACCGGGGTGTTTATTACCACAATTATCACATAATGGAAAATCCTTCTTTCCATTTTTCCCTTTATCTGTCTCTTGCTCCACCATTCTCTTCTTCTCTTGCTTTACATTGTTGTCATAAGACTTAGAGAATTCCTTTTCTGTCTTGATAGCACACGAGACAATATCTTCGTAAGATGAGAAGGATTGTGATACAAAAGCTCGACCGAGAAATTGTTTTAACCCATCAAATAAACAATCAATCTTACTTCTTGGGTTATGTATATAATCTGCAGAATGCCTTGCTAACCTTGTAAAGTTAGACTCATACTTTGCAACATTGCCTTCCTCCTTTTTCCTATGACTCAGAAATTGTCTTTCCATATCTGCTCGATGGTCATAAGGAAAGTATTTTTCTAAGAAAATCTCTTTAAACTCTCCCCATTACATACTTTATAATTCTTCATCTTCCTTTTTATTTTGAATCAATGACCACCATCGATCAGTATCTCTAGTGAGGCGGTAAACTGCCGTGACAACTTTTTCCCTTTCACTACTCCCTAAAGCCTGAAATATTTTCTCTAGGGAATTTATCCATTGCTCAGCTACTAATGTATTTGTACCCCCATTAAATGTTGGTGATTTTTTCCTGATGAAGCAGTCTAACTTCGATCCTCCATGTTGCGGATCAGGGTGCTCCATATGAGTAAGGTTATTATTCATAACCTGAGTGAGTTGTCCCAGTATGGTGATAAGCTGATCAGCACCAGCTGTATCACCAGCTCCACTATAATTATCTTGAGAAGGAGGGAAATCCTTACATGGAGTGCGTGCATTGATACAGTTTCCATTCCTTTCACTAGGCGCCATTTCTAAACAATTTCATAAACTAGATTAGTTTATGAATCGAAATACATAATAACAAACTTTCAAAACACCTAACATAAATTGAACAATTTATGGATATAATACATAATCATAAAAGATTTTTCTTTGAGGAAGTATATACCCATAAACCCTTCATAATGGTTTGTAAAGAAATCAGGAATTATCCTTAGCATATCCCCCGGGAGTGTCGTAACCAAGAGTGCAACAAGGCCCATTGTCATGGAATAATTCCCGTTCGAGTTTAACTCAAAGCGGTGTTTTCGGGTTTTACCCCTAGGTACATCTGGGCAAGAGCCGCCTCTACCCGCTCGTATCCAGACAGAGATGTATTGATTGGAAAATACACAAAATCCATACTTTACCAAAATTCTAGGATGTTCTTCTATACCAATCCTCAAAGTCTATCTTAGGGCTATGTGCTCTAATCAGATTTTATCTAAATCTAGCTTCCAAGGTTAGTACTAAACTTCCTCTGATACCAACTGTAATTCCCTAACCCCAGTTACCCAGATTCGGTGCATTATTACATAACATTGGCATGATCACAAAAGATCAAGTCTCGAAAGACCGATTAGTTTAGTAGCCTTAGAAACACTAGATACATTCATAAATGTTACATTACATCATAAAGTGAAAAACTACAATAACATAGTCTCCATAGTCCACAATCATATCCTCTTCAGACTATCCCGGAAGGTCAGTCAGAAAATATTTCATTACATCCTGGGAAAAATAAAACATAGAAAGGGGTGAGCTCAAATGCTTAGTAAGAATAAAAATATAGTGGAAACTTTCCCAAATAAACCTAAATATTTAAGACAATGTATAACTAAAAATAGACTTTTAAACTTGAAATTCAGCATAATATGGAAAAAATAAAATGAAATAATTCCATTTACTAATTCACATGGATATTCTACTAGTCTAATAATCACATGCAATATCAATAACCACTTTCATAATGATGTAATGTATAATGCCAGACTATCATAACCATGTATCCAAGCCCTCGTGCCAAGAATATAAATAAGATTTTGTCAAGGCCTTATGACAAGACACTAGTTTGTCTCATGAGACATACCGATGCATCGAGGAGGTATAGCGGGCTCCACCCGTCACTTATTAAGTCCAATGCATTTTCATATGAACAGGTTTAAGCATAACATAAAAATTCGTATTAAAACTAGCATACGAAATGTCAAGACTTTCTCCATAAAACATGAATGGTATAAAAATAACTCATCCATAGTCAAACATATCACAAAAACTTCAATAAAATATGTAAGTTTTGTATCATAATAAATCAACTTCAAATAATCTTAAAATCCATCAAAAGATGTTGACATAGATGAAAGCAAAACTATTTGAGAGAAATATCTTTTTTGAAATCATTTAAAAGTCACATAATTATAAAAGAAAACATTTAATTTGAAATTATTCTTATAAGATTTTAAGGGAAGATTCAATGATTTTATAATGGTGGAAAATAGCCGCACCCGCCGTATAAGTTAAAAAAAATACATTCTTGCCTTAATTTTGTCGAAAATGTCAAAAAGTACCTTGTTTGGAAAATGGCGAAAAGATTCCTTTAAAAAACATATATGGTCAAATAAGGGTATAAATGACTTTAACCCATTGTCTAATAAATATTAAAACTATTTTGAAATAAATTTTTAAGAAAGATGGATGTGGATGATAAAGAGGTCCTAGTAGATAATTACATATGAACAACCTTGAATAATGAAGAGGTTGTAGAATTAACCCTTAGCTCATGTCCAACTTGACTCGATCGTTCTTTAATCTACTGAATAATAAACTAGAGTTACTATATACTTTCTTAAGAACCTTTTTCAGGTCCATTATTCATTTTATATCACTTATTACCATGTTATGAACATTATGTAGTCATTTAAGTTAATAACAGTCGTTTTGTCGATCTTTGGTACTTGAGTCAACAATAAACTTCTTATAATTACAAGTTGTTCATGTGGTAAATTATAAATTATCACCAGAATTATATTCATGATCTAGATATCATATATATCATTTATATCTAGTATATACATGCATTTATAATAATACATAACATTTAGAGGTAAGAAATGAAATACACCGTTCATGGAGACGGTAAGCCGTATGTACGCATGAACTCTACTTTCATTTATATTTCATATTTAATGGAATGAAATCATAATGATATAAAGTTATATTATAATTACAATATAATATGACATTTAATATCATTTAACTTCTTCCTTTATACGTCCCACATATGGCATTAACGATTCAAATCACTTTGAGGGGGCGGTAGTCCGCACTTCCTAAGATGAAATTATCTTGTTTACCCACAATGGAAACCATAAAGGTATGACATAAATGAAAAATAAAGAAGCATAAGGAAAAAATAAACATAATATATATCATATATAAATATAGTGACATCTTAATGGCCACTATGAGAGGTGTTAAAAGAAGACTGAACAATCATCGTTTCATGAGGCAGTAATTCACCACCCACAGAAACAATATGTTCTTTAACCATTAGACGAAGGTGTGTGAAAGTTTAAATGAAATAATTCTCATAAAAAAATTCTATTATATTGATTATACTGGTGTTGTTACAAAATAATGGAATAAAAAGGGTTTAAGGGGTTGGAGAATCAAAATAAAACAAAAGAACATAAGAGAAGACATTACCTTAAAATTAGGCAACTCTTTTTGATTTGAGCCAAAGGAATCCTTGGGAAGACTTCTGCCCAAAGTGAGGCTTCTAGGAGTAATAGAGGGAAGTTGAGAGATTATTTGGGTAGAGGTTGGCCGAGCCAAATTTCTTTGAAGGTGTGAATAAGGTGGTAGAGGTGGGGGCCTTTTATAAGAGGAGAGGATGAGCTCTTTTGGAAAGATTGAAATGTTACTTTATTAAGAAATGATTTTTTGGATTTTAAAGGTACCAAAATGATATATTTCAAGGATAAGGTCATAAGGGTTCTAAATACACCCATCCAATAGGCTTTAGAAAATTTTAAGTCTTATATTTTACCTTATCTTTTCATTTTATTTAAATCGTTCAATAATGAGGTAATCACTGTATCATCATGGTGTCATAAATAAATTTATTTATTTAATGTCTAAAAATTATTAAAAAATACCATGATTTTGTAAATATTGTTTTCTTTCTAATGACTTTTTATAGTCTTAGATATCATTTATGTAGACGAAAGTAAAATTGCTTTACTTAGGCGTTACATACTTTTGTTATATTTTCCTTTCTTTAAAAAATAAAATGATAAAATATCACTATCACACAAAAGTGATTACATGGGGTCACTAAGTTGGAAAAAGGCATAAAATGGTCGTCCATGACACAACCAATAGCATTAGGACACATTTTGGGGTCATTTTATATTATTATGATATTATTTCATTACCCTTAACTACCCGATTACTAATTAATCATGATAATTAAAGATAATTGTCGTCGTTACTATTCATAATGTCCAAAAAACAAAAGAGTATTAATTACATAATTTGTAACTTATGATTCCAAATATGGAATCTATTTTACAAAATTCCAAACACAGAAGTTGCAGTAATTAATTTAAAAATAATTCTCGTTGTCAAAACCAAAGACGAGTTTTTAAGAAGTGAAATCTATGAAAAGATTGACTTGTTTTTACTTACAAATGAAAAGTGAAATTACTTACAATGAACAAAATTGTATTAAGTGATAAAAACATAATTAAATTATAATTTAAAACCAATTAAAATGACAATATAACTATATAAATAAATTGGATGAAAAGACAGTTTTGAATTAAAATACAACATTTTTCACTATTCATTAAAAATGAACATTATCAGAAAAATACCAAAAATTCTACCAATTCTATATTTGATATCCCAAGTTCAAAAATGATTTCCATTTTACCAAATTCATAACATATAAGTTTGGTTAATAAATTATATAGTTAATTCCTGCTGTCCAAACAAATAGCGTGTTTTTAAGGCACAATATCTATCAAAAGATTGACAATTGTTTATGTCCAATTTCAAAGTGAAATTAATTATAATGACCACCATTGGATAAAATGGAAAAATTATATTATAATTATACTTTAAAACCACTCAATATTATAATTTATCACTATAAATTATTTTTATTAAAAAAGTTATTTTTAAGTATTTTTTACCATTCATCAAAAATTGGATGTTCTCAGAAAAATACCAAAAATTCAACTTAGGCTAATTTCGATATTAAGAACCCAATAATGAATTCCATTTTAAAATATAAAATTTATATAATTCAAAAATTGGGTATTACTATTCATAACAGCTATTTTGATTGGTCGTGGTGCGTTAGAATCTCGAACTTGCTTACAATGCAAGCTGTTGCATTATTAAAAGAGAAGCGTACAATGGAAGCTTGTGGTGTTACAGGGTTGGATGATATAATATAAAATTAGTATCATAAAATTAAATTATATTTATAATAATGGAGTTACCATACCATGTTGATGAATATAGGTGGGGATAGATTAAGAAATGAACATGGAATTGAAAGGAATTTAAACGAAAAAGTGAGAGAGGAATTACCTCTTGAATCCTCCTATTGAGATCATCCTTAAGGAAGCTAGGATTGGTCTTTTGATGCGACCAGAAGCTCTTGGACATGGGGGAGGGTCTATGAAAGATTTTTGGGAAGATTTTGGACAAGGATTGAAGCTTGAGAGGTGTGAGGAAATGAGGGGGTGAAGGGTGGTATTTATAGTGGAGGGGAGATGAGATTTCTCAATATAAAATTCATTAATTTATTATTTCACCAAAAGAAGGGAATAGTGAGTCTTACATGACCAAGAATAGTAATTTTATCATGTTAACCCAAACCAATTGGTCTTACATCATCAGAACATCATGCATGACTCTATAATTAGCTTATTTTGTAAATTATTGTATTTCACTATTCATAAAAAAATCAAGTATTTTAGGTTAAACCCAAAAATTCACCCCAACCATTTTTTGATGTGTAGAATCAAAAACTGAATTCTATTTTTCAAAAATAATTTTCTAAATATGATTATTTTAATTTTTAATTAAAATCATAATTTTCTTGAAAAGTACAGTTTTTAAAATTAAAGCTGATTTTATAATGATTTCAAAAATTATGTAAAGTCTTATAAAATTATCTTAAATATTTAAGTCATAGATTTGTTAATTTATGAGAACATTTTAGGAAAATAAATTTTATTCTAAATTAATTAATTAATTATAATTAATTATTTATTACTTACAAAAATACCAATACTTTTACTATGGTCAAATTGTTACTTATAGGATGACTAAATTTTATTTAATTATTCATGGCTAAGGCTAATATTATTTTTGGATGATTTAATATTAATAATTGTCATATTAGTATTCATAAATTTAGGTTAATATTCATAAGGGTATGTTACTATTCACCAAAAATTATGTTTTTCCTATCGGACTCGAAACATCTTACTGATCTCAACTGTGTATGTCAGATTTTCACAATTAAAAATATTGAAGTGGAAAAATTATATTTAATGACCACAAAGTATTTTGTATCATAATATGTCATTGTGATTCCTAATTATATTATATTATAAGGCTTAATTATAATAAGGGAATTCCATTGATAAGACTTTGGGTCGTTACATTCTTCCCCCTTAAGAAATTTCACCCTCAAAATTTCACTTTACACAAATAGGTGAGGGTAGTTCTCCTTCATCAACTCTTCCAGTTCCCAAGTTTCTTATTCAAACTTATGGTTCCTCCATAGAACTTTGAAAATGTGGGTTGGCTTGTTTCATGAGAACCTTATCTCACCAGTCCAAAATATTTACTGGCTGCTCCTCATATGATAGATCATCTTCCAGCTGTACCACCTCTGAGTTTAGTACATGTGAGGGGTATGGTATGTAATTCCTCAGGAGTGATACATGAAACACATCCTGAAATTGTTCCATATTCTGTGGACATAAATACTGATAGGTCATGGATCATATGCAACCAAGGATCTCAAAGGGGAAAATGTACCTTGGGCTTGGATTCCATTTCTTTCCAAATTACATGAATCTCTTCCATGGTGATATTTAAAGGAAGACTTTATCCCCAACATCGAACTCCAAGTCCCTTTGAAAGTTTTCAGTACATCTCTTTTTCCAACTCTGAGTAGCTTCGATGTGTATCTAGATGACTTGAACCTTCTCTGTCACCTCTCAGATAAGATCAGATCCAAGTAGTCTTATTTCTCCAACATCATCCCAACAGGTTGGAGTTCTAAATCACTTTCCATACAAATCTTCATACGGAGCCATATGAATACTCGAGTGGAAGATATTGTTGTATGAGAACTCAACCAATTGGAGATGCTGATCCCATCCACCTTTGAATTCTAGAGAGAAAGCTCTTAGCACATCTTCAAGAATTGGAATAGTACCTTTATTTGTTTTTCCATTAGTTTGGGGGTGATAAGCCATGTTGAAATTTAATTTTGTACTCAAAGCATGTGGGAGACTTCTCCATAATTTAGATGAGAACCTTGGATCATTATCAAAGACAATTGAGAGTGAAACTCGATGCAGTCTCACCACTTCCTTCACACATATCCTTATACATTGTTCAACCGATAGATCTTCCCGAATAGTGATAAAATGGGCAGTCTTGGTGAGTCGGTAAACCACAACCCATATCATATTATTTCCCTTCGATGTCTTTGGGAGACCCACGAAAAATTCTATAGTGACATTCTCCCATTTCCACATGGGTATAGGAAATGGACGCATAATCCATTTGGACTTTTTTTTCTCTACTTTAAGTTGAGGACATACCAAACACCTTGAGATATATTATGTGATCTCCTTATTCATGTTATCCCACCAAAAGTGTTTATGGAGATCTCTGTACATCTTGGTGCTACCAAGTTGGATAGATAATGTTGATCTATGTGCATTTTCCAATAGCTGATTCTTTATCCTGGGTGATTAAGGCACACAAATCCGTGTTCCAAACTGAATCATACCTTCATCATCAATATGGAACTCTTACAGCTTCCCTTACTTTAATGAATTCACCTTCTTTTGTAACTCTAGATCATCCCATTATTCCCACTTAATCATCTCTTGGATTGATGGTTGTGCAATTATTTCGGAAATATATGATGTATCCTATGCCCTTATGATTTCCAAATCCATCCTTTGCATATCCAAGAATATAGGGTCTTTCTCAATCTGTAACATAGATAGAGTAGCAGGTTCTTTTCTTCTTAGAGCATCAACTACCTTGTTCACCTTTCTAGGATGACAATGAATAGATCAATCGCAATCCTTGATTAGCTATAACCATATCCTTTGATTCATGTTGAGCTCATTTTGTGTGAATATATACTTTAAGCTCTTGTGGTTGGTGTATATGTCACACTTCTCACCATAAAGGTAGTGCTGCCATATTTTCAAGGAAAAAATCTTGGTTTCCAGCTCTAGATCATGCATTGGGTAGTTTATCTCATGGTACTTCAATTGCTGTGAGGTGTAGGCTTACACATTATCATTTTTCATGAGTACACAACCCAATCCTTTCATTAAAGCATCACTGCATATCAAAAAACTTTCACCACTCTTCAGTAATGTGAGTATAGGTGCAGTGATTAGCCATATTTTTTGCTCCTTAAATATTACCTCACATTATTCCATCTAGATATACTTTACCCCTTTTCTTGTTAGCTTATTTAGCAAGATTGACAATCGTGATAAATTTCTCACAAAACATCGGTAGTAACCAGATAATCCAATAAAAATATGGATTTCTATGACACTAGAGGGTCTGGACCATTCCTCAATCACATTTTTTTGAAGGGTCCATAGAAATTCCCTCACTTGTGATCACATGTACCAAGAATGTGACTTGCTTCATGCAAAGGTCACACTTTCTAAACTTGGTGTACAACTTCTACTTTCTTAATGTCACTAACATAAGTCTTAGATGTTCTTCATGTTCCTCCTTTATCTTGGAGTAGATGAGAATATCATCGATAAAAACTACCAAAAATTTGTCGAGGTAATGTATAAAGACTCTATTCATCAAATCCATGAATATTTTAGGGAAATTTGTATGTTCAAAGGGAATCACCAAAAACTCATAGTGCCCATACCTTGTACGGAAGGCCTTCTTTGGAATATCTTCCTTCTTCACCTTTAGCTGATGATATCCAGAATAAAGATCTACTTTTGAGAAGTATTTATATCCTCTTAACTAATCGAAAAAGTCATCAATCCTTGGAAGAGAATAATTTTTCTTTATGGTGATCTTGTTGAGTTCCCAATAATTGATACACAACTGTATTGTTCCATCCTTCTTCAAAAAGAGCACTGGTTCACCCCAAGGTGATGCACTAGGGCATATGAACCCTTTGTCTAGATGCTATTACAGCTGCTTATCTAACTCCTCCAATTAGATAGGAGACATCCAATAGAGACACTTTGAGATAGGAGTAGATCTAGGTATGAGTTCTATTGAGAACTCTACCTCACAATCTAGGAGAAGTATGGGTAACTCTTTAGGAAATACATCACCGTATTCCCTAATGATGGGAATTTCCACAAGGATGGCACTTTACTTTGACTCAACCATTTGGGTGAGGTTTGCTTCTTCATAGGGAATCAACACCCGAACAGTTGAAGGATTTTTCAAAGAATATTCATGATCTTCCATGCATTTGTAGAGAATCACGGGATGGTTCAGAATATGAAAATATATTTCCTTTTCTCAATATTTGATACGTGATCTATATAACTAGAGCCTATATATTCCCATTATAGCATCGAATTCTACCACGGGAAGTATTAAGAGATTCACTAGAAGAATCTTTTTACATAATCTAATAAGAGAAGAGTCAAAAACTTTGATTTTAATTATTGCACCACTTGGTATTTTTATATATATCTCTACTTCAAGTTTTTGGGGCTTCGATCTATAGTTCTAGAATACTTAAAAGATATAAAGGAATGCGTAGAACCATAATCAAATAAGACTTTTTTCCATTATTGATTGAATAGAAAGTGTACCTTTTACAACTTCATTATCTTGATCCACTTCTAAAATACTGATGGAATAAGCCTTTCCTTGTTCCTTTGGATTTGTTGGCTGCTGATGCTGATTACCCTCGATAACTTGAGGTTTAATGCACTGGCTTGCATAGTGCCCTTGCTCTCAACAGTTGTAGCATTGAACCATGGGTGGTACTCTATTTTCTTTTACTATAATCTACTTCATTTTCATGTATTTTCAACACTATTTAGCATGGTGTCCTTATTTCCCACACTTGAAGCATTTCCCCATCCCTTTGAGGCAGTTCCCATGATGCAACTTCCCACATTTTTGGCATGTGGGTCATTGAGTTTTCTTCCCATCTCTTTCATTATATCCACTAGATTGAAACTCCATATTTCATTTCTTATCACCATATCCATGGAACCATTATCCAAACACCATATCCACTTTGAGAGCACATAGAAAAACTTCTTCATAACACCCAATGTCTTGAATTGGAAGATCCTTTTGAAGGTGTGGTTTTAATCCACTAAAGAATCCTTTGATTTTTCTATCATTGTTGATAAAAAAACCCAAATCTTACCTTGAGAGCCTTGTGCAATTCACTTCATAGGTTATGACAGATTCTACTTCTTTTTTACTTGAGATCTATGAATTCTCTCTCTATCTTCGTGTGAAGAGTTCTTGGGATATAGTTTTTAAGAAACATTATTTTAAAGTTTTCCCATTCTATATTTTTAATTTCATCTCTTGGCTTGGTGTTCTTAATCAAACCCCATGATTTATAGGCCTCTACATCTAGATGATAAATATATAGTGTCACCTTTTCTGTCTTAGAATAGTGAAGCACATAAGAGATATTCTCCTTGGAGTCGACCCACTATTCCATAACTAGTGGATCATAAGATCCACTGAACGTCAGTGGTCATTGCTGCATAGAAGATTCGATAGCCAATTTCTCCCTCTTTCGTGAAGGAGGATGTTCCCCATTATTCTGGTTATTGTTCATAACCTGAGATAGTCGGGTAAGAATCTCCATAAATTTTTGAACTCCACCTCCCAAATCATTGGGGATGTCATCCTAGCAATCGTTGCATTGGCACTCACATGATTTGCTATCCTAGTTTCTCTTAGGTCACACCATTTTATAAAATAAAAAAGGATAGAATAAAACATAAGTGAAAAAGTCACGAATAAATTATTTATTTTTACAATTTTCACAAAAATAATAACTTATGGGATACCTATATAAGCTTCTTTTGTGCATTTTTATACTTATTCACATGCTAGAGGTTTTCTCTAGGGTTCACTAATCCTAATTCCAAAATTAACTAAACCTTCCCTCTAATACCAACTGTAGACACCCATAATTTTCTTAAATTACTATTATATAATTTTAAAGATAAACAAAATAATAATATTATACATAGAGGATCAAAATGTATAGTGTCTTGGGGAAACTAGGACCATACAAAATAATTACAACATCAAGCATAAGCATTTATTTAATTACTTCTTATCTAGATTATTATTGGAACTTGAACTCTCCTTAGTACATTTATCCACCAAAGGATATACATAAAAAGGGGTGAGAAAAAATCCCAATAAGAGGATAGTTAAGACCAATATAGCATGGGGTGAGCATAATCATAACATAGGAAAAATATGATAGGAGTCATTAATAAAAGACTTAAAATGTGGCAATGCATAAAAAATGAAACACCATGTCTTAGTGGATAAATACTATACATACGTGTGAACAAATATAAAATATTGTTCACACATAATTTCACTTAAACTCATGAGATTCATCAATTTAACCAATGCATTGGAGCACTATATAATTTCATGTGCACTCGTCACATTCAAACATTCATATTGTGCTATATAATTCCGGCCGCACCCGTCACATCATAACATTATCATTATCATGCATTCCAAATAGAACATATAACAAAATATTTACAAAACTAACCCATGGAAAGGAATGGGTTTCATCTCATAATAAGACATTCATAAACTTTGATTTCTCAAAAGAAAGTGGGAATAACATACTTGATACAAGAACCATCACCCTTGAGTGAGAAGTAAAAGGTGTGTTCATGAAAGAAGAGTTATTTTGGAAGACATTGTGTTTGACATAAAATCTAGTGGCGAACATTTATATCCCATAATATGTAAGATAATTATGAAAGCATTATTTTTAAGGAGTAACCATACCAAAAATGGAGTTAAATATGGAGAACCGAAAGAAAGAAAGTTAGGTTCGAGATTTTCCCCTTACCTTGTATCCGAACGCTTTCTTCACTTTAATGTCTTTTATAACCACATTAGATTCATTAATTCACAATTAAAAAACCTTGTGTACATGAATATGGTTAATTATGGTTTCATTAATTTATTTTATGGTCATTTGGATGAGTTATAGAGTCTAAAAACATTATTCATGAATGTTTGTTTTTATGGTTTTCTTGACCGGTTCACATGTATTCATAAATGGAAGTTCATGTAGAACATGGGTAAACATAAAGAACTAATATTTCATGTTATTAATGATATTCCACAAGTTTAAATGATCTTATAATTAATTATATTATATATCTTGTGGATGAATCATTATATAAGAATTAAATGATGATTTTTGGGTTAATTTGGGCGGTTTTTTCGACCACAACAAACTTGTTTTGTTTAATAATTTAGTAATATATACCTAAGTTATCTCTAGAACATGAAATAGGATATAATACATATAATATAATCCATTTCAACCATAAAAATGGTTTCATGACCCAATCTGAAAGCTATAAATTAAATTTAAAACATCTCATTCTGGAAATATTAAGAAATTAACTTAAAATTGAAAGGAATTTAAAAGAAAATGAGAGAGAGGAATTACCTCTTGAATCCTCCTCTTAAGATCCTCATTAAGGAAGCTAGTATTTGTATTTTTATGAGAACATAAGCTCTTGGATGTGGGTGAGGGGATAAAAAAGATGTTTGGGGAGAGTTTAGACAAGGATTGAAGCTTGAGAGGTGTGAGGAAATGAGGGTGTGAAGGGTGGTATTTATAGTGGAGGGGAGAGGGGATTTCTCAATGTAAAATTCATTAATTTATTATTTCTCCAGAAGAAAAAGAATAGTGAGTCTTCAATGACCAAGAATAGTAATTTTATCATGTAAACCCGAACAAATTGTGCTTATATAAGCAAAACATCATGTATGACTCTATAAGCAACTTACTTAGCTTATTTTGTAAATTATGGTATTTCACTATTCATAAAAAATTCAAGTATTTCAGAAAAACCCAAAAATTCACCCCAACAATTTTTTGATGTGTATAATTTAAAAATGAAGTCCATTTTTAGAAAACAATTTTCTAAATATGATTAATTTAATTTTTAATTAAAATCAAAATTTGCTTGAAAAATATAGTTTTTAAAATTAAAACTGATTTTATAATGCTATCAAAAATTATTTAAGGTCTTATAAAATTATCTTAAATATAGAAGACATAGATTTGTTAATTTATGAACAAATTTTAAGAAAATAAAATTTTCTCAATTAATTAAATAATTATAATTAATTATTTATGACTTACAAAAATACCAATACTTTTACTATGGTCAAATTGTTACTTATAGGATGCCTAAATTTTATTTAATTATTCACGGGTAAGGTTACAATTATTTTAGACAATTTACTATTCATAAGGGTCATATTACTATTCATAAAGGTTGGTTACTATTCATAAGGGTTGGTTACTATTCACCAAAAATTATGTTTTCCCTATCGGACTCCAAACATCTTATTGATCACAACTGTGTATATTAGATTTTCAAAATTCAAAACATAGAATTGGAAAAATTATGTTTAATGATCACGTTGTATTTAGTATAATAATATGTCATTGTGGTTACTAATGGGATTATACTATAATGCACAATTATAAGAAGGTAATTCCATTGATAAAACTTTGGGTCATTATAATAGGTGTATTAGTGGGGATTTTGTAGTTCCCTAGGGTACAAAAAGGTTTTGAAATTCAACTAATATTTGAAATTTTCAATTATTTGTTAGGTCATTTTGATATCTAGGACATAAAATTGTGTTCTAAGAGTTTATATGAATTTTAATAGTTTTTCAGACATGTTTAGAGGCTTGGAATAAACACCACCGGTTTATCGGATCCTCAAGAGAGGTTGGGTGGTATATTCAATAGATCCAGTGGCTAGACAGTAGCCTTTAAAGGGGGAAAATTTTCATTTCCTCCTCTTGGGTTTTTAGAGTGGGGAATCCCATCCTCTCATCTTCTGTTTAGTGTGAAAGCTGGGAGTATTATCCCCCCTTCCTTCCACATTCAATATTATTAAAAGGGGTGTTTTTATGGGCATTTTGTAGAGATTAGAGGTAATCCTCTATCTCCAATGATATTAGTTTGTCCCATCCCTCTCTCAAATCTAATTTTGGGATATCTGATTAGGGTTATTGGTTTCAATTTCACTAGATCTTTATGGAATTAAATGTTGATGAAGGTTTTTCAAAATCTTTGTGTACCAAGAGGCTATATACACTAGGTTTCTTAGTGATTCAACATGTTATATAATTTTTATGGATTTAATTAGGTTTTCAACCAATTTCAAATTAAATTACCAACTGATTCTGCATTTTTTTGTTGGGGATTACTCTCAGTGTAGGGTTGGGAATGCAACATGGACCCTTGAGGTGATGTTAAAAGTGGTTTTATCATGGAGATGATGCTCGACTAGGAATTGGGAATTATAATTATTTGGATAAAATGGTGTAAATAATTATAAGTGTTTTTAATTATTTATGTGTGATGCCTTGGTGTGGATTAAGTTCTTAAGAGAATGAGCGATGACCAGTTGATCTAAGGGAAGATTGTGTGAGGTCGGGTAGTGTGTTTCATGGCGGTGTAAAAATAGAAAGGTATTCTAAAAAGGTAAGTGGTCTTTATTAATAACCATATGGCTTGTTTCTATAGAATATATGGAATGTAGTGTGAAAAATTTCCAATTTAGGTGATTCCATTTTCCATTAAGTGGTTATTTAATTTAAATGGAATGTTAAATTAAATTAAATTGTAAAATTAGGTTCAACCTTTAAGATAATCATACCAAAGTGCCTAGGCCATGGTGGCCCTAGTGAAAAAACTTGACACCTTGGCCACTAATGAATGAGGCATTGATTTCTAAGATGTTGTGACCTACAGACTTATTGAGAGAGGTGACCGGGAGTTATGAGACATAATAGTCCTAGGGTAGGGATATTTTTATTTATCTTGATAGAGGTGGATTGTGGATTGTGACAAAAAAACCCAGAGGGTTTTTTGAGAACTTGAGATACATGGTGGATTACAAACATATTGAGAGGTGAGGTCAGGCCAAATGTGACTTTCCAACCATGCATATGACTACATAGATAAACCTTAGGACTTTTGGGATTGGGATGGGTGAGAATACTAACTTAGTGAGAATTAATGACCAACATGGGCCACATAATATCTCTTTAACTGATTCCAATATGGCATACCCATCATATTTGGAAAGGTTGTTCCATCTTGATAATGATGTCGAGGGACATAGTATCCTCTATGCATAAGGTGATGACTTAATACCTAACTGATATCAAGGAGACATGTGAGTATGCATCTTCTATACTAAGACTAAGGAGACCCTAGTGGGTGCCCTATTGATTGACATAAATTGAGATGGTATATATGAAATGGTATCAGGTGTCACTATAAAACCCATAATAAGCTGGTGAGGTTGAGGGGCAATGGACTGTGGTGTTGCACATGGGAATTTGGTCAAACCTTGTGTTTTATTTTATATATGGATGGTTCTAGAATAATCCCTTAGGTTATATGTAAAATGGGAGGGATTCCATAGATGAGATCCAGTATATAGTTATGGCTACCATGTATTTGGAGTTGGACCCACATATTGCTATGGGTTAGGTCTATGGAGTTGTGAAGATATTATTATGGCTACCATGATTTGGATCTGGATGCATGAACTGATGTGCGGTGGGTCCCTCCAGTCATAAGAAAACAATTGGATCTTCCATGTACTTGGATCTTGGTGTTGAGGATACCATGGATTTAGATCCTGGATGTTTGTATTTCCATGGGATGGGACAACAAATTCATGAGAATCAGTTTTGGATGCCATGGATTTGGATCCCACATATTACCAGGCTATCATGGTTATTAGGACATGCTCATAGAAACACTAACACTGGCTGGAGAAGGTATGGAGGATTAGGGTCACAAACCTAAGTATAAATAGTTTTTATATTTACTTATTTGTATCAACTATGTCTTTTATTTTAGCTAAGTATCTCACATGACCATACCTCTACATATATTAGTTACTACAAGAATATTTCGGTGCTTCCCTAATGATTTTTAATCACACCCTACTTTGGTCACCACTTCACTTGGGTAACTGATTAGACTCTCACTTGATTATATGAACATATTTGGATAAGGACCAAGGTTAATAAAGAATGATTGTTTTTAAAAGTACATTGAGATTAGGATATGTTTTTACTCAGATATGTTCTGGATACTGTGACTTTATTTTATTTTATTCAAGTTTTTATATATAACCAAACTAGTGGGAAGTCAATTGTATGAATGATATGGTAGTTCAGTACCTTATAAAATCTCATTTGTTATTATATTTTATTATTTTTATCTTTTTTTTTCAATTTCTTTTGTGATATATGATGTTTTGTTATTTTATCCATTACCGCACACTCTGATAAGGGGGTATAGTCTCCCCATAATACTATCTTAGACCCTCACTACTAGTCTGAAACCTCTAGTGTATGGGGAGGCATACTTGAGGTCACATGGAAAACTAGTATAGTTATTGTTCATAGAGTGAGCTGACCCAGAATGTTATAGTTTGGCATTCTATTTTAATTCACTCTTCCTTATAAACCACAATGGAATAGTGTTAGTAAAAGGAGGAAACACTCTTAATTGGACATGGTGATATCAATGACTAGTAATGTGGTTCTTCCATTATACTTTTGGGGATATGCATTACATATTATAATGTACACTTTAAATTGGGTTTCAATTTATGGGAAAAATAGGACCCCATTTGAGTTTTGGAGTACAAAGTAACTTGTTTTTATCACATATGCATGTATGGAAATGCATATTGTTTGTTAATTATATCTATAGAAAAAAAACTCAAACCCTAATGCAAAAAGTGTATCTTTATAAGATATTCCAAGTAAATAAGTTGATATTATATGTAAACCCCTTAGATAAAATGGTAACAGTGGAACGGCATGCCATATTCATTGAGAGAGATTATATCTCCAAAAGAGAGAGTGGGATAAAGATCAAGTTTGTTTAATTTGATTCTCAAGATATAAAAAAGTTCAAATAGGAATAAATTCCATAAATATTGGAGAAATTTTTTATTCTAGATACACAAGTATTGGATAGAAGATGAAGATAGGTTAGAAAATTAGAGAGATATGGTTTTCTCACTACCAAGGATACTGAATCATTATTAGTTTATAATGATGAACCTATATCCTACAAGGAATCAATAATAATCTTAAATGTTTCAAGATGGAAAGAATAAATGAATTCTGAAATGGATTTCATATACCAGAATCAAGTATGAGTTTTGGTTGATTCTATAAGAGATTTAAATCTTGTTAGGTGAAAATGGGTATTCAAGAAGAAGCTATACATGAAAGGTATATTCTATACATATAAATCATGACTGGTTGATTAATGGATTAAGTAACATCAAGACATAGGATATGAAAAAAACTTTTCACTAGTTTCTATGGGTAAATTAATCAAAATTTTATTTTACATGGAATCTTACTATGGTTATGATATTTGGAAATGGATTTCAAAATGGGCTTCCATAATGGGGACCTTATATAAGATGTCAATAAAAAATAACTAGAAATTTGTTTTGACACTTAAGTATTCCAATAAGGTATACAAATTGAAAATATCAATTTATAGATTGAGGCAGGAATCCTGATCATGGAATATTTGGTTTGATGAATCCAGAAGGGATTTTGGTTTCATAAATAATGAATGTGAACCATTTTCTTATTAGAGAATTAGTGGGAGTGTAGTCATTTTCCTCATTATATAAGTTGATAATATATTACTGATGGTAAATGAGATATCGATCTTATAGTCAGTTAATACTGGGTTGAAAAAATGTTTCTCTATGAATTAATTAGGTGAAGTAGCATATATTATAGGGATCAAGTTCATTAATGAGAGATCTAAGAGGCTATTTAGACTCAGTTAGTGTACATACATTGAAAAGGTACTAAAGATATTTAGTATAGAATAATCTAAAATGGGATTGATTCTAATGTCACCTGGTATAAATTGATCCAAAAAAAAATCCCAAGACACTATAGGAGGGAGTATTATTTGTGTTCCTGGTGTATCAATGAAATGATATATCAAGTATATAAGGCCCGAGCCGTAAACATTACTTAATATTGAGTTATTACAGGAATACACTTTGAAGATCTTTTCAGGTTTAGAGTTTTAGAGAATTAGATCATAAAACATGTATTAGATTCCACATTTAAGCAAAGTGGTTACATAAAAGATAGTATTCATTTTTCCCGTCAACGGAAACATATTTAAAATAAAACATGGATTCTTTCTTGACACTTCCTTGACACTATCATCATATCATGTACCTTTCCCTTGTCCTGTGAAAAAAATTTCAAAAAACTTGGGATGAGCATAAAAAGCTCAGTAAGGGTTATAAAAATATGGAAAGGAAACATGAGTTCATATATACATAAGAATGAAATCATACTTTACCCATAAAACATAGGCACTTTAACATACCTCATCAAATCATGAATAAATCATAGAAATCAAAAGACATAAAGGTAACTTGAGGCATTCATAACATTCTTACGTAGGGAGTAACCCTCTTGGTTACGTTTGGAATACCCATCACAGTATATTCCCTAAATATCTTCGGATAAACCATAATGTTTCACTACTTTGCATTACCCAATGCATTGGAGAGCTATATCGGGCTCACCCGCCCTTAGTTTATCATAGAACCACCCGTCTTCATAACAATGCCCAAGAACCATAACATAATTGTATCGCATAAAGCATGAATAAAGGAAACATAAAATTTCCACATTTCAATTACAAGATATCAATACCACACATTGATATAATAAAAACATCATGAAAACCATTCTCAATACCAAAATAAAAGAAAAGTAAAACATGGTATTTATTTTTCATTTAAAAAAAGGTATGGCTTGTAGAGGAAGCCGAAACTCAAATAATGGTCACTACGGCGGAGAAGTCGTTGTCGCCGCATACATACGACAAAAACATTCCCTTTTTTCGTTTATTAAATGCTTCGTATAAAAAATATTCCTTTTTATTAAATGTAAAAGTCAAAGGGGTTTGTACACCGTATAAAAGAAGGTTGTGTATAAAACAAAATATGCCTCAATGAAAGGAGATTGAGACGAAGTCCCATACCTCGGGTCCGAATTGACTCGGTCGTTCTTTAATCTCCTGAATAATAAACTTGAGTTAATTTCTAATTGTTTAAGAACCTTTTTCAAGTTCATTATTCCTTTTATATCACTTATTTCCATTTCATGAACACTATGTAATTATTTAAGTTAATAACGGTCGTTTTAACGATCATTGGTACTTGAGTAAAAAATAAACCCTTTATAATTACAAGTTGTTCATGTATCCATTATATCCAGAATGGTATTCATGATGTATATATCATATATATCATATATATCCAGTACATGCATTAATTTATAATATTACATAACATTTAGAGGTAAGAAATGAAATGCACCGTTCATGGAGACGGTAAGCCGTACGTATGCATGAACGCTGCTTCCATTTCTATTTCGTATTTTATGAAATGGAATCATAATTATATAAAGGTATATTATAATTCCAGTGTAATATAAAATATAATATCATAACTCCATCCTTTATACATCCCACATATGGTAGTAACGAATCAAATCACTTTGAGGGGGCGGTAGTCCGCACTTCCTTAAATGAAGATATCGCGTTTACCTATAATGGAAACCATAAAGGTATGACCAAAATGAAAAATACAGAAGCTTAAGGAAACCATAAACATATTATATATCATATATAAATATAGTTTCATCTTAATGGCCACCTTTGAAGGTGTTAAAAGAATGTTGAACAATCATCGTTTCGGGAGGCAGAAATTCTCCATCCACGGAAACAGTATGTTCTTTAACCATTAGATGTAGGTGTGTGTAAGTGTAGCTCGAATAATTCTTATAACAACATCCTAGTATATGTAAGATACTGGTTTTGTTACAAAATAAATGAATAAAAAGATTTTAGGGGGTTGGAGAAGCAAAATAAAACAAAAGAACACAAGTGAAGACATTACCTTAAAACCGGGTAACTCCCTTTGGTTTGAGCTCAAAGGCTTCCTTGGGAAGACTTCTTCCCAAAGTGAGGCTTCAAGGAGTAAGATAGGGAAGTGGAGAGACACAATGGGCAGGGTTTGGCCGATCCAAAGGCTTTGGAAGTGTGGGTAAGGAGGTATAGCTGGGGGCCTTTTATAAGAGAAGAGGAGGGGCACTCTTGGAAAGTAAAGAAATGTTACTTTATTTTAAAATGATTTTCGGATTCAAAAGGTCCCACATTGATATCATTAGAGGGTAAGATGATAAGGGTTCGAAATCCACCCATCCATTAGTTTTTTTACATGTGTAGGTCCTAGATTTTACATTATCTTTTCATTTTATTTAAATCCTTTATTAATGAGGTAATCGTTGTATCATCATGATGTCATAAATAATTTAATTTATTTAATGTATAAAAATTATAAAACAAATATAATGATGTGTGAAATCTTTTTATCTTTATAATGAATATTTATAGTCAAAAATCTGACTTGTATAACCCCATTTAAAAATTGTTTTAGTAAAACAACTCATGTTTGTGACATTTTAATTTTTACATTAAATAAAAAGATATTAATGTCATTTTCCTACCAAAGTGGATCCATGGGGTCCCAAAGTTGACCCATGGATTTTATTGGTCGGCCATGACACATCTAATAAGGGTAGGACATGTGTCTAGGTATTTTCATTTTATTATAATATCATTTTTTCCATAAATTGCACTAATTATCTCTAATCGTGATTAAAAACTTAAAAGTTACTATTCACCAAAAAATTATTTTTAATCTCATTCAACCACATTTTACTTCTTAATGACAACCATGTATGTCAGATTTTTTAAAATCAAATCATAGAAGTGGAAAAGTTTCATTTAAATGAAAAATCAGTTTCTTTAACTACCACTTAGTGGTTTCACTATTCATCAAAAATTGAAGTTTTTCAGAAAAATACCTAAACTTCACCCTAAGCTATATTTGATATTCTGAATTCAAAAATGATGTATATTTTATAAAATTCAAATCATATAAGTTACATTAATTAATTTAATAATTAATTCCCGTTGTCATGACAAATAGCGTGTTTTTATAAAATAATAAGTATCAAAAGATTGACACTAGTTTAAGTCCAATTTCAAAGTGAAATTGATTCCAATGACCACCATTGGATTAAGTGGTCAAAATATATTCTCATTTCACTTCAAACCCAATTCAAAATATAATCTAATCATATAAATAAATTAGATTAAAAAGAGTTTTTGAATTAAAATACAACATTTTTCACTATTCATTAAAAAAATGAACTTTATCAGAAAAATACCAAATATTCACACAAAGTAAATTTTGATGTCCCAATCATAAAGAATAACTTTATTTTGAAAAACATAGCTTATAAAATTGTCAAAATATAGATTTAAAAATGGTTTGCCATCAAAAGGTAGTAAAACAATCTTTTAAAATTATTAGTGTATTCCATGCTTAAGATTGGATTTATTCTCATTTTAAGCCTCTAAAACACTATCTAATTCACTAATAGACATAGATAAAAATATCTATTATTCATTACTTACTTGGGATGTTACATCCTTCCCCTCTTTAGAAAATTGCGTCCCCGAAATTTATTTACTTATCGAATTAATGGGGGTACTTATCCCTCATTGAATTTTCAGATTCCCATGTTTCCTCTTCCATCATGTGGTTTTTCCACAAAACATTTACCTGATTAATCAACTTATTCCATAACACTTGCTCCCTGTGGTCAAGAATCTAGACCGGTTGTTCCTCATAAGATAGGTTCTCTTCCATCTGAACTACCTCTGGACTCAAAACATGAGATGGATCTGGCATGTACTTTCTCAGCATCGAAACATGAAAAACATTGTGTACCTGAGATAAACTCGGAGGTAAAACCACCCGGTATGCAACTGATCCAACTCTATCCAGAATTTCATATGGTCCAATGAACCTTGGAATCATCTTTCCTTTCTTACCAAATTGGATCACACTTTTCCATGGCGAGACTTTGACAAAAACATGATCACCTACCTCAAAAGATAGATCCTTCCTCCTGTTGTCTGCATAACTCTTCTGCCTGCTCTGAGCTGTTCTCATGTGTCTCTGTATCAGCTGAACTTTTTCTGCCAACTCTTCTACCAATTCTGGTCCCATCATCTTTCTTTCACCCACTTCATCCCAAAAAGATGGAGTTCGACACCGCTTCCCATATAACACCTCAAATGGTGCCATCTGTATACTGGAATGAAAACTATTATTATATGAAAACTCAACCAAAGAAAGATGTTGGTCCCAACTTCCCTGATAATCCATAGAGAAAGAACGTAGCATATCCTCCAATGTCTGAATTGTTTGTTCTGACTGCCCATCTGATTAAGGATGAAAAACTATACTAAAATTTAATTCAGTACCCAACGACTTCTGAAGACCTTTCCAAAAGTTAGAAGTAAACCTGGGATCACGATCAGATACAATGGAGAGGGGAACTCCATGTAACCTGACTATCTCTTTAAGATACAAACGGGAAAGTTGATCTAGGGAAAAAGTATCTCGTATAGCAAGGAAATGAGAAGATTTAGTCAAGCGATCAACAATAACCCAGATTGCATTATTACCTCGAGGTGTCTTCGACAATCCCACAACGAAGTCCATGGATATATTCTCCCATTTCCATTCTGGTATTGGTAAAGGCTGAAGCATCCCTTTCGGTAACTGCCACTCTGATTTAACCTGTTGACATGTCAAACACTTCACAGTAAAATCATCAATATCTCTTTTTATTCCATCCCGCCAGTAATACTCCCGTATATCTCTGTATATCTTAGTACTGCCAGGATGAACTGAAAACGGAGAACTATGAGCTTCACATAACAACTCTCTCTTCAACTGTGAATCACAAGGCACACAAAATCTCTTCCCAAATCTCAAAACGCAATCATTATCAATGTTGAATTTTGGAAACTTACCTTTCTGAACCAGCTCTACCTTTTTCTGCAACTCACTGTCTTGCTTTTGTGCTTGCTTGATTCTGTCTGATAGAGAATATTTCACTGATACCTGAAACAAAACAGAAGAACATCCTGCACCAAAAACTTCTATGCCAAAGTTCATCAAATCCTTAACCAAAGGATCACGTTCCAAATGCAACATTGCTAATGAAATATTACTTTTTAGACTCAAAGCATCATCCACTTTATTTTCTTTTCCCGTATGGTAATGAATTGTACAATCATAATCCTTTATTAATTCTAGCCATCTCCTCTGTTTCATGTTTAATTCTTTCTGAGTGAATATATACTTTAAACTTTTGTGATCGGTATATATTTCCCACTTTACTCCATACAAATGATGCCTCCAAATTTTTAAAGCGAAAACAACAGCAGCTAATTCCAAATCATGTGTAGGATAATTTACCTCATGAGTTTTCAACTATCGTGAAGCATAAGAAATTACCTGATCATTCTGCATTAGGACACAACCAAGTCCTTTCAATGAAGCATCACTGTATATAACAAACTCCCCATTCCTGGAAGGTAGTGCCAAAACTGGAGCATTCACCAATCTTCTTTTCAATTCATGAAAATAATCTCACATTCTTTTGTCCAGATAAACTTAACACCCTTCTGAGTTAGCTTAGTCATTGAACTAGATAACCGTGAAAAATTTATAACAAACCTTTGGTAATAGCCTGCCAATCCAAGGAAACTATGAATCTCTATTACATTTGTGGGTCTTGGCCATTCATCAACAACCTTTGTTTTTCAGGATCAACGGTTATCCCATCTTTAGAAACAATGTGACCAAGGAAAGAAATTTGTTTCAACCAAAACTAACACTTGCTGAATTTCCCATACAATTTCTTTTCTTTTAAGGTTTGAAAAATAACCCTTAAATGTCTCTCATTATCCTCTTTACTTTTAGAAAACACCAAAATATCATCAATGAAAACCACGAAAAACTTATCCAAGAACTCATGGAAAATTCTATTCATGAAGTCCATGAATACAGAAGGTGAATTAGTTAGCCCAAAAGGCATTACTACAAATTCATAATGGCCATATCTTGTACGAAACGTAGTCTTCGGAACATCTGCTTCCTTTACCTTCAGCTGATGGTACCCCGATCTCAGGTCAATCTTTGAAAAAAACTGAGCTCCCAGGAGCTGATCAAACAAATAATCGATATGAGGAAAAGGATATTTTTTCTTAAAAGTGATGTTATTCAAGGCTCTATAATCAATGAAAAGTCTCATAGAACTATCTTTCTTTTAAATAAATAAAACAGGAGCACCCCATGGTGATGTGCTAGGTCGAATGAAACCTTTCTCTAATAAATCTTTCAATTTCTCCTTCAACTCTAAAAGTTCAATTTGATCCATTCGATAAGGGGGTTTTGAAATTGGCTTAGCATCAGGAACTAAGTCAACAGTAAATTCAACTTCCCGATCTGGTATTATTCTAGGAAACTCATCAAGACAAACATCAGGATACTCATTTACCACTGGCACATCATTAAGCTAAACAGTTCCCTTGTTTTCAACAATATGTGCAAGGTAACATTCATTTACATCTTTTACAAGTTTCTCGGCCTCTAGATAAGTTATCAACAGTAAGGGTTCATTCTTGTACACAAACTGAAAGTATTTCTGAAAAGAAACTTCTTTAGCTCTACAGTCAATCTTATCATGGTAAATAGAGAGCCAATCCATACCCAGGATAACATCAAACTCTATTAGAGGTAGAACAATAAGGTTTGCAAGTAGGTTCTTTCCACAGATAAGGATCAAAAGATTCTTATAAATTCTTTTTGCCTCAACATTTCCCCCAGGTGTTTTTACCAAAATTTCAGGATTCATTTCTTGAGATGGTATTCCCATTTTACTAGAAATGTTTTCAGAGATGAAAGAATGTGTAGACCCCGAATCAAACAACACACTGGAATAATCTGAAAAAACAAACAAAGTACCTGATACAACTTCATTTGATGGCCCTACATCTGCTGAAGTAGTTGCAAAGGATTTTATCACCCCTTTCTACTTATAGTCTAACTGCTTCCCATCACTCGAGCTCTTTTTCGAACACTCATTTGCATAGTGACCCATCTCATTGCACTTAAAACATTTCACTAACTGTAAATCAAATTTGGACTTACCATCACCTTGATCTTTTTCAGTGAAATCACGAGCCCTATGTCCCATCTTACCACATCAGTAGCACTTTATAGAATTTAGAAGACATTCACCAGCATGCCTTTTACCACATTTATCACAAACTGGAAACTTAGTTTTCTTACCATCAGACTTTTTTGAAGAATTCTTTCCTTTCTCCTGCCACCTCGGTCTCTTCTTCTCTTGGTTGTTAAAGAACACTTGATCATCTGCAAACTCCATTTCCACCTTCTCAGCACATCAAACAAGATTTTCATAACTCTTAAACTCACGAGAAGCTAATGCCCTTTGATATTTTGGTTTTAATCCTGAGTAAAAATGATTGATTTTACTATCAAGGTCTCGGATAAAATTTGGAGCATACCTTGCCAATCGAGGGAACCTCTCTTCATAAGCATCCACTGAGTCTTCCTCTTGCCTCAATTCCAAGAATTGTTTTTCCATCCTAAGTCAAACAACCTTAGGAAAATACTTCTCAAGAAACATACCTTTGAATTCATCCTAGTCAAGAGAATCAATCTCATCAGCGTCCCTGATAGTTTTAACCATCGACCACCACTGATCTGCCTCACCCTCCAAATGGTAAATAGCAAGACTAACCTTTTGATTGTCTGAACACCCCATGAAATCAAAAATCTTCTCTAGTGATTTAATCCACCCTTCAGCTAATACATGGTCAGATGATCCTCTGAATGATGGGGGATGTTGCCTCATGAAATGTTCCACCACTGACATGTTCCTCTGCGGTTGATCTGGCTGATCTCATACATGGATACCACCACCATTTATCGCTTGAGTCAACTGCGCCATTACTGGAACAAACTGTTCAGTTCCAATTCCGACCATCTCAAGATGCTGATTCGGAAGGTTATTTCCTTTTGTATGCCTTCCTAGCACTGCTTCCCTGTTTCCTCTATAGAAAACCATTCTGAACAAACATGTCTTAGATGAAGCAACATGGTAATCTTCAAATGCTATATCATTTAAGAAAAAAAAAATTTGGATAATCATTTAATAGAATTCTAACTCCTAAAGTTATCTAAACCGACCTCTGATACCAACTATAGGGCCCCATCCCTAAACATTACTTAATCTTGAGTAATTACAAGAATACACTTTGAGGATCTTTTCAGGTTTAGAGTTTTAGAGAATTAGATCATAAAACATGTATTACATTACACATTTAGGCAAAGTGGTTACATAAAAGATAGTATTCATTTTTCCCATCAACGGAAACATATTTAAAATAAAACATGGATTCTTTCTTGACACTTCATTGACACTATCATCATATCATGTAACTTTCCCTTATCCTGTGAAAAACATTTCAAAAAACTTGGGATGAGCATAAAAAGCTCAGTAAGGGTTATAAAAATATGTAAAGGAAACATGAGTTCATATATACATAAGAATGAAATCATACTTTACCCATAAAACATAGGCACTTTAACATACCTCATCAAATCATGAATAAATCATAGAAATCATAAGACATAAAGGTAACTTGTGGCATTCATAACATTCTTACGTAGGACGTAACCCTCTTGGTTACGTTTGGAATACCCATCACAATATATTCCCTAAATCTCTTCGGAGAAACCTTAACGTTTCACTCCTTCGCATTACCCAATGCATTGGAGAGCTATATCGGGCTCACCCGCCCTTAGTTTATCACGAAACCACCCGTCTTCATAACAATGCCCAAGAACCATAACATAATCGTATCACATAAAACATGCATAAAGGAAACATAACATTTCAACATTTGAATCACAAGATATCAATAAAACACATTGATATAATAAAAACATTATGAAAACCATTTTCAATACCAAAATAAAAGAAAAGTAAAACATGGTATTTATTTTTCATTTAAAAAGAGTTATGGATTGTCGAGGGAGCCGAAACTCAAATAATGGTCACGACGGCGGAGAAGTCATTGTCACCGCATACATACAACAAAAAAATTCCCTTTTGTCGTTTAGTAAACGATTCATATAAAAAAGATTCATATTGATTAAACGTAAAAGTCAAAGGGGTTTATACACCGTATAAAAGAAGGTTGTGTATAAAACAAAATATGCCTCAATGAAAGGAGATTGAGATGAAGTCCCATACCTTGGGTCCTACTTGACTCGGTCGTTCTTTAATCTCCTGAATAATAAACTTGAGTTAATTTCTACTTGTTTAAGAACCTTTTTCAAGTTCATTATTCCTTTTATATCACTTATTTCCATGTCATGAACACTATGTAATTATTTAAGTTAATAACGGTCGTTTTAACGATCATTGGTACTTGAGTAAAAAATAAACCCTTTATAATTACAAGTTGTTCATGTATCCATTATATCCAGAATGGTATTCATGATGTAGATATCATATATATCATATATATCCAGTACATGCATGAATTTATAATATTACATAAAATTTAGAGGTAAGAAATGAAATGCACCGTTCATGGAGACGGTAAGCCGTACGTACGCATGAACGCTGCTTCCATTTCTATTTCGTATTTTATGAAATGGAATCATAATGATATAAAGGTATATTATAATTACAGTGTAATATCATATATAATATCATAACTCCATCCTTTATACATCCCACATATGGTATTAACGAATCAAATCACTTTGAGGGGGCTGTAGTCCGCATTTCCTTAAATGAAGATATCGCGTTTACCCATAATGGAAACCATAAAGGTATGACCAAAATGAAAAATACAGAATCTTAAGGAAAAAATAAACATATTATATATCATATATAAATATAGTGTAATCTTAATGACCACCTTTGAAGGTGTTAAAATAATGTTGAACAATCATCGTTTCGGGAGGCAGAAATTCGCCATCCACGGAAACAGTATGTTATTTAACCATTAGATGTAGGTGTGTGTAAGTGTAGCTCGAATCCTTCTTATAAACACATACTACTATATGGAAGATACTGTTTTTGTTACAAAATAAATGAATAAAAAGAGTTTATGGGGTTGGAGAAGCAAAATAAAACAGAAGAACACAAGTGAAGACATTACCTTAAAATCGGGTAACTCCCTTTGGTTTGAGCTCAAAGGCTTCCTTGGGAAGAATTATGCCCAAATTGAGGCTTCAAGGAGTAAGAGAGGGAATTTTAGAGACAAAATGGGCGGGGGTTGGCCGAGCCAAAGGCTTTGGAAGTGTGGGTAAGGAGGTAGAGGTGGGGGCCTTTTATAAGAGGAGAGGAGGGGCACTCTTGGAAAGTAAAGAAATGTTACTTTATTTTAAAATGAGTTTCAGATTAAAAAGGGTCCAAATTTATATAATAAGAGGGTAAGGTGATAATGTTTCTAAATCCACCCATACAATAGGTTTTGGACATGTTTAGGTCATATATTTTACATTATCTTTTCATTTTATTTAAATCCTTTATTAATGAGGTAATCGCTGCATCATCATGATGTCATAAATAATTTAATTTATTTAATGTATAAAAATTATAAAAAAAATATCATGATGTAGGAAAGATTTTTATATTTATAATGAATATTTATAGTCAAAAATGTTACTTGTATAACCCCATTTAAAAATTGTTTTAGTAAAACAACTCATGTTTGTGTCATTTTAATTTTAACATTAAATAAAAAGATATTAATGTCATTTTCCTACCAAAGTGGCTCCATGGGGTCCCCAAGTTGACCCATGGCTTGTCTTGGTCGGCCATGACACATAAAATAAGGGTAGGACATGTGTCTAGGTATTTTAATTTTATTATTATATCATTTTTGCCTTAAATTGCACTAATTACCTCTAATCGCGATTAAAAACTTAAAAGTTACTATTCACCAAAAAAATTATTTTAATCTCATTGAACCACATTTTACTTATTAATTAAAACCATGTATGTTGGATTTTTGAAAATAAAATCACATAAGTGGGAATGTTTCATTTAAACGAAAAATCAGTTTCTTTAACTACCACTCAGTGGTTTCACTATTCATCAAAAATTGATGTTTTTCAGAAAAATGCCAAAACTTCACCCTAAGCTATATTTGATATTCTGAATTCAAAAATGATGTCTATTTTACAAAATTCAAATCATATAAGTTACATTAATTAATTTAATAATTAATTCCTGCTGTCATGACAAATAGCGTGTTTTTATGAAACAATAAGTATCAAAACATTTACACTAGTTTAAGTCCAATTTCAAAGTGAAATTGATTCCAATGACCACCATTGGATTAAATGGTAAAAATATATTCTAATTTCACTTCAAACCCAATTCAAAATATAATCTAATCATATAAATAAATTAGATTAAAAAGAGGTTTTGAATTAAAATACAACATTTTTCACTATTCATTAAAAAATGAACTTTATCGGAAAAATACCAAAAATTCACACAAAGTAAAATTTGATGTCCCAATCATAAATAATAAGTTTATTTTGACAAACATAGCTTATAAAATTGTCAAAAGATAGATTTAAAAATGTTTTTCCATCAAAAGTCAGTAAAACAATCTTTTAAAAATATTAGTGTATTCCATGCTTAAGATTGGATTTATTCTCATTTTAAGTCTCTAAAACACTATCTAATTCACTAATAAGAATAGATAAAAATATCTATTATTCATTACTTACTTGGGATGTTACAAAGTATGTCATGATATATAACAAGTTTTTTATTTATTATTCCTTGATCATGGTAGGAATATATCAAGAAGACCTATGAGAATAACATTGTACTTATATTAAGAATATACTATAGAATATAATGAATATTAAGAATATATTATTGGTTTATGGAGTAGATGAGGAGATATTCATCATGGGATATACATATGACAGTTTTTAGATAGGTCATAATTATTTGAATCACAATTGGGATATGTATTTTTGTTAATATAGGATTTGTGAGTTAGAAGAGATCAACGAATCTAGTGGTCACCAATTATACTTCAAAGTTTGAGTATATTAAATTTTTTGATGTAGCTAAAGAATTATTTTGGATACATAACTTCATTTAGGATACTGATGGGGTACTTGATATCATAATGTATTGTAATAATATTTCGGCGGTTTCCCTTACCCCTGAGAAAAAGTCACTTCAACAGACAAAGAATATAATTTTGAAGTATCACCTTTTGAGGAAATTTTCCATAAGGGTTATGTTTTAATTAAATATAGTTTCCATGAATAAAGACATGACAAGAACTTTTACTAAAGCATTGTGTGAGTAAAATAATGAATGTCACATGAGATCTTTAAGACTAAAATTTATTAATAGTTGGATCTAGTGAAAGTCAGAATCTATTAGATTTGGTTCCTAGAACCAATTCATATTGTAATTTTAATTACCATTATATTAAAAGACTTTGATTTTAATAAACATATTATCACATTATTATTTTTCTTCTATATAAAATTAATGTGATAATTTCATTAGAGTATCTGTTGCATTGAAAGGTGATATTAGTTCCCCACTATGATGTGAATCTTCTAGTGCTATGATAATTTTCTTAAACATATGTTCTATGGATATATGAAATCTATCTTTTAGGACACATATGAGGTTTTGATATTAAGTGTTTTAGGCTCATAATACATTGATACTTCTTCTCATAAAGTTCACACTTGGTAATCTCTAATAGAGAAGGCTATGAGAACAGACTCACTAATATAAATTCCACATATTGGTGTGTCATTATATATTCCTATATATGGATGTGTGTATTGTTCCTTATACTTGAGATTATTATTAATGTTTGTCATGAATCACATACTTTTATGTGATGATAAAAACCATGATGATAGATGCACACAGTGAGGTAGGATACGTTTGGTGCGTTATAAGTGATATGACATTAATAGATAAATCAAGAAAGCATTTTCCCCTTATATTATAATAGAATTAGATATATTTAAAACTTTGATTGAAATAGAACTGTCATATTAAGTTCAGGGTCATGGTAGTTTTGCGATGAGTTCATTTTAAGAAGTTAAAGAAAGATATATCAACTATATAGGTTGATGAAGTAAGTATGTAACCATCTTGATGTGACATCGAGACAAAAATATTAAATTAAAAGCGAGTGTCCATATGGGGTTATTTTTGTTACGAAATCAACATATTTATGTACAAGTTCCTTGATGTGTTTCTAGACTCCAATCATATACCTAGGACAACTCTCCTAATTCCACTATGAAATAGGTTTAGAGGGACACAAACTAAGATTATTCAGAACCTTAGTTAAATTCTATTTGAATTTAATATTATAATAAATATTATTCTTAAGACTAAGGAATAATAACTATTTAAGTTATTTTGATAACATAAATTCAATCTCTATTTATTTAAAGGAATATAGTTGAGTTAAATATTAAACAAATATTTACTCCTTAGTTACTGAATATTATATTTATCTATTTAAATAAATAATTTTTCTTCATTGTTTGATAAATATTGAGTAAGATTGACAGAAGGATTTAAGGTTCTAGATGAAATGATAAATTATATTTAATATGATTTTTATAAATATTAATTGATTTATTTAAGAAATATATCTGTAAGTAATAAAACATCATGAAATAATAATAATAATAATAATAATTATTATAAAAATAATAATATTAGATACAAGGTTTACTTAGAATAAAGATATTAGACGAGGACCTTGGTGTAATAACTAATAGCTTAACCTAAGTATAAAACCCAACATATATCACTTCTAAAGTGGAAGGATTGGTTATGAAAAAAATATTATATCAAGATAATTATATTAATAATATAGATAACTCTCAATCATAAACTTGAGAATAGATAGAAATCATCCCCCACCCTCTCAAGAATGACAGAAATAAATAGAATCCTTTAAGGTTGAAGGGATTCTTATCACGATCAATATTGAATGACTTAAGTGGTTTGGTTCTTTCATGCCAGCGCCATGAGTTCCAATGATGAAATTTTGAGGCTGATGAAGCATATGTGGATTCCACTAAAGGAATTATGATATGCGTCCTTTATCACAACGATGGTATGATAGGAAGGTCAACTGAGTTGGCTATGAATAATGTATTCTATGTGCAATAATTCTTATCAAAATAAATCAATTATAAATTAAAATGTTATCTATTTTAATCCTCTAATTTTTCTTTCATCAATTTCTAAGTATTTAATCCAAAAAACTGATCAAAACAATTGTTGGGCATTGGCTTTACCAATGCTGCTATTCCCAAAAAACATTGTTTTATACATTACAACTCCTTGTCATATTCAGTTAATCCTTCCCATGATCTATATAACGTTTAAATTATTTATGTGAAATATTAAGAATCCTTAAAACATCACATAATAATTTTTAATTACGATCATGATAGCATACATAGAGAATAAGAAAAATACAAAATGTTATCTCATAAAGAAAACACTTCCAAGAAAATCATGCTAGGAAAATTTCAAATATCATCCCATATTATATAGGTGGAAGTGTCTTATATCACCTAATATGATATTCCCTAATATATGGAATATAAGATACCTTATATTAAGTGATTTATACCATATAAAAAATAATCATACTATATTAAATGGAGTAATAATATTTGAAAGTCATCTAGATATATTCACAAAAACTTTTCAATAATCTATAATAAAACGAACAAAATTTTATAAAAACAATTTGTATCAAAACCAATTCCCATTAATTAATCATTTTTTGTAAACATATGGGCCTTTTTTAGAATTGATAATTATTATGAATTCTTATTCAATAACCATATGTAAAGAGATACCTTAGAAAAAACGTTAGAGTTACTAAAAATTAAATCTGACATGGTCTCCATCAAATACAAGTATCTCCATATAAGCATATACCACACAAAAACACACACACACACACATCATATATTATGTATAATCATAAAATCCATTTTCCATGGAATCAATCTTAATTATGTGATATGAAACATGTTAATATTGTATAGTTCAACTCATTTATTCTTAATCCATCTATGTAAAGACCAAATATGAATAATTAATATATAAAATGTCATTCATCCATATAAAAAAACACATTATATACCACTCATATTTATATGACTAGACACTTAATTAGTCTTATTCATAAAGATAATAAATGTCATACTTTTGATACAAGTGGATAAATATCATCTTAATTAAGAAAAAAACCACAACAAGATTTGTAACATACTCTACCATCCATTGATTAGATCCATCATTCAATTTGGTGTAGGTATGGATGTCTACATGCAAGGTAACTTGTTAACTTACATTTAAATATAGATCATACCAACACCTAATGTCCTTGACCTAGGTAATATTTTCAAGCTAGGTTGGCAAGACCTAAATAGTTCCAGAGATAAGTACATGCTCAAACACAGGATCAGCCACAAGCCATGCCAATTGGGAAATTATTTTTTATGAAATCAATATATAAAATTAAATATATCTTTCAAATTATTATTTCATTTATTTTTTTCATTAAAAAGTTTATTATTAATATATATATATGTATATTTTTATTCATGAATGTATATATGTATGTATGTATGTATATATTTCATTGTAAAAATTACATTACACATTTATTAAAAAATCATTATAAAAAATAATGTTACACTATTTTCAATGCCAAAAAAATTATTATAATATAAAAATAATATATATTTCATAAAAAAGTACATTATAAAATATTTTATAAATTAAATTATAAAAATGTCACATTATTGGTGATATAGAAAAATAATTAATATATATATATATAATTAAAAACTACATTATACATCAATTAAAAAAATTACATTATAAAAAACATAAATTACATAATTTGTTCTGTAAAAAATAATTAAAATAGAAAAAATATATTTCATCAAAAAATACATTATACATCCATTACAAAATTACATTATATAATACATTAAAAGGAACATCATCTTATATTGATTTTTCATCCGTAAAACTTAATAACATGTCAATTTCATTATCAATGCTGAATTAATTATTAATTTATTACCTTATAACTTTTTCCTAGTAATGATCCCTCATGAAAATAAGAGATTCAACCATATTTTGGGTTAGTGATATATGATAATCATTGACAATGCATTTTTTTACACTAAAATTAAATTTTAAAGAAACTAAAGAAATTATAACACTAATTACATCATGAGAAATTCATGTTAATACATTCAATATCGATTCATAATATTTCATCTAATTTAAAATATTAAAATTATCTTCATGATCAACTATAGGAGAGATGAAATATTATTGAAATTAAAATGTATCTATAAGAGAAGATTCATAAAGTCATCTATTTTTTACGGTTTCCCATATAATTCTACCACCACATGAAGAATATATAGGTTTTTTGGGCTATATACTAATAAAAATGTTAATAATAGATTTATATTTATTATATAATTGTTTCATAAAATAAAATATATCATTAAAATTACTTTCATTATAAAAAATGTTATCTAAAAATATTTTTTAATTTGTATTTTTACAACCTGAGTCAAATCTCATTACAATTCCAAAAAATTTGGTAATATATCCAAAATATTTTTCAAATTTTCTTTTATGTTAGTAATAATCAGAATATGATACTTATAATATGTATATTCTATAAAAATAGATATAATATCCTCTAAATCATGTATAAATAATGGAAATGTAGGAATGTATACATATAAAAATAAACGATTATATTTTTCGAATAGATAAAAAAATACATATAGTTTAAATTAATCCCAAACAACATCTTTTAGAATAATAAATACATCAGAGACTCTTATAGTTTTTAAAAATATATCTATATATTCTCTTTATTTTAAATATAATTTCAACATATAATATTTTGAATTCCATCAATTATGTATTTCTAATTTTATTTTTATAACATTTATATTTTCTTATCGATAAATTATTTTATATAATTTCATATGATTAATCCAAATATTATTCATAATAATATAGTTTCTAATAATATTAATATATTTTTTAAAAAAGTAAAACAATATTTAATAATAAAATTTAATACACGTGTTTAAAAATAAACATTAAATATTAATTTGTGATATGGTAAATACAATTAAGATGTAAGATATATTAGAGTATTATTATAGTATAATTCATTATTGATATAAAAATAAATAATTTATTTTGTAAAACCTACTAAAAATATGATTTCCCAATGTATCTCGGAATTCATGACCACTATATATAATTTCATCCAATTTAAATGAAATGATTCCTTTATTTAATACTTTTTGGAAAATTAACATGGGAATTACCCTAAGTGGGGGGGGGGTGAATTAGGGAAGCATAAAATTTAACCCTTTAATCCATTGATAATGATCTTATACTCTCAATCCAAGTAACACCCTTTTATGTCACTTAATTTCTCTTTATAATCGATTAAGGTATTAAAAAGTACAAATAAATGTTTACTTGGTTCACCCTCACTGGGATCATCCATGGAAAATAAAATTGATCATGTTTCGATGAACCAAAAAAACCTATCACACTTATTTTTTTTGGTTTACATAGTGGAGTGATCTCACTAACCCTATGAACTCACTGTTCAAACAAGATGAGAAAACTCACTTCCTCTTGAAAAAAGAGATGAAATCACTATTCAATCTTCAACATTATTAATTTTCTTTGAAATATTTGGATGATTCACGTAACATGGTTTTTCTGTAAAGAACCCTTCGATTATGTTCTAGTGAGATAAATATCATGGAATTATCTACTTTTCATTTCTCAAAACCTTTCATAATAGCTAGATAAACTTATTGTATTTGTTGAGGGAGTCTCTTCTCTTATATTCTTAATCCAATGTATAGGATTGAATCTCATTTTCTTAGGATTGTTACAAGTGTAACCTATGATTAATGTGATCATAAATTTCCATTAAATCAAAATTTTACACCCAGAGATCCATGAAATAACTCCCTCTCTAATTTTCTATCCGTAACAACCAGCTGATTGAAACTACATGGATATGAACTGGTATGATATTCAATGGCATAAAATTTTACTTTTTTTATATACCATGATGTGTAGTTTTTTTTACAATAGTGCAATATTTATTTACTTATCTCTCATTGCAGTGTGGTTTTAGATAGTGATATGGGCATTAGTAGTTGACCAAATCCACAAAAAATGATTCCTCATTAATTATACCATTATTATCACATGCTCTTCTTAACTCCTCTTAACATAATTAATATATTGAGTAATAGTTTGTAACACTAAGAAAAAAAATCCACCACATCATAATTCTTCTTCTATATCATGGAAATTTCATTTTCAAAAATAACTATGGAGTAGACATCAATCCATGATGTGGACACCTCAAATTTTCTAGTGGTATTAAAAATAATAAAAAATTCCTTTGAAAGGAACCTACATCATAGTATATTTGATTATGGAATGTCTAAATAACTATTTATCCCATATCATAAATTCTTTTATAATTCTAGTGTTATATAATAAACCACATTACTTAGTGGCTAATTCAAGTCAAACTGGAAGCATTGCTTGCCTACTACATCTCGTGTTTCCTCACACGTAAGAGGATAACCACCACCACTCATGACTTTACTAATGCCATGGAATGACTTTACACAAACATATTCCTACATTCATGGGTGATGACATGCATATTCCCCATATTTCTCTACTTAGAAATGTGGTCCCTTGGCTCAGACACCATCTTGTATGGATGCCGTTTGAGTTCTAGACTTAAGTTTTCTTGTCCATGTTTTTTATCCCTATAACAATAATTTCAATGTAAACATTGATTCTATGTTGTGGAAAACATTTAGGGTTCATTTAAATGATTTCTTATATGGTGTATTTTACTTCAACATGGAACATATTTCCCAAATATAACACATCTTATGACATCAAGAAGGTTCTTTGGCATGGGGTCTGTATTTTGAAAATATCACCTCTTCAAAAGCGTCAAATTGAGTATGAATTAAAATGAATCCATAAAAATACTCCATGACTCACTTTGAAACCCTTATTCAAAACAAAACATAAAAATCCTATAAATGGGTTTTGGAAAACAATCTCCCCCTTTGTGTTTATTGAAAATAGTGAATAAAACAAAACAATCACTTCACTTATGTAATTTCACAAAAAAACCTGAAAAATGATGGTTATTTTCCTTCAATTTGTGAAAAAATGGTTCATGTATCATAAATTCTAATCTCAAGTAAGACAACAATAAATTTGAGAAACGAGTGTCAAATGGAAGAATTATCATATGATAACACATTATTACATTTCAAGTAACGAATTTCAATCACATTCCCTCAAACCCTATATTTTCAAACAAAGAACCCTCCCACTAATTTGGGATCCCCCATTGAAACAAACATATATTCCCCACCTTTAGAAACAAACACAAAGATCACTTCCTAGAAGGTGCATGAAAGAGTGTTAGAAACAGTTAATAGGAGCAGTGGTAAGAAGTCATTCCTTTCTCTTGAAACAATTCCTATGGGTGAGTGGGGAATCCTAAACCTGAGTCTATCTAATGATATGGACTTGTTTATACTCCAAGATCCAAATAATTTCATTAGAAATCAATTTTGGGTAATAAATATATCATGAAACCTAGAACATGACCATGTTTTGGTACATACTCCATCTTAATCAATTGTTTCTCTACATTATCCTCCATGAAATGGTACTTTATTTCGATGTGCTTCATCCTTGAGTATTGAATGAGTTTTTTACTAATGTTTATAAAAATTGGTTTTTAACACTTAATCAGAATCATAGATACCACACCAATACCAATTTCTTCAACCCTTTGTTGCATCCATATCAACTAAGTACAAGCTTTAGTTTCCACCAAATATTCTTCCTTTACATTTCTTAAGGATATATAGTCCGACTTCTTAATTTTTCAAGAAATAAAAGAGATTCCAATGTAGAACATTACTCCCATGGTAGATTTTTGTTCATCCCTATAACATTAACAATATATATATATATATATATATCCCACTAATTTATTCACATGATTCATAAAATAATATTTCCTATAATCCAAGGTGTAGTTAATATATTTGAGTTTCTGCATAAAAAATTTCAAGTGACTTTCCTTGGAAAAAATTTCATATCTTGAAGCTTAAAATGTGGAAAATACAATGTTTAGATGAGTGACTATCAAGTAAATAAGGCTTATAGTTTTTTTCCTATAAAGTGTCGCATACACTTTCTCACATTTATAGCCCTTAGAAAATTTTATCCTGGTCTACACCAAAGTTTCCATTAATTTTTAATCCTCTATTTGAAATCATTTCAACACCTCCTTGAAATATTTAGTTTGGGAGATAAATTCCCCTTCATTATTTTGAATCACCCTCAACCCAAGGAAGAATGAAAATTCACTAATTAAAGACATTTTAAATTTAAACCTAAAAAATATGAAAACATATTGAATTGAATTTCATCTAAGCATCAAAATATGATTTCATCAACACATATATATAAGTATGACCATTCAATTACCTTACCAATTATCGATTTAGATTTTTTGATCAAACCCTCCTCGATGATAACCTTTCTTCCTTAGGTACTGATCTAACCTTGTGTACAAAACTTGTGTTGCATTTTCATACCATAAAACAATTTTCTCAATCAACACACCTTTATTTCATCATTATAATTGAGAAAACCATATAGTTGATCAATGTATACTTCTACATCAAGGAATATTTTTAGGAACTATAACACCCCATATTTTATAAACTTTACACTTTTTTATTTATTTTTATGTTATATAATACTTGGGTTGTGTTTTTGGAGCATCTAAATAGTTTTTTGGAGTGTTTTGAAAGGGGTTTTTAAAGGTATATAGTTTTAACAAAGTTACTGGAAACCACACACTATCTCTAGTAAACTGCAAAATGAGTTTCTGGGAGTCACTAGGAAAGCTTATGGTTGGAACATAGTTTTTCTAAATAGTGTGGGTTCCTAGGTGAAACTATATGAGATGAGAGTTTCTTAGATAGTACCAATGCACGGTTGGTGCATAGTTTTACAAACCACTCTGAATAACATCATAGATACTTGGGTAATGTCTAGTAGCATGGAAATTCTTGGTGTATAGTTTTCCAAACCATGAATCACAACCATTCATTTATCTAGTTTGGAGATAGTATCATGGTATAGTTAGTTCACAATATGAAAAACCGTGCATCATAACCTTGTGTCATGCATTAAATGCTCTAAAAATTAGAGTTTAAATCATATTTAATCCTTAAAACTTTCATTTCCTCCAATTATACTAGTATATTGATCTAATAACCTCTCTTAAGTATCCTTGGAGATTTTATTTGGATATGAAGAAAATTTTAATGAATCAAGGAGGTTTATATCTTTAAAATCAATGAAAAGTCCTCATTCTTACACTTTCACTATAGATAATCTCATTTTTATCTCACACATCCATATATATAATGTGATATGTATAGATATATGTTCTATTATGTGTATTTTTATGGGATCTTATTATATATAATGAATTAAAGAAGTTTCAAGGACATATACGTAAGTTCCATGTGCCATTCTTTAATTTATTCAACCATTGTAAGATATGTGGCTTCTATCCCATTATAATCATTCAAAAAATTGAATACTTTATGTTTTAATACATATTTATTATTTTTTTGGAAAACTTCCTTGGTTTTAGTACCTAATATTTTGTTTTGAAATGATTCAGATAAGGTTTTTGATAAATTTATTAAAGACAAATGTTTTTCAAAGAATTTTTTTTGTTGGGAACTTTTAATGCATGGTTGGTGTGAGATCATACTATTTCATTTTGGTAGCTTATTAATTTGGACCTGGGGATAGTGTTAAATCAACACATGGGATTATATCAGGTGAAAAATTGGTGATAGGATGAGTCACTAGTCATGGTTTTTAAATAATGGGGTTTTTAGAACCTTTCATGTGTGGTTGGTGTGAGATAATGATATTCCATTGTAGTAACATGTTGATTTGGAATTAGGGCCAGTGTCAATGTGGAACATGGGATCCTATCAGGTGAAAATTTGGTGATAAGACAAGTCACTACTTATGAGTATTAGGACCATTATTTGGAATGAGTGGGTGTGTGATTATGGAATGTCTATGGGTATTCCAAGTGAAAATAATGAATTAAAAAATTGATTTAGTTTAATTATTTTTCTTAAACTATTTTATTATGATAAACCATTTAGATATTCTAACCTTTTTAGTTTTACATTAATGTGATCTAACATATTCTTGTTCCCATTAGTGTGTGTTGGAAAGTATTTGGGGATTAACTACTGAGTTTTATACTCACCACCTTCTTGGGAACTTTGATTCCTTGGTAGATATTGTATATCAGAACAAATATAAAGGAAAAGGTTCATACTTCTCTAATAATTAATCAAGATTCTATGGGAATTTGATATAGAGGTGTTTCTTGGATCTTAATGGGTTGATTCTATGGTTAATTACATATTAATTTTATTGAGTTTTATTTCTCATTTTTAATGTAAGTGTTCTACATTTTTATTCCTTATTAAACTATGATATTGTGTTTTTGGTTTGATCTCCATTATTCTATGTTACATACATCATATTATATTGTCTATTCTTTTTGGTCTTTAACAATTTGTTCTCATATTAGGGAAAATTGACCCCCAATAATTTATTATGTCCTTGGAACTTGTTTCCATCTTTGTTGTCCAGGGGATGTCACCTAAGGTAAGTAGAACCTTTACGTCTTCCCAAGATAATCAGTGAGGGGTGAGATTTTACAAATGATATCAGTATTGGTCAGTCTATCATTTTAGGATGGTAGCAGGGAGATATAAATGTCACAACATAAAATTTATAGCATAAAAAGACTTAGATAACTCATTTATTAGGAGATTCAAGTTACCAGGGTGTTTTGGTTACAAAAAGTGTTCTACGACACTTCTAGGTTTGTTTCCATGTCATCAACCTGAGTTTAGTGAATGAGACTAGAATATAATGTATTATTAGTGAGACATACCACTAGGACCACATTTTTCAAAATGTTTTTTGAGATTTTATAAAATTGCTGAATATGATTATTTCTTTTGATAAATAAGAAATATTAATCCTTCTTTTTGGAAAATAATTTCTTGGTTGTTTATGTGTTTTTATTATATTATTTAGAGAATGGAATCAGTATGATGATCAAAGAACCCACATGAGATAGAAATTGGGAATGTGGATTGACATAAACAAAAAATAAATGAGTAAATAATCTTAAGAATAGTCCAAGCTTTTCAAGACATGTATTGGGAAATCATAATCATATCCACACAATGGAAATTCATCCACGGAATTTCAGAAACAAACTCTATCAATTTTTTAGGGATATTTGTGTCTATAGTAAATGGAGGCATAGACAGAGAAGATTAGTCTAATTTTTTATTTCTTGGGAACCCAAAATGATAAGAATGTGAATCTATTAGTTTATATATTATAGGATATTTCTAGGAAGTGGTGGGATATTAATTTCCATACTAAACATGACCATAACCAAGCATGGACAATCTTTGAGGAGTTTCTAATAAACAAATTATACACACACCTTAAATATTACAAGGATGAAAAAATTATTTAATCTTAAGTTAGATAATCTGTCTATGATGGAGTATCTACCTCAATTTAAGTGATTGATTCATTTTGATCTTGAATTTTCAATTAGTGAACACTTAAAGTTGGGGATCTTTGAGGCAGGTTTGTGACCTAAAATATGCTCCAGGTTGGTTCTATTCTGTATTAAAACTTATTTAGATATGGTGAAAATCAATATGGTAGAAAAAATAATATATATTTTAACCTATTTTGGGGAAAACACTATTACATATATGGGTACAAGTGGGAACTCCAACCTGGGTAACAAGAAGAAGAGTGATAATTATTATTAGGAAATCAAAACACTGGGAAAATAGTCAGTTGGTTTAGTATCATTTTAACCTAACCATAATAATCATCCAAGATGTTATTAGTGTGGATATCATGAGTATATAAAGTTTTAATATATAGTGCCTCTTTGGGAATTACATAATTGTGGAATGTTGGTACATCTAAAATATTATTATATGATGACTCTGAGGATGATTGATAGAATTGGGTCAAACATGTCTCAAGATTCTTATGATCATATAGTTTGATTGAGTTGAACAGGTAATCAATTATATAATTGAGTGATATAGGGTGACTCTTATATCATAATTATACCTCAACAACCATCTCACCCAAAATAAAGAAATAAACAATTACCAATCACACTTAGTAATCAATTGTATGGTTATAAGTAGATGATCATGGAGGATAAATCTAGTACTTAAATGGTGTGAGGTAATATTATATTAAAATATACCCTTATGAAATATTTTATTGATATGGTAACATAAAAATATATTATTACTGGTCATGTTAGGGAACCTATGGAATCACATGTTGAAATGATACCTTTTTTTGTGAAACATCAAATGGCTCTTAGACAGTGAGAATGTAAATACTTTAAATGTGAAGCACATTCTCTAACTATCATCGTGGTTGAATTTGATTGGAATTTATCTATTCTTGAGATGGATATCTATAAACTAATTTTTGGAAGGGATTGGTTGAAATATTTTTAGGCCCACATTGAATGTTATTCCTGAAAGACTAGTTTCACATATTCTAATGGAGTTGAGCATCAATTTAAAGGATTTTGGGATGTGAATTAAAGTAGAGAAGGAACTTTTTCACCAATGGTCAAGAATATATCTTACCAGTCAGTAGTAATTAATTTTTGAAACAATTTATGTAATTAAACCTAGGTATTTTTTAACCATCATGGATCAATTTACCGATGTATTCCCTACAAATTTCCCTAGGTTTCCACCTGAAAGAGAAGTGTACTTTTGAATTAATCTCTTACCAGGGACCAATAATATATCACTTCCATGCTATAAGATTACACCAATGGAATTAATGGAATTAAAGGTTCATCTTCAATATTTATAAAGTAAAAGATTCATTCAACCTAGTATTTCTCCATGGCTAGCACCAATCATTTTCTTAAGAAAGAATATGTAACTCTTCAACTTTGTGATATTATAATAATCTAAAAAAAGTTATAATAAATTATTAATATCCTATTATATGAATATATTATCTACTTGATCAATTTAGGGTGTCTAAATAGTTCCTTAATGTTGATTTATGATCACAGTATCCCCAAATTTGAGTTTAGAAATAAAATATTTTTAAGAAATCATTTCAGAGTCGTTATAGTCATTATGAATATGTGGTTATTAACTTTTTTCATATAAATGTACAATTTTTTTATGGAAATGATGAATCAAATATTTTAGAGGTATCTTGACTCATTTTTGGCATTTTTTATTGACTATATTCTAGTGTAATTTGGTAATAAAACTGATCATGAACAACACTTGGGAATAATGTCGGGTATTGATGTAAGATGATTTTTTTAAAATATACATATCTTTTATTGAAAATACCCTCTAATTCAATCAAACCCCTGGTAAAATGGTTAATTTTATGATCTTTTTTAATTCTATAATGAATTGATAATTTGATAAAATTAATAACTTTTCTATGATTTATTCATTTTTGAGTTTAATGAAGAATCAATACAAATGAAATTAAAATTTATTTTTAAAATTCAAATTAAAATTTTAATTATTCAATCCGGAATTAAATTCTAAAATTCATTAATTTTTTAGTATTAATTCCTTCATTAATTTTTTAATTAAATGAATACCACAATTTATTTTAAAAAATAATTGGAATTTATTCATTTTTTTTGAATTTTGGATTTTCATTATGAATTTAATTCAATTTTAAATTGAAAAATTGATTGAAAAAACAATTATTTGTGATATTTGTAGGTACAAATTAAAAATTGAAAAGGCATGGATCGAAAATGTCCTCCTTCCTTTTGGATGATTAGAATACCAAAAAACAACAAATTCTAGAATAAATATCAACTGGGAAATCAACTGCATGTATGAAATCGACCATTCCCATATTATTAGTGGTGTCCAAAAATTCCATAAAGGAATGGATCTACCATGAGCCTCTCACCCTATGTAATCAATAAAAACTGAAAAATTTGGAAAAGTCCAGATATGTCTATGCCTATTGTGGAGCGAGGACATGAAGTGATTTTGAATCCATTATGGATATTGTTTTGGTCAAATGATGGATCAAACGAACCTATAAATAGTGGATATTAGAGTGATATTTGGAGATGGAATTCATTGACCACATGGAAAAATAGATTGATTAGAATTAAAATTCCATATACTTTAACCAAATTTTTTGTAATGGTATGTAGTTTCAGTATAGAAAAACAGAGTGACCACACCTATTTCCATCAATTCACCATGAATATTTTTAGTCAACTGCACCCCCTTCTTGTGTTATAGAATATATGAAGATTCTTGTACTGCATCTATCTTTCCAAATAATATGATATCCTATGAGCTCACCATTGAAGAAGATGAAGCCACTCTACCTATTCTAATGACACCCAACTGAGCTTTCAAAGATCCAAAATAAACTAAATCTATAGAATATGTGGTTAGGAAAATCTAAGAAATCATATTGAAGAGGGAATAAAAATAATCACCATGGATTATTGGTGAAAAATGAATCATACACTACACTTCCTGAGCCACTTTTGAAATCCTTATCTCACTGAAGATCAGATTGATCCAAGCCCTAAGAACCCAAAATCCTAAATAAACTTGAAAATCATGATCGAAGAACAAATGGTTCTTACTACACTACTATATTTGGAAGTTGATGTTGATAAAACACTAAATCACACCACCTAGTTTGAGGATATGATGAACCACATGCCAGAACCACCCTGCCCTATCCATTGAAGATGGGGATCGAAGAAGTTTTCTGAATCACCATTGATGGATAATCCAACAAAGAACCCAAATAGAGAATACCACCAAGCCTCCCATTAATTAATCTCTAAAGATGCATGATATTTTGAAGCCAAAAAACTTGAGAAGAATAACGTCACAAAAAGAACATATGAAACATTGAATTAACCTAAGTTTGAATAGTCATTTCCATCAAGACACCCCATTGGGATGAGATGAGTATGGCCATAACACCCAAGCCACAGTTTAAATAAATGATGAGAATCGATGATCTAATCCAGAAGAGAAGGAAAATAGTGTAAAGAAATACATTTGATATTTTGATCCCCAAATTTGATGATGTCCAAGACCATGATCACTTCACTCCAACCCGATTATAGAGTGCCTGATTCACCCATCATGAGAATGACTAAAATTATCACATGTGCATAGAGAATAGAACATGAATTCACTACTTTTCAAATAAATGAATTAAATCTGATATAATTTTCTTGAAGTATCATAGGTGTGATCATGGGAAGATGATGATCTCAACCGAATCAATTGTGATAATTAATTACAACATGTAGGGGAAATATAAGAAAATATAATTATGCTGGATTTTGTCTCGATACTAAATGCAAGGAGGAAGAAGATGAAGCATATAAATATTCTCCTAACTGTGTATTTTAATCGAAATCATCTCCCACCGACTACATATGAGAACTTATACTTTTCATTTTTCCATTTAAATTTCAATACTAATTATTTTATTCGTTAATTTTGTTTTTTTCCTATACTTTTCCATATTTCTTTACATTTTTATCTATATTTATGTCAAATTATAATATATTCAAATCTATATGTATGGAGAACTAACTCTAGGGCTATGTCCTTAGGGAAGATCTCACATTCCCCTCTTTCTTCAATATTTTGAAATTTCTCATCCTTAATGTATTAGATAAATGAAGAAAGGTAGATTGATGATATTTATTTACCTATTTTGATGAGATACTACATTATCTAATATATAAAATAATTTCTCGCCCTCTAAATTGATATATGGATCATATTATTGGAGCACTGTGGACTAAGGGATGAATATTATACGATTAATCTTGGTGTGGAGATAATGAATTCTTCAATTGAGTGTGTTCATTTTCTCTTCACTATATGGGAGGTGGAGTTGGATTCATTGGGGATATCTCTTCTATGTGTATTCAGAAGCACAAAATAGATAGATAATATCAATCTAATAATGATATTGATGTGATTTCTAGATGATAACTAAGAATATAATAAATATTATTAGTGATCAAACCATGGATCCAACACCCTTTCACTATGACTTTGTTGCATTTTCCATTTAATTTATTTTAAATTCATAAATAAAAAACCAAAAGAAAAACAATAATAATTTTTGGATTTTTGAAAAATCAAGAGAATAAAAAAATACATAATTGATAAGACAATGAAACTCCCATTCCCTACTCTATGAGAGAAGACCCTGGTTAGCCATAAGGATGCATTTGAAGTAAATTAATATTCTTTTTAACTGTATCCTATTATAAGGGATACCTGCTACATAATTTAAGGTGGATAACAAAAATAATGACTACATTTATTTTTATTATTCTACAATTCAAATGGAATATTACCCCCTTGTTTTAATTAAATGGATTAAGAACTACTATAGTATGCTTTAGAGAGAGATAAATTTTATTCTTACTTTTTCTATTGTATTCGCGTGAAAGATGAACTCTATTATGGACTAATATGTATTAATCTAGATGATTCAGACATATTTTTAGAGGTCTTAGTTATAGAAAAATAATAACCCCTTTATAGGTATTGAGAAATTCATATAGTGCGAGGAAAAATAATAGAGAATAATTCCTAATGGACTCTCATGTAGATATACAATCTACTACATATGAATTCCTAATGAAGGATCTACTAGATGAGGAAGTGTCTATAAAACTTTTGAAGGGGATAAGGAGACCCTTTATATCATCATTCTACCACCCCCACTTAACATAACACACTACAATTATTAGGGGGTAGAAATACAGTACTCTATTAAATGGTGCCTCTATGTGGAAGTGAAGTTGAGGAGTTTTTGAAGGAATTGAATGTGGTGGTTTATACCAGATAAGATTAACCCACCAATATATTGGGGATGACCACCGTATTTTATAGTTTTGGAAATAATTAATATAGACCCTATTAATAGGGATAACCTAATATTCATTATCCCTTCCCTTTATTAATTCATTTTTTTAATAAAAAATATTTATAATGTTTAATTATTTTTTTCTACAGGTTTTCCCATAGTGGATAAAAACCTAATGGAATAGAACATGCTATTTATAAGTTCACCCATGGAAGTGATTACCTCAAGCCTTCTCTAAATAAACTGTAGGGTTTTTATATCATTTCCATTGTTTCATCACTATAATTTTCAGATTTTTTTCTGGAACTTAAGTGTACTGTGTTGAATAAATTTAGGGGAATGAATTAAATCCTTTTTAGAATTTGATTTTAGAGTGTTTTTATGAATTATTTTAGAATATGTAAATAAAAATATCTATATATTGTTTTTATTAAATCTATAAGTAAGTACAAAAAATAAAATTGAAAAAATCTAAAAGAAATTATACAAAAAAATCACCTATAAAAAATTGTATTTCTATTTATAAATATTATAAATATCATTTTTGTTGTTTTTTTATTTTTAAAACATTTCCTTGAGCCAAATTATACCTTTATTATTTTAAATTCCATTCAATAATTGAGGAACTCACTGGTTCTAAGAGTGTGAAGGATAAATGATTGATGAGTGATTGGACAACCACTCTCATGGATGTTTCTATTTTTTAATTGGGAAAAGAGTCGTAAATGAAAAAGAACTGATTGGAACCAAAATGATAGCTTCAGGAAACTATACTGATGAAATAAAAACTAAGTAAACATAACTTACTGATTTAGTAGTTCCTAAGGGATCCAACCTAAAAGGAACAATCAGATGGATCATATGAATTGGATTAAAACAAGTATATGAGATCTAATCTGGAAGTTTTCCTATGTCAACATAAGTACATGTGTCTGTTTTTTCCTCCAAATAAATGTTGTAAAGAATTGAGAGAAATATTCCCAAAAGTTTCTTCAATTCCTTGACTATTATAATTAGTACCATGGGATACCTAATATATGTTAATGGTTTTTTTTCTAGATTTATTTTCACTCATTCAATGAGTACCTTTTCACAATGCATTTTACAAATATAGTCGGGAATAATTGAATTAGTGCTTATTAACCAAGGGTATGAATATGTTTGGGGAGTTTTGAACTTTTATGAATAAGGGGAAGATGGTATATATAAATTTAATTTAGAAAGTTTCAATGAAGTATAAAAATGAACATTGGAAATGGACCTTTGGGGAGAAATACTTATAATGTTTCAACTCCTTAATATAATATCTCAACTAGGAACCATTCCATTTACAACCAAAACTGGTACATAGGTGAGAATTGAAATGAGACATTGGAAAGATTCACATATGAGGCATGATAATTCCAACAATGGATGAATATATGAATTTATTTAATTCTAATTGGTAAATTTAGATCTAAGAAGGTTTAATTTCCTTTTATTTTTTCATTTTTTGTAAAATAAAATTCAACGATAAAATTTATTGGGAGAGAAATAGTTTAAGTGGAGGGGGGAGTGTAGTGAGTTGAAAATTTCAATAGGATTTTTATATTACTAATTAGAATACCTTCTAATTCAATCACACCCTAGATGTAATAGTGACTTTTATGATCTTTAGACCTTTTGGACTAAATTAAAAATTGTATCAAATTAGTGATCTGTTAATGATTATTTTTATTTTTCATGTTATTGATGAATCCATAAAATTGAAATTGAAATATATATCTAAAAATTAATTTAAAATTGTTAATATTAAATATAGAATTAAATTCTTAAATGGATTACATTTTAAGTATTAGTCCTTTTTAAAAAAAAAAAATGAAATATATAATTCATTTAAAAGAATGAATTTGAATTTATTCAATTTATTTTTTAATGATTTAATTTCATTTTTAATTTTAAATTAGAAAAATAATTGAATTTTTTTAGTGTGATGTGTAGGTAAGAATCAAAAATCTCAAATGCATAGATTGATAGTGGATTTCTTTACTTTATTTTATTTGAGCACTAGAAAATTAACAAAGTTAATAATCAACAACAAGTGTGAAATTGACCATTACCTCTCTATATACAGTGCCCAGAATTTCATCAAATGCATGGATCTACTGCGATCCTGTGAAACCATAAAATAGACCACAACTCAAAATTTTGGAAAAGCCTATAAGAGTTTGTGCCTATTGTGTAGCGAACAAATAAATTGATTTTCGAGGATCTATAGATAAATATTTGGAAAATTTATGGACAGACTTTGCCTATGAAGAGTAGCTATGAGTATAATATATGGAAACGACAGTCATCGAACTCATGCCAAAATAGATCAAATGAACTTGAACTTCAATCTTACAGAAATATTTTTTTTTCAAAGGGATTGATCTCCCACACCATAAAACAGAGTGACAACACATATTTCCATTGATCCACCGTGACTATTCTTCATAGACCACACCCTTAACCAGTGTTAGAGTATTTATGATGCTTTCAGTGCCACATTTGTATGACTGGAGAAGACAAGATACCTCTATCTCTTTATTGAAGAATACAAAGTGACTACACATATTACGAAGACACTTAATTGATCTTTTAAAGATCCCAAACAAACTGAATCTCTATAACCTATGTTTAGAAAAATAAAATTAATTAGATTTAATAGGGAAGGATAATTTTCTTCTTATCTTACTCGAGAAATCCAAATATTACACCTCTATATAGCTAAGAAACCATTGAAATCCTGAACTCACTAAAGATCTGACCAAGCTATTCCCTAATAACCTTAAACTCTAAATAAAATAGGTAACCATTTATGGAGAAAAAATGGATCGTGTTGCCCTAATTGATCCATAAGCTGAGCTCGCTGGAACCTTGAAGCACACCACCCAGACTGGGGAGATGATGAGACCGATGCCAACACCACCCTACCATAGTAGTTAAAGACGGGGATCAAATAATATTACTAAAATATCATTGAATGATAATACACCAATGAACCCAAAGTCTGAAGAACATAAAACTCCCCATCAATTAAGCACTTGTGCTTCATAGTCAAATTATGCCAAACTGTGTGAGAAAAAGAATCTCACAAGAAGAATAAATATTTCACTGAATTAACATGAATTTTAATAACCCTTACCATATGTACCCTCCATTCCAAGATGAATATGATTAGAACACCTGATCTACGAGTTTAATAAATGATGAGAATCGATGAGATGATATAGAAGAGAAGGAAACTAGTGTCTAGACCCACAAATGAGATTTTGAGGCTTGATTTTGATGTCGTCCAGACCCAAGATTGATTCACCCTAGCCCGATTACAGATGAAATATTCTACCCAACACAAGAATCAATAAAATTTTCAAGTGATCATAGAGAATAAAATATTTCTTCAATGCTCTTCAGAGAAGTGGTTTACATATGATAGAATTTTTATAAAGGTGTATAGGTGAGATCATGGGAAGATGATTGTCCCTACTGAATCAAACATGACTGTTGGTAGAAACACATGGTGTATATCCAATAAAAGAAGAGAAAACTAGCATGCTCCATAAAAATTAATAGAATGAGGAATAAGTAAAATCTTATAAATATTAACTTCACCCCATTTTGTAATCATAATTTTCACCTAAAAACTATATCTAGGAACTTATGAATTTTTATCTACCATTTAATTTTCTATATTAATTATGTTCTTTTTTAATTGTGTTGTGTTCCTCTCTATCCCCTATTTCTTAAAATTTATCTCAATATTGATGAATCACTATGACCTTTTCAACTCCATAACTATAGAGACCTAACCCGAGGGGTTTTTCCCTTGGAGATATCATACAAGAACCTCATTATTTAATATTTTCTAATTTTCCATCCTTGATGTAGTAGAGAAATGAATAGAGATAGATTAATGATATTCATATGGTCCTTCTGATGAGATACTTCATTCTATAATCTATCAAATCATTGTCCACTCCATTATATTGATAAATGGTGCATACGATTATAGAACTATTGGCTGATGAATTAAAAATATATGATGGAGTTGGGGGTGAAGAAAGTGAATACCTCAATTGCATGTGTTCATTTATACTTCACTATGGAGGTGGTGGAACAATATGCATAGGTGGATATCTCTTCTATGTGTATTAAAAACCATAATATAGATTTAGAAGAGCAATAAAATAATGATATTGACACAATTTTCGGATGGTAACTAAGAAGATAATGAAGAACTTGAGAGATCAAACCCCCTTTCACCTTAGATTTGTTGCATTTACTATATAATTTGTTTTAAATTCATAAATAAAAAAATAAAAACAAACCAAAAACATCATTATTAACTATTTTAAAAATTAAGAAAAAAATAAGTGGTATGATAGTGAAACTCTCAGAGACTACTCCTTGAGAGACTCCCCTGGTTAACCTCTATTGTATATTTGGTGTAAATTAAAACTATGTTTTTCTATAACCCACTATATCCACAAGATCAACTTGGCACCAATTCTAGGGAGTAAGGACAAATATTCATTTTTCTCTTTTTAAATATTTAAATAATTATCTACTTTTAAAATAAAAAAGCAAAAAATAGATCATCACTTAGTGTCACAAAGGGTGGAAGGACTTATTAAAATTCTAAAAAAATAAATATTAACATTTAAATTTAATATTTATATGAAGTGAGGGAAATATATAATAAAATTTTGTTTTATTTTCATAGATCTAATGTTTAATTAGGAGTACTAGTGGATCTTGGAATAAAAATCAGACCACAAACATATGAATAATACATCCTAGATGTGTAATTCCTAAAGGTTACCACTCTCCCACCCATTATTGAGATAATTTCTAAGTCACTCCAGGAGTAGTAGGGGATAACGGCTCAAAAAGTTGAGGGGGATGACCGAAATACTGATTGTACTACTTTTTATTATTATCAATTTCAAATGAAACTGAACATCCCTTATTTTAATGACACAAATTTAAAACTTTATGAGTATTATTTAGAGAGTGATATAATTTATTTGAACAATTTTAATTAAAATATCATGAAAACTGAAATCTCTCATAGACTACTTCATTTTAATCTTGAATATTCAAATATATTACTAGAAATAATTCTTTTATAATAATAAAATACCTCTTAAAAGTACCTATAAAATCATATAGAGGGAGGCACAATAATAGGGAAATAATTCTTAGTGTACTCTCATGTAGATACACAAGTGGCTGCATATGAAGCATTAATTAAGGAGCCGATCGATAAATAAGAGACCATAAAATATTCATAAAAGGCTGAGGAGAAACCATATATCATAAATCTTACTACCCCACTTAAAAAAACAAATCACATTGAATAGGGTGTGTAAATGAAACACTCTATCAAAGGGTAACTCCTAGTAGAAGTGAAGTTGAGCATTTTCAGATGAAACTGAATGTGGTGGTTCTTACCAAAAAATATTAACCCAACAACAGATTGGGGATGAAAACCATACTATCCATATACGAAAGTTTAAATACATCACATCTTGGGAGTCATAACCCATGATTCTTTACACATTATCTTTCTTTTTCCACTTCTATTTTATTAAATAAATTATTTCTAATGTTTAATTCTATTTTTATATAGGGTTTCCCTAAGGGTAAAACAACCTAGGAAAATAGATCAAGTTGTTTACAAGTGCACCAAGGGGTGTTATTATATCAAATCTAATCTAAATAAACATCAGGTTGTACATGTCCTTTTACACTCTTTCATCACTATAATTTTTATATGTTTTTTGGAATTTTAGTGGATAGTGATGAACAAGTGTATGAGAAATAATTCCGTCCTATTTAGAAATATATTTAAGAGTTTTTTATAAAATATTTCAGAATCTATAGATAAAGATACCTATTTATTATTATTTAGTAAATATATTAGTAAATAAACATATAAAACAAAAAAATGTCAAAATAAAAATCTAAAAAAACATATAAAAGAATTGATTTTATTTTTGTAATTATGGTAAATATACTTTTTTATAGTTTCTATTTTTTTTAAAATTTTTCTTCGATCTACATGTCACCCTGCCTAGTTTAAATTCCATGCTAGAATTAAGGAACTCACAGTTATGTGATTGTGAGTAATGAATGATTTCTGAGTGATTCAACCACCACTTTCATGGAAGTTTCTACCTTTTTAAATAGGAAAAGAGTTATAAATGAAAAAGAACCTTGGGTAACCAAAATTATAGCTTGTGTAAACTAGACTAATAAATTCAAACTTAAGTAACCAAACATTAGTGATTGAGTAGTGCTTTAGGGAGCCTCTATAAAAGGAAAAATCAGATAGATCATATGAACTAGAGTAAAATAAATAGATGGGATCTGATCTATAAATTTTCCTCAGTAAAAATTAGCATAAATATGTATGTGTTAGCCATAAAATATGAGTTAGAGTGACCTGAGAATCAGTTGACCAAGTGTTTCTTCTATTCCTTGACTATTACAATTAGTAGCAGGTGATACTGACTTTTTTGGGGTGGTTTAGTTCTAGGTTTAACTATACTAATTCTATATGTTCCTTTAGCTAATCCTTTTCACAAATATGGATATGAGAAATTATATAAGTTCTAATTAACCTAGGGGATTGATAGGTTTGGGGAATTCTAAACTTAGATGAATAAGGGGTAGATGGTATATATAAATTTAATTTATGAAGTATTAATAAAGTGTGAAAATGAATATTGTAAAGGGAGATTTTGGGAAAAAGACTTAGTAATTTTTGACAAATTAAAAACATAAATTAGCTAGGATTCATTCCATTTACAACCCAAAATTGGGACTTGGGTGAGAATTGAAATTGGGAAGTGGATAGGTTCACATATGAGGCATAATAATTCAAAAAATGGATGATGTTTTTCTTTGTTTCAATTTTTGAAGGTAAATTTATCTTTAGAAAGGATGAATTTCTTTCTATTTTTTGTTTTTGAATAAAATAGAATTCTCTTATATCATTTCTAGGGATTTCAATAGTTTAAGTTTGAGGGAGTGACGTGAGTTGAAAATTTCATTATCTTTTTCCTGTTATTTATTTAAAATAACCCATAATTCAATCAAACACCTTGTAAAATAGTGAATTTTATTATCATTATAAATTCTGGACTGAATTAGAAAATGGATCAAATTATTGATTTTTAATGATTTAGTCATTTTTGAGGTTAATAAATAATCCATACAATTGAAATTGAAATTGATTTTTAAAAGTAAATTTAAAATTGTAAATATTCAATCTGGAATTAAAAATTTTAAATTGATTAATTTATGATAAATAATTATTTCTTTCTTGGTTGAATTAAATGAAATCCATAATTTATTTTTAAAAAATGACTTGGAATTAATTTAATTGATTTTGGAATTCTGTAATATCAATGTGAATTTTATTTGATTTTAAATCTAAAAAATTATTGAAAAAAATTGTATCTGTGTCCTACAAAAGTAAGACCCAAAAATTGTAAAGGCCTAGATTGACTATGGCCTTCATTCTTGCTATCAATCCAAACAAGAAAATAATAAAAATGAACTAAAAGTGTTTAATCTATAGTGCTCCTAATATCTATGGTGCCATAAATTCCACAATTTCATGAAACTTCCTTGAGTCTCTGACCATATGAAATCAACCAGAACTATTTTTTTGGGAAAAGCCCAAAATAAACCCTTCTTCCTACGCAACAATCACATGAAGTGATTTTCAATCCAACATTGATAATTCTTTTTAAAATTTATGGATCAAACAAATATGTAAGGATTATTTGTGAGTTTGATATTTGGTAATGGAATTCATTGAACACGTGAAAAAATAAACTAACCACACCTGAAATTCCATCTAATATAACCACAAATTTAGAAATAGAATAGTGCTGATGGAAAAAAAATGGAGAGATCATGCCTTTTTTATATTGAGTCATCCTGAATATTTTTCATCAATAGCATCCTAAACCTATGATAGAGTAGATATTATGATTCTGGTTCCATATCCGTTGGAATAGTGAAAATGAGACCCCCTAGATATCTATAAAAAGAAGACAAAGCCACTCCACCTATTCCGATGATACAGAAATGAGATATGAAAGATGATGAACCAACTAAATATATTGAAATTATAGTTAATAAAATAGAATAAATCATGTTAAATAGGAAATAATAACCATCATTGCGTATTTCTAGAAAAATCCAAATTTTATGCCACCCTTGCCGACCCACAATTAAAAGCCCAAGATGACTGAATATTTGACTGATCCACACCTTAAGAACCCTAAATCCTAAATCAAACATAGTAACATAGATGAAGAAAAGATGGGTCATACCAACCCAATTGATATGGACTCCAACCTCACTGAAACTATGATGTGTGCCTCTTAATCCAAGGAGAAAGTGAACTCAATGTTGACAACAGTAATCCTGTGTTGTTAAAGATGTGGTTTGAAGAATATTTCCAAACCAAAATTGATAAAAGATCCACCAAATAAAATGAATAAATAATACCACCAAAACTCCCCATTAATAAATAACTCAATATGCACAATCTTTTGATACATAATTGTGTTAAAAGATTAATATCACAATAAGAACATATTTCATACCAAATTAAACTAAGATTGAATATACCTTACCAATGAGATGCTCCCTTATGTTAATATTAATATAATCAGAACATCTGAGAAATGAGTTGAATAAAATTTGAGAACTAATGAGTCATTCCAAAAGTTAAGGAAACCATTTCTAATACCCAAATTTGGGATTTTTAGGTCCAATTTTGAAGACCTCCACACCCAAGCATACTTTACTCCAACTCTATTTCATAGAGCCTGATCCATCCATTATGTGTATCATTAAAATCCTCATAGGATCATATATAATAGAATATATATTTAATTATTTTAAATTTATTTGATTATATTTGCTTGAATTTTCTCGAAGGTGTATGGGGGTGATTTTGGGAAGGCGATTCTCTCAGCTGAATCAATCACAACCGTCAGTTTTGACACATGAAGGAAATCTAAGAAAAGAGGATTATCCTTGGGTTTTTCTCAATAATAAATCCAATGAGGAAGAAATCAAAGATTATAAATATTATCCTCACCCCATTTTTCAATCAAAATCATTTCCTTAGGACTATATATTGGAACATCATTATTTCATTCTTTAATTTTTATTTCAATATTAATTATATTTTTGATAATTTTGTTGTGTTTCTATCATTCCCATGTTTCTTCAGGTTTTTCTCAATATCTTTTCTACATTGTGATCTATTAAACTCTATAAATATAGAGAACTAACCTAAGGGTTAGTTCCCTAGGGGATACCACACCGGCACCCCACTCTTCAATATTTTATGATTTCTCATCCTTAATGCAATAGCATTATAGAAAGAGAAAGATAGGTGATATTCATCCATTCCTTCCGATGAGATTATACATTATATAATATATAAAATCATTTCTCAATCCCTTATATTTGTCTATGGTGAATTCTGATGGACCACTATTGACTGATGGATGAACGTAATTCTATGGAGATGGGTGTGGAGGAAGTGAATGTCTTAGTTAAGTGTGTTCATTGCCTCTTTATTGTGGAGGAGGTGGAATTAGATTCATAGGGGGAGATCCATTGGGCGTGTATTTAGAACAAAAATATATATAGGTAATATAAATATAATAACGATATTGATGTGATTTTTCAAATGGGAACTAAGAATATAATTAAGAACATGAGTGATTAAACCCTGGATCCAACCCCCTCTTACTCTAACATTTCTATATTTGTTATTATTTTTAAATTCATAAATCATAAAACCAAGAAAACAATAAACATCATTTCTGGATGTTTTAAAAAATAAAAATATGTAAGTGATAGGATAATAAAACTCCCATACTATACTCTATGGGAGATGAACCTGGTCAGCCACTAGGTTATATTAAGAGTAAATTGAAATTTTGTTTGAATGTGACTCATGATAATTGCATAATCAGGTATCTTACATGATCATATATAGTATTCTAAGATTTAAATGTGTTATTTTTGGATGTATGAGGTATGTTTCCTTGGCCATATCATTTATAAAAAAGAGTCTTAGTTTATCCTAAAAGGTAGACTATGTTTTTTCTTAAAAACCACCGAAGACTGTCTTTGAGATACATTATTTCCCAAACTTAGTAGGTTATTACCAATAATTTGTTCAATAATTTCCATGAATTTCCTCTATGATGAAATCTTTGACAAGGAAAGGCATTCCTCTCCAATTAAGAAATGTGTTCCAGAAATGTTTTCAAAAGCTTGAAGTTTGAATTACCTCAATACCTATCCTTACGTTCCAAGAGTTAGGATGAGGCTATGTGTTCTATTTTGATGCAACTAGATATAGTTTTGTACGTGTTATCATATTGGGATATCATGTTTTAGCTTATGGGTCATTAAATTTATGGGTGCATGCGATGAATTACCATATACATGATTTGTAGTTAGCTGTTGTAGTCCATGTCCTGAAAACATGGCATCACAATATCTTTGGTAAGAAATTAATGTTTTCCAAGGATTATAAGATCTTGAAACACATCTTCTCATAGTGAAATTTGAATATAAGGCAATGAAGTTTGTTGGAATACCTTCATATTTTGACTTTGACACTATGTATACCTTGTCTAAAAGAAATTCCATAGATGATGCCTCGAGTTTTAAGTCATATGTTTAGTTTGAACAAGAGGATTTAGATTAGTGGTAGCTGATGATAGTCATAGTTGGTATGCATATATATTGTTCATAGCATGGTGATTCTATGGTTTTATTTCTTGTTTTTCTTATTCCTGATTTGTTTGAGCAGTATAATTATGCTCAGATATCCGATCCTGAATCTCTCACTATGAGGTCAAAACTCACTGATGGGGAGACTATTGAGGGATAAAATATATATGGGAAATTTAGGAGAATGTAACAAGATTAGTTTTTGGAAATTTACCTTTATATTTTTTATTTTGATGTTATTTAGTAATTGGGTTCAGTTTTGGGATCTTTTGGATAATTCTGGAGTGTTTTTATGGGGTTTAAAGGTGCACAATTTGATAATGGTTTATGGAAACAATGTACTATCTCTAGGAAAATGTGTAAGGAGTTACTAGGGGTCACTAGGTAGGCATACAATTGGCACATGATTTGACCAAAATTGTGTGGGTTCCTAGTAGAAAATATTCTATATGGGAGTTTTTTGGACAGTAGTAACAGAAGATTATCACAGGATTTTCCAAACTATGTGGCACAATTGTGAGACTTCCTAGGTAATGTCCAGTAGAATGCACATGGTTAGCATAAGGTATTCTAAACAATTTGGTACAAACATGAAACTATATGGTTTATAGACAATATCATGCACATTGTGTGTGTGAAATTTCAGAAACCATATAGCTTAATCATGGGACATTTATTAAAAGATCTAAAAACAATAAGTTGACTTAGATTTAGAACATGAAACTCTCATTTCCACCATATTATTCACATTCTTCAAACTTCTATCCTCTCATAGGCATACTTTGTGATTCTCATTGATCCAATAGATTATTTTCAATGAATCAAGTTGAATTAGATTTTCAGAATCCATGGGAAGTCCTCATCCTAACTCTTTCTCAAGGGATATTTTCACTTTCTCTCTCACAGATCCATAGATCTAATATGTTATGGATCGATATATGTTTTATGATGTGTATTTTTATTGGATATTGTTAGATATATTAAATAGAATAAGTTTCTATGAATATTTAGATGTTTCATGTTATATTATTCATTTTATTCAACCATTATGAGGTAGGTGTCTTCTCTCCCATTCTATTTGTTTTATAACTTAAAGGGTTGATATTTTTATCACCCTATATTTATTTTTTAGAAAAAAATCTTGGTTTTAGTAACTAAATAATTGGGTATGAAATGATGAACCTAATGTGTTTGATAATTTTTTTAAAAGAAAATAGTTTTCAAGGAAATTTATTTTTTTGATAACTTGGAATGTGTGGTTAGTGTGACTTCATGATATCACATTGTAGCATGTTATTGATTTAGACTTGGGAATAGTTTAAAATTGGCACATGTGTTCCATTAGATTATGGATTGGTGATGGGATAGGTTACCACTCATGAGAATTGGGGATATCATTAGTCATGTATAGGTGTCTGTGGTAGAATACATATGAGTATTAAAAGTGGACAGAATGAATAAAAAATAAATTTAGTTCATTTGTTTTCATAAAATATTTTATTATTATCAACTATTATGATATTCTGCCCATCTGTTTTATATAAACGTATGGTAAATTGTTCTTGTTCTTAGTGGTTTATGTTGGGCAGTCATTGGGGATTTCCCACTGAGTTTTATACTCACCCCCTGCTTGGTATCTTTCATTCATTAGAAAATTTTGTATACTGGGATACTTGTACAGGAAAAGTGTCATACTTCACTAGTGATGAATTATGATGTAGTAGAAATGGTACTTGGAGTTGGTTCTTAGAGCCTGTTTGGGATGATGCTGGGGTTGATTCCACATTGATGTCATTGAGTTATATTTCTCCTTTGTTGTGTTAGTGTTGTGCATTTTTATTCTATCAGCTACCCAAATATTTTCTTTTTGGTTTGATTAGTGTTGTTTTACATTAAATGAATTATATTTGTTTTGTCTTTTTTGGTATTCAATAGTTTATTATCATCATAGGTAAAATCATCTCATAATAATAATTTATACCCTTGGAACTTGTTTTCTACCTTTGGTGTCATGGGGATGTCACCTATGGTTAATAACACCTCTGCCACTTCCAAATCCAATGGGTGAGGGGCGTAATGTTACCATGCCTGGTTTGAAAAAATGAAATCAAGGTAGAATGAAAATTCACTAATTAAATACATTTAAAATTTTCACCCCATAAAATATGAAAACTGATTTCATTGAAGTCATCTGAGCCCCCAAAGATGATTTTTTCAACAAATATAAGTATGAACATTTTATTCCTTTCTCCTCATTGATATAAAAGTTATGATAAGCACCTAATCAATGATAGTAAATCTTCCTCAGGTATTGACACAACCTTTAGTAATAAGATTGTCATGCTTATTTCATCTTGTATAATTCTTTCCTCAACTGACACAACATGATTTTATCATCTTCATTAAGGAACCCATATGGTTTCCTGATGCAGTCTTCCTCTTTAAGGAATCCATTCAAGAATGCTTATTTGATATCAAATTGATACACCTTAAACATGTTTTCAGGATCATTTATAGAAACAATCTAATGATTTCCACCTAGGGTACCAATGAAATGTTTTCATCAATATAGATCGCATAAATACAAGAATATCCCTTTCTTAAGAGTTGTGACTTATTCCTTGTAATCATACTATCTTCATTGGGTTTGTTTCAAAAGACCCACATGGCTCCAATAACATTTTTTTTCTAGACTTTTGATTATTTCCCATGTCCTATTTTTCTTAATTGGATGAAATTCATCATTCATTCATTGGAAAACATTAATCAAGAGAAGCACTACCAAAATTTTTTAGTTCCTCCTGAGATAGAAATGAAGTTTGATGAGGTTCCATTATCCCTTGTCATTGAACCAGGGTTATTCGGTCTCCTACTATATTACTTACAATGATTTCTTCTCTCTGTAATGACCCATAATTATATCAATGAAATAACCAATCTTATAATTGTGTTATATAGTATAAATAATATAAACATCACATATAGAACATAATAAAAACTTTATAAATGAATAATAGATGAAATAATAGGTATTTATAGAAATTAAGGAACCTATACCAATGGAATAGTAACATGACCATTGGAATAGTAATATGACCATTAGGAATATTAATCTAGACAATAGAATAGAAACGTCACCTATGAAAGTATAAATAAATTTTTTTATATTTTAAATGAAAATATTATATATTTATATATTGGAATAAGTAAATAAATGTTTGAGAAATGATAAATTAATTGTTGGTATTTTTTGTAAAACATAAATGTTTTTTACAATTTTATAATTAATATAATATTTTAAAAGAAAATTTATTTTCATAAAATAGATTAAAAAAGTAATATTTTATGTCTCATGATTATAATATAATTTTATAAGACATTAATTAATTTTTCAAAGTGTTATAAAATGAGTTATAATATTAAAATCAATATTTTTTCGAGTAAATGGCGATTTTATTTAAAAATTGAGTTTCTCATATTAATAAAATTATTTTCCTAAAATGGATTATATTTTTGAAATATTCATGTTGAAAATTTTTTGGGGTAAAGTTTACATATTTCTCTAAAATAGATGATTTTTTGGTGAATAGTGAAATACTATAATTTACAGTATTTAACAAATACCTGAATAATCATGTCATTAATGATTTATTAATGAGGTAATAACCCATTTTTTATAACTCACAAGAACTAGTTAATAAATTTATTCCCAATAATCAATACTATTAATAGTCTTGAGCCAAAATAGTAAACAAAGGAATAAAATAAGAAAAAACACTGCTCTTCTCACCTATAAATACCACCCTCACTACCTATTCTACTCACACATTCTAAGAATTTGAGATTTCTTATATTATGCCCAAATAATCTCTAAATCCTTTTCATGTCATAGTCTTTCTTGTCTCACAAAAATATCATTTCCAAGTGCCTTAAAGAGGTTCTCTTGGAGACACAATTCAAGAGGTAAACTCCTCTTTCTTTCTCTTTTAATTTATCCTTATTCTTATCCTTATGTCACCACCCCTATCCAAAATAGCATGATTGCTCCAATATTATTTATATAATATAATTTTATTATTTTAATTTCATATCCATCATAAATTCTTTTTCCCCCAATTTTCTCTAAAAATGAAAAAATCATCTACGAGGTATCGATTGACCGCCTTCATGGATGATGATTTTTTATTTTCAATTACCGCCTTAAAGGATGGTCATAAACTATTATAATAGTTAAAAACTATTTTATAATGATTATTAAATCTTATTTATTGTTTTTAACTAGTATATAAAAAATTATTAAATTAAATGATACCAATTCATGATTGTTATTAAAGGTGCCCAAATAAACTAATCATTTTTCATCACCTTTTTATCTAATGAATTATCCTCAAGTAAAAAAAGAAAATGATATATGAAAAAATTTATATTTATGAAATTGAATTTGTACCATATAATTTTACTTATTTTTATATATTACAATTTGAGAAGAACTTCCAAAATAAAACTCAAAGGAACCGATTATAAAATCCATGAAACGAATTCTCTCAGAATGACAAAATTAAGCACTATAACTAAACAAATGGCTATAAATGAATCTAATAAAATTATAGTAAATTAAATATATGTTTAATATGTTATGAATTAAATTATTAATGAATCTAATTTTATTATCCAGGACATTATGTATAGGTGAAAAACACTTTTATATATAAGGTATGGGATTCTCTCCGAACCACCATTTTTTCCTTTGAGTTACAATTTATATCTCTTTACCCCAATGTAATTATTAATTATTCTTATGTAATACCCCTAAATGTTTTATATATGTTTTAAAAATATTTTCCTAGATCAAATCTTCTTTTTTTTAATGGGGAAACACTTTTTTTATAAGGTTCCTTTTCAGTTTCTCCTGACAAGCAAGGCTAATTAATGGGAACTTCCCAATTTCTTACCCATTTTCATGAACACTCCATAATATAATTTAAAAAACCAACATTATTATAAAATCCCTATTTTTATCATGAAAAACAATCTTAATTCAATTCATGTTTTGTGAAAACAATTAAACTTTTTACTGCGTTAAGGAATATTTTATATATTTTCTTAAACCACACAAAAGGGGTTCATTTTAAAAGTTTATTAAACACTCTTTTTATATGTTTTCATTTATGTTGGATACAATTTTTTTTAAGTTTTCCAATTTTTACTTAATAATGTCTATGTATTATTTAAATTAGTACTTTCATGGACACTTATATGATACACCGATTTTTTATGCATTATGACATGATTATGATACCCATTTATTTCCATGGGTAACCCTTATGTTTAATTCTTCATGTGGAAAAAATATGCATAAACATATTTTGATGGGTGTGCCCATTTATCAGCATAATTAATTGGGTAATGTTTATTCTAATGAGATGTCATGTTGGAGAGAGGAGTAAACCTAATTCCTTTATGAGGATTTGTCCACCATGTGATATAATCTTGGTAGTTAGACCTGCATCATGTTTAGGTCATGTTATATCTTTCTTACATATTCCTATTATTCTATAACTATTTCATCAAATGTTGTACATGGTATTCTTATTTATATTTATTCATGTTCCATTCCTTTAATGACATCATGTTTTTCCTTCTAATCCATGTGTCATGCTTTATTCCTATGTTTATTCCATTACTGTGTTTTTTAGATAATCCATTTGTTCATGTATTCCCCAAGTTATCCTATGAAGGTGTAAGACCTCGATGTAATTTAAGATAAAATTACAGAATTTAAATAAAATGTGTCTTTATTATGGTTTCATTCTTTCTAATTTTGTACCTAATCTCATTAATACATAAAACTTTACGATCATTGGATTGTAATTAATGGTTATTTATGATTAAAATCAAGTAATAATTTGTGTAATATGATAGGATTATTATAGTTTATATTTGATAATTTTCTTGTTATTTTTAGAGATTAGGATTAGAAAACATTAGTAAGAACCCCAGGGATAATTCTATCAGCATGGATAACTTAGATTAAAACATACAAAATCACCATATAGAATATACTTTTCATTTATAATTTTATCCTTATATGTTAAAAGTTTCATTTTTATATTCTTTTCAGGTAGGTATTTTATCCCCTAATGGTAATTTCTGTTTATTAGTTAATTTAGGGAAACAGAAGAACCCTTGCGAATAATCAATGTTATAGGAAATGTGATGACTACCCTAATAAAATGCCTAATATGATGGGAATGAGAACTTAAAACATCATGATTGCACTGGGTCAACACAATCAAGTTATGAATAATAAATTGAATCATGTTTAAATCCCTCATTCTCCCAAGAAAGAGAAATTTTTTGTTGAATCATTTATGCAATAAAGGCCTCCCAAGTTTACTGGATCTTCTGATCCTGTCATCAAGAAACAATGGATTAACTCAATTGAGAAATATTATCTGTCCTCCATTTCTCAAATAAATAAAAGGTTTTACTATAAGCCTATTGTTTTGATGGGGAATCCAATCATTTGTGGACACTAATTAAGAACATGAATTATGAGGAGTAAATTGAATCAATGGAATGAAAATCATTCAAGATTTTTTTTTCAATAAATATTTTCCTCAACTCTACATATTAATATGATTAGGGAGTAACTTATATTTAAGTAAAAGGAAGATGATTCTATCAAGGTGTTTGAGTAATATTTTATAGGGATTTGAAAATATACCTCTAGATTTTTCATGTACACTGAAATCACAGTGGATTAATTATTTAGTAGGCTAAATATGAGACTATGAAAAGAATTGGAGATTAGAGACTTCAACAACTATGAGGATATTGTATTTTGTTTCCTTAAGGTTGAAATAGTGATAAAAACACTCAGTGGTCTTGTAGGACTAGAGATAAAAAGTGGAAAATGGATTTTAATATTTGAGGATCAACAAATAAATATCATGATGGAAAAGAAAACCCAACATCCCATGTGTTAGAAGTGTGGGAAGAATAATCTTGGAAACTTCATATGGGGCACTAGTAGATTCTTCAAATGTAGAAGAGATAAGAATATGGATAATAATTTCCAAAGGTATATGAATAATCCCACAAATGTGGAGAAGTAAAGGAAGGTTCAGATAAAAAATAATCTTGTAGTGCAATGTTTTGATTGTAAGGAACATGGACATTTTCTGAACCATTTCCCTAATTCAAGGGTTGTTAGAAGTAATAAAAAATAACCTCTAATAAAGGTAATTTTCTAACAGGTTCAATATTTATTCACACAAGAATATAAAACATTATATTGAATTTTTCTTCTATGCATTCTTTCATATCATGAGAGTTTAGTAAAACTATTTAAACACCACCTAAAAATATGGAGGTCGATTTATCTATGAGAATGAAAAATGGGGAAATTATCAAATCTAAATTGTATAACTCCTCCCTAGTTAATGTTTCTAGAATGAACTTCCCAAAAAATATTTTCAGACTTCTTTTGGTGGTGTTTGATTCCATACTGGGCATGGATTTGATATATTTTTATAAATCCCACATCAACTATCAGAAAAGGGATATCACTATTCATATCCCAAGGCATCCTCAAATTATATATAAGTGTAAGGAGGAGGATGAATCTCTTTTAGAATCATTATCTTAATTCTCGATATTATTTCCTTAGAAGAAATCAATTCTAGCTCAAATGATTGACACAAATGAGAGAATCAAGATCAAAGAAAATACCCATTGTGGTGGAATACATGGATGTGTTACCTATAGAATTTATTGGTATTACTCCAAACTAAGTGGTTGAGTTATTAATTGAACTTATTCTTGGATATCTTCCTATATCTAATACACCTTATAGAATGTACACCATTGATTTTGAGGAATTGAGGAATCAGTTACAAGATAATTTCTTATCTGAATATATACTTGAGGCTTTTATGATCCATATATATGTCATACTTCTCCCCATAGATATAATTCCACATAATATTTAATGTGAATATGACTTCACCGAACTCAAAATATTGGTCTGGATATTTCTTCTTATGGATCTTTAATTATAGGGAAGAATAGGCTATCAATTTTTTATCCTTCACGAGAAAAAACTCAATCCCTTTTTAGACACATCCTAGAACATCACAAATCCTTACCCACTTATGGGTAATGTGAGGAATGATCCAGTATTCAACCTCTTATTTAACTCTTTAAATCTACCTTTACAATCATCAGTCCAGAAAAAATTCACTCCCTTTTAAGGTATCTTGGATAATTTTCTTGAAAACCATGATAAATTCCTCACAAATCAATGATAGTTTCCATATAATCCAAGGAAACTATACTTCTCTATCATATATGTTTATCTGGTCCATCCATTAATTTTATCTTTTTTAAAGGATCCCTATATATATCTTTTATAGTGATAACATTACCTCATAATGTTACTTGATCTATAAAAAACCCAAATTTACTATACTTTTCATATAACTTTTCCTTTCATAGTATATTTAGCCGAACATTAAATTTATCCTCATTTTCCTCCATTATTTTCGAGTTAATAAGAATATGATCTATAAATACTACAAAACATTAATCAAAGTAACCCCTAAAGACTCTACTTATTAAGTCCATGAATATAGTTGGAGCATTAGTGATTCCAAAAAGCATCACTATGAACTCATTTCGGCCAAACCATGTATTAAAATCTACCTTGGGGATATCATCCTTATTCACCTTTACTTGATAATATCCTGATTGAAGATCCACCTTAGAGAAGTACCAGACTCTATGTAACTAATCAAACATGTCATTTATTCATGTTAGAGGATAACCATTATTTATCATGATATTTTTTAGCTTATGAAAATCAATTTAGAGGCACATTGACCCATCCTTCTTGTTGAAAAAAGGACTGGTGTACCCTATAGTGAATCCGTTGGGTGTATAAACCCTTTATCGAGTTTATCCTATAGTTACTTCTTTATATATTCATGTTCAAATGTTTCTATTATATATAGAGTCTTAGATATGATAAATTATCTAGTTACAAGTTATATTGCAAACTCAACATCTTATATTAGACGAAGACTAGATAATTCTTTAAAAAACACATCAACATATTCACTTATAATGGGAATGCCATCAAGGACGATATCTTCCTTATTCTTACTCATTTGAGAAATATATGATACAGAGGGTGATTTACTTCTCTCCATAATTTATGTTGACTCTATACAAGGAAAACCAATCTATATCTCTAATTTCATTGAATTCATTTAAAGGGTGTATCAAAAGGTTCTTTTGAAATTTCATAATAAAAATATATACATGGTTGGTGTTGTACTCTTAGGATGTAATAATTTACCAATTTAATATCTTCTTTGATAACTTGACTTCCATGTTTGAAGGTGATGTTTTAATAGTTATACTAAACTTGTGTTATATGAAATAATGCGTAGAACCATAATAAAAAATTATGTTCACTATATTTGAATTAATAACTAGTGTTCCTATCACCACATATTTTTTAGGATCCTTCTATATAGTTGTGATTAAAAACACTTTCCATTTATCTATTGGATTAAGATGTTGTAGTCATTTATTATTTTTCAAAACCCTTGGCTTCGTAAAATTATTCACATAGTTTACTCATTCCTTACTATTGAAAAATTGGATAGTAGGCCGATGATTGACTAGAAATTTCCTTTCTTACATCCCATTAGTTGGTTTCTCCCATTGACATTCGATAGATAAGTTACCTTACTTCCCACACCTAAATAATTTCATTTCCCCCTTCAAGTAATTTTTCGGATTCTTATTCCCACACTTTTGATGAGTGGGATGTTAGACTTTCTTACCCCAATGATATTTATCCATCACTCCACTAGAATCAAAATCCATTCTCTGTTTCCTATTGACTGACCCATTACTCCTACGTACAACTATTCGTGCGCTACATCAACTTGTAATATCTATACATGGTTTTTTTGTTTAGAAATAACTCACTATATATATTACCAAAATTTAGAGAGTTTTTACTATGTTTATTCATATCTGTAAGGATTTTATTAAGGTTTTCTAATCTTAATCCATGAAAATAACTAGACTTGGCTCTGATATAAACTATGGAGACCATATCTTTAATACACTTTATTTTATGATTTATTACATAAAGAAACCCTTAATACAATACCAAAATATCACGAGGACTAGTGTATTTGTGTAATTATATATATAATAAAAAATTAAAATAAGGATAAACTGAAATTATATAATAATCCTTAACATGGTCTTAAAATTCCATTACCCTTCTAAAACTGCACATGATAACCAAAGGGCATACAGAAGAAAATTATGAGCTATAAAGATCAGTAAGAGAATAATAAAAGTATAACATAATGAAATTAAATATAAGTGAGTCAATTGGTATATCAATGTGACATAAAAGTCATGAGAATCATAAACATGAACATTGAATGAAGATATAAGGTGATAACATCAAGGCAATGTAATAATGTGGAAACAACATAAAACATGACATCATAAACATAAGTCAAGGATAACAACTGAGACATCAAAATACAGTGAGATTAGGATAAAATCCCATGAAACATGCATGTTATATCATGAGAAAAAAACATTTTCTAATTCTTTAAAGGGTTTTATAATTCTAGGTCCATTTGTTATATTCATTCCATGTACATGAATTTGTATGACACATATATCATAAAACATGAGAATATGATTCATAAATTTAAATAACATAATAAATGAGTTTGGTTTATATATTGGAAGTCAAAAATCAATTAAATATAGGTAAATCTGGGTGAATACCGTTGAGTAGAAATCAGAATGGGTATTCACAACAAAAATGTTTGGCATGAAAAATCACTCAACAATTTTAGAAACAAAATTGGTGCATATAAAGGTTCATTGAAGGGTTTAATAATATTAAAAGGTTTTCTATAACACCTCAATATTATATATATATATATAGATATTTTTAAAAAAAATTTAATTTCTTTGATAGATTACGTTACACACAACACTGAGTTTTAACAAACCGCGACAAAATATTAATATTTTTATTTAAAAAAACTTTTATTACATAGTTGTTAAACATTGAGGAGTGAATAATAATAAAAAATAAAAATATTAAGTTTAATTGTTTTTTTAAAAAAAACATGTTGATTTAAAAAGTATTAAATTTTATGCATTCTTTATATGTTTCAAAAAAACTATTTTCTAAAAAAATAATTTTATTGATTTTTATGAACAAATAATAAAATTAGTTTTTGAAACTTCTAGAAAATTTATTTTACAAAATAAAATCTATTTTTATAATCAAAATGTCAATATTAGATTAGGGAAATTGTTTTTATTTTTATGAAAATAATACCTTTTTGATGAATTGTGAAAAATACAAGTTTTTTTTATTGAAAACCAGATTTCCATTTAAATAATATATAACATTAATGTTGTTTTAAAATGGTTTTAAAAATAAAAATAGATCAATTATATATTTAATAATACAATTTAGTTCATTAGAATCAATTTAATATTGAATTTATATATAAAATAGTTTTAAATGTTTGGACATTTTTTGTTTTGAAAACCACTTTATAAATGCATTTAGAGGTGTAAATATAAATTATAACTTGCCACTTATGTGAATGACAATTTTAAAAATGGATTCATTATTTTTAATCAACATAATTTATATTATCTAATAAGGTAAACTTAATTTTTTGATTAAAATGAATATTAAAATCAGAAAAAATTAATTACCACTATTAGGGTTAAAAAGGGGTTTTAGGGGGTTAATCTAAAAATTAATAGTAAAAGCAGTAAAATTTAATTTTCACAATTAAGGTTAAAACGGGTTTATTAGGGGGTTAAACTAAAAATAGGAGGTATAAAATGGCCTAAAACTTTACCAATTCCTATTATCTAAAAATATTTCAATCCTAATTATCTTAGGTAAAATTTTTATGTGATATTGGGAAGATTTTCCATGAAAGTGACCAATGTAATAATTTAAGTAATTAAAAAGAAAAAATGTGACCCACTTGCTTTAAAATTTCAATTATGTGTCCACATAGGTGAAAAAAAGGTGAATGAATATTAATGGTAATTTTTAAACAATTAAATTAATTTTATGAGGGTAGTTTATTTTTAAATTTTAGTATTATATATATTTACTTTAAAATCATAAGAAACACCAATGTAGAAATTATTTAATTAATATAAAATTAAAACAAATGACATAAAAAAATATAAAAAGTAATATAAATTCAATGAAGCATTGTATTCCATTAATTATATATATAAATATGAAATTTTATGTATCTAAAAAATAATATATTCGAATCCCATCATTTTATTCATAAATTTAAAGTCAAATTAAATGAATAGTTTCAAAATAGATATCATTGTTATTTTATAGTAAATAATATTTTATTAAATGATTTAAATTTACCAAAACTACAATTTTCTTCAATGTGATTTATAAACGTTTAAAAATACCAAATATGGTCCAGTCATGTAGAAATTTTTCTTTTATAATAATTATATTGACTCCTCAATAGTAAAAACATTGTTACCATAGAAAATGGTAAAATAGAGTTTTACACGTTTTATTAGTATGTGTTAAAATTAATTTTCCACACATATAGGTTTTTTATTTTTATCATTTTATTTCATATTTAGAACTATTGGGTAAAAAATTTATAATTGGGATCACTTATATCTAGTCTAAAATAATATATTACCAAGGTAAAAAGACTTGTTTCTGTAGTGAAAACTAAAATATTAAAATTAATAAAACATAGAAGTTAAGGAACAACATGTGTAAATAGTGTATTATTGTGTGATTTGGAGGAATGGATTGAAAATATATTCTATATAATCTTTTAATTATAAATTATTTAATAATTTTTGGGTAGGGTGAATTCCCACTGTTGAATAATGTTGGGTATTTACAAAAATAAAACCTCCCATCAATTATAGAAGGCCACCACTTATACTCATTTATTCACACCTCATGATCCATTTAAATCAACTAAACCTAGAAAAATTAGATCCATAACTTTGTTATACATTTTATAGATCTTCTTTTTATCCTGAAATACCAACCCTAGGGTCGTTAATAAGGGATCCAAAGGGGCTTGTTCTAAGAGAAGGTAATTGTCTTCACCAAACTCTTACCTTTCTTAATACTTTTTGTACCACCTGCATTCATTTTCTGATAATTAAACTATAATAACAATAATATCTACCATATAATGGGATATTATTATATTTATTTAATAACATATATCCATATCCTCTTTGCTCAGGTGGGAAACAAAATTGTCGATTGTGTGTACGATGGACTACCACCTCACAAAAAGATGTGGTTTGTTTTCTATAACAACCTGAAAAAATGGATATAATTATGTATTTAACATATATATTTAATATTAATGATATAATTAAACTATTTTAATTGTTATATCAAATATACATTCTTACTTTATATTTTATGGGGGATACGATAATGTTGTTCGTGTTTACGGAGAGCTACCCCCTATTAAAGAGATATGATTCTTTTTTCACTAAGGGTATATTTAATTAATATATGCGATATATATGAAATAAAAATGATTCTTTAAAGGTAATATATTATTTTACCTTTATTTAGTTTCCTCTATTGTGAAAATGGAAACAATGTTCATGCATCCGTACGACCTACCGTCTCCATGAATTTTGAATTTAATTTTATATATTTAACTTATATGGATTAATATAAATATATATATAATGAATATATATGATATTTATATCATGGATAAAATTTTATAGATTGTGGAACCATTATCAAAGTAAGTGGGGAAAAAATATAGAAAAAACAAAGTAGTTATTGCTAGAAACACGATTTTAACATTGAATTATTAATAAAAAGGTAATAAAAGGTAAAAATAAAATCACATATTATATGATATATATAATAATGTTTTTTGTAATATATTAATAATACTTATATTTATTATACATGATTTTTGACATGTAATAAGGAAGTCATGACTTAAGGTAAGGGATTTTTGTCTCATTGTTTTGTTCTCATACAAACGTTATATTATGAACCTATCATATTTTATGAAGTGTATATACATCCTATTTAATATGTTATATATATTAGTGAAATTTAATTTTTCTTTTGATGTTATGATTTAATTGGGATTACAATTTAAAAGTTTCTAAAGTAATATTTTAAAATAAATTCCACTTTATTTCACTCTTTGATCGAAATCCATTTTTTCTTCCATATACTCGTTTTTTAAAAAATTATTTGAAAAAATTATTCAATGTTCCTCTGTGATTTTTTAAATTTATTTTTACTACCTCTTGAATTTTTTAAAAATGACATAAAATTAATATTCATGTTATTTTCAAAACAAGACATGTTTATATTTTACTAAAAAATTGTAAGGAATATTTCTTTTAACATGCACGATATTTATCACCATCATAACCAAATATAATTTCTAAAGATTATTTTTTATGTTTCGAAGGTAATTTTCAAAGAAAAATATTTTGAAAATGTTTTATGATTTAACAATGTTTTTTTATGGTAGAGAATATTTTTTTTTCAAGAAATGTTTTAAAATATTTTTTCAAACTTCCTTTATAATTTTTTAGGTTTATTTTGAAAGAATATAATTTCGATAATATTTAATGAATTTATAGCTCTAAAATTTTATTTTCAAAGAAAATTTATTTTTATAAAGAAATGTTCCAAGTGATTTTTCTTTGAAAATAATTCTTCATCTAAGATGATATCCTTTTATGTTACTTAATATTTATTGGGTATATGATCCAATTATATCAACTTAATAATTCTTTGGATTTTTTAGGTTTATGATGATGATAATTTTATGAAAACCATTTATTTTTTTACTATTTTTATTAAGATGAAATGTTTTATGAAAGCAATTCCTTTTAATGGTTTCTAATATGATGAATGTTTTGTGATATTAGGGCACACATATTTATTATTTTCCTTATGTTATAAGTGGGACCTATATCTCCCTCCAATAATTTAGGTAATAAATAATGTTCTATGATCTTAGAGGGTATATGGGAGGTTATCTCAAGCTCGAACAGAGATTATATAGGAGGTTATACCAATTTTGAAGCTGGTACATGGGTGGTTATCCCCAACCTAACATTTTATGAATGTATTAATGGGTATCCAAGATATATGGTTTTCTATACTTATGTGTTTTATAAAACTCTATGTCTTATGATAATTTTATGCTCTTATAGCCTATTTTCTATGATTCCTTTATTATTTATTTCTTATAAACTGCAAGATTTATCTCATAACTCATGTTTATGATCTTTGATACGAAAGGTATGTTTTTTAAATTTATTTATCATGTTATCATACCCACATACTCATATTATATTAATATATCCCTTATTTACCCTTTTTGGGTATCTGAACTCACCCTTTATTATGTTTCCTTTCCCAAATATATGAATACAGGTATTTTTTTTATCACATGTCTAAGAAGGGTGCTATTTAATAATAACTTAGTGGGAGATGACACATATTACTTATGGACTAGTTGTTTATGTGTCCAATTTACAAAGTTAATATACCTAAGTGATTATGGAATGAATCTTCATCTAATGCAATGAATATTCATCTTCTAAGATGTACTATTTATGAAAAAGAAGTTTGGGGTCTCTAAAATTAGCATCAGATCAAGGTTTAGTTAAACCTATGGAAACTATGGTGATAAAAATTTAGCGAGAACTATAAGAACAAGTCTAAGTATAGGAAAATATGCTAGACTTTGGTAAAGGATAGAGAGAGTGGCTTTTAAGATATTAAATCTTTGTCTTCATACAAAAAGTATATGTGGATTAGGTATGAAGGTAATTAGGGGTAATAACAAAAAAGGGTGTGTTGATTTGAAATTAATCATTATCTATTGAATGAAAAAGGAACTTTATATACACCCGATGTTAACACTCTAGGGGGATATGATTTGGAAATTCAAAAAATCATTATTAACCATAAAGAAGGATGTAGATAGATGATTTCCATGAAAGACCTATGTTTAAACTAAGGTTTTATATATTTAAAAGTATGTCTCATAATTTAGAAATCATAAATGATTTTTAATTATGTGGTTTCCCACTATGAGTAGTGTTTCTAACACTATGAATTTTTGTTTTAGTCAATGAAAGGAACCAAAAGTAACTGGGTTAACATTGAATGTGATAAACATTGTTTTGATAAGAAACTAAATGGGATGATGACTGGAGTGAAGGAAATTATGATTATTCATAATAAATTATTATGATATATGATTAACAACTTACACTTTAAAAAGCTCTTAAACTCACCAAATTGGAGAAGGATAAAGTTTACTGAGAGTTTGGGTTGCAAATAGCATTGAGAAAAGCAGATCTAAATTTCTAGTATGTCAAGAATAAGATAAGAAGAAGTCTTGGGAATTCCTGAAAAGAACTAGAATATGTTTTATGTGTGGAGAACAAGTGAATAGAGAAAGCAATTTATCTGAAAAAATGGATATTTAGTTAATTAACTGGATGATAGTAATGGTTTCCCTAAGGCATCATCGATTGTTAAATGTTATAAATGTGGAAATAGCTGGAATTATAAAAATATATTTCCTTAGGGGAAATCTTCATAAGAGGAAAACAAGGTGATATAGTTATATGTTTTTTTGTTGATGATGAAGATACTACAAATGACATATGAAAGGGAGGAGGTATTAAGGAGTAAGATAAAGAATCCTAGCTAATGGTTTAAGAATAATCTGTAATTATTAAAGTGTTTACATTTTTCAATTTAATAATTATATTATATAAATATTGAAATATATAAGGATATTTAAGTATAAGTTTTTCATTAAGCATTTTCAATAATATTGGGAATAATATTGATGACCTAGAAAATTGACTTAATAGAAAATGGATACATTAAAGAAAACACCTGATTAAGGGAATATAAACCTTAATATATCTTTTATGTTTAGATAATGGTGTTTATTTTTAGTAAAGAGATGACGAATATGGATAAAGTAAATTGGATAGTATTTATTACCTTAGAACTGAGTAATTATTTAATGAATTTTTATTATCATTGATGAAGATTATGACATTTTTTGATTTATAGAATATATTCAATAATCTGTTATTTTATTTAAATAATGAAGAAAGAGTTATGTTTTGAAAGAATACATATTTTCTTTAAGGTTTTATAGTAATTAAGGATATTACCATGTTTCAGTAGAATATAAGGTCAATGTATTCAAATACTTGGTATGCGACATTATGAACTACTTCATGTTGTTTGGAGGATTAACAATTAGTTGATTTTGGAAATTTAGTGACCTTCATTCTATATTATTGAATTTTAATTTTGGTAATACATAAAGGACCCTTAATATTAATTATTCAAGGAACAAATTAATTTTAAATTTGGATGTTATTGGATAATTTTTTTTAATCATTTTGGTTTTGTGAAATATTTAGAGGCATAAGGCATGACTTATGAATCTTATGATGATTTTAATGCTTTTGGAATGAAAAAATCATCATGAATATTAATTTAATCGGTGAATTAGAAATGGTCGATGAATATCCAAAGGATAAATTTGTGTTTATGATATGAAGGAACTCTTATACATAGATATTTGAGTCACTTTTAAATTCTTGATTGTACTAGGAGAATATCTTATCATTCGAGACTTCCACCAAACCTCTCTCAAGTCCAAGATGTGTCCCATGTATCTTTGTCGAGAAAGCACATACCTGATCCTTTATATCTACTAATATTATAGGTCATACCACTAGATCATGATATTTATTATAATGAACAACTATCTTATATTCTAGATCATTGAGAGAATGTGTTTTCAAATAATACCACTCACCCAATTAATTGTTTTGGTGAAACCACCAGCTTAAGGAAGCTAAATGGGAACCTGTTGATGTAATGGGGCATAAGTATCCAAATTTAGTTTTATTGGAGTGATTAATTTCAAGTGATAAATTTATTTTAATGGGGATAGAATGTAACAATATGAGATTTTATGATATATGTTTTTCAAATAAATTTAATTTATTTGATAGCTTGCATTACACGCAACACTAATCTTTAAAGAACCATGACAAACTATTAATATTATTATTTAAAAATTATCGTTATTACTAAGAAATTAAACTTGGCTGAAAGAATAGTGATAATTTTTTTTAAATATTAAGTATAATGGTTTTATATAAATAAACATATTGATAAAAACGTACTCAATTTCTGGTAAATTCTTTATATGTTTTGAAAATTCTATTTTTTCAAAAAAACATTTTTTTTTTATTTTTGTGAACCAATAATTGAAGTATTTTTTTTCATGTTTTATTGAATTTATTTGAAAAAAACTATTAAATTTACATTTCAAAATTATATTAGGGTGATTTTTTTATTTGTATGAAAAGATTAAATTTTTGATAAATAGTGAAAATACTGGGTTTTACTGAGAAATACTTTTTCATTTGAATGATTTATAAGGTTAATTTTATTTTAAAATGGTTTTAAATGTAACATTAGTTCATGTATATATTTATTATAAAAAATTCGGTTATTGGAAACAATTTCATACTGAATGTTGATTTAAATACATTTTAAACATTTGAACATTTTTTCTTTGGAAAATCGCTCTCTCATCAGGTTTGCGGGTTTAATTTTTAACTAAACTTTTTGAATTGTATAAATAGAATTTATAAAAATGGACTTCATATTAGGAATCAGAATAATTTATAAAATATAATAAGGTCAAATTATTTTTTGGTCAAAATGAATTGTAAAAATAGTAAAAAATAATTATTGTAATTAAGGTTAAAATGGGTTTACCTGGTTAAACTAAATACATAGGTTGTGAAATGACCTAAAAACATGTGAAATTACTCTTGGATAGACATATTTTTACCCTTATTACCTTAGTTTCTATTTTTTATGTACTTTTGAGACAATTTTTCAAGAAAGTGATCAATGTAATAATTTAAGTAAAGAAAATGACAAAATGTCACCCACTTGATTTTAGATATCTATTATGTGTTCACATAGGGAAAAAATCAAGATGTGAATGACTATTTATTTTAATTTTAAGAATAATAAAATTAATTAAATGAGTGTAATTAATTTTTATATTTTAATAATTATATAATTACTTTAAAATCTTATGCATCACCCATACAATAATTATTTAATTAATAGAAAATTAAAATAAATGATAATAAAAATATTAAAAGAAATATAAATAGAAATAATTATTGTATTACATTCATTTTTAGACAAATATGACTTTTTTAGGATAGTTTGAAAAGAATATATTTGAATTATATCATTTAATTGATAATTTTAATGTCAAAGTAAATGAATAGTATCACAACTAACATTAATAACATTTTTTAATAAATAATGTTTTATTTAATGATTTAAAATTACTCAAAATACTATATTATTCCAATAGATTTATAAATGTTATAAAATATAAAATATATCCTAATAATGTAACAATTATTAGTTTTGAATAACTATATTGACTCTTAAATAGTAAAAACATCATTACTATTGTAAAGGGTAAAATAATGTTTTTCATACTACATACGCCTGTATTAGAATTAATTTCACACACACACATAATATTTTTATTTTTAAAATTTTATTTCATATTTAGAACCATTTGGTACAAATAATATAATTATGATCACGTAAATATATTATTAAATGATAAATCACCTAGTTATGAATACTAGTTACTGTAATGAAAACTAAAATGGTAAAACAAAGGAAACTTAAAAGTTAAGAAATTATTAAAAAATGATTTTTTTGTGTGGTGGAGGTGTGGATCAATCATATATTCACTATAATATTTAAATTTTCAATTTTATAGGATCTTTATGGGATATTTACTTCCCATTATAGAATAAGTTTGGGAATTTATAAAAATACCACTCCCCCTTAATTATAAAATGCCACCACTTCTCCTCAATTCTTCACATATCCTAAGCCATTTGGATTAACCAAAACCTTAAAAAAATAAATTCCCAACATTTGTATCCAGGTTATATAGATTCTTATCATCCCAAAATATCAACCTGAGGGTCCTTAATAAGTGATCCAAAGGGGGTTATTCTAAGCGAAGGTCATTGTCTTCACTAAACTCTTCCATTTTTACTTATTATCTTACCACATCGATTCATTTCCTAATAATTAAAATATAATAAAACCAATATATAACATATAATGGGATGTTATTATTTTTATGTCATATATTATACTCTCCTTGTCTTTCATCATGTGGGAAAAGAAACATTCGATCAAGTGTATGGTAGACTACTGTCTCACAAAATGATGTAATTTATTTTCCATCATAACCAATAAAGGAGATATAATGATGGATTTAAAATATTTATGTTATATTTATGATTAAATTATTCTTATTTAATTATTATATCAGATATATCTTTTAATTTTCATTTTATGGGGGATATGATAACGTTGTTTGTGTGTTTGGTGGACTATTTCCTCATGAAGCGATGTGATTCGTTTTTAATTAACAATTTTAATGGAAGGTAATAAGATTAAAAATAATTAATATATCTGATACATATTACATTATAATTATTTTGGAAATTTAATATATTATTTACCTTTATTTTTATTCAATTCATTAAGAAAATGGATACAATATTCATATGTATGTATGAACTACATTCCCCATGAACGATGTATTTCATTTTCTATATCTTACTTTTATGGATTACTGTAAATAAATATATAATTTATGGAATTAATATCTTGGTTAAAGTTTTTTATATGATGAAATTATGATTAAATTTAGAGGACCAAAAATAAAAAATCAAAACATACATGAAAAAAAGAAATTATTTTCCATAACATGATTTTAATATGGGAATGTTAATAAAAGGGTAATAAAATATCATAAGAAAAGAATATATATGGTATTATATATATAATTTTTCATTCTATAATTAATGTATAATAAACTTATATTTATTATATAGAAGGTTCAAATGTTTATGAAGAAATTTGAGACTTGAGGTAGTAGAATTTTTTCTCAATTTTTTTTTGTCTTTGGTACACACTTTATGTTATAAAAATATCATTTTTTACGAGGCTTATATAGATCCACTTTGAAAAATTATATTCTAAATCCCATTATATTCATGATATTTAAATTTTCTTTTCAGGTAATTATTTAATGGGGTTTATCATTCCAAAGTTACGAAAGTGGTATGGGTTTGATGTTACAGCCTCATTGTTCATCGAGAATATTTAAGATTAAGATATAGATAATGAAATATTATAATACATATCTCAAGAAACTCATGAATTTTATTCTCCTATGGTTATACCATTAGAATAAATTTTTCCCCTACATTTCCTTATCCTTATGTTTTCATGATTCCAAAATAATGTTATAATGAAAACTGACATTATTTCTCTCTTTGCTCAAAAACACTTTTTTCTTTCATATCCATGTTTTCTAAAAATTGTCTGAATTTTTTTAATGTTTCTAATATACTATTTAATGTTATTTATACCCTTTATTTATTTTTACAAAAAATTTTAAAAGGAATATTCATGTTGTTTTAAAAAAATGCCACTTTGGATTTTAAAAAAATTTGAATAGAATCTTTCTTTTAATGTGAAAATAATTTCCTACTGCTATGACCATGTAATGTTTTTAATGATTAATTTATAATATTCAAAGGTTATTTTAAAATAAAAATATTTTTAAAATGCTTTATTTTAATTTTTTTCAAAGTGGAAAAGATATTTTCTTCAAATAATATTCTAAATTTTTTAAATAATCCTTTATATGTTTGAAGGTTATTTTCAATTAAAAATATTTCCACAATATTTTATGAATGTATAGTTCTAAAAGGGGAACAAGATCCTTAGCCCAATTGGTGATGACTTGGAAAGTGCATCCAAGTGACTTGATATCAAAACCAAGCATAGGGGTAATTTCCGAGTACTGTAATAGTAATATAACAGTAACTATAGTTGTACTGTAGCAGTTACTGTAGCAATACTCTAGCAGTTACAGTTTAGTACTATAGTAGTCAGAACTATTCACCCATTTGGGCCTTTGTGTCACAGTTTGGTATTTAGGTCCTTCAAGGCCTTTGGGTCACCTAAGGCATTCAGGGTAGTAAGGCTTTAGTGCCACCACAAGACTTTCAGACCACATTAAGGCCTTCGGGCTACCTGAAGACTTTTGGGCCACATGATCAATGTAGTTTCCCCAAACAGACTCTATAAAAAATGAGCATCCCGAGAGGAGGATTCAGAGTAGACACACCCATCATAGCAGAATCAACAGATTTGGAATAATGAGAGGGCATGAAAATGCCATCAGGAGCAGATTGTTCTTGCACCAGAAGGTTATTTGGGTGACCATGAAAAGGTGGAGAGCTACCATCATGATACAGATGCTGGGGAGGGGAATTTTCTTTATAGTTATAGTTTGGTTGACTTCCCAAAGACCTTCGGGTCATTTAATGTCTCATAAGACTACGTGCCATATAATATCTAAGCCTTTGGGTCTTCTAAGGGGTTTCCCTCTTCAATTTAATGGTGGGGGGGGGGGGGTGGGTAATCAAAAACCAATAAAAAAAGTAGTCCTTCGGCCTATTCGGTTTATAGTTATAAAAAGGTGATTTTTAAAGAAATGTTATTTCTCTCAAGAAAACTTCCAAGTGATTTTTCTTTAAAAATAATTTTCTATCTAAGATGAAATCATTTTATGTTACTTAATATTTAATTGGGATATGATAAAATGATACAAAATTTAATCATTCATTGGATATTTTTGGTGTATCATGAAAAAATATTTAGGAAAGTTGTTTCTTTTTCATGGGTTATGATAATATGAAATATTTTATGAAACCCATTTCATTTCATGGGTTATGATAATATTAAATGCTTTATGAAAAACCTTTTTTATCCCAAGACCAAATAAAGGGTATATGGGAGTTTATCCTAAGACCGAAGTAGGTACACCGGTGGTTTACCCAATCCTAACTTGTTATAAATGTATTGGTGGGTTGCCTTGATATAAATGTTTCTGCACTTATGTGCTTTCCAAAACTCTATGTCTTATTCAGATGTTATGATCTCATTTCCTATTCTCTTTGATTCCTTTATTATTCATTTATTAATAACTTCCAAGATTTATTCCATGACTCAAGTTTTTGATATATGATATGAAATGTATTTTTTTCAAATTTTATTCTCATGTTATCATACACATATTCTCATGTTAAATTTATATCTCTCTTTTTACCCTTACTAACCATCTAAGATCACCCTTTCTTATGTTTCCTTTCCGCATGATATGAATAAAGGTATTATGTATGATATTACTAAGAAGGGTGTTAGTAATGAAGAAATTAGTGGGAGATGACATATCTCACTTACGAACTAGTTGTTCATGTGTCCATTTTTCCAAAGGCACTAGACCTAAATGATTTTAGAGGGGATCATTTTGTTATATAATTATTATCCAACTTCTAAGATATAATATTTATGTATTAGAAGTTTGGGGTTTCTACATTTGGTATGAGAGCATGGTTTATTTAAACATTTGGAAACTGGGATGATAAAAATTTAGTGAGAACCATAAGGACATGTCTATGTATTAAAACATATCCTAGAATTCTGGTGAAAGATAGAAAAAGTAGTTTTTTATAAATTATATCCTTGTCTGGAAGCTAAAAGTTGTCATGTCTCTGATATAGAAGAACCTATGGGTAATAAATATGAAAAGGATGTTTTAAGCCAGTGTTGATCATCTCCTAGTGCTCAACAATGAGCCTTGATGCACACCTAATTTGAAACTCATGAGAAAAATTCTTTGGAAATTCATAAAGTCTCTATGAACTATCATAAAGTATTTAAATAGATGATGACCATGAATAACCCAGGTTAAACGTAATGTGTTATATAATGAAAAGAAGGTTCCATGATTTTGAAATAGTATAAATGATTTTTCATTATTATGTGGTTTCCCACTATGATTATTATTGGTAACACTCTATTTTTTGGTTTCATTCAATAATAGGAACTAGAAGGAACTAGATTAGTGTTGAATGTGATAAAAAATATTTTGATGAAAAACCAAATGGGATGGTGATTAGAGTGAAGGAAATTTTTATTATTCTTAATCAGTTGTCATAATATATGATTAATAACTTGAACCTTAATTAAGTCTTGGACTCACCAAAGAAGAGAATGATAGAGTTTGCTGAGAGTTTAGGTTGTGTAGACTATGGAGGAAAGAAGATTCAATTTCCAGTATATTAAAAATATAGGAAAAATCATTCCAAGGAATGTATCAAAGGAACAAGAATATGTTTTTGTAGGTTTCAGGCACAACATAAGTGTGTGATGTGGGGTGACTAACTTTATTTTTTCCATAATCAATAATCAATCCAAGATCTATATGATGATGAATTTATTGATCCAAAGAATTGAGTCAAATAAATAGACAAATAAGAATTTTTCTGGAACCAAGAGATAGGAGATCAATACATAACATTCATAATTAATTTAATTAGATAAAGAAATACTTATAAATAATTCTTTCTTTATTGATGAATTAGTGAAAGATCATCAGTGCACCATTATTGTATTGTGGAACTAGGTGTATATTTAATCTACCAGTGATACACATGTGTTCTAGGAATATCTAGACATCCCCTAATGAGTATCTAGGTTCTAACATAGAATAATATTATGGTTGTATCATCCTCCTTTTAGTTTCTCGAGAACCATTTATAAATGGATCTACTTGACCTGGTGGAGGAGGATTGCCCACTATTCTTGGGTGCATTCTTGGAGAAAGGGAGCTCTCAAGGATTGAGAGGATTCTATAAGATTGTTGTGCACAACACACAAAATGAATTGGCTATATTGATAAAATAACATAACTTGGTATTTATATTTTTAAGGTTAAAATAAAATAATTGCACAAGTTCCATTTATTATTTATTTAATTATGGAAAATCCCCATGTCAAATAATAACACTAATATTATTATTTTTCAACATGATCTTAACCTGGGAATTATAATTAAATATTATTTAACAAAATAATATTCAATATTTATATTTCTCACCAGACCATTAAACCCAGTCTCCTATTCATCCACAATATTTATTAAACCTTGAATATTGTCTCTTTATTTATTAAATAAATATCATTACACTATTCACCAAAAAATAGATAAATATTATATTTTCTGAAAAATAAATAATTATTTATATGCAATAAAGAATTTATATATGAGAAAATTTTAAACCACGTATGAGAATAATATTTATACAACCCGTTAAATAATAAATAAAAATATATATTTAACTGAGATTCTGGATACACTTAGTGTGTGACCCTCTAGGCCTATTTCTCAGTGGCATTAGGTGAAGCAGCCTAAAGTCCAAGGTTAGTGTCTAGCAGCACGCTAAGGCACCCATAGAGAAACAAGTTAATTCCACAACAAAATATCACCTCATACAAACTCTTACTGTGTAATATAATCCTTATATCACAATATCTCAAATTAAGAAGGTTGCATGCTAGTGCCACCAACATATATTCTCGATATTTATTTCTTTGACTTTATTGAAATAGAAAATTCCTATTTATCACCATTGTAATGGATTTATTTAGGCTATATCATTTCCATTAAAGGGACTAAGATATTAACTTCAATTAAAGAATAAAAGTGATAAATCCTTTCACACATTATTCATTAATGAAATAATACTCCTAACACAGCCAACATATCCTATCTCACCAAAAACATCTATCTTCATGATTTTCATCAATACATGTAAGTGTGTGACTCATCATATTCATTAATAATAATCTTAAAGTCTAAGAACTAATAAACATGTCTGTAGATTGGAAAATCTAATGATACATAGAAATGATAATTTCATACTAGTGTGTCTTGTTCTCATAACACCACTACAAAACTAGGTTTATCCAGTTCTAGGGTTTTAAAAATGCTTGCTAAAAGTAATGTTAAACCCCCTTTCTCAGTGCCATTAAAGTGGGGTTTTAATAGTGTTTTTAGCATCATTAAAGACCCCCTTTAACAATTATAAAAAATCACTAATAAAACATACATTTATTAGATCTTCTAAAAAATAATTGATAAAGGGGTTCTTTATCAGTGTTTTTTTACTAACGCTGATAAAGGGTATATTTGAAAAAAAATATATTAACGGACACCTATAGTAGAAGTTATGCCTATTTGGAGGCATTATGGGCCTTTTTTCCTCAATAAAGGTGATTGAGAGTTACTATGGGTCTACAAGCCATAGATATCATTATAGTCTTCAACTTAGTATGTGGTAGATTCCAAATAGACTCCCGGTTCCTAAGTTATGGTCGTAGATTGTGAAAAGCCCTTAAAACCTATGAAACCCTTAAAACATTAAAAACCCTGGAAAGATCATAACATTCAATTGAAGAGTCTATTTCTACTCCACATCTAGTCAAATAGAATCTTAGGAAACAAGATAAAACCACATGAAACTAAAATTGTGTGATAATCAAAATAATAACAGTTTAAAAAAACTTAGAAATCGAACTCAAACTTCAAAAGACCATAACTTTTGATCTGGGTTTCTATTTGGGATCTACCACATATAAAATCATGACCTACAATGATTTATATTCCACAAGGGGTCTTAGACTAAATTAAAAGAGATTTTTCTGGTTTTATATCCCCTAAAACATCCCATAAGGCCTTCAAAACACATTATTTTATCACCGACCCTAGTTTTTGAAATTCAAACGCCTATAACATCTGATCCAGGTGTTTTTTCATCCTATACCACATATCATATCGAAGATTTTTAATGTTCTTTGAAATTACTATTTTTGGGGCTGTAAGGGACTCACAGATATGATTTTTTGGCCTTTTCATGGTTTTTTGGGGTTTTAGGGTTTTCAAAGTTTCTTAATTTCTTTAGGCGTTTTATGGGGTTTTAGAGTTAATATCTATTTTAAAAAAAATATAAAAATAAATATTTATTTAAAAAATCTATATATATATTTATAAACATATATACAAAATTATAAAAATATTTGGATAAAAATTACACCAAAAAATATTTAAATAAATATATATATATATATCATAAAATGTAAAACAAAACAACATAGGGGGTAGAAAAGGCACATGTGTATTAGATGAAGGTATCAAGTTTGAAACTCACTAGAGGACGGGGTGAACTCTAGGTGTAGTATTATATAATGTGTCGATAAATGGGAGGCGACAACACTGGTAAAGTGGGGTGGTTTAGCATTAAAAAAATGTATACCCTTTTTCAGTGGTAAAAAAAGCACTGTTAAAGGCGCACTTTAATAACACTAAAAAAATATCGATAAAGGTGGCGTTTAATAGCAAAAAAAACAATGATAAATTCCCCCTTTATCAGTTATTTTTAGCACTGTTAAAGGGGGCCTTTATCAGTTATTTTTATAAGCACTGTTAAAGATAAAACTTTAACATCACCTATATTATCAATGCTTATATAGAACTAATAAATACATTTTACTAACACTATTAAAAGACCAATTTACAGTAGTGTAATATCCTACTAGATATCACCAAGGGTGTACACCATGAGAAAGTGCCTCAATGTTCTATAAATCTCCACCCCTGATAGCCTATATCATTTTTGTCCCTCAAATGATATCATCCAGCTATAGAACATATATTCAAGAGTAGTGTCATAACACTTAGAGGTTCTCATCATATCAGGGAACTATTATAATCTTTTAGTGTGAAAACTACTATTAGAACATTATCAAATACTATGTAATTCAAAAGTTAAATCATGATGTGATAAGTACATTATTAATATTCAAAGGAATGAATACATGTTTATCATAAATTACAAAGAAGTTGGTTCTTGGGAACCAACTCTAATAAGTTTATGTGTATAAAATAAAGACACAGAGTAATAAATTTTTGATGAAAAATGAAAAGTTTTGTTAATGCAATGATTGAGAATAATAGTTTCCCTAAGGCATCATCAATGGTTGAATGTTATAAATGTGGAAAGAATGGGCATTATAAAAATATATATCCTTAGAGGAAATATCAAGAAGATGACCAAAAATGTAGTAAAATTATTAGTTTTATTGTTGATGATGAAGAGACAGAATTTATAATGAAAGTAAGGAAGTATTATGAAATAAGATGTTGAATCCTAGTTAATGATTTAATAATGAATTGGAATTATATATGTATTTTAGTATAGGAATTCGATAATTATATTATATAAATCATGAAATATATAATTATTTTTCATTAAAAGTTTTTCATTATGTAGTTGTGAGATTATGTTAAATAATAATGTTGATATAGATAATTTATTTAAAGGAAAATGGATATTTTAAGGAAAATACATGCTTAAGGGAAGACAACCCTTAATTTGTCCATGATATTGAGACAATAAAGCTTATTTTGGGTAAAGAGATGATGGATATAAACAAAGTAAATTGAAGAGTATTTATTAACTTATATCTAATTAATGATTGAATGATAAAGTATTTTATGTTATCATTTATGGAGTTTACAATATTTTTGGATTTACGGAATATATTTAATAATATGTTATTTTATTTAATGAATGAGGAAAGTGTTAATTTTTGAAAGCATTTACATTTTCATTTATGTTTTGTGGAAATAAATTGGATTACCATGTTTAAATGGAATATATGGGAAATGTATTCAGATATTTGTTATGTGACATTAAGAGATCCAAAGGGGGATATTGCAAGTGATGGCAATTTTCTTCATTAAACTCTTCCTTTTTTACATCTAATTTTACAAACTACATTAATTTACAAAAATCACAATATAATAACACCAATATCTACCATATACTAAGATGTAAATATGGGTATGGAATAACCTACATCCATCCATTCTTTAATCAAGTAGGAAATGAAATCGTTGATTGTGTATATGATGAACTACCACCTCATGAACCTATATAATTTGTTTTTCATAACCAACTTTAATAGATGGACATAATTATATATTTAAAATATGTAATTTATATGTATGATATAATTATACAATTAGAATTATTATATCACATATACCTTCTTACTTCTCATTCTATGGGGCATATGATAAAGTCATTCGTGTGTACATCTGACTATCGCCCCACAAAGTGATGTGGTTCATTTTTTACTAATGTTTTGAATAGAATATAATAAGGGTAAATTTAATAAATATATGTGATATTCATGCCAAAAAAATATTATTTAAAGGGAATATATTATTTAACTTTCTTTTGTTTCATCTGTCAAGAAAATGGAAACAACATTCATGCGTACGTACGACCTACCGTCTCCATGAACAATGTATTTTATTTTATATCTCTAAATTAATATAAATAAAAATATACAGAATATATAGGATATTTATATCATTATTTTTATTCTGAATATGATGAAACATATATTAATGTAATATAACTAAAAATAATAAATTAAAACAAACATAAAAAAGAAGTTATTGCCCGAAATGTGATTTTAACAGAGAATTTTCAATAAACAGTTAATAAAAGGTCATTAGAAAATAATATATGGTATAATATATAAAATCTTGGTTTTATAATATATTTATAAAAAACTTATATTTATTATAGAATATTTTTAAACATGTATGATGTAATTCAAGACTTAAGGTAAGGGAAATTTTCTCACGTTGTCTTATTTGGGATATACATTGTGTTAGGAACCTATATTCTTTTACAAGGTTTATATATGTTATATAATGAATCTAATTATATTCATGATATTTAATTATTATTTTGTTATTATAATTTAATAATTCTTAATATTCAAAATTTACCAAAATGGTAAGAGTTTGATATAATAATATCATTGTTCGCCGGGATTGATTATGATTATTCTTTCGATGATGAACCATTATAATCTATATCTCAAGAAAAAATTTTATTTTCTTATAATATATTTATTCCATGGGAATACATGTTTTACTTTCATTTTCCGCTATTCTTATACTCACGATTCCAAGATATTTTTTTAATGAAAACCGACTTTATTTTTCTCTTTAGTTGAAAAACCTTTTTTTCATATCCAGGTTTTATATTTTTTTAAGTGTTTTAATTTTCCCATGGTATTTTTTAATGTCATTTCCCTAGTTCTAATTTATAATTTTTTTAAATGAAAATTCATGTTTTTTTCAATATAAGGAAAATTTGGATTTTAGAAAAAATATGAAAGGAATATTTTTTTTTAATGTGTACAACATTTCCCACTGTCATGGCTACTCAATGTTTTTAAAGATTCCTTTATAAGTTTTAAAGGTTATTTTCAAAGAAAATAATTTTGAAAATGTTTTATGTTAAAAAATTTTATTTTTTCAAATTGGAAAGGATATTTTACTCAAGAAATGTTTTAAATGATATTTAAAGATTCCATTAAACGTTTTCAAGGTTATTTTCAAAGTAAAGTATTTTAAAAAATATTTTATGAATTTATAGTTTTGAAAATGTTATTTTAAAAGAAAATTTCAAAATGAATTTTGTTGAAAAATAATTTTATATTTAAGATGATATTCTTTTATTTTACTTAATATTTACTAGGGATATGATCTAATGATATCATTTTTATAAATTCTCTAGATGGTTTATTTTTATGATGAAAATTTGTTTATTAAAATTATTTCTTTTTTGCGGTTTATGATAAGATGAAAAGTTTTATGAAACCCATTCATTTTAAAGGTTTCTAATATGATAAATATTTTATGATCCTTTCACAGAAATATGTGTGATTTTTATTATGCGATGGGTGGGACCTATATATTTATCCATTTCATTGGGTAATTATTAATATTCTATGATCTTATAGGGTATACAGAAGGTCATCCCAAGCCTAAATAGAGGGTAAGAAATTGGTTATTTAATGCCTGAAGTAGTTAAATAGGTGGTTATTATAATAATAACGTATTATGAATGTCTTAGTGGGTAGCGTTGACATAATGTTTTCAATGTTTATGTGTTCTTCACAACTTATGTCTTGTGAAAATGTTATTCTCTCATGGAAGATGTTCATTGATTCTTTTATTATTCCTGTCTTATGACCTTCCATGATTTATTCCATGACTCAAGTTCATGATCTAATATATTCATGGTGTGTTTTTTTTCTAAATGCTATTCGTATGTTTGCATACCCATATGCTCATGTTATATTGGTATCTCCCCTTTTTACCCTTACTAAGAATCTGATCTCACACATTATAATACTTACTTTCCCCAAGATATGAAGAAATGTGTTATTTATAATATGCATAAGAAGGGTTATAGTTATGAAGAACCCAATTGGAGATGATGCAGATCAGTTATGAACTGGTTTTTTATGTGTCCATGATTCCAAAGGCACTGGACCTAAATGATTATGGCGTAGATCATTATGTTTGGTAATTAATATTCATCTTATAATATTTCATAGTTATGTGTGAACATTTTTGGGTATATACATGTTATATTATTACTTTTAAATGATAAGGATAGTAAGGTATTTGTTAAAACATATTCTAATCTGAACAATTGTAAATCAAAAGAATTTGATAATGAAAATTCATGAATAAAGAGGAAGATATAATCCTCTCCTTCATTCTAGTAATGGCTTAGGAGAAGGTTATTAAGGGAGGGGATAAAAAATGTCTAATTATTGGAACATAAATTATATAGTAAATATATAATTATGCATTAATGAAAATGTAATCAATTGATATTAGAAAGGCTAAAAATAAAGAAGGTGATTGAAAGGAAAAGAATATATGGAGAGATACATTCCCTTGAAATAGAGCTTTTAAAATATTCGGAGAAGCTTTTTAGGATATTTGGAACAACTTAAGAGGAAAACAAATAGAGGGATATGGATATAAAATTCATTCCCAATGGGGTTTTATTGAAGATAACAGGGAGGTTGGTTGGGTATTTATAGAAAAACAGTAGATAATTAATTATTTATTTCTAAAATTAGGTTTCAGAATCTATATAATAAATTATTCAAAGATGTAATCCTTACCATGGGTTTTCTTATGGTTTATAAAAAATAAAAGTGTATTTAAATATTTTATAAGTCTATGAACCCAAATCATTAAAATAAGACCATTGGTGATGTAGAAGTGTGTCATGTGGATGATTAATTGATTTTAAAACCTTAAAATATTATATAGGCTTTAATGGATTCATTAAAGGATTTTAAATTGGATCAAATAACTTAAAAGTCATAATTTTAAAGATGGAATATTTTTTTTTCCTAGTATCACTTTTATATAATTTATTACATCACTTTTAGGTTATTCTGATCTCATAATTCATATTGTATCCAATTTTTACTCCAAACATTTATTGTCCCAGAAAATTATGAAAAATTAAACAATGAATAACTTCTGCATTAAGATTTTAAAAATGATATTTTTACCATAATAATTATATAAATATGAGATTTTAAAATTTTAAGGATTATATTCTGTAAAATACTATTTTTTACAACACTAACCACTTTCTGACACTTATAAAATTTATATTGGACTTTATTAAGTTATATTGTCATTCATATTAAAATAAATATTATTTAATGTGAATATTTTATAAAAATAAAATTTATTTAAAAAATGATCAAATTTATCAAAAATTTAATTTTCTTTAAAACTATATATTTACCAAAAAATCATTTTTTATTCATATCAAAATATAATATTATTAAATTCATTATTCAATAAAAAGGAGTAATAATGAAAAAGGTATAAATATAATTATTATTTTATCTAAAATAAAATATAAAAATTATTTATACTAGAGTCTAGATACAAAATCTCTTATTGCACTAGAATATTCCCAAAGGTTAATGTGTGCGATGGTGATAATTTCTTTGTGTTGTTCTGAGAACATGTTTTGTGTCATGATATTGATAAGATTGAAATTCTCCCAGGAATAGTATTTCTCATGTTTTAGTTTTTGAATATATAATTGGGCTTGGTTAAGGGGAAATATGAGTGATTCCATCTCCCTATAAATCTGTAAATAAATTAGCTTCACAGGGTGTGATCCTACTTTTTGAGGCCATCGCTTCTTCTCTCTTTGTCAATTAAAATTTATCATAAACCATAATATATAATAATATTAATAATCACTATACAATGACTATATTATCAAGGGTTAATATTTTTAATGGAATTTTAAATAATATAGGATATAATTTATAATGGTCCAAAATAACCAAAGTAGTGTATGTGTTTTATATATCTATATTACTCAATAAGGAATTTATTCATTAAAATGGGAATTTAATTTATGATGATAAGGTTGTTATATATGTTATTTTATAATCAAACTCAAATATTACTCATTTAATTCAGTGAGAATTTCTAAAATTTCATAAAAATAAATTATTATGTATATAAAGTTACCATTTGCTTTAGAATAATACATGTGGCCATTCCAAACTAACTCTAAATTTTTTTTATGCATATTTATTTAAAAGGGATTCTTTATCTAAAACACGATAAGTATTTTTTATATATGTAGTGTCTTAGTTTAATTGATACTAAAACACTGTTATATTATAAATAGGTGAACTACATTTAGATTTATTTGATAGAAATTATCTTTCCATAATCAGGTAAAAGTATTATACTTTATATTCATCACTCATTGTGATGGATATCCATGAATCAATATTTACTGAACCATTAGTTTTGTATTGAAGTACCATAACATCCAAATATGAAATATTGCCCCATTTTTTTTGAACTGGTAACTAAGATAAATGTTTTAGTAACACTTATTATGAACCAAAATCAATCAACTTCAAAAATTAGAAGTAGTGATTTCCCCTTGTTTAACATATGAATCTCCCTTTTTTATATCCTTTAGAGTTCACTTTTAAACCTTTATATTTTTTTATCATTTCCTGTATTTAAAATCATGCATGTTGTAATCATATTGTATTTTAATAAAAAAGTGGCGAAAAGAAACTTTTATGTATATAATTGAAGAAAATGTATTTTCTTGATTCTTCAATTCATTGCAATTTAATTTCCAATGTCCATTATTTACACATAAGAATAAAATACCCACTTGTTCATTCTTCTTAATTTGAATATTTTTCATCCTTGAAGGATGCAATAAAAGATAATTTGGATTTACATTTTCCATGAGATCTTCAGCCTTGTATTTCAAAATTTTCACCATAATTAGAGGAAAAATGTGTTTCAACTAATCCTTATATTCTAGGTGGATTATCTTTGTTTATAGGATTATTGAGTTAGTTATCTATTTATTTTATCCAGTCCTAGATGAAAAGGGTTAACCTTTTTGCTAAGGATAATAAAGTAAAATTAATGGATAATTTCTTATCCAAGTGGAAGCCCAATTTATCTAACTGATCAATATACCCTAGCATTTTGAAACCTTGTTCAGTTGCTATATTCCATTCTTCAAGTAAAAATTGATACAATGCATTGAAAATATTATTTATTTCAGGAATCTTGTTCTCTTTCTCAAGAAAAAGAAGATGATATATTTTTTTTACAAATCTATGTCCTTATATTGTATCATCAATTCTATAGAAATAGTAGATAATATAGTACAAAAAACATAGGAAGTATCAACTACCTATCATTGGTAGGAATACTTTTCACCCTTTCTATTTTTCTGAGTGGTAGAACCGAAATAGTGGATTATGATGCATACTAATTTTTTTGATACTAATTCATCACATAAATGACTGTACCTTATTTTGGAATTTGTATTTATAAGGAAAAAACATGAGATAAGGAATTATTAAAGTGTTTTCATGGTTTTCATTTCCTTTTATATTTAATAATACAAACATATTATTAAAAATTTACTTGATTATAAATTATGTGTGTCATAATAATTTTAATTTCATTAAGACTCCAACTATTTTATCAATTCCAAATAACCTTGATCATTGAACCTCGAATGTACAATCAATTTAAAAATTATATTAAAAAAGATCCATATTTCCCTTATTTAAGATCTTGACCATGGAAATTAATATTATAACTAGGTATTTAGATATTCGGTATTTGAAACTGAAAACTAGAAGTACCCTAAAATGTTGAGTGGACTCCCCTATCGAGAAATCGTATCTGGGATTTCATCAATACTTTCCTATAAATTTGTAATAAACAAGATATAGTTGTTAAATTTAATTCATGTTTAAATAAGTAGAATTATCATCTTAGTTAAGACTCCTAAATAATTAAAAGTTCCACTGAAAATTTTCCTAAATAGACAATTTTTCTATAGTTTCATCTTAACCTAGATCATGGAAGACATTATGACTTAATTTTAACTTGATGTATTTCATTCATAAATTTTTTATCTTTTTTTCATTTACACATCTTATTAATATTATGCATATTTTACTTAAGTTATTAAATATGTTTTGATAATTTTTTACATATAATCCATTTATTTAAATTCTGTCTTATCATATTTGTCCATTTATATATGTGATCATAGTCTAGGATCCATAAAATAAATCATGCATAAGATGGATATAAATAAAGAAATAAACAACTTGTTGATAACCTTATCTAATGGTTAATTTTATGAGAATAAAACAAATCAAAATATAAAAATAATATCAAGATCCTTATGTTGGTCTTGGAACAAGATATAGTATCCCACCTTTACACCATTATATCTCCAATGGTTTTTTGTCTTAGTTCCATCTTGAACAATCTCTAACTCAGTTTGGTGTTGAATGGACTCCATAAACCTTCAAAAAATCATTTTATTACACATGTTTTTAATTCAAAAGTAGGATATGATACTACAAATTGGTTAAAGTTAATTACATAAAACATCCTTAGATATGCATGTCCAATATATCAAAAGAGAGAGGTATGACATAAATGATATGATATTTAATTTAATAATAATTAATTGAAAAACCATGGAATAAAATGAAACTAAAGAAAACCAGCAAATACATTGGTTTGGTTAAAGCTCGTGACTGGACATTACTATGCAATGCTTACAAATTTTAAACAACTATCTATCGCTCATTTGAATTCTTTCTTTAATAAGATAAAACATACATGAATTATTCTGATCAATTATCTTATTAATAAATTAATTCATTTTATCTTATTTTATCTAATTCTATTGGAATTCCTTTCCACTGTAATTTTAAATATAATAAATCAATTAATTTCATTTAATGCTTAATAAAATAATACATAGCTTTATACTTGTAAGCAACTCATCGAGTGCCAGTCAAAGCCATTCAGTATGGTTTTAGTTGTAAACAATGATGTCATTTGTCATATTGTGTATATGGAATATGTTATAATTTTATAGCATGTACTTCCAATTTAATTCCATATAGAACATGATAAAATTAAAAAGCATATACAATTTAATGCATTTATCCATTAATATATATTAACCATACATGATTCAGAGTTTCAAATATTACACTAAATAAATTAATCATTTAATATAATATAAAAACTACTAAATAGCATATACTATTGATGTTCCTAATTTGTGTATACATTTTCCGATGTATTATTGAGTATAAAAAATGTTCTCACAAAATATCTATTGTTTTATGGATAAAATGATTTATTTTGGTGGTTATTGTGATTTTCAGGTGTTTTCCAGCAAAAGTAAAAAAATGGGAAAGTTCATAATAAGAATTGGCATATACCCAGTGTGTACTTTATCAACATACATAGTGTATGTTCTCCTAGAAACAGACCAACTAGATTGAGTGCACACCCATGTTGCTGACCCGATACCCCACATCATGTATTACCAATTCACACGTCACGTTCTCCCTTCCAAAATAGGTTGGTGGCTGAAATGGACTTGACACACCATGTGGGATGACACTATATGCTGTGTACACCCACCATCCAACCGCCAATACTTCAAAGTCAAAGGGGAGAGCTGTAAGGGTTGGTGTCCTGAGAACCAACGGTTTTGTACTTTGATTACATGAATGTTCACTTATTATATATTGTTCATTATTCTGCATAATTATAATATAATAATGTCCCAGAATATTTGTTGCATTGGTAAGGTCATGGAAGATCCCTGCTATGATGAGAACCTTTAAATGCTATAACAATATTCTTAAATAAAGTTCTACAGTTGGATGACATACTATGATAGGAAACATAGTATACAGACTGTCATGTGCGAGTACTCGTAAGAAGATGAGACTCTCTCTCATGGAGTTCGCACATGGTAATCTCCAAGATGGGAGATTATGAGAACAGACCCACCAATATCAATTCTGCATGTCTTGGTGTCATCGGACATTGCTATCTATGAGTGTGTATAATGGTCCTTAGACTAGAATATTACCATTAACTCATGTCATGACTCGCACACTTAGATTTACTGACGAAACCCGTCACGCAGACAGTTGGCGGGAAGTAGGGTATGTTGGGTGCATCATGAGTGACATGTTGTTAATGGATAAGTCGAGGAAGGATTTGTCGCTTCCATTTATGGAATTTGATATCTCAGACCTTTGATTGAAATAGAACTGTCGCATTAAATTCCATGTCCATGGTGTGAATGATGAGTTTATTTCAGGTAGTAAAAGAACGACGGATCAAGCATATAGGTTTATGACATTGACATGAAACCTGCTTGATGAAATATTGAGACAAATGGATTAAATTACACAGTAAGCGTTCGTATGAGGTGATACGTCAATGCAGCGTCAACTTCTTTCTCTTGGGTTCCTTGACCCTTTGCTAGATAGTAATCTTGGACTTTAGGCAAGCTCGCCTAATGCCAACGAGAAAGAGGCCGAGAGGGTCACACACTAAGTGTATCCAAGTATCTCAAGTTGAATAATGATTATTCCCATACGTGGTTTAATAATTATTCAAGGAAGCCTAATTTATTTTAAATGATGGAGGAAAAATAAAATCAAACAAGTACACGCCGTGTATTATTAAATGTACACGTCGTGTAGTTTTATTTCGGAAAGGAAATGAATAAATGAATTCAAGATATACACACTGTGTACATTTAATGTACACGCCGTGCAGTTTTCAATGAAAATCAAGTACACGCCGTGTATTTATTATTACATGCTGTGTAGTTTTTCCAATCGGGATTTTGAGGATATAATATCGTTTTATTAAATGATATTTATTATAATCAATGTGAGCACATGTCAAGGAATTAATTATTCGACATGGGGGTTTTCAATAAGTGTTAATGAAATAAATGAAACGCGTAACGCGTTTATTTATTTTCATAACTCTACAACCTCAAAATCGATTATAAATATCCTTACAACCCCAACTCTTTTCCTACACAAAAGAATTGTTGTGAACAACATCTCTGTAGAATTATTTCAAGGCCGAAAGAACCTCTTCCTCCAAGAACGCTCTCAAGACCGAGAGAGATCCTCTTTCATCGGATCAAGACGATCTAAGGCAGAAAATGCAAGCAAAGGCTTCTCCATGCTAGCACCCAGAGAATCCTTTGGCGATGTCCAGAGATATGAGGTACACGTGTGGATCACCACTAGAGGGAGTCTACACTTGGATTCTGTGACGCAACGATGGATCACATCGACAACGTGATCAAGAACATCAACTGAGAAATAAAACCCAAAAATTATTTATTTATAATTAATTAAATTAATTATAATCAACCTGTAACGATCCTTGTTTGTGGTTCCGGGACAAACCATCTTCTTTTTCTTTTTTTGTGATTCGATCCATGGAGACTGGCGTTTATTGTCGTATTGATCCCGGATTGATCATTTCTAATGACAAAAATCCAAGTGGGCACATCCACCCACGCGCTTCTGCTGCGCCCGGAACCTTCAAATGGTATCAGAGGGAGGTTACAACGTTGATTATAGTAATTTAATTTTCGTTGATAATTTACTCATTTATATTTGATTCAATTAGAAATATATCGTTCTATTAATCTGAATAAACGAGATCTATTCTTACTCCTTCATTTCTCGATTCATATCACAGAAACGACTTTTTAATTTTAATTTTGATTAAAATAAAAATGAGGAATTCATCCTAGAGGATTATCTCTTCATGTCTGTACAACACAGGATTAAATGGAGTGTAATTAAAACTACACACCATTTACTTAGGTTCAATAAACTGACACTAGTCTGCCAAACCACTCCGTGTGAATTGATTATGCCAAAATATTAATCACGTCATGTTGGCCGGAATTGAACGATGTGTGGGAACCAGAATACACGGTGTGTATGTTGGAACAACACTCCGTGTAGTCCGATCCGGTCCAAGTGAAACCGTGTACAAGGAGAAGCCGTGTTTCACGTACACGGGATTGCCAAGACGGTGAACGCATAACAAGGAAGTACATTCCGTGTATGATTCATCTACATGCCGTGTACTCCAAAATTTCCAAAGTAGAGAAAACACGCAAAAGGCCCAGCATGTACTTTGGAAACAAGGTGAAAAGAAATACACGCCATGTAAATATAAACTACATGTCGTGTACTTTCCAGAAATGGAATTTCACCAGGTTTCCTCCAATATAAAAAGACCCATACAAGGAATATGGATGAGAAGAATCTCATGGAAATTCAGAAAGGAATTTAAGATAAATAATTGATTAATTATATGATCATAATTAATTGACATCGAGAATGACTTATCTTAAATGAAAGAGCGTTTAAAAGAATTCGAATTCTAAATATGCGTAAATGTCGTTGCATGCTATGGGTTATCATGAGCTAGAACAAATACCCTTTGTATGTGTATGGTTTCATTTAAATTTATTTAATTTAAATTTATTATCCTATGAGCCTTATTACAATAAAATGTAGGGCCTGCGTGCCCATGGTTTCTGTAATGTAAAACCATGTAATGGAGGATCTCCCAAGCCAGAGGAGACGGTTCAAATCCCAAAGCCGAGGCGAAACCGACGCAAGAAGATACAAAGGTGGACAGGTGGGAGCAGAAAAACACGAACCAACAGGTTCAAGGTGTTTTCCCTAGGTTAGGGTTAGCTTATCAAAACCGCTAGATAAGCTAACCAATAGAAGCTCATGATCATGACATCTTATTTTATTTCTGTCTAATTGCATGGTTTATTTATTACATATGTGTTGTTGCGATCACATAATTAATAAAATGAACAAGCATGCAAAGATAGAATAAAATAAAAACCAGACTATGCGTAAACATTACCAGAACATGGTTAATCACTTAAGAAAGCATCACTTAATATTAACAATCATGTGATAATGCGAAACTATGCATAAGGGAATAAATTCCCATAATACCATATTAAGTCAGACCAAGCCTTCCATTACCTGATTAAGGGCAAGACTCAATAAAACTATGTGTTTGACCAACCCTGGTTGAGAAACTTACTTTTATAAAGGAAGCCCTTATGAATGGTTTCGGGTCGACTTAACCATATTACATCAAGAGAAGTATCCCTTTCTAGACTTGGTGTAATATTGGAGGCAAGATTTTAGGAAATCCAAGTCAGGATTTCAGGATTGGGGAGTCCACTCAACAGATCAAGGAACTGTAAGCTCACATTTGGAAAATAACTACCTACCTAAATACCTTCAAATAGCTTGACCAACCCTTGTTGGGGTTATGCAATGGGAAATATGGATCCTTGCCACTAGAATGTCAAAGAAACTGGACATTCCGAGTTCAATGGTGAGGTCCATTAGTACATGATAAAATAGTGGGAGAATTAATTAATTTATTATTTCTCATAAAAATGTAATCAAGAAAGTACTGATAAATCTGCTCTTTTAATTTGTAGAATCGAAATGACAAACTCATCAACCACATTTTCTCTGCGATCAATACTGGATAAAGACAATATCCTCACCGATAGTAACTTTAAGGAATGGTTTATGAGCCTTCAGGTTATCCTACGGCATGAACGAAAGTTTTACGTGATGGAGTCCCCACTTCCTGATTCTCATTCCCTTGGGGCGAATGATGAAGATTTCCCGGTCTATGATCAACATTTGAACGATGCTATCGACATTCAATATTTGATGCTATCATCGATGTCTAGTGAGATCATGAAGTCTCATGAAGACATAGATGCCTGTATCATGCTCGAGCACCTCCATGGTCTATACCAGGGGAGAGCAAGATAAGAAAGGTTTGAGATCTCCAAGGCTCTATTTCAGAGCAAGCTTGGAGAGGTTTCCCCAGCCGAGCCTCATGTAGTCAAGATTATTGGCTACATTGAGCGCTTAGAGTATCTAGGGTTTAAAATCCTTGATGAACTGGGTACCGATCTCATTCTTGCATCACTCCCCCAGAGCTTCTCAAACTTTGTTGTGAACTTCAATATGAACAACATTGAGAAGTCTCTGTCTGATCTTCTCATCCTCATTCGCCTAGTGGACACTGACATGAAGCGTGAAAAGACTTCTGTCCTCATGGTGAATAAAAGGAATGGGAAGGCAAAGAGATTTAAGACCAAAGATTCTTCAAGGCCTTCCAAGAAAAGGAAGATCAAAGGGGAGGAAAAGGAACAAGATGCTATTTGTTTTTCATGTGACAAGAAGGGACACTAGAAGATAAATTGCACCCATACAAGGAAGAAAGGGGAAACTTCAGGTGATTTTGTTATCGAATTCAATCTATATGTTTCTACTAATTGGGTATTAGATACTGCTTGTGGTGTTCAAATATGTATCCAAATACAGGAACCAAGTCGATTTAGGAAGATTGATCGAGTGAGGTAGATATATGAGCAGCCAACAGATCCAGACTTGCTGCTGTAGCTGTTGGGGACTACCACCTCTCATTGCCTACGGGGACAGTCTTGGTTTTGAAAGGATGTTATTATGTACCCTCTATAACCAAAAACATTATTTCAGTATCTAGATTAGATACTGATGGATTCATCTTCATGTTTGGAAGTGGATGTTCCTATTTTTATAAAGATAGCATTTGTTTTGGTAGGGCACATTTATATAACGGCCTTTTTGTGTTAGACTACACAAACCAAGTAATGGAAATTGATAACAAAGTTAATTCACATGACTCATACCACACCCAACTTTGGCATTACCGGCTAGGTCATTTCAATGAGAAACGTTTGAAAAAATTACATCAAGATGGGTATTTATATTCTTTCAAACTAAAACCACTTGGTGTATGTCATGCGTGTCTACAAGAAAAAATGAACAAAGACCCATTTAGCGAGAAAGGTGAAAGAGCTAAAGAGCTTCTAGAATTAGTTCACACAAATGTGTGTGGACCATTTCTAGTTGAAGCAAGGGGTGGGTTCTCATACTTCATAACTTTTACTGATGATTTTAGTAGATATGGATACATCTATTTAATGAGGTATAAGTCAGATTCTTTTGATCTGTTCAAAGAATACAAGAATGAAGTTGAGAACCAGCTTGGTATGAAGATTAAGAAACTCCACTCAGACATAGGAGGAGAATATCTTAATCAGGACATCATTGATTTCTTACGGGATTTTGGGATTCTATCTCAACTCACTCCTCCTTACACACCGCAGTGGAATGGTGTAAGTGAAAGGAGGAACCACACCCTATTGGTCATGGTGAGATCAATGATGAGTCATGCGAGTCTTCTATTATCCTTTTGGGGATATTCATTACAAAAAAAGTGCACATACTACACCAAGTACCAAATAAATCGACAAATGGTATTCCATACGAGTTATGGAGTGGACGCAAATCCATGTTATCAAATTTACATGTGTGGGGTAGCAAAGCATATGTTTAGGCCTCTTCAGCTAACAAACTCTCTCCCCGAGGCACAAAGTGTATCTTTATAGGATATACCAAGTAAACAAAAGGATATTACCTATACAACCCATCAGACAAAAAGGTCACAGTGGCAAGACACACCATATTCCTTGAGAGGGAGCACATCTCCAAAAGAGATAGTGGGAGAGAGATAGACTTCGATGAAGTAGAGGCACAAGATACACATGAGTTGGTACAAGAACAGATTCCACAAATCCCCATGGAGGAACAATCTGTTCCAGAGACACAAGAACTACGTAGGAGCACGAGAGAGGTGAGAGAACCAGAATGATATGGTTTTCTTGTCACCGAGGATGGTGACTCATTATTGGTTGACAATAATGATCCTCTTACCTACAAGGAAGAAGTTGAAGGAATAGATGTTGCCAAGTGGAATGAAGCCATGAATTCTGAAATGGATTCCATGTACCAAAACCAAGTCTGGATTTTGGTAGATCCTTCAGTTGATAAAAATCCTATTGGTAATAAATGGGTATTCAAGAAGAAACTGGACATGGAGGGGCAAGTCAGCACCTATAAGGCATGACTGGTTTCAAAAGATTTTAGACAACGTCAAGGAATTGACTATGATGAAACCTTTTCACCGGTTGCGATGCTGAAATCCATCAGAATCATATTGTCCATTACTGCTTACCATGACTATGAAATTTGGAAAATGGATGTCAAAACAAGTTTCCTTAACGGGAACCTCCAGGAAGATGTCTACATGACATAACCTGAAGTGTTTGTGACTCCAAAGAATGACAACAAGGAATTAAAGTTGCAGAAATCCATTTATGGATTAAAGAAATCATCAGGGTCATGGAACATTCATTTTGATGAATCTGTTATGGAATTTGGATTTGTTAAGAACGAATGTGAGCCTTGTGTCTACAAAAGGTTTAGTGGAAGTGCAGTCATTTTACTAATAGTATATGTTGACGACATATTGCTAATTGGAAATGAAGTACCTGTCTTACAGTCAGTTAAGGAATGGTTTCATAAATGCTTCTTCATAAAAGACTTGGGTGAGGCGGTATATATTCTTGGGATCAATATCCATCGTGATAGATCCAAGAGAATGATGGGCCTGAGTCAAAGTACATACATTGACAAGATACTGAAGAGATTCAGTATGGAACAATCCAAGAGGGGATTTTTGCCAGTGTCACATGGCATTCATCTTTCCAAGAAAACGTGTCCTCAGACACATGAGGAAAGAAAGAGAATGGAAAGGATCCCTTACGCATCCGCGATTGGGTCAGTCATGTATGCTATACTATGTACGAGGCTAGATGTTGCTTATGCATTAAGTGTGGTAGGTAGATATCAAGATGACCTCGGAGACCGCCATTGGATGGCAGTCAAGACTATCCTAAAGTATCCGAGGCGTACTAAGGATATTTTCCTTGTTTATAGAGGAGATGAAGAACTAGTCATCAGAGGACATGTAGATTCTAGTTTACAGACTGATCAAGATGACATGAATCTGCAGACTGGTTGCATCTTCAGTTTGAATGGAGGTGTAGTGAGCTGGAAGAGCTCAAAACAAAGTGTGGTGGAAGATTCTATAGTGGAGTCTGAGTATATCGCAACTTCTGAGGTAGATAAATAAGCAGTATGGATGTGAAGCTTCATCCAAGAGTTGGATATTGTACTGAGCAGTAAAGATTCTATCACAATCTATTGTGATAATACTGCAGCGGTGGCACTTGCAAAAGAGGTAAGGTCATATGAGCAGACAAAGCACATACTTTGGAAGTATCATATCTTGAGGGATTTTTCTCAGAGAGGTGAAGTTGTAGTGAGTAGTATTTCCACGAAAGAAAACGTGGTGGACCCCTTGACTAAAGCCTTGACTCAGCAGAAACATGATCATCATGTGAGGTCTAGCGGACTACAAGTCGTAGGAAGTTGGCTCTAGTCCAAGTGGGAGTTTGTAAGGGTTGGTGTCCTGAGAACCAACTATTTTGTACTTTGATTACATGAATTTTCACTTATTATATATTGTTCATTGTTCTGCATAACTATAATATAATAATTTCCCTGAATATTTGTTGCATTGATAAGGTCATGGATGATCGCTGCTATGATGAGAACCTTGAAATGGGATAACAATATTCTTAAATAAAGTTCTACGATTGGATGACATACTATGATAGGAAACATAGTATACAAACCGTCTTGAGTGAGTACTCATAAGAATACGAGACTCTCTCTCATGGAATTCGCACTTGGTAATATCCAAGATGGGAGATTATGAGAACAGACCCGCCAATAGCAATTCTGTATGTCTTGGTGTCATCAGACATTGCTATCTACGAGCGTGTGTAATGGTCCTTAGACTCGAAGATTATCATTAACTCATGTCATGACTCGCGCACTTAGATTTTCTGACGAAAACCGTCACACATAGTTGGTGGGAAGTACGGTATGTTGGGTGCACCATGAGTGACATGTTGTTAATGGATACATCGAAGAAGGATTTGTCCCTTCCATTTATGGAAGTTGATATCTCAGACCATTGATTAAAATAGAACTGTCGCATTAAATTCCATGGCCATGGTGTGAACGATGAGTTTATTTCAGGTAGTCAAAGAATGACGGATCAAGCATATCGGTTTATGACACTACCATGAAACCTGCTTGATGAGATTTCGAGACAAAGTGATTAAATTACACAATAAGCGTTTGTATGAGGTGATACGTCAATGCGGCATCAACTTCTTTCGCTTGGGGACCTTGACCCATTGCTAGACAGTAATCTTGGACTTTAGTCAATCCCGCCTAATACCAATGAGAAAGAGTCCTAGAGGGTCACACACTAAGTGTATACAAGTATCTCAAGTTGAATAAAGATTATTCTCGTACGTGGTTTAATAATTATTCAAGGAATCCTATGTTGTTTTAAATGATGGAGGAAACATAAAATAAAAGAAGTACATGCTGTTTATTATTAAATGTACATGTTGTGTAATTTTATTTTGGAAAGGAAATGAATAAATGAAAACAAGACATACATGCTGTGTACATTTAATGTACACACCGTGTAGTTTTCAATGAAAAACAAGTACACTCCATGTATTTATTATTACACGCTGTGTAGTTTTTCCTGTTGGGATTTTGAGGATATAATATCATTTTATTAAATTATATTTATTATAATCAGCGTGAGCGCATGTCAAGGAATTAATTATTCTAACTGGGGGTTTTCAATAAGAGTTAATGAAATAAATGAAACGCGAAACGTGTTTATTTATTTTCATAACTCTACAACCTCAAACTTGATTATAAATATCCTCAAAACCCCAACTCTTTTCCTACACAAGAGAATAGTTGTGCACAACATCTCTGGAGAATTATTTCAAGGCCGAAAGAACCTCTTCCTCCAAGAACGCTCTCAAAATCGAGAGAGATCCTCTTCCATCAGATCAAGATGATCTAAGGTGGATAACGCAAGCAAAGGCTTCTCCACGCTAGCACCCGCAGAATCCTTTGGCAACGTCCAGAGATACGAGGTACACATGTGGATCACCACTAGATGGAGTCTACACTTGGCTTCTACGACGCAACAATGGATCAAATCGACAACATGATCAAGAACATCAATGAAGAAAGAACACCCAAAATGTTTTTCTTTATAATTAATTAAATTAATTATAATCAACCTGTAACGATCCTTGTTTTTGGTTTCGGGACAAACCATCTTATTTTTCTTTTTCTATGATTCGATCTGTGGAGTCTGGCATTTATCGTCGTATTGATCCCGGATTGATCATTGCTAATGGAAAAAATCTAAGTGGGTACATCCACCCACGCGCTTCTGCTACGTCCAGAACCTTCAAGAGAGACATACCACCTATTGGTAGGGAAACTAGAGGAAAAACGTGTTGAACCTAGTACATGGTGTGTACATTATGGTACATGGCATGTAGTTTGAAATTCTATAAATAGAGGGGCATCCCTCTATGTTTAAGGTTGTAAATCTAGGGGGATGTTTCCACTTTTCCATTCGAACCTCCCTCTGATACAAATTTTAGTTTTATTTACTGATTTCAATTTTATTTTAGTGTAATTCTCTCCTTCCCCATATCCTCTCATATCCATGGTAGGGATTGAGTTTCGGCTCAATCCGCACACTGTGACCTTGGTCATAATAGGCTATTATTTCCCATTATGGGGTTGTAATAATGATTGAGAGTGATTTGTAATTGAAATCCCAAAGTTTTGTTTTTATTATGTTTTTTCTACAACTTCTTCAATAAACCTAAATCCTTATTCACCATTGGTGTCATATAATACCAATAACAACACTAATAATGAATGTTTAAGGAGTTGAAACGAGTAAATATATGATCATTAGGTGATCCAATTTCTTCTTGTATAAGGGGTACATAAAATAAACTTGTTTTGAGTAGTTTACTACCGAACCAAGCAGTAAACCTCTAAATATGTAATTATTTGTTTTTTTACTAAAAAAATTATTCTATTGAATCCCCATGGTAAATAACATTCATTAATAAATCCAATTCTAATGAATAATAATTGCAATAAAACATAATCAAATTGTAACCCCAAAAAGATTGTATTCGGTTTATTCTATCATCTATTTTATTTTAAAATGATTTTCACAAATAGTTTCACTTCATCATTGTTCCCTTCAATTATTTTATCTGTTCAACCAAAAATATCCTATCCTATTATTTTCCATTACTTTTCCATTTTTCCCATGGGATTGACCCTAACTTCCACTCAATACCTAGTTATTTGATTCAGAAGGGAAAAATAATTTCTTATTTGGAATTCACCTAGCAATGGGTATAATATCTAATTCTGGTGCCGTTACTGGGGAAGGAGAAAAAAATAAATTGCACAAGTCTGAGATCAGTTTGGTTTATCGAGAATTTGTTTTTCATTTATTGATTCTTTTTCTTGGTACCCTCAATCCCACATTCTATGGTTTTTTATTTGAATGGAGGTTGGCACAATACACCTATAGAGGTTTTTTATCTATATGATCCATAGATATAATACCCACATCCGTAAGAATACTATCTCTACAATGATTATTGGTTTCAACATGAGGAACATCCCTGTACATTCTTCTCTCCACCCATCTCTTATTCTACCCCACAGCCATCATTTGGTTATACTGAAAGTTTATTATTGATGATGGAGGGCTTTAACACATGCCAATTGGACAAAACTGAAAGTTTGGGAAGAATTAGAAATATGGTAGAGTAGCTCTCTAAGATAATTTCCAATTTGGATACTCTAATAGAGTTTAAGGATTGATGTTATATCCCCTTTTCAACTGAGGAAACATGTTATTTTGTGGGGAAAACCTTTAATTCCCTAGAGATTCCTGAACATAGTTTACATAATTCAAAATTTTAATATGCAAACAGATCACAACATGTTAATTCTAAATTTGATCAATTCTTTATTTATAACCCCTCAGTTGATTATGCACCTGCTTCGGAGAAATCATGTGATTTCTTTCAGGTCTTTTTCATTTCAAACAAGGAAACTATTGAGGTGGAGGAAATATATGATCAGACCAAGAAACATGTCCACCTTAAGCATCTACCATTCTTGGATCAAGTCTACTACAAGTCACCCCACAGACCACCTAAAGGTCAAAAAAATTGGATACAAGATGAAGGCTCCAGACACATGTGGTGGTTTGTGCAGTGAAAAACACATCTTCTATTGGATTACGGGTTAGTTCTCATAACTTAGGTTAAGGAAAAGACCTAAAATAGAGACTCTTTCTTGGAGGAAATCCAACCAATCTCTCCTTGTTTCTTTTATTGTTTTAATAAATACATTTCATGTATGTCTTCTTTATATGCCATGTACCACTTTATTGTTTCATAACTATTTAAACTTGAGTAATATATGGTTACATTCCATGTGTATCCCTGTACAAATGTTTTAATAATATTTTTAATTCATATTTTAATATTAATTTTAGTATAAGAATATATTAATTAAATTAATAACCAGGGATGAGGCCCATCCTGATGGAAAAGTTTCTAGAGTGTATCCGAGCCATCATCAGTTTGAATCGCTCCACCCTTACCTTTGGTACAAGTTTCATTCGTTTTGAACATAAGTTTTCCTTAAACGAAATGTGATATGTTTTTAAAACTAAATAAAACAATTAAAAAAAAGAAATCCCATGGTGGGGCAGAATTGGTTGGCAAGGATGTATCCCCACATATCCAAAAGGCCTGGGTTCGGGTTTTGTCAACCGGTTCAGTTCCATCATTTTTCACACTAAAAAAACCAAAAAATGTATATTTCAGTAGATTTAATGTCTTCCATATTTTCATTAATAACATAAAATGTTTTCAAAAATAATAAATCACTCAGAGGTGAGGTAGGTTGATTGGAAGAGTTGTAGCCCATGGTCCAAAAGACCAGGTTTCAAACTCAGTTAATCCCCCTACTTCATCCCAATAATTCAATAATTAAAACCACATGTTGTGTATTATCTTTTCCACATGTATTGGTGAAAATATAACTTAAATATGTAAAGTTAAAAAATCTTTTCAGCACTATAACCTTTTCTCCAGTGGTTGAGGGTTTGTGTTCAGATTGCTGGTCACTGGTTTGAATCGCACCCCAAGCATCAGACGAAAGGTTGTGCCTATCTTTTTCAGTTTTTAGAACACATAACATATTTTTCTCCAATAAATTACATATATAGGGTTATTATTCATTTGTAAATAATATATTTGTTTTTAAATTTCTTTTTTTAAAATTATAAATAATAATTATTGTATAGTTTATTATAATAATTATACTTTTAATATTAATATTTTTTTTAAAATGGTATACATGGAGTGTATACTAATACACATGATATGTATCCCAGCTATAAAATCCAGAATCCCTAACTGGGATGAACTCATGTCATGACCCCCTTCCTTATTTTCTTCCTTCATATGCAACCCACAACCTCTCCCTCTCAAATCATTAATTTCATGCGATTTAGGCCCCCAAATCATCCTCATTTTGATCTTCTCACTAGGTATGTGGTTATATGCCCTTGATTTAATTATTTTACAAGTCTTTAGGGTGATTTTGTGATTGGGGTTGGAATTCGACCAAATCTCGTAGTACAAGGGTTATCCAATGAACACACACCATGTACTCTGAGTACACAACCACACTCTGCTGTGTATAGTGAATTTTGTTGGCCAATAAGAGAAATCTGTGTTCTGAGACCACATGGACAGACCCCATGTTTCCACACACAACGTGTATGTTCAATGAAAATCATGTATCCTATTTATCAAGAGTTGTTTATGTAAAGGGTATACACACTGCAGAAGGTATGTTCACACAACATGCCGAATAGTTCCTTCACACAATGTGTACTATGTTATATGAACCATGAAGTCTGAGTTTGTATATGGGAACTTACACGGCCAATTCCCCATGTTATTACACATGATGCATATGAGATTTTTCCCACACACATTCCCACCTGGAATGTTTATCCATAGTACACATGTTTTGAACCCGGTGAAACTATATGCCATATACCCTAGATATACATGCCGTGTACTTTTGTTTTTATGTTTTCTCATCTTTATTCTCTCTTTTTCATATCATTTTCTTTGGTTGTTTTATTTTCGTTTTCCATCTATGAAAAATAGATATCAAGTGATTTTGAAGCACCCAACACCTTCTACTGATGGAGAGAGACCCTGTCGGATCCAATTCCAGAGGCCAACGACACCTTCCACAACTGAGACTCTTCCAGTTTCCCAAACACCAACCTTGGAAATGCTTCCCCTCATTCCAAAACCCACATATTTGATATTCACCAGTTTAATTAATATCATGGAACCATCTTTAGTATCTAGTACTCCAGTTGTTGCCATGTCCACACCATCCACAACTACCGAGGACTTGAGTACAACCGCTCCCATGTCTAGTGTGGCACCTTTAAATCCATCCACAACTTAAATGGAACCTACTATGCCAGCACTACCATCCACCACTGTCACGACCTTAGTTCCAGCTCCGACATCAACTAATCAACCTAATTCCACCACATTTGGACCCTCCTCCTCAACAGCTACAGATCCACCTCAGCCTGCATCAACATATACTCAATCCCAGCCACATACCAACCTTGTATTTTTTGAGGGAAATCCTATCATAGATAGGTTATGATGACTTTCACGATGCACGATCCAGCTAAGTGACCGTTTCCTAGATAATATGGTGCCCCGTCATCTAGGAATATGGGAGGAGATGAAGGATCTCCTTTTCCACACACATTTTATATAAACACTTTAGGTCAACATTACTATATTCAAAGATTTATTTTTAGAGTTTATTATGACCTTTGAGTTCTATGGTCCCATCTACCGAGCCACTCCTGATGATACATCCACTACTGGCCAGTTTAGTCTTTCCAGACACCATTTCTCATTAACCATGGGTGAGTTTGGCTGAAGGTGAAGCTTCTACCCTCATCCTACCACCCAACCCTTGTTGTAGACCTCACCCAACCTGATTAGTCCAACCTCATTTCCATGTGGCAGGAGCTTGCTGGGATCGACCATAGGTATACCCTCACTTCCCAAAAAGTGCATTATTATCATTTCCCCTATGCTTATTTTTATTCATTGGTTCTTCAACACCATCATTTTACCATGCCATGAGGACATGGGTGTCATTTCCAGAAAAGGCATGGAGATTCTCACATGTATTTTCTGGAACAACTATCCTGACCCACTTGTCTTTCCACCTCCAACTTTCACTCTATGATCACAGACCATTAAGGAAACCTGAATGACTATATTTATGCCACTCGGTTAGCACACTACTTGGGAGTTTATGATCCATCTCTCCCTAAAAATCACTTATCCTCTCACAGACGTATGGACTTCATCATTATTATTTTCATTATGATGGTTGAGTAATGGGGAGACAAATTTGTGCTCATGATGGATGCCCCGACTCCTGTATGGGTGAGAGATGACCTAGCTTCCCCTACTGGTGTTGTTGATCCGACCCCTTCATCCAATAATGGATTTTGCTTCTCCACCCCACCCTACATCTTCATCCCTTCGATATTTTTCCATCATACCCTCTTCTTTTGGACCATCCACATCCCCACATCCACCAGCAACCTCACCTGATCTCCCCATATCTATCCATATGGCCACGATGGACCACCGTCTGGACCTCCTAAAGCACCACCAGTCTACCATAGTTTCGTCTTAGTCTCAGATCAAGTAGTTTTTGGGCCTTATTCTTTATAATAAAAACATTTAGTTACCCCCAAAACATATTCCTCCATTCAATCCTCAACCCTTCACAACACCACCTCAATTTACCGTGTTGGCCACCGATTCCATTCTTTTATCCACTACTGGCCCAAATTCTACTTCTACTGCTAGTATGACCATTCCCATAGAGCTTACCACCCAGAGCAAGGATCCAGCCCCTCCAAGTTCCACTATAGCTCATACTCTTTCATATCCCCTATTATGAATAGTGCCTTATTTGAGGTGACATAGTGACTGGGTTTTCACATTTGTTCCATTATATATATACATATATTTCTTTTTTTTTGTGCTTATGATGTGATGATTTGCTTTTATATAGAATTATTTTTTCTATTTCATCGACACTGACAAGTATTCTAGAGTATTTTGGGCATCTCCATTCGACTGCTTTCCATCTTTTTGATCACTCTATGAGGGGAGAATTATTTTTGAGTTTTTTCATTACTATTATTTTGAAATTACATATTTTACTACTTCCCATACGTTTGTTCCACTTGTTCATTCTCATATCCTCTTCTCTACCATATTATTTCACTTGGGGAACTATGTAAAATATTAAGTATGGGGGAGATTATCTGACTATACTAGTATTTGAAATTTAAATGATCTAGAAGACATTATTAATAGATGAAATATTTTAAAATATATATTTTTTTTGAAAAATTTTAATTATAAATAATAAATCCATAAAAGGGAATTTTAAAATTCACCTACATATTTTAAATTTTAAATTAATTTAAAATGATTTCTAGTATAGTTAGATTTTTGATTTAAATTCTTGGACAATAAATTTTTTTAGAAAACCCATTTTTATTCATTTCATGACCTGATTGACTCATTTTTATCCCCTGTCCCATGAGGTATTTTAACCCTTTTGAAATATTCTTTATCATATGCCATTTCTTGAGAGATTCATGGGATATGCAAGACTACTAGAACTTTTGAGTTTTTCTATTCAAAACATGAGGATTTTTAATCACATTAAAATTATTGAAGAATTTGATTGTTTTTCATCCCCTTTGACCTTGAGACCTACCCAACAATGGACTTTTATGAAATCCTTAGAAACCATGAACTACCTTGATAGAAAGCCACATTATAATCCTATTTAACATTCTTACCCTAATTCTTTGATAATATTGTGTGATTATTCATTTGATCTTAAAAGATGGATTTTGTTTCTATTCATGGTAAATTTTAGTGAGTAACAATTATATTAAATGTGGGGGAGAGTGCCACTTGTTATCCTCCGAAGTAAATTTTTATTTTATTTTTCAAAGGATCCCACTTTTGGTAAAAGTGTTAAACCTTACAAAACAAATGAAACACTGAATCAAAGGAAAAAAAACCAAAACAAAACCATAACTCACTTGGTGAGATTTCTAGATAGATTAACCCAGTACTTCTATGCTAAGTCTCTGATATTGGTATATGGGTGTGAGGAAATAAAACCATCTATCTTGATTTCAATAAAATCAATAAACTCTAAAAATGGGTCCATGTCAAATAGAGAGCCAAAATCTAGGATGATGACATCAAGTTGAGAGGTGTACCACACTATCTGTTCTGAGATGATATTCTTTGGGTATCTCCCCTATTCAAGTCTATCCCACTCCTCTATTGTTAAGGCAACATCCCCAAGATTTTCCCCACTAATCTCTTCTTTTGTAGCCTTCCCAAACTTACTAATCGTTGCTATCATATTGAGATTAAGAACCAGGGGTCTTATAACCTCTCCCTTTTGATCACCTAATGATACACCCCGCCTTAGAGGGAATGGAGTCCAAGAGAGACTTTGAAGTAAAGGTTCCATCACAAATTTGGTCCATGGATCCCCAGGATATACCCCTCTGTCCCACTGCTCTACTCAACATAGGTTTGGGAACGTAGGAATAGTCATTCCATTTCTTAGTCTTCTTCTTGACCAGGGATGGAAAGTCTCTAGAATCCTGAGAGTATTTTTCCATTTATGCCTGCCTGAGTGAAAAAAACATTCAATAAAGACATCCTCTCCCCAGTCATGATTCGATGTATATTCCTCATAAACCTCTATGCCATTAGTGAAAATATATTCAGGAAAATAATGCTTGTCCACCACCTAACTTTATTCGACCCCTTCAGCTTGATTCATCTTCTTTTTGGATCCCATTGATATACAACCACTGTCTTATTTGGAGCTAGGGATAACCTCTCCTAAGGGACCAAATATATTACTTAATTAGAACACTGATATTCCCTCTAATCCAAGTTTCACATTAGGATATACATTTTCTATGATTTTACTTTTTTCACGTTGAGGGGACATAACACCTCCCCTTAGCTATCACTTATCTCAGATTGACCCCTAACTATTAGCACATCGTACATTACTATAGTAATCCCTTGAAAATTATTATTATTAGAATACTCATGTTTTCTACCTAGATATGATACTAGACCAGTAAAACTTCTAAACACCATAGGTTCCCCTTTCTCATTCTGAGAAGAATAAGGAATCATTTTCCCACTATCCTCCACTCCACTCTCTTGGAGATCACTACCCACTAGCTACTGGTTGGATTGTTCCCAAGACCCAAAATGACACTTAGGATGAAACTCATATAGAAGGGATGTGCATTTGGTTGGGAAGCACCTAGGAAATCCCTATCCCTATTGCTAGTCTGACATTACTACATCCCCTCTATCTGGGGTGTGGCTAGGGGATTACCGAATACCACCCATTAGTAAAAAAATGAATCATGTCCTTTCTGGTAGTATATTTCATATAAAGGAGGAATCCCTTTATAAATCACTTATTGTTTGAAATGATATTCCCCTATAATATTGGTCCCAGATGAAATCAGGTATAAGTTTGGATAATTCATCTTACACACAGAGGCAGGAATAAGCGGGATGCTGCAGCGATGCTAAACATAGATAAAATCATAAGAATCTACCACAAACATTCCCTACCAGCCGTAAAATAGGATAATTGAAAACTGGGTGGGGTAAAATTTTATGGTGTACCCACACTGCAACCGTAGGTAGATCCTGGTCCATGTGATAATCAATTAACCATTGAAAAAAAGGAATCGAAACGAACCTAAAACCTCACATTGACATGACCACGCCCTCAGAAAATCTTTCTACTCTTTAAACAAAAGTAGGAAACTATTTGAATCCCAAATAACGATCTCTATGGAGTTCTTCAAGCCCCTAGATGACCAGACATGAAGTGAGAAGTCTAGGAAGGATGGATGTCTTCGAGCAAAGCGAGCAACCAGCACCATGCCAAGCTGATCTGAGGTGAGGGAAAATTCCAAGGAGGATATTTCCAGCATTAGAATACCCTCTAAGAGGCCATGAACCTTCAGTACTAAATCTATTTCCTAAATATTTGATCACCAAGTCTGGGAAAGAAGATGAAACTGAGAAGCAGGAGAATTCCCCTCCGCTGTCGGTGGGGGAGGGGCCGTTGCAGCTGACATCGGCCAACTAGGTCATTTCCAGGATATCAAAATGGAAAAAATGATGATGAAAAATCCAAAAGGGGACCGGATTTATTTCTTTTAATAATTGATGGTTACTAAAATAGGTTGGAAAGGGGATTTAATCATGGTAATGGTGACACTTTTTGAGATATTGTTATGGATGAATCTTCATTGAGCTTTATTATTGAATATTATGCAATGTTATTTAAATATCTAGCCTTCTTTTAAAGCCTCTAAGATTATTTTTCACATTATTAACTACCTACCTATTTTCATAGAATCATTTGAACCTTATTGAAAGACCTCATGATTTCTATTATTTTATTTATAAAATAGAGGTTGGGAATTTATGTAGGCCTATTGATATAGTAAATATACTTGAGATCGTGCATAACTTTGATAAAATGATCTTGAGTGATGAGTGTTGTATTCTATGGTGAAGTAAATCATCAAGTGTCATGTGTATTCATAAAAATTTAAATAATGTGGATAGAATCGAATGAAAATCATTAATTTAACTATATAGGAGGCATGATTAGAATATCTTTGATATTGAATTATGTTTTGTGTCTATTTTTAAAATCCTCTTTCATGGCTATAGTATTTTACCGTATAACTAATTGAATGTTTCCCATTTTTATAATGTGGATTCTATTGATTATATGTTGATATTTTTCTTGAGGGCATGCAAATGACTAAGTTTGGGAGAGTTTTATGTGCCTGATTTTTGTAAACCTTTTTCAACGTATTATTGATTATAAAAACATGTTCTCACAAAATACCAATTGTTTTGTGGATAAAATAATTTATTTTGGTGTTCATGGTGATTTTAAGGTGTTTTCTAGCAAAAGTCATAAATCAAGAATGTTCAGAACAAGAATTGACATATACAGGACGTGTACTTTATCATCTCATTCCAAATAACTTCACCTAAACAAGGATCGACTAGACTGAGTATGGGCCCATGTAGCTGACCCGATACCACATGTCGTGTAAAAAAAATTCACATGCTTTTCTCTACTTTCCAGAAGTGGTTGGTGGATTAAATGGACACGATGCACCATGTGGGGAGGTTTTATATTCCGTGTACCCCGACCAACCAACCTCCGACACTTCAATGTAAAGGGGCAGAGCAGTAGGCCACCTAATGACCGAGAAATCAGAGGAAAACCATGTTGAACCTAGTACACAGTCTATACTTTATGGTATAATCCATGTAGATTTAAATTCTATAAATAGATGGGAAACCCTCTATGTTCAAGGTTGGATATCCAGGGGAGGTTCTATTGATCTGCTGTTCGAACCTCCCATGAATCCAAATTTGATTTCATTCCCTATTTTCAATTCCGTTTTAGTTTAATTCTCCCCTTCCCTGTCTCCTCTCATATCCATGGTAGAGATTGAGTTTTTGATCTATCCAAAAACAATGACCATGGACATAAGAGTCTATTTTTTCCCGTGTTTGGGTTGTAATAATGGTTAAGAGTGATTTGCAATTGAAATCCCAAAGTGTTTTTTTATGGTTTTTATCTACAAATTCTTCAATGAAGCTAAATTCATATTTACTATTGGTGTCCTATCAGACCAAGAATGACACCAATGGGAAAAAATGAATGAGTTTAAATGAGTGAATTCATCACCATTAGGTGTGCCTATTGCCACTTGATTAATGGGAAAGGAACCATAACATGTTTTTAGTGTTTAAATACCAAACCAAGGTGTCAAACTTTAAATATTTGTTTTTGTTTTTAGACCAAGAAACAATGATTCTATTGAATCCCTATGGTAAATAACATTCATTAATAAATCCAATGATAAATAATGATAATTTAAATAAAACATAATGGAATTTCAACTCCAACATGATTGTATTATATTTTTTATGTCATCTCTTTTATTTTAATTTGATTTTGAAAAATAATTTAACTTTATTATTTTTATATTCAATCCTTCTATATGGTTAACCAAGACTCTCCTACCCTTTGATTTTCTATTTTCCCCATGGGATAAAACCTGACTACCACTTATTTCCTAGTTAGTTGGTTCATAATGGAAAAGTAATTTCTAATTTGGACCACACTTGGAAATGGGTATGGTGTAAAATTCTAGCACTGTTGCTGGGGAAAGACACAAAATGAAATTTCACAAGTCCAAGCCCAAGTTGTTTTACCTAGAATTTCCTTTTTTGTTTCTTGATTATTTTTTTGGACCCTCGATCCCACATTATATGGATATTTATTTGTATAGAGATTGGTAAAATCCACCTAGAGATTATTTTTATCCATAAGATCCATAACTATTGTACCTACATCTGAAATAATACTATCCATGCATGGATGATGGGTTTCAACATGAGGAACATCCCTACACATTCTTTTTCCCACCCATATCTTATTCTCCCCCGGAACCATATTCGGGTAATACCGAAAGATTATTATCGAAGATGGGTTCCTTTAACATAGGCCAGTTGGACCATACAAAAAATCTAGGATGAATAATAAATATGGTGGATCATATCTCTGAGATAATTGTCAATTTGGATACTTTGGTGGACTTTAAGGATGGGTGTTTTGACTCCTTTTCAAGTGAAGAAACTTGTTATGATGTGGGATCCACATATCATTCACTAGAGATTCCTAAACATACTTTCCTAAATTCAAACATTAAATATGGGGACAGATCACTAAAAATTAATGATTAATTTCATCAATTATTTCCTTTTAACAACTTAGTTGATTATTCACCTTCTTTGGAGAACTCCCATAATTGCTTTATGGTCCTCATCATTTCAAAGTAGGAGCCTCAGGAGGTGGAGGATGTACCTGATTAGACTAGGAAACATGTACACCTTTGGAATATACTAGACATGGAGTAGGGATACTATAAGACACCACCCAAACCACATGAAAGATAGAAAATTTGGATACAATATGAAGGATCCAAACAAATGTGATGGTTCGTACAATGAAAATCACATCTGCCTTCAGATTACGGGTAAATACCCATAACTCATGTCATACCTAAGACCAAAAAAAAATTAAATTTATAAGAGTCAACCCAACCACTCTCTCCTCATTTCTTTTATATTTCTAATAAACACGTGTATATGTTTTTACATGTCGTATACCACATCATTTTTTCAGCAACTATTTCAACTAGAGTAAAATAATGTTACACACTATGTGTATCCTTGTACACAATGTGTACTGATATTTTTAATGTATATTTTAGTATAACTAAATATTAATTAAGTTAATAATTAGGTATGAGGACTATGTCGATGGAAAAGTTGTTGGAGTGTATCCAATCCATCGTTAGTTCGAATCGATCCACACATACCTTCAGTATATGGTTCATTATTTTTGAACCTGTTTTTTCATTAAATGACGTGTGAGATGTTTTTAAAAACTGAATAAAACTATTTCAAAAGAATGCATTCCCATGGTAGGGCTGAATTGGTTGGTAGGTTCATACCCCCATGAATCCAAAAGACCCGAGTTTGAGTCTGGTCAACCGGTTCAGTTCAATCAATTTTCACATTAATAAAACCACACTATGTGTATTTTGGTAGAATTCGTATTCTCCATGATTTCATTAATAAATTAAAATATTTTCAAAAATAAAAAATCACCCAGAGGTAATGTAGGTTGATTGGTAGAGTTGTTGACCAGGGTATACAATATAAGGGTTCAAACTCGACTAATCTCTATGATTCATCCCCATCATTTAATAATTAAAACCACATGTTTTGTGTTCTATTTTCATTTTGTAGTGATGAAACTATACATTAAATATATAAATTTAACAAAAACTTGTAGAAATACAACCATACCTCCAGTGGTTGAGGGATTATGTTCAGATCTGTCAGTCATCGGTCAAAATTGCACTCTAAGCACCAGACCGAAGTTTTCAATTCTCTTTTTTGAATTTTAGAACATACGACATGTATGTATCTGATAGATTACATGTATAGGATTATTTATTTTTGGAAAATAATATTTTTTTATATTTCTTTTTTTAAAATTATAGATAATTATTACTATATTGTTTATTATAATATTTATACTTTTAATATTAATATTAATAAAAAATGGTATACAAGGCATGTACGCTACTACAATTTCCATGTATCCCGAATATAAAAGCCGAGAGCCATAAGCAAGCTAAAACCATGTCATGACCCCCTTTCCTAGTTTCCTTTAATCATATGATACATATACTCCCCTCTCTCAAATATTTAATTTCGTGTGATTCAAGCCAAAAAATCATCCTCATTTTGATCTTCACACAATGTATGTGGTTCTATGCCCCTGATTTCCTTGTTTTATGAGTCTTTAGGGTGATTTTGGGATCAGGGTCCCCATTCAGCAAAAACCTATAGTACATGGGATAGACAGGAAAAAATTGTATGTATTCTAAGTACATGAACACACTTTTCCATGGATAATTCTTATTATTGTCCTATAGGAGCATCCTGTGTACTGAGACCACACAGACATACCACATGTTTCTATAAACAACGTGTATGTTCAGTGAAAACCATGTATCCTGTTTATTAGGAGTAGTCCATGTAAATGGTTTACAGTTTTTGGAAGCCATGTTCACACAACACGTCATGCAGTGCCTTCAAACAGTGTGTACTCTGTTTTATGACCCCTGAAGGCCAGGTCCGTGTATGGTCACTTATACGGCCAACACCCCATGTCATGGCACACAACGTGTAAACCTTTCTACACACCATGTACTAGCATTGTCCCACACACATGACCACTAGAGGTGTTTATCCAAAGTACATAAGTTTTGAACTCAGTCACACTATATTCCCCGTACCCTAGATCTACACACCGTGTGCTTTTGTTTTTATGTTTTCTCACCTTTCTTTCTTTTTCACCTATTTTTATTTTTATTTTTTTGTTTTCTTTTTTCCGATATGGAATATAGAGTTCAAGCGAGTGGGAAGTTCCCAATGCCTACTTATGATGGAGAGAGACCCCATTAGATTTGAATTCAAAGTCCAACGACACCTTCTACGACTGATACTCTTCTAGTCTCCCAGATACCAGCCTTTACAATGCCACCCCCTTTCCTACCTACACCCACTTCTTCGACATCTATCGATTTAGCTGACACTATGGAACCATCTTTGACAACCACTACTCCACCTTCTATCACATCCAAACCATCCATAGTTTCCGAGGGCTCCAATACAAAAATTTCCACATCCAGCGCAACATGTTCGGAGCTATCCACATTTAGAGAACCCTACTATTCCCATACCACCGTCCACTGCTATCATGACCTTAGAGCAAACTCCGAAATTAGATACTCCACCAACTACCACCAAAGCTAGACCATCCACCTTATAAGTTGCGGCTACACCTTGACCTACCCTAGTATCTTCCCAACAATAGAAAAATCATTGACTTGTCTTTACTTTGGGACACCCTACCACAGATAGGTTACAATTACTTTCACAGCTCACGATCTAGTTAGGTGACTATTTCCTAGATATCACAGTTCCCTAATGTCTTGGTTTCTAGGAGGAGATATAGGATCTCCTCATCCACAAAATTTTTATAGAGATACTCCATGTCAGAAATCCTACATTTATATATTTATTTTTGGAGTTTTTTGTGACCTTGGAGTTTGGTGGGCCCACCAACTGATCCATGACCATAGATACCACCACCCATGTCTGATCAAGGCTTAGTGCACACCATTTCTCATTGGCCATGGATGGGTTTGGTCAAGGATGTGGCTTCTACCCCAGATATTACCACACCACCCCCCATTTGATCCCTCACCCTACCTGAGAACTCTGACCTCATTTTCATGTTTTGGGAGCTTATTGGGACTGACCAAAAGTATACCCCACTTCATAGAAGTGTACACTCATTATTTCTACTCCTATTCCTTTCATTCATTGGTGCTTAAATTCCATACCTTTATCACACTACGATGACATGGGTTTCGTGTATGAATGAGACATGGAGCCTCTCACCTGTATTTTCTAGCACGACTATCCTGAACTCCCATTTCTTTCCGCCTCCTACTTCCACTCATGATCACAGGCTGTTAGGACAACTTGAACGGAAGTTTTAATACCACCCAGTTAGCACACTACTTTGGAATTTTTGAGAAATAAATCACTTATGATCACTTAGGATCTCTCCAACATATACACTTTTTCATGATTATCCACATGAGGATGGTCGAGAAATGAGGATATGTATTGGTGCTTGTGTAGGATGCCCCATCTTCTATAGGGGCAAGAGATGAACTAACTTCCCCCATTAGTGTTGATGATCTAGTACCCCATCCACCAATGGATGTTTCTTCTCTTCTCCACACCATTTCTTCCTCTCTTACATCTTCTTCCACCATCCCCTCTTATTCTGGACCATCCACATTCCCACATCCACCCACACCCTCAACTGACCTCCCCATATCCCTCCAATTGGCCACGATGGACTACCGTCTAGACCTCCTAGAGCACCACCAAGATACCATAGTTCAGTCTCAGACCTAGATCAGGCATATTTTTTGCCTTATTCTTTAGCATTAGGGAATTGAGTTACCCCCAACACCTTCTCCTCCATCCGATCATCAGCCTTCTACAACACTGCCTTAGTTTACTATGCTAGCCACCGATTCTATTCTTCTATCCACTGCTAGCCCGGATGCAACTTCTTCTACCATAAAGACCATGCCTAAAAAGCCTACCACTCATAGAAAAGACCCAACACCTTGGGCTTCCTCTGCAGCTCATTCTCTTCCACTGTTACTGACAGTGCCTCCTCTAAGGCGATATAGTGACTGGTTTGGCATATTTTTTCCATTATATATATATACATATTTTGTGATATTCTTGAGATGTGATGATTTTTTTGTACGAATAATTCATTTTCCATTTCTTCTTCATGAACATGTACTATAGATCTCTATGGGCATCTCCATTCAACTACATTAGATCTTTTTGATCTCACTATGAGGGGAGTATTATTTTGGAGTTTCTTTTCATTACTGTTATTTCGGAATTACTTCTTTAACTACTACCCCTCGTCCTAGCTCACTTGTGCATTCTCAAATCCTATTATCTTCCTTAGTATTCCACTCGGGGGACCATGTGCAATATTAAGTGTGGGGAAGAGTATTTGACTACACTAGTCTTTCCCTTAAACCAATATAGGAGTCATCATTAAAAGATGAAATATTTTAAAATGTGGGAAATTTTTAATTAATAATAATTATTAATAATAAAGACATAAAATGGAATTTTAAAAGTTATATTGTTATTTAAAATTTTTAACTATTTTAAAATGATTGCTGATATAGTTTGATTATGGATTTATATTCTTAGACATTTACATTTATTAGAATGATCATTTTTATTCCTATCATAACCCGATTGACCAATTTTATCCCCATTCCTGAGAGGTATTCTAATAATTTTGACATATTATTTCTCATACCCTCTTTCTTGGTAGGTTCATTGGACATGAATGACTACATGAATTTGTGAGTTTTTCCCTTCAAAACATGAATATTTTAAATCATATTAAAATGATTGATGCATTTGATTGTTTTTTACCCCCTTTGACCATAAGACCTATCCTACATATGACCTTCATGAAACCCTTAGAAACCATTAAATACCTTGATATGAAGACACATTATAAGCCTATTTATCCTTCATACCTTAATTATTTGATAATATTGCATGATTATTACTTTAAGATTAAAAAAGGATTTTTGGATATTCATGATACATTTTTGTGAGCAACAATGATATTTATTGTGGGGGAGAGTACCACTTGTTCATTTGGGTAGAAGGGTTCCGAACCACTATTCAATGTATTATTAGTGGTCCCTTATTTAAAAAAATGACGATGAAAAATACAAGCAGGGAGCTGATTCATTCCTTGTACTTATTGATGGTTACAAACCCTTGTTGCTAAGGGGATTTCATAATGGTAATGGTGGAACTTTTTGAGATATTGTTTGGGATGCATCTTCAATGAGATTTATTATTGAATATCATTCATTGTTATTTAAGAATACAGTTTCATTTTTAAGCCTTTGCGATTATTTTTCACATTATTACCTACCTACCTATTGCCTCAGAATCATTTGAACTTTATTGAAAGACACCATGACTTCTATGATTTTATTTCTAATGTCAAAAATGAGAATACTTGAAAGCCTATAAATAGAGTGCATATACTTGAGGTTGAGTATAACTCTGATAAAATGATCTTGAGAAATGAGTGTGGTATTTTATAGTGAGGTAAATCATTAAGTGGCACGTGTATTCTTGAAAAGTTGAACATTGTGGATAAAAGAGAATGAAGATATTTAATTGAACTCTATAAGAGGCATGATTAGAATATCCTTAAATTTGAAATATGTTTTGTGCATATTTTTTAAATTATTTTTTATTCCTATAGTATTTATACATATAATTAATTGAATTTTTCCATTTTTTAGATTATATATTCTATTGATTAGATGTTAATATTTTTCTTGAGGGAAAAAATCACTATGTCTGGGGGAGTTTGATGTGACCAGTTCATGTATACCTTTTCTTAAGTATTATTGAGTATAAAAACATGTTCTTAGAAAATACCTATTATTTATGGATAAAATAATTTATTTTGGAGTTCATGGATATTTTCAGGTGTTGTTTAGGAAAATTCAGAAATCAGGAATGTTTAGAACAAGAATCAACATATAAACTACGTGTACATTATCAATACACACTGTGTAATTTCGCCCTGATATGGATCGACCTGATTGAGTACACACCCATGTAGCTGACCCGATACCACATGTAATGTACTCGAAATTCACATTCCTTTTCTCTATTCTAGAAGATATTAGTGGCTACAATTGACCCAACATGCCATGTGGGTTGGTGCTACATACTGTGTACCCCCACCAACCAACCACCGATGCTTTAAAGTCAAGGGGTAGAGGGGCAGACCACCTACCAGTGGAGAAATTATAGGAAAAATGTGTTGACCCTAGTACAATGTGTGTACTTTATGGTACACACTGTGTAGTTTAAAATTATTTAAATAGAGGGAGAACCATCTATGTTCTTGTTTTGACTTCCAAGGGGAGGTGATGACGCTCTACCATTCGAGCCTCCCTCAGATCCAAATTTGAGTTTTTATTTCCTATTTTCAATTCTGTTTCAGTGTAATAGTATCCTTCCCCATCTCCTCGCATATCCATAGTATGGATTGACTTTCAGCTCAATATGCACACCATGACCATGTTCATGAGTGGATTGTTTTCTCTATGTTGGGATTGTAATAATTAATAGGAGTGATTTTTAATTGAATTCCAAAAGTTTTGTTTTTATTATGGATTTTGTCTAAAAATTATTCAATGAAACTAAATCTTTCTTCGCTGTTATTTTCATATTATACTAAGAATAAATCCAATGGTGAAAACTGATGGAGTTTCAATGAGGGAATCCATGAACATTAGGTGATCCCTTTACCACTTATTTAAGGGTTAAATAACCTAAACATGCTTTGAGTAGTTCACTACCCGACCAAGGAGTTAACCTTTAAATATGTAACTATTTGTTTTCATACCAAGAAATAATTATTCAATTGAATCCCCATGGTAAATATCTTTTACTAATAAATCCAATGCTAAAGAAAAACAATCTCAATAAATCCTCATCAAATTCCAACCCCAACACGATTGTCTTCTATTTGTTATGTCGTCTCTTTTATTTTAATTTTATTTTCAGAAATTGTTTCACTTCATCATTGTTCCCTTCACTCCTTCTATCTAGTTAACCAAGACTTTCCTTGCCTATGATTTTCCATTGCCTTTACATTTTCCCCATGGGATTGACCCCGATTTCCACTTACTACCTAGTTAGTTAGTTCATAAGGGAACAATAATTTCTAATATAGACCACACCTAACATTGGATATGGTGTCAAATATCAACTTAATTACCCATAGAACTCATGTTTATGAGGTTTAATGTTATTAAAATTTAATTTATCTTCATAAATAGGTAAAGTACATGGAGTGTTCATTCCAGCCACATGGTTCATACTTATCGTCATTGGATATCCATAGTACATTCCTAGTGGATTTAAATTTACTTCACAAAGAAATTTATGAAGTAGAAGATGTTTTTAAATAATATACGGTGTTTACTTCGAGTAATATGGCTATAAATGTTTATGTGTCATTTATTAAATACTTAAAATATATTAATTACATGAAACTGTTTGACCCTATGTTTTATGCCTTCAAAATAAGTGGAATGAACCACATGTACTCTAAAAATGATATGTGGAACCCCGGATGGTCAATACATGGGGCATTTATTGCACATGGAATGTAATAATTACATGGTAAACTGAAATACATACCGGAGTCATTGTGTAATGAACAAGGATACATGTCCTGTAACAAAAAAATACACACCATTTTACCATATATTATTGAGCTAGAATTCATTGAACCTATGGACCAGTTCTTCATATGTGTTATTCTTTGATTATTAACTGATCTTGGTTATGTGAGAAAGAATCAAAGAGTGGGAAGGATAAATTTTTTTGATGGATAATAAATGAATTAAATCATGAAATGGAAAATTTCTTTTAAATGTGTACTGATCATTAACCAAATAAATAATTATTTTCATGAACTATGTCAGGTCGTCATCCGAACCAGTGCCTAACCTGGTCTGTGGTAAGGCATGAAGGGTGTTCCCAATCCCTATGGGCTGGCACAAGTTCTCAGGTATCCGTGATTCTACATGGGAACAATTTATCCAAATTTATTGACATAAAACAACAAAGAAAAAACATATACTGGAGACCAAAAACCAAAAAAGGCATACATAAATTGCAGATTTGAGTTACAAGGTTAATGAAAAACTGAAAAATACTATAACCAAAGGAGAAACCAAAAATAAACTCAATAACTACCACATGATATGAGGATTATCACCATCAAGGCACCTTCACAACACCGCACCATGGAACACCTCTAGTAACCTGAAACAGAATCTAGAAACATCTTTCCTTTACTAGTATCAAACATAAAAAAGTCTACTTACTCCCATAGGTGTAAGTTGGGTGTGATTATAATCCCAGTAGGCTTCCACCCAACAATATATTCCATGGAATAAAAATTATATGGTAAATAACATTCATGTTTTAACAATGTAAGAGTGGAAACATTTCAAGTAAAAAAAATTTTAAGGATTTTTTAAGGAAAACAACTTTATAAGTAAACATGCTTACTTTTCAAATAACAATCAAAATATACCATATGATGATGGTAAGTGAGATATAGCCAAGGATCACTAGTCATGGGAAATAACCTCTAGGAACTAGCTATAAATTGGACCATATAAACTCGTGTCTCGGTGAAATTTGGATTAGAAACCATGACTAACAATGTTCTCATGCATGTAACACTAATAGGGGGAACCCTAATGGACTGGTGGTCTCCAATAATCATCAATATTTAGTTACCGTTGTAATCCACAATCTCGTTATGTGATACCGGGCCGAAGCCACTTTCGTATCACTAGAACACTAGTCCTAGTCGACCAACCTAATTACCTGAGCTTCCTCTTTATTCTCAAACAAGTTCAAAGTTCACATAATGCACCACTTTAGAATTACAAGACAAACAACAAAAAACACACACAAAATTTACTCACTTGAACACCTAAAACCCTTTTTAAAATCATACACACACCAAAACCATTTCCAAACATGGTTCATATCACATACAAAATTTAATAAATCATTTTCACAATTTATAAAACACTACCATGGTGTACAATAATGATTTAAATGTGAAATACACCCAATTTAATATATGAAAACCAATTTCAAACCAAATTCATACTGAATCCTTCTAAAAAACCACTTTCTTACCACACATATTAATCATATAACACTTTAAAATACTAAAGAAAGCACAAATAATTTATCAAACAATGGTTAATCACAGAGTCGCCTACCACAGGTGTGGAAATTCCCCAAAACCAGTGAAAACCTCTAACCATACCTCAACAACACCACTAGTAAAAATGATAAAATGATAAACATGGAGATCAAACACAAAATTTCAAGATGGAAACCTTAAAATGAATCCCTAGCCACTGAAGAAATGGTGTCCCAAAAAAAGAGGGAAGAAACCTTAAAACAGGTGAAAAAGGAGAAAGAAGGGTACTTACTTGAATATTTGAGGAGGAAACACCCAAATACAGCAAGAAAATGAGGCCCTAAGGGAGGATTATGGAGAGGAAGGCACACTTAGAAAGGATAATCCTAAGTGGGGTGAGAAAATGAGGCTTTGGGGGTTAAAAATCTGGAGGGAAGTGAAAAAGAACACAAATATTTAATGACCTAGTAGGGAGCATGATTATTCCACATGGTTTGATAAACCATGAATGAACTATGTTTCATGCTCTACCAAAGAAGTTACCTACCACATGACTACCTCACATGGTCTGACTAACAATGCACTAGTTGTACGGTAGTTACTACTACGACCAACATATAATAACCCTGCTCTTTATTTCAGATCAAAACATGATTTATTACATAATATTACACTTAATACAACTCAGAATATTGATAGGTCTAGTGTCTTTGGGAAATTAGTTACATTACATAAGAAATTAAAACATGAAAATTAATATCTTTATTGAAAACTTCTTTTACATGACCACAATATTCCTTCATACTTAACACTCCATGGGATACCCTAGGGTTATACATAAGAAAGGGGTGATATATGAAGCCTAGTGAGGGAATAAACATGAAATAAAATGAGGAAGACAATACATGTTATAAAATAGATATATCAAAGGATAATAAAGGTAAAATTAATATAAAATCATGATTTATCATGATAATTATAACATGGGAAATGTGGAAACAATATATAACATAATATTAGAATGAGTCAAGGATCATAACACATGGAAGAGGATGAGTCAAGCATTATTGCACATGGAGAAGAATGAGTCAACTATCATTAAACATGAATGATCATAAGTCAAATATCACTATAGATGATGTATCATGATATTAAAGATTACCCAATGAATTGAAGTTCTATCTGGGTTCACCCTTTATAAAAATTTCAATCTCATGCTTAAGTGTGCCACAAAAATCATATAACAAGGATTCATTCAACATCATAATTTTATTTCAACATCTAGAAATTTATAATGTATTAATGTAAATACCCAATCAATAGGAGTATGTGCATAAAGGTTAATACCTTTGATAGAGAAATGGGTATGGTATTCACTGCATAATTTTTGCATGGTAAATTGTAGTGTGATTTTGGAAGCATAAAAACATATAGAAATTCATAAAATGGGTTGATGAGAGATAAAGGGGTATCTCATAATTTATACATGAAATATATTGTAATAGGTACATGAAAGGACATTCCCTAACACAAGGGATTGTAAATAGAATACATTACATAATAAATAATCTTGATGAAAGAGGAGGAAGCAAAAGAACTCTTACAAAATATCGACATGGTAACGGGTGTACTTAAGGTTTCATAAGAGGGATAAATGAGAGTGAAAGATGATCCCATAATTTAAATATAAAATGGATAGTATGGGGATAGGTAATAATGTATCCTAACTTATGAAAATGGAAATCAAAATGGAATATCATAAATGAAGTTCTAGATAAAAAGTGGAGAGAGAGAATCCCTTATTGAATTTTGACATAGTAACAACTTAGGTAAGGGTCCAACTGAGGGGAAATAAATGATCCCTAATACAAATAAAATAAATTTTATAGTAAGGTAATGATTAAAAATGAATTTAAATACATTCAATATAAATTTAAAGAACTAATCTCAAAGAAGGTCCTCGAATTTAAAGGCGAGGAGAGAAATCTATAACATTAATATGTGAATCCAAAGTCTTAGGAGAGTCTTTTTGGGAGATTGGGGGAACCTTGGGAGGACATTAAGAAGTATATATTAGAATTTGGATGATATTAAATGAGTTTTTTTGAAGAGAAATGGGATCTTGGGTGGATTTATATAGGGAAGAAGGGATATTTCTTTATTATTTTGGTTTCAGACACTACATAAAAAAATATTAAAAACCCCAAACAATACCATGGGTTTTCCCATAGTTTCTGAAAAGGGGATTTTTTATACATTATTTTATGAGTCCAAGGTCATAAGATAATAAAATATTTCCCTTTCTAATGTGGTGGTGAGTCACACTTTCAATGAAATGATTTTAAAATCTTAAAATATATTTTTAGTCTTGCAAGATTCAATATGGTTTTATAAAATAGATAAAATAAAAATAAAATTACAATATTTTAAAGAGAAAAAAATATTTGGAAGAATATTCCTTTTATAGTATTTATTATATCAGTATTGGGAAATTATTATGTCATAAAACACATTGTATATTTATGTGGTATATAATTTTTACCCAAAAATTTGAGTCTTAGAAAATTATGAAAAATTAACCATTTGATAATTTAGACATTCCAATTCCAAAAATAATATTCATTTTATTTAAATAATTTTATAAATATGTGAATTTTTTCTTTTAAAAATAAAAACTGAAATTTATTTAAAATGATGAGTTTTTTGACATTTTCGAACCCTAATAAAAATTACATTTAAATTCATGAAAATTATATGATTATTTTTATTTAAAAAAATAGTAATATTTTATTGAAATATTATTTTTTAAAAAAATCCATTAATTTATGAAAATAGATTTCTTAATTTAATTTGAATATTAAACAAAATTACTATTTGTTTTTTAAAAATCATTTAAAAAGTAACAATAATAGGAAGAAAATATATTAATTATTCTATAAATAATATGTACATAATATTTTTGCTAGGGTCTTGATACATATCCCTTTAATAAACCAATATAATCCTTAAGAGTAAGGTGCATGATGATGGGGCTTTCCTAGGGCTGTTTGGTGAACATGGTTTGGGTTGTGATCTCGATGAGCTTGAACTTATCCTGTAAATAGTTTTATCATGCTTAATTTGTAAGATCTGAACTTGGGTTTGGTCTAGGTAAAAACCCAAAAGTTCTATCTCCCTCAGAAGCTTCGATAAATGGTCTTCATAGGGTAAAATCCTACTGGATGGGGATATCACTTCCTTTGTTTGTGCCAAAAGAATTTGTTATAACCCTATATTTATACTAGTCATGTGATCACTATTCAATGACCATATTATCAACTGTAATGATACTTATTGGTCATTTAAATAAAATTTGATATAATAAAACAAAATGAGTACATGTGATTTCTATATGCATAAGACATTTAAATAAATTAAAAGAAATAAAATATTATTCATAACAATTTGGGTCGTTACAACCTTTCCCCATTAAGAAATTTCACCCATGAAATTTACTTTTCCCACACTAAAACAGATGAGGGTAACTCTGCTTCATCACATCCTATGGTTCCCACGTTGCTTCTTCAAACTTTTGGTTTCTCCACAACACCTTGATGAGGGGCATTGTCTTATTTCATAGAAATTTTTCTCTACGATCTATGATTTTCCCAGGATGCTATTCATAGGAAATGTCATTCTCTAATGGTACCACCTCTAGATTAAGTACATGTGATAGGTCTGGGATGTACTTCCTTAAGAGAGACTCATGCAATATATCATTTACTTAAGACATGTTCAGTGGGATTTCTAGTCAATATTCCACTGTTCCGATGCGATCAAGGATCTCAAAAGGGATGATGTACCTTGGACTAAAATTTCACTAATTCCCAAATCTAATCACCCTGTTTAATTGAGATACACAGAGGAATTCCATATCTACATCATTGACTCTAGGTCACGATAATGATTATCATCATAGCTCTTTTGTCGACTCTGAGCAGCATTGATGCACTGCTGGATGGTCTTAACATTCTCTACCATTTATTCAACCATTTCTGTACTTAGAAGTTTTCATTCCCCAATTTCATCGCAACATGTCGGTGTTCTTAAACTCTTCCCATTAAGAGATTCATAAGGGTCCATTTAGATGCTCGAATGGAAACTATTGTTGTATGATAACTCCACTAAAGGAATATGTTGGTCTCATCCACCTTTGAAGTCTATTGAGAAATCTCTCAACATTTACACAAATATTGGGATAGTTTGCTCAGATTAGAAATCAGTTTGAGGGTGATATGCTGTACTAAAATTCAGCTCAATGTTTAGACCATGCTAGAGACTTTTCAAAAATATAAAGGTAAATCTTGGATCTTGATCGAACATAATTTATAGTGGTACTCCATACAACCTTACAAGTTCTCTAATGTATATCTATTCTAGTCGGTCCGGTGATAAATCCTCTCAATTCACATTGAAGTGTGCAGTATTTGTATGATGACCCACAATAATCCAGATAGAATTGAATGTCATTGTTTCCCTTGGATGTATTTATATATCTGGTGAAAATGTCCGTGGATATGTTTTTCCATTTCCATGTTGGTGTGGTTAATGGTTTTTTCATACCATTATACTTCTTCGTTTCAGCCTTCACTTGCTGGAATTCCATGAAATTTTATGTATATTATGCGATCTCATTCTTCTTGTTATTCCACCAATATTGCTCTCAGAGATCTTGATAAATCTTTATGTTTCCTGAGTGAATGTAGAATGTTGAACTATATGCATCATCCAAAAGTTAATTCTTTAACACCAAATTTGATGGAACTCATTGTCTTGACATAAATCTCACAATTCCTTCTTCATTACCATTGATCTCTGGGGATTTCCATTTTATGATAGTTTCCACTTTCTTCTGAATTCCCACATCTTATTTTTGAGCATCCTTTAACCTTTCCAAAAGAGACATTTTATAAATAATTTGTGAAAGGATTGATTATGTTCCTTTATTTATGATTCCCATGTCAATCTTTTACATGTCCAAGAAAATTAGATCCTTGTTAATTCTCATCAATGATATAATTACTAATTCCTTTCTAATTAAGGAATCCACCAACCTGTTCTCTTTTTGAGGATGTTAGTAGAATGAATATTAATAATACTTGATGAGAACTAACCATCTTTGTTGGTGCATATTTGGATCTTTATATGTGAATATATATTTTAGAATTTTGAGATCTGTATATATTTCACACTTCTCCCCAAATGGGTAATTCTTCTAGATTTTAACCACAAAGATCACAACCTCTAACTCCAGATCATGAGTGTGATTGTTTTTTACATGAATGTTAGACTTCCTTGAATCATAGGTTTTGACTTTGTCATTTTTCATCAAAAAACATCTCAATCCCTACTTTTAAGCATCATCGAAAATTACAAAAAGCTCCCCTCTTATTGGTAGTGTGAGCATAGGTGCAATGAAAAGCCCAATTTTTAACTCCATGAAGCTTTCTTCACATTCATCATTCTATGAAAATTTGACTCCATTCTGAGTTATCTTTGTAAGATGGTTTTACAATCGTGGGAAATTTCCCATAAATCGATGATAATATCTAGTTAACATATGGAAGATACGAATATCTGTCACAGATGTTGATTTTGATCATCCCTAAATTGTCTTTTTCTTGGAAGGATGTAGAGATATCCCATTTCTTGTTATGATATTCCACAAGAATGAGACTTACTTATACTGGAACTCACACATACTGTAATTTTCATAGGTCTTATCCTTTCACAAGGTATTTAACACATTGATTAGATTCTCCTCATACTCCTCCTTGGTTTTGGAGTATATTATAATATCATCTATAAAGACTACCAAATTTTTTTGAGGTAATATATAAAGAATATATTCATCAAGTCCATGAATATTGCTAGATCATTAGTGAGTCTTAATGGAATCACTATAAACTCATAATGCCAGTACCTTGTACGAAAAGAAATCTTGGGGATATACTCCTTCTTCACCCTTAATTTGTAATATCCCAACCGAAGATCCACATTAGAGAAGTATTATGCTCCACACAGTTGATCGAACAAGTCATCAATCTATGGAAAAGGGTACTTTTTCTTTATTGTGATCTTGTTGTGCTCATGATAATCAATGTAAAGGCACATTGACCCATCCTTCTTCTTGTAGGGGAGGACTTGTGTACCCCATGGTAAAGAAATTGGGTGTATAAACCCTTTATCTAGATTCTCCTATAGTGGTTTCTTAAGTTCTTCAAGATTCACAGCAACCATCCTATACAGAGTGTTAGATATTGGCAAAGCCCTAGGTCTAATCTTGATTGAAAATTAAACCTGTCGGGTTGGGGGAAGAGTAGGAGATTCCTCATAAAACACATCAATTTCCTCACAATAGGCATGTCTTGGAGAATGGTTCTTTCCTTAGACTCAATCACTTGAGTTAGATAAACTTTCTTGTAGGGGAATAATATCCATGATTGAGATGATGGTGCTAAATAAGATTCATTATCCTCCTTGAACTTGTATAGAACCAGGGGTCAATTCACCACATAAAGAGTGATTTCCCTCTCATGGAAATTTATGTTGGCTTTATATAGGTAAATCTAATCCATTCAAAGCATTTATTCAAATTTCACCAAGGGAAGTATGACAAGGTTCACCGGGAAGTTCAATACACAAATTGTGATAGGGGAGGAGTTATATACATGGGACGCAATAATTTTCCCATTTTTCATTTTCATTGACATCTCTACTTCTATGATTTGTGGTGGTGTTTGAATAGTTCTACTAAACTTTCCTATTATAAAGGAATTCATATAAATATGATAAAAAAGTATGTTTTCTATTCTAGAATGAATAACTATCATAAATGTCACCACTTCATTGTTAGGATTCAATTTGGCAGTAGTGATGCAAAAAGCTCACCCTTTATGTCTTGGAGGTGTTTGGTTGCCTCTCACAACCATTATCTTGGGGCACTAGTTTTAAAATTTACCTAGTTCTTTACAATTTTAGCAATAAACAATGCATTGAGGGTTGACCAAAGTGCTCCTTTAATATATCACAATGGTGGGTTTCTCCTATCAGAAATTATTAGCCATATTCTGTTATATTCAACACCAAATTTATTTCCTTGATCCCCTTAGGCAATTTTTGGGGTGATTCTTTCTACACCTTTGACATGGGGGATATTGTAATTTCTTAGCACTATTGGATTCGTCCATCGGACAACTATAATTAAATTAAACTTTCCACTTCTTAACCCCATGATACCCCTCTGATTCACTAATTTACATCTCACTTTTGTGGGCACATCGTATAATTTACTCGTATCTATAAAATTCAAAGATTACCAAGGCTTTTCTGAGGCTAGGATTTAGCCCCCCAAAGAAGCGTTCAACCTTGCATTCATGGGTAATGATAAAACTAGTGGTGTATCGTGAAATTATTGTGAATTTTTCCTTATATTCCATAATATATTCATCATCCTTTTTCTTTAGTTCAAGGAAATATATTTCTATTTTAAGATAGAGAGTACGAGTTAAATATTTATCAAAAAACATTTTCTAGAATTCCTTCCACTCCATTGCTTTGATCTCTTTCTTAGGCTTTATATTCTTGATCAATTCCCACCATTGATTAGATTCACCCTCTATACGATAAACAACCATAAGAACCTTATCTTGTTCATAGTATTGATGGATGGAGAAGATCTTTTCACTAGAATTTTTCCATTGCTCCACGATAAAGGGATCAGATGATCTATTGAATATAGGAGGCATTTTCCATAAGAATCTAACAAATGTAGGTTTCTCTCTCTTTGGGTGTGGGGGGGGGGGGGGAGCTCCTACTAGTCCATGATTTTATATAGAAATTGGGTTTCCTAAGAGAGTATCATGAAAAAGTTTCTTATTCCTATTCCCATTGGGTTGGGCATCTCATTTGGGAAATCCTCACACTACCCTCCACATCGGTTGTTAGCTTGATTTCTCCTATTTCTAGACATTTTTTAGAATAAAAGAAAAATTAGTGATGAGTATTTTAGACAATTAAACAAATAAGGGGGAATTCAATGGAATTAAATGGATAACTTGTAAAGTACATTTATCTCCTTAACGTTTTATTTTTTAAGCTTTAGTCTATGTTATCCATGATCTACATCCTAACATATATTCTTATGGGATTTTTTTGTTCCCTTAATAAAGGTTTTTATTGAGATTATTAATTTACCATAGCATATCCATTGGGAGTGTCAAACGAATTGCAAAGTGAGGCCCACTGTTATATACCAGGTTACCCTAAGTCAATCCTGGAACACCTTTTCAGAGTTGTTACTCTGAGGTACATCTGTTCCAGAGCCACGTCCAACTATAGTATCTATATTGTGATGTATTTAATTTATAAACCTATTAATATATACTTACCAAAATTTAGGGATGTTTTCATACACTTAGTCTTATCTATAAGGGTTTTCACTGGGGTTGTCTAATCCTAATATCAAAAATAACTAAACCTACCCACTGATGCCAACTATAACAACCCTTCACTTTATTTCGTATTTTAACATGATTTATTACATGAAATTGAAATTAATAAGACATAGAATATTGATAGGTCTTGTTTATTTGTGAAATTTGGTACATTACAGAACAACTTAAAATATGAAAAGAAAAAGATTTATTGAAAACTTATTTTACATGACCACAACATTTCTTCGTACTTAACACTACATGGGATAATCTAAGAACATACATAAGAAAGGGGTGAGCTATAAAGCCCAGTAAGGGAATAAAAATAGCATAACATGAGGAATAAAATAAATCTTATAAAATAGATATATCAAAGGATCATAAAATGAAAATTAATATAAAGGCATGATTTAGCATGATAATTATAACATGGGAAATGTGGAAAAAACATACAACATGATATTAGCTTGAGTCAAGGCTCATTCCACATGGAGGAGCATGAGTGAAATATCATTTCACATGGAGGATCATGAGTCATAAATTATTTATCATAAAGGTTAATGAGTCAAATATCATTGCACATGACATATCATGATACTAAACATTTCCCAATGCATTAGAGCGCTATTAGGGTGCGCCCTTCATAAACATTTCAATATCATTCTTAAGTGTGCCACATAGATCATATAACATGGATTCATTCCACACCATATTTTTAATATGTGATCTAGAAATTTATAATACATACATGTATGTCCCCAATAAATAGGAGTATGTGCATAAATGTTAATAACTTTGATAGAGAACTGGCTATGATATTCACTGCACAATTATTTTCGCATGGTAAATCATGGTACGATTTTCGTAGCATAATGACATCATATAGAACTTCATAAAATGGATTGATAAGAGATAAAAGGGTATCTAAATATTTAGATATTAAATGGAAAGTAATAGGTACATGTAATTACATTCACCAACATAATGAATTTGAAATAGAAGATGTAACATAATCAAGAATCTTGAAGAAAGAGGAGGAAGGAAAATAACTCTTAAAAAGTTTCAACATTGTAACGGGTGTACACAAGGGTTAATAAGAGTGATAAATGAGAGTTAAATGGAATAGCATAATTTAAACATAAAATTAATAGTAAGGGGTTAGGTAATAATGTTTCCCAACTTAAGAAAATGGGAATCAAAAGGGAATATCATAAATGAAGTGCTTGATAAAAAGAGTATTGTGAGAATCCCTTACTGAATTTCATCATAGTAACAACATAGGTAAGGGTCCAAATGATGGGAAATAGTTGATACAGAATTAAAATAAAATAAAATTGAATGTTAAATAATTATTATAAATGAATGTAAATACATGTAATTGGAAATAAATAAACTAATCTCAAAGAAGGTTCTTGAATTCAAAGGTGAGGAGAGAAATACCTTACTTGGATGTGTGACTCTAAAGGATTAGGATTGGCTTATTGGGAGATTGTGGGAGACTTGGTAGAACTACAAGGATTATATATTAGATTTTTTATGAGATTAAAGTATTTTGAGTAAAGAGAAATGGAATCTTTTGTGGGTTTATATAGGAAAAAAATGGGGATTTCTTTATTATTTTGGTTTTAGAGAGTACATAATAAAATATTCAAAACCACAAACCATACAATTAGTTTTTCCAATGGTTTATACAAAAGGGGAGTTTTATAAATTATTTTATGAGGCTGAGGGATGAAGATAATAAAATATTTCCCTTGATTATGTGGAGGTGAGTCGCACATTCAAATAAATGATTTTAAAATCATAAAATAATTATAAGTCTTAGAGGATTCACTATTTATAAAATAAATCAAATCAAAATATAATTAAATTAGTTTAAAGATAAAATATATATTTAGATGAATATAAATTTTATAGTAGTTATTACCTCATTATTATCCCATTATAAAGTCATAAAACACATAGTATATTTATACGGTATTTAATTTTTACTCAAAAAATCGACTGTCTTTGAAAATTATGAAAAATTAACTATTGGATAATTTCAAAAAACTTATTCCTAAATTAATATTGATTTTATATAAATAATTTTCAATATAGGTTAATTTTCACTTAAAAAACATACAATTATTGAAAATGATGAATTTTTTAACAATAACAGTTTTTGAACCCTAATAAAAATCACATCTGACTTCATGAAAATTATATGATTATTTATATTTAATATATATAATAATATTTTATTCAAATATTTTTTTTATTTAAAAAATAAAATAATTCATAAAACTATATTTCTTAATTTAATTTGAATATTAACCAAAAATACTATTTGTGATTTAAAAATCATTTACAAAGTAACAACAATAGGAATAAAATATATTCATTATTCTATACAAAAAAAATGTTGATAATAGTATTTCTATGTTTTTGATAAATGTACCTTTATTACACCAACATAATCCCTAAGAGTAAGGTTCGTGATGGTGGGGATTTAATGGGATCATTCAGTGAACATGGTTTGGGCCTTGATCTCGATGAGCTTGAACTTCTTCCATAAATGGTTTTTCTCATGCTTAAGTTGTTGGATCTTGGCTTGGGATTTGTCAAGGTCAAAGAACACAAATTCCATCTCCCTTGGAATCTCTGATAAAATTGATTCATAGGGTACAATCCTACTAGATGAATCCATCAATTCCTTTGACTATGTCAAAAGTATTTATTTAAATCCTATATTTATACTAGTCATTTGATCACTATTAAATGACTATATTATCAATGGTAAGGATACTTAATGTTCATTTAAAAGAAATTAGACAAAATAAAATAAAATGAGTTCATGTGATTTCTATATCCATAATACATTTAAATAAATAAAAATAAAGGTTATTTTATTCATAATAGTTTGGGTTGTTGTACTGCAGTTGTCGTACGATTACCTGGGTAGGGGTGCACAGTTACCACTGACCATGCTCCAACTGTGAACTATGCTATACCCTTACAAAATTCACCATTTTTGTCCTAAAACCCAAATAAATCTAGGGAAAAAATATATACAAAAAATAAAATGAAAAAATACCTGAAAAGAAAATAAATGATGTGACAATTCTCCCCACCATAAAAACATTCCATACCTGAAAATTCAACTTGAAGATTGATAAAAAAATAGGAACATATACTGTTTCTCAACCCATGATTTCAAATACTAGGTCTCATGAGTATCATGAACATGATGGAAAAGGATACATACAAATAGAAAATAATTCCCAAGAAGAAGATTCTCTTGGGAATCCACTATTTTCACTGGTCATTCAAGCACATACAAATAGGGCTCCAACTCCAACTATTCCCAATTCAATACATAAGACAGGTCCAAGTTACACTTCTTCATTTAGGAGACATGGAATACATTGTGAATTGATGTCAACTAAGACAGAAGAGCTAACCTATATGCCACTTCTCCAATCCAATTGTCGACTTCAAAAGGTCTGACATAACTCGACGTTAGCTTTGCCTACTTTCCTAGATGATGATGACCCAAACATGGTGCCACTTTTAAGAACACCTATTCAACCACTAAGAACTTAAGATATTGACACCTATGATCATCATAATATTTATGGGGACTATGAGCTATTAATAATCACTGCCTTATTTACTTGAATTTCTCATATTTCCCTTGCACAAGGCTCAGTCCCAATAGCGAGGGCTCACCTCCCTCATCCGAACAGAAAGGAGTCTAACATGGATGAACATAGTGTGCTTCAAAAGGATCCATTAAGATATAGGATTTTTAACTGCTATTATAATAAAAATTTGACCAATCCAAAATGGCTATACCATGACCCTCTAAAGTCCAAGATACATTCACAAAGTATGTATTCAAGAATCTTATTTTCCCACTCCATTTAACCATCCATTTGTGGATGGTATGTCGTGATCATATTGATTTGTGACACCAAAGACTTCTGAAGGCCTTCCTAAAACCAAGATGTTAAATAAGGTCTCTATTAGAAACAATTTATGATAGAACACCATGGAGCCTCACTATTTTTCAAATATACAATTGTCTTAACTCACCCACTTTTGATAAATCCTTGATCAGAATGAAGTGGGTTGACTTGGTCAGACGATCAATCACCACCCAAATGGAATTCCTTCCCTAGGGTGTATGAAGTATCCTAATAATAAAATCCATGGAGACCTCTTCCCACTTCTAGGTAGGAATGGGTAATGGATAATGTAATCCAGGGGGCCTTTGATGCTCTACGTTTACCTGCTAACACATATATCACCTCATACAATGTCAGCTATATCCTACCTTATACTTGGCCACCAGAATTGTTAGAGAAAAACATAATACATATTTGTGGCTCCAGGATGATTGGACCACTAAGGCTGGTGGCTATCATGTATCACCACCTTACATAGATACAACGACACCAACAAGCAGCCCTTGAAACATATAACTCACTCAAGAGACAATGATCAACCACAAGGTGTCTCTTTAACATGAATGAACTACATAGACTACTAAAATATCTTATCATCAAGATGTTCTTATTGAATCAACTCCATATGGTAAGGATCCTTTTGAACAATTTCCATGAATTCATCTCCACTGTGATCCTTAGTCTCCAAGTGCATCTGGGAAAATTACCCCTTCAAAGTCCACTTATCACTAGACTTCCTCAATGCATACATCATAACTTTTCTTTATAAGACATTAGCAACCAAATTACCCTTTCCTCGGGTATATACAATATCAATGTCAAAACCCTATAGATATTCAATCAAATGATGTTTCCTTAGGTTTAGATCGTTTTGGGAGAAGATGTAGGTCAAACTTTTATGATCAGAGTAGACCACCCAAGAAAGATAATAGTGATACATCTTTATGGAATTAATCACTACTTCTAATTCAAACTCATGTATTAGGTAATTCCTTTTCATGTGGTTTGAGGTGGTGAGAACCATACACCAGCACATGATCATCTTGCATGAGCACACACCCGTGGTTGAGGCCTAAAGCCTCGTAATAAACCACATAGCCCTTTCCCAACTCCGGAAAGATCAAAACGGGAGAGATATTAAACCATCTCTTAAGCTCATCAAATGATTCCTGGTATTCTGGGCTCCACTAAAACTTCACCCCTTTCCGGGTGAGTGCTGTCATGGAAGAAACAAGCCGGTAGAAATCCCAGATGAACTGCATGTAATAACCCACCAAGCCAAGAAAACTTATAATCTAAACCACATTCTTCGGCTGCTTCCACAAAATAACTGCTCTCAATTTTTCAAGGTACACCGAAACCCCTCTCTCTAAGATTACATGGCCCAGAAACTTCACTTCCCTGATGAAGAAAGTGCACTTCAAAAAAATTTCATAGAGATGGTGATCTCGCAGAGTGCCCATCACGATCCTCAAATGATGCTCATTCTCTTCTTTAGACCCAAATTAGACTAGGATGTCATCTAAAAACACCAAAATAAAGGAGTCAAGAATCTAGTGGAACACTCTATTCATGAGTTCCATTAAGATCATTGGAGAATTCATCAATCCTAAAGGAATGGGAAAATACTCAAAGTGGTCATACCTGCTTTAGAATATCCTCCTATTTCACCCTAACTTAGTGGAAGCAATAATTCAAGTCTATATTGGAGAACCACTTTCTCCTGTTCAATTGATCAAACAAGTCATTAATTTAAGGGAAAAGGCAATTTTTCTTGATGGTTACCTTTTTAAACATCCCGTAATAGATACAAAGCTAGAGAGATCTATCAGACTTCTTTAAAAATAAGACCGGGGAAGGGAAAGTAAAGATACCTGGGAGAATGAACACTTTAGATCCAGCTGTATCTTTAATTCCCACAACTCATTGGGGGAAATAATATATGAGGGAAGAGGTATTGGTTGTGTCCCCGGTTCCATATCAATTGAAAAGTCCACATACCGCTCTAGGGGTAAAACTAAAGAAGCATTTTGAAATACCTTTTGGAACTCATCCACTACAAGAGGTGGTCAACCCTTAGGAGAACCACCATTGTCTTCTAGCACGAGTGAAGATAACTGAAAAACAATATTTCCCAACTCTGGGAGTGGAGGTCCAACCTGACCCAACTGAGGATCCCATTCGCCAAGAAAAACTTGAGCACTCCCAACAGGTGCTACGAAACTTTCCCTATGAATATAACAATAAATATGAACATTGAAGAATAACCTCCAATCCATGACAAGTATTAAATAGAAAGGTCCATATTCAAGACTAGGAAATCCCATTCCAACTCAAACACTGACACATAGAGCGCACAAGAAGGGCACTTGAGACCCTGCTCCTCTTTTTTACCGAATGATGTTACAAAATCTATTGTGTGATACATAATCTTGGTTAGAAAGATCAATAAATTCCTAGGATGAGTAGAGATAAAAGAAAAATAAGTACCATTATCAAATAAAACCACAACTAAGGATGATACTATCACAATGGTAACTCGAACTATCGAAGTCCCTGTATATGATATTGCTGGTTCCTGATCCACTACATGATGATAACTCACCCCAAACTGAGAATGAATGCATGCCTGAGGCTCTACCCTAAACTATATCTTCGTAGAAGATGATCCAACTCTACCTCCATGACCACCAAACAGGGATCCCACTGTTCTAGATAGTTCCAACAGAGCTGATATTCCTCTAGAAGCCACAGATCCTACCCCACTTTGATATGGGTTCGTTACCCTGCAAAAATTCTATAGGTGACCCATATATCCATATTGATGGAATGATCTAGGCAGGGATGAAAATGTAGGTCAGATGTGCCTTTCCTTCCCACACTAATGGCATACTAAAAACCTATCATCAAAGGTATCATTGGAAGACTATCGGGATAGATATACTGAAGTACCACATCATTTTTCTCCTACTCATACTGCTTCCTCTTCTTCTTAGATGAAATACTGTTTCCCATCACTAACATAGCCCCAAGGGAACTATACCTCCCCTTGAGTTCAATAAACACTATAAAAGTTTGATTAAATACTTAAACATATGTATTTTTCTTGAAAAAAAGTCATGAGAATAAATCTCTAGTCATATCCCCATCTCAAACCTCCAAGCCCTGATTTTCTTATTATAAATGATCTCGGGTTCATATCAAAATAATTTAAAAAAATGATTGAAATAATCCATCAATAACCATTCTCACCTGGAAATATACATAATCTCTTGAGATTTGGAATAAGACAAGACCTCTGGACAACACTACCCATTGAAGAAGATCTTGAAATCTTTCCACCTCATCTTCTTAGTCCTCCTACTCTTAACCACTGAGTCCCACCATCTCTGATTGGGACCTTCTAGCACAAATGAAGAAAACTTCACCTTGACATTGACAAGAGTGTTGAGGATCTCAAACATCCTTTCTATATTTTCAATCCACTCCTCATCTTACTGAGTTTCATCATTTCCCCAGAAGGAAGAAGGATTGGTGATGAGAAATGTCTAAGCCTTCTCCTTTACAGGGCCTTGTTAATCTTCTATGACTAGAGAAGAAGGAAGACCTACTCCTTATAATAGATCCTGAACATCCCAAACCATATATTATACCAACCTATGATCAAGAGGTGGGAGGGAAATCTCCCTTACTTCTTCCCGCGTTTGCAAGGGAATTCTCCATGGAGGCATATTGCAACTAAAAGCAACAACCACCAGAAAACTCAATCAATAAAACTAGTCTAAAAATTATTATCAATAAGATCAAATATAAAGAAATAAAATTTTTCACAACAATGAAACAACCAAACTACTTCACCCCTAACCAGTGTCCATGTACAATCTATAGTCTATAAGTCCCATATAGAAGATAAGATAAATAAAAATCCCAACATCCCTTGACAACTTGAGGTCTTTCATGAGTTGTTCTGGCTAAGCACCCTACACACAAACAAGACTCTAACTCCTGATAGTCCAAGATCTTGTGTAACCAGATTCATCCCAAATAACACGATCCAAATATTTTTAACCTCCTCTGATACCATTTTTTAACAAACCAAGCCGATTCATCATCTAAACAAGTTCCCGACTTGGTCTGTGGCAAAGTATGAAGGGAATTCTCAATCCCCATGGGCTGGCACAAGTTCCCAGGTATCATCATTTCCACAAGATAATTATTTACTTGAATTTATAGACATAAAACAAACAACAAATAAACAAACTGAAACTAGAAACCAACAACCGAATAACGAATACATAAATTACAGAAATGAGTTATAAGGATAATGAAAAAACCCAAAATACTAAAACCAAAGGAGAAACCAAAAAAAAACTCATGAACCACCACATGGTGTGAGGAGAATCACCCTAAAGCCTCCTCTACAACACCTCACCTAGGAAGACCTCTAGAAACCCGAAACACCATCTCCAAACATCTTTCTATTACCTATATAAAACACAACCAACTCTAATTACACCCAAAGGTAAAAGTATGGTTTGAGAATCATCCCATTAGGTTGCCAACCAGTAATAGATTCCATGAAATAAATATTATAATATAAATAACTTGAATGTTCTAAAAATGAAATAGTGGAACCATTTCAAGGAAAACAACTTTTAGGGAAAAAAACTTTTACGAAAAGTAAATTTATAAGTCGACATGATTTCTTTTAAAATATCCAACAAAATATACCATATACCGACAATACGTGTCATATAACCAAGTATAATTAGTCATGAGAAAGACCCTATTTGAACTATCTTGAAATGGGACAATAGAACCTTGTGTCTCGGTGAAACATGGCATAAAAACTATGACTAATATCGTTCTCATAAATGAGCCAATAAGAGGGGACACCCAATGTCATAGTGGTTTCTAATCATCATCAATATTTATCTATATTTATCATCGTCAATCCCACTTAGTGAAACCGAGCTGGATCCACTTCCATATCACTAGCATACTAGTCCTAGTCTGCCAACCTAGTTACACGAACTTCCCATTTCTGTTCAAAAAAGTTCAAAGTTCACGTAATGAACCAATTTCACATTCCAAGATAAAAAATGAAACACTCACAAACTTTTCTCACTTACACACCAAAACCTCTTTTTAAAACCATACACACACTAAAACCTTTTAGAAACATTGTTCACATCACATACATAATTTAATAAATTATTTGAAAAATTTATAAAACACTACCGAGGTGCACAATAACGCTTTACAAGTGAAATACACACAATTTCATACAGGAAACCCAATTTCAAACCAAATTCATATTAAATACTATAAAAAACCACATTCTAACTACACATATTAATCATAAAACACTTAAAAATTCTATAGAAAGCATAAATAGTTTACCAAATAATGGTTAAGCATGGATTCACTAACCTTCGATGTGGAAATACCTCAAACCGGTGAAAATATACAACCACACCTCAACCACACAACAAGAAATAAATACTGAACCCAAAACATAGAGATCAAACCCAAAAAGTTAATATAGAATCCTAAAAATGAATCTATAACTACTGGAGAAATGTAATCCCAATAAAAGAGAGGAGAAACCCTAAAATAGGGGAAGGATGTGAGAAATAAGGAGACTTAATTGAATATATGAGGAGGGATTGGCCATATCCGGCAAGAAAACAAGGCCCCAAGAGAGGAGGATATAGAGGTAGGTGCGCCTAGGGAGAATAATCCCAAGTGGGATGAGAGAATGAGGATTTTGGGATTAAAAATTGGGAGGAGGGAGAAAAAGAAACCAAAATTTTAATGACATGGAAGGAAATAGAGTTAGTTTGCACGGTTGGATAAACTATGGGGAAACCATGATGTATGATCTTCCCAATAGGGGTCCTACCACACATCTACCTCACATTGTATGACTAAACATACGCTACCCAGGCGATTGATACTACCTTGACCTGCATCTATCACATGGTTACCTGGGTAAGGGAACACAATTACCACTAAACATGCACCAATTGTGAGATATTCTATGTCCCTCCAAAATTAAGAATGTTTCTCTAAAAAACTAGAGAAAATCTAGGGAAAAAAGATAGACCAAAAATAAATTGGAAAAATACCTGAAACAAATCATGGATTTGACACTTATAAATTTGAATGTGACTATTTTAATACCATTTGTTTGTGTTGTGTGCAGTAGAAGCACTTATCGGGGCATATCCTGACTAAGAAAATGTTGGGTCCGATGAATCATTCACATATTATATGAGAACTAAATGTCATTAACAATGAAATATTTCCAAAGAATATTTAAAAAGAAATACATAAGAACCAATAGGATATATTCTCACATTAAATTTATAATTAATTGAAATAGATGAGATGAAATAATAGATCTATCTTGGAATCTTTATTTGATTATGTTGTTGATTATTTGAAATAATTTTTAGTTTACCATTATTTCACTTGTAGTATCCATGTGAAGAATACATCTTGTGGTGATCCACATTTTAACCTTTGATCTTTGGACAATGCCGATGGATTAAAGGTTTTTAACATAGTGGATCAATCATCTTGTGGTGTTTATCTTGATCTCTATGAATATTGCTTTAGGATTAAAGAATCATCCTTGAAAACTCATTCTTAGGATGATTGAGGAGGATAGAGAATCACTAGATTATTCTTCACTATTGGGAGAGAGATCTTGATTTTATTGTGAATAGTGATTTTCAATTTTTGATCAATCTCAATCAACCACTACATAGTAAACAGAATCGTTTTTATATAGATATAGGGTTATAGTTAAAATATTATTTAATTAAAAAAAACACTTAAATAATATTTTAATGATCAACCAACCCCATGACATGTAATAATTATAATAATAATATTATTTTTTTGAGTATGCATAGACTAACACAATGATAAATATTATTATACCACGTTACAAATTACTATTAATTACTAAACACAATCTTGGTCTTCTCATCCTCCTCAACATATCAAATACCTAAATAAATATTTAATTAAATTTTTATTTATAAAATTAATATTTTATTCACCCTTTGGTGAATAAATACTTATTAAATATTCAATAAATAAAAAAAATATTTTATTCACAGTCCAGAAACTGAACCTTTATTAAACATTCCTATAATTAAATAAAATATTTATCGATAAATAAAAAATTATTTATTACATTTTGAATAAATATTTTCAATTGATAAATCCTGAATATAATTATTCCTTACTCTTGAGAATAATATTTAGTCTAATAATTAAATTCAAATAGAATTTAATTGAGATCAAAAAAAATGTTTAGTGTGCTACCATGTAGAATTATTTATTATTGGAATTTGGTGGTATTTCTAACAGTCAAACATTAATATGTAGAATCTGGTTAAGGAAACCAAGAGAAGAAGTTAATTTTAAAATTTCAATAGCCACATACAAACAGTTTCTATGGAATATAATCCCTTTCTTTAATATCTCTTTAACCATGTTACAGACACATTATATCAACCTATTTGATTGATATGTCTATATTTGTCTATCTTAAATAAACTCATTATTAAACAATTTCAATATAATTTAATTTGAATATTATATTCAAATTATAATTTCAAGATATCAACATCCATAAATATAGAAGTGATAAATTCTTTATGAGATAAATCATTAATAACACTTCATTTGTGATGTACCCAACATAACCAACTTCCCAATGAACTATTATCATCCTGCTTTACTGACGGGTTTATTCTCATAATATCTCATCCTTGAGAGTCCCAAGTGTGAATGTTTTTAGAATAAGTCTCAACTTCATACAAGTACTTTCACTTTATAGTCAACATACTACGTTCCTCATCATATAATGTTATCTAACCATATAACTAGGTTTAATATTATCATTATAGCATCTCAAGGTTTTTTTATTGCAGGGAACTACTATGAACATTTAAATACAAAATATACTCTATGAAATTATCACATAAATTTTATATAGAATAATAATAAACATGTGATAAGTTATTCATATTAAGATTCACTTATTTTAATATACATGTAATCTAAAGTAAAAAAGTAGTTGGTTATTGAGAACTAACTCCAACAGCTCTTGAATCAATTCTTACGGGGGAGTGGGGGGGGGGGGTGACCTCGAGTCCATATAAAGAGATGGATTTAATAAAACACCAATATGAAATTGATGTATTTTGAAATCAAGTTTTGTTAAAGATTTTATCATGATATTTACAACTTGATCTTGTGTTAGTATATAATCCACCTCTAAGACTTGTTTGTCCACTTTACCCATCAAGAAGTGGTACTTTATTTTTATGTTTTTCATTATTCAGTTTTGAATTAGATTATTTATAATTTCTTTATAACTATAGTTTTCAAACGTAATATGAACCAAAAATACCACACCAATACCAATGTCTTGAAGTAATTGTTGGATCCATATTAACTGAGTACAAGATTGAGTTTCCACCACATATTATGGATATGTATTTCTTAAGTATAATCAATATTTCTTCATAGTTTTCCATGAAGTGAAATAGTCTCTAATGTATAACACACCTCCTGAGGTATATTTTTATTCATCTACAGGTCCATCCCAATCAACATCCGTATAACCCAATAATTGATGCTGTGAATTTATGAAATAATATAGCCTATAATATATTTTTTGTTTGATATATTAAAGTATCCATATCATAGATTAGATGTGACTTTACTTATGAAAACTTTTATATCTTTCATCTTGACATATAGAAAGCATAATGTCTAGATGAGTGGTTATCAATTAAAGTAGTCCACAAAATGTTTCCTATTAAGTGTCACAACTACTTTACCACAATTTCCATCTTTATAAAATTTCATCTCGGAGATTGCTATAATTTACATTGGTTTGAAATACTCAATTTAATATTTTTTTAACACCTCCATGGAATATTCAGTTTGGGTGATAAATGTTCCTTCCTTATTTGGAGTCACTTGTAACCCAAGAAAAATGATAATCCACTAATTATTGACATTTCAAATTTTCACCTCCTCAAATATGAAAACTAATTGCATTTAATGTCGTATAAGTCTCCAATGATGATGTTTTCAACATATATAAGTATGAGTATTTTCTTACATTGATACTTTTTAACATATAGGTTGTAATAAAACCCTCCTCGATGATAAAAAATATTCCTTAGTTACTGATCCAACCTTGAGTACCAAGCTCGTAGTGCTTATTTTATCCTGTATAACACTTTCCAAAACCATCAAACATTTCATTCATAATAATTGATATAAAAACCATCTGATTTCTAAATTTAGACTTCTTATTAAAGGAATCTAATCAAGAGTTCATATTTTATGTCTATTTGATAAACATTAATGATCTTTTATATGGTTATTTCTAGAAATAATATTATGGTTTCTAGTCCGTCTACAGGTGAAATAGGAACAACCCTCAAACACGATACATGCTATATTACTTTTCAATATTATATATTTATTGAGTTTGTTTTGGAATACCCACTTGGTTCTGATCACATTTTTATTTTTTGGACTTAAAATGATTTTTGAAGTCTATTTTTTCTCAATTTTTTCAAGATCACCATCATGGATTGGATCTAAATTTCATCAAGAGTATATAATTAAATTATTTTTGTTCCAAATGATATTAAAATGAATTTTGAAGATAAAAAGTTATCATTTGTTTTTGAATAGAGGCTATATATTCTCAAAATGTATTTTTATTGATGATTTCATCTCTCTTGGGTGGTTTACTTGATCTAATTGATCCTATTTCATTTTCCTCATCATCAGAGAAACCATCAAATATTTTTTTCATCCCTCTAATCTCCCCCAAAACTGGAAACATCATATTAATTAAACCTATCACATTATACATAGATTATATGAAAATTATACTCATTAGAAGCTAAAATATTCTCACCATTATCAAAGATACGCCCTTTTTCAATCATAGTTACATCAGAATTTTCTACCATTTTTACATATCCATTTTTTTCACATTGATATGCCTTACTATTAAATGAGTATTCAAGGAATATCACTTTTTCTCTATGTTCTTATATATTTATATTATTTCTCTTGATCAGTATGAATAACTTCTAAATACTCATAGGTATTTTAGTTAGGGCTTTTTTCCATAACACAATTCACATGGGGTCTTATCTTAATTCAAAAAAAGAAAATCTCAATTTTAAAATGTACACCACTTTTAAGATTGGTTCCTTCTAGTAATTCCCTAGAAGGTAATTTATAATGAGAATAGTTTGTTCTGTTTTGTTAAATGTATGATTTCTTATTTCAAAAATTCCATTTTTTGAGGAGTTCTCACAACTAAAACTTAATGTGGAATCCCATGTTTCTCTATATAATTATATTCTTGGGTATTTGAAAATTACCTACCATTATTGGTGAGAAACATTTTAAAATTCAGAAAAAGTATTATTTTAGACTCTCTTTTGTATTGAGTTATGAAAAAATATAATTTATTCTTATCAGTAATCACCATTAACCAAGTCATACTGATGAAATCATCAGCAAAAAAAAAACATAACAACTTTTTATATTTGATTATTTTGGGGGTAATCAACATACATAAATCTGTATGGATTAGCACTAAAACACTCAATGAGTTATATATATTTGATTTATATGACTTTATGAATGGTATAATTTTTTTAAAAGAGTCACATGTTTGTGTTTAGTCACATTTTATTTTGGGAAAGTCATGTTCTCCCTCAATATTCACTAGATTTTATAAATACTAATGTATTAAATACTAAAGTTGATTATTCTATAGTTTATTTTCATATACTTTGGAAAATAGGAATTTTTTTTCCAATAAAATATATATTCTCTTTGTTTTATCATATTTTAATACCAAGTGAGGCATCCTTTTCTTTAATAGTGCACCCCTTCTTCTTGAATTCCACATCATGTCCTGAGTCGCCCAACTAACTCACCCTCAAAAAATTGTAGCTAAGACTTTTTACCAAGTCTACATCTGTCTTCCAGAGATCCTTTCCACAAACTATGTCCTTCACTGACAAAACAATTTTGAGGCCAACAACATTTCCTAATTAAATGGATTCACCTTTAACATATTTTATGCTAATAATAATAATTTTATTTCCTGACATTCGTGAGGTATGTCCACTCTCAAGAACTAAGAAGCTAGACTTGTTTATTTATCTCAAATCAACCTTAAAATCATTGAATTATCACAAAATTTCTTCTTCATCGATGATTGAAAGAGCTCGAGTTTATAAAAAATAAAACTATGTTAGATAGTGTATAAGAAACACAAAAAAACTTGAATGAACCATGAAATATTACTATTATTTAAATATGACTACCATAATAAAACCATTAAATTATGGGGTATGAATATTATTTAACAAATTATGATATATATATATATATATATAAATATTTTAATAAATGTAAATTTATTTTTAAATTATTAGTAAATAAATAATCAATTTTTAGTAAAGTAATTGTATTCATCATAAATTTGTTTTCTTTAAAAATATTTTTGTTTTTTGTGAGAAAATATTATAAATAATTTATAGAAATTTTAGAAACCTTATTTGATAAAACAAAATTAATTTTATAAATACACATATCAAATTTAAATTCAGTCTAAATTTTTTGTTTTTTAAGAAAATATCAATTTTTTAATGAATAGTGAAAAATACTGTTTTTTTATAAAACTATCATGATTTTCAACAAATTAAGTAATTTTAGGGCCAAATTTTGGTTTGATTTTGATTTAATTTAATATATGTATTTTATTAGTTATATTTAATCTAATTAATTACATTTTATTCACATATATACTGAATTTTAGTAAAAGTTTATTTGTGGGTTTAAATACACATTTTTCTAAAAATTGTTTTGAAGTGAATAATGTTTCTCTTTTTTGATTATTTAAAATAACCCCTAATGAGGAATTTTTAAATTAAATTTATAAGTACTATATATTTATAAATTTGAATTTAAATTCATATAAATATTATTACTCGTCATAAATTTAACATAAAATCATCTTATGATCGAAAAATACATTTCATGAAAAACCACGTTTTTTCATGTCTACGGGTTTCATTTTAAATAAAATTATGAAACTTATGTGATTTGAATTTGGTAAAATAGATTTTATATTTGTAATTCAAATAATTAATATTTTATAATTAAGTTAAATTAATATATATTTATAATAAATAGTGAAAATAGTATGAATATTTTACACTGATGATGGTGAAAATTAGTTTACCAGGTGTTAAATTAATAATATAAGTGTTAAAAAGACTTAAAAACTGATAAAAAATATATTTGTGTCCTTATTTAGACCTCTAATATCTAATTATAAATAATGGTCCATTTTTTTATCATTTTTAATGGGAAAACATGGTTATTACCTATTCCTTTCAAATATTCCTAGTGTGTCCTCTCCTCCACTTATATAGGGACACCCCTCTCCTCTCCTCTTCACACTATGAAAAAACAATTATTCAGTAAATGAATACAAAAATACCTTACATAATTCTCTCACTAATTCTTATAGTCTTTGTTTTTATCAAAAAGGAAATCTATGAAGGATATAACTATAATCTGAAAGAGGTGGTCTCAAGAAGAGATATCATTCTTAACTTAGCATTTTTGTTTTATTTAATCTTCCAGCTAATTAAAATATTCTTAAAAAATTTTCATATAATAAAAAAAAATTCCAAAATAAAAAAAATTTTTATTATATTAATTTCATTACCCACATCTACATCCTCCACCATAAAATAGTAAAATAAATCATCATTCATGTGTACGGTGTACTTCCACCCCACGAAGCTATGTAAATTATTTTCCATCATCACATCTCATGGATGTTTATAATGATGGATTTAAAGTATATATATATGTTATATTTTTAAAATAACTATACTTATTTAATTATTATATCACATATACTCTCTTACTTTATATTTTGTGGGGGATAAGATAACAGTGCCCTTGTGTATGGTAGACTGCCCCCTCATGAAGTGATGTGATTCATTTGCCACTAACGCTTTACATAAGAGGTAATAAAGACAATGTTAATGAATATAAGATATATATATGAAATAATTATTATATTATTGACATATTTATCATTATTAAAATTTAATTTATCATTTATATTTTACTTATTCATTGAAAAATGATAACGTTGGTCATTCGTGCATGTGGACCGCCACCTCCATCAAGCGTTGTGATTTTTTTCATCAACACATAAAATAAATGATATATATATATATATATATATAATTAAATATTATGTTATTTATGATATTAATAAAATTCTAAAAATATAAAACAATACTTAACTTCTTTCCCTAATGATCATTGAAAAATTGAAACGTTACTCATGCATAGGTATGACCTACCATCTCCATGATTATAATGTAGATAATTTTTTATATCCATAATTAATTATTTGTTTTAAAATTATAATAGATACATAAAAATCATAATTATTTATTTATTATTATTATATATATCATAAAAAAATTAACCCTCTGACTACTGTCAACATACCGAAGCTATTTCGAAAATATGGACCGAACATCCTCAAAACACCTGATGTGGAATTAATTGATTACATATTTAAAATTTTCATTAAAGTAAATGTAATAAATTAATAATGTATAACATATTGACCTTGTAAAATGGTTACTAAAAAACCAAAAAATTTATATAATTTTATTATGCAAGAGTTAAAGGACAAACAAGGAAAGTCTGTACTCAAGGTAAGGGTTTCCCATCTATCTTTTACATCTTTGAGACAGATTAAATATTCACCCATTATCTATTCTGTGTGGTGTACATTATGAAACTTCTTAATTTTATAACTCACAATATTTTATGTTTCAATTTCAATTATTTTATCCAACTAGATTTGAATTGAATGTTACCAAGTGGTAAAAGGATTCTTAACTCAATTTTCTATCATTGGTTTATTACTCTTTTTCATTGAATTTGATATGCCTTGATTATATGTTTTATCTCTAAATTTTTTATTATATATTTCCACCTTTTTTGTATTTTTTACGCATAATATCTCCATTTATTAACTCTCAATTCAATGATATGATCTTTTTAAGGGTTATTTATCTCAAATTCCCTTTCTTAGGGTCATACATCTACGATATGAATATATTTTATTTTTTTGTGGTTTATATAATACCCCTTTGACATGTATATAATGAATTTACTTTAGTTAGTGATATTTAAATTTTAATTTGAATATTATTCTTTCATAAATATTACCATTGAAAAGTTACAAAAAAGGAAAAGTCTTTATGTTATAATATTAATTATTTTTTCAGGATTATTTAGGTTCAAAGATCCTTTAGATGAAATCATATTATTTTATTTTAATGAATCAAATGTCTTTTTTAATCCTATATTTATGAATTTGGTTTATATGTTTAATTTTTATTTCCACCCTTATTGATTAAAGAAACATTAGGAAAGTCATTTGTAAGTGATACTGATCTTGTGTATTATTTTATATCCAAAATTCTCTCCTTAATATCCATGTTTTCTAATTTGTTTTGTGATATTACTCTCCAAAAAAAAATATTTCCTAAAACTATTTTACATTATCTTTTACCATATTCTAAATGATTTAAAAATTAAATTTTATAACATTTTCCAAAAGAGAAACTTTTGACTTCTTTTAAAAACTATTTGAAAAAATGTTTATTTTAAACATTTATGTCAAAAGGGTATTTTACTAAATAATATTTTTAAATATATTTTCATGGTATTTTTATTCATAAATTTCAAAAACCCTTGATGTTAATTTTTCTCCACTGGGGATATTTTGTAATAATACCATCCTCATTATTTTTATGGATGGATTGTGATTGTTTCGTGAGATTTTCAAGTGATCTACTTCTTTTCCATGGGTTAATAATGTTTCAAATAGATTGTCAGGGAAATCATTTAATTTCCATGGGTTAATCATATTTAAAAAATATTTTCATCAAACCCATTTTATTTGACCAGGTTAAAAATTTTATGAAAGGAATAATGGATATTTTTAAGAGTTTTTGACATGATGAATTTTCTATGTACTTTTTTCATGTAATGGTTTTTGGATATAGTTTATTTGATAGGTTAAACACTATTACAAAACATGGATGAGACTGATATAACTTATACAATGGTTTCATCCAAATAGAACTCTAATTAATTAGGTATAGAAGTCATATGTATTCTTATTCTATTTTAAGGGTTTTTTATGTGTTCTATTAGGGTTCTATGATGATGTTCCAAGATACCAAAACACTTTCTTTATTCTTTATGTGAATTTTAATTGTTTCCTTTGATAAATATTTACATAATATGGCGTTTGATTATTGATCCTCAGGACTCTTTTCTTTGTTAAAGATTTATGATATAACTAGGTTTGATTGGTATGTGTTCTCTTATATTATGTTTAGGCACATTGATTATGTTATCATACCCTTATGATCATATTAATCTCACTGATGATGTTCAATTGTTAATGATTGTTTTTACCCCGACACAGTAGTTTAGCTCAATGTTATGATGTTTATTATTCCCCAGGTTAAATTATTTAGGTCTATAAGGGTTTCTAAGATGATAATTTTTGAGGGATATGTTAAAGACTTAATATGGAATATGAAAAAATGGGTATTGTAGAAAATGTACTCCCTTGAATTCATGGATATATTTTATTTAAGAGTTTCTCTTAAGTATAAAAAACTATAAACCTAAAAGTTCCCTGGGTATAAAAACTATATTTTTGATGTTTTAATTTTTAAATAGTGAAAAATGTGTCACCCTCGTCGATACCAAATCCAAAAAAGTAATGTTTACAATTTTAGCACTAGATCCAGGAGTGCAGGTCCAGGGATGTTATAAATGGTATCACATCAAGTTTTAGGTAATTTTGAATATTCATATGTTTTCATGAGATGTTGTTTTAATATTTATGGATATAATCATGTGTTTTTTAGATTATGTTTGATCATAAGTTTAAAGTATTAGACACCCATTTTAAGGTTTTAGGTGATGATATCTTAAAGTGAGTAATGATACTTCAAGAGAAGTATTATTATGTAAAAATATTTCTAATTATTTGGATTAATGTAAAGTATTCCTTTATATTTTGTGGATATATGTTTTAATTTATTAATAAAATTTAGGATTTATATGATCATGGATGTTGAGTTAATTATGGGATCACAGTTTTTATCATATAGATAACCATGAGATTGAAAAGTAAGTGATTAATGTTATTTTAGAAGAAGATCATTGTATTTTTTGGATTTTAACATGAAATGTATGAGATAAAATTTGAGGTTAAAAAACTGTATAATGTTGAGATTATTATATTTATTTGAAATATTAGTTTATTTATTTTTTGAATGATTTAGTTTCCAATTTTGGTATTACTGTTGAATTTTGGAAATTAATGTATCATTTCATCATATAAAGGTTTATTCATTTTTAGAATTATCTTACCTTATGCTAATAATTTTGGTTTTGGTTGATTTTTGATGATTTATGGAATATATTGTTATACTTTTATCATTATATGATCCTTTAGATTCTTATTTTAGTTTTTTGTCATGAAAAATTCCCGTTGAATACTCATCGTATGGAGTAAAAAATGAGATAGTGGTAGAAATTGAATATAGGATGAAATTACAATTATCAAGTAAGTATATTTACATATTTTATTATTATATATGGTAATTAGTTCCTCATATTTTTGAATATGATCTTGAAAATGAAAATATTATCCTATTACACTCATTCACTATGAAACGATGGTCATTTTCATACCTCTTTGGTATATGGTTTTATAGATATTGATTGTGTCACGAACGATCAATTTTTTATGATCAATGATCTAGGCCAATCTCCATTATTTTTTTGGGAATTATTATTTTATGAGATGTCCATATCTTCACATATAACTAATGTTTTACTATTTTTAAACCTAGTAATTCCTTATCCTAGATGACCGTCAATCTTCCCTCTCTCTCTTTTTAGGTGGATGTTTTATTAACCCTTTACATGATGTGGTTTAAAAAAAAATATTTTCAAATGTAAATACTTTAATTATATATATCAAGTTAAAATTGTGAGGGAAAAATTTATTAAAGGGGTGAAGAATTTAATACCCCATGATTTTAGAAAAGAAAATAATGCTAGATATCAAAAAAGACAAGAAACACCAAACTTGAATGGACCAATAATTATTATAATTTAAATATGACCATTATAACCTAGTCGTTAAATTGGAGGTAATGGATAGTATTAAATTCATTATGATATATATATATATATATGTATAAATTTATTACCCTCTAATTTTTTTGATAAATTTTTGGTAAATAATTAATCAATTTTTAGTAATGTAATTTTATTATTCAAAAATATGTTTCCTTTAAAATGTTTATATTGTTTTTTATTAAGAAATATTATAACTAATTTATATAGATTTTATAAAATTTATTTGATAAAATTAAATTAATTTTTTTAAATCAACATATAAAAATTAACTTAGGGTGAAATTTGGTATTCTTTTAGAAAATATTGATATTTAGTGAATAATGAAAAATAATGTTTTTCCTGGAAAAGTATCATTTCTTTTAAATAAATTAATTAATCTACTGGTCCCATTATGATTTTACACTGATTTTAAGTAACATAAATATTATTTATTTATATTTAATAAAAATAATTATATTTTAATATTATTTATACTTAATTGTAGTATAAGTTTATTTTAGGGTTTAGAAAAACATTTTTTCAAAAACCTATTTGAAAGCACATAATGTTTCTCTATTTTAATTAATTAATATTACCCCTAATGATGAATTATTTAAACTAAATGTAAAAATTATATATATATAATAATATTTATTTAAATTCATATAATTACTATCACTACTCATAAAGATAATATAAAATAATCTAATTGTTTAAAAATACATTTCTTGAAAAACTGTATTTTCATCGTGGTTATGGTATTAATTTTAAATTGAATTCTTCCACTTAGGTGATTTTAATTTGGTTAAATGGATTTTATTTTTTTGAATAAAAATAATTTATATTATTAATAAAGTCAACTTCCTTTTTGGCTATAATGAATAGTGAAAATAGTAAAAGCATTTTTCAGTGGTTAAGGTAAAGCAAATTTACTGGGGGGGGGGTTAAATTAAAGAGATAATGGTTAAAATAACCTAGAAACTTGTATAAAATATATTTTATGGAAATATCTAGACATTATTTCATATACTTCTTGATAATGGTCCATTTTGGATCCTTGTGGCTTGTGAAAAACACGGGTATCACTTTTCTTTTTCAAAAACTCCAAGTCTTCCCCCTCCCCCACTTATAAAACGACACCCAATCTCTTATCCTCTTCACACTCTAAAAACCGTTTATTTCGGTTTATAAATTTCCGAATAAATTATTTAATTCTCTACCCATTTCCAGGAGTCCATGTTTATCATAAAGACAATCTAGGAAGGATTTAGCTAAAATCCAAAACAGGTTGTCTGAAGAAGAGGTGTCTTCATTAACCAAGTGTTTTTGTTTTGTTTCTTATTACAAAACCCCAAAATATTATTCAAACATTAATATATAATAAAAAATATCTCCTATATAATAAGATTTTATTATGTTAATTTCATAACCCATATCCACCTCTTCTTATATAAAATGGAAAAAAACCACCGTTCATGTATACAGAGGACTACTACCTCTCAGACCGATGTATTTCTCATTCCATATTCTTCTATCACATAAATTCATAATGATTTAATTAAAGTATATGTATATATATAAATATATTATATATTTAAAATATTTATATTTATATAAATATTATATCATATATTCCTTCTTAATTTCCATTATGTGGGGTTACGATAATGTCGCTCGTGTGTACGACGGACTACCCCCTCACAAAGTGATTTGATTTTTTTCACTAATGCTTTATATGGAATGTAATAAAGATAATGTTAATGAATATATGTGATATATATGAAATAATTATGGAATAAATGAAAATCTTATCATTATTTAAAGATAATGTATCATTTTATGTTTATAATCCAATTCATAGAAAAATGATAACGTCGTTTGTTCGTACATGTGGACCACTGCCTCCATGAAGCAATGCATTTATTTTTTCATCACCGTATCAAATGGATGACGTATATGTATATGTATATTAAATTGAATAATATTTTAAATATGATACTATTATCATTATGTAATTATAAAATAATACCTAAATTATTTCCTTAATGATCGTTGAAAAATTGAAATATTGCGCATGCGTATGCATGACCTACCTTGTCCATGACTGTAACATACTTCATTTTTTATAAAAATATTTAATTATTGTTTTTAAAATTATAATTTATGTATAAAAATAATAATTATTTCATGATTACAAATATATAGATTATGGAAAATTACCCCTTTGACTATGATGAACATACCAAAGACATTTTGAAAATATGGAACAAACAACCTCAATACACCTGCTGTGGGCTTAACTAATTAAATATTTAAATATGTGATTAAAATAAAAAAATAAATGATTTAAGTATAAGGTATTAAACCTATAAAATGTTATTAATAAATTATATAAATTATATAATATTATTATACTAGAGTTAAAGTAAATACATGGAATGTCTTGACTCGAGGTACGTATTTCTTGCCACAATTTTATTTCTATAAGACATATTCCACATTTGCAATTTATTTATATTCTGTGGTGTATATAATTCCACTTTTACATGTTATAAAATTAATATTTAATACTTTATGGAACTTTAATATTTAATTTGAATTATTTCAATCAACGGGAATTGACATGAAAGTTATCAAGTAGTAAAAGATTTATTAACAGAATTTAATTTAATTGGATTATAAATATTTTTATTGACTTTTGTATGACATTATATGTGTGAATTGATCTATAAATATTTTGATTCTTTATTTTCACTTATTTTGTGTGGATTTACATTTTTTACACATAATTTCCCCATTAATTGACTCTCAATTTAATGATATGATCTTTGTAAGGGTTATTCATCTCAAATTCCCTTTATTTGAAAAAAACAACTATGATATACACCTATATTATTTTATGGGGTGTATATAATTAACCTTTTAAATTTACATAAGAATATACATATTTTAATGATTTTTAAAGATTCATTTTAAGGTTATTCTTTTAAGGGTCTCACTTCTGAAACAATAATAAAATGGAAAAGAATTTATGTTATAATATGATTTCTTTTCTAGAGTATTTAACTTCAAGGTTAATTTAGAGGGAAAAATATTCTTATATTTTCATAAACCATATATATTTTAATAGAATATATAAATTAATGTGGTTCACATGATTAATATTAATTCCAATCTTATTTATTAAAAAAACATTAAGAAAGTTCTTTGTAGGAATATTTCTCTTCTAATTCTATGTTTTCTATTTTTTTTCAAAACATTTATTTTATAAAAATAAATCATTTCCTATAACTATTTTACATGATCTTTTAATTTCTTTTAAATTTTTATAAAAAATGAAAATTCATAACATTCTCTAAATGAGTCACTTTTAACTCTTACCAAATTTATGAAAATAATGTTTTTAACATTTATTATATGAACAGATTTTACCACTGTCATGAAAATTATTCATTTTGAAGTTTAATTTATATTTTTAAAATTATATTTTCAAATTAAATGATTTCAATTTTTTTGTTAATTCCTTTTTATTTAAAAGTTATTTTCAAAGTAAAAAAGATTATTTTCATAAAGAATATTTAAAATGATCTTGTAATGGTATTTCCATTCATCAACATCAAAATAACTTAATGTTACTTATGATCTATTGGGGATATATTGTAATGATTCCATCCTCATTCTTCATTTTGATGGATTATGATTGTTTCAAATAGATTTTCAAGAAAACCATTTCTTTTTTATAGGTTCCTCATGTTTCAAAGATATTATCATAGAACTCATTTCTTTTTCACAAGTTAATCATGTTTCAAAGTGATTTTCATGAAATCCATTTCTTTTACATGGGACAATAATGTTATGAAAGGAATAATGGATGTTTTTTTGTTATTTATGATGAGATTTAAGTTCTATGTACTTTATTCATGTTATGGTTCTTAAACGTTGTTTATACAATGAGTTGAGACCCATGATAACTCTTATGTGATCCCAATATATATTATATGATGGTTGCACCTATATTGAACTCTAATTCATTTGGAATGGAAGTAGAGAATAAGATTATTCCATTTATATGGGTTCTATAATAGTTCCCTAAATATGATGTTCCATGATACCAACATGTGTTTTTATGCTTATTGTGGGTTTTAAATGTTTTATTTGATCAAGATTGGAATAACATGGGTATGATTATTAATTATCATCACTTTTCCTTTATTAATGATTTATTCCATACCAAATGTTTATTAATCCATGTTTGATTGATATGAATTCTCTCATGTTATGTGCATTCAGTTTGATTATGTTATAATACCCTTATTATCATCTTATTCTCACAGAGGACATATATATTTTAATGATTATGTTTACCCTTACTGAGTATTTTATCTCACTTATCTTATATGTTATATTTCCTAGGTTATGAATAATGATAATTAAATGATTTTTGTTTATAAGGGTCTATAACATGATGAAGTTTGTGGGAGATATTAAATAATTAATATTGAATATAAATAGTTGGGTAATGTGGGGAAATATACTCTCTTAAATTCATAGGTTATTGTTTTTGTAATTTTCCCTAATTCTATAAATCTCTAAACTCAAATTTTCTATGGGTATGTAAGTGATCCAATATTTGGTTTTTATATTCTAAATTTTTTATAGTAAAAATTGGGACAACTTCATCAATATCAAATCTAGAATTATAATGCTTGTGATTTTATCACTAGATCCAAATGTGGGGGTATGAGGTTGTTATAACCACCATTGAGTAACTTATTCTAAAGATTGATACCCCTTGTGGATACTTTTGATTAGAAATTTCTTTTTTTGTCCTGAAAAATTAATAAATATTTTTTTAATATATATTTTTGAGATAAGTTTCTAAGCTACTAATTTCCTCCCTTTCTGGTCTCATGGATCACATATGATTGTATCATTGATAAAAAATAGTATAACTTGTGTCCATATCCTTCACTATAAAACAACATAATCATTAAAATCTTAATAAAATTATGGAAAAATAGCCAATTATTTTTGATGTTGTTTATCTATGTGAAATATTTTTTCATTGGACAGAACATATTAGATGAATCAAAAATTTCCCCATGAATAACAACAAATATTTGGTGACATTTTCTCATATGTTACTACCTAAAAATTTGTCTTTTTTCTTCTCCCAAATCTAATTTACTGTATAGAGTTAATACTAATGGCTTGGAATGAGGTGTGATTATCTTATCTGTTTTATCATAATCTACCACAACTTTATCTTTTTTAAGTTGATGCATATTTATAAGGGGAATACACTCTTCATTGGCTACTACAGTGATTTCTTTTGCCTCAACATAAAATTTTTTATTTTAGCAACCTGATATGATTCTAAGTGTAAGGAGCATTTCTTGTTCTTTATTAATTTAATTACCCAACCATGAATTCTTCACCAATTTATGTATTCTTTTTAGCCTTTTCTTTCACTTTATTATTCAACCCATGAATGATTCATGCATGTTATTCTACCTTGTACTTAATCTCTACTTCATTTCCTTAGTTTCTAATAATTTTAGTTTTACATTTTTTAATCCTAGATTTCAATTATAAGTTCTCTTCCTTCTATTGTTGTATATATATATTTGAGTCTGGAACAACTTCATTTTAGTTCTTGGTTTTTTACATATATTTATCAAGATCCTTATGGGATTCCACAAGATCAACATTGAAATATACTCTACCCACAACATTATCACTTTCATCACTACTATCATCAATTTATGGGTTTTTAATAATAGTCACTAAAGTATCTTCATTGTGGTCTCTATAATCATAAACTTATTCCACTTTGGACTCATCCAAATTTCCATCTTATTATGATAATAAATTATTATTATTAAATAATTTTTACTATGAGTTTCTCTAACTTTTATCATTTTTAAAATAATTCTTTATATATTCATCATCATTAACATCTTTTCCAAAAAATAGTAGCGATATTGACTACATTAGCACATATAAAGTAAGAAAGTGGAGTATTGTCTTTGAATTTACCTTTACTCTCTTAAGGATATAGGAAATAAAGACCATCACACCATCAACCACATAGAACTATAGATCTACTTTAATATATAGAGTTTTAATTTACTTGAAAACAACTTATTATGTGTTATCCTTCACTCTAGAATCATTGTATTCATTTTTTATGTTTATACGTGACAAGTGTTTTCAGAAGTATATTTAGTGATAAATCCTTTGAATCCTTGTCTTAAAGTTCATATAATTTATCATTAAACCATGGTGGAAGTATCCTTAAGATTCATTTAACGATCATTTTATCCTAAATATCTTCTGTAAACCTCTCATGTCTTCAACAAGAGCATTCTTACAATTTAAAAATGCATTTACAGTTTCAGTAAAACTTATCCAATGTCTTCATATTTATTCTATAATAATTTTAATTTTTCATCAAAAGTATTGAAATTAACATAAAAAATATTCAATATTTTTCCTACATGGAATAATATTTTGTACATGACGTTAAATGGGTGTATATAACATTTTCTAAGGCACTCTCAAATTCATTGATTTCCTATTCATATATTTTGAGTTCTTTGTGGTCTCTTTTTTATAAGGCTACACCTTTAATTTTTTATTTAAATAAATGAATAGATACTTTGTACACTTCTATCCCCAATTATTTTGATAAGTGTTGCACTATGTTGTTCCATAACTGGAAATTATTACCATATAAGATTGGTATGCCTTTAGGATTGACCACTATTACTTCTTCCAGGACCTGTGAGAGAAAATGCCACCCTATAAACCTACCTTTAAAGCCAATTATTGGTCAATTATCATGGTAATTAACTTGATATAGGGGGTGGGGGTGAATCATGGTTTTACATATGTTATCCCTTGAATAAATTGACCATGATACTTTTCTCTTAATGCGAGGATCATCCCTTTTCACTTCCTTGCTTTCTCCTAATATTTAAAGTAGTAAAAAGAACACATATAATTAAACAGGGTTAAACCTAACTACGATAGTCCATGGAGAATGAAATTTATGATATTTTGATTCACCGACAACAATAGAGCACACTAATTTTTTTGTTTTACATAATGGATTAGTCTCACTGAACCTCCAAACTCACGATTGAAACAAGATGAGCAATCTCACAACCAATTGATTATGAGATGGAATCATAGTTCCCTTTGTAGAGTTTGTGATATTATTTACAAGATTTGGATAATTCAAAAAGTTTGGTGTGTGTCTTTATTAACCTCTAATGATTTTTTGGTGAGATAAAACTCTTATAATTCCATTATTATTCCTTGATCAAAACCTTCAAACATATTAGAAAATACGTGTTGTACGTGTTGAGAGAATATCCTTTATTATTTTCTGAATATAACTGTTTAGAATGAATATCCTTTTACTGGGATCTTTTCAAGTTTACCATATGATTAATGGGATCACAAAGTTCAATTAAATTCAAATTTCACACCTAAAGATCCAAGTAATAACTTCCTACTTCTGTTTATGGAAAAAGCCACCTGGCTTAAACTGCCTAGTTTTGGAATGGTATGATATTCTAGGGAATATAATTCTCTTTTTTTTATATACTATAGTGTGGAAATATTCACAATAGTACAATATTAATTTCCTTATCTTTGACTACAACACAGTATCACAGACTCCAGTGTAGGTACCAACAGCCGAGTTGATCCATTAAAAACATTCCCCTTTAATCCTCCCACAATCTTTGAATATTCTATTTAATTACTCTTAACTCATAAAATACATTATGGATTAGATACTTCCACTGCATCACATCAACTCTTCCATATTTTAAATATTTTTCTATTTCAGGAACATATACTTTCTATATAATTATGGCATATCCATCCATCCATGATGTGGACTCCTCGAATTTTCTAGTGTCACTGAAACTAATTGAAACTTCCTTTGAAAGTACTCTACACTAGGACTGTGGCATGGGAAAAAAATCTGAATGCCGAATAAAAATATCATTCATAATTCAAATACTGCATAATACATTGTATTCCTTAATGAATTATTCAAATTATACTATTTTCAGTGTCCACTTACTACTTCATGAGATGCCTTACATGTGGGATCCTAAGAACCACATTTCATAGATTCACTATAACTATGTCCTCTATTAATAAAACTTCTAGATATTTGAATTATTGATCATATGAACATGAACCCTTCCATCCCACTCAGCTATATGGATCTTTGGAACAACCACTATATTTTCTAGAGGCTGCAAAGGTGATGGACTTGAGTGGGATTGGTTATGTTTTTTCATCCTTCCAACTATTGTTGCATAGTAACCATTGATTGTACAATGTGAAAAACATTTGAGTTTCCCTTCCAAAATTTCTTCTATGAGGTATATAACATCACTATAGTTCCAAATTCTAAAATACAATAGATACTATGTTGATAAAAAAGGTATATGATGTGGGGGTTATATTCCAGATAGATCACATCTTCAATAGTGTTTAAATGTTGATAAATTATCATTAACCCATAACAGTAATCCCAAAATGAAAAGATCAAATTTTTCATCTTATAGATATGAAAAAACAACACAAACCTATAGAAGTGTTTTTATAAGAATACCACTTTGATTTTATTGAAAATTTCAAAAACAGAACAATCACTTTTCTCATTCCATTTCACAAAACACACCTGAATAAAAAACTAATTCTATTCCTTCAAAGAGTGCACCCATTATTCATAAATCATAAGATAAAAGCTCAAGTAAGAAAACAATTGATTTAAGAAATAATAGTTGAATGAAATAATTATTCTATGATAACACATAATTTATTTTCAAATAGTAAACACCCATCACATGCCTTCAATCTCTAGTTTATAAAATAAATCACTATCCTCCTACGTTTTTATTTTCCCCATGATACAAACATATATTCTCCCCCTTTGGAAATGAATATAAATATAAATTCCTTGAATATAAAAAAGGGAGTTAGAAACACTTAATAAGAGAAGAGGGAATATTTCATACCTTTCTCTGAAATAAATTTATATGGGGGAGTAAGGGGCCCAAACTTGAATCCATCTAAAGTGATGGATTCATATGGACTCTAGGATCCAATTAATGTCATTAATAATGTAGTTTGGGTAATTATGTTTTCATGATATCTTCATCATGATCTTGTGTTAGCACATAATCCATCATGAAGAATTTTTTGTTTACCTTATTCTTCAAGAATGTGTACTTTATTTTTATGTGCTTAATCCACGAGTGTTGAATGGAATTTTTTATAATGTAAATAAAAATAGAATCATCACACATAATTAGAACCACAGATAACACACTAATAAATTTTTTTTGAGAAGTTTTTTTATCTATGTCAACTAGGTACAATATTTATTACCGCTGCATATTATACCATTGCAGTTCTTAAGGATATGTTTTAATACTTTTTACTTTTAAATGAAATGAAAGATATGCCAATGTAGAACACACATCATGAGGTATATTTTCATCCATTCATAAAAACCTCCCTACATTCATCTATATATCCTACCAATTGGTGATTTGAATATCTATAATAATATATCCCATAATTTATTGTTTAGTTGATATATCGAATTATGTATCTCACAAATTTCATGTGACTTTCCTTAGGAAAATTTTGATATAATTCAACTTGAGAAGCGTAAAAAACAATGTCTAGGTGAGTTTATATCATGTAAAGTAATATATTGATAATTTATCTATAGAGTGTCACATATACTTTCCCATATTCACCATCTTTAGATAATTTAATCTAGGTCTACACTAGAATTTCCATTCATTTTAATTCCTCCAATTGAAATTTTTTTAACACCTACTTAACATATTTGGATTGGAGGTAAATTCCCCTTCATTTTTTTAATATATTGAAAACTAAGAAAGGACATAAATTCACCAATACATTTAAAATTTTCACGTCATAAAATGTAAAAGATTCTATCATTAAATTTTATATGATCCTATAAATATTTCATCATTGATATATATAATTATGACCAGAAAAATCCCTTATTACTTATTGATATATAGGTTTTGATCAATCCATTCTCGATGATATCCAAAATTCCTTATATATTGATATAGACTTGATTACTAAGATTATTATTCTTTTTTTAGACCACTTATTCCTTTCCTCAACAAAAACACATTTCTTTCACCATATTTGATGAGAAACCCTTATAGTTTCCTTATGTTAAATTCCCATTCTTGGACTCCATTCAAGAAAACTAATTTGAAGTCCATTTGATACACTTTTTAACCTATTTTCATGGTCATATTTAGAAATAATTAAATGTTTTGAAGCTGGACCATTAGTGAAATTGTTTCATCAATGTTGATTCTGTCAATTTGGAAACAACCCTTGCACACAATACATTCCTTAAAAATTACCACCATGCCATATTCATTGAGTTTGTTTTTTTAAGAAACACTTGGTTTTAATCAAAATTTTATTTTCCATCCTTAAGATGTTTTATTAAGTCCTATATTTACTTATTTGATTAATCTTGTCAGTCATGAATTCTACCAAACATGCTTTAGGAGTAGTATTATTAATAGATTTGGGTTCCACCAGAGATAGAAATGATGTTTTCTAATGTTCCTTCATCCTTCAAGGTTGAACTGGGGTCATCTAGTGTTCTAAAATATGTTTGTCGGTGATTTCAGATCTCCTAGACAATTTAATATTACTATATATTCCTGCTATATACCCCTCATCATCAGATTTATCATTATACTTTGTTTCATCCCTTTGATATCCACATAAGTTGGATACATCATCTTCTCTATCCACTTCACATTGATTATAGATTCTAAAAAACTTATTCTCAATGGAAGATTAATTATTCTAACTAAAATAAAAAATATTCTCATTTTTTAGTCAAAGTTACATTTGAACATTACATTGTTTTCCCCATAAATTTATTTCAACATTGATATTCCTTACTATTGGACGAGTATCCTACAAATATCCCTTTATCTTCACATTCTTCAAACATTTGATTCTTTTTCTTATTTAGTGTAAAGAACTTACTTCTAAATACTCATATATATTTCAGTATGGGATTTTTTCCATGACACATTTCATATGGTGACTAATATTCATTTAAAAAATGATATACCCAATTAGATATGTACATCATTACTAATAACACTTCCTTCCAATTGTTCAATGTTAGGGATTTAAATATTTTCATAGTTCATTACATTTTGTTAATGCTAAAATTTATTCTTTAAACAACTTTATTTTTTGAGGAGTTCTTATTTCTAAAACATGATATCTAATACCATGTTTCTCAATATAATTATCCTCTTGGGAATTTGTTAATTCTTCACCACTGTTAGTGATTTGTTTAAATTTTCACCCCAATGATTCATTCATATTCTATTTGATATCAAGTTATGCACCAGTATACTTTAGTATAATGAGTAATAACTATGAACCAATCCATACTATAGAAATAATCTATAAAAACAAATACTTTTTACATCCAATAATTTTGGGAGTAATCAGCCAAAAACATTCACATGAATTAGCACCAAAATACTTGATGATTTCCCTATCTTTGGTTTGTATGTATTTAAAACAATTTTCCCCTTTTGAAAAGAGTCACATGTATGTTTTTAGTCATATGTGATCTTGGTAAATTCAAATGATCCCTTATTATTTACTATATCTTCAAAATAACATTGTTTTAAATACCCAAGACACTTATTCCCAAGATTGTTTTCATCTTATGTGGACAACATGAAAGAATTTTCTTCACTGATCAAATACATATTCTCTTATTTTCATCATCTTTGAAGAACAAGTGAGCCATAAATTGCTTTAATAATTTATCCATTCTTTACAATTTCCCTTGAATTTTTTGAGTCACAAAACAGACTCACACTTAACAACTTATGGTTAAGTCCTTTTACCAAGATCACATATATCTTTTGAAGATAATGTCTACAAGATTTTTCCTCCCAAACCAAATTTTTTAGTCCTTATTTTCCAAACCTAAACACTAAACCTTAATCATATTTGATATTGACTATAAAGTTTTTATATCTAGTCATTTTTGAGGTACATCCACTTTCCATAACCCATATACTGGGCCTATCTATTTCTCTTAAAGAAATATCAAAATCATTGGCCTTCTTATAACCTTTCTTATTCTTATATGTTGATTGAAGAACATCTCCCAATGATTGATATTTATATGGATCTTTTGGTTCAATAATTTTTTTTCCAAAATACAAAAAATTAAAATACCTTTTCTACAATGTGTTGGATATGGTTCTAATCAACCAAATTTATCCATTATAGGTCTCACAGGTTACCTATCATTATATCCTTGAGGCACAATAGGTTGTCCTTTGTCTATAGACTTCACACTAAAAATAACAACCATTAAATGAAACCACTTCCCTTTTTTTGGTGTTGTTTATATATGAAAAAAATTCTTTTATTTGATCAAATATATTGGATGTGTCCCAATTTTCTATAGCAATAACACAGAATATTTGGTTTCATTCATCTATTTATTACTTATTAACCAATAGACGTTAAGATTATTCCAAACCCACTTTCCTTTAAGAAGTTGATGCATGTTTCCTAACATAATGTGTGATGGTATTATCACATTGATCATGATCCATAATATCTTTCCATTTGATTTTGAAGTTCTTAACCTTTGGAATGACAATAATCCATCCAATTTTTACTCTCGTGACTTATTTAGACACAAATGTAATTTTTGTATTTGAAAAAATCGATAACATTAGTATTGGATGGATTATTTCTTGTTAGTCATTATTTCATCAAAAAACCATGACTTATTATTCGTTTTATTTAGTCTTATTGACCTTTTCTTTCACTGTTTTCGTTAATCCATCAATGATTCATTCCAATTATCCCATTTAGAGCTTGATTTCCACTTCCTTTCCTGAGCATATGGGAATTTCAGATTTCATTTTTTCAATGGTATATTTCAATTATAACTTCTATTCCTCCTATTATTTTTTATATAACTTTGATTCAGGAACAACTACATTTTCCATCTCTGTTTTAGCCCTCCATTTATGAAGTTCTCTAAGGGATACCTCAAGCTAAACTTTCAGATCAAATCTCACCACACAAAAAATAATTTTCATCATCATTATAATTAATTTATAGTATTTTGGTAGTATACAATAAATGATATTCACCATGGTCCCTAAACCCCCCAACTTATTACAATTTATAGTCATTCAAACTTTGATCTTCATATGATTGTATATTTTTTTCTTGAAGAATTTTAACTGTAGTTTTCTCTAGTTTTTATATTATTTAAAATAATTCTTCAAAGATTCATCATCCTAATCATCTTTATGATTTAAAAAACACATAGAATAAAGATAGCCTACCTTGATACATTAGCATAATGTAATTGGAATCTTGCCTTTGAATTTAACTTTTTTCCATCTTAAGGTTAGATGAAAGAAAGACCATCACACCATCAAACTCATCATCATCTAGATCTACTTTATTAGAGAGTATCTTGCTTTCCTTTAATGAATATTCCAATTATTTCTCATTTTCTATAGAATAATTCTCATTATTTCCTATTTTATATGTGATAACTATAAAATTAAGGCTTTCTAGAGATAGATTTGTTGGATCCTTATCTAGAAGTACGAACAATTTGACATTAAATCATGGGTGTAGTCTTCTAAAGATTTATTTCATGGCCATGGTATCATCAACATATTTTCCAATACCCTTATTTAATTCAATAAGATCATTCATATTATCAAGAAATATGTCAACTATTTTATTCATACTCATCTTTAGGTCTTTATATTTATTCCACAACCCTTTAAAATTTTCATCTAAAACTTTGAAATCACCATAATAAATGTTCTTGAGTTGTTACAAAATGGATTGAGATGTTTTAATAAACAGTACCATGATATAGATAAGGTATCTAAGGATCCCCCAAATGCATTTATAACCTTTTAATCCATATCAAGATCTTTGTGGTGTCTTTCTGATAAGGCACTACTTTCGATGTGTTTTGTAATTCCATAAACGGATTCTGTCTAAACTTCCATTATTGGATGCAAACTAAAATTTAAAATAATTGGATGAATTTAAATGTTCATGGGATTAATGAAGTATATATATATACAAAAATTTGATAATATATATATCGCATACATTTATTATATTTTTCATATGATACATGTATTCATCATGAATATGATTCATGAATATAATATATATGATATATATATATATATATATTATTGGTTTTTTCATATGTTTTAATCCATTATTAATGGATTAATTACTTTGTATTTATTTATTTAAATGAATTCTATTAATAAATACCCCAAAATTAAGAAACATATATAATGTATTATGAATCAGCGGATCCTCGAGATTCAGATATATAAGAGGATGAGATCCTCTCATATTGAGTGGTGTGATATGAATGAGTCTATATAAACCCTCATTCTTATGAAGCCATATTTTTATTTTTGGGAAGGATATATCACCCCTTTAGATATCGAGCATCCTCACAATATGATCATTGATCTAGGTGGGTGGTGTATCACCTCAGAGGAAAGGTGGTTTTGCTCATTACTCCTTATGATATTCATTAACCATTCTCCTTAGAAGGATAAAAACAGATTCTCTAGATTGTGAATGCTAGGTACACTATTTTTACATTATTATTTACATGTTATTCTAAAATATATATATGCATGTGTTTGGGTTGTATTTTGCTGTGAATAATCATTAGATGATCATACAAAAACCATAGGTGGTATCAATGAGAGGTTTCTAAAAGTTTTAACATGTTTAAATTAATATTTTTCAAAGAATAAATAAAAAATAGTTTTTTAGTAAAACTGGAAAAGGTTTTAAACCCTAACATAAGCATTCTGAAGCTAAATTTTATTTACCCTTATGCATGTAATTTGAATAATGATTAACTATTACAAGGATCATTATATAAAGGCTAAACCCTTACATTGGTATATATATTCCATGGGTAATGGTAAGCTATATAAAAGTTATACCCTTACAAAATTCATTGTGTAATGGTAAATATGATTTACCATTACATGGTACCCTTATACGATACCCTTACATAGAATAGTTGCATAAAGGTAGTACCCTTATTAAAAAGGTGCATAAAGGTAGTACCCTTACGCAAAGGGGTTTACAAAAGGTTAGTTGGAAATTCACCCTTACACATCTCAGCTATATAAAGGTAATACCCTTATCTATATAGTCTACATAAGGTTAACCTTTATATTACCATTATGAATATGAGTTTTATAAAGGCAGTACCTTTACATGGAAATGTCGTGTAAAGGTAAGTTATGACCTACCCTTATGTGAAGCATTCACATAAGGTTAATAACTATTGTAACCTTTCACAAAGGAGTTTCATAGATATAATACCTTTATAAAAGGGAGATACATAAGGGTAATATATGAATTAACTTTACATAATACTGTTTTATCGAGTTATATAAGGTTAAAATTGAGGGAATTCATATGTAGAATAGGGGCTCAGGGTAGGGGTAATTTGAAAAAATTGTTAAAAATTATTTTAACATGTGAAATGGTTTTTATGGTTTAAAAATCATAATAATAGGTATTTTTATATATTTTAATTTATATGGATTATATTAATCAATTAATTAATTTTAATTTTTTTTATAATTAATTATATAAATGTTTATGAATCATTTTTCCCAAATATTAAAAATTAATATTTTAAAATAACTTTTGAAAAATTAATTAGAATTCCATATGATATAGAAATAAATGGATCATTTATAAATCATAAGATAATTCTTATAAAGTGTTTAAATTATAAAATATATGATATTTATATTATATGAAATGTTTATATAGTACACATTGAAATATAAAATGTTTATAATTCATAAAATATCATATAAATTCCATTTTATATAAAATATAAAGTGGTTCATATTGAAATGAATATAAAATTTTTATAATATTTCAAGAATATAAAAGTATTATAATTAGTTTTCATTTATGATTAATTAAAAAATGTGCCATGTTTTGTAAAATAAATATATTGTTTATTTATTTATTAAATTTCCTTGATATACAAGTTTAGTAAATTGTTTATGGAATTTAAATTCTTTTAATTACCAATTATATGATAAAATACTTATAATATAGATCCTTTAATATCATTCTAGGTTTGAAATCATAAAATATAGTTTTCTTCTACCTTGTCCTTGGTTTGAACTTTTTGTTATAAGCTTGAGAATAGTTGTTTGGAATAGTGGGTGCATATTAGCTGTTATAGTTTTTGGGAATTTAATTATCCCTTGAATAAAGTATCCTCAGGTAGTGGGAATTAGTTTTAGACTACATAATTTCTTGGGGGACTTCCTTGGCTTTAAAAGTGAACAGGGTTATGTCATGAACCACTCTGGGTCGACCCTGAACCGGTGACCCGAGCCTCTCCACGACATGTCCTGAGAGGTGTTATCGATCCTCCTGGGACAGAAAAAAGTTCTGAGGGAATAAATTAGGGTGAAAAGAAAATAATTTCTCCAAAATATAAACAACAAAGAAAACAACAGAAAGAATGGACATCCCAATACACATTTATATAAAATTTAACTGAACATTATTTATACAAGAAACTAAATGAAAACTAAACAATAAAACCATCCAACCAAACATGATGACCAAACTAACAACATGTGACCCCACTAGTCACTCTCCAACACAAAAAATACTCATATCCCTGTGTGAATGAACTCAAGCAGAAACCTACACAAGGGCTAAAAACAGAAGGAAACCTATAGGAATGAGTATTAAAACTCAGTTGGTTAGCCCCATATTCTATTACCAATTCACATAATTTAAAATAAAATAAACATCAATTTCATGTTTGAGATACAACATATAAAAATATGGTTTCCAAATGATTTTCCATGCTATAATAATTATCAGACAAAAACTTAAAGGTTTTATAAACAAGATTGCTAGTAACAATTTTTCAAATTGGAGAAACTTCAAAATGAAAATATTTTTCAAGAGGGATTCTTTAAAGAATGTACAATTTTAAATAAAACACACACACTAATGAATTTACCAAATAAACACACTGTATGATGATGGTGAGTACAAAATATCCAATGAGAACAAGTCACAGGAACACCCATAGGCACTAGTTTGTTGTGGGCCCCAAGTATGTCATATCATGCTGTAAATGTAACCATAACAAATATCCATTCTTGTGAACATGATCCATTAGTATGATAATCATAAATAAACTAGTGGTCCCCAACATCATCATAATTATAGCTTATTTAGTGTTTTCATTGTCAAACTTGCTACGTGAATCATGGACAAAACCCCTCCAAATCACTAGAATAATAGTACATGTCCGCCCACCTAGATACCCAGGTTTCCCACTTTTGTGCTCAAAAAAATTACACATCTATAAAATACCATTTTATCATGAAGATTACATTTAAAAATCATACATGCATCAAAGATTTGACACACATGTCTCAATTTCTTTCACAGATCAATAAACAACATAAATTTTCAAAAAATAAATTTTATGAAGTATAACGAGTCCTTGCACATAAAATCCATTAAAAAATGATCTTTTAATGGAAAAACCATCAATAACATATAAAAACTGATTTTAAAGCCCCCAAACCATCTAATAAATCAATTTCATGGACCACAAAATGATACCAAAATATAAAACATGAAATACACATGGAAACCATTTTTACAAAAAAAATGCCAAACAAGCCTTTAAGACATTATCAAAACTAACATTTGACAAAGGTAAACATTTATATTTTATTAAAGAGGTGTATAAAAAACATTTAAAGTAGAAAACAAACTTTCATAAATCCCTTAAAACACTCAGGTTACATATTCAAAAAACAACCATTTTCATAAGGATGTGAAACGAGCTATTTTCCATCAACTTGGGCCAAACCAAGTTGTAAACCAAAACCCATTTGTTTGTAAAACAAAATACACATTGGAAAGACATAGAAGAACCCAAAAATAACCTTTTTAATGATGAAAATTAATTTATAAATCCAAAAAATAATTTTTAAATTACAATTAACACATAAAATCCGACTGGGCAATTTATCGAACACAAGATATGCACTTTTAAAGAAAACACAATTCATTTTCAGCACTTGAAAATGAATAAAACACCAATTTCATGCCAAACATTTATTCAAGATACTGAACAATGTTCAAAATACCATATATTAGGTTCTAAACCTCACAAAACAGGTACAATAGATAATACAATATTTAAGTAAACACATGGTGTGCACTTTTATGAAAAAACAACACTACTTTTCAAAAAAACGTAATAAACATATATATCAGATTTTAAAAATAATAAAATGATGAAACTTAAATGATAATGCAATGTACAAGGGATATCCTACCACAAATCCTTGGCGGAATGGAAACGCACACCCAATATCATTGTTTGAAGGTTTAAAACCTTAAACCTATGACGACCAGCCCAAAATGAACAAAAACCCCATAAAAGATCATGGTATAACTTAACCATAGGTATAAAATGACTAGGGGTGAATATAAAACCAAGGAATAAGGAAAGGGGGAGGCGGGAGCAGAAAGGAGAAGGAATATGACCTTGGAAACTAGAAAACTCATCATCTTCCCTTATATCTACACCCTTAGAGGAAATAAAATGGATTGTAACTCCTTTCAGAGCCTCCTAAGCTCTGTAAGAACTAGGTAAAGAAGAATTTTGGGAAAATGAGTATGAACTTAATGATTTATGAATGATTCAAATTACCTTTGGAAAATCTGGATGATTTGAGAATCATTCAGAAGTTTTTCCCTGATCCGAGATTAATATGAGCTCCAAAGAGGGCAAATGGAACATGGAGGTGCGCCTAGTGTTCTTGGGCTCGAGTGGGAGGTGGAATCACAGAAAATTATTATACAATGAATAATATATAAAAGAAACAATTTATTTTTTTTAAAAAATTGGAAATGGGCCAACGGGATGGCCCAATACCTGAATAAATAACCCAAATTCACAATTATTATAAATTATTAAGGGGTCCAAGAGGATATAGTGGTTTGAATATGTTATGTTAGGATAAGTGGTATATATAATGGTGAAAACAAAGGGGTTATAAAATAAAAAAAATATGTTTTTAAATAAGTAAATGGGCTCACAGTTTGGCCCAAATCATCAAGTAACCCAATTTCTCCAAAAACTCCAAAAAAGTAATGAGGCATCCAAAGAAGGATGATTAGACATATATAGAAGTTCAAAAATTGAAATTAATCTTACCCAAAACCATGAAAAGGATCCATATTTCCAATGAACCAGATCAAAACCAAGACACAAAAAAAACCCGGGTGTGACAATTCTCCACACCATTAAAGCTTTTTTCCCTTGGAAATCCAAAAAAATTTACCTATTAAATAACAACCCATAGGGATTCTTTATAGACATGATACGAACTCCCAAGACAAGGAAATATCATTCACCACTAAAGAAACTTAAACAAAACACCAACTCACAACCACTTCCAGAGAATCAACGGAAAGATCGAGCAACCACCTCCACTACCAAGACAAGAACCAGATTGTTGGGCCTTCTCCCTATGAACCCAATGATCACCCAAAGAAAAGTTCCCTCATGAAATTAAATTTATTTGGGGGGATTCTGAAACAGGCTCCCCAAAATTAATTCAAAACTACCATATGACAAATCCTTAAAGGAAAGATCTTAGAAACCCTCATTGGGTCTCCCCACGATTATAGATGAATTAGAAATGAACAAAAAAGAATTAAAATGAACTAGAATCGGGCCTCACCCATAAATACCCACAAAAAATCTCCCACAACAACCTATAAATCCAATTTAAGAGGGTTACAACATGAACCTTTATGCCACCCACTCCCAAATGGAGCGGAAAAGGACTGTGCCCACACCTTTGGCGGAGATCAAAACCACCACCACTCAAGGTGGGGAGGAAAGGGGACCCAATCTTTAGGCCACTGAAAGCACAAAAGAAATAGAGGAACAACCCAACACTCTCCACCAATGAACATGTAAAACCAATACCGCACTCAATTCACATTGGTGGTCTACAAATAGACATTGATCGGAAACCGACATCCAAGAAGGCATAACCATAAACATTGTGTGAGGGATAAGTCTACCACGCACTTTGCAAAAAAAAAATCACAGTGAGAAGAACCACAATAAAAACATAGAAATAGACTTACCATAACGGTGAAGGAATGAGCTTAGTCGAGCTCCCCACACATCTGGGGATTTCCTGACTGCATGAAAAGCTTCACTCCGATGCATATGGATGGAGCCCTGATGTTTGAAGCATATACTGTGACACACTCAGGAGCTACAAATCACATTACCTCATAAAACACACTAGATCAAAAAAAATACCAATACCTAATAGATACTGAGGGATACACACCACCATTCTAACTTACTTAGAATGAGTAGTGAAATGAATAAGAAACACAATGAAAGACACCAAGCATCACCGGACACAACTGCTATAATCAATAAAATCATCATTACAAAAAGGCACTATAAATCGAGCCCAAATAGCTCTCTATTTCAACAAAAAATCCGAGTAATTATTCAAAGAGGTGGATATATACTGTGAAACATGAGAAACAATAATTAGGTTGACTAACTAGAAATATTGAAAATAGATAACTATATATGGCCACATCACAACATCCAACACATCTTTAGAAACCCATTGAACATTAATCCAAAACCAAGCCACCAAAAGGATCCCATCTCAAGACATAATAAGAGTATGACTTCCAGATCACAAGGATGCATACTAAATAAACAACTCTTCTAAGACATATAAAAAACTAGCCACATGACCATCATTTTATATACAAATTCCATAATTTTTCATCTCCAAACACTCTTGAAAAACAAACAAACTTGGTGGATTTCCATATTCACCAGTGCTGTTTCATCAAGTCTAAATGAAATGCACATTTCCATGCCACCCCAGGAACCCAACAACCATGAAATATAGTCCATCCTTATAGATATTAATAAAACCATGCATGTGAGCACCCATGAAAACACCAAAGGCTAAAAAAACAACATCATTTCAAAAATCATGTACCTTCTATAGGAACACTAACCACTAAGTCAAAAACCCTTTTTTAGATTTCACAAAACAAACCACTCTTCATCAAGAAACATTTTCTAAAAAACATACCAATTTTCAATTTTAACAACTTTTAAAACAACCAAGCTACTCCAAAGAATTACTTCCTAAATTCTAAAATTTAGTAAGGTATCTTTTCATAATCTGATGGCCATTGAGACCAATACTATTTCTAGGAAAAAACCAATCTCTCCAAACTAATTTCCAAAACCAATTCATCATATTCAAAATAAATTCAGCATCATACAACACCCCATTTTAAAAAAAACATTCAGAATCACCTTAAAATGATTCACACTTTCAAAAAATTTTATTTCAAGAAATAAGAAGTTTAGATTAGGGAAAATCCAATCCCATTAAATCATTTCCACTTCCTCCCAAAAACTTGTTTAAAAAAACAAAACCTTCAAAAAACCATTCAGATATTTAATTTTTGAGAACACCTTTTTTCCAATTTTAAAAATTGAATCCTTCCTTTAAAACCCATTTCCCTAATTCTCCCAAAAGGATTTTCAAAAGAAAAATTCTGAATTCATGAAAGGTCCAAGAGACTCACAAAAGGGAACCAGTGTTAGTGGGTGAATTGGACATATGGTTGGCGAAAATATGTCAAACACAACACCAACATGAAGAGACTTATTAAGACCATGCCCCGACTCCACATGGATTTCCAGGCCCTGTGAGCTCAGAGAGGCTATTATTCAGACTCTCCTTGTAATATCCCAACACCCAAAAATCAATAATAATAAAGGACACTAATAAAACCCAACTTCCTGTAAAAACCTAAGGATCAAAATGAACAAGAGTTCACAACTCTATTCCCACACATACCCCTCAAGTCCCAACAATCCTACTCCATATACAATGAAATATCCCAAATAACTTGGGCACTCAGAAAAGAAAGGCCATCTAAGATCCGGCCTCCTCTGATACCATTTTGTCACGAACCAGACTAGGTCAACCCTGAACCGGTCACCTAGGCCACTCTCTGACAAGTCCAGAGAGGCATTACAAATCCTTATGGGATGGATACAAGCACCAAGGTAATCGGTTAAAGTGAAAAGGGAACAATTTTTCCTAAATATAAACAATAAAGAAAAACACTAGAAAGAATGGATTGACCAATACACATTTATATAAAATTTAATTGAACATTATTTATTCAAGAATCCAAAAGTACAACTAAACAATAAAAACCACTAACCAAAACTGATAACCAAACTAACACCATGTGAACCCACTAGTCACTCTCTAACACAACGAATAATCATCACCCAAATAGACTGAACTCAAGTTGAAACATGCACAAGGGCTAAAAACAGAAGGAAAAATATATGCATGAGTATTAAAACTCAGTAGGTTAGTCTGATAATCTATTCCCAATGCCCATAATTTAAAATAAAAGAAACATCAATTTCAAGTTTGAGATACAATATATAAAAATATTTTTCCAAATGAGGTTCCATGCTATAATAATTATTAGACAAAAACCTTCATGTTTTATAAACAAGAATGCTAGTAATGACTTTTCAAAGAGGTGCAGATTCAAAATGAAAATAGTTATAAAGAGGGATAATTTATGGAATTAAACTTTAAAATAAAACACAAATTCTACTGAATTTACCAACTAAACAAAATGCATACCGAAAGTGAATACAAAATATCTAATGATCACAAGTCACAGGAACACCCCTTGGAACCAGTTCAGTGTGGGCCCCAGGTACCTAATATCTCTATGTAAAAGTAACCATATCAAATATCTATTCTTATGAACACAAGATACTATTAGGATAATCATCTATAACCTAGTGGTCCCCAAAAACATCATCATCATAGTTTAGTTAGTGTTTTCATTTTCAAACTTACTACATGAAATAGGGACAAAACCCCTCCGGATTACTAGCATACTAGTACATGTTTGCCCACCGAGATAACTAGGTTTTCCCATTCTGTGATTAAAGAAGTTACACATCTATAACAAAACATTTTCCCATAAATATTACATTTACAAATCATACAAACATAAAAAATCACACACACACATCTCATATTTCTTTCACGGATCAATAAACTACATAAATTTAAAAAAATAATTTCAAAACGTATAACGAGTACTTGGACATAAAATCCATTAAAAAATGCTATTTTAAGGAAAATAACCCATAAATACCATATCCGACCATATTTGGAAGCCACAAAACCACTTAAAAAATAAATTTCATGGACCATAAAATGACACCAAGAGATAGAACATTAAATACACATGGAAACCATTTTTACAAGAAAAATGCCAAATGGGCCTCTAAAACTTTCTCAAAAATAACATTTGAAAAAGGTATGCACATCAATTTTATTAGGGAGTTGTTTAAAAACCATTTAAAATTTAATAAAACTTTCATAAAACTATTAAAACACTTAGGTTACATATTACAGACACAACCATTTTCATAAGGATTTGAAATGGGCCATTTTCCAGGAACTCGGCCCAAAAGATGTTGTAAACCAAAACCCATTTGTTTAGAAAAACAAATCCACGTTGGAAAGTCATATAAGGAACCAAAATTACTATTTTGAATTCTGAAAATTCATTTATAAATCCAAACAAATAATTTTCAAATCACACTTAACACCTAAAATCAAACCGATCAATTTACCGAACACATGATACACACTTTTAAACAACACAATTTATTTTATGAACTTGACAAGGAATAAAACACAAATTACATTCCATATTTTTATTATAGATAATTAAACATGTTTAAAATACAATATAATAGGTTCTAAACCTCACAAAATAGGTTTGAAAGATAACATAACATTTAAGCAAACACTTGATGTGCACTTTTTTAAAAAAACATCACTACATTTCCTAAAACAAGGATTAAACAACCATTTTTCACATAAAAAAATTATAAAAAGGCTGAAAAACAATAAATAAATATATATCAGGTTAAAAAAAATATAAAACTTAGATGATAGAGGAATATGCAAGGGATATCCTACCTCAAATCCTTGGAAGAATGGAAATGCACACCCGATATCACCATCCGATTGTTTATAAACCCTAAACCTATGATGAACAACCCCAAATGAACAAAACCCCCATAAAAAATCATAGTATAACATAACCATTAGTCTATCATGACTAGGGGAAATAGAAAACCGATAAATAATGAAATTAAGTGAAAGAGGGAGGAGAAAAGAGAAGGATTCACACATTGGAAACTGGAAAACTCTTCGTCTTCCTTTATATATAAACCCTAGAAGAAATGTAATGGCTTTGAACTCCATGGAGGAACACCTAAGATCTAGAATAATCAAGGAAATAGTATTTGTGGGAAAATTAGTATGAATTGAATTATTTATGAATGATACAAATTTCCTTTGGAAAATCTGGATGATTTGAGAAACATTCGAAGGTTTTCCTTAATCCACGACTAATATGAGCTCCAAAGAGAGAACATGGAACATGGGGGGTGCTCCTAGGGCTCTTGGAATCGAGTGGGAGGTGGAATCACCTAAAATTATTAAAACATGAATAGTATATAAAAGAAACAAATTATATTTTTAAACCTATAAATAGGCCCACAGTTTAGCCCAGTACCTAAATTTCTAAGGGGTCAGAAAGGGTATAATGGGTTGAATATGTCAGAAAGGGTATAACGGTTTGAATATGTCAACTTTACCATGCTTATGGAAATGGGCTCACGGTTTGACCGAAATCATGAAGTAAGCACCCTTTCTAAAAAAATACCCAAACAAGCAATGGGGAACCCAAAGTAGGATGATTAGACTTATATGGTAGTTCAAAAATCAAAATTAATTTAATCCAAACCCCAAGAAAAGTATTAGTAATTCCAATAAACCGGATCAAAACCAAGACATGAAAAAAACCCAGGTGTGAAAATTCTCTCCACTAAATCATTCCACCCTCAGAAATCCATAACAATTTCTAGATGAATGAACAACACCTAAGGATTCATTATCAACATTATCCAGAATCTCATGCCATATAAATGTCATTTACCATAAAAAAAGTTAATCCTCTTTCCCAAAAAACAACACCAACTCACAACCACTTCTTGTGAATCAATGGAAGGATCAATCCACCACCTCCTCAACCAAGCCAAGAAACAGATTGTTGGGACTTCTCCCAATGAACCCAACGATCACCCCAAAAAAATTTCACAAGTGAAAGACAATGAATTTTGGGGGATTTTGGAATGGGATCCCCCATTAAATAACAACTTCCTCCTGACAAATCCTTAAAGGAAAGATCACTACTGGAAAGGGGATCATTCCCAAAACTTTCATACCAACGATTCAAGAGAACCGTTGGTGAAAATGTGATTGGGAAGGATTTCCCAACGGTTTTGTAAAACCGTTGGGAAAAGAAGGCCTGTGAAGGATTTTACCAATGATTTTAAGGAACCGTTGGTAAAAGAAAGGTCTTTCCCAACAGTTTCTTTAAACCATTGGTAAAAGGTTTCACATATATTCTTTTCCAAACAGTTTTAGAAAAACCATTGGGAAAAGACTGGAATTCTAAAGCCTTTCCCAATGGTTTTATGAAACCATTGGGAAAGAATCCCAGACTCCCCCAGAACCCACAGAGCCCTCCCAGACTCCCCCAGAACTCACAGAACCGCCCAGAATTGGATCCCCAACTCAGAAGCGGCCGAACAGGTAAATCTTCTATCCAATTCCCCCATTTAGGTTAGATTATTTCAAATTCTTCTCATATTAGTTAAATATATGATTTTATTCTCAACATTTATCCATTTATTTCACTATTTATCGATTTATCATTTATTTTTGCCCTATTTCTAGGGATTCCGAAAAATTTTATGATTCATTATAATCCCTTCAATAATTGTGTACTTGAAACAATACATCAATGTACACAATATCCAATTAATTTTTTCATTAATCATTTCTAGGGTTTTCATTAATGGTTGAAATAATGTTTTATTTCAATTATTTTTTTCCTTAATTTTTGATTAATGTGTTCAATAATGTTTTCATGAATTAATGTTTTTTGTTGTGTGTATGAATTTTGTTTTCTGTTTGATTTTGGTGTTGGGGGGGGGGGTGTCCAAGGGGTGGGGGCTGTCCGGGGTGAGTGGGGGTTATCCGAGGGGTGGGGGGGATATCTAGGGTGAGTGGGGGCTGTCCGAGGGGTGGCGAGGGCTATCCGAGGTGAGTGGGGGGTTGTCTAATGGGTGGGGGTGGGGGGGGGGGGTTTCCGGGGAGAGTAGGTGGTTGTACGAGGGGTGGCGGGGGCTGTCCGGGGTGAGTGGGGGCTGTCCGAGAGGTGGGGGGCTGTCCGGGGTGAGTGGGGGGCTATGAGAGGGGTGGGGGCTGTCCGGGGTGTGTGGGGTGATGTGCGAGGGGTGGGGGAGGTCTGAGGGTTGGAGGGCTGTCCGGGGTGAGTGGGGGCTGTCAGAGGGGTGGGGGGTTGTCCGGGGTGAGTGGGGTGTTTTCGGGTGAGTGGGTTTTTGTTCGAGGGGTGGGGGGGGGGGGTGTCCGGGGTGAGTGGGTGATGTTTGAGGGGTGGCGAGGGATGTACGGGGTGAGTGGGGGGCTGTCAGAGGAGTGTGGGGGCTGTCCAGGGTGAGTGGGGGGCTGTCCGGGGTGAGTGGGTTGTTGTTCGAGGGGTGGGGGGCTGTCCGGGTGAGTGGGGGATGTCTGAGGGGTGGGGGTTGTCCGAGGTGAGTGGGGGGCTGTTCGGGGTGAGTGGGGGTGTCCGAGAGGTGGGGGGATCTCCGGGGGGTGGCTCACTAATGAGTGACATCCTGGTTTGGGATGTCACAATTCCTAGATATTCTTTTTATGGGTATTTCTAATCAAATACATACCATAAATCTTCTGTTTCTTTATGTATTTTTATATCAGAATGGTTTTTCTATTTTTTTGAGTTACACATTAGTTACCGGACCCCGGACAACCCATCAGACAGCCCCCACCCTCCTCCCTGGACCCCGGACAACCCCCCGGACAACCCCCTGGATAGCCCCCCGAACAGCCCCCGAACACCCCCACCCTCCTCCTTGGACCCCGGACAGCCCCCGGACAGCCCTCCCACCCTCCACCCTGGACCCCGTACAGCCCCCGGACAGCCCCCCGAACAGCCCCCAAACCTTTCACACACTAATATGTGACGTGTATGAGTAAACCCTGCCTCAATCCAAGGCCCAGTGTGGCCGACACCACTCAAAGTGCCTCAGTTTTGTTAAAAATGGACTTAATTTTAAGTGAAATCAAAAATTGACATACGGAAAACCGACCAAACTCATTCGGATTGTGTTTAAACTTAAGGAAAATGATCCATGAGTCAAATGTGATGTGTACGAGTCAAGCCCGCCTCAATTCGAGGCCCGGTGTGGCCGGCACTACTCAAACTACCTCTCTTCTGTTCAAAATGGACTTATTTTTAAGTGAAATCAACAACTGACATACGGGAAACTAACCAAATGCCTTCGGATTGTATTTAAACTTTATGAAAATAATCCATGGGTCATATGTGACGTGTACGAATCAACCCCGCCTCAATCCGTGGCGCGGTGTGACCAGTATCACTCCAAGTGGATGTATTTGTTTAAAATGGACAATATTATACCTACATACGCAAAACCGATCAAACGCATTCGGATTCTGTTGAAACTTAAGGAAAACGGTCCATGAGTCAAATTTGATTTGCACGAGTCAACCCTGCCTCAATACGAGCCCGGTGTGGCCGACACCACTCAAAGTGCCTCTGTTTTGTTAAACATGAACTTAATTTTAATTGAAATCAAAACTGACATACGGAAAACTGACCAAACGCATTCAGATTCAATTGAAACTTAAGAAAAACGATCCATGAGTCAAATGTGATGTTTACAAGTCAACCCCGCCTCAATCTGAGGCCTGGTGTGGCTGACACCGCTCAAAGTGGCTTTGTTTCGTTTAAAATGGACTTAATTTTAAGTGAAATCAACAACTGACATACGGGAAACTGACCAAAGGTCTTCAGACTGTTTTGACACTTTAGGAAAACAATCCATGGGTCATATGTGATGTGTACAAGTCAACCCTGCCTCAATCCGAGGTGCGGAGTGGCTGGTGTCACTCCAAGTGTATGTATTTTGTTTAAAATGGACAATATTTTACGTACATACACCAAACCGACCAAACGCATTCGGATTATATTGAAACATAAGGAAAATGATTCATGAGTCAAATTTGATTTGTACGATTCAACCCCGCCTCAATCCGAGGCCCGGTGTGGCTGACACCACTCAAAGTGCCTCTGTTTTGTTCAAAATGGACTTAATTTTAAGGGAAATAAAAAAATGACATACGAGAAACCAACCAAACGCATTCGGATTGTGTTGAAACTTAAGGTCAATGATCCATGAGTCAAATGTGATGTTTACGAGTCAACCCTGCATCAATCTGAGGCCCAGTGGGGCCGAAACCACTCAAACTGCTTCTATTTTGTTAAAAATGGATTTATTTTTATGTGAAACCAACAACTGACATACGGGAAACCGACAAACACCTTCGTATTGTGTTGAAACTTTAGGAAAAAGAATCATGGGTCATATGTGATGTGTATGAGTCATCCCCGCCTCAATCCGAGGGTCGGTGTGGCCGATATCACTCCAAGTGTATGTATTTTGTTTAAAATGGACAATATTTTACGTACATACGCCAAACTGACCAAACAGTTTTCGATTGTATTGATACTTTTGCACAATGATCCATAACTAATATGGGACGGTTATGAGTCAACCCCGCCTCAATCTGAGGCCCGGTGTGGCCGACACCACTCAAAGTGCCTCTGTTTTGTTCAAAATGGACTTAATTTTAAGTGAAACTAACAACTGACATACGAAAAACCGACCAACGCATTCAAATTCTGTTGAAAATTAAGGAAAATGATCCATGAGTCAAATGTGATGTGTACGAGTCAACTTCTCCTCAATCCGAGGTACGGTGTGTCCGGGACCACTGAAACTACCTCTCTTTTGTTCAAAATAGACTTATTTTTAAGTGAAATCAACAACTGACATACGGGAAACCGATAGACGCCTTCAGATTGTGTTGAAACTTTAGGACAACGATCCATGAGTAATATGTGATGTGTACGAGTAATCCCTACCTCAATCCGAGGGGTGGTGTGGCCGGTATCACTCCAAGTGTATGTATTTTGTTTAAAATAGACAATATTTTACGTACATATGCTACACCGACCAAACGCATTCTGATTCTATTGAAACTTAATGACAACGATCCATGAGTCAAATGTGATTTGTACGAGTCAAAAAATCCTCAATCCGAGCCCCGGTGTGGGCGACACCACTCAAAGTGTCTCTGTTCTGTTAAAAATGGACTTAATTTTAAGTGAAATCAACAGCTGACATACGGAAAACCGACCAAATGCATTCAGATTCTGTTTAAAATTATAGAAAATGATCCATGAGTCAAATTTGATGTGTCAAAGTCAACTCCCCCTCAATCCGAGTCCCAGTGTGGCTGACACCACTCAAGGTGCCTCTGTTTTGTTCAAAATGGACTTAATTTTAGGTGAAATCAACAACTGACATACGAAAAACTGACCAAACGCATTCAGATTTTGTTGAAACATAATGAAAACGACCCATGACTCATATGAGACGTGTAAGAGTCAAACTCGCCTCAATATGAGCCTTGATGTGGCCGAAACCACTCAAAGTGCCTCTGTTTTGTTCAAAATGGACTTAATTTTATGTGAAACTAACAACTAACATATGGAAAACCAACCAAACGCATTAGGATTCTGTTGAAACTTAAGTAAAATGATCCATGAGTCAAATGTGATGTTTAAAAGTCAACTCCTCCTCAATCTGAGGTGTGGTGTGGCCGGGACCACTCAAACTGCCTCTCTTTTGTTCAAAATAGACTTATTTTTAAGTGAAATCAACAACTGACATATGGGAAATCGACCAAACGCCTTAGGATTGGGTTGAGAATTTAGGACAACAATCCATGGGTCATATGTGATGTGTACGAGTCAACCCCGCCTTAATCTGAGGCGCGGTGTGGCCGATATCTCTCCAAGTGTATGTATTTTGTTTAAAATGGAAAATATTTTATGTACATACGCCAAACCAATCAAACGGTTTTTGATTGTGTTGATACTTTTGAACAACGATCCATGACTCATATGGGACGTGTACGAGTCAACCCCACCTCAATCCGAGGCTCGGTGTGACTGAAAGCACTCAAAGTGTCTCTGTTTTGTTCAAAATAGACTTAATTTTAAGTCAAAATCAACAACTGACATACGACAAATCGACCAAACGCATTCAAATTCTGTTGAAACTTAAGTACAATGATCCATGAGTCAAATGTGATGCGTATGAGTCAACGTCTCCTCAATCCGAGGAACGGTGTGTCCAGGACCACTCAAAATACCTCTCTTTTGTTCAAAATAGACTTATTTTTAAGTGAAATCAACAACTGATATACGGGAAACCGACCAAACAGCTTCGGATTGTGTTGAAACTTTAGGCCAACGATCCATGGGTCATATGTGACGTGTACGAGTAAACCCTGCCTCAATCCAAAGCGTGGGGTGGTCGGTTTCACTCTAAGTGTATGTATTTTGTTTAAAATGGATAATATTTTACGTACATATGTCAAACTGATCAAACGGATTCTGATTGTGTTGATACTTTTGCATAACGATCCATGAATCATATGTGATGTGTACAAGGAAAACCCCGGGACAACCCTCCCCCACCCCCCAGACATCCCCCGCACCCCTGGACAACCCCCTCACCCCCCAGACAGCCCCCCTCACCCCTGGACAGCCCCCACCCCCGGGACAATGCCCCCCACCCCCGGGACAACCCCCACAAACCCCCGGAACAGATCCCCTCACCACCCGGACACCCCCTCACACCGGAAATTCCCCACCCTCCAGACAACCCCTCACACCCCCGGACAACCCCCCTCACCCTCTAGACAGCCCCCCCTCACACCGGATAGCCCCCACCCCCCGGACAGCCCCCATAAGCCCCCGAACAGCTCCCCTCACCACCGAACAACCCCCTCCCCCCACCGGGACAACCCCCCACCCCGTGGACATCCCCTGCACCCCCGGACACCCCCCTCACACCGGACATCCCCCCACCCTCCGGACAGCCCCTCACACCCCCGGACAGCCCCCTCACCCTCTAGACAGCCCCCTTCACACCAGATAACCCCCACCCCCCGGACAGCCCCCATAAGCCCCCGAATAGCTCCCCTCACCACCGAACAACCCCCTCCCCCCACCGGGACAACCCCCCACCCCGTGGACATCCCCCACACCGTGTACATCCCCCCACCGGGACAGTCCCCCCTTGCACCGGATTGCCCCACCACCCCCCAGACAGCCCCCCTCACCCCCGGACAGCCCCCACCCTCGGGAAACCCCCCCACCCCCAGACAACCCCCCCTCAACTCCCGGACACCCCCACCCTCGGACAACCCCCCAACCCCTGGAGATCCCCCCCTCACCCCCAGACAGCCCCCCTCACACCAGATATCCCCCACCCCCAGCCCCCGGACAGCCCCCTCAACCTCCGGACAGCCCCCCACCCCCGGATAGCACCCCAACCCTCGGAGAGCCCCCCCCACCCCCCGGACATCCTCCCCCACCCCCAGATAGTACCCCACCCCCGGTACAGCCCCCACCTCCCGGACAGCCCCCAAAAAACCCCCGGACAGCCCCCACAAACCCCCAGACAGCCCCCCCACCACCCAAACAACCCCCTCACACCGGACACCCCCACCCCTGGACAGCCCCCCACACCACCGGACACCCCCACCCCCGATAACCATTTATACATGTGTGTTGGTGTTGTGATTTGAGTGTGGAATGAATTCTAAATTTGGAACACTCTTAGGTGTTACTGCATTTCCTATAACATATAGGCTTTTTATGTAATGGGTGTTATTGCATTAGAATTTCTAAACTTATAAATTATTGAAAGAATTTAAACATTTGAATATCTTGGATGGGGATTCTATATTGGTGTTGTTGAAGTTGTGTTGGTGTGGAGGTATGGTGCTGTTCTGGAGGAGCCCCTGGAGGTCTGGTGCTGTTCTGGAGGAGCACTTGGTGTGCTGCTGTTCTGGAGGAGGAGGCACAATCTATACCAACGGTTTAAAACCGTTGGTATAGATTATATAACAATATTATACCAAGAGTTTGTTGTAACCGTTCGTATAAGTTTATACCAACGGTTTTTCACCTCTATACCAACAGTTACAAAATGTTGGTAGAGGTTGGGAGCTTATTTCCAACGGTTCTCTAGAACCGTTGGTATAGGTTTCCCTGAAATTATATACCAATGGTTTTTAAAAACCGTTGGCACAAGTTTCCCCAAATTTCCAGCCGCTCGACCTCTCCCCCATTCGGGATACAGAACCCTAAACAGGAGAAGCAGCAAGCGATTTAGGCGATTTTGGATCTCTTCTGCCGGACCAATTTGGATCTTCAACCTCCTTGAGGTTCCTCTTCTTCTTTATCTAATATTTCAGTTTTTAGATTTCTAGAATCATTACACTCATTGAAGACAGTATAATGAGATGAGAGATTCTCTGGTTTCTGTTTGATGGAATCTGCTTTGCTGTCTCACTTGCATAGTTCAAATTTTCTTCTCAGTGGAAAATCTGTCTAATCTGTGCTCTTAAGCTTGATCTGACTAGAATGCTCAATTTCTGTTTTGGATTTTTGCTGCTGGTTTTTCATTGCACCTGTTTGGTTATTATTGCTCAGATGATGTGCTGTTTGAATCATTTTTTTGCTTGGACAAGTTTTGATCCTCAAAAAGTCTTCCTGAAGTGATAAAACCCATCAAAGAACATTTATTCAGAACCCATGTCCGAATCAACATGTGGTTACACAGATAGAAAAAATGTAGGATCCACATGTATCCCATGGAACTCTACCTCTAGATCATGTTCATTTCCTTCCTCATTTTTTATAACTGGAGGTCCTCATAGTTGCATGTATTTAAAATTCCAAAACCTCACATCATAAATGAAAAATATCATAGTTCGTATCTCAAAATTATAGGACATTTCATTCACACTTTAAATCAGGTCATTAAACACAAAATTCTCCTAAAACTAGAGATTTAATGGAATATAATCATAAAAATAACTAGTGACACTTATTTTTTCCCACTAAAACTATTAATCTGGGTCGAGACTTAATTTAAACATTCAATATTCAAATTCAATTTGTTTTTATTTGATATTTCATTTTAACGTATACACTTTAAATCATATTTCACAATTAATTTTAAATTTTTCTACTAATATTTCACCAAATTTATATTTAAATGGGACCCCACCCACCTGGACACCCCACACCCTCCTTGGACACCCCGCCCACCCCCCTGGACACCCCACCCCCCTTGGACACCCTGTACCCTCCACGGACAGCCCACTCACCTCCTTGGATAGCCCACCCCCTGGACACCCCGCCCACCCCCTGGACACCCCGCACCCCCTTGGACACCTTGTACCCCCCCGGACAGCCCGCTCACCTCCTTGGACAGCCCGCCCCCCCGGACAGCCCGCTCACCTCCTTGGACAGCCCACCCCCTGGACACCCTATACCCCCCGGACAGCCCCACCCAACCCCTGGACACCTCCGACCCCCCGGACGACCCCACCCCCCTAGACACCCCGCACCCCTTACTGGGAAATCCTTGAATATAGGCATTAGAAATTATGTATCTTATTTTCTTATATACACTGTATTTTGTTGTATTTCTTAATATGATTCTCATATAGAGTAATGTGTCAGTTATGCTTTTATAAAAAGTAAAAAATTTTCATTTACCTAAATATTTTTTTGATTATACTTCAATATTATTGAATTGATTTGAAATGAATTATTGCAGTTTTTTTACAAAATGGACAGAAGTTGGATGTACGAAACCGATCGGATTTCAACCGATTTTCAAAATAATTTGAACAGCTTTCTAGATTTTTCATTTGACAAGGCTTCAGATAGTGGTCACATACACTGCCCATGTTTTAATTGTATTTTAAGACCTTGGCTGAGTCGTGACGTAGTTATCTATCATATAACCAAATATGGTTTCCAAACAAACTATTATGTGTGGTATCAAAATGGAGAGAAAATGGAATCTCAAAATGTTGATGATCCAAATGATAAGACTGAATTGGAGAGTTTGATATATGATCGGTTTCTATTTATTAGACATCATGAGAAGGAAAGGATGTCCAGCCAGCAAGATTTCGATACAAGCACACATGATGCGTCCAATGAAAGTGATGATGTTGATAGGGTAAAAAAATTGAATGATGCTGCGACGACTCCAGTATATCGACAATGTGGTAAAATAAAAAAGTTGGAATTTTTAATCTGATTGTTTCATGGGAAAACTATGTATGGGATTTCAAATAATGCAATTGATTACATTCTTACCTTCTTTAAGGACTTACTTCCAGATGATGCAGATATTCCCTCAAACCACTATATGGCATGGAAGTTAGTTAATGAACTTGGATTCTCAAAAAAGAAATCCATGCTTGCTCGAATGATTGCAGCTTATTTTGGGAGGAAACTGCTGAAAGAAATGATTGTATCAAATGTGGAACCTCCCGATGGAAGCCAAAAGACGATGGATCACCATCTCGTGTGCTACAAAAAGTAATGTGGCACTTTCCATTGATACCTAGATTACAGAACCTTTTCATGTCTGATGAAATATCCGAAAATATGCGATGGCATGACACCGAGAGAAAAAAGAATAATGAAGAGTTGGTTCACCCTACAGATGGATTTGCATGGCAGAGATTTGATGCTCGATATCCTAAATTTGCAGCCGACGTGCGTAATGTGAGACTGTGTCTTTCATGTGACGGTTTTAATCCATTTGCCCAGATGCTTACTTCGCACATCACATGGCCGGTTTTTATACACATTTATAATCTTCCCCCTTGGTTGTGTATGAAAAAGCCTTACACTTTCTTGAGTATACTGATATCTGGACCTTCTGATCCCGGCAATGATATAGATGTATACATGCAACCTTTAATAAAAGAGTTGAAACTTCTTTTGGATGTGGATGTGCCCACATACGATGCATGTTCGAAAGACATATTTCAGATGCGTGCTGCGCTTATGTGGACGATCAATGATTTGTTTTATTATGCAATGATGTATGGATAGAGAACTAAAGGAAAATTTTCATGTCCTGTTTGTATGGATAATACTAGATCGAGAAGACTGAAATATCGTCGTAGTTTTAGTTTTATGGGACATCGATGATTCTTGCCAATGAACCATCCGTATAGAAACAATCGTCAAAGATTTGACAATACTATAGAGAATGATGCTCCACCTCAGCGTATGTCTGGAAATGATGTGCTTAATGAATTGAAAGATTTCAGTTATTCATTTGGGAAGGGTGTAATGAAATCTAGAAAGAGGAAACATGTTTCCAATGATACTTGTTACAATTGGAAGAAGAAAAGTATATTCTTTGAGTTTTCGTATTGGTCGACCAACTTGTTACGTCATTGCTTAGACGTAATGCACATTGAAAAGAATATATGTGAAATGTTGCTTTCGATTCTTCTAAATGTAAAGGGGAAGACAAAATATGATTTACGATCTCGGCGTGACTTGGTAGATTGGGGGATCAGACCAGAATTGCAACCTGTCTGTATCAGTGAAAATAAATGGCAAGTTCCATGTGCTTCTTATGTGATGAAACCTGCTGAAAAAAATCAATTTCTGGAAGTTCTAGAGACTATTAAAGTTCCTGATGGCTATTCAAGAAATATATCAAAACGGGTCAACAGAAACGAGTTGAAGCTGAAATCTTTGAAGACTCATGATTATCACATCCTTTTGCATGAGTTGATTCCAATTTCAATCTATCATCTCTTGTCCAATAATGTTAGAGTCTCAGTTATTCGGTTGTGCTATTTGTTTAGAGATCTTTGTGCTAAGAGGCTATCCGAATCCTTCTTGCAAAAACTGTTGGCAGAGACACCATTAATTTTGTGCGAGTTAGAGAAAATATTCCCTCCATCATTTTTTACATGCATGTTGCATCTGACTGTCCATCTTCTGACATAAATACTTCTTGGAGGACCAGTTGCTTTTTGTTGGATGTATCCAACTGAAAGAAACATGTGCACATTGAAATCATATGTTAGGAACATGAATTATCCCGAAGGTTCTATTGTGAATGGTTACTTGGCTCAAGAATGTATGGATTTCTGCGCAATGTATTTGTCTGATCTTACTACAAGAGTAAACAGACCAATGAGAAATGAAGAAGAACATTATGGGCCAATTGTACCCAGTTTTCCACCACTTCCTCAGACAGGAGGAATTACAGGATCATATACATTGACGACATTAAGCCTTGAAGAGCGAGAGATGGCACATCGCATAGTGTTGTTCAATTGTGATTTGTTCGATGAGTATATCAAGTAAGTAAATTGTACATTTATCTCTTATCTTATCTCTTGTAATTTTAAATATTTGTTAAACTATTATTATTTTTATCTACAGAGAACATAAAGAATTGATATATAGAAAGCATCGTTCTTTATCTTTGAGAAGGAAAGAGACTTTGCATAGCAAAGGGTTTTCTGCTTGGTTGAAATTGAAGGTAAAAATATTTCTGTAATAACTAAATAAAAATAATATTTAATTAAGTTTACTATTTGTTTATATTTCAGGTATTGAGTTTTCCTACTGACTCTTTTTATGAGGAAACAAGAGCTTTGTCTTTTGGTCCTAATACCATGGTTCGTGCTTGTAAATCACTTGTGATCAATGAATACAAATTTATTATCACTGAACGAGCAAGAAACATGAGAACATAGCATAATGGTGTTATTCTAACTGCCACAACAGACTGTTATGCCAGTTCATCGGATACTAGACCTCGTTCTGAAAATGTTTCTTATTATAGAGTCATGGGGAAAATAATAATTTTGGATTATTACTCACATGGTCGAGTCAAGATGATGAAATGTCAATGGTTTGATTCAATGACGAGGCAAGGCACCTTTATTGATGATTGTGGATTTCGAGTTATTGACATGACTCGCACTCTTGACACCGATGAACCATATGTATTGGCATCAATGGTGAAACAAGTTTTTTATGTCAAAGATCATCGTCATCCTAAATTCGGTGTAATTATTGAAGTAAATCCCAGACATGTTTTTGATGATGGTGATGATGAAGTTGACACTATCCCTACTACAATTGGAAGAAATACGTTTATTACTTGTGATGACGCCAATAACTCAATTGTCAGAGTTGATTGTGAACCTGAAGTTGTGGTGGGAAATATATAGAATCATACAGTCATGTTCTCACCTACATGTTTCACCTACGTCATTCAGAGAGTATATCCTTGTACTTACCTTCAAACCACCATAAATTTTCTTTTACTTTATGTTTTTTATCAGATTGGTTTTTCTATATTTTTTTTGGGTTACACATTAGTTATCTATTTTTAATTACTTCCATATTTGTTTTCATTGCAGGAAATGACACCCATTGAAGAGAGGTGACGAAAAAAGATGACAAATAATAATCGTTGCATGATACAGACGGGTGTTCCTCCACTCATCCCTATTGTGAGTATTTTATTTAAAATATAAATATTTCAATAACTTATAATATCATGTGTTTACTTATGTGTTAAATTTTTTTTCAGGATCGACCCCCTAGACGAGAGATATCTGACGAGGAGCCTGATATTGCTCCTAGTAGAGTGGCTGGTTTTAGGAGGGGGGGTAGTGTTAGAGATGGACGATCATCTAGTGGACCCGGTACTGAGGCCGGTGGTACGAGAGCTCATGGGGCAAGAGTTAGACGATCCACTGCCACAAACGTATCTTCTTCACCCCATTTTGATCCTGGTGTGTCTCCAGGGACACACGGGATATTTAGACCTCCGATGTTTACACTACCAGTTGGCCAGATGTCTATGTCATCATCTTTTGCTTCTGGTTCATTATCCCCGAGCTATTATATTCCACATTCTTCGACTCCTGATGCGACACAGTATGCGGCTGAGGAGTGTACACTGAGGGACACTCTACCTATACAGGATATTCCTTCATCTTCTGCACATCCAGTGACGCCCATTGATCCGACTACCACAGGTATATTTATCTGACTCTATCAAATTTTTATACCAAAATTTATTTTATTATAACTTGTACTGATATTATTTTTCTTTAATAACAGATTCATCTACAGATAGGAGGCGGGGGAGGGGTTGTACTCGCTTGCGTGCGGTATGGAACCGCCAGACACAGTTGATGGTTGAATATAATGATGATGGACAAATGATTGAGAAATCTGGGCAGGAATGTCGGGGTTTTTTGGTGACGCTATCCAAATACTCCGATATCATTCCGGTCAGCCCTATCTCTTGGAGACAACTGCCACACGAAGTCAAAGAAAATGCGTGGACACAAATATGGCTAAAAAATCTATTGTATTTAATGTAGTATTTTTTTTGTATTTATATGAACTAATCTATTGGGTTTCAGCTTCGGTTTAACTTCCCTGATGGGGAAGGTGCATGACCAGCGCGTTTAAAAGAGTTGGGAGATCTTTGGAGAGCTTATAAGCATCACCTGTATGTTGGCTGGTGTGATAGGGTGGGCACGGATTTAGAGACTTTACCTATCGTGGATGACTACCCGATAGAGCAATATCGCCAAATGATTACCCATTGGGTGACTGCCAAATTTAAGTTATTAATCTCATTTGAGGTATTTATAAATCAGAGTTTTCATATTTTTCATTAATATAATCTTATTCATTATTAAACATTATTTAGGAATCTTCTGAGAAAAACAAAAAAACAATGATTCAAAGCAATACCTCCACACTTTGGGGCGCACAACTATGTCAGATCATGAGAGGCAGCTGGTACGATATAGTTGTTTATAATTTTTCTTTAGGACTTTGCCTTTTTATTATTTCCTACTTAAATTATGTGATTTATTGAATATTGAATATATGATTATACTTGCACTTCATATTGTTTCAATGTCATTACAGAAGCACAAATTGAATATTGAAGGACGTATCCCTCGAGCAAAATTGTTTTGCTCGAGTAGAAGAAAAAAATATGGAACTGCGGTAAATGAATCAACCCAAGAAAAGATTGTAAGTTTTAATTTGTTTATTTCAAAGTTTAATATCTATTTTGAAATTTATTAATCTATTAATATTTTTAACAGGCTGTTTTAGAGGCTCTTGATTCCCAGGAGCCTGACAATTTTGGGCCACACGATCATTTATATCAGGTTTTAGGAGAGGAGCACTCTGGTCGAGTACACTGCCGACCTGGTAAGAATATAGTCCCGACGAGGTATTGGTCCTCTCCAAGTCTCCATTCTAGTACGGCTGAGTTGGAATAGGTCAAATAGAAAGCAAGACAATCTGATAAAAGGGTCACAGAGTTGGAAGTACAAGTTGAAACGATGGACAAGGAATTTATGAAACTGATGAAAGCTTTATCTTCATCAATTCCACCAGAGGCTAGTGCAGCTTGTCAGACATTTATGTCGTCGATGGGTGCATTATCCAATGCACTAGGTGAAAGCTCTGGTGGCGATCGAGATCATGACGTTCCTGGCGATGACGATGATACTGAAGAGGACGAGGGCGAGGATGAGGATGAGGACGAGGGTGAGGATGGGGCCGAGGGCGAGGATGTGGCCGAGGGTGAGGATGGGGATGAGGACGAGGATGAGGCCGACGATGAGCATGGGGACGATGACGAGGATGATGAAGAGGACAGAGATGGCAGCGAGGATGAGGCCGATGATGATAGTGGTGATGATGATGGTGATCAGGGGCAGATTGATCCATTTCATTTTTGAATTCTGTATAAATCTTTATTATTGAACCTGGTTTTCCACTCTGGGGTTTTCCTCTGCTTTATAGGGATGTTGTTATCAGATCTCTTTTTTGCACTTGATTCTTATTGTATGATTAGTCTACTACCTAGACATTTAGTATTCCTTGGTACTGTGATTCCCTGTATGATATCTGGTTTGATAAGTTAATATGGACATCTTAATATTCAAAAACAATCACTCGAAATTAGGGGTGTCCATGGGATGGGTCGGGTCGGGTCGGGTCATGGGTGTTCTAGGGCCTAGGGACTTATGGACATCCATAAGTAAGATTTAGGGCATAAGGACATGACATGAAAAATTATGTGTTTTAGATCCATGGGTAATATTGGGGGTTCATTTTAAAAATAATAAAATGAGTGTTTTTGAGGTGGAAAATGATTTATTAGGTGATGAATTCCCTTGGTTAAAAAATATAAATAAGTGTGTGTCTTTTTTATTTTGATAAATGGATTTTAATGATAATGAAATATTGGTTAATTTCTTTGGTTAAAAAATATATTTTTAACATTTTTATTCTCTATTTTATATATTTTCATTGATTATGAATATAATTTACAAACAAAAAATATCCAATTACTTATAGTATTTATATGTATTAAATTGAATAATTTTGATAAATTTTTATATTTTCATTTGTGACGTGTACGAGTCAACCCCGCCTCAATCCGAGGGCCGGTGTGGCCGGTACCACTAAAAGTGTCTTTCATTTGTTTAAAATGGATGCGTTTTTAATTAAAATAAACGACATACGGAAAACCGACCAAACACATTCGGATTTTGTTGAAACTTTAGGAAAACGATCCATGGGTAATTTGTGACATGTACGAGTCAACCCTTCCTCAATCCGAGGGCCAGTGTGGCTGGCACCACTCAAAATGTCTCACTTTTCTTTGAAATGGACAATAGTTTAAGTAAAAACAACAACTGACATACGGTAAACGGACCAAACACATTCGGATTCTGTTGATACTTTAGGAAAAGTATCCATGGGTCATTTGTGTTGTGCACGAGTCAACCCCGCCTCAATATGAGGCACGGTGTGGCCGGTACCACTCAAACTGTCTCAATTTTATTTGAAATGGACATGATTTTAAGTGAAAACAACTACCGACATACGGAAAACTGACCAAACGCATTCAGATTCTGTTGAAACTTTAGGAAAAATATCCATGGGTCATTTGTGACGTGTACAAGTCAACCCCGCCTTAATCCGAGGGTCGGTGTGGCCAGTACCACTAAAAGTGTCTTTCTTTTGTTTAAAATGAATGTGCTTTTAATTAAAATAAACGACATATGGAAAACCGACCAAACACATTCGGATTCTGTTGAAACTTTAGGAAAATGATCCATGGGTCATTTGTGACGTGTACCAGTCAACACTGCCTCAATCCGAGGTGCAGTGTGGCCGACACAACTCAAAGTGTCTCACTTTTATTTGAAACGAACAGTAGTTTAAGTAAAAACAACAACTCACATACGGGAAACGGACCAAACGCATTCGGAATCTGTTTATACTTTAGGAAAAGTATCCATGGGTCATTTGTGTCGTGTATGAGTCAACCCCGCCTCAATCTGAGGCACGGTGTGGCCGGTACCACTCAAACTGTCTCATTTTTATTTGAAATGGGCAGGATTTTAAGTGAAAACAACTACCGACATACAAAAAACCGGCCAAACGCATTCGGATTCTGTAGAAACTTTAGGAAAACGATCCATGGGTCATTTGTGACGTGTACGAGTCAATCCCGCCTGAATCCGAGGGCCGGTGTGGCCGGTACCACTAAAAATGTCATTCTTTTGTTTAAAATGTATGCGCTCTTAATTAAAATAAACGACATATGGAAAATCGACCAAACGAATTCAGATTCTGTTGAAACTTTAGGAAAACGATCCATGGGTCATTTGTGACATGTAAGAGTCAACCCCACATCAATCCGAGGCGCGGTGTGGCCGACACCACTCAACGTGTCTCACTTTTCTTTGAAATGAACAACAGTTTAAGTAAAAACAACAACTGACATACGGGAAACGAACCTAACGCATTCGGATTCTATTGATACTTTAGGAAAAGTATCCATGGGTCATTTGTATCGTGTACGAGTCAACCCCGCCTCAATCTGAGGTACGGTGTGGCCGATACCACTCAAACTGTCTCACTTTTATTTGAAATAGACATGATTTTAAGTGAAAACAACTACCGACATACGGAAAACCAACCAAACGCATTCGGATTCTGTTGAAACTTTAGGAAAACGATCCATGGGTCATTTGTGACATGTATGAGTCACAAATGAAAATGGATTTTTCATTTACATGAAAATGAAAATGGATTTTTCAGTGTAATCTGCTTGGTCCCAAAGCATGAACCAAAAAGGTTGTGAGACATAATACTAGTAGCCATCCACCACAAGATTTGTGCCCAAATTTTAGTGAATATACATGTATAAAAACAGGGTACAAAAGTAAACATAGTATAAAGAAATCAACAACCATTAAATATTTAAGTAATGAATAGCTAAAACATTCCTTGGAGACATCAATATCTTGCCTAAACGCATGTCACTGTCTTGACCTCAGGAAAAAAACACATCCTCTCCCTCAGGAATCACAGTCTCTCCCTCAGACATATCACAATCTCACCCACATGTATCATATTTAATTAGTCTATTAACTAGTAAAAATAAGTACCTCATTTAATTTAAATTATTACATCACAGACTATTATCAACACACCTCATCTAATCTAACTATTACATGGAATAATAATAATCAAATCACCTCATATAATCTTACTATCACGTCGCTTTTTAATGATCAATAATCCATCCTAAACAAAAAAAATTCATGGAAAGCAGTATGCATCTAAGGCGTCCTGAGCCAATAGCTCTAACAAATTAATCAAGGGAAACACAACCCTGTGGTTCCATATCTCAATGAAATAACCTTAATAACCTAATCAACCAATATCATATGATAATCACGGTGTAATTCCAAGTCAAGTATACCAAAAACATGGGTATATGAGTTTTAGTCAAATATAATTCTTGACAAAACAACATATAGGCACAACCCACCTACCTCGTAGTCGTGAGAACAATATTGCTGAATATCAGATCTTGATTCATCCTAGATCATTGAAAATCCACAAAAGATTCATAAATTATCAAATCTATATCTATAAAATGAGGATAGGAATTCGGAGGATAGGATTAAGGTGAAGGGAGAACTCATTGGTGGGATCCCAATGCACCTTCCAGAGTTCTGATTGGACATTGATAGGAGAATCAGTGGCTTAGAGAATAATTTTCTCTCTTGGCCGAACTTGGATGAACCAAGGTCAAAAGAAGTTAATTCTGTAAATGAGAAATGACCCCTCTCCCTTATATTAAATAAAAAATAAACTACACAACATTTCCTTTAACAATACACACTGTTTATAAGCTTTTACTCGGCCTCACCTTAAGAGGCACGACCACGACACAACATGACTTGGTACATGGCTGAGACACGACCTGTACGTGGTCTGGAAAGGACATCAATGTTCATGGTGTGTACACTGAAGTACATGGCTTGTACATCAAAATTCCCCAATTTTACATTTTCCTCAAAGAAACCTGAATACAGAATCCATACATGGAAATGGGGAATTGGGTTCTTACAGTTTGATTATCACACTATAGATCTTGTTTCTATCTCAAACAAGCACCAAAATCATTGGTTTCTTCAATCTAGTGGTCTAATATCACATTACGATTTTAATGAAGCCTTATTTTTCATCATCCCCATGTAACGGATCAATGATAGATCTGAAGCAAGCCAAATTTGTTTATTTCTCTCTTTTTGGTCATTATTTGGCTTGGAATCTCTAACTAATGATTTTTATCATGTTTTATTCAGTCTCGCATTATAATATTCGCACATTCAGGTTTTATTCAGCTTCATAATGCATTTGATTATAGATTTTCTCATTACTAATGACGTCAACTGAAGGTTAATATCTTTAATAATGTGTAAATTATTTGTTCCAAATTTTATTTCTTGTATCAATTAGTTGTTCACATTCAATATATCACTACTTGTTAATATTACATTAAAATTATTTTATACAATATTTCAGGCTAAGGAGTATTATTGAGGTGATAAGATATTGGATGTTGTGTGTTTCTACATTGTCATTTAGTTTAGTGAGTTGGGTTTTAAAATTAGTTTGCATTGATAATACAACATGTTCATTTTGGTTTTGAAAATGTTGGTGCATGGGAGAGCTGAAAAATCCATTTTCATGTACTTGCATAACATGAGATGGTTTTGTAATGGGTTTTCATGAAAATGGATTTTTCATTTACATGAGCTAAAAAATCCATTTTCAAGTCTGTATGGAGGTGTATAGTGGAGGGGTAATTCCATAACATGAGATGGTTTTGTAATGGGTTTTCATGAGATGGTTCTGTATACAGCTGAAAAATCCATTTTAAGTCTGTTTCAAGTCTGTGGAGGGGCTACTGGAGGGAGGGGGGCTGCTGTGTGGTTCTGGAAAAACTCTATACCAACGGTTTCAAACTGTTGGTATAAGGGTTCTGGAAAAACTCTATACCAACGGTTTCAAACCGTTGGTATAAGTGGCCTGGAAAAAACTCTATGCACTCTATACCAACGGTTTCAAACCGTTGGTATAGTGGTCTGGTTTTTTGGAAATCCAATACCAACAGTTTACAACCATTGGTATAGGAGTTGCTGGAAAACCAATACCAATGGTTTTAAACCATTGCTATATATCTTCCTAAAAATCACATTACCAACAGTTTAAAACTGTTGGTATAAGATTCCCCAAATACATTACCAACAGTTATAAACCGTTGGTATGCATGTGTGAAATTTATATAACCCATATACTAATGGTTTGGATCAAACCGTTGGTATAGGGTATACCAACGGTTTTCCAGCCTATACCAACAGTTTTTAACCGTTGGTATAAACTTCTTTTCCAGTAGTGGATCTTCGGGACCCGAAGTGGGACTCCCCACCATTAAAGACCAACTAGAAATGAACAAAAAATAATTCAAAATGAACCAGAATTGGGCCTCACCCATATAGGCCCAACAAAACTCTCCCACACAACAAACTACAAACCCAAGTTAAGAGGGTTACAATATGAAACTTTAAACTACCCACTCCCAAATGGAGGGGACAAGGACTGGGCCAATACCTTTGGCAAAGATCAAAACCACCACCACTCAGGGTGAGGATGGAAGGGGATCCTATCATTGGGCCACTGAAACAACAAAATAAATAAAGGAACCACCCAACACTCTCCACCTATGAACAGGTAAAACCCAGACCACACTCGATTCTCATTGGCCTTCCACATAGGGACATTGATCAGAAACCCACATCCGAGAAGGCATAACCATAGACACTATGTGAGGGGTAAGTCCACCACACTTTTTTGAAAAAAGAAGAAGAAAAATCCCCTTGATGAGAAACCACAATAAAAATATAAAAATTGACATACCATAACAGTTAAGGAAAGATCTTAGTCGAGCTCCCCATACCCCTGGGATTTCCTAACTACATGGAAAGCATCACTCTAAGGCCTAGGGATGGAGCCCTGATGTTTAAAGCATCTACTTCACCACAGTCAGGAGCTACGAATCACATTACCTCATGAAACACACTATCTAAAAAAAACCAATACCCAACATAGACAGAGCGATACACACCACCATTCTAACATTATCCGAATGAAGAGTGAAGTGAACAAGGAACATAGTGAAACACACCAAGAATCAATAAACACAACCTCTATAACCGATAGAATCATCATAAAAGGAGGGAACTATAAATCGAGCCCAAATATCTCTCTATTTAAACATACAGACTGAATAATTATTCAAATAGGTGGATCTAGCTTGTAAAACATGAGAAATAATCATTAGGTTTATCAACTAGAAATCTTTCAAATAGAGAACTATCTGTGGCCACATCACAACATCCAACACATCTTTAGAAACCCACTAAACATTACTCGAAAACAGAGCCACCAAAAAGATACCATCTTGAGAAACAACAAGAGTATGACTTTCATATCACAAGGAAGAATATTGAATAAAAAACACTTCTAAGATATAGAAAAAACTATCCACATAACCATCAATTTATAAACAAATACCCCAATTTTTCATCTCAAAACACTTTTTCAAAACAAACTAACATGGTGGATTTCCACATTCACCAAAGGTGTTTCATCAAGTCTCACTCACCTACACATTTCCATGACACCCAAAGAACCCAACCACCATTACATATAGTCCATCCTTCCAAATATCAATAAAACCATGCTTGTGAGCATCCATGAACATACCAAAAGCTAAAACAAAGAAACATCATTCTAAAAATCATGTAACTTCAAAAGGAACACTAACCACCAAGTCAAAAACCCTTTTTAGATTTCACAAAAGAAACCACACTTAATCAAGAATGATTTTCTTAAAAACCTACGCATTTTAATTTTTAACAACTTTTAAAACAACCAATATACTCCAAACAACTACTTCCCATTTTCTAAAATTTAGAAAGGTATCATTTTATAATAATATGGCCATTGAGACCAATACTCTTTCTAGGAAAACATCAATTGATCAAAACCAATTCATCAGATTCAAACACTTTTCAACACCCCAAAACAACCTATTTAAAACAACGATTCAGAGTCACCTAAAAATGATTCGCACTTTCAAAAAATTTTATTTCAACATACCCGATGTTTATATTAGGTAAAGTCTAATCCGGTTAAATCATTTCCAGTTCCACCCCAAAATTTGTTTCATAAAAACACAACCTTCCAAAACCATTCTTATATTTAATTTTTGAAAAAAACTTTTTCCACTTTTCAAAATTGAATCCTTCCTTTAAAACCAATTTCCAAAATTCTCACACAAGGATTTTCAAAACAAAAATTCAGAATTCATGAAATGTCCAAGAGACCCACAAAAGGGAACTAGCATTGGTAAGGTGACTTGACTATATGGTTGGCGGCCATATGTCAAACACAACACCAAGATAGAGAAACTTATTAGGACTATACCCTTAATCTACATGGATTTATAGGCCCTGTGATATCACAAAGTCCATTAGTAAGACTCCCCTTGTCATATCCCAACACTAAACAATCAATAAAAACACACGACACTTATAAAACCAGACTTATCATGAAAATATGAGAATCAGAATGAGCAAGAGTTCGCGACACTCTTCCCGAACTTACCCCTCAAGTCCTAATAATACTATCTCATCTATGTTGATATCCCCAAAATAACAATGAAGGTATAAAAAGTAAGGTCTAATAAGAGTCAACCTCCTATGATACCATTTTGTCTTGAACTAGTCTGGGTAAACCCTAAACCGGTCACCCGGGCCACTCAGCGAAAAGTTTTAAGAGGAATTCCTGATCATCTCAGGATGGCCTAAAGCATAGAAGGAATCAGTTAGAGTGACAAGGTAATGATTTCTCCCAAATATTAATAATAAGGAAAACAATTGGAATAATGGACAACCCAATACACATTTATATAAAATTGAACTGAACATTATTTATACAAGAAACCGAATGTACAACTTAAAAATACAATCAACCGACCAAACTTGATGATGAAAGAAACACGATGTGAACCCACTGGTCACTATCCAACACAAATAATACTTGTCTCTCAAAGCGATCAAACTCAATCTAAAACCAACACAAGGACTAAAAATAGAAGGAAAAGTATATGCATGAGTATTAAAACTCAATTAGTTAGCCCGATATTCTATTCCTAATGCACATATTTTAAAATAAAATAAACATAAATTTAAGGTTTGATATACAATATATAAAAATTTTTATTCCAAATGAGGTTCCATGCCATAATAATTATCAGAGAAAAACTTGCAAGTTTTATAAACGATATTTCTAGTAACAATTTTTCAAAGAGGTGTAGATTCAAAAGGAAAATAGTTTTCAAGTGGGATGCTTTAAAGAATTAAACTTTTAAATAAAAAAACATGCTACTGAATTTACCAACTAAACACACCGTATGTCGATGGTGGGTACTAAATATCCAATAATCACAAGTCACGGGAACAACCCTAGGCACTAGTTCATTGTGGGCCCCAGGTACCTTGTATCTCGGTCTAAAAGTAACTATAACAAATATATGTTCTTGTGCAAAAAATACACTAATAAGAGAATCATTCATAACCTAGTGGTCCCCAACAATATCAACATCATAGTGTAGTTAGTGTTGTCATTGTAAAACTTTCTATGTGAAATATGGACAAAACCCCTTTGGATCACTGGGGTTCCTGATCTATTCATGGGATGTCCTCAACTCCCCCTCTCTGCCGGAGTTCCATGAGGCCTCCCACCTCCTTAAATGGGAACTGATCGTGAGATTCGGCAATGGTCGAGCTTTGTTTGATGAATTTTATAGATTCATTTTCGGATCTTGGGGCCTCCAAGATCGTTCAACAGTTGGGCTTATGGATAGATGCCATATTATGATACGTTTTTCTTCTGAAGAAGATCTGATTCAAGATTGGTCCTTGACACCTCGTTCTTACAATGGATTCAGATTCTTTCTTTTTATATGGAGCTTCGATCTTCACTTGAAGCGTGACACCCCTTCTATGGATCTTTGGGTTCATTTCCCTGATCTTCCTTTACCGTTTCAAAATAAATTTTTTTTGTATGCTGGGGAACCTTGTTGGGTGGTTCCTATGCGCGGATAAGTGTACGTAGGTAGTCTGTCACCCAGTCGCTCCAAGGGATAGTACTAAGGTATATGTATCAAAGAAGCTGCTTGATTTTTTGTGGATCTCTGTCAGCAAGGAGCTTCGGTATAAGTAGCTGGTGGTGTATGAATCTTGGGTTGATTTGTGTGACTCCTGCATGTTATTGGTGCATGTTAAAGAGGATTGAAGGTGTAAGGGTCGGCGAGGGAATATGGTTAAGTCTGGACAACAAGTTGCACACTCCCAACCTATACAGCAACCTCCTATGGCTGCCGTGGATAGTATTACTCCTTTTAAGAGTAGTCAATCTCTATCCTCTATTCTAGAAATTGATGGCATGGAGGCCTGAGGTGGCAGAAACATCTGTTTGATGAACACTTAGTAGGCGGATGTGTCTGGTACACGTGTCCCTCCTGTTGCAGATTCACTATTGGTGATTGGATCGGTGGAACTATATAGTGAGGGTCACCATGAGTTCTAATCTTAACTATTGAAGGGAGGCAGAGTGGAGGCCCCCCCTACTATGATGACGAGGACCATACATCCCTTAAGAAATCGGTTTAATGCCTTGGTTTCTGATGTGCCGGAGCTTGAGCAGCATGGTGGTGGTGAAGGAGGCCTCATTGTGATTGGTGAGGAAAGCTTGTTGGCTTCTGTACAGGTGCCCTTATCTGGATGTGTTGCTGGTAAGAAAATGGAAGCAATGACTCTGCCTCTGAGACAGGCTGACAGGGATTGTCTTGGGGCTTAGAATGGTAGGATGAATGGCAATGGCTCACAACTCCCTATCAATGTCATGCTTGAATCGGATGGAAGTGTACAACATGAGATGGTCAAGGGAGGGGACATACTGTTGAAGACTACCCGATATCATCCACCTGAACCAAAGGATAGTGAGGTGTTCTCTAGGACGAGGGATGATCTGGGGACCGAGACTGGTGTGCATGTTGCCAAGGCTGTGGGTAATGGGGGTTTCTTCACCAGGTCTATGATGAACTCTCCTAACTCCTATGAACCAGTTCCAATCACAGTGGATGCATCAGAGGTGCTCATACCCTTTGGGTCACATTATGCTAAATTTGTTGAAGATGGGATGATTAGGGAAAATGAGGATGGGAACTCCAAATGTTTGGTTCTGAAAGGCATGGCTTTGGAGGAACCTAATGTGATGAAAGTACCTGTGCAGATTTCCCTATTACAGAAGTGAATGAAACCCCAGTGTTTAATGTTTTGGGGGAGTGCATCTGATGATGATTCTAGGATGAAATCCAAAATGGTCCAGATTTTTAAGGACAATGCCCTACTTGGAGATTTTTCCTCTTTTGGGAAAGAAAACTTTGTAGGGGGCCTGTCAAAGGAGAGGCTTCCACCTCCCACTTCTTGTTTACTCAATCAGGAGGACACTGTTATCCCTATCTAGGAAAAAATTGGTGATGTTGACACTACATTCCAGAAAGTGAGGAGGCCAAGGAAGGACTACACTTCTTTTCCAGGAACGGTATCTATGGGGGTGTTCAACAAAGCTTCAAAGAACTCCTCTGGAAATTTGGGGTGGCCTGCTAAGAGGCAACTGAATGTGGAGCAGGTGAAGTTAATGGAGTATTACACCAACGACTTGAAGCAATATGAATCTTCTAAATGGGAGTAAAAAGAAACTAATGTGGCCTCCGGTTATGGTGCTGAGGGAGATCCCCCTGGTGCGAACTATGATGATGGTGGTGGGGAAGGCTGGTAGACCCTATACTGGTGTTTTTCCTTGTTCTTTTCTGCTTTCTTCTCTCTTTTGGACATGTTCTTGTTCTTTGTTTTCCTTTTAAGGATTTGTTTTTGGGTATGGGTAAATTGACCCTGCCCCTCCTCTTTCTTTTGCATCTTTTTTCCTGTTATAAAATTTAGGGGGGATCAGGAATAGCCTGGACTCACACATCTTCTGCCCTTCAGATCACTAGCATACTAGTACATGTCTGCCTCCCTAGATACCCAGGTTTTACCTTTTTATTCTCTAAAAAGTTACACATATATAAAATACAATTTTATCATGATTATTTCATTTACAAACCATACAAACATCAAAAATCCCACACACATGTCTCACATTTCATTCACGGATAGATAAACAACATAAATTAAAAAAACCATTTAAATAAGTATAACAAGTCCTTACACATAAAATACATTCAAAAAATATATTTTAAAGAAAAAAACACATAAATTTCATATCAATTCAGATTTATTATCCCAAAAAAACATCAATAAATCAATTTCATGGACCATAAAATTATACCAAAAGATAGAACATGAAATACACATGGAAGCCATTTTTATATGAAAAATGCCAAATGGGCCTTTAGGCCTTTCAAAAAACTAGAATTTGACAATGGTACACAATTAAATTTTTTTAATAAGGTGTATAAAAACCATTTAGACAAGAATTTGTTTTCATAAATCCATTAAAACACTCAGGTTATATATTAAAAACATAACCATTTTCATAAGTATGTGAAACATGCCATTTTTTGGAAACTCGGGCCGAAACATGATTTAAACCAAAACCCATCTGTTTGTAAAACCAAATCCACACTGGAAAGACATAGAAGGACCCAAAAATACCATTTTTAATTATTCCAATGCATTTATAAATAAAAAAAATAATTTTTAAATCACACTTAACACATAAAATCCAATCAGGCAATTTACTGAACACATGACATGAACTTTAAAAAAACAATTTATTTTAAGCACTTGAGAAGGAATAAAACACCAATTGCAAGGCATAATTTTTTTCAAGATACTGAAAAATGTTCAAAAACCATATAATATGTTCTAAAACTCACAAAATAGATGCAAAAGATAATATAATATTTAATAAAACACTTGGTGTGCACTTTTATGACAAAACAACACTACTTTTCAAAAAAACCAGGCTTAAAAAACCGTTTTGCACACCATGAAAATTATACAAAGGCTAAAAAACAATAATAAAAATGTATATCAGGTGTGAAAAATAATAAAATTATTAAACTTAAATGATAATGAAATGTTCAAGGGATATCCTATCTCAAATCCTTGGCAGAATGGAAACGCACACCCGATATCACCATCACCAGGTTTATAAACCCTAAACCTATGACGACCAGCCCCAAACAAACAAAAACCCCATAAAAATCATGGTATAACATAACCCTAGGTCTATAATTACCAGGGTTGAGTAATAAACCATGGAATAATTAAAGGAGTAGGAATAGGGATGAGAAAGGAGAATGAATCTCACCTTGGAAACTAGAAAACTCTTTGTCTTCCCTTAGATCTACACCCTTAGATGAAAGATAATTTCTTGTAACTTCTTGGAGAGACTCTGAAGGTCTGGAAGAACTAAGGAAAGAATATTTTTGAGAAGAGGAGTATGAATTTAATGACTTTTTAATGTGAAAAATTACATTTGGAAAATATAGATTATTTGAGAAACATTCAGAAGTGTTTCCCTAGTCTACGACTAAGACGCGATCCAAAGAGGGAAAATGGAACATGGGGGTGCATATAGTTTTCTTGGGCTTGAGTAGGAGGTTTAATGACCAAAAGGTATTAAATAAATAATAAAATATAAAAGAAAAAACTTAGTTTTTCTAAAACTAGAAATGGACCCATGGGCTGGCCCAATACCTAAATAAATAACACAAATTAACAATGATTATGAATTCTTAAGGGGTACAAAAGGATATAGTTGTTTGAATATGTCAAGGAAGGACACGTGGGAAGTGTAATAGGTGAAAATGTTGAAAAAAATGTTATAAAGGAAACAAAATTTGTTTTTAAATATAGAAATGGGCTCATGGTTTGACCGAAATCATGAAGTAACCACACTTCCTCTAGAAACTCCCTAAAAAGCAATGGGGCACCCAAAGTAGAATGATTATACATATATGGAAGTTAAAAACTCAAAATTAATCTCACCTAAAACCCAGGAAAAGGATCCAAATTCCCAATTAACTGGATCAAAACCAAGACATGAAAAAAATTGGGTGTGACAGTTGGCTATCTATTGTTCTAGGATTACTCATTCAGAGTTGATTAATCTCATAGAACCCTGTTAATTTCCATGAAACGTTTATATACCCTATAAATATAATTAATTTGGATATGTATTTATATATTTGACTTTGTTTTGGGAGATTAACATATACATGTGCATTTTTTATAGAGTTACACATTAATGTGGTGTGAACACCTTAATTTGGTGCACAAAATAATGGTTTCTAAAACCAAATAGTTAAAATCAAGTATAGAAAGAAATGAAAAATGACTAGACAATGATTAAAAAATATGTAACCATTATAAGAATGTGATATATATTAAATTTATGAGACAAAACCCCCTCAAATATGAAATGTGAGTTTCCTTCTGACGTGGCACTTGTAATGATCATGATCATTCAACAGGGTAGGTACTTCCAAAGAAGGTTGGCCCAAATTATCTTCTGTAAGGAAATAAGAGATAGATAACATTAGATCAACCCCTGGTATGTCCTAAAAAATAAGGGTTCCCTTGGACTTTATGTTTTTCATACATTCTTGAAATTCTATTTGGGATACCCTTAGATATGAAGCCATTATGAAGTACACCTAAGGAAAGAGTAGATTTTATCCATACGATGGATTTGGATAGAGTTATCCAGTCAATTATCTAGGATTCCCAATTTTTTTGATTGTGATTATTCCCTACCTTAATTATTTTTGAAAAAAATACAATTTTATGGTGTTTATGGGTTTATTGGGTTTGTCAACAAGGTTTTATGTTGTTAAAAAAGGCTAGTTTTCAAAGGTGTTGTAAAGATTAAGAATGAATGTAACACCCCGAGATTTTATGAAAAATATTCTTTTTAATTTCATTAATGTATTTTGTTGTACGCTACACCAAAAGGAGCTTTCACAACACACATCCTTGACTTGCCTTGCATTACACACAATCATGACCTTCCTCGATAGCGTGTGTAGTACGCAATACCGAGTTTCACTAAACAACGATATGTTATTAAAATATTATTAAAACTAGCCGTTATGAATAGTAATAACCACTTTTTGAAATTTTTTAATTTTTATTTTTCAAAATGGACTTCATTTCTGGATTCGGAATATCGAAATTAGCTTAGGGTGAAATTTTGGTACTTTTCGGATAACTTTCATTTTCTGATGAATAGAGAAAATTACTAAATTTTAATTAAAAACAACCTTTTTAATAGAAATAATTAATAGTGATAAATTATTAATTTGATTGGTTTTAAATTATATTTAGAATATGTTTTTACAATTTAATACAATGTTGGTTATTGGATGTAATTTCACATTTAAACCATACATAAACAACTGTCAATCTTTTGATAGTTACTATCTCTTAAGAACACACTATTTGTTTTGACGACGGGAATTAATTTTTAAATTAATTAATGCAACTGATATGTTTTGAATTTGGTAAAATAGACATCATTTTTGAATTCATAATATCAAATATAGCTTAGGCATAATTTTTGGTATTTTTCTGAAAACTTTCAATTTTTGATGAATAGTGAAACCACTAAGTGGTAGTTAAAAAAACTGAATTTTTCATAAAACTTAATTTTACCGCTTCTATGAGTGGAATTTCGAAAATCCGAGAGACATGGTAAATATCAAGGACTAAAATGTGGTTCAATGAGATGAAAATAATTTTTGGTGAATAGTAACTTTTTACTTTTTTTTTACCACGGTTAAAAGTAAATAGGGTAATTAAAAGTAAAAATGATATTATTATTACCCTAAAACATGTTATAATTCTATTGGAAAAGTGTAATTCGAAAAAAAACAACCTTAGGAATAAAATATGACCATTTAGGCCCACATGGATTAGATTAGGACATTTATTATTAATTTATTTAAAGAAGGGTTAAAATAGTTAAAATCAATGTTTAATAAGTAAATAATTTTTAATATGGGGTTATACATAAGATAAATTCGGCTATAAATATTCATTAGAAAGATTAAACTATTTCCTACATAATGATATTTTATTTGTATTTTTAGACTTTAAATAATTTAATTTATTTATGACACAAATATGATGGAGTAATTATCTTATTAATGAAATATTGACATAATTGATGTTATAAACAACAAAATAAATGTAATTTGTGACTTTTTATGAATTAAAATAATTGTATAGGTTAATATGACATGTTAGTATTGATTTAATTAACGTTTTTTGAACTAATCATTCTGTTATGATTTTCACAAAAATCAATTACTAAATAGTGTCAAAATTGACATAAAATAGTTTTTAAAACATATATTATATTAGTAATTGTTATTTTATTCCTAAAAATATAAGGTTCGGCAACATGACTTAGATAAGGTTATATATATTAATAATAAACATCTTGGGGTTCTTTTGGCTGCTTACATTAAGTTTATTAACCTTATAGTATAAGAACACAAGAAGACACGGTAAAAGTAAAATTATTTAATTTCATGTTAAATATAAATGATAAGGTTAAAATAGGAACCTAAACTTGTCTAAATTCTATTGGATGAGAGGATTTAGACCCATACCCACCTTAGCTTCGAAATAAATCAATTTGGAGCTATCTAAAACCGAATTTGGATTTATAATAAAATAATATATTTAGTTATTCCAAAGGTGCCCCTCTCCTCCCTTATAAAAGGGCACCTCCTCCCTCTCTTCCTCACACCACTTTGAGCCTTCAACCTCGGCCAACCCCTACCAATTTCTTATCTCAACTTCCCTAGAGACATCCTAGAGGTCCTGGGATTCTTCAAAGTCCAATTTTAGTGCCCTAAAAGGAGGTCTCAAAGAGGCGCTTCAAAGAAGAGGTAATGCCCGTTACCGATTCCTTCATCTTCATTTCTTCTTCCACTTATTCTTCTTTAGTTACTTCATCATGAAGTAATAACATCAGTATCACTCATATACTGATATATTATTATAAGTATGAAACAACCCTATTTCACCATCTATCGATCCTACGGAAAATGAAATCACCGCGCGTGCGTACGTACGGAATACCGTCTCCACGCCGTGGTGTAATCTATTTTCCCCCACCACCTTACTTGGATGAGTATAATGATGTAAATAATTACTATATATAATTATTGTAAAGTGATATTGATTCTGAAATAGTATACATACACTTCAATACAATTCCACGATCATGAGAACGATATCATCGCTCGTGCGTACGTACGGACTACCGTCTCCACGACGCGATGAGATTCATTCTCCACGTTAACCATTCATGAATGATTATAAAATATATATAATAACTAATAATGAAATATATGACATAATAATGATTCTATATTTATGTGTATATATATGTATTTCATCTACTTAATTCCATTCAACTCAATAAGGAAAATAAAACAGCGTTCATGCGTACGTATGGTCTACTGTCTCCATGAACGGTGTATTTCTTTCCATTTACTGATCTATTATATATATATATATTCTGAATATATATTATATATAAATCATGTTTTATATTCTGGAATTAAGTAATCATGATCTAAGTAATCATATGAATAATTACAAGTCAAAACACGGACGACAAATGAAACGATTTTACCCGAAACGCTCTTTAACATGGAATTTACAAAAGAAGGGGTAATATAAAGCCATAAGTGAACCATATATGATATCATAACAACGAGTATAATTCTGGAATAATTCAATGACATTATTTAAATCATTATACAGGAGTTTCGGACACATATGAAGCAAATTAGACCTAAGGTAAGAGATAATTTTTCAAATCTCATTTTTATCCGAGATTGCTTATTCGTAATTATTTACTGGGGTTATTGTTATCATCCATGTACATGTTTCCTAAAAATGGTTTCATGTATGTTTAATGTCCTTTTTACCCACTTCTGACTTTAACTACATGGTATTTAAGGAATCTTTCTTTTGTTTACGTTACGAGGTACTTTTTTTGATTTTTCCGACAAAAGTACGAGAATAATGTTTTTTTAACTTATACGGCATGAATGGATTTTTAAAACATTATTTCCAAGAAGCTTCCTTTACAAGTTTTTAAGTTTATTTTTAATCAACTTTTTTTAGTTTAAAACGGTATGACATGTTAAGAAAGGAAAAGTATTTTTGAAGTAGAAAGGATATTTTCCTCAAGAATGAAGTTCAAGTGTTTTATCAAAATTATTTTCCAACTAAGATAATAAAGGGTTCTGTTTCTATCCCTATTATTACATGGATTTGATTATGTTGTGATGGAATTTTTTTTTATTTATGAATTCTTTTATCTTATATGAATTGTTTTATGATGTCACGATGTTTAAGAATTACGTTTTTATTACATGGGTTATGCAATGATGTATGATTTATGATTTTGTGGAACACATAAGAATGGTATAATTATGAGATGGGTGGGACCTATATCTCCCTTCAATGCATTGGGTAAATATTTTATATCTCATGAGATAGACATGGCTGGAATGTTAGGTTATACCGGTTCAGTGAAACAGGACTGAAACGGGGAGTGAACTCGGCTCAGAAAGGGACTTTGTCCACTAAGATAGTCTTGGTAATGAGTATTGACTAATAAGACATGATTCTATATGATTATGTGTATATGCCACAAAGTTTCATGTTTTAAGTTATGATTATTGGGATTACATTTCACTACTATGATTTATCCCATGTTATGAAATTATGATCTCTTTTGCAGGTTAAGATTTCCAAAAGATATGTTCTTATGAATATGACGTGATTGATATTTCTTTTGTTTACCCTGACTGAGCATTTGAGCTCACCCTTTTATGTTTTCCTTTCCCAGGACATAAAGAAAGGATTTAGGTTTAAAAAAAATATCTTTATGGGAGATGTTGAAGATTTTTCACCACGATTAGAAGATTATATTCCGAGTTTCCAAAGACACTAAACTATTACGGTCCTTGTGTGTGTGTTTTTGTTATGTACTAAGTATTCCGAAAAAGTAATGTAATGTCCATGTACGTTAAGCTTTCGGTCTCTACAGTTGGTATCATAGGAAAGGTTTAGTCAAACTTTGGAAACTAGGATGCGAAAACGTTAGTGAGATCCCTAGAGATATTTCTAAGGTATGTCTAGGGATGTCCCTAAGGATAAGTATACGTATAGAATATAGTCCTAGAACTATGGTAACGATATTAGATTAAACCAAAGATGTTAGATATTGAAGTTATTTCCCCTTTATTATGATTTTTTCCTCTCACACTATTCTTTTTGGGTTTTAGACGATGGATGGAACCCGGAGGAACCATGTTGATCAATGCAATGGATAATGTAATGATTTTCCTCCGGAATAAACAAATGTTATGGGAGATGGAGTGAAAAATCTTATCGCTATACTTACACAAGCTATGATTCATTTTGGACTTCCAAATGTGCAGAGAAGGGAACAATATTCTATTGAGTCCTTCATGAGGCAACGTCCACCTTCTTTCAGTGGGTCTTCTGATCCACTTGTTGCTGAACAATGGATTAGTACTACTGAAAAGATATTTTCAGTTCTTAAATGTTCTGAACATGATAAAGTCATCTTAGCAGTATATCGTTTGGAAGGTGAAGGTGATCAATGGTGAAATATTATCAAGAATACGAGGCAAAGAGATGAAATTGAGTCCATGGAATGGGACGAGTTCAAGAACTTATTTTTCAATAAGTACTTCCCTCGTATTCTTCGAACAAAGATGGAGAAGGAGTTTCTTGAACTAAAGCAAAAGGATGATGGATCTGTTGGTATATATGAAGCGAATTTTACAAGGCTTGCAAGGTATGCATCTGGATTTATCATCCAACCTGAAAGTAAAGTTGATCGATTCTTCAGTGGCTTAAAACCAAATCTTCGAAGGGCATTAGCTATAAGAGACTTCAGTAGCTATGAAGAAATTGTGCGTTGTGCTATCAGGGTAGAAATGGAAGTTAGTGTTACTTATCCATCTCATAGTTTTGATAATAAACGAAAGATGGAGTTCAAGGAGAAATCTCAGAATAATGGTGAAAAGAAGATGAATGTTTCCTTATGATCAAAGTGTGGAAAGAATCACGGTGGAGATTGTCTTAAAGGGACTAGAAAATGTTTTAAGTGTGGAAAAGAAGGTCATCGAGCTGCTGAGTGTCGAAGTAATGGAAAAAGGGTTTCTAATGATGTGAATAAAGAAAAGGCTGCAGAGAACACACCAACAACACTTCAATGCTTCAAGTGCAAGGAAATGGGGAATTATGCTAATAAATTCCCTAATCCAAGGGTTAGTGATGATCGACGTGGGCAACCACTTAAGGCAAAGGACAAAGGGAAGTCACATGCGATCACCATTGGCGATGTTGAATATGACAACAATGTGGTGGAATGATTAAGTGTTTATGTAATGGGATTCCAGAATAATGTTGTATATAGTATCGTGGAATATTGGAATATTTATGTTTTGGTCTATTATGGTTTTCAATAATTTTATGGCATCAGTAACCATGAAAAGTGATTGAAATATTTTTGTAAAGCAGATGATATGAACATAATGAAGGGATAAAGAGAATCTAATATGTTTGATAGTATTCATGAGCTCATGATTGAAATAAGGACTAAGTGATATCATGGTTTGAGGATATAGAATTTTGAGGATTTTGGTATGTGGAAAGTGTTAACTTTTAACTGCATTCATGTTTTCACTAAGGTTCAATGGATATTCATTCTTCAAGAGAATACATGATTAAGGTATTCACATGTTTGTAATTTGACCAACAAGATATATCTTATGATATATGGGGGATAAATGATGGCATTCACGTGATCATTTTCTTTATACTATGAGCTTGGACCGAAGTAGTTTAGATAAGCCTAATGATTGGAATGGATTATGTTGGACATAAGTTAGTGTTGTTTAAGGATAAAACTTTTTTGACATTGTTGATGGGATGTTATAATAATATAGCTTTAGAAAAAGGACAACCTGCAGGACGGGCGACATCCCATCGCGTCAGACAAGGCTATGGGAATCGAACCCACAACCGAAGTGCGACTGGCCTATATCACCTACCACTGGCCTACAGGAAGTACCTGTTTAGTAGAAACTAGTTTTATTATATTAAGCAGTATGATATATGAAGTATAAGTCCATTTTAGGAACCATATATGATTAATCTCACTATAGATGGACTTATGTATTTTTTGATAACTTTTCTAACCTTTTGTTTGATACAGATGAAATGACCCATCATTCTATCACATGATCTACTAACACATCACAAATGACAAATTCAAATTCATTTCTTTAAGAGATGAAGTGGAAATTGTCCAAAGAATGAAAAACGGTGAGACTATACCAAAATCACGAAAGTATTTCTTCTAATTCCAATTTCATCAACTTTAGGGAAATGATCTTGAAAACCAAACTTTTGTCCTAGTGCTCTTATATCTGAGGAATCCGATGGTACCTTAGATCGTCACAAATTTATGGCTTTGTGATTGCTGGCTTTTCCATAGAAATGTTCTCTACCACTCTCCATCAGAACATGATGGTTAGATTTCTCTTCCATATCCACATTTTCAACTATGTGGAAACCCAGGGATTAGTTTATTTGGGTAACCGTTACATTTCATACTTCTATTTTTAAAGATTGGTTTTGGTATTCCCTTTTACGATGTGGGTTTCTATTAAAGAAACTTTAGAATAGTAAACCATTTATAACCCCGAGGAATTTCGAGGGCAAAATTCATTTTAAGGGGGGTAGAATGTAACACCCCGAGATTTTATGAAAAATATTCTTTTTAATTTCATTAATGTCTTGTGTTGTACGCTACACCAAAAGGAGCTTGCACAACACGCATCCTTGACTTGCCTTTCATTACACGCAATCATGACCTTCCTCGATAGCGTGTGTAGTACACAATACTGAGTTTCACTAAACAACGATATGCTATTAAAATATTATTAAAACTAGCCATTATGAATAGTAATAACCACTTTTTGAAATTTTTTAATTTAATTTTTCAAAATGGACTTCATTTCTGGATTTGGAATATCGAAATTAGCATAGGGTGAAATTTTGGTACTTTTCAGATAACTTTCATTTTCTGATAAATAGTAAAAATTACTAAATTTTAATTAAAAACAACCTTTTTAATAGAAATAATTAATAGTGATAAATTATTAATTTGATTGGTTTTAAATTATATTTAGAATATATTTTTACAATTTAATACAATGCTGGTTATTGGATGTAATTTCAAATTTAAACCAGACATAAACAACTGTCAATCTTTTGATAGTTATTATCTCTTAAGAACACGCTATTGGTTTTGACGACGGGAATTAATTTTTAAATTAATTAATGAAACTGATATGTTTTGAATTTGGTAAAATAGACATCATTTTTGAATTCATAATATCAAATATATCTTAGGCCTAATTTTTGGTATTTTTCTGAAAACTTTCAATTTTTGATGAATAGTGAAACCACTAAGTAGTAGTTAAAAAACTGAATTTTTCATAAAACTTAATTTTACCGCTTCTGTGAGTGGAATTTCGAAAATATGAGAGACACGGTTAATATCAAGGACTAAAATGTGGTTCAATTAGATGAAAATAATTTTTGGTGAATAGTAACTTTTTACTTTTTTTACCACGGTTAAAAGTAAATAGGGTAATTAAGGGTAAAAATGATATTATTATTACCCTAACACATGTCATAATTCTATTGGACAAGTGTAATTCTAACAAAAACAACCTTAGGAATAAAATATGACCATTTAGGCCCACTTGGATTAGATTAGGACATTTATTATTAATTTATTTAAAGAAGGGTTAAAATAGTTAAAATCAAATTTTAATATGTAAATAATTTTTAATATGGGGTTATAAATAAGATACATTCGGCTATAAATATTCATTAGAAAGATAAAAAGATTTCCTACATAATGATTGTTTATTTGTATTTTTTAGACTTTAAATAATATAATTTATTTTGACACAAAGATGATGCAGTAATTATCTTATTAATGAAATATTGACATAATTGATGTTATAAACACCAAAATAAATGTAATTTGTTCCTTTTTATGAATTAAACTAATTTTCTAGGTTAATATGACATGTTAGTATTTATTTAATTAATTTTTTTGAACTAATCATTCTGTTATGATTTTCAGAAAAATCAATTACTAAATAGTGTCAAAATTGACATAAAATAGTTTTTAAAACAAATATTATATTAGTAATTGTTATTTTATTCCTAAAAATATATGGTTCGGCCAATTGACTTAGATAATGTTATATATATTAATAATAAACAACTTTGGGTTCGTTTGGCTGCTTATAGTAAGTTTATTATCCTTATAGTATAAGAACACAAGAAGACACGATAAAAGTAAAATTATTTAATTTAATGTTAAAACTAAATGATAAGGTTAAAATAGGAACCTAAACTTGTCTAAATTCTATTTGATGAGAGTATTTCGACACATCCCCACCTTATCTTCAAAATAAATCAATTTGGAGTTATTTAAAACTGAATTTGGATTTATAATAAAATAATATGTTTTTTTATTCCAAAGGTGCCCCTCTCCTCCCTTATAAAAGGGCACCTCCTCCCTCTCTTCCTCACACCACTTTGATCCTTCAAGCTCGGCCAAACCCTGAAAATTTATTCTCTCCACTTCCCTAGAGACATCCTAGAGGTCCTGGTCTTCTTCAAAGTCCAATTTTAGTGCCCAAAAAGGAGGTCTCAAAGAGGCGCTTCAAAGAAGAGGTAATGCCCGTTACCGATTCCTTCATCTTTATTTCTTCTTCCACTTATTCTTCTTTAGTTGTTTCATCATGAAGTAATAACATCAGTATCACTCATATACTGATATATTATTATATGTATGAAACAACCCTATTTCACCATCTATCCATCCTACGGAAAGTGAAATCACCGCGCGTGCGTACGTACAGAATACCGTCTCCACGTCGTGGTGTAATCTATTTTCCCCCACCAACTTACATGGATGGGTATAATGATGTAAATAATTACTATATATAATTATTGTAAAGTTATATTGATTATGAAATAGTATACATACACTCCAATACAATTCCACGATCATGAGAATGATATCATCGCTCGTGCGTACGTACGGACTACCGTCTCCACGACGCGATGAGATTCATTCTCCACGTTAACCATTCATGAATGATTATAAAGTAAATATAATAACTAATAATGAAATATATGACATAAAAATTATTCTGGATTTATGTGTATATATATGTATGTCATCTACTTAATTCCATTCAACTCAATAAGGAAAAGAAAACATCGTTCATGCGTACGTACGGTCTACCGTCTCCATGAACGGTGTATTTCTTTTCCATTTACTGATCTATTATATATATATATTATGAATATATATTATATATAAATCATATTTTATATTCTGGAATTAAGTAATCATTATCTAAGTAATCATATGAATAATTACAAGTCAAAACACGGACGACAAATGAAACGATTTTACCCGAAATGCTCTTTAACATTGAATTTACAAAAGAACGGGTAATATAAAGCCATAAGTGAACCAAATATGATATAATAACAATGAGTATGATTCTGTAATAAATCAATGACATTATTTAAATCATTATACAGGAGGTTTGGACACAAACGAAGCAAATCGGACCTAAGGTAAGAGATAATTTTGCAAATCTCATTTTTATCTGAGATTGCTTATTCGTAATTATTTACTGGGGTTATTGTTATCATCTATGTCCATGTTTCCTAAAAATGGTTTCATGTATTTTTAATGTCCTTTTTACCCACTTTTGACTTTAACTACATGGTATTTAAGGAATCTTTCTTTTGTTTACGTTATGAGGTACTTTTTTTGAATTTCCCGACAAAATTACGAGAAGAATGTTTTTTTAACTTATACGGCATGAATGGATTTTTAAAACATTATTTCCAAGAAGCTTCCTTTACAAGTTTTAAAGTTTATTTTTAATCTACTTCTTTTAGTTTAAAACGGTATGACATGTTAATAAAGGAAAAGTATTTTTGATGTAGAAAGGATATTTTCCTCAAGAATGGAGTTCAAGTGTTTTATCAAAATTATTTTCCAACTAAGATAATAAAGGGTTATGTTTATATCCCTATTATTAAATGGATTTGATTATGTTGTGATGGAATTTTTTATTTATTTATGAATTCTTTTATCTTATATGAATTGTTTTATGATGTCACGATGTTTAAGAATTTCGTTTTTATTACATGGGTTATGCAATGATGTATGATTTATGATTTTGTGGCACACATAAGAATGGTATAATTATGAGATGGGTGGGAACTATATATCCCTCCAGTGCATTGGGTAAAGATTTTATATCTCATGAGATAGACATGGATGAAACGGTAGGTTATACCGGTTTAGTGAAACTGGACTGAAACGAGGAGTGAACTCAGATCAGAAAGGGACTTTGTCCACTAAGATAGTCTTGGCAATGAGTCTTGACTAATAAGAAATGATTCTCTATGATTATGTGTGTATGCCAAAAAGTTTCATGTTTTATGTTATGATTATTGGGATTACATTTCACTAATATGATTTATCTCATGTTATGAAATTATGATCTCTTTTGCAGGTTAAGATTTCCAAAAGATATGTTCTTATGAATATGACGTGATTGATATTTCTTTTGTTTACCCTTACTGAGCATTTGAGCTCAACCTTTTATGTTTTCTTTTCCCCAGGACATAAAGAAAGGATTTAGGTTTAAAAAAAAAGATCTTTATGGGAGATGTTGAAGATCTTTCACCACGATTAGAAGATTATATTCCGAGTTTCCAAAGACACTAAACTATTACGGTCCTTGTGTGTGTGTTTTTGTTATATACTAAGTATTCCACAAAAGTAATGTAATGTCCATGTACGTTAATCTTTGGGTCTCTACAATGAATGTTTAAAAGGATCATGCAGATTAATCATGTAGAATGTGAATGTCCAAAATTACTACATGGAATTGTGTAAGTATAAAGGGATCTTATAGTGTGTGTTTTTCGGGACAACGTGGACCTATATCACATGTGATTGCGAGAACTGAAGTAGATCAAATGATTGTGTCATGAAATCCAGGTAAGTATAAGTGGATCTTATAGAGTGATCACACTAATCACTTGAAGAAACCACAATATTTTTATTTGATCTCATGATGGTTTCATTATAAGAACCTAAAGACACTAAATTATTGTTATAGGATCACATGAATAGATCTTGTGAAGCACCTAAAGATACCACATGATTGTGACAAGATTACATGAAGAGATCACGTTGCATGATTTTCAGTGGATCATGTGGTTGGATCACATGAAGCATGAATTCTTGTTATTAGATATCACTGTGGGATCATTGGAAGCATGTATGATTTTCAGTTAATATAGTGATAGGATCCCAAAACATGCTCAAAGAAAATATAAGTGTTCAAATGAAGCGCTTGTAACATGCGATAGGTGATCACATGAAGCAATCATATGAGGTAGGTAAGCCAGATTACTTAGGTGGAGAAATTGATAGATAATTATGATTTATGGAGTTATGTTGGTGTATTTATGTATAAAAATACTCCATAAATCATCTTTAATAATTAGTTCTGTTTAATTAAGTGGTTCGTTCCTAAAAAATTATTTTCCATGATCAGAACAAAGTCTTGCACTGGAATCACATGAATCAAATAAATAAAACAAATTATTGGAAAGTGGTCTCCCCAAGGGGTCTCATGAAGGATTATCACAATGGTATCTTATAAGGGGATGTTTACATTGAGAATTGGTAGACATGTTTGTATCACTCGATCCATATAATGTAAACAAGGTCTCACACTAGAGTCATGTGATTCATAAGAAAAGAAGAAAGTCATGTGGAGAATTATCATGGAGAGGTCTAGGGGAGTTTTATAATAAAGGGATCTTATAAAGGAGTCTCATGGAGATTACTCAAGGAGGGATCTCATGAATTTTTCTCATGGAGGAGTATCACAATGTTCTCTTCAAGTGGAATTTCATATAGGAGTTTTGTGAAGGGTTTTGGTTTAGGGGTCATTCACTCTAAGAGGAAAAGTGTCATGAAAAGGTAGTTTTCATATCATTGATAAAACCAGATCATAAATACACACACAGGTGTGAAACATATCAAAACGGATTTTTAAAAGATTATACTAAATGATAATTGTGTTGAATTCAATAGTGGGAGAAGTGAGCTTTCAAATTGTGAATGTTTGTAAACTTGGAGGGATAACAATTCTACTCCAATTCATGTTACTATAGTGCACTTTATTATACCTGGTACATCAGAACATTGAATTTTTATTCTCCTTGGATGTAGTATAGTGAGGGTGAATTAAGTAAAACTTATATTTCCTAAGCATGTTTTAATTACCATTAATTTATGCAATGGGATGAAGAGAAATGAGAGTTTTGTTTGACGATGAAACAAGATCCAAAGGGACAGTTAATTTAATATTTCATACCCCAATTCGCCCTAATAAGGGTATTTAAATTTATTGGGATAAAAATTGATAAAAGAGGAATGGGTTAAATTAATAGATTCTCTCACAGTATAAGAAATGGATATTATTAATCATAATGGGATTCTGATCATTGATTGAAACAATTTTCAGCTATAGATGAATCAGATGCAATACTACTTCTGATGGTTATGTATGGATGTGTCTACTATGGTGATTCATGGTATTGTTCCTAGTATATACCATGACTCATTGTCAGAATAAGATCAAAGATAGTTCGATAGTGATTCTAGGGGAATGAATGGATTGGAAGGGAAATTATAAAATACACTCTACACAAAGGTGATGTCTTATTCGTCACATGTCATGTGGGAAAATATAATAAATAACCATGAAGAATATTATAAAGATTAATAAGATAAATTTTAGGTTCTTTTAAACAAGTATGAGGACCTTAAAATTCACCCCAATGCGTCTTTCAAAGCATTCTTTGATCGGGTGAATTTTTTCATGGAATGCATTGATGGTCTTGAAGAGATTATCATAAATGTAAAGAACATTAATCACATATTGAGAATACTTCCACCTTATTTCAAAAAAAATATTTCTATACTAAAAGAAAAATATATTAATGAGATAAAATGGATATTTTATATAGTACTCTTACAGAACACAAGATGATAAATGATTAACATGAATTTTTGAAAAAAACGGAGTCTAAAGAGGTGTCTTACAAGGCTATAATAAAACTCAATATAGTATATGGTAAGTAATAATACATTTTTGATGATGTTATTCCATTCCTTTCCTAAAATATTCAAATTGGAAAAGAAATGTTTATTGAAAAAATTCCCCTTTCATGATTTCATTTTAGATAGGTTGTACATCTTGCAACAAAGTGTCCCAAGAAGTTTCAAGATAATGATTTAGATGATAATGAAACTCCCAAGAATAAATATTTATCTAGTGTGAAAGGAAAGAAAAATAATACGTTAAACTTATTTGGAAATAAGAATATACTTTCAAAATGATAGTTCTGAATATTCTAAGTTGGAAGAGTTGAGAGATGACAAAGATCATGAAAAAAATGCTATGGTGTTAGTTATGGGAAATTCCTAAACAATGGAAGACAATGAAAATGATGATAGATATGTATAAATTATAAGAATCACCTAAGGAGATAGATATTTGGAGATATAAAACAAAGAAATAAAATAAGGTGGTTTATGATTCCAAAATCAATATAGAGTAGAGAAAGGTGGAAAGTATGAGATCAAGGCTGAAATTGAAAATCTCAAATAAAAAATTCTAGAAAAGGCAAGGAAAGTTGTCAAGTTCTAGATCAAGGATGAATAATATACCAAGGTTATCAATAATATGTCTAAAAAAATAAAATATTAACTAAAACCTATCAAATAATGTGGAGAAAAAGTTTTAGGGTTGTAAATAATCGTTAAATATCAAGAGAAATTCTTTAATCATGGTATAATAAAGGGAAATCAGGTCGCATAGGAAATAGAAAAGGTGAAATTATAGTTCTGAAGCCCATAAAATAGTCAAATAAATATATAGAGAAGAAAATAACACATCAATACAATCTAATTGGTATGAAAATTGATCCCAAATAGAAATTAGTAATGGTTGATGTTGTAACACAAGATATCAATCTGAGGATTAAGATTGATTCTGATAAGATTTGAATCAGAATATTCAAATGTTCTAATAGAAAATTAGTGGTGAAACAATGATTCATAAGAATACATTTAGTATTAGGTGTAATTAATATGAAAAAATAGATAATTATTAAAATTTATATTCCATATCCAAGAAGTATTTATAGGATCAAGAGTGACACAAGTAGAAGAAAACAATTTAATATTCTAGGAATTCCTTTGAAGGTCACTATTTTTGGTGTGGAGGATTCAGACATGTGGCTAGATATTGCTCATCAACATTGCAGAGGAATGTAATGAAGTAAAACCAATGTGGTTACATTCCGTAGCTCAAGGGATAATTAAACGAGTAAAGAATGAAAAATCAATATGCATATTTTTAAGATGAGGTTTTACCATCACGCTATGAGGAAGATCAAGAATATCATCCAGTATCATGTATGATGTTAAGGAAATAGATTAGAAATCAAAGAGCTGAGTAGTCAGTGGGGTCCGAGATTACCTTCAAATTATTAGATCACACTATAACATGGATCATTAATCATGGATTCACCTATAATATGATAGTAAATAAGAATTGAATTACAAGAATTAGGTGTGATAAGGAAGGTGTTATAATATTCAGTAATAATGAAGGAAAAAAGATTATTTTCTTAGGAAAATTCAATTTTGAGGGAAAAGACATGAAATGTGAAAATTTCATGGTTCTTTAAGGTCTTAGTCACAACCTTCGATGTGTTGGTCAACTATATGACTCAGGAGAAAATAATCAAGTGAAAATAGTGCAGTATGTTTTCAAAGAAAAAACATAAATTGGAATATCTACCTTATTAGTAGAAAATAAGACACATTCTTTCTATCTGAGGAAGAGGAGAATGGGTTGTGGGATCATCATCTTGGTCATCCAAGTCAAAAAACCTTGTAATTTTAACAAAATTTGACTTTTCTTGAGATCTCCCTAAGTTATTATGTGATCATACTCATATGTACGATTCTTGACAATAATTTAAGATCACCCGAACAATATATAAAACAAATTATCAAAGTTATATAATAGGGATTGAACTGGTGAATATTGATTCTTGTGATCCAATTTTACCAGAAAATATTTATAGAAATATATTTTATGTCCTTTTCATTGATGATTTTAAAGAAATGGCATGGGAATTAGTTATCCCCTACAAGTTCAATCTATTTAGTTGAATACCACATTATTAGAGAGAATGGAAAAAACATTTAGGTCAAAATATCCAAAAAATATAAATGGATAATGGAAAAATATTCTCAAATATTCAATAGGAATATTATCTCAAGAAACATTGGATAAGGAACTATATTTTAACAGTAATAACTCCACTCTAAAACAGAGTAGTTGATAGAAGAAACTAGAATATCTACTACATGGACATATTGATTATCATTGTGAAATAAATTCTAGATAAGTTTTGGAAAGAAGCAGTGCTGGCATCACTCTGTATTTCAAATAGATATTTATTTTTTCTAAAGGAAGATAATACTCCATAAGAGTTGTGGAAAATTAGAGAAAAATAATGTTCTTGTAGTTGAAAATTAGTAGTTTCTTAGAAACATTCATGAACATTATCTAGAGGAAAATGATAAAGAAGTGATTAATTCATGGGGATTGAAATTAATTGAGTTATATCCAGAAGATGATTCATATTATGATCATAATAAACCTGTGTAAAATCAAGTATTTTAGTGAAAATTGATAGGATGAATATCATTATGAAACCTAAAACAATAGTATAGACAGGGAGGCTGAAGTCTTTACAACCAAAATATATCTTATAATAGGTAGATAAAAAGTGTTTTGAATGTTAATCAAGTGTTGATAATTGAGTTCAGGCGATGAGTGAAGAGATTTACCAAATTAAAAAGATTCAAACATGGGAGACTGTGTTGAGGCTAATAGATAAGAATGTAATCAAGACCAAATGGCTTTTCAATAACAAGTTAAATGAAGATGGAAAATTAATTCAAAACAAAGAATGATTGGTGTGTAAGATATATTCCTAGATATTGGATATAGATGCTAATGAAGCATTATCACCAGTTTCCAGGCAATAGACAATTCGATTATTCTTGACCATAACAGTTTAATGGAAATTCAATGTTTTCCAGATGAATGTAAACTCATCATTTATGAATGGGGTTCTAGAAGAGGAAGTTTATATTGAATATACATATTGTTTTCTCATTAATGAATATGAAAAAAATGTTTTCAATTAAAGAATTCTCTATAAAATTTGAATCATACAATATGAGTAAAGTATTCAGGACTTGGTCAGTATTTGAAGAAGCTCTATTTCCTTCATTGTATATTTGATTATAATATCTATGTCAATAACTGGAGTACTAAAAGTATAATGGTGATGATATATATAAATAAAATAATATTTAAATTATTAAATTAATTTTAGTTAAAAAATGTTTTCATAATTCTTGAAATGTGAGTCAAAAATGACAATGATTAGCAAGAAAACGTTTTCCTTAGTTTAAAATAAATTAAAGGAACACATTAAACATTTACATCCCTATCATAATATTCTGAGGTGGTTCTAAGAATATTTTTATTTGAAATAAAGAGGTAACGAATTTGGTTGCTACATGGATAAAATTTTCAAGGGATGATAAATGAAAAATAGTAAATATCATAGAATATAAAAAGATCATTATAAGTCTATTGTAACTTCTAACAATATGAACCGATGTTTATTTTTCCGCTTTATATATGGAAAATATAAAACTAATCTAAATAAATACACTTAAATATAGTAAAAATAACACTTTGGTATATCAGAGGAATGATGGGTTTTATTTTACTATTCAATATAAAATATCAGCAAGTGTTATTGGGTTTTATAGATGCGGATTGGGCGAATTCAGCAGATGAAAAAAAACATTTATGTGAAAAAATATATCTTGGTGGAATGTGTATTTATTGGGTAAGAAAGAAAAAATATTTCGATTTTTTTAGGACCTAAAAAAATGAATACACTACAACCACTCAATATCTCATGTAATTACCGAGGAGGAAACAACAGATTGAAGACAAGGGAGTTAAAGTGAAGTTTTCGATTATAATAAATTGTTATAATTCAAGCACTATAAATCTTATAAAAAAAATACATTCCATCACTCAAGGAAAAATGACATTGAAATAAAATATCATTGTATCAATGAGAAAGTAGAGCAAGGCCTTTTAAAGCTAAAATATGTGGTTACTAAATTATGGGTTGTAGACATGTTGAGGAAGGCATTTCCCAAAGAAAGATTTTAACAACATTAACTTGCTCTTGGAGTTCAGTTGAATACCAAACCATGAAACATTTTTATGTGGAACCCCTATCCCTAAGGTATTATTTGTTTTATCATATGTGATAATTTTTATTCTATACCATGTTGCAAACCACAAAAGAGAGACCTTTGGGTTAACGGAAAAAGGGGGAGAAAAAGTAGTAATAAAGATAGATAGAGAATATTATAGTGTCTGAAGTGAGACATGGGGTGTATTAAAAATTAAAATATTAAATATGTACTTTCAAAGAAAAACAATCATGAATAGGATGTTTGAGTTCATGATAGTAGTAGTTGAGATATGTGGGTTTAGTAGTGATCTCATGGGATGTTCATGTCTTGTCTTTTGGCACTGAGAAGGTTATTGAAGGAAGGTTTGATAATGAACTAATTAATCGAAGAAAATTTTATACTATTATTGTTTATCATGCTAATATTGACTCATTTGGGAATATAGTAGGTGTTGTGAAATTATTTTATCACTATCTAGAGTTATTGAAGGAAAATGGTTTCACATGTTCATAACTTGTGAATAAATTGTTTCTTGGAGTTTTGAAGTGATGTTTGTAAACCCAATGGGGGATATTGTTGAAAAAAAATCCATCTTTATAGTTATTATGGGTTTATAGTGTTTTTATAAGGTTTTATGTTGTTATAAAAGGAATTTTTTCAATTTTGATGTGAAGAGTAATCTTGAATTTCTTAAAGGATCTCACGGATGAATCATGCAAGGCATGAATGTCTTAAAGAATCATGTAGAGCACACGAGTTCTATAGGATAATGTGGAATCATGTAATTCCTAAGGAATCATGTGGTGTGTGTTCCTATGGAAAAGGTTGACTTGTCTTGCTTGTGATTGTGAGAGATAAAGGAGACCACATGATTGCATCACGTTATCCATGTAATCATAGAAGGATCTCACAAATAGATCTTGAGAAGAACATGAAGACACCAAATGATTATTACACAATCTAGTGATGGGATAAGGAAAATCACCAAAAATTAAGGCATGATTTTCACAGGATCATGCAAAGAGAACATGGAAATAACCTGAAGACACCACATGATTTTTAGAGGATCATGTAAGGAGAATTATGTGAAGCACTAGAAGACACTGCATGATTTCTAATGGACGTTATAGTGGGATCACATGAAGCATACATGATTATTTGTGGATCTAAAAGTGGGATCATATGAAACATGCATGATTATAAATTGATCTTATTATGGTATCACTTGACATTATCAATGATAATGTAGGTGTTCTTGCAAATTGATTTTCACATGTGACAGGTGATCACATGAATTGATCCCATGAAGCACGCATACCCGATTGCTAAGGTGGTGAAATTGAAATATAGCCTATATTTTTTGAGCTAAGGTGGTGGATTTATGCATATAAATAAACTTTAACCCATCCTTATGAATGAGTGAAGTTTTATTAAGTGATTTTATCTGAAAAATATTCAAAATGGTATGAAAAAGTCTTGTGCTGAAATCACGTGATTCACATAAATAGAACAAAGTCCTTTGAAGGGGTATCATGAAGGGGTATCGTGAAGGATTCTTACAAAAACATCTTATGAAGGGCTGCATATGCTGAGAAAATGTAGATCTGTTTGTGTCACAATATCCACATAACCTGAACATGGCCTCATTCTATAGTCAAGTGATTCTTAGGAATAGAAAATGGTCTTATAGAGGAGTCTCATGGAGAGGTATCACAGAGGGATATCATGGAGGGATCTTATGGAAGAGTCTCATAGAGAGGTCTAGTGGAGTGATCTTATGGAGGGATCACATAGAGGAGTCCTGTAGAGTGGTTTCGTGAAGGGATATTGTAGAGGGTTCTTGAGAATGGTGTTTTCATAGGGGTCACTCACTCTAAGAGAAGAATTTTAATTCATTGGTGGTTGTAATATTTGATGAAAACAGTGAATAATGATACAAACATGTTTAAATCAATTCAAAACTGATTGTTAGAGGATTATACTTAAAGAACAGTACATTACCTTAAGTATACAGAGCTATGATATTTTAAATTATGAATGTTTATAAACCTGGAGGAATCATGAGTCCTTCTAGAACCTTGTAATAGAAGTGTGCTTTAGTGTATTTGTAAAATCAGAACATTGCATTTATAAGCCCCTTGAAGGTATCCCAGTGATGGTGAATAAATTAAAATTGCTATGCCTTGTGCATATTTTAATTACCATTTATTTGGTTTCATGGGAAGGATATATAAGGGAGTTTTGTTTAATAATTAAATAATACCCAAATTGATAGTTTTTTTAATATGTTATAGCATAATTCACTCCCCTATTATGTTATTTATACTAGTTGGGATAACAATAATTATATGGGGAAAGAAATTCCATAGTGGAGTCATTTCTTTGTGGAATGTGGATCTTGGATCACTAAATGTATATGATTTTTGGGGTTATCATTTTTAGTTGGAGAACTTAAATACCTTAATGAAAAGATATAATATATAATATTCACTAACTATTATGTCTTTTTTGTAGATTACGGAATACTTCACACTAATCACATTGATTTAATTAATTTGTATGACCCATAAAATAATTAAATATTGGTATTTAGAACTGAGAAGTGTTCTCAGGGTGAAACAGTTAGATTATCCAAATGTTAATGTCATAGAAATAAATTTCTTATACTTCGAATCATGGGTATTAGATATCGAGTGTGAATATCACATTTTTGACAAAAAACATAGACTCATAGATAAAAAGTAATTGATGAAAGGTAAAAAACATCTTCATGTTGGCAATAGAGAAAAAGTTTCTACATTAGTGGTTAGAAATTATAATATGATTTAACTAAATGGATTGATCCAAGTATTAAAAATTTGTTATTATCTTCCCACCATAAAAATGAATTTTATTTTTGAATCTTGTTTGGAAAATATAGGATTTTAATTCATTATTAAGAACAAAAGATTATATATATATATAAATGAAATGTTTTATGACATTTGGAATATAATAAATGGTTTATATATTCATGATATAGAAACATCTATTTAAAAAATATATAATTATAAGTTTAGGGGTTATTCTAATCCTACCTACCTTTGTAATAGTCACCTTAGACATATCAATCTGAAACACATTAAAATAATCCATAGAGATGGATTGTTAGATTCATTAGATTATGAATCATTTTGTACATGTGAATATTTTAAATTGGGTCAAATTATAGTCACCTTTTTAGTGAAAATGTGAGAGCTCTAGTGTAATATTGGATATCATAAATTGTGATGTATGTAGACCAATGAGTACTCAAGAAATAGATCATTCTACACACTTTGTTAATTTTACCAATATCTTTAGTCTGTATGGATATTTGTTTCCGATGAAACAAAAGTGTGAAACTTTTGAAAAGTTCAAAAGAGTTTCAAAGTGAAGCACATAATCAAATAAGAAAAAGAATTAAAGTCATATTATCGGATTGAGGTGGTGAATACTTATTCCATCAATTCACTTCTCATATATGAGATTGTAGAATTATTTTAAAACTCACTCTTCCTAGAACACACAACGGAATTGTGTATTTTAAATGAGAAAAAATCCTTCTTATATATGGTTTGACCAATGGTTAGTTTATGTGACCTTCCTATCTCATTTTGGGTTATGATATAGAGACTTCTATATTCTTACTAAATAATTATCCATCTAAATCAATCATAAATACATCACAAGAAATTTATACTTGTGGATGCACCATATTTTATTTTATAAGAATTTGAGGTTTTGAAGCATTCATATGACATTTGGATTCATAAATACATGACCCAATATTGATAAGTGATTATTTTTTTGTTATCCCAATGAAACAAAGGGATATTGTTTCTATAATAGGACATATAACATCATGTTTGTGGACCTATTTTCAACATTAATTGGGAATTAATACATTAATCAAGGTGTTAGTGGGAGGAAAATTTAACTTGGAGAAGTTCAAGACCAACATACAAGAAATTTTTCAGATATAAAAGTTAAGCTTGTTCTATATAGAGATGTGGAAGAAGAATTGGAACAAGTTACACATGAACCTCAATGGTCTAGTAGGATTCATCAAGAACCTAAGAGATATGAATTTATCAGGGATAATGATGATTAAGTAACATTTATATAAGATAAAACCACTTCCTACCAAGAGGAAATTTATAGTTTTGATTTCGATAAATGCTTCAAATCCATGGAATCTGAGATGGATTCCATATACACTAACTATGTTTGGAATACAGTGGATTCACTTGAAAGGGTGATACCCATAGGGTTTAAGTGGGTTTTCTATAATAAAAATAACTTATATGGTGGAGTGTCTACCTAATAATAGTGTATTGTTGCAAAGGGTTACAAATAAGTTCATGGTGTTGAATATGAAGGGACTGTTTAACTTGTTGCGATGCTAAAGTCGATTCCGTTTTTTCTATCCATAGAATCTAATTATGATTATGAGATATATCAAATGGATATCAAAAAACCATTCATTAATTTGAATTTATCTAGGGATGTGTATATCATACATCTTGAGGGTTTTGAAGTTTCAAATATGAATTATGTGGTTTTCAAGTTTCAACAACCTATTTATATTGAATAAAATGATATTCTTGGAGTTGGAATATCCAGTTTGATGATTCGATCAAAGAGTTTTTTTTATCACGAATGAAAATGATTCATGTGTATACAAGTGGATTTTTGTGAGTATAATATTATTACTAATATTGCACATTGACGATATACTTATTATTGTAAATAATGTAAGGATAATTCACTCTATGGATATGTGGGCAGGTAAATGTTTCTCAATTAAAGTAATGGCTGAACCAGATTACATAATTGATATGAGGACTTATGGAGATATATCTAATAGGTTTCATGGATGGAGTTAGAACACATATATTGCTATTGTTTTAAAGTGGTTCATCATGGAGAATTCTAAGAATGGGTATTTTACATTGTTTCATGGGACAAATATTAGGATGATATATGATCCTTCTACAGAGTTATAAATGATGTATATGATTCCTTATGCACCCACCATGGGATCTATCATGTTTGACATGATGTGTACCCAACCTAATGTCTTATATTATTTAATCACAACAAATAGATACCAATCCAGTCCTGGTGAGAGTTGTTGAATCACTATGAAGAACATACTATAGTAATTGTTAAGAACTAATGATATATTCTTATTCTTTGGAGGAAGGATGAGCCTTATGTAATGGGTTTCTCATATTCTAGTTTCTAATCTGAAAAAGATAATGTGAAATCTAAATTTGGATCTATGTTTTTTCTAAATAGTTGATCGATTATTGGGAAGAGTTCAAACAAGATGATATAGTGGATTCAATAAAAAATAAAAAATACATTGTTTCATTAGATGTTTTAAGGGTCATTTTTTGACCAAGAAGTTCATTTCTGATCAGGGAGTGGTTCCTAACATCGAGGGAGTAATTGAACTATATTGTTACAACAATGGTATTGTTTCTTATGCTAAGGAACCTGGGTCACATCAATGGAATAAACATATCCTTATAGAATACCATATCATTTGAGAGATTATTGAGAATGGTTATTTATAGATTAGTTGGGTTTCTACATAGGAGAATATAATAGATCCATTTATGAAACAATTATCACATTAACAACATGAAGGTCGCATAGAATCTCTATATGTTATACACATGAGAGGTTCATTGTAAGGGTTGTAAACATACCATGTTATTAAAATAAAAGAATTATGTAATTACCATTAATTCATGTGTGAGATAATTTAGTCTATATAAATAGTAAAATGATATTATCCCCTTAATGTATGAATTTTCATTATACCTAACCAATGATCATTTATAACATCCCAAACTCAGAATCCACTCAATAGTGCCCCAAGCCTAATTGAACACAAGGCCTCAAGTGCATCTCCCCAAATGATAGAGGCTATCGACTAGTAATGAGGGCTAGGTGTGTTACTGGGGAGACTATTCCTTCATTACAAGAGTATATCACAGTGGAATTTAACAACACACAAATCGTGGAAGTAGCTAAACAAGTAGACAATTGATAACTAAACAATGCAGTAATATAAAAAATCTATAAGAGTCTTATATATAATCATGATAATGCTACATGTCATATTCTTTGAAAATAGCTAAAATAGGTGCACAATAGTAAAATAAAATACAAGAATCCAAAAGCTAAAAAGTAAAAAGTTTTATCTCTAGATAGCACCATGAGCCTCAGATCAGTCTTGTTCTCCCCATGTTCTAATCACCAATCAACAACCTATATTAGTTTTATATCCCCTTTCCAGACCTGTAATCATATAATATGTTTGGGTTCCCCAAGGGAGGAAAAAACATGGTGGGTGATAACATACTAGTAGGCAACCACCCAAGATCTATATAATTACATGGTCTGTTATGTAACAAGATAACTAGATAAATAGTACGCAGGAAAGAAACAATGAAAGGAAAAGTTCCCATGGAATGTCCAATATCAAGTCAGTGACACTAATTAGCCTCTCAAGGTTCTTTGCAAAACAAGTGATAGCTCCTATATCAATGAAATTATAACAATAGAAGTAAACCACATGGCCTCGCTGTATATACCAACTTATAAAATCACCATGACCTTTCCATACACTCTAAGTGAGTAAAAATCCAAAATTCATGTTGTATTAACTAAAGTATAAGACCACACAACGGTCAGATCCAAGGTGTCAAGACCAATGCATCCTCTTCAAGTCCTAGGACCATCTCGATGGAAACTCAGTATAGACACTAGTTGGAGTCCTAAGAGTATATCATACCAGAAAAGTACTATGTGAGTCCATGAAAGATAGATTCAAGGGGTAGCAAGGACCATGGAATCCCAAGAAGTCAAGACCCTAGGGGTATAATCAACCCAAGGAGTCCAGTACCACATTTATGATCTATAAAGAGCCTTCCATGGAATCCATACAAACATCCATCTATTAAAACCATTTTCATTCATTACACATGATTCTAACCACTCATATAATCCATTTACAATCAATCATATAACATGGGTATAACTACCCATTTATCACCATTCAAAATTAAAAATTTAACATGGGTATACCAACCAATTTATCATAATTCACAATTAAACATTTAACATGGGTATACCCACCCTTTTATCTCAATTCACAATTAAACATTTATCATGGGTATACCCACCCATTTATCACAATTCACTATAACGGATTTAACATTTAATAAAACAAACAATGGTGGAAACCCTTCACCTATGAAAGCAACTTAGTTCAGTTTAATCATAATTAAACTCCATTTAATTAGTCAAACTCAAGAACACATCCCATGGATGGTTCAACAGGGAGCAACCAAGGATTATTTATATGGAACAAACCATGGGTGACCATGGTTGGGGATACAATCTCTAACATACCTCAATGGAACCTAAAAACATCCCTAATAGGTTCGAGTTCATTTAATTCAATTATCCAATTCAATTATGAGGCTAAAATGAAAATTATGGTGGGTGGAATAGATGATTATAGCTCTACAAAGCACCAAAACTCGAAATAAAAGTATAGCCGACCTACATTAGATCGGTAGTGGAGTACTCGTCCTGTATAAAGTCCCGATTTAAATCGAATTAAGAGAAATATGAAGAACATACGAAGAATGAGAAATTAGGACATAAGATCCTAAATTCAAATAGCCAAATAGAAATCCAAAAGAATCAAGAATATATAAAAATGGAAATTAAATCTTACACGTGTGGATCTGATGATAGAAACTACACTCGAATCAGAGAGTGGGTGAAGGATCCACCTCAAATCCTAGGTTATTCTCCTTTAAGAGCTTCTCAGAACCTCCCTTTCTATGAATAGGATTGAAAATGAAATTTTGTTTTAAGAATAAATTTAATTAATTAATATATATTAAATTTATCAAAATAGTAGGGTTCACATGGTTTAGGCACATGATTTGATAAATCATATGATAAACCACAGGACTTCTTGTAAGCCAAGTGGAACCTGTGTGGTTTCCGCACACGGTTTCACTAACCACGTGAAAATAAAGTACTAAACCTCAGTTCAAGTCTACAAAAACTATCGACCTGGCTACATGGATATGTGGAACATCCTTTAAGGTTTTTTCAAACCATGCAACCTATCTCTTCTCATTTCCCTCCAGTCGCATAGTTTGGTAGACTCAATAGCCTGCCTCACACAGTTTACACTAACCATGTTCCATATCAAAATAACCCCAAAACTGGGTTATAGTCTCTAAAAAATATATAAACACCCCCCAAAACCACTATAAACTCAAAGGGTTTTCATATCATGCTGTAATTATGCAATTAAACTAAAAAATAATGTATTCATACCTGATATGAAAACATAGTTCTTACAATATTTCCCTCTTATATAAATTCATCACCAAATTAATATTTGATGGGTGGTCAAGATTTTTATAAGAGAAACTCTATTCAATGAGAACGTACCATAGCCTTCTGACCCCACCCACGTCTCATCCTATAAATGACCATTCTTCCCTAGAACCCATACTAGAGGAACTAATCGGCCTCAGATAACCTTCATGCTCCTGTCAACTAAACAAATCAGATGCACTTCAAATGATGCATGAAACTGAATCTCATCCTTCTCAAGGTGAAAAGAGTGAGATGAGTCTGAATGATAATGGAACAACTAAGATACATGGAAGATTTCATGAATGAGTTGGTACCTTTGAGGTAACTTCAACCGATAGGCCACTGACCTGACTCTCTACAAAATCTTGAATGACTCAACACATCTCGATGAAAGCTCACCCTATATTCTGATTCTCTTAGGACCTAACCTGGGTGTAACATGCTAGAAAACTTAATCCCCAACCACGAACTCTAGAGACAATTTGTGGTGATTTCTGTATGATTTCTGTCAAGACAGTATAGTACCCATCTGTTTCTGAATCAACTGAACATGCTCCAAAGTCTCTTATATGAGATGTAGTCCTAGTAAAGCTGCCTCACCCATCTCTAGAAAGCACATGGGTGATCGATGAGGCCTACCATACAAATACTCATAAGGTTCCATCTGTATAGTCACATGATAACTCTTATTATAGGAAAAATTAACCATGGGTATATGGTTCTCCCAAGATCCCCAAAAATCTAGGACACAACATTGTAGCATGTCCTTTAGAACTTATATCATATGCTCTGATTGGCCATCAGTCTAAGAGTGGTAAGTTGTGCTCAGAAGCACCTGTGTACCCAATTCCCTCTGAACACTCTTCTAGAAATAAGTCATAAAGTGGGAATCCCTATCTGGAAAGATAGAATGAGGGACCCCTTTTTGTCACACTATCTGACAGACATACAACCTTCCCTGATAATCAATACAGAAGGTCTCCTTAATTGGGAATAAATGAGAAACCACTATGAGCCATTAAAAAAAACCTAAACAACATCATTACCTTGAGGTGACCTTGTTAAAACAGTCATGAAATCCATCATGAGATCATCCCATTTCCACTTCGAAATAGGTAATTACTATAAAATCACATTTGGTCACTAGTGTTCCTCCTTCACCTACTGACAGGTGGAACATCTCATGAAAAAACCAGATACCTGTCTCTTCATACCCGAACACTATTACTAATGACACAAGTCATGATACATATTGATGACTCTAGGATGCACTTCCCACGCTGAAGTATGAAACTCCCACATAAAATCCTCATGTATGTCCACTAGAACCCAAACATGTCCATGGATGTGTAGGATCTCATCATCACTTATGGTGTAACTAGGAGGTTGTTCCTCACCTTGATCACTCTCTTGTAGGACTAGGCCCTCAAAATCCAATAACAGCCACATCCTCACTCTGTCTAGTAGGATAGATGTCACATATAAGGATGATAGATATGTCTATCCCTAACTTTTATGAACCTCCAAGTGAATCTCAGAGAACAACACTATACACTTCCAATTTTTTCTATCCTATTGGACTTGCTGTATTTGATTCCTCCTACTTAGTGTATCAGCCACCACGTTTCCTTTTTCAGGCATGTAGGTATGCTCAATGTCAAAAGAATGATGGTATGCTACCCACCTTTGTTTTCTTAGATACAGATCAAGCTGTGTAAATATTTACTTGAGGTTTTTTGGTCCGTGTGCACCACAAAACTATCTCTGAGTAAATAGTGTCTCTAATAGTGCAAATCATGTACAACAGAAGCTAACTCTAAATCATAGATCAGGTAATTCTTATCATGTGGCTTTAGCTGTCGAGACCCGTATGCCATTACTCAATCCCCCTGCATCAGCAGTTCTCCCATGCCAATACCAAATGAATAATAATACAAAGTATATCTCTTTGAAATATGAGGACTAGCATTAATGTCAACCTACCTTTCAACATCTAAAAGGCTACCTCCCAAGAATATGACCGTACAAGCTTCACACCCTTCTTAGTCATGCCTGTCAACAACACTAATAAGAGTGAGAAGTCCTATATGAAATTCATGTAATAACAAAGTATCCAGAAGAAATTCTTTATATAAAAAAAATCTTCAGATATTACTGGAAAAATATATCTCTCACCTTCTTTGGGCCTACTGATACTCACTACTACAAAATAGGCTTTTAACAATGATAAAAATGACCTTCATCAGTGCTAGAGAAGTGCTGACTACTGGAGAGAGGTTAAAAGCCTGAGACTATTATCAACACCAAAGAAAGCACTGAAAAAGCATCCATTATAATGGATTTTAAAATCACTGAAAAAGGTATCCTTTATCAGCACTTATAGAAGTGATGGTAAAGGTATATTTATGAGAACTTTTAAAAGCACTGATAAAGGATACCTTTATCATCTCTTATAGAAGCACTCATAAAGTGTCATACTATAGTATGATGAAACATCACACTGTAGTACCAATGCTGTGTGCTATAACAACACACCTCCATATAAAAAACACCACAAAATCAGAAAAATCATGTATTAATATATAATTTAAATGAAGGGAAAACAATCTAGGTTCGTTTACTCAATTTTGGAAATCTGATGCATCTTTTATACTAAAATGATACTTATATATTGAAAAAATGAACATGTATTGATACTGGTCACACCATGTGTCGAATTGATGTAAAAATGATTCTTACATGTCTCAAATGACTTATGAATCATTTTTATAAAGTATTAAAATAATCCAAATGAGATTACATAGTGTTGAGTATGTCTCTTGTCTTTTATAATAAAATGTCATTTTAAAATGGAAACATGCACTTTGACTCATACCGATCTCATCATGTATTAGTTTTATGTGAGGACGATTACTACACATTAAAAATGAATTATTAATCAATGTCATAAGTTATTATGAATATCCAAGTGTTTTTTCTTGGTTTTCAGTGAGTGACATTTTTTGAAATAAAATTTTGATTTTAAATTGATAACAGACACATTGTTTTATAACTGGAACATATTGCATCAAATAAAGGTGTGGATAATTTTTACAAATCACAAATGAATTATGTATTATTAATATAATGTATCAAAACAATATGAATGTGTTTTCTCAGTTTTGAGTAAGTCAATTTTCCTTTTTCTTAAAATTGATGTCCTTTTTAAATAAAAATATGCACTTTGGGTCATATCGGTCACACCGCACATTAGATTGAGGTACAACTGATTCTTACAAATATCACATGACACATGAATAATTTCTATAAAGTATCAAAAAAATATTAATGTGTTTGTTTAGTTTTTGATATGTCTCTTTTTTCTTCTAAAATGTCATTTTAAATTGGAAACAAACATTATAAACTATACTGATCACATCATGTATCAGTTTGACGTGATAACGATTCCTAAACATAAAAAATGAATTATTAGTCAATATACTAAATTATAAAAAAAATCTGACTGTTTTTGAATTGTTTTCAGTGGGTGACATATTTTGAGAAATATTGTTGATTTTAAATTGATAACAGACACATTGAGTCATAGCGGTCACACAATACATCAAATTGTGATAAAAATGATTCATAAACATCCTAAATGACTTATGAATGATTGAAATAATATATAAAAATAACTGGAATATATTTTTTTAGTTTTTCATGTTTCATTTTTCCTATTTACTATAATTCATGTCAATGTTAAATAAAAATAAGCACTTTGAGTCATACCGGTCACACTGTGTGTTAGATTAAGGTGAAGTTGATTCATACAAATCCCAAAGTCTCAAACCAATCATAATTGCCAATGTAACCATGTTTCCATTATCTTTCTATGTCAAACTTCATACACTATATATTGACTTGATATTCTTAGCTGAAATATTTTTCTCATTGTAGAAAGTTAGAAGATAAGAACAAGTGCATGTGCCCATTATATCATGACAAGTCACCACATTAGGAACATGATCTTCCTATACTCTCCTAGCTTACAACCACATGACTTTTTTAGATAATAACATCAAATAAATATGCAGTGTTAGAAGTTTGACAAATAATTCCAATGAATATTAAAACGTGGTTACATTGGGAGAAAGAATAATTTTATATCTTTTGTGGATTGTTGAATATAGTTGAAAAAATAGGATTTCCCAAAATATATGTGAAAAAAACTAAATAATTATTATATAAAAATGAAAAGGAAATTAACTTAAAAATAATAGGTAAAATGATGAAAAAAATAATTAAATAAGTAGTAGGAATTCACCTTTTCTTAATGGTTGTATGCATTCTTGACACATTTCCTTATTTTCATTATCTCAATTGCAGGCTCAAAGTCCAATATCTCACGATCCTAACTAAATTTTAACAAACCACCCAAAATCAAACAAAAGAATACAACTGTATATGAAAACAATTATTATATGAGTAATGCTGAAAATAAATAAATTGAACATAAATATGATACAATACCTTAACTCTATGGATAATGATTTTACTATGAAAGCATTGTTGACCAAAGGTATCTTCAATCAGTAAAGAAATAATGATGATAAAAAAACAAATAGATCTCACCAAATAATCAAATAACAAGTGTGGAGGATGAGGATAAAATAAGATACATTGGATTGAAGCTTTGAATAATCCAAGAGAAAGTAAAGATATCTGATTAGGTTCATAAAATATTCATTTTGTAGAATAAATAAATAAATACACTTAAACTATTCACTATAAAATGTGAATGGATACCATTTGTGAGAAGTACATGGATGGTAATCAGAGATTCCAATGGGTGGAATCAAAAGGCAATGTTAATGAATTATTTGTTTCTAGATAGAATAAAGTAAAATATACATCAAGTTTATTAAATTTTTCACGAAATAAATGTAGTGATTTTGAATACGTATTAATGAGTGGGTTATCATTTCAAATATAGATATATTTTTATCAGCTACAAGAAATAAATGAAAGGAATAAATCAAAGAATAAAATGTCACTGATGATTGGAAAATTTCGCTGAAAACTCGAAGGATTAAGACTCTACAAAAAAACCACATTTTTTCCAAGGAGAGACTAAATCATTTAGAGAGGCTGACAAAGATGATAATTGTATCAAATTTATGCAAGGAAAAATTGATCTGAATAAGAAAAATGTGAGATGAGGAGCTTGATCTGAATTAGAACAATTAAGGCTTCTTTTGGATCATGTTGTTGCATATATTATTCCAAAAAATGTCAATTAGTTTAAAAATGCATGATTTTTTTAGTTACTCATTTTTCATAATTCTATGAAACTCTTAACATAATAGTTCATGGTACTATATTGTAATGAAACATTTTTTTGTCATGTCATTGAGATGGTCACATCTGTGGGGAATCATATTAACACTAGAAGGATAGAAAAATGGATTTATGTTTATCTTAGTAAACCATAAAATTCAATAGAATTAAGAATCCACAGTGAACATAGAATGTCATTAAATTATTAAATCCAAACTAATAATGTTGAATTGAAGTGGGATTTTTAAGGTTTAATGATTTTATCCTTGAAATATAATTTTATTTCTACAAAATAGATTCTATTAAAACTTATTTATAAAATTTAAATCAATCAATGTTAACATTTTATTTTATAATTTTTTTTAAATCTAGTGGTATAATATTTAATTTTGAATGATTTAAAATATTATTCAATATTTAAATAATAGAAAACATTTCTCCTTAAATAAGTTACTTTTCAAAGAAAATATTAAATTTATAAATTTTTGGATAAATATTAAAGGATTGAGAACAATAAATTCTATCAACAAAGTACACTTCTTTTGAACCACATAATGAAACTGTATTTTGTTTCTTAAAACACCATGAAGCTGAGGTTTTTCAGAGAAAAATAATCATTAAAATTTATTATTTTCTGAATATATTTCAATAACCAAAATAAAAATTTCAGTTACATTTTATCTCAAAATCATTTTTACTGTAAAATATAGTCCATGGATTATAGAATATTAAACCTCTTTTATTTTTCATTTTATAGCATTTAAGTCACATTATTTAAATTCAAATTGAAATATTTCATAAATAAAAACTAAAAAAATTATATTTTTTCAAGATGTAGTTAAATAAAAAATTCAACAAATCAAACATATATAATGTTTTTTCTCATCAAATTTTACAGATTCATCATAATTGTTTTTTGTAACATTTTATAAGTGACCCATAAATATATCCTAAGGCACATGAAATAGTTCAAAGTCATCATAAATAAATCCATTAATTTTACACCGTATTTCATATATCATTTTCCTTGAAAAATTTTGTAACGCCCCGACCCTAGTTACCCAGAGTCGGTGCCGTATTACATAACATTGGCATGATCACAAGAAAGATCAAATCTCGAAAGACCGATTGGTTTAGTAGCCTTGGAAACACTAGATATATTCATAAGTTTTACATTACATAATAAAATGAAAAACTACTACAACAACATATTGTCTCCATAAACCACACTCATATCCCCACATAATATCCCTCCAGGTCATTCATAATTTACTTCTTCACTTCCTGGGAAAAATAAAACATAGAAAAGGGGTGATCTCAAATGCCCAGTAAGGATAACAATATACCGGAAACTTTCATAAATAAGAATAAACATTTAAGGCTATGTATAACTAAAACAAAAGCCTTTTAAACTTGAACTTCAACATACTATGGCAAATGTAAAATGAAATAATTCCATTTACTTGTTCACATGGATATTCTACTAATCGAATAATCACATGCAATATCAATAACCACTTTCATAATGTTGGAATGCATAATGCCAGACTATCATAACCACATAGCCAAGGCCTCGTGCCAAGACTACAAATTAGATTTTTCCAAGGCCTTGTGCCAAGACACTAGTTTGTCTCATGAGACCTACCGATGCATCGAGGAGCTATAGCGGGCTCTACCCGTCACATATTAAGTCCAATGCATTCCCATATGAAAAGGTTTAAACATAACATAAACATTCGTATTAAAAATAGCATACGAAATGTCAATAATTTCACCATAAACTATGAATGGTATAAAAATAGCACATCCACAGTCAAACATATCACAAAACCTTCAATACAATATAGAAGTTTTGTATCATAATAAATCAACTTCAAATAAGCGTAAAATCCATCAAAGGATGTTGACATAGATGAAATCAAAACACTTTTTGGGGAAATATCTCTTTCTATTTTTGAAATCATTTAAGAGCCATATAAAATAAAACATTTTCTTGAAAATATTCTTATAAGATTGTAAGGAAAACTTTGAAGATTTTATAACGGCAGAAAATAACCGCACTCGCCGTATAAGTTAAAAAAACATTCTTACCTTAATTCTGTCGAAAAGGTTAAAAAGGACCTTGTTTTGAAAACGACGGAAATATTCCTCCTATAAAAAGTCAAACAAGGGTATAAATGACTTTAACCCATATTATTTTAAATAATAAAAATATTTTGAAATACGTTTTGAAGAAACATGGATGTGGATGATAAAGAGATCCCAGTAGATTATTACATATAAACAACCTCGGATAATGAAGAGATTGTGAAATAACCCTTACCAATTTGGTAACTTATGAAACATACAACCCATGAAAGAGGTATCATACAATGAATATGTAAATACACATAAATTAGAGTGTATTACACAACGAATATAATTATGGGCCGTACATACACCACACAAAAGGTGATGGTGGCAATATGGCATGAATCTCCCGAGAATAAGGAGTGAGATGAAAACCCCTTACCTTGTACTTTTCCATGGTTGGGGTAGTTTAACCTCCTGTATAATGGTGAAATACATGTTATTAAATTATTCAAGAATCATATATATTAATATGATATCATATATGATCTTTTAATATTGATTTGATAATAATATCTTCGTATTATCATTGTTTCGGGTGTTAACTTACTTGTTTTCTTTTATATGTTTTGTTACGTAAGACATGTTTGTAAAGGATAGGTTGTATATTATTCATATCCAGAATGATATCAAGTCCATAAACATCATTTTTTAAATCATCAAATGATAATTATACTTGAATGGATACGATGGAGAATGAATCTCATCGCGTTCGTGGAGACGGTAGTCCGTACGTACGCACGAGCGACAATATCATTCTTTTGATATTAAAATAATATATAAATGGATGGTATATCATATATACTGAATCATTAACATGTTATATTTATTATTTAAATGAGTTACACATCATTATTATATCCATCCAAATAATATTATATTGAATAACAATTACACCACGACGTGGAGATGGTAAGCCGTACATACGCACGTATGGTGACATGTTATTCAAAGGGTGGATAGAATACTGAATATGGTTGTACCATATTTATAATAACATCACAATATATATATATGATACTGGAGTTATTATTTTAGAATGGTAACAACAAAGGAAGAAGAAGTGGAAGAAGAAATGAACTTGGAAAAAGGGTGGTGAAATCATTACCTCTTCTTCGGGTTCTTCCTTTTGATTTGATCAAAAGGGCTCCTTAGGTTGGCTTTCTGATCAAACTAAGGCCTCTAAGTTGTAGTGAGGGAAGTGGGGAGAGTATTTGGGCAGAGTTTGGCCGAACCAAAAGGCTTTGAAGGTGTGAAGAGATGAGAAGGAGGAGTTCCCTTTTATAAGAGGGGTGAGGGGCACCTTTGGAAAAGCTAGAGATATTAGTTTATAATAAATTAATATTCGGTTTCCAATGGATCCAAAGTTGACTATTCAAAGGTTAAGGTGGGGCGGGGTCGAAAACAACTCAACCACTAGAATTTAGACAGGTTTGGGTACTTATATTAACCCTATCTTTAAGTATTAACTCTAAGTTAATTAGTTTCACTTTTACAATGTCTCTTTGTATTTTTATATAATATGGTTAATAAACTTACTATATACATCCAAGAGACCCCCAAGTGGTCAAGTAATGAAGAACCTATCATGATATAAGTCTCTTGGCCGAACCTTAGATTTTTAGGAATTTAATATCAATTAATAATATAATATTTGTTTTAAGAACTCTTTTATGTCAATTTTGACACTATTCAATAGTTGATTTTTTTGAAACTCATAACAGATTGATTACTACGAAAAAAGTACATTAAATCAATCCTAATATATCATATTATCCTAGAAAATTAGTTTAATTCATTAAAAGTTTCATATTATATTTATTTGGGTATTTATAATATCAATTAATTTCATTTTTCACTATTTTAGTAATTATTGCATCATCATTGTGTCATAAATAAAATAAATTATTTAATGTCTAAAAATTATAAATAAAATATCCTTATGTAGGAAAAGTTTTATCTTTCTAATGAATATTTATAATCTAAACTCCAACATATATAAACCTATGTAATAATTGGTTTTCTAAAAGATATATGCTTGTGTCATTTTTGTATTCATTTTAACTTAATTAAAATAAAGTGTCCCTATCACCTACAAGTGGCACCATGGGGTCCCCAAATCGACCCAAAGATGCCTATGGTCGAACATGTATCAACCAATAATTCTATGACACGTTTTAGGGTAATTTAGTATTATTATAATATTATTTCTTTAACCCTTATTTACCAGATTTACCCTTAACCATGGTAAATAAAATATTTACCACAGTAATTATTCAAAATGTCTAAAAATAAAAGTTACCTATTTACACAATTTGGACATCCTGATTCCAAATATGGAATCCATTTTTCTAAATTCAAAACACAGAAGTGGCAGAAATTAATTTAAAATTAATTCCCGCTGTCAAAACAAAAAGCGTGTTTTTAAGAGATAATAACTATCAAAAGATTGACACTTGTTTATGTTCGGTTTAATTGTAAAATTATGTCCAATGACCAACATTATATTAAATGGTAAAAATATATTCTAAATATACTTTAAAACCACTCAAATTCATAATTTATCACTATTAATTATTTTGATTAAAAAAGTTGTTTTTAATTAAAATTTAGTAATTTTCACTATTCATCAAAATATGAAAGTTATCCGAAAAGTACCAAAATTTCACCTTAGGCTAAATTAGATATTCCAAATCCAAAAATGAAGTCCATTTTGAAATATAAAATATATATAATTTAAAAAATTAGGTATTATTATTCATAACGGCTAGTTTGATTGGTTGTAGTGTGTCTTAAAACTCACGGTTGTGTACAACACACGGTACTGTATTACTCAAAGAAAGTGTACCGTGGAAGCTTGGGATGTTTCATTTTAAATTTTTGATATCCCCATTTAGTCAAAAAGTTTAAAATATTGTATTTAAAAAGGGTTCACTATTAAAAGTTGATAAACGTGCAATACTGAAAATGAATTTGTTCTTGCATTATGTCTAAGATACTCATAATATGGAAAAATTATAAGGATTATATAAAGTTTAAATTTTAGTTAATACTATTCATAACCTCTTTTGAATGTATTTTTGGTAAGTCATGGTGCAATTGAACTCGGTGTTGCGTGTAGTGCAAGTTATTGAATTATTTTGAAGAAATAACACATTATGAATTCTTGGGGTGTTACATTCTCCCCTCCTTCAATAAATTGCGTCCTTGAAATTTGAAATTATTCTTCGAAAATAAAAGGTTGAAAGTAGAAAATATATTTGTGGGAAAACCCACATCTGAAATTGGGTTACTAAAATTTAGTCTTAATATGAGGAAAAGAGAAATCAAAGGGTCACCACCAAATTATGATCTCGATTAGGAGAACATTGGTGGCAATTAGAGACATATAATTGGAGGAAAACGTAAATATTTATAGGTAGTGATTGAGGTCATCAATCAAAAAAAAGTGTAAAATTGAGGTCCTTAAATTCATCAATCTATGATGATTTGAAATACCATCGGTTCAACAAAACATAGGGTATTAGGATAACACATTTTTGACATTTCAAAATATCTTAGTTGAAATCCCACATCGAAAAATGAATTAATGAGGCCTCTATTTAAAATAAAGAGTCGAAAGTATGAAGATTTCCTAAAATAACACATACTAGGGTTCCATGTAGGAAAATATGGATATGGAAGAAAAATCTAACCATCAATTATCTGATGGAGAGTGGTAGAGAACATGGCTATGAAAAGGCCAACAATCCCAAAGCCATAAATTAGTGATGATTTAAGGTACCATCTTGGAAAACATTTTTGTTCTAAGTTGCTTTTCTTAATGTTGAGGAATTTATTTATGAGATTGGATAAGATTACAAGGAGATATACTTACTTTATAATTAGAGTTTTATCCATTAATAAATTTCTACCACGAACTCATATTTCACTCTAAAAGATAATAGAATGTAATTTTTTTTTCTATTTATACTATTCGTACAGGGTTCCAAAATAAATGAATTTATAATTCATCTACCAGATATTTTAAAATAAAACTACATTATTTAATCCAGGACATCTCGTGGGCCAGTGGTAGGTGATACACCCTTGTCGCCCTTTGGTTGCGGGTTCATGTCTCACAGCCTTGCCGGACGCGACGGGTTGCCGCCCGACCTCCGGGTTGTCCTTTTATGGCAATCCAAAATAATCAAAACTAGAACTATCCAAAATACTTCTGTCCAAACTCACAGTCCAAAATTTATAAGGAAGGTAAACATAATGTAGATCCTTTTTACCCCGTAATATCATATGAATACCTTCATCATGTATTCTTTTAATACACTGAAACATCCTGAATTACCATATTCCTTATTGATTACATTCATTCTCCCTTATTCCATATAGAATGCTGGATATACTTCATCAATCCAAAAATGTTTTAAACCCCAATAATGATGGAATATACAAATCATTAATCAGTTCCAAGGTAGTCAAGAATATCCAATATAATTTTTCCAAAATAATCATGTATTATTCGAAAATCACTACCTCGGTATCAGAACTATATTATGGTTTATCATTCTCTCAACCATATATTTTCCAAAAATTTATCCCGCTATTGAGTCACTTTTCTTCGTTCCACACAATATCAAGTCCTTAATGAAATAGTACTGCAGTACAATCCTTATATACTCCATAATTATTATAACAAGTACATTTTTGATACTACAATCAATTGACATAATCAACATAAGAACTCTAATCATTCCTCTTCATCTGTGGTAGTATCACAACTTGATTATTATCCAATAACATCATTTGAGGCATAGTCTGATGACTGGGACATAGGTTCGCGTAGTGTCCAAACTCCTTGCAAATGAAGCATTGTACATTTGAAACCATTTTCTTACCCTTGCAGTCACGTACTTTGTGCCTTTTCCTCCACACTTATAACAAACCCCCATTCCTTTCAGGCAAGTTCCAGGGTGTTTCTTTCCACAGTTACCACATATGGGAAAATTCTTCTTTTCCCTCTTCCCTTTATCCATCTTTCTCTCTTCCATCCTTTTCTTATCTTGCTTCCCTTCAAAGCCATAGGACTCAGTAAACTCTTTACTTATCTTATAAACACATGATATTATTTCTTCATATGATGATAATACATGTGAGACTATTTCTCTTGTAAATTCTGGCTTAAGACCATAAAATATATGATCCTTCTTTCTCTATGTATCATGTTCATTTCTAGAGTTCTCATTCCTTCTACTGGGCGCCATTTCTAAACAATCGCATACACTAGATCAGTTTATGAATCAAAATACATAATCCCATACTTATAAACCACTTAACATAAATTGAACTATTTATGGATATAATCCATAATCATAAAAATGTCTCCTTTGAGGATGTATATACTCATAAACCCTTCATAATGGTTTGTAAAGAAAATGAGAATTATCCTAAGCATATCCCACGGGAGTGTCGTAACCAAGAGTGCAGTAAGGCCCGTTGTCGTGCACCAGTTCCCGTTCGAGTCTAGCTCAAAGCGGTGTTTTCGGGTTTTACCCCTAGGTACATCTGTGCCAGAGCCGCCTCTACTTGCTCGTATCCAGATAGGGATGTATTGCTTGGAAAACTCACAAAATCTCTACAATACCAAAATTCTAGGAAGTTCTTTTATACTAATCATCAAAGTTCATCTTAGGTCTACGTGCTCTAATCAGAGTTTATCTAAATCTAGTTTCCAAGGTTTGTACTAAACTTCCTCTGATACCAACTGTAACGCCCCGACCCTAGTTACCCAGAGTCGGTGCATTATTACATAACATTGGCATGATCACAAGAAAGATCAAATCTAGAAAGACCGATTGGTTTAGTAGCCTTGGAAACACTAGATATATTCATAAGTTTTACATTACATCATAAAATGAAAAACTACTACAACAACATATTGTCTCCATAAAACACACTCATATCCCCACATAATATCCCTGCAGGTCATTCATAATTTACTTCTTCACTTCCTGGGAAAAATAAAACATAGAAAAGGGGTGAGCTCAAATGCCCAGTAAGGATAACAATATACCGGAAACATTCATAAATAAGAATAAACATTTAAGGCTATGTATAACTAAAACAAAAGCCTTTTAAACTTGAACTTCAACATAGTATGGAAAAATTAAAATGAAATAATGCCATTTACTTGTTCACATGGATATTCTACTAATTGAATAATCACATGCAATATCAATAACCACTTTCATAATATTGGAATGCATAATGCCAGACTATCATAACCACATAGCCAAGGCCTCGTGCCAAGACTACAAATAAGATTTTTCCAAGGCCATGTGCCAAGACACTAGTTTGTCTCATGAGACCTACCGATGCATCGAGGAGCTATAGCGGGCTCCACCCGTCACATATTAAGTCCAATGCATTCCCATATGAAAAGGTTTAAACATAACATAAACATTCGTATTAAAAATAGCATACGAAATGTCAATAATTTCACCATAAACTATGAATGGTATAAAAATAGCACATCCACAGTCAAACATATCACAAAACCTTCAATACAATATAGAAGTTTTGTATCATAATAAATCAACTTCAAATAAGCGTAAAATCCATCAAAGGATGTTGACATAGATGAAATGAAAACACTTTTTGGAGAAATATCTCTTTCTATTTTTTAAATCATTTAAGAGCCATATAAAATAAAAAATTTTCTAGAAAATATTCTTATAAGCTTGTAAGGAAAACTTTGAAGATTTTATAATGGCAGAAAATAACCGCACTCGCCGTATAAGTTAAAAAAACATTCTTACCTTAATTCTGTCGAAAAGGTTAAAAATGACATTGTTTTGAAAACGACGAAAAGATTCCTCTTATAAAAAGTCAAAAAAGGGTATAAATAAATTTAACCCATATTCTTGTAAATAATAAAAATGTTTTGAAATACATTTTTAAGAAACATGGATGTGGATGATAAAGAGATCCCAGTAGATTATTACATATAAACAACCTCGGATAATGAAGATATTGTGAAATAACCCCTACCAATTTGGTAACTTATAAAACATACAACCCATGAAAGAGGTATCATACAATTAATATGTAAATACACATAAATTAGAGTGTATTACACAACGAATATATTTATGGGCAGTACATACACCACACAAAAGGTGATGGTGGCAATATGGCATGAATCTCACGGGAATAAGGAGTGAGATGAAAACCCCTTACCTTGTACTTTTCCTTGGTTGTGGTAGTTTAACCTCCTGTATAATGGTGAAATACATGTTATTAAATTATTCATGAATCATATATATTAATATGATATCATATATGATCTTTTAATATTGATTTGATAATAATATCTTAGTATTATCATTGTTTCGGGTGTTAACTTACTTGTTTTCTTTTATATGTTTTGTTACGTAAGACATGTTTGTAAAGGATAGGTTGTTTATTATTCATATTCAGAATGATATCAAGTCCTTAAACATCATTTTTTAAATCATCAAATGATAATTATACTTGAATGGATACGATGGAGAATGAATCTCATCGCGTTCGTGGAGACGGTAGTCCGTACGTACGCACGAGCGACAATATCATTCATTTGATATTAAAATAATATATAAATGGATGGTATATCATATATACTGAATCATTAACATGTTATATTTATTATTTACATGAGTTACACATCATTATTATATCCATCCAAATAATATTATATTGAATAACAATTACACCACGACGTGGAGACGGTAAGCCGTACAAACACACGTATGGTGACATGTTATTCAAAGGGTGGATAGAATACTGAATATGGTTGTACCATATTTATAATAACATCAGAGTATATATATATGATACTGGAGTTATTATTTTAGAATGGTAACAACAAAGGAAGAAGAAGTGGAATAAGAAATGAACTTGGAAAAAGGGTGGTGAAATCATTACCTCTTCTTCGGGTTCTTCCTTTTGATTTGATCAAAAGGGCTCCTTAGGTTGGCTTTCTGATCAAACTAAGGCCTATAGGTTGTAGTGAGGGAAGCTGGGATAGTATTTGGGCAGATTTTTGCCGAACCAAAAGGCTTTGAAGGTGTGAAGAGATGAGAAGGAGGAGTTCCCTTTTATAAGAGGGGTGAGGGGCACCTTTGGAAAAGCTAGAGATATTAGTTTATAATAAATTCATATTCGGTTTCCAATGGCTCAAAAGTTGACTATTCAATGTTTAAGGTGGGTATGGGTCGCAAACAAACTCAACCAATAGAATTTAGACAGGTTTGGGTACTTATATTAACCTTATCTGTAAGTATTAACTCTAAGTTAATTAGTTTCACTTTTACAATGTCTCCTTGTATTTTTATATAATATGGTTAATAAACATACTATATACATCCAAGATACCCCCAAGTGGTCCATTAATGAAGCTCCTATCATGATATAAGTCTCTTGTCCGAATATTAGATTTTTAGGAATTTAATATCAATTAATAATATAATATTTGTTTTAAGAACTCTTTTATGTCAATTTTGACACTATTCAATAGTTGATTTTTTTGAAACTTATAACAGATTGATTACTTCAAACAAAGTAAATTAAATCAATACTCATATATCATAGTATCCTATAAAATTAGTTTAATATATTAAAAGTTTCATATTATATTTATTTGGGTATTTATAATATCAATTAATTTAATTTTTCACTATTTTAGTAATTACTGCATCATCATTGTGTCATAAATAAAATATATTATTTAATGTCTAAAAATTATAAATAAACTATCTTTATGTAGGAAATCTTTTTATCTTTCTAATGAATATTTATAATCTAAAATCCAATATATATAACCCTATGTAATAATTGTTTTTCTAAAAGATATATGCTTGTGTCATTTTTATATTCATTTTAACTTAATTAAAATAAAGTGTCCCTATCACCTACAAGTGGCACCATGGGGTCCCCAAATCGACCCAAAGATGCCTATGGTCAAACATGTATCAACCAATAAGGCTAGGACACGTTTTAGGGTAATTTAGTATTATTATAATATTATTTTTTTAACCCTTATTTACCAGATTTACCCTTAACCATGGTAAATAAAATATTTACCACAGTAATTATTCAAAATGTCTAAAAATAAAAGTTACCTATTTACACAATTTGGACATCCTGATTCCAAATATGGAATCCATTTTTCTAAATTCAGAACACATAAGTGGCAGAAATTATTTTAAATTAATTCCCGCTGTCAAAACAAAAAGCGTGTTTTTAAGAGATAATAACTATCAAAAGATTGACACTTGTTTATGTACGGTTTAATTGTAAAATTATGTCCAATGACCAAAATTATATTAAATGGTAAAAATATATTCTAAATTTACTTTAAAACCACTCAAATTAATAATTTATCACTATTAATTATTTTGATTAAAAAAGTTGTTTTTAATTAAAATTTAGTAATTTTCACTATTCATCAAAATATGAAATTTATCCGAAAAGTACCAAAATTTCACCTTAGGCTAAATTAGATATTCCGAATCCAAAAATGAAGTCCATTTTGAAATATAAAATATATATAATTTAAAAAATTAGGTATTACTATTCATAACGGCTAGTTTGATTGGTTGTGGTGTGTGTTAAAACTCAAGGTTGCGTACAACACACGCTACTGTATTATTCAAAGAAAGCATACCGTGGAAGCTTGGGATGTTTCATTTTAAAATTTTGATGTCCCCACTTAGTCAAAAAGTTTAAAATATTGTATTTAAAAAGGGTTCACTATTAAAAGTTGATAAAAGTGCAATATTGAAAATGAATTTGTTCTTACATTATGTCTAAGATACTCATAATATGGAAAAATTATAAGGATTATATAAAGTTTAAAATTTAGTTAATACTATTCATAACCTATTTTGAATGGATTTTTGGTAAGTCATGGTGCAATTGAACTCGGTGTTGCATGTAGTGCAAGTTATTGAATTATTTTGAAGAAATAACACATTATGAATTCTTGGGGTGTTACAAATTTCATAAAAAATCATTATATAATTTTTCCCATGTGTTTGATATTTCATTATCCATTTTTTTGAAAAAACTTTTAGAATAATCCTTAAAATAGAATGGGATAACCTTATATTTTAGTTATTCCTCACTCAACCATCATAGTGACAATTGCAGCATGACATAATATAAGACCCCAATGATGTCACATTTTTCATCATCCAAGTGATTTGCAATGTAATATTCCAAACCAATAACCACACCGACCGTTATGTGGATGGGTTTTTCCAAATTTGACGTTTTTAAAGAGTTAGATGTCATGGAATATAGGTATTCAGATCCTATTATACCTCAAAAATAAATGAACCAACATTGGGTTTGATATATTTCAATCTACACAATACCAATGTTATCCCAAGGAGACCCACATAATATCGTGGAATATGATAATTCCTTATATAAAAAAAAATGAATTTTTGGTTGTTTAATTATAGGATAATGAAACTAGACTTTTTGGGATACATGTATGTGATATGATAAGGTTCAGTGGATAACCAAGGGAAAGAAGAGATATCGAAAAACATGGATTTCGTTCGAGCTGTGGTTGCATTCAACCCTTGAATACCTTAAGAATTGGATTCGGGACTTGAAAAAGTCGGAGCCTTGATTATAGTAAATAAATATATAAAATAAATAAATAATATAAATTTTTTAAATTCTAAAAAATATCTATGTGTGTGCATATTTATATAAAAATGCATTAATTTTGTATATATGAAATCAATACAATACATTAGATCTAATGTTATAAATTAAAAAATCAAATGATATTAAATTATGTCAATTACTCGATGCAATTAGTGAGTATTTTTATTTCATATTAATTTTTAATTACAAACCATTATTCACTAAATATATGACTATTTATAATGTAAAGCACATAAATATTTTTGTAATATATAAATCATATTTATATACATTAATATATGTCTATATATCTAATATATAATATTTATTAACATTATCAATAATCATTCAATTAATAAAATGTTTAATATTTTTATCAATTTACTTTTTTTTAATTTTAATTTGTTTAATTTTTGTTTTTCATATATCTATATATTTAATACATACTATTAATAGTATTTATAATATATACATAGTACAATCAATTTATTCATTTTTATCAATAATTATTTAATTAATAAAATTTGTAAGAATTTTTAATAGAAACATTTTTTGTTTATATAATTATTTCATTTTATTTATTCAGAGCTTTATCGGTGCTAAAAAAGAACTGATAAGGGATTCATTAATGTGTGCTAAAAATATAGTGCTAATAAAGGGTATCCTATATCAGTGCTAAAAATAAAGCACTCATAATGGTTTCTCTTTATCAGTGCTAAAAATAATATAGTGAAAAAGAGTTATATTTATCAGCACATTATTTAGTGCTAATAAAGATGGAATTTATCAGTGATTTTTCTAGCGTTGATAAATATCAACACTGTTAAACACTAATTTTGTAGTAGTGACTCCTGTCTCTATGATGATGTGACCTAGGAAGTGAATCTGATCGATCTAGAAGTGAAACTTTGTGATCTTAGCATATTACTAATGCTCTCTTAGTGTTTTAAATATGATCTCAATATGGTTGGCATGGTGATGTCCACTTTGAGAATACATCAATATATAGTCCCTGAAAACCACCACAAAAAGAATCTAGTTAAGGATGAAACACTCGTTTCATCAGTTCTTTGAAAATTGTTGGCACATTTGTGAGACTGAACGACATAACCAGATACTCATATAGAACATACCTTCTAATAAAGTATGTACATGGTATGTCTATAGGTCAAACACATACCTGGTGATATCCATACCTCAAATCAATTTTTGAGAACACATGAGCTCCTCAAAATTGATCAAACATTTCATCTATCAGTGGCACGAGATATCAGTTCTTAACCATCGACTAGTTCATTTTTAGACAATCCACGCATAGACTAACAGTTTCCTTTTCCCTTTTTACAAAAGAACTAGAGAACCCCATAGAGAAGTACTAGGTATGAAAAACCAATTTGCCTCTAAATTCTCCAGTTACCTCTTGAACTCATAAAACTCCATCGTAGACATCCTGTAAGGAGGAATGGATACCACTGTAGCTCTTGGAACTAGATCGATGTATAATTCCACCTCTCTCTCCAGAGGTAAACCATAAATTTCATCTCGGAAGACATCCCTAAAGCACTCAACCAATGAAAAAATCTATTCCTAACTCACTCCCTGATCATCCTGATAAAAACTAGCAATATGATCTATCATACCACACAACCCATGATGTTGTGGTCCATATTGGCCCACCTGGACATCCCATTCACCCTTGTATGTATACATTGCACCCTTAGATGATTTTAAAGAGAGAGTTTTGAGATCTAAGTCAATGTAATTTTGTTAAGCTACTAACCTGTCCATCTTGAGTATGAAATCAAACCCTACCATCTTGAGGACATACAAATTCTAGATGAAGTGACACCCACCAACCTTGAGGGGCACTCCCTGCATAGGTTTGTACCCTCTGTTATAATCCTCAACAGTGTGTCCAACCTAATAACACTCTTAGAAGACAAAACAACAATACCATGTCTTTTCACCATCAGTGCCAATATAAAACTATTTCATGCACTTGTATAAAAAAGATAAGACACAATAGTATAGGCTACTGCGATTATACCTCTCACCTTTGATGGGCTAGCACCCTACTCCTTAGTTGTTGGCTATAATGAATAGGTCTAGCATATACCATGGCCCTGTGATACAACCCTACTTCTAATAGTAGGACCACCCTGATTTATCACTGTAATTGGTGTTTGCAGGCCCCTTCCACAACCACCACTGCCTCATCCCAATCGACCAAAACTGCATCAACTCCTGGATTTACGTGGTTATGAGGAACATACATTTAAACATAGTGTAAGATCTGACCCCTACAACTCACAGCTAGAGGAAAGGTCCTGTATAAAATCCATACATGGGCCGTATTACCTCAAGCTCTACACTCAACTTGGTCACATTCACAATAATTATTTACAAAGCCTCACCTACCACACTAATAGAAGAACACCAAGCTACCAGTACTCATATCCTGGATGGTTCTCAACTCATGGGAATCCTCAAAATGACACTTCCTGCCCAAAGACATTGAACAACTGGGTCATGAAATAACTCTTCCCTCCTCTATACCCTCAGATTAACTTAGGTCCCACAATATAATCAGATCATGATTCACAATCTGATGGATATAAGCCAATCTGAGCACATTGAACTTAGATCTAACAACATGTCATAGGCCTTCCTTGAAGATCTTGTCTATAGATAACTCACCAGTAAGGTATTTAAGTGAAAAACACCACAGCTCGGTAAAGAATGCCAAGTACTTCATAACTGTCTTCCCACCTTTCTCTAGACACATTAATTCACTATCCCTATATGCCTATAGAGCCGCAGGGTAGAAAAAATCATAGAAACAGGTTTGGAAATCTTCCCAACCCATATATCACAACCCTTAAACCTAGTTCAGAACATTTAACTAGTTCTTTGCTACTCCATGTAGCATATATGTAGTGAGATTGACCCTCCTCTCAAGAGGTATCTCAAGATTCACAAAAATCACTAATCTGGTATCAAGCCATTGCTCAATAGCCTGTGAACCAACATCCCCCCAAAACATGGGAGTATTATGCTTCTAGAACACTAGAGCTAGCTTAGCCATGGATAAGACATGTTTCAATGCTCCTTGAAAAGTCTGCATATAGAAAAATAAACCCTCACGAAATTGTTCCTCAATTACCATGTCCAAAATAGTAGCTGGTGTCTTAGGTGACACTAAAGGAGGATCTACCGATATCACATTGTCCACCACCTCTGGAGTGTGGTAGTCGCATCCCTTACATTGTGCGACTAGAGTTCGTCATGGTTTCATGCCTCTACAATGCCAAATACATGCCTCATATAAGATCAAGATTAAATTTCATAGCTTAGAAGTATATGATAGGTCAAAAACTTCATAAAACTAAGCCAAACCCCATATCCTACTCCTAAATCTCGGAGAGTACAAGGAAACTATCACAATGCCAACAGAAGAACTGACTCATACCCACTCAAAAATCTAGTCAACATCAAGTTTCTATTCATAATTTCATGTTTCTTTTTAATTTTCATTTGAATTCACAATCATTTAACAATCTATTCCCATAATTTAATTATTCAATGGGGTTTATCCAATGGTTCACTAATTCCAAATCCATGAGGCACCATAACACCTCACGAACGAAAACTTTGGTTCCCATTTAATCCAGACAAAGTCAATTAAATTTAACAATTGAAACAAGGTGTGTTACTTCTCAGTATATAAGGGCCCATACACCTTATTAACTAAAAGATGACACCATTTCCTCTATCCACTACATAGAATCTATCACAACAATAGATACATAAATATTATATCACCTATGAAAATACAATGCAATAGTAATACATCTAGAGTGGCATGTAATAATGCATGCCATGTGATTTATAACAAGTTACTATATAATGAATAAGATGGAATACCCTCCTCTTTTCAGGTTATAATATAAATTCAACCCACAATTTCATCTATCGTAACCACATAACCATGTGTTTCGACCAATGTTGGAATCAAATAAACTATAATAGTCAAAATCTAGAAATCACAATCAAATTCTTGGAAATTTGTATTTTCTATATTTGGAGGGTAGCTACTCGCGATCAGAAATTATTAACAAAATATATTTTATTTCTATCATTGTATACTATTTCCATATATTAATGAAAACCAGAAATTATTTCCCTTTGATACCACTTTGAAATATCCCGAAACTGAAAGCCACTAAACAGTGCCCCGAGCCAAGTGGGTCATATGGCCTGAAGTGAATCTCCCCAAATTCCTGAGGTTTCCGACTAGTAGTGAGGGGTTAGGTGTGTTAGTGGGGAGACTATTCCCTCATTACCAAAGTATATCCCAATGGAAGTCTATAACATACAAATAGTATAAGAAGATAAACAAGAAGAAAACTGATAACTAAATAAGATTGGAATGTAAAAAAATCCATAAATTTCTCATATATAATCATGATAACAATACATTTCATATGGAAAGGAAAATATCCAAAACTGGTACACAGTAGTATAGTACAATACAGTTATCCAAAATACAAAAATTACAAAAGTCTTATCTCCAAATAGCATCTGAAGCCTCAGATCGGTACCATGCTCCCCTACTCCTATGTACCAATAAAAACATGTGTTTGGGAGATTTCACCTTTTAGAACCTGAAAAAATATAATCTATTTGGGTTCCCCATGGGAGGCCCAAAAAGGTTGTGAGATAACATCATAGAAGGCAACCACCCAATATCTATAAAGTTCCATGGTGTGATATACAACAATCTAAGCAGTGAAACAATAATTATGTAAGCAATATAAAAAAGAAAAGTTCCCATGGAACATCCAGTATCAATCTAGTGATACTAACTATCCTCCCTTGTCTCCTTGAAAAAAAAATGTTAAATCCTATATCCAGGAAACTATAACAACATATGTATACCAGATGGATACACCATACATCCCTACTTATCAAATCACCATGGCCTTTCTATATACTGTGAGTGAATCACAATTCAATGGTCATGCCATACTAACTAATTTAGCGGACCATATAGGGTATAGATCAATGTTGTGAAGACCAAGGCATCCTCATCGAGTCCCATGAGTTGATCGATGGGAAATCAATATATGCCTTGGTTGGAGTCCTATAATGATTTCATACAAGACAAGACCCATGTGAGTCCATGCAAGCCGAATCCAAGGGGTAGAAAGTCCCAAGGCATCCTATGGAGTCAAGACCCAAGGGGAATAATCAACCCAAGGTGTCAGGTACCAAATTCATGATCCATGGATAGCCTTCCATGGAATCTATACCAACATCCATCAATTCATACCATTTTCATTCATCACCCATGAGTCTCCCCAATCATGTAATACATTTACACTCCATCATATAACAGTGGTATACCCACTCATTTATCACCATTCACAATTAAACATTTAACATGGGTATACCCACCCATTTATTAAAATTCACAATTAAACATTTATCATGGGTATACCCACCGATTTATTACAATTCACAATTAAAATGTTTTCATGCGTACACCCAACCATTTATCACAATTCACTATAAGGAATTTAAAATTTAATAAAACAAATGTTGAAACCCTTCACCTAAGTAAGAAAATTAGTTTAGATTAATCATAATAAAATTCCATTTAATTAGGGAAACATAAGAACACATCCCATGGATGGTCCAATAGCACACAACCAAGGATTATTCATATGGCACATCCCATGGGTGACCATGGTTGTGGAAAAACTTTCCAAAACACCTAAAATAACTTAATGGTATCCATTAAAGGTCCAAGTTCATTTAATTCAATTAGATGGTTCAATTCTAGGGCCGCGTTCGAATGTCTGGTGGGTGGTATAATAGTCGGTAGCTCTATAAAGCACCAAAACTCAACATCTATAGTCCATAGATCCATAATCTCTGTCAATTGGGAAAGTGAAACCATGGATTTTCATATCTATATATGAAAACTTGTATACTCCAATACCTATACATACATACATAAATATGAAATTCATGATTAAGTGAATCAAATAACATTAAATAAAACTACAGTTCATCCTTGGGTCTATAATCCCAATCGACATATACCTGCTTTGTCCTATACCATAAAAACCAGTGAGCAAGATATGTAACCATAAGGGACTACTATTCTAACACCTGGGTTCACTCATACTCACCTCCAATCACTGAATAAGGATACCATATACTGATGATCAATCCTGTGAAGAAGGATATTATATACTGATGATCAATCCTGAAAAAGGTCACTACAACCAACTATGACCTACGTTGAGTAATCATGTGTCAGGACCTAAGTTCTAGATCTAAGGAACTCATCCAAGGCCTCTACATCTACATGATCCCTATAATCAAGTGTCATACACAAAGGGATGGGTCCAAGGAACTCATCCAAGACATCCACATCGGCTTACTCTGTATAATCACAAGTAACATCCATCACGTCCGCACCATATAATAATGTTTAAGATCTCGAAGGGCCAAATCCTAGGTATAAAGACCAAGGCATCCTATTCAAGTCTTGGTAGAATCTCAATGAAAACTCAATAATGTAACTGGTTGGAAACCTATGAGCATATCTATTGAACATATCCTACGTGAGTCTAAGAAAGATGGATCCAAGGGCTTGTAAGGCCCAAGGCATCCCATGGAAGCAAGACCTAAGAAGAATAATCAATACAAGGTGTCCAATACTGTGTCAACTTGCATATGACTCTGTTTAAGGAATTCCTATAATAGTTAATCCAATGGTTACCCAAGGTGTACATGTCATCAGTCAAGGAGAGTATAATAATACTCTATAAACCACACGTCAAAGAGATCATAATCTTTTGATCACATATCAAAGGATGAGGAGAGTGTAATCATTTTCACCATATGTCATAGTAATAGAGAAGAATAATCATCCCCACCACATTTAAATATATTATGAGTCCATCCAAGGCATTTCTACAATAGGGAATCCAAGTATCACTCAAAGCATACAAATCAAAATGTAAGGATCAACTGAAAGATACCAGGAAACTCCCCTGGACATCTCAAAAAAAATATTTCACAATATATATATATATATATCTAGTATCAACAACCAAGTACAATGTTATACCTATAGGTATACGAGTAAAATATCAAAAATAACATGGCTCAGAAGCTGAATATTTGGAAAGCATGTATGGGTTTTCCAATAAGCAATACATATCCCACGAAGAACGTCTGTTCATCCCAATAGAAAGAAAGATGCCATGTGTCAGGATTAACATCCATCAACAATAAATCACCTCTGATAAACATCACTACATCGACAATAAACAATTGAAACATAAACAAAGAGTGAGGGTGGCCCGAATTTCCAGCCTAACACTACATCCGCAACCCTACAAGATTACTAGTTCAGAATGGGTTCTAAGGTGAAACCCACTTCCATCTCTACTCAAAATCGAGGTCCAAAACAGGGTTAGTCAAACCAAGGGCACCCGTTGTGTTCCTAAATTCAAAAATTTAAGAGGCATTTTACATAGGATCCTCAAGGTCTAAACCAAAATGAAGACATCCTACTTGGGATCCTTAACCACAAAAGGTAAATGAGGAATCCAACATGGAATCTTGAATGGTGCATTGGTAAGGGATCCTATAAAGGGATTCCTAGATCAAGTCATAATAAATCCATCCCTTAGGGGATCCTCAGAAGCAACTGGACTCATGGAATCCTAGGTTAGGAGGGAACATCTCATAAGGGGACCTCCAAAAAAGAATATGTCATGGGAGATAGATCGTAGCTAATCTTAGTTCACGGTCTCAAATTAGGTTGATATGAACACCCAAACTACCATTCACATTCAATTCTCTATCTCAGGAGATGATTGGATTCGATTACTAGAGGAAAAACATCTCGATTTAGATAGAATCCACAAAACGCCCATTAGGAGTCCTCAGAATGCTCCTTGGGTTTCACCACTATGATTAATGTGGAAATATTATCAGAATGGACTACTTTCAGATCCAAAACTGATTTCATGGAAAGAATACATGAAGAACCCAAAAAGGGTTAAAAAGGGGTTGTACATGACTTGTCACCCTCGGTACACAACATGTACTCCCAACGACCCATATGGGAATGTACCCCCACCAACTTGGGCACGTAAAAGGCCTAGGTACATAATGTGTAAGGAGGGAACACGACGTGTACCCAAAATGAGGTAACTGCCTGTGTCCCTCATCTAGCCTGTATGGATACACGGTTTGTCCCTACACATATATAGAGTGTGACACCCACATGGGGTCTGGCCTTGTACTCTACATATCTATGCACCCCTACACGGGTTCGCCTGACTAGGTGCTCGGCTACATGACGAAGTATTATAACACGTTGTGTATACCCTATACACGGTCTATACTCCATAAAACATCATATTTCCTAAATAGGAAGAACACCTAATGTTTTCCCCTAAACCAAACGCCGTGTTATCAGGTTTTCCCATTGGAACACCCTTCAGATCGCCCAAAACCCCTATTTAAACCCACAAAGAAAATGTTCTGGAAACTAAGGGCCACAAGCATTCATAATAGGGATATAAAAACATGAAAAAATGAAAATAAAGGGTTTTTTTATTAAAAACATCAATAGGACTACCTTTTTAGGAAACTATTGAATCTTATCTCAATTTTGTGGTCCACTGCTACCACAGATTGATCCAATGCATCGGGGGTTGCGTGAAAACATTTCATTTACTCCCTATATCTATATTTCTCTCTCTATGCCTTTGTCCCTTAGGTCATGGTGAAGGAGGTTCCATAAAAGAAGTTTACATGAGAAGGAAGGAAGAAACATAAATAGGTAAAAAGAAAATAAATAAATAATAAAAAGAAAATGAAATGAAAACTAGGCACGAGATGGCCCCAGTTCCCAACTCGAGTTTATGCCTCACCTAGGATAAACTCCCCATTCTGAACATAAAAGTGGAGACAGAATCTCAATCCTATGTTCTGTTCAAAAAATTTGGCCAAACAAACCTACATATATAATTTAATATTTATTTTATTAAATAATAAATATTAATTATTCCTCTAATATTTGAACAGATCAGATTTCTACCAAACACTTATCCTAGTGTAAACACACTATTACAGGACCAATGGAGTAGTTAGAAAAATTATCCAAGATCATCTTTTTGGGTAAAAATACCATTTCACCCCTCAAAATCATTTGAAATAAAAAATTCAAATTATAGCGCCAAATTATAGTCCAAATAAATATAGGACCATACAATTCCCCCACCATAAACATTCTCATACCCTAGAATCATAGTGAAACGAATAGAAACCATGATCTCTACCCGGGCATCTGAAAAACTAGATTATCTAAACAGTTCAATTACTAGCCTCATAGCATCAACAACTATCTCCTACATGGAATACATTTAACCCTGACTAATCTAGTACTCCCCACCATATGAATTCCCTTATTATTTTTTCCAAAAAAAACTCCAATCTCAATATAACATGAAAAAACACCTAATTGCAATTGAGAATAAGGGTTACCACCCTCAAATGGCCAATGGTGTACTCCCCACTATATGGATTATCTTACACTACTCCTCGAGCACAACCTCAATAGGTTCCTTCCTCAATGAGGAAGAATATTTAGAAAGAAAAAGAGATCAGTATAGTGTCAAAAATCTCTCATTAAACTCTAGATTAATCAATATGAATCATGATCATCTCTAATAGGGGCACTGTAAGATTTCTACAAGGGCATGTACAACTCCCTCTGAGCCATGCTCACATCCATTCAAAGGTTGTCTAGGATTCAGCCATGGGTCAAATATCTCATTGTAACCCATCATTTAAGGATGTCACCTCTTCCATAGAGGGACATTCCAACATAACTTATGGGATCCAAGCCCATCATAGGTCTTAAAACTATCAGTCTTCAACTTGAACCCATCCACTCACTGATTATGATCAAAATGGTACCCCGTGAAACCAACGTGAACCTTTATCACCCAACTCATACTCCAACAAGTCGTCAATTACAAGGATAATATGATCATGCTACACAACGCACTAGTTTCATTAATCCATAATATCCCTTGGAACTCCTCTTTAATGTTTATCACCTCCATCATTCCATGATTTATTCTTTGAATACCATTCACCTGATGTCGTTCCAACCACTAGCATCAACCTGTCCCATGACTACATTAGAAATAACAAAAAAACTGGTCGACCAATTTAGGAACCCAAAAAATCCTTCACGTTGAATCCAGTCACAAAAAAAACACCTAAGGTGCTTCATAAAAATCTAAATGCATCAACATGCCTATAATGAAAAACTAGATCAACTACCATTCAATGATCTCCAAATGGTCATAAAACCAAGATCACTTCGCAAAAAGGAATCTATAAACACGACATAACATATCTCACACAAGTTTCCCTTAAAACAAATGTACATCGACATACAAGGGTCTGATTCAAAACTATGAGACTATTGGTCTCCTACCTATCCCTATAGAACAAGCCTCATAACTAGGTATCAAGGTCTAACAACACAGACCAAAAGATCAAAACTCTAATAGAAGGATAAGATCATATCAGACTATGAGGGTCAAAATTGAAAACATGACCTACAAGGGCTCAAATACTCACCAAGAATCCTTAGAAGGAACTGATCACCGGAGGTCACAATAATGACACAAAAGAGAATCTGAACTAATTCCCACCAAGTATCTATATAAGGAAATACCCCTAGAAGTCTAGTTCATAACAAAATTCATGGTTCCCATCATCATTGTACTCTATAATCATACTATATAACCACATCCTGAGAAACAATACCCTGTAAGGGTACAACAGAAAGACCATCACTTGCCATATCAACCTACTAGGTCCACTACACCTCCTGTTCATGAAAAATGAGTCATCATACTCACAAAACAATTCCTCAATGTAGATCCACATAAACCTAAATAATATTTAAGTATATATATGTATGATGGACCAAATGAATAGGCCTCAAACATCAGTAATAATCACACAGTAGAAGGCCTATATGATGTGAATCCTACGTGCCAAATATGATGCATGATATGCCTCTTTCCATTTCTGACCAAGAGTCAAAATCTATTACTCACCTCTTGCCAATGGACAATATTAATATATCCACAATAAATCATAACATCCACACAACATGTGCATCAATCAAGGTGAATATCATATAAAATAGTAACATCACAGATCAGAACAACAATCCCATTGTTTGGAAACAATGATTTCTTACTAGAAAAAGTGTTCTCGACACACTAGTCCAATATCCATCAAAATTTATGACACATTCTAATAATCCTATATACAATGTCATAAATAGTAAGGACTAGTAAAATGATAGATCTAATACCACTTTGTAATGTCCCAACCTGGTTAACACTGAACAATGCTCAAAGTTGGTGGGCTACGAGGCCCCAAGCACACCTTCCCGTACACCATAGTCTATCATTTATTAGTGCGGTCTTAGGGTGTGATAGTGGAGTGACTATTCCCTCATATTAGGGTAAGTGAATATAAAAAATTACAAAGTATCCTACACACCAGTGAAGTAAACCGAGTGCAGGAGTAGTAAAAAATGGAAATAGAATATGCTGTAATAATAAATGAAAATGTTATAAAATCCCAAATAGCTATGTCATACAACTCAACACTGTTCAACCATTGGTCCAACAATACATATACAAGAGTAAAAAAGAAACTGAAATAAATGTATAAGTCTCTGCTACTAACTTTTTTCCATACCGCATAACATGTCTCTAAACACTGTATAAATGCACTATCCCGATCAGATAAACTCACACAAGATTCTTCACTTGATCATTCAACTATATGCCTTTTCCCTATCCACCATGAAACTCATTCTCAACTAGAAATGGATAAATAATTCCTACACATAAACTGATATTCACATGAATGTGTGAGAAATAATCTCAGTAGTCTACCTCAATAAGAAACCTATAAATGTGACACTATTACTTTATAAAATAGTAAACTACTTAGCACAACTAAGGAACAACTAAAAGAAAGTAAACCAGTTGTGAAACCATAGTTGAACCATGGGTATGTAATCTAGTTCAACTGGGAAAGTTCCATCATGAATTTACATTTCTATATCTGTATACATGTATAGTCCTATAACTATAAATACATATATAAAAATGGAATTCATGTGTATGTGAAACTAATAACATTAAACCAAACTGCATTCCATACTTTGGTCTATAATCCCAATCATCATATACCTACTTCGACTAACGATGGAAAAACCTCTAAGAAAGCAACATCACCACAGGGGAATACTCATCCTACACCTAGTTTCACCCGTACTCTTCTCCAATCATTTAATAAGGATAATTTATTACAATAGTCAATACTATAAAGAAGGATATCTTATACGGACGATAAATCCTGAAAAAGGTCACTGTAACCAACTACAACCTATTTCAAGTAATCAAGTGTCAGACCCGAAGGTCTATATCCAAAGAACTTACAGAAGGAATCCATGTCCTCCTATTTCATGAAATAAAGTGTCAAACCCCATGTTCTAGATCCAAGTAACTCATCCAAGGAATCCATATTTTCCAACACTATGTAATTACAAGTAACATCATTCACAACTACATTGTATAATCAATTTTCAGACCATGAAGGTGTGGATCCAAGGTATAACAACCAAGGAATCCTTGTCAAGTCCTAGAAGAGTCTCGATGAAAACATGGTAGAGGCACTAGTTGGAGACCTAGGAGAGTGTCTACTGAACATGTCCTATGTGAGTCCAAGAATACTAGATCCAAGGGGTAGAAAGGCCTATGTAATCCCATGAAAACAATACATATGGAGAATACACAATCTAAGGAATCCACTACCCTGTCAACTAGCATATTAGTCCATCCATGGAATTCCTAAAATAGGCAATCCAAGGGTTACTCAAGGCATACAAGTCATTGGTTGAGGTGAGTGTAATAATCATCAATAGAATACAAGTCAAGGAGATCATAATCATCCTCATCACATATCAAAGGCTAAGGAGAGTTTAATCATTCCCACCAAATACCATCAGCCTAGGAGAGATTAGTTGTCCCCACCACATAATACTAGACTATGAGTCCGTAGAAGGAATTCCTACAACATGAAATTAAAGTATCACTGAATGCATACAAATAAACACATAAGGATCAACCACGAGATACCAGGAAACACATCTAGACATACAAAAAAAATACATATCACAATATAAATACATCTAGGCTCAATAGCCAAGTCCTGGGTAGTACCACTGGGTATACTAGTAAAATATCATAATTAACCTGTGTTAGAAGACGGATCCCAGGAAAGTACATCTAGGAATACCAATAAGCAATATAGATCCCATGAAGAATGTAAGGGAATCAAAATGGAAAGAAAAAACATTACATCAGGCTCAATAGTCACCAACTAGAAAGTACCTATAGTAAACATTGTTGCGTTAGAAATAAACAATTAAAACAAAAACAAAGAGTGTGGGTGGCCCAAACACCCAACCCAAAACTACATCCACAACCCCATGGGATTACCAGTTCAGAACATGTTCTTAAGAGACATCAGATACCATATATACCCAAAATCAATGTAAAACCCAGAGTCTATGAAACCATGGGCACCAGCTGGGTCCCTTCGGGCAAACACAGAAGATGTATCCTACTCGGTATCCTCATGTTCTAAAGACATGTGAAGAGATCCTACATGGGATCCTTGGCTATAAAAGGTAAATAATGAATCTTGCATGGGATCCTCAAATGGTAAAAAGGTAAAGGATTCTATAAGGGACTCCCTAGATTAGATCATAAAAAAATACATCAATTAGGGGATCCTCTGAAGCAACAGTTCTCTTGTCCTCCCAGGCCAGGAGGGAATGTATCACAAGGGGGATGTCCTCAAAATAATAGGTCATAGAAGATAACACATAGCTCATATCAGATAAAAATATCAAACTATGTTGGTTCAAACACCTAACCTACCATTCACTCTCAATTCTCTCTCTTAGGAGATGACTAAATTTCATTACTAGAGGAAGAACCTCTCTATTTTGATATAATCTCTAAAACACCCATTAGGTGTCCTCATAATGATCTATGAGTTTAAACATCATGATAAATGTAGATAAATTCTCAGAATGAACTCCTCTTGGGTCCAAAACTAATTCTGGGGCACGAATATAGGAATAACCCTCAAAGGGTTGAAAAGGGGAAGTACACAACATGTCACCCTCAGTGCATGGGGTGTACTCCCAACAACCCACATGGTTATGTAACCCCCACTGACCTAGGCATGTAAATGCCCTAGGTACAAGGTGTGTAAGGAGGGAACATGTAATTTACCCTACATAGAGTACCTTCCAATGTCCCTCATTTGGCTTCATAGGATTCTTGGCCATGCCATGTACTTCTACATAGAGTTCCACCCACACAGGGTCTAGTTGTGTACTCTACCCGGCCATGTACCCCTACATTGGTTCGCCTAATCGGGTACTCCCATACACGACTGAGTTATAGTAAACATTGTATATACCCCATACATGGAGTGTACTCATTAAAAATTATATTCCCCAAGCACGAAGAACACATGATGTATTCCCCTAAACCACATCCCCCAGTATCAGGTTTTCCTGAAAGGAAAACCCTTCAGATCACCCAAAACCTCCTTTTAAACCCCCAAAGCAACATATTTGGCCACTAGGGGCCACAAGAATGCATAATAGGGATATAAATATATGAAAAAATTAATTTAATGGAAGTTGTTTTGGTAAAAACAAAAGTAGTCCTATATTTGGGTGGAAACCACTGATGCTTCATTCGATTTCATGGACCACGGTTGCCGCATATTGATCAAACACGTCGAGGGCTTCGTGGCAGTACCTCCTTTCCAACATCTCTCTCACTTTATCTTCATATCACATTATAACATAGGTTTTGGTGAAGGAGAACTATATGTGAGAATTAAGGAGAAGAAATAAAGAAAAAGTAATGTAATAAAAAAGAAAAAGAAAAAGAAATGAAAAAGGGACCCGGGTCGGCCCCGACACCCAACTTGATTTTATGCCTATCATTGGGTAAACTCCCCATTATAGAATAAAAAATAGTGACAGAATCTCAATACAACACTACAATAGTTAGAAGCACATAGGATATTCTATGAATAAGAATATTTTTGATCTTTGGAAATATAAGAACATGAGACCCTCTCTTGTTGGGTGTTTTGATATTCATGAGCCACTTAAAAATCTATTCCTCTTGAAACTCCATTTATCTATTTAAGAAGGTGATAATACAACCTAAAAAATTGGGTATTCTTAGAATATGATCATGGATCCAATTTATTAGTGTATCACCTAAAAGTTAGGGAAACTGTTTTCCCATCTCTTTGTGATTTTATCAACCAATCTCCTTTGAATTATTAAAACAACTACGACAACTTAAAAATACCGGGTACTCTGTTTTTATAGTATTATGTACAGGTTATTCTTAAATATTGGTATTCCAATTTTTATTGGGTTTCCTTCCGATGATAATACTCATTATATGTTCATAAAAACCCATAAAAAATTCCAAATTATCTAAATATATACTGCATCATATTCTTCCATAACTAATAATTATTATCTCTGATGACTGGTATGCCTTTATGGTTCACCACTTATATTACTTCCGTTATCTATGTGAGAGAACATGACCTTAGAAACCAAAATTTGTTGAAATTTGTTGGTAAATTATTATGGTAATTACCTTGAGGGATTATTAAATTTTGGCATCATAAATTTTAACCCTGTAATCCCTTGATCATGATATTATTTTGTCAATGCATGGAACTCCCATTTTCTCCCCCTTACTTCCCATTGATAAGAAATGAAAGTAGTAAAAAGAACATAATGGATTTTTCATTGTGCCAATAACTATTCTAGTGTAATGAACATGAAATCAATGATATGTTGATGAACCAAAAACTGTAGAGAAGACTACTTCATTTTGTTTACACAATGGAGTGGTTCCATTGACCATCAAAATCACTACTCAAAAAAGTTGAGAATTATCACTTTCTCTCGACAATGGTATGCAATCACAATTACCTTGGTAGCCTTATTCATCTTATTTTATAGATTTGGATAATTAAAATAACATGTTGTGTCTCTTTATAAACCTCTCATGATGTTCCACCAAGATAATGCTCGCATAATTCCATTCTTTTCCATGCTCATAAACATTATACTTATCCAGAATAACATTTTTATATGTGTTGTGTGAATCTCCTCTACGATCTTTTAAATATAATGTTTAGGATTGAATATAAATTTCAAAATATTTTAATAATTTTACATTTGATTAATGGGATCATAAAGTTCTATTAAATCTGAATTTGACTCTTGGAGATCAAAGAAAAAACATCCTATATCAGTTTTTGGCTAAAACATTGTTGACTAAAATTGCCAAGCAGCGACATGATCTGATATTATACACTATATCATTCTTCTTTTTCCATATAATATGACATGGGAAGCTTAATAATGGTGTATTATTAATTTACTTAGCTATCATTATGGTGTGTCTTAACATACTCAGGTATGGGCACCGACCATTGACTATATCCACAAAAAACAAATTCCCCCTTAATTATCCCTCAATCTCATCACATTAACCATAACTCCTATTAACTTACTGAACACCTTTTGGAATAGATAATACCTATATGGTGTAGAAACTTCTATATATCATAATTTGTTTCTGTAGTGTGGGCATTACATTTTCTAAAACAACTACGATGTATCCATCGATCCATAATGTCAACACCTCAAATTTTCTGATGGTACAAAAACTAATAGAAACTTATTTTCAAAGGACCTATTACCTTTTTATACTTGAATATAGTGTGGATAAAAAATATGAATCCCATATCATAAATTACTCTAGAATTCATGTATTATAAGATAAACCATATTCCTCAATAGCTCATTCAAGTCAGACTAGTGTCGGTTCTCACCTACTACCACCCATTTCGTCCCACACATGAGAGGGTGAAAACCACCTCTCACAGATTCATCTTTAATGTGTCCTTACTTCATATGAACCTGTGGCTACATAGATATATTATCACACGAACACACCCATTATTAGCCCGCTTGACTATGAGGTGCCTGTTCACAACCACTATCTTGCTTGGAGGACGCTCAGGTACTGACAATGATTGGGTTGGACATGATTTTTCATCCTTCTAACCATCATTGTGGTGTAAAAATTGATTCTATACCATGGATAACATTTGATTTTCCCTTACACAATGTCTTTTATGACATAGATGACTTTAATATGGAACATAACTCCAAAATATAGCACATTCTACAGTGTGAAGCATGTTCTATAAAATGGGGACTGTCTTCCAGACAAATCACTTCTTCTACATCCTCCAAGTGAGTATAGTTTAACATGAATCCATAACAATCATCTAAGAATAACATGATAAATATTCTTCAACTTTTTAACAAATACAACATGCACAAACCTCCAATGGGGCCTTGGAAAAAAATTTGTAATCATCAACAATAAATTGGGTCAGAATTCATTGATATTCAATATAATTATTAAATTTATGTATATATGAAGTTAAAAATGTCATCTATTTAATTATTAAAAAAATATTTTTAGTATTTACATCAAAATTATTATTTTTTTTTGATTTTTTTCTTTTTTGTATTTCATGGAAATGATTTATATATATAGAAAGATTATCCTTGAATTATATCTATAAAATTAGGTCTTTTACTTTTATTAAAAAGGAATTATGTTTTAATTATGTAATTAACCATCATATCTTATGCATGTAGGAGATCAAAAAAATTATTTAACATTTATCTTTCTAATTGTATTATTGTTTTAATATCAATTTGACTATTTTTAACAAGATAATTTTATTTTATTTTGAGGTAATACTTTCCATAATTTAACAAACTAGAATGTAATTTTGTTTAAAATCTATATTTTTCTTTTAATGAGATAATTCCAATAAATTCATTAATGTAAATTTAATAAAAATTATCTCAAATATTATACCAAATTTGATGCCCATATTATGATTAATTATAAGAATAATTTTATGAAGAAGTCGGTAGAGATAGAACATAACCACTAAGAGATCAGACTGATTCTGAATCAAAAAAATTAATAGAGATCTATTTTAAATATAATTTGAAATTAAATGTAAAAATGTGAAAAAATGGAAACATAAAAATATTATTTTTAATTATTTTGTTCCAAAATAGATTATTATTTTCAAATAAAATAATAATAAATAAATAAAATAAATATTTATAATAATTAATAATATGAGAATTCAATTTTTGAAAACATAATGGGATTCTACTCACTTTTCAAAATTAGAGGGACCATAATAGTGATAGAGTTCCATTTTTTCAGAATTAAGTGAGTAAATGTTTTAGTAAAATATTAAGGTATCAATTTATTTATGTTAACCCTTCAAATTTTAGGTTCATCCATACAGTTTAATGATAGTTTATTTTTTATAGAAAAATACTATATGATGATTGGTTGTAGATCTTTACTTTGGTAGGTAGGCATGCTGAATGACCACCCTTCAAAAATAATCATGTGACTAAGTTTTTATTATTTTTTAGCCAACCCCATTTTTTTGAATTGAATAATAATCCTAACCGTTGAATATAAATATATATATATATATATACATATATATATATATATTGAATATGTTTCTCGGTAAAGGCCTTTTTAGGGTAAAATTTTAGGCCGACCTAGGTTAAAAAAATATCATCCTTAGCCTGGAATGAATAATACTTGGGCCCATGACTAGCCTGGGTAGGGGGTTTTCTTGCTCGGCCCAATTAGGATTTCCGTTTGTTTGTTCATAGTTTTAGGACTTTAATAAAAATTTATACCCTTTCTTTTCAACCATAGGAAATGGGGATTTCTATGATATATGAACTCCAATTATACCAATGACATTGGGTATAACATATCATGTGATGTACTTGAGTGTGTTAATCTAGAAAATAAGTCACACCAATGTATTAAGAGTGAACCTTTCATCACCATGTCAGACCATAATCACGCTTACCATAAAATATCATTTCAATTAATGATTTTCATTCATGATCATCAATTCTAGATAACTTTTATACATATCCCTAAGTGTTTATTTATCATTCCATTACAATATAAAAATTATTATAGTTGAACCACACACCACCAATCTATAGAAATATACCATAAAAACATACATTACTAGAAAAAACATTGAACCTTACTCAATTTAGAGGTAGAACAAAAAATTAAATGCACTATAATTTAAGAAGAATAAAATCACCCTTTATCTCTGCATCAAGTTGACCGACACACACACACACACACTCAAAAAAAATTCAAAAGGAAATAAAATAAAGAAAATGACACAATGGTTTTTTGGTTTAGGCATTAAGTCTTATGTCCATATGAGATATTTTTCTTCACAATTCTATTATAATTATATTATGAAATAATTACATTAACTTGGGAAAATCAACCAATTATATCCCCAATCATAATTAATTTCCCATATACATGTGCATGGTTTCCAATCCCACTTTTATAGCTAACCCAACTAGTCATCTAGTTGCAAAAACTTTTGATTTTTTTTGGAATACCTTCATTAAATGTGGAAACCCCCTAAATACTATTTCAATATCTACGTTGAAAACTTTATTTTGTTGAACAATGGAATTTAATATTATATTACACTTCAATAAATATTACATACCTACCCTTTTCATTGAACTGCAAGAGATAAATTTCACATATCATTATCTATGAATCTTATTTATTAATATATTTACTATTCCCCCATCTTCTAGACCACTAAATGCATGTTTTTTCTTGAATATTTCATCTAGAAATCTTCACTATACTAAATTCTTCCAGTTCTATTATATCAACATCATTTCATGTTTTGTATTTTATATATTCTTCTTCTAGAAAACTAATTATTAAAAAAAAGTATAATTAACCATTCCTAAAACTCTCCCACTTAAAGATTAACTACTAGGAATCCATGAAAAAATCTTAAACTTAAGTAAAAAACCATGTTCTTTCATTGTTTATTTTTTTGTTACATATTCCACTTCTTTTATTGATAGGGACACCATTAATTGATTCATAAACATCTAGATAACCATTATTCTTTGAAATATGGATATAAAACATGTTATAATATTTTAAGTATCTAAATCTACCCCAAAGTGTGCATCTAAAAAACCTTGTAATAGATCATAAATTCTGTAATTTAAGGTTGTATCATTCTATTAATTAGACACCATAGAATCCATTCCAGAACATTACATTGTTCTTTCCTTAGATTTTTCATTAACCAACTAATGACTTCAAATATAAATGTAATGTTTGGTTGAGTGTATTCCGTTAAGAACACAAATATTTTTTCCACTAATTCTAAAAAATCATTCACCATGTACTTAAACTCATATTATATTTTTAAAACCTGCCCTTTTTATATTTTTTTTGTGATTAACCAATGTAATTAAGACTAGATTACAACCTGAAAATTAAAATATTTTAAGTACATTTCAATTATATTCCCTCAACGATTGAAACCATGATTTTGATGTTCTAACATCACTTAATCCTTAATGCTATGATTTTATTATCCTCCCTATGAAATTTTCTCTAGAATATTCCCAGAAAATAATTCTTACACTTCCCAATCGTACTAATTTCAAGACCATCCAGGAGCATGTGATCTACATACATTAGAAATGGAATGAATCCCCTTCCTCAAATAACTTATAGTAGTAAAATTAATTTTTGATTCTTAGTATAAAACAATTTACAGCTATTAAAACATCAAAATTCTAGTTTTATTTCCTTGGTAAGTTCTTCAATCCATATATAATTCTTTCCATCTTACACACTAATTCCAAAGTTTAATTCTCTTGTAAAAACATTGGTTTCTTCATATATATTTTCACATAAATCAATATAAAGAAATATGATTTCCCCATTTATGTACTCCAAATGGAATTGAATGGGAGAAAATGAGTTTACAATATGAAAATGCAGTGTTCATAACAACTCCCCTTTCACTGACCTGGATACCCTCCCCATATTTCCCCCAATCAAAGTCTTCCCTAAGGTCCAGTTGCTCGAGCAAGGAGTTCTATCGGTACCGCTTTCTTCCCTGGAGTTCACCAGAGCTTCAGCGATGTTGGGTCTATCTTTGGTTGCTCACTTCAAGAAGCGTTTCCCCTCCATGGATGCCTTCAATAGATATGTCTCCTATTCTTGGAAGCTGTAGGATCACGTGATTGTAGGGCTTCTGGATTCGAGGCACATTTTTATCCAGTTCGTGAATTAGGATGATCTCATCTCTACCTTGGCTCATGCTCCCCGTTTTTTTTCGGGTTTCCATTTTTCTCTCTTTCGGTGGTCCTTTGATTTTCATCTGCAGTGTGACTCTCTCGTTACAACAATTTTTATTTATCTTCCTGGTCTCCCTTTACCTTTTCAAAATCCAGCGGTTCTTCATTTGATCGGAAATATGGTGGGGTGTTTTCTCTCCTCGGATCTTCATAAACGCGCTATGTGTCATCCTATTTCCCTGAGGATTTTTATTGATGTTGACATATCCAAGAACCTTTTGGACTCCATCTGCATCAAGTTTTAAGGGTAATTACGTTGGTACCATAAGTTATTCTATGAATCGTGGGTTCCTTTCTGTTCGTTTTGCAAGCGTCGTGGTCATGATTTTGGTAGATTCCGACGTGCTTTGGGAGAGGATCAGTATTTGAGGGTCGTTGTGAAGGATGGTCCCAATAACTCGATCCATAGTTTTGCTTGTATTTCTCCTGAAGTAGACAATCAGGGTATTGAGGAGGTGAGATTTCCTACTACCACCCAGAAGGAAACGAGATCGAGGTTTTCAGAGCTGAGGGTTGAGGATGTTTTTGGTCATTTGAGGTAGTATTTAGGTATTAAACCTTCACAAAGGTTGGTCCGAGGTGGTTCAAGGGAGGTTAAGGGGGTGATGGTGGGCCCAAGGAACCCTAACACATATGTAGAGGCTATGAGATCCATTTTCAATTCACCCCAAGAGGTTACAGCCCCGGGATTAGGTAAGGACAGTCCTTCCCATTGTCTGGGGGTTCTTGCTGATCAGGGGGCTGAAGTGAGTATATTTTATAGCCCATGCCCTATTAAGATGCCAGTTTTGACATAGCATATCCTTATTGAGGGCTTGAAGCCTCCCTCTCCTGTTTGCAGAGGTTTAGCTGGATTTTCCAGTGGCTCCCAAAAATATTTTTTAGTGTTGAATGTTGACGATCCTCCTCGATTTGAAGAAGTTACTCTCATGGAGGATGGGCATGTAGAGATCTATCCTCTATAAGGAAGTCAGATGTTATAGATAAAAATAATAAGTCTGCCTCAGAACTTTGGTCCCCAGAGCCCAAATAAGTAGAAATTGCAGAAGAGTACATTCAGTCATCTTCAAAGAAAGGCAAGAACACCATTGTGGATTCAAATGGGCTTACCTAGCACAGTCGGAGGTCTAGGAGATGAAAGGACTACTCAAACTTACCTAGTACTCCTATTAAAAGGTCTTCTAGTAAAGGAAAAGTCCCTCAGAAGAGTTTGGAATTTGCTGATAACATCATAAAGACTATGGAGAACATTGAACCAGACATCATCAAGAAGATTCTCATGCATTCTAATGAAAAAATTCAAGAGGAGTATTTCTTGATCAATATTTCAGAGGAGGATGTACATATAATGTTCGAAAGACCGCTGCGTGTTGATTTGTGTGAAGACCAATTATCTTAGATTGATAAACAGAATAGGATTTTGATACGTGGTTTCAATGAGGGAAAAACAAGTCTATAAAAGCATTTGCAGACTTTGGACAGGATGGCATCCATCTTCGAGGATATCATTAAGGACAACCCTGATATGGATTCCACCTCCATCAAATGGCGTCTAGTCAAGGTAAAGGATTCTAATTGCTTTAATTTGTTCTGGAATGACCTGACTATTTCTTATGAGGTTTGACTTTTCTTGTTTTTTGAACCTATTTGTTTCCCTCTTTTTCCCTAAAATTAATTTCTGAAATAATAAAAAATATTTATGGGAAAAAAATAACAACTATTGAAAAAATATTACAGAAGTCTATTCTTTACTACTAAAATAATTTCACCACCCTCTTAACCATGTACTAATTTCTTCTATTAGTTTCATCATTAAAAAAAATACACATTTGATATCAATAAATTTCTTTAACTATGGTAATGCTATTTTCTCCAATGTTATATTAGAATGAAATGAATCTAACATTTCTTTTATAACTAACTCACTTTCTTTTGAATCATTGAGACTTAATGCTTCTCCTAGTATTTTAGGCTCTCCTCCATCCATTGAAAGAAATTAGTGAAACTCAAATTTGTACCACTGTACCAACCATCTGGCTATTGTAGATATCTGTAATTTATTATATGAATATGATCTTTTCAAAACAATATCTTTTAGGATATTAACTTCCAATGGTATGCCACAAGCCTTTATATTCCTATATAATTAATGTTTTCTTCCACTAGATAATTGTATTTACTTTTTTTCTCCCAAAACTTTCTAGAACTTATTTCATTCCATAAATTCTATTTAGATCAACTAAGATATGGAAAGTTGATTCTTTTATCCCGACATCCATTTTAACTAAGTTATGATATTTCCATTAGACCTTGTAATTAAATAGGACATTTCATTTCTTGATTATCTTCCAATTTTCATCATCCCAATATTATGAAAAGGGGGTTTCAATGTAACACCACAAGAAATTTAAATAGTAATTTATTTTAATAAATTTCTTATTTAATATATTTTTTTATTTAAAATCAATCAAGAAAGGTTCTAATAAAAGATTTTCTAAAAACTATGATATTTTCATTCAAAATTATAAAATATTAGTTTTTCAAGAGATCTTATTTTCTTTAAACAAATGGTAGTTTTTTAAAATGTGGTAAAAATTTATTTTAAAATAAAAATATTTTGTTGATTTTTTTGTAAAAATAAAAGATTTGAATAATTAAAAATTGTTTGAAAATTAAAATGATTACATTTTACACATATATTATAAAATTTATCTATATATATCTCCTATTTAATATTTATGATACTCATTATAATTAAAATTTTATCATTATTCTGAAATAAATAAAATCTGAAACTTTTAATTTGTTTTAAAATTTTAATGATGATAATAATAATAATTAAGGGTAAAATAGTGTCAAAAAATTGTTATTATTTTTAGAATAATATATTTCTAAACATATAAATTTATATTATATTTGTGTTTATAATTTTTTAAAAATTTAAATATATATAATTATGCTAAAAAAATTAATTTTATACATTACTTTTAAAATTTAATTATTTTGATTATTTATTTTGAAAAATATTTCATGTTTAAAAAAATTTAAAATTATAAAGGTTTAAAAAAATGAAAATAAAATGGCTTGATTAAATCAAATAATAATTAAATAATCTATTATTTTAATAATGATTACATGACCAAAAATGATAATGTAAGAATCTATTATTATAATAAAAGATAATATAATAATATATTATAATAGTGTTGATTTACAAAAACATAGGAAAAAACATGAGATGTAAAACTAATGGATGAAAACATGAGTTTAAAATTGAAGATAAAACATACATGGTAAAGAAAATATAAAAAAAACAATAACAATAAATGAATAAAAAAATAACAAAGCCTCGATGTGTGGTTCTAGAAATGTATTTTATACACCTAATTATGAGATCAAGACCTATGAAATGATAATATATAAATATAATAAATAATTCAATGATAATAGAATATAATATCATAATAAAAGACAACATAATTGGGAAAAGGGAACTCATGTTTTTATATTATTACCGTTGGGTTTTATTGGGTCTTTTTTAAAAAAATCATCTTCTCTTGAAAGATAAGGAAAATAAATATTTTTATATATAAATATGTGAGACACATAAATAACCCCACATACATCCTTAGAAGACCTGATCCAAAACTCTCCACTGGTTTGAGTTCACCAAGCAGGAAAACGTTTCCTTCCAACTTTAGTTTACATCAACAAGTATGGGATTTCTTATTTTAATCTATCAAATTTTATAGTTCTTATAAGGGTTATTTATATTTTAAAATTTAAATATGTATTTAATTCTTCTATATTTTATAAAATCATGGGTGGGAAATATTTATTTTTTTATCAAATTAATTTTAATTTATAAAGATATATGTACATAAGTATATTTATTTATATCAATTCATATGCGTTTTCAAAAATTGTAATAGGGGATTGTTTATGTTTATTGATCAAAGGGGTTTATCATTTTTTCAATATATCATTTTATTTTTAATTTAAATATATATATATATATATTGATCTATTTATATTTATTTCTTTTATGAATTAAATGGCATTATTCATTTATTTTCAAAATCTATATGAAAGTGTTTGAATTTATTTTTAATCAATAATTTTAGGTTTTAAAAATATATATACTATCTATTTATAATATAAGGGATTGATTTAAATTTTATCATTTCAATTTAATGTGAATATGTTGGTTACAAGGATAAATGTTGTTATTTTATGTGAGAATTATAAAGAAAACGTACCATTTTATGTTCCCAAAGTCATCAAACATAAATGAATGTAATAATTTGTGTAAGATATGGCCATAATCTATAATTCATGACATATCATTCATGGATTTGTTTTTAATAATATATATATATGTACATTAAACCATATTTACCAAGGAATTTTTTTGAATTGGTTTTATGTGTGGATGTTAATAAAATTATATGAATTTATGACAAGTGGAGATATTTAGTTAATCTATTTTTTCAAAATCTATCTTAATTAATTTATATGTAAAAATTTATTTATTAGCATATGTTCCAATTTATTTTAAATTAGAAAATGTAGTGATCTATGTATTTATATATTTTTTTATAGTTTAAAATGTTTTCATAAAATATGGAACTTAAGCATTATAAATATGGTTGGGAATTAGGGAGTGAACCGATCTCTCAAAAAGTTGGTATTTCCAGATCAACATTCATTGATTCAAGTGGCCACATTGTTTTGTTTTTAGCAGCATGTGTATTTTTTTTATAAAATTAGTGGAATATTTTTTAAGAAAATATTGAGTGTAATTAATTTTTAAAAGTGTTATAATATTATTAAGGAATAAGTAATTTAAATAATTACTTCAAAATGTATTTATAAATTTATTTTAAAAATATTATAAAACCCCATATTGGGAAAAATAATATCTCACACTATGTTTTTAATTTATTTCTCATAGGTTTAGTGGATTGACTTTGAGATGTGTATTTCATTGAGGAAGCAGTGTTCTAATGGAATTTTATTTATTTAATTATGTTTAATTTTGTTAAGTTGTATGGAATTCATCTAATTATCCAAAACCTTGATTGCTAAAAGTTTCTGATTTGTAATAAATGTGGTGTATTTATTCCGTTTCTTTATATCAAAATATACAAACATTTATAAGTGTTGATCTAGGAAGTGTGGGCTTGGGGTTTTACATTTAATGTCATTTTTAGTGTATAATATCATGTTTTTTGATACACTGTTTTAATAAATCAAATAAAATACTTTTTTACAACGATTATACAAAAGAGTCATCAAAGAGAACATTTAATGTTAATCACTTAAAAACTTACATATAAATTAAACTTATGGATTATAATTCATATGGTGATTGATGTCATTTATTCAATAACTACTGTGAAACATTAATGAAAATATATTATTGACATTAGTTATGAAATAACTAATGTAATCAATAATTTTTTTAAATACTCTAATCCAAAATATATATAGAAAAACTATTAGCTCCGAACAAAAAAAATAATAACAGAAAACAACACCAATATAAACTTTTATTACAAATATTTACATCAAAACATTTTTCAAATATAAAAAAATTTAAAATTTAAGTACAATCTTACAAAATTATTATAAAATAAAACCAAAAAAATTTGAAAAATAATTTTCCCACAATCCTTGGAGATAATTTATAATTTTCATCAAAAGTGTGAGGATAATAAAAAATATAAAAACGGAAAAAAATATTAAATATTTATTTTATATATAATTTCAACAAAATTTAAAGGAAATATTTTAATAAAATCTAACATTTTGGTACTTTCTAGCTATTCTAGTTGTTATTATTTCACAGATAAATCTGAAAACTGAACATTCAAATTTAATGAATTTTTATTTTTTATGATAATTTTTTTAAAATGAAGTTATAAATTCAATTGAAAATAACATATTTTATATTTTAGGGATTGTAATACTTAAAAATGAAGTCATATTTTCACACACATATTTGATATTTATTTTACTCTTTCCTCTTATCTCGTTATAGTGATTTCATTCCTTGTTTAAAAATGATAAGCATGAAATACAATATAATATTATTATAATATGTAAGTATTAAAATAATCAATCTTATGTATTTCACATATATATATAATGTTTTCTTACACATCCCCATGTATGGAGCATAATGTAACACCCCAGAATGATAAAGAGTTAAATGAATAAATATTATGACTCATGTCAACAAGGTTGACCTTTATTTTTTGGATACTACTATATTATATTACCATAGTTAAGTGTTCTTCGCCTAGAGTAATGATAAGGATGGGTGACCTTATATGAAGTTTCTCAGGGTATGTATGAGGGAGGATAAAGTACATTGGAAAGAACATGTGTTGGCATGTGGGGAAAATCATTAATTAGATGACCCACTTGGGCATATGGGTGGGCCCTAGGGAGGGGAACACTTGTCTGTGTAGCAACTGGTGGTACTTGGAGGGCTATATCCCGATGACCATGTTAAATTAGGGTGTCTCTGATGTCGTTGGGGCCCAATTGTTACATTGGTATCAGAGGAAATCAACCTTTAAGTGTGGTGTCACTGTCTGGGTTGAGATGTTGGGTCCACAATGAGGAAGTTGTTTTCTAAATGGGATTGAATATACACCCCATAATGATAAAGGGTTAAATAAATAAATTCTATGACTCATATCAACAAGGTTTACCTTTCTTTTCAAGAGCCTGCTTAATTAGAAATTCACAGTTATGTGAGCTTGGCCTAGAGTAGGGATATGGATGGGCAACCTTCCGGGAAGTTTCCCAAGGTGTGTTCAACTGAGGAAAAAGCACATTGTAATGTGTATAAATATAACTAATTGAAAAAATATATACAATGTTATATCAAGAAGATATAAGTAAAATAATTATGACAATAGACATACATGGGAAATATTTGCATCATTGTGTGACCAAGATATCTATAGTTAGAAAATGTATGATATATATCTTATAAATTATCATCATATAATCACACCCAAAAATTTCAACAGTTATTAGCACACAATATGTATCACTCAATATAAAATCGTATGATGATAATCTTGAAATTCATTCAGAAATAGGAAGCAAAAATATTAGGGTATCATCATGTTTTTTATTTATATAGAACATGAATTTACCTTTTTGTATACATATAATATTAATTTTTTTACAAAATATGTTATAAAGGATATAATTTAAGTATAATTGAACAAAAAATTATCAAACAGGTATAGATGGAAAAAGTAAAAAAAATCCCACACTTTTTCCAATAGTAGATACCCAATTAATAGGGAATGGTACTCTTGTTGACCAGTTTATAATATACTTTACCATTACCCTAAGTTGATCCATATCCATATGTTGATGATGCATGGTATCTAAGGTATTATAAATGATTCCATATGATACAATATAATAATAGATATCCTCAATATATAACTCATTCTCGGTAGAAAGATGTGGAAGAGGAGGTGGTGTAACAAGATATTCTGGCAATGGTAGAGGACTATTATATATTGGCAGAGGTGGAAATAAACCCCAAAACTATCTCTATATATTATTAAATATAAATTATAATATCTATTTAATAATCTCCTATATCACCTCAAACATTTTATTAACCTTATCTTTTAAAATGTTTATGTGTCATTTTTAAACATCATTCCTATAACTTCTACAATGATTAAATATTACCCACCGCATATCCTCATACATGTTCAGGGTTTCAGGATTACCCAATGTAGACGTAAAAATATCAATCATACTCTTTTGTATAATGGTCACCTGAGTAAACTACTCCCCAAGGGAATCATGTATATAATATTTATAAAATTTATTAGTGAATTATAAAAATATAGAGTTAAAAAATAATTGAAAATAAAATTTTACAATATTTTCAACTACATCCATCAACTAATATGTTAGAATGTTATAATTTAAAATACTGATCCCTTTTAGAAATTTCATTTTTATTCAGGGTGAGGCGGAAAAATCTTAATAGATCTTGTTGAATTGGATCTCAATTTTTCAAATTTTATTGCCATTATTTTATTTCTAATAACTTATATTTTCCACAAGATATAGTATAAGGGTAGAAATTTTTTATTAGATCAACCAATGAGATCTCCTCAATAACTATTATTTAAGTATAAAAATATCATTAATATGATCATTTTATATGATTATAAATTGAAACACTTGAAAAATTTCAAACTTCACTTACCAAATTTTATTCATAATGTCTACCCATGATTTTTTTCTAGGGAACCATATAAATTACATGGATTTATATTTTTTACTTTCCCCAAATAATGAAATATGAATTTATCATTTATTTAAAATGTCTCCACCTCCTAGAAGAAAAATATAAACCATTCCCCTAGACCTATCTAGGGTTGGGTTTTTGATATTCTATTTGATGTGAAGGAAAAAATAACCTAAATTAGAAACAACATGTCATAATAAATAAAATTATAATAAAAGAACTTAATGAAATAGTCTCCTATAGATGAGATAGTTTCTTTAGGTTGAAACCTCACCAATTAGGAACCAAAATGCTAAATTTATCTTAAGATTGAAAAGATATAAAAGATATATTTTTTTAGAATTTGGACCTGTAGGATTCATATTATCATCAAAATTAATAACTATCCTCTAGTATTGGATGTGAGGAATTGATAATTTGGGTAAATGCACGCTACCAATTTTACAAACTCTAGAAGCCTTGTCTTTCCCTTCAGAAGTAGAAGCATCTTGTGTAGAATTTTTAGAAGGGTCCCTAGCAGAATTATTCATTGGATCCTCCATGAAGATCTATGAGACTTGACTATTTTATATGACATTATACTATTAATAAAATTAATAAATAATTAGTAAAGGATTACACGACATATCTATTATATAAAAAAATAAATAATAATTGAAATAATTATACAACATATAAAAACTAAATAAATTTTTTTTAATCATCTTTGTTGAATAATTTTACTATAATACTAAATAAAATTGAAAAAGTTATGAGACATGTAATGATATAGTAAAAATAAAAGAAAATGTAACAACAAGAGAATAAAAATCCAATTATTATATATATAGTTGAATAAAAATTTGAAAATAATACAGACTGAACAAAATACAAGTAGTCAAAATCATTATCACATTACAAATAGTATATATAACATTTTATAAAATTTATTAATTTTAAAATCATACAAATAAAATTTTTAAAAAATTAATTTATCATATTTATTAAAATATGTGACCTAAAAAACCAACAAAATTAAAAAATTATATCTAACATTTTAAAATATTTTAATTTTTTTTTTTAAAAATGGTACTTGTAATGTTAGGATATTAATAAAGAATTGTTTTCCTATATTCATTATTCACGATCATTCCATTTGGCACAAAACATGTATATGACTTGGTCATCAATATACTCTCCTAAACTTTCCATGGAAGTATATTTGTAATCATCAACAAGTTTCTCATCAGCAAAATATTATTTTTCCATGTAAATTGATAGATCACTGCTCATTTGACTGATCGATAACATATAATATTTTCTTCAAATGTGTTTCCATGATAAAATAATCATATGTGTATTCAAATATATTAATATTTACTAGTATCATACTGAATTCATAATGGTTAACACTATTGTTACTAAAAAACCATTTATAATTGAAAATAGGAACTTTAAATTTAAGGTAATAAATCTCCCATATTTCTTTCATGACTCCATAATTTACACTTGAAGTTGAGATTGGTTTTTTTCTTTATAGTAAAAAATTTCATTTATTTAGTGAACACAAATAAATTACTATTCTAAACATCAATTTTGTTATCTTGATCCTTGGTATAATATGTATTTCAATTTATATCAAATGAAGATCATATTATAATATTTAAACTTTGTCCTCCCGCAAACCCACTTAATGTTTCTGATGCATCTGATTAACCATACATGATTTCCTTAAACCATGGTTTTATTTATTATGCTCATTAAATCTCCACAAACCATTATTTCTCAGATAACATTGTCTTAACATATTAATATGAGATTTTATATATTTATGAGCATCATCTATTTTATTTAGGACGTACAAATAGACCTCATTTATTTTTAGATATTTTGACTACTTTATTTTAATCCCATGGATACCCTTCCCCCTAAAACCGACTCATTCATGATGATATGTCAGAAAAATAACATGCTTTATTAAAGATAAATAATATGTACAAAACTCTTCCAATTGTTAATATATTTCTAGAAAACTGAGTATTAGTTCAATATGACTAACTGAAAATTAAATTTTTATTCGAAAAGAACTTTTGAGGAAAAAGGTGGGAAGCCAAAACCAAGTCCAAAAACAAGTGTTATCCACAACAGTAACCCAAAAATTTGTAAAAGATAAGACTAATAATATTCTAAAAAACCACCTTATAAAGACCCCAATTAAGTGTGCTAACCTACATATCAGAGTCTCTCTTTATATGATTTTCAAAATGATCAGCCATATATTCCTAGACCTAGATGTATTTCTCCACATTGATTTTCCTTTCATTGAATCCTTATCCCAAAAGGTGGTCATGTTTTTTAATCAAAAACATTCTCTCTTCTTTAATTTTAGCTCTGATCGATATCTCATATATTCTATTTAAAACCTCATTAAATTAATTTTTATTGAAGGATTCATCTAAAATTTCCTTCTTATAGTGTAGATCAAGCTCTAAACATTCCCCATAAGCCCCTTCAGTCTTACCTTGCAGTCTGTTTAAAGCTTCATCTTTTATTAGTTGCAAGTTATTACCAATTAATTTACATTAAAGAGTATTAATTTCCACACATAGATCTTTCTCTCTGAAAATAATAGAAAAATTCTTATCTCCTTCTAGAATTGGTGATTCCCCACATTTTAACTATGAAATATTTTTCTTCGCCTTACCTGAAGATCTAGTGACAATTGTTTTTGGAATATTCGAGTAGTATTTGAGAAGTCTTGGTTTTTTCCCCATTGTGAACTCATAAATTCCTAATGAAAAAATTTCCTTTCTTCCCCTTCCTCGAGACAGACCCAACCATTAAGTCCCCTTGAGATTTCGGCACATAATCTATTGTCGGTTGGGAGTCTTCCTCTTGGACACTCAATTAGATATCCTCAGAAGACCTTGAATTGTCCTGATTCAATTTCTATATTTGCATGTACATCTTACATCCTTCAAGATCATCATTTTCCAAACCATTTTCACTCAAATTCAAGAACTATTTTTGGAGCTGAATATCCTTTGGAGGATCATGTTGGATGAGATTCCCCCATCTCGGAGATATAGTTTCATTCAAGCCAACACTCAATTCACCATAAAAACTTGGGACTTCTAGGAAATCATAAGGACCTGGGGAAACAAAGATATTATTAATCTATCCATTGGCCAAAAAACTAGTTGGGGCTTACCCCTCTTTGAAAATACTATGGCATTAGGTATTTTCTTGGCCAGATAACGCTGATCCTTAAAATATATCAGACAATGTTATAACCAAAATCTCAAAAATATTATTCTGAACATTCATGACATCAATGTTATTTTTTACCTCATGATATCTCCAATATAATAGTTAAAAATATTTATCATTTATTCCACACCTTTCTTTCATTGCCATATTTTTATGTCTTCTATATTGTGTCATCAATTATTTTAACCCTCCCAAAATCCAGACTACCTAAAAAACAATTTTGGGAAATAATAAATTCTTCAAATCTATTGAATGAATTTTTTAATATTCAATAATAGTGATCTATAGAACTTTTTTTGGTGACCCATGTACACTATTTTTCTTCTATTTTTGAATTGATAATATCAAGTCCCTTCATAAATTTTTTTAAAAGATTTATTCGCTTTAAAATAGTTTCCAAATAAATTTTTATATGCTTGAAATTCATTTATAGTTAACATAATCATTTCCTATAATTGGAAAAATTCCATTTTATAAGAATAAGAAAATTCTATATCTTTATTATATAAAATCCTTAAATCTGAAATTAATAGTTATAAAAAAACATTAATATAATTTATAGACTATTTTGGTCTAGAAATCAATAAAATCAATATGATTTATTTCTTCCTCATATAAACTTAAAAATAAATGTTTGAAATTACCAAAAAAAAGTAATGAACTATGCATACTACTATGTTTAGAATCATGAATCAATTTTTTTTGGAAAAGGTTGGGGCCGAAGCCTCAATTTATTATTTAAAGCAAAGACCTCTTTTAGACTGGGTAGAGGGTGACCCATTACATAGCCCGAAGGCCCAAGGCCAAGTGGCCTGAATACAAGGCTTGAAAGCCCATTTTTTTGGACCAAAGGACCCCTCGGTGAACAGTACTGCTATAGTACCCGCGCTGCTACAGTAACCGACACAACTATAGTACCTGCTACAGTCCCTCCACCGCTACAGTGTCGCTGCTGCAACAGTTCCACGGCTACTACAGCACTGCTACAGTGCCCTGCTACAGTACTACTATAGTGCCCTGCTACAGTACCCCCGAAAATTCACCCCTACCCGGATTTGAATGTACGAAATATTTGATCAAATTTATTCTACTATGGATAACAAATTGGGTGATGTAAGTTTCAAATAGATATTCACTCATCTACATGCCATCTTAACCTTTATGAATAATCTGATTTTTGAAATAAACTTCATAAAAAATAAATTATAGAAAAATTCCAAATTGCCTTTATAGGAGTATTGGTAATTGATAAATTATGTTTTGGTTATTATTTAAAATTATTCCATGATTTCTCACATGTAATACACTCTGACATCGTGTTATTTTCCTTTTTATGTAACACATAGTCATCTGGACAGACATGTATCTTTCTGTACCCCAAACCCATTGGGAATTGTTTTTTCTTTACATTATAATGTGAATATGTAAGATATTTTTCTTCATGAATAATTTATTTTAATAACTCAAACAAATATATAAAACCCTTATCACTCCATCCATTTCCAAAAATCATGTTATTCAATTATAACACCATTAATAAAACCAAATATTTTTTACAACCTTGTTGCAATGATTTTTTAGGATCTCCATATAAGTTATCTATAATTGGTTCTTTATTAATTTCTTCTTATTCAATATCATGAATCATTTATTCCATTTTATTAGACATATCATCCTGAAAATATTAATCTTCTAAATATCTTGAATTCTACCAAATTTTACCATTCTAAATACAAGGAAAATAACTTGGTTGAAATCCATGAAAAATTAAATGGTCTTTAATTTCTCTAGTTTAAATTTTTTTATATTTAAAAATTTCAAACATGGATAGAAAAATAGGTCACTATTTCTAACATTTTTTTAAGAAATTATAAAAAATCGTTATCTATGTTATCATATTCCTCACTAGTTTACCTTTTATTAATATTACTATGAATCATCATACATTATTAAAAAGATTCAAGTATTGAATATAAGTTAATGTATATTAAAATTAAATTTCATATTAACTATGATGTATAATAAACCAACCAATGAAATATCATAATATAAATTGGAAAATGATTTTTAATTATCCATATTTTTTTAGTTTTAACATATATAATGAGAATCGACACACATCTGTTAGAATTAAAATATAACAGTTGATGAATATTTTTCTATGTACAAGAGGAAATATTACAAAATACATAATATGTTAGTGAGAGTGAAATTCACTGAGTTAAATAGTTCTATAATATCTTTTATTGTTGTTAAATTTAAGCAGTAAATTGTTTCCACAAATAATATTTAATAATTGAGCGTAAGAAGATATTATATTGTAAAAGTCTAGATGGATATAAGGGAATGAGAAAAATAATAATAAGAATATAATGTGAGAAAAAAATATGTTTGATTTAATTACTTCAGTTGAGATAGTTAATCTAATGTTTAAATAATAAAACAATTTCAACAAGATTAATGTAAGGCAATGAGAAACCTAATCTATATATCATTATAAAACTTGTTACATAATCATTTTTTGCATTGATTAACTATTAATTTATAAAAAATGTAAGAGTTTAATTTTATAGAATCATTATATAATAATATTAAATCCTTTCCTTCTCTAATAACTCATGGTGTGAGTTTATTTACACTCTATATTTTTCTACATGATGGATCATATAAATATATATTCACCATGTACATCATAATATAATTCAAAATTCAAGTGTGATGACTTATTTCATTAGAAATATAAAATTTTCATAGGATCAACTACTATTATGAAACTTTTTTGGTTCATGTTTTTTATAATCTAGTATACATTCAATATTTAGTCTTATAAGATTATTAAATAATGAAACATTTTCGTCATAATATACAAATCCAACTAGACCTAAACACCCCATCATCAAATATCATTTTATGATTTACTACTAATTGATTTTTTTTCTATCATCTATTGAATAACATAGTCATGTAAAAATTAATCCATAAATTAAATATTCATTATATTTATAAAAATATTTGAAATGGGTTAAAAATTCCTAGAAAATAATAACCAAAGAGGATGATGATTGGTGAGGTTGAAAATGAATGAGATAGTGAAGACGATGATGGAGACGATGAAGACTGTGAGTGGTTGGATGAAAGTGACTGAGGTCAGTGTCGATGATAATGATAGAAAGTAATAAGATCAGATATCAGACACATTAGGTTTACAATAGAGGGAATAAGTTTCATTGAGGGATAAATCAAGAACACATATAAAAAAAGTATGGATCGAATTATTACTTCTTTGATAAGGTTTTCAATTTTTTATATCTTATAATCAATGTAGAAAATATGTTATCGGCCTCGATTATAGAATAAGACATATAAAATATGTTTTCAATTTCATTTACCACATAATTGATGTTGAAAACATACCGATATGATATTTTACATCTGTTATCCTATAACATACATCAAAAATCATATATTAAATCAATTTTTATAATATAAATTATATATGGGTCACATTAAACACACTTTTCACTAGTGTTACATAGTATAAATCCAAATGTTTGACCACAATATCCCATAAAATATATATATATGGGACAAATATTAGAGTTTTTTCTGATCCTTGGCATCAACATGGACACAGGAAAGTCCTCCAAAATCTTTGAGGCAGTTAAATATAATTGGTTTTCCAAATATGTTTTTTGGAATATCCTTCCCCATTAGTGTTGATGGACACCTATTAACAATTTTTCCAGTCAATTGTCAACTTATACCAAAATATCCTTGAAATTCAAGAATGAAATATCATGATTTGTGCCTTATTAATTAATTTATTGTTCATCCCCTAAGCCATATAGTGTTGTTCTAGAGTTCTGAGTACCATTATTTCCATCCCTATTTCTTTCCCGTTGCAAAAGTTCTCGAAATATTTACTATTTTATTGACCACCATTATCAATCCTTCAGAATTTAATCTTTGTTTTTGTTTCCCTTTCAACCATATACTTCCATGAAAGAAACATCCAAATAACCTTGTATTTTTTTATGAAAAATAAAACTTTACTCATTGAATCATTAATGAATTTGGTAATTTATTGGGATCCTCTATGAGTACAAATTGTTGTCAGACCCTAAACACATGTGGGAATAATCTCTAACTTCCATGACATAGGCTTTATTTCTTTAACATAGAATGAAATAATTCTATATATTCCTAGTATACATATCTCAAAAAACATGAAATTCATGTGATAAAGATTCAAAATACCCTTGTGACTAAATATCTAGTTCTTCTCACCAAAGTGTCTAAGATAATAACTTTATAACTACAAAAGTAAAAACGTTGACTCCCCAAAACCTATCACACCAAATGAGTTTTACATAAAATACTATCTCCCATCCTTTAATCCTTGATCCATGACTATGTAACCTTTATTTATCTACCAAACTCCCTTCTTTATGCTTATTTCATAACCCACTTCACCCTATTGAATAATAAAAATTAGGTGATTACATAAGAATGGTATGGTTTGAACAACCTTAAACTCCAGAAAGCTTCCATTATTCTTCCAGACTTTGATATTTCTATTCCCCATGATCTATAGTGCTTAATCATCAACTAAGTTACAATTTTAAAAATTTAGGGATACATAATTCAAAATATATAATTTTTCTCCTATGGAGTCGAATGATGCTCTAGAATCAATGACCCATGACTCTATTAGAAAATTGTCACTAAAAACCAAGATACTACAACATTTAGATGAATTTATGGAAATATAATTTACAAGGTATTCTTTTATAGTTCACCCATAGATCATTTTTGTCCGTCTTGAGATTTCCTCTCTTCCCACAGTGATAATAAATGGGAACAAGTTTGGTTGAATTACTTTGACTCCTCTCTCTATATTTATCTTCTAGTTTCTTTCAAATTACCTTATTGCTAACATATGGACTTGGAATAAAATATATCTGATTTCATTATTCAGAATTAAATTTCTAACATCTTCAGATATAAAGTCATTTTCCCACAATAATTACTTATGAAAGTTTATATGACATCCCAAAAATTAGGAAGCAAGGATAATAATAATAGTGCCCACACATCTTCTATGAACATGAAGTTAATTGATTCAAGATGAATTTTAATCATGTTAAAGTCATTCAATTTATCAACAATAATATTACCTTTTAAAAATATCATTCCAAACAACCTCCGCTTATTGAACAAAAAGTTCAATGTAGTTGGCATCTCATACATGTCCACTAGAGAATTCCTAAACACCAATTTAGTATTATTCTCTTGAATTATATATTATTTATTCTATGAAAATTTCATCCAATCAACTGTAGAACCAATCTTTATAGAAATTTTATTTACACATTTTCCATGACTTTTAGTTTTTTCCCCTTTAATAGAACTTATAGATCATTCTAAATATGATAGTCTTCCATCTATATCCTCTAAAATCGTGGTTTACCATTCAACATGTCGATTAAGACCCCCTTGTTATAATTCCATACCTACCAAAATAATTGAACCCTCCAAATAAAAATAACATTAATAAAAAGAGTGAATATTACCTAAGTGAAATTCCAAGACTTGAACTAAGGATTGATACAACTTTTTGGTTTGAACCTAACACCACCAATCCCCCAAAAGATAGAACTAAAAAATAAATTGTAAAACAATATATGGATGTTATTTGAACTACAATGAACCCTTTCAATTAAATATAAAAAAATCCCGGAAGAAGTACCCTAGCCTAATTCATGATACTAACTCAACCAACACACACATAGACACACTGAAATGAACATTCATGTGTAAATAAATAAAATTAAAGGACATAAGTATTATGTAGTTCAATAATTATGTCCTATATCTAAGGGATATCATTTCTACACTATTCCATTATAATCAGATTTTATAAAAATTAAATTCACTTTAAAAAATGATCCTATTTTATTACTAATCACAAGTAATTTCCAAGTTACATATTCATATACTCCCACCTCACTTTTTATTGTGGGTCTCATCCATTCTTATGATTTATAAAATTTTTATTTTTTGTATGAGTCACTCCTTTGAAGAATAAAACCTATAATCACCTTTAGAATTCCTTCCATTACTGTTTTCACCAAGTGATAATTTTAAGTTACTCTTATATTTAAATTGAATGAATATTATATACCATAATTATCAATTAAACTATGAAGTTTTCCACTACTTATATTTGAACATTAGGATGGGTTTAATATTAAATAGGTTATACTTATTGTAAAATTCTCTAAACACGGAATCCTACTTCACCATTCCAAAGAAAATGTTACACACATGAATGAATGATAAAGTGATAATTTTCTTTTATATAAAAAAATACACTTTTAAATTCATAAATTCCATAAGAGTACACTAAACAAAACTGTACATAATAATAAATCCTACCATATCATAATATGTAAGGACCATAAGTTACCATATATTTGTGAAACTATTTAGTTTCTTTAAAACATACTACTTCGCCATTGGACATCCACTATATCGCAATACAACCATATAAAAAAGTAACTCTTTAATAAACTTTTTAGATAGAATATATATATATATATAGAAAACGTATTTAGAATAATTGTGGGATTATGTTTTTTAAGCCTTACATTCAGCACTTTATATTCATATTTAAACAATTTTGTCCATAACATCCAATTTTATGTATTAAAATAAATATTATTGAATAAAAGTGTAAATAATTATAACTATTATAATATTTATTCTTTTATTATTCTTGGAACCATTACATTAAATACTAACTTATCTTTGGGATCTATTAACTTGGAAATTGGCATAAATTTAACTATCATAAAGAGCCATTATATTATGAAAATACAATTTATTCTTATAAAATATCAAAAATATTATATTATATTTTACTAGGAATAAACTAATATATTTGAAATTGAAAAATATATATATTTTTTAGATTCAAACTTGTCTAAATTCAATATGACTCTTAATGGTTTCATACAATATATATCTTCTCAAAATTTATCATTACTTCCCATAAATACTTTGTGCATTGATGAAACGCAACTCATATTTTCATTTCTTAATAATAAAAAACAAATAAAATTAACACTATATCACATATTGAAAACATTAAAAATAATTAATTAATATATATGCAATTATTCTAAAATTAATATTCCAATTTATTTAAATATTAAACATCTTCACATTTTGTTAAATATTTCTACAAAGTAATCTTATTATGGTCACATAATTTTTTTTAAAACTTTTATCCTTATATTAATATTTATACCATGTTAAGAATTTGTTATTTAATATAATTATAGAGCACATGAATTAATCAAATCATTAATTAAGAACAGGTTTGTTTTATTACAATCATTTCTTATCAAATAAGAGAAAATAACACACAATTCATAATCCCATTATATATTAGTTTTTATAAATCATTAGAGAATGAATTTATTTATACCTTATCCAATTATAATGTAATAAATCTTAATATATTTAGTAAATGGAAAATCATTTCTCATTCCATCAAACTCTCTTAATTTATGACCTAACCAACATTTTCAAAATAATAAAGTATATAACATGTATTATATACCTATAAAAATTAATGATATTGATGTATTTAAAATAGATAATTGAAGCTTACACTTTAGAAAACATCATCTTCCCTTTTACTTGTTTTGTGAAATTTTTCATTGAATATCAATGAGTGATCTTTGTGTAGTGGATGGGTATGATATAATATGTGTTGAAATTTGTTTCATTTAAATATCAATTAATAACAGTAAAATCCTAAAACATGATCATTATATATAATATATAAATAATTATTAAATAATAAGTTTATCTCAAGGGATTTTTAGTGATTTAATTCCCCCTTATCATTCATATTTTTATTTGACCACTTTTCATCATTAACATTATCATTAATTCAATAATTCAAACTACAGTTTATCTAATGATATCATTGTTTTATGTGAAAACCCAATACTAAAATGGTTACCATTGGGAGTGGTGGATGACATATAATATTGGATGGGGAACTCCACCAATCACTAATTAACTTTAGGATGGAACCCCAAAAGGGATTATGTATTGAGTCTAGAAGGTCTTGGATGAAGGAATTGGATCATGAAAATCTTATCAAAGCCATGGTATAGTCCAACTATGATATGGTAGGAAATAACCAATAAATATTGAAAATTATAATGACATCTCTTGTTATATCATGTAGATATGTGGTGGTGTAAGGACTTGTGTTTTTTGGGAATGAAAGTTTTAGAAAAAAATTTTAATTTTTTCTTTCAGATGCTTGTTAGTGGTAAAATGTATTTTACCTAGAATATTATCTTGGATAATTTTTATGAGCACTTTATTTTTCATATAATAGGTTATTTACCCTATTATAAGAGGTTGATGGAATCCTGTACCATTCAATTTTTTACAGAATAATTAATATTAAATAAATTTAAAATTGATTTTTTCTTGTAGGTTCATTAAGAAATATATTTTGAATGAATTTTCAGATTGAGATTATGTTTCCATAGTTGATTCTGAAATAAGGAGTTTTACCCAGGGGAATAAGATATGGTTAGGAAATAGGTCCAACTCGTGCCCCTATTTTCTTTTTTCTTTTAATTTTCATCCTTTTCTTTTCTTCTTTTGTTTCTTCACTTATTTCCTGGATTCTCACACAAAACCCTTATGGCAATCCTTCATTGTGTGAGTGATAGAGAAAATGGGAGAGGAAGAGACAGAAATAGGGATAGGGTATGAGACATACCATTTTAAAGCTTGGGAGGTGCCGAATCATCTTTCGGTAACCGTGGACTGTGTATACGGTTGAATCTTCAACAAATTCAACCAAAAGTAGGGTGTTTTTAAGTTTATCTGTAAATACCAATAGATTTTTCGTTTTTCTAGTTTTAATCCCTATATTGTTCTGGAATAGGACCCCCTGTGGAGAGATCTGTTGTTTTGGGGAGAAAAAATGGGGGTTTTGGGTGATTAGAGGGATTTCATTTTCAGAAATCCTGATCACATGGTCTATGGTTCCGAAACACATGTTGTGTGTTCTTCCTATTCAGGTATGTTGAATTTTTCAAAGTACATTTCATTTATGGGTTATGCATGTTGTGTACTAGGACTCGACCGTATACTTTTATATGTAGCCAGACATCCCATGTAGGGGAACGTGGTCGTGTGGAGTAAACAAACAGACCATGTATGGGTGGAACACTATGTAAAGGTACACGACCAGACCTTGTGAGGAACATGTGAAGGTACCTCGTGTAGGGTGCATTCCATTTATGTGTGGAACATGCTGTGTACTTGGGCTTTTACACACCATTTCTGGCCATAGTACCCTAACAAGTGGGGCCTTGTTGTTACATTCCATGTACCAGGGTGCACATACCGTGTACACCTCTTTATCTACCCTTAGAGGGTTTACATTGTTTTATGCTCCAGAGTTGAAATTGGACATAAGAGGAATACATTTAGAGTAGTTTTCCTTGTAGATCATGATGGTAAAACCAATGGGGTGTCTTGAGGATTCTTATTGGGTATTTTTTGAATTTCACATTAAAGTAGAGGTTATTCCACTAGTAATTGAATTAAGTTGTCTCCATAGAGTAAGGCCTTTTATATGAGATAATCCATTAGCTATCTCTCTTATTATATGATCTCAAAGATCCTCCTTTCATAATGTCCCCCTTAATGGATGTTCTCTTCTAGACTAAGAGTCCACGAGTCAGTTTTTTATGAGGATATCCTATAAGATTCCACTTCCTATATTTGACCTAAAGGTATAAGTGAAATATTCCTATATCTTTTTATTGTACCAAGGGTCCACTATGGGATTACATTACTTACATTCTAACCTAGGGAATCCCTTGTAGGATGCCTTGACATCTATACCATTTCAAGGATCACACGTAGGATCCCTCTCCTTTATACACTGATTTTAAGGGTCCCATGTAGGTTTCCTTATATAATGTACTGTTCTGAGGATCCTGTGTAGGATTCCTGTATTTCATACTATCAAGGATCCAATGTAAGAATCCTCCCACCTTCTCAGTTGAGGATCCTAATTATGATTCCTTCACTTATGTATAGACCATGAGGATCCCAATTATGATACATCTCTTATGTTTGAACTTGAGGGACCTAGTGGGAACCTCAATGTTGACTGACCACGAGCTAGTGCAATGGGTGTTTGGGTAGAGTTGGAAGGGGATGTCACTGTAGAACCCATGATGAACATGTAATATGATGGGGATGTGGAAGTAGTGTTTGGTGTATCCATTCGACCACCCTCACTATTTTGTTTATACATTCACATGTTTAATACTAGTGAACCAATGAGTACCATAGATGATTCTGTGTCAATGGATGATGTGCCTGACATGACACATCTTTATTTCTCTTAGTGATACCCAGATGTCTTAACTAGAATCTGTCTTATTCATCACTGGGATTCCTAAACGTACTTCATGGGATCCAGATTCTAAAATAGGTTATTTATTATTTTTATTGGCATACCTAGAGGTACTACATGAGATATACCTATTGAAACCGTAAATATTTGATTATTATATTATTGTGATTTCCAAATGTTCTTCATGGGATCTAGCTTTTGATCATATGATTATTATATACGTGCATGGAATTCCTAGTAATGATACTAATTGATGATTATTCTCTCCTGACTGAAGAGGATGATTCCAATATCCTCAAATTTACATGTGATGAGTATGATTACACTCTCCAGGATCTAATTATACTTGTTTATCATTACACTCCCCCAAGTGATGAAGATGATTACAATATCTAGAGATATAGGGATGATTACTCTCTACATGGTCGATTGCTAGGCCATGGTACTGTGCATGGAGTTTCATATCACCAAATACCCATGGTTTATTATGATCTCCTGAAAGATAAAGAATATTCCTATCTCCATTATTAGTGATCATGATGGGTGGAAAGGACATCTCACTGATGTACTGTCCTTTTAGTTCACCTACGTGTCAGAACCATAGGTTTTATCTTAGTCTCAATGTCATGAATTCCTATAGACTGGGACCCAGGGTTCATATATTGGGAAGGATTTTAAATGGAATGAGCGACATAGTGTCCAGATGTTTTCTATTTATAGAATGTCTATATTTACTTCCCTAGAATCTATTATTATAGTGTTTGGATGTGAGTACAGGTGAACACATGGTTAGGATCATTATACCCATACGGTGACATAACCTGCTCAGAGATATTTCTAGCATTGGATGAAGCCGGTATTCATCGACTGGGATCACAAACCCAGAGCTCGATTTAATGATAAATGTCTTGGGTGTTATGATATAGAACGAAATTATCTTGCACAAGATGTAAAAGTGATTGGATTTCTAGAACCAAGGACAAAATTCTATTATTTTATTCTATTTCATTCCCATTAATCATGTATATTCATATTTATGTATATTTGTATATATATGGGAATATACTTATATACTCGTATAAATATAAATATACACTAAGTAACTTTCCATGTTGACCATGATTATAGACCTAGGGTTTGACTATGGCCCACTTTATGTTATTTGATTCATTTACCTTTTTAGATGAGTCTATTCTAGGATGATCATATTGTATTAGCATGCAATTATGATAGCATATTTGTAGGTTCATTATTGGGGTGGCCTACTAAGATTATATTCTCTCCCTTGTACATTCACCTTGGAGTTCAAGGAGATGTTATGTATGCTTTTTAGGTTGAGCATAGTTTCATGGACTATAGGGCTGAGGTCCTGTGTTTCATTATTGATCAAAGATTATCTTATGGATTCTTATGACTGGGATGATTCATTTTGACATTTTCTGGAGACTAGGTTTGAGGTCTGGATCAAAGTTAGTAGTAGCTTGCTATAATTTTATTTTAGTTTCTTTTATGTACTTATATATGTATAGTTGGCCTAGTGGGTGAATAGTTTTGTATGTTTGAAATTGTTTTTTGGGATTTTATACCATTTCTTTTATTATTACGACATGTTCTATTTCAGTTTATTTATTGATTCATCACTCTATTTATTACTACATTGTTGTTATCTAATTATTTATATTGTTTTTTTACTATGATATTAGGGAATAATATCTCTATAGATGAACCCTAGGCCCCCGTTTCTAGTTGGTCGACTCTACTGTATGAGGAGGTGTTCTTGAGGTCTTATAAAGAATAGGCTTAGAGCATCGATTCAGTGTAATTTAGGAAGGGACAGTACAATGTGTTATCAGAGCTGTACCTCTTCCTATTATATAACTATTTTCTATATGGTAAAAATATAATATTAAAAATGTGTTGGATGATTGGATAGATATTGGAATTGTGTGACAATAATACTTTTTCTACTAAGAAGTACTGGTTTTTAGTGTTATGGGATTCTTGTTATGATTTGCAATGCTACAGTTGTATATGAAATTCACTTAGAGAAAATAACATGCTATGTTGATTTTATGATTTATTATAGATTTATGGATATTTTTCCATTGTCAAAAGGACATTTATTTGTTTTAAATCTTGGAAAAAATGGAAGGTGGCATCCCATGTATCATATTTGGCACACATGATTCATATGTTTTATGACTCATAGTGTGTTATTATTACTTTCAAGAAAGGGAATTGTTTAAATTGTAAAAAACCGTAAATGGTGTTTTCCCATATAGGTTTTTTGTGTCAGTCTACTCAATTGAGATGACTTTCATATATATTCTCTTCTAATGGTAGTTAATTTGGATCTACATTGAGGCATTTTGTGGTGAGGTCGATGACTCAGTCCTCATGTACGAGAGGATCAATGACCCTATTGGGTCGATAGGGAACATGATTCCAAAATATTGGACCCCTTACAAGTTTTTGTTTCTCTTGTATGGTTTTTTAAAGTTTTAGTGAAAATATATATTGTTTTCCCTGTATAAATTAGAATGACATTCTACGTAACCAAACTTCATTTGTGGTTATCTGGTCATATCAATATGTACGATGCTAATATGTACCAAGACATTTATCAAGAACTAGGCCTCGAGGGGGTGTTACTGTATATAGATGCTTGATGAGTATAATTTTAGTATCTAATATTAATTGGTACTATGACCATAATTATTAGTTGCTTATGAGGATTTATAGTGAGGATATGTCCCTTTAATTCCTTTTTGTTAGTTTTGGTCATTATAGGTAAATTTTGGTCTTTACCTTTGAGAGGTCTTATCTTTTGTGTTAGGTGGTTAGACCATGTTAACCATTTGTTAGAATTGATTGGTAGGTCTAGTTTGGAGACCTTGAGGCCGCAAGTTTAGAATTATACCCTTGTAGGTTGGTGTTTCATTTTGATCGATGGAAAACTACATCAGAGGTTATATTAAGTTTATGAATAAATTTTTATGCACTTAGTTGGGTTATATTATCATTTTTAGATTGAATCATGATAAGTTATTGAGTTTTGCAATATGGGCATGGTGATGCCTTATATTTCTAAGGATGATTCTAGAGTTCTTTGGTTTCAAGACTAGATCTGATGGGCATGAATGTTCGGGTGCCTGGATTAGATTAATAATGTTTTCACTATTCATAATGTGTCTAGAGCACATGTAGAATCTTGTGAATGGAATAACTTCAATATAAGGGTGGTTGTGGTATAAATTATGGCATATTTGTGGTTATCAATTTTGAAGAGGAGTTCCAAGGGACATTTTATCTTATTGGACTGAAATATTGTATAACATGGTGATATTGGTTTTAGTTGTTGATGTCTCATTTTATTATGATTTGGGTGATTATGGTACTCATTAGTTACACAAGGTATTGTTTAATCATAAATCAGTGAGTGTCTACGTGTGACCTCAGGACCGATGTTTTCAAGACGTTCTTTGGGCATAATTTCTGAAACATTATTGTTTAAATGTCAAATAATTCTTCATGGTAGAGAGTATATGAGAAATAAATAAATCTCTATAAGATGGTAGACCTATGTTTAAACCAGGTCACACATTGTTGGGAGATGTTTTATCAGGTGTTGGTTAAGGGTAAGTTATCCTAGTTGATGTGAGCATGGATGGAATAGAGTTTTTCACATATATTTATGGATTCTTAGTGTACTATTAGCTAGATATGATCATGATATATCTTGAATTCTTCCTGAGTATATTGAGTGAGCGTCAAATCTATATTGAGTTTCTTTTCTTTTAAATATTTTTATTGTTTGAGGAAACATATTCATGACTTTTCTCAATGACCTGTATAAGTTATCACATATAGTGGTGAGCACACCATCAGTTGTTTTTGGGTGGTACCCCTAATTGTTAGTTGAAAATTTTCATTTTACATGGGTTATTGTGCTAAGAGTTTGGTTGTTCAGATGATGATAAAGGTATTCCTATGGTGTAGAGTACTATATCAGTCACATGTAATGTATTCTGTGTACAATATAATTGTTAAATGTATGAGCATATTCCTAATATTGTTTATATAGATTTTCTATAAATATTCTCATGTTGGGGTCATGGGTGTTATTTTCTTCCACCAAGGCTCCTCAGGGAAGAGAAGGTTTATGCTGGGGAGACAAAAAGGACCTGTGTTTTTTTCAGAATGAAATTTTGAGAAATAATTTTATTTCTTTATTCAGAAGATTATAAGGGGTAATATGGTATTTTAACTTAGCATTTAATCACATATAATTTTTATAAAAAATTTTTGGGTCCTAGAATAGGGTGTTTACCCTTTTATTGGAGGTTGGTGGAATTCTAGGACATTCAAATTTTAGTGGAATAATTAATATTTAATATATAATAAATTAAATATTAATTTATTCACATAGGTTCATTCGCCCATATATTTTTAACATGGAATCAAATTGAAATTTCATCTCCATTTTTGGGTCTAGAATAGAGATTTTTTATTAGCGAGAGAATAAACTTATGTGAGGCACTAGGTCCAGCTCGGGCCCCTCTTTTTTATTTATCCTTTTCGTTTTCTTCTTTTTCTATTCTCTCTTCTTACTCGGATGATCTCTTAGGACATATGAGGTCCACATTATTTGCGTAAATGATCGAGAGAGAGGATTTGTATGGCATTAAATATTTATATTGGAATATAGGTATAGTTTTGAAGCTTGGAACATGCCGAATCATCTTGCGGTAGCCATTGAACACGAAAACTTGTGAAGATTAAGTAGATACCTCCCAAAGGTAGGTAGTTTTTATAGTTCACCATAAATCTATTATGTTAATTTCTTTCTAGTTTTAATCATTCTTAGGACCCCTTCTAGGTCAATCTGTTGTTTTTTGAAAAAAATGGGGGTTTTAGGTGATTGGAGGGATTTCCCATTCGGAAATCCCAATCACATGACATGTGGTTTAGGAACTCATGACATATGTTATTCCAATTTGGGGAAGTTGATTTTTTATAATTATAAGTCATTTATGGGGTATATATACCTTGTAATGGTACTCTTCCACGTAGATGAGTACCTGACCAAAAAGCTAGTGCAGCGACACATTGACGTATGGAGTATACAATCAGACCCCATGTGGGTGGAATGCGGTGTAAATGTACAAGACCATTCCATATAGATGGAAAGCCATTCAAGGTACATGGGAAGGTTCCCCATTTTGGTTACACATAGTGTACATGATTAAAATGTTGTGTACTTGGGATTTCATATTCCAAATCCGACTTGAGTACTTGCACATGTGGGGCCGTGAAGGTACATGTTGTGTCCTAGGTTACACACACCATGTACTCCTCCATTAATACAATTTTGAAGGGCTTTCATGTTTTATTTCCTAGAGTCAGAATTGGATATAAGAGGACTAAATTATGATTATATTTCTATGTAGATCATGATGGTGATACCAGTGGTGTGTTTTTAGGACTCCTAATGGGTGCATTTTGTATTTTACCTAAACTAATAGGTTTTTTATTCGATAATCTAATCCAACTATCTCCGTAGAGTAATATCTTTAGTATGAGAAGATCCATATGCTATCTCTCTTGAATTATTATTTCATAGAGATTCCATATAGGGAATCTACCTTATAAGATGTTCGCTTATATCGTAGGATTTCACGAGTTAGTTGTTTTTATAGACCCACTTTAAGATTCATCTTCCTACATTTAACCTTGACGAACCCCTAGAGGATACCTCAATCTTCTGGGATCTCATTTCTTACATGACGACCTAGTAAATCCATAGTAATATCCCTTAAACTGTATGCCATTATGGGGAGCCCATATAGGATACCTCTTCTTCGTATGCATCTTTTATGGGTCCCATGTTTGATTCCTTATCTGATGTACAACTCTAGGGTTCTTGTGTAGGATGCTTTGTTTTTTACTATCAAGGATCCACTATAGGATTCCTCCTCTCACATTCTAAGCTAAGGATCTTGATTAGGACGACTTTTCTTATGTGTAGACCCTAAGGATCCAAAGTAAGATTCCTCTCTTGTGTTATGACTTCAGGGACACATTGGGTGCTTTGATGTTGATATAACCTAATCTAGTTCATTGGAGGTTTGAGTAGAGATGGTATCAGGTGTCACTATAGAACCCATGCTGAACATGTAAGAACATGGGGTTGTGGTAGTAGTGTTGAGTTTAGGCATTTGACTACCCTAAATTCTTTGTTTATACATTCAAATGTTTTATTCCAGTGTAGTGATCATTAACAAATATGCTTCATGGTTTTTGAATGATGGTCCTGATGCGATGACTATTTCTTTCCCTTTGCGATGTCTGGATGGTCAACCTATGATTCATTATATTCTTTATTAGGATGCCCAAACGTATTTCTTGGGATCCAGATTCTATGCAATTGTTTCCTTATATTTATTGGTATACCTAGAGGTACTACCTAGGATATGGATATTGAGTGTATATATATTTTAATAATGTATTATTCATATTTTCATAGGTGATTCCTAGGATCTAGTTTTTGCGGCTATGATTACGATATATAGGCATGGTGTACCCAGTAATGATACCCATGGATGATTAAACTCCCCCTTGTGATAAGGATAATTCTGCTACACTCAAATTTACATGTGATGAGGAGGATTAAAATTTCCTCAATCTGATTATACTTGTGTATTATTATGCACTCCTAAGAGAGGGAGATTATTATACTCTCATGAGAAATGGGAATGATTACACTCTCCCTTGTTGTTTACTGGACCACGGTGTTGGACATGTCATTTCACATATTTGGATACCTGTGGATGATTAGGCTCTCCCAAATGATAGGGATGATTCCTATCTCCCTTATTATAGACCTAAAGGGGAGGGAATCACATCTCACTAGTGAGATCTCCTAGAGATTCACTGAAATTTTAGACCCTTAGGGTTTTTCCAAGTCTTAATGTCATGATTGCCTTAGGATCAAGACTTAGGGATAAGACATTAGAATGGATTTTACATGGAATGAGTGGAATGGATTGAAAATATTGGAAACTTATAGGAGGCCCATATGAAATTCCATGGAATCCATAATTATAGTGATTGGAGGTGAGTATAGGTGAACCCAAGGTTAAGAGGAATTTCCACCTATGGTGACATAATTTGCCTAGAGAATTTTTCCGCACCTAATGAAGCATGAATTCATCGATTAGGATTATAGACCTAGATATTGAATTAATGATAAATGGATTGAGTGGTAACATATATAGCTTAATGCCTTAAATAGGATATCCAAGTGATCTGGATTATAGACTCAAGGATCGAATGTTGTTGTTTTATGTTATTTCAATCACTTTATTCATGAGTATTTATATTTATGTATATATGTATATGTATGGTAATATATATATATATATATATATATATGTTTATAAAAATAAATATAAATGGAGACACTTTCCCAGTTGATTGGGATTATGGAACTTTGGTTTGACTATGGTTCACTAGATGTTATTTGATTTATTCACCTTTTCTGTTGAGTCACTCATAGGATAATCATATTGCCATAAGATTCAATTATGAAATTAGATTTATAGTTTCATCATTGGGGTGCCCTACTGAGATTATATTCTCACCCCTTAGATGTACCTTGGTGTGTGTGAAGACATGTCTACTTATCAAGTTGTGTATAACTACATGGAGGATAGGGATAAGGAATAATGTTTCATAATAGAGTGGAGATGATCATGTGGATTCTTATGATTAGGCCGATGCAGTTCAACAATGTCTAGAGATTGGGTATAAAGTCTGGGTAAGAGTTAGTAGTAGAGGCCTATAATATTATTTTAGTTTCTTTTATGTATGTTTTTATGTATGGTCAACAAATTGGGTGACTAGTGTTGTACATATGACATGGTTGTTCGAGGGTTTTATAGAATTTAATTTTTTTATTACAACATATTCTATTTTAGATTATTTATTTATTCGGCACTCTATTTATGTAGATGCATACTTGAGGCCGCATAACAAATCATCTCAGAGAACCGGTTTAGTGGCATCCAAGTTGGGATATTAAAAGTGGTGCCTTTTATCAAAAGTCTTTCTGATAATAGAGCCTAAGAATTCCCCGATGAATAAATAAACCACTATCCATGTGAATGATGATATGGATCAAATGGATTATCAATAAAGCGGTGGACCAATTATTTGGTCTTTATTTTAATTGGATTATTTTTCATTGTGAATTCCCAATATCACATTGGTTTTTATAGGGAGTTGTGGGAGACATATAACATGGATGGGTTACTCCTCCATTCACCAATTGGTTTGAGTATGGAACTTTAGAAGGGATTATATGTTATCTAGTAGGACTATGCTAAAGGAATCAAATCCTAACAATATTCACATGATCTTTAAATATTGAGACACCAATACTAATATATTGAGTGCTAATTTGAGGAAGCAAAGTGATTTATGTCATATCATAGAGAGAGAGTGTATCTTAAATTTGTGGCATATTTTCTTCATATAATCAGGTTTAAAATAATTAATTAATTTCACAAATACCAATTAATTAACTTAAACGAAATTACATTTCAATTTAATTAACTAAAATAATATATTTATTTATTTATCTATTAATGATATATAATATAACATCCTAAAATAATTAGTAATATTATAAGTGATATAAAATAGGTGCTTTAGACCATTAACTTGACCTAATGTATCCACATAAATTCATCGAACTTTAAACTATAAAATAACTATGTTAATTCAATAAAATAACTTTTATTCATTTATCTAAACTGGGATAACATATAAATTTCATAAAAATAAATTCCCAAATCACTTATTGTCATATTGAATAACATTGAATAATACATTATATCCTTCTTTATTAATTTTACTAGGCCCAACCCATAAACTGAGAACAAAATCTAATAACACATCGTGAACCTCACATAGAAAAGGAATATTATTGTAAAAAATTGAAAATTATTATTTTGAATAATACTATTAAAAATAATCAATTAGAAGTTACCAAATGAATATGTTGAATTTTTTTCATTAAGGACGTGGACAAGAAAAGTTAAAGTGTGTTAAGTGGTGGTGCAGTTTTGAGGTTGCATTTTGGAAACCTATATTGGAAAACTCCAAGAAAAAAAATACATGTGACAATTGATAAAACATTATTTTATGTTAATTACATGTGGTAGTGGTGATATTATTTCCTAAAACAATTTAATGATTGTTGAAAGGATCCAACATGTGAAGAGATTGAATAATTTTTACTCAAAAGATAAATCTTCTTGGAAGATAAAGTGACCATCTAAAGGAATATATATATATAGAATCTACAATGTAAGATGAATATATACCTTTGGATTATTTATTTTATGAGGTTATAAATGTTTTATAATTAATTATAATCTACCCATGATGTCCATTTTTTATTAGAGAAAACATTTTACATTCCTAGGTTGAAGTAGAAATTTAACAAAATCATGCATGCATGGATCACTATGTGATGTAAAGTTGTTATGTAAGGATCACTGTGTGACATAAGGATCACTACATGATGTAAGGATATGACATAAGGTTCACTACAAGATTTAAGGATATTGAATAAGTATCACTATGAGATGTTGCGATGTAAGGATCACTATGCGATGTAAGGTTGTGACTTAATGAAGAGACCCGTATGTAAAGATGAAGTGACATACGGATGATACCCTCATGTAAGGATGATCCAATGTAAGCGTGAAACCAAACATTATGTGTGTTATTTATTATTATATTGAGACTTTTTATGGTGATTTATATTAGTATAAATATGATCTTCGTAAAGATAATTCCACCCCTTTAAAATTTTAAGGATTTTTTTTGGAAGTGACACGGCTCAAATATTAAGAGAATAAATAAAGATAAAATAATATTATGTTGATATTGAAAAATCTACGAATTTTAACATCATGAAAATGCATATGGATTTTTATCCACGTTGAGGTTGAGGGATGGCCAAATGAGAAAGAAGATGGATTTTGAGAGGGTTCAATGCAATGAGATTCAATGTCACATCACAATTCGGAGTGCCATGCACATGAGGAAAAAATATAAGAATATTAATTGTGAGAATTATATATAGTTTTAAATCATATATAATTCAAACATTTCTTGAATAAGGAAAGAACAGATAAGCCATTTGGATTTTTAAAAGGAATACTTGATCAATATTTTGAGGGATTTTAATGAAGAATTAAAGATGGAAATATCTTATAGATTCAAATGTGGCGATCAGCTAAATCCATAGACAATAGAGTTTATATAATAAAATTTTTAAATAATATTCATGATATTATTTTGTGAATATATATGAACAAAAACTGAGAAAATAAATTGAAAAATATACTGGCTAATTTAAATGAGTAATTTGTCTGCCACCACAATTTATAAAGATTACATAATATAATATTATGGAAATATTATTCAAAATAATATCCATGTGGTTTATTATATCAATATAAATATGTAATATAAGGAATGAAAAGTATAATAGATCATTGATTTGATGAGAAATTCATAGAAAACTATATCATGTAAAGGGATACGATGTTGAAGTTGATATCTATTCAGGGATGAAGGTACCTATGTGCTTGAGTATTAAAAGTTTTAGTGAGAACATGATCATGTGAATATATGGAATGCAAGAAAGCTGTATGACCATATTCTGAGGAATACATAGATGTATATACTTGAAGTTTTACATTAGAAAATATAATACTGTATTTTCATGAAAAAAGATATCTATCAAGTTGTGTAGAACAAGGCAATAAAAAAGAAGATATTTCTATATTTAGATCATCATTTTAATGAAGTATATATGGTTTTGGTGTATAACTTGTCACAAGATGGAGGAAAAATATGTGAATCAGTGTTGAACATACTAATACGCTACATGGTTTAAGTGATTTTTTCTATTGTAATTAATACATGATTTTGGTGTCTAATGAATCACAATAAGGAGTATTCCTTTATGGTCTGACCTTGTAAATACTTGTATGCTTCTCTCTCTTTATATATACAGTATATAAGGTGAGGTTGAGAGAATTAATTGAGTGGATTGAGAATTTAATCAGTCTTAGTGGTTGAATTCAAAGAAGGAATTTATAAAAAGAGACCACTGATTTACATACACTCTTAATGGTCCATCTAATATGGCCCTCACAAGTGGTATCTGATCAAATCCATGTTTTCTATTAAGATCTTATAAATTGATGAGTATAGAGAATCTTAATTATATGAATTATAGGGTTATTCATTTATTTTATTGTATGAACAACCATAGATATATAAATAGTATTCCAGCATACCACATATACCATTTCCTTGAAGTGAGAGATGTAATAATTATTTTTTTATACCCATTATCAAGGATAATTCTATGACTAAAAATAACAACGGATATATAAAGCTTAATGGAAGGAAACATAAAATTCAAGGAAGACAAAACAAAATATTAGGGATGAATATTTGAGTAATTGAAGATGGGTGATGATGAGAACATTGGATATTATTTCGCAGGTATCATTGAGCTCATGATTAACATTCAGGTGCTTTGGTGAGAATGTTGATGATTCAACCAATATTAAAAAACTAGTGAGGAAATATATATATTGTTTTAATCCAAAAGAATTAGATCTATAATATATATAAGACATAACAATTTATAATCCACATAATAATCTCATTACATATGAGATGATAATTTCAACAACCTTTAAGAATAAATCCATATATGACAAAACATTTAAATATTTTAGAAAATTTAATGCGAAAGAAAAAGATGATAAAGAATAAAGTGATTCTAATAAGGGTAAAGATGATATCGAATTCAAAAAAATTATTTCTCTTATATCAAAGAGATCACATATTGGAAAGTGGATAAGGAAATAAACCACCAACCTATTACAAATATAATGAAAATTTTCATTTTGAGAACTACACAAGGAATAAGGTTGAAGAATTTTAATCAAATAAATAATTTCAAAATTAGAATAAGGGTAAGAGAAAAAAATGTATTATTGTAGCTAGAAAATAATGTTGATGGGAAAGAATGATAACTATTACTTAAAAAGTGGTGATATGATGAAGTAAACATCCTTTCACATGTTGATAGTGGATTTTTTATAACTAGAATTAATTAAAAAGAAAAAATAACCGAATTATATTATATAATGAAAGAGGATTTCGAATACGATCTAGAGTAGAATACAAAAATAAAGAAAGAAACGTGAAATATTTAGAAAAATAACTATAAGATCACTTATAAGATGAACAAGTATGTAAAGAAAAAATTGACATACAATGATAATATTAAGAATTTTACGTTGAATGATGGATGGTCATGAGTATATGGTAAGTGATCCTATAAAAACGTTAACCATGAAAGAAAAAAACTAGTTGAGATACAATTAATATGTCTCATTGTAATAAATGAGTTGAAAATATTCATAGAATAATTCAATAATTCCTGTAAGGATAAAGGATAATCTACTCAAGGAGAAATTACTATTTCTAATTGTGAGGTAAAATTGTGACCTCATAAATCTCAAGATTGAATTGTCACATTTTATAGAGTAGTTATTCAATGAAAACATGAAAATGTTTTGAATAAAAGGAATGATAATATGAAATATTCCATATTAATATAAGTAATATATATATCAATAATATCAACACCCTCTAAGAAAATTCAGGCTCAGTTTTCTATATGGTAACAATTAGAAAATTCAATGTAGTTTTTCTAAAAATATGAAAGATCAAAGTTTAGATATTTTTTCTAGAACCGTGGAAGGTAAGGATACAAATCCTACAATTTCTGGTATAATATGTATTTACCAAAGATGTGGAATGAATCAAGGTAGATTTATAATAACAAAACAAGAGAAAATATCAAAGGAAACATGTTTGGTAAGGAACTCAAGTAATTTGTCCACAAAAAACATATTTGAATTATTTAAAGTTGTGTGTGGTAGATGATGTCAATAAGGTTAAGAGGTTGATTTATGCATGACTATCCTACCAAGAGAGGTTCCCTATTTTTGATAAAGTGAATAAAATTCAAAAGTAAATAAGGGAGAAGTGATGTATTGTTGATGATGTCAAGAAGGCTTATGATATGCCTACAAAAGATGATCTTTAAAAAAGGGATGTCTAAGAGTTCTTTTAGACCATCAAAAAGTGTATAAAAATGCATAGAACTTATAAAGATGATGAATCAAAAGAAAATAAAACTTTTTCACATGAGAATTTTGAAAATGATGGAAAGTTTTATATTAATAAAAATATGAAAGTGTAAGCTAATATATGTGGGAAATATGAATAAAATGTTCATGGTATTGAAGATTGTGTTTCAATTATACCATCCCAAGAAGAATTAACAAATATAGATATGAAAGAAAAAGGAAATGGTTCTATCAAAATTATTGAGCTAAATAAAAATTCTATTCACAAAGAATTAGTTTATGAAAATAAAAATGGAATGCAACATATTAAGTCTTATAAAAGGGAATGTGTCATTATAAAATCATCAAATACAAAGACTGTGTATGACCATAGATTATTATAAGGTAATAAAACCATTATTTAGTAATGTATATAATAAAGTGAATTAAATCATTTGATTAATAGTAATTAAAAATTTATTAATCATTGTATAGTGATACAATCACAAACATGTGACCTAGAATAAAATCAAATTTTCTAAAAGATGAGTTCATTATTTAGGCTCCAAAAACATGACTTTGAAATACATAGGAGTTTTTATATGAAATTTAAATTTCACACACACACACACATATATAATTATTTTCTTAAAAATGGATTTAAATTTTTATTTATCATTTTTAAATTTTTTTGGGTGATTTTTTGGCATTTTTTTGAAGAAGATTATTTCTTCACGAATCATAAAAATTAATTTATTTTCAAATACCATGATTTTTATGACATAATTTTGATATAATCATGTAATAAAAATTCATGAAACATTTATAAGAAAACATTTATTTAAGGATAAAACTAATGAATTTGAAAATATTAGGTTGGATTTGAAAACTTATATTCTACATTTTGGAACCAAAATTTAATTTTAACAAAATAAAAATTTGGTTTTGTTTTTTTAATTTAATGTAGAGGTAGGGAGATTATGTTTGGTTTCATCTTGTATAAAATTTGAATTAAGATTAATTTTATTAATTATAGTATAACAACATTCATCGGAAATATTTCTACACAAAGTAGATGGCATAAACAAAAAAATAATCAATATTTTAATCGAAAAATACCCCCGTACTCAAGAATGAATACCCTCCCATTATCCAATTAATATACACTCTAAAGACTTTGATCATGAATTAACTCCTGTTTCTCACTAAATATTCTCATGAAGAACTTTTTAATGTTCTATGTATCCCTTCTTATGATTTAAGAATAAAATTTTCATAGTAAGTGTTTTCAAACCCCCTATTTCATTCTTCAATTACAATCCTTTTGTTATAATGTCATTTTTTTTTCATATACTAAAATTATTTTAATTCCATGGTTTCATTGACATTTTTTATATTTTTAATGTTATATTACTCATCCCCTCTCATTATATAATTTTCATAATCTATTTTTATTCTGAACTTATGATTCTAAATCTCTATTTATCCTTTAATTCAGTAATCCTTCCTTAATCAATTATCATGTAAAATGTCATTCGGGTGTTAATGTAGTTGTACATCGGTTGGTACCATTTACCCACCTAGGTTAAATGGAATTGGATTGTGTCTCCTTAGACTCAAACACAATTCATATTTTGAATAAGGTAATTAAAATACATTTTATTAGCTGGGGAATGTGAGACACAATTTGGGCTTGGTCACCCCCGTTGGGAGTCAAGTATTCCCCAACACACATTTTTTTATATGGGGTGTAAACTTAGTGAAAAAAAAATTAATTTGGTATCCAAAAGACCAAGGATAAAATCCAAGAAATTCCCCTGTGTAATTTACATCATAACCAGTGATGTAGGCATAATATGCGTAGGTGGTGTTGCAGGAACGATGTTAGAAATATGTGTCACATGCATATTAAAGGACCAATTACATCAAAAGGAAGATGCATGAATGATGATACATTATGCATTCATTCCATGTTCATGGGATACTTTGACTTGGTACAATAGATATGTAATGGTTCTCCCTTAACCTAGATAGAAAGAAGAATTTTCTTTCATATGATAATGTCCCTTCGACCCAATTGTTTTTAAAATAATTATTAATCATTTTTTAAAACTAGTTATCATATTATAAATAAGAGAGTATCGTTATCTATCATTACATTAAATTCATAATTTATTATAATTATCAATCAGAAAATCATAGAAATGACTTTGTTGCTTCCAAGAAATGACATCTCTATCCAAATAAAAACAAGTGAATACAAGATTTAGATCAGATTCACCTAGGGGAAATATCCCCTTATTTTTTTGGGTATTAATATAACCTTTAATAAGTACAAAATTTGTGGTATTAACAACACACAAGGTTTGACACACTCGAGGGATATTCTTTTTATATTTCATATACTTCTTTATAAACCATAATATATTATGTTAGAATACTAACTTTAAAATAATGTTCTCTATCACTCTTCATCTATCATTTGACATAAAACTCTCTTTTTATTTTTAATTATAAACTTAATCATATGTCCATTTATCGATATTATATGAACACCATATAAAATGAAGAGTGTTTACCAAGAAAGTTATTTCATTTATCGACTGGTAAATTATCAATAATATATATACTTGTTATTTCAATATGGTAAATCATTGATTAATAAGTAATTCTTATTATGTATTACTTATTCATACTATGAGAAATAAATTAGAATTATTATATTATGGGTATAGATCAAAATTATATATCCCCTCAATGAATAATTGGGTCTCATGAAATAGACTAGCTTGGTTATTCAATATAATCCTTACCTATTTATATATGATGTCTTAGTGTAATGCTTTGATGATCAGTTTATGTTGTCTAAAATTATACATTGTATCATTAAGATATTAATCATTGATATCCATGTTATTATTTATTGTAACATTACCCACATATATACTCTATTCATTAGTGACATTATTCAATTTATTTATTAATGACAGATTTTTTATCCCTTTATTATGCTATGATAACTTCAAATGTACGCTTCCCCTTACCAAGAATCTTTTCTGATACATTTATATTATTTTCGATTTCCATAGGAAACAAAGAATATTCCAGGATAAATAAAGTATTCATATTTTTAGTTAATTTAATAATCAATTATTTGTATAGTTTAAGAGAATACTAATCTATTGGATTCTCTGATCTATTTATTTTGAACCAATATAATAAAATAACCATCGGATATGGGTTACTAGGGCCGTGGTGTTATATTTGGTCTCAATGAGTGTTTATTTGAATCCATATGAACTAGATTTAGATGAATGTATTAAGAGAAAATATCTCCATAAAAAACCCTTAGGATATTCAGGAAATGTATCTAGATTACATGACAATCATTTACAGTAAATTTAATTGGATATGTACACTAACATTTGATTCATAGTTTTATTCATGAACTAATTATGTAAATTAAATTATTTATAAATGTAACCTAATTGAAAGAATGAAAACCATGTCAATACCCATGATTGTGTCACCCTAGGAGGTAGTGATGGGTGCACACCAATCTATCCTCCTTAATAAGGGGAGGGGGATTTAATTATTCTTCTTTTCAAAGTTAATCACCATTCCTCACATACAATAATCCAACTCTCCTTCCATGATTTAATAACATATCCCTAATCCTAAAAGTGCCGCCTCTATATTTTGGGATCTGAAGCTTCCGCTTTCTCTTTAGGAATTCACAGAGGCATAAACTCTCAATAACCTATTATTAGTTTCTAGATTTTATTTAAGATGTTCACTAGTTAATACAGTTGACACATTCATTAAAACAATTGGTATTTAAAAGACCACTATATAACAGTTTTACTAGATCATCAAAATTTTCTTTTTTAGTTTCATTCTATTATATGACCTCATGTTTGTTTGCACCTATGGTAAGTGGATTATTATTGGAGTTCATTTTTTTTGTTTTTATAGATATATGTATTTCATATGAATAAGGACCCACCTCAAGGGAAATCTAGGTTAGCATCCCAAAATTACCCCTTCTAATTAAAAAACACTATTAAAATTCAAATTTTAGGTACTGTTGGTGTTGAATCATATTATTTCATAGTAGGATGAAGGCCCAATGTCATCTGATTACTCTTCATATACTCATGAAGGTTGATGTATCCATGGAACCAGCTTAATTGGTGTAGATAGTGTGGAATTTCAATGATTTTATTAGATTCATTTTAAATACTCGTATAAAACCCATTCATTTTTAACCGACGAGGTTATCTTATGTAGGTGTTCTTGCATGAGTTTTTTGAGAAAGAGGAACTAGTTGTAGATTTTTTAGAGGATAGTGAAATTCTTTAGACTCCCAGTAACCCACTAATGGAATGACAGGTCTTGGAATAATATTTTTTTGGGGAAACAATTTGTTGTAAATTTTACTATTATCAAACTTCTTGTTTTCGTGTAAGGATTATTGATAATGGCCAAACTCAAAAAACTTTTATGTCATCTTATACTCAATATGTTAGGGCCGTCACATTAGATTCTTGAAAAATTATTAATCAAATAAAGAACCATGGGTATTCTAATAATAATAAGGTTATCTAAGATTAAGTATCTAGTACTCAAACTAGTATCCACTTAGTTCTGGGAGAGATCTCTGATTCGGCCCTCTATATCCAAGTAGGTCCTGCAGTTTACAATTTTACAGTTTTAGGAATTCCAATATCTTCTAATAATTTTTATATTTAGGATTTAGAAAAAAAATTATGATCATAAATAGGATTGAGATTTAAGGAGGATAAATTATGAGTAATTATGATGATATTTTATTGGATACATCAAGCATAGAAGTAAAAGAAAGATTTCTAGTGTAAAGGGAGCACATGATGATTTAAAAAATCAGATGTAAGTAGACCCATTTCACTTAGAGGTATCAAATAGATATAAAAAGGATTTAAAACGTGTAACATAATTTAGTTAGGTATCCTATGAGTGTTAAGTGCAATATCAATTTGAAAAAATCTAATATACAGGTGCTGAAAATGCAATAAAATATGACTTCTCATGCAGTGATATCTGATTATTAAAGGAAAGAAAAAAAAACATAGGAAGAAGTAGTCATCCATGCCCAAACCAATGTACACTAGATCAGTGATAATATAATAAGGATCATATCCATATAATTAATCTATATATAAATGGGTGTAGGGAGTTTAAATGACCACATAGAGGGCCTAGGTACTCCTAAATATAAAGATTCTGAAACCGAGGAATCCAAAGACCTACCATTTCAAGTCAGGGTGATGTTTGTGCCTTTAGTAGCTATACCCAACACAATAATAGAGATATAATTATTAATGGAATGTAAGAGGTTTCCAACCCTATATCTGATTTGGATAGACTTGTACTCCCGAACGAAAATATGGATCCTGAGGTATTTAAAATAAATTTATCACTGGTGGGCATAACAAAATTCATGGAAGATCGCTTTGGGTTGATATTAATTATTGTTAAATGTTATGGATAAATACACAAGAAAAAATATAATTATAATTCAAATCATCAATGGTGGTAATACTACCATGTTAGTGTACATAAAAACTTGTGATAAAATGGCATACTCTTTTAAGGACACTATTAAATATGAACTATGGAGGAAAGTGGTTTCTATTTTCCAGAGCTTAAATACATTACCTGGAAATATTTTTATTATTTTTTACTATAACGATGTGATGATGTCTTAAAAATATTACCCCTTTTTTAGTTGTTTTTCGGGATATGACTCATCTCTTAAAAGTCACAATTCCCCAAAAAATTAAATACTTAATTTTCATTAAGTTAGTATAGATATCTCTATCCCGATTAAATCAATTAATGTAGTATATGGGATGAGTAGATTATAAATATATTAGTATAGTTAAATTAGGTTATCAAAAATAACCTTTCTATTATAGAGGAATATGTCACACCTCAACATGTTTTAGTAACATTGGATCTCATCATGGAGAAATAACCATTAGATTTTAGTGAAACCATTATTGCATTAGTGTCCATTCATTAGATATGGTATTTATAAAATATATTTATTTCTTTAAAATATATAGAAAGGGATATGGTTTTCATGGATGTGTACTGATTGGAGGGATATTCTAATCAATGTCTTTGATTAAGAACACCATGTATGATTAAGATATAGAAATCATGGAGTTGAATTCATTTAAGGTGATATTCATTGACAAAAATTTTCCTTAAGGAAAAGTATATAACGTGGAAAGGAAAATTTTGAATTTAATACAGATAGAAAAAGATATATTGAGGAATATGAAAATAAATTCATATATTTGGAGAGACATTTTGTGGATTATGTTTGCAACCCTGAGAGCATGATCGATCATTACTTTGATAGATTATGGCAAAGTATTAAAAGTGAACTGGCATCTAAATAATTTTTATCTTTTGTGAATATTGTGAAAGGAGACATCAAAACTCAGAAGGATTTCCTCAAGTCTATTTTCTTCATAGTGTAATTGAAGATTGAAAGAGTTGTTGAGTTATATGTTGAAAATAATATACTAAAGTATAATAAGGGGAGAGAATAATTATCATCTTGTACTACCAATGGGAAGAAACAATACATGGATTTTATGAACGAAATGAGAGTTTATTACAAGTTAGGTGATAAGTTTCATCAAGATAAAAATTTTAAGGTAAAGTAAGAATCCAATGATTTATAATTAGTTAACTGAAGGGAGATGGAAAATTATTCAAATCAATCCCTAATTAGTTAAGAGAATACACACCAGAAGTAGTAGAAGGAGAAAGGAAAAGACAATGTTTTCACCAAAATGAAATCCAAGGTACAATGTTATGAAAAGGTAGGTAATTTTATCATAAACACAAAGTTTTATAATATGATAATTGATTATATATCTTCAAACTATTCCGTATCTTGTAAGTTTTCTATCAAATTTGAAGTATCTCCTGATGCAATAATTAAATATTTATTAGTCAAATTTTTTTGTGTGGAAATATTATAGTGATAAATGTATATTTCTCTATCCATATTAAAATATATTTAGGTTTTTTAATTGAAAAACAATTAGTTATACCAATTGTTGAATTTGGAATAATCCTTGGTATGTATTTAACTCTCAAATTATAATGAATTATTTTTTCAAGTGAATGAGATTATAATATCTCTAGAGGGAATATAATCCTTTGTTTTTAAAGGAGAAAATTCATTTATTGAGTTTTACTTGGAACCAACTATAGTGTCTTATCTTAATGGAATTGAAAGAGAAGGAAAATTATGGAATGAGAAAGATATACTTTGGAATTTAGTATATATCTTTCCTGAAAGGTTATATTGATGTATTTACTGAGGAACTATTTAAATATTTGCATGATTATGAATTTGAATTATCTATTTTTCTTATTCTTGGTGAAAATCACACATCTAAACTTCATTATTCGATAGATCCTTTAGAATTGGTGGAATAAAAGAATCAGCTATAACAGTTATGTTCTAAGGGATTTATTCAACCTATTTCCCCACCATGGGGAAAAGCAATATTATTTATGAAATAGAAGGATGGCTATATGAGGTTGTATATTTATTATAGATAAATTAACATCATTACTATAAAGAACAAGTATCCAATACCACACATTGATGATATGTTTGATCAAATTCAAGGGGTTCAATACTTCATAAGGATTAACTTCCATTTAGGTTATCGTTAATTAAAATTTATCAAGAATCATATACCAAAGAAGACATTTTTGGAAAATTTAAGGGAAATTTGATTTCATAATAGTGCCTTTTTGGTTGACAAATACATCTATATTGTTCATGGATTTTATGAATAGATAATTAATGACTATAATGACATTTTTTTGTCTTTTTTATTATTGATATCATGATATAAAATATGTTATATAAAGAGAATAAAGACCATTTATACATCATCCATAATACTATAATAGAGAAGAAGATGTATAAGAGATTAATTAAGTGAAAATTTTTGATTTAATATGTTTTTTTCTTATCTATATTATCTCCAATGATAGAATACTAGATGTCCCCAGAAATAAAAATATTGTTAAATAATGGACCATACCAATAAATATTAAAAAGATACATTTATTCCAAGGTTTAGCTAGTTACAATTAGAGATTTACTGAAACTTTTTCCTGAGTATCTAATCTATTTACCATGTTGATATATAAAGTGGTCAAATAAACATGACCAAAGGAATGTAATAAATTTTTTAAAAACTAAATAAAATATTTATGAAATCACTAATATTGACCTTAATATTTGGAAAGAAAGGGTTTGTTATATATAGTGATGAATCAAATAAAATACTAGGGTTTTTACTCACACAAAATGATATATTAGTGGCTTATAAATCAATTTAACAGAAGATACATGTGAAAAATTATCCAAATAATGATCATGAGTTGGTAGCTTTAATAATTGTATTGAGAATGTGGATGCACTATCTTTATGGGGAGATATGTGACATATAAAATCATTAAATACATTTTAAGTATATATCACATAGAAAGAGCTTAACCTGAGGCAAATAAGATGAATAGAACTACTCAAGGACTATGACTATTCAATACACTACCATCTTAAAAAGGAGAAAAAAGTAGAAGATGCATTGAGTAAGATGGATCCTGGGGTCCTATTTTTTATGAGGATAGACAAGGGCCAAATATTCATGGATTCAGTAATTACGGATTCAGAAATCATCGAGGTAGGGGAAACATCATCACTTTTTTAATTAATTTCCCAACCATCTTACGAGAAAAGAAAAATAAGTAAAAATAAGATGAAAAAGTTTTGAAAAATAATATTAAATTCTTGGATTATGAGATACTTATAGATTTAATCTATAAGTATTTCTTGTTAATGTTTGGAAAGATACTTTTTGTAACCTATATTACTAATATTAATTGGTAGTTTATAGATGAAGCGTAATGATTGAATTTATTTATACACATGGGTATGACAAACTTGTATAGAGATCCAATAGAACATTTTTTATGGGAACACATAAAGTGATAAATTTACAACTATGTGTCAAGATGATTAGTATTTCATCTAGTAAAAACTAGAAAACCACTACCCAAAGGTTTCATGAAACCACTCCCTACATTAATATGAAATTGAGATATTAGCTCAATGGAGTTTGATACTAGACTACCTAAGATATCTGAGAAGAATAAGTATAAATGGGATATTTGACTTACTATGTATGTATATCTTGTAGCAATAAGGGAAGATATACCCCATGAAAATCATATAATAATCTATACCAATGACTTGGCGAGAAATAATGGATGAAATTTATCAATTGTACAAAATCATGACCTTGGATTTAAAACGAGATTTTAGTGGAGTCATTAAAAGTATTTGAACACCAAGTTAAATTTTAGCACCACCCATCATCCTCAAGTAGATTGGTAGTCTAAAAGGAACCTATTAAATCTATAGGGAAATATAAGTTCATAATCACATGAATTATAGGGTTCATGATACTACAATCTACCTCTAATTTTTTTTACAATGACAGCTTCCATTTGAGTATAAAAACGGCATCTTGTGAGGCCATTTATTGAAAAAGATATCGAATTCTGATATGTTGGGATGAAGTTGGGTAAAAGATGCTAATTGGTTCATATCTCATAGTGGAAAAAACAAAGAATATGAGATATATAAAGAATCATATCAAGATATCCAGAGCATATAGTAAATCTATGATGATAATTAATGTACTTATAGTTCCATTTATGAGATCTTGTCTTCTAAAAAGTGTCATCGTGGAAGAGAGTTATAAGGTTTGGTAGGAAATAGATCTTAGTCCAAGGTACGTTGGTCATTTTGGGATTTGGAAGAGAATTGGACTTATGGATTATGATCCATATTTCACATATAACCCATATAAGGCACATGATGTCTTCTATGTATCAATGTAATGTAAGTACATTCCATATCCAACTAATATACTCTCCATAGATGGAATCGATCTAAGACATGATTTTTCACAAAATGAAGAGAATTTACAAATTATTAATATTATAGAGAAAGTATTATAGAATTTGAAAACCTGGTTGGTGATGGTACTATATAGAAATCACAATATGAAGTAAGAAACACAGGCTATTGAGGACAAAAACAGAATGAATTACCATAATTTGTTCTTGTATTGATATACACACTTAATTTTGAGGATAAAATTATTTAATTGGGGGATGTATGACTAGATATTTAGATAAAGTAATTTAACCGTTATTTATTTTAGTGAAAAATAAAATGAATTTATTAATTTTATTAATAATTAATAAAAATAAATTAATCATTGGACAATGATTCAATTACACACATATATCTTAGAATAAAATGAAATTTAATAGAAGATGTGTTTTAAAATTTCAGGCTTTAAATGTGTGATTTTTGAATGGAAATGTTTCTTATTTAATGTTTTTACATATATGGATAATTATTATCATAAAAGAGGATCTAAATTTGTAATAATCATATCTAAATTAGTTTAGGGTGAATTGTTTTCGTATTTTCATCAAGAATTTGATTTTTTTTGTTTTTACAATTTTTTGGAATACTACAATTTTATGACATCATTAAAAATTTGGAATGAAAAAAATAAGACTTTTTTGATAATAAAATTATTTTAGGTGTAAAATAGTTAATTTAAAAATAATAATTTGGATTTATTAACTTATATTTCACAATTTGGAACCTAAATTACCTTTTACCATAATGAAAATTGTTTTTGTTTTTTTTTTCATTCAATGGAGTGGTTGGAAGGTTATTTTTGGGTTTGGATTATATTAAATATTAAATAAACTTCATTTTATCAATTTTAATTCAAAAAAATATTTGGAATTAATGTTCTGAGAATTATTTTTCCTAAATACAAAATATTCAATATTTTAACACCATGACATAATACACGAGTATAAATATCCACCAATTATCTCATTACTCTCTTATTGGAATATATTGAGAAATAATATACTCAAATTTACCCTTTCAAGAGTCCCAACCAAATATTTATATTTTTATAAGGAGAACTTCTCCCTCTTCACGAGACTATCTTCCAATGTAAGGGTTTCCAGACATCCTCTTTCCCATTAAAATTAAAATACTTCTGTTATAATATCATTTAAAAAATATTTTCCATATACCTTTATACTTGTAATTACATGGTATTATTATCCATTTTTCTTATTATTAGTCGTATATTACTCATTTATTCTTATTATAGAGTGTCCTATGATTTTATTTTATTGAAGTAAGGATTCTTAAACCATACTTATGCTTTTCTTGTGCATTCCTTATTAATTAATTTTAATGTAAAATATTATTATGAATCAATTTTATAAATTACTAATAATATTATTAATTATATATCACCATTTACTTTAATTAAGTTACATTTATACTATATTTTATTTTTCAATCCTAAAATCATGTTAAATTAAAGATTATGTGGTTTCATAGTGATGCCATACTTATCTGAATACAAATAAGTGGATAACGGACTTGGCTCAAATTCACCTAGGTGTAATATAAATAGATGGTTTTTGTTGGGTATTAACTCAACCTTCACTCAGTGAAAAATTAATGGGTCAATATTCATGCATTGTTTGACCCTTGGGGGGTATATTCTTTGTATATTTCACAAACTTATTTATGAACCATAATATAGTATTTGAACATATTGAATTTCGATTCATCTACTATATCACTCTTAATCTCTCCAAGGACATTAAGTTTCCACTTATGTTTCCATTATTGACTTAACCATATATAAATCACTCTATATACTGTGAACACTAAAAAAAATAAAGGGTGTTTTCCTAAAAGAGTTATTTAATTTATTGACTATGGAATTATTGATTATTAATATTATTTATATTTAAATACATATATTAATTGATTAATAAGGAATATTGATTATTTATTATCTATATATCCCTATAAAGAGTGCATCAGACTTATTTAGTGATGTGTGGGTCCCTAAATCATATAGTCCATCGATGCATTATGAGGTATGATGTGAAAAACTAGCTTGGGTATTCAGTATAATCCTTACTAATTTATATATGATGTCTTCACACAAGGACTTAATAGTAAGTTTTTGATGTATGAAATTATTAATCCCATTTTTAATTTATTAGTCGTTGATATCCCTGTGAATATTTATTTCTATATTGCCCATGGATATAATATGTTCATCAGTGACATTATTCAATTTATTTAATCCAAATATATTATTTACAACATGATTTTTCTTTGATAACATCCACTATATAATTCCCGTTATTGAGAATTTGTGCTAACAACAATATAATGTTTCCCATATCCATGGGAAACGATGAATTTAACTACATATGAAATATAGATTTTGCAAGTAAAAATAAATAGAGTCTTAATATTTTTTAGTTAATGTAATTTTCATTTATATATCTAGTTTGTAAGACTACTAAAAGGATGGATTCAATTATTTCTGTATTTTATACCAATGTAATAAAATATCCACTAGATATGTGTTAGTACATTCGAGGTGCTACAAAATGGGAGAAAAGATAATGCTTGGTTATGCAGAAACTCTCACCCCTAGTGTTTCTATTAAGGAATTAAGAGGTCCCTCCTTATTTCCACTAACCTTTGATTATTTGTGATAACATGTAGGGAATTAATGGATTTTGTGAGTGTTGTATGAACTATAAAAAATAATTTGTCTCTCATAGAGTATCCTAACCTCCATAATTAAAAATCATTTGAGAGCATACATAAAGGGGGATAAAAAAAGTGGTATAGATGTAAAGTTAACAATATATAGTGAATATTGAATTTTTATATAACTTTATAAAATAGAATAATGTGGTATAAATACCCCACTGGTATCCATTTTCCAAGTTTTATTATATTTTTTCATTAATATTGGGAATTGGTTAACAAAATAATGAGGGGGGGGGGTGTTATGACATGAAATTGAACAGTGTTGATTTCATTGACATGTATGATGATCTTAAATTTTCATGAAAAAATTTTAGTTAAAAAGTACCTAAAATGAGTTTCTTTGTTTGGTATCACATTCATATTTTATTATAGAAAACATTGATCACCTTGGATATACTTTGTGGTTTTATACATTGGGATTTCCCACATAGATTTATATTTATATAACTAAAGGCGCTTTTATAATAAATCATGTGATACCATACCTCTATTTAAATTAATTCAGGAAATGTTGCTAAATGGAAAAGGATTAGATGTTTATTTATGTAAATAATATGATAGTAGTGATCCCTACATACGGCTCACATTTATGGTGTGAATAAGGGGGATAAATCATCTCCCTTTTCATATATTTTCAATAATGGGGAGTTGAGTTTCTTGGACTTTGTTGAATATGAAATTGGTTTTTCTAAAAAATAAAAAGGCTGATATTGATGTGACCAAATGATTTTTTTATTTTCTTTCAATATGTTTATGAATAATATAAGTCAAAGTGTGTCAAGAAACCATGGAATTTTCATCCTACAATAATGAAATATATTTTTGAATGATTTATGACAAAGTATCAATTACATGTGATGATCTACAGTGATATTCTTCATGTTAATGAAATTTACTAGGGGTGATAGTAATTCCTATAATATTTATTGGTTGTTTAAATAAGCTTTATTGTGAGGGGATTTACTAATTTTAATTGTAATAATAAGGATTTTTGAAATAAAAAATAATCCATCCAAATGATTTTGTACATGAATGATTCTATATCTGATGAATAAATAACTTTTGATTATTTTTTATAGGGTTATAAGTGTTCAAGGAGCCCTAAAAATCCAACCAAGAAGTTATAATTTTATTGGAGAAAAGTTTTCAACTTATAAGGTTGAAATAGAAATTTAATCAAGTCCAAGATATAATGATCATTGTGAGATATAAGGATGCAATGTAAGGATCATATCATAATTTATGGATTACTTTATAACTTAAGGATTACTTCATGATGGATGGAATAAAGATATGTATTATTGTATGGCACTGATATGTAAGGATCTTCACATTATGTATGGATCACTGCATGATGTAAGGACATGATGTAAGGATCACTGTATAACATTTCTATGTAAGGATCACTATTTTATGTAAGGTTTCTACGTAAGGGTTAAAGAGAATCTTAAGGATGAGGAGATGTAGCATGAGGCCTCGACGTAAGGATGAGCCCAAGTAAGGGTTAAATATAACTAAATAAGGATAATTTAACCTTATATTTTTAATTAATAAATGTTATTTATGTTAGCATAAGGAAAATCGATGTAAGAATCATTGCACCCTTTGAAAATATTATTTGGGGGATTTTTGAGAGTTCTACAACTTAACTATTATAACATTAAATTATGATAGGATTAGATGATGTTACTAACACTATATTCAAGGATATTATTATAATGATCATTAATATATATCATAATACTATATGAGATTAAATGATGGCCTATTGTGGATGATTCCAATGTCTAAGAAGAGTTCCAGGTTGTGACATACTATGGCACTTCATAGTATATAGTGTCATTCACACCTGGATAACATTTTAGTAGATTAAAGGAATTGATTTTGTGGATTGTTAAAGCTGTGATAATTCAAATTTCATATGAATAATAAAATAATACCTAACTTTTTTGGTGGATTAAAATTAACACTTGACTAGCATTTCTAGAGATTTGAATACATAATTCAAACTAGAAATATCATCTAGGTTTGAATGAGGATATTATCTAAATAAAAATATAAAGGTATTTATATATTAGATTAGTGAAATAATATTCATGATATTATTTTTGTGAATATATATTCATATAAAATAATAAAATAAATCATAAAATATATTTTCTATTTTAAATGAGGAGTTTGATTACCACCGTAATTTATAGAGCTTCTAAAATTTAATTTTAAGGAAAAATTATATAGAAAATATTTATATGGTTTATTTTTATAATATAAATATGGTGAATATGTAAAGAAATATAGAATGAGTTTTTGAGAATGAAATAAACCAATGTACTTAAGAAATGGAGAAGAGTTTGAATTAAGGAACCATTAAAGGAGGTAGATACATGTGTGAAAAATTATTCAAATTAGTAAATAGAATGATATCATGTGAATATATAAAAGGTGATAAAGATAGATAATCATGAAATAAGGAAAACCATTAGGTGTGGACCTGATAGTGTATATGTAAAAATATGATCATAAATGCTCATGTAGGAATGTCATTATGAAGGGGTATAAAAGAATCCATGAGTATAAGAATACTAGACTATAATTTTATTGTTTTTATAATATAGAAACATTTATTGGGTCGTATAATCATTCATGAGATGGAGGAATATAGTGGAAGTCATTTTTGATTAGACTGGGACAATCTGTGGTTTAACCAATTTTGTTATTAGTGGTTAATCAATGAATATGGAGTTTAGGCAATCTTAGAAAAGGAGTAAAAATTTATGTTCAAACCCTTTAAATCCTTGTGTTACACTCTCTGTTTATATATAATGCATAAAATGCATGTTTAAGAGAATATATATAGTGGATTGAGACCTTAATCATTCTTCGTGGTTCAACTCAATAAATATATTTATAAAAAGGGAATAATAATTCACCTCCACTTTGTAGCCCATCAAAACAAGGCATCATACCTTTTATCAATTTCTATCTAATATATAAGGATGCACAATTGTGTTATGACCATTATTTATGGCTTGATATTTAATTGAAATTCTTAAATGAATTTATTGTTATCACCATGTTCTTATAAAAATTTAGGCCTTTTTATCTCAATTAAAGTGATAAAGATTTAATTTTTTTTAATAATTAGAGTGATAAATTATATATTGACCATTAAATTATTGTAACACGACTCATGATGCACCCAATAAAATAGAATTATCAATGAACCCTTGTTTCATGGTTTTTATTATGTTTCAATGTAAAGTTTCATGATATAATTTAATAATGGCCTCACATATAGGTACCAACACACATGCTCCTAGAGAGAAAAATCTAATTCATATAAAACATATGGATTTCATACTAGTAGGTTCATACTGATGAAACCCTATCTTTGAGGGTATAAAGGGAAAAATTTATGAGAATAGGTATAAATATTTTACATGAATCTAATAATTAATATATATCCACTATTTTTGACCGACCATAATGGTGTGCAAGTGGTACGAACACCTGCTTGGCATCTTGGAGGTCAGGGTTTCAACCCATGATATACCCAAGGTTTTGAGGCATTCCATAGGTTACTGTATCCACAGTGAAATTCTTGAAATTTAAACACTGTTTTGGTGGTGGTACTATTGTAGGAATTGTATTGATGATGTGTACTATAGTATCACTATTCACTTAATGGGGCTTTGGACTGAAAGAGGGGCCTTTAGGCTATGAAAATGGCTTTCATTCCAAAGGGAATTTGTGGAATAAAATTGTATGGTCTATAATTCATCCTTATTTTATGGAATTTTTTCCTTAAGGGACTTCATTCCATATATGACCTTATGTTCTGGTCCATGTAAGGGTTCTCCCTAAACCTAGTTAAAAAGTAATGTGTTTACTTAATAAAAGGGGATTTCCACCAAATTATTTTCATATTTCTTGGTTCTAATTATAGTGAATAACTATTCTATCTTATCAATAAAATAAATATTCCTTTTAAAATATATTTATCTGATGTAAAATAAAAAATAATATGTGATAAGGATAATAATGTTGTAGATAAAACTGAATACCTAATATAGAAATTCAATGTACATCATAATGTTGGTACTAGGGGACAAAATCGAACATACTAAGAAAGTTATTTTTTAGTGGTTCTTCCACATTATCCTATATAAATAATACTCTAGATGTGAGTTCATATCCTTAATTAAAATATATCTAGGAATGAAATATATAAACACTTATTATCTATCATTATTTTACTTTTTTTATACATAAATTTTGTTTTGGAATTGGAGACCATGAGATATTTTGAGATTCTCTAGAAGACTTCATCAAAAAACACGAATAATATATACCTTGAATACGATTTTATGTTATCATAATATTTATGTAAATGGGAATATATATATCTTCTTAATACAAGATTTTTATTTTCTCTATAAACCAAAAACATATCATTTATATGTCTTAATTACAATAGTATTATTTAAATTATCAATCGATGAATCTTTTCTTTATTTTCTTTATATCTACCCACCATACACAAGGGGTAAGAAAAATAAACACTTGTACATATAATGTAATGAATGATAAATATAAACACCAAAGTGCAGAGTGTAATTTCACACATCAGTATATGTTAGTGAGAAAGATATAATTTTAACTTTATTAGAGGTGGAGTTGGGGATATAATGGAATTTTGGATTTGGATTGATTTTTTTAGAGTTTGAGGATTAATTTGAGAATTATTTTGAGTAGTTTTGAATAATTTTTGGGTGACCAATATTTATAAGGGTATTGAAGAGGTGGTGGTGTTTCATAAAGAAAAATACACCACCAGATACAATATGTTGAACCACAAGGCTACCCAAATCCATTAAAGAGGAGAAAAACCCTAAATGAGACCTTGAATAGCTAATGAATTTGAAAAATATGGTTAATGGATATTAGGTAACTAATATAATTCCACTAGTTACTTAGTGGATTCTAATATTTTTTTCATCTAAATGGGCATTTTTAGGTTTTTTATAAAATACCCACCTAAGGTTCTTCTCCTTATACTTGATAGAAAATGGGGTGGTTATTTGCATACCCAAATTTTTCTCATCCCTTTCCGTCATTTATCTATTGTTAACCAAGCTAGTTAAATCCCTCTAAAACATTGTAATCTTTCATATTTTTACAATGTTTTTCCATTTTTTTCATCTAATTTTTCATGGTTTGTGTTTATGAATGATGATATATGTCAACGAATCATTGTGAAATATTTCCATAATGATAAGGATTTTTTTGGAGTTCATAGAGAATACTAATAGTTAATGAATGAAAACCATCAATCATCATTAAAATAATGTAAATCATTTATTGTTTTTTCATATGTATTCTATTCATTTCCCATTAAATTTATGATTTATTGAGTGACATATGATAGAGATTTCTTTTAAAGTGAGTTTCATATACATAATTCAAACCTTCTAAACACCGTTGGTAGTGGTTTAGTGTCAATACATTGGATGATGATATTTCTTGGATTATGTAATTATGGTTTGTTATGACTTTAATTGATTAATAATTTATAAATAAATAGTTATGGATTGTGTAATGAGATAGGATATTGGGAGCTTGATGATTATAAGTGTGATATTGGGGTAAGGTTGATTGAATATGACAAAATAAGTGTAACTATAATTAAGAGACTGGGGTACCTCAATTATTTACTGATATTGGGGTAAGGTTGATTGAATATGACAAATGAAGTGTAACTCTGATAAATATATTGGGGTACCTCAGTTACTTTTCCATGGATATTATGTTCTTTTTGGTAAAATAAGATATTAGAGTGAGGAATATTCGAGTTAAGGTGACTTGAGTGGGAAAAAAGAGTGATCAAGCATAAGGAATAAATCAGTAGGACCTCTTAGGAATTTAAAATAATTTTTTATAAAAAAAGGAATGGAAATCATTGGGATATCATATTACCTATATATGGTTGGGAAAATTTTTATTGAGGACTCTTAATGGGTGTTATACAGGGAGGTGAAGCATGGGGGAATATATTGGTATATTAGGAACATATAAGGGGTATAAATGAGAGTAAATAGTGTGATTGATAGTTTTATATAGGGATCAACATGATGGTTATGGTTTCTGCGATGGTGGGGTTATAGACTTAGATATTTTTAAAATCACCTTAGTTTTGATAAATTAATGTGTCTGTGATTGGATAGATAGATTCGTAGAGAGATAAACGGTATTTCTTAGATGAATAAAAAGGGTTAAACTAATGTGTGATGCATTAGATTAGGATGGATTGATCAAAATAGAACGTGTGGTTATTATCTAATATAGGTTAACCTAAGGGGAATGTGATGTGGTATACACATAAAAGGGGCCTATGTGTTGGGAATTGATATAGGCAGTGAATATAATATGGTAAAGGAACTAGTTAGGTACTTCTTGGTTAGGTTATGTTTTCTTTGAATTTTAGGATAAGTCAGATTTATTTCAGATTGGTTGTAATTTAGGGATGATATATAGTAATAATGGATTTTGATGAGAGTGTTAGTTGATTTTCTTGGTGATGAGGTAGAAAACTTAATGTATTACCTTGGATGGTTGGGATTGTTAACATTTAATTGATGAAGTATACTTAAATTAAATGGTATAGAGACCCAGGAATCTCATACATGGATGTTTCTTATTTTTATATGAATATTCATTATAATACAAAAACACATGCCCAAAGACTATAATAGTTTATTGTCTTTAGAAACTTGGTACATAATATTCTAATTTGACGAAAGATCTTCAAAATATTCGATGAATATATTCCCCTTTAGTACTCTTTGAATACACACCCTACTTAAAACATTTCTTCATAACCTAATTAAGTAAAACGTAAGAAAGGGTGAGAAAAAGTTCCTAGTAAGGGTAAATAGAGAATTTAAATAAGCACGAAATGAGCATAAGGGCATGAGAATAGGGGAACATGAGCATAAAATTGGAAAACCATACACTGCATATCAAAGATCATAAACATTAATCATGGAATAAATATTTTCATTTCATAAGACATGTATCATATGGAAATACAATAACAGGATTCATGAGATAATAACATTGTTATACGACATTGATTTTTGGAATATATACAAGGATAGAGAATATTATATCATGTCTACCTACAAAGAGATTCAAAACATGTTAGACTTGGTCTGACAACACATGTAACTTCTTCTGTCTTGGAATGACCACCCATATACTCTAATTTATAGGGCTAGACTAACCACCCATGTACCCTATGAGATTGTGGAGAATTTATCTTTACCTAATGCATTGGGGGGAGATATTGGCCCCACCAATAACATAATGAAAACCACATTTATTTACGACACAAGATAATAAAAATTCATTATATCATTACCCATTAAATTAAATGAGTAGGATAAACATTTGAACATATAATATCCCATGAATAATAGTGTGGTTTTATAATTATTTCATCATAGCATAAACCATTAAATGAAGCCGGTTTCATAAGAGTTTTATCATGGTAGAGCCCATAGAAGAGAAACAAGTTTCCTAAACACCATTCCCCAAAAACATAAACCATTAAATAAAAGGATATAAATGGTATTCTTTTATCGCATCCCCATTAAGGAGTTGGTAACACCAGAATATTTCACCTTATATTGAAAATAATTTTGAAAAATCCTTTAAAATATTTCATGGGTAAAATAACCTTTCCGCATAAAAGAATCTATTTAAAACATAAAAATATTTCAAAAAAAAATTATATGAAAATCAAATTAAATAAAAAATAATAATATTATAAGTAATTATTTTTCATGATTTCATAAAAATTCCATTCATTTCATACATGTAAAAACAACCGTTCCATTAACATTTTCGGTAAAATGTAAATGAATATTGTTTTGGAAAATGAAATGAAGATTCCATTAAAATTTTTTTTTCTATAAAGTAAAAAATTGGTAAAAATTTTGTTTAAAAATTTTAAGAGAGTAATAAATAAATTTCGAAAACATTTTCCGAAAACATGGTTTTGAAAGAAAGAAGATTTCTGACCGAAGAGTGAAATAAAGTCGTATTTTCATAAAAACATTTTATTAATTATATATACTACCAAAGAGTTGTAAAATGGTGACATTACTTGAAGATGTCATGAATCAACATATGAGAAGAAAATTAATGATACTTATTGAGAGTTAGATCATGCTATTTCTTCATTGGTGACTTAATCATAAATAATCTCGATAAATGATGAGTTTGTCACAAAACTTTTGTATCACTTTGGGATAATTTAATCATAATACCCATGAAGGAATAACTTACTATGGAACTTAAAATATCATGAGGATGAATAAATTCATGATATAACATGTCAAAGCATGTGTATATACACCCTGTAAAGGAATATATGTGCATTACATAACATTTGTCTCAAAGAAGGCAAATTGCGACAAAATCCCCTTACCATTTTGTTAACTTTTGAACCGTAAACCACATGAAAGAGAGATACAAAAATGGATATGTAAAATGAATATTTTTCATTATAATAATAAAAATATAAATTCATTTTATGTTTTTACACCATGTAAAAGAAATAGGCAGTGAGCATGACATGTGTCACACGGAAGTAGAAAGTGAGTTAGAAATCCCATACCTTAAGCCCTAAATTTCATTGCACTCTACCAATAATCATGTATAATAAATATATTTTTTTAAAAAACTATTAAATATTAATTTTAATATATATAATAAATTATTTTATCTTCTTATGACCTTTTATTACCTATTTATTTATGATTCCATGTAAAATTTATGCTCCTTATAATAACCACTTTTATTTTCATAAATAGTTTGTTTTGTTATATTTTTTAGTATCTTAATTTAATAATGATTTAATAATATCTAGAATGATAACCATGATAGAAATATAATCTATATTCATTATAAATTTATATACAGTAATATGTAAAATTCACTTATAGGAAATGACATGGGTCGTTCATAGGGATGGTTGGCCATACATATTCATGAACATTTTTTTAGTTTTATAGTCAGATTAAAATAAAAAAGATTAAGTGAAATATATTATCATTAAATAATTAAATTTATTTCCTAAAAATCACACATTTTTATTAAACCCATCCATAATATATTCTATATATATCTTAAATGAATCATATTGCTTCACAAGACAGTGGTCCGACGTACACTCGAACAAAGTTATCGTATTCCATAAAAATGGAAAGAATCATGGTATATGTGATATAATTATTACATAATGATAATAACATCATAAATATCATATATTACATATATAAACAATATTTACATCATTATTACCAACTTTGAATGGTTTTAAATGAGAAATGAATGACATCATTTCGTGAGGTGGTGGTCCATTATACACATGAACAACGATTTTGTGACCTATTTTATGGAAGTGTGTGTGGTTGTGGGTAATAACATTAATATAACAACATTTATTAATATTTAAAATACAATATTTATTATATAATCATTATATAAAAAAATTTAACTGGTTTGAGTAAGAAATAAAACAAAAATGTTCATTGATGAACGTTACCTCTTCTTCGAGTATATCCTTTTGGTTTTCACCGAAGGCCTTATTTGGTTGTATTTATACACAACGTAAAGATTATATGACTATAGTAAAGAATTTGGGATGTTATTTGGAAAGATCATGGCCTATCCAAATTTATTTATATGAGGGAAGAAAGGGGGAGAGTGAGTAACCTATTATAGATAAGGAGGAGTGACATCCTTGAAAATGCTCAAAAGTATTCACTATTGGGAGGTCTCTCTTAACTTTTAAGGATCCAGAATTTAATAAAAATAGAGTTTAGGGTTTATATGCTCAATAAAAACTTAAAAGACACAAAAATAATTGAATTTTATATTGTTCTTCCTTAACATCTATGTTTCCTTATTTTTACCATTTTATGTTTTCATTGTAGTGAATAATTTTCTATCATAGGTAATTTACCCATTGAGACCAAATTAATGTAATAACTATTAGATAGTTATTAAAAAATAAGTTTAAATTAGATATTGAATTTATAAAATAAAAATACCACATGTTTTGGAAATTAACTCTTATAGAAGAACAAGAAACCTGGAAAAGCACTACTTTAACGATAAACGTGCTAACAATGCTTTTACTATTTAGGGGTTAATGTGTTCATTACAAAAGGTAAATTAGTCCATGAATGGACCATATTTTATATTTATTAATATCTATAAATCCATTTAAATAATATAATAGTTATTTTTTTAAATTTAAAATCATCTAATAAAATATCATTTAATATAAAATAGCATTATTTTCAATTTTGACATTATTTGATTAATTTAAATTTAAAAATATCTAGGCAGTGACAAAATTTAAATATGTTAAGTTAAAACCAATGTAACATTATATATTCTTCTAAAAAATTAATGTAAGACTATAATTCATTCCATTTACTTTACTTTTAATATTTTTAGTCCCATTTATTTAATTAATTATTAAATAAATAATTCATGCGTTGGAATTTATTATGAATTTAATGTAATTATTTAATATTTTTTAAGAAATTAACATGATAAAAAACCATTTAACATTAAAAAATATTTATAACTAGAAATATGATGTTTTCCCTATCACAAATCTCTTAAATATTAAATTCCAGGAAGTTTACTTTTATTTCCTTTTCCTATCTTAACATATTATATAGGTAAATTTAATGGAATAATATCCCATTAAATCAAAAAAATGTTAATAATGTGTTAAGGGTATAAATATATCTATAAAATGGTTTTGGACAAGTTAGTAGGTCATTGTAAGCCTTATATTCCATGACTAATCATTAAGTGAACTCATTTTTACCTTAGTCACTGTAATTAATTTTAATTATTTTCATAAATAATTATTTTTAAAAAGTTAAGTTGAACGTATTATATTATATAAATTATTATTATTTAAAATATTTAATCCATTTTATCAAATTGAACATAATAAATTGGTAGAATTTGATTTAATATTAATCCATAGACATGATGAGAAAACGATTTTTTAAAGTAAAAATGATCAGAAGTTTAAAAATATTATATATATAAATTTAGTATAAAAACTATTCAAATGAACTAAATTTTATTAATTGAAATAAACAAGATTTAATTTAACTTTAAAAACAATTCAAAATATTATTTAACCTTATAGATTATTTAAATAAAAAGGAAATTCTTAATTAGAATTCAGTATTTGTCACCATTCATCAAACAATGAAACATATCATAATAATTTAAAATAATCAACATAAGATAATTTTGATATTAAAATTTTGAAAATGAATTTTATTTTTCAATTAATTTTTCTTAATGTGGTAAAATTAAATATTAAAATATTTTCACCAAGAATAATTAACCATTCTTTTAGAAAACAAACACTTTTTCAGAAATCATTTCATTTCATTTGAAATGATTATTATATTATTTCTAATAAATTTATAACTAGTAAACATATGGAAAATATATATTTTCATAATTTAGTTAATCCTATTAATTCATTCCATTCCAATGTCTTGGTGATAACTATCATATTAAATAATAATATTAATAGTATATTATAGTTTGTTGAAACTCAGTCTCCCATGTAACCCAAGCTATCAAGAGAACTTAGTATTGTGTGTAATATAAGAAAAAATTAGTTTTCCATGTAATGAATGATAAAATCAGTGTTTCATGTAGCATAAACTTAACTTGGTGTAGCATGTAATGAAATCCATAATATAATTTTAATTGACTAAAAAAATAATAAAAACTCGGGGTTACATTCTACAACTGTTAAAATGAATTTCTCCCTCAAAGGTTTTCTAGGTCATCAAATTTTTAATTCTTGAAAATTCATTTAAAAGAAACCCACAATATAAATATAAATAAAAAAAATCCTTTAAAAATGAGAATTCATAGACATAATGGTTACCAAACATAAGTCATAACTAGGTTTCCACATAGAAGACCATTTAAGGGATGTGAAGATTCATACATGAAAGAAAAGCGTAATTAATTATAGAGGGTGATAGACATCTCTAATAAAATGAAAGTGGGTTATCCAAATAATGTAAAAAACCAAATAACATAAATCTATGATGATTTAAGGGTTTATGTTATTCATTGAAAATGAAGGTAGTAGCATACATTTTTTATTCTGAGACCCTTTTCCTAAAGTTGAATAATTTTCACAAGGAGATATACTCACTTGATTTCATTCTATTTCAATAGAATAATCTCATCCATAAATTATTACTCGATCAATTTTCACCTCACCTATTACTCCAATAAATTATGGTGATCTTTTTTTCTTAAAGCATGAATAGATCATAAGATCCATAAATACAATGATAAGTCATTCCGTCTAGCTCTAGTTATAATGAAAACCAAATGGTTAGGTCAAGTTATCCAATATAGATGAATATTCATATTGTGAAACATTATTCTCTAAAACCTCATTTAAATTTCAACATTACCCATTTCATAAATGGGTAACCCTTTTGACCCTTCTAAAAGACTAAAATCCTAAACATTAGAAATAAGGTCACTAAATTTATCAAAATCAGTTTAACATTGATCACACATATATCATAAAGTAACTCTTAATTTTCACAAAACAAACATGTGAGTACATTCATCACTTATTATTTTTAAATATGGTAATAAGATTAATTACCATAAATCCCTATTGAAAACATGCATTCTTCCACATTATTTATTTATATATATTAATGGATATATTCCTTAAATCCAAAAACGTTTTAAACTTTATCAATGATAGCATAGTCTACTTTTTTAACAGATCTATTATCAGTTATGAGGCCATAAATATTTTCCAATTTACTTTGTTTTTATCGAATATATTTTTTTCCAAACTAACCACTATTTTCTCAACAACAATAATATATTAAGGGTTACCTTTCCATAATTCTATTTTTTTCATAAAATATAACATTTTCATTAAATCAATTTTCTAGGTTATATTTACAATTTAACATATTCTTGAAATTACTTAATTCAAAACTTCTATAAAAAATCCTTATATATTTCATGATTCATATAAAGCAATAGTGAATTAAAATAAATTAACATATTGTTCAATCCAGCTCATCCTTTAGATGTTAACTAATCTTCATAATATTATTCATTAACACATCTTTAATTTCATAGTTATTTTGTAGTATCTTCATTGTCAATAGTGTAACTATTACTCATACCACATTATCGATTCTATTCAGTTTATTTCCTCTCAGGGCATTTATTTTCATAATGAACACGATTTACATGTTTGAAAAACTAATTCATCAATAATATCTTAGGGATTCCAATATTCCCATTCATTATATTGACCAAACTCTTTATTTTTATTTTGAAGTTACTTTCTTTATGTCCTTTTCCTCATTCAAAATATCATCCTGTTACTCTATGACATTCACTTGGTTTTTATTCCGACATTCTTGACACATTGGTAACTGAATCTAATTTTCTCTATGGTCTCAACTTCCAGAAATCTTAGTGAACTATTTCCTTATCTTCAATTGTGTGTTAGAGAGTTGTATAAGGTACACATTGTTAATATTATTCCATTAAAATGGATTAGTAATAATAACAATATCCATAACTCCATTCATCATCCCATTAGATTTATCATCAAAAAATTGTTCATAAAATTCAATGTTAAACCAGTTCCTTCGGGTTTCCAACAATGAATAAAACAAAAAATCATAGTGTTATCAGCACTTGTTGTTGTGTAAAACCACATAATGCTAAAAAATACGTATAGGATGCCTAAATCATGAAACCATATTTTAAATCTATGACACATTTGGATTAACATAGGTCATCCATGACCATCATCTATTTAAATCCTTTATTGTGGTTTGTAAATAGTGTGTCTATTTCCAAAGAATATCTTCTGAGAGTTTCAAACTTGGTGATCAACACGACCCATTATTGTGTACTAGTTTCTGATAAAATCTTGTTAAATATGGGGTTCTCAGGGTTTCTAACCCTTGGTATATTTGTGAAAATTCCACATCCACTTATAATATCCTAACATAGATTTATTTCAAAGAAATAACTTTCTCTATCCATTACCAGAAATATAGGACTTTTTCCTATACATTGACACATAATTTTCCTTATTCTTGGTGAAATACCTAGAAATATCCTCAGCAATATCCATAGGGATCCCACTGAGGTTTTCTAATCATGGTTTTCAAATTTTAATAAAACTTTCCTTTAAAACCAACTATTGTGGAATCTGCTTATAATTCAAGGATATAAAATATATTTATATCAATATTCATTACATTACACAAAAAAATCCCCAAGGACCATAATAGTTTAGTCTATTTGGAAGCTTGGAACATAATCCTCTAATATGATTAATGATATTTAACATCAGCCATATAGATATTCCCCTTTAGTACTCTTCCAAAACATACCCTACTTAAAACTTTTCTTCATAACTTGGGGAGAGGCAAAATAATAAAGGGTGCACTAAAATTCATAGTAAAAGTAAATAATGAAGATATATAAGCCTGAAATGAGAATAAGGGTATGAGAACATCATAATAACATTGGAGAACCACACCCAACATATCAAAGATCATAAAATAGAATCATGGAATAAATATTTTCATTTAATAAGAATACAATCACAATTAAATAAAATAACATGAGTCACGAGAGACAAACATTGACATAGGACATAGATTTGTTGAATACACATAAGAAAAAAAATATTATGTCTATAATACCCACACTGACATTCATAACACGTTAGGACTGGGATAACCGACCATTTACCTACTCTAGGATTGGGCTAACCACCAGTTTACCCTCTTTTACAGGTATGGGGTGACCAACCATGTACCCTTGGAGCTTATAGATCATTTATCTTTACTCAATGTGTTGGAGGGAGATATAGGTCCCGCCTATCCCATATTGAAAACCCTAGTTATTTGTTCCATAAGTTCGTAAAAATTCATCATATAATAACCCAAGAAATGAAATGGGTATAATAAAAACTTCATTATATCATGAACTATGGAAAAGAGACATGTTTCATAATAATTTCATCATATCATAGCCCATGAAAAGAAGTTGGTTTCATAAGAGTTTTATCATGTCATAACCCCTGGAAGAGAAACATGTTTCATAAACATCGTGACATCAAAACATAAACCATTAATTGAGATGATATGAATTGTATTATTTTATCCTATCCCCAATATGGAATAGGTAATTCCAATGGTTGTTGCCTTATATGGAAAAAATTTGAAAGTTATTTTATAACATTTTTCGGGGAGAATATAATTTCCACATAAAAAAACCTTTTAGAACGTAAACAATTTTGAAAACATTTTTCCTTAAAAATATCCATGAAATCTTATAAAGGTATTTTCGAAGCAATTATTGGCCATGATGTAGGAAAATATTCATTCATTCTATATATGTTAATATGAAGGATCCTTTCACATTTTTAGAAAAAGACAAATGAGAATTGATTTTAGAAAAAAACATTAAGATAACATTCAAAATATTTTTTTAAATTAAAACACGGAAAATATTACGTTAATCATTAATAATAGATTAATAAAATAATTTAAAACATTTTTTATAAAATTTGTTTTTAAAATAAAACATATTTTCTACCGAAGGGACAAATAAGTTCAGATTTCCATAAAAATGTTTTCTTAATTATATTAAGTACAAAATATTTGTAAAAGAGTACCATTACTTAAACATGTTATGAATAAAAATAGTATAATAATGTTCCAAAGAATTATATATAGTTAAATCATGATATTTCAAATTTTAAACTCAATCATAAATAATACTGATAAATGATGAGGTTGTAACATAACTTCTTTACCACTTTGGTAACATTTAATCCCAAGTCACATGAAGGAATAACATAAAATGGAAATTAACATATCATGAGTTTGAATAAATTAATTATATTAAATGGAAAATTGGTTTTATATAAACCTCGTAATGCTATATAGGTGAATAACATAAAGTAAATTGCAAAGAAGGAAAATTAAGAAAAAAATCTCTTATCAATTTGTTAACTTTTAAAACATAAGACCCCTAAAAGAGAGATACTAAAATAGATATTTAAAACAAATAGTTTTCATTATAAATATTATAATTTGCATTCATTGGTAGTATATACTCCATATAAATGAAATAAATGGTGAATATGACATATGTCTCAAAAATTCAAAAAGTGAGCTGGAAATCCCATACCACAAGCTTTGACTTCTGTCGTACTAAGTCAAACCCCATTTATAATAAATATAAGGTCATTATAAATATATTAAATAATAATATTAAAATATATAATAATATATATTATTTCATTATGAGATTTTACTACCCATTTATTGTAAATTCCAAGTTAAAGTTACATTTCGGGTTATAAGCGCTTTATTTTCCGTAAATGTTTTGATTTGTTATAGTTTTGATTATATTACATTAATAATGAGTTTATAATCTCTATAATTACAACCATGATATAAATTATATATATATATATATATATATATATTTATATTAATCCACAAAATTTAGTGATAGGAAATGAAATTTACTATTCCCAAACATCGTTGGTCGTATATATGCATGAACGTTGTTTCCATGTTAATGTCATATTAAAATGAAGAAGGGAAAATGGAATATATTTTAATTATAGAATAAAATTTATTTCATCTATATTAAAATGTTTTTTTAAACGCATTCTTAATATATTCTATGTATAGCGTGAACGAGTCACATCACTTCGGGAGTCGGTAGTACTCCATACAAACGAACAGAGTTATCATATTTCCCAAAAATGGTAAGCATGATGTTATGAGTGATATATAAATTATAGAATAATAATAAAATCATAAATATTATATATAAAAAATATAAATACTATTCCCATCATTATTGTCGACCTTGAAGGTTGGTAATGGAATGATGGATGACATTGGTTTGTGAGGCGGAAATCCACCAAACACAAGAACGATGATTTATAACACATTTTATAGAAGTGTGTGTGGTTTTAGGTCATAAAATTAACATAAAAAATATTACTATATATAATAATATTATTTTATTATATAATCATGATATATAATTAGTATAATGGATTTTATGAAGAAATAAAAAAAACGTTTGTTGATGAACATTACCTATTTTTTAGGTATCTCTATTTTCATTTCAAAATATTCGTTACTTGGTTGGATTCATGCTCAAATTATGTAATATAGGATTAGGGGATGGATGTTTGAAAGTGATTTTGGAAGATATTTATTGATTCAAATGGATTTATATTTTTGGAGAATGAGGGAGAGTGAGTGACATTTTATAGTTCAAAAGGATTGAAATCCTTGTAAATACACAAAATTATTCACTATTGGGAGGTATACCTTAACTAATGTGGATAAAAAATTTAATAATAATTGAGTTGAGGTTTTATGTGGTAGATAAAAACCTCCACCACAAAAAAATAAATTCATTTTTAAAATTTTCATCCTTAACATATAAGTTTCCCTATTTTAACAATTTTGAGTTAGCAATGTGGTAACTAATTTTCTATCATAGGTAATTTATCCAATAAGATTAAATTAAAGTGTGAATTATTATATAATTTTTACAAACTGATTATAAATATTATATCTAATTTATAAAATAAAAATTCCTTGTGTGTTGGAAATTAATTTTAACAAAACTGCAAGTAACGCAAAAAAAACCATGTTTTAACCCTAACTATGCAATAACTGTTTTTTACTTATTAGGGGTTAATGTGTTTATTATGAAAGAAAAATTGGTCCATTAATGAACCATATTTTATATTTATTAAAATTTAATTTCACTTTTTAAAATATATGATTTTTTTGTTATTTTGAATCATTTAATAAATTATCATTTAGTATAAAATAACATTAATGTTAATTTTTACATTATTTATTTAATTTGAATTTGAACATATCAATACAATTATGGAATTTGAATCAATTGAGTTGAAATATTCTTATTGTGATATATTCATCTAAAAAACTTTATAGAATACAATAATTCATTAAATTTACTTAACTTTTAATATTTTTTGTATCATTTATTTTAGTTAATTATAAACTTAATATTTTTTTTTGCATTGGAATTAGTTAAGTATTTAAATTTATATTTTAATCTAAAAAATTTAAAATAAACTAAAATGTTCAAAAAAACTCATTTAAATTTAAAAATAATATATATATATATATATATATGATATTTTCCCCTATCTCAAATATTTTTAAATATTAATGTTAAGGAATGTTCCTTTTTTTGTATTTTTCATTACATAACTTATTATATAGGTCAATTTCATGGAATAATATCCTAATTACTCATAAAAATAAGCCCTACGTTTTGAAGGGTTTAATTAAGTTTATAATATGGGTGTTAGACAAGTTGGAAGGCCATTTTACACCTTATATTATATGTTTAACCATAAAGTAAACTCATTTTTACCTTCACCATTATAATTACTTTTAACTCTTTTAAAAGAACATTATGGTAAAACAATATGTTAAACATATTATATAATATAAATTATTATTATTATAAATTTGTAATCCATTTTTCAAAATTCAACTTATAGAAGTTGAATAATTTAATATAAATTTAATATAGAAGGTGTGATGAGAAATGAGGTTTTTCAAGTGAAAATTTTTAAAATCATGAAATTTTTTTATTTCTAAATTAGAAATGAAAATGATTCCAGTAAGCATAATTTGATTAAATGATATATAATTTATCTAATGTTAATTCAAAAACAATTCAAAATATAATTAATCATTATAAATTATTTAAATGAAAATGAATTTTTCTATTAAAATTTACTGTTTTAATTATTCACAAAAAATGAAACTTCTCACAAAAATACAAAACATTCACCCTAATATAATTTTAATGTTAATCTTTAAAATATTATGTTTATTTTATCAAATATATTTTTTAAAAGTGGTAAAATGTAATTTTAAATTATGTGTTCCAAGTGTTATTTACCCATATTTTAGAAAAGATACTATTTTTAGAATATATATATATTTTCCTCTAAAATATTATTATTTTATTTAAAATAAACTTATAAATAGTAAACATGTGTAAAACCTATATATATATATATATTCATATGTTAGTTAATATAATTCTTTCTCACTATTCTAATGGCTAAGCGATAACTATCGTATTTAAAAAATGATGTTAATAGTATATTATAGTTTGGTAAAACTTAGTCTTCTATATAACAAAATATATTGATGGAACTCGGTATTGTTTGTAGTACGAAATTTTTTTATTTTTTTTACCTCAAGAAAAAATAAGTTTTTCTGGTAGGTCAATTTTAACTTTGTGTAGCATGAAATGAAATCCATAAAAAGTTTAATTTAATCGAAAAAATTCATAAAAACATAGTGTGTTACAGATGATTAGTGCTTTTCCTGAGTGAAATGGTGTATGAAACACTATAGGGGATAATTGAGGGATAAGAGTAGGTAGTGTGATGCCCGAGTATTCTCTTGCATTTCCAATAGTTGTTAGATGTTAATAGATGGTAGTTATCTATATTTAATTTCCATTACCATGGGTCCTCGGATGTAATATATATGACCATTATGTCATGAGACTTTCTAGGTGATTACAGATTTTATAAAAGAATGGATACCTAAGGTTTATTATTTGGGTTATCTACTATTTAATTACTTATAAATTGATCTATCCATGGTAGAACCCTCCAATTATTTAGATGCACTTTCCATTACGAAGGATATATAGACTAGTATTATATTTATAGGATATTCCTTTGGAAATTGACATGTCATTCTATTCCCATAATTTTATGCACTTTCTATTATTAAAGATGCATTGGAAAGAGAATATAATTCATCTTTCTCTGGTGTGACTAATTTAGTAGGAGTAATGATATGTAAGAACTTCACCATGATTCAAATGATCATTCACATTCATTTGTATTCAATGAATTTGTATTAGTGTCCTTTCTATAGATGTGGGTATTTCACAAGGATACTAGCCACAAGGCACTCATCTTATGGTTTTCCATGTTATGAATTCCATGAAATGATCAATGATTATCACTAGAACCAAAAACATTAGATAGGATTAAGTATCATGGTTTTATGGTTATCTCATGAAAACTCATCTCATGCATTTCATATCGAGTGTTAAAACATTGTTTATTATGTTATACATACACTTACACATATACAATATCATATATATTTTATGGTCTAAGTTGGTGGTGGCCTACTTAGGATTTTAATCACGTGATACATATATTGATTTTTTGATACGTGTCCATTTTTTATGAGGTACAATCATAGGAAATAATATGGTGTCCCTGTTAAAGCTGGTGTAACTTGGAGGGGATGTGAGTTAGTTCTACAATTTGGAAAAGTTTGATGTTTGAGATATAGTATAAAATTTTATTTAATTTATTTTCTATATTCTTACATCTATATTATTGAACCAATTTGTAAAATACATTACTATATAACTAATTTCCTTTTAACATGGGTTTCATTTTGATACAATACGCATTATGTTTTTTTATAGTTAGATTTCCATTGTAATTCCACATTATATTATGATGAATAGTTATGTTGTAGTTATTGTATATTTATAATACAGAGGGTATAATCTCCCCATGTAATATGATATATCCCCTACACTAATGAAAAATATATTGTATCTGAGGAGGCCTGACTAAGGTCATGTAATTCCACTTATCTTGGTCAATGTTTGGGTTACCCAAGATAGAGCTTTAGAAATGGTATCAGAGTCCTGTTTGCTTTTATTTTATGATTTGGAAATATATTACCTGGAGATAGGGCTATTAAATATTGTCACAAATAATGGAATTATGCATAATGAACACCTATCTTTTAAAATTCCATGTTATTAGGGTTATGTGATTTTTATATTTTTTCTCTTATAGTTGTGTTTTTTACTCGTTTTATGTTTATGTGTTAATTTTCCTTTAGATTTAGTATTGTATGGAATCATAGTGTTTTTTCAGGGATGTAGGTTCACATGTACATGAATATGACCTTTTGTGATTAAGTAAAGGGTTTTTGGTAATTATTTTAAGAAATAAAATATTTTGAACATGGTTTAGAAAAGACGGGTTAGTCTGTTAAAAGTAAATAATAAATTATTTATTATTTTTATGGAATAACTTATTGGGGAAAATGTTTTTTACATAGGTTTCTATAAATTATTTTCTAGTTATTTATATTTTATTATATTTTATTATATATATATATATATAAATTCAAATACGATGAATGTTGTTTGAAATCTTAGGTTAATGGGTGTTTTTCCAACCATCCATTCCTTAGCTTTCACTATGCTCCACCAACATATGCAACATCTTTTTGATATTTTTCCTCACACCACCACCATTTTCTACATTCACAGCTGATCTTATGAGAAAAATCCACACATTCCCATTTATATACTCATGTGGTGTGATGCAAAATATTGAATGTGTTGGAAATGCATTTTATGCCTTAAGAATATACTTTTGAAGGTATGTGATGTCTCAGTATTAAGTGTAATGGGGGTTGTTGGTTTATTGTATGGACTAATATGGTTATTAAATTATTGGATAGATTAGTGACCTATAAAGTAGGTATATTGAGTAATATAGGGTTTCTTTGGTATGTTTTGGGATGAGAACACAACTAGTACTTCATGGGATGTGAATGAGGGTGTAATAGGTGGATCAGTTGAATGTTAAAATAATGGTTTATGTGAATGATATTTGTTATGGTGTAACATGAATCATGATAGCATGTGTTTGGTGTTATTTTAATATAGTAATGGATCTAATTCTAACTTTCTTATGAGTCATGATGTCTTCGAGTTATAATCGGATAATTGGTTCTAATTTTCTATAGAGTCAAGTGAGAGTAAATTTGGAGTGACCTATTAAATTCAGAGGAAAATCATAGGTCTTTATAAGAATTCAATTTGTTGGATATAATATTTCTATAAAGTAAATAGGTTTTGAATTCCTACATAATATGTGGTAAGGGTATGAGTATGGGATAATGTAATGAATTATAAGTGTTTGATATCTTTGGAATTAAAGTAAAGAGAGGATGTGGTTATGCAATGTATGAGGCATTTAGAATACTATAGAGTAAACATAACCATGTATAGGTGGGATCAATGATTGTAACTGGATATCACCAGTGTGGTAAATAGATAAGGAATGTGGATTAGAACATGGTTATAGCTTAGGAGGAATGTTTGAATCAAGGAGTGGGCCCCCTTATGAGTAATAAAAGTAAGGATAATAATTTGTAGTATGATTAAAGAATGTGGGTATGAGACTGTGTTAGGAAAAATATTACCTTTACATCTACAAATAATGTAAGTTGTGGATGATGAGAAACATATCAGAGGTAGTTACTCACAAAACATCATGTGGGGATAATGAGAGACTTAAATATGTAATTCTCCAGGGAAACTAACATGTGATTGATATTTTAGTTAATCTTCAAGACTATCGGAAAGTATTTTATGAAGGTAGAGTGGAATTTTATTTCATTAGTAAGGATGTATAGAAAAATACATTGAAAATACTATATGTATTAAAGTGTTATCAAGAATGAGGATTAATTTTCAATTCACTAATGAACATATTTGTTTTAGGATGAAATTTTAAGTTGCATCAGATAAAAGATAACAATAATTAATACTTATGTGTAGTTAGGATCAGTAAACTGGATGAGATTGATTACAAAATATTTTAGCATGGATGAGTTGGTAGATTAATAGCTTTTTTAAAGTCTATCATTAGAAAATTATGAAATCAAAAATAGGTTTTTCATGGGAAGAATGAGTAAGTGACTTGGGGTTTCTAATCAAGGTTGAGTAGTTTCATAGATCATTATGATGTGTTCCCAATCACTTTATCATGTTAATAGTTAGTAGTAAAAATATTGTAAACCTGTCTTATACCAATAGTTGGAAACTATTAGTATAGGATATACTAATGGTTCTATGGGATGTTGGGTCATCTACCAACATTATAGGTTTATAACCATGATTTAAATGAAATAGTTATCATAGACCATGAGTTATTTATCATACCAATGGTTATTTGTATGTTTTTGGGTTGGGGTATTCTCCCCATCCAACACCAAAACCCTCCCAAAATCTCCTCACAATCAATACAATAACATGTTAAAAAATATACCAATCATAGTATACATTCCGTGAAATGCATATATTATATGTCTATTATAAGGCGCCAGCCTTAAACCTTACTTAATCTCGAGTTATTACAAGATTACACATTGAGGATCTTTTCAGGTTTAGAGTTTTAGAGAATTAGATCATAAAACATGCTTTACATCCCACATTTAAACAAAGTGGTTACAATAAAAGATATTATTCATTTTTTCCCATCAACGGAAACATATTTAAAATAAAACATGGATTCCTTCTTGACACTTGCTTGACACTATCATCATATCATGTACCCTTACCTTGACCAGTGGAAAACATTTCAAAAACTTGGGATGAGCATAAAAATCTCAGTAAGGGATATATAAATATGGAAAGGAAACATGAGTACATATATACGTAAGAATAAATGAAATCATACTCTACTCAAAAATCATAAGCACTTTAACATGCCTCATCAAATCAGGAATAAATCATAGAAATCATAAGACATAAAGGTAACTTGAGGCATTCATAACATTCTTACGTAGGGAGTAACCCTCTTGGTTACGTTTGGAATAGAAATCACAGTATATTCCATAAATATCTTCGAAGAAACCTTAACATTTAACTCCTTTGTGTTACCCAATGCACTGTAGAGCTATATCGGGCTCACCCACCATTAGTTCATCATCGAACCACCCATCTTCATAACAATTCCCAAGAACCATAACATAATCGTATCACATAAAACATGTATAAAGGAAACATAACATTTCCACTTTTCAATCACAAGATATCAATACAACACATTGATATAAAAACATTATGAAAACCATTTTCAATACCAAAATAAAATAAAAGTAAAACATGGTATTTATTTTTCATTCAAAAAAAGTTATGGCTTGTAGAGGATGCCGAAACTCAAATAATGGTCACGACGGTGGAGAAGTCATTGTCGTCGCATACGTACGACAAAAAAAACATTGCCTTTTGTCATTTAGTAAACAATTCATATAAAAAATATTCCTTTTGAATAAATGTAAAAGTAAAAGGGGTTTATACACCGTATAAAAGAAAGTTGTGTATAAAACAAAATATGCCTCAATGGAAGGAGAATGAGACGAAGTCCCTTACCTCATATCCGACTTGACTTGATCGTTCTTTAATCTCCTGAATAATAAACTTGAGTTAATTTATATTTGTTTACGAACATTTTTCAAGTTCATTATTCCTTTTAAATCACTTATTTCCATGTCATGAACACTATGTAATTATTTAAGTTAATAATGGTCGTTTTAACGATCATTGGTACTTGAGTCAAAAATAAACTCTTTATAATTACATGTTTTTCATGTATCCATTATATCCAGAGTTATAATCATGATATAGATATCATATATATCCAGTATATACATGCATTTATAATATTACATAACATTTAGAGGTAAGAAATGAAATGCACCGTTCATGGAGACGATAAGCCGTACGTACGCATGAACGCTACTTTCATTTCTATTTCGTATTTTATGGAATGGAATCATAATTATATAAAGGTATATTATAATTCTAGTATCATATCATATATAATAACATTGATTACATCCTTTATACGTTCCACATATGGCATTAACAAATCAAATCACTTTGAGGGGGCGGTAGTCCGCACTTCCTAAAATGAAGATATCACGTATACCCATAATGGAAGCCATAAAGGTATGACATAAATGGAAATTACAGAAGCTTAAGGGAAAAATAAACATATTATATATCATATATAAATATAGTGACATCTTAATGTCAACCTTTGAAGGTGTTATAAGAATATTGAACAATCATCATTTCGTGAGGCAGAAATTCACCATCCACAGAAACTGTATGTTCTTTAACCATTAGATGTAGGTGTGTGTAAGTGTAGCTCGAATGATTCTTATAACTACATCCTAGTTTATGGATGATACTGGGTTTTTTTAAAATAAATTAATAAAAAGAGTTTAGGGGGTTGGAGAAGCAAAATAAAACTTAAGAACACAATAGAAGACACTGCCTTTAAATCGGGTAACTCTTTTTGATTTGAGCTCAAAGGATTCCTTGGGAAGACTTTTGCCCACAGTGAGGCTTCTAGGAGTTATAGAGGGATGTGGAGAGACAAAATGGGCAGGGTTTGTCCGAGAAAAAGGCTTTGGAAGTGTGGGTAAGGTTGTAGAGGTGGGGGCCTTTTATAAGAGGAGTGGAGGGGCACTTTTGGAAAGTTAAGAAAAGATACTTTGTTATAAACTGATTTTCGGATAAACAATGTCCCACAATTATAAATGTTGAGGATAAGGTGATAGGGGTTATAAATACACCCATCCAATAGGTTTTTGACAAGTGTAGGTCTTAGATTTTACATTATATTCTCATTTTATTTAAATCGTTAAATAATGAGGTAATCGCTGCATCATCATGGTGTCATAAATAATTTAATTTATTTAATGTCTAAAAATTATAAAAATATACTATGATGTAGGAACTATTTTTAGCTTTCCAATAACTATTTATAATAAAAAATATTACTTGTATAACCCCATTTAAAAATTGTTTTAGTAAAATAACTCATGCTTGTTACATTTTTACTTTTACTATAAATAAACAGCTTTACTGTCTTTATCTTACCCAAGTGGCTCCATGGGGTCCCAAAAATCGACCCATGGGTTTTATTGGTCGTCCATGACACATCCCATAAGGGTAGGACATGTGTCTATGTTATTTCATATTATTAAAAAATTATTCTTACCTTAAATTACAATAATTACCTCTAATCGCGATTAAAAACTTAAAAGTTATTATTCACCAATTTTTTTTAATCCCATTGAACCACATTTTACTTCTTAATTACATCCATGTATGTCGGATTTTTGAAATTCAAAACACAGCGGTGGTAAAATTTCATTTAAACGAAAAATCAGTTTTTTAAGTACCACTTAGTGGTTTCACTATTCATCAAAAATTGAAGTTTTTCAGAAAAATACCAAAACTTCACCCTAAGCTATATTTGATATTCCGAATTCAAAAATGATGTCTATTTTACAAAATTAAAAACATATAAGTTACATTAATTAATTTAATAATTAATTTCCATTGTCTGAGCAAATATCGTGTTTTTATGAAACAATAAGTATCAAAATATTGACACTAGTTTAAGTCCAATTTCAATGTGAAATTAATTATAATGACCCCTATTGGATTAAATGGTAAAAATATATTCTAATTGAACTTTAAAACTAATTCAAAAGATAATCTAATCATATAAATAAATTATATAAAAAATAGGTTTTGAATTAAAATACAACATTTTTCACTATTCATTAAAAAATGAACTTTATCAGAAAAATACCAAAAATTTACCCAAAGTAAATTTCAATGTCCCAATCATAAAGAATAAGTTTATTTTGACAAATAGAGATTATAAAATTGTCAAAATATTGATTTAAAAATGATTTTCCATCAAAAGGCAGTAAAATAATCTTTTAAAAATATTAGTATATTCCATGCTTAAGATTGGATTTATTCTCATTTTAAGCCTCTAAAACACTATCTAATTCATTAATAGACATAGATAAAATTATCTATTATTCATTACTTACTTGGGATGTTACATTTATCATTTAACCATTTGATAGAAATATCAATAGTTTTCAAACCATTCATAATAATATAATATAGAAAAATAATCCACACAATCAGTTTTAATCATTAAACATTATCCACACAATTTCATCATTACAATAAACTAATAAATAGAGGGAATTAATGTCTCCCTCATCACCATAACGTCCATTGTGGTCATTAATCACATCACAGAAATAATCACTAGAATATTAAACTTCAACATCATCACTATCAATAAGAGTGTCATCACCTCAACTTCCACAAGGACCATCATTTCATCACATGGTGCATCATATAAAGATTTAATTGTGGAAATGAATGTATCAAAAACTATAACATCGTTTGATTGAAGTAACAGACATAATATTGTTTCCATCAATGTAGTGGAAGCCTAAAAAATTGGGGATTTAAAATTTTCACTGTTTTCAACATAAATACATCGTCACTTGTGTAGTTCTATCTGTTTTTTACACATGGATCATCACATGAATAAATCAATAAAAAAATTAAAACAATTAGATAACTCATCTGATTTGAAGCTGTGATCGACATCTACTCGTAGATGTAAATTTCTTCCTGAAGGATCTAAATTTTAATCCATCTAGATCAACCACACACACATAGAAAGACCAAAAGAGAATTGATCCTCAAATTATGGGTTCTAACATGGAGATTACAGGATGCATTTGACGTCTCGAATATCACCGTATCGATGATCTATCTATCAATGAAGTTGAACATAAAACAAATACTGGATCATATTCTTATCACTATTAGAAGTGGGAGAGTACATATATGATCTTATTTGATGTGTATTAAATAGTAAACTAAGTGAGATCATCCTCCTCCTTTTATATTATGGTTCCAAAAAACCCAATAACGGCTCACTGACCCCTATATATTTATTACCCACTAAAAAAACTATAAGTGATATTTATTGACTTATATTTTGAGTCATGAATATCATTTATATTTTTTCACATATTTGTAATATACAAAATATATTATTTGATAAAAATGAGTTGTTAACTCAACTTAGTATTTCTAACAATTTTAATCAAACTTTAAATATTAAAATAAATTTCATTTGAATAATATTTTCCATGTATTCACTTTAATATATGAAAATAATTTTAATAAATATATTCAATAATAATTATTCAATAATCAAATAATATGAATTTATTTATTCCTTGGAGATCGTATATCCTTATCCCCCCACAAAACCTAGTGGTGATGTCCAATAAGTTATAAAATATTATTCCTCATAATAGGCTAGAATTTTGAATATTCTTAGTGTGTGACCCTCTAGGACCTTATCTCGATAATAGTAAATACCATTAACACACCATAAATGGAGTCTAGAAACCCATCAGGGCCCATAAATAGATAAGGAGTAGTCATAACAATGACAACCTTGCAACGAACACATGTAATGTAAAATAATCTCTTTCTCATGATATCTTATAAAGTAGGAAATATACTTTGTGTAATTATTAATTTCTTAGTTTATTATTTATTAACCTCACTAGATAGACATACCATGTTTTACCAAGGATATGTATTTAATGAAGTTACTAATATACTGGTTAATTGGGCCTAAGATATCCCTGTCTTTCAGAAGTGACAACTTCTATCTTGATTATTCAATCAATGTCATAGAACCAATGACACACTGAATTTAAGCTACCTCATAATGAATTCAATTCAATAGTTTTTTTCCTTACATGGAATTACATTATCAATTAGTATAAACTAATAATAACCCCAAGTCAAAAAACCATTACATGTTATTGTAGAAAAAACTAGAAATGACACCCGAAACATGTTGCATTCCTATTATTGGAAAGTCCTCATAATCTTATGAAATCAAGATCACAATGTGAAACCATTATGAGAATAATTGTATATGATTATAATACCCCAACACCTAATATTCAAAAATCATCTTTGTCTAGTTAGTATGATGTATCCAGAAAGTAATTCATTTTTTAATTTTAATGTTATATTATTTAAAGGTTTCCATTATAGCATGGTAACTGATATAAAATTTTAATATGAAAAATAATCTTTATACAATACCATTTAAATAGGACAATCATAAATATAAACAATATTATGGTATGTGTACATCATGTATAACTCTCTTTATACATAATTTGGTAATCAAAAATTACTATTCAAGTTGGGTATAGAGAACCCACTATTAAAAAATTCCCACTTTCACTAGTTACATGATACTAACTACCCTTGTTAGCTCTCACATGAAAATATCATTCTTTTTATAAGTTATGTATTTAGTTTTTGGACCTTCCACATCTCTTTTGTGTGGATATTTTTTTATTTGGGACTTAACCTTCCTAAGCAAGACCTCTCAGAGATTATATCCCTTAGTATATTCCTTTTATACACTGTAAAAAAATGTCCTCTTTCCTAGTACCTGTAGTAGTATTATAATAATTTATATTTTGAAAACATTTAATTACAAGGTGTGATTCCTTGAACTAGGAAAAATCATGGAATATTATGTATTTATTCTTTAGTTACTTTAAAATCCTCAATGCTCTCGGTATTTGTAGCTTTGTCTACCACTGGTTTGAATGAGTTTCTATTACTCATTACATTATAAGGATTGTGATATTAGATCATATTGAATCAAAGGTTGACCATTTTTTCCCCTTCAAAATAGTTCCCCATTCTCCACATGTTCCAGGTACATATCCTTTATACTTTTCCAAGTACAATTGTATATCCTTAACAGCATCCCTTGTTGTCATCCTAGAAATATTTAATTTTTTCCAACCATAACATATATGTTTGAAATATCATATTTTGTACGTAGAATGTTATATGTGATTAATGAATCAAAAATGGATATGAAATTAAACTTGTCACATTTATCTCCTATTATGTCTAATACATTCCTAGTTGGATAGATTTATACCATGAGAAATTTGTAAAAATTCTCTCTCAAATTTTTCCAACATTTATTTTTAACACATTTTCATTATATGTTCCTTGATTTAGACAAATCAACCCATTAGATCTATCTCAATAGATCCCATTCCCTAAAACATAGGTTTATATTTTATGTCAATTTTTAGAGATCAATTTTTATTTTGGTCTTAAGAAACTATACGACCAATAGTTTTTTTATATGTTATAAATTATATTTTACATGGAAAATAGTGGTTCTCCCCCCAAATTATTGTAGACACATGTGAAAAATTCATTCCAATGGAATATTATATGATCTTATTGTTTAATTTAATCCAAAATTAGATTTTAGTAACTTCCACCCCTTATTGGAATTCTATGGTGTTTCCCACACTTTCAGGTTGCGTCATATAGACTCATTAAAAGATTGGTGGTCTTGAAATCCAATTCCCAATAAAAGATCCAATAATATATCTATAATAAGTAAAATATTAATTGATTTAGGCAGAATGAATTGATACAACAAATCGAGCCTTATTGGTACTACAATTGTACCATCCTTGTATAATCTAACTTGAATACCCACTACAATATTCAAAATAATAAGCCCTTGTATTTTGAAACATGGAACCCATTATGTAATATTAATTAATCTTGAAAATCTTAGATAATTTCCAAATAATTCTTACTTACAAGATTCATTATTCTCAATGAATAATTTATCACCCTAAGTGGTCAATATAAGAGAAATACCATGGTCTTATTTTTCCTATGCATTGTGTGCCTCTAGAATAATATTTTTCCATAAGATCTTACTAAACTTTTTTCTATGAAAACTATTTATGCTTCTTAGACAATGAATAAATCCAATCCAATATTTCCCCAATGACTGAAAAGAGACATGTACCAATTTATAGAAATGTATGTTTTCACTTGACTATGGATTTTCAATCTATGTTATTTCTGTAATATCCTTATAAGTCTTTTGGATAATTAAATTGGATACACACCATGTTTTTCTTTATGAAAGTTTGTTTGCATTCATGAAACAATATTGCAACTAAACACATGTTATTATGTCATTATGGATTTATATCATACTATTACTAATATGATATTCAATTTTCATTATAGTTGGTATATTATTTTATCATAACACTGCTATTTGTAAAGAATGTCTAAGAAAATAATGGTACTTTCTACGATGTTTATTACATTCAAAATTGAAACTCATTTTACTTACTAGATTTATCTAATGTATATACGAAAATGAGCATTTTGGAATTACTACATGATACAATTGTTGATCAATGTTAACATTCAAGACTTAACATTAATCATCCTTTGAAACATCATAACCCATATGTGAAGAAGGAACTATTGTTTTTGGAATTACTCTATAGTATATTTTAGTTGAACAATGTTAACATGTAAGTCTCAACATTTATCCTCCTAAGTAGCATCTAAAATCGGATGTGAACAATGAAATGTGTGTTCTTGAATTCCTTCATGCTACATTATATTTATCGATGAATGCTTGGATAAGATATTTTTCTGCACATGAGCCCAAATCTACACACCTTTTCTTTCCATGAATATTTCATACTTCAATTTTACATTCCTTAAAAGAACTTATAGAAATATTATGAAGTATATTTATCACTATCTTAAGAATTGAATTGTTTATGCTCTCAAGATAAAATAATTTTTAATTATTTGTTTCTTTCCATTATTTATAATGATTTTTTTCTATAAATAAATAAGTAATTGTGTGAATAAAACCTATGGTATAACTCTCTAATTAGACTAAATACCAAATTGGATATATCATTTACAACTAATTTCTGTTTTGTAGACCAAAAATTATCTTCCCACAACTATGTATTAGAGGCTTACATTTTTATATTCATTAGTTATTTCAAAGGATTCATGTAATAAAAAACTCTTAGTTGAGTATTAGATACCACAAATAACATTCTTTACGAAATGGAATATCATTTCCTCATGTCCACCACAACAGAAAATTTTTTGTGTCATAATTATCAAAAGTTTAACTAGAAGCATTGTACATGGGAATTAAATGTTGTGTACTACTCACTACTGATTTAAGAGTAACCCTTTCTCAACTACATGGATAATTAACCATTCTCTTTGTAACATTTATTTCCTTAATTAGTTATTGTATTCAAATTCAAAAATGTGTCAGGCATATCGTATTTTAATACCCAAGAATTATGATATAAAAATCACATAAAATGATGAATATATCGGATGAAGAAGATACTAATTAATTCCTTATTTTATTTCATTACATAACTTGTATAGAATTATTTGACATCATGAAAAAAATGTAAACTCCTGTATGAAAATAAAACATTTATCTTTTATGTATTTTATGAATTTTCCTTTTGAGTTACACTTTCCACTGTCATTTTCACCTATTTTTTGATTTTTTTCACTATAATAACTGTAGATAAATTTTATTTTCTTATTTATGTAGAGAATCTGACCCAATAAGTAATGAGGTGATTCCTCTACACTATTTTTTTATCTTAAACGAAACTGGAGAAAGTTGGTGATTAAAATATAGAAAACTTATTTTTTGAAATAAAGTGTTCCATATTTGAATTTTTACATACTATATGTAATCATAAACACATTCATATCTTGGTTATCATTATCTTAATAGACTTGTAGTTGATGATTCAACATGTGAAATAATTGATTTCTTGATGTAGTATCCAAAACATTCTTCATACTTTGATGATAACATTATAATTCCAACATTATATGCATCACACTTGAGTATCTCATAAAACTCTTCATACCCTAGCTTCTTGAGGTGGATCAACATGTATATGGGACTCTAGAACTATGAATTTACTATATTGTAGAACTGTGTGAAAGTGTTGGTACTACTATTAGGAACTCAAACATGTATGGACATTGACTTTTTATAATATAAATTGCCGTGTGTTTTTTAGGATCAAAATATGATGTAGATGCTCAATATAAATGGGGGGTGAATTGTATAATTTAAAAATTCTATTGTAACATTTAAAGTTGGTATAAATTATTTGTTTTTAACCTTGAAGAAAACTATGTTTAAGAAATTTAAACAAGGTAAATTCATAATACCTCTTAGTTCTACAAACTTGCTATATTCTAGAAAAATGGTTCCGAAAATGAAACTTTAGAAAAGTTTACAAGGAAAAAGATCCTACCTTAATGCATGTAGAATCATGCTAATCATAGTATAAAAATACAAGAAAGTATAAGATAGTTATACTTTCTTTATTAATCAAAATGCAGCGGAAAATAAACTTGAAACTATATAAGTAAAAAGTATGAAATATTTTAACCTAAAGAGAAGGGTATCAAATAACCTTGTATAAAGGTCCCTTGATTAATACATTCAAGAAATTATATCTTACCCACACCGGGGTAAGACCTTTATAGGAATATCAGAATATGTCTTGATATCTCCGCAAGCCCTTAGACTTCAAGGTAGTCGACACCTATGTCTTTCTAAAAAAGGAAGTCCTCAAACATTAAGGTTATAGACACCTCTGTCTTCCTATCCCCAGAAGCCCTCGAACTTTAAGGTAGTCAGAACCTCAATCTTCCTATCCCCGAAAGCCCTCGATTATACACAACAACAATCGGATTTGCACGAAGCAAGCTCAACAAGTTGTTCAGTATGAACAAATCATGAGAGTCTCTCTCTAGAAATCAATTCAATAACATGTGGTCTCTAGAATGATATATCGGTTCTCGGTTAGATAACTAATTAGTTATCTATTAAAATGAGCTCATATATATAGGTGTTTCTCCATTGATCACATCACTCCTCCAATGATCATAATTTACCTTTTATCTTGGAGGGACCTGTACACGTGTCACTCAAACAATGATTAACTAGAAACAGAATGAATGTAAATGTTTCATTATTAAAACAAGGGTAAGAAAAATATGGTTTCTCCACCAAATCCATTTTTTGGAGTCTAGGAAAAATAAAGTTTGGAGTCTAATAAAATAAAAATTTTGAGTCGATATTACATAAATACTCGGATTCTGTTTTTCAAGGATTTGGAATCAGAATTCTATAGACTTTGGAGTCTGAATTCTATGGAATTTGGATTCAGAATTCTGAGGAATTCAGAACCATAATTCCAAGGAATTCAGAAGCAGAATTATGAGGAATTAAGAACCTAAATTATGAGGAAATTGGAACCTGAATTTTTAGGAATTCAGAACCTGAATTCTGAGGAATTCGGAACCTGAATTCTCAAGAATTCAGAACCTAAATTTTGAGGTATTCAGAATTGAATTCTAAGGAATTCAGAACCAAAATTCTGAGGAATTCAGAACCTAAATTTTAGAGAATTGGAAGTTTGAATTTTAATTAATTTGGAGTTTGAATTCATAGAATTTGGAATCTGAATTTAGAGAATTCAGAATCGGAATTTTAGAGAATCTAGAGTCTGAATTCAGAGAATTCAGAATCTGATTTTCAGAGAATTCAGAATCAAAATTCAGATAACATAGAATCTGAATTCATAAACTGAAAACAGAATACTCTATATCTAATTATTTATGATATTCCGAGATTTTATATTTGAAACTTAATTTTTCACTTAGAAATAAAAAGAGTTAGATTTAGAGAAACTATAACATGATCAATGAAAACGAAGGTAAGGAGAAAATTTACTTGGGAAAGTAAAATTTCCATATTAAGATAAATCTTCGGGAAAATACAATTTTCCTTGAGATAGAGTGTTTGTGATTTTCAAAAAATAATGGAATGGAAAAGTCATAAGTAAACCTTATTTACTCAATAATCTTCAAATTTTTGGAAAGAACAATCATCCTTATTAAAAGGAATCTAAGGACCTGGAAATTTTATGGACTTGAAAAAAAATTATCTCCCTTTACTTATAGATCCAAGTGAATATGACTAACTCCCCCTTAATCTTAATAATCACTAAGGATCGTATTCTTAATTTCTGAATTGAGATTTTTCATTATATTGAATAAAAAAATCTTCATCGATAAGAACTTTCCTCTAGATGAACTCCCACTTACTTAAAGAAATTTATTATTTACTTTTTATTATTTTTATCATTCCATTCTCCCCCTTTGTGATAGTCAAAAATAAATAGAGGGCATAAAAAGAAAGGGAAATTGGTACCTAAAATATTACACCTAAACAACCACAAATAAATATATAAAGAATAACCCACATTAAAATAATGTTGAAAGAATTTTTACAAGGAAAATTACAACAAAATATTGGAATAGAAAGAAATTATCCTTATTTTCCCTTCAACATCATCTTCTTCACAATGGTTTTTAGCTTCTTGAGATCCTTGTGATCCTCTTATGAATGCTTAAGCAACTGATCTTATTCTTCACTTTTCTTCTCTATGAATTTAATTTTTTCTTCCTGAGCCTTAAGACATTATTCTTGAGAATTCATAATTTCATCTTTCTTAATAAGATTCTCTTCAATCTCAGTTATGATATTCCTTTCCATATTCTTATTTATGGCCACAAAATTAAGATATCCATTAAGATCCTTACTTTCTTGCTTTCGAGTATTCTGTTCTAGGATTAACTTTTCCTCAAAACTATTTGAAAGCTCCCTGATCTTCCAATATTCAGTGTCAAATGCATCCTTGAAATTATAATAAAATTGATTGAAGATTCTCATCTCTTCTATTGCCTTCTTTTACTAGCTTGTTATCATCTTACAAGATCTTTTATGAGCCTTATAACTAGTGATAAAAGATTTTAAATCTTCCTCGAGTTCGACACATTTGTCCATAACTATGGAAACTGAATCTAATTTTTGATTAATCATATGCTAAAGCATCTGGCATCTTGAGTATATTCTTGGGAATAAAAGGATAGTACCAACCATCTTTTTCAATGACTAAACAACAAAATCATGTCCAAGGGAAGATAATTCTAAATCCAATTGTTTGGTTGATGAGTATTTTTTTCTATGTCTTCAGCATTCCTCTTTGATGAAGTAAGAACATATTTCTTCTTCACCACAGATTTACTAGGTATATCTACTGCCACCTAATTTCCCTTATAAGTTTTGTGAATGATGTGTTGAGCTTTGGTAGATTATTTTTCACTATATGATAGATGAAAAATCTTATCTTCATCAACTTCTTCTTCTCAGCTCTTGCCTCAACATCCTCTGGGTGGATAAAATCATGATTTCTACATTCCTCTTAATACAATTTATTCACTTCTTCCTCACCCTTCTCATCTTTTCTTGGGGTATCAATTTTTAAAGACTTAGCTTCAGAAGTTTGGATTGATAATTTCTCATAAGGACTTTCCTTATCATGATAATCCTCAAACTACCTTATCACATCCTCAGTATCACCAATGCCTTATTCTTCTTCTTCTCATTCCACTTCTTATTCTTGCACTATTTCTTCTACTTGATCTCATTTCGGAATCACCAACTTCTTTCCCGGAGTCTCTAGTAATGATTCTTGTAGAAAGGATTCTGTTACCGGAATTTTATTGGAGGATTTTTAGTATCCTTAAGAAGAGATTTTATTATTTCATCCTCAGACATAATCTTCTTTTTCTTCATATCTTTCTATTGCTTCTCAATCTCTTTAGCAGCCTTTATTTTTAAGGATTGTACCTCAGTAGGGTCCAAGCTAAACTTAGGCTCCTCTTCCTTCCTGTTTTAATTATCCTCTTTCCCCTTGGCCACTACTTCATTAGGGTAATATTTTTTCTTATTTGGCTTCTGTGGTGAAGACTAAGTTTACTTAGCTATAAGGTTTTTTTTCTCTTCCAGCTCCTTACCCTTTCTCCTCCTTTATCCTTTCTTAGAGGTTTCAGCCACTTCTGGTTTCTTTGACAAATCTTCAACTTCATCTTCAGATAAATCATAAAATTGTTTGGATTCATTTGAGAAGCTAGCCTTCATCCTCCTTAAGGAATCATTACTTAACAACATTACCTTTTAATTTCTCAGCTTGGAACTACATGAAATTTTGAAACATTCTAAAAAAAGAACTAAAATATTTTAGAGAATAGTCGGATACATAATGATTTGGGATTTTAGATTTCTATTATTGATGTTCTCAATTGTAATAAAGATATAATTTACCAAGTTTATCTTCTTGAGGTTCACCCAGAAATCCAAAATATAGATATCACCCTTCTTCAGAGTATCCTTATCTCTTTTTCATAGAATTACAAAGCCTTAAACCCAGAATTCAAGAATTCGTAAGTTCGTAGACAGATGAATAATATTTGGAGTCTTTACTCCTTTCAAGAAAATAAACTCTATAGCCCTTTCCTTATCAATATATCATGATACATTAGGTAATTTGTGAGGAAAAAATTATACTTCACCTTCTTAAGGAATTCCAATCAGACTTTTTGCCTTGCTAAAGGAAAGAGAGTAGGTCTTTCCATAACAATTGAAAGAGAACTTGTCTCTGCCTTCTTCCTTGAGTAAAAATGGTGTCTCATAAAACTCAATCAAAAAGTCCAGATACACCAAATCTTATGCCTTCAGCTTTGAAACACAAAGGCTCTCCTAACCATTCAACTTAACATTCATTGATATGATAGAATCATATTTTGTATAAAACTTTGGATCGACCAAAATTTCTCTATATATCTTCAACTCAGAAGTTTACTTAACAGTCGACATATATTTCTGAGGAGAAGCCTTAATAGACATTCGAAACTAGAGAAACTTTGGAGATTCAGAACGAAATTAAGTATAGAGGAATAGATTCAGCACACAAAAAATTGAAAAACTAATGTGGGGAAACCATTTAAGGGGATTTATATAGGCAATTAAGGTGAAAGTTGAAATTCCTTAGTTGATCCAATGGTTGAAAAAAATTCTGATCAAATATGATGGTTGAGATGATAACCAAAGAAGGACATTGATAAATTTCTGAACTTTTGAGGGGTTTTAAGATAAACATTCAGATTTAAGTAAAATAAAGAATCCAAAAAAGTAGAATAGAGCGAATATAACAACATGTAAAAAGATGATTACGAAAACATAGGAAAGGAAACATACCTTCCAGATTTCTAGGATGATTATTTTTAATGAGGGAAATTCTTCTTGAAGAACTTTAGATTCCAGAAAAAAAAATTAAAACTAAATTAAAGAAAAATTTTGATTACAAAAATCAGATTATGAATAATTTAGATTCTAAAAAATTTCGGCTATGAAATTTTTGACTATGGAAAATTTAGATTACAAAAAAAATTTGACTATGAAAAATTTACAATATTAAAAATTTTAGATTATGAAAAAGTCTGACTACAAAAATTTTTGACTACAAAAAAAATTTGACTACAAAAAAAATTTTACAACGAAAAATTTTGATTACGAAATATTTTTACTATGAAAAATTTGACTAATCAAGTAAATGTACTCCACCTTTGAAAATGAGTTTCTTACTATAAGGAGATAGGTTTCAACAAGAAGTTAATATGGAATATTAACTTATAGTTATCATTTATAACTTCTATTTAATGAATTCAAATCTATCGGAATGTAAAGTTTTTTTGAAAATATCAGCATGTTGATCTTGTATTCCAATAAAATGAAGACTGATATCTCCTTTTAGTGTGTGATCCCTAAGAAAGTGATGCCAAATATCTATGTATTTTTTAAGAGGGTGATATTCATAGTTTTTACTTAAAGCAATGGAACTAGTGTTATCACCCAATATTTGTGTTTTGTTAAAACTCATTCCTTAGTATGTGAGTGTCTGTTGCATCCACAATACATGAGCAAAACAACTTCTAACTTCTACATATTCAGCTTCAGTAGAGGAAATTTCTACTGAGTGTTTCTTTTTTCATGTCCAAGAAACTAATAAATCTCCTAAGAAATGACATTTTCTAGATGTACATTTTTTATCCATTCTAGATCAACCAATGTTAGCATCCCAAAATCGTTTTTGGAAAAAATCATTTCTAGAAGTATAAAAGAGTCCTAAATCCATGGTTCACTTTAAGTACCAATAACATCTTTTCTCTTTCATTAAATGATATTCCTTAGGATTGGATTGATATCTTGGACATAATCATACTGAAAACATCAAGTCAATATGACTAGCTATCATGTACATTAAACTTCCTATCATACCTGTAAACAAAGTTTGATCCATTAGTTACCCAACTTCATGAAGATCAAGTGAATTTGAGGTACCAATGGGTGTAATAATAATTTTACTGTTGTAATATCTATACATTTTAAGAATATCTTTAATATACTTATGTTGGGATATATAGATTCCTTCTCATTTTTGAGAAATTTGAAAACCAAGGAAAAATGTTAACTCACCCACCATACTCATTTCAAAAAGAGATTTAATTAGATCTGCAAACGAATCAGTTAAAGATTGCTGAGTTGAACCAAATATAATTCCATCAACATAAATGTGAACATTCAAAACATTTTTCATATCTTTCTTTATAAAAAGGGTTGGGTCAACATTTCCCTTAACATAATTATTATGAACCAAACATTCTGTAAGTCTATCGTACTAGGATCTAGGGGCTTGTTTATGTCCATATAAAGATTTGGTAAGTTTGAAAACATGTTTAGGATGCTTTTTGTCTTCAAAAATAGGAGGGTGTTCCACAAAACCTTCCTCTTGAACATACCTATTATGGAAATAACATTTAACATCCATTTAAAAAAGTTTGAAATTAAATAATGCTGCAATGGAAAGTAGAATATGAATAGATTCAAGTATAGCTACTAGATCATTGGTTTATTCATAGTACACTCCTTGTTGATTAAAACCATTAGAAACTAATCTAGTTTTATTTCGTTGTATGATTCAATTTTCATCACACTTATTTCTGAAAACCCATTTTAGACCAATAACATAAGTTTACATAGGTCTTTCAACCAATGTCCATATGTTATTCCTTTTGAATTCATTTTGCTCATCTTGCATGGATTTTATCCAATCATCATAACCTAAATCTTCTTTAGTGATTTTTGGTTCTAATTGAGAAAGTAATGATAGATGTTCCACTTCATTCCTTAAGAAACTTCTTGTCCTTATAGGTTAATTTATACCACCAAGGATACTATCACTGGGATGATTCTTTAGAAACAACTGATTTCGGTTTTGTAAGACCTGTTCATCAACATATGGTAGGAAATATTTTGGGGTAAATTCTTTAGAAATATTTTCTTGAATATTTTTCTTATCAGAAGGATATTCTATCAAGGGTTGATAATATGTTTTTGCAAACACATCCGTAGATATAAGTTGAGGGTGTTTGAATACAAAGGGTTTGGTTTTATCAAATTTAACATGTATTGTTTCTTCAACAATGCATTTGTTTTTATTGAAAACTCTATAAGCCTTAGAAGTTTTGGAGTAACCTAAGAAAATTCCTTCACCAGATTTGGGTGTGAACATATTTAGATTATATTTAGTATTCTGATTGAATAATTTGAATCCAAATACCTTGAAGTAGGAAAGTATAGGTTTTCAACCATTTCATAACTCATAAGGGATTTTATTAAGAAAAGACTTAATCAAAACTTCATTTATAGTATAACAAGAAGTACTTACAACTTCAGCCTAAAAAATGTTTAGCTATCAAATATTCACTCAACATGGTTCTCATTATTTCATGAAGAATTCGGTTTCCTCTTTCAACATCACCATTTTGTTGAGGAGTTCTTAGTGCTGAGAAGTTTTGAGTAATGACTTTCTTACTACAAAAAGTTTCCAAATCTGAATTTTGAAATTCTCTTCCATGATCACTATGAATAGTTATCAATGGAAGGGTTTTTAATTTTTAACTTGGGATCTAAAAATTTTGAAATAAGAAAAATCTTTACATTTATTTTCTAGAAAATAGACCCACGTAAATCTAGTGTAGTCGTCATCTAAGTCAAACACATAATATTTTCCTCCAATGCTTCCAGTTTGTGTTGGTCCAAAAATATCCATATGAACCAACTGTAATGTATTAGTGGTTGAGACTTCACTGACTAATTTACAACTTGATTTTTGTTTCTTTCTATATTGATAAGGATCAAAAACTTTTTAAGAAACAAATCTAAGCTCTGGTAGATACCTAACTAGTCTTTTCATTAAAATTTTACATAGGTTCCCAAGGTTACAGTGTCCTGACCTTATATCCCATAACCAATAATGATATTATATTGCACTAAGTCATGGTAGATCTTGGATCCTAAGGATTCCGATGTTTAGTGTGTATACATTCTCTTTCCTATGGGAAGAAAGAGTAAACTCTTCCTTGGAATTGTGTACTAATCACTTATCATTCTTAAAATTTATAAGGAAACCTTCATCACATAATTGACTTATGCAAATAAGGTTGTTCTTATGACCCTTTACAAATAAAACATTTGAAATCAAAGTTTTTCCAAGAAGAACAATGTTTACCTATACTAATAATTTCTTCCTGAGCATTATCTCCAAAAATATACTTTTCCTACTTTCGTCTTGATAATCCTTTCAAATAAGTTTTTGTTACTAGTCATGTGTTGGGAACATCCACTATCCATGTACCAAGTATTTCTACTGGTACTATCTTTATTTTCCTAAACAAAGAGTGTTAGATTTTCAGAACCCGAAATTTCTTGGATCCAAAAACTTTAGATAGAAAGATTTTAGGAATCCACATTTTTTTAGAAAAATATTCTTTATTGAAACCTAAAGACTGAGTTTTGTTTAAGGAATTATTTGTTGCCCTATTTCCACCCAACTAACATTTAGTGCAGAACAGAGCATTTTGAGGAACAAAATAATTATTCTTAAAAACCGGTTTTGAATGAGTATAACCAAAACTAGAATTATTCTTTTGAGGTTGAATTTGAGAATACATCTTATCAAAGTTTTCCTTACCTAAAGGAAAAGGTTGACAAACACTTCCTCAAAGAAAACATTTCTGACTTCATTTAAATAAAAAGGTTTTTATCCTCAAAAACATTGGTTTTAGCACTAGAGTTCGTCTCTAAAACATTTTTCTTAGAAATTAATTTTTCTAGATCCTTATAATGTTTATACTTCTCAGAATTAAATTCCACAGGGGTTTTTGAAATACCTTAAAAATAAATTTTTTTTATCAAGTTCTTTATAATGATCAGATACTTCTTGATTAAGAACAAAAATTCTAGAATTTTCCTTATCCCGTTTTTTCTTCACTTTAGAATTTTCATTCTCAAGAAGCATAGAAAACCTAGAAACTAATTCATAATTTGGTAAAGTATTATCTTCATCAGAAAGAGATTTTTCATCTAAATATTCATAATATCTATTATCACTATAATTTTCATTCAAGGATACATTGGTTATAGATTCATCATTGTGTACATTGGCCATTAGACAATTATTTTCAATGGGTAATCTGGCTAGTAAACCAAGATTATTCTGATATGAAGATTCATGTTCTGAGGATTCATCAAAAGTGTCTCCACCATAGTTGGGGTTTGGCGTAGTGGTAAGCACCCTTTAATTAAACATTAAAAATGGGGGTTCAAAACCCATAGGACGTAGGGCGTTGTAGTAGTACTGTAGCGTACTGTAGCATAGTGTAGTAGTGGCGGTCACTATAGTGGTGGCAGGGTACTGTAGTAATGGCGGGTATTGTGCAGTACTGTAGCCGTGTGGGTATTGTAGCAGTTCTATTCAAAGAATGGGCCTTAGGCCAAATAAATGGGCCTACGGGCCATGTAATGGTCAAAATTCACACAGGGCCTTCAGGCTATGTAATGGTTCTCCCTCTACCCAGTTAAAGAGGAATTTACTTTGCTTTAATAGTAAAAGAGGCTTCAGCCCTAACCTTTAAACAAAGATCCAATGTGTCTCCACCACAGGCACATCTGGTTTCATTATCTTTCAAAACATTCTTTGATTTTTCTTTGTTTTACTTCATTCTATTCTTTTTGAGAATGATTTTCATTTATATTATTTCTCTAAAGCATAGGACAATCTGACCTTATATTCCCTACTCTTTTGCCTTCATAATGAGTAAATTCAGAGTCCTTCTTATCCTTTATTCCTTTCTGCTTATATATATACCGAATGACTTTCTTCCCAATTATCTTGTTCGTCGTTAGGGAAATATTTTCAAGTTCATTCTATGAATGTTCTCTTTCACTTGATTCAGATAAAACAACGACTTTCTTTGACTTGGATCTTGTAACCCTTTTAGGAGTCTTTGTTTTAGTAGTAGTAAAGGCTACAGTTCCATTTCCATTATTCTCCTTATTCAAATCAGCATCTCTTTTCATTCTTGTCTCATGTTGAAGAAGAGTTCCAAAAATCTCATCAAGAGTAATATGAGATACTTTCCTATTTTCATTAATAGTTGTTCACTTAGAATCCCAATCATTAGGCATAATGTCTATAATCTTGTCCACAAGTTCCTCATCATTTTAACCTTTCTCACCCATAGATTATAAGCTATTAACAATAGTAATAAACCTTTGTTTTACCTTATGCACTGGTTATCTATAAGGAAATAGAAATCCATGATATTCTGCTCTAAGCATAGCTCTTCTAGTTTCTATGACCTTGGATGTACCAAAATGAGTAACCTCCAATTTCTTCCAAATATAATTTGTAGCTTCACAAGAAGAAATTTGAGTATATATATTTCTAGTCATGGAACACAACGAAGTATTGCATACCTTATAGTTTAGTTCATATTTTGACTTTTCTTGATTAGTAAAAGTTCTGATATCCTTATCAGGAATCTTGCAATATCCAGTAAGCATAACGAAGTTGTCTACTCCAGTATTAATAACAAAATTCCTTATACGATCTATCCAATATTCATAATCATTCCCATCAAATATATGTGGTCTGGTAGGATTTATATTACCAATCTAACCAACATTCATTCCCACCATCTAAAAGAAAACATCTTTCCACAGAAAATTGTTAATAGTATAAGTTTTTAAACAAGGATAAAAATACTAAGCAAGGAAAAATATTTAGAACAATGAAAACTTGAGAAAGAAAACTTATATGTGAATATACGTATTTCAGAGACCTCCTCTAATACCAATTTTAGGATCGAAATATTATTTAGATGTACAATATACAAGAGGGTTGGTGAATTGTATACTTTAAAAATTCCTTTAAAACCTTTAAAGTGGGTATAAAACTTTCATTTTTAACCTTGAAGAAAAATATTTTTAACAGAGTTAAACTAGGTAAATTCACAAGACCTCTTAGTTCTAAAAACTTACTAGATTTGGGGAAAATAGTTCTAGAAATGAAACCTAAGAAAAGTTTACAAGTAAAAAGATTCTACCTTAAAGCCTATAGAATCTTGGTAATCGAGGTATAAAAATAAAAGGAAGTATAATACAGTTACACTTTTCTTATTAATCAAAATGCAACGGAAAATAAACTTGAAACAGTACAAGTAACAAATATGAAATCTTTTAACTCAAAGAGAAGGGTATACAATAACCTAGTATAAAGTTCCCATGATTTATACTTTCAAGAAAGTCGGTCTTACCCACACTAAGATAAACCCTTTATTAGAATATTAGAATCTGTCTTGCTATCCCCGCAAGCCCTCGAACCTCAAGGTAGTCGGAACCTCCATCTTCTTAAACAAGGAAGTCCTATAACTTTAATGTAGTCAGTACCTATGTCTTCCTATCCTCAGAAGCCCTCAAACATTAATAAAGTCAGTACCTCTGTCTTCCTATCCCCAGAAGCCATCGATTTTACACAGCAACAACTGAAGTCACACGAAGAAAGGTGAACAAGATGTTCAATTCACAAAAAGCATGAGAGTCTTTCTCTCTAGAAATATTTTCAATAGCATGTAGTCTTTAGTGTGATAGATCAGTTCACAATTAGTTAGCTAAGTAGTGAGATCATTCAAATGAGATTCTATTTATAGGCATTTCTCCAATGGTTAGCTCCATCCTCTGACGGTCATATTTTTCCTTGAATCTCAGAGGGACCTTTACACGTGTCCCTCGAACAACTGTTAAATTAGAAATATAATGAACGAAAATGTTTCGTAATTAAAAAAAGGGTAATAAAAATATGTTTTCTCAACCAAATCCATTTTTTGGAGTATAGAAAAAATAATGTTAGGAGTCTATGCAAATAAACATTCAGATTCTATATTACATAGATACTTGAATTCGGTTTTCAAGGAATTCAGAATTAGAATTCTATAGACATCAGAGTCTGAATTTTATGGAATTTGGAGTATGAATTCTATGAAATTTGGGACCTGAATTTAGAGGAATTTGGAACCTAAATTCTGAGGAATTTGGAACTTGAATTTTGAGGAATTTGGAACTTGAATTCTGAGGAATTCAGAACCTAAATTATGAGGAATTCGAAACCTGGATTCTAAGGAATTCGGAACCTGAATTTTAGAGAATTTGGGGTATTAATTTCAGAGAATTTGGAGTCTAAATTTCTGAGAATTTGGAGTCTGAATTCAGAGAATTTGGAATCTGAATTCAGAGAATTTAGAATCTGAATTTTTGAGAATTGAGAATCTGAATTTAGAGAATTCAGAATCTGAATTTCAGAGAATTTGGAATCTGAAATCATAGAATTTGGAATTTGAATTCAGAACCTGAAAACATAATAATCTATATCTAAGTATTTATGGGATTCCGAGGTTTTAAATATGAAACTGAATTTTACACTTATAAATAAAAAGATTTAGATTCATAGAAACTATAACATGAATAATGAAAATGATGGTAATGAGAAAATTTCCTAGGGAAAGGAAAATTTCCTTATTAAGATAAATCTTCTGGGAAATAAAATTTTCCTTGAGATATATTGTTGGTGATTTTAAGAACATAAATGAATGGAAAAGTCATAAAGAAACCTTATTGACACAACATGTTTATGGTATTGCATGCCATTTTCTGAGCCAATTATTTTATTAGTACTTTTATGTTGACAACCAATTAAACATTATCGATTAATTTAATCATTCAATATATACCACTATATTATCAAACCTTGGTATCCCTCATTACTAGATTTAGAATACTTAGTAGGTTGATTATTATAATGGCAATAATCCTTGAATCCTCTTTTCATAGTCCAAGATATGGATACACTGCTACTCGGATATTATTAAGGTAGGTGGCTATCTGTCCAACCACATTAACTCATGGTTGTTTTATTTTTAGATGGATTCCCCAATTTTATAAAATCATAAACGTGATTTAATCTATGATTTTCCTCTAAAGATGAAAGAATCGACCTACGACTTTCTTTTTTTCTCTCTCTTGTTAATTAAACCTTTCACTTTCATAAAAACTCAAAATAAATTATAGACACCCTCAACTAGTGTTAGTGATCACCCCATACACTTATTTTCATTCATATTCGAACAATGTATGATGTTATTACTTAATATATCATCGAGATATTATTTGCTTAAAGAATAAAATATTTTATATATAATATGCATATACTATACGATCTCACTCAAAACTCACTACAGTAAAGAGAAAAACATTCATCTTGTCTTAAAATGATGGATAGACCAGTGGAACAAATAAGCGATGATAAATCTATAGGGGGAGCCAATTCTTTAGGTTTGGCTAAAAAAGAATAGAGCATGGGGTGGAGACAGTTCTAGACTAGCTAGGTTTGGGAGTGGTGGGGATGGATCTACCTCAATAGAGAGGAGGTAAGATGGGAGGGTTGAGTGGTAGGCATGCCTGGACAAGGGAACAACTAGATAGAATGATTTTAGGCTGCGTGTATGAGCACAACTGGGTGGTTTGATAGGAACCTCCAGACATGATCCCGCTAGCTTGAAGGATAAGGCGGGTGGACATTAGGTTGTGATGGGTCACTAGGGAAGGTGGGGGCACCGCTAGGTGGGGAATAATGTGGTGGGACACATCCTATTTTATTTTTATTCATGTTCATACACATCACATTATAATTTACAATTATTTATTAATTTGTATTATTTTTCTAGCGTCCACTACCCCCATCCAGTTACACTTCTAAAAAAAGTTTTTGACTTCTTCTCTATGCATAACCGTATTTTCTTTACTATAACATTCCACCTTATTTAATTTTTTTTGTCATCCAAAAAGAAAAAAACCATCAAATAGGATTATTATTTTTTAAATTAATAAATCACATTCCACAATTGGTTGAATAATTTACATATATATAAAACACCATTCCAGCCTTCAGATGTCATATCGGTGTTTGGGCCCCTCATAAAACATGATTGTACATCTAGAATTGTGAATAATTTAACATTATATATATATATGTGTTCTTAAAATTAATACCCACAATTATGATTTTAGTCCATATTAAAAAATTTCGGATGACCAAAACATGGTTGTCCAATGTCATTTAAAGGGTTCACCGGTGATCGAAATAACAAAATTATTGCTCGTGACGTGCTTATCAGTTACAACCTAAGAATGGATACATGATTAAATTGAGAAAAAATTTAAAAAAAGACCTCATCTATTGTTTAGCTGGGATCAACATCCTCTAGTTAATGGACACCGATGGTTGAAATATCCAAATATGAATCCCTCTATATCATCCCAATATTCTTATAAAGTCGTTGAGAGTATTGATCATCAAATTCTGGGTGTTGTCACAAATATCCATTGATGTCTTCAATGTCCCATTGATTACCACATCGATGATCAATCAATCCATGAAGTTGGACCTTGATCGATTCTCGAATCATCCTCTTATCTCTCAAGGATGTAGTAAAAGAGAGAGAGAGAGAGGCTCTCATCCATTGTGTATTAAATAGTACACCATGTGAGATCATACTCCTACATTAATAGTACATTTCTAAAATACTAGAGAAATGATTCCTAACCCCCTAGATTTTTATTAACCTTAAAATAAATGATATTTCATCACTACTTTATTGAGTAATAAATATCAATTATTTTTTTCTCACATACTTGTAAGATAATAAATATAGCATGTGATAAAAAAATCATTAACTCGACTCAATATTCTAGAAAATATTAAATTAACCTTGAATATTAAACTAATATTTGTTCATATAATATTTTCCATGTGTTCACTTTAATACATATAAATACTCTAAATAAATAAATTCAATACTAATTAATCTATACACGAATAATATGAATTTATTTATTCCTCTGTGATCATATATTCTTAGATATTCCTAGACCCCAATGGTGGGGCCCACTATATCCAATATTCTAATTCCATAGAATATGATAGAATTTTGAATATGTTTACTGAGTGACCCTCTAGAACCATATCTCGATAATAGTGAATACTATTCATAGACCATAATTGGAGTTTAGTGACCCATCAAGACCATTAAAGAGATAAGGAGTTTTCATAATAAGGAAAACCATCTTATAAACACACACTATGTATTAAAATCACTTTGTCACATGATATCTCATAAATCAGGATACATACTTTTTGTCATTATCCTTTTATTTATTTATTTTTTTTGAATTAATTCGACAGATATACCTTTTTCTACCGTGGACATGGAATTAATGAAGGTGCTACTATCCTGGTCAACTAGGTCTGAGATATCACTTCCATTCGGAAGCGAAAAATTCTATCTTAATTATTCAATCTATGTCATACCACCAATGGAACACCCCATGTAAGCTAGCTCATAATGATTTCAATGCCATAGTTTTTCCTTTCATCAAAGTACATGATAAAATGGTATACAATGATAATAACCTCAAGTGAGGAGACCATTACATGTGTTAACCTTTATAACTACTAATGAAACCTAAAACACATGGTGTTTCTATTGGTAGGCCTATTCATATAACCCCATTTGCTCAGGATCACTAAGGGTGACCGTCATGAGAAGAATTATGAATGATTATGATCCCCCAACACCTTATAGTCAAACATAATTATAGTTTAGTCAGTATAATGTATCTGGCCTATAGAAAATTTTCTAACGGTTAAGCTCATAGTATCTAGAGGTTATCATTATAGCCTATGAGCTGTTATAAACTTATGATATGACTAATAATCTATGTAAATATACATTTAAGTAGTGTTATATATATATATCCACACTATTATGGTATGTTTACATCATGCATAAATCACTATATACATGATTTTTTAATCAAATATTATTGTTCAATTTGGGTCCATAGAACCCATTATTATAATAAAAAAGCTATCACGTCATTCTAGAACTTCTCGGTGACTATTTTACCTATTTCATGATCCCATGTAGCTATTTTATAGCCTCCACTACTTCTACAAAATAATTTTATAGTTCGATACTAATAGTGACTTTTGAGGCTCTCAGTGTGTCCCAATACCTAGTGGGGAGGATGATCTTTCTAAATGAACATAGAAATCTTCCCAAGTGATACCTATATAATATCTATGTCAAATGATCATTTTCACTGAGGTGTTCATCTTGTTTCTCATCAAGGGCCTCTAGGGGACATTGTTTAAAATACAAATAAGATATATATTTTTTGATTTAATAAAAGTAATATATTTAATTATTAATTAGGTACCAAAATTTTAAATATAAATAATAATAGATACAATCATTTCATGTATTTTTTTACATTACATCTATATGTTTTCCTCATACTCAATTAAAACAATTTTTCTTGAGGCACATGACCTTCAATGCTCAATACTGCTTATAGTAAATGAAAATGATTACTATAAGAATACATAATTAAATAATATGAAAATAAAAAAAACTAATTATAAACAATTTTGGATTAATAAAAACAAAAAAAATCAACTAAATTTCAATTAACATTGATTACCTTTGTTTTTGTATAATAAAATTAGTTTTATTTCATTTTGTATTGATTCAGTTTGGATTTTTTCTTCAATTTAGTTTTAATAATTTTTATTCATTTTGTATTAATTTGAAATGTTTTTAGTAAATTAATTTTAAACCTCATTTTTAGAATGATTTCATACATTTATATATAGATAAATTAGGTATGGTTCAAATATAATTACTTAGTTCAATATAGATTATTTTAGTTTATTTTATATCAATGAAATTGAATTAAATTTGATTTCATTTTCTATTCATTTATATATTTTCTAGTTTAATACACTTAAATTAAATTGAATTCCATTTTTTTGAATAAATTTCTTATACTTGTATCCTAATTGAGTAGAAGTTTTATAGTTATTTGTGGTTCGAGTTAGTTTTTTTCATGTAGTTTTATCTAGATTGGTATTGTTCAGTTATATTCAATGATTTTTTCATTACTTTCATTTCATATTATTTAATTCATTTAACATTCATTAATTTCATGATGATTCAATTAAACTAATTTTTTTTCTAATAAATAAAGTTTACATTATTTTCCTTCCATTCAATTCACATAAATATTAATTTAGGTATATTTTTTTATGGTATCCTAGTCTGTGTCTTATTTGTTCAACATAGTTTTGTAATTTTTGGGCCAGGTTAATTTGTTCCTTTTCATTTAAGTGAGTAATCTTATTTTAGTCAAAGGATCATAGAGTTATTTTTCTACAGTTTCGTTTCATGGAATTTAAATTAATTAAGCTCTATTTAGTTCAATTTAATTTTTTTTTCTCTGTTTGGATTTGTTTTATTTTTATTCATTTTTTGTGGTTTTCACTGGACATGATTGGTTCTAATTTTGATTATATAAGGTTTATTTAGTTCATATAGGATTGGTTATATTTGGTTTTAGTGGGTATTGTTCTGTTAGTCATAGGATGGTTTATTTGGTTATTAAATTTTTGATTCTATTCCATTTAGTTATACTTACTTCTATTTAGTTATGTTTAGTACATATATATTGTTCGTTCAGTTTCATTTGTTCTTAATAAATTTCAGTTGGTAATAAAAATTACCTAGTGTCTCTCTTTATCTTTCACCATATTGTGTACCAATGTGTGCATGTACTTAATAAAACCATTTTTTTATTTCTAATGAATATTTAAACTCAAAATTATATAAAAATAATAAGTACTAAAATTTTAATGCGAACCAATAAAGTTAATGAATATGTTAAAGTGATTAGTCTTCCAATAAATAGTCATTTTTTGGTACTGTGTTGTTGAAAAATCATTAGATATTGATAAAACCTCTAACTTATTATCAATTTTAGTCTAAAAACCAATATATATCTCATTTTTATATGATCACTACAATTTCCCATGATCCATCAATAATGTTACACTCACAGATTGACTGTCGGGAAAGTTAAATTGATGTGGCATTGAACAAGTTAATTCATATATATAAAATAATAATATATATTTTAGTGGAACACAATTTCTTACCCATATCTCATCCCATTAATTATCCTTAATTTGATTAAAAATATGCCTCCATGTGATTGGATGAATTAGAATGATTTCACTATACTTGGTTAAGGCCCCCAAGAAACTACTACACTGTCTATTTTTACCCTATCATTTAGTTACAATCATTGTAATCTACCAAGAGTTGTGTTTGACTGTTCCTAGATTAATGCATACAGGTGCACCCACATCGCCAATTAAAATATACCATTTAATAAGATAAAATAAGTAAAAGTATAATTAATACACATTAAACTAAAAATATATTGATGTGATACAATTTAACACATTTATAAATAGAAACATGTTCCATGATAATCATTAGACTGAGATAGACCCATTAGATGTTATGGATTGGTATCCTATGAAGGATGAGCTTATTATAATGTTTTATTTGGGTTATATACATGTTGTGGAGTAGAATTTGAAGGATCATTAATATCATATCCTAGATGGATAAGGTAATGTAATTTTGGTTGATTAGCTATGGTAGGATATTGATATATGTACAGAAGATAAATCATAGGATATAGAAATGGTATATGATAATTAGAGATTAAATTTCAGGATGATATAGGAATAAGTGAGAACATACTTATAGGTTCAAGTGGAGGAGGAAAGAGTGTGGTAGATGGGATGAATGTAGGTGGGTGTGGTTTTGAACTAGTACGAAGGGTTCTCCATGCAGCTCTAATAGCACCCCTGCTTGATCTGCCATGCTACTGGCCCCTAGTAGTAGGCCAAGTAAAGTATAATTATAGTTCAGATGAATTTTTCAAAAAGAATTTTGATAATGACTTTGAATATGAAATTAAATGTAATGCAAAAGAAATACATTTTAATTATTATACTCACTAAGGGAATGATAGGAGGTAGTCTTAGTTCTCATAATCATCGATCATTGTAAAAAAAATCTTTTCAAATTTCATCAATATGTTTCATTTTTTTCATAATAATGGAAAGAACATTTTTTAAAAATAATTTTTAAATATTATGAATACCAATTAGAATTCCAATAATACATCAACAACATCCTAACATCCTATTTCATATAAATGGTTTAAAATATTTTTAAGAACTAGTTTCTAACCTATTTTAAGATAGTTTTAAACATTTTTGAAAACAGTTTTTAAACCAATTCTAAAATTCCTTTAGAGACCCGGTTTAAAATAACTTTCGACGAGTTTGAAACATAATTTTATATAGTTAAAAAAATTAAATTTTTATGGAATTTTTAACACAATTTTAACCTATTTTTGATCTTTTTTTAAAAAGTTTAAAAACTATTTAGATCTAATATAGAACAAATTTAAATAGTTTTAATAATAGTTTTAGATGGTATTAAATAGTTTAAAAACTATTTACAAATAACTTAAAACCTATTTTAATCCAATTTCATATAGTTTTTTAAAAAAACAATTTTTTGAAAAAATGTTTTAAATATATTTATTAAAGAAAATGTTATTTAAAACCACATTAAAAATCTTTTTAAATGTAGTTGTAAACCTAGTTTAATTTAATTGAAATAAATATAATTAAATTCAATGAAAAAAATTGACATATATACAATTCCAAAATGAAATTAAATTTAAGTAATTACAATATTAATAACTTGAGAAACCCACAGAAACATAAATTAACTGAACCATGAACATATATGGTTGATTTTATATATCACCACCACTACATTAGGTATAACATGAATGCCAACAATTTGGAAATTTGAGTCATCAAATTCAATATTTTGGTCAACACCAATGGGGTCATAAATGGTATAAATTTCATCCCCATCATCATAAAAAATATTTCATGGAATTGTATTAATAACATGACCATAATCAAGTATTAGATTATCTTTCACATAAAAAAATTATTTTTCCATTGATTCCAAAATATATAGTTCATTAGTTTTTATGAATCATGTATTTTACATAAATCTAAATATATAGTAATAAATAAATTTACCATGTCATGTCACTAAACCAAACCATTTAAATTTCATCATAGTTACTAACCATGAGAGTAGTAATATAATAAAAATATTTTCTCAATAACTCCATAATAAGACACATTTTCATTTTGAGGCCAACTATCTGGTTAACTAGAATAACAATATATTTTCATAGTTAACATAATTCCATTCTGATGTGTTATCATGTTCACTACTCGATCAATTTTAATAAATTTACACCCATTTATTTTTTATGATTTGGATTCATGAACCCAAGAATTGAGACCAAAATCCAACACTCTTAATTCCCGAGGGAAACACTCATCATGTAAGATCAATAAGGTAAATAAATATGAATAATATAATTAAATGAATATTTTAATTTTAATTTTATTAATGCAATTTTCCTAAATTTCATTTCAACTAGGTAGAAAACTCGTTTTTATAAAACTTCTCCTTACTTCTCAAAGGAATCGTACGATGAACTATACTAATAATTTGTATTTTCTGTCTGCATAAAATGAAATTTAAAGGTTATTGTATTTGTAAAGTTATTTATTATGAGATAATATATACATATTAAAATTCCATATTCGAAAAAGTAATCAAAGAAATCACAGTTTAATAAGACTATGCAATGTGTTATGTCCCTATCTTCAAGGATCAATGTTATCAATGTATAAGACCCAAGAATTACCCTTATTTTGGGAAGATATGGAAATGAGGTTTCAATTTCCCCATACTACTCATCTTCATTTCTCATTGGCTGGTTAATTATTCTGCTCACATCATGAAATACGTTGAAAAAAATCCATACATTCATCATCCAGATAACCTCTCAAAATAGATCCTTCAAGACGATTCTTGTTCTAGATATAAGACATCATTTTGAACATATTTATTTTGGTTCGATTCATCCATTGAAAATCAATAGTCCAACCAATAAGTATTTTAGTTGGATTATAGACTGTTAGATTCAACACACAAGTGAAAAATAGAGGAAACATTTTTTCTTACTCACAAAATATTAACGGTCCTGGATCATGTATTTTTATCAAGAAAGAAATGGATAACGTTTTTCCACAAAGTTATTTATAAAAATTATTCTATTAAATCAATTTCATCCTTAGATTATTAGATTGTAAATGTTGAATTTTTATTGGAATCAATTCATGAAGAAGGTCGTGAAAATCATGTGTTTTTAGGTTTTTTACTTTTTACTCTCTCATGTTGACTCATTTAGACATATTGATTAAAAATCCAATAGGAACCATGATATTCTTCAATGCTTCTAGAAATATTTTTTTTTCTGAATCCGTCATCACATAAGATGAATATTTAAATTTTCAATTATTTTTATTGAGATCATATGTAATATTTATTCTTAACCTTGATATTTATAAAAAATTCAGGAATAATTTCCCAAATACATTTCCCAATAAGAATTATGTCTAAATAATAACATAACAATGTTTTCGAACAAATGTTAACTCAAAAAAGATAGTCTTATTTTACTAATTGTAAGTGTATTTAGTGATAATATTTTTCCTCGTTTTATATTTCATTTGATCTTTACCTAATGAAAAGATTCCATCTGTAAATTCATTAAGAAAATCAGTTCTTGACATATGTTGTTTTTTATTTTCGATCTAAAATTATTATTCAAGCTTAGATGATTGATCATATATGGATGACCCATCATAAATATAATAGATGCCTTGCAAAACTGTAACTATGATGATATTTAAGTCATATAGATCTTGTATTATTTATATAAATAGTAAATGATAATTTTAACTTCATTGTAAAACAATTAATATTTTCATAAGTAGGGAAATAATTTATTGTCCACAGAATCACACAGCATATCGGGAATATATTTTCCAAAGAATAATTGAATGAGAACACAATCAAATCCTGATGATACATCAACTATTTTATTAATGGTTAAAAGGAGACATCTATATAATTTTAGGATCATAAGATCTATATATGAGTATAATAAAGAAAGTGATTTTTCCCATACAAATCTACGGAGGAATAAAATTAATGTGAAAAAGATATCCATATGTTTTGAGAAGTAAGTATCTGGACAAATAGATTAAAACCATCACAAGATATACCAATCCTAACGGTACACACCTTGACTGTAAAATCAAGATGTCATGTATCAAATGTATGCCATCATAACCCATATAAAAGATAAAAAAATTCATCTTTACCTATAATTATATCTGAGTTATTCCATCACATATTTATGGATATTTTAGTATACAAGAATAGATTTTGAAGCATTGGAATCAATAGAAAGTGCCACATAAAATTCTATTTCACATGAGATGGGGATCTATCTATATTTGTATTTCATCAAGATATACCATATTATTTAAAACCATTTAGTCATACTTTTTCATCACATAATAATCTATAATATTATTATAAATCATGAATTTTTTTTATTGAAAACTTAAGTGGGTTAATTAACATCCATGCCACATAATGATTTGAGGGAATATTTTTATTATCAGGAAGTATGTCCTTTATAAAGGAAAGAATATAATCAATAGTGGTATTAAAAATACCACACATAGTTTTTCCATGATATATTCACATTAAAAATACCAATTTGTTCATTTTTGTACATTCATTACATAAGGGAGTCCTAACATCATCCATTTCTTTCAGTCTCTCAACTTCATATTTTTCATTACTTTTCTCATGTATATTGATATCATTGTGTTCTTTCATTGGCATATAATCTTTATATTTATGATACACAAATGGAAACTGATCGAATATTAAATTATGTATACCATTCCTTTCATTTCATTCATGAACAATATGATATTTTCACATCTCTCCTTTGTGATACAAAACATAATAGTTTTTTAAATAAAACTTTTTTATATGGTATCTAATTTCATCCTAACATAACCTTGATCTTCCAATGAAATTATATCATGGTAAAGGTATAAGACATCCATATACAGTATTTATAAATGAAAAAACTAAAAACATCCAAATTATATTCAAACTCAGTTGAGATCTGATCTGTAAGATAAATCAAACTTATATCCAATCTATTATAAGTGAATTTTTTTAATTATATCAACATAGTAAGAAATAATTACCGAATTCATTACAACCAATATCATTTCGAATATATGAAATAAAAAACATCTAGTATATACTATTAGATATGATATAGTTGGTGAGTGGCTATTTAAAAAACATTTACCCATTTAAAAAATTAATATTTAAACATTTCATACAATATTACATTGAAATTAATTTTATAGAAATTTTTATCATTCAATTATTCAAATGAAAAATTGAAATGTATAATTTTATAACCTTTCAATACATTCCCAAAATTTTCAATGAACAGGAATAATTAATTAAATAATTTCTTAATTTATATGAAAAAATGATATCTTTTTATTAAATGTCATCATTTTTGATAACTGAATCATTTCTCCCCACTTTTCAAACCTAGCCATTTTCTCCTCACATATTAAATCACATAACAAAATATTCGTTTCTTAGAATATGTGACTCCATTTATAGAATTAAAAATATAATTTTTAAAGAATAGATGAATAATATATAAGAATACTATACCTCTTACCTTCTATGACTCCACCAAATTAGATTTATATAGAAGTAGAGATTAATTAAATTTTAAAAATCCATCACCTCTAATTAGTTTTATTAGTAAATAATATAAAAAAACATAATCAATATGAACCATAATTTAATAAATTAGGAAGAAACATGACCTAACAAAATCTTGGTCTATTCTTGACACCTTGATAAGAAAGAAAATTATTCTTGAAAAAATATATGATGGATTTGTAACTCAGTAATTCGATGGTGTTGTATAATGGAATCAAAAAACTGAATGGGGAGAGATATCGTAGGGAGGGAAAAAATAATGAGACACCGCTTGGGGATGAATGTGGATGAAAGTGGGAATAGGGGAGGTCATGCCACATAGGCGGGGTAAATCAAGTATCCTATACTAATAGTCTCTTAAAAACTATTGTTATAAAGGTGTGAGATTAGCCCCAGTTTCTAGTAGTGAATGATCAATAGACAACAATAATATATGATGGCTATTTGGAACACTCATATATCATATGTCATGAAAGTAAGAATGAATGGTTGTATTGATAAGTTTTATCAAGTGTGGGTTTGGAGTAGTGTTTTTAAATGATTTTTTGATTCACGCATGGTCGTTTTAGATAACAATTATATAAGAAATCACAGGGTTGGAAGAACCCTATCAAACACTCAAGGGTTCCGGCTTATGGGTTCTAGTTGTTGTTAGTGGGAAAATATTTTTTATTAGTTTTCATGTTACAGGGAGATAAAATTATAATATATTAATGGTGAGGTATTCTATTGGTGATTAATTTTTAATACTCAAATTGATTCCAGATTGAGGTAGATGATTTTGTTGGATGATGGGTAAAACTAACCCAAATGGTGGGAGACTGAGGCATTATAATGGAATTAAAATCTCCGTGATCAATCTGAGTGAAAATTAGAATTAAAATAATTTACATTCATGATGGGATTATGAACATGGGGTTTCTAAATTAAATAATTATATGAGGACTAAATATTGACTGAACTATTGTAGGAAATTGTGAAAGGAAAGAGTGGTGTTGTGAAAGCATAAGGGGATTCTTAGATAAATTAAATACTTTATATATAATAACAACATGAAATGATGTAGTTAAACATCAATTATGGAATGAAACTATGTATATTTATTTGGAATTTAAATTTAATATTTTAAAGGTATCCATTTTTGGAACTATAAAATGTGGCCAAGAAGCATTTAAAGGGAATTTGGTGTAGGTGAGCACCAAATGACAATTTAATTGAAATAATGGGGGTAGTGAGAATAAATTGGATTTTACATAACATCAAAGAGAAAACTAGTGTATTTTAATTTTAATAATTTAGAGTAATAATATTTGATGTTTCTCAGGTACAGTGATGATACACCCATATCTTGTAAAATATATAAGGTGGTTTGCTTGCCTAGGGTCTCGAAGGATGGAGAGGTTCACTAAAGATATATGAAGATTCTTCTTGGAAATGATTAGATATATGGTTGTGATTTTTTAATAAACCCATTCATTATATTCTGGTTAGCTAGAAAAAATTATAAATACAGTGGAATTGGAGTTATAACTATACTGAAATTTTAGGTTTAGATTAATTTTTTAGACTGTAATAATAAATTTGTGAATGATTCTAGAAGGATTTAGAAAATTTAAGGGTGATAAGTGATTTTTGAATAGTGGTTGAGAGGTTATTACCCAACCATGAAGTAGTATATACCACTAGGTACCTTGTGGTGAGCCACTAGGCACTAAATTACATTATAGGGTGTAGATACCATATATGATCCACTGGTCAATTGATGGATCTAGACCAAGTGGACAATGTACTATGGGTACCTAGTGGGTAATAATTGATTTTTGAAAATAAGGAAATCGTTATGTTTTAAGGATTTTTAATAAAATACCCTTAGGTTTCTTATCTATATGATCATTGTTTGGTCCACTTGGTCAAATATCTTGGGGGGTGAATCAAGGTATGACAGATTAAAAATCCCACCCCTTTGGATATTGTTTCTTCATTAAAAAAACACTTTTATCTTTTTTATTTTGGAATATATTAATAAAAATTAAATCTTGTACATTACCCAATGATTTTACTTGGTTCACACTCATTAGGATACATCCAAGGAGAAAACAACAACGATGTACTGATGTACCAAATCTACTAAAACTCACTTCCAATTACAAGGTCTAGGGTAGATCTTTTATGCTCATTCCCACTACCTTTACAAGGTTTAGGGTATTCTCACATCATTACCAAGGCTCACACTCTATGTCTTATCCTCTCGCTCCTTGTCGGTGAAAATGATCACCGTATTTCGCTTCCTTTTCTCACTACTCTTGGAAGGGTTCCACTCATAGTTTATGGATTTGTACATCCATTAATTAAAATGAAATCTTGCATCCAAAACTATATTTAGATGCCCAATTGAAGTCTTTTTTTCATAGTAAGATGAAATCCACTTTTCCATGTACTTTTAGTTAGTATAAATCATTTTTGTAAACTCTTTAAGTCCCTTTGTGAATCAATTTATTCTTCAGCGAACCACATAGCGCATATGAATTGTGAAACCCATCTTCTGCGAACTTCCTCCACTTCCGCCACTGAATACGCCTTCAGTTACTATCTTTGTGAACTGCCTCTACGTACTACCTCTGTTTAACACTTCCACAAACTGCCTTCGCTTACTAGTTTCTCCAAAGTTTAATTTCTTCTTCCAAGGAATTATTCTTCCATGGACTAACTTCTTCCTTTGCGGACTACAATTCTGCATAAACACCCTTCACATAATCGCTTCCATGAATTCCTTCACTTGTTGTGGAATTATCCTTGCGTAACTCTTTTGGACTTGGCTGAATTCCTAGAGTAAAGAATATTTCATATGAAAATCAATCTAAGTAATGATAGGATTATTTATCCTTATATAGGGTAATAGATCCACAAAATCTTCTAATCTAATATTTACCAAATCTTCGATGTGGTACAGGCTGCACCACATACCGCTTCTCCCATGATCTGTTACTTCCTACATGGTCCGCGTACCACCCCTCTTACTACACGATGACTAAAATCATATCTTGTTTTTTCAAATTACGACCTTCACACCTTCTCAAATCACCACCTCATTTCCACCAATGGCCAGCCATCACATATACCACAAACTATCCATGTACTTCTTGTCATCCCATGAACCATTTTTTTGGAACTGTTTTCCTTCCAACAAACCATTCCAGCATAACTCCTTTGAAATTTGCAAACTGTGATTTATAGTATGCATGTTGTTCACCCATATGTGGAAAAAATACTTTTCAAAAATACCAAAAACCCTTTTTTGAGGCCCCAAAGTTTGGAAAATAATGGGAAACTATGCCACATTAAACACTAGCTTGAGAAAACACCACTCATACTCATTTGTGGTAATCTGTCTTTGTTAACAAACACACTCACACCAAAAACATACTGAGAGGAACCCTTGAGGGATTTTTTCCCAACAATGTCCCCCTATTTATTTTTGTACATTACATTTATAATTTTATTTCTCATTACATCTTTTTACAACTTCTACCATAATTATCTTCAAGCGATTAATATAGTGATCAAGGATTTACTTAACATATACTCTAAACCACATGATCCTTGATCAGCATGAGAAACAAGAGTATAATTAAATGTTCATCAATGAATCACTTTATTCCATTCCAACACCAATATTCTAATTTCATCATAAACCTCAACTATTTTGATATATATCCTTTGATTGATCACATCTAGCATCATAATATTTAATACTCCCCCCTACATCACTACTCCCCCTAACAGCTATAACTCCCCCTATCTCACTACTCCACCTAGAAACTTCTCACCCAATATCAACTAAGACATTTTACCCTATATAGCCAAAATTTCCCCCCTTTTTCAGTGAACCCAAAGGTTATTTCCTTAAGGTATAAAATAGGTTAAAGAACATATATTATCACATTAGGGAAAAACAATCCCTACCTCAGGGAGAGGGGGTCCCACATCAACACTTTTTAAGTGCGGGGAGTTTACTGGACTACTAGAGCTAGTTTATGTCTCTCAAATACTTCTTTGGGTAGGGAATTTCTAAAAATTCATGTACTGTGTTGTTCTATATGCACATACTCAAACTTCAGAAGACCTGGATCCACCTTCTCCTTGATAAAATGATACTTTATTTCAATGTTCTTTGTCCTTGAGTGATGTAATAGATTTTTGTTAATATTTATAGAACTGGAATTATTGAAATGGATTCTGATTAGAGACTTTACTTCAACCACTGTATCTTAAAGCTGCTGCCTCATCCAAAATAATTATGTGTATGCTTGAGTGTCCGCAATATACTCAGCTTCTATGATGCTTAATGTAATGAAATTTTGTTTCTTACTTAGCTAAGAAATACAGTATTCAATAATATAGAAATAACCTCCAGATGTTGATTTCCTTTCAAATTCTAAACTATCCCAATATGCATCTATATATCCCAAAACCAGAAAACATGGATATAGCCATAGACCTGTATCCACAGTTTTCTAAAACCATGGATATTGGTATTTATACAATGTTTATAGCCATTTTTTATATGGGATATGGAGATAGTTTTTTTAATTTTTAAATATACCCTATAGCAACGATTTAAACCATGGCTATAGACCTATAGCCACGATGGACAACTGTGTGAGATATTTCCATGTTTTTTGAAATCGTGGAAATATACCATACAACCAAAGGTTTAAACAAAGGATAGAGCCTCTTAAAACCATGGATCTAGGGTTTCTTTCGAGGGATATAACCACTGTTTTCCTAAACTAAGGATATAGAGTTTATTTTATTTTCTATAGTTGTGTTTCATCAAAATCGTGGCTATAAGTTTTCCACCGTTGCAAGGATAAAGAATTAACCCACAAAAAAAATTCAGAAAGGTCTATTGCCACGATTTACATGTTATAACCATGGTAATGAATAATATATATAAAAATATATTTATTTATAAACAAAAAACAGTAGTGGTGTAGTGGTAAGGTGATAGTTTCAGATTGAGGAGTTAAGGAGATCGAATCCGGTCAGGTGATATTTATATTAAATATATAGCCACAATTTACATGGGATATATCCACGGTTAAAACCATGACTATAGACCTATATAAATAGTGAAAAAACCAAGTGATCTATTTATACAGTTTCGAAAACCGCGGCTATAGACCCTATAGACATGGTTTAAACTATAGCTATAGCCTCTTAAAACCATGGCTATATCTCTTTTTTCTATATACATTCTAATAGGTTCCACAAGTAGTAAAACTTTGTCTATAACTTATAGACACAGTTTTGACCCCTATATCCATGTTTTTAAACTATGGTTATAGACAAAATTTCTACTTGTTTCCCACTATATCTTGATGAGATTTTTCATTATACATGAATCTAAAATCCATAGTTCCCTTGATATATTGAAGTATTATTTTTATTGTAATCATGTAGTTTTATTAGGGATTGTATTGCTAATTTGATTCTTGATACATGGAAAAAAAGTTATCTGGTCTTGTCACTGTTATGTAAAATAGACTTCCAATGATCTGCCTGTATTCTATGACATTGACCGCTTTGCCTTCATCATCCTTAGACAATTTCATCTAGGTAGCCACAAGAGCCTTTATCTACTTGTAATTATCCTTTCCAAACATTCTCAAGACTTACATGGCATACTTATATAGAGGAATTAATGTGCCATTCCTACATTTTGTAACCTATAAACCAAGGAAAAACTTTAGTTCACCATTAATTGAAATTTAGAAAACACTTTTCATGAATTAGGAAAACTGTTTGCATTGTGCTTCATCTAATCCTCTAAATATTATTTCATCGCCATATACCAACTTCATCATCCATTTATTACTATAATAGTTTACATATATATTGTAATAAACACCACCAAGATTAAAACTAATCTTTTTGAAAAAATATTCTTTCCTTGAATACCGTGCTCTTGCTGCTTGCGTCAAACCATGAAAAGTCTTCTTCAGATGAAAAATTTTGTTCTCATCTTCATGAATGATAAAACCATATGTCTCCATTATATATAATTATTCTTCCAAAACCCCAATCTGAAATGCTGATTTAACATTGATTTGGAAAGCCTTGAACATTATTTTCACTAATATAAACAAGAATAATTTAATTTCCTCTAGCCTTGCATCATGTGATTTTTTTTCATCAACACAGATACCATATTTCTGGGAGTACCCTTTTCGTAGTAGTCATAATTTTTTTGGAATCAAAACACCATATTAATTCATTTTTTAATGAAAACCCCATTTTGTTCCAATGAAAATTGTATTGGTTTTCTTTGAAACAATCTCCCATGCCTAATTTTTCTCAATTTTGTCAAGATATTCATTTATATATTGAACCCAATTCTCATCACCAACTACTTCATCAAAACATTTATGCTCTACCTTTGATATGTATGATTCTTACTATAGAGTATTCATCCTCTTTGTCTGCACTAGAGCTGTCTGATCACCAATTATGTTTTGTTTATGAATTTCAGATCTTCTTTTATAATAATTATCTATTTTAATAATGACTTCTTTCTATACCATAGATCATATAGAGTCTTCTCTTCCTTCAGACATAATAATTATCTATTTTAAGTGTATTCTGTTTTCATCACTTCTTCTTTCCAAAATTCCAATGGAAAATATTTCTCAAGGAGAATTTTTCTCCGCATATTGTTGAAAATATGATTTATTCATTTAACTAATCCATTCCATTGTGGAGTTATTACCACTAAAACTTGATGCCTTATCCCATGTTTCTCGAGATAATCCAAAACTTGGATATTTTTTTAACTCTATTCCATTACCTATTTCGATCTTTGGTAACATATTTTCAACTTTCCTATCGATATATTGTAATTAAACGAAACACCTCTAACTTATGGGTGATGATGGATACTCATGTGATTATGCTAAAATCATCAACAAATAGAACATAGTATCTCCTCACATCAATATCCCTTGGAGAAATTGATCTACACACATCAATATGAAACAACTAAATCAATTATATTGACATGGGACATGTTAACATATATGTCTTTCAAATGATCTTCCATTGTTGGAAGGCATCACACATGTGGGTACGATCACATGATAACCTAGGTAGATTTCTAACAACATCATATTTCACCAGATCTTACAAGTACGTTTGTCTTATGTTGACAAGATGCTTATGCGAGAACCCATTTTCTTGTCCCTAAGACAAAAAGCACATATTTTCTTCTCCACTCAAGAGGTAGATATTCCCTTTTGAACACATTACCTACAATACTATAATACAATATTTTCCATGATGACACATGATTTCTTTGAAAATCTTATAGCACGTCCTGAGTCACACAATTGACTTACACTTAATAAGTTGTGACTAAAACCCTCAATAAAGAAGACATCTACACATCTCATATATTTTCTCCCAAACCTTTATTTCCCATAACAAATAATTTTCAACCCTTCATCTTTACCAAATCTTATGATACCTTCTATATCGTACCTAATTACCATCATCAGATAGTTTTTTATTGTCACATGGGAGTTGAATCCACTATTAATGATCCATATCATTGTGAAATCTGATACCTTGAATGAAATATAATCTACCACTGCTTACTCAAATATTTTATTTTGGATCCTTGTTTCTAACTTCATACCTAATATGGATTGATACTCTTGAAATTCCTTGGAATATGGTGGAACAACTTCGTCATGTAGAGCTATAAATTGATTTTTAATTTTCTGCTCATTTGATGATACATTTGTCTACTACTTATATCCAACATCAGTCTTCTTCAAAACATTCTTCTGTATTATTAATGAGAAATATCTTTCCATGGGTATGAATCCTCCACACCGTAAATAGTGGTCATCAAATGATAAATTGAAAAATTGATCTCTATATGACTACCTTTGTTGGTCTTGTTCCCTTTTGAACATATTTTCTATGGAATAAACATTTTGTGAGTGTCCTATATTTCCAAAACTATATCATTTTATGTGGGGTATGTTCTAGTATTAAAATAACACACCACTGGTTATCTATTGGGTTCTCTAAATCTTCTAATTTTGCTTTTAACCACATAAATCTTAAATTTCCAAGCAGGTTCTTGTGGTCTAACATTAACTGTTACTACTTTCTATTTTCTACCAAGCCCCACACTAGCCTTATCATTTGGATTAGACTGTTGCTTCTATTTTTCTGGGAAACTATGCTCCACTTTAATCTTTTCTATTTCATATGTTATCTGTTTTCTTGATTCCATTTTCTTTGTCAATAAATTTTCTTAATCCTTGACACTTAATCGTAGACCAACAAAAGACTCTTCAAGTTATTCGATGCGTTTTATTTTATATTTTATAGTTTCAATGAAACAATCAATCTCTATTTTCTATTCTTCAATTTTATGTTTGTAGTCAACCACATTTTGGATATTTTAGGCATTAAAGACTTTAGTTTTTCAATTTATTCATTTAGATCAAACTTCTGATTTTTCTGCTGCTGCATATAGAGTTTAGAATCCTAAAACACTTTGTTAGATATCATTGTTTTGGATCTCAAAACATATATATCTTCAATATCAGCTTCTGATTCATATTTAGGGTCAAATCTTTCTTTAAATTCTCATTATTCATTGTCATTTTCTTCTTTTGTTACAAAATTTCTGACAACTTCCACTAAATCATCTACTTCATGATCATTCCATTCCTCCGACTCATCTTCCTCAGAATCTTCTGACGTTTCATCTTTTTTTTAAATCATATTATTCTTTTTGAACAACATTCAATTATGAATTCGCATACCTTTCACATTAGATGAATATTTATTTTTGGTAACTTCATCATTGTCTTCGTTGGTATCTTCAAACTTATTAGGATACTTTACTACAAAATTTCCTATATTTCCACATCGGAAGAATGAATGTGGAAGTTTACCTTTTAACATTTTATTTTCCTCTTTGTAGATTGGAAGAGAGAAATGACATGACATCATCCAAATTATCTTTCTCCTGACTATCTTAAATAGAGAGATTATTCTTGGCCTTGAATGACACTTATTTAGACTTACCCTTTTTCACTACATCATTATCATCATTTCTCATTTCAAATGAAACGATATTAATATGAATGTTATCCAGTTTCATCTCCTTTGGATCATTGTATTCCAATACAAAAACCTCCAGATTAAACCGAGGTGGAAGTTTTCTCAAGTTGCACTTGAAAATCATTATATCTTAAATAATTTCTCTGATACCATGCATGTCTTCCATAATAACATTCACCTGATCAATGAATGTATCAACATACTCATTAGGGTATATTTATAGATCCTCATATTTGTTCCATAGAACATGGAACTTCACTTCTTTGAATATTGAGTCACTTTCCTAAATGTTCAAAAACTTTTCCCACATAACATGTGATGTTTTACATGACATCACCTTTGTAAATATTTAATTTTATAGGGCTCCCCCCTAAAGCATTAATCCCTTTAGAATCAGTATCCAATTAACTTCACTCTGCTTTTGATAAAGAAACACATTCAATGTTGGCCAAAATACCAGGCATCACTGTTGAAAGGACATCCATTCCCAAAGATTGGAAGTAGTGTTGCGTCATATTCTACTATAGTTGAAAATTGTTTGCATCAAAGATCGGAATCCATTTGTGATTGACCACCTCCATCTCTACTACTGAGAGAGATTTACTATCTTTTAACCCTTCTCCATAATACCAATTGTTAGGTCTACTTAGTCCAATAACCTGAGGGGGGGGTGTGAATCTGGGTATAAAAATTAAAAATACTACTCCTTCATATCCTGTTTCATCACTAAAAAAACACACTGATCTTTTTCTCTCGTAGGAATATATGAACAAAAATTAAATCATGTACATGAAAATTTTTTTTACTTAGTTCAATTTCATTGGGTTACATCCATGGAAAATACAATAGTGATGTGCTGACATACAAAATCCACTAAACCTCACTGAAAATTACATGGTTCTGGCTAGATCATCAATTCCCAGGCCCACTACCTTTACAAGGTTTAGGGTCTTCTCAGTACATTACCAAGTGTCACTTCCTATGTCTCTTATTCTTTCTCACTACTAGTTGGAAGGATCTTTGTCTTCTTATTCCTTTCTCATCGATCCTGGAAGTGATCCAATCACAGTTTATAGACATGTAGGTCCCTTCATTTGCATGAAATCACACATCCTCAAATATAGGTAGATTCTCTATTGAGGTCCCTTTCTCACGTGTAGATGAAATCCACTTTTCTGCATACTTTTAGTTAGTATAAATCACATTTGTGAACTATTTATGTCCCTTAGTGAACCACCTACTTCTTATTCAAACCATGTAGTGCATATGCTTCACGGACAACCACTTTCACAAACTGCCTTTGCTTATACCACTGCGTATTGCCTCTATGTATTCTCTCCATAAACTGCCTCTCCTTATCACCTTCATGTACCACTTTCATGTATTACTTTCATTAACCACTTTTTCTTCTATAGAATTACTTCTTCCATGGACTAATTCTTTTATGGACCACATTCTTCCTTTGTGGACTAAACATTCCCCTCAAACACCCTTTCACAGAATCTCTTCCAGAAACTATTTCACCCTTCATGGAATCCTCCTTGCGAACCTCTTTAAGAATTCGACAAATTCCTTAAGAAAACATTCATTCTTAGGAAAAACTCTCCAATTAATGGTAGTAATTGTTCTACTTATATAAGTAAATAGGTGTTCAAAATTTTCTAATCCATTATTTACCAAATTGTCTTTGAGGTTCAACCTTCACCACGTACTGCTTCCCCCACAAACCATTCTTCCCTATTCCATCCAAGTACCACCACTCTTCCTATGAGGCATACAAAATCTCCATAACATTTTCATATAATATGACCTTTGTTGCATCTCCCTTCACCAATTCCATTGACAAGCCATCCCACATACCACATGCTATCCTGTGAACCCTTTCCACTAACAATTTGCCTTCCATGAACCATTCCACCTTCCATGAAACATTCTTACATACCTACTTTTCAATATGAAAAGTATTCTTCTTGTTCCGCATACTTTTCAAACATATTTGGAAAAAATTCCTTTTCCAAACACCAAAACTCCCAATTTTGAGGCCCCAAAATTTGTCAAAAACTGGGAAACTGGGCCACCTTAAACACCACCTTTGGAAAACCACAACCATAATCATTTGTGGTAATCTATCTTTGTAAAACAACTACCACCCAAAAAATACTAAGAAGACACCTTGAGGTATTTTTTACAACACTAACTAGAATATGGGAGGTTGTTACCCACCCTCTACTATTTTCTCTTTTACTTCATCAGTTTAGGAAAATCCATGCTAGTTTCATCGTGATAACATAAGGCAATCCTTCTTCTTCTTACACTATTATTCCCCTCCATTATATATTTATATTTTTTTTTCTTAGGTTGGGTAATGATGATGGAATTGAATAAATAATGGTGAAATCTATACCAAATGATAGGGATTTTGGGTGAGGTATCTAGAGGATTCCAATAAATGAGTAAAAAATTGCATATATAATTGTTTTTAAAAGTTTAATTGCCTAATGAGTTTTATTATATATTAATTAATTTAATGATATGTTTATGATTGATTACATATTATACCATATATATTTTTTCTATGAGAGAACCAGATAGATTCTATAGACATTTTTCATGCCCTTTATGGTTGTTTTGATGTCACCACACCACTTAGTGACATTTGATGGATTATTCCATTAATATTGAATGTGATTTTAATTTGTTAACTAATTGTAATTAATTATACTAAATTAATTTATACTTATTTTGAAATTCATAAGATCTTGAGGACCTAGATATTTATAGTACATGTTTTGGGAAAGTATAGATGAACAAGGCTAATGGGGTGAAACATAGATAAAAAGGTATATAGTTTCTTAATTATTATTCCATACATATTAATTTTTTTAAGAAAGGAAATATATGAATGGTGGAATAAATAAATCTAGTATACTAGAGTGATAACCAATTGGAATTGAATGCTAGTGATAAATAGGTAGGACTAGTTAGGCATGAAATATGTATTTTTTCATAATAGAATAAACTAGAAGCCATTAAGAGATTTTATTTCCTAGAGATAACCAAGTTAGTTGTTTGTGAAGAAACAAAATAGGTTTCATAGTAGGAGGATAAGTAAAATGGTGAAAGGTTTTCATGTTTGTAAATTATAAGGGGTCCTAATAGTAGTGGTTTATCTTCTTTATGGTTTCATGAATGAGGTTATTTCAATGGTTATGGTTCATGTGATTGTTGATGCATGATCTTAGAGAATAATAAAATCACCTCAATGGGGATTATCTTAAATATCATTATTTGGATAGTTAGATGATAAATTAGGCTAGAGGGGTTTCTTAGAGAAGTATATATGGTTTGAATAGAGTGTGATGCATCATATTGAAATTTATAAGTCAAAATACATGAAGGGTTTAGAGTCAATTGGGAAGTGTTCCAAATGAACTTTAGATATGGTGTGATCATTGTTTCGTGGCGCACGAAGGGATCGTGGGGGAGAAACGTGCGCTACCTGAAGGTTGATTAGAGAATATTGGGTTCTGCTTAATCACTCATATCGGGTGCACCTTTTTTGCCTCGAAATGCCCAACGGTTCCATATACAGCAATACGCGGACTTGATTTCCAAAGGCAGGTGTTTTCTAGGTGGTTTGACCAATGATGCTTAAGAACTCACATTGGTCGAGAGGATGGGAAGTCGGTATCATCACACCATTTTGTGGGGAATTATTACCTATTCCGGGACTCTCTTATATATTTAAAATGTATTCATATGTTCGCGAATCTTTGGCCTATACCCAAGCATAGTATCCACGTATTACTCCTGGTCGGCAATGGTCAGCTGGACGTAGGGGTTCAGAATCATTTATGCCTGAGGTTTACCATCCATATTTGGATTAATGACCCCTAGGAGTCTGGAATCATTGAGACGACACTGGTTTAAAGAGTCGTAACTGGGCACTCTAGAGTTTATTGTCATCCAAGGGGGACAGATAATGACCTAAGCGTTTGGATCGAACCCGTGGTACATGCCTCTTACATATCCCTATGAGAGGAATCAGAATTTCTGTAGTTCGGTTTGGTATGGGGTTTACGCTCTAGGTTGCCCAGGGTTGGTGCGGTGAACCGACGTGAAGATGGTCGGATCAACCGGGTGTTGGGATTTAACCTCAGGGAGGCTTCCAACGTACACTGCATAGGAGACAGAGATCAAAGTCCACTTAGTTTGGGTTGGGATGGGGCTTACACTCTAAGGCGGCCCAAGGTGTGGGTAAACGAATGTAAAGGGGGTCAGGACGACCGGTTTTTGGGCTTGAACCTCGAGGAGGCTTCCTACGTACCCTGCCTAGGAGAAAGAGATCAAAGTCCACATAGTTCGGGTTAATCCACCATCATTGTTCAGGCACAATGGCCATCACAAATCTCTAAGACCACGTGATTCATGCTTGGTGTGAGAAACAAGAGAATGCAACAGACTTGGCTAACCTCACACTTTCTCCCTACCAAGGAAAGGGGAGACGGACGACGAGTAGAGAAGAAGGCCGATATCACTGGACTCTCCTTCCTGATGCTCGCGGATGGTAGAAGTCGCGCAACGGAGAAATGAACCCTCCGCGTTGAAAGAAGAAGTTTCATTGGCTTTCGGCGAGGATGGTGTGGGGATTACTCTAGGAGGGATGCCCAGTGGTGACAAACCCCAATGGGAGAGGGATTTTAGACCGAAGAAAGGAGGGGAAATGATGCCCATCCCACCTTTCCTTGGAATTTATCCCTGAGGAAGTATGGAGATGCATGGGCGCTACCTCCAGTAAGAAAAGCTAGGGGCTTACACCAGGATGGTTTCCCATTAACTCCCAGAAGGGGGGAGAAGTGGCCATCGCCGGAGCTGAAGGGAAAGGGATGTGTGGTCCCCCTCCTGGTGAGTAAAGAGGTAGAAAGGGGTCTCTCAGGCTCGGACTCGGCATTATCGTGGGAATGTGAACCCAGGAATGCTTCGGGAATCCACTCAAGGGCTGTAGAAACCCCTTCGCCCTCGCTTACTGTGGGTATGTGAACTCAAAACGGTGCGCTGATGCGCCTGAAGGTTACATCACACGGATCCGTTAGCTCCGGTGGAGGCCTCGGCTCGGGGCCGATGAATGGGCCAATGAGGGTGTTGCGAAGGATCATGCCATATTAGAAGGATTTTATCCAGCTCAGGGAATGGGAACTATAAAGGATTTGGCGGGCCACACGGGTGTATGAGGGGTGGCGCCCTTCGCGTAGGGAGGTGCTACGAAGCTGGAGAGGCTGTCCGCGAACCAGGGTGGTCCGCGGACTGATGGGAATCATGCGAACCAGGGTGTTTTATGGCTTCGGGTTCGGCCCACGTACCAGGTTGGTACGTAGAGGGGTCCACGCGAGCAGTGGCGGCCGAGGCGACGCTGGTCGGAGGTTCATCGGCCTGGGATTCACCCGCGTAAGGAGGGTGCTACACGGTGTGAAAGATTTGAAAAGGGGCATAAACTCCCTAGTCCGTGGGGAGTGCATCTGCAGAGGGGCCATGGTTTGTGGTCTTCTTTTCTTTCTTATTTTAAGTTCGTGGTTCACCAAGTTTTTTTGCATTTTTCGGTTCCTTATTAATTTGTTTCCAACTCCATACCTATTTTGGTTCGAGAACTGGAACTTCTCTATTTATGAAATCTTAAGATCCTTCCTTCGAAATCCATCCAACCAAATCTGATCGGCCTCCCCCTCGTCTTCCCCCTTTCTCTCCTTTTATTTAGTGGGGAAAGAGATGTATCTGTGGTCTTGAGGCACCTTTTGTGGAGGCCCATGACCAGAAACCCGGTTTACAGATGACTTGGTCAATCTTTAACTCACAGGGGGAAATGAACACACCTCCACTGCGAACCAAACTAGATCGGGGAGTACTTCACGGATGTTCATGGTTCCGCCTTCATTCCGTGAACGAAAGCAGATGCGGCCCATGCCGGTGGACACGGTTCACATCTGGGGAAGTTCATGATAGTGGACCAAGGTTGGTGCTCGTCCTACTTCGCACCCGCGGAGGCTCCCCACCGCTATTCTGTGAACGACAGCGGTCCGCGGAGGGGGAACTTCGCGGAACCGGCTGCGTACCATTATCATTGGAATGGTCTACAGACCGGTTCATCTTTTACCATCCTTTGAGTATTCTTTACACTTTTCCTCAATTCTTTGGGTGAAATTGGGTAGAATCTCCCTTGGATTAAAGGGGATTCTTATTCTCCATTTTGGATTTTTCAAGACCCTACAAATGCCCACCCCCCATTATAATGTGGTCCGATCAGAACGAAGAGGAGTCCATTCCAATGTAGAGTGGTTCTGAAACATGGATGGTTTTCGGTAGGGGAGTGGACCCGGTAGGGGACCATGCCTATAAATACGGGGGACTTCCTTTGTCTTCTACTGGATTCTTCATGAAACCAGAGATCTCTTGGTTTTTGTCTCTGCATGCTCGTTCCTTCGTGAAACGCCTCGTCCGTGAACCAGCTGCCGTTTCCATGAACCATTCCTTGTTCGAGCCTGCCATCACCCACGTACCAATCTCCCAACCACAAACTAACACTTTTAATTAATTAAAAATTAATTCACGACGGGCCGCGTAGGAACTCGCTCCGCGGTTTTGATGGTCTGTGGACTGAAATCTTCCATACATTGAAAATTTCTTAAGTCTGCCAAACCTAACTATTTAAATCTAGGATTAAGATTTCGCCGAGAAACCTGGTTCACGGTTTTCTGGCCAACGCTCTGCGGGCTAGAGTACTGTGGTCCTATTATGCATAGGGTTGGTTTGGGAGATGCAGTCATCGCGAACCACATTTAGAGGCCTGCTCGCAGACCTCGTCATGATGTCTCCTGGACTCCATTTCCATATACTTGGTAATTTTGTGCAGATTTTATTATTCCGGACTAACCATTTGCATGGTTTTTATAATCCAGGGAGAAAACATGGTTCCCCCTTGCCCTGCACCCAGGCCTACTTTTGAGCCTCTCTCAATTGGTGCTCAATTCCTGAAGTACATGGACAGATCTGTTCAGGATGGAATCTGCCACTCCCCACTATACCCCTACCTTGACGATCTGCTCTCCGAGTCACAACGGGAGTACCCATTTTCCAACAGCCTTCCTGCCTATGGGTTTGGTTTATTGTCCGATACGCCAATTCCGGTACCATCTCATAACAAATATCTTATAGCAAGGATATTTGCTAGTACTATCCCTCGATCTATGATATCCGCCAAAGGGTAGCCTGCCCTTAGGGATACAGCTACCAAATCTTTGTTGAATCACCTTCCTATGTCCCCGACAGGAGAACAACATCAGTAGGACGAGGTAATTCATTGTTACCAAAGCATTACCCATAAAGATATGGTAAATGACCAACATGGCTGGCCAGTGGATCAGGACCTTCGGCCCAGAGGGGCATTTAAGTCATTGGATTGGGGGTGGCCCTTCTGGGTTCGCCAGAGTTGTGCAGAGTTTCAAGAAAAATTGCGATCCGTAGGCTTATATGAAGCTTCTTGGGTGTCCCAGACCTATACCCATTGGCCTCAAGCCCTCTCCGTAAAACTTATGATCCATTGGAGTCCAGAAAGCAACACCTTCCATCTAGTCTATGGGGAGGTGGGTATTTGTCTTTGGGACGTCTTCCAGATTTCAGGGGTCCCCATCGTTGGGGGTATGTATGATTAATTCTTGCCTCCCTCTTCTGTGTGGGACAACGAAAAGAGGCCCCCCCTGGCGAAGCTCCGACTCACTTGCTATTGGATGAGTATCTGGAAGAAATAGTCTCCTCATTGAAGGAGATGGACGCATACATGAATTCACTTCGAAACCGGCTTTATGGGTCCAATCAGGTGTCTATGATGATAAGACATCCCAAATCATCCGATCATGTAGAAGTGGTTGCTCTATTCGTCTATTCCGGCTTTCCTCCTCCTTTACTGTGAAGGCCCTAAGGTTTTTTTATGCAGGGTGCCGAGGAATCCCAGGGGCAATTCCTTCCCCAAAGTATACTCCCTGTGGTATCGCATTAGGCGAACACGCGCTTTCGACTACTAGGATTATCGAGGAGGGGTCTCCTGGCACAGCTGAGCTCATGGATGTCACCATTGCGGACCCTGCTAGGGTTTTTCCTCCTCCAACTCCTCTCAGCATTCTGAATGAAGAACTGTCCCCTGGGAAGATCCAGAGACGTCAGCAAGCATCCTATTTATCAGAACGGATCAGACAGGGGGTGTCGGGTAATCATGAATTCCCATTTCCTCGATTGCCAACTCGTATATTCTGATTTTTCCAGTTATTAACTGTTTTGGCGCATGGTGTAGGGCCACTCGGAGACAGGGTCGTGGCTACCTAAGCGGTCATACCTTCTACCCGCATATCATCTGAGGGATCACCTGTAGCCACACCTGGTCATGGCAAGATGGTGGCCCCTGCTGAAGGGGCTAGTGATATGGACACTTTACTTCTATCTTCATCAATCAGAGATATGTCAGAGGAGGAATAGCTGGAAGTCGAGACTCCCGGTGATCATACGGCCTTTATAATTACAGGGGAGGATGGGGTGCCCATGATTACTAAAGAGGCCCTAGATCTGACAGAGCCAGCTACCTCAGACCCAATGGATCTTCTGGCGATGGAGGAAGAGCCTGCCATCAGGCCAGTTGTTGAAAACCCAGAGCATGACATTATTTTGTTTACTAGGGGAGTGATTTCCCCGGGATTGATCTCCGTAGCTGACCACTTGGGAATATCTTTGGGAGTTGCTGGCCTTGGGTATGTCCTTAGGTCCTGGACACCTCTGGGGATTCCCAGGAATCCCTTGCCTCTCAAAAATGTAGCGTCTTCCTTGAGTGTCCGCGTCGGCGAAAAGCTTGAGGATACCGACGCCTTGATGACCAGGGGTAAGTTCCTCAATATCTTGCCACTAACTCCTTTCTCTTCCATTTTTTGATTAGGGACACTTATCTGTCTTATCAACTTTTGGGCTTTAGGACCAAGACCTTTGGTGTTGGCGATTGTGTCGTCAGATCCGATCGTGCCTGTGACCACAACCGCTGAGGGCGAAGTTTCTGTGGCGCCAGAGTTTGCTGGTGAAGCCGCATCGGGTCCCTCCTTGGTGATGTAAATACCTGAGTACGTATCTTCATCTGGGAGTGACTCCAAGCCTGATCAACAAGTCCTTTCCAGTCTTCTACCTGCTCGCTAAAGGGCTTGGGAGAAAATTTGGAAGCTGATTTCTCAGACGCCCTTGGCCGAGATGCTGATTAAATTACTGAAGCGGTGCAATCTGTTTATGCTGTTGGGATTTGATGGATTTGAATACCGTGGTATTTATGATATATTCAAGCAGGTGGTCTCTGCCCAGGATAGATTGGGTGGTTTCAAATCTCTCCTTTCTGCTACTCAATATGAAGCATACCTTTCCGAAACCTGACAGCTTTGCCTAACAGAGGCTCATGATCATGTCAGGGTAGTTGCGAGAATCCAGGGAGAAGTCAATAATAAACGTTCTCGACAAGAGGTGCTGAGGAATGAAATACAGTGGCTGCAGCAGGAAGAGACTAATGTCACCACCATAATGGAAGAAGGGGAGCGGCATATGTAGGAGGAGATTAGGGCGAGCTCAAAGGCGGCCTTGGAGGCGGAAGCGTTGCGGGCTGGTGTAGAAGCTGAGACAACCTTACTGTAGAATCTCTATCAAGAAATCAAGGATTCTCATCAGTGCCTGATACAACTTTGTGAATCCACTGAAAACCACCTGTAATAACCTTTCATGCCAGAGGTGGCTCAGGATTGTGGATTCCATTCTCACCAACGTTGTTATGGAACAAAGAAATGTTTTTTCCTTACCGCTCTTGTTGTCTTCTCCTGTGACATAAATTATTTGGCATTATTGATGAATATTTTAATACACCGAACATACAATAATCAGAGTTCATGAAAATTGATAAAAATAAAAATGACCTCTAAATGTTTCCTGGATCATGGGATCTAGCGAGCATAGTTTGACTATTTCTATGGTTTCGTAGAAAAACCCCAAAAACTTTTTTTGCCTTTTCTGTTAATAACATAATTTTACCTAGGACCATTTGGTGTGGACCCAGAGGTTATGGCCTAAATTTTTCTTAGGTTTACCTTTTATGGTTTTCCGCCTAACATGATTTGCGCCTCTTTTTGTGAGCGGTTTAAAGTCCCGCCAACAAGACTATCATTACTGATGTTTTAGGTCAAAAGGATTTGACCAGATATGGTGGGGCGAGGTCCCCAATGAGGTTTGGTTGATTAAAATATGTCTTGATACCCTTGAAACGCACGTGGGGGAGATTTTTTAGATTTTAACGACATGCAGGGCATGTCTTAAGGCATGGGAGCCGTATCGGTGTGCAGAGGTAGGAAGATAATCACCTAAGGAAATATTACCTTTGGTAGACGTTCCAGGGGAGATCAATATGTAGAGCCGCAGAGGGAATGATATGCATAGTCATGCAAAGGTGTCCTTAAGTTAATGACTCTCCATTTCTGATGGCCTAAGGACTTCATGGAAGTCCGGCTTATGGAAAACCCCATGGTTGGCTTAGAGAATTTTGAAAACCACCAGGGATGGCTCGGGAAGGGTGTGTAACGTCTGAAAGGGTTTGATAACATCTGTATTAATCAGGAGTGAGGACTCAGTGTCCCTATCCTATGCATTTATCTAGCATAAAGGATGGTTAGAGATTGGGGCAGTTTAAAGTCATACAGCCGGGACATTATCTAGAATGGAATGACTTCTCCTGGTTCTCGGTAATCTCATCAGAGACGTTCCACCATATTCAGGCAGGGTTTTGGAAGAGGCTGGTAAACTATAGCTCAAAGGGTTTCCGAATCTTGGGATGGACATGGGGGCTCTGGGGCCAAGAGGCATACGGAGAGAATCATTGCCTAAGGAAATATTGCCTTTGGTAGACGGGTTAGGGGGGATCAATATGAAGATCCACTAAGAGTATGGTATGCATAGTCATGCAAAGGTGTCCTTAGGTCAATGATTGCATATTCTTGATAGCCGAGCTACTTCAGGGAAGTCAAGATCTGGGACCACCAGGGGTGGTTTCTAAGAGTTCATCTTTTTCTGAGTACAGAGTATGGTTTATGGGGAGAGGGTGTTGGGATACGGGAGAAACATCTAGGCTAAATTTCTCGAGAATGGGTGAATTCATCCCTTCTCACACTGGTGTGAGATGGTGGTTTGTGCAGGTCTGACCCGTGCACTGAAGGATAGAGAAAAGCCTCTATTCCTTACTAAACCCACGACATGTTTGACCATGAAGTTTAACGTCATGTGGTAAGGGCAGCTTTCGTGTAGTTTAACATCATGTGGTAAAGACGAGGAGCATTATTAAAGGATGTTGTGTAGTTTAACGTCATGCATCGAGGATGAGGGACATTTTTGCTGATATTGTACTGTTTTAACGTCATGAAGCAAGGACGGGGGGATTTTTTTTCAATAATTGAATATTATTGTAGTTGGAGGCATTTCCCTAGATGTTTAATACTTGGCCTTTGTAGCTTTATTCCAAGCGGCCAAGATGTTCTGTGCAGTTTAACGTCATGCAGTAAGGACGTAGTTATAAAGGCCGCTCTTGATCAGAATGTAAATGGGCATGAACATCTTGGCATGCCCAAGACATGGAGAGGGGTTTATTGGTGTAAATTGTGGTTCTGGGGCTTCTTGGATCAAGATAAATGATATGGGGGCTTTGATATCAGTAAGAGTACGAAGCTAGGAAGAGTATCACCTGAGGAAATATTAACTTTGGTAGACGGGACAGGGGCTATCAATATGAAGAGCCGCTGAGGGCATGGTATGCATAGTCATGAAAAGGTGTCCACGGGTCGATAAATTTCCACTTCCTATGGTCGTGAATGGTTATGATGATCTGCGATTTTCTAGGCCACAAAGTCTCTCATTTGGTAAGAAAATATCTGGACATGTCGGGCATATTCATCCCTAGTTGCTATTAAAGCTTAGAGATCTCCCTACGCTGATTTATCTTGCATGTGGGGGTGTACCTTCACTCCATGTAGTTTAACGTCGTGCGGTAAGGATGGAGTACTCCTAGTTTAGCGATCATAGAGCTCGGACCATTGGGTGAATATTGCTACAGTCACTCGAAGGATAACTGAGTTACCATGCCTTGATATACTCTGAACATGGTGGGGGATGGAGGTTGTAAACTGTAACTCTGAGTCTTCCCGCATTAGGAGATGTGGTGTGGGGGCTATGAGGCTAGTAAGCGTATGGAGATAGGAAGAGTACCGCCTGAGGAAATCTTGCCTTTGGTAGACGAGCCAGGGGCTATCAATATGCAGAGCCGCTGAGGGCATGGTATGCATAATCATGTAAAGGTTTCCCCGGGTCGATGTATTTCCTCTTTTGATGGCCATGAATGATTATAAAAATTCGAGAATGCTCACAGTAAAGATTTCTGCATGCGGGGATAATGGTGTTCAATCATACGCGAAACATATTCACCGCAATTGTCCATTGAGTCAAAGTAGCCTAGACTTGGCTTGATGTTCGTAGATGCAGGTCGTCATGTGAACCACCGGTAGATACATAGGCTAACCGGGTAGGGATACCCTGAAAATGTTTGGATGTGAAAAGGGGGACGAACTTGTAATCCACTGCGTCATAAATTTTTGGATCAGGAGATATGATATGGGGGCACAGAGGCCGGTAAGCATACGAAGCTAAGAAGAGTATCGCCCGAGGAAATATTTCCTTTGGATGACGGGCCAGGGGGTATCAATATGCAGAGCCGCTGAGATCATGGAGTGCATAGTCATGCAAAGGTATCCCTGGGTCGATAACTTTCCACTTCTGATGGCCGTGAATGGTTATGAAGATCCATAATTATCTGGGTCATGGATTCTAATGTATGGAGAGGATTAATTAAAATGTGCAATGAGTATTTCCATCTAATTTCGCCATATATATTGGGTGGGTCACGATTAAGTCCATGTAGTTTTAATGTCGTGCGGTGAGGGAGAAGTCTGTGCAGTTTTAACGTCGTGCGGTGAGGACGAGGAATACACCTCGTGCAGATATAATTCGTACATGGGGGAAGAGGGCATTTTTTTTGGAATGGATAGGTCAGGATGGGGAACCCTTGCATCACTATGTATCCCGCGAGGGTAGGAATCAAGCCTCACATAGTTATTTTGAGGAATAAACCCCGTGCAGGTCTGGTCTGTATAGGGGAAGGGGGTATTTTTTGCTTCATTTGAGGTGGCTGGGCCAGGGTGTAGAATCCTGGCATCACTACGTATCCTGCGAGGGCTGTAATCAAGGCTCATGTAGTTCTCTGAAAGACAATACACCCTGTGCAGGTCTGGTCCATACATGGGGGAAAAGGGCAATTTTTTCTTTTAAACCTCATTTGGGGGTGGCTGGTCTAGGATAGAGAATCTTGGTGTCACTACGTATCCTACGAGGGCAGGAATCAAGCCACGCGTAGTTATCTGAAAGAAAATACACCTCGTGCAGGTTTAGTTCGTACATGGGGGAGAAGGGGAATTTTTTCCTTTTATCCTTATCCGTGCAGTTTAACGTCGTGCAGTAAGGACAAGGAATACACCCCGTGCAGGGCTAGTCCATACACAGGGGGAGAGGGCATTTTTAACTTTTATTCGGGGGTGGCTTGGCTAGGATGGGGAACCCTGGCATTGCTACGTATCCTGCGAAGTAAGGAATCAAGCCGTACGTAGTTCTCTGAAATAAGTACACCTCATGTAGGGCTGGTCCGTACATAAGGGAAGAGAATTTTTTTTTAATTTTATTCCATTTGGGAGTTTTTGGGCCAGGATAGGGGATCCCGGCATCACTACGTATCCTGCGAGGGCAGGAATAAATCCATACGTAGTTCTCTAAAATCCGTGTAGTTTAACGTTGTGCGGTGAGGAAAAAATACTCTTAGTTTAGGGTCATAGAGTTTGGAACGTTGGGTGCTTGGCAGTTTAACATCCTGCAGCTCGGACGATAACTGCTTTTAGTTATGCCGGTGAAGACGAAATACTCTTAGTTTTGGGTCATAGAGTTTGGACCACTAGGTGAATGGCAGTTTGACGTCCTACAGCTCGGATGATAACTGCTTTTAGTTATGCCAGTGGTTTAGGGTCAGAGGGTTTGGACCGTTGGGTGCTTGGCAGTTTAACGTCCTGTATCTTAGACAATAAGTTATTTTAGTTATGCCAGTGAGGACAAAATACTCTTAGTTTAGGGTCATAGAGAATGGACCGTTGGGTGCTTGGAAGTTTATCATCCTGCAGCTCAGATGATAGTTGCTTTTGATTTCTATGTGAAATACTTCTTTAGGAATCTCGTATTTGTAGGAGCGGTAGTGAACTGCCCATCCATGGAGATCAGGGCATATGCTCTGTTGGAGTAGACTTTGTGTATAACATATGGTCCCTCCCACTTGGGCTCTAGCTTTGGAGGTTTCTTTCCAGGTATCATTGGGGTCCGGAGGACCAATACCAATTCTCCTTCCAAGTAAGACCGAAGATGAACCTTTTTATTAAAGGCTCATGTAATCCGGTTCTAATACACTTCCAGATGGTGCAAAGTGTGCAACCACTTCTCGTTTAACTGTTTCAATTCACCTAGCCACTTTTTTTATTGATAATCATTGGATAATTTATCAGAAATGAAAACAAGGAGTGAGGGTAATTGGAGCTCAATGGGTAGGACAACTTCTGTACTGTATATTAATGAATACGGAGTAGCCCGAGTAGCGGTGAAGATCATGTTTTGATAAGACCACAATGCATGAAGAAGTTTATCTGGCCACAATTTCTTGTCATTTTCCACCATTTTCTAGAGAATGTTGGACATGGTCTTGTTGAAAGCCTCTATATGTCCATTGGCCACTGCGTGGTAGTGGGATGAGTGGTTAGCCTTGATACCATATTCTTGGTATAGTTTCTCTAATTCAGCAAAGCAGAAGTTGGTGTCATTATCTATCCATATGGTATGAGGGAAACCAAATATGGTGATGATATTGGTTTTCACAAAGCTGACAATGTTTCTTGCCCCGACTTCCTTAAGGGGTACAACTTCTGCCCATTTGGAAAAGAAGTCGGTTGCTGTGAGGATATACTTCATCTATTTGGATGTGGCAGGAGGATATGGTCCCAGGACGTCCATTCCCCAGATGGAAAATGGCCAGGAGTACCTGGCCTGATGCAGTTACTTTGGGGTTTGGTGTGTGAAGTTGGCATGAATTTGGCATGAGTGGCATTTTGCAGTAAAGTGCTCTCAATCTCGTGCCACTATGGGCCAGTAGTGCCCAAGTCTTCGGACCTGATGGGAAAGCATGGACCCTGGATGATGTGCCCCACAGACTCTGGCATGTACTTCAGTCATGACGAAAGCGGTTTCTTCTCCATAAATACAACTGAGGAGAATTACGTTGAGGCCTCATTTGTAGAGGACCTCTTGCTGACCCATGCCGCCATAATAGGACAAAGTTGATTTCCCTTCTCCATATTTTATCTCATTTAACCCTGTCTGATGGAAGTTCTCCCTATTGAAGGTAGTTTGCAATGGGGTTCATCCAGCTGGTGGTAGGAGCATATGGTTCAAGTAAAGGACTGAATTCGTGGATTTCATCCGTCTTAATTTGAACAAACGGAAAGACCATTCGACGGTTAGCAATAATGATAACTGTTTCATCCTGGTCTAGGTCATCTAGGGTTGTGGCTGAATTAGCTAATGCGTCGGCCTGAGCATTCTAAGACCGGGGAATATATGTCCATGTTGGTTCTATGGAGAATTCCTCCATTAACCCTCGGACATGGCCAAACAGGGGAATCAACTCCTCATTTTTAATATCATTGTCACCATTAAATTGCTTGATGACTAGTTCTGAGTCACCTTTTACCTTAAGGTGATGTACTTGTACCTGGAGTGTGAGATCTAGGCCTGAAATGAGGGCTTGATACTCCACTTCATTGTTCAAAAATCCTTCTGACAGGAGGAAGGAATATGGAAAGACTGCCTTTTCTAGGGACATGAGTATTATCCCCAAGCCCACCTTGTTAAAATTGGGACCTTCCACCCTCTTCCCGGTTAGGGTTTAGGATATGCCGTCGAAATACATTTCCCATGGTGGGAACTCCTCTTGAACCGAAAATATGTCTTCATCAGGTAGCTCGACATATGGTGTGGTGGTCCCCGTTGAAGGGTGCTCCGCCAGAAAATATGCTAATTCCTGGCCCTTGACAGCTTTCTGGGGCACAAACTGGATGTAGAACTATTGCAGGATGATTGCCCGTCGGGACAGGCGCCCAGTCAACATTGGGTGGCTAATGATGTACTTGAGCGGGTTACTACGTGAGACCAAATGGACTTTATTATGCTACAGATAATGTCACAACTTTTGAACTGCGAAGACCAAGGCCAAACAACTCTTCTCGATGTTTTAGTATCGAGTCTCAGCATCAATCATGGTTCAACCGAGGTAATAGAGAATGTTTTCACTGCCGGAGTCATTCTTTTGTGCGAGGAAGGATCCCAGTGACCGATCTAGGGCCATCCTGTATAGGATGAGAGGCCTTCCTTTAAATAGGGGCATGAGAACTAGTGGGATTAAGAGGTACTTCTTTAGGCTGTGAAACGCCTCTTGGTAGTCATCTTTCCATTGGTATGTGACTCCCTTCTTCATTAAACTACTAAAGGGAAAACATTTTCCTGCCAGGTTGGCTATGAACCGCCTGATATAGGGCAGGTGTACTTGGAATCCTCTCAACTCGGTGATATTGCAGGGAGGTGGAAAGCCAAGGATAGCCTTTGTCTTTTCAGGGTCGACTTCGATGCCACGATGGCGTACGCCAAAGCCAAGAAATTTCCCTGAGGTAACCCCAAAGGCACATTTCAAGGGGTTCATCTTCAGGTTATGTTGTCGATGTTTGTTGAAGATGGTATCAAGGTCTGACAGGTGATCTAAGCATTGTCTGGACTTAACTACCAAGTCATCGTCATAGCATTCAATGAATCTCCCCAGGAATTGTTTAAAGATACGATGCATGGAATGCTGATATGTGGTTCCAGTGTTCTTGAGACCAAATGGAATAACCCTGTAACAAAATACTCTTTGAGGGGCCCTGAAGGCAGTGGCTTCTTCATCTTCTTAGGCCATCCTTATTTTATTATACCCAGAATAGCCTTCCATGAAGGATAGAGCCTGATACCCGACCGTTGTATCGATTAACAACTTGGTGATCAGGACCCAAAAATCATCTTTCGGACAATTCCGATTGAGATCTATGAAATCAATCAAAACGTAGATTTGTCCATTATTTTTCATGACATGGATGATTTTGGTAAACCATATGGGTTATTGGACCTCTCGAATGAAGCCTTCTTTAATGAGCTTATTGACTTCAGCCTCTATTTTGGCAGCATGTGAGGGGTGTGTCCTTCTGGCGGCCTGTTTATAGCCCCGGTGGTCTTTTGGCAGACCTAGGTGATGCGTCGCCACTTTGGGATTGAGTCCCGATATTTCTGTGTAATTCTAGGACAAAATATCTTGATGTTGCCTTAAGAAAGCGGTATATACCTCGTGCTCCTCGGGGGACATGACTGCACTAAAAAGAGTGGGCCTCAGGTCTTCCTCGGTACCCAGGTTTATTTCCCTGAGCTCGTCTACCATGGTAGAGATACCTTCCTCAAATGTGGGAGGTGCATCCCTGAGATCTTCCTCCTCTTCTTCTCCCAAATCATCATCTTCTTGATCCGGCGAGGGGAGATCTCTTGACTCGGGCTCCTGGGAGTCTGGAGGCGAGGCATTGTGGGCATCCTCACTCAAGTATTCTCCCCCAAATTGATGGTTGGAAGATGTTCCCACATTGTCACCCTTGGCCATTATGGTTGAAGTCATGAGGAAAAATGAGTGCGTGTCCGAACTTAAACCCCTTCTCTCAACATGGTTGATGGGCAGTACATAGTCTCTGCCAAGCTGTCTGAGGGGGTCGTCAGGAACCATTTCCAAACCATTTGGAGAAGGGATCCGGTTGACACCATCGACCGAAGGCTTCTTCTTATTTTTCTCATAGAACCTGACATCAATGTAATTTGACTCGGAGAGATCGAAAGGGGCCTTTTTGGCATGCAATGTCCCACTTTTCCCATTGACACAGTACTTAATACATTTTTGGTAGGATGAAGGAACGACCATGTGCTTCTGGAGCCTCGGCCTTCCCAGTAGGGAATTGAATGTTGTGTTCTACTAGACCACCAGAAATTCCGAGTAGGCCACAAGGTCACCAAAATGGGTCTTTAGCTTAACTTGTCAGATTGGCTTCTATTCACTATTGTCGTAACCTAGCAGTGTTGTGGATGAGGGTATTAAATCACCCTCACTGTATCCCAACTTACGGAGTGTCTGTAGGGGAAGGAGGTTAACTCCAGAGCCGTTGTCAATAAAGACTTTATGGATCTCAACATCCTCTAGTGTGTCAGACACATATAGTGGTTTGATGTGTCCTTGGATGATAGAATCTTCATCCAAATCGGTGAAGGAAATCACCACATTGCATTCATCTGAGCTAGTCTCCGTCCGGTAAATCTCAGTGGTAGCTACCTCGGCTTGAAACTGCTGGGGGCTGAGCAAGGCTTCTATAAGCGCCTCCCTGAGATCAGCTGACAAACTCAGGGCATCCAGGATTGACAGTTGGGCTGGTACCGATGATAGCTACTTAAGGATATCGTATTTCTGCTCCAGCGGCCGACGCTTCTCCGTTGGTGGGGGAGTCTTAGCAGGCACTTTGGGAGTTGGAGTATGTGATGGTGAGGGACCGGCCGTGGGGTCAGATGTCAACGGTGTTCCTATGTTTTGGGGATTCGGCCCGACCATTCTGTTGGTGCGAACTAGGCGTCTAGACGCTTGTTCCTCCTCTGATGGGTATTGCAAAATAACGGGGCCAAAGTGGCTGCTTGTGGAGGTAGAGGGACATTATTTCTCCAGCTGAGTCTGTTGAAGGGCTCTCCCACGATTTTCCGCGATATTGACGGTTTGGGTCGAGGTCCAACCGTAGGGTTGGTTTCTTCCGTGACTGCTCCTCCCTGGGTATCCCCTGCCTCTGTGATTCCCCGTCCCAGCTCCTTATGTTAGGAACTCAGGTTCACAACCATACCCTTCATCAGGGAATGATTCCATAAGATGGATGATGTTGATGGAACCAAAGATTGGCTCCTCATCCTCTGACAAGTCAACCCGGTCGGTTGTAACACCCAGAGATTTTATAAGATATATTCTTTTTAATTTCTTTCATATCTTCTTCTGTACGCTACACAAATATTATCTTGCATTATACACAACAACATATTATCTTACAGTATATGCAACACTAATCTTGGATCGTGTTAAACACAATTTCAAATTTGTTTGATAGTAGTCATTCAACGCAACATTGAGTGTATATATATAAATATTCAACATAAAAATGAAATATGGCTATATTTTGTTATACGCAACCACAAAGGAGTCTTGCACTACACGCAACCCTGACTTGGCTTGCATTACACACAATCACGACCTTCCTCGATAGCGTGTGTTGTACGCAATACCCGGTTTCACTAAAAAACGATATAATGTTATAATATTATTATAAACTAGCTGTTATGAATAGTATTAACTACATTTTTAATTTTATAACATTATTATTCATCTTACAAATTTTCTAGAACATAGTATGAGAAAAAAATAAATTTTTCAGGTAAAATAAGTATTTTAAAAAAAATGAAGTTTTACCATCTTTTGATGGCGCACCCACTTTAAATCTTATTTTTTTTAACATATTTATAAGTTCAATTTGAAAAAATAAAATTCTTCTTTTGAATCAGGATATAAAAATTTACTTTGGATAAATGTTTCATATTATTCTGATAACTTTTATATTTTAATGAATAGCAAAAACACGCTATATTTTAATTAAAAACAACTTTTTTCATCATAATAATATATATTGGTAAATTATAATATTTAATGGTTTTAAACTATAAATAGAATATATTTTTACCATTTAATATAACACATGTAATTATAATTTATTTTACATTGAATTCATAGGTAAAATCATTTCAATATTTTGCAATGTTTTAACTTTTGAAACTTGTTTTCTTAACATCGAGATTAATTTTAAATTAATTTCTACAACTTCTTTGATTTGAATTAGGAACAATGGATTCCATATTTGGAATCATTAGGTTCAAATTATGTTAATAGGCTACATTTTATTTTAGGGCACTATGAATAGTAACTACGGTAAATTTTATTTACCATAGTTAAAGGCAAATCATGTAATTGAGTATAAATATAATATTATAAAATTACCCTAAAACTTGTCTTAATATAATTGGATGATTTTATTTAGTCCTATGGAATATTTTTGTATAAATGGAATCCATTGGAACCCACTTGGATGTGATTAAGACCTTTAATTTATTTTATTTCAAAGAAAGTGAAATATGTCTCACTCAAACTTTAATAATTAAACTATTTTTAATATAAGGTTATACAGAATATATATTCGGTAATAAAGACTCATTTTAAAGATAAAATGTTTTTATTTATCATGGTAATTTATTTGTAATTTTTAAGAATTATTTATTTACCTTATTAGCTTATACATTAATGAAGCAGAAATTATTTATTTAGTAAAAAATCAAAAATATAGTTTTTATGGAAATACTAATACACATGAAAAGGCCCCAAATCCTGACCAAGACTTATTGGTAGTGTATATATAATTTTTAATAATCCAATGGCCGAATTTGTGGCCATTTGGATCCTTTTAAAGAATATTATGACACTTATATTAGTTTATTTTAAATGATTCCAAAGTTGTCACTTTTAAAATTTAATATATATAACAATTTACATGTTGAGATTTTAAGATGATAAATTTGATTAAAATAATTATTATAAAATATATGAGATTTATCGTCATCATTGGATTTTAATTTAATTTTTTTGCAACAAATAATTATATTAAATAATTATACAAAAATGTTGTACTAATTATTTTATTAAGAGATATACCAAATAAATGGTTTTAAAAATATTAAAATAAATATAATATGAACAATTTAATGTGCTCCACGAATTTTCTAGAAACATTTGATATTTTATTCATATATTAAATATTTTTTTTGGAATATATCATCTGTGTGGATTTTATTTAAATTACAATAAATGAATAATGTCAAAATTGAAACTATTGTTATTTTATACAAATAACATATTATATATTTTTTAAAAATCACCAAAATATTTAAAAATTATGAATTGAAATTTATATGGTCTAAAATTTCATAAATGATCTAATTATGGACAATTTACAAAACATATGTAATTATTTATAACAATTCACAAATTAGAATCTTATTACCACAAATAAAATTAAATAGATTAAATAAGGAGAAATCAAGTTGATAATATTTAAAATAAATTCCCAACATGTCTAAATTTTATTTTTTGATGATATTACAACCCTATATAATCTAATATTACTATTTTAGGAATTTTTTCTGGTTTTTAAGTGAGTTTGAATTTATTATAAATTAATATTTCTTATGTTACCAAAGGTGCCCCTCTCTTCCCTTATAAAAAGGGCACCCCTTCCCTCTTCTCTTCACACCCTTTTGAGCCTTGAAGATCGTCCAACCCCTGACAATTCCTCTTCTAAACCTCCCAAGTTATATCATAGAGGTTCTGGTCTTTTTAAAAGACCAACTTTAGTGCCCTAAGAAGAAGTTTAAAGGAGGTGCGTCGAGGAAGAGGTAATCTCTTCTACCGACTCTTTCAAGTTTCTTTCTTCTTCTACTTCCTATTCTTTAGTTGTTTAATTTTAAATTAATTACATCAGTATTAATTATATACTGAAATTTTATTATAAATATGAAACAACCGTATTTCACCTTCTATCCATCCTACAGAAAATGAAATCACCGTGCGTGCGTGCGTACGGAATACCGTCTTTATGCTGTGGTGTAAACTGTTTTCCACCACCACCGTACTTGGATGGGTATAATTGTGTAAAGAATAACTATATATGATTATTATAACAGCATACTGATTATGAGATATTATATCATCCACTCCAATTCCATTCAATAAATATGGGAATGATATCATCGCTTGTGCATACGTATGGATTACCGTCTCCACGGTGCGATGAGATTCATTTTCCATGTTAACAATTCAAGAATGACTATAAATTATATATAATAAGTAATAATGAAATATATGAAATATTAATGATACTGTATTTATGTATATGTAATTTACTTACATCTATTAAAGTTAATAAGGAAACGAAAAAAACGTTCATGCGTACGTACGACCTACCATCTCCATCAACGGTGTATTTCATTCCATTTATCGATATATTATATATATGTATATTATAAATATATATTAGATATAAATCATGTTTTATATTATGGAATTATGTAATCATGATCTAAGTAATCATATGAATAATTACAAGTCAAAACACGGACGATAAATAAAGCGATTTTACCCAAAACGGTGCTTTAACATGGAATTGACAAATGAACGGATAATATAAAGTCATAAGTGAATCATATATGATATCATAAATATTATTATGGTTTTTTTATAAGTTAATAATATGTTTAAACCCACTATACAAGAGTCTTGGAAACATAGAGAAAAAATTGGACAAAAGGTAAGGGATAATTATTCCAATCCCGTTCTCATCCGAGATTGTTTATTCGTAAGTATTTACTGGGGTTATTGTTATCATCCATGTACATATTTTTTAAAAGTTTTTTTATGTATGTTAAAATTCCTTTTTACCCATTTTTGACTTTTACAACATGTTATGAAAGGAAGGTTTCTTTTGTTTACCATACGAGGATCTTTTTGACTTTTCCGACAAAAGTATGAGGAGAATGTTTTTTTTAACTTATACGACATGAACGGATTTTTATGGTTTCAAACCACCTTATTTTCATGAATATTACTCTACAATATTTCATTATTATTTTCAAAAAATTATTTCTTTTAAAATTGAATGGAATTTTTGTGAAAATAAAATGATTTTGAAGAAGAAAAGATATTTTCCTCAAGAATTCATTTCAAGTGTTTTGTTCAAACTATTTTCCATCTAAGATGAAATTATTTAGTATGATTATGTTTCAAGTAAATGTCTCTATGATTTACATGGTTTCACTTTTTTTATGATGAAATGATATCCATTTCTTTTATATGGATTATGTTATTATGGGATGATGTTTATGAATCCCATTTTATTCTTTGGGTTGTGATGAATGATTTATGTTTGTGTTGTGGCACACGTAATAATGATTTCATTATGAGATGGGTGGGACCTATATCTCCCTCCAATGCATTGGGTAAAGATTTATATCTCATGATATAGACATGGCTGGAATGGTAAGTTAATCCAGTTCAGTGTTACAGGACTGGAACGAGGAGTGAACTCGGTTCAGTAAGGGACTTTGTCCACTAATATGGTCTCGACAACAATTTCTTGGCTACTATGGAAATAATATCATGTGCTTAATGTTTTTACACAATTTCATGATTTATTCCCATGCTATTTTATGATGATTGATGTTCCATTATGATCTATGCCTTACATACTGCTATGTTTTATGTCATTGCTCAAGATTGTAATGTTTAAACATTATGTTCATGTTTTTAGGTTCAAATATATATGGTTTGTTTTATTTTCTCCATGCTTACCCTTACTGAGAATTTGATATCACCCTTTATATGTTTTATTTTCTCCAGGATATAAAGAAAGGTTTTAGGAAAGAAAACAAAAGGGGAATATCCTTATGGGAGATGTTGAAGATCTTTCACCATGATTAGAAGATTATGTTCTGAGTTTCCAAAGGCACTAAACTATTACGGTCCTCGAGTGTTGGTTTTTTTATGTATTAAGTATTCTGAAAAATTAATATAAAGTCCATGTACATAAATATTGGGGTCTCTACAGTTTTTATCAGAGGAAAGGTTTAGTTAACCTTTGGAAACTAGGATTAGAAAAATTTAGTGGGATCCTTAGAGATATTTCTAAGGTATGTCTAGGGATGTCCCTAAGGTTAAGTATAACTATAGGTTACAGTCCTAGAGTAATGTTGACGATCAAGAATAACCTAGGGTGAACCTATGGTATCATGTATTAAATAATGTGTTATAAGTTAGACATCCCATAAGTGACTTTTTATGATTATGTGGTTCCTCGTTATCTTAACAGTTTCTTACACAGTGTTTTTTGGTTTTAGTCAATGGAGGGGACCATAACTAATTAGGTCAACGTTGAAGCCAATGGAAAAATTGGTGACTATGAGCAACAAAATTGAGTAATCCCTAGAAGAAAAGACATTGTGATTATGCCAAATAAGTCATCGCGATATATGATTAACAAGATGAACTTTAGTGGAATTCCTAATTCATCAAATAAGAGGAATATGGACTTTTATTCATGTACACATGGTGAGGAGCTTAGAGAATGGAAGATTGAGATTTTTAAAGAAGGGATGAAGAAACTTGATGAATACATCAAATGGATGGGAAGATGTTATATGTGTGGAGAGAAGGTTCATAGAGTGACAGACTGTTCTGGAGTTCAATGTCTTATTTGTGGAGAACATGGGCACTACCCAACTCAATGACCTAACCTAAGAGGTTACTACTAAATCAAGGAAGAACTTATTCCAAGGAAATCATTGAAGAGGATGGATTAAAGTGTTTATGTATTGGTATTCAAGAATATTGTTGTTGAGGTAATTTTATGGTATATTAGAATATCTATGTATTGGTCCATTGTGGTTTTCCATAGGAATATGGAATTGATAACCATCAAAAGTGATTGAAATATTTTTGGAAAGCACATGATATGCACATAATGAAGGGATAAAGAGAAAATAATATGTTTGATAGTATTCATGAGCTCATGACTGATATAAGGACAAAGTTATATCACGGTTTGAGTATATATAAATTTTGGGATTTTGGTATGTGGAAAGTGTTAACTTTTGACAGCATTAATGTTTTCACTAATGTTCTATAGTAGTTTATATTTCAAGAGAATACATGATTATGGTATTCACATGTTTGGAATGCACTCAACAAAATATATCTGGGATAAATGATGGTATTCACATGCTCGGTAGATGACATTTCTAGTAATTGTTTTCTTTATAATATGAGCTTGGAAAAAAGTATTTTGGATAAGCCTAAAGCTTGGAATGGATTATGTTGTAAATAAGTTAGTATTGTATAAGGATAAAACTGTTTTCGATATTATTTGATGGGATTTTATAATAATGTAGTTTTAAAAAAAAGAACAACCTGCAGGATGAACGACAACTCGTCGCGTCAGACAAGGCTATGAGAATCGAACACACAACCGAAGTGCGACATGCCTTTATCGCCTACCACTAGCCTATAAGAAGTCACTGGTTAGTAGAAACTAGTTTTATTATATTAAGCGGTATGATATATGAAGTATAAGTCCATTTTAGGAACCATATATGTCTAATCTCACTATATATGGACATAGGTATATTTAATAACTTTTTCTATCCTTTTCTTTAAGACAGATGGAATGACCTATCATTCTATCACATGATCTTCTAACACTTCATGAAAGAAAAATTCAACTTCATTTCTTTAAGAGATGAAGTGGAAATTGTTGAAGTCACAAAAAAGAGTAAGATTGTACCAAAATCAAGTAAGTATTTATTCTAATTGAAATTCTTCAACTTTAGGGAAATTATCTTGAAAACCAATTTTTTTTTCCTAGTGTCCTTATATACGATGAATCATATGGTACCCTAAATAATCACAAATTTTTGGCTTTGTGATTGTTGGATTTTTTATAGCCTTGTTCACTACCACTCTCCATCAGACTTTGATGGATAGATTTCTCTTCCATATCCATATTTTCACCTATGTTATCCTATGTGGAAACCCAGTGATGAGTTAATTTGGGTAATCATTATGTTTCTTACTTTAAATTTTAAAATTAAGTTTTAGTATGCCTTTTTACGATGTGGTTTTCTATGAAAGAAACTTTCAAGTAGTAAACGATTTATAACCCCGACGAATTTCGAGGGCGAAATTAAATTTAAGGGGGGTAGAATGTAACACCCCTAGATTTTATAAGATATAGTCCTTTTAATTTATTTCATATCTTCTACTGTATGCTACACAAAGATTATCTTGCATTATACAAAACACCTTATTAACTTGCAGTATACACAACACTAATCTTGGATCATGTTAAACACAATTTCAAGTTTGTTTGATAGTAGTTATTCAACGCAAAATTGAGTGTATATAAATAAATATTTAATGTATAAATGAAATATGGTTGGATTTTTTTATACTCAACAAAAAGGAGTCATTCACTACATGCAACCCTGACTTGGCTTGCATTACACGCAATCACGACCTTCCTCGATAGCGTGTGTTGTACGCAATACTGGGTTTCACTAAACAACGATATATTGTTATAATATTATTATGGACTAGCCGTTATGAATAGTATTGAATAAATTTTGAATTTTAAAAAATTATTATTCATCTTACACATTTTCTATAACATGGTATGAGAACAAAATAAAATTTTCAGGTAAAATAAGTATTTTTTAAAAAATGCGGTTTTGCCGCGTTTTGATGGCGCACCCACATTAAATCTAGTTTTTGACATGATTATAAGTTCAATTTGAGAAAATAAAATTATTCTTGGAAATCAGGATATAAAAATTTACTTTGGATAAAATTTTCATATTATTCTAATAACTTTCATATTTTAATGAATAGTAAAAACACGCTATATTTTAATTAAAAACAACTTTTTTCATCATAATAATTTATATGGGTAAATTATAATATTGAATGGTTTTGAAGTATAAATATAATATATTTTTAACATTTAATATAAATTATATCATTAGCATTGATTTTACATTGAATTCATAGGTAAAATCATTTCAATCTTTTGCAATGTTTTAACTTTTAAAACTCATTTTCTTAAACATTAGATTAATTTTAAATAAATTTATGCAACTTCTATGATTTGAATTAGGAAATATGGATTCCATATTTGGAGTCAGTTGATCCAAATTAGGTTAATAGGCTAATTTTTATTTTTGTGCACTATGAATAGTAACTATGGTAAATTTTATTTACCATAGTTAATGGTAAATCGGGTAAATAAGGGTAAATATAATATTATAAAATTACTCTAACACATTTATTAATAGAAATGTATGATTATATGTATTCCTATGTCATATTTCGGTCAAAATGGAATCAATTGGAACCCACTTGGATGTAATTAAGACCTTTAATTTATTTTATTTAAAAGAAAGTGAAATATGTCTCACTCAAACTTTAATAATTAAAATATTTTTAATATAAGGTCATACAGAATATATATTCGGTTATAAATACTCATTTGAAAGTTAAAATGGTTTTATTTATCATGTTAATTTATTTTTAATTTTTAAGAATTATTTATTTTCCTTATTAGCTTATACATTAATGATGCAGAAATTATTTATTCAGTAAAAAATCAATAATATAGTTTTTATTGAAATAATAATACACATAAAAAGGTCCAAAAACCAGAACAAGACTTATTGGTAGTTTATATATAAACCCTAATCATCCCACTGCCTAATTGGAGACCATTTAGTTCATAATAAAGAAGATTATGACACTTATATTATTTTATTTTAAATGATTCCAATGTTGTGACTTTCATAATTTAATAAATATAACTATTTACATGTAGTTATTTTAAGATGATAAATTAGAATAATAGTATTATTATAAAAACTATGAGATTTATCTTCATCATAGGATTTTATTTTTATTTTTTATGCAACAAATAAGTATATTAAATAATTATACAAAAATGTTGTACTAATTATTTTATTAAGAGATATACCATATAAATGGTTTTAAAAATATTAAAATAAATATTATATGAACAATTTAAGGTGCTACAAGAATTTTATAGCCACATTTGACATGTTATAAATCTATTAAATATTTTGGTTGGAATATATCCTCTGTGTGGATTTTATTAAAATTAAAATAAATGAATAATGTCAAAATTGACACTATTGTTATTTTATAAATATAACATATTATAAAATTGTTTAAAAATCACAAAGATATTTAAAAATTATAAATTTTAATTTATATGGTTTAAAATTTTATAATATATCCAATTATGGACAATTAAAAACACATATTTAATTATTAAAAACAATTTAAAAATTAGAATCTTATTACAAAAAATAAAATTAAATAGATTAAATAAGGATAAATCAAGTTGATAATGTTTAAAATAAATTCCCAACATGTCTAAATATTATTGTTTTATGAGATTACAAACCTATATTATCTAATATTTTGATTTGAGTCATTTTTGGTGGTTTTTAAGTGAGGTTGAATTTATTATAAATTAATATTTCTTATGTTACCAAAGGTGCCCCTCTCCTCCCTTATAAAAAGGGCACCCCTTACCTCTTCTCTTCACACCATTTTAATCCTTGAAGATCAGAAAACCCCTACCAATTACTCTTCTAAACCTCTCTAGTTATATCATAGAGGTTCTAGTATTCTCAAAAGTCCAACTCTAGTGCTCTAAGAAGAATTTTAAAGGAGGTGCGTTGAGGAAGAGGTAATCACTTCTACTGACTCTTTCAAGTTTCTTTCTTCTTCTACTTCCTCTTATTTAGTTGTTTCATTATAAATTAAGAACATCAGTGTTACTTATATACTAAAATGTTATTATAAATATGAAAAAACCCTATTTTACCTTCTATCCATCGTATGGAAAATGAAATCACCACGAGTGCGTACGTACGGAATACCGTCTCCACACTGTGGTGTAATCTGTTTTCCACCACCACATTACTTGGAAGGGTATAATGGTGTAAAGAATAACTATATATTATTATTATAACATCATACTTATTCTATGATATTATATCATCCACTCCAATTCTATTCAATAAATATGGGAATGACATCATCGCTCGTGCGTACGTACGTATTACCGTCTCCACGAGGCGATGAGATTCATTTTCCATGTTAACAATTAAAGAATGATTATAAAGTTTATATAATAAGTAATAATGAAATATTAGACATATTAATGATACTGGATTTATGTATATGTTATTTACGTACATCTATTAAATTTAATAAGGAAATGAAAACAGCGTTCATGCATACCTACGACCTACCGTCTCCATGAATGGTGTATTTATTTCCATTTATCAATCTATTATATATATGTAAATTATGAATATATATTATATATAAATCATTTTTATATTCTGGAATTAAGTAACCATGATCTAAGTAATCATATGAATAATTACAAGTCAAATCACGGACGATAAATGAAACTATTTTACCCAAAACGCTGCTTTAACATGGAATTGACAAATGAATAGATAATATAAAGTCATAATTAAATCATATATGATATCATAAATATTATTATGGTTCTTTTACAAGTTAATAATATGTTTAAACCCACTATACAGGAGTCTTGGAGACATATGGAAGAAATTGGACAAAAGGTAAGGGATAATTATTCCAATCTCGTTCTTATCTGAGATTGTTTATTCGTAAGTATTTACTGGGTTTATTATTATCATTAATGTCCATGTTTTCTAAAAGTGTTTTTATGAATATTTAAAGTACTTTTTACCCATTTTTTACTTTTACCACATGTTATGAAAGGAATATTTCTTTTTTTTTACCATATGAGGATCTTTTTGACTTTTCCGACAAAAGTACGAGGAGAATTTTTTTTAACTTATACGGCATGAACAGATATTTATGTTTTCATAACAACTTATTTTCATGAAGCCTAATCTACAAGATTTCAGGATTATTTTCAAAAAAATCCTTTTCTTTTAAAATTTAATGGCATTTTGTGATAAGAAAACTATTTTGAAGAAGAAAGGACATTTTTCTCAAGAATTCATTTCAAGTATTTTGTCAAAAATATTTTCCATCTAAGATAACATTATTTAGTATGATTATGTTTCAAGTATAATGTCTTTGTGATTTACATCGTTTCACTTTTTTATTATGAAATGATATCCATTTGTTTTATATGGAATATGTTATGAGGGGATGATGTTTATGAAACCCATTTTATTCTTTGGGTTATGATGAATGATTTATGTTTATGTTGTGGAACACGTATGAATGATTTCATTATGATATGGGTGGGACCTATATCTCCCTCCAATGCATTGGGTAAAGATTTATATCTCATGAGATAGACATGTATGGAATGGTAAGTTAATCTGGTTCAGTGTTACAAGACTAGAACGAGGAGTGAACTCGGTTCAGTAAGGGACTTTGTCCAATAAGATGATCTCGGAAACAATTCCTTGGCTACTATAGAAATAATATCATGTGCTTAATGTTTTTCCACAATTACATGATTTATTCCCATGCTATTTTATAATGATTGATGTTCCATTATGATCTATGCCTTACGTACTGCTGTGTTTTATGTCATTTCACAAGATTTTGATGTTTAAACATTATTTTCATGTTTTTAAGTTAAAATGTATATGGTTTGTTTTATTTTCTCCATGCTTACCCTTACTGAGAATTTGAGATCACCCTTTATATGTTTTCTTTTTTCCAGGATATAAAGAAAGGTTTTAGGTAAGAAAACAAAAGGGGAACATCTTTATGGGAGATGTTGAAGATCTTTCACCATGATTAGAAGATTATGTTCCGAGTTTCCAAATACACTAACCTATTACAATCATTGAGTGTTGGTTTTTGTTATTTATTAATTATTCCACAAAATTAATTTAAATTCCATGTACGTCAAGTTTGGGGTCTCTACATCGGTTTTCCTTGATGGTGTTGTTTGGTGGGTTGGTGTCCGTGGCGCTAAGTTTGAGGGAATAAAATCCTTCAGTGTTGGTGCTAACATCGGCCTTATTGTGGACTGCTCCTCTTGCGCTTGTTTCCTCCCTTTTCGATTACGCCTGGATGACCAGATCATGGAGGGTTGTGAGGCCCATATTGTCGGCTGTGTGGAATCAGGGGCTGTTGGCGGCAACACCGGCTGCTATAGTTGAGCTCGGAGTATTCCCTGGGATCGATTGATAGTCTTCCGAGTCATCCAGTCATCATACTTATGCCCCTTCTTATTGGTGAATTCATGCCACCCCTCCCCTTTGTGGGAGTCGGTGGTAGAAATATATGTCACATGTGATGGGGGTGGTCCCAGCTCGACCTTCCTGGAGTCTACCATCATTTGTAGGAGGTCTTCGAAGACGAAGCATTCCTGAAAATTGTGCCCCATAATTCGATGGTAGGGAAAATAATATGGCATGTCATCGCGACTGAATTATTCGGGTTTCCTTGGCTCTAGGAGACGGAGCATGTTTCAATTCATGGCGGTGATGATGTCGTCGCGGACCTGGTCCTCTCGGAATGAGTATACTTTGTGTCTTCGTTCCTCAAACTGGTTCAACTTTTTTCCTCTCTAATCATACTACTAAGGTGGAGGTGGCCACTGATATACAGGGGGCCCTTGACGATTTGGTGGAGGCCTAAGCGGTTGAGCAGGAACAGGGGCTGGCTTGAGCGTGATAGAGGACGCTTCAGCTCTAACTGCTCTCTTTTTGGCAGCCTACAAGGCTATTCGGGACTTCAAATTGGTCCACTGCAGGGAGTCCTCAATTCTCTGGGAAGTGGTAGAGAGATGGCGTAATCCAGTGGTGCACTCCACTGGTATGAGCGGTGTTCGCAACTCTTCTTGAAGATTATCGATGCATATGGAAAGCATCTCATCTTGAGTCATTGGCCTATTCAGAGAGTATGTCAGACCTTTCCATCTAGAGATGAAATCTGAGACCCTTTCCTTCTCACTATACTTGTAGTTCATGAGGTCCCTGACCGTTGATTTAGGCAACGTTGAGCGAAAGTGGAACAAGAACTGCTACTGATGGTCTTCCCAACTATTTATTGACTGGTATGGAAGACTCGTATACCAGAAAAGGCAGATCCTTGCAAGGTCCATACAAAGCATCTGAGTTTCACTTCTTCTTTTTGTTCTGGAGTTCCCATCATAGGGTAACAATAAGACGCATAGTGCATCTAATTTTGTTCCGGATCACAAAATTCATTTAAAATAGGGAATTCATGGCTCCTAAAATTCGGTGGAGGAGGCATGTTGCTCACCCGATCTGGGTAAGGTTTCCGCTCTGGATGTATCGGAGCACATCGACCTTCCATCACTTCCAATCGAGCTATTAGTGCCTCGATGGTGTTGGTGAGACCCTGGTTTACATCCTGCTGGCCCTGGTCCTAGGTAGGTGTATCCCGAGGCATTGTTTGAGGATCCATCTCGGTTGGCACCAAGGGTGCATGTTCCATTTTTGACACCTTTGGAGGGTTCATACGTACTCACTCTGGTTGCTTCTTGAGTGGAGGGAAGTCTTGGTATTCATCTGGATCCACATTTAGGTAGTTGGATGCGCCGAGCACCTCATTCGGTGGGAGCCCTAACCGTGCTTCGTCTGCCTGGGAAACCTTGGTCTTTGAGGTGCACTTACTGGGAGTGTGAGGTGTAGTCCATCATGGGTAGCACTTTCAATAAGATGGTTCCTCTCGAGTAGCTCGGCGTTAAGCCGCCTCAATTATTTCATTTCAACTTCATGTCGAGCAAACCTGTTTTCGAGCAAAAGTGGCTTGTTTTATCGAGAGAGGGAGGCGGGTTAAGGGTAACTGTTCCTTTGTTCTTATCCTTATTGGAATCTCACAGGGTAAGCAGACGAAGGTTATCTGAATGGGTGTCCATATTTAGAGAGGCCCTCTAGTTCCGGGTGTGCACACCTGGTGGTTCGTTGTGAGTCACAACCTGACCAAAACAATCGTCTCCTGATCCATCTGGATTTGCACCATCTTCGGTGTTACCCGTAAGGTTAACCTCTATGGTGTTGATGGATGCATATCGTGGGGCAGAAAAGATGTCATCTTCCAAATAGGAAGAGGATCTCCCACGTCTTTTACTGGTCTTCCCTTTCATGTCCTAGGATCACTTTTGGACTCCTTGATGAAGGGTGACACGAAGAGTTCTTCAGTGTGACCTTATGGTACGCCTCCCTTTCAGAGGGAATGATGATTCAAAGGCCGAGATAGGGTAGGAACCTCATCTTCTGACTTTCCTCCCTAGACGAGAGAATACTGATTCTCGTGGGGGTGGTTTTTGTTGAGGAGGTAAAAATTCCCCCAGCTCTGAGGGCTAGGGTTGGCTCCATTACTTGGATGTTGAGTCTCTTCTCGTTTTTATTGGTCTTACAAGGGAATTTATTGTTAAAAATTCCCCCAGCCCTACAGGCTGGGGTTGACTGTAGATTGCGGCAGTGGCTGCTACTATCGCTACCTGCCTGAACTTGCGTGTCCCCATTCGGGGGTGAACTGGGTTTGGTGCTGAGTTCTTCTATGAATCAATCCCTTTTGGGGAGGCAGGAAATGACCACTGATTGACCTCTCTTAGGCGAGATGCTTATTGTATGCTCTCAGTGGCATGATTCAGGAGTTCTTGGATGGATTGTTCCCATCAGGCCTGACGCTTCTGGGACTTACTCAAGGCCTGTCTCTGTTGTGTGTGTTGTCTTTCCTGAGTAGGGACCCAACTCGATTGTAGTCTTGACATGATGGCGTTGCAAGGAACCATGCCGAACAGGTTCTTCTGGGTGGGGAGTGGAGTGAAATGCAGAGCTCCATGTTCCCCCCATCCCCTGATATGGACTCCCATAGTAGCATCACCAATGATGTGGCGCAGCTGGTGCAGCACACGGAGGAAGGCTATCTCCATGTTTCCTTTAGGCCTCTTGGGTCTCTGTTGCCTCGCCGAAGGAAGAGATTCCAGGTTGATATGACGCAGGAGGTCTCCTATTGTCTTGAAATGGTCTACATACCCGTCGTGGGGCAGGAATCTTGATTTCATCCAGTGGGGGGTTGTCCATATATTGGAGCGGATGTCGTGCATGCATTCTTCTGACAACTTTTTGGGTATGTCGAATTGGGAGGTGGCTGTGGGCCAAAAAATAACTGGTATATCACCCCTGGCTAGTCGTTTCCTCAGGCGGAACATGTTGGAAAACTCCTCCACTAGTGATTCCTCTACCTGGTCATCCCAACTGAGATTCTCACTGATAGTGCGGTCGGAGGTAGTGGGACCGGTAGGTATCAAATTATCATGTAGGCGATTCTCAGGCAGTTCAGAAGATGAATGTTGCCCCAGAATGTCTCCTAATTGAAGAAGTGTGTCGTTGGAGACTAGATGAGAATATGACATGCTTGATCCCATACTTCTGAGTGCCTCGGCATACGAGGGATTTTTCTGTGCTTGATTCGGCTGGGGGAGAACCTTCCTGTTGATATGATATGTCATTAAGGGGAGGACCTTTTCAATGGCGGCCACAATGGAGACAACTACCATTACTACTTGATGCCTCCCTACAAAGAAGACTTTTGCAGTACATACCCTGGGGAGGACCTCCAAGGTGTGTCGCAGTAAGGGGAGGACCTTTTGGCTGCATAGCGTTGTTACGGGGAAGGCCTTCGCAACAACCGTCATCATGGTGAGGATGATCATCATGTTTTGACGTTCGATGTGCATCCTGGGGAGGACCTTCAAGACACATTGTGACAAGGGGAGGACCTTCTTGTTTCTTGGGGCCACTACGGGGAGGAACTTCGCAATGGTGGCTGTGGTGGCGAGGACTACCATCACAGCTACTGCAATGACGAGGACTACCATTACAGCTGCTGAAGTGATAATATCTGTGGGTTACACCCTAGGGAGGGACTTCAAAATGTATCACAATGAGGGGAGGGCCTTCTCGTTGCTTGACATCTCTATGGGGAGGACCTCCATTATCAGGGTGGCGAGAAATACCACCGTGATCTGATGCCTGGCTACACGGAGCTGAAGGGAAATGGACGTGCGGTCCCCCCTCCCGGTGAGTAGAGAGGAAGAAAGGGGTCTCCCGGGATCACACTCTACATTACCTTGGGAATGTGAACCCAGGAATGCTTTGAGAATCTTCTCAAGGGCCAGAGAAACCCCTTCACCCTCGCTTACCGTGTGTATGTGAACTCAAAACGACGCGCTGATGTGCCTGAAGGTTACATCACACGGGTCCGATGGCTTTGGTGGAGGCCTCGGCTCCAGGCTGATGAATGGGCCGATAAGGGGGTTGTGAAGGATCAGGCCGGATTGGAAGGGTTTTATCTGGCTCGAGGAATGGGAACTCTGTAGAATTTTGCAGGCCACACGGGTGAATGAGGGGTGGCGCCCTTCGCGTAGGGAGGTGTTACGCGCCTGGAGAGGCCGTCTGCGAACCAGGGTGGTTTGCGGACAGATGGGCATCCCATGAACCAAAGTGTTTGGCATCTTCGAGTTTGGCCCGTGTACCAGGTTGGTATGCAGAGGGGTCCACGCAAGCAGTGGTGGCTGAGGGCGATGCCGGTCGGAGGTGTTTCAGTCAGGGCTTCGCCCATGTAGGAGGGTGTTACGTAGTGTGACAGATCAGAAAAAGGGCATAAACTCCCTGGTCCACAGGGAGTGCAACAGCGTAGGGGCCATGGTTCGCGGTCTTATTTTCGTTGTTATTTTATGTTCATGGTTCACCAAGTTATTATGCATTTTTCGGTTCCTTATTAATTCGTTTCCAGCTTCATACATGTTCTGGTTCGCGAACATGAACTTCGCTGTTTGCGAAATCCAAAGCTCCTTCCTTCGAAATCCTTCCACTCAAACCTGATCGGGCTCCCCCCTCATATTCCCCCTCCATATCCTTTTATAGAGTGGGGAAAGAGATGTATATGTGTTCATGTGGCACCTTTTTGGGAGTCCCATGACAGGAAACCCAGTTTACAGATGACTTGGTCAATCCGTAACTCGCGGTGGGCATTAAACGCACCTCCCCCGTGAACCAAACTAGCTAGGGGAGTGCTTTGCGGCCACATAGGTTTCTGCCTCTATTCCGTGAATGACAGCGGATGTGACCCAGGCCAGTTGACGCAGTTCATAGCTGGGGCGGTTCGTGATAGTGGACCGGGTTGGCGCCCTTCCTGCTTCACGCCCACGGAGGATCCCCGCCTCCGTTCCGCGAATGACAGAGGTCCATGGAGGGGGCGCTTTGCGGAACCGGCCGTGTTCCATTATCATTGGACTAGTCTATGGACCAGTTCATCTTGTGCCATCCTTTGAGTATTTTCCACACTTTTCCCCAATTATTTGGGGGAAATTGGGTAGAATCTCCCTTGGATTAAAGGGGATTCTCATTCTCCTTTGCGGATTTTTCAGGACCGTACAATCATAAGATTGGATTGTTGGAGAATTTAACAAAGTATTTAATGAATGGTTGTAAGGGAACATATTTTTTCCTTCAGGTTTGGGTGATATACTTAACAAATTTTAGGATGTTTTAGTTATATTTTTAGCTTGTTTTGAATTAAGGGTCAAGGTATAATAAGAAATGATTTTTTTCTTAAGTGTTATGTGATCATGTGGGTGATGAAATTGATATAGTCCTGTAGTTCCTTAGATCTTCAGAATTGTGAACATTATTTTATTAAAAGGGAGTTTATAGACAATGGATGGCTTTTATCATGAATTAAATGATGTAAAGGATATTCTAGATGATAGATAAGGCTTAATATCAAGATATATAATTATTTGTTTATTTCTTATATTTCCAATAGGTATCATATATTATGTTACAATAATGAGTTATGTTTCACAACCTATGGTGTATTCCCCAATGGCCATGGATACTATTGGATCAAATGGTGTGTTGTGACACTCTTTCAGTGATTACCAATATTCTCGATTATTTCGAGACTTGAGGGGCATTATCAAGGTTCTCAATAATGTGAATATTTCTTGAGGGATTATTTCATGGCTCCCCCTCCCATAATTATAGTTTACATATGATTATAAACAACACATAAACCTATATTCTCAGAAAAGTTTATCCTAAGGGTATTAAATAAATTTTTTCATTTTCATATTTGGGTAATCTTCATGTTGTTACTATTTAAACCTAGATTTTGTGTTTTTGGGATTTATTTATAATATATTGTAGATATGTTGACGATTAATTACTTTGAAATGGAGTATAATTATGAGAGTATTATATATAATTGGGTATCATTGGTGCTAAATTAAGGATAAAAGACACTATGATATCAATATATATATTTATCAAGGAGATGGTTTTGTATTGGGTATCATAAAGTTCATTTAATCTAGTATTAATTTAATTAATGACGTTTATAACATGAAAGTTTAACTTTTTTATTTCCCCAGAAGAGAGTGGGATCTTGTAAGAGGGAACTTGGAATAGGCTAGTATAAGTTCTATGAAGGAAAATCACATCAAGTTTGGGGTATGGAATTATTTGATGATTTGTATTCACATAATATTGGTGTTGTTATGATCTACAATTTGATGTCTATGTTATTTCAAAAATATAATAATTTCTTTAAACAAAAAAATTCTAAATGATGCAAATAAAATTCTTGGGAGTTCAAAAAAAACATTAAAGGAAAAAAATAAACACTTTGTATACATATGATTTTCAATAATAATACAAAAGGATTTTTCTTTTTCTAAATTTAGAGGTATATAATTGATCACATCATATGAAGAATAGATTTAATGTTGGTAGAATATGTTCAAAAATATGGAAAAGTCATGGATATTAACTCAATGTATACCTAAAAGTAAACTCTGGAAGAGGGCGATCAATATGAAAAAGGCATAGAATTTATAATTATTTATTATTTTAACTAGGAGATGAAAAGTAATGGAATCACTGTAAGAACCCGGGTTTTTAGAATGGGTTAAATTGATTCAAACTCTGTTTGAATTTTCTACTTTTTAAAAAACGTTTGGACGACTTTTGAGATGTTTGGGAAAAGCTGGGAAGTATTTGGAAATTTCCAGACTACACGCCGTGTACTACCAAGTACATGTTGTGTGTGTGTAGGTGAGTGACCAGTCATGTGCTCATCGAGTACATGTTGTGTGGTACCCATAGGAAAATTTCCATCCACACGGCGTGTGGTCTTCCATGACATGTCGTGTAACCTTGTTCCATGTAATGGCCGAGTCCCTGGCCGTGTGTTGACCATGTACATGGTCCAAGATGTGCACTGGACTCCGCTTAAGTTGGAGTACGAAAACGTAATCTACACGGTATTGAGTCATGAAATACATTTTGTGTACTTTTATTTTTATTTGAGCATCCTAGACGCCATCATGTCTTATTTTCAGAATTGTATTATTCTTCCTTGTTGGACGAACAGTTCGTCTGAGAACCTCCGAAAATTAGAAACCCTCCTAGATTCTTCATACGACCTCCGTTCTTCAATCTTTCGGTGGCAGCGGGACCACATCGGAAAGTCTAACCCCGTGCACCCCTCTTCGTCCTTGATTCCTTGACTATTTCTCCACAGTTTCCATCTGAGCACAATTTCCGAAATTTGACGGAAACACAGATCTATTACAATTTAGACCTATTAAGAGGGTGATATCAAAGGAGTGTCGTCATACGAGTACGAGGTGGGTGGTTTATACCTTCTTCTGTGTTGTTGTAGAATTTTTGGGGTTGTGACCTTCAGGAGCGACGTTGGGTATTGAGAGAAACCCTGTTTAATTGTTTTTAATTATTTATCTGCAATGTGGGATGCCTCTAGGTATTCCTTGACCTAGTTGTGATCGAGCGAGGTCAGGTTAGAGGATGCTGCTCGTTTGGGTAATTTTGGTCGGGGGTGAAAAAATGGGTATAAATTGAACTGCTTAGTTCAAACTGTTGAGTTTAATTTGTTAAAGCATGATTCAATTTGCTGAAGGCATTCGAGACCTTAGGTGCTAGTATGAGACAACACATGTGTGGTGCAACTTGACTGTTTAGTAATTGTCTATTGAAATTGATGCTTTCTAGTATATATATGCAATGTGTGATATTTCCTATGTTGAACTGTTTAGTTATGTTGGGCATGGCCCGAATATTTTGTTGACTGATATTGATCACATGTTGGGGCTTTTCCCAGGTTACATGGGTGGTTTCTACAATGGGATTGGGTGTCATGGACATCGGTTGAGGCAGTTGGACTGTCAGGGTGGGCTTGGCTCGGGTTACTTGGATGGCGAGGCCATCAGACTTGAGTGACAGGTTCGCAGGGACACAAGGTGTCAGAAGTATTATGGTCTGGGAAATTATTGAGTTGATTACTGATCACTGGGTACATTTGAGTAGTGTGCACATAGATAGACTCCATGATGAGGCGGTACGACCACTCGCTAGGTAGAGGCCCCCGGTAGATGCGGTTAGGTATTTTTGGTTTGGGGGTGTTTCTCATAGGAAGCCACATGGAAGGTGAGGAGCCTTCAGAAGATAGCATTGAGGTTGTTAGGTTGGGGGAAAAGGCTCACCGTGATTTGAGGGGAGATATCGATGTGCCTCCGGTTACTTGATTTGAGGGCATAAATCATTGTCCCTCTGGTTATTCTTTGAGTACAAGTATCATTGTTCCTCCGGATGTTGTGCCATGGGCAGGTTGAGATTTTGAGCTGGGTTAGGATTATTGGGCGTACCTCTGGGATGTCGGTACTTGAGACACATGGTGTCAGGTGACACATGGTTCCAGGTGGCAGACCAGAGATTCCGGAGTTGGCTGAAGCAGGTGACACTTCCTTGTGGCTTCTAAGCACTAGTGAAGTTTGTGTTTACTTTTGGGCGTTGTACTGTTTACTATTTTTCATATATAAGCATGTCTTCTGAAACACTTAATTAGGTACGCACCATTGGGTGGTATCCTACTGAGACTCGTCTCACACCCTACACGGGCCCTTTGGGACACGTGTAGCCTTTATGAAATTACATATAGGTAGAGGGTCAGCCTCGAGAGCTAGACCTTAATGAAGCTGGCATGGAGACTAGTATGGACCGTGAGGACGTGCCTTGCTGGAGTTACTTTTTTTAGTTTCCTTTTTGTATCAGCATGTTGTTCTGTTTAATTTCCCCTACCATTGTTTCTATACTGCTTTCGCTGTTTATTGATTTTGGATATGCTTCTGCTCTTCGGGTCTAGTTTGAGTCTGCTGAGTCATTTAATTTCTCCTGCTTATAGACATTATACTAGGACCAGTACCTTTATTTCCTCTGAGAGGGTATAGCCTTCCCACTATACCTATTCAGACCCTCTCTTCTAGTTGGCAGCCTTTGGCATTTATGGGAGGTGCGCCTACGACAGTGACACCCGACCCGTTTGGCACTGTTTGGGTGGCTGGCTGGGTCCGGGTTGTTACAAAGTGGTATTAGAGGAGTTTTTCACAGGGATTTAGTAGCATTGTTTTTCTATCTACTAATGAGTTTGAGAATCCTATTTTATATTTCTGTTGGTTTTACTGTTCAGGATATGGAAGACTGGAGATAGGTTGTTATAGGAACTAGGTTCCTATGTTGTGCTGGGGTGCCTCCAGCCCCAGATATGAGGGATGAACCAAGTTGCCTATGGGTGGGAATTACTAGTTGCTTTTTCTCAGATTATGGTTTATATGATTTCAACCTCGGTGGTTCACTTGATGTGTGATGTTATTGATTGGGATATATGACCCTTGACCCGGTGTGGAAAGGGAGAATTGGACATTCACCCGGTATGGCAAGGCTACCTTGCTTGGCTTTTGATAGGCACATTTTAGGGTATTTCAATTTCATAACTGAATGTATGCTTTGTGATGTGATAATACCATGTGAAGAAAATGTCAATTGCCATGATATGTATGATCTGAAATGTGAATAAGTGCAACTCCTGCTATAATTGCTTGTTTACTACAATATGTATGCCATGATTTGTGTATTTTTAGAATAGAATGTTACAAGATATTTGAGTCCGGCTCTTATGAGAGCAGGGATGTACCATGGCAGAGGCAGTGTAGCTGTCAGGATTGGGATACTCGGTCGTCGGGTTAGAGTCAACGTTGGTTGTCAGGACTTGCATGGCCCGAGGTATTATTGATACTCGGCTCTCTTGAGGGCGGGTAAGGAGGCCGTGAGGTCGGGATGTCGAGGGCATGGGTTGCGATATGGGAGAGTAAGGGTAGTTGTTATACACTGCCTCTTTATTTCTTTCCTTATCTGCGTAGAATATTTTGTTATATATTGTTGACGCTCCTTTCGTCACAGAATCTAAAGATTGGAAAAGGGGAATATCTGAGCTCAAAGTGATTCAACCTTTGGACAAATATCAAAAATTGACAAAGGAAGGAATAATACGAATGTTGCACAAGGGTCGCGCAAGTTCGACAATGGTCGCGCAGGTATACTTGCGCACCACCTAGTGGTCCCACAAGTTATGTGCGCAACCAAAGTGATAACTGCACGGGTCTTCTCTAGACTACAAATAGACCCTGTGGTCCCCCCATTAAAGGAGGAATTTTTCCAGAAACTCATATTTAATCTCCCGTCGCCCTATTATCTTCTCAAAGCTTCCGAAACACTTCTAAAGTAATTTCTTACCTAGAACGGAAGATCTAAAGTGGGGGAGGAAGGCCTAAGTGTTGAAACTCATCAACACTTGCGCACCTGAGTGGCCAACCCTTAAGGGAAATGGCCACACTTACGCACAACCTTAATCCTTCAATAGAACTTGTGCGCCCCTATTCTGGAAGAACCTCAAGAGGATTCTAAAGTCTTTAACCAAGAGTCGCTCAAGTATTACCCTGCTGGTTAACCACCGCGCAAGTACCCATGTGTCGCACAGGTATAGCTGCGCGACCGAACTTGCGTGCCCACGCAGTACCTGCGCGCCTGCCAGGACTTGGGCACCCCTGCCTTTTTGGGTTCCCTTCTTTCCCATTTCACCCCTCTTATTTCATTCCACCTCTCCTATTCAAGATTCAGTCTTCAAGACACTCTCCAAAGCCATTTATGGCTTGATTTCTTGTTTTGAATTCCATATCTGAAAGGAATTTTGTGGAATATCTCTCAAAACTAGTGATTTACACATCTTTATGTCACTAAATATTGAGATTTCATTTACTCAACCTCATCCTTTACGATGAGAGAACTCATTAACCTGGGCCTCCTTTTCAGGAATAAGCCCCACTCATAATTCTTAACCTGGGCCTCCTTTGCAGGAATAAGCCCCAGTCATAATTCTTAACCTGGGCCTCCTTTTCAGGAATAAGCCCCACTCATAATTCTTAACCTGGGCCTCCTTTTCACGATTAAGCCCCAGTCCCCTAATATGGGCATCCTCCTTAGGAGTAAGCCCCAACCATACTTTTCTTAAACCTGGATCTCCTTTTCAAGAGTAATCCCTAATCTCAAATATGGAAATCCTCTTCAGGTGTAATCCCCAAGTCCCTTAAATTTTTAAGTCTCTTAACTTGGGCCTCCTTTTCAGGAGTAAGCCCCAGTCTTAATTCCTCTTAACCAGTCCTAATTTACCTTTGATCCGAGATTCTTTCTCAGGAGTACAACCCAATCATAAGTCTTATCTTAATTTGGGCCTCCTTTTCAGGAGTAAGTCCCAAGTTAGAGTATTAAAATCTCCATGAAGCACATATACCTTTATGGACCCTGTTCCTAGATTTCTTCCCTGATGTAAATCATAATCTTCATTTATCTGGGAAGTCATTGATACATAAGTCCCACATTATTTCTTATGATTTCATTTTTCATGGAACAATTGTCTAATTTTTACCAATACCTCTTGTTTGTCACACCGAGCATGACTCACATGAGATTAGAGTGTAAAAGTAATTATGACATCCTTCTTTGAGCCATCAATCATAAACATCATACTCCCTTACTCGAACTACGTGGGTTCTGATTCATTTTCTAAACAAAGGATACGTAGGTAACCCATCTGCGGGTTCGATCCCAACTCTGAAATAATCCATGTCCTTCTGAATGATAATAAACATCATAATGACCAAGAGACTTCTATAGAAATATTTCGAAGGATACCATTGACCAAGAATCTATAAATAAATACAGATGATTCTTTATTGATGAAGAACCTCGAATACATATAAAATATTCTCTAATGTTCCTACATATTTAATCATTGATTGTCAAATCTAAAGGAAAAATCGTTTTATACTTGGTAATGTAATAAGGATTCACGAACATAACTTAAATCTATAAAGAGAGTCCAGGAGTAGACAAAAATTCCCCTAAAAAAGGTATGATGAGTCCGACCTCCCATCCTCTCAACCAATGCAAATTCCTAAGCCTCATCATTCCACAAACTAATGAGCACCTACCTTTGGAAAATAGGTTCAAATGGATGTGGAATCATTAGATGTTTCCGGTTCTACGAACAAGACCGTTAGAAACCGATCGGAATGTTTGAACCTCCCATCAAGGAGGTCATCCCCGAATTCTGAGGGAAACAAAAAATGGTGAACCCGAAGTGAATCCTTAACCAAGTTAAAATGAGGTTTTAACTATTTGTTAGGCCCCTATTTAAAACTCAATGAGAGGGCCAACAAAAAAAATCATTGACATATGTGCTCATCCACAATATATAGTGGCTGAATTTATCTTGATTATGTTTGTTATATCAAACATGCACTCTTTTCCAAGATCTTCTACATTTCTAGAATGGATGCTCTCAAATTCACACCTGTGAAAACTGCTGCTACAAATGCCACTGCTTCTACTCCTACTGGATCGTCGTCCGCTCTGAGGATTACATAACCTACTCAGCGTCTTCAACACTGGGTATCAAATGCACTGGTTAAGGAGTACCATCAACATGGTACCATCCCAACTCTAGAGGCTGCCTGACAAGCCCTCCAAGTGAACAACTCACACCGGTCATACGGACAACGAAAACAAGTGATCAAGAAGCTGGTGGTGCTGACTACCGTCTCTAACCGTTTCAGGTCACTATCCCCAGAATGCAATCACCATTCGCTCCCTTATTTTGAGGAGGTGAATGAGCAGGTCCTTCAGGGCCTTAATTCAAATAGACAGGAGTCCTTCCTGAGGGCTCCCACAAAAAATCTCTACTAGACTCATGCGGCAGTGTTCCCTCAACATGATGAGGGTACCGACTCCAGGCATTCGGCTCAGTTTCCTCAAACCCGAGCAGGTAAGACGAACTGCCAGAGGCGGAATCTGGTCAACAGTGAGCAGGTTCTCATCTATGTCATCTCCGGAGAAGTCCACCAACCTAACTTGGTGGAAAGAAACGAGCGGGTACATATACCTACCCGTTTTAATTCTGCTGTCCAGCAGACTCATCTGGCAGCATCACGCCAATCCCGCCAGGAAATTCCGGCGGAGTACTATAGGCAGGAACAAACACCTGTTTATACATCATCAGCTAGTCAACAGGCTCATCTGACTACATATGATGGATCTCTTCAACCACATTTGGTGAAGTACAATCATCAGGCACATACACCTACTAGTATTAATCAAGCCTACTAACAGTCTCGTTTGGTAGCATTCGGAGAAGTCAGTCGGAAAGATCTGGCGACAAACAGGAGGCAGACTCAACTCTCTGCCCCCACACTTGAGTACTGTCAGGATTCACTGATAGGAAAAGGAGGACAAGAGCAGGCACATACACCTACTCCACGCATGGAATAGACATACATCCCCGTTCTGGCAGCTAAAGTCACCAAGCATATTCTATCAATGGTGAAAGAGCAGAAGCAAATACCTGCTCATATTCTGGATGCTTGCCAGGATATTATAACAGCTTCAGCAACATCTCAGGGGAAGACACATACCCTACCAGGGGAGTGACAGATCAACAGTTCACTCCAGAATAGACACACACATCTGTTCTAGTCCAAGAGGGTTGTGGGGAATACTCCCCCATATCATACGGACAACCAAGTCAGTCACATACACCTGATTTGAGTGGAGATCGTCAGCCTAACCTGGAAATCATTCCTGATCAGGCACATACACCTGCTCAGAGCAGCCACTTTCATCATCAAGTGGTTTCCAAGGCGAGTAAGAAGGCATCTAATAAAAAGACCCTCCCAGCACAATCAGGAGATCAAGATCCAATCTGTAACAAGGCCTTGCTCGATGCTGGAGTTCTTGAAGCCCTCAGACATTTATCTGTTGGAATTCAAGATTCTACTCCCTCATTTCCCAATAAGAAAAACATTAATTCCGGAGGTCTTCAACATACACTTCCTCATGAATGCTTACTTCATGACAATTCGGTCGATCTCGAAGTTTCATCTTCAAATGAGAGCCACAGGAACCCTCTGTGTGGTCAGAAGACCAAGGAGCAAGAGATTTCATCTTTTTCTGTAACCCATTATGTTGGTCCTCCCGATGATGATGAATTTCGCTGCGAAATTCCTCTCCACAGTAGTGATGTACATTGCCCGGGAAATGCTCCAGTGGACAATGTAGTGCCGAGAAAGCCCTCTTATCTTGAGGCATTTGCAAATGCGAAACCAGCCATGTCTGATGCTTCATCGCTAGCAGGTGAAATACTTTCTCAATCAGAAGATAGCCCAGGGTGTAGGTCATTCTCCGAGCCACCCCTAAGTTATGAATCTTTTAGTTTGATCAATGATTTCTCTACCAATCTTGTTGAATCTGATGAAGCAACAAGGAAAAAACAACTCTGGTCAAATCAGGTAGAATAATATTCATTGAATGATAAAGAGGAAATGCTGAACATGAGAAAACAACTTGAAAAAGGTGAAGTGCCAGTGATGTTTTGACCTCTGGATGACTCTCAGTATGACATTACAGAAATTTTGATGGAAGACTGAATTCATGATATTCGTCTCAACATATGGAAAACTCTTTTTCAGTTGAAAAAGAAAGTATTATCTTATGATGAATATGTAAATCATCTTAAGATAATAGAAGGGTTACAATGTCAGATTGATTTGGCATCTCTATTAGTCTCTAGATATTCGAAGGCTGAAAAGCAACAGAGAGACCTTCAACGTTCATTCCTTGGTGCACTAAGAAGATTGCGTCAGTTAATTGCCAATGCCCCATCTGGTATTCGTGTTAGAGTATGGGGTATTCATGGAGCACTGCATTTCACAGTGCTCTCTAGTCAGCAAAGCCCACTGAAAATGGTCGCATGCAATGTTATTTCCCATAGCCGGCCATAGTCAATGGGCTTTGTTTGTAATAAAAAGCTTGCCCAAGAATAGGCTTCAACTAGTTCCTCTAAAAATCAAGCATACAGAGAACAAGTTGTTGAATTACTCCTGCATCAAGAAAACGAGAATATTGAACAAGCCTCTAGTATGGAGTAAGCACATCATCAAGTGACAAAAGTGTCAAAAATCATCCAACGGTCTTTCGAACCAGGTGATAAAAGTGGATACAGGTTAATGCATCTAGCTAATTTCCGAACTAAGGTTCACAAGATCAGGAGAGCTTTTAAGAAAGTATCAGACATAACATGTCAAGAGCCACCCCAGCTCACCAGACTGGGGACTCTCTTAAACCAACCCTCAGAATCAACAAATAGGATTCGAGGAATTGAGCAGGAATAGTAGGAATATCCCCAGTCCACCAGACTGGGGACTTTTTCAAATCATCAATCCCCTCCTCAGAGAAAGTCGGTCTTTTCTCGATTAGGGAAGAATCCTCAAGAGGAACGAAGAGACAAATTATCAAGAGATTCCCTCCAAATTACGGTTCATCAAGAAGTTCTTGAGGGATCAAATTAACAAAAGACAATGTCTCATCAAAGACAGGAAAGAATACAATATCACAGAAATCCTAATAGGAGTGATGCGATGTGTTATGCAATAATAAATGTCATCAATGTCGTTGTTGCTAATCCACCAGATGAGGCTCACTCAGGGGACTCGGATGAAGAGGTTCCTACTCAAGAAGATGTACGCACTGACACAAATGAAGAAGGTGTGCGTACAGGAAATCAAATGACTACTCAGAACCTAGGTAATCCTTCATGTAACCCACTTCCCCCTTTCCGAAAAGGATCCAACAAAGGCAAGGGAAAGAATAAGGTTACATATCCTCCCTCTGGAGAAGTCCAATCGCTCTCACTAGAGAAAAGGATTGCACAACAGGTGGAAGAAATGAAGGAATTAAGGAGGTTGAATGAAGAACTACTTCAGGGTAGTCTTCTTCGTGAGCGTGCTGGAGTCATTCAGCCAAGGGAATCTGTTGTAGCTACTGAGATGGATCAAGAATGTCCTCCTCGATCAGTACACCCTCATAGGTCTAATCCCATGGGTCAAGTGCAACAACAGTTGGCAGTGCTACCATCATTTGCAGCACCAACCACCACATCATTCCAAGCTCCAGTCATTGCACCTACCAAGTCCAAGTTCAACTGGATGTTTCTCAAAAGTTAATAACTAATATTGAGTCATTAACAGCTCGGTTAGAAACTGTGGAAGGGAAACGTGTGCAGGTTTAACCAGAAAAGAATGTTTACCCTGAATGGGTAGATTCAATCTCTCCTCCATCCAGTTTTGGAAACCCTGTATTCCCTATTTTCAGTGGATCAGGTGACCCTGAACAACATTTGACACATTACGTGTCTTGTTGTGATCTATGATGGGAACTCCAGAGCAGCAAGAAGTAGTAAAACTCAGATGCTTCGTACGGACCTTGCAAGGACCAGACTTTGTCTGGTATATAAGATTGCAATCCCCGTCAATTACCAGATGAGAGGATCTTTGCAAAAAATTCCTTCTTCAATTCAGCTCAACTTTGCCAAAGAAAACAGTTTTCGATCATACAAACTGTAAGCAAAGAGAGAATGAAAGGGTCTCAGATTTAATTGCTCGCTGGAAGGGATTAACATATTCCCTAAGCTTAGCACTCCCTTAAGAGGAATTGTTTCCAATCTGTATGGAAAATCTGCGTGACGAATTACACACGCCGTTAATCCCTGTGAAATACACAGGAGGGTTTCGAGACCTTACTTCAATCGCTCAGCAGATTAAAGATTCCCTTATACAAGCTAAGGCCAAATCTCGTTTAATTCCATCAGCTCCAGGAAGGAGAATGGGTAAAGCCGAAACTTTTACAATTATGATTAAACAAGCACCTGTACCTGTTTTTTCTTCAAAAACTTCGTCTTCTCGAAGGGATCCGCCTCCTGAGCGCCAACAACAAAGACTATATCATCTAGATGATCAAAGAGATCAAAGACAAAAACAATTTTAGGATTTGAAGATCCAAACATACTCTTTCCAAAATGAACAAGTTCCTGGTTACTTAATTTCGGCCCTAGAGAACAATTTGGTTCAGCTGCCAAAGCAAAATAGGCGAAACAAGGAAGGAGTTGAAGACCGTCCCAATTATTACCCCTTTCATCAAATGTTGGGGCATGCCATCCAGGAGTGTTTTGTCTTCAAAGACCTCCTGCAAAATATGGTCGACTCAGGACAAGTTAAACTGAAAGGCTCTTCAGCCCAGGTAGCTTGTGTCACTACTATAGTTCCGGAGGAGGAAGGCGAATGGCAAGAAGTCAAAAGAAAAAATGCACAGAAGTATGATGATTGGATGGTCAGAAGGACAATCAACTAAACTCATACTATTTTGAGAATACAATTAAAGAAACCAATTGTGTATTCTTCCATGAATGTTTCCGCAAAACCCTCTTCATCAGAGGGAAAGTCCCCCAAGAAACAGCATGATTAAAAGAAAGAAAAAGAATCAGAAGAAGATGAGTATGTGTCAAAGCCTAAGTTTTCTTTGACTATGGCAGACTTCATGCCATCTACTTCAAAGCCACGAGCACCGCCCCACCAAACGGCACAACCTAAATAGGCTAATCAATCAAAGTATTCATCAGATGAAGAATTAATCTTCGGTTCTGTTAATATGATTCAATTAACAGATCCATATGCCAGTCGCAATTTCAATTTCAATGATCCTGAATTCCCTGTATCAAATAGGGGAATCAGAGGAAGTTCTAGAGGCTCAGGATACAGTGGAAGACGTGGATCTTTTAGAAGCCACTACTCCAATTCTACCCCTGCTAGAACTGTGTACGCAGCAGAAACTCGTGGTAGAGCCCTTCAGCGAGCTCAGCAAGAACAAGAAAGTTCTTCTACCAATATAAAATTCAGTCCTGGCATAGTTATTTTGGAAGACCGGTTGAAGGTTCCATCCTCTTTCTGTAAGCAAGTAAATGGATCTAATCGGTCTAATCTTCCAAAACCAGAGATATTTCCAAATCCTATCCCAATATAAGATGCATCAACTTCCAAAGAATCTACTTCCAAGGTACCTGATAAACCACATATTCTTGGAGGGAAACGTATACCTCTGGATCAAAATTATGATGTATTGAAAAACCTGACCCAAGTACCATCCATGTTATCAATTCTGGATGCTCTGAATCTGTCAAAAGATATTCGGGAAGCACTCATCAAGGCTTTGTCAAGTCCTTAGGAGTTTGAAACTGAAATTGCTGCAGCTGAAGTCTATCACATAAAGAATAATCTTTTAGAATTCCATACAATAATATATTTTACTGATGAAGATGAAGATGATATTGTGGATGTCCATATTAGACCTTTATACTTATCTAGCAAGGTTAATGGTGTAGACATTCGAAGAGATTTCAATGACAATGGTTCAGGAGTCAACCTCATGCCCATTCGTACACTTCGTCGATTGGGCCTCACGAAAGCTGATTTATCTCCTTCTACCATGATGTTACAAGGATATGATGAAAATTAACAAAACCCACTGGGGGAATTTACACTCAGAACTCAGTTTGGAGATCTTGTATCTAATTCATATTTCATGGTTGTTGATCAAGACTCAGCCTTCAACATCTTTCTTGGAAGACCCTGGCCACATCAGCATGTAGCTATCCCATAATCATACCATCAATGTCTTAAATATTGTTTTGATGGTGAATTTGGGACATTGTATGGTGATAAGGCCCCATTAAAGACATGTGAGTCTCAATACATTGAGGGGGAATTCTATCACATGAAGGGAAGGGAGAAATCCATAACAAAAGATATTACCAAAGTTAATGCTCCATATGGTTTGGAGAATATTCCAGTAAATCCATTTACACATGTGAGTACAGATTATGTGTTTCCTATCAGTAAAATTGACAAGATAGACCCAAATCAAAATAATCTTATGGAAAGATCCATAATGTCAATTATGGAAATCGAGCCATACAACATGGGAGAAATTGGTAACCCACCATGCAGTGATGAAAGCACAAATGGTGACATCTTCATTTCATCTGCAGAAATCCAACAAGTCTATACTTTGCCAATTAGGCCAAAATAAGTTATAGCAACATCGGAGGTGAACACTGATGTCGATTTTCAATCCATCATCTCTTCTTTAATACCCAAAGAAGACCCTTCATCATCAATCGGGTTGGAAATGGAAGCTTCTTCTTCAAGATGTGCAAATTTTGATATCTCTTCTGATCATGAAAATTCTGCTTTATCATCTACTATGCAAGTAGAAATGGAAGAAATAACACATGATGAAGAAGAAGAGGAATATCTCAGAGATGCTCCTCCAGCATTTGAAGAGGGTATCTCTACCACTTTGGATGAACTCAGAGAAATAAATTAGGGTACAAAAGAAGATCCACGCCCCACTATACTCAGTGCGTCCATGAATCTTGAAGAGAAAGAGATGTATATTTCTTTTATAAATAAAAATAGAGATATATTTTCTTGTAACTATACATAAATTACTAGTCTTGATCCTGATGTTGCTACTCATCATTTGGGTCTACCAGAAGAACATCGAGGATTTAAGCAAGCCGCGAGAAGAACACACCCAACTTATGCTTCCAAAATTGAGGCTGAAGTGGATAAGCTTATCAAAGCTAACTTCATCAGAGAACTTAAATATCCCAAGTGGTTGGATAATATTGTCCCTGTAAAGAATAAGAATGGACAAGTTAGATTTTTCATCGATTTTAGAGATCTTAATCGGCATTGTCATAAGGATGAATTCCCAATTCCGATTACAGAACTTTTAATTGATGCAACAGCTGGCTATGAAGCACTTTCCTTCATGGAGGGATATTCTGGATATAATCAGATCTGAATGGCACCAGAAGACGAGGAATCCACAGCCTTAAGAGCCCCTCAGGGTGTGTTTTTCTACCGGGTAATTCATTTTGGGTTAAAGAATGCAGGTGCAACATATCAGCGTGCCATGCATCGTATCTGCAAACCCTTCTTAGGGAAGTTTGTTGAATGCTATGTAGACAATTTGGCGGTTAAATCCAAACAACTTTCTAATCACTTGGCTGATTTGGAAGTCATATTCCGCAAGCTTCGACAACATAATTTGAAGACGAACCCCTTGAAATGTTCTTTTGGGGTAACCTCAGGAAAATTTAACGGCTTTGTTATACGCCATCGTGGTATTGAAGTTGATCCTGAGAAGACCAAGTCAATCCTTGGTATGTCACCTCCTCGAAATTTGAAATAATTAAGATGACTTCAAGGACACTTATCCTATATTCAGCGTTTCATCGCCAATTTGGCAGGAAAAAGTTTACCCTTCACCAAATTGATGAAGAAGGGAGTCACTTACCAGTGGAATGAAGAATGCCAAGAAGCATTCGATGTTCTAAAGAAATACCTCTTTAGTCCACCAGTACTCATGCCACATGTTGAATTAAGACCACTAATCCTCTACGTGACAGCTCTAGAGCAATCATTGGGTGCCTTTATTCTTAAAAAGAATGATGCTGGAAATGAAAACAACCTCTACTATCTCAGTCAAACTATGCTTGAAGTAGAAACCCGATATTCAAGTATTGAGAAGTGCTTCCTGGCATTAATCTTTGTAGTTCAGAAGTTGAGACACTACCTGCAACATCACGAGGTCCAATTGGTATCTCGCAATAACCCGCTCAAATTCATCCTTAGTCGTCCAATGCTTACAGGACGTCTAGCAAGGTGGGTAGTTATTTTTCAGCAATTTGACATACAATATGTGTCTCAAAAGGCGATAAAGGGCCACGCTCTGGCTGATTTCCTGGCTGAAGACCCTTCAGTGGAAGACACATCTTCAGATATTGAACTCCCTGATGAGGAAGTCTTCACTATTCAAGAAAGTCCTCAAGCATGGGAAATGTATTTTTATGGTGCTTCCAGAAGTCCAATAGGGAGGAAAATGGAAAATCCTAAATTCAACAAAGTTGGCTTAGTAATTGTGCTCATTTCTCCATAAAAGGCGGTGTTACCTTATTACTTCTTATTGTGGGAATGTGGTACCAATAATGAAGCCGAATACCAAGATCTCATCGCAGGCTTCGAATTATCTCTTCAAGCATATGTGAATCACTTAAAAGTGAAAGGTGATTCAGACCTGGTAATCAAGCAAGTAAATGGGGATTATGCCATCAGAAGAGTTGAATTAATCCCTTTGTATGATAATGTAAGAGAGTTAATGGCGGAATTCCCTTCGGAACTGACATTTTCTTATGTCCCAAGATCACAAAATGCTCAAGTTGATGCACTGGCTAATATAGCTACAGCTCTGGCAGATCCAAATCGGGATGAGACAACCATCAGTATTGCCCACCGTCGTGCAATTTCACCTTATGTTCGAATCAGAACAGAGGAAATTAATGAAATTAGTCCCATTCCTGAACAGTATGGTCATACTACAGGATGGATATCACCTATCAGGGAATACCTTAAAAATGTAACACTTCCACCTGATAGAGTCAAGAAAGAACAAATCCGGGGATGTGTGGTCAATTTTACACTTTATGATAGCCTAGATCACTTAGAGAAAATTCTCTACAAACGTGGTTTTGATGGAGTTCTCTTCAGATGCATTAATGGTGAAGAGACAATGGCTGTCATGAAAGAAGTGCATGCAGGAGTCTGTGGTGCCCACCAGTCTGGACATAGACTGTCTGATCAGATTCGAAGGCTTGGATATTTTTGGCCTTCAATGATACAAGATTGTGTCAATTTCACAAAGAAGTGTCATTCATTCCAATTACATGCCAACAACATTAATCAACCTCCAAAGTTTCTTCATACAGATAAATACTCATGTCCATTTGCCACATGGGTAATGGATGTGGTGGGACCTTACCCTTCGTCTACGACTAAGCAGTTTAAGTACATTCTTACTGCTACTGACTTCTTTTCCAAATGGGCAGAGGCAATACCTCTCAAGGAAGTCAGTTCTAAATGCTTTGTTAGCTTCGTCAAGTCTAACATCATTACCAGATTTGGTGTCCCTCATACCATATTGACTAACAATGGCACCAAATTCTGTTCAACCGAGGTGAAGAAGTTGTATCAAGAATACAACATCAAATCCAACCATTTATCTCGATATCATGCAGCGGCCAACGGCCAGATAAGATCCTTTAACAAGACTCTTTAAAATATACTGAAAAAGATGGTGTATAAAGATAAGAGGTCATGGCCTGATAAACTCTTTCATGATTTATGTGCTTATGGGACTACCACCCACACTGCAACTCGGTCTACTCCATATTCACTGGTATATTGAACGAAAGCCGTCTTTCCCATTGATGTTCAATTGCCTTCACTCAGAGTATCCATTTGTGATCATTCATCTATAGATGAACAATCTCAAAAGGGATTGAATGAATTGTAACGGTTAGATGAGAAAAGATTGTGCACTTTTCACCACATGGAAGTCTATCAGAATCGAATAGAACGAGCTTTTAACAAAAAAGTTCGTCTTTGTTCATTCACTCAGGGAGAATTGGTATTAGTTCTCAGTACTCCAATGATACTAGGAAAGAAACCTCCCAAGGTTGATCCAAAATGGGAAGGACCTTACTCAATACATAGGGTCTACTCCAATGGATCTCATTCATTAATCTCGATGGATGGAGAACTCATCACTACTCCATCCAATGCTAGATTTTTTAAGAAGTATTTTGTATAAACACAAAATATATAATCTAAATGGCCCTATATGACCTTAAACTTCACCATTGTCCCACACAATGTTAAACTACGAAAAAAATCCATAAATGGTCCTATATGACCTTAAACTACACCATTGTCCCATACGACGTTAAACTATGAAAAAGTTTCCTAAATGGTCATGTATGACCTTAATTTGCACCATCGTCCCACATGACGTTAAACTGCGAAAAAGTTCCCTAAATGGTCATGTATGACCTTAAAATGCACCATCTTCCCACACGACGTTAAACATCAAAAAAGTTCCCTAAATGGTCCTGTATGACCTTAAACTGCATCATCACCCCACACGATGTTAAAGTGCGAAAAAGATCCCTAAATGGTCCTGTATGACCTTAAACTACACCATCGTCCCACACGGCGTTAAACTACGAAAATGTTCCCTAAATGGTCTTGTATGAACTTAAAATACACCACCATCCAGCATGACATTAAACTGCACCATCCATGGTCTATGCATATGACCTTAAACTATTCACACTTTCATCCGGCATGATGCTAAACTGTATCATCCCTTTTTCATCCAACATGACGTTAAACTGAATAAAGTCCCCAATGCATCCAACATGACGTTAAATGGTGTACGCTTTTTTCCTCACTGCATGACATTAAACTGCACAGTCCCCCTTTCAACCCACACGACGTTCAACTGTATTGTCCCTATCATCCTAACTACATGATGCTAAACTGTACAGAAAGTCCTTGATACGTCCTACATGACATTAAACTATACATTGCCCCTGCTATATGACATTAAACTATGCAGCACCAATAGTCCTAACTGAAAGACTTTAAACGGTATAGTCCCTTCATACGTCCTACATGACATTAAATTGTGTATCATTAAGGTTATTGCTACCTCTTGTTTCTCACACCGAGTATGACTCACGTGAGCTTAGAGAAATCCTCAACCATAACACTTTCTATGGGCTACTAACCATGTGTAAGTCCGAACATCATTTTTTAGGTTGTTGTCCCCAAGAACAACTTGATCATTAATTCATTCTTTAATTGAACTATGGGGACTTTGATCCTTGGCTTCCAGGCTGGGTACGTAGGCAACCTCCCAAGGTTCAAGCCCAAAATCAATCTCTTCACATTGGTTCACCTCCATCTCATACGATGTTGATTCAAGAAACCGCCCCTAGAATCAATATCTTTACATTGGTTCACTTTCATCCTTTTTATACGACGTTAAACTATACAACACTTTTGTCCAGTATGACAATAAACTAAAATATTTTTTGATACCCTCACTTGAGAAGGAATCATTATTTACATTGATATTCAATCATGTTTCATTTCAAAGACTACGTTCATACATGGCAATTCCCAAACCTTTTATCTTGGGTTAAACCATCATTGTACTAAAGTCCCCTTTCACCCTTCACATGTACGAACCAAATTTGTACAGAGGGTATTTCTAGAACTATGTGGGATTGATTCCCATCCTTATGGGATACGTAGGAACATTCGGGTGTCCCTCGAATCCAGCCCTAAGTCTTTGTGCCTAACCCCAAATTCCACTTTCAGCCAATTGGCTGAAAAGTCTCCATGAAAACAGACATTGTGTATTTCTTATAATGGTCCAAGCTCTATGACCCTAAAATAAGATCTCTAATCCTTTTGTCCCACACGATGTTAAACTGTAGTTTAAGAACTACGTATGGCTTGATTCTCATCCTTATGGGATACGTAGTGAAGTCCAACATTTCAATTCAGGACCCAGCTACAACATGATTATGGTTATCATTGATCTGTGTATCTCTATATACATTGGACAATACTCATCTTTATGTGTCATAATCCTAACCTTAAATATTATCAGATCTTCATAACCCTTTTCATGACTTCTAGTCACAAAAATGTCAAACTTCTGAGAGTTCTTTTTCCTGACTATGCAGCACGTGCCCATAGGTGGCCTTGCATAAACAGTCTACATAACAGATTTGTTAGACAAAAGATACTATTATCTGAATATGTATCCAATTCCCTTAGGTGGCCCTGCATAATTCAACCCCCTAACAGGTTTTTCCGATAGTGGTAACTTCATTCTTGGGAAGAATGCCTCTTTTGTCCTTATTTGTCTTTAATGATAGTATGTAGGGATCCATAAAAACAACCATCCTTAAAATATTTGTCCCATATCCTTTTTCATTATCTAAAAATATTCAAGTATATGGTTTATATTCTCCTTCCCTACGTTTGGGTCAGACCTTCGTAGGAGTGATATCTATTCAGTTCTTCGATAATCTGGTTTGGAAATATCTTCTCCATATTCAAGTACCTCTTTCCATATAGCAAACTCTATACTTTGGAAAATTTGAATCTCCATAAAATTTCACTATCTTTTAGCACTAGGAAAGTAAATTTCTGAGAGTTCTTTTGCCTGACTATGCAGCATGTGCCCATAGGCGGCCTTGCATAAACAGTCTACATAACAGACTTGTTATCCAAAAGATACTATTTTATTTAACTATGCATCCAATGCCCTTAGGTGTCCCTGCATAATTCAACCCCCTAACGAGTTTGTTAAATAATGGTGACTTCATTCTTGGGAACTACTTCTTCTAATTCCTTTTAGCTCTTTTTCATATCATTCCTCAGATTCAAATAATCTTAAGTCATAGTTTACATATTTTTCCCTCATACTTGAGTATGGTACTATGTTTTCTGATGAATTGTCAAGGAATTGAGTCAATTCTAATTCATTCGGTCAAAGATATTTCGACCTTAAACATTAGCCTTTTTATGTATGATGTGCATGACTTTAAACTGCCCAAAAAATACAAAGGAACTATGAATAAAAGTCATGTTCCAAGCTCACTAAACATACGTTTTGTATGATTTATGTAATATTGAGGAATTAAAAGGTTCGAAGTATGTAGGGTTATTTACATTAATCCTAGTAAAAATCAAACTATTCTTACTAGGCCCATTGGATTAGGTAAAATATAAAGCATGTAGAAAAAGATAATGTAGGTACAAATGAGTGAAGGTGAAAGTGTTTTTCATTGATGCACAAGAGTTAGTAGGACATCCACAGATTGGAGTCACTTCTCTTTTCCAAAGAATTACAAAATACTTTCAACATAAGTCTTCAATTGATGAACCATATCCCGAGCTTCATAAGCAGCTACTTGAAGCTCATGCACTCGAATGAATTCACTCTTTTCAGCCTGATGGAGTGATTTATTTGCATCTGCAATGGTCGTCATACCATTTGTTTGAACTCCATCCAGTGAATTATTGAGTCGGTCAAGTTCTCCAGTAACAACATCTAACGGTTGCTGGAGTTGCACCTACTGTATAAATTTTTCTTTGATTTTATACTTTAGATCCTTCATCTTGGCAGCGTAATCAACCTCAGCTTGGGATACCGCAGCCTCAAATTCGCCAATGTTAACTGAAAGTTTCACCTCGGTTAGATCTTGATGACACTTTTTCTCCTGCCCCCTCCTGAAGATGACCTGTTTCACCGCGGCATGGATATTTTCATATCCAAAACCGCCAAGTCCTAACATGAAAATCTGGGATGAAAATCGAGGGATCTTCGATGATAGCTCTTCTAATGGAACCTCAGATATGATGTTCCATATGTTGTTCCATGCCTTGCGTCGTGAAAAGATGAACGCTTTAAGCACCTATGGGTCTTACTCAACATCATCATCACAGGGGGGCGTGTAATCTAGGATTAATGCACATAAGGAAGTGCCCTATTCTGCTCCTTCCCCCCTGACCTGTGCTTCTTCACATTCAATTCCAGTTGGGGCAGAGGATGAGGCATCACCTCCAGATCTAGCCACTACAGTTGACGACCATGCATGATTAATTGATTGCTTTGGTTAGCTTCAAAAGATAACAAAAGAATCAATTGTCTTGCAAATTAACTAAAATCACAAATATTGTTATCCCTTACACGATGGTGGGTCAGCAACCTGAGAAGACTCCTCCCCATATTTCCCAGTCTCAAAAGGATATTCAAGATGGGTCTCAGGAGGGTTTACTCGTTTTATCTCTACTTGAGATAATGTTTCTGCAATGGTAGGGTTGTCATCAATGTCCACACCCTCTTCAGGAATTGGTAGTTTAGTAGTTTCTATGGATGGAACTGCATATCATTTTCCATCATGATTAGAATTGTTAATTATAAGAAAATTTACTGGTCGAAGGATAACACTCACGCCCAAGGTCTTCTAAATCACATGACAACTTAGAATGATCATAAAATTCTTCTAAAGACATCGCACGATTCATCATTTCATCCAATGAAATTTCAGAATCCTGGTTAGTCTCACTAGTGGGAGCATTTGGTGTGTCTTCTTGACAACTTACATCCTTCAGCCCCTGACCCTGGACAACATCTTCGGGTAAAATCACAGCATCAGTTGCAACAGTTGCAACAGTCTCCAGAAGCTCTAATGTAGGAGTTGAACCTGAAGTATCACAAAATGGAAGTCAGTCAGTGTTTCATTCAACATTTTTATGAAGCATTGTTGACTTACCAGAAATAGGTTCTTCTCTTCTTGCAACAGCAGCAGGAGGGATATTGGGAATAGATGCTAGCTCTTCTCCAAGAGCAGCCAAGTTAGCTTGGATCTGTGATTGTTCCACAGCACCCTCCATGGTCTTTGAAGGAGGATCAATCCTTTACCTCAGGGGGGAAATTGAAGAATCCCCTGCAATCCCCAGAAGTATGAGTAACCATGTGGTCATGGGTATAAACTTATGATTACCTGAAGGACTTACCGCTACTAATGAAGCGTTTAGCTGTGGACTTCCTCCTTCTTTGCCTTTTCTTCTTTGGTTTTTTGGGAGTATCGGTAGTCTCCCTTATTGGAACTTGGATTGGAGAATGGATGTCTATGTCCAATGCCTCATTCATGGCCTGCTGGTCTGGAGATATCTCTCCTGGTTCGCGAGGAGAATCAGCAGCAGCCCCGATGGCAGTACCACCAGGGCTATACTGTGGCAAAGGAACCTCAGTTCCTTTATTTGCAAGCTGCAAGATGATGAAAATAACTTCCTTAAGTAAAAAATCTTTGACTGGAATCAATTTTCAAAGAAAATAGGGAAAGACAACTTACATCTTTAGGAGCCACATACTCATGCCAATCCTCATCTCTAGAACCACCAGCCCCCTCAGTGGTGCCACGATCAATCATTTCCTTCACCCGCCTGGTGTCAGGAACAAACTCATTAGTGGCGTATATGAGCATTTCCAGCTCTCTGATGTAAACCCACAGTTCATTGGGGTTATCCTCGTATTGGATATTTGTAGAAGCAATAAGATTCCTTATTCCAGGAAGTTGTAGGCCCTCACACAAATCCAGCCATGTGGTCTCAGTATCACAGTATAAACTCTGCCATAACTGGACAACCTCTGTTCTTAGATATGAAGTCTTTGAGGAAGGTCCTACAATCTTTGATTTCAATTTTTTCCCAGCTCCTGAAACTACAGATAGAGAATAAGAAAATAATACTTATTTCTTTATAAAGTTGCAGTGATTGAATTACCACAATGAAGTAACTCACCAGGAGTTGATGGGGGTGGGTCTTTTAATTCTTGTCGGAGGATTATATCGGGCATGAAACCGCTTTGCCGCTGGTTGTGCCTCATAATCCTCATCATGGGAATCTGGTGAATCAGTTCTAGAGGAGGAGTCTGTCGAATCAACTTCAGGTGGGGAAGAATCACCTTCATGAGGAACAGTTTCTTTCTCTACAGTCCTCTTCATTTTCCCCACCTAATAAACCGGGTGATTCAATATTCATTTGGGGTATGATGCTATCCAGTGTTCGGAATAGTATGTCGTCAAATAATGTGCTTCTTTTTAAACTGGTAGATCAAATACTGCCCCAGTCTTCTCCCTTGACATCAGCAGCCATAGTTGCCGAGCAACCATCGGTTGTTTCTCTAACCTGACATATACTGGAGGAGATACAAAAATCTGTTGCATAAATTTGAATTGACGAGAAAATCTATATAGAGCATAGGCCTCGCATATAATTTCTCCGTCAATCCTGGCAACTAGCACCCCATCCCTGCAAGCTAGCATGTATGCCCTCAAATCCAAGCGGGCTGTTCCATCATCAACAGACTGACCGGTTGGCGTATTTCCATAGAGAAAGAAGTTGAATGCCTTAAACATGCTCAACCTCACTTTCATGTCATAGGAATTAACATATAATGGAGGAACTCCAGAGAATTCTTCCACTGACAGCCTAAAAGAACTTCTAGGGATTTGTAATCCATTCTGTACATTGTAAGTCCTGAAGTGAGTTGTGATCCATCCCCATAAAACATGGAATGGTCCCACTATTAGTAAAGGAGAGTTACCCATGAAGACATGAAGTAAACTCCAGTGAATCTTTGCTAAAATGGGGGTAGCCAACCCAACCATTTTTCCCTCAGCCAACTTTGTCGCAATGACGAAGGTCCCTGGCCTGACGCCTCCCTTCATATCCCTGACTGGCAAGAGATACACGTTGAGCCACATTACCAACAATCCTGCCAGATGAGTCTTCTTTGGGATCCTCTGATTCACCTCATATCCCCACTTGTTGAACTCTACTTCTTCTAGAGTTGGCTAGAATGTTCCAGGAGTACCCCTCTTCTCAGGTTTTGGGTAGGTGGTAGGACGTTTGGGCCTCTTATCCTGGGATTTCTTTTTCTTTGTTCCTTTCTCCTTCGGATCCTTCTCCATTTTCTCCTTCTCTTTATTTTCAATAAGAAATATATTCATCCACTCCTCCAGATGAATATCCTTTCTAGAATGAGTTAACGCGGTCTCTAAACTCTTGATCCTGTGGAATATCTTAAATAATTCCCGAGCTAAAGCAAGAGTCTTCTCTAAATCATTCCAAGTCACCTTGGGAGGAATGAATTCATCATACATATCTCCCAAAATTGGAGCCCCTGAGATCTTGTGGACATCCCACAGACTAATAACTACTTCTCCATGAGTCAGATGGAACGAATTAGTTGCTGGGCTCTAGTGGATGAGTATCTCTAGCATGAAGTTACCATGTCTGTAAACATATGTTTGCCCAACCCAGACAGCTTCGTATATTGCAGCTCCCTTCAAATCCTCGACAAACTCTGCACATGTTTGTCGCACCCAGTATTCCCACATCCATGTTGGCTTCACGCCTCCCCCAAGACGGATGCCCCAACTTTTATTATAGCCTTTGGATTGATCCATCTGAGTGTTTCAGAAGATTGAAGGATGACAATGTAGTTGCAGATCAGGTGTATGATCTTTCAGATCTGGTGTACAAGGGCTATGATGCATCATATAGGCCTTCTCCACTGTTCCATCATTTAGAAATACTCGTCCACCTGAGATATTTTCCGAAGCGAAGTTGGTGTAATTTTGAAACCACGAAAATGGAAGATAGTTCTTTGCTTCTGGAATAGTGACTTCTCGCAGATGACCATAGCCATACAAAGGTAGATAAGTTCTTTGAGGAAATTCGAGATGATATTTTTTTCATATACTTAGCCAAATCCGGATGAGTTCTATCTTTGATAGTATAATAATCATGGCCAATGATGTTCATCATATCATCAATCTGCTTTCTAGCTAGTTCATCAACTATTCTGAGTCTAAGAGACATTGATTCTGCACGAAACATGAATACATTAAAATTTTATGTATGTTGATTTTTCATAAAATTTGTGAATAAATTTCAGGAAAAATGGCTAAGGAATTAAGTTGCACAAGTATGGATGTGTCGCACAAGTGTTTTTGCGTCGCACAAGTTTTTGGTGCGCAAGTATCACCGTGCAAGTCCTATTACCTTGACAACAGTGCAAAAACAAAGAAACAACGGAAAATAAGAAACTTGTGCGACGATAGCTTGAGAATTTGGAATCAGATGAGATGCGCGGAAAAGGACCGCATATTTATAGGCTAGAAGGCTCACCTGCCCGCTTCCGCCCAGCAACTCCACCCAACGCGCTCCAGCCCTGCGCGGCACGAACCTGCGCACCCAGTGTTGCGCCATGAAAACTTGCGCGCCGCCTTTCCTTTGGTTTTATTATTTTCCTCAAAGTCAAATCCTCTTTTTTCTTCGGATCCAACTCTGAGGGGGGGACTTTTGTTGACACACCTTTCATCACAGAATCTAATGATTGGAAAAAGGGAATATCTGAGCTCAAAGTGATTCAACCTTTGGACAAATATCAAAAATTGACAAAGGAAGGAATAAGAAGAATGTTGCACAAGGGTCGCACAAGTTCGACAATGGTCACGCAGGTATACTTGTGAGCCGCCTAGTGGTCACGCAAGTGACTTGCGCGACCTAAGTAATAACCGCCCGGGTTTTCTCCAGCCTATAAATAGACCCTGTGGGCCCCCCATAAAAGGAGGAATTTTTCAAGAAACTCAGATTTAAGCTCCTGGAGCCCTAGTCTCTTCTCAAAGCTTCCGAAACACTTCTATGGTAATTTCATTCCTAGAACGAAAGATATAAAGAGGGGGAAAAGGCCTATGTGTTGAAACTCATCAACACTTGCGCGCCTGAGTGGCCAGACCTTAAGGGAAATGGCCACACATGCACGCCGCCTTACTCCTTCAATAGAAGTTGTGGGCCCATATTCTGGAAGAACCTCAAGAGGATTCTAAAGGCTTTAACCAAGAGTCTCTCAAGTATTACCCTGCTGGTTAACCGCCGCGCAAGTACCCATGTGTCGCGCAGGTATACCTGCGCGACCGAACTTGCTTGCCCACGCAGTACCTGTGTGCCTGCCAGAACTTGCGTGCCCTTGACTTTTTGAGTTCCCTTCTTTCCCATTTCACCCCTCTTATTCCATTCCACATATTCTATTCAAGATTAAGTCTTCAAGACACTCTCTAAAGCCATTTATGGCATGATTTGTTGATTTCAATTCCTTATCTGAAAGGAATTCTGTGGAATATCTCTCAGTCCTAGTGATTTACACAACATTATGTCACTAAAGATTGAGATTTCATTCATTCAACCTCATCATTTACGATGAGATAACTCATTAACCTGGTCCTCCTTTTCAAGAATAAGCCCCAGTCATAATTCTTAACATGGGCCTCCTTTTCAGAAATAAGCCCTAGTCATAATTCTTAACCTGTGCCTCCTTTTTAGGAATAATCCCCAGTCATAATTCTTAACCTGGGCCTCCTTTTCAGGAGTAAGCCCTAGTCCCCTAATATGGGCATCCTCCTTAGGAGTAAGCCCCAACCATAATTCTCTTAAACCTGGATCTCCTTTTCATGAGTAATCCCCAGCCTCAAATATGGGCATCCTCTTCAGGAGTAAGCTCCAAGTCCCTTAGTTTTTTAAGTCTCTTAACCAGGGCCTCCTTTTTAGGAGTAATCCCCAGTCTAAATTCCTATTAACCAGTCCTAATTTACCTTTGATCCGGGATTCTTTCTTAGGAGTAAAACCCAATCATAAGTCCCATCCTAATTTGGGCCTCCTTTTCAAGAGTAAGCCCCAAGTTAGAGTATTCAAATATCCATGAATCACATATAACTTTATGGACCCTGTTCCAAGATTTCTTCCCTGAAGTAAATCCTAATATTCATTTATCTGGGTAGTCATACATACATAAGTCCCACATTATTTCTTATGATTGCATTTTTTATGGCACAATTGTCTAATATTTACCAATACCTCTTGCTTCTCACACCGAGCATGACTCACGTGAGCTTAGAGTGTAAAAGTAATTATGAAATCCTTCTTTGAGCCATAAATCATAAACATCATACTCCCTTACTCGAACTATGTGGGTTCTAATTCATTTTCTAAAGAAAGTATACGTAGGTAGCCCATCTGCGGGTTCGATCCCAACTCTGAAATAATCCATGTCCTTATGAATGAAAATAAACTTCAAGTTCCCCACTGAGTGGCTTTAAAACCAACCTGGTCATCATAATGACCAAGAGACTTCTATAGAAATGTTTCTAAGGATACCATTGACCAAGAATCTCTAAATAAATACAGATGATTATCTATTGATGAAGAACCTCGAATACATATAAAAGAATCTCTAAATTTCTTACATATTTAATCATCGATTTTCAAATCTGAAGGAAAGATAATTTTATACTTGGTAATGTAATAAGGATTCACGAACATAACATAAATCTATAAAGAGAGTCCCGGAGTAGACAATAATTCCCCTAAAAAGTTGTGATGAGTCTGACCTCCCATCCTCTCAACCAATGAAAATTTCTAAGCCTCATCAGTCCACAAACTAATGAGTGACTACCTTTGGAAAGTAGGTCCAAATGGATGTGGAATCATTGGATGTTTCCGGTTCTACGAACAAGCCCATTAGAAATGGATTGGAATGTTTGAACGTCCCATCAAGGAGGTCATCCCCGAATTCCGAGGGAAACATATATATATATATATATATATATATATGGTCTGTCTGACCATTTATGGTATTCATCGGGTTACTCTTTCACGACTCGATGGAGCGTCAGGAAAGAGAAGATACAGTGCCACAGAATCTGGTTTAGAATCTGGTGTAGGCAGAGGATGAGCAACAGGTACAGGCTCAGGGACAGGATCTGGATCAGGATCCAGTGCAGGCAGGGCAGAAGCCGGGTTTTGTGGAGTTCGGACCATGGCTTGACGAGCATCTTCAAGCTATCCTGGTACATATCTTACATGGGATTGACAGAGGCACACAAGGTACATAGCCTTCTATGGAATATCTGACGCGGGAGATCTAATCGCAGCACCCACCTCTTTTTCAGGGTGAGGGTGGTCCACAGGTTGAAGAGAACTAGATAGAAAGCATGCAGATGATATTTGAGTAGCTCGAGACGCCTCCAGGGTGGAGGGTCAAGCTGGAGACGTACATGCTGAGAAGACCAGCGAAGTTTTGGTGGGATGTACAGGTACAAGCTCGTAGGCACGAGGGATCGACTTGGAAGGACTTCGAGGACATGTTCCTTCATCACTTCTATCCAGAGACACTGAGTCCAGAGAGAGCTCGGGAGTTCTTGAGTCTTTAGCAAGGAGATATTTCTCTCATGGACTATGCAACTACCTTCACATATTTGTCTCTCTTTTCACCTGGTATGGTAAGCGATGATGTAGCTAGGGTGAGGCACTTTGAGGATGGCTTACGACATGCCATTCGGGTCTAGGTGAACATCTTCAGGCTGAGTTCCTTCTCCGAGGTGGTGAACCAGGTGATTATATCAGAGGGAAACTAGAGGGATAGACCCCATATTGGTAGGGAGACAGCTTCATGTGATGGTTCAGACGGTAGAAAGTGAGGTAGAGATGAGTTCTAGCAGGTCGGGCAGGCCAAGGACTCAGCTAGGCCACCAGGTGGTAGTTTAGCGGTGGTTTGCTTTCAGTTTGGGAAGAAGGGACATGTAAGGGCTCAGTGCGATAGGCCTCTAAAGGAGTGTCGGGCGTGCAGACAGGTCGGGCATCTGGAGAGGTTTTGCAGGCAGCCTTCTCAGACAGCCGGCAGGCAGGGACCAGGATAGACTATGCCGTCAGGTGTTGGTTCAAGTTCAATACCAGGATAGGGTGGTCGAGGTTCAGCTGTGCATGGAGGACAAGATAGAGATGGTGGGACCCGGCTGAGGGGTCAGTGGCCGGTGACTGGAGTAGCACCGCAGGGAGGTCAGGCATCATGCAGCTGTACTTTAGGCCAGGTGCACGCTGTGAAGCTGCTGGGGACGGAGCAGGATGGGGAGCCGAAGATGATGGAAGGTACACCACGGGTGTGGCGATGATTGTTATTTGATTTCTTTTGGCACGGACTCTTGAGGCATGTCTGGTTGAGTTGACAAGTTTCACAGGATACTTGTGGACTGACTGGATGCTTGTAATTGGGATTGGTATCATATCAGATGCATTATATATTTTATTTATATATTTGAGATGCATAGCATCAAGAGGATCAAGGATGTAGGTTACGTGAGGTGCCATGGGCATCGGGGCATCGTGGATGCGGGTTACTTGGGGTACAAGGCACCAGGTTTTGATTAGAGCATCTATGAGATGCAGGACCTCTTGGAGGTGAACACCGATGCAGTGAGGGTTACATTGGGTGTCAGAAGCGACACGTAGGCACCGAGGAGCTGCAGGGGTGACGATGTGCCACATGAGAAACCATGGGTCTGGGAAATAGGTCATTGGGCCTTGTTTGTTTACTTGGATTGCTTTGATCTTTGTTCAGGTTTAGACCAAGTAGGCAATTCCTAAGGTGGGGAGCCCCTTGAGGAATTTAGTTGGGACCATTGAGGCTGGGGAAGTCCAGGTTACCTTGATCAGGGTAGTATGTTCAGTTCCATCTCCAGGTTTCGTCTGATAGCTCGGGGACGAGCTATGTTAAGGTGGGGAGTTTGTAAGAACCTGAGTTTTTAGAACGAGTTAAATTTTTTCTGACCCTCTTAGAATTTTCTGATTTCTATAAAAAGTTTGGCTGACTTTTGTGAATTCTGGGAAAATATGGGAAGTTTCTGGAAATTTTTAGACTACACGCCATGTACTCCCAAGTACATGTCGTGTATATGTAAGAGAGTGACCAGTCGTGTGCTCGTTGAGTATATGACGTGTGGTACCTATGTGTAAATTTCCATCCACACGACATATAGACTTCCTTGACATGCCGTGTAACCTCGTTCTGTGTAATGGTCGAGTCCCTGGCCATGTGTTGACCATGTACATGGTCTAAGACATGCACTGGACTCCGCTTAAGTTGGAGTATAGAAAAGTAATCTACACGGCGTGTATTCTAGAAATACACACCATGTAATATTATTGTTATTTCAGCATCCAAGATGTCGTCGTGTCTTATTTCCAGAATTGTCTTCTTCTTCCCATTGGATGAACAGTTCATCTGAGAACCTCCGAAAAACAAGAACCCTCCAAGATTCTTTATACGACCTCCGTTATTCAATCTGTTGGTGGCAGCGGGACCACATCAGAAAGGCTAACCCCGCGCACCCCTCTTCGTCCTGGATTGCTTGCCTATTTCTCCACAGTTTCCATCCCAGTGGAATTGCGGGAATTTGACGGAAACACAGATCTACCAAGATTTAGACAGATTCATAGGCTGATATTGAAGGAGTGTCATCATACGAATAAGAGGTGGGTGGTGTATACCTTCTTTCATGTTTTCATAGACTTTTAGGGGTTGTGACCTTCAGGCGTGATGTCAGGTATTTAGAGAAACCATGTTTAATTGTTTTTAATTATTTATCTGCACTATGGGATGCCTCTAGGTATTCCCTAACCTAGTTCTGATCGAGAAAGGCCGGGTTAGAGGTCGTTTCTTGATTGGGGAATTTCGGATGGGGGTGCTGAAATGGGTATAAATTGAACTACTTAGTTTAAACTGTTAAGTTTAATTTCTTAAAGCATGAATGAATTTTCTTAAGGCATTCGAGATCTTAGGTGCTAGTATGAGACGACACATGTGTGGTGGAACTTAACTGTTTAGTAATTGGCTGTTCAAAGTGATTATTTCTAGTATATATATGCAATTTGTGATATTTCCTGTGTTAAACTATTTAGTTATGATGGGCGTAGCCCAGATATTTTGTTGAGTGATTTTGATCATAGGTTGGGGCTTTTCCCGGGTTACATGGGTGGTTCCTACCACGGGATTTGGTGTCATGGACGTCAGTTGAGGTAGTTGGACTGTCAGGTTGGGCTTGGCCTTGGTTACTTGGATGGCGACGCCATCAGACTTGAGAGACATGTTTGCAGGGACACGAGGTGTTATATTGGTTGTGGCTTGAGAACTTATTGAGGCGATTACCGCTCACTAGGTACTTTTCAGTAGTGTGCACAAAGATAGACTCTATGATGAGGTGGTACGACCACTCGCTGGGTAGAGGCCCCGGTAGATGCGGTTAGGTATTTTTGGTTTGGGGTTTCTTGCTATAGGAAGCCACGTGGAATGTGAGGATCCTTCGGGATATATCATTGAGTATGTTAGGTTGGGGAGAGAGGCTCGTCGTGATTTGAGGGGAAATATCGCTATGCCTCTGGTTACTTGATTTGAGGGCAGACATCGCTATCCCTCTGGTTATTCATTGTGGATAGGTATTGTTGTTCCTCTGGATGTGTTCCATGAGCAGGTTGAGCTTTCGAGCTGGGTTACGATTATTGCGCGTACCTCTGGGATGTCGGTACATGAGACACATGGTGACAGGTGGCACATGGTGCCAGGTGGCAGACCATAGATTTCGGCGTTGGCTGAACCAGGTGACACTTCCTGGTGGCTGTTGAACACCAGTGAAGTTTGTGTTTACTTTTGGGCATTATACTCTTTACTATTTTTATTATATAATCATGTCTACCAAAACACTTATATTAGGTATGCACCATTGGGTGGTATCCTACTGAGACTCGTCTCACACCCTACATGGGCCCTTTGGGATGTGTGTAGACTTTATGAAATTACATGCAGGTAGAGGGCCAGCCTCAGGAGTTGGAGCTTAGTGCTGTTGGCATGGAGGCTGGTATGGACGTTGAGGTCGTGCCTTGCTGGAGTTACTTTGTTTAGTTTTGTTTTTCTATCAGCATGTTGTTCTGTTTACTTTCTGCCATAATTGTTTCTATATTTCTTCCACTGTTTATTGATTTTTGATATGCTTCCGCTCTGAAGGTCTAGTTTTAGTCTGCTGAGTCATTTAATTTCAGCTGCTTATAGACATTATACTCAGACCAGTACCTTTATTTCCTCCGAGAGGGAATAGCCTTCCCACTATACCTATTTAGACCTTCACTGCTAGTTGGCAGCCTTTGGCGTTTAGGGGAGGTGCGCCTAAGGTAGTGCACCCGACCAGTTTGGCCCTGTTCGGGTGGCTGGCTGGGACCGAGTTGTTTCAATCAGCATGACTTAGTGTTTCAAACATGCATTTCTTCATAATGATGTATATTATCTATCATAAAAAAGAATCCACAATTATCCCAATGCGAGAAGAATATTCATGTCATGAATAGAGATAAGTGAATTAAAATGGATCTAATTATATGGATATGCCGACATTGTGGGGGATTTTTATGTTGTACCCTATTGAGAATAAAGGATAAATCACACCTTGGATCACGACCATGAGAATAATTTTTTGTATAATTTTATATAAGATAAATGGACCAAGCCATGATACATAGTTTCACGCTATGAAAAGTTCGAGAATTGAGAGGGCTTAGATAATGTTTCCATGAAATTCAATGAGATAAATATGAGGTATTTATTAGATTCTTTGGATATTAATTCTGGTTAATCAAAATTCCATGAAGAATAATGACACAACAGGGTCAGAATGGAAGGTGAGAAGATCAATCCTTATTGGATGGTAGTATTTCGTGAATAGGTGACTTCCAAAATACCCAGCAGAGTTGTTTAGAATTAAAAATAAGTACTTTTCTTGATATATCAAGACTTTGAATCAGTTTATATGACCACATTAAAACCATTATTTACACTTGTAAGGATCATGTAGTTTTTGAATATGAAGAACTAATACCAAACTCCTAATACATGTTTGAGTATTGGGGAGTTTATATAAAACTTTTATGGATGTTTTAGAGATTGGGGGAAGGTGAGGGTATAGAATTGAATATTTAGTTTACATAGTAGTGATACATTTTAATATATCAGACATCAAGGAAGATGAATATCCATAAATGATTATATTGATATGTATGGTTCAATCCAAGTGAGAAGGATCAAGGGAGAAGGTTATCAATTGATATATGTTCATCTGGATAAGACAAGTGATTCTAAAATGATTTGATAAAAGAGATAGACTTAAACCTCACACTGAAGATTTAGTCTCATCCAAATTGAGGAATAACAAAGAATAAATTAGGATATTAATAGATATTATATATAAAGATGAGGATATTAGGAGTCTCGGTGAACTATGTTGACCGTGATGATGTATTTATAAATATAAACAATTGAAGAAACCCTCAAGTCTATAAGCTTACCTTTTCTTTCACTGAAGCTGCGCATGAAGGGAAGAATGTGTAATGACCCAAGGACAAGCATAGGATCTGTATTGAACATATTTCAACACATACAATGAGTAGTATTATCTCTTAATATATCAAAAAATTGTCAATTTGTGATCCACAGAATATACCATTATGGTGATCCAAGTAATATTCCTATTCCTTATCCATGATTTATATTTATATATTAATATAAACTATTTAGTGTGATCATCCCTAGAGGATGAGAGATTTCATGTGTTCCTTCAAAATAGGGGACAAGATAGGTATGTCATAAGAGACTAAAATAAGAAAAAATTAATTAATTAGTGTGCACCCTGATTGACCTTCCCCTATTAGGGTTATTCAGGTTAACCTGGGATAACAAGTGATATCAGATCCTATAGTTTATGATTTGAGGTTTAATATAAGAATATATTTTGGATTTTATACACACATGGATTCAATGATAAATACTCAAATTTTGAAAGGAACTATCTTTTCATTGTTGGTAAACATAAATTATTATATTTCTATAGTATTGTGTCATGGAGGGAGTGGATTATATAAATAAATATTCTGATTTGAGAAAGACCAGTGAGAGAATTGGTGATGTAGTGAAGGATTATATCAAGAATAAATAATTTTTCAATTATGTATAAAAGAAAATATATCATTGTTCTACATCGTTCAAGAAGTGATAAACACTGGAAGTGATATACGGGAAATTAGTGGGAGTAAATAATGTTGAATAGAATAACTTAATTGGTTATTGTAAAAATTGTTGTAATGAGAAATAAATGATTTTTATGAATATAATGTTAATTCAAATAATAATAATAATAATAATAATAAGACTCCTAGGAAGAAAAAAATCTCTAATCAAGGTGATCAATCATGAAATTATTGATAACATTATGTTTAATATGAATTTTAAAGCTATATATGATGGTGATTTATTGGATGTCAAGAAAATTACATATATTTTTCAGTTTGAATAATATTTATTGGATGAAAAATACAAGATCCAATCCCTAAATTTAAAGGTGAGTCAATTAGAGATAATGCGTGAATAGAACTATGTATTCATAAAATACATACACTCAGAGAATAGAAGGTCAAGGTATGTTTATGTTTCCTTGAATTTTATAATAATGAATATGGATGAAATAATAAAGGTAAAAAGAAGTATACTTGAATAACATATATGTGATTTTTGAAAATAGATTTCCAAGAAGAATGAAATAAAATAAATAATTATAATTCTTAAAAAATTTCTTGAAGAGATGATAAAATATATATTTGAATCTATATTAAGAATTTAAGAGATTAATTTCCAAATAACATAGATATATGAGAATATTAACCAACATGAATTTAAGACCAGACCCCTAAATGATAAATAAATTTTGATGATTCCCTCAAAGATAGCCTCAACTAGTGAAGTATGAAATGTTCCAAATTTTAAATCACTGAATAAATTAAAGGCTATTACCAAATCATTATTGGAATAATCTCAAAAAAGGTTTTTACAATGTATTACAATTTTGGATGAATGGGATACACCATGATTCTATGACTAGAGGCCCAGGGGATCCAAGGTGGAACTTATTCTACAACATCAATGTCTTAACTAAGGAGTAACAACATGGGGAATTATTTTAAGGGGAGTTTTATATATATAATAAACATGGTAATATGGTAAGGAAATAAAGCACAAAATTTGATAAAGGGTTCATAAATAATTCCTCTATTACTGTCAAACAATTATAATATAATCTATACCCAAAAAAGTTGTTATGTTGGAAAAAAATTTACAATTTTGGGGGAAAGTAATAAACCTCAAAAAATGTTTCACTAATAAAAAATGATGGTACACTCATAGTATCCCATAGGTAATTAAATAAACAATATGTGGTAGAGTAATATTGGCGTTTTATAGTTGTGAGAAAGGTGGATGAACGTGTCAAGAAAGACACATCTAGGATAAATAGAATTGAAGTGAATCCAATGAAAATTGAAGATAAAATACAGAAGGAATGTCTTAGTGGTTTTATAACTCATTACACATGTCAAGAGAATAATGTTAATGAGATATTCCTCCTATATTAGACGAATCATGAAGAAAAATGAACTGGTTTTTCATTAAAATACAAAACATACAAAAGTTGGAAATATATCACATTAGTAGTGAATCTGAAAATAATTAAGATAGTGAAATATATAGAAAAAATATAGATTGTTTTCTGTACAAGTGATTCCATAAAAATAAGAACTGTGAAAATTTATTCGAAGTATTTTGGATTTAATGCATTGCTTCACCAAGACTAACATAAATATGGAATTCGAGGGTATTAAAAAAGTACCCCTTCCCCATGTGTTTAATTTTTTACCTGATGTTTATAGTGATGCAGATTTAGGGGTTTGATATGATCAATGTGGCGTGATTATACTAAAAATAGATAAATAGAATAATTATATGAAAGATATTTGATATTCTTAATTAATATTGACCCTAAATAAAATTCTAAAATAGAATCACGGCTCTTATTTTACTCAACAAGTGCTGTTAAGAAACCACTTGGGATTTCTTACATGAATATGTGTTTCATGAAGCGATGAAGATGTTGAAATGCTAGAGATCATGATTTAGAATTTAAGTGTTGTAAAAGCTATATCTGAAATATCCAGTTGTATTAATCCAAATTTGGTATATCATGTTATATATCTAGTGGTATCAAAACAACAATAATGTTAATATTAATTAATATATGAAGTAGTAATGATCATGAATTTTATATTTTTTTTGATTATGAACTACTAATATGATATCAAATGATCATTTTTTGAAGATACAAAAATATTATAAGAATAAATTATCTTAAGAAACAAGTAGTTTTTCCATTCTTAAGTTATCTTAATGCAAGTACCGAATAAAAAAAGATAATTGGGGGGATTTTCCTATGATCACTCGATGGGTTTTTAGCCTCATCTAGAAAATCAAATTCCACATGAAAAAATAAATGATATTAGATACCTAGTGGTGTCACAAGTTTATGAAATATATGTGGTACTATTTGGTTTAACATGTGGTATGACTCACACATAAGTTACTTTAGTGATTATTCACTAATGAAATTGTTTAATTTTATTTTAGATAAAAGGGTGTGTGTTGTTTTGGGGAATATAGGCTTTATATTATATTATTTATAGAAGTAAGTGACATGTATAGATTTGAATTTGTTAACTAAAAATATTGTTTCCAACACTATGTTCTAACTCAGTAGGAATTTTGGGTTTATCAATGGATTATTGCCAAGAGGTAAATTTTCAGACTTGAAATGTTTAAGTAGAATTGAATCTAGAAAGAGGAAGTGATTCCGTTCTTGAAAAACAAAAACATGGAATTTTTTAATCCAATCAGTGGTATCAATAGTGGTAAATGAGTGAAAGGTTATATTTGAAAGTGGTTGAGGAAGGATCTAATGTTTTCAAGGAGTTATATTGACCCAAGAGTTCAAGAGATAAATCAGTTTTTTATAGAGCCCAATGTTTTGAACGAAAAAATTTCAAATGGTAAATATTGACATGAAATAGGGATTTGAACTAGGGGAATCAAGTTGTATCTATAGAGGATTCCATTTTTTGAATATTTTATAATAGAGCAATATCAATTATGATGGGAAATAATCACAGATATAGGGGTAGAAAAAACTATCTTAATAAGTTTTTTGAAAGTCCAGAAGAATCAACTTTCTCTACAAAAACATTGTAGAGTAAGACTTTTATGAATTAATGGGGAATAGAGTTAAGAAGGTAACCTCATGGATTTTTGAGATATCAGGGAGATAACATTATAGGAAATATATTAAATACTAAATGGGGATTATATTTGAGTAGAAGTATTCAAAAAATTTAAACCCTTTAAATTTTATTGAAAATGGGTTAGTTAAAAAATTAACCATAAATATTTATAATGTTTTTGATGAATCAGGATCATGAATTTTTTGGAGGAATCATGGTATCATTTTCAACAAAATCAAAAAAGGGTTGAGTGTTGAAAAAAAGGAGGTTTTATGTGTTGAATATATTTACAATAATTTTTGGGTTTTTTAACATTGAAATACATGAAAACAGAGATTGAGGATGAACCTATTATATCTCTTAAGGTATTATTGGATTCATTGTATCGGAGGAAGAAACCATGATATTAATACATATTTCAAGGACTTGTTTTTAGATTTAGGATAACAAAACTTGTTGAATATTATGTTAATGGAAGTTATAATTTGTATAACTTCAATATTATGGACTTATCTATTTAATGAAGTGTTTATGATTTTAAAAAGGGTAGTTTTTAATAGGATTGTAGTAGTTCTATGAATGAAGACTACATCATTTCATGGTGTATAAAAGCATTCCATGATTGTAGTTCACCGAGTATTGGAAATTTATTGGACTCTAATTTTTTTCATAAAACATTTTCTGTATTTAAGAATTTTTTAGTGTAACATTAAAAATATATTAAAGAAACTATATTATACGATATAATAGATAATATTGGGAGTTTATTGAAAATATATATAATAAAGAAAATAATTTGTTTATATAATATTTTCGTGGATTATATGTAAGATTTTGTCATTTGTTGTGCAAAGGATTCGTTCATTCCATTATAAGTCTGGCCTCACCATGATGTATATATGACATACATTATTGAAATATATAGATAAACCCTCCCTATATACACAATAATAAACCCTATAAGTGGAATACAAATACAAAAAATGCATGGAATGAAAAATAATTTATAATGTTTCAATAGGAGTAGAATAAATACTATTGTACCATGAACTAGATCTTCAAACCACGATGTTTGTATTATGATGTATATTATCAATCATAAAATATTGTTTATAATCCTCTTATCAAGAGAATAATATCTATATTATGAATACATATTGATGAATTATTAACGTTCTTCCTATATATATATTTCCACACCATGGATGAGTTTTTAATGACAAACGTTCATGATAAAGAGATAGATTAAACTGTGGTTATTGGATATGAGAATAGTGTGCATCACTATTTTGTGAATGATGTATAACTCACAATGTGATACAAAGTTTCATGATTTGAGATTTTTGAGACCTGAGAAGGACTATATAATCACATCCTGATATTTTGAAAGTTATATATGAGATACTTTTTTAGATTTGGTTGATTTGGAAGATGATTAATAACCACATTGTAATTAATTATCACAATCCATGGTCAAACTAAAACTGGAGAATATCACACTTTGGTGTATGATAACATGTTGTGACCATGTGCTTACTAGAATATCTATTTGATTTATTTGATCTATAAAATAAGAAGTTTTCCCAAAATTTCAAGAGCATTACTTGGTTTATTTGGAATATTCTAACCACACTAAAACCTTGTAGTACTCCTATTATGATCCTTGAGTTTTTGAAAAAAATGGAATTAGAACCAACCTTCGAAATACATGTTAGTTTCTTGTAGAGTTTATATAAACTTCTTGTGTTAGTTCATGAGATTTTGTAATTCCATATTTAATACCTTTTTTAGAAAAGAGATAAATGTATTAGTATGTTCAAAAAAAGAAGAAGTTGATCCATATAGAATTCTATTAAGACATATATTTTGTTCTAAGTGAGACAGATTATGGGGGAAGAGTTGATCCATTATCGTACACAACTACAAAATAAGACTAAGTAAAACAAGAGAATCCTATTTTTGAATTATCTTGAAATAGAGAAGAGGAGTGTTTATTATGTAATTTCATATATGTTATAGAATCAAACACCACATTGATATTTTAGTTTTATTTATCTTTTAAAATAGGAGAGTAGTAAAAAGGATCATAATAGAGAATATATTTATAGTTGAGGATGCATGGTGTCTCAGTAACCTATGTTTTCCTAGAAGATACATTCATGTATATAAACAATTAAAGAGAACATCAAGTCTATAAATTTACTATTTTATTCAATGAATAAGTGATCATTGGGAATAAGAGAGAGTGACCCTTGTATTCGTAGCGTGCCTTTTAAGAACATATTATAACATATATAATGAGTAATGTTATATTCTAGTATGTCGAAACATTTTTTATGTATACTTGTTGGATTATCCCTTTGTGGTGGACCAAGTAAAATATCAATGTCCTATATGTTATTTATATTTTTATATTAATATTTAATATTTTCTGTGACCATTACAGGAGGATGAGAGGATGAATATATTCTTTATAATGAGGGGAAAATATCCATAAATCCTCAAAAACTATCATAAGAGAAAGGTTTTGATTTTGATATATCCTGAATCACCCTTCACTCTCAGGATGATTTAGGTCAACCTATTCAAAATAATGACTGATATAGGAAACTTTTCATATAACTAATATTTCATTAGAGTGATCAATTTTCCAATATGTAGGATATATAAGGGATCATTCTTGTCTTAGATAAAAATTATTATTCATCTAGATATATGGCTGCTTATAAATGTCATGTCATGTCATGCAATTAATTTTTGTGGAATATATCCATGATACACCCCTCTTATGATTCAAATACTAACATATTTTTGGTGACATAACTCTTAGATATAGTGCTCCATGTTATGAATTTTATGAGGTAATCAATTTTTTCCTCTAGAACAAGATATAGAGGGAAGATTCAAGATCCATCATGTATTATTAAGCACATTATATCTTTATTTGTGTTTTGTATGCTGAATTTAAAGAATTTTTTCTTACTGTGGACATTCCCACACACATATGATTTTTTTATCTTTTTATGCGACATGTTGGTGGTGGTATACTATGTTTAGTTTTCACACCCTACATAAACACCTTTTTATATATTCATATATCGTTTTTGGGATTCATTTTAGGGAAATGGTTGGGTGTTCAGGTTTGAGTGAGAGTATCCTAAAAGTGAAAAGAGCTAGTTTAGATTCATGTCCAAAGACCATGTTTTTGATTGATTATTTGGTTTAATTTTATTTAGTTTTCTTAAATTATTCCATGTATATGATTACAACAATGAGGGAATATTTTATCATATTAATGATTTCTATTTTTATTCGGTTTAATTTTGATGTAACACGTGTTTTTTATATTATTATCATTTTCATTCCACTATGATTCCATATTATATTATGGGTGATAGTTTATGTTTTTAGTATTCAATAGTTACAATACATTTGATATAGTTTCCCAATGGTATGTACTATAACCTCATCATTAGAAGGTATATAATTTCATATAGGGAGGTGTTTCGGAGGACATATAGTATCACCACACATGGTTACTATTTGGTTGACCCAGGATGATTCATTACATATGATATTCCACTAATTCTTTCATTCTTATATTTTATTTGAGGACATATATTATTATATATTTATATTACATGTCACATAAGTAATAAAAAACTCTTATATTATTGCATATTCTGTCTTTTTAGCAAAGTTTAAGTGTATTTTCATTTAATCACAGTAGTATCTTGGAACTGTATATTTAGATATTGATCCTTATAATATAGTTCATATCACCTAATACCTTTATGGATATATTTTTTCTAGATAAGTCTACATGGAATTTATACCCAAATTACAATTAAAATTATATAATTAACATATATCCGTTAATATATAACGTAACTCCCACAAACCTTCTAATAGTTTCATATGTCTCTTTAATATTTAATGAAACCATATTTTTTTAGGCATCATGAAAATTTTAATTACATGATTTTTACACCTACTTCAAAAAATAAATGGATATTTAATACTCATATAATTTGTTGTTTTCTTTTTTTACTAAAACCCCTTTTAATTGTGTTATATATGCATCTTCCAATAGTTTCCTCTTTAAGGAATATGTTTTTTGATCTATATTTTAAATCTGATAAGATGTTTTATATGTTATGAAAAGTATACTCATAATAAATTTCATTGTTGAACAGATTGATTTTTTTTGTTAAAGTCTATTCCTTAACATCTCCTAAATTATTTTATACCCAATTATGATTTATCATTACAAAAATACCTCCTCTTTCAAAATTATTCTTAAATAATTATTTTCATCCAAGTGTATTAAATTCTCTTGAGGTTCTAAGAAATTTAAAACTAGATTTTTGTGTGAGGAATCCATTTTTTTAATCATATATTCTAAAAAATTTACAACTTCTATTCTATTTAACAAATAATTGTAGGTATGAATTTATTAGTATTTAAAAATTAAATATCTACATTATTAGTGATAAAAAATGTAACTCCATTTTTCTTTCTCTTACCTAGTTAACTAATATAGAACCTATATATCTATAATATATATTATATAGGTTATTGATGAGTTTTTATTATGCTAAAACCGTTTCTTCTTAAATCATGACTAAACTAATGTTTATCTTTTTTTTCATCATATAATTTAGAAATGTTATAACTTTTTAGAAATATAGAACATATTTCAACTATTTATTTTCTTCCCGAGATATATTATAAGAAATATTCTTTGTTTTCCATAAGATACCCTACAAGGGAGAACATTCTGACTCGTGATGAAACATTGTTTCCAAAATTACCCCAAAAAAATTCTTCACATCCCCATATACGAATTTATAGAAATACATTATTATTCACACACTATAACTCATACGGGGTATCCTTTGAATTCATAGTGGGTATATAATTATTTATGATTTTTTTCTTATAATGAATATCATTAAATGGGTAATGGAATACTGGAATGAATCATTATTGATCTCATAATGTATAAAAGGATTTAATTTCCCATTTAACCTACACAATTTCATTTTGAACTGTATGAGAAAATTAGTTTGGATATTCTCTATATAAATTTGATTTATATTTATTTATTTTTTACAATTATAATTCTCTAAATCATTTTTATATTCCTCAAATTTCTTATAAGAATCGAATTAATGCCACATATTGTAGAAATATCCTTGTATATTGATGAAATCTATAAAGGTGATAAAATATAAGATCCCACAGCTTTATTTAATAGGAAATGGACCACATATATATTTGAAAACTAATTATAAAAGATCTTTTCACTTTCACATTTATCACTAAAAGGTTTCATAGTCATTTTACATTCTAAATAATAATAGAATATATCTAAGGGTTTTAGCACAAAAGTTTCTAATTAAGATCCTTGGTATAACTTTCTTTAATGACTCTGGTTTACATGATTCAGTATTCAATGCTGAAATGGGGTATAATCTATGTTTTGTGATTTAATTTTCCATTAATTACCAACATAAGATTTTATAGTTAGAATATATGTAAATGAATATTTAAATGTTTACAAATATAATATATGTTAACTTTATAAATGAAATAAAAATTATTTTCAAACATAAAATAAAATAAACTCATTTATAAACATATAAAAAAACATTATTCTTAGTAATGATTAACACAATATATTATTTTATTTTAATAATTATTTTACTAAGAAACATGATATCGTAACTACCTATAGATAATGTATAAATATTAAATTTATTAGAAACATTATTATCCAGTTCACCTCTTGAAATATTACTAAAACTACTTGGTTAATATGTTTTGATGAAACATTATGGCCCAAAAACTATATATAATACAAAATAACAAGAAACATAAATATTAAATTAAATTATTAATTTTACTAAATTAAATTATTTTATTTTATTTTTAATCACCACAATGTAATTCTTCTTCCAATTTTCTTTTCTTCCATATAAAAAATAAATTTATTTATTCTTATTATTTTACTTCAATATAATTTTATTATTTTGAGGATGTTGAAAAATTGAATTTGGATTTGATCCTTCTATTATCATGTTCACTTTTCAGTTATTTTTGTCCAATGTATGGACTAAAAAAGGCATTCAAATTACTTTTCAAGTGCATACAAGCCACTAGAGACATGAGGTCTCACTCTAAATTACTCCTTCAAGACATTAAAAAATTATAATATTGGGTAATATGGTTGAAAAACACATGGGGGAGATGTTTGGTATTTCCCAAATATCCCTTGGTGTGTGTGTGTTAAGGTACCTCCTATCAAATTAAAAAAATAAATTCATTTATTCATATATTTATCATCTTGGAAATCCATTTTCGAAATATATAATAGAAAATTACATATACATCCCATGTTAAAAAATTATACTTTTGAAATAGTGTAACAAGGATGATAAAATGAGATATGTGGATAATTATTTATCTATCATAAATTAAAATTATTTTTAATTAGTCTATGTATCTATTCAACTTGAAAACATGTGGATAAATTTGGATTACTTCTCTTATAATACATGTGAAGAGTTAATTATAGATACTAAAATTAATAATAAATCCACATGATAATAAAAGGCAATGGGGTTATCTTTTTAAAATAAATTATGAATTCATTATTTATAATAAATTCAAATATTTCATAGGAAAAGATCATTTGAATTTAAAAAAACATAGGATGTGAAAATATGTTAAAATATAATGTTAATCATTTAACATGGAAATTAACACATTAATCACAAAAAACTCATAAATAAGTGTAAAAATATTTATCCCACATATCAAATATATATATATATAAATATATATATTAAAATATTGTTTCGATAAGTAATATAATTTTAAATATCCAATCAAACAAGTCTATTTCATTAAATGGAAAAGAAGAAAACCACCTACCATTAGGGATATAAATGATATTAAATGAGTATCATAAACATAATACCATTTCATTACACATAAAGAGTTATATAAAAATAGTTATTATAACTTATATATATAAATAAATATTTATCAGAAATTACCATTGTAAAAAATAGGTGATCTATTATTGGTAATAAAAAACACATGAAAAATCAAATGGATTCTAAATGATGTGAAAAATACTAATATAAAATAACTTGGTAAAAAACCAATAGTTTTATATATTATATAATCAGAATGGTTGACCATAATTCCCATGAACTATAGATACAAATTTTTCTGAGAAAAAACTTTGGATAAAGATTAAAATAATATAAAGAAAATGAGAACAAAAAATAAATGACAAACATGCTTTTGGTCATTTGTACAAGGAAAAATAAGGTAGAATAATGTAGAATTAACCCTCCCCACCACTTTTGTATCAACCCTAAATGGGGAAAAGGTAGTGTCCTACATATTTTTATGAAATATAAATATTTTTAATTATAAGTTCGAATAACTATGATATATTAATAATCATAGAGTAATAACAATAATAACAGGGAATATATTCCTAAATTAAAAATCCATAATAGTAGTATCCTCATGGTTTCATGGATAATTAAATATTAACACTAAGAGTACAAGCAAAAACAATTATTGGAAATACACATATCATACAATTTACACAAAATTTTATAAAATATAACTAAAGTATTCTAAAAACTATTTATGAATAATATGGACATATTAAGCAAATGAAAATAATATTCTAATAATATACAAATAAACTAATGAAAGATTTAGGAAGTATAGGCATGAAACATGAGGTTTTCTGTGGTTTTTAATATATGTAGATTTGTTTTGTAATGTCTCTATACCTTGAACCTAATCATACATCAATATTGCCTAAAAACAATATTGTCCTTATGCCTGGTTTCTATGATTATGTATCACACCATACAACTCCTCCAAATAATAATTATTTTTTAAAAATTCCATTAAAATATAATATTGATATAATATTATTAAAATATAAAAAGTGGATAATTATATATGTGAAAGTTCCTATTCCACTTCTAGAAATTAATTTTAGTAAGTGTGTTCTATTTAATTAGAATTTATCATAATAAACATGTGTTCATGGTGGTATTTTCAATTATCTAAAATAACTTACATTTAGTTGATTAATACATTATCTTGATTACTAGTTGAAATTAGTAATTGATTATTTTTTATCTCTCATAATTTTATCTAATTATTATAGCTCTAACCATTTTATTTGGTATATAATGTCACATAAATATTATAGTGAGAAATTATCCATATTTCAATATTTATAGTGTAACTATGGTTATACTATTACTCAATGGTATTTAATTAAAATTTATTATATATCATTTATTACTCAATGGTATTGAGTGGACTGCTAAATCAATAAATCATATTCTAATATTTAGTTAATTTTTTCCTGTAAATTTCACAAAAAATAAAATGATCACTTCCATTGATGGATATTCACTTGACTATAACTAAACAAACACGTCATGTTATGGCATAATTCAATATTAAGTAATCAAATATGTGTTATGACATAATATTTTATTCAAATATTTTTAATAACTTTGGATTAAGAAATAAAATTTTACTTTGATCCTGATTACTAACTATTTTATATGAATTCTTATATAAATAACTAACAATACACACTAAAAAAATCTTACATTCAACATTTGGATATCATATAATAATGAGTGTTAATTATTCATAATATATGTGATCACATAAATTACTAGTAACCATATAAAGATAAAATAAAATTTGAAATGGGTATGATATTTTCTACTGGTTGTTTAATGAAGTAGTGATAAACCAACCTAGGATTTATGTAATATATCATTATGGATGTATAAACCCATGTTATAGAACCCTACATTATCTTATGATTCATTTTTATTTTTATTAACTTCAAATAACTTATTGTACCACCACTTCTGAGAGTAAAATACATATTTTAAAATGTTACAAACATGAAAGTTAGAAGATTGAGGGGAGATAAAAAATAAGGGACAATGTTTTTGTGTTATATCCCACCTCACAATAAGACATTGATGGCCTAACAGGGGGGTTTATGGGTTGAAAATTTTATTTCACGCCCTTTGCTGTCCTTTATTCTCTCCCTAACATCCCTAAAACATATCATTGTCCAAGGGTCACTTCATTATATAAATTCATTCCCAATAACTATATATCACTAACAGAATTGATGGATACTTCAACAAAGAACAATAACACCTTGGAGGTTTACTTCAGAAAGAATTAACTCTCAATTGAAATATTCAATAATTTCAAATTTGAGTCATGGGATTTGTAAGAACAATAGGCCATTGAAATACTAGACCCTAATTGAATAATTATTTATTTTATTAAAGAATAAGATATGTTTTCTACTTGGTCTCTAACCCTAACATAATTAAATAGACATCAACTAGATCTCTTCTGGGGGTCATTTGCGTTCCAATTAAAGAAGGATCCCCTTATCGAACAATTTGTGTATTTATTTCAAGTTAGCCTATGATATTCAAAAAACCATTGATTGAATTTATGTAAGGTAATATTATTGAATGTTTTTTATTCTTAGATAGAAGGTCTCGATCTATCTGTCATGCCATTTATCCTATAATTTTTTTCAATGTCAAAATCTCAAAATCAATAATACATCTTTTCTAGGTAAAGATATTCAATTATGACGAGTCTAATATAGTGTCAATCATTGAGTCTTGGGTGGACTGATGCTCATATTCTAACAATATTAGAAACCCTCAATAGGAATATTGGAGAGTATTGGAGGGACAATTTTTTTTCCCAATTCCCATATCTATGAGGAAGAACTAACCAAATGAATTAGAGACGGTTTATTTTCATCTATTTCTTCTTCTAAAGGTGTCACTATTAGTTATCTGGAAGTAGTTGTGACCTGGATAGAGGGAGATATTCATAAACTATCACAATAATATTTCTTATGGACTCTTAATAAAACAACATCCTACTATGCTCTCTATGACCCCCACAATTCACAAATTCATGACATCCACTTATACAATAACTGTTCCATCTAATTTAGGAAATGTCCTATTTGAAATGGATATGCAGAACTGTAGTAAGGACAAGTCAAAGGAGATCACTATTTCATTACTAGCTATTGATTTTTGGTCATTGGAAAAGGTAACATTGTTTTATCTTAGGGCCTTTTTCATGTTTATATCAGGATTTAGGGACACTCAGATCCTCCATGTAAAATTTTGGGAATTATGGAGGTTGGTTCTAATATGAAATTCATTTGACTATATGTTAATGGAAATAATAGAGAATCAAGGATTTCTATACAAGATACCTCATTGGGAATCAAGATAAATAATATATTTAAGAACATAAGAGAAGAAAATTTTGATATCAATTAAATATAAGTATGTAAAGTTTCAGTTTCAAGTTGGAATAACAAAATTTCTAGTACTAAGATCTTTGAGGTGGAGGAAATTTGGCTGGATGAATACTGAGATGGTTCCAAATGATCTAGTTTCTATTCAAATGTATACTATAAATTTTAAGAGGATTTTCAGATTGGAGCCTTTTTTATCTAGGAAAAATTAATGAGAGGATGGTAGGATATTACTTTTGGGATTAATATATTACATTGGGGAAAAGGTAAGGAAATTAAAAGAATGTTCCCAACTCCCTAGATCCATGATGATGAGATAAATGAGGAACAAACATAGCTTAAAGGGAATTTATCTTTATAATTCTAGGATCTATGGTCTTCTAGAAAAACGAGGAGTAGTATATAATAAGAAGATAGGAGGATATAGACATCATTTGTCTAGCAAGACTAGTTTCCCCAGTCTTTAAGACTACAAGGGCCTTCTGGTTGAGGCTAAAACTTATAGCATCCCTACTAGACCAATTGATGGTAGGTCAGCATGGGTGAATAATTACATTGAGAGTAACATATCTATGTAAATAGATTAATCATAGAATATACTAGATAGATAAATAAAGATCATATTTTCTATGGAGTGGAAAAGTGATAGTGATCAAAAAAAAATTTATGGATGAAGTTATATTAGTTAATCTATAGGAAGATGAAAAAAGTCAATACTTGATAGATAAGATTGATGTATATTATTTAAAAGATCTATCTGCTATCACAACATCACTTGATACCAACTAAATGGAAAGGTTTTGAGTATATAATATCAACTTTTACATGAAAATTTGAATTTTAAGATGGTGGAATGATTCAGGTTAAGTGGGATAAAGTAGAGGGGCACTAGGAAGGACCACTTTATAAATCATTATGAATTATAATGAAGCACTGGAGGAAAAATAATTCATTATTAATTACTCAAAGGAAGAATACAATAAGATGTTTTAGCGAACTATTCATGTTGATTATAGTAAAGAAAAAAGATAATGGAATAATTTCCAATATAACATTTTGGTTCATGTTTTTAATGTGGGGAAGATCAACATTGAGGATTTCACCAAGACATGGGACATGATAGATTATTTTTTTGAGGATCTTATTAATGGAATGAAATATTGGAGTAAATTATAAATCATTTTGATTCATTATAGGATGAAATATATCAATAAGATAATTTTATACTAGAATTATTTAGTTTATCTCATTGACTCTAATTTCATATGTGTGTGGTTTTCTAGAATGGGGAACCCTATAGTGATTACCTTTTGGCAGCCCTTATAGGGTTTCAAGGTCTAGCCTATAGTGACTGCCTTATGGAGGCTAATATATATATTTGAAAATAATTTAAAATAGAATTTTAAATATCATAAACACTGCCATAATTCAAAAATTCAATAAATATCTTAATGATATATAAAAACAAAATCTCATGAATATCTTTGTCCATCAATCCTCCAAGCTCTTCACCCAGCATCCAACGAAAATGAATAATAAAAAGATTAAAAAAACACTCTATTTATTAAAAAATAACAATAACATATTAACTAAAACACATTAAAATATTTCAATTAATACTTAGTACCAAAATCAGAGGTCATTTGATTTTAAATATATTAATAGTTTCCAATATTTTTTTAAAAAATTTAAAGCTATATATTCGATCATTATGGATATACAATAGATTTTATCAATGTGAATTATAAAAATAAAAATAAAAAATTTACGAATATGATTTCATTGTGATTTCATATTATTACAAGTCTATTCTTATTAGATCTGACAATTAAATGCATGTTTTAGTGTTTTAAATTTATAAAACCGAATTTCTAGAAATTTCAATAAAATGACACCTCAAATTGGTTTTTCATTCTACTATAACATTTCATAAATCACTATATTGTTGTTCTACTATGATTTCATGGAATGTTAAGGTTTTTCATTTGGTTTTTACACATTTAAAAACCTTTTGAAGGGGTTTAAAACATTAAAATCTTCTTATCTGGTCATTCTGAGCACAACTTATGCTTGATTAATGTGTAACCCATTATTACACATAAACAAATAATATGTTTTTATTATGATTTCACATAATTTTTAGTTTTTTCTATGAAAATGACTGTCAAATGAACATTTTGGTTTTATAAAACAATAAAAGTTTATTTTCAATCATCTTAAGAAATAAACCTCAATTTGATGTTATGTGTAAGACACTATTTTAATAATCATTTTATGGTTATTTTTTACAATTTAATGACATTTGGATTCTATTTAGTTGATTTAGACCCCCTGACACATGTTTTAAAGGGATTTAATCATTTAAAAACTTATTATTCGGTTGTTCTGGGACAACTTCACGTCCATTTAATGCTTATTATACTCATACACATAACAAATAAAACTAATATGGATTTCCTATTATTTTAGGTCATTTTGAGGCAGTTTTCTATGGATTTGACCATTAAACACATGTGTTTTTTTATGTTTTGAAATATTGTATGTTCATTTCCAAACATCGTATGTAAGAAAACTCGAATTCATGTTTTTCTAGATCTATTACTTAGAAAATCATTTAATGGTTGTTGTTTTTTTTCATGGCATTCATTGTTTTTTGAATGGATTTTACCCCATGAAAACCCTTTTTAAGGGGTCTCAAGGCTTTAAAAACTGATAATTTAGTCATTCCAAGCATACCACATGTCCAATTAATTTGATTTATACTCATACACTTTGAAAAAAATACTGATACAGTTTTTATGGTTTTAAATCATTATGAGGTCATTTTTTTGATCTAACCATTAACCACATGCCTTGGTGATTTAAAACAATAAAAGTGTGTTTTCGATCATTATAGAAAAATTGCACCTCAAATTGATATTCTATTTAATCCCTAATTCAAAATCTATATACAGCTATTTCTATATGATATCAATGGTATTTATAGGTCATTCAATTGGTTTTTATCCATGAAACACTTTTTAATGGGTATCTAACCTTTTAAAACTCTCTATTTGGTCGTTCAAGCTAGAAAACACATCTGATTGAAGTTTCTTCTTCTCAACACATCAAAAATAATACTGAAATGATTTTATACTGATTTTACATCATTATAAATGAATTTTATATGGATATGACTATTCTAAAATATTTTCTATGTTTTGAAACGCTAAAAATGAATTTCAAGACATGTTAGGAACGCGATACCATATATTTATGTTATTTCTACTCAACTATTTCTAAAATCATTGTATACTTTTTTCATATTATTTAACATTGTTTTTAGTATATTAGGTATGATTTTGTCACATCATGACCTAAAAAATTATTTTATTTTAATTTTTTGGGTCTCGCTTTTGATCTTCAGTTTGAACCAGTTTTATTTTTAAAAACAATTGGGGTTCATATACGGACACACAACTGTGTGCAGTGTCTGGCCTTAATAAGAGAATTTTGTATTCATAATAATAATAAAAATAAATAATTTTATTATTATTGTTGTTGCTTCTTTTATTTTGGTTATATCATTAGTATTAATTTTTATTTATTTATTTGGATTCCATTTTATTCTTTTATTTGTTTTTATTTAATTTTACTTTTATTATATTTATTTTTTATTTTTTTCCTCTTTTCATTCTTTTTTTTATTTTTTCATTGTGTCCTTTATTCTCCCCCTCATTTGGAACCTCACCCCTCCCCCTGTTCACCTACATCGTACCACCACCCCTCCCTTTGGCCATTCTCCTTCCGACGGTTTCCTTCTAGAGAGTATCTCTAGTGCCTTGTGCCACCCTCGCAGTTCCCCGACCTCCCTCGTGCCGCCCCAACATCTCTCATGAGTCCCCTATCTCTTATCCTATTTTGTGTGTGTGAATAAAATGATACCCTCTCTAGGATGTGGTCCCAGTGGGTGTCCTCTCTCTGGCACATAACCCCACCTCCCCCTGTGGCAACACCTCATTCTCATCAGGGAATGTTTTCTTTTGATTTCCTTTAGGGTATAGATTTCCAATTGGTACGGTTTTGGGTAAACAAATTTTTGACTCATCCCTTGTTTTTCGTGTGTGTGATGGGTATTTCGTCTTAGATTTGATCATGTTTCAGTGTCCACCATTGAAGCCTCAGTGTTTCGGTTTGTCTCGGTCCATTTTACACTATTTTGATGCAGGTGATTCAGTGTTATTTGTATTGTTGGATGAATTCATTGATATTTTATTTTCACTAATGTGTTCTTTAAATTTTATGTGCAATTTGAAGTGAAAATTGATGTTAACATGATTTTCATTTTGGGTATTGATATTTTTTGCACAAATAAAAGTATTTTTTATATCTGCACATAAGATGTATTGTTTTAAAATTGTATTTGTATTTTAAAATAGTTTTTAATGTCAAAGCGAGTCGGTTTTGGGTCCACAAATTGTCATTGTAACATGTTCCCCATAAAAGGTGTATGTTTTTATGTGTTTCACCTATTTTGTGTTATTTTATTAGAAGTGAAATTTTATTGGTTTATTAAATGATGTAATTGTTGCGTATTTTGTTTTTGTATGGTGTTGGTGTGCGTTTAATTTAAAAGGGGGATATTAAGCATGTCTTTGTGTGTAAAACCATGTGATACTCCTTGGACTTTATAAATTTTTTAAATGGTTTATTGAATCAAACAATGGGTGAAAACATGTTTTGGATAAGGTTTCTCTTTCTTCCATTTTTAATATAGCTTTTTTAGAAATATGTAGTATTTAGAGTCCTTCTTACTGTCGTAGTGTGTTTTGGTCATCACTGTGTGGGTTTGAGTTGTCAATATCAATGACCTATATGTATATACATGGGTAATAATGTATATATATGTATCCTCCTTGCGCATAATCACTCATAGTGTGGGGAATATGTACTTGGGGGAAACAATATATATATATTTATTTATGAAAATGTATATGCATGTAGCTGAAGCGGTCTCAAGCTTCCATAATCAAAAGAATTATGTCCTGAGGTAGGTCCCCTATGCCTAATCCCTTTAATTATAATTTCATTATTTCATTATTGTTTTAAAAATAATTTTTTTAGTTATGTAGAATATTTATAAGACATGTGATGAGGTTTTTCTCATTATATTTGGTTCTACATTCATTTTTCATAAATTATAATGTTTCGAACATGTGTTTTTCTTATTGTTATATTCCATTGACCCTGTTTGGAAATATGTAATGAATTTATATGACCAATTGTGTTTAAATTTTAATTCTTTAAAAATGTATTCCTAAAGGGTTTTGAGAGTGTGAAGTATTTTCAAGGGAATATAGCGTGTGTATAATAGTTTTGCAATCTGGATTGAATTAAGATGGGTTAGTGTGTTTTTTAAAAGGGTAAGTTTATGGTTTTGGTTAGTTTGAGGAAGTGCATTGGTTTTTTTTATATATTTTAGTTTAATTGGTAATTTAACTTTCCTAAAAGGTCTTCTTTATTTTAAACATGGTTTCGAGAAAGTTTCTACAATTTTGGTGCCTTGGTCTTTTAATTGGTATTTTAAGGGGTTTTGGAAAGTGTTGTATGTTTATGATTTTATAAAATGATAATATTTATTGTAATTTAATGTTTCTCTTATGTCACTTTAATAATTCTTTGAGGATGTGGAAACCCCCACTCTTGACATTCCCCCTAGTTTGAGAAATGTGAGGTAAGTTTTAACATGTAATTTGTTATATGTGCCTGGTGTTAAGGGTTATGCATTGTGTGGCGTAAAAGAGGGGGAATGTGCTTAATGAGGAGGAATGATGGGGAGAGGTTAAAATGAGTTTTGGATAAATAATGTGATATGTTCATTTATTTTCTATTGATAAAACATCGCCACTATTTAAAATAGTGCACATGGGTAACCCTGGGTACCTAAGTGGTAAGACTAGGATTAGTATTCTAGATGATTCAGAATTGGTTCATCTCGGTTTTTTCTACCAGTATTAACACTACAACACTAACTAAACATGTGATATGATCAGAGAACACTAGGACTTGGGATGTGATCCCCCTAGTGGCTCGTTTATGAGGAAACTAATGGTTGTGGTGTCTACACAAAAGTTTTGTGATATGATTGGAAACCACTAGGCCTTGGGATGTTATTCCCCTTAGTGGCTCATGTATGAGAACGTATTTGTTCATTGTTTCTGTGCCATATTTCACTAATTTACAAGGTTCCTAGGTTTCAATTCTTGCATGTTTCCTATCGAGTTTGACCATGGTGCTTACTTATGACATCATGTTTACGAAGTGATTTCCATTTTTGGTTGACACAAACTTGTTTTCCCCTTTCTAAAAATGCATGTTTTATAATATAAACTATTTTTCATCAATTTTAAAATTACTATTCATGAATGGAACTTATTATGAAAATGTAGTCGAAGTGAGATATTTCTCTTGAAAATGAAATATATTTACTTGATTTCAAAAGAATAAAAAACATGATTATATTATGTCATATTTTCAAACTATCTTGGTTTGTATTTATTTTTTAAGGAAAGTGCATAGGATGTTTCTTATTTTGGAATTCCTATTGAGCATCTAGATGCTCACACCTACATTATCTTTTTAGTTTCAGTTTCAAGTTTTTGATTGATCTATTAGTAATCATGTTCATGTGTTTAGTTGTGAACTATGAGGTCACTTGGAGGTATTCTTAGCTAGACATATTTATTTTATTTTACTTTGATAGAATTTACCTATTTTTCTTAGTTTAAATTTATTTATTTATTTATATTTCATTTATGGGAATCATAATTTAAAACTTTCATACTTGGAGCCCAACACTAGTTTCCACCCTGTGGGGATCGGGAATACCCTTCGGGCCTTGTCGAGGGTCAACTCGGGTGACTGATTCAAGGTTAAACTAGGTTGTTTGAAGACAAAATGGTATCATAATAAGCCCTTATTATTTTGGGGTGTTAGGTAACATGGATATTAGGTTTGTTGGGATTCTAGAGTTAGGTGTCGGAAGGGCTTCATGAAACCCTACCTGTCCCGATCCTTGAGTTACTAGGAGTAGTATGGGATTTGAATTTTTCTTTTTCTTAGTCTATGTGGATAAGGGACCAAAAAAGTAGTGAGTTAGTGGTATGCAATGATATTCCATGGAGTAGAGACATATGTATAGCCTGAGTGCAAGGTTCAAGATACTCTCTGTGGTTGATAATAAATCATAGCATGGTTTGTTAATTCATGTTGTTGGGTTGTCATTGCGACTAGTTTCTTGTTTTTGGAAGTTCTGATGCGAGTAATGTTTGGAATTAGTTTTTGTTTGTTTAAGTGGATTTAAAAAATGAAAATGAGTTATAGAATGGGAGTTTTCAAAAAGGGAATTTTTTTTATGGAGTGGTAAAAAAATTTTTGAAATGGAAGTTGTTTTCTATTAACAGAATGTGTGGTTTAAAGGGAAAGATGGAAGGTGTTTTGGAAATCACTGCATTTTGGAAATACTTTTTGGAATTTGAAATAAAATTTGGTTGTGAATTTGTGCTTTAAGTTGAATTATTTGTTTTTGAAATTGAGAAGTGTTTTTAATTGACCCTTGGTATTCCAATGAGTGATCACATATATGGGGGTACACTTGTGATGCATGGATAATTGGTGGTATATGTGGATGGGTGTTTGGGATAGAGAAAATATATGTATATATATATATGTGTGTGTGTGTGTGTGTGTGAATTCATGTTATACCAATGGTGGATATTTATGTTGTTTTCTTGCTGAAAAATAGTTTTCTAAAGGGGTTATTTCAATGTTTTGAAAAGAGAGGAGTTGTTTAATGTTTTATTTTTGTGTTTGGTGTCCTTTTTTATGGGCTTTCAGTTTTGAAATGTTAAATTGTAGTCATAATGGTGATATGAGTTTGAGTTTGAGTTTGTGATGGAATTGTGGGATTTTTGTTTGTGTTAAGTTTTGATTTGGCTTTAAACCTCTTTATTTGAGTATGCCTCCCAAAAAAGTCCAAGAGGTTTCTAGTGAGTCTATTATAGTTATTGGTTCTACCCAAACACTTAGTGGATTGGAGTAGCTGGGTTATTCTTGGTTGTGTTAGCTATTTATAGAAATTAAGGTCAGTTTAATATTGTTGAGTGCTTTAAGAATTTGGGAGTGTCTCTAATTTTTTAGGAAATCTCAATGTTGTGGGGGTATGAGTTGTATTGAGTATGTTTGGAAGAGAGGGGATAGACCAGTGAATGGTGATTATTCTATTTTCATTGAGAATGGGGATTTCTTGAGTGATAATCAATACTATATTCTTCTTATGGTTATACCTTAGGAAGTGAATAAGAAGGAAAGTGGTGGAGTTTGTAGGTTCTCAACCAATCAACAGATGGTGAAGGAGGTGTGTTGACCTTTATGATGAGCTAGTTTCATGTTCCACTATGGTCGTGTAGACCAATCTATTTAAATCTCATAATATTTTTTTGGTATTGTTCATATTGTGGTATCTGAAGGTTTCTCATCTGATGAGGAGTGTGAACCAAATGTACATATTCTTGGAGTGATCCTTCCATAAAATTGTGTTTTGTCTCTAAAAGACCACTCAATGACATATATCTAGTGTGGTAATTGGGGAACCCCAATTCCTTATTTGTAATTTATAGTTGGTATGATCATGGTGTTGTCACTTAGGTCATCAGGAGAAGCCTGTAGGTTGGGTTTTCAGAGGAGGAAGTTCCAGTCAGTGGTGGTTAGCTTAGGATTGTGTGGCGGTATATGCTTCAGACATCAGGGCCCTTACCATAGGTCTTCGGATGAAGCTTGATCTTAGTCAAGATTCATTGGATATTGGATGAGTTTGGTCTGACTTATGTCCATAGTGCCAGGATGGGGAATACATAAGTTTCCCTATTTCGGTATCATCTATGAAGGCTTCCTTTTTTTGTGAAGGGAATAAAGGCCTTGTATATTTGTTGTGGCCTTTATTATGGGAGTTCCTCTTGGGTTTTAATGAGGTTCAGAGATCTCGTATTCTTTTAAATCCAGTGGGTGTGCTATGTGATTGTGGAATCTAGAATAGTTTACCTTCTTGTGGGTTGGTTATGGATCAAAATTTTACTCCCTTTATAGATTATCATGAATCTTGGAATTGACGTGAACATATCCAATTTGCCACTTGGTAAGGGGTTTCTACAATCAAAACCTTCCAATGTGGTGAGGTTTTGGTTAGTGTGGGAATTTTCAGTGTAGGTTGGCTAGTGTTGGTGGGTTCATGATAAAGAGTCCAGTATTTATTAGTTCGAGTAAACTAGGAATTCCCACGTGGATGTCGTCATGTTAGACGACTTTTAGAATGGTGGGGAGACCTATTGTGGGTGTCTCCAGCATCTTCTATTATGTTTGTTTGGTTTAACATGGGTTATCTTAGAGGGTTAGACCAGTTTTAGAGGTTTTTTTGGGTTTGTAAGTCATTTTGGTTTGGAGAACCATTATTTCACAAGAGACCAAATATGACGGGGAGACCACCATGGGACAGATTTGTGGGAAACTCTATCTTCAAAGTGTGCTTGGTGGGGAAATTCAATGCTTATATTCCGCCCATCCTTGACCATGGTAATTCATTAGCTCGGGTGGTGGGTCACTTGATGAGTGTTCTTGGAGGTCTCGATCAAGCCTTGGGGATTCCTAAAATTGGAGTCTGGTTGTTCCATGTTATATTTGTGTTTAGAGGTGTATTCCATACCATTGGTTATTTTTCTTGGTGATTCTAGTTTTCAGATATATAGGGTTTTAGGTTATGGGTGTTTTGAATGCTTGGGCTCCTAGTGATTGAGGTTTTGTTTTATATATATTCATGGTATTTCATGGAATCTCCAGTTCATCAAATCTTTTGGGACTTTTTAGGGGAAGAAAGTGTTATGGTGAGCATAATTTCCACACCCCAACCCGATGATTTATTTTATTTTAATTATCTTGGGTCTCACTTTTTAGTTTCAGTTTGAACCAATTTTAATATTTTTTTTAAATAATTTCGGTTCCTATACGAGCGCACGACCATGCATGGTGTCCAACCTTAATAATGGAATGTTTTATTCATAACAAAAATAATATTAAATAATTTTATTATTATTGTGGTCGGGTTTATTTTTTTGGTTTTATCGCTAGTTTTAAATTTGTGCATATTTATTAGGGTTCCATTTTATTCTTTTATTCCTTTATTTATTTTTCCATTTATTCTTTATTTTCTTTTTATTTGTCTTCTTTTCTTTCTTTTTTCCTTTTTTCCTTCACTATTTCGTTCTCCCCCATGCGTTCTACCTCACCCCTTCCCCCTATTCACCCATGTTGCATCGTCGCCCCTCCCTTTGGTCACTCTCTTTCTAATGTTTTCCTTCTAGTGAGCGTCTTTATCACCTCACGCCACCCAAACCTCCCTCACACCGCCCCAGCCTCCCTTGTGAGCCCCCTCTCCCTTCACCACTCTAGATTGCATGAAATGGCCGACACCCTCTCTAGTGAGTAATCCCAGTCAGGATCCTCTATTCATTGTGTGACCCACTTCCCCTGGTGGATGCCCCTCCTTCTCCTCTGGTTAATGTTTCTTCAGATTTTCTTTAGGGTCTAGGTTTCCAGTGGCTATGGTTTTGGGTAAAATAATATTTTTCTTATACCTTGTTTCTAGGTTGTGTGATGGGTCATTTGGGATATCTTTGATAACGTTTATATATAATCCATTGAAATCGCAACATTTTGGTTTGTGTCAGTCCATCCACCACCATTTTAAGGTAGGCGATTTGGTGTAATTTTTCCTGTTGGATGAATTCATTGCTGCTCTGTTTTCCCTAATATTTTCTTTAATTTTTATGCAAAATTTATAGTGAAGATGGTAGTGGATTTGATGTGATTTTTTGGTTGTCATATTTTTAGCACAAAGAAAATTATTATTTTAATGTCTTCACTTTAGTTGCATTGTTTGAAAAATGTTTTTGGATATCAATAGAGTTTTATTTTGAAAGGTAATCAGTTTTGGTTGTGCGCATTGGCTTTGTGACATGTTCCACATGAAAGGTGTATTTTTCATGTTTTTCATATAATTTGTATAATTTTATTGGAAGTGAAATTGTTTTATTTTATTAAATGATGCATGAGATGCATATTGTTCTGGTATGATGTTGGTGTGCTTTTAATTCAAAAAGGGGATTTTAAGTGTGTCAATGTTTGTAAAACAATGTGATAATCCATGGGCTTGTTTTATAAATTTTTAAATGGTTTATTAAATCATATTAAGGGTGTAAAACATGTTTGGTATGAGGTTTCTCTTTTCCCTATTTAATTTTGTTTTTTTGGAGCACTAGGAAATTCTTAGACTCCTTTTTAATGTTGTAGCGTGTTTTGGTCATCGCGGTGTGGGTTATAGTCGTCAGCATGAAAGACCTATATGTATATACATGGGTAATCATGTATATATATGAATCCTCCTTGAGAATATTCCCTCATGGTGTGGGGAATATGTACATGGGTCAAAGGGTTTATATATATGTCTATGTGTGTGTGTTTGTGTGTGGGTAGGTGAAGCGGTCTTGGGCTGCCATCGTCCAAAGCTACATGTCCTGAATTAGGTCCCCTATGCCTAACCCCTTTAATTTTAATTCTATAATTGATATATTTTCCTAATTTTTTTAATGTTATGTAGTATATGTATAATCCATGTGATATGGTTGTGCCTATTAGATTTGGTACTGCATTTGTTTTTCATAAATTATAATGTTTCCGACGTGTGTTTTTCTTGTTATTATATTCCATAGCCCCTTATTGGAAATATATAATGCATTTATAATTATGAAAAGTTTTTAAAAATTAAATCTTCAAAAATGGATACTTAAAGGGGTTTGAGAGTGTGAATTATTTCCAAGGTTATTTGGTGTATGTATTATAGTAGTTCAAGATGGATTGAATGAGGATGGGTTAGTGTGTGATTTTAAAAGGGTATGTTTCATATTTTAGTTAGTTTGAAAAAATTAATGGGTTTTGGTATAAATTTCATATTAATTGGTAATTTTCCGTTCTTAAAAGGTATTATTTTTTTAAAATGTTTTTAATCTAGTTTTTACAGGTGTGGTTCCTTGGTTGTTTAATTAGGATTTTAAGGGGTTTTGGAATGTGTTAGAAGTTTTATGCTTTTATCAAATGATAATATATTTTTTAAAGTAATGGGGCCAATTTGGAACTTTTATAATTATTTGAAGAAGTAAAAAAACACCCATTGAATAATTCCCCCTAGTTTTAGAAATTTGAGGTATGTGTTAACATGTGATTTGTGATATGTGCCTAGTGTTTAGGGTTATACACTATGTGCCGTAACATAGGGGGAATGCGCTTATGGAAGGAGAACAGTGGTGATATGTTAGAGTGGTTATTAGGTAAACAAAGTGTTATGTTCATTTATGTTCATTTGATAAAAAACTCTCCACCATTTTCAATAGAGCACATGGGTTACCCTCAGATCCTAGGTGGGAAAACTATGACTCATATTCTAGATGACTCAGAAGTGGTTTGTCTAGGATGATTCTTGCATGATTGATGCTAAAACACTAACTAAACATGCGATATGATCAGAGACCACTGGTCCTTGGGATGCGATCCCCTTAGTGGCTCATGCACGAGAATGCTAATGGTCATGGTTTCTATACCATATTTTTTTTATTTTATTGGAGACCAATACACATTGTGATGTGATTCCCCCTAGTGGATTATGAATAAGAACATAGTTTTTTGTGGTTTCTATGTCACATTTTACCAAGGTAAAAGTTTCCAGGGGTCCCATTTGTTATAGTTACCTATAGGGGTTGACCAGGGTGCTCACATATAATATGGAGTTTGTGAAATGATTTTCATTTGGGTTGAGTGATGCTTGTCTTCCCTTTGTAAAAATGCATGTATTTAATTTAAATTCTCTTTCTTGCATTTTAAAATGACCGTTCATGATTGGAACCCATTTTGAAAATGTAGTGGAAGATATATATTTTTCATGAAAATGAAATTTTTTTTTCTGGATTTGAATAGAATGAAAAACATGATTATATTATGTCCTATTTTCATACATGCATGTTTTGGATTTCTTTTTAAAGGCAGGGGCATAGTGTGTTGTTGTATTTTGGAATTCCTACTTGGTATCTCGATGATCATGCCTATTTTATCATTTCATTTTCAGGTTCTAGTTTTGGATCGCTCTTGAAGCAAGTGTGTTTCGATGTTTGGTGTTGACCTATGAGGTGACATGGAGGTATGTTTATCTGGAAATATTTGTTTTATTTTCTGCTACTAGTATTTACCAATTTCTCTTAGTTTAAATTTATTTATTTTCCTTTCTTTTATGGGACAAATCATCCCAAACTATCTTAATTTGATGCCCGAAGCTATTTCTAGCCTGTGGGGATTGGGAACGCCCTTCAGGCCATGTCATAGATCGAATTTAGTGACCATTTCATGGTTGAATTGGTTGGGTTCGTGACAACTTTGTCCTCCGAAAACATAAATGTGAAGAGTTTCAAACCACTAAAAACGATTTCTTTATTTATTTTTATAAAAAACAAGTCCTATTGTTGTTTCATCTACCTGTAAACATTAAAAAACATTAATATTATTTTCCTATGATTACATATCATTCTGAGGTCAATTTCTATATATATGACCATTTAATTCTACATTTTTTGCTTGGAAATAAAAAATGTTTTTTCATTCATCTTATGAAAAATGTCACGACTTGTCCTCGGGGCCCGTGCCATGACTACCCCAAGCTCGCCTTCCATCGGCCAGGGGCTGGCGACTATCACCAAAGGCATAAATCCCGGTAAAAAGGGAAGGTATTGCCTTTATAAAATTAAAAAAACACAACAGAGTACGCAAGTGAAGTAAGCACTAAGTAAAACTGAGTACAAAAGTAAGTGATGGAAAGTAAATGGGCCAGTATACAAACCCAACTGAAAGTACAGTACACTGAGAAAGAAAGTACAATAGCTGTAAAGTAAAGTAGCAACCACCGAGTTGTCCTTCAGGAATCCAAACTGAAGGGTGGGTACAGATAGTCTCATCGGTACCTTGGGTCCATCAGTCCGCTCCATGTATGTCCCGCCAGGTGGTCCACCTTTGGATACCATCCAGCTCCACAAGCCTCAACCATGATCAGTGTTGTCCGTCGTCTGCAACCAACCCAACGTAGTGCAGGCATTTTCCATACAGGGGTGAGTATAACGATACTCAGTAGGGACCCTAAGACCCCTGAAGGTCTCCCAGAATCCACGAAGGATAAACCACAAAGGAAAGATACAAACACAAAGTATCAAACAACTCTACTTAGGTATATGTCCATACATATACCTAAGTCATCAATCTCAATTCGGCTCCAAATTTTGACCCAAATAACAATCTGGTCCACACAGAAAAGGAGTTAATCACATCAATGATAATGATTTAAAGACAAGACTAAACTCACACAGGTATACTATTCATGAAGAGGGGTGGAGATGATTAGATGTAGCCTCTAAATCATCTTATCTGCCAAACCCACGTAGGATCCAAGTATAGAATTCATCGCTGCTGAACCCACATAGGATCCAAGTAAAGTAACCATCGCTGCCGAACCCACGTAGGATCCAAGTACAATCATCATCTTCTTCGATCCCACGGAGGATCCCAGCACAGTAGTCGACAAAGTCGCAGCCAGCTCTAGGGTTCCCTCACACAACGTGCTCGATTCCGGGAGGGTCTGGTCTTTGAGTGAAGGGGGTCGATACATCAATTGTCACGAAGTCCAGAGTTGATGTATCCCGATGTTCCGTCTCTTCAAAAGAAACTCAACGTGACAGACAGCGCGTTAATCGGATGCCCGGTCTGAGAGATATTGGCCTTTTCGTTCCAGGGGCCCGGTTGGAAATATGCTTGTTCCAAAACTGGTCTTTTACCAAAGATGTCCAAAACTCACTTAGAGTATCACAAAAGGACCACCTTGTCGTTAGGGTCCTAGTTCCGCAGATGACACATCGATCAGGCGCACAACCTTTATGTTATTCATGTTTAAGTGAATAACGGGCCCGGTTTTGTTAAGCCTAGTAGGCTGGCGGGTCGGGTCACCCAGTTTTGACGGGTCTTACCCCACAGGGGTGTCGACCCAGCCCAAAGAAATGTGCGGCCCATCCCGGCGCGGCCCAGCGCGGTTCGGCCCGACATGGACCAGCTCGGCCCAGCCTGGCGCGGCCCGGATCGGCGCGACTTGGCTGGGCGCGGCCTGGCTGTCTCAGCCTGTAGGCCTGCGGTCCGAGGGGGGGGGGGGGGGGGTGGGCGGCCCCCCAGCTGCCCGAACCGGCGATTCCAAGAGGCTCTGCCCTCCCTAACCGACCGGCTAGAGCCGTCTGGCATTCTGGTGCAAGCGGCCCGCACGGGCGGTGTAACAGCCCAAGATTTTATGAAAAATATTCTTTTTAATTTCAATAATGTCTTGTGTTGTACGCTACACCAAAAGGAGCTTGCACAACACGCATCCTTGACTTTCCTTGCATTACACGCAATCGCGACCTTCCTCGATAGCGTGTGTAATACGCAATACCGAGTTTCTCTAAACAACGATATGCTAGTAAAATATTATTAAAACTTGCAGTTATGAATAGTAATAACCACTTTTTGAAATTTTGTAAATCTTATTTTTCAAAATGGACTTCATTTTTGGATTCGGAATATCGAAATTAGCTTAGGGTGAAATTTTGGAAATTTTCGGATAACTTTCATATTTTGATGAATAGTGAAAATTACTAAATTTTAGTTAAAAACAACTTTTTCAATCGAAATAATTAATAGTGATAAATTATTAATTTTAGTGGTTTTAAAGTATATTTAGAATATATTTTTACAATTTAATACAATGTTGGTCATTGAATGTAATTTCACATTTAAACCAGACATAATCAAGTGTCAATCTTTTGATAGATATTGTTTCTTAAAAACACGCTATTTGTTTTAACAGCGGGATTTAATTATGAAATTAATTAATGAAACTTCTATGTAATGAATTTGGTAAAATAGACTTCATTTTTGAATTCGTAATATGAAATATAGCTTAGGATGAAATTTTGGCATTGTTCTGAAAAACATCAATTTTTATGAATAGTGAAACTACTAAGTGGTTGTTAAAAAACTGAATTTTTCATAAAACATAATTTTACCGCTTCTATGAATGGAATTTCAAAAATACGAGAGACACGGTTGATGTCAGTAACTAAAATGTGGTTCAATGAGATGAAAATAATTTTTGGTGAATAGTAACTTTTTTACTTTTATTTACCACGGTTAAAAGTAAATAGGGTAATTAAGGGTAAGAATGATATTACTATTACCCTAACACATGTCCTAATTCTATTGGATAAGTGTAATTCGACCAAAAACAACCTTATGAATATAATATGACCATTTAGGTCCACTTGGAATAGATTATGACATTTAATATTATTTTATTTAATGAATAGTTAAAATAGTTAAAATCAAAGTTTAATTAGTAAATCATTTTTAATATGAGGTTATACATAAGATAAATTCGACTATAAATATTAATTAGAAATCTGAAAAGTTTTCCTACATAATGGTATTTTATTTGTAATTTTTAGACATTAAATAATTTAATTTATTTATGACACAATGATGATGCAGTAATTATCTTATTAATGAAATATTGACATAATTGATGTTATAAACACCAAAATAAATGTAATTTGATACTTTTTATGAATTACACTAATTTTAGGTTACTATGATATATTTGTGTTGATTTAATCAACTTGGTTCGAACATATAATTCTGTTATGACTTTCACAAAAAATCATATATCAAATAGTGTCAAAATTGACACAAAATAGTTTTTAAATAAAATATTATATTACTAATTGTTATTTTATTCTTAAAAATCTAAGGTTCGGCCAAATGACTTAGATAAGGATATATATATTAATAATAAACAATTTGGGGTTCGTTTGGCATGTTATTGTAAGTGTTTTAACCATATAGTGAAAGAAAACAAAAAGACAAGGTAAAAGTTAAATTATTTAACTTAGAGGTTAAATCTAATTGATAAGGTTAAAATAATACCCTAAACTTTTCTAAATCCTATTGGTTGATATTATTTCGACCCATCCACACTTTAGCTTCGAAATAAGACCCTTTGGAACCATTATAAACCAATTTTGACTTTAATATAAAATAATATTTTGAGATATTCCTAAGGTGCCCCTCTCCTACCTTATAAAAGGGCACCTCCTCCCCCTCCTCCTCACACCAATTTGAGCACTCAAGCTCGGCCAAACCCTGCCAAAATACCTTCTCCACTTCCCTAGTATCATCATAGAGGTCCTGGTCTTCTTCAAAGACCATCCTTAGTTCTTTAAGTGGAGGCTAAAAAAAGGCGCGTCAAAAAGTGGTAATATCCATTACCGATCTTTTTCAATTTCTTTTTTCTTCAACTTCTTCTTCTTTAGTTGTTTCATGATAAAGTAATAACATCAGTATTTCTTATATACTGATATGTTATTATAAATATGAAACAACTCTAATTAACCTTCTATCCATCCTACGGAAAATGGAAATCACCGCACGTGCGTACGTACGGAATACCGTCTCCACGCCGTGGTGTAATCTATTTTCCGCCACCACATTAATTGGATGGGTATAAAGGTGTAATGAGTAACTATATATGATTATTATAAATTGATATTGATAATGAAATAGTATACATATACTTCAACACAATTCCACGACCATGGGAACGATATCATCGCTCGTGCGTACGTACGGACTACCGTCTCCACGACGCGATGAGATTCATTCTCAATGATTAACCATTCATGAATGATTATAAAGTATATATAATAAGTACTAATGAAATATATGACATAATAATGATACTGTATTTATGTATATTTATATGTATGTCATCTACTTAATTCTATTCAATTCAATAAGGAAACGAAAAAAGCGTTCATGCGTACGTACGGACTACCGTCTCCATGAACGGTGTATTTCATTCCATTTATCGATATTATATATATATATATATATATATATATTCTGAATATATATTATATATAAATAATGTTTTACATTCTGGATATAAGTAATCATGATCCAAGTAATCATATTAATAATTACAAGTTAAAAACACGAACGACAAATGAGACAATTTTACCCAAAACGCTACTTTAACATGAATTTACAAAAGAACGGGTAATATAAAGTCATAAGTGGACCATATATGATATAATAACAATTAATATGATTCTGTAATAAGTCAATAACATGATTTAAATCATTATACAGGAGGTTCGGACACTTACAAAGCAAGTCGGACCTAAGGTAAGGGAAATATCACAATCTCATCTTTATCCGAGATTGTTTATACTTTGGTATTTACTGGGGTGTATTTTATCATCCACATCCATGTTTCCTCAATATGTAATATTATTTCCATCCACCTAAAATAGATTATATCCAATTTTACCCTTCGGTAAATTTTTAGTAAAAGGAATCTTTTGTCATTTTTCGTACGAGGTACTTTTTTGACTTTTCCGACAAAAGTACGAGAAGAATGTTTGTTTTTAACTTATACGGCATGAATGGATTTTTAAAACATTATTTCCAAGAAGCTTCCTTTACAAGTTTTCATGTTTATTTTTAATCAACTTCTTTATGTTTAAAATTTTATGACATGTTAAGAAAGGAAAAGTGTTTTTGAAGTAGAAAGGATATTTTCCTCAAGAATGAAGTTCAAGTGTTTTATCAAAATTATTTTCCATATAAGATGATAAAGGGTTCTGTTTTTATCCCTATTATTACATGGATTTGATTATGTTGTGATGGAAATATTTTTATGAATTCCTTTATCTTATATGAATTGTTTTATGATGTCATGTTGTTTAAGAATTCCATTTTTATTACATGGGTTATGCTATGATGTATGGTTTATGATTATGTGGCACACATAAGAAAGGATTCATTATAAGATGGGTGGGACCTATATCTCCCTCCAATGCATTGGGTAAAGATTTTATATCTCATGAGATAGACATGGCTGAAATGGTAGGTTATACCGGTTCAGTGAAACAGGACTGAAACGAGGGTTACTCGATTCAGAAAGGGACTTTGTCCACTAAGATAGTCTTGGCAATGGGTCTTGACTAACAAGAAATGATTCTCTATGATTATGTGTGTATTCCACAAAGTTTCATGTTTTAAGATATTCTTATTGGGATTTCATTTCACTACTATGATTTATCCCATGTTATGAAATTATGCTCTCTTTTGCAGTTTAAGATTTCCAAAAGTTATGTTCTTATGAATATGATGTGATTGATTTTCTTTTGTTTACCCTTACTGAGCATTTGAGCTCACCCTTTTATGTTTTCTTTTCCCCAAGATATAAAGAATGGTTTTAGGTAAAAAAAAGGTAAGATCTTTATGGGAGATATTGAGGATCTTCCACCACGATTAGAAGATTACGTTCCGAGTTTCAAAAGACACTAAACTATTACGATCCTTGTGTGTGTGTTTTTTTTATGTACTAAGTATTCCACAAAAGTAATGTAATGTTCATGTACATTAGGCTTCGGGTCTTTACAGTTGGTATTAGAGGAAAGTTTTAGTCAACCTTTGGAAACTAGGATGCGAGAACTTTAGTGAGATCCTTAGAGATATTTCTAAGGTATGTCTAGGGATGTCCCTAAGGTTATGTATACGTATAGGTTATAGTACTAGAATTACGCTAAAGATCATATAATTAAACCAAAGATGTTAGATATTGAAGGTACTCCCCTTTATTATGTTGTTTTCCCTAGCATGATTTTTGCCTCTCACACTATTCTTTTTGGGTTTTAGACGATGGCTGGAACCCGAAGGAACCATGTTGATCAATGAAATGGACAATGCAATGATTGCCCTCCTGAACAAACAAATGTTATGGGAGATGGAGTGCAAAATCTTGTTGCTATACTTACACAAGCTATGAATCATTCTGGACTTCCAAATGAGCAGAGAAGGGAACAATATTCTATTGAGACCTTCATGAGGCAACGTCCACCTTCTTTCAGTGGGTCTTCTGATCCACTTGTTGCTGAACAATGGATCAGTACCACTGAAAAGATATTTTCAGTTTTTCAATGTTCTGAGCATGATAAAGTCATCTTAGCAGTATATCGTTTGGAAGGTGAAGCTGATCAATGGTGGAATCTTATCAAGAATACGAGGCAAAGAGATAAAATTGAGTCCATGGAATGGGACGAGTTCAAGAACTTGTTTTTCAGTAAGTACTTCCCTCGTATTCTTCAAACAAAGATGGAAAAGGAGTTTCTTGAGCTGAAGCAGAAGGATGATGAATCTGTTGGTATATACGAAGCAAATTTTACAAGACTTGCAAGGTATGCATCTGGCATTATCATCCAACCTGAAAGTAAAGTTGATCGATTTTTCAGTGGCTTAAAACCAAGTCTTCGAAGGGCATTAGCTATAAGAGACTTTAGTAGCTATGAAGAAATTGTGCGTTGTGCTATCAAGGTAGAAATGGAAGTTGGTGTTACATATCAATCTCATGGTTTTGACAAGAAACGAAAGATGGAGTTCAAGGAGAAATCTCAGAATAATGGTGAAAAGAAGATGAATGTTTCCTTATGCACAAAGTGTGGAAAGAAGCATGGTGGAGATTGTCTTAAAGGGACTAGAAAATGTTTTAAGTGTGGAAAAGAAGGTCATCGAGTTGCTGAGTGTCGAAGTAATGGAAAAAGGGATTCTAATGATGTGAATAAAGAAAACACTGCAGAGAACGCACCACCAACACTTCAATGCTTCAAGTGCAAGGAAATGGGGCATTATGCTAATAAATGCCCTAATCCAAGGGTTAGTGATGATCGACATGAGCAACCGCTTAAGGCAAAGGACAAAGGGAAGTCACATGCGATCACCATTGGCGATGTTGAATATGATAACGATGTGGTGGAATGATTAAGTGTTTATGTAATGAGATTTCCAAAATAATGTTGTATCATAAAGTATTGGAATATTTATGTATTGGTCTAATGTGGTATTCAAAGTGATTCAAATATTTTTGGAAATAAGATGATATGCACATAATAAAGGGAAAACGAGAAAATTAAATGTTTAACAGTATTCATGAGCTCATGATTGATATAAGGACTAAGTGATATCATTGTTTGAGTATATAGAATTTTTGGATTTTGGTATGTGGAAAGAGTTAACTTTTAACTGCATTCATGTTTTCACTAAGGTTCAATGGGTATTCAAGAGAATACATGATTAAGGCCTTTGAATGTTTGGAATGTGATCAACAAGACATATCTTATGATATATGAGGATTAACGACAGTATTAAATCTCTGGTAATCGTTTTCACTATGTTATGAGAGTGGACTGTAGTATTATGGATAAGCCTAAAGATTAGAATGGATTACGTTGGACATAAGTTAGTATTGTTTAAGGATAGAATATTTTCGATATTATTGATGGGATGTTATAGTAATGTAGTTTTAGAAAAAGGACAACCTGCAGGACGGGCGACAGCCCATCGCTTCGGACAAGGCTGTGGGAATCGAACCCACAACCGAAGTGCGACTGGCCTTTATCGCCTACCGTTGGCCTACAGGAAGTCCCTGTTTAGTAGAAACTAGTTTTTTTATATTAAGCAGTATGATATATGAAGTATATGTCCATTTTAGGAACCATATATGATTAATAACTTTTGCTAACATTTTGTTTGAGATAGATGGAATGACCCGTCATTCTATCACATGATCTGCTAACACTTCACGAATAACAAATTCAACTTCATTTATTTAAGAGATGAAGTGGAAATTGTTCAAGGCACAAACAACAGTGAGATTGTACCAAAATAAAGTAAGTATTTATTCTAATTCAAATTCTTTAACTTTAGGGAAACGATCTTGAAAACCAAAAATGTTGTCCTAGTGATCTTATATCTGATGAATCAGATGGTATCTTAGATCGTCACAAATTTATGGCTTTATGATTTCGGGCTTTTCCATAACCATGTTCTCTACCACTCCCCATCAGAACATGATGGTTAGATTTCTCTTCCATGTCCATATTTTCACCTATGTGGAAACCCAGTGATTAGTTTATTTGGGTAACCATTAAGTTTCATACTTTTGTTTTTAAATATTGGTTTTGGTATTCCTTTTTACAATGTGGGTTTATATTAAAGAAACTTTCGAATAGTAAACCATTTATAACCCCGACGAATTTCGAGGGCGGAATTCATTTTAAGGGGGGTAGAATGTAACAACCCAAGATTTTATGAAAAATATTCTTTTTAATTTCACTAATGTCTTGTGTTGTACACTACAAAAAAAGGAGCTTGCACAACACGCATCCTTGACTTTCCTTGCATTACACGCAATCGCGACCTTCCTCGATAGCGTGTGTAATACGCAATACCGAGTTTCACTAAACAACGATATGCTATTAAAATATTATTAAAACTAGAAGTTATGAATAGTAATAACCACTTTTTGAAAATTTTTAAATCTTATTTTTCAAAATGGACTTCATTTTTGGATTCGGAATATCGAAATTAGCTTGTGGTGAAATTTTGGTAATTTTCGGATAACTTTCATATTTTGATGAATAGTGAAAATTACTAAATTTTAGTTAAAAACAACTTTTTCAATCGAAATAATTAATAGTGATAAATTATTAATTTTAGTGGTTTTAAAGTATATTTAGAATATATTTTTACAATTTAATACAATGTTGGTCATTGAATGTAATTTCACATTTAAACCAGACATAATCAAGTGTCAATCTTTAGATAGATATTGTTTCTTAAAAACACGCTATTTGTTTTAACAACAGGATTTAATTATAAAATTAATTAATGAAACTTCTATGTTATGAATTTGGTAAAATAGACTTCATTTTTGAATTCGGAATATGAAATATAGCTTAGGATGAAATTTTGGCATTGTTCTGAAAAACATCAATTTTTGATGAATAGTGAAACTACTAAGTGGTAGTTAAAAAACTGAATTTTTCATAAAACGTAATTTTACCGCTTCTGTGAATGGAATTTCAAAAATCTTAGAGACACGATTGATGTCAGTAACTAAAATGTGGTTCAATGAGTTGAAAATAATTTTTGGTGAATAGTAAATTTTTACTTTTATTTACCAGGGTTAAAAGTAAATAGGGTAATTAAGGGTTAGAATGATATTACTATTACCCTAACACATGTCCTAATTCTATTCGATAAGTGTAATTCGACCAAAAACAACCTTATGAATATAATATGACCATTTAGGTCCACTTGGATTAGATTATGACATTTAATATTATTTTATTTAATGAATAGTTAAAATAGTTAAAATCAAAGTTTAATAAGTAAATAATTTTTAATATGGGGTTATGCAGAAGCTAAATTCGACTATAAATATTCATTAGAAAGCTAAAAATATTTCCTACATAATGGTATTTTATTTGTAATTTTTAGACATTAAATAATTTAATTTATTTATGACACAATGATGATGCAGTAATTATCTTATTAATGAAATATTGACATAATTGATGTTATAAACACCAAAATAAATGTAATTTGAGACTTTTTATGAATTCCACTAATTTTCTAGGTTACTATGATATATTAGTGTTTATTTAATCAACTTGGTTCGAACATATAATTCTGTTATGACTTTCACAAAAAAATCATATATCAAATAGTGTCAAAATTGACACAAAATAGTTTTTAAATCAAATATTATATTACTAATTGTTATTTTATTCCTAAAAATCTAAGGTTCGGCCAAATTACTTAGATAAGGATATATATATTAATAATAAACAATTTGGGGTTCGTTTGGCATGTTATAGTAAGTGTTTTAACCATATAGTGAAAGAAAACAAAAAGACACGATAAAAGTTAAATTATTTAACTTAGAGAATAAATCTAATTGATAAGGTTAAAATAATACCCTAAACTTGTCTAAATCCTATTGGCTGATAGGAGTTCGACCCATCCCCACTTTAGCTTCGAAATAAGACCCTTTGGAACCATTATAATCCGATTTTGACTTTAATATAAAATAATATTTTGAGATATTCCTAAGGTACCCCTCTCCTCCCTTATAAAAGGGCACCTCCTCCCCCTCCTCCTCACACCAATTTGAGCACTCAAGATCGGCCACACCCTGCCAAAATCCCTTCTCCACTTCCCTAGTATCATCATAGAGGTCCTGGTCTTCTTCAAAGACCATCCTTAGTTCTTTATGTGGAGGCTAAGTAAAGGCGCGTCAAAAAGAGGTAATATCCATTACCGATCTTTTTCAATTTCTATATTCTTAAAGTTCTTATTCTTTAGTTGTTTCATGATAAAGTACTAGCATAAGTATTTATTATATACTTATATGTTATTATAAATATTAAACAACTCTAATTAACCTTCTATCCATCCTACAGAAAAAGGAAATCACCGCGCGTGCATACGTACGGAATACCGTCTCCACGCCGTGGTGTAATCTATATTCCGCCACCACATTAATTGGATGGGTATAAAGGTGTAATGAGTAACTATATATGATTATTATAAAGTGATATTGAAACTTAAATAGTATATATACACTTCAACACAATTTGACGACCATGGGAACAATATCATCGCTCGTGCGTACGTACGGACTACCGTCTCCACGACGCGATGAGATTCATTCTCAATGATTAACCATTCATGAATGATTATAAAGTATATATAATAAGTACTAATGAAATATATGACATAATAATGATACTGTATTTATGTATATTTATATATATGTCATCTACTTAATTCTATTCAATTCAATAAGGAAACGAAAACAGCGTTCATGCGTACGTACGGACTACTGTCTCCATGAACGGTGTATTTCATTCCATTTATCGATATTATATATATATATATATATTCTGAATATATATTATATATAAATCATGTTTTACATTCTGGATATAAGTAATCATGATCCAAGTAATCATATTAATAATTACAAGTTAAAAACACGAACGAAAAATGAGACGATTTTACCCAAAACGCTACTTTAACATGAATTTACAAAAGAAAGGGTAATATAAAGTCATAAGTGGACCATATATGATATAATAACAATTAATATGATTTTGTAATAAGTCAATAACATGATTTAAATCATTATACAGGAGGTTCGGACACTTACAAAGCAAGTCGGACCTAAGGTAAGGGAAATATCACAATCTCATCTTTATCCGAGATTGTTTATACTTTGGTATTTACTGGGGTGTATTTTATCATCCACATCCATGTTTCCTAAATATGTAATATTATTTCCATCCACCTAAAATAGATTATATCCAATTTTACCCTTCGGTAAATTTTTAGTAAAAGGAATCTTTTGTCGTTTTTCGTACGAGGTACTTTTTTGACTTTTCCGACAAAAGTACGAGAAGAATGTTTTTTTAACTTATACGGCATGAATGGATTTTTAAAACATTATTTCCAAGAAGCATACTTTACAGGTTTTCATGTTTATTTTTAATCAACTTCTTTAAGTTTAAAATTTTATGACATTTTAAGAAAGGAAAAGAGTTTTTGAAGTAGAAAGGATATTTTCCTCAAGAATGAAGTTCAAGTGTTTTATCAAAATTATTTTCCATCTAAGATGATAAAGGGTTCTTTTTTTATCCCTATTATTACATGGATTTGATTATGTTGTGATGGAAATATTTTTATGAATTCCTTTATCTTATATGGATTGTTTTATGATGTCATTTTGTTTAAGAATTCCATTTTTATTACATGGGTTACGCTATGATGTATGGTTTATGATTATGTGGAACACATAAGAAAGGATTTATTATAAGATTGGTGGGACCTATATCTCCCTCCAATGCATTGGGTAAAGATTTTATATCTCATGAGATAGACATGGCTGAAATGGTAGGTTATACCAGTTCAGTGAAACAGGACTGAAATGAGGGTTACTCGATTCAGAAAGGGACTTTGTCCACTAAGATAGTCTTGGAAATGAGTCTTGACTAACAAGAAATGATTCTCTATGATTATGTGTATATGCCACAAAGTTTCATGTTTTAAGTTATGCTTATTGTGATTTCATTTCACTACTATGATTTATCCCATGTTATGAAATTATGCTCTCTTTTGCAGGTTAAGATTTCCAAAAGTTATGTTCTTATGAATATGATGTGATTGATTTTCTTTTTTTTACCCTTACTGAGCATTTGAGCTCACCCTTTTATGTTTTCTTTTCCCCAGGATATAAAGAATGGTTTTAGGTAAATAAAAGGGAAGATCTTTATGGGATATATTGAGGATCTTTCACCACGATTAGAAGGTTACGTTCCGAGTTTCCAAAGACACTAAACTATTACGATCCTTGTGTGTGTGTTTTTTTTATGTACTAAGTATTCCGCAAAAGTAATGTAATGTTCTTGTACGTTAGGCTTCGGGTCTTTAAAGGCGGGCCGCGGCTCATCTGGCGTGGCGCCCTCCTGGCACCGCGGCTTTGCTCCGCCCGGCTAGCCAACGGGCCGACCGGTCCTTCCACCAAAGCGGCCCGCAAAGTGGGCTGTAGTTCTTTTTGCACAACCGGTTAGATAGCACCGGCTACCTCCGCCGCGGCCTACCCTAGTCGCAGCTCCGTGTTCCTAGAATGGCGCGACAGCGCTGTGCTTCCTCTTCCTTGGCCCGCTTGGCCACAGATTTTCTTTGCGTGTGTGGTGGCGGCTCTTGCGCCGCCGGCCTCTTCCGCATTCCGCCTCCGGTTACCGATTACAAATAAAATAAACAAGATCAAACGGAGGGTCGTCAGACCATGTTCATTCGGCCCGCGCCCTCCACGTTAAGCGATAGCAATAGGCCAGACAAAAAAATATGTTCAAAGAAAAACGGGGAACAATTTCAATCCATTAAAATTGAACTTAATTCCCTACCTCGATAAATGATGTTATACGTCGGGCATCGTGGAAGACGACGTCGTGGGGTGAAGATTCGTAGATGACGTCGGAGTGTGTCCGAGGAGGAAGCGGCATCTCCTCACTTGTCGTGGAGAAGGGAAAAGAAGGTGTGTCATCATTCTTCGTGGAACCGATGTTCTTCATCGAAGAAGTCACCATAATTTTTCAGAGAAGAAAACTATTCTCTCAAGAGCTCTCAAACTTCACACAATGAAAGCTTCCCCAAAATAAAATAATAAGCTACTCCTATTATTTTATTAACACAAGCCATTTAAAATTCAAACATTCAAACACTTAATTAATAAATTGTAGGATCCAATGTATTAATTAAGGCATTGGGATGAATTAATGGGAGTGGAGAAGGTGTAGAGATCTCATAAATATTGGGAGAGTTTTCAACATTAATCAAGGGAGTTAAATTGGGGTTTATGAGAGTTATGGGAAGTTCAAGGGTTTATGGCACGTGTGGCCCCCACCCCACAAATATCCTCTCATTGGAGGTTATGTGGGTCTGGGACCCACCTCTAACTCCCCTTGGGAGGATATAACCACCATCCTTAAAATAAAATTGTTCTACACCAATTTTATTTCTTTTAAACTAATTCCCCAAATATTAAATCTTATCCTGCTTAAAACGCAACTACGGTAAAGGTCCTCTTAAGCAATTACTGGTGCTGTGAGTTCATTGGTGCCCTAGGATTTCAATTCTGAGCACCGGTTCAAAAGATAGAAAAACCCACTCGTTCATTTAATGAATGTACCCGAGCTAAACTTTGGAAATTGATTCTGGGCACACCGGGCCTCAGAATAAAGTGTCGTCAGAAGCCATAGACTCGTAAGATTCAAAAGTATCGAAGAAAAATTTTTCCTTGAAAATTCTTGGTATTTACATTACTCCCACCTCAGGGATTTACTTCCCAGTAAAGCTACAACATGAACTAGGGAAACAGATGAGGGTACTGAGCACGCATCTGAACCTCCCACTCCCATGTGTTCTCCTGGAGGTTCTCGTTCAACCAAAGAATGGAACCAGAGGAATCGACTATCCATGTAGGACCAGCTCCTATCGATCCTCGATCTCCACCAGGACCTCCCTGAATATATCCCCGTCATCGATGTCCAGCTCCCCATGATCAATGATGTGCATCAGGTCGTGCACGTATCTCCTCAGCTGTGATATGTGGAAGACATCATGCACCTGGTGCAACTGAGGTGGAATGGCTAGGCGGTAATCCACCTCGCCTACTTCTCTGAGGACCTAGAAAGGTCCGATGAAGCGTGGAGATAAATTTCCACCCCGACCAAATCTCCGTAATCCACATCTAGGTGAGACCTGTAAGAAAACGTGGTCGCCATCCTCGAACTCCAGTGGTCTCTGTCTCCTATCAGCATAGGAATTCTGTCTGCTCTGTTCAGTCCTCATCCTCTCTTATATGATCTGCACCGTCTTCGTCGTAGCCTGAACCATATCTGGTCCTACAAGTGCTGACTCCCCAGGGTCAGTCCAACACAGAGGTGATCTGCATGGTCGTCCATACAGTTCCTTGTAAGTTGTCATCCCAATGGTGGACTGATAGCTGTTGTTGTACGCAAAATCCACCAAGGGTAGGTGATCCTCCCAGCTACGACCATTGTCAAGGACACATGCACGAAGCATTTCTTCGAGAGTTTGAATGGTCCTCTCCGTCTGGCCATCCGTCTGAGGATGAAAGGTGGTGCTCAGGCGTAGCTGCGTCTCATATGCCTCCTACAACACCTTCCAATGCAGGAAAGTAAAGTGAGCATCTCGATCAGAGAAGATAAACGATGGCACACCATGAATCCGTACGATCTCCTAAACGTAGAGGCACCCCAAGCTCTCTACTGGGCCCTTCTCTCTGATCAGAAGGAAGTGGGCCGACTTGGTGAGTCGGTCGACGATCACCCAGATAGAGTTGTGTCCCCTGGATGTACGTGGAAGCCCCATCATAAAATCCATTGATATAACACCCCAATTTCACTCCGTAACCTCTAAGGGATGTACCAAGCATGCTGGTTCCTAGTGCTCTGCCTTCACTTTCTTGCAAGTGAGGCATCGTGAAACAAACTCTGCTACAACCTTCTTCATACCTGGCCACCAGTGTTGTCGTCTGAGGTCCTGGACCATCTTCGCCACTCTAGGATGTACCTCTAGAGGGGTAGTGTGAAACTCCCTCAGGACTTCCTCTTGTAGTGAAACTGGTCCCATGGTACGTCCCCTAAAGAGGATGATGTTCTCTCCTCCTTCAGAAAATCCATCCGGCGCCTGCCCCATGGAAATCTGAGCACGTCACATCTCACAGTCAACGTCCCCATGTTGTGCCTCTCCGACCCGATGAAGTTGTGGAGGAGTAACTATGAGGGAATGTATAAAAGTTTCCCCATCTCTATCCAAAAAGGATATCTACAAAGCGGCTAACTGCTCTGTCGCCTCTCTAAGTAGCTGAATGCCTGACCCCCTACTGAGAGAATTAGCTACTACATTCCCCTTCCCAGGAGTATAGACTATCTCAAAGTCATGTTCTTGAGGAACTCAAGCCATTAGAATTGTCTCAGGTTTAAGTCCTTATGCGAGAAAATGTACCTGAGACTCTGGTGGTCAGAATAAACTTTAAAGCACTCTCCCATCAGATAGTGTCGCCACATCTTCAAGATGAAGACCACTGTTGCTAACTCCAGGTCATGGGTAGCATAGTTCTGCTCGTGTTGCCTAAAATTCTGTGAACCATAGGCGATCACTACCGGCTCCTACATCAGGACACACCCATGTCTGGTCCCTGATGCATTGCAGTAAACCACGTACCCAACACCCTCCTTCGGTAGCCTCAAGATGGGTGCACTAATCAATATCTGTCTCAGCCCCTGGAAGCTCTGCTGAAATCTATTTGACCACATGAAGGGTTTCCCATTTTTTTCCAAGTTTAAAGTGGGGATGCAACTCTAGAGAATTCTGGCACAAATATCCGTTAGTACCCAGCCAGAACTAGGAAACTTCGTACCTCCGTCATGCTCCTGGGTGGTTCCAAAGAAAGTACTGCCTCGATCTTCATAGGATCCACAGAAACTCCTGCCTCCAAGATGACGTTCCCCAAGAAGTGAACCTCTCGAATCCAGAACTGGCACTTCGAGAGCTTACCATAAAGCTGGTGCTCGCGGAGTGTGTCCAGTACTACCTGCAAGTGGTAGGCGTGCTCCTCCTCAGTAGTCGAGTAAATCATTATGTTGTTAATAAAGACTACAAAAAAACATTCGAGGTAAGGATGGAATACCCTATTCATGAGACTCATTAACACTTCTGGTGCATTGGTTATGTCTAAGGGCACAACCAAGAACTCTTATTGGCCATACCGACACCTGAAAGACGTTTTCTGCACATCCTAGTCTCGAAATCTTAGATGATGATAGCCTGACCTGAGGTCTATCTTCGAGAACCATCGTGATCCCTTGAGATGATCAAAGAGGTCTTAAATACTCAAGATTGGATAATTTTTCTTTAAAGTAACCTGATTCACGCAATGGTAGTTGACACATACTTGTAAGATCCCATTCACCTTCTTGGAAAATAAAATCGGAGAAGCCCAAGGTGAAACACTGGGTAAGATGAATCTGTTTCCCTACAAGTCCTCCAACTGTACCCACAGCTCATGAAGCTTGGTGGGAGCCATTCGATATGTTTGATTAGATATCGGTGCTGTCCTGGGGTATAAGACAATGTAGAAATGTACCTCTCTGCGAGGAGTTAGTCCTGGCACGTCGTCAGGAAAAACGTCCACATACTGATCCACCACAATAGGAAAACTCGGACTCCGCATATCAACTGATCCTAGGATTAGACTAGCCAACTGATGTGTGATCGACTGCCCTCTCCTCTACATAAGTCCATCCTGTGCTGTAAAGGATCCCTTCTCACCGTTGAAGGTGAACCTACTCCCATCTATGCGGACACACCACACTTTGGGCCTTATACAGTCGATCTAGGCATGGACTGTAGATAACCAATCCATACCCAAGATGACGTCGTAAGGCGTCGACGCCACTACAAGAAGATCCCAGCCAAAGATCTTGCCTCCTATAGTAAGATCACACTATCAGCACTGGTGCGCAATCATCGAGTCTGCTCCTGTAAGAGTCTCTAGTCGTAATGATCGAGCCAACGGCTCTGTAGGAATCTCTGAGATCCGAACAAGGGAAGTGGAAATAAAATAAAGAATGGATCCTATGTCTATAAGTACTATAGAAAGGGTGTAGTAGACATAGATAGTACCTCAAATCATCTCAGGTGCGTAGTGGTCATAGGCCTTGACTGCCTGGAGCTGAGCCTGCCCCTGTCTGCCAAAGCCCTGTGGTCGGGCTGGTCCTCCTTGTGGTGGTGGTGGTAGAGCCTCGAAGCGTCATCCACCAATCGATACTCGGCCAGCTCATCTGCCTCATCTTCCTGCTCCCTAAGGACTACCGCGGTCGAACCTATTCCTCTGCCTGGGAGGTCCCTCTACTGTCTGCTGCTCGCCTTCATAGAGGGTCGGGCAGTCACAAGCCATGTGGCCCTGCCTGCCGCTTGCATAGAACTACCTACCCCTCATATGGCTGGTTCTATTTCGTGTGCCCCGCACATCCAAACCAGTATCTTGAGGTCACCCACCTGATGGCCTGGTCCGCTTGGACCTCCATGACATCTGTCTACTGCCGGCTGTAGAAGTCTCCGCTACGTGTCGCCCAGCGGTGGGTCTCGCTGCTGGCGCCGGCTCAGCAAGAAAGCTCTCCACAAGAAGGGCTCGCTCCAGCACTTCTGCCTGTGTCGAAATACTGAGGGAGACCATCGAAGCCCTGATCTCATGCCTCAGTCCCTACTTGATGGTCCGGTCCCAGAAGAATGGGTCTCATACCATGTCTGTGGAGTAGCGCAAGAGGTCAGTAAATCTCACCGAATACGGGGCTACTATCATGATGCCCTACAGCAGATGTAGAAATTCTTGGATGCGCACCGCATAGAGGGTGGCTGGAACAAACTCTGAGAAGAAGAGGATCTTGAAGTACGTCCAAAGTATTGATGCCTCGTCGTGCACCTGGAGCATCAGGCTCCACCATCTACCTGCTTCTGTGTGCAAAAGAATCATGAAAAGGATCACCATAAGGTCTGCTGGTGTCCCTACTAATCTGAAGACTCTAACGATAGACTCCAGCCAATCCTGAGCTGCCAGAGGGTTCATCTCTCCACGGAACCTGGGCGGCCTCTATCGCCGAAACTCATGCAACGCACTCAGGCGGCATGCACTCTCTACTGCTTGGGCTGGTGGCATCGGTGGCTCAGCGGATAGTGGTACCGCTGGTGCCTCTTCTGTAATGGGGCCCTCCACCGAGGCCTCGTCACTCGGTGGGATTCCATCTCGTACGTAGCTCAGAACCCTAGCTGGCTGCCTATGTGGGGCCATCGTGAAAAGAAACAGGTGTGTCACAGTTAATACAGTATTCCTGGTGAGCTTACACAAAGTAATCACAAAGAAAACTCTTGAAACATACATGCAATCAATGTTCTCTTGTACTGATTTGGAAATCAGAAGTCAAGGTCCTGGTGTATGGATACGTCGACCACCGTACTAACACTGGACTCCCTAGACTGAAAACCAAACTCAATAATCTTAACACTATTACTTCACAGAGAAGAAATTATCAGAGTCCTGAGTTCTGTGTTAGAAACGACCACCTTTGATACTAATTTGTCACGACCAGTCCTTGGGGCCCGTGCTGTGACTACCCCAATCCCGCCTTCCATAGGCCAGGGGCTGGCGACTAGCACCAAAGGCGTAAATCCTAGTAAAAAAGGAATTAATTGCCTTTATAAAAGTAAAAAAACACAACAAAGTACACAAGTGAAGTAAAAACTAAGTAAAACTGAGTACAAAAGTAAGTGCTGGAAAGTAAATGGGCCAGTATACAAACCCAACTGAAAGTACAGTACAACTGAGAAAGAAAGTACAACAGCTGTAAAGTAAATCAATAACCATCGAGTCATCCTCTAGGAATCCCACCTGAAGGGTGGGTACATATAGTCTCATCGGTACCTCAGGTCCGTCCGTCTGCTCCATGTACATCCCGCCAGGTGGTCCACCTCCGAATACCATCCATCTCCACATGCCTAAACCATGATCAGTGCTGTCCGTCATCTGCCACCAGCATAACGTAGTGGGGGCATTTCCCATGCTGGGGTGAGTATAACGATACTCAGTAGGGACCCCGAGACCCCCGAAGTTCTCCCAGAATCCACTAAGGATAAAACACAGAGGAAAGATTCAAACACAAAGTATCAACCAACTCTACTTTGGTATATGCCCATACATATAACTAAGTCATCAATCTCAGTTCATCTCCAACTTCTGAGACCAAGAATAATCCGGTCCACATAGGAAAAGAGTCAATCACATCAATGATAATAATTGAAAGACAAGAATCAGCTCACACGGGTATACTACTCACGAAGAGGGGTGGAGATGATTAGATGTAGCCTCTGAATAATCTCATATGCCGAACCCACGTAGGATCCAAGTACAGAAGTCAGCCCTGCCGCACCCATGTAGGATCCAAGTACAGTAACCATCGATGCCGAACCCATGTAGGATCCAAGTACAGTCTTCATCGTCGTCGAACCCATGGAGGATCCCAGCACAGTAGTCGACGCAGTCGCAGCCAGCTCAAGGGTTCCCGCACGCAACGTGCTCGATTCCGGGAGGGTCCACTCCTCGAGTAAAGGGGGTTGATACATTAACTTTCACGAATTCCAGAGTTGATGTATCCAAAAGTTTTTTTTCATCAAAAGGAACTCAACATGACAAATGGCGCGTCAATCAGATGCCCGATCTGAGTGATATTGGCCTTTTCGTTCGAGGGGCCCGATTGGAAATATGCTCATTCCAAACACGACCATTGACTAAAGTTGTCCAAAAATCACTTATAGTATCGCAAAAGTACCGCTTAGTCGATAGGGTCCTTGTGCCACAGACGGCGCATCGATCAGATGCGCCGTATTTAATTTATTCACGTTTAAGTGAATAATGGGCCCAATCTGTTAAGCCCAGTAGGCTGGAGGGTCAGGTCACCCAGTTTTGATGGTTCCGACCCGGCAGGGGTGTCAGATCGGCTTGAAGAAATGTAATTCTTGGCTCGGCCCGAAGGGAAATGACCCGGCCCGAAGTGGCGCAGCCCGTCCCGACGGGGAGCAGCCCGGCCCGGTGGGGCGCGGCCTATAGGCCGAGTGGTATGTGGGGGGGGGGAAGCTACCTGAACTGGCGGCGCCGCCCTCCCTAACTGTCCGGCTGGAGCCGGCTGGCCTTATAGCACAAGCAGCCCTCATGGGAAGGCCACATAACATCTGGCGCGGTGCCCTCCTGGTGTCACAGCTCATCCGACGCGGCGCCCTACTGGCGTCGCTGCTTTTCTCTACCTGGTCGGTAGATGGGTCGGCCTGTCCTTCCACCGAAGCGGCCTGCCAAGCAGGCCGCGGTTCCTTCCACACAGCCAGCGCGACAGTGCAGGCTTCCTCCATCGCGGCCTACCCTGGCCGCAGCTCCGCGTTCCAACCACGGCACGACGACGTCGTGTTTCCTCCACCGTGGCTCGCTTGGCTGTGGCTTTTCTTTGCTTGTGTGATGGCAGCCCTTGCGCCGCCGACCTCTTCCGCGTTCCGCCTTCGGTTTCCGATTCCAATGAAAATAAACAATATCAAAAGGAGGGTTGTTGGGCCGCATTCGTTCGACCCACACCCTCCACGTTAAGCGATAACAATAGGTTAAAAAAAAGATGTTCAACAAAAAACGGGGCCCAATTTTAGTCCATTAAAATTGAACTTAATCCCCTCCCTAGATAAATGATGTCGTACATCGGGCGTCGTGAAAGACGGCGTCGCAGGTTGAGGATTTGTAGACGACGTCGGAGTGCATCCGAGGAGGAAGCGACGTCTCCTCACTTGTAGCGGAGAAGAGAATGGAAGGTGCATTGTCGTTCTTCGTGGAACCGGCGTTCTTCGTCGAAGAAGTTCCCGTTCTTCATTGGAGAAGAAAACTATTCTTTCAAGAGATCTCTCCCTTCACACAACAAAAGCTTCCCCAAAATTAAATAATAAGCTACTCCTATTATTTTATTAACACAAGCCATTTGAAGTTCAAACATTCAATAACATAATTAATAAATTGGAGGATTCAATTTATTAATTAAGGGCTTGGGATGAATTAATGGGAGAGGAGAATGTGTATAGATCTCATAAATATTGGGAGAGTTGTAAACATTAAACAAGGGAGTTTAATGGGGGTTTATGAGAGTTATGGGAAGTTCAAGGGTTTAGATCACGTGTGGGCCCCATCCCACAAATATTCTCTCATGGGAGGTTATGTGGGTGTGGTCCCCACATCTAACTCCCCTTGGGACGATATAACCACCATCCTTAAAATAAAATTGTGCTACACCAATTTTATTTATTTTAAACTAATTCCCAAAATATTAAATCTCGACCCGCTTAAAAAGAAACTGCGGTAAAGGTCTCCTTAAGAAATTACCGGAACTACGAGTTCATAGGTGCCCTCAAATTTCAATTCCAAGCACCAGTTCAAAAGATAAAAAAATCCAATCGTTCATTTACTGAACTTACCCGAGCTAAATTTGGAAATTGATTCCGGGCACACCAGGTTTCAGAATCAAGTGTCGTCAGTAGACAGAGACTCGTAAAATTCCAAATTATTTAAGAAAAAATTTTCCTTGAAAATTTTGAGCCCTTAAAAAATGTAGATCATGTTAATATTTATTTTTCTCCACTATTTTACATATAAACCTATGGTTATTTTCATCTAATTTCACTACAATCAGAGTTCATTTGTTAGGTTTTTGACTCCCTATAGCATGTTTTTAAAGAGCATCAAAACTTTTAAAAATTATTATTCAATAATTTATAGGATACCACACATATGATAGATATATTTTATAATGTTATACATGATGAATAATATAAAATGTTTTCTAAATGGTTTGACCTCATTTCAAGTTCTTATTTTATGGATCTAACCATATAACCCTTGTGTTAGTGTTTTAAAATAATAAAAGTGATTTTAGGTAATCCTAATAAAAATAAATCATTTTAATGTTTTGTCTACTATAATATTTCACAATTATCTATGCAATTTTCTTTCTATGATTTCATAACATTTAGAGGCCATTTAGTTGATTTGGACCCCCCCTAACACACGTTTTTAAAGAGAGAAACCTTTAAAAATCACATAAAAGGTTGTTCCAAGCACACCACACGTCTGATTAATGTTTTATGAACTTTTACATATAAAAAATTATAATAAATTAGTTTTTATATGATTTAAAATCATATTTGTTGTTTTCTATGGAAATAATCATTAAATAAAAATTGTGGTGTTTAAAAAATTTAAACTTTATTTTTTTGTCTTCAAGGGAAAAAATAACTTAGATTGATGTTTCATATATTCTAGCATTTCCCAAATCAGTGCACAGTTATTGCCTTATAATTTCACAATATTTAGAGTTTGTTCAATTTTTTTACCCCATAACACATGTTTTTAAAGGGCATAAAACCATTAAAAATTTATGATTTTTTTTCTTGATGAAACACACATATGATTGGTTCATTGTCTACTCACTCATGTTATAAATAATACTAATAATAATTTATATGATTTAACCTCATTTGGATGTTTTTTTCTCTGGATTTGACCATTAAATGCTTGTTTTACCATTTCAAATCAACAATATTTTTTTTCAGGTCATATTTGGAAAATGACACCATTAATTGATGTCATATATTATATACCATTAAAAAATTCACTATAAGGATTTTTTACAATTATATCGCAAAATTCAGAGGTTATTCGCTTGATTTTAACCACATGAAACAAATTTTTAATGGGCACAAAACCTTTAAAAACTACATATTCAATAGTTATGAGCTCACTAGTTGTCTAATTAACATTTATTCTACTCCGACATCACAAAAACAATACTGATACAATTCCTTTTTTATTTCAACTCATTTTGAGGCCATTTTCAATGAGCCTAACCGTTAAATATTTGTTTTCATGTTTTAAAACAATTAAAGTGTTCTTCAGGTCATCCTAGTAAAATAAACCTATAGATTGATGTTTTATTAGCTATACTAATCCAAAATTCAATGTATTACAATTGTTTTCTCATTTCATTACATCTAGTGGTTGTTAAGTCATTTTTGACCCTATAAAGTGCGTTTTAAGGGGCATCAAACATCTGGAAACTACTTATTCTTTTATTATAGGAAGATCACATGTCATTGATGCTACTTCTGCCCATACACACCCTAAATAATACAAGGATTATTTTCTTATGTTTTCACATCATTTAAAGGGTTTTTACTATGGATATGATAGATAAATACACATTTTATATATTTAAAACAATAAATGTGTGTATTGGGTCATTCGTGGAAAATGAAACCACATATTGGTATTATAACTAATCAACAATTTCAAATCCCATTGTATGATTTTATCCTATGATTTAAAAGCATCTGGAGATAATTCGATTGGTTTTGACCCCCTAACACACATTTTTAAAGGGTGTTAAGCATTTAAAGACTACTTGTTCTATTTTTTAGAGTGGACCACAAGCCCAATTGACATTTCACATTATTGTTCATGTTAAAAATAATACTAGGAAAACATTTACATGATTTCATAGCATTTAGAGGATATTATCTATCGATATGAATCTTAATCTCACAGTTTGGAATTCTAAAATAATAAAAGTGTGTTTTATGTCATCTTGAGAAAATGAAACCTCATATAGACATTTTTTATGGTAAAAAATTTCAAAATTTACTTTATGGTTGTTTTCTTATGATATCATGTCATTTTAAGGTCATTCAGTCAGTTTTGACCATATGACACATTATTAAAGAGTTTCAAACATTTAAAAACTGTATATTCAGTCATTTGAGCACACCACACATCCAATTGATGTTCTGTGTGATCGTACACATCCAAAATAATTATAATAATTGTAATATTTCTTTATGAGTTCATATCATTTTGACACCATTTTCTAAGGATATTTTCATTAAATACACTTTTTGTTTATTTAAAATAATAAAACTATGTTTTCATCTATCCTAGAGAAACTTAACCTTTGATTGAAATTCGGACTACTCCACTATTTTGAAAATCATTTTACAATTATTATCATCCAATTTCACATCATTCAGAGGTATTTCATTTAGTTTCCCCCTAAAGCATGTTTTTAAATGGAAGCAGACCATAAAAATGTCTTATTTTGTGGTTTCAGACTAGACACATTTCTGAGTAATGTGACTTCTACTCGCACATGTGAAATGTAATACTAGGATATTTTTCCTATGATTTCACTTCATTATGAGGCCATTTTAATAGATCTAATTGTTAGAGGAATGTTATAATTTTTTTAAAATTAAAATGTAATTTCATATGATATCATCTAATGAAAATAAAACTTCATATTTCGATTCTTTCTGCATAACCATTTCACAATTCATAATAAAGTTGTGGTTCTCTGATTTTATGAAATTTGGTGGTTGTTTTATTTGTTTTTACCTCATAAGAAAATTTTTTATAGGGCTTCAAACATTTAAAAATTGTATATTCATTTGTACCAAATACACCCCATTTATTATTGACGTACCATCTACTCATACCTGTAAAAAAAATACTAAGATAGTTTTCTGATTATTTATCCTAATTTTTATGTCATTTTCTATGGATATGAATATTAAAAAAAAATTTATACTTTTAAAACAATAAAGCATGTTTCAGGTCATCCCAAGCAAATGGGACCTCAAATTGATGTACCGTCAGCTACACCGTTTCACAAATACCTATATGGGTTTTCTCATACGATTTCACAAATTTTAATGGTCATTTTTTTTATTTTGACCCCCAAACACACATTTTATAAGAGAAATAACCTTTGAAAATTAATTATTTAGTTTTTCTAGGAAAAAAAGTCATCCTATTTACATTATTGCTTCCCGTACATGTAAAAAATAATAAATATATGGATTTCCTATTATTTTACATTATTTAAACTTCATTTTCATTGGATCTAATAGTTAAACCCACATTTTTTGTTTTAATTTTTTTTCCAGTGATCCTAAAAAATGGAATATTAGATTAATATTCCTTCATATTGACCATTCCAAAATTAACTATACGGTTGCTGTCATATGATTTCAATGCATTTAGAGGTCATTCAGTTGGTTTTCACCCCCCAACGAACATTTTTAAACGGTGTCAAACCTTTAGAAATGACCAAATTGATTGTTCTAGGAAGAAGCCATGTATAATTGACATTATATATTCTCTTACATATCAAAAATTACATTTAGATGGTTTTCCTATGATTTTAAATCACTAATTACATTTTCAATGAAGATCATATTGTTAAATCCATGTCATGGTGTTTAAACAAATAAAATTGTGTTTTAGGTCTTGTCGGGAAAACAACACCTTAGATTGACATTATATATAATCCATGTAACGACCTAATGTTTTATCATTGGAAATTCATTTATTATAATTATTTCATATAATCACATGAAATCACAACACAATTAACTACTAAGTACTATGTGACCATTAAAAATAATTTTGACACTTTTTTTATTTGAATTTCGAAAGTCTGACATACACAGTTGCGATCAGTAAGATGTTTGGAGTCTGATAAGACCAACAAATGTTTTGGTGATTAGCAACAGACCCTTATGAATAGTAATGTTACCCTTATGAATAGTAATACGAACCTTACTAATAGTAAATTAACCAAAAGAATTATAACCTCACCCTTGAATGTTTAAATAAAATTGAGGAATCTTATAATTGGTAATATGATCATAGTAAAAATATTGGTTTTTTTATAGGTCATAAATAAATAATTTAAAGTAATTAATTAATTTAAAATAAAATTTATTTTCCCAATTTGTTTCATAAATTAACAATTTTATGTCTTCTGGTTTTATGATAATTTTATAAGACGTTATGTAATTTTTGAAAATATTATAAAATAAGTTACAGTTTTAAAATTAGTATTTTTCTAGTAAATTAAAATTTTAATTTAAAATAAATTAATTAAATTTAGATTTTTAAAAAAAATGGAGTTCATTTTTGGATTTTACACATCGATAAATGGTTAGGGTTAATTTTTGGGATTTTTCTGAAATACATGAATTTTTGTGAATAGTAAAATACATTAATTTACTATATAGATATAATATAATTTAAATACACTATTCCTGACATCATGAGTGATTTAATCACCCATATTTCTAAACCACATGAACTTATTACAATTATTGGTCATGGAATCATCACTATTTGATTTCTTGTGGAAAAATAATTGACTAATGATTAAAATATTAAGAAACCCATCATCTCCTCCATTATAAAAACCACCCACACTCCCCTCTCATCTTCGATCCTCTCAAGCCTTGTGAATTCCAAATATTTTTAACAAATATCTCCCAAATATCCTCCCCCACATTGAAAATCCATTAGTCTTTTCATCATTCCAAATACTTTTCCCTTAAGAGGCTCTCAAAGAGGATTGATTCAAGAGGTAAATTCCACTTTTCAATTCTTTTACTTTCATTTCAAGTTCATTTGTTTTATATTATATCCTTAACTCAACTCATCCAAATGATATGAAAGATCCAGTACCCTAAATTTACTAGAATTTTGTTATCATAATGGAATAATTTATTATCATATCTCTTTTACTCTTCAGTTATACTAGTAGTAAAGACACTATCCGAGATGTGTTAATTTACCACATTCAACGGAGATGGGTTTTCAATTTCTTTTACCATGTTCAATTATGGTCATGAAACCATTTTTGTTATGGTTGAAACATATTATTTTGTAATATATTCTATTTAAGGTTCTATAATATTTTTTTACACATGATATAAAATTATAATTCAAAAAGAGTTCGTAGTGATCAAAAAATCACTAATAAAACCAAAATGTCAGCACTAATGTCGTATATAATGATTCCAATTCACTAAAAGTAACCAAATTAAATTTACAACCATGTAACATTTTGGATGTTCAAAAATAAAATCTAACTACAATTCTGTAAAACTATCCCCATTTTACATGTTTCTCTATTCATAAAAATAAGTAATCTGGTTATAGAAACCATGAAAACCAACAAAACCCAAATAATGAAATTGAACCACTTAACCCATCAAAAAGGTATTTAAGGAACATAAAAATGTTATAATAAATCTTTTACATATAGAATAGGTTTTTTAATTATTAATTAATGTGAATAATTTTATTATTCAGGCTGTAAATATCATGTGGGGAACACAATCAGACTTAAAGTAAGGGATCCACTCTATTCCACTTTTATTCAAGAATGTCCTCTAAGTTATTACCTTTTTTGTATACTACCTAAGGATGGGGTATGATTTTATAACTCCTCCATACTTCCCCCATGATGTCTATGTGTCAAAAAATCCCTTTATATCTCATTAATCCCTTTTAAGTGCACCCGATACCATGCCGATAATCCATAAGGGATTCCACCTAAACCTCCTTTGTTCATTCGGGTTTCCAGATCGGTCTTTTACCAAAATGAGGTTTTCTTATATTTTTATGTGAATATTATAAATTCTATGTACATGTACCAAATTAATTTATCAATACCCTTCCATCATTATAATTTTGGGATATTCATGTTTTAAAGTGATTCCCTCGTCAATACTTCCCGAAAAGAAAACATGTTTTGAGGGAACATCCAAAATTATTTCCTAATTTCAAGTGATATTTATCTTCTCCTTTAAGCCACCAATATGTTTCAAAATCATTATTTTTTTATTATGAAATCTTTATTGGTTACCTTTTGGTTTTATAATAATCATTGTTCCCTTTTCTATTTTAAAGTCTCTATAGTATTTTCCTTAAAACAGTACACAAATGTTTTAATGATAAAATTTATTAAATAATTTTATTACAGGTTGTAACTTCAACTTGAAATCAGTTAAAATGATACCTACTTATTTTCCCTTATGAATTTCCATGCATATTTTAGTTCTTTATTTCATTGATACTTTTATGATATGACTATTTATTATTATTTATAACATGATTGTGGTACCCCCTTCTTTCCATGGGTAACCCTTATGTTTATGTAAGATTGATTATGTATGATTATTTATGTGGAAAATATATTATTCAAAAGTTTATATGGTTTCAACAATACATTTCTCCAATGAATTGGGTAACTTTGAGTCTCATGAGACATTATGTGCAACAGTCTTGGTGGTCATCCTTGGTTAGTGCTACCATGTGTGACGGTCATGGTGATTAGCCATGGATTGTGATACCTTGTGAAACGGTGTTGGTTGTTATCCTTGAATTATTCAAAATTCCTGTTTTATATTTCTTCAACATTATTATGACTCCTGGTTTTTATTTTATGATTCCATATGTTATATCCATTTTTATATCATCATGTTAGGCCTTCTATCCCATATGCTAATTCTTAGTTGTTACGGTAATTACCTTACTGGGCTTTTCATCCCTCTGTTCATGTTATCTCTAGGTTATCCGATGTAGGTGTATGATAAAAATAGAATATAGAAGCTCATTATAGAGAGTAAATAAAGCGTAGTTTTTTATAATGTTTGATAATGCACCTAGTCTTCCAAGACACTAGAGTTTATGGTCTTTAGCATGTACTCTAATGTATAATTATGCTTAACATCATGTAATGTTATATGTAGAAGGCTAGGGTCTCTATAATTGGTATCATAGGGTGATCTAGTTATTTTGGATATTAGGATTAGATAACTTTAGTAAAACCTTAGGGATGATACTATGTGTATGAAAACACCCCTAAATTTTGGTATGTATAGAGTAAGTGGTTTATCAATAAAATACATCCCTATCTACATACATAAAGGTAGAGGTGGCTCCAGAACATCTGTATCTAGGGGTAAAACCCAAAAACACCACATTGAGCTAGACTCAAATGGGAACTGGTGCACAAAAATGGGCCTTGCTGTAATCTTGGTTTGACACTCCTAGGGGATATGATTTAGTAAATTCATTTTCTTAGTAAAAATCATTATTAAGGGAATAAAAAAGATCCCATACAATTATAAGATAAGAAATATATCAAGGATAACTTAGATTTAGACCTATGGAATCATAAGCTAGGATATACATTTCCTTTACAAGTTTATCCTTTTATGTTCAATGTTTCATTTTTTATGCTAAATAACTAAGTATATAATCCCACTAATTGTATATTATTTTTCTCTATTAATGGAAGGAAATATAATAAAACATTACAATGATCAATGTGATAAGGGATGTGAAGAATTCATTAATGATATGCTTGATATGATGGGAACGAGTGCCCAAAACATAATGACAGTACATGCTCTGCTGGTTCATGTAATGAATGACAAATTAAATCATGTAGAACACTCTTCTCCTAAAATTAAAGAGAACATTTCCAATAAATACCTCATGTAGAAAAGGCATCCCATGTTTAGTGGATCATCTGATTCCCTCCACACTAAATAGTGGATTAACTCCATTGATAAATATTCCCTGTCCTCCAGTGATCAGAAGAATAGAAATTTGTACTGGCAGTCTGTCATCTTGATGGGGTAGCTGATCAGTGGTGGACACTAATCAAGAATACAAATCCCCAAGAGGAAATTATTTCCATGGATTGGGAGAAATTCAAGAGAATGTTTTTCAATAAATAGTTTCCCCAAACCCTCCATCTCATGATTAAAAGAGAGTTCCTCAGACTCAAGAAGAATGAAGATGAGTCAATTAGGGCATATGAATCCAAATTTACAAGGATTTAATGGTAAAACTCTGTTTTTTTCATGAATATCAAAAGTAATGTGGATCAATTATTTATCAGCCTAAATCCGAGTCTACGAAAATCATTTTAGATTTGAGACTTTGACAGTTATGAGGATACTATTTGTTGTTCCCTTAAGGGTGAAATGGTGATCAGAGGCTCTTTGTGGAATCATGGTCCCAAGGTAAAAAATATGAAAATGGAATCTAATGTGGGTGGTTTTTCCAATAAATTCTATGATGTAAAGAACCTTGATCATCCAACGTGTAAAAATTGTGGGAAGAATCATCTGGAGAATTGTCTAAATGTAACTGAGAATTTCTTCAAATGTGGAAAGTTAGGACATCTGAAAAAAACAGCCAAAGAGATATGAGAAATCCCACTAATTTGGAAGAAGAAAGGAATGTTCATATAATTTCTCAATCAGTGGTGTAGTGTTACAACTATGAGGAAAATAGGAATTATGAGAACAATTTTCCTAAACCAAGGGTTGTTGAAGTAAATCAACAACCACCACCAAGGAAACAAGGAAGGTATTATGTTATCACTATAGTTGTGGTGGATCTGGATAATGATGTGGTGACATGTACACTAGATATTCAGTAAAAAGTATTGAATATACTATTTAATTTGGGTTCTATGCATTCTTTCATATGTTGCAAGTTTAGTAGTACTATTCAAACAACACCTCAAAATTTGGTGGGTAAGTTATCTGTGAGAATAATGAATGCGGAAATTATTGCATCCAAGGTTTATAACTCCTCCCCGGTTAATTTATTTGGACTGAAACTCCCATAAAATCATGCCATACTTCCTTTAGTGGAGTTTGATTTATCTTGGGCATGGATTTTCTATATTTATAGAAATATAACATTAACGGTTGGGAATGGGAGATCACTCTTCACATTCAGAAGCACCCCCCAATTCTTTACATGTGTAATGGGGAAGATGAATATCATTTAGAATCATTGTCTCAACTGTGGATATTAATTCCTTGTGATCAAGAATTTCTAGGTCAAATAATTGAGTAAAAGGAGAGAATCTTTCTCGAACATATTCCCATCGTGAGGGATTACACTAATGTATTCCATAAAGAGTTACCTAGTCTTCCTCCTGATTGAGAGCTTGATTTTGCAATTGAACTTATTCCTAGATCTCTTCCTATATCAAAGACACCTTATATAATGGAAACCATAGAGATGGAAGAGATGAAGTAGTAGTTACAAGAGAATCTGGAGAAGGGTTTTATATGCCCGAGGGCTTCACCATGGGGTGCTCCCATCCTCTTCATAAAGAAGAAGGATAGATCAGTGTCCCTATGAATTGATTATAATGAGCTCAATAAAATCAGGATAAATATCCAGTATCCCATTCTACTGATACGAGACTTGTTCGACTAGCTTTATGGGGCATGTTATTTCTTTAAGCTGGTCCATCGTTCTAGATAAATCCAATTAAAGGTATGTAATGAAGATATTCCCAATAATACCTTTTGAATGAGATGTGAACACTATGAGTCTTTAGAGATTACCTTGACAAATTTGTGGCAATCTTTATCGGCAATATTATGATATACTCCAAGAGCAAGGAGGAATATGAGGAGCATTTTAATACTGAATTGAAGACATTGTGAAGATATACGATGTCTGAAAATTAAAATAAATATGAGTTTTGGATTGAGGAAGTATCATTTTTGGGGCAAGATATCACCAACAAAAGGATATTTGTGGACCCATCTAAGATAAAGGCGATTGAAGAGTGGCCCAGACCAATATTTCTAATGTAGATCCCTAGATTTCTGTGTATAGCTAGTTATTATTGATGAATTGGAAAAAACTTATCAAAAATTTTAAACCTAATGAAAAAGCTGACATGGAAGGGATTAATGTTTTTTTGGACTCAAGAATGTGAAGACTGCTTTAAGGAGTAGAAAAAAAGGCTTATCACTACACTAGTACCCACACTCCTATAAAATAGAGAGCTATTTGTGGTGTAAAGTGATGCTTAAAAGAAAGACATAGGCTATTTACTGATGAAAAATGATAAAGTGAGATCCTATGACTCAAAAAAATATGAAAATCCATGCGAAAAAACTATCCTAAACATGATCTAGAGTTGGTAGTTGTGATCTTGTGTTAAAAATCTGGAAATATTATCTCTATGGGGAGAAGTGTGAGATATATATTGATCACAAGAGTCTCAAATATATATTCACACAAAAAGTGATTATTATGCTACAATTAAGATGGATAAAGCTCATCAAGGATTATAACTTCTCAATCCACGATAATCTCAATAATGAAAATAAGGTGCTAGATACTCTGTGTAGAAAGGATCTCAAATATTTATTAATGATGATAGTTGAAAAGTATCCAATATTCCAAGATTTTTAAAGGATTGACATGGGAATAATTAAGGGAGTAACATCATAAATTCTTTATCAAATGATTACTCTACCATCCTTCATACAGAAAATAAAGGATGCTCAAAGAAAAGACTTGGAAATTCGGAAAAGGGTGGAATCCATTTGAAAGGGGTAACCCTCTAATTTCGTGATTGATAAGGATGGAGTTTTAAGATTTGGGTCACTATTTTGTGTACCATCCGATCCAATAAAAAAGAATGATATTTTTAGTGATGTACATAGCTAAAACTTCTCTATTCACCAATGGAGCACAAAGATGTATTGAGATCTCTGAGAGAAATTTTTATGGGACAATATGAAGAATCATATTGCTACGTTTACATCAATGTTCCTAGTATGTCAACAAGTGGAGGATATAATAAAAATTTCTAAGGGGATGATAAAAATACTACCCATACGGACATTGATGTGGGAGAACATCGCCATGGAATTTTTCACTAGACATCCAAGTACATCTAGAGGAAACAATTCAATATGGGTCATTGTGGATCGGGTCACAAATACATATCACTTTATCTCAATTTGAGAGGACTTCTCATTGGATCAACTTGCACGGATATATATAAAATAAGTGGTAATGTATCATGGAGTACTACTATATATAGTATCTAATTGAGATTTGAGATTCACCTCGATGTTCTGGAAAAGTCTCTAACATGCTCTACACACTGAACTAAACTTTAGTAAGACCTATTAACCTCATACTGGTGGCCAATCATTGGGAACAATTCAGACACTGGAAGATATGTTGAGAGCAGGTTCTATGAACTTCAAAGGAGTATGGGACCAATATCTTCCGTTGGTGAAATTCTTCTACAATAGTAATTTCCACTCGAGCATCCAAATGGCACTATATGAAGTCTTTTATGGGAAAAGGTGAAGAACACTAGCATATTGGGATGAAGTCGGTGAGTGTAAGTTGCCAATACCTCAAATGGTCAATGAAATGGTTGAGAATGTGAAAACTATTTAGTAGCATAGCAAGGTAGACCAAAGTTGACAAAAGCGTAATGTAGACAATCATTTATGAGACCATGAGTTCAAAGTTGGAGACATGGTATTTCCACACATATCTCCATGGAATAAGGTCATGAGGTTTGGGAAGAAAGGAAAGCCAAGTCCTAGATACATCAAACCCTTCGAGATTCTAGATCATATTAGAGATGTGACCTATCGAATAACACTTCCACCTACCATGTCCAAAGTACATGATGTCTTCCATGTATCCCTCTTAAGGAAGTACATACCAGACCCTTCATATGTACTCTATTCATATGTGGTACAGTTGGAGAATGATCTTTCTTACGACGAGAAGCTAGTGAAGATCTTAGATCATAAAGATAAAGTTCTACATAACAAGACTACTCACCTGGCGAAAGTAATATGGCATAACCATAAGTATGAATAAGAAACATGGAAACTGGAGGTGGTAATGAGGGAAAAGTACCCACACTAGTTTATCTCTTAGAATGTAAAACAAAATTTTTAGTGTAAAATTTCAAATGGAGTGAATAATGTAACGGCCCAATGTTTTGTCAATGGAAATTAATTTCTTATAATTTTGTCATATAATCACAACACAATGAATTACTAAGTACTATGTTACCTTTAAACATAATTTTAAAACTGTTGTGATTTGAATTTTGAAACTCTGAAATATACAGTTGCAATCAATAAGATATTTTGAGTCCAATAAGATAAACATAATTTTTTTTGAATAGTAACCGACACTTATGAATAATAATTTCACCCTTCTCAATAGTAATATGACCCTTAGGAATTGTAAATTGACCAAAATAATATTAACCTCACCCTTGAATGTATAAACAAAATTTAAGAATCTTACAATTGATAATATGATCATAGTAAAATTATTTTTATTTTTTTAAGTCACAAATCATTAATTACAATTAATTAATTAATTAAAAATAAAATTTATTTTTCTAAAAGGTGTTCATAAATTAATTTTTTTCCCTCTGGGTTTAAGGTAAATTTATAATACCTTATGTAATTTTTGAAAACATTATAAAATTAATTATAGGTTTAGAATTTATATTTTTCAAGTAAATTAATATTTTAATTAAAAAATAAATTAATTATATTTATAAAGTTATTTTTGATAAACAGATTTCATTTCTCGATTATTCACATTAGAAAATGGTTGGGGTGAATTTTTCTGATTTTTCTAAAATACTTGCATTATGTGTGAATAGTAAAATTCATTAATTTACCATATAAGTACAATATAATTTGAATCCACTATTCCTAACATCATGAGTGATGAAAGCAACCAAATATAGAATTCACATTTACTTATTACTATTATTGGTCATGGAATCATCACAATTTCTTGTCTTATGGAAAAATAATAAACTAATGATTAAAATATTATAAAAATCACCCCCTCCACTATAAAAACCACCACACTTGCCTCATCTCTCCACTTATCTCAAGCCTTGTGCCTTCCTTAAATTATACCCAAATCTCTACCCAAGATCCTCCCTAATTTTCAACATCCCTTAGTCTCTTTAAAATACCAAATCCTATCACCATATGAGGTTCTCAAGGAAGATTGGTTTGAGAGGTAAATTCGTTTTTTCAATTCGTTTACATTATTTTCAAGATCATTTGTTTTATTTTCTATCATTTCATATCCTCATCAAAATATTATGATAACTCCAGTACCCAAAATGTACTATAATTTTGTTATGGTAATGGAATAATTTATTATCATCTCACTTTTACTCTTCTTTTATACTATTGGTAAACACACCATCCGAGATGTGTTAATTTACCACATTCCAGGACAATGGGTTTTTGGTTTCTTTTACCATATTCAATTTTGGTCAAGAAAGAATTTTTATTACGTTTGAACCATATTATTATGTAATATATCCTATTTAAGGTTCTATAATCTTTTTTACAGATGATATTAAATTATATGGAAAAATGAGTTCGTAGTGATAAAAAAACTACCAATAAACCCAAAAGGTTATCAATAATGTTTTATAAAATTATTCAACTTCACTCAAAGTATCAAAATTAAATTTACAACCATGTAACCTTTTGAACATTAAATAATAATATATAAGTACAATTCTTCAAAACTATCCCCATTTTACATGATTCTCTATTCAAGAAAACAAGTAAACTGATCGTAAAAACCAAGGAACCAAATTGACCCAAACAATGAAATTATACCACTTAACCTATAAAAAAGGACATGAATGAAATTAAAAAGTCTATAAAAAATCCTTTAATTAAATAATAGGTTATGGAATTATTAATTAATTAACCTAATTTTATTATTCATGTCATTAATATCAAGTGGGGAAGTCCATCAGAGTTAAGGTAAGGGATCCTCTTTATTCCACATTTATTCACGAATGTCCTCTATGATATGACCTTTTATGTGTAATACCTAATGACGGGGTGTGATTTATAACCTCCACCATACTGAACTCATTTTTTATATATGACTAGAATCTTTTTTTTCTATCATTAATCCATCTTAAGTACACCAGATACCATGCTGATAATCAGTAATGGATTCCACTCGAACCTCCTTTATTCATTTGGGTTGCCTGATCTTTCTTTTACCAAAATAAATTTATTTTATCTTTATTAGGTGACTCTTATAAATTATGTGTAAATGTACCAAATTAATTTTTCAATACCCTTACATCATTATCATTCTGGTATATAAATGTTTTTAAGTGGTTCCCTCCTCAATACTTCCTGATAAGCAAACCTGTTTTGAGGGAACTTCCTGAATTCTTACCTGATTTCAAGTGCACTCTATCTTCTATTTTAAGACCAAATTGTATTCCTAAAAATATTCCTTTTTTATAAAAACCTTCTGGGTTCACATTTGGTTTTATATAATGTATTATTCACTTGTCTATTTTAAAGTCTCTATAGTATATTCATTAAAACTGCACAAAAATGTTTTAATGCTACAATTTCTTAAATATTTTTTCTTATATGTTGTCACTTTAACTTGACATAAAAAACCATAACACATTATTATTTTCCTTTATTAATTTTTATGTATATTTTAGTTCCTTTCTTTCATGGAAACATTTACGATACGACCTTTGATTTTTCTTTATGACATGATTATGGTACCCAATTATTTCCATGGGTAACCCTTATATTTATGTAATATTGATTATGTATGATTATTTATGTGGAAAACATATTCACGAAAAGTTAAGAGGGGTGTACCCATATAGCACACTAATTCATTGGGTAGAGTTGAGACTCATGAGACAATATGTGCAATGGTCTTGGCGGTTAACCTTGGCATGTGATACTATATGTGATGGTCTTGGCGGTTAGCCTTGGCTTGTGCTAACATGTGAAATGTTCTTGGTGGTTATCCTTGACTCATTCTAAAGTAATATTTTATGTTGCCTCCACATTATTATGACTCCATGTTTATATGTTATGATTCCATATGTTACATTCCTTTTTATATCATTATGTCATGACATCTATCCTATGTGCTAATGCAATGTTCCTATGGTTATTCCCTTACTGGGCTTTTAGATAATCTATTTGTTCATGTTATCACCGTATTATCCAATGCATATGTATGAGAACAATGAATGATATAATATCATTATGGATATGAAATAAATATATGGTTTTTTATAATGTTTGATTATATACCTAGTCTTCAAAGATACTAGACTTTACGATCCATGGCTTGTACTCTAAGGTATGATTATTCTTAAAATCCTATAACGATATATGTAATATTTTAGGGTTTCTATACTCTAATGCTTCAAAATTAACTCTATGGAAAATTTCATATAATTTTAGGACATTTCGATGGTTCTCAGTTGGTTTGGACCCCCAGATGCTTGTTTTTAGAGGGCCTCAAACCTTTAAAAAATACTCATTCTATCGTTCTGAGCACACCACGCATCCAATTGGTGTTCTATATACTCATTCACATTAAAAATAAAAATATTACAATTTTATTATGATTTAATATTATTTATATGTTGTTTTATATAGATCTTCCCCTCTTCCCTTTGATTTCACACCATTTAGAGGTATTTTATATGGATATTGCCGTTAAAGAGTCCTTTTGGTGGTTTGAAATAATAAAAGTGAATTTTTATTCATATTAGAAAGTTAAAACCTCATAATAATGTATTAGAATCTTTTCAAGTTTTAAAATCACCATGTTTTTGTTTTTTATCAAATTTTAAAACATTCATACATCGTTCGATTGGTTTTGATCCTAGGAATCACATTATTAAAGGGAATCAATCCTTTAAAAACTAAATATTTAGTAATTCTGTACAAACCACATGTTTGATTAACATTATATATAATCTTTTAATTAAAAAATAATACTAAGTAGATGATACTATGATTTCTTTTAATTGTATGGCCCTTTTATGTATCTAACCAGTAAAAAAGTTTTAGTGTTTTAAAATAAAAAAGGAGGTCTTTGGTCATCCCATAAAAATGAATCCTCGAATTGAATTTCTCTATATGAGACCATTTATAAATTCATTGTACATATTTTTTCTTCTAATTTCATATCATTTGGACATCATTGTATTGGTTTTGACCCCAAGATGCATGTTTCTAAAGGGAATCAAACATTTAAAAACTATATATTCAATTATTTCAGATAGACCACTTGTATGATTGATTTGTCTTAGTCTCATACACATTTAAAATAACCATGAAAGAGTTTTCTTATGATTTAACCTCATTAAGAGGCTATTAACTATGTTTTTTATAGTTACAATAATTTTTTAGTGTTTTGTGCCACTAAATATATGTTTCTTATCACCATGTTAAAAAAACACCATCGATTGATATTCCATTGCTACAACCATTTCAAAAATCACTACACGGTTGTTTCCGTAGAACATCATTGTAATTTTGGATCATCTAATGAAGGTTTTACAATGACACTGTGCTGTAGGATACATTTTTATATTTCTGGTAAGAACTTTAGAAATAATTTGTTTTTCAATTATTCATCTAAAATGAAACATTAAATATTAAAATGGTAATGTAAATTACCTCATCCATTATGTGCACCCTCTTTCATATCATCATTGAACTCATGACGATGTCTACAAGTCATATACATTCCCTAAAACATTTATAGATATTAAGTATCTTTGTTATATCAATTAAATTCAATATATGTATAATTTATTTTACACATGGAAAAATTTTTATACCATCAACACAATGCTACATCATCACTTCATTTATACACGCAAACATGTGTGATAATATCTCCTCCTAATTTTCACATAACTTCTTAAAGTGTTCATCAATAATGAATTTCATGGTCATTATGTTAGTATCTACCTCAGCAAGTATGCACATCCCTGCATCATTTAATTCACTTATCCCCCTTATTTTAACAACTAAACTTCATGGGACAGTGGTTCCATAACTCAAAGAATAGTCATGACCATCACACCCCACAACACATTGAAATATCTCATCACTTTGCATAGTGCTATAATGTTTCTCTTTTGGAATCTCTACCAAGTCAGAATAAAACTGATCCTATTTAATATACATAATGAATTAGTGAAAAAATATGAATAAGTTATATGGAATAAAAATAATTTTTTCAGTAAATAATTTTCTTACTATAATGTCGACGACATTAGGATCACCCACCTGATGACCCCTCACCCATATTGATATACAATAAGCTAGCTCACCTCACTCATGTAAATAAAATAAAGGTGTAAATAAAGTACCAATTTACATTTATGATAGAATATTTTTTAATATATTAATTCAAAGTGAATTCAAAACTTACTTCATGTCCAATATGGAAAACATGTCATGTTCCATGTCTGGAAGGCATTCCTTTCATCATCCAATTACATGAATGGACAGAGGAATCTGTCTACATTCAACATATTTAGGTATGAGATATAGAAAAAATTATAGTCATTTATAGATTAAAAGAAATAAATTTTACCATCATCGCCTAACAAGACCATCCGAAAACCAAATCCTACCACTTCATGGGAAGAACCCTAAAATGGAAACACTATAAAATGTTTAGAACAACCAAAAATGGTACCTAGAGACCATTATTCTCCCCAACCTTGTAATTGTTCCACAACTTTCATAAATTGGTGATGCATACTACCCAAAACTCATTTATAGAGATTTTCAAATTATATAGTTAAATAAACAGTCAGTGAATTTGACAATAATAATAACAATTCCATAGAAATATAAATAGTAAATTTATATAAACCTATCTCCATAATCTTTCAATCATATCCTAAATGAATTAAGTGAAATTAGGAGTCATTAGAGTGTATCTATGCTAGTCACATATCATATTCTCTAACTGATGAATCAATACACATTCACCCTCATCAACTGGATAATAGGTATCATCAAATAACATATCTAAAGGGGCTCCAAATTCCCAGGATAAAACACCTATACCTGGTGCCCTGTGTCTTTTGGAATATGCATAAGATCATTAAAAACATAAATTCATAATAAAATTGAATTTGAAAAATGTGTAATTAAAAATTAAAAATCGCTAGGTGAATATAAACACAAGAAATTACAAAAAATTAATTATATAAAACATTAAAACACACATACCAATAAAACCAGGTGAACCACTTTGACCACCCTATGGAATACCTAAATTTATAAAAAATGTAGTTAAATCACGAAATTATTAGATCATGTAATTCAAATTTTTTTATAAATAATAAATGAATCAAATAAAAAGTAAATCATTCATTGATCATTAAATTATATCATATATTATTTAGCTTTAAATCTAGACCATTTTATATCTTCTCCTTATACAGTTATAATGGTTAAGTCAAGTGTTTTTTCATGAATGGCTACATTATATGGTTTCTCTATGTCAATCATGAAAAATATTATTGTAGAAATTTTCACCACAATATTCCAATAAGATTCAATTCAATCAAAGTAAACTTTCTATACTATTGATGTTAGTATAATGGGATCACTACTTAACCAATAATCATTATATAGAATAGTGTTAAACTTTACCAATGTAAATTGGAAATGGTAAACATTCATTCCATGAACTTGATCTAGAAAATCACACCTCAACAATATATTCCTTATGTAATGTCTATAAATAACGATAATAATATACCTAAAAATGTATAATAATGACCTTCATAAGATAATGACCAACCAATACCACTACTAAACATTCTCAATTCACATCAACATCCCAAATATAGATTCATAATTTTTTTAGCATTAATCCTATGATTTGTAGCGATGAGCTATAATAAATGGTCTATCTACTAGTTGGTTGAGTTATTTGCTCATATTATGAGAACTTGATTCGTGCATATGGTGAATATGTAAATTTCACATAATTAAATTGATATAGGGTTGTGAAAATAAACCTCATTTTCATTATAAAATTATTAATTCAACTATTTATATGTACTTGATTTTTGAACCTCTCATGAAATGTGTTGAAATGAAAATTTTGGATTTTATGGCTAGTTTCATGGGGCCTTTCCCATTTCATCTTCATCATATGTGTCAGAAATTACAAAACAAAGTATATAATAGATCAAATATAGAAACACAAGGCATAATAAATCTATTATGAAGCTTAACATATCAAATTTATAACCAATTAACTTTTTAATAAAACATATCAATGATATTTAACCAACAAATCATTGTGCATATCAAATGTTATACCTTCTAAAATTAGAACTTTTGTAATAGGAGGAGGATTATCTAACCTTTTTTAAAATTAATAAATACATAAATCACAGAAATTGGTGCAATATTCCCTCCAATATAGAAATTTATTCTTCTAGACGAGATCTATTTCATACATACCATTATAATATATTTAAGTATCAGTGTGTTAAACACATCCATCTAAATTGTACGAGACCAATAGTAATGAATTCACCAGTTAAATGAACTGTCAATTGGACCATGAAATCAACAAAATATAGCCTAAATTGTTTCTCTATATGACATATTGTAAGAAGAATCTTATCATGTAGAAATTTTAAATTTCTCAAGTGATGATTCCATGAAAACAACAATTTGAAAAAATTAAAAATTTCAATCAATGGATCATTTACATGGGTAGAAAAACCATTAAGAATTAAAATTTAGATTAAATATTTAAGCTTAATATGATTTTTATAAATTATTAATATTTTTAATGTCATGCTGAGCACAATAAAATGAATATAAATATTATATCAATAACCCCCAAGCACCATGACGGTAATCAAAATTGAAAAAAATGTTTCATTCCATTTTTTAATCATTTTGTACTATGTTGCATGCATGTTTTCCCTCTAGCTTAAATCAATTATAAATGTATTTGTTTTCTCAACATTATTTCTCGAAAATCACATCGATCATTAGCGTGGTATTTTGATTTCAACTTGACACCTAAAATGGTGCATAATATATTATCAAAAATATTTTTTATTTTAATGTGTATCACATCCAAACTATACCTTAAAATATTATATTTACAATAATGAAATTCAAAAAAATACCCCTTTTATTCTAGTAGTAATTGTACTATCAATTTGGTGTAGGAATGAAATGTAATGAATGAACCAATAAATTTTGAAAATTATAAATTGATTGAATTTTTTTCATGGACAAGTTGTGCAAGAATGTAATCATCAATAACTATTTTTTATGCTGATATATTCTCTATATTCCCATCAAATGACACGCTACATTTTTTTGAATCTATTCACTAGAGTATGAAAGTGTTTGTGACCAAGGTATTAACACTTTATATAATTATTAATCTATATAGATTTCATAATTTTATTATAAAAAAAGAATGATAATTATCTTTTTGTACTCCAACTTGATAAGTTACCATATGCTGGGATGTCTTTAATAATCCAAAATAAAGAAGGTGATAGTCTAATAATATCATTATATGTTGAGTCAATAGTTATTAAAACATCTACACAATATTATCTCATCTCATAAATCAATTTTTTCTATAAAAAAATTGATTTTATCACTAGGTCCTCTAGGTCCATCTATAATATTTGAATGTAAAAAATGGTTTCTTCATACATAACCATGGGTGATGTTAGTATGGAACTACTCCAATGGATATTTATAATGTGTCTCACTCACCATATACCTAAATAGGTGAAAACTATTATCTTCCAGACCTAGTCTAACATTATGACCATCCTAGTAAATGACTAGGTGTCTTTAATCAAACACCTTCCTTGACAATGAATTTTCCAGGTGAGTTAATTTATCAACCTCTTTGTTTCTCTCTAAATTCTTTGTCATTAGTTAAAATTTTATTTTTAGCATGAAGAGACTCTTCCACCCAGGTCTCAGTGGTAAATAAATCTTTTACTTAGTGACAACTTGTTTCCCTTGATTCAAGACCCTTTGTGGTAGAATCTGACTACCTTGAATAATATTAAGGCCCATACACTTATATGACCATAAAAAAGTATTGTGTTCCACAATCTCTTTTTTGAAAAATATGTAGTTATTGTGGATGAAAAAAAGGATTCATATGTGAAACCAAGTACATCAGTCCACATCAAAGATTTATTATATTACTCTGGAATATTTAATCTACAAGGGTGTACCTTATTTAATTATATCAATAACATATCAAAGGGTATATCGATCCTCTAATTTAAGGCCTTTAGGATTTAAAATTAAATTATGAATGAAACATTATTGAAATTTATAGATTTAGAATATAATTTAGTATGAGCATCATCAATAATTTCAAATAATTTCATTTCTTCTCTATATATATATAAACATGGATTACTCCCTCTAATGTCATCTTTTACAACATTACTGTATTTTGGTTGAAACCAATACATCATATCATTGATCATTATGAACGTTATATAAATGTTTCTCATGTAAAAATCCATATGAATACATTATGATTGGTTATAGGAAACAAAATCTTCCCAATGTTGTGTTATTATATTTTTTTAAAAACCTATTCAAAAATAGAGGTTCCCTATGAATATATAATTTTAAGAGATATATGTTTTCACATTTTACCCATGGAAAATCAATCAAGACACTCTGAAATACATTGGTGAAATCAATATATTTTTTAATTCTCACTTAATATTCAGTGGAAAACCTATATGACATATCAATCCAACTCTTATCTATATCTTTATTTAATAGAAAACAAACAATTAAAATATATAAACAATATAGTAACAAAAAATATAAAATTACCACAAATATATAATTAACATATTAATATATATATATATATATGATATAATAAAAATTCATAATAAATTAATAACTCGATATAATGACTTTTAAAACAAATTAATGTATCACATAGTTCAAATAAAAACAACAATGATAAAATATTAAACCTTTATAAACCATTATATTGTCTAAAAACCAAATAAATTTCTTACAATTTATATTCAATTGAAATAAATAATAATTTAAAACATGTTTTTTCTTATAAGTTTCAATAATAATATTATTTAAAAAATATATATAACAAAATTTGATTAAAAATCATGTAAAATTAAAATATTTATTTTTTTATAAATGTTTCCCTAATTATGACTATGATATACGAGTTCATAATTTTACAAAATAAGGTACAAAATAATATATTCACAAATATGATAAATTAATACATTTACAATAACAAAGATTATCAAACATAAATTTTTTCATAAATATTTCTATGATAGGTGAGTTTATAATTAATCAAAATATTTCATAAAATCAGGATTTAGAAAATATTGTTTATTTTAACCTATATTTAAAAATATCATGTTTTAAAACATTTTATGTTAAAAAAATAGTTTTATAGACCAAACTTTTAGTGAATAAAATATTTCAAATCTCTATTAAAACCAAAATTGTGTCAGTGTAGGCTTGAAAAAATTATTAATTAATAAAGAACATATATTCTTACAGCAAATAATATATTCAAAGGACAAAATTAATTAGTATAACAGCTAAATAATATTTATTTCTCAGGTCCAAGGAATATTTAAATAAGTGAAATGATATTCATTTTGACATAACATTTATTTTCAAAAAATAATTAGATTGATATATCCAGATAAAATATTTACTAATAAAGCATAGTTCTTTAGAAAATTTCAACGAGAAAAGGGCTTCATGCTTAGATCTCATTCAAAACTCAATTTTCAAAAATTTACTATGATAAATTTTTATCACCCTAATGACCTAAAAAACCCTATTTTAGAAAACAAATCAATGAAATAAATGATAATTGTAACATCACCCAATCCGAAACTCTCCCACATTGCCAAAAAGGGTTGGTTACATGACCTCAAGCACACCTCCTTGTATGCCATAGGCTTCATACTAGTAGTGAGGGTGCGATAAGTATAGTGGAGAGACTATACCCCATGGTTATAAAGACAAAAAATAGCATCATAATAAATTAAAATTAATAAAATATCAAACTGATAAAGAAAAGGAAACAATATAATACAGAGAAAACCCACAATAGAAGCTAACTGGACAATCCAATAAATAATAAATGTATAATGTAACGACATTATATAATGATACTAAATGTCATGATATATGTAATAAAAGTTAAAGACTACCAAAATAAAATAAAGTCTCAATAGTCCCTGGTCCTGAACCACATGTTGGTCCCATATCCAATCTCCTTCCCAACCAACAAAAAAAGTCAACAATAATTCCTTTCCTGTTGTCCAAACCTGCATCCAAATAATATGATTGTGTGCCATATAGGGTCCTGAATAGGTTCTGAGTAAAACATTGTAGTTTGAAACCACTGTGTCTAAATATAACTAGTCTAATAACAATTATATAGAATAAAATAATAAATAGTTTTATTAATTAGTTAATCAATTAAATTTATACCACAACAATCTTCTTTGGATCCATACCAGAATATCTCTAAGAATGTCTAACAACCATGCCAACTATAACCATATGACCATGGAAACATAACTTACCTCTGTTCTATTCTATAATGTCTCTGATCATGTCTTACAACCATTCCCACCATAACCATATAACCAAGGTATAAATCGCAATAATCTGGTTCAAACCCACTATTTAAGCATTTTAGAATTTAATCTAGTCCAAGAAAATTATATAATAATTTCATCTTGTATCACTATAAATATCCCTCTATATAATAATTACATTATCTAATCTCATCATAAGGCATAACAATAAGGATATAAACATATTACAAAATATATATCAATGTTAAATTATGAAAATTACAATTTAACATTCAATTATATATTTCATATATCAATTGATCATAACATTTAATATTCTATTTATCTCAAATAAAAAAATCCATAACAATGTGAATATATATCATGAAAACAACGACAATCCATTTCATGATAAACACACATTAATCCATTAAACAATTCACTTATATTCAAGGGTTCACTCACCCAAACAGTAGCGACAAGCTAGGTAAATAACTAATTGATTCCAAGGGACTCCAAGGGACAATTAAATTAATTAATTAAATTAATTAAATACATAATATGTTGGATACATTTTAATATTTCTTATGATTCATCATAATCAAACCATATGGTTAAGGTTTAGACCCCCTACCTTTGACTGCTCGTCAAAAAATGATTCCAATGGAAAACTCCCATGAGGAATAAGAAGAAATTATTGAAATAAGGAGCGTAGATAAAAACAAATAATTATCCAAACCGACAATTCACATGGTATAGATATTACACTAAACAATTTGGAGAAACAATGAAGATAAGAGAGAACCAAAGAAGAACCACATACTGAGGATTTGATTGCACAAAAGAGACATCTGGAAGGGAGGTTGTCACTCCAAAATGACATGGAATTTTCCTTAGTATCATTAGAAGAAGGTTTCATGCATTTTAATGGAAAAAGAATCCACACGTCATACATTCAAATAGAAGTTTGGGGAATTACATGTTGTGTAATATAGTTACACATCGTGTAATTATTTTTAATGGGATACACTAAAAACCCCAACACCTCAGATGAATATTATAATCACCCAAACATTACATGACTTGTAATCCATTTAGAACATGTGTATATGTTTTGAAGATGGGTTCTCATTCCATTTTCTCATATTAGATCCTAAAACTACTTTAAAGCTTCTCAACATACCATGAACCCAAGGTAACACTAGACTCATTTACCTCATACTCCATTAATTCTAACCAATATATAAACCGGAATATTAAACCATTTTCCCAAACTATGATCTCTATCACTAAACAAAACAAGGACAAAAATTAATAAATAACACTTAAAGAGGTACAAACCTTAAAAAGGTTGTATCTTACAACTTCTCCACCATATAACATCTCATCCATAAGCTACTCCATGGATGACTATGGGGTCTCGGTGCACATGTCTGGCCACTATGCTTACATATCAAACTCCCTATCCCAGGTATCCTCCTAAAACCTCCCATGATTCCACTACACATTATCCAATGGTATAGTTATACATAATAGATACTTCTCATGATGGTCAAAAACCTATATCCGATTCCCCTCAAAGGAATAATCAATACTAAACTCTATTTCTACTACCCCTATCACATGATAAGTGCATAGATAATATCTATGATGCTGCGACATGAAGAACATATCATTCATCACACTATTTCACTATGGAAGGGCTAAATATTATACCCTTGCATCGACCCTTTCCACTATCTAAAATGAACCAAAAAACCTAGATGCTAGCTTTCCCTCCTTGATATGGTGTTTCTACAATCTAGGAGACACTTGAAGGAAAACATGATGACCAACCTCGAGCTCAAGAGGTCATATCTTATGGCCATTATAAGATTTCTTCCTACATTTTGATGTCACAAACTACTATCTAATCAACTAAAATTTCTTAGATCTCTCTTGTGTGAGACTAGGTCCAACAAGAAATGACTCTCCTACCTCTAGTAAACAAGGAGATAAAAATAGTTTCCTATAATACAAGGCCACAAAATGCTCCATATTGATCGATTCTTAGAAGAAATTATTATATGAAAACTCCATGAGTGCCATATAATTCTACCATTAACCACTAAAATCTAGAACACAAGTTCACAAAATATCCTTCAGAACTTAATTAGTTCTTTCATATTGACCATCAATTTGGGGATGACTATTCGTACTCAAAATAATATGTGATCCCAGATATTTTTTAAGAGCCTTCTTAAAATGTAACGTGAAATGAGGATCTATGTCCAAAATGATACACCTCAGAACAATATTTTTTGAACAACCTCACACACCTAAAGATTTCCTAGATCATCAACTGTGATAGTCTCCCTGATAAGAAAGAAGTGGGATGCCTTTTTTTTTCGATCCACAATCACCCATAAAACATCATTCTTATGGGTTTTCATGGTATTCCTATGACAAAATACCTAGAAAAATCAACCCATTTACACTTGAGAATGGTAAAAGGATGTGAAATATAAACATCCATATGATGATAATATTTTAACTAAAAATAAGTGAAACAACTTTCCACATATCCTTCTACATCCTTATTAATCGATGAACACATGTATTGTCTACAAAGATCATGATATATATTATTGAAAAAAGGATTCACCACCCTTCTAGAAGCATGAAAATCCCTCACTATCTCCTCACATAATCCCATATAAACCCATACATGGACTCAAAAATAATATAATTTCCACTACAAAGAGACCATCGTGATGGAGTCTTCCCACCATATAATCTATCTCTCAGAACAAAGGCCGTTGTATTAAACAACTGTTCAATGTTAATATTGTACAAAATTACTGGTATAAAATATGTCGAAGTTATATATACTAGTCTCTGGAACACTTGAGCATCTAGATGCATGTTTGCAAAGAGGTCCATTAACCAACACTCATATCAAACTCATGTACTGCCTCTGACTACGTCTTTTGGCTCAATGCATTAACAAAATTGTTTCCCTTTCCCGGTGTACAATCCAACTGGAAGTTGAAATACTGTAAATACTTGACCCACCTCCTATGACCATGGTTTAGAACCCACTGAGAAAATATGTACCTGGGGATATTTTCGTCTTTGTATACCAAAATCCTCTCACCCATGAGGTAATGCCTCTAGAGTCTTATGTCATGTACTACTTCTGTTAACTTCAAGTAATGATTAAGATAATTCCTCTCCTATGGCCTTAACTATATATATCCATGAGAAACAAATCTACCCTCCAACATCAGAACCACTCTGATTCCAACTTTGTTTGAATCATAGTAAAAAATTTATTATTTACATAGAACAGGTAAAGTAAGGATATGTGTTCTGGTCATCCTTCCTTTCATCTCCTCAAAATGTCACTCCCAAGAATCTGACCAAAAAAACTTCACTCCCTTTTTGGTCACCCCTAACATTGTTGATTCAAATCTAGAAAGGTCCTATATAAATCATTGATAATAACCCAATAACCCATTAATCATTGAATCTAGAAGGTATTCCAGGGATTCCCTCAAGAAACTGTGGTTTCAATTTTCTCTAGGTCCACTAACACTTCTACCTATGAGATGATGTGGACTAGGAAGTTCACTTTATGAATCAAGAAACTTCATTTGGTTTTCTTGGTGTAAAGAAGATGCTCTCTCAATGTTCTTAGATTGATTTCAAGATGTTCGTAATCATTATATACTAAATGGGGGTATAGTAAGATGTCACTAAGAAAACCACCACAAATAGGTCTGGAAAAGGATGACCTATCCTATTCATCATGGTGGAGAATATATCTGTTGCATTAGAAAAATTATACGGAATCACAATAAATTCATACAACTGATACATAATACTAAAATTAGTTTCAGGTATGTTTGATGCTCTAACTCTCAACTAAAAGAATCTTGATCTCAAATCATTCTTGGAGAATATATAGGAACATCTCAGTAGATTAATTAGATCATCGATGCACATAAGAGTATATTGGTGCCTGATCTTCATCTTGTTAAATCCTTGATAATATACACATAATCCTAAAGACCCATCTTCCTTTTTAGTGAAGTGATAAGGAAGAAACCATGGAGATGTACTAGGATCTATGGAACCATTAGATTCTAGATCTTCCAGTATAACTTAAAACTCCAAATGATATTTTGGTTCCATTATATAAGGTAGGATAGAAACTAGGTTTTCTCTTAGAACCAACTCAATTACGAACCAGATATCCACCTTGGAAGGTAATCTATATAACTCATTAGGAAAAACATTCTGAAGGTGGTCTACCCTTGGAAAAAAATCTGACAAAATTCCACCATCATCTAGGGTATGACTAGCTATCTGAGCCGTGAGACAATACAACCTGCACTAGATTGGTCTTGTATGAATAGCCTGAAGATCCCACTCACCATGGTGAGAATAGGTTCCTCCTTATGGAGATACAAAGGTAAATATCATCCTATAATAGTTGATAAGTGGCCGGTACAGAACTAACCAATCCATACCGAAAATTAAAATAAATCCTATCATTTCCATCATGAATGGTTCCCAAAAGAAATAGTAAATGCCAATATCTAGAGACCTTGCTTTACAACATTTAATATTATTCGATCACACTCTTAATGGTGTGTCGATAGTCATAGTTCCAGTAAAGGTTTCCACATACAATACCAAAACATTTACAAAAAGTGTGTATAAAAACGAATGTGATGCTCCTGTATCAAAAAAATAATGGATAGATGATACAAGAACCATACCTCTAACAGTAGATGATACTACATCCATAATAGTTAGACTAGTATACATAACATGCATCAAACCAGCCATTGTATCCGTGCCTCCATCCTTACTCCCCTGAGTTATACCCTCTTCCTGGTTCTACTGTTCCTACACTAGGGTACCACGTCCCCTTCCTCGACTAGAATGTCATAGGGAACTCCATCGACATGTCTATTGAGGAGTTTCTATGTCCTTCCTGAAAATCAGTACATATTATATTCCCCTAACATAGTTATAATACTTTATTACCCTAAATATGATATTTTTTGTAGCCCCAAATTCTACAACCATGACACTATAAAGTGGGGTACAAAAACTGAGGCTATTTGTGACCCATATTGACACACTAATAGAACAACAAATAAACATATTCTTGAGTTACATTCCCACTTAGCTGACTAATTTGGATGCTATTATCTTAGAGAAAACTATCATAAATGTGCATATTTATTTTAGAAGAAGATCCCACTATATTCCCTACTAAAACAGCCTGGTCACTGCTCTAGGGCTCTCACTAATTCCCTTCTCTGATGAGTTCCTGGTTAATCACATTAGAATAACTAATTATATAGAACATGTTCATCTGCAACCTGCTCCCATAGTGAATAATATCTAGAAAATTTTTTCCCCTAGAGATCTCATCATCTTACAAAGATAGTGCAAATCCCAACAGGTCAATGAAACGTTCATCATAGTCCAACATCGAAATTCCCCCTGCATCAGGTGTATGAACTCATAAGCCTTATCATCCCTCAACATATCTAGATAGAAATGTCATAGAAACTTCATATCGAAGTCCATCTAAGATAACCCCACCTGATTCTCTGATTTCTCGAGAATATCCCACAAATTCTTGGATGGTCCTTGCAGTATATACAAAATAAGCATCAACCACATATATTCATGTATTTCATGATTCTTAATGATTTTATGAACTGAATCGATCCAAATATCATCTTCTTGTGGTCATCCCTACCAAGTATACATATATATATAATTCAGATGAAACCCTTTTGTAAGCTTATACATGGAACGAATAATGTGAATGTATCTCTTTCCATTTATCTCATGTCCCTCAAGAAACTGTCATGATGCTGAACATACATATGATCCCTAGGAACAACATGAATCTTTGAATCAGCTACCTTTGGTGTGTGTTGATTTTCACTCTCCTAATGATTATCTCATAGACAATGGGGAGGTGTTTTATCTATAATACAAACACACTCCTTAGAACACTTTCTATAATGATGTCAACCTCAATAGGTGACAACAATTGAGAACCACTAACTAATGAGATCCTTAAACATGGTGTAAAAGTATATTAGCATGAAATAACAGTTCATTTATATTATTTTCCTGGTTTATCAAAAAAAATATTATTTTCCAGGCATATTAGATATATCATTTCCCAATTCAACATGCATGTATATATCACATGAAAAATAAACATGTCCCTATCACGAACTATGAATGACAGTATATATACCTATGTGCCTATTATGATACCTGCATACTCATATCATGCTCTACAAATCCATGAATATAAATATCAATAATTAATAAAATCAAATAACAATAATATCACTCAACATTTGAATCACCCATGGTTAAATAATATCAACTGTAACAACAAACAAATCAGAAACAACAATCCACCCATAGGAACTCCAATTTTCCCTCATATAAGGGTTATATAATCTCAGGCACAAGATTATTACCAAGTATCAAAACATCGTAGTAGCAATTCTACCAATCCTAAATTGTAAATAAATATAAATTAATGCCTTTTCCTTTGATACCACTTTCTAACATCCCATAATCCAAATCACTCTCCCATGGCATGAAAGTGTTGGTTACGATACCTTAAGTGTGCCTCCCCATTTGACAGAGGCTTCCGACTACCAGTGGGGTGTGATAAATATATTGGAGAGACTATACACCCTTGTTATATAGTTACAACATGAGGGAATAATAAAAAATAATAAATAAAATTTCAATGTGCTTAATTAATGGAAATAATAAAATACAACAGAATCCAATAATAGAATCAAACCTAACAGTCTAATAAATAATGAAGGAATAATGCAATGACGTGCAGGTTTGTAACTAAATGTTATGAAATATTTAATAAAAGTAAATGAAAAGCATACTTAAATAAATTCTCAATAGTCCCTAGTCCCAAACCCCATGATGGCCCCATCTCCAAAATATAGCACAACCATCAAGTAAAACAATCAACAACAATGCCATTTTACCTTTTACAAACCTGCATTCATATAATATACTCAAATACAATACAGAGGCCCAAATAAGATGTGAATAAAATATAACAAGATGACACCACCATGTCTAATTTAATCCAATCTGATAACAAGTGTATGAAATAATAAAATAAACATGTGTATTAACTAATTAATCCATTTAATTATTACCACTTTTACCTTCTTTAGTACAATGCTAGAATATATCTTATCATGTATCACAACCTTGCCTACCATAAAAATATAAAACTGGTAACATAGATAGCCCCAACTCTATGCTGAAATGTCTTTGAGCATGTCTTATAACCATGCCAACCATAACCTTATAACCAAGGTATAAATCACAACAATATAGGTCAAAACCACTATAAAATAATTTTAGCATTTTATTTGGGCCGATATGACTATATAAATATTTCTACATGTATCACTGGGTATATCATACTAGATATGTATTTTAGCATTTAATAGAAACATAATTCATAACAAAAATGATATCACAATATCGCATCCTATGGCTCAATGGTTAATTATGAAAATTAACATTTAACATTCAATTACACATTCCATATATCAATTATCCATAACCAATAACATGGTTTTTATCTCAAATAAAGAAACCAAGATATGAAAAATCTATATCCAGAAAAAACCCACAATCCATGTCATACTGAACATAATTTATTCCATTAAACAATTAATTTATTCAAGGGTTCACTCACTCCAATAGTAGCCACAAGCTGTATCAATAACCAATTGGATTCAAGGGACTCCAAGGTAAAATTCAATTTATACATTCAATTTATTCAGCACATGATATGTTGAAATAATTACCATATTACACGTACATGATAATAATCAAACCACAGGTTTAAGCTTTAGACCCCTACCTTTAGCTGTTTATTTAACAATGCTTCCATCCAAAAAATACCATGAGGAAGAAGGTGTGGTTGATCACACAATGGATCCTAGATCAAAATTGATCATGATCAAAACCAACAATGAACATGGTCAAAATATTACACTACAATGTCTGTAAAAACAAGGGAGAGAATATGGAATCAAAGAAGAACCACTTACCTGGGAATATATTTCAGAAATGGGATGTATGGAAGGGATGTTGGCACTCCATAATCATATGGATGGTGTTCTATGGTTGAGAGAAGAAGGATGGATATGGGTTGATAGAAAACTAAACCTCAGAACATACTATAAAACAAAAAGTCATGGAATTACACAACATGTAATATTTTTACACATTGAGTAATTATTTTTAATGGGATACATGGAAAAATTCATCCCCTCAGCTGAATATTAAAAACATCAAAATATTACCTAAAATGTAAGCCATTTACAATACATGTAAATGTAATGTATATGGGGTCTCATCAAATTTCCACATAATGCAACCCAAACCCCCATTAATACTTCTTAAATTACTAAGAACCCATGGGAACACATGACCCATCTACACTAGAACCCATTAATTCAAACAAACATATATCCTAGAACATTTGTTCATTTTCCAAAACAAGTCTCATCATCTCTAAACAAAACTTTTCCACTAAGGATTAACAAAAACTCAAAGAGGGATGTCCCATAAAAAAGTGGGGATCATAAAAAAATCATACATGGACAGTTGGTGTTCTGGGAGGTCAAGATGACTCATCCCCAAAAATTTTCCAAATTTCCAGTTCTGTGAATAGTTTTTATAGTTTTTGGAACAGTGTCATGGTGTCACATAAACAGTGTGACAGAAACGGTGTCATGGAAATGGTGTCACTGTCATGACGTCAGAGAAATGGTGCGACATAAATAGTGTCACAGAAACAGTGTCATAATCACGGTGTCATAGAAATGATGTGATAGAAACTGTGTGACAGAAATGGTGTCACAGTCATAGTGTCAAAGAAATGGGGTGACAGAAACAGTGTCACAATCACGTTGTCACAAAAATGTTGTGATAGAAATGGTGTCAAAGTCATGATGTCACAGAAATGGTGTGACAGAAACGGTGTCACAAAAACAATGCCACTAACACGGTTTAACAGAAATGGTGTCACAGTCATGGTTTCATAGTCACGCTGTCACAAACACGGTGTCAGAGCTCATGAATAGTGTTTCCAGAACTATTTCATATTTCCTTTGCCAATTTTCCAGATTTTTCTAGTTTTGTCGATTTAATGTTTTCATTGACTTAAAACTCATTCAAGGCCTTGTTTTAATGGATTTAAGGCTGATTCAAAGCCCATAACTCCTAAATTAATTTTCATAAGGCTCGGTATGATTTTACTTCATCCAACCGTAAGGTTTAATGTGATCTTAATTTAATGGAATATCTAGTGTATTTTAAACTGTTGCTCCATTATGTGTTCTAAAGGGATGAGATATCTTCCTCCGTTGTTCTTTATTCTTGTTCTCTGGTGCGAGATGCTCATACCTTTCCTTCCTGCTTATAGTAATAACGATATCAATCTTTTCCCTATGTATTGGTTTCCCTCAACATTCTTTTTACTACAAGTGCACCCCCTGTTTTGGTGCAACTAAATAGTATCCATCAATCTTTGATATAAGGTATGATTTATCATCATTATTTTGGGTTCATCTTTTCCTACTTATCCTTTCCATATTAAGGCATGTGATCTGCATGATTCTAATATATTTTCTTGGGTTCAGTTGGTGTGGTAATGTCGTGATATCCTCATGTGGATGCAGTTGTCATGGGAGGAGGTGATCATGATCCGTTTTGTGGACCGTTCTCGTATAAAGAATGTTAAGAACCTTTTGAGGTAGGGGATTCATTGCATCTCCATTAGTTTTCTTGCAACTTATATTTAGGGTGTTTTATCCCATTGGATCACAATGGAATCGACATAATAAATATTTGAACTAGATAAATAAACTGATTTTGATCATATGTTATTACCTCTTGTTTTTCTAGCTAGTGTGATATCCATGTTTTCATTGTATAGATTTTCATTCTTGATGGAAATTGGTAAATAATTTAACACAAGAATTAATTGATAATTGTTTGGATAAATATAAAGAGGCATGTAAATAAATCCAATTGTGGTTGTTGTAATATGATGCTAATTAAATGGGTGCAGTAATAATATTTAATCAATTTATGATAGCTTACTATTTAGGTTTCCCATAGTTGGAACCTAAAAAATAATAATTCAGTTAATTCAAGATGGATTAAAGAATTGGTTTTTTGATAGAAGATTATTCCTTGTAGGGTTCTGAGTTACCCTCTTACTTGTTTAAGGGCCAAGAGCCCTATTGATATGATGTTTATTTTTCCTACCGCATGTGTTGTGGTTTAAGCCCGGATGGATATTGTGTTATGTGGGGGAACAAAGGACCATTGTTTCGGGAAATAGATGACATAGAGTGGAGAGATTCATGGGTTTATGCATGTAGGTGTCAGGGAGGACACTAGGGATGATGAAATATGTTAGATGTGAATGTTTGTATACTTTCTGATTCTGGTTGGTTGTTAATCCTCTTTACTTTTCCCACTGCTCAAGGCAGCTGGTTTTATTATGCTACTTCCAAAAGGGTAGAATACACGTGGGGGTATTCCACATTAATTATGGGTTTATCTTCTCAGGGGAGGATGGGTCTTTTCTCTTTTTATAGGTGGAAAATTCTTAACGGGTAGTTCATCTACTCACCGAATTGGACTCCTTGTGTTTAGTTGCTTAGAATTATTTTCTAGAACTCCTAGGAATATGGGAAATTAATAATTTTGTTAATAAATTATTGAATAAATGATGTTAACCCAAGGGTTTGGATCTTGTTGGGACGTAATGCAGAGGCTACAATTTAAAGGAACAATGGACTTTGGATGTGATGGTAATGAAATATAACGTGGAATGGTTAATAGTTAATTAATGTTTAAATAATTAATTAATGACAAGTGAAATTCATTAAAATGGAATGAAGTAATGTAATAAATATCTTTTAATGGTTGTGTGCTTATAGGATACCTAGTTTTAGAAGTGGCAGTCGGGAGTCCCAGAGACGTTAGCTGCAGTTGAGTCTAAGACTAGGTTATTCCCATAGTGTGGTTGTGAGCTATAATATATTATGTACTTTTGTGTTTCAATATGCTACTCCACCTTGTTAGTTAGGGAAACTAACACCCCAGTGATTCTGAGCCTTGGGGTGTGTTCAACCCAACATTCCAATGGGAGGATGGATGACCGACTACCCCCTTTACCTCACTCTCTTCTTTTGGTAGTTACTTGTTCTAGTAGGCACAACAGTTAGTTTTCCCCATATATGTGTGTAGAGGGATGTAATGGCATTAGGTTATTCAAACACATAAACTATGGATATGGTTTCTTATAGACTACTATAGTTGTAATGTGTATAGGTTGTGATAGATTTGGGATCCTTACTCGGTGTATGGGCTGTAACAGATTGAGGTATAATGCCCAACATATGATACATGTTGTGCGAGCTGTGGTGGCTCTATAAAAATACCTAGTTACTTTTCTTACTTGGACATAGTGGTTTTGTGGCACAAGGTGCATGTTGTGGTGCTTCACCCAGGTGTCTGGGGGCAAGCCTTTTTGGAGAGAGATGATTAGGATGTGTGACATTGGGGAAAAGCGAAAAACTAGTTGGAAAGTCGAAGAGAGGTACCCTTGATATTCTTTATTATATTATATACTCTTGTATGCGTTACTTAGTTAGAGTAGCCATGGTGAGGATGGAAACTTAGTATACATGTTTAGATGCTGAGTTAGTTTCACTTGTTGTTCACTGTGATTTAGCATACTTTATTTACTTTTTCATGATAGGTTATGAGGAGGATCCTACTAGGTATACTATTACACTCACCCTATGTATATATAAACTATTTGTCATTTCACTTGGAGCAGGTTGGTGGTCAGGCTGGTTACTACTAGCTTGGGGTTGCAGGAGTTGTTTGGGATTCGTGGTCACTACTAATTTTTACTTTCTTTTGGGAGCTTTCAGTTTTCCCATGTAAGTTTTAGTAGTTTTGCGTGAAATTACATATGTGTAATTGGGTTTTCTTTTATATTTTTATTTGAGTTAGAGTTGGTTTGTAACTATCTTCTCTCTCTTTCACATGTGTTCTCTTAGAGGGTAATTCCTCCCATTTGTGTGTTTACTATACCCTCAATCTAGTTGCCAACCTGAGGCCTAGTGGAGGTTGGACTTGGGGGGTAATTGTCTCCCTTCTCATATTTCCGACCTAAGAGGGTTAGTCCTTGTGTGGAGGGGGTTGTGATAGAGTGGTATTAGAGGTCTAGTTGAGGGATAGGGTAGAGTTTGGTGTTAGGCACAAGTGAGGTTGCATGGGTTGGTAGGGAAACAATGTCAGTAATGTATAGAAAGTGATGTAAACACTAGAGACCGGCTAAGACAGAGGAAAATAGGCCCCCCTATGATCTGATGCATGGCCTTTATGTTTACAATGTCTACTAAACAATGTGATACTAGATACATGGTAGAGTCCTAGGAAAGGATCATGAATCATTCTTCTTTGTACCTATGTTTGAATGGGTAGACTTTGGGATAGGTTAAGCTAAAATGAATAAAATAAATAAATTAATAAATTAATCTTGAATCATCCATATTCAATGTTTAGGAGCTCTAACGGTTTGTTATTTTACAGGTATGGCTTCAGGTTGGCATCCTTTTCAGGATCGCATAGAAGATGTCATGTAGGATGAGCGAGCAGATCACCACAGGATAGAGGTTGACGACAACGACAATTGGAGGGGGACAATATGAGAGTTTCAGTACCAGAGTCTAAAGAAGTTTGAGGGTTCCATTTCATATGCAGTCTTGGGAGATTGGCTAGAGGAGTCCGAGGTAGGTTTCTGTTTGATCTGTGCTCAAAAAGAACACTTAGTGTCCCTAGCTATGACGATGTTTCATGGATCGGTGAGGAAGTGGTGGTTCTTATTCCTCAAGGTTCATGACTAGTCAATTATCTCATGGGAGGAGTTCCAAGACAAATTTAAATTCGAGTTTCTTTATTCAATCGAAAAGGAATCCAGTCACCAGGAGCTTCTTTCCCTTTGATAGAGGAGATCCAGTGTGCAATAGTTTGGAATCCGTTTGAGGAATTTTTTTGATATGCTACAAACATGTTTCGAGATGAGGGGGCTAGGGAGAGGCATTTAGGGGAGGCTTTGCATCTGAGATCTAGTGCCAGGTTAACCCATTTATGCTGGAGACATATCTTGAGGTGCTGGTGAGGGCAGCGGTCATTGAGGGGAAATTGTCCAGAACCATATCATCTCTAGAGCCGAGTTGTCATGATTCATCACGAATTAGATTTGTGGTCTGGGGATCCTAGTTTTCAGGGAAGAAGAGTATCCATTCGGCTGAGGCTTGGTCCCATCCCTCAGCATCTCATTTCTCTAGGGGCAGCGGCTCTTAGGACTCTGCTAAGAGATCAGGAACTTGTTTTTCTTGTGGAGGGCGAGGTCATCAACAGCGAGAGTTTCCTACCATTCAGCGCAGTCATTGTGCACTAGGTGTTCTGCTCCAGGTTTTTCTGTTGTGACAGTTCTAGTCAAGGTAGCAACAATAGGGTGCACCAACTTTGGATCAGTAGAGGGAAGATGTGTCATGCAGAGTACAACCCCACGATGATTCCCATCCTAAGAGAGCAGAGCGTGACCATGGTGGTGGTCCTCACCAGGGTCAGAGAGGCTATGGAGGAGGACGTGGTCAGCTTCATGCATTAGCGTTTCCAGCTCCAGGCATGCCATACATTGTTTGAGGTACCCTTTTCTTGTTTTATACCTTAGTGTATGCCTTGTTTTATTTAGTACCAACACAATCTGTCATATCACCTACCATTGTCCATGCATTTGGACTTTAGGTAGAGAGGCTTCCAGTGCCCTTTGTGTTGAATACACCAGTTAGAGGTCGAGATGACATGTTTGAAGTATGTAGAGTCTGTGAGCTAGTGCTAGGGCAACACCACTCTTGGGGAGATTTTCTATGTTTACAGATACAACAATATGATTTCATCCTCAGCATGGATTGGTTGTATTCGGTGTAGGATATCTTGGATTAATTTAGGAGGAAAGTGGTGTTCTTCGATGCTGATGAGGAGTTGGTAGTGTTTTTGTGAGAGAGACCCTCGTATGGGTCAGAGGCGTGTTCTTTCCTTACCATCCATGATATCAGAGATTATGTGGAGTTCTTCAGAGGTTATGAATTTGGAATTTCCTAGTGTTTTAGAAGAGTACCCTGATGTTATTCCAGAAGAGGTTGTATCATTACCCCCTCAATGAGAGATTGAGTATGGGATCGAGTTACAACCAGGAGTGTCTTTTATCTATTTGCCTCAAAATAGGATGACCCATTCTGAGTTACGAGAGCTTTGTATAAATCTTGATGGTATGTTATAGTGCAATTTTGTTTGGATGAGTGTGTCACCATGGTGTGCAATGGTTTTGTTTGTGAATAACACTAACGATAGTTTTCGTTTATGTATCGATTATCATCTCTTAAAAAAAGTAACAGTAACGAATCTCTCTCCTATTTCACAGATTGAAAATTTATTCGATCGACTGAAGGGTGAAAGTTGGTTCTCAAAGATTGACTTGTAGTCAATATATCATCAGATGCATGTGAAAGATGAGGATATCCTGAAGACTTCTTTTCGTTGTCATCATGGGCATTACGAGTTCGTTGTAATGCTGTTAGGTGTGACAAAAGCTCCTACTGTGTTCAAGGGATTTATGAACTTTGTATTCTATGAGTTCCTGGATAAGTTCATGGTGGTTATCATAAATGAAATCCTTGTGTATTCATTTTCATCGTCTGAGGAGGACCATGCAGAGTATCTCCATGCTGTTTTGGGAGTTCTTCGTTAACTGTAGCTCTTTGGGAAGTTTTCGAAGTGAGAGTTTTGGTATCAAGAAGTGGGTTTCTTAGGGGATGTTGTGTCCAAGCAGGGAGTAGCTATGGATCCATCAAAGATAGAAGTAGTTCTGTCTTGGGAAACCCCCCAAGTCAGTGGTAGAGGTTCGCAGTTTCCTTGGTCTTGCAGGCTACTATAGGAGTTTTGTAGCTGATTTCCCTCAGTTTGCGACTCCTCTTACAACTTTGACCAAGAAAGATCAATATTTTCATGTGGATTGACTAGTTCTAGGCATATTTTGAGTATTTGAAAGAGAAGTAATTAAGTGCTCTAGTTCATTATCTTTCTGTAGAGGGAGTTCAGTTTGATGTTTTCTACGATGCTTCGCATCTGGGGTTAATATGTGTTCTGATGCAATAGATATCAGTTTTTTCTTGTGAGTCTCAGTAGTTGAATCTCCAAGAACGTAACCATGCCACCCATGATCTCATGTTGGTAGCCGTGGTGTTTGTTCTGAATTTGTGGAGATATTACCTCATTGGAGAGCGCTTTGCAGTTTTCCCCGATCATAAGAGCCTAAGGTATGTTTTCCCCCAGTTTGAATTAACTTTGCGACAACATCGATGTATGGAGTTCTTATAGGAATAAAACATCGAAATATCGTATACCACTGGAAAAGGTAATGTTGTAGCTGATGTAGTGAGCAGTAAGTCACATAGTGATGCAGTGCGTGAATGTAGTGATTCTTAGAGAGTAATGGAAGAACTTTCACCATTACATCTCAATATGGGAGAAGTTCAGCATAGAAGTTATCTTTTCCAGATAATAGTGTAGACATATCTGGTGCATCATGTTGAAGATTCCCAGTTGGGGGATCTTGATGTGGAGGTATGGAGAGACCTAGTTGTTTGTGGTGAGGCCCATAATGGTTGGTCTGAGGATGAACCACACCGAGTGTTATATCATGGAAATAGTTTTGTTCACTTAGATATGTGCAAGACTGTTCTCAGAGATTCACATAGTTTTCCTTTATCGATATATCCTGGCATGAAAAATATGTACTGAGCCTTGAGGATTTAGTTTTTGTGTCCTGGGTTGAAGCATGCAGTTTTGGAGTTTGTGTCTCAATGTTTAGTCTTCCAGAAGGTGAAGTCTGAACACTATGTTCCTAGTGGTTTTCTCTAGCCATTAGATATTCCTCAGTGGAAGTGGGAGGACATCTCAATCAATATTTTTACTAGATTAACTTGAGATCATTGAAGAAATGATGTTATTTGGGTGGTAGTGGATTGTTTGACAAAGTAATCCCACTTCATAGCGATCAATGAGTCAAGATCATTGGATGTTTTGTCAAGGCAGTATCTAGAGGTGGTGGTGAGAGATCCTGGAGTCCCAAGGATGATCATTTCAGATCAAGATCCTCATTTTACCTCTATGGTGTGGAGAGCTCTCTAGAATGCTTTTAGTCCCCCGTTATTTCGTAACACTACCTTTCATCAACTGATAGATGGTCAGACAGAGTAGACTATCAAGACTATTGAAGAAATGTTACACTTATGTATCCTAGATTTTGGAGGTTCATGGATGAGGGACTTACCCTTGGCGGAGTTCGCTTAAAATAATAGTTTTCACTCCACCATCTGTATGGCACCATTTGAATCCTTGTATGTCGACCTTTCTGTTCTCCATTATGTTGGACTGGGGTCGGAGAGTCAGCGATTCTTAGATTGGAACTAGTTAAGAGTACGACAGATATGGCTCAGGTGATTTGTGAGAGGATGAAGACACCATAAGATCATTAGAATTCATATTTTCATCAAAGTAAGAGAACTTTGGAGTTTGATATTGGGTTCTGTGTTTTTGAAGGTTACTCCCCATCATGGGTTGTGAATGTTTGGTCATGGGAGTTAGCATTATCCCCGGTTTGTTGGGCATTTTGAGGTGTTGTCTCATATTTGAGTCGTAGCGTATCAAATAGAACTTCCCCTGCAGATGAGTCAGTTACATGATGTTTTCCATGTATCAAAACTTCGTCAGTATCTTCATGATGACTCTGACATCATCGATAGGGGAGAGATCGATATAGATGATGATGTGTCCTTCGAGGAGCATCCTGTGGATATCCAAGACCGCAAAAAGAAGGTTTTGTGTGGGAGTTATATCCCCTTGGGTTGTGTCTTTTGGAAACAAAGTGGTGTGGAGGATACTACCTGGGAACATGGGTTGTAGATACATGGTCAGTACCAAGATTTGTTTTATGTTTAACTCTATTCATGTAATGATGTTTTCATTATGTTTATAGACCTTTCGTGTTTATAGGATGTTTTTCTTTTGTAGCTTCTTGTGGATTTCACTCTTTTGAGAGGTATCTCGATGGGTGGTTGTTTGGAACCATTTTGGTTTCACTTTAGGTGGGTTTTGAATTATTGAGGATTAGAATGTTTTGATAGGTATCTGCTGCAATGGCCCGAACCACTTTCGTACTTTGCTTTGCTGAAATATGGTGTTTGAGGAGTTCTGGGAGGTCAAGGTGACTCATCCCCAACACTTATCCCAATTTCTAGTTCTGTGAACATTGTTTCCAGTTTTGTGAATAGTGTCATGGTGTCATAGAAACAGTGTGATAGAAATGGTGTCACATTCACGCTGTCAAAAAAATGTTGTCATGGTCATGGTGTCCCAGAAACAGTGTCATGGTCATGGTTTCACAATAATAGTGTGAAAGAAACAGAGTAATAGGTACGGTGTCACAGAAACAGTGTGACAGAAAAGGTGTCACATAAATGGTGTCATCAACACGGTGTATCAGAAATAGTGTCACAGTCACGGTGTCACATTCATGGTGTCACAGACATGGCGTCAGAGACACGGTGTCACAGACATGGTGTCATAGCTCATGAGCAATGTTTCCAAAACTGTTTCATATTTCCTTTTCCAAATATCATGATTTTCTTTTGTTTTGTCGATTTAATGTTTTATATAAAGTAAAATGCACTCACGATCTTATTTTATGGGATTTAAGTCCGATTCAAAGCCTATAACTCCTATATTAATTTTCCTAATGCTCGATATTCTTTTACATGGTCAAACCGTGTGGTTTAATTCGATCCACATTTAATAGAAAATCTTGTGTATCTTAAATCACTAATCTATTAAATATTCTAAAGGGACGAGATATATTCCTCCCTTGTTCTTCCTCTTTGTTCTCTAGTGTGAGATTCTCGAACCTTTTCTTCCTTCACTTAGTAATCTTGAGATCAAACCTTTCCCAATGGATTGGTTTCCCTCGACATTCATCTTTCTGCATGTGGACCCCCTATTTTGGTGCAACCAAACAGTATCGATCATTCTTCAATATAAGGTATGATTTATCATCATTATTTTTGGGTTCATCTTTCATGTTTCTCTATTACATGTTATGGAATTTTATCTCTATTCTTTTTAATTTTTTTTCTTGGGTTTAGTTGGTGTGGTCGTGCCTTGACATCCTCAGGTGGATGCAGTTGTCACGGGAGGAGGCGATCGTGATCCGTTGTGTAGATCATTCTTGTATTAATAATGTTAAGAACCATTTGAGGTAGGGGATTCATTGCTTCTATTTTCTTTTACATGAAACTGTATAGTTAGCATGTTTTTTCCAACTATATCACAATGGAATGGATATAATAAATATTTGAACCTAATAAATAAATTGATATTGATCGTATGTTATTGCCTCTTTTTTTCTAGATAATGTGATATCTATACTTTATTTGTTTAACTTTTTGTTCTTGATGGATATTTTTAAAGTAAGTAAATATGAAATTAATTGTTAATTGTTTGTATAAAGATAAAGAGGCATGTGAATGAATCATATTGTTGTTGTTGTAATTTGATGACAATTAAATTGATGCAGTAAGCATGTTTAATCAATTTGTGATAGCTTACCGTTTAGGTTTCTTGTAGTTGGAACCTATGAATAATAAATTGGTTAATTCAAGATGGATTAAAGAACTGGTTGTTTGATAATTGATAATTCTGTGTAGGGTTCTAAGTTACACTCTTTATTCTTTAAGGTGTTAGAGCCCAATTGATATGATGTTTGTTTTCTTGCTTCTTGTGTTGTGATGTGAGAATGGATGACAGTAGTGATCTGTGGGGGCATGGAGGCCTATTGGTTGTGGTATCATTTGACTCCTAGAGTGGCGAGATGCATTGGTTTATGCATGTGGATGTCGAGGAGGATACCAGGGATGATGAAACAAGTTGGATGTAATGTTTGGATGCTTGCTGAATATTTTTGGTTGATTATCCTATTTACTTTACCCACTTCTCAAGGTAGATTATTTTCATACCCTCCATCCAAAAAGGGAGAATACACGCGGGGTATGCCACATTCTTTCTATGTTTAGCTTCTCGAGGGAGGATGGGTCTATGCTCTTTCTATAGGTGGAAAAGACTTGATAGTTAGTTCATCTACTCAATGAGTCGGGCCCTTTTATATTAGTAGCATAAAATGTATTTCTAGGATTTATAAGAATATGGTAAAGTAATAATGTTTTTAATAAATGATTTAATAAATGATGTTAATCGAAGGGGTTGGAGATTTCTGGGATACAATGCTGAGGTTACAATTTAAAGGGACAATTGACTTTGGGTGTGATGATAATGAAATATAATGTGGAATTGTTAACGGTTAATTAATGTTTAAATATTTAATTAACTTAATGTGCAGAAGATAAAAAAAGAATGAATTAATGTAATAAATCTCTATAAATGGTTGTGTGCTTATAGGATACCTAGTTTTGGAAGTGAATGTTGGGAGTCAGAGAGACATTAGCTGTAGTAGAGTTTAAGAATAGGTTATTCCCATAGAGTGGTTGTGAGCTAGAGTATATTATATAATATTTGGGTTTCTATACGCTACCCCACTCCGTAAATTAGGGAAACTAACACCCCAGGGATTATGATCCCTGGGGTGGTGTTTCACCAACATTCCAGTCGGCGGATTGATGGATGACTACCCCCATTGACCCTGCTCTCTTCTCTTGGTAGATACATTTTCTGGTAAGAACAATAGTTAGTTTTCACCATATATGTTTGTAGAGGGATGTAATGGCTTGTGGTTATTCACACACATATATTCTGGATATATTTTTCTCTAGACCAATATAAGTGTAACTTGTATAGGCTATGTTGGATTGAGGATCCTTACTCCGTGTATTGGTTATAACGGCTTGAGCTATAATGCTCGACGTATGATACACGTTGTGTGAGCTGTTGTGGCTCCCAAAAACTACTTGGTTAATTTTCTTACATGGACATGGTGATTTTGTTGCATGAGGTGTATGTTGTGGTGCTTCGCCCAGGTGTTGGCGGGCAAGCCTTTTTTGAGAGAGATTCCTAGGACGTGTGACGCTAGGGAAAATAATAAAACTAGTGGGAAGTAGTAGTGATGTACCCTTGATATTCATTATTATGTTATATACTCTTGTATGCGTTACTTGGTGAGATTATAAATGGTGAGGATAGGAACTTAGTGTACCTATTTAGGTGAAAAGTTTGTTTCACTTTATGTTCACTATGCTTTAGCATGATTTTTTACCTTTGCCTGAGAGGATCCGATGAGGATCCTATTAAGTATACTGTTATAATAATTCTATGTATATATAAAATGTTTTTCAGGTCACATGGATCTGGTTGGAGATCTGACTGGTTACTAGTAGCTTGGGGTTGCATAAGCTATTCAGGATTTGTGGTCTCTACTGTTTGTTTACTTTTATTTGGGAACTTGAAGATTTCCTCATTCAGTTGTAGTAGTTTTGTATGACATTAAATATGTGTACTTGGGTTTTATTTTAAATTGTTGTCTGAGTTGGAGTTAGTTGGTTTCTGTCTTATCTCTATCCTTAACACGTGTTTTCTTAGGGGGTAATGCCTCCCATTTGTGTGTTTACTATTCCGTCGGTGCTAATCGCAAACCTGGTCCCTACTAGAGGCGGGACTCAAGGGTCATTATCTCCCTTCTCACATTGCTGGCCCAGGAGGGGTACACTTTATAGGGAGGGGTCATGAAAGGTAGCACCATACTTGTGGAGGGTTAGTGGCTAGGGTTTATGGTCAGAGACAATGGGGTTTAATGAAAGGATAGGGTTGACAGCCTATAGGGGGCTCCACAATAGGGGAGTTTTGGGGCATATGTGGACTTGATAAGGTGGTGTGTGGGGGTCTTAAATTTGGTGGGAGGCTGGGGGCATGATGGGGGACTGATTATGTAGGTGTTATGGGGATTGGATAGCATGTGATTAATGGCCAGTGGTGGGGATACATGATGAAGCACAAAGTTGTAGGAGGGATGACTCGACAAGGTGTGGGTGGGGGAGGAGATGGGGTCGTGATGGTGGGGGTGGGATGGGGGATGGACAATGGGGGTGGGATGGAGGATGGACTACAGGGGGATCAATGACCAAATTTGGGGTGATGTGGTGCAACACAGAAGTGGGGCCATGATAGGGGCCTAGGGGTCTTGATGTGGGAGGGGAAACAATTGGGTAGGGGAGTTGGAAAGCAAGGGGACCATTATTTGGTGATCACTAATAGAATCAACCGCAACCTCCAAATGACATTCATCCAAATCCATCCCCCTATAATGTATAAAATTATTCTAGTGATCTTTCTCAGTGTATTTTATTTATATTCATTTGTTTAAATTCAATAAATTCTTGGAAACAGTATAATTAATATAAATAAAATTATTCCCTATGTTAATTCATAAAATAATATATTAATTGGTTTATATATTAATTTAATTGACAAGGTAATTGTATATAACTTATTAAAAAATATTTATAAATATTTTAGGTGATATGAAATATATCCCATGGATTATTAACATAGCATGATCTCCCTAAAAAATTATCTATTTTATAAATATAAAATCATTATGCTTATTTGGTCAAATAATTTGTATTCAGTCATCTAATATAGGTATCCATGTAAATACTATTAGAGTAAAATCTACGTCACTTATTTTGACCTTGAATAACATTATAATGGTTAATGTTTTATATAGCTCGAACAAAAAATATCCTACCAACTAGAAATGATTTTATTCTAACACATTGAATCATGTATGTCTAATGTACTCTTCGATAATCTTAGTGTGCTACCCACTATAACCTTTTCTTTATGGTATTTTCTCCATTCCATAGCGCAATAAAATCTCTAAAAATACATCCTTCCCCAATATAATAATGTAAAATTCATTTAAAAAATAATTATAAGATAATAAAAATTCTATTGTGCAATAAAATTAATTTTTGAACATATATATCAGAAAAAATAATGAAAAACTATATGATCAACACCATTTCCTAATATATATTTTTTATTTTTTGTAATGAACATGTATATGATTTCCCTAGATATGAAATATATTTTGGTTCTTTAATCTCAATCAAAGGTCTAGATATATATATTTTTATGTCTCAATAGTTTTAAATTTTTTCTTGAGAATTTAGTTACTATCATTCCACTCATGACATTCCAAATTCTAGATACTTCACTATAAGAACATGTGCCATCATTGTCATCATGAATTAATGTACATGATTTATGATAAAAAAATTTAATATTATCATGTTCATAGAATAATAAACATGATTAAATATAGAAACATCCAATATTGAATTAAACATATATAGTTATTATTGGTGAGTCTATCCCCATTATCTTTTATCATAATAATTAAAAATTTAAATGTTTCTTATAATTCCCAATATCTTATGGACCTCCAACAACTACTGGTAAAAAATTATATGTGTCAAATTAAAATACATTTTATATATTTTGGGGTATAGTTTAAGAAATTTAAAATGACATCTATAGGTTCTCATTATAATAAAAAACTATTATAACCTTTTCATGTGATAAATATTTTAAGGATATTTTCATGTATTACATGAACAATAAAATATAACAAGTTATAAGAAAAATATATGTATATATCAAAAATAATTCGTGATATGGTAATCCAATGAACATCATAATATTTTTTTTCAATTGAATTATCGCTAATAGTATATAATTTTCATAATGATAGCAATATCCCACCTTCCCAAAACCTTTTGTAGTTTCTAATTACCCTTGAATACATTGTAACACTATTAAGCATTTATTTTTATTTTGATTCAAACCCTTACCCTTATCTTTTTATACTACTATAAAAATAAATTAACTAGAACATCCCATTTAGTTAATAACAACATTTAATATATTAAGGATATTTATTTATTAAATTTTGAAATTATTGAGTTATAATTTAAAATTAATTTTTAAAAACTTTTTAAGAATGATAGTAGAATGAATTTCATAGAAAACTAATATATAATGATAGAACAAAACATCACTATATCAATCACAATCCCAATTATACTGTTCGGATGTGTGTAGAATTAGGTTCTTTTGATTATATTGAATCTGAAAAATACTTTAAAACCATATATTTCTAATTCATTTTTTATCCCTGATTTAGAATTATTATATTATCTGTGAAATTGAAAATTCCTATGTATTCTTGCTGATTTTAAAATATTGGTTCTATTGGAAAACAATTAATGTAGATATTTAAAGAACTTATTTATTATAGTTTAAATAATAAAATTTATTTTCATTCTTAGCATGTTAACTAGAATCCTGATATGGAAGGTCTTGCTCTAGTAAGTACATGTTTTTTTAAGAACAATTCATAACATTCAACAACATTTGAAATATTCACACACATTAAAAATACATATCAATAACATTGATCTTATATATAAGTTTTATAATGTTTGAAATTTTATATATCCTAAAAATATGTGTATTTTTCATATATGTATTGAAATATCCTTAAGTGGTGTGGCTACTCAGACGTCAACCACAATTTTAATCAAAATGGTACTCTACATTTAGAGTTATCCCCCGTTGCTAAATGTTATTTATTGTTTTTAATTATTTAGATTAATTTTCCCCCATTCACAACTTTTTAAATAATTATGTTAAATAAAAGAAAAAAGTATGGGATGGATATTTATAAGGTTTTTTAACAAAACAATAACTTTTATACCATTGGAATGACTAGGAAATGACCATGATCATTAGATTAATGAAGAAAATATGGTGAATACAAATGAGTAGTTTATAACATTTTACTATTAATAATTGAATTATTCTTATTTTTTTATGTCCCCCCCACACACAGATATATATATATATATATATATATATAATTAACATAAAGTCAATCAGTTTTCAAAATATTCTATAATCACTCCTTTTAAAAGATAATATTTTAATTAAACTATAACTTTTTCCCTAATCTTCAATCTTGATATATCTTATCAAAAAATCTTAAACACCTATGGGATACTCCTAAACATTATTCATAACCAAATTATATAACACCCTATTTAAATTATAATTTTCTACATGAAACCGAAGTGATAAACCTTCATAAATTGATAAAATGAGGTTAAAAAATATAAAATCTTCTCCCTGCTCCCCTTTACCCTTAATTGGATTGATTCACTTATCTTTTAATATCTTGGAATGTTTTAAATACTTCCCTAAATCATAATACATAAAATTATGGTGACTTTTTCAAAATTAATTGATATTTTAAAAATTATAGTGCAATATCCTTTATTAATATGTGAAACCAACAGGTACAAAAACATTAAAATCATCTGCAAAGAATATTTTCTTCCACTTAAAATAGATTTTTCCATACCATATTACATTATATCATTGTTTATTTTTCACCAATACTTCTATATATTCATCACAACCAAACCATATCCCTACAATGAAAAATCAAATTCCCATTATTATTATATCATATCATTATGAAAAAAGATCAAGGTGTAATGATCGTTAACCTTCAACAATTAAACCAAAGTCTTCAAACCATGGTACAATCACCATGTGGTAACTTGTATTATGAAATCAAATGAACAATGACATACAATTGTTTCATTATCCATGCATTGTTTTGAAAATATCATGCATCTTCATCTCTAGCTAAAAAATCATTGCATAGAGAATTACATTAAAAAGTGACATTTAGCTAGATTATTTTTATAGAAATGTCAAAAAAATATGGAAATGTGGAATATATAATAATGAAATAATTTATTGTACTATTCTAAAACTTTTTTCAAATCAACTTAAATACTTTAAACCATGCCTAAACCATCATAGGATTGTCTCTAAAAAATTTATAAAAAAATTGGAACTATTTAGTCATTATATTATTTGAAAATAAAAATCAAACCAATTGAATATCAATAAATATACCAATAAATAAAACATTATACACATATATATATTTTGATACATAGTACTTATTTATTTAATAAAATAGTAGGAATAAAATTATTAACCTTTTAATACCAACATAATTATCATAAGAGTAACTCTTAATACTAAAATGTAACTTTTTCAAATTTGGTGAAACAAAATTATAAATCCAAAAAATTATACAATTATTAGAAATGATAGTTTTATTTGAAAATTAAAAAACAACATGAGTGAACTCCATGTTGGAATAAAAAATGCTAAAAATATATTATTAATGTAATCTAGAAATAAAAAGAAATATTAATGACTAAAACGAATTCTATACCAAATGAATACAAATTGATTCTTTTCTTATCAATACCAGTTACTTATGTCATAAATTGTATTGAGAATATCCTCTACACATGTGTTAAATAGATTTCCTACACATATACATACCAAAAATTCCAAATATCCCACTTTTCATTAACACAGACACTCACTCACAAAAAAATTATAGCTTTTCACACACTAGATTAATGAATGTAACTCAAACATGTTAAACACAAAACATTATACACACACAAATAGTTTTTATAGGTAACTCCTGCATGCTTATCTAATAGCTTAAGGACCACCCATAACAACACATGCCCACATGAACAATAAAATTTTAGTTTCCCCTTTAAGTGTATCCCATTAACTATATTATACCTTCTCTGAGGAAAAATAAATTGATTCAAATTCATTTATATGATCTTCCATGGAAGAAAAAAACAATGAACAGGAGGGAAGGGGAATAAATAAAGAACTCAAACTTGTGATACTAGAGTTTTAACTCCCATCATAAATATAAAAATCTAAAATTCATATTTATATAATGGTTTTGTAAACACACAAACCACTTTTAATTTTATTGGATCAAAATCCATCTTCAAGATGAATTATTTCACATTTTCCCTTATAAAGTGGTATATTATGTGAACATTATTTGATCAATAGTTTTGAACCATAATTTTACATGTTACATATACATTGATTATGAAAACCTATAAATAAAGTATTTTTTATTTCGCCCATGATGTTTTTGACCGAGTTATCATCCATATAAATTAAATCATTACTAGAGTAATTTTTATATATTTTTCTTATAATATATTGATATTATCTAAATTTTAATGATTCATATACAAAGAAAAAAACATTAATCATTATAAGAACACTCCACCCAACATGGAATTCTAAACATCAATATGTCCTACATAATCATAATTAATAAATTCTAGAAGACTAGGCCTTATTAAAAAATGAAAACTCAAAATCAAAAACACCATTAATATTCTTTAAGACCCTCTTCACTATAATGATGTAAGTTCGATTGTTAAACTTTGATATTGATCACATAGTTAAATAACATAGATTATTTATAGTTTTAAATAAGTAAAATATAGAAAAATCATATTAAATTTTAGGAACTACATATAACGAAATTCTATACATTAACCATTTTTATAGTGTTTTGTTCCTACTATAACTAAAGTAGAAAAAAATTTTAATCTTCTATTTTTAATTCCTTTAATAGTATTTGAGAATTTTTCTCTTGATACTAAACAATAAATTCCTTTACTTTTTTGTTTTTATACATCTTTTAAATATATCATTTATTTAATATTTTTTATCTAAATTTTTTTTATATAAGTATTTAACATCTAAAAATTTCTCCATTATTTCTAATAAAAATAATATCATTAATACAGATAATAATAATTCACTTTTTTATATATTATCTCTCAGTTTTAAATTTTTTTATAAATGTAAATTCTAGGGTTTAGTAGGAACACATATAGTCCTATAATTAGATAAAAAATTAATAAATCAAAACACTTTCAACCAAAAAACCAAACCACCACTAAAAATGTAAAATCATTAGTAAATATATTTTAGTGGGTTTGGTATTGAGGTGGCCATTATAACCACATAATTATATAATGATGAGAAAATCATTAATATAAACCTCATGAAACATCCCATATCCTTATATAACTTAAGAAGACTCAAAATAATTATTATATTAATCTGTTAGCATAACACTTAATGAGGCCCGACATCTTCTATCTGAAGTAATAATTAATGACACCAGCAACCACTAATCCCAATTTCAAGAACTTATAAATAATATCTTGATCTAAAGTTTCTTTTTTTATCTATAAATAATTAGTACTTATTGAAGCCTGAATTATTCCATAGATATCCCCACGAAAAATGAAATCCCAAGTGATTGTAAACTGAGAGAAAAATAAACACCATAACAACACCACACTAGGGGAAAGGGAATCAAAAAAATAATATCCAATTAAACCCAAAGAACATATCAAAAAATAAAAACATTTCTTTAGAATGAAATATGATACCTTCTCAGAACATAATCCAATTTTAATTTTTGACTAATTTATTGATTCACCCCTTATATTGGAGAAGTAATATTTGGATAATGATTCATAACATCTATCCTAAAAGTAGAATATAATGAGTAGTAAGAAGGACTGTGTAACTGAAACTAAAGGGATAAGAACAATTGTATCCACTACTAGAATCCTAGAGGACTAATAAGGGTGAAGTAACTTAGTATGTTGTGGTGGAATGAATTCCAATAAATATTCCAGTTTTATAGTTAATCCATACCAAGACACTTGACTGAATATAGGGACATCCAATTTGTACCAAATATCTCATTTTATTCAATTTAAGTATATAGATCAAATAAAAATTATACATTGGTTCAATGATATGTTCCTACTATAGTCCCCTCTTATAAGCACCACTTTATCTCAAACAAACCAAACTAGATAACTTGAAGACCATCCACATGTTTAGAACAACTCTATGAATGCTTTTCTACAATTCCTAGGTTATAGTGTGAAAAATAAAAATCCTTAAAATTATTATAAAACCCCAAGAATATCATGATATTTATCCATGAACATGAATCAATAAGTTCATTATCTTTTCTTTGAGTTGTCTCTCTAAAACATGGGGGAATTCCAGATAAGAAAGAACATTCAACAAAAAATACACCCTAACTATTCATGGATAAAAATGGGATTTTGGTTTAACTTTCCAAAAGTATACTTAATCCCTTAGATAAGTTAATCATATTTAACTAGCTGAAAATTTTGAGTTTAAAAATTATACATCTCATGCCTATAATGAATATCTTACCCATCATTAGAAAGAACTAAATGGCACATCATGAACCACAATCCATTAAACCAACTAATTATTAAATTAATTTTAATGAAAACCCAGGAATGTGTGATGTTCATCAGAGATACGTTCTCATATTCATGTTTTATAACTAAATAAATTGTAAATATCTTATGGAGAAATTCAGTTCACATTATTATAAAAAGAATTAATTTCCTTGAATTAATTTATTTATGATCAAAAACATGAATGCTCACTAGCCCCCACTTGCAGGGATCTCTTCATCTTGAACCTTGATTGTTTCAAATTAATTGAACTTATGAACAGTTTGTTATGAACCATTAGGCCCACATCTCAATAGTAGTGAGTCTTATTCATAGGTAAAGTGAAATATCTTGGAATACATCATATAACATAAAGGGATAAAGATATATCATAGGTATGACTACATCCTATGAATGATGATTGTGTACTATAATATATTTTTCTCAATATATTGTCAAAAAGTTGTATTTAATGAGTTATTAACCTATAGAAATGATATATATTTCTATGAATTTAAAAAAACAAACACAGTGATAACCCTCCATAGACATGAAATTAATAATATATTATTTTTCAATAAAAAAGATAAGATATATCTACTAATATTAACTCAAAATAGATAATTAATTTTTTGAATTATTTATTAATTCCAAATCACTTGCGACACACACAACATTTCCTACCTCCCCATGAGAATATGTCATCATGGATATCATCAATACATTAACATACAATAACCATGATAAGAATCAATAATATTCTAATCGTCCACTTTATCTTATCTTCAATATAAGGACTTATTCTCTTTGGAGATGTATATCATGCTACACCAGAAACAATACCCTTCTTGTTTTTTATATTTTTAATCTCTTTTATACCTGGTCAATGTATATACCCTGACATAGTCTAGGTATCCTCTTAGATCTATCATGAATAAAGTTCATTCCTATAATACAAGATGATTCACCTAATTCCTTCCTGGAGAATCATGTGTTCAACCATGTATTAAATGATTGTAAGACCAATATCTCACTACCAATAAAAATTTTTCTATCAGAATATACTACCAGGAAAACAAATTCAGTCCAATGAAAATTCTTATAGAGACATGGATAACACTACTTCTTTATGAACATAAATTACCTTAACAATTTATCAAAGTTAATATACCATGACCAAGTTTCTTCCTTTAACCCATAAATCAATCTCTATAACTTATATAACATATTTTCATCCTGTGGAGTCACATTTCCTTCTGGTTATGTCATATAGAAATCTTCCATAAATCTCCTATTAAGGAAATATGTCTTAACACACATATTAAAAATCTCGCAATCATGTACATTTGATATAGAAAGAATTGGTTTAATGAATTTAATCATTGAAAATGGTGGAAAGGTTTAACTATAGTCTATGACCTGACATCACTTAAGACCATTACCCATTTTTCTTTCCTTATTTTTATATACATAACCTTCCATGTCCTGTTTTTTCATGAATACCCAATTACACCCAATGAGTTTTATATTTATTGGAGGATCAACAAAAACCCATACATGTTTCTAATTCATGGATTCCCTATCTGAATTCATGTACTATTTCAATATTGAAACATACAGTATTCTTACTAAATAATTGTATGGAAAATGTTTATCATTGTCAAAAAATATTGAGTAACCACTATTAATGAATAAAAACCCATATATCTCTAGTTCTCTAACCTATATGGTGATCCAAAATTGTACCTATATCTGTGGAAAAAACTCTTCTATAGGGATTTGTGGAATATGTTCCTTTTCAAACTTCTATATACCTTGAGTATTAACCTCATCAACATCAATCTTTATCCAAATATAAATTTTTTGGGATTTTCTTCCTCTCAAGTAAGATGGAATGTCTTTGCAACTTTACCTTATTTTATAAGGTTTTGTATTTGTAATATCCCCTTGTTTCCATGAGATATCCTATAAAGGTACACTTTTTTTCCAAGAGTGCCAGTTTATTTCTAGAAGTAGCCTTAATAAACCCCTTAAATCCCCATCCACATAAATTCAGTAACACATATTTATTTCCATACTTTTAATCTTATGGTGTTTTTGTCAACATTATTTTGTAATATATTTAGTGTATATTATTCAATGTGTAATTCATATCCCCAAAAGGATAGTGGAATACTTTCCTGACTTATCTTCAACCTCATTATGTTCTTAAATGTGTGGATTATCCTTTCACTAACACCATTTCAAAATGGTTTATAATGAGAAGTGGGTTGATATATGATTCAAAACTACCATATATTTCCAATTAACCCTTGGTTGAGAAAAAAGTAATAATGTTTTACTATACACCATTATATTCTATTATAAAAGGTTCACACACATTTGTGTGTACAAATTATAGAACATCTCTAAAACATATAACCTTTTTGATGAATAGTGATTTGGTTATATTACCTTTTAAAAAAGAAATACATTCATCATGTTGATTCAATTCAAAAGAATCAAAATACTAAACATGATAGATATTATTCAATCACTTATTATTTACATGACTAAGTTTGTGAAGCAACACATTATTGTAATTTGATTAATAAAAACCTTCTGATTTATTTATTTCCAAAACATAGTTATCATATTCTAGAGCATAAAGACCATTATTAAGGAATTCCATACCATAACCAATGATATCTTTATAAAATCAGCAAATTTCATTCAAAAACATGAAACAATTCCATCCATGTTTATACTAGAACTAAATATATTATTTTTTGGAAACAATACATATTTAATAAAAATTATTCAACAATATAAGGATTATTATTTTCAATTTAAGGTGGTATTGTCTCAAATTCAAGGTAGTGGATCTTATTCCATTGGTAGCCCAGATATGCACCTTAGTATGGGAATACTTCTAGAATCTACTTATTTCCTCTATTCAGAAACAAATCTAAGTACCAAAATATGTGTCTAATACCCAATTGATATAATTGGATGTTTTTCACTCTAAAACAATCACACCTGATGTTTTCCCATGCTTCATCACTAATTTGTGGTTGTTATTCTAGTATCCTTTCGTGCCACATGATAGGTACAATGCATCTTATTCCTTAGTACACCTTGAGAGTTTCATAATACTATTATGGAAGTGTGTAGAATTATTGGACTTGGATCTCATCTTAGGGACACTTTACTTGTCCTTCATCTTGGTCACAAAATGGACTCTAGGTTTTTAATAGCTCAAGTCATTATTTACATGTAGAATCATTGAGAGGAGTTCTAAGAATGACTTCTAACAATATATTTTATTTTAATTCACTGTAAAATTGGAGATTATTTGAGGTAATGAGGATAATATGATATTAATGCACACATTATTGGGTATATCAGAACCAATGTGGTGAAAGTACTCAAAATATCCAACAATCTTGACAATATGAGACTTAGCTAGAACCGACTCTCTGTTTTTTAAAATGAAAAGTTCCTTTGAGATATCAAATTTCACTTACCTTTCCTTCTCCTGATAATGGTCACATAGATGGGATTAGATGTTATACTGATTGATTTACCCATGAATATTCTACATCTCACCTTACATGGAAGACAATATGAGGCACTAGACATCCAAGGAATCATCTGTATATTTCATAAATATATCTTTATCCTCCTCACTATCCTCCTTAGAAGGTTTTTTCTAAGGAATATGGGACTCTTTCACATATAATTTCTACTTCTGAAGTAGTATAATGTTGAAAAACCAATTCCAAATCTATGAATTTATATTTGGGACATCCTCCATTGGTCTATGTCCAATGATTTATGAATGTACTTTAGGAGTATCCATTGAGACCTCATGTGAACCTCCCCATATGAAAAAGACTACTAGATAGTAGTGAAGGTCTAGTGTAGTACCATGGGGAGACTAGACCCATATATTATAGTTATAATAATAGGAAAATAAACTAAACATCATCCATAAACATAAATGAAAGTATAATGAATAAAAGATTTAGAATAATAAATAAAAAATGAGTGGAAATGTAAATAGTCATACAAACTGTGGTCATTCAAGCATATAACACTAATTACAATCTAAGATGATCACATAAACAATACATATGATAATAAATGAAAATAATGATAAACTAACATGCTTGATCCTAACCTTATTCCAATATCTAATCCTATTCAATATGTCTGACCGGGTCAAGATACTCTAGTCCTCTTCCCAACCCGAACCAATGAACAGTGAAGTATAGTTAGGTACCCAAGTGCCATGGGCACCCAACTAGGGTGTGAGTATCACATAGTAAGGAAAAACAAAAGAAACACCACAAAAAATTTGTTAATATATAATATAAACATGTTATATAATTATAATAAATAAATAAAAGTAGAATTTGAAATTAATAACTAGTATCTATCCCTGGGTTTTAATCCAAACTCCCAAGATCAGTCCAAATATTCTTTGGTTAGTGCTCAATCTTCACTAAGTATTTCACATTGAAATTCCAATAAATAAATACCCCAATATATATGTATCAATAGGTTTAATCTCAAAATCCTTGTATGTATCCAAAAGAATCTTAATAGTACCAAGCTAAAAGAAGATCCCTATGAGGTGATCCTTAGTGATCAATAGTCATTAGGGACAACGCTGATCCCTATAAGGTAGTCCTCGGTGATCCATATTATTAAGAATATAGTGGATCTCGAAGAGGTAATTAGAAGGTTTCAATTTTCCTCAGGTATAATATCAAATTTCAAAGATACGATCTTGGGAAATCAATAGTCATAAAAATCCATGCTGACCCCTAAGAGGTACTCTTAGGGGATCCATGGTATTAGGCATAAATCCAATATCTAGGAGGTAATCCTAGGTGAAAAATAGTAATAATACATTATCTTTGATCTATAGGATTTAATCATAAGTGAGGTAATAATCCTTATGTGTCATTTAAAATCCATAGGATGTAATCTTAGGTGATCCAGTAGTCATCATGCATCATCAATGATCCATATAAGGTAATCATATCCAATCTAATAATTATCATGCATCATATTTGATCCCTATGAGGTAGTCCTAGGTGATCCAATACTCATCAGGAATCATTCACGATCCATGGGAGGTAATCCTAGGTTATCCAATAGTTATTGAGCTTCATTTCCAATTCCTAGAAGGTCATCCTATGTGATAAAAAAAGTAGTAATACTAAGGTAAAAAACTAGGTGATATCTTGGGAATTCAAGTATAGTGTTCCTAATACTAGTTTTATAGATATATTCCAAGGAATACCATGCACCTTGTACACCTCCATGGGATGTGTGTCCCACCTGAATCGTCTAATTTGTAAACATCTTGATGGGTCCAGTCTTCTGGCCATACACATATTACATAATCAAGGTTGGAATCTCAATTGTCCAACCTATCCCTGTCACATATTTATATAATGATCACTTCATAGATTAGTTTCCTTAGGTGACACCCACAATCATAAAAACACATATCAAACATGCAACCTCTATGGGGCCTCTTTATCACTGGGGAACCCAATGGGGTCCCCTTGGTCACATCATGACACATACACCCTCTATGGGTTCCCCTTTCCCAATATAATCTACTAAGTCAACACCCATCACTCGAATGGAATCACATACCACAAAATAAACATCGTAACATCAAAAATTCTTTGGAATCATAAGAAAAGACTCACTAGAGTATGTCTTATGATATGGAAGAAGTCTTATATCACTTTCCAATTCATCTCAATTTGATTCTCTCACTCATCCCATCCATAATCTGAATTGCATCTACCTACCTAGTTCTCAAAGGGGAATATCACTAACTCTATTTTCATCACAAATATCCCTTAGGCTATAATGAATCATAAGGTTCTTATGTATCTTACTCAAGATTAACACTCTTGTACAACACCCGCCATTACTTGGAGGTCACTAATAGAACCTATCATAGGTTTAAATACACCTCATTCTTATAATATCTTTTAATTTATATCCCTCATGGTCAAAATGTCTTACTGTATAAATTTAATTATGAAATTTTCTATCAATGAAAGATACATCGATCCAGTGCACTGGGTCCCCCATGAATTTGTCACTTTGTTCAATTCTATTATGTGAATTAAATTAAAATCAAAAATTGTTCAATTTTAATAGATTAATCACCCTTGGTGGAGAGACAACATATTAATAAAACTATAAACATTCACAATATAAAAGGGAATGTTCTTGATGAAAACATATCTTAATTGTAAATCCATTTCAGTTATTTCATGACTTGACCCTCACTTCCCATAATTTTCTAGGTATAATTGATCATCTCCCATCATTGTGAGGCCCTAACACATACAAAAGAATCTAAATTAATTAATTAGAATCAAATTAAAATTAATTGAAAATTAATATAATTTTTATAATTGTCTTATAATTTAACTTAGTTGGCCATAATTCCTCAAAACTCATTGAACATCACCCGCTCAATGAAATCAATTGGAATATGGTGCCATTCCCTCGAGACATTCCCCTAAACCTTATATACACAAAAAAAATTTATACACTTATTCCATTGGAAAATATAAATTAATTTTATAAAATACCTTATAATAAATTATATAGTGATGTAACTCAATAGAGTCACCAAGAAATGACATGAATACGTTATCTCATGGTCCGCCGACATAGCCATAAAAAAGACTCATTTTTGTAAAAGTATGTCACCATAATCTTGTGAAATTGTAACCATAACCTCGATGAAAAACTGACCAAAAAAGGAATCATTAATAGGGAGGAATAATACAAGAGAAAAAAATAGAAGAAAAATACTATATATCACCATGAAAACATATCTGGATCCATCCAAAATAGAGGGTTATTAAAAGGTAAATGGGGAGAGGGGGGTTGAACAAAATGTCATGCTCCCATTACTTAAATACACTCAAAACCCAATATTGTAATAAAAATAGAGTTTCTCATCAAATAAAGTGCAACCCAACAATATTCCTTGTATAAAATAGGTGTTTGGTGGAATGAATGCATGTAAGAAGAGGAGTCACCCCTTATACATAACACTTACTTGATATGAATGCTAGGTTAATGATTTAAATCAATCAATATAAGTGATACTCACATAGTTATCCTTATTAATGAGATGAATGACAACCAACAAGAAATCCTTCATCTTGTGAACCACTGGTTCACATAATGATAGATCTTGGGAACATGCCCACCCCCTCTTCGACTACCCTATTCAGGGTATGATATAAATATACAAATGTCATTCATGGAAATAATGGCTCCTTACACACTATTAATGAGTTTTAGATTAAATATTTTGTAGCATGACTATGAAAAAATTTCATCGATATAAACCCAAACCCTGAAGTCACCTAACGAGCATCAAACTATATGGAGAAAAATCTATTACAAATGTCTAAATGATCTAAATCTCTAACCATGTCCAGATTCTCAAAACCAACCACCCATAAATAAATTATTGTATAAATTCTCAACCTAAAATGTAAAATGGTTTTAAAACATTCCAACAATATCATTTCTCATCCCAAAGAAACCTTGAAGCCCTTTCAATGTTTAATACTTATATATCCTGATCATTAAATATTTCTCAATTCCTATTGTTTTATCTTTGATTACTGAATGTGATCTCACCTTGTAACTCTAAAAATGATGTGAAATATTCATAAAATTCAAATACAAGGCTCATAATTATAATAAAAAAACCACATTCAACTACACCCATTTAACCCATGAGACAATGGTGGCATTAATTGATCCATCTAGTTGATTATGGTTCTCCCCACTATAATCATCTTTTAATGGGATGATTTGGAGACATGATGGACCCAACCATCATAATTACCATCTAAAATGAAACTATAATGGTCCATTGATATGATTGATATAGTTTTCATCCCATTATACACAATAATATGAAGAAACACATATCAAACCCAAATATAACTCTTTGTCTGTGAATCCAAATTTAATCAGACGAGGCTAAAATATCAAAATAGAAGGTCTAAACATGGATAATTTTCCAAAAAAAAATCCAAAGATAATGCTAAAACAACACATTTATATCCCACATAACATACAATATGTGGTTACAAATCCTCCACATCGAATTATATGTTAAGGAATAGTTCAAACCATCCTCAACCGACCTTTACCAAAAAATGGCCAGTCATAGCCTTTGACATACTATCTCATCACTCGATAAAAATGCCTTTACTCTCAAAGGTATATCTATATTATCTATAATCCTAAAATAAATTATGAACATAAATTTTACTTTAATTCTATGGTTGGGTCAACAACCAATCACAACATCCATTACGATTTCACCATGAAAAAATTACACCTCTGATATGACTTATACTTGGATCATTTCATATTCATCATAAGACTGAAGCTAACACATAGACTTCATTAATTATCACATAAAAACCTGAAATATGGTATTTTAAATGGGATAAGAAAATTGGATCCACCAACTCATCAATATCTGAATTATACCTTGACTATCTAATGACAAGTTATATCACACCAGCAACCCTACTAACATAGGGCCTTATCTCAAAGGACAAAACTCTTTCTATTACCTCATTTATCGATTGGAAGTGGAAACCCCACTCATAAATATGTGCGAATGTGAAACTTATACCACCACACGTTTCTATCAAAAAGAAATATCATCCTTGATATCCACCCAAATTTTATCTATGATAAGGGTCATACCCTCTATCGATCAATAGTATGTTCCCCACCATATGGATTCCCTTATACTATTTTAGGAGTGTAACCTCAATATGTTATATCATCATATGAAAGTTAGTACTCCCAATCCATTATCATAAATAGAATATCCTAAAACCATGTGATCAACATCATGATCATCAATTTAGATGTAGCCATCCATGTTCATATTAAAACCCAAGGCCTTAATTCTTATATATGATCCGTCAAATCTATTTATCATTTTCCCACACATAACCACTCACTGATTCATTACTCATGGGGAATAACAAAAATATGACACACAAAGCATCAATATCATTTAAAATCTAATGGTGTACAGTCTTGTATAACATAATAGAACACACATCTCATGATCTCATGAGTCATTCATCATTTAACCTAGGCTCACACAGCAAATCACCAACTAGTCTATAACTCAAATATCAATTGCATCTATCTAGAATAAACCATGTAGATCCTATTAAAAATTGATCATCTCACTTATGCCATGGTATACCAAGAAAATACCCTTGAACTGGAATAATTATAGATGTACAAGAACCTGCCATGCTCTGTCATTCCTAGTTCCATCAATCTTGGAAATTGATACTAACACTCATAAGAAAATATATCCAAAATCATCTGGGTTAGTCACCCTACCAATCCCACCCTCTAAAAGAAAAATTGAATTCCAAAATCACAGAAACTTTTCCACATCAAAAATTTCAAGTAATTTCTATGGCTATACTATATTCCTAGTAGAACTTATCATGCACCAATCTCAACCCAAGGAATATAACCTTGAATCATGTATTTATGGGATGTAACAGGAATGGGATAACCTATATCTTAGGTTACCATTAATTATATCACATATCATCTCATCAATATAACCAAAATCACATTTCCTAAGACATATAAAAAACTATGATCTAACACATATCCTTTAAATCATGTTTCATAAGGGACACAATTCACAATAAACACAACCTGGTTATGGTATCAAATATCACATTACTATTCATATGTAAAAAACAACTCTAGGGTTCTCACATATATATATATATATATTTATCAAGAATCACATTCCAAAATAATCTTCCCACAAGGGACTGATTCTCACCAGACATACACATATAGGGACACCCCATTATGAATATGAAATATACTAATTATCCTCACTGTGACTCCACATATGAGAGAGACACCATCAAGGTTCACATTCACATCTTTCAACATAAAATGACACCGTCATTCCCTGATTCATGATAATTATCCCATAGTCATAAATCCTAGTTAATTTGAAATCCACCGACCATCAATATTGAGAAATACATATATATTGTTTCCAATACATTAAATTTCCAAACCAATACTTATAATCACCCAAAATGTTTTATCACAAGGAATGAAATTCATATACTGAATTACTAGGGGTTACTATACATCCATTACATAATGTAATTAATATAAATCATCATGGAGAACCATTCAATGAAATCATCCTGACATGTAATCATAGAAAATATATCATGGTTCAACTAAGCAGAATGTCACAAAAATGTTATATTTGGAAATATAAACTAAACCCTCATCATCACAAATATGAGTCAAGCATAATCATATGAATGTCATGTGAATACTAGTTTACAAATATGACGTATGTACACAACCTATTACCACCTAGAAAATATTCAAAACCACATAAACCATAAATATTTAAATCCAAGAAATAATGTGAGTCATTCTGGGTGAAATAAAATAATATCTAAATCATAAATCAAGAATAAAAATTCCATATCCCTGGTAACCAAGAATTATTACTTGGAATGGTGTTTGTGATGTAGAAGTACGATACCCATCACTTGCTCTGAAACATTCTTATATTATTTGACTTCCATATCCCCAATTATTAAGAATAATAACAATCTAATATACTCTATAATAATTGACACTTAAGGCTATAACAACCTTTTTTTATTTCCTATACCATGTCAAAACTATTGAGATGTTCCTAGACTATAGAAGTAGACACTAAGACCTCATGTATGCCTCCCCATACACTAGAGGATTCAAGATAATATAAGTGTAATAGGGGAGTAACATAGTGATATTATACCCCTTTTTAGAGGAAAAAATAAAAGGAAAATTAACAAAAAATCAACTATAAACATAAATTAGATTATAAATCAGAAATAAAATAGAAAAAACAATTAAATAATGTGGTAGTAAGTATCTCTTCAGACCCATGGTAATGCAAACATAAAATAGTTATTTCCCACTGAGATGATCACATATAAAACACATATAATAATAAAATACATTAAGTATCTACAACAACCCAACAACCTCACGTTATCATAATATTCAATCATGTATATGATGTCTCACTCGATCTATCATATTTGAGTCTTTTTTGATCCCAAACATGCCAACAGTGAAGTATCCTTGAGTACCAAAGTTCCATGACTACCCATTCAGGGTGTGAGTATGAGTCAGTATAGAACCATTAACTTTTCCACATACATATCTACTAAATTCAATGTGTACAAATGTTATATATTCCAAATAAATAAATCCATATGAATGTGTGAATGAATAACCACTATCTATCATTGAGTTCAAATCATGATACACAAGATCAATTAAAACCTAATTTAGCTAGTTTTAGAGTATCTCTTAGCATGAAATTTATCCTTTCTATCGAATACATGGATTAACAAATATTTAGTAGTAGGAATAAACCAGAGATCCTTTTAAGTATCCATGAAAATTCCTATAGTAGTAGGTTTTAAGATAATTCCTAGGAGGGGATCCTAAGTGTTCAATAGTCATCAAGAGAAACATTGATTTCTGAGAGGTAATCACTATAAATCCTTAGAAATAGGAACAAATATAATTACTAGGTGGTAATAATAAGTTATCAATTATCATCATGTGCGACCAAAAATTCCTAGGAGGTTATCCCATGTAATAAATATTCAACCACCTCCAATTCAATCTCTAGTAGGTAATCATAGGAAATCCATGGTATTAGGCATAAAGTAAATCCATAATAGGTAAACCTAGGTGATCCAATAGTCATAAGGTATCTATTTTGATCCTTAGGAGGTAATTGAAGGCGTTCTAATAATCTCGAGGCATCATATCCAATCCCTATGAGGTAATAATAGTTGATTTAGTTATCTGACATCATCATCATTCCCTCACTGGTAATCATTAGTGATCCAACAGTCATCAAGCCTCATTACTGATCCCTAGGAGGTAATACTATGTAATTTTATACACATTAGAAATTATAATCTTTACAAAGGAGGTGATACTTGGTGATCTTATAGTCACCACAAGCCATCACTAATCTTTATTGGTAATCCTTGGCAATCCAATAGTAACTGGATCAAGGCCAGGCCCCAAGTCATATACTAACTATTCTATATTAGAATGGTCAAAGGATATATCCAAGGAGATATTCCCAGGAATCTTATGTATGTCACACATATTTGTGTTAAGTTTATCCTACCCCACTCATCTCATCAATAAACATTTTGATGGGATCATCCTTCATACCATACTTGTCACATATAATCAAGGTCAAACACTCTAGTGAATAACATATCCTCATCACAAAAACATATAATTCTGAAATCATTAACTTGGGTTCTAAGGTTACACCCAAATTCATCACACTTATTTCCCACAGGCACGAACTCTAGGGTCTCTATAACACTGGGGCACCCATTGGAATCCCCTGTGTCATATCAAGAAACATAATTGCTATGTGAATTCCCTTATATCAATATCATATACAAGGTTAATTCCTATCACTCAAATAAAATCCCATACTTCAACATAATTTTCATCACATCATTGAATCATAGGGCACATAGGAAAAGCTTCATTAGAAATGGTCTCAAGAGATGTCAAAAGGCCAATCTCACTTTCTAGTTTGTCTTAAGACTGTCCTCTCACCAAACCCATCCATAATTCCCATAAATTTTACCAACATAGCTACTCCCATATTAAGGGGGGGGGGGAATCACCCCGTGGTCATCATAATTACCCCTAAATTAATAAGGAATCAAATAATTCTCTCATGTCATACTCAGGATAAACAATTCAGTCTAACATCTTCCTCTTCATATAGGTCACTAGGGGATCTTATCACAATGTCGATTGTGTCTTTTTCAACCCATCTATTTTAATTTAGACAACTCTGGGTCTTAGTGTTATATTCTATACATTTATATGTATCCCTTTGACAATTAATTTCTAAATCAGCAAGACAGTGCACAAAAGTCCATTTTCACCATGATACTTTTTTTAATTAATTAATAGGAATTAAATTTAAATAAAATAATTTTTCCAATTTTAACAGGATGAGAACCCTCATTGGTGATATATTTTATCAAATGTAACTACAAACATTCATAACATAAGAGGAAAAATTCATGAGGACCACCCACCATAATTATGAATATATTTTCTTTACATCACAACTTGTCTGTCACTGCCCAGGCTCTTCTAATCCCCACAAGTCATCAACCATCATCGCAATGCCCTAATTGATACCAATGATCCCAAAATAATTAATTATAATACAATTATAATTAAATAATAATTACAATTAAATTTACAATTAATTTATATTTTAATTAAATTGGGAATAATACATATAAACTTACTAGGCACTACCCGCTTGAAAAAACCCATGTGTAACGGGGTTCGGTCCACTCCAGACTTGCACTAGAACCTAATTTACAGAAAACATATTGATTAAAATAATCATTTAAATTTCCAATTTTATTTAATTTATTAAGAATCCACATGAAAAAATTCACATTGATAATCCTCTAATGAAACAGTAATAAACTAAGTGAAGATGTTGTTTCGAGGTGTTGACTACTTAATGTATACATTGAAAATTATTATTATTTTATTAAGAAAGTCACTTTTGAGGAAAAAGTGAGAAAACAAAGGTTCCAACAAACACCAAACAGTTCCAAACAAAACAAACCAGAACCAACCTCTTCCAAGTAAAAGCAGCAACCATTACCTCTATAGAAGGACCACTCGACGATCCCATGCAAGCATGGTCCCTCCCGATGGCAAGCCATCCCTATAAATCAACCACATCCCCAATGACCTTCAGAGGAGGAAGCAGCGTTCTCTAACCCTTCAGAGCCAATCTGACCCTCCAGAATATCCACACAACAAGGATTGAAACTCAACAAAACATTAGTTAGAGAATGAAAAAACAAAATCATTGAAAACCAGTCAAGTTATACCAGACCTCGTATCCCTAACCAGCTTCTAGGTTAAACTAGAGACCTGTAAAAGTGGATCCCCCCTTATCAGGTCTTCAAAAGCAGAATTCAGTTTGTTCCAGATTTGCATGTACTCCTCAATTCTGATCAACCCCTTGTTGAAGCCTGCAAACAGAATCGCATCTTGTTTGTCAACCCACAAATACTGTTCTTCATTAAGGTCCACTTCAAGATTCTGACCCATCATCTTGGCCGCCACCTCTTTCGAATCATTGAGAAATAGAACTTTCTCTGTCACTACCTCGTCCGAGCTTAGAACCTAGTCTGAGAAAGTTTCAGGATGATTAGATAACTTACGGTGACACCTGACCTCTTTGTCTAGCTCCTCAACCATTATCTTTCTTGCTGACCGGGTCCTCAAATGAGGAGGTAAGGAGGGGTCATCCTTTCTGCCCCTCCTTCCCCTCTTACTCTTGTTGCTTCTTGAACCGGGCTCTTCTTCAGAAAAATTCCTACCAACCTTGTCATGTTCCGAATCCCTTCTACCAACAGCACACTCTGGATGAGCATGCCCCCTGATCCGACCTCCCAGAGTGATGCCATCAAAACTCCTCCTGTTGGCATTATCTACTTCAGCCTCGACAAGAGATTCCACTCTCAGATCCACTTCCATCAATCCTTCAAACCTGTTGCTCAAGACGATAGAGTGCTGGGTAGCATAAGCAACCCCAGACAGAGTACCAGAATCCAGACCCCCTGCATCTCCCAGGATGGCCTGTGCCTGTACCTCCGATACAGTCCCTAACATTTGGCCAAGGGTGGTATCTGGGTAACCCCCCCATTGACCCCTTCCTTCCCCTCTACACAATATTCTTCATCCCCTAACCCCTCCAGAAAAGTAGGTTGATCAAAACCCCTACCCATAACCTGATGCTGGGAATTCAGATTCCCCCAGCCTTTGAACGAAACACAGTTAGCCTCAGAACTTGAAGACTCCCCTGTAGGAAACAAGGACCTCGCCAAAGCCCCATCCATCTGACCCTGAATCTCTTTTCCCATGTCGCTGGTCACCTGAAAAACACCTAAATCTTTCCTAAGACGATCCAATATAGCCTCCACCTGTGGTGCCGAGACCTTGTCTTCTTCCTTCAAGACCGGGCCTGCAGGTTTCGCCCTCCCCGAACCAGTAGGATCCACCACCGAAGCATTCGGAAGACAGGAAAAATCCACCCCAGGTTGACTAGGTGGTCCCTGCTCTTGATCACCTCGAAGAGTCACAACCTTATCAATGGTACTCAAAGACACTTCCCCTGACCTCAAATTGCATGCAGCAGTCTTAGTGCCAATGACAGCAATGGCTCCAACTCCCTCAACCTGCGATGAAACACCCTTACCTTCCGGAGAAGGATCAAACAAAACCGCCAAAGATCTTTTGCGGCACTCATCAACACAGTGTCCCTGTCTGTGGAGGAAAGAACAAAACACTGACCAGGATTAATAGAAAACATTTTGCACGTACCTGTATTTCCCCTCAATCACAATCCAAACCTTGTCGGGCGGAGTACGGGAGAGCTCCATTTCGACACAAATGCATGCGACAATAAGATGCACCATGGACTCCATTTCCCAGTCTGCACAGAGGAAACGACCTAAGGAATTACCTATTGAACGGAGGAGAGATCAATTCTGAAAGGGTAGTGGCAGCCCCGGAAGTTGAATCCAGATTTCTGAAGTGGAGTAATCGTGACTCATGTGCAAATCAAACGTCCAATGGTGGAGATGGAAAGACAAACCTCTAACGGATCTGCTTGTACGAGACTAAGCCAGCACCAAGCCGTCTTCATCAGCGAGAGAGACAAGAATTTGCCGCGACCCTAGGAGACCAACCACCGCACGATGACCTAAACCCCATTCCTGATTCACAAACCTCTCAAACACCTCAACCGGAGGCCTATGACGAGTGAACTTCGTGACCAGAGCCATGACGAGAAGCGACAAAACCTCGGAGAACTCCTTGGGCGAAACCGGGACGACTGGGTGGCCATTACAGGATTAAGGTACCTTAGGAGAAACATCGATACAAGCATGTGACTCAAATACCACCCAAAACCCACAAGCATGAAAAAAGGGTTTTAACCCATAAAAAATACCCTCATAACCATTCATACCATACACCAGGTGGTTCATAGTGCATGTGACTAAAATAAGTGGATACATCCCAATGCCATGAAACAATCAAGACATGAACCCCAGTTTCAATGTGTGAATAGCTCTAGGAAGGGGATCCTTCCTCCTCCACTCCATTAAAAACATGAAAATAACTCTAAAAGACATATTTCGTGGTATGAACCATAGTTTCATGGCATAAAAGATACTTTGAAGACCCCCTCTCAAGATACCTAGTTTGTAGCCTGAAGTCCCCCTTGAATGCCATTCATGGAATGAATTATCCCTATCATGGTATGAATGGTTTTTAGTTGTAAATTTTTTTTCAGTCTAACCACCTGATCAGTTATCATATGAAACCTTGAACCCTTGAGTTATTCACTATGCTTCAACCCATATAAAAAGAAAAGTCTTTTGGGGGTTCAAATTCTTAGGATCATTATCGGAGTATTAGTTCTCAATACAAACTCCTCAAAAAAATCTAAATTCAATTTTATTTATGGATTAAAAACCTAAAATTCTTAAGGTTTTATATATTTTGGGGTGATTATATTTTTCCAATATTAGTCACCGTGATAATTTTGAGGTCATATAACTTTCTATTTCAGACCAAAAAAATACAAGTAGGTTTTAGTAGTTTATTTTTATTACTAAAATATGATGTAAGACATTTTGTTAATTAGTCCTCTATTATTTATGGAATCTTAAAATCCATAACATTCTGATTTAGAATTTCCTATTTCATATATATTCTGGTGACAAATATCCATACATAAATTATAATATATTAGAAAATGGCGTAATATAAAAAAATCCAAGGTATTTATGTAGGAAGGTATTTCAATTTCCTTAACTCACAGCTCCTTGATTTGATTAAAGGAATCCCCAATCCAGATATCATGGACTCTGATTTCTGTAACACATAACACCAATTTACACAAATTATAGTGTGGTTTTCTCCCTATAGACACCCAATCTGAACATACATAGATATTACATTATTTTAGATGAATATTCAGCACATTACAAAAGAGCATGCCCAAAGTCCCTGATAGTTTAGTGTATTTGGAAACTTGGAAACATAATTTTCTATATTGGTGAATGATCTTCAATGTATCCAATAAAGATATTCCCTTTTAATACACCCAATAAAATAATTTACTCATAACATGGGGGAAAAATAAGAAAGTGTATGTCTCATATGGTCAATAGGGGTAAACAGGGGAAATGTGTAAGCACCACATGAGAATAAGAGTATGATAACATTGTCATAACATTATAAGATCATACCCTACATATCAAAGATCATAATTAAGAATCATGGAAGAAATATTAGAAGTTTATAAGACATGAATCATAAGAAAATCAAAGAACATGAGTCATGAGTTCATAACTTTGGCATAAGACATAAACCTATCACATGCACATAAATATATAAAATCATTCCCTATAATTAAAGAATTATTTCTAAAACATGTCAGGGACCTTCATGGGGGAAAACCTACTAGGAATGAAACACCTCCATCCCATGTCCCAAAACAATCCTTATAGTAGATTAGGTTATACCGTCTTCCCTTAGGGGATCAAGGATGTTGATTTTTCACATCATTACCCTATGAGATATAAATGTTTACCTAATTAATTGGAGAGACATAACGGGCTCACCTATAACTATCTGGGATGCCCCATCATATAAGTTGTAACAATCTAACCTCACACCATTTGGGCTACCCTATCATAAAATCTATAAAGGTAATACCTAGTTCTATATGGGCCACCCAATAATATAAGATATAGTAGAATTACACAATTTAATCTTTTCCACAACATCATATAAGATATAATAGGATTACATGGGTTTATCTAGGCCACCCCTTCATATATGATGTAACATGCTTACTAGAAACCATCTACGCAATCCCATCCTATAACCCATGTCCATGAACCAAAATAGTAATAAAGTACAAAGAGATATTATATCATTATAAAAAAAATATCAAAACAGTTATAATTCCATAATTTCTTTAACCAATAGAAATAAAATGGGTTTCAGGTCAATCTCCTTGAAATATGATTAGACTATGAAAAAAACTTATTTTGTAAAGATCTATTTGAAATTTTTTTAATCATAGAAAATAAACGACGTCCATATAAATCATTACATCAAAACATAATCCATTTTAGAAAATAATATGAATGGAATCCCATAATCTTATCCCTATAAATGAATCACTATATCAAAGGATGTCATATAAGATTGAAAATGATTTTGAAATATCACAAGGAAGAGTACTTATGGAATATAACCATTCTTAAAAAATTATTTAAAATTTTCAAAATAATTTTGTTTTAAAACCACATTGATATCATATTAAGTCAGTTTTAAAAATAATTGAAAATATTTCTTGAGTAAAAGATGATTTTAATTTTGAAAATCCCTTATTAATACATAAAATATTTTGAAAAACGTTTTCTTTGATAATAACCATGAAAACTTATAAAGGAATCATTAAAAACCATTTTAAACACTTTAAAAAATAAAAAATATATTTAAAACACTTTTCTAGGAAAATTATATTAATATATTATTTAAAAACATTTCCTAAAACATTTTTATAAAACATGTCTTGTGAATAAAATATATTTCCGACCGAAGAGATAAATAATGTCAAATTTTCATAAAATCTTTTTATTAATTATATTAAGTACAAAAGAGTAGACACAAGGGTAGAATTATATGAATATATCATGAATAGACATAGTATAATTAAATCCACAAGATTTATTGAGATATGGATCATAATATTTCATCAATGGAATTAAAATCATAAATAATCTCGATAAATTATGAGATTGTTGTAATAAATTGTTACCACTTTGGTAACATTAAATCACAATACCCATTAAATAATAACATTATATTAATATTAAAATATAATTAAAATAAATATATTCATGATAAAACATGTCTAATGGAATTATATATAACTCATAGAAAAGAATAGGTGAATAACATGCCATATGTCTCAAAGATGGAAAATTGAGACCAAAGTACTTTACCAATATAGTAACTTTTTAAGCCTAAACCCCATGAAAGAGAGGTAATAAAATGGATGTGTAAATAACCATAAATTTATGGATAATAATAAAGTAATAAATTCATGGGTATTATATACACCACAGAAAATATATAAGTGGTGAACAAGGAATAAGTCTCACAAAAATAAAAGTGAGACAAGAAATCCCCTTACTGCTTGAGTAACTTTTGAAACGCGATACCCATGAATGAATAACATCAATTTAAATTTTTAATATTGTGAAATAAACTAAATTAATTATATAAAATTTCATATGGAATTATATACACCACAAAACAAGATTAAGTGGTAAATATATCATATATCTCACATATATAAAAGTGAGACGAGAAAACCCTTATCATAAGTCTTGAATTTATTTGTACACAATAAAACCACCTATTTTATAAATATTAGTTTATTATAAATATAAAATATAACCATATTAATTAATCTAATAGAATATATGATTTTATTATGACTATATATTAGCAATTTATTTACAATTGTTTCTTAAATTTACGTTTTGGGTAATATCTACTCTGTTTTTCATATATGTTTTTAAATGTTATTATTGTTACTATTACTTAGATCATTATTTAATTATTTATAGAATTTAATACATCTTATAAATATAATATATTTTCATTATATAATTATTTATAATAATAAATTAAATATAGAAATATAAAATGAAATTCACCGTTCATGGAGACGGTAGGCCACACACACGAATGAACACAATTTCCATTTTTAATTGTATTTTGAAATAAAGAAAATTAAATTATATATATAAATATATAGTATTTAAAGTTTTATTATTATTTCATATATATCACATATTTTTAATAATCCATCATTAATTCCTTCCATGTAAAACGTGAATGAATCACGTCGTTTTGAGGATGCAGTAGTGTGCATGTCCCCAAATGAATTTATCATGTTCTTAAAAAATGAAAATCTTGAAGTTATGTGTTATATAATAATTAGAGAATAATAAATTCATAAAAATATTTTTTATATAATATATATAAACATTAATTCTATCATTACTACCATCCTTAAATGGTGGTAAGGGATGACTGAGTGACATCGGTTCGTGGGGTGGTAGTCCACCGTACACACGATTGATTATTGTGTATACCATTTGATGGAAGTGTGTGTAGGTGTAGGTATAAATAAAACAAAATTTATCGTGGAAGGATATTACCTCGTCTTTGGGTGATTCATTTTGGTATTCAACAAAGGAATAACTTGGTTTTATTTCTGTCCAAAGTGATGATTATAGGATTATATGACTGATTTTGTGATATTATTTGGTAATGGTTTGTATTATCCAATTAGATTTATATGTGTGAAGAAGTGGGGGGGGGGTGAGTGTCCTTTTATAGTGGAAGAGGAGTGACATTATTGTAAATATAAAATGGTAACTATTGCTGGGAGGTCTCCCTAAATTCACAAGCCTCCAATAATATTAAATCTTATAAACAATTCATGATATTATATAAATATGTCCATAAAATATATTTTGTACATGTATCTAGGTTATTTGTCCCCTTAAGTTAACGTTTAACCAATACGTAATCTCATTTTACCTCAATTTTTGTAATTAATCTTAAATACATTCATTAATATTTTTGGTAAAAAAATATGTTTAAAATACTATAAACTATAAATTAATTATTAATAGAAAAATTTAATACATTTTATAATTAATTAACTCATTAGTGGAGGAAATTAATTTAAACTTAATCCCACAGATGAGACGATATAATGAGTTTTTAAAGCACAAATGTTTAAATGATTGAAATGTGTTTATATCCAATTTCAAAGTGAAATTGCTTACAATAATCTATAATATACTAATATATTAATAGTTTATATAAATAAAATTTAAAATAAAATATAAATATATAAATAAATTAGATATAATTTCAGTTTCTAATTAAAATTTAGTGTTTCTCAATATTATATAAAAAAGATACTTCTCAGAAAAATGAAAAAATTTCACCGAATGAAATTTTTTTTATTATGATTTAAAAATTGATGTTTTTTTGAAATAAAAGTTATAAAATTATAAGAAATTATATTTAAAATAGGTTCAACATTAAAAGGCAGTAAAATTACCTTATATATGAAATATAAATCTTTAGGTGTGAAATTGGATTTATTTTGATCAGTTGTCTAGAAAAAACATAAAATAAAACCATAACTTGTTTAATAAATATAATATATATTTATATATTTATAAATCACTAAAATAATTTATCAATAGTTTTTTAATTAATTTATTGATGTAAAACGTTTTTTATTGCATAAGTATAGTTCTATAGTGAAATATTTCCAATATTTTCAAAAGGGTTTTAATTTAATTTATTGTTAATTGATCGCTAAATAATACTTCTTATATACACGTGTAAACCGTATTTTTATAATTTAATTAACCTTATTCAAAAACTCCATTTATAACATCTTGGTGAAATATATAATAATATTTTAATAATAAAATTAATAGTAATTTGTAGTTTGGTAAAATTATATCTTTTGTTTAATGAAAGCTATCGAAGAAACTAAAAAATGTATATAACATAATCCTAACATAGTTTTGTTAGTACCAAAATATAATACGGCTGTTGTGTGTAATGAAATCATAACTTGGTTTTGTGTGTAATGTAATCCAATCATAGTTATTTCATATAAAATAAGATACATTCAGTGTTTCATGAAATGAAGTCCATCCAAAAAATTTAATTTATTAAACAAAAAATTAATTCATAAAAACCGAGGGTATTACATTCTACCCACATTAAAATGAATTTCACTATTAAATGTTTTTTGGGTTATCAATGTTTTTATACATGAAATATCCTTTCATCAAAACCGACATCATAAAAATGAATACTATAAATTATTTAAAAAATAATTTTTGAAAAATAATGGTTATAATAATTAACTCATTTCTAGGTTTACACATAAGATAACATAGGTGGGAAGGGGAGATTAGACATTGAAGAAAATATAACAAAAAATTATAGATCATGATTGAGGTCATTGATCACAAAAATGTGAATGGTAAATGGAGTGTTAAGGGCATAAAAACAATAAAACTATGATGATTTATTATACCATCAATTTAGTATAAAAAAATTATTGGGATAACCCTTTTTCAATATTATTTTCCTCGATTTGATAAATTATTTTACTATCTACAAATACAAGGGAATATACTTAATTTATTTTAATCCATTTCATATGCACAATCTCACTCATTGGTTGTTACTTTCTTGATTTCATCCTCATCTCTTATTCCAAGAAAAGAAGGTGATTTTTTATTCATAAAGTACTAAAAAATCATGAGATCCATACAAATAATGGTAAGTCATTCAATATGTATTCTATTATAATAACTGAAAAATACTTATCACATATTTTCCAATATGAATAATTTCTCATATGGTGATATACTAATTTAATATATAAATCATCATCAAAATTTAAACATAAAAGTTCCATAAATGGTTTACCTTGTAACCCTTCTAAAAGATTAAAATAAAAAACATTAAGAAGAAGTTCCATATGTTTCCCAAAATAAGCTTATCATTGATCCCCATATATCATAAATTATCGCTTGGTTCACTACCACAAAAACAATTTTTCACAGCGCCACCCTTTATCAGTGCTTTTTTTAGAGCTGATAAAGGGACCCCCCTTTATCAGCGCTTTTGTTAGCGCTGATAAAGGCCCCCCCTTTATCAGTGCTTGCTTAGTAGTGCTGATAAAGGGGGGCCTTTATCAGCGCGTTTTTTAGCACTGATAAATGGTCGGCTTCAAAAAAAAAGTTAAAAATATATTAATATATTAATATATAAATATAGTTATATTGTTATATAAATAATATATATAATATTTAAATATATTTTAGATATGTATAAATGTACATTTACACTTATTATACTTAATATAAAAGATATTTAGTGAAAATGACTTCTTAAAAAATTAAAAAAAATATTTTTAATTAATAATTTGATAATCATTATGGAGTAATAGTCATTTAATAACAATTTGAGGACTAAAATAATTAAAAAAAATTAAAAAAAGATCCAAAATATGTTGAAAACGCAACTCAAACTTCAAACGGCCATAACTTTTGATCCGGGTGTCCGTTTGAGCTCTACCACATATCAAATCGAATCCTGCGACGCGCTCTACGTCGTTTTGACATGAGTGGGACCTCGATCAAGCGATTTTCGAGGCCAAAAGAGGCCCAGAAGGCCTCCAAAACTGAGTTTTTAGCCGGGGTACCCCGATTTTTTTAACATTTTGTGGATTTTCACCCTCGTTTAAGGGGGTATTATTGGATTTTTTTGGTGGGGTATGAATTTATTCCAAGGTATTACATTCATATTGATATTATTTCTTTGAAATTTCATCATTTTTTATAATGAACTGCTATTTATAATCAAATATATAACAATATATTCATATTTTTTAAATATTCACACCTAAAAATTTAATTATAAATATAAATAATTAAACATATTTACATATAAAATACATTAGCTTTATCTAAATAATAACTAATATCCATTTTATTTAAAATAAAAATATATGAATATTTATATACCTATATATTAATCTAACAATATATATATATTAATCTAACTATATATATATTAATCTAATAACTATATATATATTAATATAACTACATATATATATATTAGTATTACTATAAATATATATATTAATATCACCATAAATATATATATTAATATCACTATATATATATTAATATAACTATATAAATATATATTCATATAACTATATATATGTTAATATAACTATATATATGTTAATATAACTATATATATGTTAATATAACTATATATATGTTAATATAACTATATATATGTTAATATAACTATAGATATGTTAATATAACTATATATATGTTAATATAACTATATATATATATATATTAATACCACTATATATATATTAATATTACTATATATATTATAATATAACTATATAACTATATATTATAATATAACTATATATATATTAATATAAATATATATTACTATACGAATAAATATAACTAAATATATAAATATATATATATATAGATATCATGAATTGGAAAGCAAATCAAAATAGAGTAGTGGTAAGGGCTTAGGCGCGCAGGGGGGAGGTCTCGAGTTCAAATCCTGGTGGAGGCAGGGGTGCGCGCGCATGGGGAATATTAGAGCGAGCGATGTTAAAGGGTGGAGGGGGGTGCATGGGGTGCGTGGGGTTTTGTATAGGGTTCGAAAAGTGCTGTAAAAGGGGGGGGGGAGGGTCAAGAGCTCTAAAAGCCCCCCCGATTGGAAGTATTTTTTAATTTTTTTTAATTTTTTTTAACTTTTATCAGCGCTTTTTTAAAAGCGCTGATAAAAGGGTCCTTTATCAACGCTAAAACGAAAGCACTGATAAAGGAAGCGCTGATAAAGGGGACCCCCCCTTTATCTACGCTGGCTTTATCAGTGCTTTTCTAGCACTGATAAAGGCCATTTTCAGCGCTGATAAAGGTCGTGTTTGTAGTAGTGGTTTTCACATACCAATCATGTGAATACCTTAATCATGTAATCTCTTGAAACATGGTGATAAACTAAATTACCATAAACCCTTATTGAAAACATGAATTCGTTTTTATTCCAAAGAGTATTGGATAAATTAATAAATCCAAAAATTTCATAAAATCAATCAATAATAGAATAAAATGTTGTTTCAAAAAAAATCATTTATCAACTATGAGGTCATTAATACAATATAATTTACTTTATTCAAATCAATAATCTCTTTATCCATGCTAAACACAATTTTCTCAACATCAGGAAGACATTAAGGGTTAAATTACCTTAAAAAATATGACCTTTTCAATGAATCAATTTTTTATGTAATTAGAAAAATTCAACATATCATTTTAAATAGTTATTTAAAAACATATTCTTCATGATTAATTGAACATAAATAATAAATTTCAATAAATTTACGCTTCAATCATATAGGTTTTTTCTTCATCTATTACTCAGGATACATAATCATATTCCTTAATACCCCTTTACTAGAATATAAAATAGGAATCATGTCATAAGATTCCCCAACATCAATTTTATCATTCTTTTTTATGTTTAATTTAAATATACCTTTATAACATCCCATACCTCTCAAATACCTTTTTCTACCTCTTTATGTTCAGTAATATTACTGATAATTATTCCAACTTCCTAATTCTATTCATGATATTTCCTCTAAGGCCATTGATTTTCATAATTACCTTACATTACACATCTGAAACATTCAATGTTAACAAAGTTCCTTATTGTTTTTTCTATTGAATATGATTAGAAATAATAATGTGAGAAACAATTATCATAGAAAAAACCACATAATACTGAAAAATGAATTATAGGATGTCCAAATCATGACACCTTATTTTAAATATATAAAGCCTTAGGCTTATCAAAAGATAAATCCATAAAAATATCCTTACATATATCCATAGGGATCCCACGAAACATTCATCATCTTAGTGTCCAAATGTTGACTAAATCATTCCTTTTAAACTGTCTATAAATACCCATGATTAATATATTTGGATATTACATCATTTTGGACAAATATTAAAAAAAATAAAAAGAAAATGTCTAAGGACCATAATGGTTTAGTGTCTTTATAAACCTGAAAACAAAATATTTTACCTTGGTGAAGGATCTCTAACATCTCCCTAAAATGTATTACCCTTTTTTACTCCTACTTAAAACCCTTATTTATAACCTGGAGATAATAAACCTAATAATTGGGTGAGCTCAGATGCTCAGTAAGTGTAAAAAAGGGGGATAAGTCCGTATAACATGAGAATAATTTTACACTAACATCATTGTAACATTATAACATCATATCCTACATATCAAAGATTTAAAAACAAGAGTCATGGAACAAATATTGGAAGTTCATAAGACATGAATCAGTTGGAAATCAAAGAACATTAGTCATGATAGAATAATTTTTGAATAAGAAATAAACCTGTGGAATACACCTAAACATATAAAATCTTTCCCTATAAGTCAAGTATAATTTCAAAAACATGTTCAGGAACTTTATGGGGGAACACCTATTTGGTGGGACACATCACCATCCGCAGCTGAAGTGCTTCCCTTATAGTGGACTATGTTATACTATCATCCCATAGAGGATCAAACCCATATATTTGTTCCATTCATTATATAATGATATAAAATTATATATCATATACACTAGAGATTAATAATGGGATCACTCGATTTTATCCGGGCCGCCCCATCGAATAAGATGTAACAGGAATAAACGATGCTATCTAGACACCCCATCGAAGAAGATAGAACAAGCTTACCCGATGCTACCTGGGACGCCATCGTATAATTTGTAATGGGATTAACCAATGCTATCTGGGCCACCCCATCGTATAATCTATAATGGGTGTATCATAAGATATATGCACCTCCCCATCATAAAAGTTATAACAGGATTACTTGACACTATCTGGGCCACCCCTTATTATAAGCCATATCTGTGAATAGAAATGTATTTTATGTCAATCTCTTTGAAATGTGATTAACCAGTTGAAAATAAATGAGTTTCCAAATAATCTATTTGAAACATGATTTATATGTGAAAAAATGGTTTTCATAAACATAATTCTATCAAAACATAAACCATTCAGAGAAATATTATGAATGGCGTCCTTGTATCATGTCCCAAATAAAGAATAATCTTATCAGATTATTGTTTCTGGGATGGAGAAGGGTTTTGAAAGATCACATGGAATAGTTGTTAAAGAAAATAACCTTCATTTGAAAATTATATAACATTTTAAAAATACTTTCACTAAAGACCACATTGAAAAATCATTAAGTAATATTTAAAAATAATTTAAACATTTTTTGAGGAAAATATCCTTTCTACTTTGAAAAAGACATTTTAAAACAAATAATATTTTTAAAACATTTTTCTTTGAAAATAGCCTTGAAAATATATAAAGGAATCACTAAAAAACTTTTTAAACACTTTAAGACATAAAAAATTTCTTTAAAATAAATTTTGATGAAAATTATCTTATTATATCATTTAATAAATTATTAACACTTTTAGAAAACACGGTTTGTGAGTGAACAAGATATTTGACCAAATAGAGAGGTAAACTTGGATTTTCTTAAAAACATTTATTAATTATATTAAGTAAAAAAGATTTAAAAAATGGAACCTTTATATTAATATATCCTGAATAACCATAGGATAAGTAAATTTATAAAATTACTTAATATAAGAATCATAATATTTCATTATTGGATGTATAATCATAAAAAATCCTGATAAATGTTGATATTGTTGCAATAAACAATTACCACTTTGGTAATATTAAATAATAATACCCATGAAAAAATAAAATTATATGAAGCTCAAAAAATCTTTAAAATAAAAATATTCATGATATAACCATTCAAAGGGAAACATATACACCTAAAAGATGAATATAGGATCATACAATGACACATGTCTCAAAGAATGGAAAATTGAGACAAAACTACTTTACCAATTTTGTAACTTTTGAAACATAAACCCGATGAAAGAGATTTCATAAAATGGATATGTAAATAAAAATTAATTTAATTATATTTTTATTATATTACATTAATTGTTAGTATATACACTACAGAAGAAACACAAGGGGTGAATAAGGTATAAGTCTCGCTAAAATAAAAGGGAGACTAGAAATCCCCTTACTGCTTGAGTAACTATTGAATCCTAATCCACATGAAAGATTAATATCAATTAAATTTTTTAATATAATTAAATAAATTGAATTATTGATATCACATTTCATATTTCATTATATACACCATACAACAAGAATAATTGGTGAACATAACATATATCTCATAGAAATAAAAGTGATATGAGAAAACCCTTTCCTTAAGAATTGACTTTCTTCATACACATTCAAACCACTATATAATAAATATAAGTTTTTTATAAATATGCCCTAAAAATTTTGTCATATCTCATAACATATATGATTTTATTATGAATTTATATTACCTTTTTAATAACAGTTTGTTGTTGAATTTATGCTTCATGTATTATCAACTCTGTTTTTCACATATGTTTTGATTTTTTATTGTTGATACAATTAATTAATTTATGATTTGATTATTTAGATAATTAAAAACATGATATATATATAAAATATATTCATTATAAAAGTATTTATAATAATATATAGAACATGTAAATATTAAATGAAATACACCATTCATGGAGACGGTAGGCAATATGAACATGTAGACATTGTTTCCACTTTCTTTTCATATTTTGAATGAAAGAAAGGTAAATGATATATCAGTATATGTATATATATTATGTTTGAAATATAATTATTAGGTAATCTATATCAAATATTTTTATTAAACCAATATTTAACTCATTCCATGTAAAGCATGAATGGATCACATCTCTTTGAGGAGGTGGTAGTCAATATATCCCCAAACTATGTTATCGTATTCCCACAAAATGGAATGCATGAAGGTATGTATTATAAAATATATAATAATAATAAATAAATCATATAAATCATATATATTTTATAAAATAGTATTTATATCATTATTACCAATATTTAAAGGTGGTAATGGAAGAACGCACGACATTGGTTCATGAGGTGGTAGTCCATTATACAAAAAAATTATGATTATATATCCCATTTTATGGATGTGTGTGTAGGTGTAGGTATAAATATTTAAATAAAAAAATATTCATTTATTGATTATACTGATGTTATTATATAATCATGAAATAAGAATAACTATTGGGGTGGGGAAAGAAATAAAACAAAAGTGCTTGTTGAAGGATGTTACATCTTTCTTGGGTAATTCATTTTGGTTTACACCAAAGAACTAACATGGTTTGATTTATGAAAACCATTAGGGTTCTATGATGAGAGGATATAAGTTGGGATCTTAATTAATTAGGTTTTTGATGAGAAAAATGGCAAGAGAGCTGTAAATAATTGAGGCGGTGAGTTCCATTTTATAGTGGAGGAGGGGTGACCTTATTTTAAATATAAAGTGCTAATCACTATTGGGAGGTTTCTTATTATATCATGTGCCTCCAAGAACTTTAAATTTAATGTAAAAGGGAAAATATGGTTGAACTATGTCCAAAATATTGATTTGAAAATGTCTTTAGTTTATTTGTACATTTCTGTTAAGGATTAACCAATAAGTAATTTGTTTTACCTTAATCACTGTAATTAATTTAATTACTTTCACTTATATTATTTTTTCAAAATCTATGATGAACTTACAAGATATTATAAATTTTGCTGATTTAAAATATGGAATCTATTTTTCCAAATTTTAAATACATAAGTGGAAAATTTTAATTTAAAATCAATCTCACAGATGGGATAAGACAATTAGTTTTAAAACTGAAATTTTTTAAATGTTTGGAATGTTTTTATATGTAATTTAAATATAAAATTAATTAAAATTACCCAAATATATTAATATATGTATAATTAAACTTATTATACTTTAAATCCAATTAATAATATAATTTAACTATATTAATAAATTTGGAAAAAAATTAAATTTTCAATTTAAATTTAGGGTCTTTAATTATTTTTCAATAAATGAAACATCTTAAAAAATACAAAAAATATATCAAAAGTAAATTTACGAACTACGATTTAAAAAATGAATTTTACTTTTTAAAATAATTTTTTATATTTTTTTAGAAATTATATTTAATATAGTTTTTCCATTAAAAGTCGGTAAAATTTCCTTTTAGAAAAATATAAATAATTATGAATAAAATTGTATTTATTTATATATCTTTTCTAGAAAACAAATAAGATAAAAATAGAATATTTTATAGGATAATATATATATATATATATATTTAATTAAAATGCTTTATAAAGAGTGGTTCAATAATTTTTTTGAGGTGAAACTTTTTTGATTCCATACATATAGTTTTCTAGTGAAGGATTCCCTATATTTTTAAAGGGGTTTTATTTTCATTTCTTGTAAAATTTTCAACAAATAATTCTTCTTATATACACGTGTAAACCATATTTTCATAATTTATTCTGGTTTATTCATAACCTCCATTCCAATTTATAGGTGAAACTATAATAATAATTTAATATTAATATTAATAGTACTTTGTAATTTGGTAAAACTAGGTCTTGTGTGTATGAAACACAATCAAAGGAACATGGCATTTTGTGTAACAGAACAAAAACATAGTGTTTCATGTACTGAAATCTAATCATTGTGTTTCATGTCATAATAGCATAACTTTGTGTTGTGTGTAACACAAACCAAACATAGTACTCTCATATAAAATAATCTATATTAAATGTTTCTTGAATTTCAAGACATCAAAGAAATTTAATTTATTTGATAACAATAAATTCATAAAAACTATAGGCTTTACACTAGCATGTAGGTAAATTTGGTTAATGTAACCCAAAACAATGATTACCATTCTTTGATAAAAGATGTGTGATAGTGAGGTCTATAAAAAAACCTCAATATATGGTTTTTTCTTAAATGAAATAACGGAATGTGATGCATTAATTAATATTTTCTTTATGGTATTTTTATATATTATGCATAAATATACATTACATATACTTATACATATTTATTGATATTATGTGGGTTATGCATAATTAATTAAACACTTCTTGATAAAATAACATAGATATTATCCATTAGACTTATTTTTCTTGGAAAATGGACTTTGATTTCATTTATCTTTATTTTTTACTATGTGATTTTAATCACATCCTTATTCATGAATGAATAGAGAAACATTAATAGTGACGTAATTAATTTTTATTTTTAATGCTTCATAATTACTGTACATGATCAGATAACACCTTATTAGTTATATAATAAACCATTAAAGGAAATAAATAAATAAATGATGACATGTTCATGGGTGGTTATCTATTGATTAATCTATAGAGTAGATACTAGATCAACTGATACCCTTGGGTAATGCCCCAAGTTGTATCTTTAATCTTATTGATACACTCATCAAACTACCACACATTTTAATAGTTTGGATCCATTTTGACTTTTGACTCAAACCATATTGTCACATACTATTATAATATTTAAAATTTATACTCACACATAGGTAAGGAGAGATAAAGATGTGAGAATTACATTTTATCACTCATATGGGGACACACAAGAACATATACATTTAATAATGGAGTTTTGATTCGTATATAATATAAATAAATAAAACATATTTTCATTTCAAACAAAAATTAAATAATTAAATGAAATTAAATAAATACTCAAACATACATGTGTTAGTCTCAGCTCATGATCAGTCAACATGTAGTAGAATTCCCTAATAAATGTTAAATATTTTAAAATTAAACTCAATTTCATTTTAATGCATTACAATAGAAGTAAAATAATTTTCATTAATTATCAATATTTCTTATAGTTATTGATTTTTTTAATTAAAATAATGTAAAGAAAGTTTTTTTGAAAATATTTATATCTTTTTTCATACCTAATGTGTAAATGGATCCATATTCGGTCTAATTTTGGTCATACGAGTTGGATTTTGACTGATCCAACCCAACCAATTTTGGGTGACTTTGATGGGTTCTAGGATGTGGGTGAGGTACAAATTTCCAACATGGGAAGAATGGATATAATGAAGGCTCCCTTTGTGGTGCCTCCAATTCATAAAAACCCTATAATAAATACTTTTTTAAAAAATAGGCCACACCGATGATTTTTCAGTACCATCATGCTTGAGACCCCTAATAAATTATGGGAAAATCTTCTAATACATGTGGATTATGAAGCATTCCATTAAATGTTTATGTGGTTTTCTATCCATAACCAATTCATTGAAAACAACACTCATACTGATGATAGTCTCTAGTGTTTCGCACCTCCTCCAATTGAAAACACCAATTAGAAACCCCATATATATACATATATATACATACAACATACAAACATACATACAAACATACACACACACACTCACAAACAAATAAAAAGACACAAACACACGCACAAAGATAAATATATATATATATATGTAAGTTTTTTATTTCCAAAACCCACTCTATCTTTAAACAATGGTTCATAGTCTGTTCAAAATGCTATTTGTGGTGTTGGGACCATATCAAATTCATTTTTTTTAATTCTAGATACATTAATAGAATATATAACTTTAAAAAATTCACAATCAATCTTATTCCCCTGAATGAGATTGGTATTCCCTAGAATCCAGGAAAATAGGTAAATTTTCAGTTTTAACACTAAATCTATATCAATATATTTTAATCAACTAGGATATACTTGATTTATTCTAGGGATCTAATGCCAATCAATTTAATTATATATAAAAATCAGTATATTGGTTTAATTATTTGATTCTATTGTCATTTGATCATATATTTATCACCATAGCTTGAAATCACAAAAGAATATTCCCTATAAATGATACACATGTGTAATAAATATCTAAAACATAATTCATTGATTGTTGGTCAATCTTATGGATTTCCAAAGTCATTAAAAAACTCATATGAATTCAAAAATAAAACATGATTCATCCTTAAATATATTGACCTAGGCTTTACATACCCCGATATTATATCATTTTAGTTGAATATTCAGTACATTACAAAAATACATGCATGAGGACCGTAATAGTTTGGTGTCTTTGGAAACATGGATAAAATATCTTATATCATAGTGAAATATCTTCCACATATCCCATAAATATCTCCAATTTTAGTAATTCTACCTAAAACCCTTTTTCATAACCTGGGGAAAGGAAAGATAAGAAAAGGTTGAGCTGAGATTCTTAATAAGGGTAAATAAAGGAAATGCATAAGAACAACATAAACAAAGGGTTACGGATCTTTTTCAAAACATTTGAAGATCATATCCTACATATTAGAGAACATAATAAATAATTGAAGTTCATAAGACATGAATAATTAGGAAATAAAGAACATAGTCCAAGGAAGCATAACATTGGAAAAGAAATAAAGCTTGTGGCATGAATGTTGGTTTATAACGCTATGAAAATGTATAAGTAGACACAGGTTTACTCATTAAGTTAAGGACATGAAATTAGGTCCCACCATCAACTTGTGGACATGCAACTAGGTTCATTGAAAACATTCTAAACATGTAATCTGGTTCACGAATAACCTTATAGATGTGAATCCATGTCCATTAATAACATTGTGAACATGTAATCCGGTTCACATATTACATAATGAACATGGAACCATGTCCATGTATAACATTGTGAACTTGTAATTTGCTTCACGCATAACATTGTGAACAAGTAATCGGTTCCACACATCATCTTTTGGACACACAACTAGGTCCATCTATAACATATTGAACATGTAATCAAGTTAACACATAAAATTATGGACATGAAACCTAGTTCATGCAAAATTTTGTGATCATGTAATTAGGTCCATGCATAAAATTTATACTCATGAGTCATCTGTAGTTTCCCAATTAATTGGTAGGAGATATAGTTCCCACCCATATCTTAATAAAATACTTTTATACATGTTCTATGAGATAATTAAAACAATAATCATATCATGGCCCATAAAAAGAGATAGGTTCATCAAATAATAACCCATAAAATTAAATAAGTGTCAACATAATTTCATCAAACATAACTTATGAAAAGGGATAGGTTTCATAATCACTTTATGAAATCCAAACCTATTAAAGTGAAACAGATTTCATAAATAGATAACTCATGAAGAGAAATGAGTTTCATTAGGACAACAACATTAAACACAACCAATAAATAGAAAGGACCTGAATGGAACCTTTATATTATTTCTTATATGTTAATATGAAAAATCAATAGATTTCAACTTATATGTCGAATAAATTTTAATCTTTTCAAGACAAAAATATCCTTTCTTCTTCTAAAAAATTCTTTTTAATACATAAAACCATTTAGAAAATATTTTCATAGAAAATACCTTGAAAAATTATAATGAATATTTGAAACCATTTTGAAAAACTTTTTTCTTGAAATTTACTTTTAAAAATATTTTATTAATGATTATTCTTTTAAAAATACAATGGAAGCTTCGAAGGATTGATGGTGGTTGAATCCTTACTTGTCTTACAAGATAGAAAGAACATTTCATTTTCATGGTAAAACGTTTTAAAAAAATGGCTTGTTTGGAAAGTGATAGTAAGAATCATTTAAAGAGATTGGAAAAGGGAAAAAATTAAAAAACTTATTCTAAATATTATATGAGTATGGGATAATATTCTTGGGAATCATTTTTAGAAAACATGGATTTACGAATGATGAGAGTGTAAATTTAGGAATCCTTAAAAACACATTGTTAACTTTCTTATGTACCAAATAGTAGAGATATGGTACCAATAAATGAGTATTTTAGGACTAACTAGAGGAGAATAAAATTAATGAATGTTCTTGAGATATGCATCGTATGATTCCATCAAAATAAGCATAAACATAAACAATCTTTAAATGTAATGAGATTGTCTTAATAAACTCTTATCACTTGGAAACTTGGGATCGTACTCTCCATGTAAGAAAATGAAATATCATGAAGTATAAATTTTTTTGAATGGTATATTAATTAAATAACTTGTAAAATGGAAATATATACACCTCAATAGAGAGTTTAGGTGCATAAAAATTCTTGAGTCACTATGAAGGAAATTTGATACAAAGCTATTTTACCGATTTGGAAAATTTTGGAACTTAAACCCCATGATAGAAAAATTATAAAATGGACATGTGAATACCCATAAATTTTACTATAATATACATAGAATACATGCATGGGCATTGAATACACCACACAAAAGTAATGTGTAGCTAACATATTATGAATCTCACAGAAATTAAAACTTAAATGAAATCTCCTTACCTTGTATCTTGACTATCATTGTACTAATTCAAAAAAATGTATAATAAATATAAATTTATGATAAATATTTTACATAACCATATAATTTTATCTAATTCTATATATGGTCTGATTATGACCTTATATTAACCTCTTGTTAACAATTATAGGTTAAGGTTTCAGTTTGGGTGATATTTTCTATGTTCTTTGCATGTGTCATAATTTGTTATATCATTGGTACTTATAATTATGTCATGATTCCATAATTTAAATCATGGTATAAATATGATTTATGTCAAGTATATTTATATTATAATAATTTCTATCATAATGAAGTGAAAAATATAATACACCGTTCAAGGAGATCGTAAGTTGTAAGTACGCATGAACATTGTTTCCATTTTTATTGTCGTATTGAAATTATGTATGTAAATTACTTGTGTATATATATATATGTATATATATATGTATATATATATATATGTATATATATATATGTATATATTTATTTAAATTATCATTATTATATCATATATATCATATATGTTCATTAAAACCATCCTTAATACATTCTATGTGGTGTGTGAATGAATCACATCACTTTGAGGGGGAAGTAGTAGTCCATACTTCCACAAACAAGATTATGGTTTTAACACAAAATGTAAAGTAAATAGATGTGTGTAGAAAAATGAATATAGAAGATTAAATAAATAATAAATATATTATATGAAATTTATAAATATATTTTCTATAATAACGGCCACCATGATTAGTGGTAATGGGGAAATGAGTAATCATATTTTTGGAGTATGCCAAAAAGATTCGTTGAGAATATTTCATCAAATTGGGAGGCTTAATGGTTTATGGAAGGATTTTTGGGAGTCTATTTTGTCATATATTTTCTAAACATAAATGTTTTGTTTGGTGTGAGGAAAAGGTAGAGGTGGTTCCCTTTTATAATAGAGTAGGAATGACACTCTAGTATATTCTTGAAGAGAGAATTCCACCCACATTTTTCATGTTGAATGTGGATCCAATAATGGAACATAGTTGATAAAATTGATTATAGGGTCGAAATATGGACATAAAATGGGGGCTGGAAAAGTTTCTAGGTCATTTGGGTTCTTCAATTTATGGTATAGTAATTTATTAACCTAATTTTTCTCTTAATAGAGTTAATTAATTTTTATTAATTTTAGTAATTTATTAACTTAGTTTTTTATCTCCAATTTCAATGTGAAGTTGGTTATAATTTCTAAAATTGTATTACATGATAAAAAAAATATCTAATTCATATTTTAAATCAAATTAAAATAGTTTTTATCCCTATAAATAAATTGAATAAAAAAGCAGTTTTTCAATAAAAATCCTTTATTTTTAACTATTCATCCAAAAATGAATTTTTTCAGAAGTTCCTAAAAATTAAGCATCAGATAAATTTGATAATATAAAATCAAAAATGATTTTTATTTTATCAAATTAAATTTCTAAGTGTGTGTAAAATTAATTTTATTAATTTTCACATAAGGACATTAAAGGCATTTAATTTGAGAAAATACTATTTTTAAGAAAATAAGGTCATTAAACAAATTTATCCCAACCTTATAATTATGTTTTTATTCAAAAGATAATTTTTATTTTTACATATTTAATCTATAAAAGTTATAAAAATAGTATTTAAAATGTGTTCTCCATTAGAAGGCTCTAAAACTACCTTTATAAAAAATAAGTTTTTATGCATAAAATTGGGTTTGTTCTTATCTTATATCTATAGAATATATTGGATGAATATCAAAAATATTTGATTGAATATATAACATATGTATTGAATTATAGTAACTTACTAGTTTTTATTAATTTAATTTACTAGGTCAAAATATCTTCGGGACTGTAAAAATAGTTTCCTTTATATTCAATCAGTTTTCAAATTTATTAATTGGTAACTTATGAATTCATCTTATATTTTTGTAAACAACATTTTTTAATAATTTAGTTAATAATATTCATATTAATCAACATAACGGCGAGGTCATATTCCTTTATTAATATAGTTTTTTACAATATATATGGTTAGGTGACACTCGGTCGTGCGCGTTACACAAGCCATGAAGGAAGGCTTATCTTGCATGTAATGTACGCAAACCTAGTTATTTTATATAATGTATTCCATGTTGGGATTTCATGTAACATACAAAAATTTGGTTCTAGTGTGATTGGAATAATTGACTTAGTGAAAATAGTTTTTTAGTTTTGTGTGAATTTAAAATATTATAAGATTAAATTAATTCAAGAAAATCACCAAAATCGTGGGGTGTTACATTCTACCCCTTGAAAATGAATTTTACCCTTGATTTTTTTCGTAATAAAAGGTTTAATAATTGATTTTTTCTTAGAAAACCACATCATAAAAAAGGATACTAAAACATCCCTTGAAAAGGGAAATTTGGAACCATAATGGTTACCCAAAGTTACATATTACTGGGTTTCCACATTGGAGAACATAGGTTGGGAGTAAAGATTTGACATGGAGGGAAAGTGTAAATATTTTTAGGGATTGCTTGAGGTCATATATACAAAACTAGTGATTGGTCAAAGGAATGTTCATGGACTCAAATTCCTAAATCTATTATGATTTAAAAGGCCATCAACTGAATGAAAATTTAGGTATTTATAATTTTTTTTATCACTTCCATAACATTGAGAAATTCATGATAAATTTCTTTGAAAAAGTTATCATACTTAGGTTATTATTTGGACAATTTATAATACATCCATTACCACATGGAATGAATTTCCAAAAAAATTAACTTTGATCATAAAGTAGTAAAATATACTTTTAAAAGATTTTAAGACCCACAAAAGAATAAAAAAGTATAACTATTTTTCTATTCAAAATCAAAAAACATAAACATAAAATGTAATAGTACTAGTTCATCATAAATATTTGTTCATTAAAAATAAGTATAAATTACTCTCTATATTTCATAGGCTAGAGAAATTCATGAAACCCGTATCATCCTTCGGTCATAGGTTGAAGGCCGACGACCTTGCTGGACTTGACAGTTTGTCACCCAAAAAATATGATGCCCTTTTCCAAATAAAACATTGACACCCTTTAATTAATTTTAATTACTAAATAGACTTTTGACCATGGTTTTCAATAAACAAATCAGTGTAGAAATACTTCCTTTGAAGTTTAATTTAATATTTTCTTGAACGGTTAACCTTATAACCCTTATAAAAATATGAACATCCAAAACATTAGAAAGAGAGTAACAAAATTAGCTTAACACTAATTCCCCTATATCAAAATATTTATCTCTTCATTGTAACATTTTAGACATGGGAATATCCTCATCATATATTATATTGAAACATGGTAATAACATGAATTACCATAAATCCTTTTGGAAAACATTCATGCTTCTTTATTCTGAGGTTTATTAGATATATTCTTTAGATTCAAAAAATATTATAAAATTCATTAGTGATATCATAAAACAATTATCAAAAAATACATAATTAGTTTGAAGTTAATAAAAAATTTCAAATTTACTTATTCATACCCCATGTATCTTTGTCTATACAACATTATCTTAACATAATAAACATATTAAGGGCCACCATTCCTTAGTCAAAATACCACCTTGTTATTAAATCACATCACCAATCCATAGGGATCATTCAACATAAACATGTAAATAATGATAAAAAATCATAAGTAGAACTATACTTGTATATTTCCTCATTCAGAACATTTCAATACAAATACATAAAAACTTTGATTATTCAACTTCCTCCTCATTATATTAACAAGTCTACCTCATCCTATTACACAATACCTCTGTAAGATCCCAAATCTATATTAAGTTATGTTTTTATTATGTTGAAATTTAAGCCCTTAATTTTGGATTAAAAGGTGTTTTCCTAAGTCTTTAAGAAGTTTTTAGGGTGTTTTGGCGGTTCGGGACAAGAAAAAAAAGAAAAAATGGAGTTTTCTGAGAATGTTGCACGGCCTGTGCACTGTTAGTCCTAACCCTGCAGATAGTCCAGGTAAACTAGGTAGAAGAAGGATTTTTGAATAGTATCCCCTGTACAGTATGAAAATGGATGGGAAAATCATGTGGGTAAACTATAAGAGGGGTATATTGTTGGATAGTAGCATCGACACGGTTTGGAAAATTGTGCGGGAAAACCATGAGGCCCAAAATATTTTAAAAAATTAGAAAAATGCAATTATGGGATTTTTATACCCAACTCTGGATTTACTCATTTCTTCCTCCTTTGGATCCTAGGAATGTACCAAGTCTCTAAGAGTTTCGTAGGATCAATCTTTCTCATCTTAGGTCCGTTTAGAGAACCGTCAACTGTGGGATGACGATCTGGGTAAGGAAAAACTCCTTCTTGCTTCATTTTCTAGATTTTAGTTGGTATCCTAATCTAATCTTATTCTAAAGTCCTCAAAACCTTTGTTTTCAATGTTGTTTTGGTTAAGGATTCAAGGGTTGAGTGAATGGGGATATTAGGCTTCAGTTGAGAGTGGGTTCACCAATGGATTCTAGGTAGGTGGTGTACATGTTATATCACTTGGTTTTTTGGGAAGATTTGTGCATGTAGGGATTTTTTTCATTCCCTGTTTTGATTATTTCATGGTACATTTGGAATGATGTGGTGTATTTAGTGTTTAAAAAAATAATTGAACCCCTGTTGACCCCCATGGGAGGAAAGCGGGATGAATTGACCAAATTAGGTCCACCCATGGGGTGTGTCAGCCCTCTCGAGGGGGCTAATAGAAATATAGTGAATTTAATTGACACATGATGACGTGGATTATTAGGGAGTAGGTCAATTGGTTTATGTAATGAGTTATAATGGATGGGGTCTAGTATTGTTCAATGTGGTTAATGTCTAAGGGGTTGTTGGTCAAAATTTAAAGGGGTTAAATGAGATTAATGAGAATATCAAAAAGAATTATGTTTACACTTGAATATTCTTAGTGGGATAGGCATGGGAAATGGGAAGTGGGTATAAAGGGTTAAGTATTATAAATGATGAATGTGTTAATGGATTGGTTAATATTTTTAATTTCCCATTAATTGATACTATTGTGATGTTTTAAATGATATTGGCTATGCTTGTTGTGATATGGTTAATTGTGGTGAATGAAAAATAACAATGTACACATTTTCTTGGTAGAGTGGGGAATAGACTTGAGGTTCTATGACCACATGTTGAGTTGGACCGAGGCTCTATCTCCACCCCCAACTGAATTGGTTAGGGAAGGGGACGTAGTTCTACTCCCCTAACAGTTTCATTCGACCGGGACCAAGGATTAAAGGTGACGATTATGAGATTGTTATAATGTGGTTCCTAGTGAGATAAGACTTCATTTTATTCCCATATTATTGAGAATATTCAACATGCCTAATCCATTGAAAACATGAAAAATGTATATTAAATCATTATATTATTACTAGTATTATAACAAAATACAGATATTAGAGGCTGGAAAAGTTCCCGTAAGGGGAACTGCAAGCTAGGTTTACCCTCATCATCGCCTCCATCATCATTAAGATCGGCCCGAACCTCCTTCATTCTCGGTGAGATTGTGGCAGTGGATGTCTATTGCAGCAGCTTCAGCTAATTCATGGACTTGATTTCCTCGGTGATCTGTACCTTGGCTGGCCACTCATTTCCCAATTCCTCTTAAGTAGTATAGGGATTCTCATGGTGGCACAGTGTCTGCCTGCAGCTGAGATCCAACTTCTGCAGCATTATATTTGTTGTCTCATCTATGGTGTGTGTGGTGGTAAGTTGCAATGGTCTTCATGAGTTACTCAGACGGTGGTGATGGGTTATAGTTTGTAGCGATCTTCCTCCCAGTGTAATGGTGATTTTTCTATGATTTTTGGTTTCTATTTTAATTATTTATTATTTTGGATGAGTTTCGATTCATGGTGCTTCATTCATGAATCAACAATTTGGATACGATTTGGTCTTCTGTTGGATTCGGGTTTGTTTGAGGTCTTGCAACTAGATGGGTGACTGGTTCTTGGGTATTGCGAAGGATATTTGGTTATGTTTCATGTTCCGACAGTGGTTGTTTTGAAGGCTCGTTTATACGATTTTGGATGTATGGTTCATGAATCTTAATTCTCTTTCCTGGTGAATTGTCTACGGGTTAAATAACATGAAGTAGTGGAATGGTTGGTAGTGCTGGTTGATGTTTAATTGGTGATATTTTCTGATCGTGATGAACTCTGAAAAATTGTTGTGCGACCTGTGCAGCACTGGTGTGATGTTTGAAAATTTCTTAGGTCGCTTGTGGCTTGTGGCCTTAATCCTTAAGACAATGCATTATGATTACTTTCAAGGGATGGGCTCGTATGTGGTTTATATCTATGAGCGTTCTACTTATCAATGCTTTTTGGAATTGGATGTTTGAGAGGGTATGTCATTTTCCATCGGTACCACGCCTGTGTATTCTTGCACATGATAGCTAGTCGACCAAAGATGGGAAGGTGGATGATAATCATATTGTTTCTCTACTAGGGTGGGGATTTTCCTTTCACTTGAATTGGTGTGTATTTGATCTTGATGATCTTGGAAGATTGAGGAATGGTTGTTCTTTAAGTCTTTGATTTCATTCTGGTTTCTGATTTTTTCATCAAAAGTTATTTTGAATTAAAAAATTTAACTTTCAGTCAGTATATTAAATCATGAAATGCCTAAGTTGTTATCCCTAATTCAATGGTAGTATAATTAAAAGGAATATAGTTTAGTATGACCTATAGAACTGTTTACCTTTATTTGACATTATTTATCACTCGCATGCACTAACTAATTTGTCTGGATATTTTTTAGACACCATTGGTGGTTTCCTAATGAGTTATACTCTCACCCAACTTGGGCCTCCATTAGGTACCCGGGCATATTTCATTCTTGAAGGCTAAGACAAGGGAAAGGTCCCTATGTTAGGTAGTTGAGTTGGATGTGGGACATGTATTGTTGAGGTTCTAGACTTGGAGTCTAGACTATTTTGGGGATCCTATGTTTTCCTTTCTTTTGGGTTTTGTTCCCTTTGCACTATATCCTGACATGACACATTTATAGTTGTATATGGTTGTACCTAGTTTGGGAATTGGTTATTTATGCATGTTATTGGTTGTTTATTTATTTCTACTATTTAAACTGTTTTCTATTTTGGATTACTCTGGTAAAGAGGGTATAGTCTCCCCACATATCCTATTAGACCCTCACTGTTAGTTGGCAACCTCTTCCATATGGGGATGTGGGCTTGAGATCTTGTGGCAACCCATCTCGGGGCACCAGTTTAGCGGCTTATGGGACAGGTACATTACAATGTGGTATCAAAGGAGTTATTTTGTCTTTCTTACTATTTGGGGATGGTAGACATGAGGTTAAGAAAGTTTCAGGCCTTGGTAATGAGCTCATGCTTAGGAGTAGCTAAGCCATGTATTGGGGGAAGCCCAAATCACCCTATAAGGGTATTATTGTTATTATTGGGTGTTGTTATATTTGATGATATTTCACCATTGGGTGTTGCACTTGATGGTTGATTTGATGGTTTGGTGATATTTCTCTCGTCGATGAAAGGATACAAGGTTGTTAATTAATTAATCATTCTAGGCACCGATGTAGGTAAGTGGCATGAATCATGATAAGCACCCACACCAGATGGCTGTACGAGATATGAAGGTTAGGATGTGTTTGATCTCTTTTACGTGATGAAAATTGTGCATAATAAGATGATATGGAATAGGTGATGAAATGAATGGGTAAAAAGGTATGCGAAAATTTCAAGTAGTAATTAGAAAATGGTGCTTGATAGAGAAGTAAAAGTGGATAGATCTATTGTAAGAGTAAAATAGGATATGAAATGGTTTTGAATGGGAGTAAAAGACAAGTCTCATAGCCATGTGAATTAGATACATGTGTTAGCCATGATCTTAGTAGAGATGGTGATGGGTAGTGATCTAGATATGAGTGGTCTCGTTTACATAGGGTATGTGAACTGGTTTGGTCATGGAAACTGATGAGTCTACCTATATGTTGTTCTACCTTTGTAAAAGTGTTATAGTTGAATTCTAAAGCTAATGTTTGGAATTGTAGAGATATGCCACTTCAAAGATGTGTTCTAGTTGGTTGACATGAGGATGTGGCTAAGAATGATCCTACAGTATTAGAGTAGGAGAATGTGGTGATCAATGAAAATAGGGAATATAAGTTCTACGAGAACTTTTCTCATTTTATGCAGATGATGGAATGATACCCAGGGCGGGTTTCACCAAGTATGTTTGAACTGACCAGTGAGTTTCAGTGCAACACCCTCTGACATTTCACAGTGAGGGTGGGTTAGAAGAAACAAAGTTATATATAGATTCCATCCAATATATTCTTGCCAATTTAGAGACTCCTCTTGATAAGTGAGTGAAGTTATAATCCTATATGTTGAGAGGTTAAAAAATTCTTTGGTGGGATATCATGGTTTAGATGGATCAGGCTGAAGTAATGAGTTGGATAGATTTTTAGTAGAAGTTTCCTGAGCACTACTAGCCAAAAAACAGGAGGTAGGAGAATGATTCAGATTTTATTATATTGACTCAAGGGACAATGTTGGTAATAGGATATGCTATTCCTTTCACTAATTTGAGATGCTTCATTCCCACATTGAAAGGTGATGAGGCATTTGTGGTGAAACTATTCTAGGATGGCCTGATACATGAGATCAGATCATAGGTGAATATCTTTCATCCGAAAAGGTTTGTTAAAGTGGTGGATAAAGCCCTTATCTCATAGGGGAACCTGAATGGAGCTTCAATTAGTGAACTTTTTGTTTCAGTTATGAGAGAAAGTGGTGTGGATTCTTATAGTATGAATCACCGCTCTTTAATCTTTCAGTAAGGTGGAAGAAAAAATGGCATTCAGAAGAGGGGCATAGCTTCTCGAGGTAGTGATCAGGACTTCTATTATAAGTTTGGTAGGATGGGGCGTAAGTGTGACCAGTATCCCCTCCCACCGATCGAGTGCTGACTGTGTGAAAGGTTAGCACATGTGAATAGGTTATGTAGGAAACCACGATAGATAGAGAATGATGGAGGTAAGAGGCATATGTCAAGTATAGGCAGTTGTTTTGTTAGCCTGTATTAGGAAGGAATTTGGAGCTCCACGGGTCGTACTAGTAGTTGCGGTGGATGTGGAACTCTGGTGAAAGATCATCCTTACCAACAGAGTAGTGCAATGCAAGGTACTTAGGATGGAGCCCAGGGTAAAGGGGGAGGTCATCTCCATGCAATTTAGGATACACCTGAAGGTGGTGATGGATGACCATCTACTGTTCCAGGTATGATTCTTATAGCTTCCATGCTTGCTAGAGTTTTTAATGCAGATTCAACACATTCCTTTATTTCTTCTTAGTTAGTAGTTTTTTTGGGCTTAACTGTGGAAAATCCGTGTTGGGTAAAGTCACTTGTACTCTGATATGGGTACGAGTTGAGGACATAAAGCAATTTAAGGGTTATTCTCTAGAGGTTGATGGGTATAGTTTTCTATGGGATCTATTTGTCTTAGACATGTCAGGTTATGACCTAATCTTGGGATTAGTCTGGATGGTGTCATATCAAGTCCATATCGACTGTTACTGATGTTGTGTTACATTCACATATTTTGATGGGAGCAATTATGTCCTTTTTGGTGAGTGGGATGCTCGAGCGGGCCGCGTATGGCTGCTATATCATCATTTTGGAGAACTCACATCCCAAGTGGCATGCCTTATGTTAGATGATGGGGAGAAAGAGCTGCTAGTCATCCCTCTTATTGTAGACCATTTGCTGGATGTATTTCCTGATGACTTATCGGGGTTACCCACAAGATATATGTTCACTTTATGATGCAATTATTTTCAAGAGTGTAGCTAGTTTCCATTCCACCCTATAAAATGACACCAACAAAGCACCAATAATAGAAGGTTCAGTTAGAGGAGTTAGAACACAAGGGGTTTGTACATCCTAGTACATCACCTTGGAGATCTAAAATGTTTTTTATAAGAAGATAAAATGATCACTGAGGCTATGTGTCGATTGTAGGATGCTGAACCATATTACAGTTTAAGAACCAATACCATCTTCCTGGAATCGATGACCTGTTTTACCAGCTCAGAGGTGCCTCGATGTTTTCCAAGACCGATTTGAGATCAGGGTACCATCATTTGGGGGTGAGACCTTTTACCCTGAATAGCATGTCAAAGAAGTTATGGGTTGTATGAAATTTTTTTAATTACGTTTGACCAATGCACTAGCTGTGTTTATGACCTTAATGAACCAGATATTTCACCAGTATTTGGACCAGTTCATGGTTGTCTTTGTTGATGAAATCTTGGTGTATTATAGAACTCATGATGACTGCCAAACATCCTGACTTCATCTTGAGTACACTATGAAATAATAATCTTTACACCAACCTATCATAATGTAAATTTTGTATTGATGAGGTTCACATCCTAAGGCACATGATTTTTTTCGTCAGGTGTGATAGTAGATCCAGAAAAGGTGCAGTCTGTGGTGTCCAGGGAGCATCCCAAAAAATTCTCCAATATTCATAGTTTTCTAGGTTTGGATGGTTATTATCGAAGTTTTATTAGAGATTTTTCTAATTTGTCAGTGCCACTCATAGGCCTAAATAATAAGGGGATTATTTTTTATTTTTCAGAGGCTTGTGAGAATTCTTTTTAGGAGCTAAAGAAGAGGTTGACTACTGCCCTGATTTTGATTTACCTAACCCTAGAAAGAGGTACACCTTGTTCTTTGATTCATTCAGTGTTGGACTTGGGGCTGTGTTGATGGAAAATGACTGGGTTATAGATTATGGGTCGAGACATTTGAGCCCACATGAAATGAATTACCCTGTTCTGGTTCATGATTTAAAGTGTTGGAGGCATTACTTGTTTAGAGACTCCATTACTATTTTTACCTACCACAAAAGTCTTAGGTATATATTCTATCAAGGGGATTTGAATCGTCAAAAGTAATGGTGTATTTAGTACCTAGAATATTTTGAATTTGAATTAGTGTACGCATCAGGGAATGAGAATAGTTCCTCTTATGATCTAAACTGGAAGACATATAATCGGGAAGTTCAAGAATCCAGTTTAGAGTGGGAAATGATAGCCTTGTCTGCTGAAATGTGTTAGGAGATATGGGATGGGAATGAGAATATGCCCCTTTCATAACAAGAAATTGAATATGCACTTATAAGATAAGTGGAAGAGAGTCAGTTGGTGGATCTGGAGTGTTTGGCTATGAAGGAAAGTCTTAAATGTGGGGAGTCACCTTCCAGTTGGACATTGGGTGCTGATGGAGTTTCTTATGTTCATGGACGTGTTGTAGTGTTAGGAGATTTATGGGAGTAGTTGAAGAACGAGTTTCACGTGTCAATATGGGTAGTACATATGGGCATGATGAAGATGTATCATGATCTTTTTATGTATTTTTGGTGGCTGAGAATGAATAAATAATTTTTGTGTTTTTTGTCTTGATGCCTTACCTGCCGGTAGGTGAAGGATGAACATCATCATTCAGGTGGGTTTTTGCAGTAAATATTTATTCCATAGAGGAAGTGGAATGACTTCATGATGTACTTCATTGTGGGTATTCTAAGGATTCCTCAGATGAATGATGAATCTTGGGTAGTGGTAGATCGGCGGAAAAATGTGGCTTATTTATTGCTGATTTAGGATACCTATACAGTTGACCACTTGGGGGAAATTTATGTTTGAGAAATAGTAAGGTTGCATGGCATGATGAGAACCATAGTTTCAGATCATGATCCACATTTCACCTCACACTTCTAGATGAGACTACAAAAGGAAATTGGTACCCAGTTGTTTTTTAGTATAGTATACCACCCATACACTAACTGGCAGTTAGAGTGTACAATTCAGGTATTAGAGGACTTGCTGAGAGCATGTGATCTAGATTTCAGTGGTTTGTGGGAAAATAACTTGTCTCTTGTTTAGTTTTCTTATAACAATAGCTTTCAAGCTACAGTTTAGATGAACCCTTTTAAGGAACTTTACGAGAGACCGTTAAGATATCCATTGTGTTGGTTAGAGGCTGGAGTATCTGAGCTGTTAGGACTGAGTCTTGTGCATGAGATGTCAGAGAAGGTTTGTTTGATTCAGAATTATATGGAAACATATCAGAGTAGTCAGAATTCATATAAAGATCAGAGCCATATATATCTTGAGTTCTTAGTGGGTGATAGTGTTTTTCTTCAGGTGTTACCAAGGTTAGGTCACCATCGAATTCGGATGTAGGGCATGTTGGAGCATAGATATGTGGGGACATTTGAGATTGTGGAGAAGATAAAACTGGTGGCTTACAGATTTTCTCCTCCATAATGGTATAGGGGGATGCATGATGTTTTCCATATTTCAAAACTCTGAAAGAATCATCATTATCCATGTGATGTGATAAATGTTGAGGATGTCGATCTTGACGCTGAGTCATTCTTTGAGAAGCATGTGGTTCGTATTGTGGGTCATTGGGAGAATTTTTTGAGGGGGAAAGGTTGTGCCCTTGGTTTGTGTTCTATGGAAACATGGAAATGTTTAGGATGAAACATGGGAGAGAGAATTAGATATGCCGGTCCAGTTTCCTGATCTCTTTTCTTTAGAAACTCAATGATGCTCGGGAAGAGTGGCTCGAGAACGAGCCCTTAAAATTTGGGAAGGTTGTTAAATCTTGGATCTCCCTTAAGGTATGTTTCTATTATGTTTCAGTTTAAGACCTTTATTTTGGATGAAGAAGTGTTTTTCCAAGTCCTTAAGAAGGTTCAGGGGTGTTCCAGGGGTTCAGGACATGGAAAAGTGGAAAAGAGTGTTTTTTGGGAAAGTTACACGACCTGCGTTCAGTTTTTCCTAACTATGCAGAGAGCCCAGGTAAACCGTGCATGAGAATAATTTTTGAATAGTTGCCTACACACAATTTGCGCACGGTTGGGAAAAGTGTACAGTTAAAGCATGTGAGGGGGATATTGTTTGACAATAGCATTTACATGGTTTGCGCACGGTTTGGAAAATCATGTTGGTAAACCATGCGGGCCAGAAACTTTTAAAAGAATTACAAAAATTCCATTACAATATTTTTATACCCAACTCAGGATTTCCTCCTTTCTTCCTCCTTTGGACACAAGGAATGAACCAATGTCTCTAGTATCTTTCAAGGATCAATCTCCCTCATGTTATAGCAATTTTTAGCACTGTCAGTTGTGGATTGATGATCTAAGTAATTATAAACCCCTCCTTACTTCTTTTTCTTGATTTGGGTGGTATCGCTCCCTTATTGTATTCTGAAGCTCTCAAACCCTACTTTATTGGTGATGTTTACTTTAATGCTTCAAGGTTTGAGTGAATCAGTATCTAAGGATTTGGTTGAGAGTGTGTTTTCCAATTGATTTAGGGTAGGTGGTCTAAAAGTTATATCCCTTTGTTTTTGTGTAGATTTGTGCATGTATGGGCTTTATTATTTCCTTCCTTTGATGAGATCATGGTGCCTTTGTAATGAGTTGATATATTGGGTGTCTAAAAATTAATTTAACCCCTCTTGATCCCCATGGGATTTCAGGAGGATGAATTGAACAAATTAGAGCCACCTATGGGGTGTTCCAACCCTCCCGATGTGGAAAATAGAAATATACAGTGTTTAATTGACACGTGATGATATAATTAGCTGGTAGTATAATTGGATTATTTAATGAGTTATAAGGGATGATGGATAGTATAGTCTAATGTGGTTAATGGATAAGGTATTGTTGGTAGGCATTTAAATAGGTTAAATGGGAATAATGAGAATATGATAAGGAATTATGTTTACACTTGAATATGATTAGTGAGATAAGAACGGGGAATAAGAAATGGGGATAAATGGCTAAGTAGTATAAATGATGAATGTTTTAATGGATTGAGGAAAAATGTTAATTTCTAGTTGATTTATATAGTTTTGATGTTGTAAATGATATCGGTTATGCTTGTTGTGATATGGTTAATTGTGGTGAATGAGAAATAACCATGTGTAAATGGCTTGGTAGAGTGGGGTACCAACATTAGGTTATACGCCAATGGGTCGAGTTGCACCGAGGTTCTAGATCCACCCTCAAATTCACTCTTTAGGGAAGGGAACCGAGTTCAATTCCTCTTACTATTGCATTCCCCCCAGATTGAGGCTTCGAGGTGAGGATTTTGAGATTATTATAATGTGATTCCTTGTGAGACAAGACATGATTTTTTCCAATATGCATGAGAATATTGAACATTCCTAAATCATTAAAAACATGAAAAGGGTAGATTAAATCAAGAAATGCCTAAGTAGTGAACCTAAATTCAATGGTAGTACAATCTAAATGAACAGAGTTTAGAATTTCCTAATAAACTATTTACCTTTATTTTCCATTATTTATCACTTGCATAAACTATCTAATTTTGGTGGATATTTTGTAGACACCATTTGTGGTGGCATATTGAGTTATACTCACACCCTTCTTGAGCCTCCATTGGGTACCTGGTCAGATTTCATGCTTACTGGTTTGGACAAGGGCAAGGGCCATATGCCAGGGAGTTGAGTTGGACGTGGGACATGTATGGGTCAGGTTCCAGACCTGGAGTCTAGACCATTTTTGGGATCCTACTATTTTCCTTTCATTTGGGTTTTGATCACTTGGAACTATAGCCTGACATGAAATATTTACAGTTATATATGGTTGTACCTAGTTTCAGAATTGGTTATCTATGCATGTTATTGGTTGTTTCCTTTTGTTTCCACTATTTAAACTATTTTATATTGTGGATTACTATCATAAAAAGGGTATAGTATCCCCACGTATCCTATTAGACATTCGCTTCTAGTCGGAAACCTCTGTCATATGGGGAGGTGTGCTTGAGTTCATGTGGAAACCTAGCTTGGGGCACCAATTTAGTGGATTTTGGGTCGAGGACGTTACACCACATTCTTTTCATATTTTTTGTATAGTATCTTCATCATAATAAATTTAACCATTACTCACACCCCCCTCCTGATTATCTTCTGGAACTCCCCCCTTGGGACATTTAGTTTAATAATGACTATTTACTCCACACTTAAAACACTTATCTTTCAATGATGACTTATGGAGGACAGTATTATCATCCATTTCGTTAACCAAACTCTTAATTTTTTTCCTTACAGTCACTTATTTTTTGTCCTTCTTTTCCAACATCAAAATATCTTCATGTTCTTGTAAGAAATTCATGCAGGTTATTCATTCAACATTCTTGACACAAAGGAAACTGAATATTCTTTACTCCACGATCTAATTTACCCAAACTCATAGAAATCCCCTTCTTTCTCTTCAATGGTGATTCTGAGTGTTGGTTAAGGTGGAAATTTCTTAATCATGTTTCTTGAAAACTGTTTAAGATTGATCACAACATGTTTCACTCTAGTGATGATCACACTTTACTTCTCATTAGAAAAGTTTCCATCACATTCAACATTAATACACTTCCTTCTAGTTCCCACCATTTACTAAAACTAGAAGCATAGTGTGATAATTAATTATCATTGAAGAAAACAATATAGTCATGAAAATAATTACTTATTTGATATCTAAATCACGACACCTTCCGTAATCTATGACACCGTAGGCCTATAATAGGTCATTAGTAGCCAAATTATATCAAAATCCATCATAATGGTTCATGAATAGTTTGTGAACTCCATAATAATATCCCATGGGAGTGTCAAATGAGGTGTGAAGGAAGGCCCGTTGTCATGTACCAGATTACCACAAGTATAATATGGAATTAATTTTCAGATTTGTTACCCCTAGGAACATCTATGTCAATGACACAACCATTTTTATCCATAAAGAGATTTTCTTCTAGGAAACCCCTCAGTCTATCCTTTCCAAAGATTCTAGGACATTTTCCAAAACATATAATCAACCTTACAATTATCCTTAGAGACATCCCTAGAAATATGCTTAGAAATATACATTTTAATTTCTCTAATAATTTATCATTCTAGTTTCCAAATGTTGACAAAAATTCCCTTTAATACCAAATATAGAGACCCATGATTTACATACATGGATATTACATCATTTTAGATGAATATTATGTACATTACAAAAATACAAGCCTAGGGACCATAATTTATTAGTGCCTTTGGAAACATGGAAAAAAATCTTATATCCTATTGAATGGTATTCAACATCTCCCCTAAAGATGTAAACTTTTTTACTTCTACCAAAGACCCTTATTTTACCCCTTGGAAAGGAAACATAAGAAAGTGGTGAGCTTATAAGCTCATTAAGGGTAAATAAAGAAAATTCATAAGAATAACTCACACAAAAGGGTTTGGAACATGAGCATAACATTTGAAGATGATTTCCTGCACATTAGTGAACATAATAAAGAAAGTTAATTTGTAAGACATTAATCACGAGGAAATAATGAACACAGGACAATTAAGCATAGAATAGGAAAATACAAGAAATTTTCTACAAGAATGTCGGTTTATAATGTTGTGAACATGTATAAGTAGATACAGGTTCACTAATTAAGTTATGGACATGAAATAAGGCCCCAGCATTAATACGTGGACATGAAACTTGTTCCAAGAATAACATTGTGAACATATAATAGGGTTCACACATAATCTTATAGACATGAAACCAAGTCCATGAATAACATTATGAACGTGTAATCGGGTTCATGCATTACCTAATAGACTAGAAATACGGTCCATGCATAACATTGTGAACATATAATAATGTTCATCCAAAACATTGTGAAAATGTAATTATATCCATGAATAAACTTATGGACATTCAACCATGTCGATGAATAACATTTTGAACACGTAATAAGGTTCACTCAAAACATTGTGAACATGTAATCAGGTTCACATATAAAATTATGGACATGCATTCAAGTCTATATATAACATTGTGAACATGTAATCAGATTCACACATAACATTTATACTCATGAGTCGTCCATTGTTACACAATGCATTTGAGGGAGATATTGGTCATGTCCATTTCATTTTAAAATACTTGGTATATTTTCTATAAGTTAATTAAAACTTTCATCATATCATGACCCATAAAAGGATACAAGTTCATAAAATAACCCATAAAATGAAATGGGTATCATAATCATTTCATCACATCATAACCTTTGAAAAGAGATAGTATTCACAATCACTTTATGAAAGCATAACTATGGAAAGAGAAACTGATTTCATAAACATATATCCCATGAAGAGAAATGAGTTTCATAAAGACCAAGAAATTAAGCATAACCCATTAATAGAAAGGATATCATTGAACCCATTATATCATTTCCTATAATTCTATGATTAACATAAACTAATGTCATCTTAGATGGAATATAATTTCGAAACATTCCGTGATGAAAATATACTTTCTTCTTCTTAAAAAAGATTTCTAATATATAAAACAATTTAAAATTATTTTTATTAGAAAATAACTTGAAAAATAATAAATAATACTTGAAATAATTTTTAAAAACATTTCCCTTGAAAATTACATTCAAGAACATTTTCATAAATATTAACCTTTTAAAAATTCCAAGGAATATTAAAGGGAATGATAGTGAGTGAATTCGTACCAGGAATACAAGGTATAAAGAACATTCCTCATACACAGCAATAATGTTAAAAAAATTCCTTGTTCAGAAAGATAAAATAATATTTATTTGTAGATATCGGTAAAAAATGTGAAAAATTTCTTTTAAAGAATATAGGAGGATGGTACAATATTCTGGGGAACCCTATTTAGAAAACATAGATTTATGACCAAAGAGAGGGTAAAGTCGGGCTTCCTTAAAAAACATATTCTTATATATATTATGCACCAAAGAGTATAGATATGGTACCAATACTTTAATATAAAATCAATAACTAGATGATATGTAAATTCATGAATTTTCATGGGAGATGGATAAAAATATTTTATCAAAATAAGCATAAACATACACAAGCTCGAAAAGCGATGAGATTGTCTCAATAAACTATTATAACTTCGTAACACGGGATCATAATCTCCATGTAATAAAATGAAATCATATGAATCAAAAAATATCATGAAAAGGATAATCATGATCTAAATTGTAAAATTGAAATATATAAACCTCGTAAAAGAGTTTAAGTGCAAAACAAAACATGAGTCTCAAAGAAGAAAAATTGATATAATGTTGTTTTATAGATTTGGTAAATTTTGGAACTCAAAAACCCATGAAATAAGGATCATAAAATGGATATGTGAATACAAAAAAATTTAACTATAATATACATAGAATATAATTATGTTCAGTACATACACCACACAAACGAAATGAGTGGAGAACATATCATGTATCTCATAGAAATTAAAAGTGAGATGAAATACCCTTACCTTATGTCATGACTCTCATCGTTCTCATTAAAAAAATTTATAATTAATTTAAATTTATTATAAATAATTTAAAGAAAAATGTTATTATATCTGATATTGTATATTGTTTTATTATGACCTTATATTACCCACATGTTAATGATTCTAGGTTAAGGTTTCACTTCAGGTAATATTTTCTTTATTCTTTGCATGTGTTTTAATTTTCTATATCATTAGTACTTATATATATATATCTTTCTTTCAGAATACAAATCATGGGATAAATATAATTTATACCCATTATATTTTCATCATAATAATTTATAGCATAAAAATTAAAAAATGGAATACATCGTTCATAGAGACGGTAAGCCAATCATACAGATGATAACTGTTTCTATTTTTATTATCGTATTGAAAGAAAGTATTTAAATTATATGTGTGTGTATATATATTATTATTAAAATATAATTATTGTATAATATATATCATATAATTTCATTAATACCATCTTTAATTAATTACATGTGGTGTGTGAACGAATCACATCGCTTTGAGGGGGTGACCGACCACACTTCCTGAAACAAGATTATCGTATTAAACCCAATTGGAAAGTAAGGATATGTGTGTTTAAAAATGAATAAATAAATTTAAATAAATAATAAATATGGTATATAACATATTTAAATATATTTTACATCATAATAGACACCATTATTGGTGTTAGTGGAGAAATTAATAATCATCATTCTGTGAGGTAGTAGTTATCCGTACATAGAAATAGTATGCTCAGTATTCATTTAATGGAGGTGTGTGTAAATGTATGTAAAAATATTTTCTTAAAAATTCCTAGAATATTAATTATAAGTGTTTTCTAAACAATAATGGAATAATGAGGGTGTAGGGGTGGAGAAACGAAAAAATAGAATGGAACTTGAGAGTAGATGTTACTTCTAAATCAGGTAACTCCTTTTGATTGTGCAAAAAGGGTTCCTTGAGAGGCTTTATTTAAAATGTGGGGATTAAAGGTAGAATGGAGTATTTTTGGGAGGCTATTCTGGAAGATATTGGAAGAAATTAATATTTTTGAGAGGTGTTAGGAATGGGTAGAAGTGGTGGACTTTTATTGTGAAGGAGGAGTTGGACTCTTCTTAATATTTGAAGAGAGAATTCCACCCACGTTTTTCATGTGGCATGTGGTCCCAATAATGGAATAATATCAACAAAATTGAATATATGGTATAAATATGGAAAAAATGTGGTTTCTACAAGTGTCTTGGTTGTTTTAGGTCATAATTTTAAGGTTTTGTACTTTATTAACCTAATATTTCTATTAACATATGTAATTAATTTTAATTACTTTCAATAATAATTTTGTAAAAATAAATTTCAACTAATTATAAATTATTACTTATTTTGATTCCAAAAATGGAATCCATTTTCCCAAATTTTAATCACAAAAGTGGCTGAAATTAATTTAAAACTAATCCTACTGATGGGTCAACACTGCAGGTTTTTAATATAAAAATGATTGAAAGTTTGATATGTCTTTATATCCAATTTCAATGTGAAATTTTTCCTATGAATAAAATTTTATTAATGGATAACAATATTATTTAATTCATATTTTAAATAAAATTAAAATAAATTTTACCCTTATAAATAAATTTAATTAAAAATAAATTTCTAATTAAAATACTGTATTTTTAACTATTCCTCCAAAAATGGAGTATGTAAGCAAAATACCAAAAATTCAACATAATATAATTTTTTAATTATAAATTAATAAATAATTATTATTTTATAAAATTGAATTTTTAAATGTTTATAAAATTAATTTTATTATTTTTCACATAAGGACATTAAAAGTGGTTCATTCCAGAAAATTGTATCTTTAAACATATAAGGTCATTTCCAAAAATTTATCCTAACCTAATTATTATGTTTCTCTATATAAGATACTGTTTATTTTTTAATATAGAATCTATAAAAGTTATAAAAATAGGATTTAAAAATTTTTATCCATTAAAAGCAGTAAAACTACATTTATAAAAAAATAGGTTTTTGTGCTTAAAATTGTGTTTGTTATTATCTTATGTCTATCGACACAATTTGATAAATATAAAAAATAGTTGATTGAATATATAAAAAATTTATTAAATTAATATAACTTTCCATTTGTAATTAATTTATTTTACTCGGTCAAAATAGATTTGTCTGACTATAATAATTATTTCCTTTATATTAAATCAGTTTTCATATTCATTAATTTGTATCCTATCAATTCATATTATATTTGTGTAAACCATATATTTTCATAATTTATTTTACAATATTCATATTCATAAATGTAACGGCTTTGTTATATTCTATTGTAATAATAGTTTTGAATAATATATGTGGTTTGGTAACACTCGGTCATGCGTGTTACTCATGCCATCAATGAAGGTCAATCTTGCATGTAATATATGGTAGTATTTTTGTTCCATATAATGTACTCCAAGTTTGTATTATATGTAAAATATTCCAAACCTTTTATTTGTGAAATTAATGTTTTATTTAGTGAGAATATATTTTTAGTGATGCATGAAGTGGAAAATATCAAAAGATTAAATTAAATTGAAAAAATAAATCACCAACATCTCAAGGTGTTACAATAAACATGGGTATATTCATTCTTGATATTCCATTGAGATTATCTCTCAATAAATTTAACAAAGGATTAATAGTAAATGTGATTCATGAATAAAACCACCCTAACTATTAATCAATCAAAATGATCTTAAAATTTTATTTTTATCTTTCAATAATTTCACATAATACTATAGATAATCAAACATTTAAAACTAACCAAGAATGACATGAATAACTAAGTAAAAATGTTGTTAGTATCATTAATATTTCACCAATCACTGGTTATACAATTAAATGGAATGTGATGAATAATGAGCTACTAACATGGAATATTTCTCCTATAACTATTTAATAAACCTGGAATGAATATGATTCATTTAAAAAATAATACTTTATCATATCTGTGCCTTATAATTAAATAACTAATGAAATCCTTGATATGTGAATTAAATTTTCATTATTATAAACTGGAATAATGAAAATTAAATAATTTACTTTCATTTTTTTCTTAGAGGCTCACTAGTCCTTGTATGTGAGACCCACTTTTTCTTAAACTCTAATTCATCTGAATTCGTGAAACATATGGATTCACTTTATGTGTGACCCTCTAAGCCTTCATCAGGATAGAAATGATTCCAACTCAAAGAGTAAGATTAATCTCTAGAAAATTATCATGACCCATATATATTCAATTGTAAGTGATATCTACCACTACCTTCTATGAATGCTTATTGCGTAATATAATCCTTTTGTCTTAATTTCCCATCAACTAGGTTACACCGTTTATGTCATCCTAATATATTGTTAAAATATATTTATTAAAATTTATACAAATGGACATATTTATAAACTTAAATAAATATAGTTGTAATCAAAAAAAATTCAATAAAGGTCCACATATATCTAATTCTATTGACTCGAAACAGAAACCTTATTTATTGTCTTAGTCATTTATTCCACGTCACTCGTGACACACCCAACACATAAATATTTTCCTATATAATATTTCATTATAAATTTTTAATACATATAATTATCTAACTCATGATATATGTAACACACTAATATATTTTATGGTATTTCATTTGTTCCCATAATAGCCTGCATTGTACGCAACCATGAGCTTAAACAAACCACTTAATATTACTATTACAGTGTTATAATTATATCACTGACATTAAATTAGAAGTTATGAATAGTATTAAATAACTTATAAAAATATATGGTTTATAAAAGTATAATATAAATTCATTGGTTATCAATTAATTAGAAACAAAAATACAAACCAATTGAATATGAAAGAGATATATTTATTTTTATGCTTCCAAATAAATTTTGTCTAAAAAATTAAATTAAATAAATTTTTTTAATGATATTATTGAAATATATATGTTATATATTAAATAAAATATTTTTATTATATTCATATAGTATATTTTATAGGCATAAGATATAAATAAACCCAATTTTATGCATAAAAACCTATATTTCTCTAAAGGTAGTTTTATTGCCTTGTAATGGGAAAAACATTTTAAATACAATTTTTGAATATTTAATATTATATTTTGAAATTTAAAAATCTTATTTTAATGTGAAATATAAAAATTTACTATGATATGTTTTTGATATTTTTTTGATAGGTTTCATGTTCTAATGAATAGTGAAAAATACTAAATTTTACTTAAAACAACCATTGTTATAGAAATAATTTATAGTGTAAAATTATAATTTTGATGGGTATAAAAGAATAATTAGATTAATGTTTTACCATTTCATCCATTTTATTTCATTGATATAAATTTCACATTAAATTTTTATATTAGGAAATTTCAATCTTTTGAAGTCTTTCACTTTTAAATCCCCTTTCTCGTTTCGTCAATGATTTTAATTTTAGATTAACTAGATAAACTTATGTATTTTGAATTTTTAAAAATGGATTTCATATTTTGAATAAGTGTGTTCGAATTATTTAAATAGGTTTATTTTAATTTTTGGAATGTGAATAGTATATTTAGTAATATTTTAATTTCCACAGTTAAAGTTAAATTGAGTAATTTAGGGGAAAAATAATATAATAAAATTACCCTAAAACATGTCCTAATTTTACTAAATTATATATTTTAATCCAAAGTCATCATTAGGACGTTTTTATGTCCTTTTTGTGCCACTTTTATGAATTTAATTTTTTATATTAATTTATTTTAAGGGAAACCTAATATATTTCACTCTTATTTTAATAAGTATTACATTTTTTATATAAGTTTATTTAGATGAGACCCTATAATATAAATAGAATTTGAAAGATAATTTTTTTACTTGTTATGGTGTGTTATTTATAATTTCTATCAATGAAATAATTAAATTAAATGGTGACACAATGATGATGCAATAATAATTTAATTAATTGATGAATCAAATAAATGATATTTAAAATACTAAAATAAATAAAATTTTATAAAATAAATTTCATCCATAAATTTTCATGACTACTATGACATATTAGGGATGAGTTAAAAGATATTTTTGAAGATACCATTTTGTTTTTATATTTCTAAAATGACATGTAACGAATAGTATCGTGATTGAAAGTAATGATATTAAAAAAACAATATTTTACTAAATGATATAAAATTCAGAAAAATATATAATTCATTGAAATTATTATAATGAAGTTAAAATTTTTATCAATGTTCCATTTATGACTCATTTTAAATTTTATAGTAAATATTTACCCTTAAAGAGTAAAAAATCCAAGTTTTCACGGTAAGAGTTAAATAGATTAAATAAGGTGTCAATCCAAACGATAAGTGTAATAATGTGACCTAAACTTGTATAAAAAATATGGTTTAAGATTATATATTCCCATACAAATCATATAGTATAAATAACTCACATTATATCCATGTTAAATGTAAAATAATTTTATATCAATTTATTAGTCTAAGTGTTTCCAAAAGTACCCCTCACCTAATTTATAAATGGGAACCTACACCCTCACTTACTAACAGCACTTTAAACCTAATATCTCAACCAAAAACTATTGAAAAATCTCAAAACATTCCTCTATTCACCCTAGAATCATCCCTTTGTAATGAAATCCATCCAAGGAATCCCTTTAGTGAAATCTAAAAGGAGTTATCCATACAGGAGGTTAAATCTTTCCTCAAGATCTTTAGTTTTTATCCATTCTACAGCCCCTTGAAATCTCTTTATTTCACATATATATACAAAAATAAGTAACCTAAATACACTAATATACTTTTATTCTATGGTTATAATCTACAATTACATACACTTCTATCTAATGGGTAACAAACGTAATGTTAATGTGTATGACAAAGTTTCGCCCCACGAACCGATTATTGTTCATTTTTAATTTACCACCATTCATGATTGGGAATTATGATGGAAAATATATTTATATATGTTATATATGATATTTTTTATGTATTTATTCATATTTAATTATTTTATAACAACACCCTTATTCTTTCAATTTTTTATAAATATGATAAAATCATTTGTGGAAGTGTGGGTTACTATCTCCTCAAAGCGACTTGATTTGTTCCCACTATGCATGGAATGTATAAAATATTGTTTTAATAATAATACATAAAACAAAAGAAATAAATATTATATTGGAATTATAACACACACACACATACAAACATATATATCATTTTTTAATCTTTTATATGATAATGAAATAAAAACAGTGATCATGTATACGTACGACCTACTATCTCCATGAACGGTGAATTTAATTTTCTACCTCCAAATATTATGTATTATTATAAATACATATATATAGAATATATATGATAATTAAATCATGTTTTAAAAATTCTACAGATAATGAAATCATGATATATGTAATAGGAATGACAAATAACTTGTCAAAATTTATTCGAGAAACTAGGCAATTAAGACCTGAAATAGTGAAAATAATGAAATACTAGTACCATGTGATAAAATAATATAAGAAGATAATATATGTTATAATAATAATTTATTAGGTTTCTATTTATGTTAATAAAACTAATTGAACTATTATACATGCGGTTAAATCATGTACAACTAAAAACAAAGTGTGAGGTAAGGGTTCTCGAGTCCCACTTTTACATCTAGGAAATATATGCATTGTTTACCACTTAATCCTAATATTTGGTGTATATACTATACTTTGACATATAATAACAGGAATCCCCTTATTCTCATGATATTATATGATTTATTTAATTTTATTCTTTCATAGGGATTAGAATTTAATTGTTTTAAGGTGGTATGGGACACTTTTGAATATTTAATGATTATGTTCCTTAAATCTTTTCAATGGTATCATTTAAAAGTATCTTTATCTATTTCAAAAATAATTTGGTGAATATTTTACTCCAATCAGTATTATCTATTATGATACTATATTCCATATTTTATTAGAGGGGTTATGATCAGTTTGATTTGGGATGTGAAATTCTGGTACCGTTCGTGATTGATAGTAAAAGAATTCACATTTTGTAAGCCTGTTTTTCCATTTGAATGTTTATATTGTTTGTGTTTTCATATGAGGAATGAATTGGAAATATAAAGTGATGTATAGGGACTATTATAGACTCTTAAATGTCACAAGGATAGATCTTGACATTATCTATCATGAGGATATATATTTATTGTGTATATTTCCAATGTTATTAATTCCATCATCATTATTATTCTATGTGATTATATGATTAGTTAGAATATTCTTGGTTAAGTTTCCTAGATTATGTAATTTTTTAAATGTAGTGTGTATCAGTTCTTTACCTTTACATATTGTTTTTTCCATATTTACTCATAGCTTCAACTGTAGAGTTATCCTTATTGATAATTTTTGATCACCCCTTTAATATGTTTCACTTTTACTATGGATTCTGATAAGTATGTTTTTACTGATATGCAAGGTTAACCAAATGGAAAATAATTGCAGATTTAATGAAATCATTTCTGTATTTTTTGTTTCAAAAAGTAATTAGGATTATAATTATGTATCTAGAATACCAAGAATACAAAACAATTCTGGCCATTTCGATGAAATTCCTTGTATGTTATGAAAATTTATTAAAGTAAGGAACCAACTGGAGGCTATTGAGTTCAGGGATATTATAGTTGGTATCAAAGAATGATTAGTAGAATCCTTGGAAACTAGATTTATAAAACTGATATTAGGGAACAAAACCTCAAGATAGACAATGATGATAAGAATAAAAGAACATTCTTGAATTTTGGTAAGTAAGAGATTATGTGGGTGTTACTAGAAATAAATCCCATTCTAAATATTACAAGTGGATGTGGTTCTGGAATATATATACATAGGGGTAAAAACTCCAACACTGTGCATCTGTCCAGACTCGGTGTAACATGATACATGAAGACGACCCTTACTAATACTCATAGGGAATATGCACATGATAATTCAAATTTTCTTTATAAACCATTAAGAAGGATTTAAAAGTTAATATGTCCCCAAAGAAACAATGTTTATGATTAGGATATTATATATGAATAATATTTTCAATTTATGTTAAGTGTTTCACTAGTTAGAAATTATGAATTATGATTCATTTTCTAATCTTGTGTATGTCATTATTTATAAATAACCCCTATTGGAAGGAATGGAAACCTCACTAATTCACATTATCTAAAGAATAATGGTGATGTAATATTTTTTTAGATTAATAAAATATTTCTAAGAGAACCAAAATCCAAAAAATTATTATCGTATGAGGAAATAATATCATATGATTACATGGTAGAGAAATAATTATCTTAATATTTTGACTTTGGAATAAAGCATGAGATCTAAAGGATATCAGGGAAATTGTTGGATAAAGGGAAGAATTTGAAGAAGTATTTCTCCTCTTATTAGAATATAAGATAGTTACACCATGATATATGATTAAGAGTAACAGATTTTTCTTCATGTTTTGATAAAAAGGCCACTATACTCATGAAATCAAGGGAATGCATGATTTTTCAAATCTTAATGTGTCTACTATAAGGATATGTGGAAATTCACAAGATAATGCCCTGATATTCAAAGGAATATAACTCAAAATAATTTAATGGGTCATTTTAATGTTTATGATCTTACTTTAGATTAAGAATAATGATGAATGGATTAAAGAATAATGTCATTTGAGTATTTTATCAAGGATTTACTGGTTATATACAATATGTAAATAAAAAAAGATTGTGCGTCATTACTTTTTCTTTAAGGATTTCAAAGCATGAACATTTTAATTAAGGTTATTAAGGTGATATAATATTTATTATGTGAAAATAGGGGATATATTATTTTTTTAAAGAATTTTATGGTAATATTGTCTTCGAAATTTTGATACATTTTTGGAATGTTAATTTGGGTGTAAATATTTTAGATGAGTCTCAAGGTTGGAATATATTATTTTGAAAATTGGATATTATTTTTGGAGGATAAAATTTAATTTAATTTCAAATATATTAACTTTATTTCTGGAGTGTTTTAATAATATAGTTTTACAAAAAGGACAGCCCATATGTCACGATACAACCCATCGCATCTGGTAGGGCTGTGAGACTTGAACCCACAATTAAAGTGCTATAATGGTGAATAATCTACCACTAGCCTATATGGTATCCTTGTCTAATTAACATAGTTTTCCTTATTTAAAAAGTACTACATATGAATTATATATTTATTTTTGGAACTATATACAATTAAGATAAATAGAATACTTTTGAATTTTAATATCCTTTAGATAGAAAGATGAATTTTTGACGAATCTCTAATTATCAAGTTTGTATGTTTCCTTATATTCTTATTATATAATGTAAATGAATTATTCAACTCCAAGTAATGTATCTCAAAACCAAAAAATTTTATCATTATACCTTTATTTCTGATTAATCAAATGGTTCATTCGATTGTTGTATATTTATACCTTTGTTGTATTTAACTTTCACATGATCATGATCTCTATCACTATCTATAAAAATATGATTGTTATATTTATCTTCCATGTCCATTTTTTCTTATATGTAACCCTTGTTTGTGTTATCTCTGGTGACCTTAGTACTCCACCTTCATTATTTTAATTTGGATTTTTTATAAACCCTTGTTCCCAAGTGGGATTTCAATAAAAGTATTTTGAATAGTAATAACTTTGTTACAAAACCCAAATAAAATAATTTTAAGGATGCAATTTATTGAAGGTGGGGAGAATGTAAAACCCCGAGATTTTTTATTGTATTACGTTTTTCCCTCATTAGCTTACATTGCACAGAACAACAAGCTTAAACAAACAACTAATTTTTTTAAAATGTTACTTATATAAACATGGAATTAAATTATCAATTATGAATAGTCTTAAAAATTATTAAAATATATTTTTTATAAAAATATAATATGAATTCATTAGTTACAAATTAATTGGAAACAAAACCATAAACCAATTGAATATAATGGAAATAATTTTACTTTTATGCATCCAAAGACATTTTTTCTTAATAAATTAAATTAAAAAAATTATTAATTGATATTAATTAAATATATATGACACGTATTTAAAAAAATATTTCTAATATTAATCCAATATATTTTATAGGTATTAGTTATGAACAAAAAAACTTTTATACACAAAAAAAAATATTTCACTAAAGGCAGTTTTACCGTCTTATAATGAAGAACCTATTTTAAATAATTTTTTTTAAACTTTATATATTCTACATGGAAGAATAAATTTCCTCTTTTAATTCATAATAATAAAAATTTACTTTGATTAAATGTTTTGTATTTTTATGATATGTTTCACATTTTGTTGAGTTATGAAAATACTTAATTTTATTCTAAAATAACTTTTTTCATCGAAAACTTTTATAGTGTTAAATTATAATTTTTATTTCAATTATAGTATAATTTTTTTATCAGTTAATATAAGAAATTTTATTAGAATAATTTTCATACTGAATATTGATATAATAACAATTTAATCTTTTGGGAATTTTCACTTTTAAAACTTGCTTTCTTATTCCATCAATGGCATTAATTATAGATTAATTACCAATTTTTTTTGTTTTGAGTTTTTTAAAATATATTTCATATTTAGAATCATTGGTTCCAAATTAATTAAATAGGTTTTATTAATTTTGGGCATATGAATAGTAAATTTAGTAATATTTTTAATTATCAGGGTTAATGGTGAATCTGGTAATTAAGGGTAAAACTAATATTATAAAATTTCCCTAACACATGTAATAATTTTATTTCATTAGATATTTTCTCTCAAACCCATATTTAGGACTATTTTATGTATTTTTTGATTCACTTAGATGACTTTAAGTATTTTATAGTATTTTATTTCTAAGGGATGTCCAATATGTGACACTTTTTTTAATAAGTGTTATATTTTTTTATGTAGGGATGTTAGGAGGATAACCTCAACTATAAATAGTAATTTTAAATATATAATTCTTATCTTAATTATGTTAATTTATTTATTATTTTTATGAATGAAATAATAAAATTAAATGGTGTCACAATGATGATGTTGTAATTTTTTAGTTAATCGAAGAATAAAATAAATAATATTAAAAATATTAAAATAAATATATGTTAAAAAACTAATTTCATAAAAAAAATATTTTATATTACTATGATATATTAAGTATGAGTTAAAATATATTTTTAATATATCATATTTTTATGTTATTTTTACAAAATCCATGTACTGAATAGTGTCATAATTGACACAAATGATATTTTAAAATAAATAATATTTTATTAAATTATATAACATTCTAAAAATATAAAATTATTCTAAATAATTTGTATAAAGTTATATATTCCATAAATGTTCCATTTATGGATCTTTTTTCATTTTATAGTAACTAAATTAACCCTTAATGAGTAAAAATCCTAGTGGTCACGTTAAGAGTTAAATGTTTTAAGTAAGGGTTAAAGCCAAAAGATAAGTGTAATAATGTGACTTAAACATTTCTAATTTTTTTAGTGATTATTTAGACCCATAATAATTTTATCATAGAAATAAATCACTTTGGATATATCTAAAATATAAAATAAATTTATATTAATTTAATAGTTTGAGAGTTTTCAAAAGTACTCCTCACCTCAATTACAAAGGGGAACCCCCTCCCTCACTTACTCAAACCACTTTGTGACTTCTAGATATAACAAAACCTGTCCAAATAATATCAAATATTTACATATATTCTCATATAATCATCCATTTTGGAATAAATCCATCAAAGGAAGTCCTTTGGTGAAAACCAAAAGGAGTTACCCAAAGAAGAGGTAATATATTTTCTCAAGCCCTTCACATTTATTTCCATTTTGCACCCCCTAAAATATTTTTTTCATTATTATATAACAAAAACACTATCCATAAAATATTGACATTTTATAATTCTAAGTGTTTGACATAAAATTACTGTCAATTCCATCTAATGGGTAAAGAACATACTGTTTATTTGTATGACGATCAACCGCCTCACGAAATAATGATTATTGGATTTTTCCTTTAACAGCTTTCATGGTGCAGAATAATGATGGAAAAAATATTTATATTTTTTATATAGTATATTTAATATTTCATTATTATTATTTATGTTTTTTATTACACATACCCTTATTATTTCTATTTTTTTATAAATATGCTAACATTATTTGTGGAAGTGTGGACTACCTCCTCCTCAAATAAACAAGATTAATTCACACAATACATGGAATGTATAAAGAATTGTTTTAGTAATAATATGTAACATATATGAAATAAATATGATACTATAATTATAATATTCATATATGTCATTTTATTTACATTCCTTTAATAAGAACAAAATTCAAAGTAGTGTTCATGCGTACATACGACCTACCATCTCCATAGAAGGTGTATTTCATATTTTATCTCCAAATATAATGGATTTTTATAAAAAAAATGATATATTAAATATATATTATAATTTAAAATTTTTTACATTCTATAGATGATGAAATCTGTATCTATGTAATAGGAAGGAAAAAAACTACAAAACCTACTCGAGAAACATGGAAATTAACACCAAAAATAGTGAAAATAATGAAATAATTTTAAAGGGTGATAAAATAATAGGATAAGATCATATATGATATCATAAAGGTGAATAAGTTTTTTATTTAACTTAATTACGTGATTTAAACCATTATACAAGAGGTTAAAGTGTGTATAACTAAAAAGGAAGTTTGATGTAAGGGTTTTCTAGTATCAATTCTACTTGTATGAGATATATTCCTTGTTTACCACTTAGTACCTAGGTGTGGTATATGTACTAACTTTTGATATATCATATCCTAAATCTCTTTATTCTCAGGATATTTTATGTTTCATATAATGTTATTCCTTGATAGGGATTATGATTTAAATATTTTAAATTTTTATGGGACACTTTGGAATGTTTAATAAAAAGTTTCCTCCAAAAATATTCAATTGTATCATTTAAAAGTATCTTCATGAATGTAAAAATCCTTTGTTAAAGCTTTTAAACCATTCATGTTTATCTCTTATGATACCGTATACCATATTTTTTTAAGGATTTTATGATTAGTATTACTATGGATGTGTTATTTTGATACCATTAATTATTTATGGTTAATGTATTCACATTCTGTATGATATTTTTTCAATACGAATGTTTATGTTGTTTATGTTTTCATATGATGAATGAAGTAGACATATTTTGTTATGGGTGGGGCCCTGTATATCACCTAGTTGCACTAGTAGGTCTCATGAGACAAAATCTATTGGCAACAAACCCTTAACGTTTGTTTCCAAGTAGTTTTAGAATGTCACGTGGATTTATCTTGACACAAATTAGATGATTTTCTACCCATAGACATAAACTATCATGGGGAAAGATCTTGAAAGTAACTATATTGAGTATATATCTTGATAGTGAAGTCATCCGAAATTATTCATTCCATAATTATTAGTATTCCATGTGATTATTTGATTAGTTAGAATACACATAGTTATGTTTTCTAGGTCATGTGATTATTTAAATTTAATGTATATCATTTATTTACCTTTAAATATATTTTGTGACATATTTACACATAGATTCTGTTATATGCTTACCCTTATTAAGAATTTGTGATCACCCCTTTCATATGTTTCATTTTTCTCTAGGATTCCGAGATATATGATATGACTGATATGCATTGTTACACAAAGGGGGGATAATGGTAGAATGAATAAAATTCATTGTTTATTTTCTATTTGAAAATGTAATGTGGAGTACATGTTTGTATCTAGTTTACCAATAGTACTAAAATATTTGGTCCACTGGGATGAAGTTTCTTATATCTTATGAAAATGTATTAAAGTATGGAAATAAGCTTAGGCTACTCGGGTCAGGGTTGTTACAATAGGCATCAATAATAATCACAATTATATGTAATAATGCACACGTTTGTATATATGAATATCCAAAAATTCATTAAAAATATTTAATTTCTGTAGGCGATCTTGTTCTTATAACTGAATCTCTGGGATATTATTGTGGGAGAACATGATAAAAAGATATCTTAATATATTATGAGTTAGCTAACCCTAATAACATATATCATATGGGTCTAGAAGGAATATATCATCCTGATATAGAAATTTATTTAATAATTTTATCATTACACTTCATGGTTGTCATTATAGTGGGGAACTAGAATAATGTTTTGATGAGGCATACAATCCAATGACATAAACTATTCTACTTGAGATTATTAAAAGTATTTATTTATTTTTACCTACTTAAACTAATAAGAAACTATTTTATAATTAAGTCTAAATATGAAAAAAATATTATTTCAGATTATGATTTTAGCCTATAACTTTTTTCTCAGTAAAGTATACAATAAATTGATATCAATAATGTAAAAAATGAGGACAATTTAAAGAGGATTGTTACAAATATTACTAGTTCTAATTACCTTGATATCCTACTCAAATTCAATATTCATTTCTTCTCCCCAAAACGTTTTTCCATGAATCAACCACCTTAAATGAATTTTCAATCCTCCCCACTCCCTCTTCTTTTGAATACAACCATACACCATAACAAAGAAACAAGCTCATAGTCAACTATTTAGTTTGAACCCATATTCTGTACACGGAATGTGTTACAATGCATCATCTTCTTAAATATGTTTTCAGTCAAGATTATCTATGAAAATTACTAACTCCACATTCATTTCTTGATTCAGTTTCCTCTTTCTAGCTTCCACTATAAGATTCAAATTTATCTGGTCTCTTATTTGACCTTCTCTTCCACCCCCTTTTTATTCATTTATGAATTTATGGTATGAAAGTTTTTTTTTACTTTTTAATATTAAATCATCCAATCCTATGACCCTTACATAGTTTTTTGAACCACAATGTCAACCTTCTATAGCCTATAGAACCTTGAGATTGACCTTTGTCTACTTTTTGGGTTTCCCTTATGTGATAATTATATAGTAGGTGGTCAAATTAATGCATATATCATAACATTAGGGGTACCTTTATAAATATCTACATTATAATGAATGAAAATTACATACTTATTTGGGTGTAAGGTTACCCTCACATACCGATTAGAAACATGACGTGACCATCCTTAGGTTATAACCACATAGTGTGAACCTTATGTAGATCTCATAACCTCATAGGTACCCTTATATAGACTTCATATCATCTTGATATAAATTTTTATAGACTTTAACCATGAAGGTGACTTGACACCAAATATCCATGACCATTACATGATGTCTAGTTACCCTTATGTGAGCTGCCTCATAACCTTCTGAACATTACACATGAAACCATGATGATATTTATGTAATCCTCTAAAATTGAGAATTACCCTTATGAAATTAACTTCCTTAAAAATATTATTGAAAATTTATTAATTTATAATGACTATAAAATTACAAAAATTTAATAAAAAATTAATTCCATAATATATATTATTTCAAATAAATTATGTTAAAAAAATATTAATAATTGAAAATACTAATTCAAAATACCAAACTAATCGAAATCACATGTAAAATGATATTTCAAATAAATTATCAAAAAAAACAAACTAAAATATTAGTTCTTGAAGTATATAAATATAAAATTAAAGACCCTTTGAACATTTCATAAGAAAAATCATATTTTTGAAGATTATTTTTATGAATTTCAATTTTAACTACAATTTATACAATATTTAATAATTACCCATATTAAAAATATTTTGGTAATAAAACAATTATCTCCCAAAATATATGTGGAGAAAAGGTACCAAATAAAATCAAATCAAATTCACCCATACATAGAATATTAATTAACAAAGAGAAATAAATTAGAACAATTCACTAGAATCCAATTAATCTAACAAATTAATGATTTTTATTACCAATAGGGATTTTATTTGAAATAACAGTCTCCAAAATACTATTTCAATTATGTATTATTATAATAGTAAAAATAATTCCTTTGAAGAATAATTGTTTCACTTCATACAAATTTGATTTATTTTTAGAATTTTAAAAGGATTTAAGAAAAAAATATTTTTCATTTAAATGTTCTTCCAAATATATCTTCTATTTTTTCAAAGTAAAAAGACTAAAATATTTATTATCTCACAATAATTACATATCCTAATTGTATGAGTGAACTATAGAATTAACTACATAGTATATTTAAGAACATCCATCTACTAGAACATCTTCTTAGGGTCTTCTCACATTTTCTCTCTTATTCTAGGGATCATATTTATAGATAATCAGAGGGATAGAGATCAATGAATTATTTAGTGATGTCTTTCACACCCCAGTTCTCTTCCATTTGTTTATATTTTCCATCATGTTATTATATTTTTATTTTTTTATGTGGTATAATAACTCACTCAACATTCATGTTAGAGTTTAATGGTTTCCTCTATATTCATTTAGTCTTATACTTGGTTTATCCCTTGGATATCTATTTCCCTTTATATACAAAGGGTTTCTCTATATTTTTTACGTTGGTTTTGATTCACCCTAGTAATGGTCTATTCAGTTTCTTTTCTAAAGTGTCTTTTATGATTCTGATTTCTTATGGTATTGGTTTTGGTGATTTTTTAGTATTGTCTATGGGACAACCTTCCCCATGTGGCCTCGAATCAATTATTATACCCTAATGAATTTTGATCATGATTTATTACCAACCATTTAGTTTTAGGTTTGGGGTATGTTTTATGTCTGATGGATGGTAGTCCATGATATTTCTTTTTTGGGGGAGTTACAACATTGTTGGTGTATTTCTATTAAAGGATTGATGATGATTTTTCACTTTTGTGTTCTTTAGGGGAGAAAATTATTTGAGAGTTCATAATGTTATTTAGTGATGGGGGAAATTGTTTTAGTTATTTTTGGTTGTTACAATGGTTTTCCACTTTGATTGAGTTTGGTTCTCACCAGGGTTGATGTTTATTATAATATTGTTGTTGTTATACATATTTGAGGATTATTTTTGTCTAGTTTTTAGGGTCCAAATTTGAATGGTTCATTAAATTTATTCTTAGGTAGGCTCTTCTGGAATTGATCAGGGTTTTTAAAGAGTGATAATATAAAAATCGAGGTGATAAGAAGTGACATGTCTGTTCCACCTGGTAGCATGATTGTTTTTAAATCTAATATTTTGATTAATTTTTTATATTTGGAATTTCTTGATAATTATTAGGTAATATATAGAGATATTTTGTATAGGGTTCTCCTGCTTTTTGAGTTCCTATTTATCCCCTTAAAATATTTTTTTAAACCCAAAAAATAACATTGAGGGATAATTACACTAATCCAACATTTTTTTAAAATAAAGATAAATAATTTCATAAATATTAAGAGTTTATTTCATGGAAAATTTAAATTAATATATTGTTTTTTAGATCAAATAAAAATGTAAAAATACAATTAATATTGTAAATCATTCTTCCTATGTTTTACCAAAGAATGTATTTAGTAGGACAATGTAAATTATGTTACTCAATTTAATCCATATTTAAAAATAAAATATTAATCAATCTAAGAGGATAGATAGTCTAAAATTAAAATTAAAATTAAATTCCACTGAAAATGATAATTTAATATTGGGAATAGTTAATTTTAAAAATATTTAATGGATTTTAATGTTTTTATAATGAAAAATATCTTATCAGAGTTTGAAGATCTCTCCTCTAAACATAAAAGATAACAATTCCACCAATGTTGAACCTAAATTTTGAAGAAATTTTTAATGAAATTATAGTTCAATGTTACATTCAATTTGGTTGTTAAAAACACATTTAAATGGTAAAAATTTAGTTAAACAACATGGTTCTACAATTTGAATGCAGTTTTCAGGAATTGTTTTTAAAATTAAACATGATTTTTCATTAAGGGGTTGAGATAATGATTTTCAATAAAACTATGATAAATATCATGTTTTTCAAGGGAGTTGTGTTTAATTTATTCACTTTATTCTACTCATATCATTACTATTAAATCTGTTTCATCCTCTATGATATATATTAAAAATTAGTCATGATTTTTGATATTTAAGGATTAGAGTAAATACAAATTTATACAAATTATCATTAGATTCATGAAAATAAATTCAGATAAAATGATGTTAGAGTTGGTATTATGGTAAGTGATTGATAATTTTTCTCCAATATTAGCTCCCCTTCCTGATTAATAAAATATTCAGATTATTATTTATAATTTTTCAAATAAGGATTAAAAACCATTAAATTGCTGATAACTTGATTATCAACATTCAGGTAAGTATTTTTTTATTATTTTAATCAAATGAAATGTATGTCTACTATTTTACTCCCATTACGTAGAAGGTTTAAATTTCTCAATTAATCTCTATGAAGATTCAGTTTTTAATAAAATAGATAGTAGCCAAATCCCATGAATTCCCTTAAAAATGAAATTTATCCCTTTTATAATTGAATATAAAAGGCCAATTATACTATCTTAATATCTACAAACATTTATTAAATAATATTTTTACAATCTTTAAGGGTACAAAATACTTGTATTTGAGCTCCCATGAAAGTATTATGTATTGAATTAAAAAGAATAAACATGTGGAAAACATTAATGTCTTTATTTTTTATTATGGAATCCTGAAAATACATTTATATTTCCATTTATATCGTAATTTTTTAATGTGGTTCTCTCCCAATATCATCAAAATCATTCAACGCCAATAGTTTTTTTATCTATAAAATTTAAAATCAATGTATGATACTCTAAAAACATAAAAGGTTTATATTTTAGCTCAATATTTGAGTGGAAAGATTCCAAAAAAAGTATCCTATATAGAGAAATTTCTATAGGAGTTTTAACTAAGGTTCTATAGTCCCTAAGTTCCTCATATATCATCAAATATTAGTTTTTCCTTAAGGCACAAAGATTTCTCTCTGAAAGATCAATTTAAGATCCCTCTTTGAAATGATAACATGGATTTAGACTAAGGATGGTGTCCAGTTCCTATTTTTTCACACACACATATTCTCCAATTAAATATATTAATGATAAGAAATTAAAAAGGACATTATTGTATATGATAAAGGATATGGGGTCCCCAATTATAGAAAATATTTATTTTTTTATGAATTTCACAACAATGTTATGTAGACTTTTAGGAAGTGTTATGGACACTATCCATGTCGAATATTAGTAAAAAAACACTAATATGTACTCATTTAAATGAGATGATTGAATTGTTCCATAACATTCTGACCCCAAAAATAAAAAAAAACCATCTTTAATAATTCCCTACTGATGTAGCTCCATTTTTCGACCCCCATTGCCCAACCTTTGGAAATTTTCACAACCCACCACTAAACTCTTATCATTATTTTTAATCATAGGGAAATAGAATTATTATTGAATAACTATTGTGAATTTATTTATCCCCCATGGTGTAAAATACGTGGTAAAGAGTTGAAACGCACAAGAATGGCTAATATCTCATCTTCTAGAACACACATCCTAAGGATCCAATTATCACACCTTCCAAATAAAAATAGGTCATCCCTAGGGTATTAATTAATGACTAATATGAATATCATTCTTCAATATGGTTTGATTCCACTCATAATTACTTATGTGATAAGTAAATTAAAAATATTTACAACCTAATAAATTTTCTTCACTAAAAAATCTAGTAAATTTTCGTATATGAATGTATATTTGATATCTCTAGTGTAATGACCCAATGTTTTATCAATAGAAATTCATTTCATATAATTATGTTATATAATCAAATGAAATCAAAAAAAATGAACAACTTAGTATTTTGTGACCTTTAAAAATAATTTTGACACTTATATTATTTTAATTTCAAAAATATGACATACACAGTTGCGATCAGGAAGTTTAGAGTCTAGTGGAACATATATAATTTTTAGGTGAATAATAAAATACATTCATTTATTGTATTGATAAATTCTAATTTAAACACACTATTCCTTACATCCTAAAGGATTTATTCACCCAAATCTCAAAATCACATGAAGTTATTGCTATTTTTGGTTAAAGGATCATCACTATCATTGTTCTTGAGGAAAATTAATAAACTTAAGAATTAAATATTATGAAAACCCTCCTCCCCTGAACTATAAATACCACTCCTCCTTACCTAATATATTCCCCCATCTCAAGCCTTGTTTCTTTCTTATGTTCAGCCAAAATCACATCCCAAGATCTGCCCCCACATCCAACATCCCTTGGTTTCTTCAAATGACAAAATCCTCTCCCCTTAAGAGGCTCTCAAAGGAGATAAACTCCCGAGGTAAAATCCTTTTTTCGATTCTTTTATTTTATTTCTTATTATTTTATTTTCATATTTATTTTCTAACAACCATTCACCCAAATGGTATAATAACTAAAATTATATACTTGTACTATAAATCTATTATGCCTATTTTATATTTTATCGCAACCTCTCCATCCCCATCCTTTTTTCTATAAATGAAAATAACATCCAAGATGTGTTGATTTATCACATTCAAGGACGAATGGTTTTCAATTTCGATTACCATATTGAATTCTAGTCGTGAAACCATTTTCGTGGTTGAACTATAACTTAAAATATGTATTATGTCTCATATATGGTTCTGGAATCCTTTTGTACGCATGGTTCTTATTTATAAAACAAAACCTATTCATTGTGGCCAAAAACTACCATTTAACCCAAAAGGTTATCACAAATGTCTTACACAATCATTATTCTTTACTCCAAGTAACCAAAGGAAATTTAATACCATATAACCTTATAAATGTTCAATAATAGAATATAAATCAAATTTGGATAACCATACCCATTTTACACGATTCTCCATTCATGAAAATAATTAAACCAATCATAAAAACCATGAAAACAAAAAGACCTGAACAATGAAATTGTACCACATAACCCATAAAAAAGTCATAAATGAACATAAAAAGGTTATACTAAATCATTTACATCTATAATAGGTTCTTTAATTATTAATTAATTAACCTAATTAGATTATTCTGATCATTTATATCATGCGGGGAACATCATCAGACTTAAGGTAAGGGATCTCCTATATTTCACTTTTATTCAAGAATGACCTATATGTTATGACGTTTTATGTGTAATCCATAATTATGGGGTATGATTTAGAAACACCTCACACATACCTCATTATACATAATTTATGAAGAAACCATTTTCTCTCTTATTAAGCCCTCTTAAATACACCTGATACCATGTCGATAAATTGTAAGGGATTCTACTCAAACTTCCTTTGTTCCTTCAGGTTTCCTTATCTTTCTTTATACAAAAATTAATTTTTCTTAGTTATTTATATTCATATTATAAATATTTTTTAAATGTAAAAAATTAATTTATATATACCTTTTCATCATTCTATTTCTATGATATACATGTTTTTAATTGATTCCCTCATCAATACTTCTCGATAAGCAAACCCGTTTTAATAGAATTTCACTAATTCTTAACCAATTTCAAGTGAAACCTATATTCTATTTTAATCCACCATTTTATTTATAAAATAAATCTTTTTATTTTTAAAATATTATTGGTACACTTCAGGTTTTTTATAAAATATCATTCTCTTTTGTATTTTAAATACTCTTTTGTATATTTGTTAAAACCACAATAAAATGATTTAATTCTAAATTTTCATAAATATTTTTTACAAGTTGTCACTTATATTTGACTTAACTTATCATGATATATTTAGTTTTAACTTATGAATTTCCATGTATGAATTTACTCATTTCTTTCATGGACACATGTATGATACGGACATTTATTATGCATTATGACATGATTGTGATACCCATTTCATTCCATGGGTACCGTTATGTTTATATATTATTGATTTTTTATGCTTATTTATGTAGGATACTTAATCATGAAAATTATTATATGGGCTCAACTAGATGGTGCTCAAATGAATTGGGTAAATTCTAGTCTCATGATACGTTATGTGTGATGGTCTTGGTGGTTAGCTTTGGATTGTGCTACCATGTGCGACAGTCTTAGTGGTTAGACTTGACTTATGATACCATGTGAAACAGTCTTTTTGGTTAGACTTGACTCATACTAAATTCTAGTTCATATTGATTCCACAATAATATGATTCCATGATTATATGATCCCATTTTTATATGTTATTATTCCATATATTATATTCTTTTGTTATCATTATATCATGCCTTATAACAAATGTATTAATGCATTATTCTTATGTATACTCCCTTAATGGGTTGTTTAGCTCATCCCTTTGTCCATGTGTTCTGTAGGTTATCCTATGAAGATGTGTGGGCACAATGGGAGATATAATCTCATTATGGAGATTAAATAAATTTTTTTTAATGTTTTATTATCTACCATGTCTTTCAAGTCACTAGACTTTACGATCCCCGGCTTTTACTTTTATGTATATATATTCTTAAAATAAATTAATGTTATATGTAAGAGGATAGGGTTGTTATAGTTGGTATCAGAGGATGTTCTAGTTATTTTTGAGGATTAGGATTAAATCATTTCAGTAAGAACCTTAAGGATGAGGCCAATTATAAGAAAACACCCCTAAAATTAGGTAAGTATAGAGTAAGTGGTTTATAAAGAAAATACATCTCTATCTGGATACAAACAGGTAGAGGTGGATCTTGCACAAATGTATCTTTGGATAAAACCTGAAACCACCTCTTTGAGCTAGAACTGAATAAGAACTGGTGCACGAAAATGGGCCTTGATACACTCTATGCTTGAAACTCTCAAGTGATATAGTTTAGTAAATTCATGATCATAGTAAAAACCATTATGATGGGAAAAAATCCCATAAGAATATATTCTATGAATTAGATCAAGGAAAACCAAGATTTAAACCTAAAGAATCACAAGTAAGGATATACTTCTCCTTTACAAGTTTATCCTTCTATGTTCAAATTTTCCTTTTTTATACTCAATAACTAAGTATCCAATCCCTCTAATATTGCGATCTGTTTCTTAGTTAATGGAGGGAAATAGAAGAACATGTTTCAACAATCAATGTTATAGGGAATTTAAATACTACCCTAATGATATATCTAATATTATGGGAATGAGGGCTTAAAATTTTGGGATAGTAGTTTCTCACCTAGATCAAGTTATGAATAAAAATATGAATCTTTTGGAACACCCTCCTCCTAGTAAAGAGAAAGTTTTTGTTGAATCCTTCATGCAGTAAAGGCTTCCCGTGTTTAGTGGATCATCTGATCACATCCTCACATAATAGTGGATTAACTCCATTGAATAGATATTCCTTGTCCTCCAGTGCTGAAAAGAAGAGAAATTTGTGTTGGCGGTCTATCATTTTGATAGGGAAGATGATCAGTTGTAGGCACCAATAAAGAGTACAAAGCCCCAGTTGGAAATTGATTCCATGGATTAGGAGGAATTCAAGAGAATGTTTTTCAATAACTATTTTCCCGAACCCTCTATCTCAAGATGTAAAGAGATTTCCTTGGACTCAAGAAGAAGAAATATGATTCCATTAGGGCATACGAAGAAAACTTCACAAGTCTTTCAAGGCATGTCTCTGGAATTTCCATGAACACTAAATCTAAGTGGATCACTTATTTTGTGTACTAAATCTGAGTCTACGAAAGTCATTGACAATTTGAGACTTCAACGGCTTTTAGGATATTGTCTGTTGTGCCCTCAAGGTTGAAATAGAGATTTAAGACTCTTAGTGGTATTGTTTTCCCTATAACAAGAAGAGGAAAGTTGAATCTAATGTGCATGGTCCTGCAAATAAACTCCATGATGGAAAGAAGTTGGATCATCCCATGTGTAAAAATTGTGGTAAGAAGAATCCTAGGAACTATCTAAAGGGAACTAGGAATTACTTCAAATGTGGAATGTTGGGACATCTGGATAAAAACTGTCTAATAGATATTGAAAATCCCCCTAACGAGGTTGATGAAAAGAAGGTTCAGATCAAAAATCAGCCTATAGTGTAGTGTTACAACTACGAAGAGAATATGAAATATGTGAACAATTTCCCTAAGCCAAAGTTTGTTGGAGGAAATTAACAACAACCACCAAGGCAACAAGGAAGGGATTATTTTATCACTACAACTGAGGTGGAGCAGTAAAATGATGTGGGGACATGTATGCTAGTTATTCATTCATGAACATAAAATGTACTATTTGATTAAGGTTGTACACATTCTTTCATATATTTCATGTTCAATAGAACTTTTCAAACAACATCTTCTAATTTGGAAGATATGTTATCTGTGACAATAGATAATGGAGAAATTATTGCATCCAATGTTTATAACATCTCCCCGGTAAATGTTTGTGGACTGAACCTCCCAGCAAATCTTTTCATACTTTCTTTAGTGAAGTTCGATATTATTTTGGGCATGGATTGGATATAATTATACAAGGACAGCATCAACAATCAGGAAAGGGGAATCACTCTTAACATCCGGAAGCATCCCCCAATTCTATACAAGTTTATAGAAGAAGATGAATCTCCTTTAGAGTCATTGTCTCAATTGTTGATATTAATTCCTTATGATCATGCATGTCTAGAAAAAATGATTGGGAAAAAGGATAGAATCATTCTTGAAGACACACCCATCACGAGGGATTACACCGATGTATTCTCTTAAGAGTTTCCTATTCTTCCTCCTAATCGATAGGTTGAGTTATCAATTGAACTTATTCCTGGATCTCTACCTATATTAGAGAAACCGTATAGAATGGCCACCGTATAGCTAGAAGATCTGAAGAATCAGTTATAGGAGAATCTAGAGAAGGGTTTTATACACCTGAGTGCTTCACTGTGGGGTTTTTCATTCCTCTTCATCAATAATAAGGATGATTAAATGCACCTCTGCATAGATTATCATGATCTCAAAAAGATCACGATAAATAACATGTATCCTCTACCATGGAAACATGACTTGTTTGATCAAATTTGTGGGGAATGTTATTTTTCTTAAAGTGGACCTTCAGTTGTGATATCACCAATTAAAGGATAGGAAGGAAGAAATTCCCAATACTACCTTTCGAATGAGGTATGGACACAATGAGTTCATAGTGATGCCCTTCAAACTCACTAATTCGCAAAACAATTCATTGATTTAATGAATAGTGTCTTTATAGACGACCTTGATAAATTTGTGGTAATATTTATTGATAATATTATAATATACTTCAAGATAAAGGAGGAACATGAGAAGAATTTGAATACTGTGTTAAAGAATTTGAGACAGGAGAAGCTGTATACAAAGTATAGTAATTGTGAGTTTTGGATGGTGGAAGTATCATTATGGGAGAATGTTATCACTATTAATGGGATACTTGTGGAACCTTCCAAGATAAAGGTAATTGAAGAGTGCCCTAGGACAACAACATTAATAGAGATCTATAGCTTCATGGGTCTAGCTAGGAATTTTGGACGAATTGTGAATAACCTTTCATGATTGTAAAACCCAATGACCAAGATAACACAGAAGGGAGTAATGTTTTCCTGGACTGAAGAATGTAAATAATGTTTTAAGGAGTTGAAAATAGGCTTATCATTGTGCCAGTACTAACACTCCCAATAAGTGGAGAAATCATTGGGGTGTATAGTGATGCTGCAAAGAAGGGATTTGGATGTGTGATGATTCAAAATGATAAAGTAATAGCCTACACCTGAAGACATCCAAAAATCCATGGGCAAAACTATCCTACACATGATCTGAAGTTGGAATTTGTGCTCTTTCCATTAAAAATATGGTGGCATTATGTATATGGGGATATGTGTGAGATATATATTGATTATAAGAGTCTCAAATATATATTCACAAAGAAAGAGCATAATATGCACCAACAAAGATGGATAGAGCTTATCAAGTATTATGAATACTCAATCCACTACCATCCCACTAAGGCAAACATGGTGGAAGATTCTATTTGTAGATAGGATACTGTATTTTTATCAATGATGATAATTGAGAAAGATCATATCCTCTTCGATTAGATTAGGATAGACATGGGAATCATTAAGGGAGGAACATCATCAATCTATTCCCAAAATGATTGCTCAACCATCTCTCATGGAGAAAATAAAGGATGCTCAAATAAAATATGTGGAAACTCTAAAAAGGGTGGAAGATGTTTATAGATACCATATCCTTTTAGATAATACATTACATGGTATTAACCATAATTTTATATCAGATTACAAGACAAGCATCTTAAGGTTCTGTGTCATAGAAGACTAGGTACATAAAACTGAAAACATGGAACTAAATATAACATTTATTTATTTAGTCTTCATAAATAGCCCCTAACATCCACTGTTCTCATACATCTTCATAGGATAACCTAGGTGTAACATGAACAAAGGGATGAGCTAAAAAACCCAGTAAGGGAATAACCATAAGAACAAATAATTAGCACAAGGAACAGAAGGCATGAATTGACGATATAAAAAGGAATTTAACATATGGAACCTCAACATATAATAATAGAATAATATTAACCTGGAGCCACAGAGATGTGTCAATAATATAAAAATGACTTTAGTACGATTCAAGGATAACATCAACAATCGTTTCACATAGTATTAGAGGACATGGATAACCACTAAGTCCGTCGCACATAACATCTCACAAGACTTAACTTTACCCAATGCATTGGAGTGCTATATGGGCACAACCATTTTAACATTTCATGAATATGTTTTCCATATAAATATTCATACATAACCAATCTTACAAAAACATAAGTATTACCCATGGAAATCATTTGGTACCATAATCATGACACCATGTATAAAAGATGGGTGTAACACAAAAGTGTCCATGGAAGAAGGGAACCTAAGAATACATGGACATTACTAAGGCAAAAATATATATATTTACCATGGTGAGTGATTTCAAGTTTAAGTGACAAAATGTAATAAAATTAGTCAGGAAATATTTTTATGAAAACATTTTTGAGTGGTTTTAAAGAAAATATTATAGATCCATTAAAATAGAGATGGGAACAATCCATTATAAAAAACTATAAGTGAAACATGAAATGTTTCATAATAAAAATACTTATTTATAAAGACAATGGTGGGTTAAAATAGATGATATAGTTCACATGAAATTGGGTTAGAATTCAAGAAGCTCCCTCAAAACCGGTTTTCTTATCGGGGAGCATTGAGTAGGGAATCAAATAAAAACATGTATATCTCCTAAAGAGAATGATGAATAGAACTTGTTACATGTGTCTGGAATGTTCAAATAGAATTATTAAGGTTAACATAATTAGAATAGATAACCTCATTTAGGTAAAAACAAATATCGAGAGACAAGAAGGAATAATGGATGTTTAAGTTAAATCCCTCATAAAATATCGTCATAGTATCATGTGTAATTAAGAGGGATTAGTCAAAGAGAAAGGGGTTTCTCGTCATTTAAAGAAAATGGGGATAGTATTGTGGAGGATAATGATCATACCCCGTCACTAGGAATCACACATAAAAGGCCATAATATAGAGGACAATCTTGAATAGAAGTGAATTGATAGGATCCCTCAGCTTAAGTTCATTGGTGTTCTTTACAAGATATTAATGACTTAAATAGTAAAAAAAGGTTCAATAATTAAAAATTTCAGAACATAATTTATATGTAAGATATTTAGTATAATATTTTTATGTTCATTTATAACCATATTTATTGGTTATGAGGTTCAATTTCATTGTTCAGGTATGTTTTTTTACTTGGTTATAATGATCAGTTCACTTATATTCATGTCGGGATAAACATGTATAATGTAGGTGATTCTACAAAATTGAAGTTATATTTTATTATTGAACATCCATATAGTCACATGTTTGGAAATTTAATTTTGTTACATAGAGTGATGTTGAATCCTGAAATAAAACATTAATGACAAATGCTTGAATTAATTTGGCAATATTTCTCTTAATTAACTTGTTTTGCATTATTATTTTACATCAAGTGTGAAAGGGGATTATAGAACAAAACATAAGATAAAAAAATATTGAATCTTTTTTTCAACCATAAAAATTATTTCATGACCATAATATAATATGGTAATAGATGTTGAAAAACTGTCGTCCTTGAATGTGATAATTTAATAGATCTCGGACGATATTTTCGTTTCTTTTGTATAAAGGAAGGGGAAAAGAGATAGGATAGTAAATTATACCATTTTAATAACAAAATTAAATTACATTTATGTAAGTGGAGTTATAATACCATTTGGTTTATGGGATGTGAGGAATGAAAAAAGAAAATAACATGAAAGGAAATTAAAGAATTGGAACGACGAATTTACCACTTGAGTTTATCTCATTTGAGAACAACTTAAAGGAGAGGTTTTGGTATTTTGAGGAAACAAAAGGCTGATGGACGTGGGGTAGGATGTTAGGGGGATATTTGGGAAGAATTTAAGTAAGGAAAAAGGCTTGAACGTAGTGAAGAGAAGAGGGGAGTGTGGGTGGTTTTATAGTGGAGGGGAGTAGGGTTTTCTTAATATTTTAAAAATTAGTTTATTAGTTTTTCCCTAAGACAAGATATACTAATGATTATTGTGACCAGAAAATAGTAATATGTGCATGTGAGTTTGAACCAATGGCCATTTACAGCATCCATGACTCAATAATGATGCAGAAATTCAGGTTTTAGCATTTATTGTGGATTATAATATTTTACTAATCATCAAAAAACTCAAGTATTTTAGAAAAAATCCAAAAATTAACCCTAACCATTTTTCATTTTATAGAATCCAAAAATGAAATACATTTTTAATGAATATTTTTCTAAATATTATTAATTTTATTTTTAATTAGAATTATACTTTACTAGAAAAAATACTGATTTTAAAACTATAGCTGATTTTATAATGATTTCAAAAATTACATAACGTCTTTTAAAATTATTTTAAAAATATAAGACATAAAATTATTAATTTATGAATATATTTTTGGAATATATAAATTTTAAATTAATTAATTAATTATAATTAATTATTTATGACTTACAATAAAACCAACAATTTGACTATGGTCATATTGTCACTTTTAAGATGCCTAAATTTTTTTTATGGTTGAGGATACTATATTTTAGATTATTTACTATTGATAAGGTTTATATTACTATTCATAAGGGCATGTTACCATTCATACGGCTAGGTAACTATTCATAAAAAAGATTATGTTCTTCTTATCAGACTCTAAACAGCTTACTAATGGAAGCCGTGTATGTCATATTTTTGAAAATCAAAACACAAACGTGTCAAAATTATGTTTAAAGGTCACATGGCACTTAATATGTCATTTTGTTGTAATTACACATGATTATGTGACATATTTATAAGAAATGGATTTCCATTTTAAAACATTAGGTCATTACATTCATCCCCCCTTTTGAAATTTCACACTTGAAATTGAATTTTACATTCTACACCATAAACATGTGTAGGTACTTTTCATTCATTTTCTCCTCCAGCTACCATTTTTCCCTTACATACTTATGGTTCCACCAAAATACATTCACCAGGTGAGTAGTATTGTTATGTAGAACATTATCTCTATGATCCAAGATCTTCACTAGCTTCTCCTAATAAGAAATATCATCCTCCAAGTGTACCACCTTTGAAGAGTGTATATGTGAAGGATCTAGTATGTACATCTTTAAGAGGGATACATAAAAGACATCATGTACTTTGAACATAGAAGGTAGAAGTGCCAGTCTATAGGCCACAAGTCTGACTCGATCAAGGATATCAGAAGGGCAGATGTACATGGGACTTAACTTCCCTTTCTTTCCAAACCGCACGATCTTATTTTATGTAGATATATGTAGAAATACCATGTCTCTAACCGTGAACATAAGGTCTCATTGACAACTGTCTTCATAACTCCTCTGTCAACTTTGGGATGACTTGATACGTTTTTGAATGGTTTTCACCTTCTCTACCATTTCATTGACCATTTCAGGTCGTAGCAGCTTGAGCTGACTGAATTCATCCCATAAAGCCAGTATTCAGCACCTTTTCCCATAAAGGGCTTCATCATTCAGATACCTGAGTGGATACTATTTCTGTAGTAGAATTCAAATAGGGGAAGATATTTGTCCTATCCTCATTTTAATTCCATATAACTTTATCTCATCATTTCTTCCATTATTTGGATAATCACTCAGATTGGCCATCAGTTTGAGGATGATAGGTCGTACTGAAGTTTGGTTCAGTGCTTAGAGAATGTTGGAGGCTTTTCTAGAACATTGAGGTGAATCTATGATTAGGAAAGGATACAATAGATAGTGTTACTTCAATGGATCCTTAACACTATTTGATTTAAATCCATGAAATTTGATCCAATGATTATTCGTCTCAAATTTGAATTAGAAGGATTTACAATTTTTAGTAGCTTCCACCTTTTTTTGAATTTACACATATTTTCTTGGAACTTCCTTTATTCTCTCCATGATTGATGGTTAAGGAACCATTTGAGAAAGGAATGATGATGTTCTTCCCTTAATGATTACCATTTCTATCTTTAGAAATTCTAAGAAGAACAAATCGTTTTCAATTATCACCGTTTATAAAGATATATGATCATTTATAAATAGATCATCCTCCACCTTACTTACCTTATCGGGATGGTCGTCGATTGAGCATTCATAACCCTTGAAGACCCCTATCCATCTTCACTGGTTCATATTATGCTTCTTTTGTCTAAATATATATTTGAGACTATTGTGGTTAGTATATATATCAGACTTCTCTCCATAGAGATAACTAGGTAAGATTTGTAAGGCAAATATCACTACCTCCCACTCCAGATCATGCGTATTATAGTTTTTCTCATGTATTTTCTGTTGACTTATGGAATAGGTTATCACTTTATCATTTTGTATCAGCACAAAACCTATTCCATTTTTTGAAGTATCACTGTACACTACAATGAGTTCTCCACTTGTTGTGAGTGTGAATACTAGCATAGTGATAAGACTCTTTTTCAACTCCATGAAATATTCTTTACATTCCTAAGTCTATCCAAATATTACTCCATTATGTGTCATCTTGGTCATTGGGTTTTATAATCATGAAAAGTTCTTCAAATATTGACGATAATACCTAGATAGATTCAGAAAATTGTGTATCTATATTACAAATGTTTTCCTATGCCACTCTTCATTTTCCTTTTTCTTGGTAGGGTCTACAGATATCCTTTTGTCATTGATAACATTCCCCAAGAATGATACTTCCTCAATCCAGAACTCACCTTTAATATACTTTGAATATATCTTATCCCATAAAAAATATTTAACAGAGTATTAAAATGCTTCTTATGTTCCACTTTTCTCACGTATTATACCAGAATATCATCGATAAAGACTACCAAATATTTTTCAAGGTAATATCTAAAGACATTATTCATTTAATTCATGAAAATTGGTGGATCATTAGTGACTGCTAAGGGAATCACTATGAACTCGTAGTCTCTAAAACATGTTCGAAAGGTAGTCTTGGGAATATCTTCCATCCTCACCTTTAATTGGTTATATCCCAACCGAAGGTCCACCATAGAAAAATTACTGGACCCACAAAGCTAATCAAACAAGTCATGTATTTGAGGTAGTGGGTACTTGTTCTTTATTGTGAGTTTTTTGAGCTCATGATAATCAATGAAAAAGCGCATTGTACCATCCTTCTTCTTTATAATGATGACTTGCGCTCCCCACGGTGAAGCACTTAGGAATATAAAACGCTTATCTATATTCTCTTATAGCTTCTTCTTTAGATCATCCAGCTCTACGATGGCCATTCTAAAAGGTGTCTTTGATATAGGTAGATATCCATGAATAATTTCAATTGAAAACTCAATCTCTTGATAAAGAGGAAGACCATGAAACTCTTCAGGGTAATACATTAATGTAATCCCTCATTATGGGAAAGTCTTCAAGAATGATTCTCTCCTTTTTCTCAATCAATATACCTAGAAATTATTTCTCATAATGAATTTATATCCACACTTGAGACACTGATTTTAAAATAGATTCATCTTACTCTTTAAACTTTTAATGAATTGGAGGATCCTTCGAGATTTGAATAGTGATCTCCCTTTCTCAATAAGTGATGTTGGCTTTGTATAAAGATATCCAATCAATGCTCAATATATCATTGAACTCCAGTAAAGATCATTTGACAAGATTTACTAGGAGTTTTAGTCCACAAATGTTAACCCAGGAGGAGTTATAAACTGCGGATATAATAATTTCTCCATTCGCTGTCTCATGGATAACATAGCCTCCAAATTTTGAGGTTGCATTTAAATAGTGCTACTAAACATGAAAGATATGAAAGAATCCATAGAACATGAATCAAATAGTACATTCTATATTCATGAATGAATAACTAGCATACCTATTACCAAATCATTGTCTGGGTCCACCTTAGCAGTAGTGATAACATAAGCCCTTCCTTGTTTCCTTGGTGGTTGTTGTTGATTTCCTCCAACAACCCTTGGATTAGGGAAATTTTTCACATAATGCCCATGATCATTATGGTTGTAACACTACAGTATAGGCTGAGTATTAATTTTAACCTTCTTTTCTTCCTCCACATTAACAAGATTCTTCATATATCATTGGTAGTTTTCAGGTAGTTGTCTTATCTTTCCACATTTGAGTAAACTCTTGGTTCCCCATAGACAGCTCCCAAGATGCTTCTTCCTACAAATTTTACAAGTTGGATAGTCATACTTCTTCCCTCATGAGATTTTTTTGTTTAACCACCCATGTTGTTCACCATTTTCCATATATAGTCACCAATCCCATTAGACCACTGAAATTCTCTACTATCCATTTTAAACATGAGGGAACAACAAACAATCTCCTCATAACTGTTGAAATCTCGAATCACCAATGCTTTTTGTAGACTCATATTTAGTCCTCTAATGAATCAATCCACCTTACATTCGGTGTTCATGAAAAAGCCATAGTCATACCATGAAATCTGTATAAATATTTCTTCATATGCCCTGATGAACTCATCTTCGTTCTTCTTGAGTCTACGTATCTATATTTACATCTTGAGATAGAGGGTTTGAGGAAAATATTTTATTAAATACATCCTCTTGAATTCCTCCTAATCCATGTAATCAATTTCCTCTTAGGACATTGTATTATTGATCAATTTCCACCACTGATTAGATTCCCCATCAAAATGATAGACCTCCAGTAAAACATTCTCTTATTCTGAGAACTAGAGGATGGAGAATAACTTTTCAGTGGAGTTAATCAACTATTCCATGAGCAGGGGATCAGAAGAACTTCTAAACATGGGAGGCCTTGGCTGTATGAAGGATTCAATATAAACTTTCCATTTCCTTGGTGGAGGAGGGTGTTCCACACGATTCATGTTATTATTCAAAACTTGATCCAGCTGAGCAAGTACTTTCATGAAGTTTTAAGTAACCGTTCCCATCATATCAGAAATATTATTAGGGCATTCATCACATTCCTTATCACATTAATTGTTAGCACTTTTCTCATCTTGTTCATTCATTTAATTAAGAAAAAAACCTACAATTAGAGGGCTTGAATACAAAGATATAGATAATAAAAAGGAAAATATTACTATAAAAGAATAAACTTATAAAGGACAAGTATATCCTAACTTGTGATTCCATAGGCTTAAATATATGTTATCCTTGATATATTTCTTTACTTATATTATTATGTGATTTTTTTAATCCCTTAATAATGTTTTGTACTATGCTCTCAAATCTACCAAATCATATCACCCAGGAGTGTCAAACCCAGAGTTTAGTAAGGCCCATGGTTGTGTACCAAGATACCCCGGGTCAGGCCTAAAACTCCTTGTTAGAATTTTCCCTTCTAGGTACATCTGTGCTAGTACCACCTCTACCTGTTTGTATCCATATAGAGATGTATTTTCTTTATAAACCACATACTATATACTTACCAAAATTTAGGGATGTATTCATATACTTAGTATAATTATTAAGTTTCTTACTAATATTCTCTATTAATAATGTCAAAAAATAATTATACAATCCTATTATACCAAATATAGTGACCCTAGCCTTTTACATAAGACATTACATGATTTTAATTACAATTATACATCAGTTTACAAGAATAGGACCGTCAAGTCCAATGTCTTGGATGACTAGGTACATAAAACTGAAAACATGGAATGAAAAATAAAATTTCATTATTTAGTCTTCACATAGATCCCCAAACTTCCATTTTTCTAATACATCATCATAAGATAAACTAGGGATAACATGAACATAGGGTAGAGCTTAAAATCCCAGTAAAGGAATAACTATAAGAACAAAGTATTAGATCAAGGAATATAAGGCATGACATGTTGTTATAAAATCGAATTTAGAAAATGGAACCTTAACATATAAACATACAGTCATATAAACATCAAGTCATATAAATATGGTAGCAACATGAAACATGAATTTAGTATTATTCAATGCTAACCACGTTTCACATGGTAGCAAAATCCAAGGATAACTGCCAAGACCATCACACATAACATCTCATGATACATAACATTACCCAATGAAATGGAGTCCAATCAAGGAACACCCATTTTCTGTTTTTGTAAATATGTTTTATAGATAAATAATCATAAAAAATCAATCTTACAGAAACATAAGGATTACCCATGGAAATAATTGGGTACTATAACATGATACCGGGAATAAGAGATGGGCATAACACAGAAGTGTCCATGAAATAACTAAACCTAAGTATACATGGAAATTCATATTTGGAAAATATATATGTATCATGGTGAGCGATGTTATGTATAAGTGAAAACATGTAAGAAAATTATTCCAGAAATTTTGGCATACAAACATTTTTGTTATGTATAAGTGAAGACATGTAAGAAAATTATTAAAAAAATTGGTATAAAAACATTTTTGAGCAGTTTTAAGGAAAACCCTATAGTCCCTTTAAAATATAAATGAGAACAATCGTTTATAAATAACCATAAGTGAACTAGGAATGTTTTCACAATAAGATTAATTATTATATAAATATAACGGTGGATTAAAAGAGAATATGTAGTGCACATGAAATCAGGTAAGAATAAATGAAGCTCCCTCAAAACAGGTTTTCTTATCAAGAAGTTTTTTGGAGGAAATCACTTAAAAATAGGTATATCCCCCAAATGATAATGATGAATGGAACCTATTACAAAGTTTATAACATTAAAATAGAATTAATATGGTGAAAATAAGAAGAATATATAACCTTAATTTGGTAAAAAAATATATAAAGAAACCCAAAGTAATAAAAGAGGTTAGGGTCGAAATCCTCACAGAATATCTCCATGGTATCATGTGTACATAAGAGGAATTAATGAGAGATAAATGGGTTTCTTATCATTTAGACATCATGAGGATAATATTGTGGAGGTTCATAATCATACTCCATCACTAGGAACCATACGTAAAAGGGAATAACATTGAGGAAAATATTCAATAAAAGTGAAATAGAGAGGATACCTTACCATAAGTCCAATGGTGTTCTCCACATGATATCAATAAACTAAATAGTAAAATTAGGTTCATTAATTAATAGTTCATGAACATATTATATATTTATAATATTTATTATAATATTTTTAAGTTCATTTATAAACATTTTGATTGGTTATGAGGTTCAATTTTATAGTTTCGGTATTTTTTCTTACTTGGTTTTTATGATCAGTTCACTTACATTCATGTTCAGATAAACATGCATGACGAAGGTGGTTGTTCAGAATTGATGTTATATTTTATTATTGATCTTAAATAAGGTTACATGGTTGTATATTTAATTTGGTTTCTTGGAGTGAATTTGAATCATTATATAAACCATTAATGATAAATGATTGATTTTATTCGGCGATTTTTCTCATAATGAAAATGTTTTGAACTATTATTTTACATCAATTGAAAAAGAGGATATAAGAAGAAAAAATAAGATAAAATTCATATTTGATAGTCTGGGTCAACCATACAAATGGTTTCATGACTATAATAGAATATGGTAATAGAATTGATAATCTGTTGTCCTTGAATGTGATAAATTAACACATCTCAGATGGTGTTTTCATTTCATTCATATAAAAGAAGGTGAAACGATATATGATAATGAATTATCCCATTAGAATTAAAAAATGAAATCACATGTATGTTATTGGAGTTACCATAAATATTGGGTGAAGGGAAGTGAGGAAAGAAAAAAAAGAAATGAATTTGAATAGAAATAAATAAATTGGAAAGAGGAATTTACCTATTGAGTTTATCTCCATTTAAAACCTGTTAAGGGGAGAGGTTATGGTTTTTTGAGGAGACCAATGGATGTTAAGAGTGGGGAATTATGATTGGGAGATATTTTGGCATCATTTAATTAAATAATAAGGTGTCAGATGAGTGATGATTAGAGGGGAGTGTGAGTGGTTTTATAGTGGAGGGGAGGATGGTTTTATTTATATTTTAATCATTAGTATATTATTTTTCCATAAGACCAGAAATAGTAATTATTCTGGTGAAAAAAATAGTAACATGTGTATGTGATTTTTAACTAATGGCCATTAACATCATCCATGACTCAATCATGATGTAGAAATTCAGGTTTTAGCATTTATGGTGAATTATCGTATTTTACTGTTCATCAAAAAATTCAAGTATTTTAGAAAAATCCCAAAAATTCACCCTAACCATTTTTTGACATATAGAATACAGAAATGAACTCCATTGGTTGAATTTTCTTACAATAATACTTTCCACCTGAGTATCCAAATGGAATCATATGAATCAATTTATGAAAAAATGTATAGAACACTAACATGTTGGGATGAAGTCAGTGAGTGTAATCTGATAATATCTGAAATGGTTTAATAAATGGGGAAGAAGGTTAAAACCATTCAGAAGAAAATTAAGACATCCTAAAGTCGATAGAAGAGTTATGAAGGAAATCATCTATGAGACCTTAAGTTCAATGTTAGATACATGGTATTTCTACAAATATCTCTAAGGAATATGGTCATTAAGTTTGGGAAGAGAGGAATGCTAAGTCCCAGGTACATCGCCCCTTCAAGATCCTCGACCGAGTCAGAGTTGTGGTCGATCGACTGGAACTTCCACCTACCATGTCCAAAGTACACAATGTATTTCATGTACCCATCTTAAAGAAGTGCATACCAAATCCTTCACATGTAATATCTTCAAAGGTAGTACAATTGGGGGATGATATTTCTTACTAGGAGTATCCATTTAATATCATGGATTATAGAGATAATGTTCTATGTAACATGACTACTCACCTTGTCAACGTACTATGGTAGAACCATAAGTACGAAGAGGAAACATGGGAACTAGAGGAGAAAACGAAGAAAAAGTACCCACACCTGTTTATATATTAAAATGTAAAATGAAATTTCACGGGATAAATTTTATAAGGGTTAATAATGTAATGACCCAATTTTTTATCAATGCAAATACCTTTCTTATAATTTTGTCATATAATCACATGAATTCACTACACAATGAACTAATAAGTACTCTATGACCTTTAAAAATAATTTTTACGCTTCTTTGATTTGAATTTTGAAAATCTGACATACATGGTTGCAATCAGTAAGATGTTTGGAGTATAATGGAACAAACTTAATTTTTTGGTGAATAGTAAAATACATAAATTTAACGTATAAATACATTTTAATTTCAATCCAATATTCCTGAAATCATAAGTGATTTAAGCTCCCAAATCTCTAACTCACATGAAATTATTACTTATTTTGGTTATGCGGTCATCACTATTTCTGGTCTTGAGGGAAATTAATAAACTAAGGAATTAAATATTATGAAAACCCTCCTCCCCTCTACTATAAATACCACTCCACCTTACTTATTATCTTCACTCTTCTCAAGCCTTGTAACTTTCCTAAGCTCTGAAAAAATCACTCTAAAAGATCCTCCCCCACATCCAACATCCCTTGTTCTCACCAAAAGACCATATCCTATCCCTTTAATAGGCTCTCAATAAAGATAAACTCTAGAGGTAAATTCCCTTTTTAGATTCTTTAGTTTTCTTTGAAGTTATTTTGTTTTCTTGTTTCTTTGCTCAAATTACTTCAAAAAAATGATCTAATAAATCCTGTAATATACATGTAATAGAATTATATTATTCTAATGGGATATTTTATCATAATCTCTCCCTCCCTGACCTTTTTTCAATAAATAAAAATACCGTATGAGATTTGTTGATTTTTCGCATTCAAGGACTATAGGTTTTCAATATCCATTACCGTCTTCAATTCTGGTCATGAAACAATTTTCATGGTCGAACCAGACCATAATATATGTATTGTGAATTATATATGTATCTAGAATCATATTGTAGACATGGTTTTTATTTATAAAGAAAACATGTTCATTGTGGCAAAAAACTAACAATTAACCCAAAAGGTTATCACTAATGTTTTACATAATGATTAATCTTCACTCTAAGTAAAAAAATGTAATTTAAAACCAAGTATTCTTATGTATATTCAATAATTTAATATAACTCCAATTCGGGACAACCACCCCGGTTTTACATGATTCTTTAATCATGAAAATAATTAAAATGATTGTAAGAAACAAGAAAACAAACTAACCAAAATAATGAAATTAAACCACTTAACCCATCAAAAATGTCATAAATGAACATAAAAAGGTTATAATAAATCATTTACATGTAAAATAATTTCTATGAATATTAATTAATGAACCAAATATGATTATTCAGGTCATTAATATCAATTGGAGAACACGATCAGACTTAAGGTAAGGGAACCTCTCTATTTCAATTTTATTCAAGAATGACCTATATGTTATACCATTTTATGTGTAATACCTAATTATGGGGTATGATTTATCACCTCACACATATTTACCACATGATTTATATGTTACTATAAATCTCATTATCTCCCATTAATCCCTCTTATGTACACCGGATACCATGCTGATAAACCGTAAGGGATTCTACCTGAACCTCCTTTGTTCCTTTAGGTTGCCTTATCTTTCATTCTACCAAAATGATGTTATCTTATCTATTTATGTGAATATTATAAATTCCATTTAAATGTAAAAAAAATCATTTATCAAGATCCTTTATTTATCTTCTTTTGGGCACACACATGTTTTTAAGTGATTCCATCCTCTATACTTCCTGACAAGAAAACCAGTTTTAATGGAATTTCCTGAATTCTTACCCCATTTCAAGTGCACCCTATATTATGTTCTAATCCATCATTGAATTTATAAAATCAGTCATTCTATTATTAAATACTTCTATTTTCACTTATTGTTCTGAATAAAACATGATTCCCTTTTCTATTTTAAATGATCTTTAGTATTTTCCTTAAAACTGCACTAAAATGTTTTAATTGTAATGTTTCTTAAATATTTTTTTAATTTGTCACTTCTGTTTGACGTAACATATCTTGATATATGCATATTTATCTTAGGAATTACCATGTATGATTTAATTCCTTTCTTTCATGAACAATTTTATGATACACCCATTTATTATGCTTTATGACATGATTGTGATACCCATTTCCTTCCCTGGGTACCCTTATGTTTATGTATGATTGATTTGGTATGATTATTTATGTGGAAAACATATTCGTGAAAATGTTTTTAGGGGTGCGACTAGATAGAGATCTAATTCATTGGGTAAAGTTGGGTCTCATGATATATTATATACGATGATCTTGGCGGTTATCCTTGGATTGGGCTACAATGTGCGACAGTCTTGGTAGTTAACATTGAATTGTGTTACCATGAGAAACAGTCTTAGAAGTTAGACATGACCAATTCTAAATTCATGTTTTATATTGCTTCCACATTACTGTGATTCCATTTTCATATGATACCATGTTTATATATTATGATTCCAAATGTTCCATGCATTTGTTATCATTATATCATTCCTTATAACCAATGTTCTAAAGCCTTATTCTTATGTATACTCCCCTACTGGGTTGTTAAGCTCATCCCTTGGTCCATGTGTTCCCCAGGGTATCCTATGCAGATGTACGAGCACAATGGGAGATAAAATCTCATTACGGAGACTAAATGAAATTTCGTTTTTTATAATGTTATATTTGAACCTAGTTTTATAGGACACTAGAATTTATGATCCTTGGCTTTTACTCTGATGTGTATTTATTCTTAAAATATTGTAATGTTATATGTAAAAGGATAGGGTCCCTATATCTATGGTCATCCTTTGAAGTACAAGATAAACTTGAAATTTAGATAGAAACTACATTTTTATATCCTTTCTTATCTCAAATATCAAAATAAAATTATTATAATAATTGTATCCACATCATCAATCTTGGTTTTTCATTATTCATAGGAAGAATCTACTTTAGGCTGGTATGGTTAGTATACAATATGACTTTTGGAACCAATATAGAACTATCAAAAAATTTCAATTGAAAAAAATATGACAAGTGTTCCTTCTCAATTATGGTTTAATATCATTGTTTATCATCTATTAGTTTGCTAGATAATAATTTTTTTAATATTTATCATTTCTTTGACAAAAAATTCCCTATCAAGAAGATCTATCTCAAAGGGAAATTTCAAATCATGGGAAATGATGATGGGTGAAGAGGTTAGTTTTTTCATGGTTTTTTGAAATAATTTAATCACTTATTATAGAAAATGGTGAATTATTCACCAAAATGGAGAAAATGGATATTTTTATCTTAGAGAAAACCCTTATGAACCTCTTATTGAAACCAAAATTCACCAAAAAACATCCAATAACACGGACATTTTCAAGATGGGAATCATTTGAATCACACCTATCTTAGAGTTATGAACTTAAATACCCCTCTTGGAGACCTTATTACCTTTAAAAAATCACTATATATTCAGGAATTATAATTTCTATCTATATATAACAATGTTGGGGTCATTAGAGCTTTCTTAAATTGATTTCCAATTGTGAAAATAGTTTTTAAATAATAATTAAACTATAGAAAAGTCATCCCTGAACACATCCATGATACTCAAAGTCATATTAAAAATATTTCCATAATAGATCTCTAAATTATATCTAGGGATCCACCCAATCCAAAGGAGTTATCTGGTAAAAAATATCCTAAGGTGGCATGTGAATGTTTTTTCTCCTAATATTATAGAGATATAATAAACTAGTTGTAATAAGAATTATGATTCACATAAGAGAAAATTTTATTCCATTATAACCTATCAAAGATTTTGTCTAAACATGGCATAATAAAATGATCCTTCCTCATATATGATTGGATATTCTTAAATTTAATACTAACTCTCCACTTTGTCACTGTTCTAGTCTGAATTTTCTTAATATTATAAAAAATTATGACTATCACTCCTACCTTTTTAGGAGAAAATAGAAAAGGGATAGACTAAGGGTTTTATGATATGGGTTATATAATTAAAGCATATAACTATTTGATAACCTTGTTTCTAATACCCTCTATCTTTTTTGGATTGAGTCTTCATTGGATCTTAACTCTCATTTTACGATTAGGTTCTATTGGGATCCTATTCATGAAAAATGATGGTATAATCCCTTTGATGTCTAATATTCATCATAATAAAGCATATTATAATATTTTGAACTAATTTAAACAATTTTAATCTTTAATATTTCTATTTTGATGTAATAATGATAGAAAGTTGAGTTTTTTGACTCATAAATGGGTATTTATAGTGAGATAGATTTGGTTTGAGCTCTACATATGGTGCTTTATGGTTCCAAGTAAGAATCTTCATCCTCTATGAACTAGGATCATTAATGTGTTTCCTAAACAATCAGTGATATGTAAAGAAAGATTCATATTCCTTATTATACATATTAGAAAACTCCTCACTCTATGATTATAAATTTTGTGCAAGGATGTTTTCCTCAAGAAAAATATTAAGTGGTTCTAAATACTCTCCCTTACAATAATCAATTGGATATACCTATTTTATAGAGTTAATTATCACTAAACATTCTTTAGTGTTGGGTATAATATTAATCACTTCAATTGTCCATAACTACCTCTTCTCCACAAAAATATTCATCATAATAAGGAGGATTATCTCCATAGAACTTTATAAATTGTTGTGGTACCTTGAATCTCTCAAAAAAATGAAACTCATCACATTTCCCCCCATGTTGAATATTAGTTTCCAATTATTTGAGTGATGAATACTCCTAGAGTGGAGAAGAAAGGCCTATAAAGGATTATAAATAATTCCTTGTCATAATATATATATATATATATATCTAAAATGAAAATTTTATGGTGAAAAAATAGTTCTAAAGAAGAATGATTATAGAATAGGTCATGGAAGTTCATAAATTTTGGTTCATTATTATTTTTTATCCACTTTTAGATGAATTATGACTATTGATGCTATATTATTCAAAATACAAGAAATGTACTCATATTGTTAAAAAATATTATGTTTCCATTTATTTTTATTAAGTTTAAAATTATTTTAATCATGTGGAATAGTTAGTTTTATGTGAATTTCATCATGAAATTTAAAATTTTAAGATTCAGTGTTGTTTAAATTTTGACATCTCAAATCATATAAAATTATAGGTTGGACAACCATAATGTCTTTCTTATCTTTTTTACATGTTCTTAAATCTTTCTTGGTGATTAATACAGTTAAATTCACCCTAATATTAACCTAAATTGTTCTATATAAACTTCTTCAACCCTTTTATTTAGGTCTCGATCTAGCTTCCCCATTTTAATCTCTATGTGATGCATCCTAGAATATGTTTGATATTTTCTAAATCATGATGAGATTTTTTTGTATCCAATTGATATTTTTTTGAAACAAATTTTTTTTGAACTATAAGAAATAACCCTTAATTATATATGAAAATTTCATATTTTAGTCGGATGTGGGTTTTAAAATTGAGTTCCAGAATGTTGTGGGAATCTAGGTGCAAGTGAATATAACATTATTTTCTCTCCCCAAAAAAAATTATGGCATTTCATATATCCTTGATTGTATTTATTCAAAAATGGAAAATCTATAGCATATATCCTATATAAACACATTGAGATATATTCATTCTTGATTTTTGAGTCTTTAATTTCAATTCTTAGGTAGTGGTTTCTAGAGGTACTAAGCACATCACATTGAAGGAATTACCCTATGAGGGATTTCATTTGATTTTGATTTCTAATTAGGTTAAAACGTTGACTAGAATTATGATCTTTAAGGGACTAAATTTTTTCTTTCATTAGAGGAATTTATGAATCTAATTTATTCCCTTAACTATTGGTAAAAGTAATTATATTTCCTTTCCCTCTAGTAGAATCTTTGTGTTGTGAATTAAGGTTTAGATTATTGTAGATTTTTTCATAGTTTTTCAACGGTCATATATATGTAGTTACCTACAAAATATTGGTTAACTAAATAATATCTTGAAGGTGAAAGACCATAATAAAAAACATACAATTTAAAGGTGGAAACATAGATATTAGTATGAAAGATAGTTAAAAAGGTCTCTAAACATGTCCTAGATCCATGAAAATCCTCCCCATCCAATTGGTAAAAATATTTTATTTTCTTCTAAATTTCCCATTACACATCAGTGGGAAAAATATCATCACAAAATGATTCCTAAACCTATTCATTTCTATATATATTTTTTCAAATTAACATTAGTTCCTATAATTATATTTTTGTAAGAACGTGAACAATATCATTTTCAGTTTATATTTACTGATCCCTTGTAGTGGAAACTACATCACTACATTATAAAAGTCCCCAAAAAGTTAAGAGAGCCCTCATTGGGAATTCTGTCAAATGTGGGTAGCAGCGAAAAATATAAATTATTTAGTTTATAATTCATATATCTATGAAATATAATAATTCAATATGGGTTTTCCAACACCTGAAGAAGTTGATACTCCCTCATCATAGACCTTTTTAGATAGACTTTGATGATATTTTGTTAGTGGTTTTGTTTATTCAACGATTGGGATCACTCTATAGAATCGTCCAATTCAATTTTATTCCAAATAGCTCTAAGGTGTCTAGGAAATTTAGAGATAAGAGGCTCTAAATTTACTAATTTAGATATATTACAAATTCTGTATAAAATTGATAATTAGAATTTCATTGATTGATTTTTTTATAGTTTTTCAGTTATTTTTTCTTATATGTATACACCTTCCCCAATAATGGTTCCCTAATTTTAAAAGGTTCATTAGTAATAATAAAATAATTTTTTTACCTTCCTATGACTTATATAAAAATGAGTAGGGTTGAACCCACATATAAGGATTGTGAAAAATATAATAAAATAACTCAAAAATTGGAAAAAAACAACAATAAAAATAGAGGTGGTGATATTTTTAAAATGATAATAAGATAAAATAGTTGTTAGGTGGAGAAACAAGCTTGGAAAAGTAGAACGAATGGATGAATTAAATGTTTCATATATGAGGTAGAATAAGAAATAATGATAAGGGAAATTTCAATTGATAATTCTTAAATGATTTTTCTTTATTTTAAAAAATATAAATTCCATGTTTACAATATTTAATCATTTCCCCTTCATATCCATTCAAATATTTCACTGATCGAATGGATGAATTCAATAATACTTTAACTAATAGATTCATGAATCCATAGAATGATAAATTTTCCTTTTTTGAAGATCAAATTTTATTTGTTCTTGAAAAACACAAAGAAAAAAAGAAAAGTTAATAGTATTTAGTTAAAATAAAAAACAAAAAACAATATGATTAACCCTTAATTTCTCAAATAACTTTATTTATAAAAAAATGTATAAGAAATTTAAATAAATAATATAAACTTTTTAGAATGGTTAGAGGATTATTCTCTGCTGATTAGAATCTAGTTCCCTTTATCTTTTATTTAAAGGAATAATTCTAGTGTCTACCCTAAAAAGATTATCCAGGATTCAATCTACCAGAACGAATCTCAAATACCCCTTACTCACTATAATTTTTAATGAAAATAGATTCCAACACATAACATTGAGATCATAGACAACATTTCTGGTCAAACAATTGTTCTCCACGTTTCATGGATCGATATTAATCATCTTCCACATTATGAGTTTAGTTGAGCTCTTTCCTGAAAATTTCACCCTCCACATGCGCATCTGGACACAATTTATTCTTCCTATCTTCCTCTATAAGTTTTAATTCGTTACGTATATTCTTTGAACCCATATTTGATCTCCCATGTTTTAGAAAAAAAATATATTTTAACCCTTCATAGCAAGGAACATAACACAGGGTACCAATGACCCTTTCATGATTCTTTTATCCTTATGTGAGGTTCTATATAATATTATGACATTTATTGAAGTAACTATAATGTCCTATATGAAAGAATCATACATTTATAATTACTCTTACACAACTTGCTTCTAAAAAAAACAACACTTTGTGTTTTTCTAAATCAAAATAAAAATAAAAAATAAAAATAGAATAAATAGGGAATTAAAAATTTCAGAATGTTTCCAAATAAATGATTCTAAAAATAAAATAATATAACTTTATAAATAATATTTATAGTTCCATAATTCCTCAAAATCACATCTCAAATGACATTTTAGTTAATTCCTAACAACAATCAACCAAAATATTGGATCTTAAAATATATTAAAAATATAAAAAAAACCTTTCATGTTTTTATTACTAATATCATATTTTCAAAGATTGATTCATTGAGTTTTTATTTGAAAGGAAAATTAATCAACATTGAATAAATTTTTATTTTGAGAATATTTTTGCATAAAAAATACAATATCTTACAAAATGGATATATAGAACATGGATCAAATCAAGCCACATCAAACATTGCCACATTAACGATATTTTAAAGAGAAGTAATTATGTGGTAAGATATTAATTATATTCAATATTGTGAATTTATTGGTAATAAAAATGTAAAATTTAGTTATTAATATGGGACTATGTCCAAAAAAGGGGGACACAGATATAATTAATGTATACATGGAAAATAACCATCCACCATAGAAGGAAACAAAAAAAATTAATAAATCCAAATAAATAATAAGGATACGAAGCATGAATGTAGATAGAGTAGAAGAAAAAGCAATAATTGAAATACAATATAAAAGGACCAAACCACCATTGATCAACCATACCTCTATGATCCACTAAAAATACCTTCTAATCACCCCATATTCAACCTTGTTTCTCTATAGAGGTTAATTTTGATGATGTTGACACCTCTAGAAAATTTATGTCAAGTCCATACCTCTCAACTATTGGAAGACTTGACTACAAAAACTAGGATACATTACCAGAGTCATGACCCAGGATGATTTGAAAGAGAAGTGAAACTCTAGGCTAGAATTTGAATAATCTGGTAATGGAGAAGAACAAATGTTGGGGATCAACACTAGAGAGAAACATAATAGGGAATAGAGGTCTATGTAAATGAGTGGAGAGGAAGAGTAATAATATCTCTAGTACCTATGGGAACCTCAAATAACCCTAAATGAAATACAAGAAATGGGGAGAATCTATTAGAGAAAATTAATACTTCCAATTATTTATTTTTTTAAAATACACATTTACCTAAATGTTATTATTCACATTACCTTTCTTAAATTCAAGTGAATTCAAACACACATCTTAATTTAATTACCATGATACTGGTGATTTATGAAAACTATATAAATTATTTTTAACTGATATTCATTTTCACTCTATTTAAAAAGTATAAATCTAGTATGTTGAAAAATAAATTCAACTTCTTAAATGTCTCCATTAATAATTATGGTCTTCAATGGATCTTAGGTTCTTTTAAAAATTTAGTTACACTATTTTTAAACATTTCGGCTAGATATTTATTATAAAACCAAATCATTTTAAAATAAATTTATATTTCGACATGGTATTCATAAATATTAATTATACAAAAAGACAAAATCAAAATGATATTTTGATCATTCATTGTAATCCACCCATTATTCATTCATAACCGAACATTTTAAAATGAACGAATTAACTAATTACCTCTATATATTAATCAAAAATACTCCAAAATCACAAATATTTTGATCTTATATCCTCATATAATATCACAAACGATTATAGTTCTTTAAAATACCTATATGATTTTCAAATCACTGGGAACATCATCCATGAAAGAAAGATAAATTACAGATGTTGTATCTCATTTTTTATCTATATACCTTGAGTGGACGGAGATAATATATTACATTATATATAAGATTCTTTGTATTAAAATTTTGACTATAAAAACAATATATATGATAGGCTAAATAATAATAAAATTATATTTATGTACCTAAAGAAAAAGGTATCTTAAAAGTTTCCTAATATTTTACCTGAGACTTATTTAACATATTCTACGAATCGTTAACATTCCATAAAGTTTTTATAACACCGTAAAATTTTATGTAAAATAAAAAATCAATTAAATCATATTATTTTATCCAATACAATTTTATCAAACCCAAAACATGTACAATTTATTCAAAAAATAATTTCTTATATTCACTTAGTTAAACATAAATAGGTTATAAATAATTTGATAATAATGATCGATTCACATTATACTAAGATTGAAGAAATTATAATTGAAATTATTTATTTAATTTATATATAATAATTCATACTCAGATTCTCACTGATCCACGAACATGGGGTCCATATAATCATACTATTTTATGTAATACCCTAAAATCCTAAAATAAGAACATTTTATTCGATAATGAATACGACATGCAACACCAAGATTAGAAGAAAATATAACACCATGACAATATATATATATATAATATCAATTTATTTAGTATGTTTATTTATATTAAACACTAATCTATCTTGAGCTACACACAACAACAAGTTTCATCGATAACTTGCAGTACACATAAGACTGAGTTTTACCAACCAAAAATATACTATTAATATTATTATTTAATATATCACCTAGCTGTATGAATGGAGGGTATGGATAAGATCTAATAACTTATATTTTTATTTTTTTTATTAATTATCAATTTATTAGTAATAAAATATAAATCATTTAAAGGAATAAAATTATTTTATTAAAAACTATATTTTTTATAAAAGATGGATTAATCATTATTTAGACACATAATTTAAAATTAATTTTTAACACTTTTATAAAATTTATTTTAAAAAAATAAATTAATTTTTTAAATTATCACATCAAAATATTTTTGCATGAATTTTTGGGATTTTTTCTGTGAAGTTCAATTTTTTGATGAATAGTGAAAATATTGAATTTTAATTGAAAACTACCTTTTAATTTAATATATTTAGTATATAAAATAATTTTTAAATAGGTTATAATGTAAAATTATTTCAATTAAATGTTTATTAATTCAATTTATTTATTTGGAATCATTATCATAATGAATATTGATGTAAAACATTATAAATATTTGAACATTTTCTATTTGGAAACCCGCTTGATCGTTTTGTTTGCAGGATATATTTTAAATTAAATTCAATGAATTATGTGAATATAATTTAATAAAATGGATTCAATATTTAGAATTAGAATAATTTTTATTTATTAATATGGTGAAATTATTTTTTTACCAAAAATGAATCGAGAAAATAGTTAAAATTAATTACTACGATTAAGGTTAAAATAGGGTTGTATGTGTTATATAAGATTGTGTTAAAATTAATTTTTCAGAAAAATAAGATTTTTATTTTATTTCATATTTAGAATCAGTAGGAATATATTATCTAATAAATAGAATTTTAATTTTAATTTTAATGTTTTGATTATGCAGGTTAATAAAAATATACAAGTTATCATGGTAAAAAACTAAAAGGGTAAAATTGAGTAAACTTAAGGACTAAGGTAAAACATGATATTTTTTGTGGTGAAGGAATTTTTTTACCAAATCATCCCTACACTCAAATATGTGAAAATTTGTAGTCACATAGTGTAATAGTGACATCCCACTATTGAATAAGTTTTGGTATTTACAAGAATGCCACTCCTCTTCAACTATAAAAGGGAACTAACTCAACTCACATCTACACACCTATAAAGGCATTTATATTAACTAAATTATACTGTAATAATTTCTTAAATACACTTATGAAATCTTATAAATCATAGTTTTCTAATAAATCCAAACTAGGAAGGATTTGGTGCACACCGAAGGGGGATGCCTGAAGAAGAGGTAACGTTCTTCAATGATGGTTTTAATTTTATATCTTAATCCACCCAATTAATTTATTATTAAAACATGATTATAAAAAAACATCTGTATATTCCATATATTAGGATGGTTTTATATTAATGCAAGTATACAAAACCATCCCCACTTTCATCCAATGAGTTATGAAATCATAGTTTATTTGTACGATGGGCCAACACCTCACGAACTAGTGACATTGATCTTTACAATACCACCTTTCATTGTAACACCCTGATATTTTTATATAATATTTTATTTTAAATAAATTTGTTTTATTTTATTTCTTTCATTACACACAACACCGATTTAGTTTTCTTTACAAATAACACTGAGTTTCTATGAAACATTAATTTATTAATAGAAATACTTAAACAATAAAATTATAATTTATCTATTATAATGGTGGTTGTGAATAAGATTAACTGAATTATGAAATTATTTTTTAAACATATAAATTTATATAATTATTTTACAGATTAATTATAAATTAATGTAATAACATTTTTAAAATAAACGGAATTGGTTTTATGAAAAATCTAATTAAATGTGCACGACTGTGTTTTATACCACTAGATAAATGAATATACCTTGTTAGATTTGGTTTAAAATATATATATATATTAAATATAATTATTAAGATTCATCCTATGTACTTTGTATACATGATATGAGAACAAACTAAATAATACACATAAAAGAATTATTTTTCTAAAAAGGTACTTTTTCCGCATTTTTATAGATGACTTGATTTAATTCTAGTTTTTGACACTTTAACAAAATATATTTAAAAAAGTAAAAATATTTTTTGAATGCGGGATATCAATATTTATCTTGTTTTATTTTTCTAAATTTTTCATGTATGTTTTAGATTTTTATAAATAGTGAAATAGAAATTTTTTAATACTATCTTTTCATTTAAAGTATTTACAAGGTAAAATTATGATTTGAATTAGTTTTCAATTTAAATTAATTAATTTTAATTTAATATATATCAATTATAGTTTTTGAAAATGATTATTAACATGAGTTTATTATAAAATCATTTTATATTTTATAAGGTCATTTTTTTGGAAAAATATTTTTTATGGAATTTTACAGGTTTTATTTTAATTTAAATTCCGAAAATATTATTTTTCGAATTTTTAAAAATAAATTCCATATTTCTATTCAAAAGTTCCAAAATTTTTATGTATTTCCACATTATTTTTGGCCAATATAAGTAGTAACCATAACAAATTTTGTTATCACGGTAAAGGGTTAATTATGTAATTTTGGTTAAAAATAAAATTTAATGACAATAAAATGACCCTAACACATTCCAATTTTTTTAGTTGAATAAAATTTTACCCTTAACACATAAGGATAAAAATTATGTCATTTAATAGGTACTTGTCCTTGGAAATTACTTATAAAATATTTAAATATATTAAAGTCACTAAATGTCAATTTCTTTGTCCTTAATATCTTCTATGTGTCCACATGGGGGAAAGGTTATTTTATGAATGGATTTAAATAAAAAAAATTATCTTAATAGACATATTTTAATGATATAAATTTATTTCTTACTTTTTCAGTCACTTAGATTGTGTTATGAAATTTAAAATATTTCCTTTAATAAATCTTTAAAGATGTCACATTCATGTTTTAAATAATGTATCATTTTTATAGGGTCACACATAATCTATATTCAAATATAAATATTATTTTGAGATATATATTATTTATCTTCATCAAGGTATTTTGTAAACTTTAGTGAAAATATAAGTATATTAAATAATTACACAACACTGATGTAGTAATTATTTAATTAGTGGAAATATTAAAACAATATTATTAAAAATAATAAAATAGATATGATTTGATATAATTAATGTGATAAAAAAATTTCTAGATGAATATTAACTATTATAGATATAATAAAATATTTTTATTAAGGTTAAATTATTCTATTGGGATTTAAAAAATTCCATGTTTGGAGTAGTGTCAAAATTGAGAGTAATGATATTTTATCAAATGAATATTTTCTTAAATTATTTATAAATTATTAAACATATTTAAAAAAACTGAAAAATTATAACACGGTCTTAAATTTTATAAATATTTCATTTATTATTAAATGAAAATCACATAAGTAAAATGTATATCATTTTAATATTGATACATTTCTTACATCAGTTAGAATTAACATAGATTAACTAACTGTTAATCAAAATTATATGGTTTATTATAACAACATAAATTGACAAAAATATATTGGTTGATGATATTGCAACCTTATATAATCTTATATTCTAATAAATATCTTTTTTGATGTATTTTTATTGATATTGTATTCATTATAAATTAATAGTTTTGAAATTTCCAAAAGTTCAACTCACCTCAATTATAAAAGGAAAGCTACTCCCTTCTTCACATACCATTCATACTTAATGATTGACCATATCCTACCCATTTCTATTCTCAACTTCCCTATACACATTATATAGGTTATCGGCTTCTCAAAAGACCAACCCTATTGTCCATAAGAGGAGATCAAAGGGATGCTCGAGAAGGAAAAGGTAATCGTCTTTACCAACTCTTCCAAGATTATTTATTCTTCTACTTCCACTTAATTTTTTTTCAATTATAAATTATAAATAGAGTATAAAATATATTCTTATATTTTATTATTATTATAGATCAATCATATTCCCCATTTTTCTTATGTTAAAAAAATTAATGTACCACGTGTGCGTTCAAACAACCAACTGTCTCCACACCGCCGTGTAATCTGTTTTTCATCATGAAATTACATAGAAGGGTATAATAAATAAATTAATTGATATATATAATAATTTGAACATGATATTTATTATATAACAAAATATATACCATGTAGTTCCTTACCCTTTTACTATTAAGAGAATGGGATCATCACTCAAACTTATGTACGACCCACCGTCTCCACGATGTCATGAAATTCATTTTCCATATTCACCATTCAAGAATGATTATATAACTATATATAATGAATAAATATGATATATATTTTCATAATTTAATTCTGAAAATCAAGGAATTGTATTCTTTTCATAAGAATTGGGAATTATACAATATTTCAAGTATAAAAAAAATGAAACAGTTAACACCTGAAAGAAGGGTTATAATGAAATGTTTTAAACCAAAGAGTGATATGATGATATAAAACGATCACATATAATGTCATATGTAAAGACCTAGAAATTTCAAGGAATTTTTTTTTCATAATTTCTTTGGAATTTTGTGAGTGCGTGGTTTTATACGGCACCTGATTCTGAGGCCCGGTGTGCCCGGAATAATTTTCGGAAGTTTTGTTAAGCTTAAATTAACGCGTGTAAGCAGTTTTCCTGAAAAAGTAGAGTAACTCTTGAACGATTGCTCAGATCAGAAATCCGAGGGCACCGTTGCGCTATGGATAGCAGGATTACCCTAGGCGCGACTTAAGTTTAGTCGGCACAAGCCTCCTATGAGAAATCCCAAGAAATGACATAACCGTAAATAAAATAATTAAATAAATTATTTTATTTTTCAAATGCATATAACTCACAAACGGTAGCTCGGATTAAAAATCTGAGACCACCACTGAACTCATGAGGGTATGATTTATTTAAGTAGATACTAACTATGGCCGCTGTGAGCCACCAGAAAAAGTTAGTTTTTGGCCACAAATAAAATAATTAAATGAAAATTATTTTATTCTAAAATTTATAACTTATAAACGTTAACTCGGATTGAAAATCCGAGAGTATAGTTGGGTTCATTGGGGCGTGTTTCACCTAGGCCGAGCCTAACCTTGACCACAGTGGATCAAGGATGACTGATATTAATTTTCCAAACTTTTTTTTGGGTACTTTCAGTAAACGTACGTTCATAATTTTATAACTTTTGAACCGGTGCTCGGAATTGAAATCTGAGGACACCGATGAACTCGCAGCGCCGGTATTCACTTAAGGGGACCTTTACCGTAGATGCGTTTTATGCGGGTTGAATGTTAATTTTTGGGGATTTGTAAAAATAAATAAATAAAATGGTTGTGCCCCATTTTATTTATTTGGGTGGTTATATCCTCAAAGAGGAAGTTAATGGTGGGGACCACACCCCACATAACATCCCATGGGAGGATATTTCTGAGTTGGGACCCACATAAGGCCTAACCCTTCACCTCCCTTAAAACCACCTTTAACACCCCCTTTATTTATTTTGACAACACCTCCCATTAATTATGTGGAGCCTTTTCATCTCCCTTCCATTAAAGTTGCCAACTCAAATGCTATAATTCATTCAATAGTCTTTTTGAATTAATTTGAATTTGATAGTAATTTTATATCATGGGAGAATAAAATAATATCTTAGGCTATTATTTAGTTTTGGAACATGCGGTGTTGGGAGCACGTTGGAGATATTGAAAGGGATAGTTCTTCCACTAAGAACGCGAAGAACGCTCCATGAATCGAAGAACCAAAAGCATTTATTTCTCCAACCTTATTTTTCCTCTGTGTTAAGAGAGGAGACACCGCTGCGAGAAAGCGTCGGTTACATCAACAACTCTTCCTCCAATGTTGACGGGACGACACCATTATTCCGCAACGCCCGACTACCGTGACGTCCGTCTTCTGGGACTCGACGATGTGCGACGTCAATTTCAAGGTAGGGGTTTTGGTTTATTTAATTTTATGTGATTCTTTCCCTTGAGCCTAGAAGAATATTCTGTTGGGTGTTTATTCGAACTACTAACGTGGTGGGAATGGACTACGAACATGTTTGGACCCACCACTAACTAGTTCTTGATGTGCGGCGGTATGGGGTCGGGTGCGGGGTAACAGAAGGTGGTGCGGCGAGAGGACGGGGGGCTAGGCGATGCGGCTGGTTTGAGGCGCGCCGACATGGGTAGCCGGGGGCGGTGCGGCGGCGCAGTGGGCAGGCGAAGGCGGTGGCAGTTCTGGCCGTGCGGATAAAGGCTGGAGTTGGGGTGCTAAATTCGAGAACAGAATCTTGAAGGGGGGAGTTAATTGGAGAGAGAAATGATAAGGAGATAGAAATAATAATAATAAAATGAGATAGAGATAATAAATAAATTATAAAAGCAAGGGTGGAGCCTATTAGTGAGGCGCATGGGGATTGTGGGTGCGTGGATATTGGATGGGATAATTTAAGGAATTAAATTAAATTAAAAATAATAATAATATAATAATGTTATTATTATTTTCGTTGGGAAAACTATATTTAGAGAGTATCTTCCTCATGCGACCTCGGTTTCACGAACCGTCAGTGGCAGTGTGACGCTGACCCCAAGAAAAAATTTATGAGTCCAATATTGGATAACTTTTTCGGGTTTTTGGATCGGGTACCCGAAGTGCTTGGAAAATAATAGATTTAATATTATTATTAATTCTTCAACCCGCCATAACTCATGCGTGCGACGTCCGATTGGCTTTCCGTCAGTGGCGATGTAATCCTGACATCAATACGGTCGATTCAAGTCTAATGTTGAATACTAAATTCTGGTTCATGACTCGGGCCCACGAAACATCGAATAATAATATTATTATTATTACGGGATCTTGTATCAGACATATCTCTCTCATACGGTGTCGGAATGTCAAACTGTCTGCGAGGCTGCGACCTTGTAATTAAGACAGATGTTTCAAGACCAATTTTGGATATTTAAGTCGAGGTCGAGGCGTGGGCCCCATGAGGCCCGGTTCGCGCGTGTTGCGGTGAAATGAAAATTTTTCACAGGCTATCCGTTTTGGACCAATGGGTAGTCCATCTTGTGTGTTTTTTTGTATGGATCGCAATGGTGTGACCAGTTTAATTAACCAGTGTCATTTGAAGTACGGCCGGGTTGGTTCGAACCTGAAACCAACCAGGCCCTCGGAGCGGAAACACTTATATCTTGAGCTCCAGACATCCAATTGACATGCCGTCGACTTTTTTGGATTCCTCTTGATGAGACGGAACTTTGGGCATACTTCGCCTGAGTTTTGGTAGCAGTTGGATAGTGGCCGGGTTGGATTGTACCCAAAATCCAACCAGGCCCCTAGAACAGAAAAGCTGATAACTTTCAGACTGGACGTCCGTTTGACGAACCGTCAGCGACGTTGGTGATAACATTGAGAAATGGTCCCTATGAGTATACCCTATGAGAGTTCGGGGTACAATTGAGATACGGACGGGTTGGTTCGCATACGAAACCAACTAGGCCCCTGGGACGAAAAAGCTAATAACTCACAGACCGGGCGTCCGATTGACGCGTCATCTGTTGCGTTGAGACCCCTATGACGAGGCAGTCCTTTGAGATACTTCTTCGTGGGACTTTTAGATACTTGGAGTATCGACCTGTAGCTCATGGATCAGACCCTCCCAGAGACGATGTATGGTGTACGGAGACCGTGTAGCCGGCTGAGACCTGACGACTGCTTGACCGACTCGACTTGGAGTGAGTCGACTAGCACAGTGGATGGATCACTACTTTGTTTGGGTGTAGACCCATGGCGGACGGATCACTACTGTTTGACAGTGCAGACCCGCTGTACTCATCTGGAGAGTACCTCTGCAGGCTATTAGGGGGTGTGCACTACTGTGTTTGGGTGGCATACCCCGACGGAAAGAACTACTGTGTTTGGGTGGCTGACCCGCAATACTTGATAGGAGGAGTACCTCAGTAGTCTTAGGTTAGTGAGTAGTATCTCGGAGTCGTTATAGGACCACTGTACACTCCAGATATGGGGATCTTCAACAGTTACAGTTTCGATAATGAAAAACCTGGTTTGAGCTGAGTCTATGATCTTGTGTTTACCTCATGATTGAGATGGGACACTTGATAACTTATGTATATGTATGGGAATATACCTGGGTAGTGGTTATCCATTGATTTCATAATATTTGTGTTTCCTCATGATTGAGATGGGTTACTTGATAACTTAAGTATATGTATGGGTATATAACAAAGTAGGGTTTATCTGTTGAGATCTTTCTTTGTGGATATCCTTGTTGTATTTAGTGAGACCCTGAGGGTATTGGGGTCCCTACTGAGTATCGTTATACTCACCCCTGCACAGGTTATGCACGCACCTCGTTGTGTAGGTTGCAGACGACGGGAAGTGGTGACAGAGGCCGAGTGTTTGAGGACTGGATGGTACCCGGAGGTGGATCTCACGATGAGTCAGTATCCGGAGGTGGACTTCACAATGAGATGACACTCAGAGGAGGTTGAAGGATGAGAGAGTTTTGGAGGCTATCTGTACCTACCCTTCAGGTAGGATCCGTGGTGGACGATCCAGGAGCTGCGCTATCTGTACCTACCCTTCAGGTAGGATCCTTGGTGGGCGATCCAGGAGATGTGCTATCGATACCTACCCTTCAGGTAGGATCCGAGGTGGACGAACCAGGAGCTGTTTCTATTCTTCCAGCTGTTTGCCTTTTCTGTTGTACTTCTGTTCAGTTGTAGCTGTACTTTTTAGTTGGGTTTGTATTCTGGTCCTTTTCCTTTTTAGCACTTCTTTTGTACTTAGTATTTACTTCATCTTGTACTCTATGGTGTTTTTTTTACTTTTATAAAGGCAATGCCTTCCCAGTTATCGTGATTTACTCCTTTGGTGCTAGTCGCCAGCCCCTGACATATGGAAGGCGGGCTTGGGTAGTCACGACAGGAGCCCCGAGGATGGGTCGTGACAAATTGGTATCAGAGGAGTCGGTTCTACCGCAGAACTTATAACTTTGATATTCCCTTTCTGTGAAGCAATAGTTTTAAGGGTACCGAGTGTTGTTTTCAGTTCGGGGAGTCCAGTGTTGGTGTGGCGGCCGACGTATCCGTACACCAGGACCCTGACTACTGATTTCTGACTTTGTGCACGAAAACACTAATTGTGTGTGTGTTTACAAGTATTTTAAAGTCAGCTCAATCTAGGTCAGCTCACCAGGTATAAATAGTTTGACCGTGTCGTATCTATTCAAGATGTCTCCATGGAGACAGTCAGTTGGAGTTCTGAGATAGTACACGATGACGACCCACCGAACGATGAGGCTCCGGTTCAGGGCCCTTTTTACTATGTTGGCACCCTCGGGTGGTGTACCAGCAGCACCACCACCTGTTGGGCAGCAGATGCTACCAGCCGTACTAGTGGATGGTGCACGCTGGAAGAGCACGTTGCACGAGTTCCAGCAGTAGAGGCCTCTGTGGTTACGAGGTGAGACAGATTCCCAGACAGTAGAGCCCTGGATGGAGGTGATTGCTAGAGTTTTCCGCCTAGCTGAGACATCAGTAGAGTGGATGGTGGACTTGGCCACTAGTGTTTTCCAGTGAATGACCATGAGGATGGTCCGCATAGTGATGAGGCTTTGGTACGTGGACCGATGCCTGAGATAGTGCCTTTGGGTAGAGTGTCAGCTCTACATCACTTCCTTTTGGTCAACAGATACAACCGACGGTACCGGTAGGTGACACATGTAAGATTACTACCTTACACGTGTTCTAACATCAGATACCCTCAAGTTCCGAGGTGAACCTGACTCATTGGCGGCTGAGGACTGGCTTGAGGAGGCGGCTGAGAGTTTTCTAGAGCTTATACAGCTTCGGCAGGATGACATGTCGGTAGATGAGTATTCATCGAGGTGTACCGATCATTCCTGGTACTTGATGACTACGATAAGATCAGCGCTTTAGAGCTCAGACCTCAGAGCTAGAGAAGACCTTTGTGGTTGAATGTTCTTGGCTGAATGGATACAGCTAGAGAATGTTAGCAGTATAAGACCATGGAATTGGCGCCAGTCTCAGAGACTTCGGTGTGTAAAATGTTTCAAGAAGAGGAAGTGTTAAGGATGGATTAATCTGCAGAGTAGCAGATGTGGAAGCAGAGCTAAGAGTGTAGCATGAGGTGGTGTACATTTCTACATGTTACAACCACCAGCCTTTGTAGTCCCCACCAGGCTCAGGGAGCTGGAGGGTTGGGGAATAGAATAGTTGCATGCGGTCACGGAGTGTGACCCAAGGGCTCTAAGAATGATTTGATGTACGGTCTATGTCTACTACGAGCTGCCATATCAATGGACATAGGAACCAATCATTCCTTCCTTCCACGAATCTTGTCCCAGACCGAGAGTTTCCAGTTAAAACCGTTGACTTGACCCTCACATCTAGAGATACCATTGAGAGGAGACTCGATAAACATACTTATGCCGACAGGTGTGATCTGACCCTTGAGGTGAGAGTTTCGGTTGGAAACTCTTGGTGACAGCGTCGAGGCCTTACGACGTTAGTTTGGGTATGGACTGGGCAATCACAGTTCATACACAGATTGACGGTATTAGGGAAATAGGTTGTGGGTTACTTACAACGATGGGATGGGTTTTCCTTGGTCGGCAAAAAGGAAACCCCGGGCAGCACATGAAACTCCAGGAGAGCACATGGGAGGGGAAGGCTCATATGCGTGCTTAGTAACACTTTTTTGTTTCCCCTAGTGTGTGTTGAAGCTTTACGGGGACGTAAAGCCCTGAGGTGGGAGTAATGTAAAGACCCAGAAATTTCCCGAATTTTTTTTTTCTTAATTTCTTTGAAATTTTTTGAGTGCGCAGTTTCAGACGGCTTCTGCTTCTGTGGCCTGGTGTGCCCAGAATAATTTTCCAAAGTTTTGTTAAGCTTAAATTAATGAGCTTAAGCAGTTTTCCTGAAAAGTGGAGTAACTCATGAACGGTTGCTTGGATCAGAAATCTGAGGGCACCGTTGCGCCCCGGATAGAGGAATTACCCTAGGCACGACTTAAGTTTAGTCGGCACAGGCCTCCTATGTGAAATCCCAAAAATGACTTAACCGTAAATAAAATAATTAAATAAATTATTTTATTTTTCAAATGCTTATAAATCACAAATGATAGCTCGGATTAAAAATCCGAGACCACCGATGAACTCGTGAGGGCATGATTTATTTAAGTAGATACTAACTATGGCCGCCGCGAGCAACCAGTAAAAGTTAGTTTTTGGCCGAAAATAAAATAATTAAATGACAATTATTTTATTGTAAAATTCATAACTTATAAACGGTAACTCGGATTGAAAATCAGAGAGTACCGTTGGATTCGTTGGGGCGTGTTTCACCTAGTCAGAGCATAACCTTGACTACAATGGGTCGAGGGTGACTGATATTAATTTTCCAAACTTTTTTTAGGTACGTTCAGTAAACGTACATTCGGAATTTTATAACTGTTGAACCGGTGCTCGGAATTGAAATCTGAGGACACCGATTAACTTGTAGCGCCGATACTCACATAAGGGGACCTTTACCGTAGTTTCATTTTATGCGGGTTAAAAGTTAATTTTTGGGGATTTGTAAAAATAAATAAATAAAATGGTCGTGCACTATTTTATTTATTTGGGTGGTTATATCCTCAAAGGGGAAGTTAGGGGTGGGGCCCATACCCCACATAACCTTCCATGGGAGGATATTTGTGAGTTGGGACCCACATGAGGCCTAACCCTTCACCTCCCTTAAACCCCCCTTTAACACTCCCTTTATTTATTTTGACAACACCTCCCATTAATTATGTGGAGCCTTTTCATATCCCTTCCATTAAAGTTGCCAACTCAAATGCCATAAATCATTCAATAGTCTTTTTTAATTAATTTGAATTTGATACAAATGTTATATCATGGGAGAATAAAATAGTAGCTTAGGCTATTATTTAATTTTGGCACTTGCGGTGTTGGGAGCACGTTGGAGATATTGAAAGGGAGAGTTCTTCCACGAAGAACGCGAAGAACGCTCCATGAGTCAACGAACCAGAATCATTTCTTTCTCCAACGTTCTTTTTCCTCTACGTTAAGAGTGGAGACACCACCACAAGAAAGCGTCGGTTACGTCAAAAACTCTTCCTCCAATGTTGATGGGACGACACTGTTCTTCCGCGACGCCTGACTATCGTGACGTCCGTCTTCCGGGACTCGACGATGTGCGGTGTCAATTTCTAGGTAGGGGTTTTTGTTTATTTAAGTTTAAGTGATTCTTTCCCTTGAGCATGGAAGAATATTCTGTTGGGTGTTTATTAGAACTACTAACGCTGTGGGTACGGACTACGAACAAGTCCGGACCCACCGCCAACTAGTTCTTGATGTGCGGCGGTATGGGGTCAGGTGCGGGGTAACGGAATGTGGCGCGGTGAGCGGAAGAGGGGCCAGACGATGCTGCTGGTTTGAGGGGCGCCGTCGTGGGTATCCGAGGGCGGGGCGACGGCGAGACGGGCAGGTGAAGGCGGTGGCGGTTCTGGCCGTGCGGATGAAGGCTGGATTTGGGGCGCTAAATTGGAGATCAGAATCATGAAGGGAGGAGTTAATTGGAGAGGGAAATGATAAGGAGATAGAAATAATAATAATAAAATGAGATAGAGATAATAATAAAAATTATAAAAGCATGGGTGTCACCTATGAGTGAGGCCCATGGGGATTGTGGGTGCGTGGATATTGGATGGTATAATTTAAGGAATTAAATTAAATTAAAAATAATAATAATATAATAAAGTTATTATTATTTTCGTTGGGAAAACTGTATTTTGACAGTATCTTCCTCGTGCGACCTCGGTTTCACGAACAGTCAGCGGCAGTGTGACCCTGACCCCAAGAAAACATTATGAGTCCAATATTGGATATCTTTTTCGGGTTTTTTGGATCGGGTACCCGAAGTGCTCGGAAAATAATAGATTTAATATTATTATTAAATCTTCAACCCGCCATAACTCATGCGTGCGACGTCCGATTGGCTTGCCGTCAGTGGCAATGTAATCCTGACATCAATACGGTCGATTCAAGTCTAATGTTGAATACTAAATTCTGGTTCATGTCTCGGGCCCACGGAACACCGTATAATAATATTATTATTATTACGGGATCTTGTATCAGACATATCTCTCTCATTCGGTGTCGGAATGTCGAACCTTCTGCGAGGTTGAGACCCTGGAATTAAGACGAATTCTTCAAGACCAATTTTTGATATTTAAGTCGAGGTCGATGTGCGGGCCCCACGTGGCCCGGTTCGCGCGTGTTGCATTGAAATGCAACTTTTTCACTGGTTATCTGTTTTGGACCAATGGGTAGTCCATCTCGTGTGTTTTTTCGTATGGATCGCAATGGTGTGACTGGTTTAATTAACTAGTTTCATTTGAAGTATGGCCGGGTTGGTTCGAACCCGAAAACAACCGGGGCCTCGGAGCGGAAATGCTTATATCTTGAGCTCCAGACGTCCGATTGACGTGATGTTGACTTTGTTGGACTCCTCTTGATGAGACGGATGTTTTGGCATACTTCTCCTAAGTTTTGGTTGCATTTGGATAGTGGTCGGGTTGGGTTGTACCCGGAATCCAACCGGGCCCCTGGAACAGAAAAGCTGATAACATTCAGATTGGACGTCTGTTTGATGAACTGTCAGTGTCGTTGCTGATCACGTTGAGAAACAGTCCCTATGAGTATACCCTATGAGAGTTCGGGGTACAGTTGAGATACGACCGGGTTGGTTCTCACACGAAACCAACTGGGCCCCTGGGACGAAAAGGCTAATAAATCACAGACCGGGCGTCTGATTGACGCGTCGTCTATTGCATTGAGACCCCTATGACGAGGCGGTCCTTTGAAATACTTCTTCATGGGACATTGAGATAATTGGAGTATCGACCTGTAGCTCATGGAGAATACCCTCATGGAGACGAGCGTACGGAGTACGGAGACCGTGTATCCGGCTGAGACCTGACGACTGCTTGACCGACTCGACTTGGAGTGAGTCTACTAGCCCAGTGGATGGAGCACTACTTTGTTTGGGTGCAGACCCATGGCGGACGGAGCACTACTGTGTGATAGTGCAGACCCGTGGTACTTGTCTGGAGAGTACCTCTGCAGGCTATTAGGGGGGTCTGCAGCACTGTGTTTGGGTGGCATACCCCTGTGGGAAGCACTACTGTGTTTGGGTGGCTAACCCGTGGTACTCGACAGGAGGAGTACCTCAGTAGTCTTAGGTTAGTGAGTTGTACCTCGGAGTCGTGACATGACCACTTTACACTCCAGAGATGTGGCTCTTCAGCAGTTACGGTTTCGATAATGAAAATCCTGGTTTGAGCTGAGTCTATGATCTTGTGTTTACCTCATGATTGAGATGGGTCACTTGATAACTTAGGTATATGTATGGGAATATACCTGGGTAGTGGTTATCCATTGATTTCATAATCTTTGTGTTTCCTCATTATTGAGATGGGTTACTTGATAACTTAGGTATATGTATGGGTATATACCTAAGTAGGGGTTATCTGTTGAGATCTTTCATTGTGGTTATCCTTGTTGGATTTAGTGAGACCTTGAGGGTCTCAGGGTCCCTACTGAGTATCGTTATACCCACCCCTACACAGGATATGCCCGTACCTCATTGTGTTGGTTACAGATGACGAGTAGCGCTGATAGAGGCTGAGTGTTTGAGGACTGGACAGTACCCGGAGGTGGATTTCAGGACGAGTCAGTATCCGGAGGTGGACTTCACGATGAGACGACACTCGGAGGAGGTTGATGGGAGAGAGCGTTGTGGAGGCTATCTGTACCTACCCTTCAGGTAGGATCCGTGGTGGACGATCTAGGAGCTGGGCTATCTGTACCTACCCTTCAGGTAGGATCCGTGGTGGACGATCCAGGAGCTGCGCTATCTGTACCTACCCTTCAGGTAGGATCTGAGGTGGACGACCCAGGAGCTGTTTCTATTCTTCCAGCTATTTGTCCTTTCTGTTGTACTTCCGTTTAGTTGTAGCTATACTTTTCAGTTGGGTTTGTATTTTGGCCCTTTTCCTTTTCAGCACTTCTTTTGGTACTTAGTACTTACTTCTTCTTGTACTCTGTGGTGTTTTGTTTACTTTTATAAAGGCAATGTCTTCCAAGTTATCGGGATTTATGCCTTTGGTGCTAGTCGCCAGCCCCTGGCCTATGGAAGGCGGGCTTGGGGTAGTCACGACACGAGACCGAGGACGGGTCGTGACATCATAACTATTAATATGGTTCTAGAATAACTTAATAATGTTATTTAGTCCATTATAAATTATTTTTAAATATATAAGAAGGAAATAAGATCTAAAGTAAGGGTTAATTGCATAGTCTCATTATTACTTAGGATTGTTTTTACGTAAGTATGTAATGTGAAATATTTATCTTCGAAGTCCATGTTTCTTTAAATAAATAAAAAAATAATAAATATTATTTTATAAATTTTTAAGCCATTTTTACCCATTTTTTGAATTTTTTATGAACTATTTTAATTGAATATGTTTATAAATTTTCTAAAGAGGTACATTTTTACTTTTCTGGTAAAATTATGAGAAGAAACTTTTTTTAACTTATACAACATGAATGGATTTTTATGCTTTAATGACTCCAAAATTCCTTGAAGAATATATTACAGTATTTAAAGGTTATTTTCAATGAAAATGTTGAATTTTAAAATTTCTTTTAATTTTAAGAAAATATAATGTTTTTAAAGAATAATTAATATTTCCCTCAAGAATTATTTCTTAGTCATATTTAAAATGCTACATATATTTTAATGGGGATATTTTTCATGAACTCTATCCATAGTATTCATATGGTTGGTTTATATTTATTATGTAATGATTTTATTAAACCCATTTCTTTTTATAGGTTTTTATATAATGAAATATTTTTGTTCATATGTAAAACTTAAGTATTGTTTTAATTATATGATTAGTGAGACGTATATTTCCCTAAAATGTATTAGGTAAATATTTATATCTCTTGAAATAAACTGTACAGAAATGGTAAATGAACTCGGTTCAGTAATATAGGACTGGAACGAGAAGTAAACATGGTTTAGAAACACAGGTCTGGGACGGAGAGTGTACCCCATTCAGTAAATGAGCATTTCTTCTATTTATACATGGAAATGATCCTTGACTAAAATGGAACCAATTCTCTATTCTTACTTGAATGCAAAAATTTCATTTATTTTATTATGATCCCATGAAATGTGTTATTTATAATCTTCTATGAATTTATTCCTTGACATTATATGATCATATTCTATAGTCATGATATAATTTTCAAATTTTTTGATTACGTTATTATGTCTTATGATTATGATTATGATTGATGTATCTCATTCTTATTACTACAGAGAATCTAATCACACCCTTTCATATGTTTCTTTTAGCAGGATATAAAGAAGTTTATTATGTTATATTTTTCAAAAGGGTTTCTAATTATAAATAAATAATTATGAGATGATGTAGATGTTTTATAAACCAGTAGTTCATTTTTTACTGTTTCCTAAGATAATAAACCCATATGGTTTTGTGTGTTTTTTATAGATTATTTAAGGAATATTATTCTATTTAGATGAATATGCATGTATGAAAAATTTAGGTCGTTATAGTTGGTATCAAAGTAAGTTTTAGTAATCATTTGGAAACTAGGATGAGAAAACCTTAGTCAGATGCGAAGAGATATTTAGAAGGATATGTTCAGGGATGTCTCTAAGGATAAGTATAAGTATAGGTTAAAATCCAATAGTTTTCATATTAGTCATGAAAAACCTAGGGATCAAAGATTGAAATATTATCAGAAATTCCTCTTGATTATGTGGTTATACCATTCTGATTACTGTTTGCCACACTATGATTTCCAGTTATAGTCAATGAATAGAACCAAAAAGAACTATGTTAATGATGAATGTAATGGGACTTTCAACAATTTTCCCCCTGAAAAATTGAACGTTATGGCAAATGGAATGAAAAATATTATAGTTGTACTTACACAAGCTATTAATTATTCTAGACTCTCAAATGAGTAGATAAGGGAATAACTTTCTATTTCCTCCTTAATGAGGCACCATCCACCTTCTTCTAGTGGGTATCCTAATCTATTTGTTTCTAATCAATGGATCAGAACCATTAGAAAGATATTTTTTTTATCTAGTGAACTCCTCGTGTTTTAATGATCACAAATCATGATGAGTGATTGTTTGGATTCTCATGTTTTTATCCTCACAAATCATGTTTTACACTCATATAATTGATTTTTTAATACTATTACAAGATATTGTTCCAAACCTCATAAATTATATTTTAATATTGTGAAAGGTGTTTAATATTCCTCTATTCTGTTTTAGTATGATTATGTTTAATCTTATTCCATTATGTGAAGAATTATTCATAATACATCTTACATATGTTTGACTAAGTCGTTGAAACTGTAACCGTGTTACCAGTTCCAAAATTCGCAGTGGATTGGTACCCATATGCTTGCTACCAGTTCCAAATTTTCACAAAGTTTATAAAACCATTACCATGCTACCAATTTCATATTTTAAAAAATTTTGTGACACCTTAATCAGGCTAAAATTTCTAGAATTCAGAAAGGACTAGACATCGTACCATTTCTACAGGTTCTAGATCTCACCACATCTGTGGAACCATTACTGTCTCCCAGCAACTGTGACATCATCCCATACTCAACAATTTTTTTGTTTTTTCTAAAAAAATTAAACTTGTTTCTAATGGTCATAAATGAGTCATTTGATGATACTGATATAATTAATGATCTTTTTTAGTCCTATCAGCTTAAAGTATGATTTTCAAGGTGTGTAGATCATGCACCTTGTCAGCTCCAACACAAGTACCAGAAACTAAATAAATCATGGAACTCGAGTAGAATAAATTGGTTGTTGGATCCATGAAAAAGAGATGAACACCCATATATGGAATATTACACCAAAGGAAGAACTAATCATTCATATGGAATGTAAACCAAGAAGAACCTGTTGTGAAGCATCTTGAAAACATCCTTGCAGCAGTTCAATGGAAAATAAAAACATCTAACTGCAATAAAAATTAAAACACTAGACTCACGACAGTCTATTTTTAGAAGAGGAGTAGAAAATTGAATATTATACATCCAGTGAAGCTTGAGATGAATTTAAAGACACATAATGACTTATAAAATCTATCTAATTAGATTTTCCTCAATTGTGTACTGATTTATTACTCTTTGAGCAGTGTGTGCATATGCATTAAAAACAGACACTATCTCATGCACTAAAATAGAGGATACAATATATCCTTATTAAATATCTTGTTACACCTTGCATCTCCCATGTTTAAATGTGAAAGAGGTCATCTGTTGCCTGGATGTGAGTTTTCCCACATAGAATAGTGGTATAGGTCTTGTGGCCCAGACATTATTCTATACTATTATTCACCCTGGTCTAGGGATTGGATCAAAGCTTCATATATATATATATATAAATATGTATATATATATATATATATATCATGGATTAAGGTGATCATCAAGTTGAGTAGATTAGGTGTTAGCTTGAGACTGAACCACTTCTTTTATCTGCTATGTTTTTCAATTTAGTTTGTCTCTGTTTTAACTAATATTTTTTAAAACTAATTTTTTTACTTTGATAATTAGTCTTTGATAGTTGTTATAACTATTTTACCTTATTATAGTAGTTTCAAAATTTTAATCTGAAGCTCATATTGTTATAAGTAAGAATTAATCAATCTTATGAGAAACTATTTGAACAGTCGAGCTATTATAATATTTTTACCTAGGTTTACTGGCTAGTTTTATTTTAATTGGGGAAATATTTTAAATAATTTTTTTCACAGAAATTTTTATATGCACTAAATTCACCCACTCTTGACTGTCCTAATCCAACCAGAATTTGGTATCAAATATTTTTTTTCAAGTTGCTGCATTCAAAACATTATATTTGTTTTTAAATCTCTTTCATCTTTGATTTTATTTGTGTTTTATAGTAATTAATATTTAGATTAGTTCTAAATTTCTAGTTCTCTAAAAACCTATTTCTTTATCCTGGATAACATATTAGATGGTTCTGCTTCCAATATACCTCTATTTTTTTTAGTTGAACAAATTATGTAGGAAAGAAAATTAAAATGAAAATGCACCAAACTAGTATGGGTTTTGAGATTTGATATTCAATTATAGATGAATATAAGATTCATGCTATAAATAGAAATATTTGGGATGACCCAACTAAGGATTCTTAAAAAAATGGTAAAGAAATGAATGTTTTATATTGTCATCTTGGAGATAAAGGGTTTAATTGAATTTCTCCATGTAAAACAGCCCATGAAATTTTGGACACTTTAACTGTTTCAAATTAAGGAACCTCTAGTAGTAATGAAATAAGACTTAACACATATACTATTAAATATGATAAATTTAACATGAATCCAGATGAGCCTATTTTTGACACGTATCTCACGTTTAATGAAATTGTGAATACTTTGATATTTTTTGGAAAGGATGTAACCACATTGTATAAAATCATGAGAATATTAAGATTCTTACAAGATAGATAGAGAGGGACTTATATATCAATTAGAGAATCCTATGAAATTAGTATGTTTCCACTAATTGAGATGATAAGAAAGTTGATGATGTATGAGGATGAACAAAATGTAAACATAGGAGTGTATTATGAACCCCAAGAATTCCAATTCTTTCAAATATGTTGCCTCCATAAAGAAAGACAATGCTCAAAATGAAACTTCAATTTCTAGTGATGAAAAATCGTCAACATAAAATGAGGAAGAAATTGATTATAGAGCCATAATGATTATAAATTTTTTTATAGTGATGATATTTTTTATAAATCCCAAATACAAAGGTAAATATGATCCTAAGTTTCAGTGAAACAAATATAGGAAGAAATGAGATATTTATAGTGAAATAGTCTATTATGAATGTAATAGAATAAAACATGTAAAGAAAGATTGTCCTAAGGTAAAATATAATAAGAGATATGAGTACAATTATAGAAAGTATAAAAGGTAATAAAGGAAACATAGAGTGATTATAAGGAATTAACAAGTGTCTCATAGTCTTCACATGATGAAAAGGTAGACAAAAAATATGTGTTTTATGGAAAACACATCAAAGGTAACCCTTAAGTCTCCTATAAAAAATTTAGTGTTCTGGATATGAAATTGATTCTGGAAATCTGGCCAATGATGAAATGTTTGAGTGTTGTAGATTTCTTGAGGACCTACAATGAATAACAAGATAAATATAAAACATTTAAGAAACAACATGCTCTTACTTATATGGTTAAGTCTTGGTTTACAATAGAATTGGAGAATAATTATCAATTAGATAATGAGAATAATGAAATTAAATTATCTAATGAGAAAATGAAAAAGGACTTAGAAACATTTACCAATGGAAAGAATACTCTATAAAACAAATTCTTGGTGCACATGTAGCTCCTAGATACACAGCGGGTATATGATATCAACATTGAAAAAGAAACATTACTGTAAAATCTAGAAAAACAGTTTTGTGCCTTAAACTGAAATATCTTCTACATGTTCCATTACTGGGAATTGTTTTTTATTCTAGTTTCTCAAAACTGGATAGAGTTTATTTTTCAAATTCATTAAAATTTTCTTATAGGAAACCCATGAAGCATGCATGGGTTCCCAAAGTACATATTACTAATGTTTCTAGACTTAAGCAAAACTGGGTACCAAATTCATCTTTTTATTAATCTTTATGAAGGAAATATATTTAAAGAGATCATGTAAAATTCTATGGTACTTGGATAGTGGATTTTTATGAACCATGATAGAAGATTACTCATGTTTCAAGATTCTTGTAAATATTGATGGTGGGCATGTCACCTCTGGTGACAATGCAAAAGGGAAAATCATTATCCTCAGCCAGATTGGTATCTATATTTTAGTTTTAATTTATAAAGTACTTTTTGTCAATAGATTAAAATAAAATATTCTTAGTATTTTACAATTATGTGATGGTGGATTTCTAGTTAAATTTGATAATGACACATGCAATGTTTTTAATTCTAAGAATGAATTAGTATTTTCTTCTTTTATAAATGAAAATGTTTATACTGTAAACATGGATTCTTTTTTTAAATGTTTCATGCTTAATTGTATTTCACAAAGTGTCTTGGATCTGGAATTGAATAGTAGGGCATTGCAATAGCATCACATTAAAAATATTACTAGAAAAGGCTTATTAAAGGATATACCCAAACATGAGTTTCCAAATGACAAAGTCCATAATCCTTGTCAATAGAGTAAATGACAGAAAATATATTTCAAACCAATGAAATATGTTTTAACTTCTCAACCTTTCAAGTTGGTTCACATGTACTCGGTTGGAACTTTTATAGTTTCATTTCTTAGTGGGAAGAAATATGTCTATATTCTTGTAAATGACTAATTTAGATATACTTAGACCTTTTTATTAGCTCAAAAAAGTTAAGCATGCTCTAACATTATCAAGTATTCCAATACAGTAGATTATTTAAGTGGTCTTAGAATTCAATCTTTAAGAGGTGACTATTTCTATGTGTTTGAAAATGAAGATTTTGAATCTTTTTCCTCACAAAATGGATATAGTCATAACTTTTATACCCCTAGTAAACTTGAACAAAATGGTGTTTTAGAATGAAGAAATAGAACCATATAAGAAATAATTAAAAAATTTTAATTAATAGGATCTACGTATATACATTTTGGTAGAAGTTGTCAATACAACATGCTATATAATTAATTGAGTCTTGATTAGACCTAACCTTAAAAAATTCTTTATGAGTTTTGGAATATTAAAAGACCCAAGGTTAACTACTTCAATGTTTTTGGTTTCAATGTCTATGTTTTTAACACCAAGGATAATCTACAAAAATTTTCTTCCTAGAGTGATGAAGGAATTTTCATAGGTTATTCAATTTCTCGTAAAGCCTATAAGTTATTCAAAAAGAGAACCAAGTGTGTGGAATAATTAATACATGTTATGTTTGATGGGACAGATCGACATGACCCAAATTCCTCAATAGAAAATCTTGATGATGATATGTCAAATATAGATATCAATGAATAATCTTCCAACCATCCTATGAAGGAATTTTTTAAAACATCTAGTTCTAGAAATTCTCCATATTCGTGACATGATTAACCTAAACCTGTTGAAGAACCTGAAGTGATATTCCTTTGTTTTCTAGATTTATTAGAACCCTTAAGAACCATACTTTAGATGTTGTTGTTGGATATTTAGGTAAAGGAACACATACTATAGATTCTCTATGAGATCAGGTTGAACATCATGTTTTTTTCACAACATGAACCTAAGAACATCAAATGAGGTAATCAACAATGAATCTTGGGTAATTTCTATGAAAGAAAAATTACATCAGTTTGATTAAAATAATGTCTGGAAGGTTGTAGATTGTCCTAAAGACATCTAGACCATTTGAACTAAATGGGTTTTTATAAATAATGCAGATGAATCTGGTACCATAGTATAAAAAATGATATATTAGTTTCATAAGGATATTGTAAAAAGGAAGGGATATATTATGAAATAACTTTTTCACTGGTTTCTAGACTTGAATCCATTAGAATACTATTATCTTATGTAATACATATTAATACCAACATTTATCAAATGGATGTTAAGAGTGAAATCATAAATGGGTATATAGTTGATGATGTTTTTTAGAACAACACCCTAGTTTTATAAACCCTCATTTTCCAATTATTGTTTTTAAATAAACAAAAGATTTATATAGTTTAAAACAATATCCAAGTTCTTGGTATGATAGACTAATTAGTTGTCTTATTTCCAAAAGGTTTTATAGTAGGTATAGATGATCCTACTATTTGTATAAAAATAATCTCTAAAGTTGTTTTATTTGTACAAATCTAGGTTGTTGATATTTTTTTTGATATTCAAAAAATTCATTATGTATTGATTTTTCGAAAATGATACAATGTGAATTTTAAAAGAGTTTTATGGGTTAACTTAAATTAATTCTTGGATTTTAAAATGTTCAAAATAAGGATGGTATTATTTTGAATCAATTAAAATATACAATAGATTTTATAAAACGTATTGGTTTACCTAAAAATAAAAGTTGTGATACTCTAATGAGTACCACTTGTAATTTTTATCCCGATGAGAATAATAAATATGTTAATAAAACTACATATAAAGGAATGATTGGGAGTTTACTCTACTGGAATTCTTGTAGGCCTGATGTTATGTATAGTGTGTTCATGTGTGCTCATTTTAAAGAAAATCCTAAAGAGTCACATATTTTTTCTATTAATAGTATTTTTAAAAAGATCAAACATACTTCCAACTTAGGTCTATTTTATCCTAGAGGACAATAATTTGACTTAGTTAGATATTCAAATACTTCTTTTTCTGGTTGTAAGTTAGATAGAAAATGAACCACTGGATAATACCACTTTTTAGGAAAGTCAGTAGTTTCATGGTGTAGTAAAAAGAAAAATTTTGTTGCATTATCTACTATTTAAGATGAATACATAGATGTTGGTGGTTTTTGTACCCAGATTTTGTGGATAAAATACACTTTTCTAGACTATGGATCTTAATTCAAGCTTTTCCCTGTAAATTGTGATAAAAAAGGGCTATTAACATATCAAAGAATCTAATTTGTCATCCTAGAACAAATTATATTGATATAAGAAATCATTTTTTGAAGGACCATTATCAAAAAGGATATATCACTTTAGAATTCATTGGCACTAAACATCAAATTACTAACATCTTCAATAGGACATTAAATTCTAAAAGTATTTATTATGATTAACCTTGACTGAACAGTTTATAGTCTCATGTTTACTGTCTCAGTTTACTATATCAGGATTTCTTTTTCAATTTACTATCTTAGGATTACTATCTCAGTTTAATATCTTTGTATTGTTGTCTCAACCTATGATCTCACATCTTACTATCTTATGTTCAAGGTATCGCAATTTATGGTCATGCCATTTAGAGTCACACCATAATGATGACACCGTGAATGCCTATACTGGTCACCCTATATGATTCAGAATTTCTTTTTGATTTTATTTTATCTTGAGATTTATTTCTTTTTACCACGTTTTATTGATTTTAACATATGAACTCCATAAATGATAAATACGTATCGGTTCACTTCTCTCGATTTCACTTCTCTCAAAATAGAAACCTTATGTATCTCTCAAACCACATTCCCTTCTTCTTATCATTCTAGAGCCCACACTGAATTCCCAAGATGAAGCATCCACCATCATTGACTCCCAAGAAACACAGGTCTCTGAAGAAACAAAAGAAGGCTCCTATTGTAATTACCTAGAAACCACTAAATCAAGGTCTCAAGGATCGCAAAGTAGTGCCAAATAAAGAAATATATACAATGTGGATCTTGTCTAGTAAGTCTCTTCTTCTGAGAGTTCTACAGGAACATGGTTGGTTGGATTGGTTTAACAAATAGAAAAGACCCAGCTACCCAATGATTGTTTATCAGTGTTATCAATTTGTCCAGTTTACGTTTAATTCGAAGGATGATTTTGTGGTTAGAAGATGGGTAAATTATTAAAGATTCACTTTTTCTTCAAGGTTATAGGATTCCTACAAAGGAATACCTCATGAAGGGATCTTTGATGTCTACTTGAGATGTCCTCCTCTACATAGTGACATGTTTATCCTATAAGGGGATCTGCGAAGTTTGAATGTAAATAAGAAGAAAATAAGTCCTATTAATGCCAATCTAGATGGGGAGTCAAGGTTGTTGTTCAAGTTCATTCAACATCTCATTTTTCAAGAAAATTGAATTTTACACTAACGTGTCATGATGTGTTTGTGATTTATCTTCTTAATAATGGAAAAAAAATCAAATTTAGTAGCAATCTTATAATTCACATGTTTGATATGATCAAACCAACATTAAAGTACACCTCTCTTATCTATTCAAGGTTTATTTTATCAATTCTTCTATCTAAAGGCCTGGTTAGATAGAATAAAGAGGATTTTGAGGAATGTTATTTATTTATCTCTAAGTATACATGTAGGATAATGAAAATAACAAATAATAGATGGAAGAGATCATGGGTTTAGGATAATGATAGGTTGTATGAGGATTTATATCCTATTTAAAATCCATCAATACATAATGATGTTGCTAATCTTGGATTAAAAGATGGTGAGATTGTGGAATATTCATATGAAGAAACATATGATGATGTTAGTGATGGTTTTGTGAGAGTATCTCCTAAGATATCACTTCTCTCTAAAGGTGATGTTGATGAAAGTTGAAAATATGAATATGATACTAAAGGAAGTGTTGTTTTAGAGGAAAATCCAACTATTGTGGAAGATATTACTGTTGTTTTGTGGAAGAGCTTATTACTGTTATGGAAGAGTTTAAAGAAAATGTTGTAACTGATGTAACCATATCTACTGAGGAAAGGATAGAATATAACTTTTGTCTGGATAGATGTTGGGACTAAGTTGGATGGAGAAGTAAGTTTGAAGAGTTAGCTTTTGCAGAGTGTTTTATTTTCTTGTCAAAGAAGATAAATCAATTCACTTTTAAAGGTCTTGAAACCAGACGATTCTTTGCTGATATGTATTTCAAAAATATCATAAGTCAGGAGAACTTGTGATGTATGCCTTATAATTTGAAGGGGGAGAAATGATGATGCCCTTCATATACAGTTTTTATTGGAAGGAGTGATGCTACTGGAAGATAGGGAAGTTTCAGTACTTCCCATTGTAATTCTGATGATCCTAGATATGGTCTATCAAAGGATACATATCACGATTGTGGAATTTGTGATAAAATATGAATAATGGTTATGGGAAGTAGTGAATAAAGAAATGACAATGCAATGAACAATCTGGGGTCAGAAGAAAAGCATAGTTTAAGGTGGCTCTATTTTCCAGTGTTTGGCAATGGACGTTGCAGGAAATATTGAAGATGGTTTATATTTTTAAGCGCAAGGCATGATTCAAGGTCAGAATATCGAAAAAAGACAAAGGCATGGAGTGCACGGAAATTTAGCCATGTTGTGCGAAAAAAAATGGAGTGGTGCGCGAAATAGTAGCTGGTTGCGCGGAAAATCAGCAGGATGCATGCAAAATAAAAAGGCTTTGACAAATAGAGGAATGATGTTTTTCGCACCAAAGGTGTTTCGAGATCAGAAGTTTGAAAATTGGCCAAGGCATGAGGTGCACGAAGTATTTGAGCATTGTGCGAATTGTGAAGTTTCATGAAAGAATTTTTACACGCATGAAGAGGGTTTTACGTGTGGATTAGTGGTTTTCGTGCCAGGTCAAAAATGACTATAAATATGAGGTGAACCCTTATCACTTTTTAATTCTCAACACTTAGAATAAATCCTGGGCTCTGGTGCACATTAATTATATTTTAAGTGAGTTGCGTGAAAAGAAATAAGTTTGCACGAAAAGAGGACAACTGCGCAAAATATTGAGAAGTTTCGCAAAAAAAGGGAAGTTACACGAATTGTTTTGCATCAAAAGGGAATTTTTACGTGTAATCCATTTGAATTGTGTGAAAGGTATCCTAAAGGATGCATGAAAAATTTAGGGCCTTTGCACATATTTAGTTGTGCGCATGGGAGTTCTTACCAGCTTCTAGGTAGGAAAGTGATGATTTGTACTTTAGAGAATACAACTGTTCAACTGTGAAGAAGCACTCAAATACTATAATTCCCTATTTGTGATAAGAGGGTGCACACGTTCTTGCTGATTGTTTACCAAGTGATACACGAGTGTAAGGGTATATACTACTCATTGTATTCCACATCAAAGGATTGTTTCCTAGTGAACTGTGTGGTACTGGATTATTTCCGTACCATACCAAGGACGTATCTGCTCTTGTTGAGTAGTGAACCATGTAAATCACGTGTTCCTGTGGTTGGGTGTGTTCAATAGAGAAGAAACTCTTTAACAGGAGGCGAAGGTTGTTTCAATTTAAAGGAAAAAATAAAAATAATAAGATATCAATGATTCACCGCCTCCCCCTCTTAGTGATACACGGATCCTAACTAAGAACATCAATAGATATGTGGGTGAGCTAGACAGAGGAGAAAGTATGTGAATGGGTCAAGATACTGAGTCTCCCAGTCCTAAAAGAGATTCACTAGTTGAGGGGGAGAAACACCCCATCTTAGAAATAGTTCAAGTTCCAAATCATGTTGACCACTGGTATATGGATACTTGATATATATTTCCTAGCTATTTTTATGTGGATGACACTCAAAAGGCCTCAGAAAATGGGATAGATATTTCAATTGTTCTTCCTTTAAACCCAATATCTACCAAATAAGTTACCCTCGCTAAGGAATCTGAACCATTTTTTGTTCCTGTTTCTAGACTTTATCAAGAATATTCTGATTTTGTAAGTCATAGTGATATGAATGTTTTTTGAGAATTTTTTTTGTCTAGTTTTGAGAACCCAATGTTGTCTCAACCTACACCTATGACAAATATTAGTGAAAGGGATTTTGTACTACTATTAGAGAAGATTCTTTGGAAGATCCAACCTAATATGGTTTATGAAATTCAGGATTTTTACATTGAAAACAAACATTTGAGTGGTTGAGAACAACACCATGATATCCAATGAGATGCATGGACTTTTCTCTGAAATAAATACGACGACCGATGTATATAAAGGTTGTTTATAAACCATTATAAATTAGATTAATAAAATCACATCAGCTGGTACAGCTCTATATTCCTCTGGAAATCCATCTTAGCCTATGGACAGACTTGATTAGATCAATTTTATAAGTATAGATTCAAATCGTGTTGAGTGGTATGGATAGAGAAAGTCTCGTTGTTTTCATAAAGAACAGTGACCATATTCTTCATTTGGTGAGGATTCATTTGAATATTTACACAAATGCTCAAGAATAAATATCTATGAAAGTGGACTACTACTTTAAGAAAAATTATTCTAAGAATTAGTTGAATAATCACTTCAAGTGTCTTTTGGAAAATTTAATGATACCTCTGGTCACTCAAGCCATCAAGGATCAAGTGTAGAAGATCAAGGAATTGATACCCACTATGGAGACGTTTTTGTAAATGAAGTATGACATTGAGAAGGCCATTCAGTATGGTGGAGAGATCATCAAAAAATTTATAAGCCTCTTGAAACCTTCTATCCATGTTTGGAGTACTGCAATTCTGGCTCCTGTAGCTACTCCTTTAAGGCCTGGTCTACCTTCTTCTACCTATCCTCTTTCCTCAACCTCTTTTTCACCAGTGTTAATGTTTGTTGCTCAGGATTTGATCGAGATATGACCTGTAATTATTGAGCAACCTTTTCATCGATCTTCCACCAGACCTACCCTTACTCCTTCTATCATTGAAGGAGTACAACTACCTTCCCTAGCTATAGATTCTACCACCTCCACTTCTACACCACTTCTTCACATGATGTATCTAACAAAAGAAAACCCAAGTTTGATGACTCTGTCGAGAAGTGAATGTTTATTTTTATAGGGATCTGTTGTATTTTCTTTATAAATTGAAATCAAATTTATCATTTTATTCAAAATAATGTGTAATTCTGTTGTTTCATCAATTTTTATTTAGTATTTGTTTTTATCATTCTCTCTCTTCTTTATTAGATAATCTCAAAAGGGGGAAAGTATCAAAAATGGCCTTTTAAGGAAAAATATCAAATTTTTCATTTTATGGGGGAGAAATAATAAGTGAGAGACATATGGGAAAAGAACTACACTTTATGCTATTTATTACATATATGCGTTAATATATTGATATGATAAGTAATCTGGTTATTTCATTCTAAAATATTTGTCTTGTAAACGACATGTTTTGTGATCATCAAAATGTGGGAGATTGTTGGACTCCTAACATTTTAATGAATACAAATCATGTTTGGATATTTTTGGACTCATCATGTTTTAATGCTCACAAATCATGTTTTACACTCTTATAACTCATGTTTCTAAACTCCCACAAGATCATGTTCAAAATCAAACAAATTATATGTTAATCTTGTGAATTATTTTTAATATTATTCTATTATGTTTTAGTATGATTATGTTTAATATTAGTTCATTTTGTAAAGATTGATTCTTAAGACAGCTTACATATATTTGACAAAGTCTATAACACCGTAATTTTGCTACCGATTCCAAAATTCGCAAAGGATCAGAAACTGTAAGTTTTCTACCAGTTCTAAATTTTCACAATGTGTGTGACACCATAACTGTAACACCCCGAGATTTTATGAGAAATATTATTTTTAATTTCTTTTATGTCTTGTGTTGTACGCTACACCAATATTTTCTTTCGCTATACACAACACCATATTATCTTGTAGTATACACAAACACTATTCTTGGCTTGTATTGCACGCACGATCGTCTTTCCTCAATAGCGCGTGTCATACGCAATACCGAGTTTCAGTAAACAACAATATATTGTTTTAAAATTATTAAAAACTATACATTATTAATAGTATTAACTACATTTTTAATTTTATAACAATATAATTCATCTTACACATGTTCTAGAACATGGTATGAGAACAAAATAATGTTTTCGGGTAAAATAAGTATTTTTAATAAAAAATGCAGTTTTCCGCCTTTTAATGGCACACCAACATTAAATCATGTTTTTGACACGTTTATAAGTTGAATTTTAAGAAATAAACTTATTCATTTCGACAAGGATATAAAAAATAACTTTATATAAATTTTTAATATTTTTTTGTTAACTTTCATATTTTGATGAATAGTAAAAATAAGCTAAATTTTAATTAAAAACAAGTTTTTTCATCAAGATAATTTATATGTATAAATTATAATATTAAATGGTTTTAAAGTATAGATATAATATATTTTTACCATTTAATATAATTTATGTCATAAGCATTAATTTTACATTGAATTCATAGGTAAAAACATATCAATCTTTTGTAATGTTTTAACTTTTAAAACCCATTTTCATAACAACGAGATTAATTTTAAATTAAATACTAAAAATAATATGTTTTTTATTTGGAAAAATTGATTCTATATTTGTAATAGGTAGGTGAAAATTATTTTAATAGGCTACGTTTTATTTTAAGTCATTGAGAATAGTAACTACGGAAAATTTTATTTATAGCAGGTAAAGGTAAATCAGGTAATTAAGAGTAAATATGATATTATAAAATTACCCTAACACTTGTATTAATATAATTTGATGATTATATTTCGTGTTAAAATATACTTGGGTCGAAATGGTTTCTTTTGGAACCCACTTGGATGTGATTAAGACCATTAATTTATTTTATTTAATGAAAGTGAAATATGTCTCAATCAAACTTTAACAATTAAAGTATTTTTAATATAAGGATATAAATAATATACATTCTATTATAAATACTCATTTGAAATATTTAATTTCTTTCTTCATCATGGAAATTTATTTGTGATTTTTAAGGAATATATAATTACCTTAATAGCTTATACATTAATGATTCCGAAAATATTTATTTACTGAAAAATCAATAATATAGTTTTTCTTAAACTAATAATACCCATGAAAATGAGCAGAAACTTGACCAAAACTTATTGGTCGAGTATATACATACCCTAATCATCCAAAGGTCCACTTTTGGACCATTTAGAGCCTTATAAAACATATTATGACATTTATATTATTTTCTTTTAAATGAGGTCAAAGTTGTCACCTTCGTACTTTAATAAAGATAAAATTTTGAAAGTTTGTTGTTTTATAAGATATATGCGACTCAAAGTATTATTATTAAAGATATTATATTTATCTTATTCATATAATTTTAATTTTATTTTTTATGCATCAAATCATTATATTAAATAATCATACAAAAATGTTGTAGTAATTATTTTATTAAGAGAAATATCAAATAAATGCTTTTAAAAATATTAAAATAAAAATTATATGAACTAATTAGTGTTCTCCACAAATTTCCTATGACAATATGATATGTTAAGAGTATATTAAATACTTTGGTTTGAACATATATTCTGTTTGTAGTTTATTTAAATTCAAAAAAATGAATAGTTTCAAAATTGACACTATTGATGGTTTATAAAAATAACATATTATTAAATTGTTTAAAAATCTGAAAAATATTTAAAAATAATAAATTAAACTTTATATGGTCTAAAATTCCATAAATAATCAAGTTATGGACAATTAAAAACAAATAAGAAAGTATTTATAACAATTTAAAATTCTGAATATCTTTACCACAAATAAAATTATATAGATAAAATAAAGATAAATCAAGTTGATAAGGTTTAAAATAATTTCACTACATGTATAAATTTTATTTGATGGTTATATTACAACCTTATCTCATATAATCTTCAAATTTGAGTCATTTTGGATGTTTTTAGGTTGGGTGTGAGTTTATTATAAATTAATATTTTAGAGGTTTCCAAAAGTTACCCTCTCCTCTCTTATAAAAGGGAACCCCCTCCCTCTCCTCCTCACACCATTTTGAGCCTTCAAGATCAGAAAAACCCAGAAAATTTCCCTTATACATTTACCTATAAACATAATAGAGGTCATGGTCTTCTCAAAAGACCAGCTTTAGTTCCATAAGAGGAGGTTTAGAAGAGGCGCATCGAAGAAGAGGTAATATCCTTTAACGATTTTTTCAGATTTATTTCTTCTTATTATTCCACTATATTTGTTGTTTCATTATTAAGTAATAACTCTAGTATCACATTTATAATTAAATGTTATTATGAATATTAAAAAATCATTTTTCACCTTCTATCCATCCTACGGAAAATGAAATCATCTTGTGTGCGTTCGTACGGATTACCTTCTCCCCACCGTGGTATAATCCGTTTTCCAACACCAGCTTACTTGGATGGGTATAATGGTGGGAATAATAACTATATATTATTATTATTATAAATGATAATAATTATGAGATATTATATCATCCACTCCAATTCAATTGAATAATTATGGGAATGATATTATTGCTCGTGCATATGCACGGATTACCGTCTCCATGATGCGATGTGATTCATTCTCCATGTTAACCATTAAAGAATGATTATAAAGTATATATATAATAAATAATAATGAAATTTTTCAAATAATAATTCTACAATATTTATTTATATATATATAAATATTTCATCTACTTACTTCCATTCAATTCAATAAGGAAATGAAAACAACATGCATGCGTAAGTACGGTCTATCGTCTCCAAGAACGGTGTATTTCATTTCATTTATGTATCTATTATATACATATATATACAGAATATATAAGATATATAAATCATTTTTACATTCTAGAAGTATGTAAATCATGATATAATTAATAATAAAATAAAGAACAACAAGTCCAAACACGTATGATAAATGAAATGATTTTACCCAAAACGCTGCTTTAACATGGAATTGACAAATGAACGGGTAATATAAAGTCATAAGTGAATAATATATGATATCATAAATATTATTATGGATATGTCACAAGTTAATAATTTTTTTAAACTCGCTATACAAGATTCTCAGACACATACTGCAGAAATTGGTCATAATGTGAGGGATAATTATTCCAATATCATTCTTATCTGAGATTGTTTATTCATAGGTATTTACTGAGGATATGTTTATCATCCATGTCAATATGTTCTAAAAATGTTTTCATAAAATTATTACTATTCTTACATGTATGTTTAACATCATTTTTTACCCTTTTTTAAATTTTACCACATCGTATGGAAGGAATATTTCTTTTGTTTACCATACGAGGTACTTTTTGACTTTTCCGACAAAAGTACAAGAAGAATGTTTTTTAAATTATATGGAATAAATGGATTTTTACATAACACCTTATTTTGATGAAGCTTCCTGTTCAATATTTCATGATTATTTTCAACAAAATTCCTTTTCTTTTAAAATATCATGGAATTTTGAGAAAAGAAAATGATTTTGAATAAGAAAGGATATTTTCCTTAAGAATTCATTTCAAGTGTTTTATCAAAACTATTTTCCATCTAAGATGACATTATTTAGTATGTTAATGTTTCAAGTATAATGTATCTATTATTTACATGTTTTTATTCATCGTATGATGAAATTATATCCATTTGTTTTATATGGATTATGTTATAATGGGATGATGTTTATGAAACCCATTTATTCTTTGGGTTATAATGAATGATTTATATTTATTTTGTGGCACATATAAGAATTCTTTCATTATGACATGGGTGGGACCTATATCTCCCTCTAATACATTGTGTAAAGATTTATATCTCATGAGATAGACATGGGTGGAATGACAAGTGAATCTAGTTCAGTAATACAGAGCTGGAACGACAAGTAAACCCGGTTCAGTAGTGGACTTTGTCCACTATGATGGTATTGGAAGCAATTCCTTGGCTACTATTGAAATCATAACAAGTGATTAATGGTTTTCTATAATTATATTTTTTATCCCCGTGCTACTTTATCATGATAAATGTTCTTTTATGATCTATTCCTTACATATTGCCCCGATTTATTTCACAACTCAAGATTTTGATGTGTAAACTTTATATTCATGTTTTTATGTTCAAATGTATATTGTTTGTTTTATTTTCTCCATGATTAACATTACAGATAATTTGATATCACCCTTTATATGTTTTCTTTCCCCCAGGATTTAAAGAATGTTTTTAGTTAAGAAAACAAAAGGGGGAGATCTTTATGGGATATGTTGAAGATCTTTCATCATGATTAGAATATTTTGTTCCGAGTTTCCTAAGACACTAAACTAATACGGTCTATGAGCGTCTGTTTTTGTGATGTATTTATTATTCCACAAAATTAATGTAATATCTACGTACATCAATATTTGGGTATCTATATTTTGTATCAGATCAAAGGTTTTGTTATCCTTTGAAAACTATGATGTGAAAACTTTAGTGAAATCCCTTGTGATATTTCTAAGGTATGTCTAGGGATGTCCCTAAGGTTAAGTATAAGTATAGGTTATAGTACTAGAATTATGGTAATGATCTTAGAATTAAACCTAAGATGTTAGATATTAAAGGTACTCCCCCTTTATTATGTTGTTTTCCTAGTAAAATTGTTTCCTCTCACACTATTGTTTTTGGGTTTTAGTTAATGGCTGGAAACAAAAAGATTCATGTTAATGGAAAAGATGATGGACAATGGAATGATATTCTTCATGCTGAACTAAATGAAACGGGATTTTGAAGTCAAAACATCGTTATTATGCTTAATCAACAATCTCATAATATGATCAATAATCTCAACTTTGGTATGTTTCCGAACTTATCTAATAAGAGAAATATGGAGTTTCATGATGATCATAGAGGAAAGAAAGTTCAATTTACCTCTTGTAAATCATGTGGGAAAAGGCATCAGGGAGAATGTTTTGAAGGAACTATAAGATGTTTCGGGTTTGGAAAAGAAGGACACAAAGCCAGTAATTGTAAAGGAAAAAAGTTCAGTTAACACCACAAACAAGGATAATGGTATTGTTAATACATCGACAACGGTTAAATGTTTTAAATGCGGAATGTATGGGCATTATGAAAACCAATGCCCTAAGGTAAAATCTCATGAAGATAATCAGCATGATCGTATGGGTAGTATTTATTTTAATGATGATGAAGAGACTACAAAAAAATATATGAGATGAAAGAAGTGTTGAGGAATAAAATGATGAGGCACAGTCAAAGGTTTAAGAAGGCAGTGGAATGTTTGCATGTTTATCAAGAGTAATGTTGTATAAGTAATATCATGGTACTATGGAATAAAGAAACATCTAAGGATTGTTACACTATTGTTTTTCCGTAAGTTTTTGAAAGAATATGTTGAATGGTACTGGTATCCCTGAAATGTTACTCAGATATTTTTAGAAATCACCTAATATGTGCATAATGCAGGGATAAGGATATAGTGAAATATTTGATAGTATTAATGTTCTCATGACTAGAATAAGGGAAAAGTGATATCATGGTTTGAGTATAAATGTTTTTTGGGATTTTGGTATGTGGAAAGTGTTAACTTTTGACAGCATTCATGTTTTCACCAAGATTTTATGGTAATTCATGTTTCTAGAGAATACATGATTAAGGTATTCACATTTTTGGAATATGACCAACAAGATATATATTATGATATATGGGGGATAAATGATGGTATCCACATGCTGGGTAGATGACCTTTCTAGTAATTGTTTTCTTTATACTATGAGATTAGACAAAAGTATTTTTTATAAGCCTAATGGTTGGAATGGATTAAGTTGAAAATTAGATAGTATTTCTTAAGGGTAAAACATTTTTCTTGAATATTATAATAGTATAGTTTTATAAAAAAAGGACAACCTACAGGATGGGTGAAAAACCATCACGTCGAACAAGGTTGCGGAAATCGAACCCACAACCGAAGGGCGACAAGCCTTTATCTCCTACCACTGTCCTATATGAAGTCCGTGGTTAGTAGAAATTTGTTTTATTTTATTAATTGGTATGATAGATGAAGTATAAATCCATTTTTGGAATCATATACACCATTGATGGACTTATGTATATTTAATAATTTGTGCTAACCTTTTTGTGATAAAGAGAGATGGAATGACCTATCAGTCTGTTGAATGATCTGCTAACACATCAAGAATGTCAAATTCAACTTCATTTATTTATAGAATAGATGAAGTAGAAATTGTTCATGGAATGAACAACTATGATTTTACACTTGAATCAGTTAAGACTTTATCCTTATGAAAAAACAAAATTCATCAAGTTTAAGGAAATGAACTTGAAAAAAATGTGGTCTTAATACCCTCATATCTGTTGAATCAGATGGTACCTTAGATCCTCACAAATTTATGGCTTTGTGATTGTTTGTTTTTTCATAGCCATGTTCTCTACCACTTTTCATCAGAACATGATGGTTAGATTTCTCTTCCATATCCATATTTTCACCTATATTCTCTTATGTGGAAACCCAGTGTTGAGTTACTTTGGGTGAAATTATGTTTCTAAATTTCCTTTTTAAAAATTTAGTTTTAGTATTACTTTTTATGACGTGGGTTTCTATGAAAGAAAAATTCAAGTAGTAAATTATTTATAACCTCGACGAATTTCGAGGGAGAAATTCATTTTAAGGGGGGTAGAATATGACACCCCAAGATTTTATGAGAAATATTATTTTTAATTTCTTTTATGTATTGTATTTTACACTACACCAAGATTAGATTGTGCTATATACAACATCGTATTATCTTATAGTATACACAAACACTATTTTTGGCTAGTGTTGCACGCAAGAGCGACCTTCCTCAATAGCGTGTGTTGTACGTAATAGTTTCACTAAACAAAGATATATTGTCATAAAATTATTTTGATGTAGCCATTATGAATAGTATTAAACACTTTTTTAATTTTATAAAATTATCATTAATCTTACAAATATTCTAGAACATGGTATGAGAACAAAATAATATTTTCGGGTAAAATAAGTATTTTTCAAAAAAATACAGTTTTGCTTCCTTTTGATGGCGCACCCACATTAAATCTAGTTTTTGACAATTTTATAAGTGTAATTTGAAGAAATAAACTTATTAATTTCACTTAGGATATAAAAATAAACTTTAGATAATTTTTTAATATTGTTCTGTTAACTTTTATATTTTGATGTATAGTAAAAATATGCTAAATTTAAATTTAAAAAAAATCATCAAGATAATTTATATGTATAAATTATAATAATGAATAGTTTTAATGTATAAATAGAATATATTTTTATAATTTAATATAATGTTTATCATCAGCATTAATTTTATATTAAATTCATAGGTAAAAACATATCAATCTTTTTCAATGTTTTAACTTTTAAAACACGTTTTCTTAACAAAGGGATTAATTTTAAATTAAATAATGCAACTTATGTGTTTTGAATTTGGAAAAATGGATTCTATATTTTGAATCAGTAGGTCCAAATTATGTTAATAGGTATATGTTTATTTTAAGGCATTATAAATAGTAACTATGATAAATTTTATTTACAATAGTTAAAGGTAAATCAGGTAATTAAGGGTAAAAATAATATTATAAAATTACCCTAACCCATGTATTAATATAATTGGATGATTATATTTCTTCCTAAAATATACTTGGGTCTAAATGGTATCTTTTGGAACCCACATGGATGTGATTAAGTCCTTTAATTTTTTTTTAAAAAAGTGAATTATGTCTCACTCAAACTTTAATAATTAAAGTATTCTTAGTATAAGGTTATACATAATATAAATTCGATTATGAATACTCATTTTAAAGATAATTTTTTTTATCATGGAAATATATTTGTGATATTTAAGAAATATATAATCACAGTAATAACTTATATATTAATGATGCAGAAATTATTTATTTAATGAAAAATCAACAATATAGTTTTTATTAAAATCATATTACCCATTAAAAGGACCAGAAAATTTACCAAACATTATTGGCCAAGTATATATATACCCTAATCATCCAAGGTCCTACTTTTGGACCATTTGGATCCTTATAAAACAGATTATGAAATTTATATTATTTTCTTTTAAATGATGTCAAAGTTGTCGACTTCATACTTTAATAAAGATAAAATTATTAAAGTAGGTTTTTTTATAAAACAAATTAAACTAAAAGTATTATTATGAATTTTATTAGATTTATCTTGATCATAGAATTTTATTTTTAATTTTTATACAACAAATTAGTATATTAAATAATCATACAAAAATGTTGCGGTAATTATTTTATTAAGAGAAATATCAAATAAATGGTATTAAAAATATTAAAATAAATATTATATGAACTAATTAGTGTTCCCCAAAATTTTATGGATGAATATGATATGATATGAGTCTCTTAAATATTTTTTTTTCAAACATATCCACTGTTTTGATATTATTTAAATTCTAATAAATGAACAGTTTCAAAATTGACACTATTTATATTTTATAAAAATAACATATTAATAAATTGTTTAAAAATCAAAAAAATATTTAAAAATTATAAATTGAAATTTATATGGTCAATAATTTCATAAAATATCCAATTATGGACAATTCACAACACATAAGAAGTTATTAATAACAATTTAAAATTTAGAATATGTTTACCACAAATAAAATTAAATAGATCAAATACCAAGAAAGCTTAGTCAGAGGCTAAGCCACTGACCATTTATTAAAAAGGAAATAAATGGTACAAAATCAAACAAAACAAGGAAGAGAAGCAACTACAAGTCATAAAAATCATACATGTCACCACATCTAGGATAGAAAGATTCATCCGTAGTAGCCGACTCCCACCCCGAACTTTCATAATGCCTCAAGATCTTGGCATATTTCCTTATGAGATTCATCTTCTACAAGGAAATGAACTCCTTAGCGGACTGCATATTCTTTTTCACACCTGAGTCTATCCCACATTCCTTCCCAACAGTAGACCTAGTAGACATTTTCTTGGGCAGATATGAATAATCTTTCCTCGACCTTCTTCGTGCACGGACAGACTTGGATCCCTCACTCCCAGATATCTTCTTCTTCCCACCTTGTACAATGTCACTGTAGGAGGGTCGGATCAAGCTGCCAACATTATACTTGACACTATCAGAGAAGTCTCCCCATTTTCTTGCAAGGCACATCTCTTGATATCCCTCATTCACACCCCGCTCCTATTGAGAAAGGTTGTCAACATCAATCATAGCCAAGAAAAGTGGTCGTTCTGCAAGTTCCAAAGTGCCATGAGTCCCCTTCTCAATTTCCATTTCACAAAAAAATCCTCCTTATTGCCACTTTAAATCAGAGGGTTATTTCTCTCAGCATTATGAGCCTCCCCATGCGCCAATCCTTGAACGAAGTTAACTTTTGGAGCATTGATATCCACACCTCTAACACCATCTTCCATCCCTTTGAACTCCTTAACATAGGCATCTGAGACCCCTAGAGCAGCACTATCTCCATAAGTATCAAGGTCTATGTCTGGCTACTTAACAGGTTCTATCCATGAAGAACAGCCAAGTACTTCAGTTGAGATAGCCTTCTCAATGCCAAGATCACATCCTAGATTATTGAAAACTGCCTCACCATCAGATTTTTCTGCCTCTATTGCTCCTCCCTCCAAACAGCACCACTATTTTTACTTCAAGTCCAGGCTTCCCCATTGCCTCAACTACCTTCACCACCGGTTGCATCCCATCCACAATCTGCTCTATAGACTGCCCTTCCACACAACACCCCTGCTTTCAGGAACCTTCAGAAGAATCATGACTTGAAGGAATGTTTTCCATTGGAGTCTCTAACACCGACACGACCAAGTTAGGCACATCACTAACACTGTTACCCTCTCACATCACCCTTTGCAAAACCCCAACCAAACTTCTACTGCAACAGACCATGTACACATGTCCAAACCGACCACAAACAGAACAATAAGGCATCCAGGAATCAAATATTACCTCGTACTTCCACCGAAATTCCTTCCCGTCAGTGATCCAAACCCACATCATAGGCGGTCGTGTGACATCGATCACTACACAAATCCGCGGATAGATGGGATGGCATATAACCTCCGTTTGACGATCAGAACACATATATCTTCCTATCATGTCCCCAATCGCACACAGAATGGCAAGATTTTGAAATGACAGAGGATGTCCAGGAAGGCTCACCCACTTCGCCATCATCAAGGGATCACACCGCATGTGAAAATCGAAACTCCATCGTAACAGGAAGAATTAATCTCCGTTGCAACGTTGAGGGGCTTTAGACCAGGCCTTAATCATATCATTCTCCATCTCAAACCGAATCATCAGATGTCATCTGTCAATTAAACTGACTACCACACACTCCTGAAGATCCCAAGAGTTGAAAACAAACTGTTCGAACTCATCAACTGAAGGATACTGATGTCTAAATCGAGCCACCTGCATGAGATTGCAAAGATCCGAGGCACAATTGAGCTTTTCTGGAGATAGAAGGAGTTTCGGCACTCCTTGAAAGAGTTAATGATGTGATTACAACCCTATATCATCTCAGATTCAAATTTGAGTCATTTTGGTAGTTTTTAGGTCGGGTTTGAGTTTATTATAAATTAATATTTTAGAGGTTTCCAAAAGTGCCCTCTCCTCTCTTATAAAAGGGAACCTCCACCCTCTCATCCTCAAAGCATTTTGAACCTTCCTGATCGGAAAACCCCACCCCATTTACCTTCTCCATTTCCTTAGAAATATAATAGAGGTCCTGGTCGTCTCAAAAGACCATCTTTAGTGCCCTACGATGAGGTTTATTAGAGGCGCTTCAAAGAAGAGGTAATATCCTTTACCGATTCTTTCAAATTTATCTCTTCCTATACTTCCTCAATATGAGTTGTTTCATTATTAAGTAATAAATCCAGTATCAATTATATACTGACATGTAATTATGAATATTAAACAATCATATTTCACCTTTTTCCCATCTTATGAAAAATGACATCACCGTGTGTGCATACGTACGACTTACAGTCTCCATGCCCTAGTGTAATCTGTTTTCCAACACAACCATACTTGGATGGGTATAATGGTGGGAATAATAAATATATATGATTATTATAAAATGATACTAATTCTGATATATTATATCATCCACTCTAATTCCATTCAATAATTATGGGAATGATGTCATCGCTCATGCGTACGTATAGATTACCGTCTCCACGACGCGATGAGATTCATTCTCCATGTTAAGAATTCAAGAATGATTATAAAGTATATATATAATAAATAATAATGAAATTTATGAAATAATAAATCTAATAGATTTATATATATATATATATATGTCATCTACTTATTTCATTTAAATTCAACAAGGAAATGAAAACAGCGTTCATGCATACGTACGGTCTACCGTCTCCATGAACAGTGTATTTCATTTAATTTATCTATCTATTATATACATAAATATACTGAATATATATGATATATAAATCCTGTTTTACATTTTGGAAGTAATTAAATCATGATATATGTAATAATAAAGTGAATAACAATGAGTCCAAACACGTATGTTAAATGAAATGATTTTACCCAAAACACTGCTTTAATATGGAATTGACAAATGAACGGGTAATATAAAGTCTTAAGTGATTCATATATTATATCATAAATATTATTATGGATCTGTTACAAGTTAATAATATGTTTAAATCCACTATAGAGGAGTCTCGGACACATACTGAAGAAATTGGACATAAGGTAAGGGATACTTATTCCAATTGCGTTCTTATCTAAGATTGTTTATTCATAAGTATTTACCGGGGCTATGTTTATCACCCATGTCCATATGTTCTAAAAATGTTTTCATAAAATTATTACTATTCTTCCATTTATGTTTAAAGTCATTTTTACCCTTTTATGACTTTTACTACATGGTATGGAAGGAATCATTATTTTGTTTACCATACGAGGTACTTTTGACTTTTCCGACAAAAGTACAAGAAGAATGTTTTTTTAAACTTATACGACATGAATTTATTTTTACATAACACCATATTTTCCTGAAGCTTCCTATAAAATATTTCATGATTATTTTCAACAAATTCATTTTATTTTAAAATTACATGGAATTTTTAAAAAAATGATTTTGAAGAAGAAATTATATTTTCCTCAAGAATTCATTTCAAGTGTTTTATCAAAAATATTTTCCATCTAAGATGACATTATTTAGTATATTATTGTTTCGTGTATAATGTATCTATTATTTACATGGTTTTATTCTTATTTTGATGAAATGATATCCATTTTTTTATATGGATTATGTTATGATGGGATGATGTTTATGAAACCCATTTTATTCTTTGGGTTATGATGAATGATTTATGTTTATTTTGTCGCACATGTACGAAATATTTCATTATGAGATGGGTGGGTCCTATATATTCCTCCAATGCATTGGGTAAAGATTTATATCTCATGAGATAGACATGGATGGAATGGAAAGTGAATCTGGTTCAGTAATATAGGGCTGGAATGGGAAGTAAACCTGGTTCAGTAATGGACTTTTTCCACTATGATGGTCTTGGCAGCAATGCCTTGGATACTATGGAAATCATAACATGTGCTTAATGGTTTGACACAATTACATGTTTTATCCCCATGCTACTTTATCATGGTAAATATTCCTTTATAATCTATGCATTACGTACTGCCAAGATTTATTTCACAACTCATGATTTTGATGTTTAAACATTATGTTCATGTTTTTATGTTCAAATGTATATGGTTTGTTTTATTTTCTCCATGCTTACCCTTATTGAGAATTTGAGCTCACCCTTTATATGTTTTCTTTTAACCAGGATTTAAAGAATGGTTTTAGGTAAGAAAAAAAAGGGGAAGATCTTTATAGGATATGTTGAAGATCTTCCACCATGATTAGAGGATTTTGTTCCGAGTTTACAAAGTCACTAAACTAATACGGTCTTTGGGTGTCTATTTTTGTCATGTATTAAGTATTCCGCAAAAGTAATGTAATTTTTACGTACGTCAAGCTTTGGGTCTCTACATTAACCATGCCACCAGTTCCATATTTTCACAATGTCTGTGACACCGTAACCACGTTACGGGTTCCAGAATTTGAAATGGACCACAAACCATACCATTGTTACCATCTCGAAATCTCCCTGTAATTGTGGCACCATGAATGTGGCATTGTGACTGTCTCACCACAACTATGACACCGTTCCATACTAAACCATTTTTTGGAATTTTCTATTTAAATTTAAAAGTTGTTTCTAATGGTCATATTGGAGTCATTTCATGACACTAATATAATTAATGATCTTTTGTAGTCCTGTTAGTTGATAGTATGAGGTACATGGTGTGGAGGTCGGTCACCTTGTCATCTCTAACACAAACACCCAAATTAAACTAAAGCATGGAATGAAATCATTGTAAAATGTTATTTGAATGCATGAAAAAGATAATAACACCCACAAATATAATAATACACCGAAGAAATACATTTTTTTTCTTGATGTATTTAAACAAATAAGAACCTATTGAAAACAATATTGAAAACATTATTGCAGCAATTCAAAGAAAAATAAGGGCATCTCACTACACTGAAAACCAGAAAAGTAAACTCACGGCACTTTGTTTTCAGAAGAGCATTGGAACATTGCATCTACTGCATCCAAAGTGTCTAGAGCTGCATTTAACAATACACAGAGCCTTCTAAACTCCATCTCATTACATTTTTCTCTGTTTTGTACTAAATTATTACTCTTTGAGAAGTGTGTGTATCTTTATTAAAAACACACACTATATCCAACAATGAACTGAAGGATAAAATATATCCTCACTCAAATATTTTTTTACACCTTGCTCCTCCCTCATATAATTGTGAAAGATGTCCTGTGTCTCCTAGCATTTTTTTTGTCCCACATAGAATAGTGGTATAGACAGTCTTGTGTACTATTGTTAACCTCGATACATGGTGTGGATGAAAGATTCATATATATATATATACATACATATATATACATATTGGTTTAATGTGATGACCATATAGTGTAGATTTTGTCTCATCTTTAGAATGAACCACTTGTTTAATCCGCTGTGTTTTTTAATTTGTTTTTAATTTTTTAACTCATATTTCATAAAACTAATGTTTTTATAGATAGTTACTATTGAATAGTAGTTATAAATATTTCTCATTATTAGTGTAGTTTCAAAAGTTGTATAAATATCTCATATTGTTGTAACTGAGAATTAATCAATCTATTGAGAATGTATTTGAACAATCAAGATATTATAACTTTAAAGCCTTGGTTAACTAGAAAATTATTTTTAATTGGGGGAATATTTTAAATTAAATTTTTTGTCATAAATTTTTATTGGAACTCAATTCTCCCCCTTTTCAATGTCTTACACCGACCAACACTATCCTTATCTATTTATAACATGATAAAGTCATTTTGGATGTCTATAGTTTAGACGGTTAAGAAGACCAGTAGTTGACTCTAATCAAGAATATGAGGTAATAAAAAAAATTGAATACCTAGAATAGGAATATTTCAAGAACATATTTTTAAAAATCATCTTTCTATATATTCTTCATTAAATGTTGGAAAAGGATATCCTTGAGCTTAAACAAAAGGATAATGAATCCATTGGTACCTAAAAGGATAATTTTAGAAAACATGAAAGGTACTCTTCTATTATTATCATCCAACCTGTAAGTAAGGTTGATTGATTGTTTAGTGGCATAAAAAAAGGACTTCAAAGGTAAATATCCTTAAGAGACTTCAACATCTATGAAGATATTGTGTGTTTTTTTATTAAAGATGAAATAGAGGTTAGAGTTACATATAAATATCATCATCTTGACCAGAAACAGAAGATGTATATTAAAGGAAAATATAAAAAGAATAAATAATAGAATATGATCATTCCTTTATACACAAAGTGTGAAAATAAATAAAGAGGAAATTTTCTCAAGGGGACTAGTATGTATTCTATGTTTTAGATAGTAGTTCTTCAAGAAATTGACCGATAAAATGATGGGTAAAATATAGGTAATAATGAAAATATTGAAAAGGATAAACATAATGAAACTCTAACACATCAAGGCTACAATTTCACGGAAAATGGGAAATATGGTAATCAATTTCTTAATATTAGGGTTATCTATGATGATCAATGTTAGTAACCTCTTATGATCAAAGACAAAGGAAAATCACATGCGATCACTATTATAGATATAGAGTTTCACAAAAAATTAGTGGAATGATTGAGTGTTTATGTAATGTAATTCTAGAATAATGTTGTAGAATTTATTTTATGATATAATTAAATATATAAGTATTGGTCCACTATAGTTTTTTCTTAAGGATTTAAGAGCATATGCTAAATGGTATTGGTAACCATGAAAACTGATTGATTTAGTATAATGATATTATTGGAAAACACTTGATTTATGGGTGGATAACCCTTAATATGAACATCATGTTGGGATAATAAAGTAAATAAATGTTTTATTGTGATAAAATAAATCAGATAATATTAATGAATTTTGGACTGATATGTTTAAAATTCAGTTTATGAAATAATCTATTGAGTATATAAAATTTATGTATTTTTGTTACGAGGAAAGAGTTAATTTTTGAAATAATGCATTATTTCTCTAAATTATTATGGTAATTTTGGTTACTACCATTTTTCAGGAGAATACATTATAATAGTATTCACTTTTTTGGTATGTGAAAAATAAGAGCTACTTTATGATATATAAGGGATCAATGATAATTTGTGAGTTTATTTGTTATGTTAGGGAATTTCATATTTTGACAGGGTTATAAGGTTTACCATTTATGGAATGGTTAATGTTAAACATTGGATGAGGTTGTCAAGATTAAATTATTATCTCTCCAAATAAGGATTTATGCATTTTGGATGACCTATATGATCATTTTTTTTGTGATTTTAACCTATCATTCTATGGATATCAGGATCTTATAATTATTTAGGAATTAAAAATTCAATTTATTTTCTTTGAATATGATATGAAGTGGAAATTGATCAAGGTAAAATGAATGGATTTGATTATTATTGTTATGAAATTCAATGAAATCAAGTAAGAATCTCTTCCTATTAAAATTATTCAACTCTAGTGAAAGGAATTTGAAACCAAAACATTTATCATAGAACATTCTATTTCAATAAATCAAATGGTTTCTTAAAGAATAAAAAAATAATGGATTTTTTTTTATTTTTAACATTCTCCAAACCATGCTCTATATCACTATCTATCAGAACTTGATAGTTATATTTCTATTCTCTGTCAATGTTTTCACATTCCAACTATGTTCTCCAATGTGAAGACCCAATTATGTGTTTCTTTGGGTAAAAATTACATTTACAAATCTCTTTTTTAAAAGTAAATTTTTGTATTCATTTTTTATGATGGTTTTAGTGAAGGAAATTTTAAAGTATTAAACCATTGATAACCTAATGAATTTTTAATAGGGAATTTTTTTTAAAGGGGGTAAAATGTAACACCCTAATATATTTATAGAATATATTATTTTTATTTTTTTATAAATTATTTGATTGCTTGTGTTACAAGAAACACTGGTTTATCTTGAGTTACACACAACACCATGTTTATAATAAAAATAACTTTATTATTATAATTAATTAAACAAAAAAATATAATCTATCCATTAAAATAGGGGATACGAATAGGATTAAAGAAATTTTGAAATTATGGTTTACACAAACACCAACACACATACACACATATATAATTCCTTTACCATTTAATTGTAAATGACTGTAAAAATATTTTTTAAATGAAAGCAAATATTTATCTGAAAAAACTAACTAAATGTGAACAAGTGTGTTTTATACCACCAAATAAACAAATCACCCTTATTATATTAGGTTGATTTTATATTAAATATATATATATATATATTAAATATAATTATTTAGATTAATCCTACATGATTTTGATGTATGATATAAGTAAAAATTAAATTATACCCATAAAAGTAGTATTTTTCTGAAAATGGATTTTTTCATTATTTTGATAGAAGACTTATTTTAAATACTTTTTTAACAGTTTTATAAATTTTATTTAACAATATAATATTATTTACTTGAAATTGGGTTATCAAAAATTACTTTGGTTGAATATTTGGTATTTTGGTTATTAATTTTCATGTTTTGATGAATAGGGAAATATAGATTTTTATTAAAAATTGTATTCTCTTTTAATGTATCTACAAGTTAAAATTATGTTTTGAATTAGTTTTAAATTTTAATTAGTTCATTTTAATTTGATATATTATAATTATGATGTTTTTAAATTGATTTTATTTATTAATTTCTTATAAAAACATTTTACGTTTTAAAATGGAATTTTTTTCCAAAAAATGTTATTCATAGTGTTTTACCAGTTTTATTTCAAATGATATTCTATAAGGTCTATGTTTTTAATTTTGAAAAATTAATGCCTATTTTAGATTCATATATTCCAAATTTTTTAAATAGGTCCATTTTTTTGGCAAATATGAATAGCTAACATGGTAAATTTTGTAACCATGGTAAAGGGTAAATTAGGTGATTTTGGTTAAAGATAGAAGTTAAATACTATAAAATTACCCTAACACATTAAAAAAATTTATTGGATAAATAAAATTATACCCTCAACTCTTAATGATAAATATTAATTTTTTAATGGACATTTTTCCATAAAAATGAATTATATAATATTTTAATCAAAGAATGTCCCAAAATTTCACTTTCATTATTTTTAATATCCCTTATGAGTCCACATAGAGAAAAGGTTATGTTATGAACGAATATGGCCATAAAGTTTTAATATAATAAACATATTTTCATTATATAAATTTATTTCTTACATTCAGGTTCACATAGATGTAATTAAGGCATATATAAAATTTTATTTAATAAAAAATTAAAGATGTCACATTCATGTTTTAAATAATATAAATATTTTTATAGTTTTTATAATAAGATATATTAGACTATAAAAATTATTTTGAGATATATAATATTTATATTAATCATGGTATTTTATTTTAAAATTTTAGGGAACAAATAATTATATTATATAATTACACAACACTTATATAATAATTATCTTATTAATGGAGACATGAAACCAATGTTAGTACGAATATTAAAATAAATATGATTTGTTATAGTAAATGTGATAAAAAAAATTATCTATATGAATTTGACCTATTAAATAAATAATAAAATATTTTTTCCAAAGTTAAAATGTTATATAGATATTTTTCAATTCCCAAGTAATGAATAGAGTCAAAATTGACACTAATGATATTTTATTCAAATAATATTTTCTTAAAATACTTGAAAATAATAAAACATATTTGAAATAATTTTTTTTATTATGTTCTAAAATATTATAAATGTTTCATTTATGATTTAATTTACACCACATAATTAAATGTTACAACCTTTTAACATTGAAAAATTTGTTACATTACTTAAAATTTAAATAATTTAACTAAGGGTTAATCAGAATCATAAGGTTTAAAATAATTAAAAAAGTTGTCAAAAATCTATTTTTTTATATTACAATGTTATCTAATCTTATATTCTTATAAATTTAATTTTTTAGGTACTTGGATTTAGATTTGATTTTTTATTAATAATATTTTTGAATTTTCTACAGTACCCCTCACCTAAATTATAAAAGGGTACATCCTTCCTCACTTATTAAAATTCTATTGAGCCTTAAAGAATGAACATATCCTACCAATTGTTCTTTAAAACATACCTATAGACATTCCATAGGCTTCTATATTTTTAATAGGTCAATCGTAGTGTCCCTAACATGATATCTAAGGGAATGTTTCCAAGGAAGTGGTAATCGTCTTTACTGAATCTTCCAAGATCATTTCTTCTTCTACTCCCTATTCATGTATTATTTACCTTATAAAGTTATAATTGTATTATAAACTATATTATGATAATTTATTATGATTATTAAACAATAATATTCTACCTTTTCCCATCCTATGAAAAAAAGTAGCATGTGTGAATAAGTACAACTTACTGTCTCTATAACGTGGTGTAATAAGTTTTTCATCAATAATTTACCTAGATGAGTATAATGATGGAAATAATATATATATATACACATATATATATATATAATAATTATAAAATAATATTTATTCTGGAAAAAAATATATACCATCCTATTCTTTACCCTATTACTATTAAAGGAATGACACCATCGCTCGTGTGTACGTATGACCTACCGTCTCCACGTCGTAATGCAATTAATTTTCCATATTCACCACTTATGAATTATTATATACCTGTATATGACTTAATATAATTATATAAATGATGTAAATATATCATATGAACAATAATTTTGACTTATTTGACAAGACATACATTGGAAAATGAAGCAATTAACACCTGAAAGAAGGGTAATAATGATATGTTTTTAAAAAACATGTGATATAATGATATAATAAGATAATATATAATATAATAAATATTAATTTTGTTCTAAAATAATTTAATAACATTATTTTACCCATTATGAATTATTTTCAAATACATTTTAGAGAAATCAGACCAAAAGTAAGAGTTAATTCAACAATTTCATTATTATTCTTGATTATTTATATGTAAGTATCTATAGGGAAATATTTATGTTTCATGTTAATTTTTATAAATAATGTTTTTCAAAATATTTCTAATATTATTATAAAAATGTTTAATTAAACTTTTATCCATGTGTGAATTTTTACTAAAAGGTCTACAAGATATTTTTTTATCATTTTTATTACGAGGCACTTTTTGACTTTTCTCTAAAAAGTATGATAAGAATGTATTTTGAACTATAAAATATGAATGGATTTTTATGCTTCTATGATGATAAAAGAACTTAAATATTCCATTAAAATATTTAAAGTAATTTTTCAAAGTATAATTTTTCTTTTGAAACGCCATGGAATTTTAAAAAAAGACAATGTTGCTATGTAGAAATGATATTTTCTTTTATAATTATTTCCAAGTGATATATCAAATGTTTCATATGTTTTAATGGTGATATTTTTCAAGGATTATATATGAATTATTACTACGGTTAGTTTATTTTTATTATGGAATGAAATTTTTGAAACACATTTCTTTCCATGGGTTATGTTATAATTGAATGATTTTATGAAGCCAATTTATTTTCATCGGTTCCAATATAATGAGTGATTTATGTTATTATGGCACAAATAAGTATTATTTTTATTATGTGATTTCGGGGACATATATATACATACAATTAATTGGGTAAAATTTTATATCATATGAGATAATCAGCACTGGAATGGGAAATGGACTTGGTTCCGTAATACATTACTGGAATGGGAAGTAAACCCGATTAAGTAACACATGATTGGAACATGGAGTGAATAAAATTTAGAAAAGGACCTGTTCTATTTTGATTGTATTTATAGTGATGCTTAAATAATATAGAAATTATTTTATATGCATATTTTTATGACACAATTTCATGTCTTATGTTAGGATCTCATGAAATGAGATCATTAAGATCTTCTTTGAATTATTTCGTAACCCAATATAAATATATTTGATATATGATTTATAATTTAAATTTTTTTTGATTACATTCTTAAGTATTATGATTATTATATGATTTATATCTCCATTTCATACCCTTACTGAGCATCTGATATCACGCTTTCTTTTGTTTCTTTTCCTAAGATGTGAGAAATGTATTAATTAAGATGCGAAAAAGTGGTTCTTGTTTTGAAGAAATAAGTACGAGATGATGTAGATGTATTTTGAAGAATTTTTTAAAGTTTCCTAGTGTAAAATAAACTAATACTATATTTTTTTTGTAGTTTTTCTTTGTTGCGTAATAAGTATTCTTCTAACTAGATGTAATATCTATGTATAAAAAATATGGACCGTTATAATCATGGTTGGGTATGGTGATTGATATAAAGTATATATATTAAATTTATAACATAATTATACTTCTAGATTCATTTTATCAAATATAAATTATTAATATCCATTCCACAGGACTCATGATAACATTTCTCACATGTACGTCGATCTACAGCCTCACCAAGAAATGTGATTCATCTTTCTCAAACACTTTACTTTTAATGTGATAAGGATAATTTTAATGATTAAATGTGATATACATGGTATAAATATGATTTTAATGACATGTGTATCATTATGAAAATTATATATATATATATATATATATATATATATATATATCATTTTTCTTCTTAAAATTTCAATCAATGAAAGATGAAAACATTGTTCATGTAAGTGGGGACAATCGCCTGCATGAACCTATGTGATTCTCTTCTCATAATAACACAAAATGGATGATATAAATAGGTATATATAAAGAAATAAAACGGTATATATATTATTATTATCATTCTGTAATGATAAAATATTAATTACCTTATTTCTATAAGGATCATTGATTAATGGAAATAATTACTAATGCATACGTACAACCTACTACCCCCTTAGAAAACCAGGAAATTAACCCTAGAAATAATTATTTGGGATTGTTTTTGTCTAAGAATCCCTTGGTTGATTTATTTGATTTTATATCACAAAATAATTCTATTTTTTTTCATCTAGTTACTAATTAAAATTTTCATTTAATTTTAAATTTTTAACAATATTTGGTACATAAAATGAATGAGAAAGTATTTTTAGAAAAATCCGAATTTATTTCCCCCATTGGCCAGAAATCCATTTTCATCGAAACACCTATTTTTTCAAAAACAATTCCTAATTTGATCCTTTTAAAAGTTATTTATTAATTACTATTTACCCATATTGACATTTGTTTAATTTTTTTAAGGAATATTTTTTCCATTTTCTGATCATGTCACTTTTCTAACATTTTTACATTGTTTAAGGAATGTTCCTTTTTAACTTGTAAGACATTTATGGAATTACCATCCATCATGACCATCATTTATTTTAAACTTACTTCGAAACCATAAAATGATTTTTTTTAATTAATTGTTTTCTTAATTGTCTCTAAAATATTAGTTTAAAATGTAATTTCAGAACAAAAGTATTTTTTAAAATCTGTTATGTTTTACAAGGTGATTTTCAAAACGAAAAGGATATGTTTATAAAGAATGTTTTTTAAGTTATTTTTCTGATATATATTCTCTTAAATGAAAATTTTACTTATTATTATTCCAATGGGGATATTTTTTATTGATAACATCATTATTATTCTACTAGATGGTTTATGTTAATTTAGACTAAGGAAAGTGTTAGCATTCACTTCCTTGATTCATTTTTTTCCTCATTAACTTTCCCTAGAATTATTTAATTGTTTGTAAATGTTAAATTTACCCTAAATATCAGTATTATTTTTCATGGATATGTCTATTTATTAAACCATATTATCATATATATATGTTTAATTTTACTTTTAGATTTATTTGATTCACTGGGAAATATTGATACATCAATATCTTTTACTCAATACATTTTTAATAAGGAAAATTGATTCATGAATTAAATAAACCATTTGACATATATGGTATTATATGGATATGAATTTATCAGTGGGGCCAAAAATTTTATATATCCACTCGATGCATGGAGAGGTATCATAAGACAAATCAGTTGAAAAAACCCTATGAGTTATAACCACTAGTTTTAAACATTCTTTTTAAAGATATTGAAAGTATGTGTCTTCAGAAATATTGTGATAGAAATGAGTTTCTCAAACATGATGGGTTTAAATATTTTAGTTTTAAACAACCTTTTTAAAGGTCTTGATAGTATGTGTCTTTTGAAATGTCTTGACACAAATGTGTTGTACAAGCCTAATGATCTTGAAACTAGTATTTTCAAACAATCTTGTGATCAATCTGGAGAGTAATTGTCATGTAAAAGATCTTGACAGTATGATCTTGAGGTCTATCATTATTAATTATATCAGTATGAAATAAATTATTGATATTTATAGTGATTATTCAATTATTAAAAAAATCTATTTTTGTGTTTTATGATCATGTGTTTATTTATGTGAAATTATTTGATCATCATTTATTCTTTCCATTTTACGCTCTAGTTGTTGATTAAATATCAGGTATTTTAGTTATTTACCTTGAAATACTGATTATTAATTATATAGTTATATCTTCCATTGTAATATTTACCTTAATTAGAATTTGATCTTACCCCTTTATTATGTTTTATTTCCCATGGGATATGTGGAAGTATTTGAAGATTGATTTCTTGGGATATGCTAAGGAAGATTATGGCGTTCTCAAGAAAATAACTTATTATAATTTATGTTTTCAAATGTAAATACGATTAAAGTATTTGTATAATTTAAAAAGACAAATATACTATATATTCCTTTGGGATTCAATTTAATATATTTTATGAGAATGTAATAATGTAGACATTAACTCAAGTCCATAGTGGTCGGGGTCATGACAGTTAGTATTTGAGGAAATATAGTAGAAAACATGGGAACTAGATTTAAGAAAATATATATTAGTGTTTATAACCCTATCATATACTTTTAGGATAAGTGTAGAAGAATATACTAATGTTTCGGTAATAAAAATGATTATGTTGTTTTTTCTAGAAATACATCCTGGTCTAGATATTACAAGTTTCTTTAGTTCTAACACAGAGTTACCTATGTGTAATAACTCATTAAAAATTTTTATTGGTCTTAAACTGATCATTGTTTGGTACATGTAAATAGTCCTTACTATTAACCAAGTTTGACACACTCGAGGAATATGATTAGGATAATTCAAATATCTTTAAATACTTTTATGAATGATTTTAAAATAATGATACCCCTAGAGAAACCATGTTTATTATTATTATATTAGTTATGAATACTTTTTCAATTTATGATATATATTTAACTAGTTTTTTGATGTTATGTTTCAAAATTCTATGATCTAATATAGTATATTAAATCTTTTAGAAATGATACCTAGTTGAAGGAATGATAACCACATAAATGAATGTAATCTAAAGAGTAATCATGTCAATTTCATGGATGGGTTTAATCTAATATTTCAAAGAGAATTTGTATCCTAGGAAATATCATTGTATGAGGACACATTATCATGTACTAACAAAAAAGATATTTAATTATCTATATATTATGGTTTATAAGGGAATCCATAGAATAAGAGATAAAAAAGAAAAATATGTATAAAGGGAACAAGGGAAAGAATGTTTTTACCACACATGAAAAATATTGAAAGAAACCCTCTGGTAATTTCCAAAAAGTGAATGTGATTTTTCTACACGTGTGTATAGAAATTTCACCATGATTTTGATCATATAGGAAAGAAGATATTTTCTACTGTTCAATGATTTGTTTATAAGGATATGGGGATATATTCAAATGAATACCCCAAGAATCAAAGAAATATATCTCAAAAGAAGCTAACAAATCATGGTTATGATTATGCTAATACCACAGATGTAGGGGAATGATTAAAGTTCTTATGTTTGGATTGAATAAATATGTCAGTGAATTTTTTTTTAATTTTTTCTTGATTATTAGAATTATGAAATATATAGGGATTGTATTGTAGTACATTTAATTAATGTTTTGGAAGAGTATGTTAAATGGTACTGATTACCAAGAAAAAGAATTTAGTGGTAACTGAAACTTTTTGGAAAACACATGACTGAGGGAAAGATAAACCATAATATATTCATGGTGTTTAGATAATGATTTTTGGATAAAAATATAATAGATATAGATAAAGAATATTGGATAGTACTAACTACCCTATCAATAATTATGATTTCTTACCAAGTGGTTTATGCTATCATTATTAGAGTTAACAAGGTTTTTGGATTTAATCAATATATCCAATAATCTATGTTATATTAAGTAATTTTTATGCATGAAGGTTTTCAATATATTTTTTTGGTAATTTTGGTTGTTGAATTATTTTAAGAGATTACATGATGAATGTATTATCATGTATGGTATGTGATGATTAAGAGATACTTCATATTTTTAGGGTATTAATTATAAGTTCTTTTTTTAAATTTTGTGACTTTGTTTCTAAATTTTTTGATCCTAATATTTTGGAAGAGTTATAACGATTAATCATTTATGAAATGCTTTAAGTTGAAATTTGGATGAGGTTTTGGGGATAAATTTATTATATTGGATATATTGTGGTAACATTATTGGTTATTGAAAATATATAGAGATTTATAGAAATAATTTTCACAATTTTATGGATTTGACAATCCTTTAAAAGTGAATTCTAGGTCTTCAGTTATTAAAAAGAAAGTATTTTTTTTATATAAATTTCTTAGAAAAAGCCACAAATAATTAATTAATTAAATCAAAAAAAAGATAAAATTATTCATATGAAATAATAATGTATCAAGAAACTAAATTTCTATATATTCCTAAAACGTAAATGAACCCATAAACTCTGGGAAAAGGACCTTGAAACAAAATGTTATCCTAATAGAATCATATCCAATGAATTATATAGTATTTTAAATTGTCATAGATTGATGGTTTTGGCCCCTTTAAAATTCAATTGATCAGTCAATTTCTTAAGATCCATGACCTCTATAACTCTATATAATTATTTATGCCTTTTCTTTAATGTGTATATATTAACATTCCACCAATGATCTCTTATATAAAATCTTATTTATCTGTTATTCCATATGATCTTTGTAATCCCCTTCCTCTATTTTTAATAATATATTTTATTATCACTTTTTAGGATGTGAGTTTTAAAAAAATAATATTAAAATATAAAACCCAGTATTACCGATATCAGGTTAAAATTGGGAGGATGGAATTTATTTAACTTCGGGAGAATGTAACATCCTGAAATACTAAAACAAGAACATCATATTTGGTAGAGTATAAAACATAAAACACCAATATTATAAGTAAATATAACACCCATAGAATTTAGGCTGTATATTTTTTAATAAATTCAACATATTAAGTATATTTCACTATATGAAGCACTGTGTTATCTTGTTTTATATAAAACATTGAGTTTCGTTGATAGCTTACGTTACACACATAACCGAGTTTTAAGGAAGAATAATATGTTATGAGAATTACTATTTAATATATCACATATCCATTGAAATTATGAGTATGAATATGATCAAATATATTATTAAAATATATAGATTACACATTTTGATTTTCTACTAATTAACTAGTATTAAAATAAAAATCAGTTAAAAGAGAAGTAGAAATTTTCTGAAAAAACTGTAGTTTTATAAAGGATGGCTTAGTCATGCTTTTCTCACATAATTATAAATTAATTTTTACCAAATTTGAAAATTTTATTTGAAAAAATATAAATAATTTTTTAAATTAGAAAAAAATTATCTTGTATTGATTTTTTCGGAATTTTTTTGGAAAGGTTTATTTTCAGATGAATTGTGAAAAATAAAAAAAATTAATTGACAATTTCCTTTTATTTTAAATTATTTATAATTATAAATTGTATTTATGGAAATATTAGTCAATATACATGTATATTAAAACAATTTAGGCTATTTTAATGATTTTAATATTGATTTTTTTATAAAAATATTATATACTCTTGAACATTTTCTCTTTGAAAACACAATTTATCAATGCGTCTCTCATATGTATTTTAAATTAAATACTGAACCTTATTTAAATTTCATTTGATCAAATGTATTAAATAATTTTAATAATAATACTTAATATATTATAATACATTAAACTAATTTTTTTCCATAATAATTAATGAAAACAATTAAAATTTGTTACTATTATTATGGTTAAAATGACGTTTTCTTCTTTACAGGAATTTGTGTAAAAATTAAATTTTCACACACATAGTTTTTAATGAAAGTAATGTATAGAATAAATATGTATTAATTATATAATAAATGATAGTTTATTTTTAATATTTATGGATTTATTATATAGGTAAATATAAATATATGAGTTACCATAGTAAAAAACTAAAAGGGTAAAATTGAGTATACTTAATGACTAAAGAGTAACATGATACAAAATGTGGGTTTTTTTGTGTGGTGAATGTATTTATAAAACATATAATACCTCCTCCAAAACATTATTTATCAATTTTGGTGTCACATGGAGTTATAGGGACATCCCATTATTGAATAATATTGGGTATTTAAAATATTTCCACTCGTCCAAAAATATATAATGGTGCCCACTCCCCTCATTTATTCACACCTATAAAGAGATTTTTCATGACCCAAAAATACAAAAAATGACATAAAAATACACTCCTATCATCATATATGACTTATTTTTCAAATAAATCCATCCTGGGAAGGCTTCAGTACAAACCTAAGGGGGATACTGGAAGAAGAGGAAACATTGGTCAACAAGTACAGTTATTTTATTTATTCCCGCACCTCCATAAATTCTTATTATATCATGATGATATATTAAAATAAGAATATAAAATGTAATGATAGGATTTTATAATAATTTTATTACCAAAACCAACTCAACTTCACGAAATGGGTTACAAAATCATTATTCGTGTGTACAATGGACTACTTCCTCACAAACCAATGTCATTACTTTTTCGATTACCACCTCTCGAGGTTGGGTATGAAAATAGATATAATGTATGTATATGATATTGAAAAAATATTTATACCTATTTAGTAATTATATTTCTCATACTTTATTACTTTACATTCTATAGGATATATGATAGCATTGATCGTGTGGGTGATGATCTACCACCTCGCGAAGCGATGTGATTCATCTTTTATTAACGATTTACATGGAAGCTGATAAGGATACAATCAATGATTATATTTGATATACATGATATTGTTATGAAATTAATAACATATTTATCATTATAAATTTATTATATATATATATCAATTTATTTCTTACCTTTACACTCAATGAAAGATGATAACGTTATTCATATACGGGTAGACTACCACCATCCAGAAACGATGGTACTGTATTTTCAAAACAATGCCACATTGATGATATATATAATTATATTTAAAGAAATAATATTTTATATAGTTCATTACGGTTATTATTACAATATAATATATCACTTACTTATTTATTATTATGATCATAGAAAAATTGAAAATGTTACTCAAGCGTATGTACAACCTACCATCCTCATGATCATAACACACTTAATTTCTCATAAACATAACTCCTAAATGGATTAAAATTATAATTTATTCAAAAATATGATAATTATTGCATGATTATTTTTATGTCTATTATGAAACTATATATTATTAAAGAGAACTAAATCTTTCCTAATGAAACGCAAATGAGAAAAAATGGTGATTAACACCCGGAACAATGGAAATAGTTAACAGTTATTAATAAAAGATTGATAATATATTATAAAGGATAATATAGGATATTATAAATGTTAAAATGGTTATATTATAAGTCAAAAAATGTCTAAAACCACAATATATAAAGTCAAATCACGTTCAACTAAAAGGAATCATGTGGTAAGGGTTTCCTGTTGGACTTTTACGTCTGTGAGAGATACACCATATTGACGTCTTATTTATTTTTTATGGTGTATATAAGGAATATAATCTATAATATATTATTAATACATTTATTATATTGGTATTTAATGTTTTATTTTATTTTATTTATTTCATATGTATTATGTTACAAAAGTTACTAATGTAATAAGTGATTATTTCACAATCTCATCATTATTTGGGGTTGTTTTTATTAAATTCTCCCTTAAGAGAATTATTTGATATTTCTATCATAACATAGATAAAGTTTATTATATTATGGATATTAATGAACATATTCATATATTTTTACTATTTTTTCTACTCTTTGGTACATAAAATATTTGAGAAACTTTATTTTGGAAAATCTGATATAATTTACCTCTTTGGTCATAAATTTGTTTTCATAAAAACTCTTATTTTCTAAAAAAACTGGAAAATGTTTTTACACATTCTAATTTTTTTTATTAAATTAATTTTCCCCATTTTTACTTTTAAATTTTTTTATAAATGGGATCTTCTTTTCATTTTACGAACATGATACTTTTCTAGCATTTTTATAATACAAAAACGATTGTTACCTTTTAACTAACATGAACTGTATGGTATTACCCTCCCACATGACCATAATTTATTTTAATATTACTTTTCAATTTTACATGGATAATTATACAGAATATTATTCCAAATTTTATCAAAATTATTAGTTTTAAAAGGAATTTCTAGTGAAAATGTTTTTAAAAATGTTTTTTTGTTTTAAAAGGTTATTTTCAAAATAAAAAGGTTATTTTCCTCCTGATTTTTTATAAATATTTTTTATAATATTTATATTCATTTAAAAAACCCATCATTCATAACCTAATGGGTATATTTTTTATTGAAACCATTCTTATTCTTCCTCTAGATGGATTATGATCATATAAAACATTGAAATTATTAACATTCAATTTCATGATTTATTTTTATTGTCGTTAACTTTATCTTGAATTATTCAATTTCTATTGGACATTAAAATTACCCAAAATATAGATATTATTTATTGTGGATTTATTTATTAATTAAATAATATATAATTTATACATAAAGTGTTTTAATTTTAGATTTATTTGATTAACTAAGTAAATATTGATAAATTAGTATCTTTTACCCAATAAAGATATTTCTTTGATAATTTATATTGATTCATGAATTAAATTGATTATTTTATATTTTAGGGATGCATTGGACATTTAAGGATGGGTGGGGACCAAATTTTATATATCCCCCAGATGCATCAACACGCCTCATGGGACATATCAGTTGGAAAAAACATATAGGTTTATACCCTATATTTTTAAACAACCTTGTGAAATATATTGATAGTAACGATCTTATGAAAGGTCTTGACATAAATAAGTTGTCCAATAATAATGATTCTGAATGATCTATTTTCAAACTATATTGTGAAACTTAATTATATATAGTGTCTTGTGATAATTCTTGACCCAAATAAGTTGGTCAAACCTATAGATTTTTTGAAAAAGTAGTTTTAAACATCCTTGCGAAAGGTCTTTATCATAACATTATTATAAAAGGACATAGTTATATGATTAGGATTTATGGAATTATGAATTCCATCTTTATCAATTCAATTATATATATTCATTGTGATTATTCAATTAGTTATAGTATACATGGTTATGTTTCAAGAACATGTGATTATTTATATGGAATTACTTTATCATCATTTATTCCTTCTATAAAATGATTGTGTTATTGATTAAAAATAATGTGTTTCAGTTATTTACCTAAAAATATTGATTATTCTCTATTTATTTATATGTTTTACTATACAATCACAATTTTTGAGCCTTTTATGTCACCCATTTAATATGTATTAATTTTTACATAGGATAATAGATAGTATATTATGATTTATATAAAGGGATATGCTAAGTGGAATAATTTCATTATCAATAAATTACATTGCTCTTATTTTGGTTTTGAAATTTAAATGTGAGTCAAGTATGTATATAGTTTAACAATACTAATATACTATACAATCCTTAATGATTCAATTACTTTTGTCTTATAAAAATTTAATATATTAGGCACTCGCTCTAGGCTATTAGGTTTCAAGTCATTACATTTAATTCATCTGAATTAGTAAATATTTTTAATATAAAATGTTTCGAACAACCTACGACTGTACCTTTATATAATTAATACACATTCATTGAAATGTAGTTGTGTATTTAAATACATCATGGCCACTAAAGTTACAAATATATGTTATAGTAATTAAAACCTTTTAAATGAAAATATTATATCTAATAAAAACTCTCTTTCTTATGATATGTCCTCAAATAAGAGAAAAAGGTTATGTCACCATTATTCAGTAATTTATTTATCTTTATTAAAATATATTATAGAGACCACCTTATATATTCCATGTAAATGTATTCAATTTAATCACTACTATATTTTTAAAAGGGTTAAATATATCATTTTATAATACCTATAAGAGAAAAAACACATCTGGATCATCTAATACATTTCATGCCATTAATTAAACACATAAGGAGAACTAAACATACAAAAATATAAATTATTATGGTTTTATTTAGGTATAAAATTTCAAAATTCATGTTAAAATTTTATAATTATCTCAATTTGATATAATAAAATATATTTTTATGGATATAAATTATAAATGAAATATCAAAATGGTTTGTTTCTATTGATGGTTCAGTCCATATCACATCTAATCCATAGAGGCTACTAAGAAAGAACTTCACAAGAAGAAGTCTTAATAATTATGAGCCCCATTCACTTGATAATCATACATCCTCTAAGTCTAAAAAGATGAATATATATTGAATATGTGATGTATTTTAAAATTATTATCATAATATCAATATGTTATCATTATATCAATAAACTATTATAAAACTCTTAAATGAAATATAATATATGGGAATTATCATATATATATATAGAGTATATATAGAATAAATAATATTATCATGGTGAGAATGACTGACACACAAAAATAACTATATTCTAGAAAAGTAATTTTAAAGCTAAAAACACAAGTCAGGTGAAGGGAAACCCCTTTTACAAACTCATCACTTATCTAAAATATTTTGTAACTATTTTTAGTGATTGTTTAAATAAAAATTGTTATAGTTTATAGACATTATATAAGATTTTAGGGACCATGAAATAAAAATCCATTAACATGGTATTATCTATTAAATACCAATATTTATATATTCCTTTCCACATCACGGTTTTCAATAAATGTATTATGGAACTCAAAATTTGTTCCAGTAACAATAATACCACGTGACCTCTGAATCTACTCCATTGTGTTATTATTTTTAATTTTTTCCAATTATTTATTCATTTCCTATATCGACTCTTGATAATCATATGATTCATTGATATCATTTAGTTTAACTTTAGAAATGAAAGATGTGTGATATTCAAAACACAAATACCACGTTGTTTGAAATTTTTAATTCGGATTACTAATGATCTTTCAAGAGTTTTATATTTTATCAACATTTTATAAAATGAAGAATTACACTCCTCATCACATTAAATATATATATCTTATTCATCACATTTATCTTCATAAAAAAAATTGAACAATTTATGAAATTCTAATTTTCTATATAATAAAATCAACACCTTTTTATTCAACTTCCACTTACAACATCCACTTTCAATAATTTTCAAATGTGTGATAAAACTAATTCACAAAAATATTATTAATAATATTTCTTTATTATTTATTGTAAAACAATTATAATCTTACATTTAATTAATACACTAATATGATTTCATAAATTCCATGTTTTCAAAATTTACTGATGTTCGAGCCCTTCACATTTATGAAAATAGAACTCTAGAAATCCCTAAAGTGATAAAAAAGGGTTATTAATGTATTACATATTTTATATAAATATATATCAATATGAATGGAATATGAATTGATTAATGGTATGAATCACTACTCCAATTTATTGCAACCAAAAAATGTTTCATTCCATGTTTAAACAACATGGTCCAAACCATCAACACTGATATTTTATTCCTCCACTCAGAAATAATATTTTATTATGGGGGTGTATAGTGAACTATATTTGTGTATTTTATATTTTTTTCTATGCAGGTTTTAAATTCACACTCATAATATAAATTCCATGAATTTATAGTTTTTGATTATTTTATTTTTTAATCAAATTTTAATAATTTAACACTTATAGGGTAAAATGTTAATTTAACTAACTAAACAGTAAAATTTTTTCAGTATGGTTTTTATGATATTGGAATTTGGGGTTCACATTGAACCAAATGTTTTCCAAGAATAAAAATATTTTTGTCTTAGAGTGTGGTGAAGAATAAATATAAAAATTATTTACAAGGAAACAAATATTTTTTTTAATTCATAAGGAATGTTGTTAATTACCATATAAGAAAATATTTAATTTATTTATGACCATTAAATTGATAGTGAAATAAAATATTTTCGTTAGTGTGTTTGTTTAGTGTAATTCAAAGAACCTTGAATTTTCACATATTTTCAATTAATTAATTAATTAAAATGCAATGAATTTCTATTTAATTATCTCAATCTATAGCATAGATTTTAATTCCATCAGCTCCTTGATATTTGGAGTATAATATTTTTATGGAGATAATAATCGACATTTTTTAGTTAAGATTATCTAGTCCCATTTTGAGGATTAAAATATTAAATTATTTACTCTACTTTCTCATTTTATGCATCGATCAAGGTACTAGCCTATGAAATACTCTCTCAAAGAAGAAGGATCTAGTATTACCCAATTAGGTAGTGTTATATTAACTCCTTACATAATTCATGGACACCAATAATCATTTTATTAGGAATTTTTTATTGAAATTATGTAATAAAATGCATTATAATTTTTAAGGAGTGTGGGTGTTTAATTATGCTAGTAGGTTCGGGTGTGGTTTTGGGTTGTATGAGTTTGGATTTGTGAACACACATATAAAACTGAAGTAAGTTCAGCAAAAGGAAAATGTCTGGAGGAAGTATTGGCCCTATGAGAGTGGTGTAAGCATGATTCATATGGGTGGAATTGAGGTTTCTAAATGTTGAGGAACATCTAATGGATGTCAACTTATAGGCCAATCTACCGATAATTCACTAACTTATTCCAATAACTGATAGAAGTTAGTTCTTGTGTTCTAATAACATGTAGTGCGATTTTAACGAAGGAGTAAGGAATAGAAAACAATATTGATATACCAGTGATTGAAATCAAATCCCAGGGGAGAATCATGGGATCTGTAATTTCATTATGAAATAGATCTATTCCCATCAATGAAAGATGCCAATGCAACCCGATAAGCAGGTGTCACCCTCTATATAAAGGGGGTGGGACTATGATGCTAATGTGTAGAGAAATACATATGTATTGTGATCTATGTGACTTATGAGTAATAGGTATATTACTTTGTACTTTTGATTAAATGAAAGCAATGATGTCTTCTTCTACGGATATGGAATGTAAATTGAAACCCTGAAAAACGATTTTTCTTTTACTTGTCTTCATTTACGAATTTCTTGAATGTTTATATGAGTATGAGTAAATAGGGCTTGGGTGAGCCTTGAATTTCGTTCTGTGATCTGGGTGGATCATATTTTTCCATTTTATGATTGATTAATCTTTTAGATGGTTCCTACCAATTACTTTTTTCTTCCAGTGTAGTCTTCTAGTGCCAATGATTTTGATGCGTGATATTATGGTGGAATAATTTACAATTAGTATCAAAGAGACATTTTTTTCTTAGAGACTTAATGGTTTAATTGGATAAAATCCAAGTAATTTTATCACTTGATCATATGTTGTTTTTTTGATTTAGTATAATTTCTAGAGGTAAAATTAGATAATGTTGGAAGAGAGGATTGTCCATATCAACAAATACAATGTAAAAGATTAGAATTTTTGGAAGATGAAGATAGATGAATATATTATCAATAAAAATGAATAACTTTTTTGGAGGGTTCCAAGCTAGAGACAATAGAGAGAACATAATCAGGAAAGGAGGACATAATGGTTTTAGGAGTTGAGAGGTAGTCATAAGATGAGAATTTGGCTCGTAAAATATTGGAAATTAAGGCTAAAAAGGGGTTAGTATGATCCCAAAAAAATTTACAAAAAATCCTACAACACACAACCATGTGTTCTTAATGCGATGACTATTTAGTCTAAGGCTATCAGAAGCATGATCTGTTATTGGTCGTTTGAATGAATTTAACTTGATTAGAATCTATCTTGAGTGTTTATATGTAAAATTTATATATTATGTATAGATTATATTATAATTTTCATGACTATTAGAATTATGTTAGGGAATGTTAATGATAGTAAGTCACTCTAGAGGTGAATTCAACTTGATATTCCATGATATCTAAAACTTGATTCAAAATAAGGATCTCCAGTGAAGGTAGACTTCTTCATAATACAGTGATGCATTTTATGTTAATGGAAGAGGGTTCCCACCTAATTGATGAATTCAAATGTGATCAAAAGGTATGTAAAAGGAGAGGAGTATAGGTTAATCTATCAGACCATCCTAGCATGTTGCAACTATGGTAGTAGTGGTTATCTCAAGAATAATTACCATAAGTAAAAATAAAATACTTCTAGAGGAGCATCTGGAGGATTGAATATTGTGAAATAAAATTGATAAAATATTCTAATATACTCACAAATGTCAGCACACTATAATAATCTTGGTTCATAGATTCTAGAAAATCATTACACTCTACTGTTGACAAGGGATGCATAGTAAATTTTATATATTCAGTCCTTGTTATAGTTTATCTAGAAGATTCTAAATATTTTTACCTTGTGGGGGAGAACAATGTGGAAATATAGATAATGAATAATAGTCTTTTAAAGATAAAATAGATTGGATATATTTGAGTACTCTATTGTAATATGATTTTAGTTGAATATAGCTAGTTAGGGAATACGTTTTGTTGATGGAGTGTGTAGAATCACTCAAGGATCCTTAGTTATATCAAGGGGGTAAATAATAGAATACTATATCTTATTGTAATGGATGTTGGAGATACAATTTCCAAAGATACATCAAATGTAAATTAGAATACTTGGAAATGTCTATTTGGTCACTTCTACTTAGAGCGCAAGTATTATTAAACTTGATACTAAATCATAGGAATGATTCATTGTAGACTATTTGATGAAGACTGTATTTTTTTTAATTTGAAATGAAGAAAAGATTAAAATAATAAAAATCTGGAATGATCTTTTTGAATAGAAATTACTTTAGAAGAACATGGTATTGAATGTGAAGGTAGCTGATTGAAGAGAATCAACATTGATTTATGTTCTTATGAATGTAGGTATAACAAGTTATCAATTTATAAAGAATTTAGACATATCTAAAACTACTATATGTTCTCAATTTATGAAGTAATGATTAAGTGGAATCAAAAAAATATAGATAGTTAAACTAATAAGGGATATACCATAACTGTATTAAATTAATTAATCTCGATGCATATTTTCAAAGGATGTAATTGTAGAGACATGAATTTAGGAATAAGAAGAGATCCAAGTTTAATTATAGAGGTCAAGAAGAATTTTACAACCTAGAACACCCCTAGAAAAATGATACATATCAGGATAAATGGAATAATCACGTCAATGAGGTGAACATTTATTTTTAAGCGTCTAACTAATTAGAATTTGACACGTGAGTTCTTGTCCTGGAGAAATGATTAAATGGGAAACCTCCTAGGATGTTTCCAAGGGAATGTGTGAGTGAGGACAAAGTAAAATAGAAGAAAAAGTTTTGGAATGTGAGGAAAATCATTAGTCTAACAAGTGATCACATTGTGTATGAACTATTCAGACTTGGGAAGACTCCTCAAATTTCTAGAATAAATTTTGTTGACATGAGATTTTACAGAAGGATAATTTTTTAGAATGAATATTCTATTAGTAAAAGTATTTTGACTGATGAATATCTTTCTATTGAATGTATGAGAATAATAATTATGATACATGGGAAGTATGAAATTTTATAGGTTTTAAGTGTTCAAACTGAAGTTACAACTTTGTCTAAATTTTTTAATTAGTTAACAAAAGAATAATCATGAATATAATAGGGTACTAGAATTAGTTTTCATGATAAATTACTCTATAAATATGACATAGAACCAACTATCATGTAATATATAGTACAATAATTTATATTTTCATTCTGAATCTATTGTATAGAGCGTTTTGATAGTTAGAGTGATTAAAATCATGGTTATTCCCAATAATCAATGTTATTATAGTGTTCCCATATGGATTTAGATACTTTTCTAAACTATATAGTTCGCAAGTGCTCTTTAATTTTTTTACTTTCATTCCAAAATTATGTATGTTTAGTGATTTCATGTTCTTATTAGGTTGTATATATTTATGTTCCATAACATGATGTTAATTGGACATAAATATTTTAAAAAGATTGGTATTTTGAAGGTGGAATTTTTGATTTGTTTCTATAAAGGTTCTTCAAAATTATGTGGTGAATATAAAAAGTGGCATTAGATGCTTTTGGTTAAATTTTACACACCAAAAATTGTCCATAATAGGTCTAATGCAGTGAATATCTAGATTGATAAGTTTAATGTGATATACATTAGCTTCTATATTGTTTAATTATACTTTTATATGGAAATATTTGGATGCTTTGTTGTCTAGATGATTTCAAGAGAAGGTGGAGAACTGATTTTGGGGGTGATTAGATATAAAGACTCTTGTAATAGTATGAATTTATATTTCTCAAAATGTAGTTTTAATATTCAATATTAGAAATAAATACAGAAGCATTGAAAACATTGGATATCAATTAGGAGAAATCCATAATAATTAACATAGTCTCTATGATGTTAAAATTGTTTATCTTGAAACTATCAAAATAAAGATTAGTAATAGAATATGTCAACTGCCTTGACATGATGAAAGGAAAACTCGATTTAGTGAAGGATAATTTCATAGATGATGTGTGTGAATTGCTTCATTTACCATGATTTATAGAAATCATGGATTTCAAGGTGACAAATGTAAGTCATTAAATAGGAATGATTGATATTGTATTTGATAATATTTAAAATATAAGTCCTTATAAGGATTTTAGGTATAAGGAAAGTAACAGTACCCCCTTGAAGTTCTCTTAATAATGGTTAATGAGGATAATCACCTCAATTGAAGGAAAATAAGAATAATTCATCCAAACATATGTCTCCATAAAAAATATGGAATAGACTAGACAACCACAGACCCAATTTATATATTTTTTGGAGAGAAGGGAAATATCATAAAGGAATGTAGAAATCAGAAGGAGTATGTGAATAATGTCTAAACTTTTTAAATTACTAATATAACCATTATATTTGAAGTTGGTAATAATTTTTTCTATTTGTGAATACACTAAATGAATCACGGGTTGGGGAATTAGGTGAATCTTTTATTAAAATAGGTGAGTGGGTGTTCATGGTGAACTATGTATCTGGGATCTTCATTATAGTACAATTTGAAGAGGATGAAGCTCTAGATATCGTTGAAAAAAATGTCAACATTCAGATGAGGAATGGTGGGTTATTAAAGATGAAATATTGTATACACATTATTGTTCTTTGGAATTAACTCGTACCTGTTGGAAAACATGATGATGTAGGTTTTAGAACAACTTTATCGGATGGGTTTTGGATGATAACCAAAGGATTCATTGTGATTTCATGTAGGGTGATGAATAGAAGTCACCTCTTAATTGAAAGAAATAATAAAGATATACCCTTAAAAATAACTTCATCATAAGACTCTAAAGTGAATTTTTTTGAAATAGATACCCCAATGATAAGAATAAAAATGTTCTAGAAACAAATATAATACATAAACATAATAAAATTCATTTTATAAGATGTTAGAGTTGTATACTAGGAAAATAGAAAAGGTTTACCTCAATTAGGATGGATGGAAATAGAAGAATCAGAATATGAAATTGTTCATTCTAATGATTTTGGAACCTACCCTTGAATTCCATTCGGTGAAATTTTTACATTGAGACTTTTACTAATAGAGACACTCATAATGTATGGGTCAACATTATAATGAATAAATAAAAATTTCATAGAAATTATTTTAGTGAAATATTTCACCAAAAGGGAGTGAAATAAGAAGTTTTAGTGTCTCTAAATAGAAAATGGGGGAAATTAAACCAGACATAACTTTTACAATATTTTATAAAGGAATATAGTTCAATAAGAGAAGAAAACTCTTATAACTCCAATGTTTAATAGAGTATCTAGAATATTGAACAAGACTTTGTAATAGAAATATTGGGGAATGGAAGGTCATTTTGGAATTACTTAGATAATTTTAGAATAAGATAGTAAAATATTAGCTTATATAATCCCAAAAGTCCATATTATGTTATGTGGTAAGATCTTTTGGAAGAACTATTGGTAGGTAAAAGATCAAATGTAAACCATCTCAAAAAATTTGGATGTTTGGAATATGATCATGTTGATTCCATGAACAATGAAAAGTTGGAATCCAAACCTAAAGTGTGTTTTATTATTATATATAGTGATGAGAACTTTAAATATCATTTATGGTATAATGAGAGGAAAAACAATTTTAGAGTAAATATAATTTCACCAATGAGAAACTTTTTTGAAGGCTTAGAATAGAGAAAATTAAAAATTTGATGAAATATTCCACTATTACAGTTTGTGTTTTCCAAAATTAGAATAACAAATGGATAATACTATAAGAAATATTGAATTAAATCAGAAAGTGTAGAAGGTGTTAGAAGTCAAGAGATAGTTTGGTATCAAATGGTTCTAGAATAACGTTTAAAACCAAGTTGTTATGAACAACCATTATAGTTAAGGATATCATTTAGAATTAAGTAACTTGTTCAGAGGTTTTGATAGGAGATGTTGTTTTTCCTATTATATTATTCTGTTGCACTAGAATTTCTTGAATAAGATGCTATCCTTAGTGAATCAGATTTGTGTTATTTTTTTAGGAGTGATTAAAAAAATTCCATGAATATAAAAACAATGTGGAATCTGGTAGATATTATAAAATTAATGGAGGATAATGAAAAAATTTGTTTTCTAATCTAGAGGATTAAGAGAAAAAAACAAGGTGGTATAAATCATGACTGGTGGTGAATGGTTTTCAACAAAAGTAAGGAATCAAATTTTCAAATATTTTTTCATATATCATCAAGAAAACTATCATCTGGATGATTTGAAGCATTATGTCTTCAGATAAATTTCACATTGATAAGGTGTTTTCCAAAAAAACATTTTTTATAATTATTTAAAGGAGAAAATCTTCAAGGTTCAGCCCAATTTATTTTAAAATTAACATATAAATAAAAAAAAATTCAATATGTTAAATAGAAGCCTCAAGGGTCTGATGTAATCCCCTCATTACCTGGATCATAAATTTGATACACTCACTCTTTACGGTAGTTTTAATTTGTGTGATTTTTATACCTATTTCTCTATAAAGTAATGGGATAGTGGAATAATCATTATTACACTTTTTATGTGGATGATATACTTCTTATGATTCCATAAATTTAATGTATTTAGAAGTTGAAGAGAAATGTTTTTGGAATCATTGAGATGAAATTTAATATATATGTAAAATAATTCGAGATGATAATTTAAAGGGATGAAAAAAAGAGAATATGGAGTTATTCTAGAAGGATTTCATTTAGCTGGTAAATGAAATATTTAGATTCATTGAATGTAATAATGTCTCAACGCCCCTTATTATAAACATCAAAATTTCAAAGAAAAAAACCATTTATGGAAGAAGAATTTGGGAACATGGAAATGGTTCCTTATATTTAATAAAATATAATTTCTACGTATTCAATAATTTTAACATGGAAAAATATTTCCTTTTCTTTTGGAGTTGTGAGTTTCACATGTAACATCCTAGATGTATGCCTTAAGAGTATATTAAATACAACATCTAATATCTAAAAGGATTATAGGATGCATTGTTATGTTTCAATGATAATTATCCATTTAAGGGTTTTGTGGGTGTAGTTTTTTCTAGGTTGATAGATTCTCGAAAGAGTACAATAGTTTTGTTTATGACGCTTTTGTGGGGGTGCGCGCATCCGTCTGCGGGGAGGACGCGCTGCTTGTTGCCCCATATTCCCGCTTTCCAAAGGCGGGCGGCATCCGTTCCTTGTTCAGGGATGTCTGCTCCTTGATCGAAACCGGAATGATGGGGTGTCGGTTCTTCCTTCCATGGATTCCTCCTCAGAGCTCATTACCTAGTTCGGGTCTCCCTCATAGATTTAAGTTGGGTTCCTGAAGCTCATTCCTGGTGCCATATCTACATAGATTCCAGTTAATTACGCTGCTTTCGTCAAGACCCTCCAAGGGGTCTCATCGGGATAGCAACATTCGGTGAGGAGAATGGTCACATTGGGGCGTCGCCGGCATGTCTGTCTTTGGTCCGTCATCACAGGGCTTCTCGAGGGCGTGGAAGCCCGAGGCATCCTACATCGAACGCGGGGAATGTGTACCATCTGAGTTTTTCCTCAGCTCCCATGTTTAACACGTGGTATGCCAGGAGTTTAACATCTTGCGTAGATGGATCGGGTTGAAGGGCCCCTATGGGGGAACACCGATGTCGGGGCCAGCACGTGGGCGGGTTCCCATATATCATGGAGTGGGATGGGGTGGCATGATCTCACCGGGATGTGGCGGCCTGGGTAAGGATCAGGATGGATGGTGGAGTGAGACATGGGGCTTACGTTCTGAGACGGCCCAAGAGGGGGGATACAGTTTAATGTCACGCGGGACGAAATACAGTTTAACATCATGCGGGATGGAATACAATTTAACGTCATGCGGGGCGGAATACAATTTAACGTCATGCGGGACGAAATACAGTTTAACTTCATGCGGGATGAAATACAGTTTAACGTCATGCGGGATGGAATACAGTTTAATGTCATGCGGGACGGGGGGTTTGGGGCTTACGCTCTGAGGCGGCCCAAGGTGGTCAGGGAACCGACATGGAGAGGTCGGGATGACCGGGTGGTGGGTATGAACCTCGTGGAGGCATCCTACGTACCGTGAGTTAGCATGGATCAAAGTCCACGTAGTTCGCCGGGATGGGGATTACACTCTGGGGCGGCCCATAAGAGGATGTCATGGTCGATACGCGCTCTAAGCCCACGTGAGTCATGCTCGGTGTGGGGAACAAGAGGCAGCAGGGACTATACGATCATGTCGCGAAGGGTGCGTCCGTGAGAAGCGGAATTGGGCTTACGCATTGAGCGGCCCAGAGAGGAAATAGGGGCTTACACGTGGTTAGCGGCCCTTAGTGCCAGGGCTTACTCCAGGGTGGAGGCCCATGGTGTGACAAAGCGCAGTGGGAAAAGGACTCCACTGGCCTTGGCAGGGGGGAAGTACGGAGATCCACAGGTGCAGTCATCCACAAGAAAGGCTAGGGGCTTACGCTCTGAGGATGCCCTTCCCCCGCGGACAAACGCCACTCCGACAAGGAGGATCTCATTCCATGTGAGGAAGAGTCCATTCCCGTGGAGACGAGTGGCATAAAAAATGTCTGAGCTGGGGGGACCCTGCATGCGAAGCATGGGGTCGAACCACAGTTTAACGTCTTATATTAAGGACGAGGTACTTATCAGTTTAACGTCCTGCAGCTTGGACGGTGTGGGTTTTCTCCACACCCCTAGGGCTTACATGCCCAACGCCCTCTACCCCTTGTGGAAGGGAAGGCATCGGCAAGGCCGTAGTGAAGGGGGGCCACAGGGAAAACCACTGGGGGGGTCCACGTTAGCGTGGCTATGCGAAGAAGCAATAGCCGTTAGCGTGCCTATGCGGAGAAGCATAAGGCAAAGCAACGTAATAGAAAACACGACCCAAGGGACCTTGAGGTTACTTCGCACGAGCCTGGAAGGCCGTACGGGAAAACAACGCATGGCGTGCATGCCTAGCAGGGGAGACATCAGGTGCTGGTGCAGGGGGCAGCCAAGGGGAATCCAGGTGAGGGGTCCTGGGCTTTGCGTGAAAAAGGGATGGTTTGCGCGCAAAATACCGGGACGGCGCGCAATTAGAGAAAAGGAATTGCACACGGAGAGGGGACTGCGCGCAGGGTATTGCGCGCCTGGCACGGTATTGCGTGCAAGAGACACGGATTACGAGCAAGGCTGGAATACCGGGGAGGGGGCAAATTCACTGAAGCCGGTGGAGTTACACGCAAAGGCGAACTCCGGGGCAAGGTTGCGCGAAATTAGGGTTTTACCTGGAAGTCATCTTATGTGCGGGGGGATCCGAATTGCGCACACGGGAGTCGCTTCGGATTCCTCAACCCCCAAACCGTTCGGGGTCACCTTCTATTTATAGGCAACCTCCGGCGCGGAATCCAGGCGGCGCGTGAAATTCTTCACGCGCGAACGTAGCCGGCGCGCAAAAATCTCGCCGCACAGAACCGGGGCGCGCAAAGACTGCCCACCTCAATGGCTCAATTTCGCGAAACCCGGTGGTTCTACGCACGCAGAACAATTTTCCGTACGGAGCCTCCTTTATTTCGCGCACCACATCATGCGCCTCCGAATCGGGCCTCTTATTCCGAATATGACTTCGCTTCGTCATTCCGAAACTTCCTCCGAGAGTTACAGGCTTTTTTTTGCGTAAAAAAAATGCCCCCCCCCCCTTGGAATTGGTTCAGTGAGAGGTCACAATGATCGGATTCCAAGGGAAACGCCGATACACCGTAAAGCCGAGTCTCTGGATCAAGTTGCGCGCAAAATTCCGATGGGCGCGCAAAACCTACGTACGCACGTGAAATCCTCTTTCCGCGCGGCGTGGAACCCTGGCCTCACCTATAAAAAGCGGCGCTGGGTCCCAAATCCGTACTTCCGCTTTTTCCGCGCGATAAGATTATTGCTCTCGTGCGCGAAATCGCTTCCGCAGCTGCGCGTAATAATTCCCTGGCAGCGCGGAATTCCATCCGAAATTCGGTTGTGATCTCGCGCCTCTTCGGGCTTTTCTGTACTTAGCATGCCGACTGCACTCTCATCTCCAAGATTCCGCGCAACTCAGCCATATTTCGCGCTGAACTCTCCGATTCCGCGCACTTCATCCTGATTTCGCCCAACTCCCGAAAAATTCGAGATGGCTGCAAACCGAGTTGATGAGGGGGAAGCCGCTGCCCATAGGACAAAAATGGTGGCAAACGAGGAGGTTTACGGCGCCAAGGTGATTGTCTCCAACAATCTGACCTTGTTCAATCTGTTGACCCCGGCCCAAAAGGCATATCCCTTATCGGACAACCTCCCGCTCTGGAATTTTGGCATCCTAGAGGAGGTGCCACTTCCGGGCTTCGAGGTGGACACGCCGCGGTCCTGGGTGACTCGGGAGGACGAACTTCCTCGCTACAACATCACCAACAATGGCCATACAGCCAGGGAAACTAGACATATGGACATCTATGTCCTGAACCCGAGGACTTGGTCCATTACCGGGGACAAGCCTGTGGCCGAGGATTCTCTGGCCCTCTACGCGAGAACGTTCCGTCAGAGAATCACGGATGACACGAAGGGATGGCTGAAGGATTGGGACCTGCGGTCCGGGGGTAATTTCACCAGTGAATGGGCCTGGGAATTCTCGGTCCGCCATACCTGTGACCGGTTCGGGGACGAAATGTGGTATATCGGCCTGTTCGAGGCAGTATGGACATCAAAGTTCCATTTCCACCGCTAGCCCGAACTCGGACCGGAGCTATTCACCCGGTGGTCTCCTGACACCAACACATTCCACCTTCATCATGGGAAAGTCGACATCAGTCTCTGGGATGTTCACTGCATCGGCGGTATCCCACTGGAGGGTTACCAATACGACGAGTTCGTTCCTCCAAAGAACACCTGGGGAGACAGGACGCGGACGCCTATGCTGACGTGGCACCTGTTGGAGCTGGCCAAAGAGAGGCTGGGGGTCAAGGACTTCCTGAAGGACGTGGCCTTCAAAGGCTGGTTCAGCCTATTCCTTAAGAAGGATTCGGTCGTCAAGATGTCGGGACCGGGCAAACGGTGCCCAACCGCGACTCAGAGGAGCAGGGATGGGTCATACTGGAGGACCCTGGAGGCAGGGCAATACCAATCATGGGGATACCGTGTCATTGAGGCCCGGGACCCGAACGTCCGGTATGCCGGGTTACTTTCCGCCTTCCTGAGTGGGTGGCTCTTCCAGTGTGGGACGTGAGGATGGGCGTCCGTCCAGCAACATTGGTGATGGCGGGCTCCATGGCCGCCAACAAACGGTTCAACTTGGGCATCCCCATACTCGCCAAGCCGTATACCATTCTGGGGCGCATCTCACGAGGGGGGTCGCCTCGGAGAGTATGTGGTCCCTTCCAAATCCTCCATGGCTGGGTGGCGGCGCATCTTGGTGGGTATACTTTCCCAAAAGTCGTCCGTCCTCCGGGAAACGGTCTGTGACCGTCCTTGCTAAATATCGCAGGGGTGGCAGCGATGACGCTCAATGAGGAGGGCGTGAGGATCTACATTGGCAACCATGCCAACTTCAACTTCATCCCGTTTCCCACCCCGGTTGGCCAGATGGTGGACAATGGTCGAGGGTCTCTAGAACATCAGGAATACTTCCAGAGCATTCGGGGCGGGGTGCCCGTGGCTCGGATTGACGAGAAGGTGATCTGCGAGCCGTACGTGCCATCCTGATTCGCATGGCAGTTCAGGTGCCTCCAGCGAATGCCGAAGAAGGTATTCACGCCTGTCTGGTAGGAGAAGAATCCATGTGTCCTACGCCATATGTGGTTGATGTTTACCACCTTCGGCTCTAGAGACGTCGTCACTCTTCCTCCCACTGGGGTCGATGTCGACCTAGCAACTGAATACGCCGAACACTGGACAATTGCGTACCCTGAGGGGCTATTACGCAAGCGCGTCTGGCATATCGAGGTCACTCGCGCGGAAATCGGGCGACGGGAAAGAAGGCATGGTGCCATCGGAATGGGGGAACCAAGGGCGCGTCAGGCAGCTAGGCCTGCGCAGGCCGGGACTTCAGCAGCGGGGACATCACATGGTGCCGCCACGTCCTTGTTACCCACAGGGGGGTCACATGAGGCAACCAAGGAACTGCCCGGGAAGCAGATAACATATCTTCTTGAACCTTCCCAAGACACAATTCTCCCGGCATTGTGGTCGGCCTGGATGACCCTGCAGAAATCACTGACTGTCGAAGCCATCTGGAAGAAGATAATGTAAAACGGGATCCAACTGCCAGAGGTCGGGCTCGTTCGAATTACCGACCGAGTGAACTTCTATCAGCGACATGCTTATCTAACGGCCATGGACGCATACGCATGCCAGAGGGTGTGGCGTGCGGAGCCAACTTTCTTAGTGAAAGTGATGCTTAGCCAGGAGCATGATCCGGAAGCGATGCCGCCGGGAGAAGGCGACAGTGACGAGGAGCCGGAGGGGGAGGTGGAAACCAGAGAGGATGAAGGCAAGGGAGAAGACGAAGAAGAAGAGCCCGAAGGTGAGGGGTCACAAGGGGTGACCTACCAAGGGAGTCTTCGAGAGAGTGGCGGGAATGCCAACTCTGATCTCGACCCAACCGAGATTATCGAGGTTTGTCTCTGTCTTCATCCATTTCCCTCATTCCTCCATTCTCATTTCCAACTTCTAACTCACTTCCCCATCCTACTCAAGAGCAGTTGAGCGTTGGACGGGCGTCCCCACCAGAGGAGGGAGGAGAGAAACCAGTGAGACATGATGGGGATCCGACACCCATCATTGAACTAACAAGCACAGAGGGGTCTCCCATCATGGCGGCTCCTGCGACGGCCGAAACACTGGGGACCGGCGCTCTGGATTCCTATAAGTCTCACGCTTCACTACTGGTTCTTGGTAGAAAAAGATCCCATCTAACCAGCGTATGACTTGTTTTGTGATATCAACACTGGAGGCACGTCAGGCTGCAGAGCTTGGGCCGTCCGTGAGTGGACCAGTGGCAGACACACCACCTCATTCAGAACATGCTCTCTACACTAATTCGGCTCTGACAATTGATGAAAAGGGGGAGGCAGACAGCAGCAGCACTATTCCTGAGATGAGGTCGGAAGCTGGTGGAGGCATCATTGCTGCTTGGGCGAGAGAAGAAGGTTGCCTAGACATCGAGGATTCTATCCCTCACGAAGACATCCTTGGGGTAGATCCTGCTGTCGATCTGCTGGCGGCCTTCCCCATATACCGACCCACTAACCCTGAGGAGATAGATGACTCAGACTCAAAGGCAGCCGAGGAGAGCCGGTTGACACGACACAAAGGGTGGAAGTGTATCCAGCGCTTCCTCAGGCAGCCCCAGTCGGACTGGTTGAGGCGGATGGGATCACTTCAAACCTGGCTGCGCTTCCTGTGCGCCGGAGAGGCTGACGCTCAGCGTCTTCATCTGACGGTCCGTGATTACATGGCCGAGAAGATACACGAGATCAGCCGGCGCACCGATATTTCCCAGTGCCGGGAAGGATCGGCGAGCGCTGATGAGGGTGGAGCAGGAAGTTCGGCACCTCTAAGGGCAGGCAGCAGATAAGGAGGTCTTCATCGAAACATGCTCTGAGCTTGTGGAACAACTGACAGCCCAGTTGGCTGATGCATAGGAACAACTAGTGGTGGCGAGTCACCAGATGACCGTGCTTCGAAGCGAGCGGGCGCAGGCACAAGCTAGGCTGGCGAGCTATGATCTATGGTGGCCGATGAGGAGAGAGTCTTCAAAGAGCGAAAAGCGGCCCTGGAGGCTACCAGCCAGAGGGTAGCAACACTGAATAAATCACTTCAGCATACTGATCCCTAAGGGCTTTGTTTTTTCCATCTCATGAATGTTTTTCTTGTACTGCTCATTGTATCAATCCAATATATGTCCAAATACCCTCCTTTGTACCCTTCGTTTAATGCGCTCAACCATAGTTTCTAAACGAATAACAACTCACCCCTAGGCTCCTGTGGGACGTGCCCAACGCAAGAAGCAAGAGATGCTCGTACCATCATTCTGTTCAACTGTGGGGCATTGACCAAGCTTCAGGAGTCCAAAATCGGGCCTGGACTTTTGAGGAGACCCTGAGCCGATTGATGTGTCGACTTCTCAATGTGATTTAACACACGAGCGGGCCAATTCTGGGGGCATTGAAATCCATCCGAACACAGGGGGTTGGAGAGAAAGGGGAATCATACTGCCCAAATTCGGAACCCAACGGGGCGCAACCATGGAGGATAACTGTCAACCGTGACGGAAACACAACATCCATATCACGTTGGCCTGGAATGTGGGGAAAATAAATAAGGGCTGACTGCTGACCATGTTTGCAACACGGGGCCTAACTCAAATATCGTTGGTCAGTTTTCTGGAACGTTGGCCCAGGACAGTAGGCGGACCATAGGTCGAGCCTCCATACTGTTAGGGGGTCCCGTCAGACATGACCCGTTTTCCAGAATATTGTCCTAGGACAGTAGGCGGCCCATAGGTCGAGCATCCATACTGTTAGGGGGTCCCATCAAACACGAAAGTAAATGAGGATTCGAATAAGGGGGGACGAATAGCATGGAATGTGGAGTGGTGGTTTCTTCGAACAGATTCCAACACTCCCAAAATTGTGCCACCATGGCGACGGCGCATTAGACGGACGTACCAACCTGATCATGGGTCGTCCCAATTTCTGGGCAGGACCTCTTTGGCGGGATAACTGCCGCCACTTCCCATTGTTACCATGGGGCATCCTGAACATGCTCGGGGTAGATATCCCGATTACACAACTTCCCATGAAGTCAGGCCGAGTGTCCGACAATAAGGAAGGACGGGGTTTAGTAATCCTTGGGGCTGGACCCAAGACGAAATGTTAGGGCGGTCCTACGTATCTCATAAGGATGAGAATCAAGTCACATGTAGTTCTTGAAGCACAGTTTAACGTTATATTGGACGAATTACAGTTTAACATCATGCGGGGCGGAATACTGTTTAACGTCGTGCGGGACGGGATACAGTTTAACGTCATGCGGGACGGGATATAGTTTAACGTCATACGGGATGAAATACAGTTTAACGTCATGCAGGATGAAATATGGATCTTAGTTTTAGGTCTTAGAGCTCGGACCATAAGGATCTTAGTTTTAGGTCTTAGAGCTCGGACCGAGAGGATCATAGTTTTAGGTCTTAGATCTCGGACCGTGAACGGGAAGGGAGAGAAATGGACACATGGCACGGCAGTTACAAAATCTGACGTGAATGAGGACCTAAGCCCTAACTACCATGTGCTCTCCGGGGAAATGCTCGAGTCGAGGGACCGAACATGAAGGTAGGCTGGCTGGGCCCATGGGGAAGTTCCCCAGGCGCTCCTACGTATCTCATAAGGATAAGAATCAAGCCATACGTAGTTTTGAAAGGTGAAATGGTAGGATACCAGTGTCAGGGAAAAGGGGAGTGCGGGCGTGGCCCTTGCACTGAAAGAAGCAGGATTTGATAAATCTTGTTTGTCCTTTAAGGTGAGTGGTTTTTTTGTTGTGAAGCGATAGACCAAGATTAGTAGGACATGGTGTCGCCACAAGCATCAAGCCGTGATAGGCGTTGACAAATGGCATGGTACAAGACCAATGCCCAACCTGATGTCCTCTACAACGAGGTCACCACAATGCAGTGTCATTTTTCGTCGTGTGGCCAAGACGATAATGTCACAGTTTAGGGTCATGTGATAGGACCAACAACAGAGTTTAAGGTCGTATGGTTTGGACCAACAACACAGTTTATGGTCATATGGTTTGGACCAACAACACAGTTTAAGGTCATATGGTTTGGACCAACAACACAGTTTAAGGTCGTATGGTTTGGACCAACAACACAGTTTAAGGTACTATGGTTTGGACCAACAACACAGTTTAAAGTCGTATGTTTTGGACCAATAACACAGTTTAAGGTCGAATGGTTTGGACCAACACACAGTTTAAGGTCATATGGTTTGGACCAACAACACAATTTAAGGTCCTATGGTTTGGACCAAGAACACAGTTTAAGTTCATATGGTTTGGACCAACAACACAGTTTAAGGTCATATGTTTTGGACCAACAACACAGTTTAAGGTCCTATGGGTTGGCCAACTCACAGTTTAAGGTCATATGGTTTGGACCAACAACACAGTTTAAGGTCATATGGTTTGGACCAAAAACACAGTTTAAGGTCATATGGTTTGGACCAACAAACAGTTTAAGGTCATATGGTTTGGACCAATACAGAGTTTAAGGTCATATGGTTTGGACCAACAACACAGTTTAAGGTCATATGGTTTGGACCAACAACAAAGCTTAAGGTCATATGGTTTGGACCAACCGAGAGAGGTGCCTCGGGCCAAAGGGGCCTACGAGGGTTCAACAATCAGGGAGGGGCAGGAGATGCTAGCTCCCAGCTGTGCTGGGCTTGAAATTCAATGTCCGGGAAACTCCTCGTTTCCCATGGGGGTGAGGGTCAAGATGCACGCAACCCGTAAAGAAGATACCCAAGCACATACTCCAGTGCTCAGATCGCAGGAGCCCCGAGAGACACCGTTACGCAGCTCGGTATGTCTGATGCGCGGGGGTGTACTGAGGGTTAGTATAAGGAGTGTCGAGATTCCACCTTGACATAGTGGGGCGGAACATGACATGAACCATTCCACCAACATTCAGGGCCTGGGGAAACCGGCGTGACGACTGAGGATTACTGCTGACCATGTTTGCAACACAGCATCCTGTCGTGTTAGCCATGGGGACAAAAAAATGAGCATCAACCGCTTACCATGTTCGCAACGCAGGATTTGTATCAATTTGTTGTCAGAAACCCTCAGGGGAGTTGTCCCATGATGGTAGGTGAGCCCTTGGGTGTTGTATCCAGTCCGTTCTTGGGGGTCCCTCTGGGTGTGAAGGATGACGGGTGCCCGAATGTAGGGGAACACGAAGCTTGGAAAGTGGATCGAACTTTCCTAAATAGAATCTAGCACTCTAAGTTCTAGACCAGAGTACCCTGAGCACATCAGCAGACCACTACAAAGGGTCAGAGGGCTTAGTCCGAGAGCGGCCAAAAGATGGCGGATCCCTAGGCAAAAGAGGGGGCATAATGCCAAACACCCTGGGCACCAGGAGATCATGGGATCTCCTGAGAGATGGGGATGGACATGACATATAGGTGTTTAGGAGGTCCTACGTATCCCATAAGGATGGGAATCCAGCCACACGTAGTTCTGGAAAGGGGGTGTGTCTTTAAATTCCATTGGACAGAGGAGGGCTAAACCCTGAGAACAGGTTGCGTGTGGTGCAGCCATTGCAAACCCGACGTGAATGGGGACATAATCTCACACCACGCCACATGACCCTATGGTCGAAGTCCCAAAGGCGAAGTAGACGCGACAACAGACCTCAAGGTGGACCCAAAGACGAAAGGTCTGGGTGTTCCTATGTATCCCATTAGGATGGGAATCAAGTTAGACGTAGTTCTGGAAATAACGTTTAACATCATGTTGGACGAAATATGGATCTTAGTTTTTGGTCTTAGAGCTCAGACCATGGAGCCCAGATGTAGGGAAAAATGCAGTTTAAGGTCATGCTGGACCGTACAGCCCAAATGTAGGGTAAAATGCAGTTTAAGGTCATGCTCGACCGTAGAGCCCAAATTTAGGGAAAAATGCAGTTTAAGGTCATGTTGGACCATAGGTTTAGGAAAAGTACTTCTTGAGGAACTTGGCGTTGGTGGGAGGAGTGATGCGCTCACCATCCATAGTTACCAGGGAATACGCGCCATTGGGATAGACCTTGTGGACAATAAAAGGCCCCTCCCACTTGGGCTCTAACGTGGGTGGTTTCCTGCCGGGAATCATTGGCGCTCTGAGAGCCAGCACCAAGTCACCTTGCAGGAAGGAGCGAAGGCGAACCCTCTTATTGAAAGCTCGAGCCATCCTGCTCTGATGCCCTTCCATTTTATGTAAAGCGCAGAGCCTACTTCTGTCCAACGCCTCCAACTCGGCTAGATGGATTTCGGCAACTTTATCTGGCACTTGCTGGTCGTAGACCGCCATGCGCAATAAGGGCTGCTGAACCTCGATGGGTAAAATGGCCTCAGCTCCATATACCAGGGAATACAGAGTCACCTGGGTGGAATTGCGAGTCATCGTCCTATAAGCCCAAAGGGCGTTGGGGAGCTTGTCCGGCCAACTATTCTTGTTCTGACCAACCATTTTATGAAAAATGTTAGAGAGGGTTTTGTTAAACACCTCAATCTGTCCATTTGCATGTGCATGATAGCGGGAGGTGTGGTTAGAGCGAATGTTGTACTTGGCGTACAATCTTTTCAGCTCGGCCGCTCGGAAGTTGGTTCTGTTATCCATGAGGATAGCTTGAGGTATTCCAAATCGGTGGATGATATTGGAGCTCACAAAGTCAACGATAGAACCAGCCTTGACATCCCTGAGTGGGGCTTCCTCTAAACACTTTGAGAAGAATTCCGTAGCAGTTAAGATGAACCGGAACTGGCAGGCTGTCGCTGGTGGGTAAGTCCCTATGACATCCAACCCCCAGACTGAAAAGGGCCAAGAATACTTAGTAGTATGGAGAGGATCTGGTGGCCGATGCACAAAGTTAGCATGAACTTGGCACGCATGACACCTCTTGGCGTACTCGATGCAGTCGTGGATCATGGAAGGCCAGAAGTATCCCAGCCTCCGAATCTGGTGGGACAACTTCGACCCAGCCTGGTGGGCGCCATAGGAACCAGCGTGCACTTCCTGCATAACCTGTGGGATCTCAACTCCTTGAAGTCAACGGAGGATAACACCGTCAAACCCACACCTGTAAAGGAGCTGCTCACAGTTGGGACCGCATTGAAGGGTGAACTACGGCGCGCGACGCCGAATTCGTTCCCGCTCTGCTCGGTCCATCAGAAGATTGCCATGGAGGAGATATTCAACCAAAGGTGTCCTCCAGTCAGGAACTGTCTCGATCACCACGCCTGAAGCCCCGAGGGGTCCTGACGCAGGGGAACCAACTGTGAGATGGTTCACTCGCGGGCCACGATTGCCCTCTGGGATAACAGGAGCATGGATAACAGGAGCAATGACTCTCCGGTGCGCCACGTGGATGATTAGGTCATCCTGTTCGGGCTCCACGAGTGATGCGGCCAGGATGGCCAAAGCATCTGCTCGACTGTTCTGCGACCAGGGAACGTGAACAACATCTGGTCGGGAGGGGAACATAGCCATTAGATGGAGAGTGCATTCCAGCAACGACATGAGTTCCGACTTCCTAAGAGTATAGTCACCGTTAACCTGCTTGATGAATAGCTCAGAGTCCCCTTTGACATACATGTGGGGTACGTTAACCTCCAGAGCCAACTCGAGACCAGTAATGAGGGCATGATATTCTGCCTCATTGTTGGTGCGGCCTTCTGACAACAAGAAAGAATATGGAAGAACGGCTTGCTCCGGGGTGATGAAGACGATACACAGGCCCACTCTGTTAAGCCTATGATCGTTGAGCCTTCTACCGGTAGGGATTCAGTAGGGGCCATCAAAGTGCATTTGCCAGCATAGGGTGGCCTGTTCGACTAAGAAGATTTCCTCATCAGGAAAGCCCAAATCCAGTGGCTGGTCTGCAGAGGTTGGGTGGGAAGCTAAGAAGTCTGCCAATGCCTTTCCTTTGATAGCCTTCTGAGGTACGAACCTAATGTCGAACTGCTGGAGGATCACCGCCCAACGTGCCAATCAGCCGGTCAACATAGGCCGGCTTAGGATGTATTTCAATGGGTCTACCCGAGAGACAAGCTGTACCTCATGGTTCTGCAACTAGTGCCACAATTTCTGTACGACGAATACGAGCGCCAGGCAGCTCTTCTCGATGGGAGAATATCTAATTTCCGCGTCTAAGAGCATGCAACTGAGGTAGTAGAGGCTATTCTATGTTCCCTTGTTGTTCATCTGGGAGAGAAGGGCACCGAGGGATCGCTCCAGGGAGGTCACGTAATGGACCAGTGGCCTTCTGGGAACGGGTGGCATCAAGACCAGAGGTTGAAGCAGATACTTCTTGATTTCCTCAAAAGCATTCTGACACTCTTCGTCCCACCCATAGGCGACGCCTTTCTTCATAAGCCGAGAGAAGGGCTTACACTTTTCGGCCAGATTCGCAATGAATCGGCGTATGTAGGCTAAGTGGCCTTGGAGGCCTCGAAGCTCTCGAATATTACACGGGGGAGGCATCTGACTGATGGCCTTGATCTTCTTAGGGTCGATCTCGATACCTCAATACCTCACAATGAAGCCGAGAAACTTTCCGTAGGTGACCCCAAATGCACACTTCAACGGATTCATCTTCAAGTGGCGAGAACGGAGGAAACCGAACACTTTCTCAAGGTCTTTGAGATGGTCTCGACGCTGACGAGATTTAACCACCAGGTCATCTATGTAGCACTCCACCAGTGACCCGAGGATCGTCTTGAATATGCAGTGCATAGCCCGTTGATAGGTGGCACCCTCATTCTTCAGGACGAAGGGCATAACCCGGTAGCAGAAAGTGCCCTGGGGGGCCCTGAAGGCAGTGGACCCTTCATCCTCGGGGGCCATCCAGATCTGGTTGTACCCGGAGTACCCATCCATGAAGGAAATGGCTTGGAACCAGGCCATTGCGTCGATCAACAGCTCTGTCACAGGAAGGGGAAAGTCATCCTTCGGACAGTGGCGATTAAGATCATGGAAATTAATGCAGACCCTGATCTGCCCGTTCTTCTTCCTAACGGGAACAATGTTGTCTAGCCACCTGGGGTACTGGACTTCCTTGAATATGTTGGCCTTAATGAGCTAATCAACTTCGGCCTCAACCATGGCACCATGAAAAGGGTGCATTTTCCAGGGAGGCTGCTTGAACCCGCGATGGTTTGCTAGGAGGCCAAGGCGGTGGACATCTACCTGGGGATCTAGTCCCGGCATCTCATCATAACTCCAGGAAAACACATCGCGGTGATGTCTGAGGAAGTCTATGTACTATTGTCGTTCCTTGGGAGGCATAGCGGCGCTGACCAATGTGGTTCTCGGGTCCGCCTCACTACCGAGGTTCACCTGTACTAGCTTGTCGACCGTGGCGGAGACGCCCTCCTCAAAGGCAGGAGGAGCATCTTCCATGTTTTCTTCCCCACTTGTGGAAGGATCGTCCACGGGGGGAGCCGTTTCGGGGCTGATTGACCCTGATGGGGAGCTAGCACCGGGTTGGGCGGCAGAGGTTGTCACGACGGGAGACTCATGCACCGCAGAGACCGTAGCGACAAAGGCGGTTGATCCAATCCCATCTGGCCTGTGGCCCAAGGGGCCACGCTTTACGACATCAAAACAGTGGTGACGCGTTGGCTTGAGTCGGTCGATCCCGGCTCGGTGAAACAGGCACGTATGACGTACTACCGTTTCCATGAGCCCAACGTCCCAATATCATACGGGGGTAGGAGGCTCGGGGATCACCTGAGCCTGGTTGGTATAAGAGTACGAGGTGATTTCCCGCCGTCGCTTAGACCCGGAAATATGTCTTCCTCTGGTACCTGAGAAAACAAAGCACTCTCCCATATCGGGAGTCGTGGCCTCCAACTGATGGATTGGGAAGACATATGCGTCATCCAGACCTGCCTAGGGATCACTTGTGACAGCGGCGGGCTCAACCTCACCTGCCAGGATTTGCTTGTCCTTGCTCTTGTAATAGTCAACGTCTAGGTAACGGGCTTCACAAGAGAAAAACGGAGATGCATCTCCTTGGAGCACACCCACTAGACCCTTAAGGGAGTATTTGAGGCACTGGTGGTATGATGAGGGAACCGCCGCGTGAAGATGGAGCCACGACCTTCCCATCAATGCGTTGTAGGCAGTGTCCTGAGAGACAACCATGAATTCAGTATTGGCAATTAAGCTGCCGAACTGGGTATTCAGACGAATCTTTCCGAGTGGAGTTTGCTCGTTCCTCTCATACCCCTAGATTCTGTGGTCGGAGGGAGTTAAATCATCCTCGTACAACCCCAGTTTTCGCAGTGTCTAAGTTGGGATCAAGTTAATCCCAGAACCCATGTCGACAAGACAGCGATGGACTTCCACAACATTGAACTGGCCAGTGATGTTCAGCGGGCGGATGTGCCCCTGTATCGGAGGGTCTTCATCTTCACTGAAAAATGAGATAACCGCCGGAAATTCGGTGTCCCTAATCACCTCGGTGTGGAAGGCTTCTACGGCCGCTACCTCCATTTCGAACTGGAGGGGGATCCTTAGAGCCTCGGCGAGCACCTCACGCATTTCAGACAACAGGTGAAGGGCCTCAAGGTTGGAAAGCCTTGCCGGAATGCCAGCCAGATGCTTCCAGACATCATACTTTCGCACCAAACGCGAGCTTCTACTTACAGGAGGTCACTCTGCGATTGGGGGCATGACGGGCCCTGCTAGCGGGACTGGTGACTGATTGGTACTAGGCACGTCCCACTGTTCACCGGCTGAAGCCCGGGAGGTGGCTTTCATGCTAGGACCGGAAGGCCGTAGTCGGCCAGTGGCAGGGCTGGGTTGGTTACGACGCGGTCAAGGCGGTTCTGCCTGATCCAGCAACACAAACGGTGGTGGAAGCGAACCTGCTGTCACCAGGTGAGGGAGCCATGAGTGCTGCTCTCTGTACCGGGCATGCTGCCTGGTCTCGGTAGCGTGCACGACTTGACTGAAGGTGACGACTGTCGTGCCCCGGCGGTTCACGTAGCCACGACTCCGTCGACGTTGGAACCGGCTGGGGACATTGGGGAGGTCCACCTGGTGCTCCCCATTTTCGGGAGCCAAAAAGGGATTTACCAACTCTACGGTGTTAACCGAAGCGTACCCCGGGCTCTCGAGGAGGTCCACCTGGCGCTCCTCATCGTCGAGAGCCACAAATGGATTTACCAACACTACGGTGTTAACTGAAGAGTACCCCGGGCTCTAGAGGAGTTCCACCTAGCTCACCTCGTCATCGGGAGCCACAATGGGATTTACCAACTCTACGGTGTTAACCGAAGCGTACCCCGGGCTCTCGAGGAGGTCCACCTGGCGCTCCTCGTCGTCGGGAGCCACAAAAGGAATTTTCCAACTCTACGGTGTTAACCGAAGCATACCCCGGGCTCTCCAGGAGGTCCACCTGGCGGTCCTCATCGTCGGGAGCCACAAAGGGATTTACCAACTCTATGGTGTTAACCGAAGCGTACCTTGGGCTCTTGAGGAGGTCCACCTAGTGCTCCTCGTCGTCAGGAGCCACAAAGGGATTTGCAAACTCTAAAGTGTTAACTGAAGCGTACCCCGGGCTCCCGAGGAGGTCCACCTGGCGCTCCTCATCGTCGGGAGCCACAAATGGATTTACCAACTCTACGATGTTAACCAAAGCGTACCCCGAGCTGTCACTCGAGGAATCATACACTACCGGACGGGGTCTCAGAGGGATCCCCATCTCCGGGGGCATGAAATCGCCAAGCGTGCGAGAAGATGACGAAGATGGTAAGGCGCGTTCCTTCTTCTTGCGCCACCGCCTGCTCTTCTGGGAAGAAGTAGGCTGGGACGATGATGCCGAAGCGGCGCTCGCAGATTCCAGGGGCTCTGGCTGATCCAGGTGGGCATGAATAACGCCATGGGAATGGGTGACCGTCCTGTGGGCCATCCAGTCGTTATACTTCTAGGACCCATGGTCGGAAACCTGTTCCCACCCATCCCCGTCGTCACTACTACCATCTGATCCCACGAAGACACCTGCCACCTGTGTCGGGGTTGGGCCCAACCTGAATATGTTGTTTTCAATCTGGTATTGGAGCCAGTCCTTAAACACATAGCACTATTGGATGGTGTGTCCCAGGAACCATTGATTAAGGCAGTAGTTAGGGAGATCCGTGAGACACGCCTCTTCTGGCTTCCGACACTCAGGCAGTCACACGATCCTCTGATCCAAGGCACTATGGAAATAACCGAGGACCTGGGAATCACCAAACGAGTAAGCCCGATTCCTTCTGTCTGGAAAGGGGAATCTTGGGGTCTTACCATGTCCAGGGGCCGGAGGAGCAGGCCGAGGACGCGGAGCCGGATTACCATGCCTAGGAGATGGCGGTGCGTTACACGGAGGCACTTGCCGATTTTGAGGCGGTCACTGCTGGGCTGGAGGCCGTGGGGGTGGACCACTATGAGCCTGCTGAGATGGCCTCACCGGAAGAAACTCTAGCTGTCTAGGGGCCTCTATCTGCACCACAGCAGTGGGCTCGGCTCTGGCGGCTCTCCTTGCAGAGATCACAGGAGGCAGCAGGCGTGCCTGACTGGCCTGTTGTAGGGCTTCTTCGAGGCGCTGAGCCTTGTCCGAGAAGTCCCGGAACCCTCCAGGGTAATTCTGCATGATCAGGGAAGTAAAAAACTCCTACTTGACGTTCCCCACACACATCGTCAGTAATTGCTCTTGAGTCAGCGGCATGTCAAGGGAGTACATGCGCCCCTTCCACCGGGCGACGAAGTCCGAGACTCGCTCGTCGGGCCTTTTCTTACACCTGAAGAGGTCTGCAATGTTCATCTTCCAGGTTGTGGAACTGAAATGGTAGAGGAATTTCCGGTGAAGGTCCTCCCATCTAGTCACTTATCCAATAGGGAGCTGGATGTACCAGACGAATGCTGGTCCTTCCAGTGTCTGAACGAAGCACCGAAGCTTGCCAGCCTCCTGCTGCGCTGGAGTCCCTAACATAGGCCCGCACCTTGAGTTGATGTGGGCCAAGTGTTGTGGCGGGTCTCTGGTCCTGTTAAAGGGGGAAAAAGTGGGGTTTCCGAATCCCGACAGAGCCGGCATGTCACCCACCCATGCTGAGTATGGCTTGCCATCTGGCGGGATCGCCACCTACTGAGTTTCCAGGGCCTCCAAACGAGCGATGAGTACTTCCATCAGATCATCCAGATATAGATTACTATCCTGATGGGGATCTCAAACCACAAGCGCATTGCCAGGCTCTTCGATACGATAGTCGCACTCAGTGGCTCGGGGGGCAGCTGGCGGAGCGACTCTCGGAGCGGCGGGAGGAAACCGAGCAGGGTTACCCAGGTTGTCTCGCCACTCAGGAGGGTTCGGCGAAACATATCCCGCCCTCTTGCCATGGGCTACAGTGTCTCCCCTGTCGGCGAACATGACACGGTCATGGTTGCCCGGGGGGATCTCAGCAAGGGGTAGATGGTCCTTCCTCTGCTGTCCTGGTCTAGGAGCACCGTAGTCAGGCCGCCGCTCTGCAATGCATTCATCAAAGAGCTCATCAACTAGCCTCTTTTTCTCAGCTGGCTATTGGCGCAGCATGGTCTTCTCGGGATCTTCCTCTACTTACTCCACTAAGGCAGATGGGTCGGCAATTTTGACAGACCTGACGGGCTCTTTACCCTTTCCAATATTTTGGCCTAGTGTTAGTGCCTCTATGGGTATAGGAAGGCCTAGGAGGCTCCTCTGTTGGCGAGTAATCCTCCAAGATGGGTCTAGTAGCAGCCTGTCCTCGGGGGGTGAGTCCCCATCAAGGGGCTCCATGATATTTCCCTCATCTAAAAGGTCATCCATGTTGACCGCGACTTCCCTTGGCGACGTTCCCTCAGGGCCGCCCAGTGGATCGGGCAGTCGGCGGATCACATAGAAGAGGAGAGCAGTGTACTGCCCCCATCTGTGGACGTGTGCGTGGGGGGTGGCTTCCTCGATAACTCTGCGGAGTACTTGAAAACACTGGACGCATTGTTACTGGAGGGCCTCGTGATGGTCCAGCGACTTGGGGTGCCAGACCGCGGGGAGTGCTGCTAGGTCGACTCGGCTGCACTGCTCACCGATCTCCTCAAGATGCGCTTGGCTCCCGGGATAAGGCGCTAGCTGATGGCAGAGGCGGCAGTGAGTCACCCGAAGAATCTGGCGGAAGCATTCAAACTCTCTCGGGGTGAGTGACTCTGGCACATCAAAACCCGATTCTACGACCGACCAAAACTTCTCAGGGAAGTGGCCCGCTGCATGAACGGTCCAGAAGCTCCACGGCACCGGTTCGGGGTCTGGAACTTGCCGCCCCTGCACGTTCACCAAGGAAAGTAGGGGAATTGGCAATGGCGCCGAGGCAGGCTGTCGGAGTGGTGGGCTGGCCGACAGGGAATACGGTGAATATGCCGACTGGCTGCCGACCCCTGGGTCATCCTCCAGGGGTCGTAGTGCCCTGGCTACCACGTCGCGATAGGATAGTCCGGAGAATGCCCCCCCCCGTCATAGAATTGGTGCTCGTCGAGGGTGTGTCGCCTCACGATTCTTCCGTCAGTCACCAGAAAAGTTCCCCACCCTCCTTAACAGGGGCGGGAGGTGCTTCTGAGGAGGTCAGCGGCAACTGCAGGCTTGATCCCTGGTGGTACGCCAAGTCCTAATCCTCCTGGATATACATTCGAAGGGAGGAGGGAATGATACGGATCTCGCATTCGGGGAGTAGGAGACTGATACACCGCGTCCCCACCCCTACCCTCGACTTGAAGGGTTGGGGGTGGTTCCATCGTCGACTCGTACTCTGCCTCCGAATCTGAGAAACGGACTGGTCGGATTCCTATCCGGAATCCCCTGACATTCCTCCAACGGCGACGACACCCGGCCTTCCTGCCCCTTAGTAGCTCCTCAGGGCAAGGACGACTTCTGTCATGGAGTCCCCCGTCCAAAATAGAGCTTGGGCAGAGGGGACCGAAGGCCGGGGTGCGAAAAGAACCGGGAAAGATGTCGAAAGGGACATGGGGAGGACCTCCATGTGAGTGAGCGACTGGATACACAACGGCTCCATGCTCGCAGCCAGCGGTTTGGGGAGTGACCTCATACCCCATGTAGTGGGCGCTGGAAGGAGTCATACCCGGAGCATAGCCGTCGCGAAGAAGCTTTTGGTTTCCCAGATCGGTGGCACAAAATGAGCCCTCATGGTGAGCGACACTACCGCGGATTAGTCGGCAGTGGCCATTTCCAGTGTCCGGGACCGGGAGATTCGACCCAACTTGCCTGCAGGGCGGTCGTGGTTTCGATCCCAATCGGGCACGTGGCTGCCCCTGCTCAACGTGTGCGAGGATCTGGTAACAGGATTCAGTAGTGGCTCGGGCCACAATGGTTGCTGATGTTGATGCCCCAGGACGGGCATTCTCTCCTGCTCACGCCCGACGCTGGCATAGAGTCAGATGGGCCAGAACCAGCGGTGCGGGCATGAAGATTGCCCGCTCCTCGGCTCGGGGAGTCGGGCAGCGGCGTCGACGTAGCCTGGAGGGGGTTCTTGCCGTTAACCCCTGGGACGGATCGCCGATCGGGTGGACCCGGACATCCCCCACCTCATTGGCGTAGGGGAGGGATGTGTCAAAGCGCTCCGGGGATAGGCTCCCGAAACGGTTGAACCTCGGCGTGGGGAGCGGTGGCTCCCAGCGTGGCCCTCGAGGGCAGTGATGGTGGTGAGGCGCAGCCGCCTCTAGATCCAAGTGGACCACGCCCCTGGTGGGGATGACCCCTTCCTCATCATACCTACGAACCAGGTTGTTGATCACCCTCCGTTGGATGATTTCTGATAGGGAGAGGGGGCACAAGGGCCTAGATGCTACAGCGGTCGAAGTCGGGGCGACCGTGGGATAGCTGGGACCGTGCGGGGTTGCCGCGTCGGTACTGCCCCTGCCCCTGCGCCGGTGGGCAGGTGGCGATCGAGCTCCGAATGCAGTGATTTGATTCCTAGAAATATGGAGATGAACCAGTTAGTATCAACAGGAAAGGAGATCAACAACCAAGGACCATCGTCATTCCGTCTTCCATGGTCGGCGAGAGGGATCCACGTTTACGACGTCACAGAACGGAGTAGTCAACGTCCTGACGGCCTCGACCCCTGGTGGGTTCACATCCCAGTGAGGGTTACCCGGACCTGGTGACATGCTATTATTCTGATTCCCCAATAGCTACCATTCCCCATGTTGAGGAGAAGATCTTCAGGTCGGGTTCCCCATTTTTTGTTTCTGACGCTTTCGCCGGGGCGCGCGCATCCATCTGTGGGGAGGACGCGCTGCTTATTGCCCCGCATTCCCGCTTTCCAAAGGCGGGCGACATCCGTTCCTTGTTCAGGGATGTCTTCTCCTTGATCAAAACCGGGATGATGGGATGTCGGTTCTTCCTTCCGTGGATTCCTCCTCGGAGCTCATTACCTAGTCCGGGTCTCCCTCATAGATTTAAGACGGGTTCATGACGCTCATTCTCGGTGCCATATCTACATGGACGCCGGTTAATTACACTGCTTCCGTCAAGATGCTCCAAGGGGTCTCGTCGGGACAACAACCTTCAGTGAGGAGAATGGTCACATTGGGTCGTGGTCGGCATGTCTGTCTTTGGTCCCTCATCACAGGGATTCTCGAGGGCGTGGAAGCCCGAGGCATCCTACATCGAACGCGGGGAATGTGTACCATCTGAGGATTTCCTCATCTTCCCATGTTTAACACGGGGTATGCCGAGAGTTTAACATCTTGCGTAGATGGATAGGGTTGAAGGGCCCCAAGGGGGGAACACCGATGTCGGGGCCAGCACGTGGGAGGCTTCCCATATATCATGGAGTGGGATGGGGTGGCATGATCTCACCGGGATGTGGCAGCCCAGGTAAGGATCAGGATGGACAGTGGAGTGAGACATGGGGCTTACGTTCTGAGATGGACCAAGAGGGGGGATACAGTTTAACGTCATGCGGGACAAAATACAGTTTAACGTCATGCAGGACGAAATACAGTTTAACGTCATGCGAGACAGAATACAGTTTAACGTCATACGGGACGGAATACAGTTTAACATCATGCGGGACAGAATATAGTTTAACTTCATGCGGGATGAAATACAGTTTAACGTCATGCGGGACAGAATACAGTTTAACGTCATGCAGGATGGGGGGTTTGGGGCTTACGCTATGAGGCGTCCCAGGGTGGTCAGGGAACTGACATGGAGAGGTCGGGACGACCGGGTGGTGGGCTTGAACCTCGTGGAGGCTTCCTACGTACCGTGCGTTAGCACGGATCAAAGTCCACGTAGTTCGCTGGGATGGGGCTTACACTCTGGGGCGGCCCATAAGAGGATGTCATGGTCGATGCGTGCTCTAAGCCCACATGAGTCATGCTTGGTGTGAGAGACAAGAGGTAGCAGGGACCAGACGATCATGTCGCGAAGGGTGCATCCGTGAGAAGTGGAGTGGGGCTTACGCGTTGAGTGTCCCAAAGAGGAAACAGGGGCTTACGCATGGTTAGCGGCCCTTGGTGCTGGGGCTTACTCCAAGGTGGAGGCCCGTGGTATGACAAAGTGCAGTGGGAAAATGACTCCACTGGCCTTGGCAGGGGGAAGTACGGAGATGTACAGGTGCTGTCATCTGCAAGAAAGGCTATGGGTGTACGATCTGAGGCAGCCCTTCCCCCACGGACAAACGCCACTTCGACAAGGAGGATCTCATTCCATGTGAGGAAGATTCCATTCCCATGGATATGAGTGGCGTAAAAAATGTCCGAGCTGGGGGGACCCTGCGTGCGAAGCACGGGGTCGGACCACAGTTTAATGTCTTGTGTTAAGGAAGTGGTTCTTAGTAGTCTAACGTCTTTCAGCTTGGATGGGGTGGGTTTTCTCCACACCCCTAGGGCTTACATGCCCAACGCCCTCTACCCCTTGTGGACGGGAAGGCATCGGCAAGGCCGTAGTGAAGCGGGGCCGCAGGGCAAACCACCGGGGGGTCCACGTTAGCGTGGCTATGCGAAGAAGCAATAGCCATTAGCATGTCTATGCGGAGAAGCATAAGGCAAAGAAACGTAACAGGAAACATGGCCCAAGGGACCTTGAGGTTACTTTGCACGAGCCTGGAAGGCCGTACATGAAAACAACGCATGGCGCGCATGCCCGACATGGGAGACATCAGGTGCCGGTTCAGGGGGCAGCCAAGGGGCGTCAAGGTGAGGGGTCCTAGGATTTGCGCGCAAAAGGGAAGGTTTGCGCGCAAAAGACCTAGACGACGTGAAATTGGAGCAAAGGAATTGCGCGCGGAGAGGGAACTATGCGCGGGGTATTGCGCGTGCGGCAGGGTATTGCACGCTAGAGACACGGATTGCACGCAAGGGTGAAATACCGGGGAGGGGGAAAATTCACTGAAGCCGGTGGAGTTACGCACAAAGGCGAACTCTGGGGCAAGGTTGTGCGAAATGAGGTTTTTACCTGGAAGTCATCTTGCGCACGGGGGGAGCCGAATTGCACGCACGGGAGTCGCTTCGGATTCCTCAACCACCAAACCATTCCGGGTCACCTTCTATTTATAGGTGACTTCCGGAGTGGAATCCAGGCGGCGCGCGAAATTCTTCGCGCATGAACACAGCCGGCGCGCAAAAATCTCGCCGCGCAGAACCGGGGCGCCCAAAGATTGCGCGCCTGAACGGCTCAATTCCGCGAAACCCGGTGGTTCTACGTGCGCAGAACAATTTTCCACGTGGAGCCTCCTTTATTTCCCGCACCACATCCCGGGCCTCTGGATCGGGCCTCTTATTCCGAATATGACTTCGCTTCGTCATTCTGAAACTTCCTCCGAGAGTTACAGGTTTTTTTCGGCATCAAAAAGTTTACTTTCTAACTTTTAGATGAAATGTGATTATTTTTAGGTATCTATTTCAGATAATGGTTACCTTGTTATCAATATAAGTGTAATATGTTACAGTTATAAAATAAAGAAATTATTATTTTTGGTTGATGTGATTGTCAAAGTAGTACAAGAATGAATCAAAGGGAGGTAAGTTGTTATATGATATTTAGAGTTCCATTCACCTTGATTGGAATCCCTTTTTCTATGAAAGGACAATACACAATGACTTGAAGTAATAATTCATCCAGTATCTAATAGAATTTGGTGTACTGAAATATCGACTGATGGATAGAAAGTAGAATCATGGTAAAATGTTAATAATTTTGTTAGTTCAAGAATGTATGAGGAAACATTGTTCTTAAAGTAGATTTGGATGAATTAAAGGAGATGAAGAATAATTAATACAATAAAATGAAGGTGGAATCCATGAAGAAGTCTTCAAGTAGGATATTATTTGGATTTTTGAAGTCTCTTCAGTTTTATGGATGTAGTTTATCTAGAATGATATTTTCTTGAAGTTTCATTATTTGGAATGATTCTAATTTTTGAGGATAAATTTTGACTAATGTATGTTTTTAAGAAGTTCTACAAAAATTATCATAAGAACTGTTCAAATAAATGGGTAGTAGACAATTAGATAATTTTTTATCAGTTAAACTAAAGGCAAAATTCTTTATTGATTGTTAACCTGGTCAATGGAAATAAAACCATGAATCTAAGAGGGAAGATGTACTATTTTACACATTTACGAAATATATAAATTTGAGAGGGTGCTTTTTGTACCCTTATCTAGATAACACCCTTTTCCAAACATCATAATTCCTATGTGTTATTATATTTTTTCCTTTTATTCAGAAATTTTGTTTGTTTAGTGATTTTTTGACGTGATTAGGTTATTTATCTATGATTTCTTGAACACAATGTCTAGGGGAACCCAAGATTTCATAAGGTTGACATAATAAAGTATATCCTTTTGAATTGTTTATATGAGGGTTCTTTTAGATTACGTGGTGCACCAAAAATAGACTATGATGATCTAAGAAGACAACTAAGGTGTTGTTAGAAGCGTATAGGGTTAGATTACCTGGTCAGTAATTTATGGATTCTAGGAAATAGAGAAATATATTAGATCCAATACCAATCAATGAGTTCATAGACACTTCCTATGTTTGGGATTTTGATCCACAACGAGGGCATTGTGATTTTGGGGGGACTATAATTCCCCTAGGAATTGGAGACTTAAAATTATAAATTATACTACCTATGTTGTCATGGTGAACCATTATTTTTTATACCCTACATACTTTTAATTCCATGGTACAACATGAATGGTCTATATTGGTTATAAGATGGGTTACCTCATGGAAGGTTCCTTAGAGTTTGTGTGTGAGAGGTTAAATCACACTAATAACCTGTGTTGGTATATTGGGAAAGTTTTTATCCTGATTGGTGACTCTAATGGTTAATACATTTTGGTCTTCTAATTAGATAACCATGGATTTATAGGATACCCATAGGGTAAGATTACTAAGTTCATAACCTAGGGAGATCAAGTCATGAAAAATAACATCAACACATGTCCTGTCACTTTGGAGTTTAATTACTATTATTTTTTGTAATATTATATTTTAATGGGTAATTTTGTTTAATTTTTTGGGCATTGTATATGTGTTTTTTAACCTTTTGAGGTGTGACATGGTTAGGTATATCCAAACAACAACCATTTATGAAGTCCTACAACCATGACAGTATAGTTTTTAATGGTCTCCACAAGGTTTTTCAAACTGTGTAGTGCTTCCCAAGAAACAATGGATTTTTTTTACATTGGGTGAGACCCGTAAGGTTGGAACATGGTATGGGAAACAATGTGGCCAAACAGAGTGTCATTCATAGATTAATAAAAAGTTAATTTTTCCTTTTTACCCAACCCCTATATCAAAATTTTCTTCTCCCACCATATCACATATTTACAATAGTACTCATTCAATGAGATCAATCTTCCCATACTTATGTGATTTTTTTTCATCCGAATTACAAGCTCCTTTTATGGTAATTTCTTCTCTTAAATTTTTTTATTTATCACCCTCACTTCTTTACCATTTTCTGTACAGTTTTCTCTCCTATTTCATTACCAACCAACTGTTATCGTAAAGGATTGTGTTTGGGATGGTTCTAACATATGGGTTTTGGTTTTTAGATATTCTAAAGGGGGATTATTACTTATGTTATCCTTATTCATTGAGGTTATATGGTTTCCATTGGGTTTCCACCAATAATGTTGTCGGTGTTTCTATGTTATCACTTCCATTTATGATTCAGGGTGTAATTAAAATTTATAAATCAACTTTTTCTAAAAGAATTTATATATTTGATAACTCTATGGGTTTTCTAAATTATTTTCATGAATAATTTTATTATCATAAAAAGGTTCTTCTTCAAATTTCAAATTCATATTTGATTAAGTGGTTAGTTAGACTATTTCCTTTATGAAAAATCAATGTTGTGATTTTTAATGATTTTAATAGACTGTGTTCTATTTTCATCTCATCTTTTTATGAGGATGAAAACTACGTTTTATAAAGGTGAATTTTTTTTACAATATGGTGATAACCTCGAAATAATTTTTATTAAGGGGTTTTCAATAGTGATCTTTAGAAATGGGGTGAATAACGTTTCATTACATGAAAAAATTTTAAGGCAAGTTTTGATGTGTTAAATGAGTTGTTTATTGTTTATTGTTTCATTATGTTACCCTATATTATTGTTACAATAGTTGTGGTTTTTTTATTATATTTCAATGATCATATGATTTGAATTGGTTTTGTCCTACGTAGGGTAATTATATGTGAGATATGGTTCTTATTGTGACATGTTTAGTGATCTTTTATTTTATATTTTTTCACATACATGTTTATATTTGTCATGGTAACCTTGGTTAACTAATGGATGTTTTTTATGTGTGTTTCATTAGTATATTCTATGCAATCTATTTAGTTACCTAGAAGTATTTCTCCCTTATAGGGGTTGGTATTTATAGGTCCCAAACACTTCCCAAGAGAGATTCTTTCTGGTACTTTTTATCAAGAAACACATAGGGCTTAGTTAATCTAAAAAACTATTATAGTATTATTCTAGTTAGATCCTAGAGTGTAACTGATGAAACTTGTTACTAGAAATGTGGTTCTATATAGGGGATCAATTTTCCTATGCATGTTTATATATCACCATTTTATTTAATTTATCTTTTCACCCTTTATCTTATTATTTAATTTTTATATCTTGAATTATGGATCCTATTTCATATCATTGTGTATATTTTGTGTTTGGGTATATTCCATTGTTATGTTTTTCAAATATGGTTTTAAAGTGAAGATTTTTTGCTGGATTGGAAAAATTTATTTTGGTTTTTATTTATGAAAAACACATGTTATTTTTCTATTTTCCATTCCAAACTTGTTTTATTTAATATAATTTTATCTTTAAATGTGATTAATGGTATAATATTTGTTTTAATTTAGTAATTTTAATGTGAGAACCGAATTTTTTCATTTGATTTCAAACTGGTATTTGGGAATTTATTAATTAAAGAAACGGTTTCCGAAGCTTTCACAGGGGTACGCGCATCTGTCTGTGGAAGATGCGCTGCTGTTGCCCCGCATTCCCACTTTCCAAAGGCGGGAGGCATCCGTTCCTTATTTAGGGACGTATGCTCCTTGATCGAAATCGGGATGATGGGATGTCGGTTCATCCTTCCATGGATTCCTCCTCGGAACTTGTCACCTAGTCTGAGTCTCCCTCATAGATTTAATACGTTGTTCATGAAACTCTTCCCAGTGCCATGTTTCCATGGACGCCGGTTAATTACACTACTTCCGTCAAGACATTCCATGGGATCTTGACATGGTAGCGACCTTTGGTCAGAGTAGATGACAACATCAGGCATGTCAGGGCATCTCTGGGTGCGTGGACATTGGGGAACCTGTATTATTCCTCCAAATAGAGCATCTCAAGGGTGAAGAACCTGAGGAATCCCACGTTGAATGCGGGGAATCATATGTCATAGGCATGTATCTGAGGTTTCCCTCATCTTCCTGTGTTTAACACTGGGTATGCTGGAAGATTAACATCTAGGAGAGACGGTTACACCAAAGGCGTGTCTTCCAAGGTTTTCCCCAAGCATCTCATGTTTATCACGAGGTAGGCCACGAGTTTAACGTCTTGCGGAGACGATATGAGAATGATCAGAACGTCCCATAGAGACGGATCAGATTGGTATATCCCATGGAAAGAATACTCAGAAGATGGATGGATCAAGACTCCCAATGAGGATGGATCCGAGGTGGTGCGCTCCAAGGAGGGGAGATGACACTCCGTAATGGCTAATCTGAACACCACTGAGGGCGGATCAGGGAGCGTGCACCCCAGAATGGGGAACACCATGGATTACCATTGGCTGGGACTGAACCTCATGGAGGTTTCCTATGTACCCTGTGTAGACAATAGGGATCAAAACCCACATATTTCAAAGGGTTGATGAATCGGGGTGTACACAGAGGACAACAACCCGGAGACATTCTATGGCTTATGCATGGAAAGAAGCCTCAGTACTGCTAGGAGCAGCGAGGAGGGTGGATGGCATGATCCCACATGGATGTGGCAACCCAGGTAGGAATCAGGATGGATGATATAAGATTTCATGGAGTGGAGGGGGAATGAAATGGGAGGCCGTCGTGGAGATGATGGTGGTGATGGGATTGAGTCTCAGAGAGACTTCCTACGTATCCCTATGGCAGGGAATCAATGTCTACATAGTTCGAGATGGTGCTGGTGAACCGACGTGAAGGTGGAACTTGGCCCGATGGGTGTCGTCCGCGAACCGACGTGAATGTGGACCTTGGTCTGATGGGTGTCGTCAGCGAACCGATGTGAATGTGGACCTTGGTCTTATGGGCGTCATCAGCGAACAGACGTGAATGTGGACCTTTGTCCGATGGGTGTCGTCATCGAACGGACGTGAATGTGGTACTTGGTCCAATGGGTGTCGTCAGCGAACCAACATGAATGTGGACCTTGGTCCGATGGGTGTCGTCAGCGAACTGACGTGAATGTGGACCTTGGTCCGATGGGTGTTGTCAGTGAACTGACGTGAATGTGGACCTTGGTCCGATGGGTGTTGTCAGTGAACCGAGGTGAATGTGGACCTTGGTCTGATGGGTGTCATCAGCGAACTGACATGAATGTGGACCCTGGTCCGATGGGTGTTGTCAGCGAACTGACGTGAATGTGGTCCTTGGTCCGATGGGTGTCGTCAGCTAACCGATGTGAATGTGGACCATGGTCCGATGGGTGTCGTCAGCGAACCTACGTGAATGTGGTCGGAATGACCGGGTGATGGGCTTGAACCTCATGGAGGCTTTCTACATACCATGCCTTAAAATGGATCAAATTCCTTGTAGTTTGGGATACTGTTTAAGGTCATGCTGGACATGGGCATATAGTTTAACGTCATGCTGGACGAGGGTGGAACTCGTCGTGATGAAACGACGGGTGGTGGGCTTGAACCTCATGGAGGCTTCCTATGTACCATGCCTTGACATGGATCAAAGACCTCGTTGTTAAAATGGATGTGTAGTTTAATGTCATTCCGGATGAGGGCATACTTTTTAACATCATGATGGACGACACAGAGTTTAACGTCATGCTGAACGGGGTGTTTTCATTGCCAATTCTTACTCTAAGCCCACATGAGTCGTGCTAGGTGTGAGAAACAAGAGGCGGTAGGGACCTGACGATCACGTCACGAAGGGTGCGTCCGTGAGAAACGAAGAGGGGCTTATGCGTTGGGCGACCCATGGTTATGGGACTTACTCCAGTATAGAGGCCCACGGAAAAGGATGACGATAGTTTCAGGATTGAGCCTTGAAGAGGATTCCTACGTATCCCCATGGCAGGGAATCAAAGTCCGCGTAGTTCTCCGGATGATGACTTACCGCCGATTGGGGGTTTCAATGGATTATCATTGGATTGGGTCACAACCGCTTACTTCTGGAAAAGGATGTGAATGGTTTACCACTAAATGGGGTTGCAACGACTTACCACTGGATGAGGATGTCAACGGCTTGCCGTCGAATGGGTTTGCAATGGCTTACTGCTAGATTGGGTCACAACGGCTTACCGATGGATAAGGATTTCAATGGATTACCACTGAATAGGATCACAACAGTGGATGGGGATTATGTGAAGAAGCATCTTGGGTGCCACTAAGGAGAGGCAATGGTGAATGGTGCTTTCACTAGGAAGTTGTCCGGGTGCCGCTATGGAGTGGAAATGGTGAATGGGGATTACGCAATGAAGCTTCCCGGGTGCCGCTATGGAGCGGAAATGGTGGATGGGGCTTATGCAAGGAAGCTGCCTGTGTGCCGCTATGGAGCGACAATGGGGAATGGGCTAATGCAAAGATCCTTCCAGTGATGTCTTCCTCATCTCTGGTAATGATGGCATCCCAACTCACTGGTGGGTTGAGGCCTTCACCTATGCGCTAGTGCATAAGCGGGATATCGCCAAGGGGAGTTGGAATCATGCCACTCTAATCATGGTATTGTGTGTCATATGCTTGGAGCATAAGGCATCTCTCGTATAGGTTAAGAGGCATCCTATCATTTGTTAGATAGGGAGTACTACAGTTTATAGTTATGTAGATAGGACTATTAGCATCTCATGCTAGGAGCATGAGGCATCTATCGCTTGGAACAAGAGGCATCCAATCATTTGTTAGATAGGGATTACTACAATTTATAGTCATGTACATAGGACTATTGGCATCTTATTCTTGGAGAATGAGGCATCTCTTGTTTGGAGAAAAAGGCATCCTATGTTAGGAACATAGGGAGTACTACAGTTTATAGTCATGTAGATAGAACTATTGGCATCTCATGCTTGGAGCATGAGGCATATTATTCTTGGAGAAAGAGGCACCCTATGTTAGGAACATAGGGAGTAATACAATTTATAGTCATGTAGATAGGACTATTGGCATAAGGTGCCTTAGAATGGATGGTTTTGGGACTTACGCAAGGGCGGCCCTTTCTGGTTCAACCTAGCATAGGAGCCAAGTGATGGGGTTTGGAAGAGTTGCTTGAGGAATGGTTCGACTTAAGGTACTCGGGGAATTGATGATGGGAATCTCAACTCACGACATGGGAATGAAACCAAGAGGAATATGTTGACTCAAGGTGTTTCATGGTTTTTGGAAGAGTATCTCGTATCATGGTATTCCATAGGTGGAAGGTGGGTGCGCAGAAGGGCTCAATGGAAAATCCCGACATCCCGGCCCGAAAAGTTCGCGGTGCGACTCTCCAGTTTTCATTGGGGTCTGTGATGGTAGCGAAGGGACTAGCCTGGTGCGTAGGTCAGAGCCTCGCAAAAGGCTAGTGCTTGGTGAAGTAGCTTCGCAGAGCAAAGGGGTCGGGGAGCATGGGGTCTCGCAGAGCATCGCCTCCCGGATCATAGACTCGCGGAGAAGCATCGCGGAGCATGGTCTCGCGGAGCATCAGTGCGGAGAATTGACTCATGGATCATGGTATCGCAGAGCATGGGCCTCTTACGGAGCAAGGGAGTCTTGGAGAGTACTCGTGGATCATGGAATCGCGGAGAATCAGCTCGCGGAGCATCAATGCGAAGGATGCTGCTCGCGGAGCATGGCCTCGCGGAGCGGCAAAGCGGAGCTCCGCGGACCGGGAGATCAGCTGCCCAAGGGGAGGAAAAATGGACGTCTAGAGAAAGGGGTAGGTATGGGTATTTATTGGCAAGGGGCGCTGCGATGAAAATCTCATGCAGCACGAAGGTGGAATTCGGTTGCTTCACGGCGGGTCACGAACGTCCACCGGATTCACGGAGCGGTACAGCCTCCTCTTCTTCGCGGCGGGTTCACGAACATCAGGGTGTTCGTGGAGAGTTACCACCTCCTGTGCTTCACATCGGGTCTTCGCGGTGCTTCACGAATGTCATACGGGTTCACAGAGCATCCGACCTCATTGCATCGCGGCGGCGCTCCGCGATCACGGAGGGCGGCTTCACGAATGGGATTTGCGAACCAGTTTTCCAGCCAAACTTCACATTTCCATAACTCCTAATCCGTAGCTCCGTTCAGGCCCCATGACCTACCAAATCGAATCTTGTGAAATGGACTATGATCTTGTATTATGTACGAAAGAATTTAGAAAAATTTTGGAGACGTGTTTTCTGGTGTCAACAGAAACATTATAGACTCATTGGCCTGTGACCTATAGGATATATAGCTCATTCATATATATATATATATAAATTAGTTTTGAGGCTTCAAAATTGGATTGGATTTATCATTATTTTTGTGATTTGGAGTTGTGAAGTAGTGAGAGACCATAAAATGTATGGAGGGGGTCTTATAGAGTGGTTTAAGGTTCAATTCATTTTTTATTTAGTGATATTTGAATCATTATTTTGTCACACTCTTGTATTAGAGGACACATACTTTGAAAGCATCCTTTATATAATGAAATGAATGTTTAATTTGTATTTATATTCAAATTTTTTTTTCATGACACTAAAATAAATCATACGGTAGTGTTCCATTATTTCTAGGCACATTTTTCCAACTCATGATGATCGGGACCACCCTTTGGGCCCCATGGTGAGCTGGGCATGGTTTCAGTTCAGGTGGATTCCTAGACCGGTTCATTACATTTACTAAATATATTTATAAATTTTAGATGAAAATAAATATTTTTAAAGAGTATGGAGAACTAGGAATCCTTAAATATATGGTTAACTTCATAGCTTCCGATGAGTGGTTGTTGTCAATGAAGGATGAATTAAATTCACTTTGTGTTAACAAAACTCGGAAGGTTGAAAAATTACTACATGTAAAGATGGAACATGTAATAAGTGAAAATTATGATTATAATATGAATTCATTATAAGAAATAGGTATAGGAAAATGATAATTTTTAGAGTATTTCAGTCGAAAGTGGGTATTGATGTTTTTTAAAAAATTTCTCTAGTAGTTAAACACACTACCATTTGTGTTTTTTGAGTTTAGTTTCATTCTGAGGATTAAAGTGGTCAATAATGGATGTGAAGATTTATTTTCTTCTTGGGTATCTTGAATAATAAATACAAATGATGTTGCCTGCTTTTTTTGATGGTCACCAGAACCAGGACTTGGTGTGTAAATTCGAGAAAAGTCTCTGTGGGTTTAAACAAATGCAAAAGTAGTGGAACCTAATCTTCAACTCATCCCTAGTGTATAATGGTTTTAAATGAATCAACTTAGAATAAATTTTATACAATAAAGATTAAAATGATGGTAATTTCAACATTTTTATATTATATATGGGAGAAAGGATTTTGGTGGTTCCATCTGTATAACATATCTAAAAGGTGAAGATGTTACTGTTGAAAAATATTAAAATTAATGATCTAAAATAATTGAGGAAAATATTGGACTTGTGGATAGAGTGAGATAAGAAGATTGTAATTTTGGTATTATCTCAGAAAGATTATATTTGAAAGATCAATAAAGCATTTCCAATGAATGAAGAGATAACTATTTTGACTGCTCTTGATTGATACTTCAAAATCTACATGGAACACATGATAGGAAAAAATGAATATTATAATAACATGGAGATAAGTCATTATAATTCATGAGTATGATGTTTTATTTATAATCTTTTGTACACCAGTCGTATGTTTCCCTTGCAGTGAAATATTTTAGTTGCTTCTTTTCAAATTTAGGAAATGAAAAATTGTAATTTATGTACAATATATTTATATAGCTCAAAGGAATATAATATACAACCGATTTCGTTAGATTTGATGATCCATTGGTTAGGTATGTAGATGTATAATTTATCGGAGTCTTGGATTCACAAAAATGAATAACATAGTATTTATTTACCTTTTTGGAACTATAGTTCGCTAGATGTCTAGGATAAAACTAGTGATTGAACTCTCCATAATTTTAATTGAATATTCAATTGAAATGGAAGTGATCAAGTAAATTTTTTGGTTACAATGTATGTTTGAAAACAACACACACTTCTAAGACAATGCATCACACTACTATGATAGTTAAAGTGTGAAAATTTTGGAAATAAATATAGTTTTCCATGTGAGGATGAAGAATATGTGTAATGACCTAGGGTTTTCATACAAAAAAATTACATCCCTTTGTATGAATATTTTATACATTTCCAAAATACATCCCTAAGGATCATAAATGTTTTTCATCATTTGAGACTAGTTCAATATTTTCTTATTTCATGAATGATCTTAAAAATATTCTACAAATATTAAATTATGTTTTAATCCTAAAACAATACACTCAATATTGATTTATTCAAAACCCTAGGAAAGGAAACATAATATTGGGTGATATCAGATGAACAATAAGGATAAAAATGGAAGACACCAGTAGATGATGAGATTAAATAATAAGATGTGAATATGGGTATAATATAATAAATATAACTTGAAAAGTTCATAACCATTATTTTATGGATCATAAGAATGATCCATGGTATAAGAGATTATCATTTCAAAATTCATGAACCATAAGTATAATAAATGATCATAAATAAATCATAAACCCAAAGTCAATTTCATATAACTATGGAAATATCATAAGTATAGAAACCATTTCATATATGAAGGTTAACATCTTAGACAATCAAATCGTAATGGATCAGGTATAAAAACATTTTTCTCATTTCCTATATGATCATCCATCATCACTTATATTGGATTATTCCCATTAACCTATTTACTATAGTTTATCAAAGACATAATCCTATTTCCAATAGATTTCTAATGATAAATAATGAATTACATAATTAATTGGAGAGAAAAGTAGTTCCGACCATTCATTGGTTATAATGTGACCAAATTCCATGATTATAACATAAGCAACATCACATAAGGAAAACTGTAGGTAGTTGTTCCCAAACATAATGAAATATTCAACATATTAAAAAACCTAAAAATAATTGGGTTTCATAAAACATTCATTATATCAGAACCCAATAAAAAAATAAGTTTCATAAAACATATCATCATAGCAAAACTTAAGGAAAATAAATGGGTATCATAAGTTTTTTTTTCATAATGCACATTATCCATCTAATGGATTAATAAATACATTACTATTTGTTCATATCATCGGTATATCTTTTATGACATCAAAATATATCATCTTATATGGAAAATTATTTTGAAGAAATCACATGGAACATTTTTTGAGGAAAATATCCTTTCTAATTTAAAAATAACCTTTTTAGAATTAAATGTCCACCAAAATTGTAAAAAAGATTTTAATTGAAATTAATATATGAATCTTACATTGTAATATTTAAAATATTGGGTGGGTATGAGGGCATGAAATTCTATTCATATTGTGAACATTGAAATAAAGATTCCTTTCACTTTTTGATAAAAGGAGAAAATGACTTATTGTTAAAACACAAGATTATTCCTTTTTAAACAATTTCATAATAATTGAAACATGGTTAAAAATTACATTAAACCAATATAGTGTAATCTTAAAAATATTTGTAGATACATTTCTAAAAAAACATGGATATGGAAGAAAAATGTGTTTTGACCAAAGAGAGAAATAAATTCTATTTTTATTAAAACCATTTATTCAGAATCTAGAGTACATAACGTCAGTAAAATAAAGTGAAAACTTTTAATTTCAAGAAATAACTAGAGGGTATTAAAATTCATGAGTTTCATCATGGGTAGATAGAAATATCTCATCATTGTAAAAATATACTAAACAATCCCAATAAACAATTAGATTATATCATTAAATCATTACCACATTGGTTTCATTTGAATCGTAACTCACATGAAATAGATTTCATTATAAAGATATTTAAATAGCATAATTTTCATGATAAAGTTCATAAAATTCAATCTTGTAAAGTATAAACATCACACAATAGAAACAACTGGTTCATTTTTCTTGTGTCCCATAGAATTAAAAGTGAGATGAAAATCCCTCATCGCTTTTGTAAATTTTTAATTATAGGACCCCTGGAAGAATAAATTTAAATCAAAATATAAATATAATTACAATAAATAAATCCATGATATAACATGTAAAATGGGATTTATATTCACCACACAAAATAAATGAGTAGTGAATATATAATATGTCTCATAGAAATAAAAGAGATACTAGAAAATTAACATTAGTCTCGACTTCCTTCATAAATGTTGTAATATCCTATATACCAAATATATTTTTACTACAAATCAATTAAATAACTAAAATTCTTTGTATCATGTCATATATTATTTACTTATGATCTTTTATTACCCATTTATTAATAACACCTTGTTATAATCATTTTTTGGGTAATAATTTCTTTGTATTTCATATATGATAAGGTTTGGAATTTTAGGTCCTTTTAATTTTATCATGGGTCCATTAATTAAAAAATATTAACCATGATATAATTATAATATCTATTTATTATTTATGTATTTAGAGTAATCCACAAAATATAGAGATAGAAAATGAAATACACTGTTGATGGAGATGGTAGGCCAAATATACATAGGAACGATTCTTCCATTTTGTCGAATGATGAAATGAAATAATGGTAAATAATTTATTATGTTTCTAGAATCTCTTTGTTATATATATATATATATGATATTTACATTAAATCTAACCTCATTACCTTATAAGTAAAGTGTATGTGATGAATGAATTAGATCGCATCGTGTGGGGGTAGTCAACCACAAAATGGACTATCAGAAAGTATATGAAATATTATAATTCCATGTATGTGATTTTTCATTAATATCATAAAAATATGTTTAATCACATAACCATATAAAGCCTTGAGATGTGGTGATGGAAAAATAATTACAACAGTTTGTGAGGAAGTAGTATACTGTACACAAGATCAATAGTTTTATTTCCAACTTGATGATACAGGAGACAAATGTTGTTCAAAATGTTATCATAATAAAATTTAAATATATTTTAGATAATATTGTTATTATATCATCATTATTGGATTATATGTTAAGGGTTCAGTGGAATAAATAAAATGAAAACACAGAGTTAAGGATTATACCTCTTTTGTGGAGAACCCCTTCGGGGTTACTCTTAATGAAATGAAAAAATGGTATTCTAATGAAACTTATAACTATAGGATGTGTTATGGTGAGTGAGGAATATATGTGTGTAGGTATTGGCTATAACAAATGGTTTTGTAAGTGTGAATTGGAGAAAAAAAGAGGTGGAATTTTATAAATGGGGGGAGGACACACAAAGACGTTTTGAAATTAATAATGTATACTCAAAATTTTCACATGTAGCAATGATCCACAATGGAAAATTCCCATACATCATACAACATAAGGTCTCCATATTTCCATCCAATTGGGTTTGGACTATTTATTAGGTCATTTCACCACTAATAATTTTTGTTTTACCCCTGGTAAAATAGAATATGTTGAACAACATTGATGTTTGTGTGGAAGATCACCAAAACCAAATGCATGTCATGCCTCCATCAAAAAAAGAAATCAATGCCATGATTTTGGCACTTAATATGGAGATTTCCCCTTTTCCTGATGGTTTTACTAAAAAAATTATATTTTTATTGGTATATTTGGTAGAATGACATATATTAGGTGATAAAAGAATTATTCTCTCACTCTTCCATGCCACATGGTGTTAAATCATGGTTAATTGCTTTAATACCATAAAATGAAAATGCTATTGACATCCAAGATTTTAGACTGGTCGCCCTATGAAACATTATCCCTAAACTGATCAGAAAACATATCATGAATATGATGGGTGATGTTGTTATGGATTTCATTACCCCAAATCAGTTTGATTTTGTGTTAGGGAAAAACATTAAGAACTACCATTTCACTGCATATGAAAGTGTGAATCTCATGAAGAGGAGGATAAAAGATAGAAATTTTGATATTAAAATTGATATCTCCAATGAAATTGATATTATCAAAAGGATCTTTATATTTTAGGTCTTAAGAAGATATGTCTTCTCAAATGATTTCATCAGAATTGTAAATTTTATCCTCACCTCTATGAGGTTGTACATCCTTATTAGTGGAACACCTAGAGGTTTTTTCAGTGTATAATGGGTGTGAGACATGGTTATCCATTATTAGGGATTCTATTTTCCATTACAGAATATTACTTAAGTCTATTTATTAATGATCTATGTCACATTTCCTTTATAAACCTATAAAGGCAGAAGGGGGTGGAGATATTCCCTTACGTATTCTTTACGTTGATGTCATACTCTAGTTTTTTCTAGAATTAATAAAAACCATATATCTCATTAAATCTCTTTTAAATCATATGAGGTGGTGTCTAGAGAATCATTATTTTGAAAAAAAAAACATTTATTGTCTTTGGTGATGGAATGATGATTGGAAAACAAAACTGAATTGTGACTAAACATGGTGCGAAGAAGGGGTCTCTTCCATTCATTTATCTTGGTGTTCCCCTATTCTGGTGTGGGGTCAAGATATAATATTTAATGGGAATATTCTATATCATTGTGAATCATATGGATAGGTGGAATGTAAATTTCATTTCCATGGATATAATGTAATGTATTATAAACTCTATGATCTCATCAAAATTCAGGTATTCATTATCGATCTATAGATGGCCTAGGGGCCTTCTCAAATAACATCAAGGAATAATCAACATCTTTTTTTCGACTGGATTGACTTATGGATGTAAATAAAATACTATTTAATAGAAGGAGTGTACTAAACCTACTTACATGGGTGGGATTGGGATCAAAGATCTTCAAATATTTAATGATGGTTTCATTAGTATGTTTTCATAGATCTTAGTTTCCAATTCCAACATAAATTATTTTTTGTCTAATAGATTCAAAAGGATACTTCTCAGTGGATACAAATTCAATTTAAGATCCTATATTTGGAAAACTATTAAACACTCCTCTCATAGGATCATGTGTGATACTAAATGTCTAGTAAGTAGAGATTCGAAACTCAACTACTGGAACAGAAGCTAGTGGGGCGGTCCCTTATAGGATATTGTTCATATACCTCTAGAGTTAGGTCACATGACCATTGCTAGTTTTCTTTTTAAAAAAACTTTTGTGAGTTTGGTGGATTCACATAGTAATCTAGAAAATTTAGAATTACTCATTTATGGATTATGAAACCATTATTTTAAAACACAACCTAAGTAGGTAGTTCAACACTAAAAACCACTACAGGATGGAATGTTGTTGATATCATAGCACACAAAAATGGATTATGAATTTCAAAGCATAGTTTATTCAGCATTCCTGATTTGTGAACCTATAGAGAACATAGAAAAATTGTCTCCCCACACATTATTAGATTAAAACAAACTAGGCATAAAATTGTGCCAAACAAATCTATTTTCTTGAAGGATAAAGAGGATATCCAACAACTGTTCTTGTGTTTTGTTTTTCAAGGATTTATGGTCCTATGATGGATATATCTTTAAGGGGATCTAAGATACTCAACTATAGGTACCTAAAATGATTCAGATGATCTCTAGTATTGGTCAAAGTTAACAAGTACAGAACAATTTATTGGAAGTTGTTGTAGTGATATTTTCTTCTGTGTGGACTGGACATAATAAAAATCTATTTAACAACATGGGTCTCCCTATTCATCCTTGATTGATTGCACTGCACAAGGAGTTTTGCACTGGTTTTGTGTTGATAACAAGATTGATGTACAACAGTTATTCTGAAATGAAAATAATGAGGGTCTTGGGTGTCTTATGCAGGCCGAAGAAACTCATGTTTCTAAAGTATATTAGATGGATCCAATCCTTCAGTTTATGGATCCAGGTTAATGTGGATGGAGTTGCTTCTGGTGTGATGGGACCCTCATGTTGTGGAGGGGTCTTTCAATCCTATCATGTGTTTTTCAAAGGATTTTTCTACCATTACATTGGAATTGGAGTGGAATATGGGTATGAGTTATAGTCCATTTTGTATGATGTATTGTATGACATTAAATATGACTATAGTTGTTTACGGATTGAGTTTGACTCATAATTTTCTATCGTTACTTTAAAAAGAAGAATAAGGAATGTGAAAAGGAAAATTTTTCCCCACTGTATTGAATTTATAGGGAATATTACTTGACTCAATATGATCGTCTCATAAGCATATCGAGAGGCAAATCATGTAGCATATGCTCTCTTGAAGAAGGCGGTCATTGAGATGAATATGATTTTGTCCTTTAGGATTCCTAACTATTGCGTCCCAATGGTGAATATAGATATGGATGGTGGTATATATATTCCTTTTTAAATAACCATGTTTAATTATTATCTCCTCTTTCTAATTTTTAATAAATTTTTCTTAGGATCTTCTCTTACTGGACCAAATCATTAGGGTATAAAAAATTCCAAGAAAGATAAATTAGAAATGTAGATATAAAAAATAAATTTTATATTTCAAATAAATTTTATAAAAGTGGAACAAATTACATTTATTATTTTTTCATAAAAGGAAATAAAAATATTTGTTATGAAAATAGTATTTTTTGAAACATACATCGACTTTACAAAAAATTATGTACTTTTTTATCAATAAGTTTTATTTATATAAAACCATTATACATAATATTTAAAAAAAAATTATTCTTATTCATACATCTATGTTTAAAATCATGGTTGAAATGGACATGTTTAAATAACCATATTTATAATATATCATGGTTTTTAAAAAGATGGCATTGGGTTTTACCCAAGAAAAAAAGGAATAATATTTATTTAAAAAACTTATTTTTGAAATTCTAGGTTTCTTTCAACATACACCCATTAAAATTAATTTTTCCATAGAAATTCATTCAATTTTTTATGAACAAATGAGGATACTTGTTTCGCATTACATCCTCATGTTCCCAGATAGCTTACTCAAGATGGTGGCTTCACTCCAAATGTTTAACCGAGTGTGTGGTATAGTTTTATAGAAATTTCTCTATATGATATGAATATCTAGTATTTGTTACTCATAAGAAAGATTGTTTTCCAATGGGATGAACTCTAATTTTATTATATGGGAATAATCATATATATACTTTCTTTGGAGAGATACATAGACCATACTACAGAATTGAGGGTGGTTGGGTAGAAGATGCACTTGATAGGTCTCTAGCTCAATAAGATCAAGAATTTCAAAGGGGCCGATATACCAAGGGCTTAGTTTTCACTTCCTTCCAAATCTCACACCCTTCTTCAATGTAGAAAATATTAGAAACACATTTTCACCAACATCAATTTCAAGATCATGCCGATGACTATCAAAATAACTTTTTATAGAATTATTTATTTAATTAAATGTTATTGAATACAATTAACCTTATCTTTAATTTCTTCAGATTTCTCATGTGTAGATACTTGGTTTTTTCCTAATATGACTTTAAAATGTTTCAAAATATTATTCATGAGTTAATAGTTGAGACAACATGTGATTTTGAGGCCCAGTGTTCCTAGAAATAATTTTATTATATTATTATTTTTATTTATTATATTCACATGTCAGAAATGGGATATCTCTTAAACCGTAGCTCATATCAGAATGCCAAGAAAAAATTTGTATTATGACAATAGTTTTTACCGTAGGCATGACATAAAATGAGTCATTGCTGGACATTCGGACCCCTTTCTTAATGGAGGTATGTTAAATGGATGAATTCAATTAATAAATTATTTATTTTATACCTCAAACCCATATAACACACAAATTTGAAATCATATGAGAAATATGAGACCACCACTAAGTTCAGATTGTAGGCTTCATGTTATACGGGGTATGACCTTTGTCGGCATAAAAATTCCGGCTTAGGTACTATTGTGGATGAGTGATTATATTAATAAATAATTATTTATTTAATTTATTAAATCCTTTTTATCCTAATGAAATATCTATAAGCGCGTTTCTATAGAGATTTTACCAAAGTTTCCTCATAACCATGGGATCACCAACGACTCCTCTCCTATCTTTCCCATAAGCAGAATAAATCAAAGACGAAACACAAGATCTAAATGGATTAAGATTCAGTGAGCACAAAATATTCTCCCCCTTCGTCGAGGAACAAATCCTTTGTTATTAACAAATGATCCAATCCAGGTAGGACTAGTCTTTGGTGTATTACACCTTTGATTAAACGATTGTTCATTTTGACAATTAGTTTATAAATCTGTGACCCTTTTCCTGATCACAGTAGCTAAGAAAATGTTATTTCTCAATTATTCACTTAATCTGGATGCCCACTCTATATTATTGGCCAAGAACTCTCAAAAAATGATCCAAACCATTTTTACAGTTCTTTATTGCATATTTCAATGCGTTATTCACCATCAGAACCATGTGGTTCCTGGCTCGACAATTGTCGAGTGACCTGAGCTCGATCGTGCGCCCAGATTTAAGTTGAATCGATGAAATGGAGAAAAAATCACATGAAAAGTCTTCTGATGTGTAGATTGTGACCTGATAATCATAGATTTGTGATCTTTTTTATTTTTGAGTAGGATTTATGGCATTTTGTCTCACGAAAGGTGTGGTGCGTCTGCATGGTGCGTGTTAGGTTTCCAGGGTGACTGTTTGGCAAGTCTATGAGCAAGTCAGTTTAGTAGAGGGAACCGACTCCCATGGTGAGATTGACAGCGGTCTGATGTGACTCCAGTGGCACAAGCAGGGAGATTCTAATTGGATGTGGTACAACATTCTGAGGTAGCAGCATGATGGCGTTCTGAGGCAGCCGCACGACAAGGTAGCAGGGCTGTTAGAGGGCAGAGCTGACAGAAGGCTGGAGGTGGCATCCGCACATGACCGATGGGTGGTGCCCAATAAGTGTAGGGGTTGTGGCTGAGTGAGTAATGTTGGGAATGGTGTAAACACTAGGGGGAAGGATAAAAAAAGTAAAAAAGTAAAAACCAATTAAAAATAAAAATAAAATAAAAATTATATTATTTATTTAAACCAACGTAACTTTACCGTGTGAAGTCCGATCATTAAGGCGTCACTATCCATTTGACCCCATTGATGATGAAATGTTTTTTAGACCACTTTGCATAATTTTTTTTCCATCCCATTACCTAGTTCCATGAAATAGCCAACAATAATAAAATTATTATCGTTGCAAAAATCTTCCATGTATCATAACTCTTCCATACAACATCGGATTGGACAGCTATCAGTGGCATTATGACCCTGAAATTGATGCATATATTTCAAGACCAATTTCATGTGCTTAAATCATGATCGAGTTGTGGTCCCCATGATTCCCGGTTCGCATGTGATACGGTTAAATGAAACCTTTTCCTTGGATATCCATTTTAAATGAATGAGTAGTCCAAATCGTGTGTCATTCCATGAAGATATCAATGGAACAATCCATGTAATTTGGTTTGGGATTGAGGCATGGGCACCATAGGAATCCATGTGAGCACAATGTGGAGACTTATGACCTTTTCATCTGATGACTATTTAGAGTGAGTGGATTATCCACCACGCCTGTTTTTCCACAACGATCACAATGTTGTGTTATATATGGATTTTTGGATCCTTTTTCTTGGTCTCATGAAATGTGGAAACATAAAAGGAATATCAGTGGTAGATCTTTTTGATGTGTTTGAAGAGAATCCACGGGTTATGCCAGCATCAACTCTTGTGAGAGTGGAGAATATATATGATGAAATTTATACGAGACGCTCCATTTGTGACACCGTTCGGGGAGAAACCTGATGAATATAGTAGAGATCCTCATGCTTCCCTAGAGGTACCATCCTGCAGGGATGACCAGTGGATCTCCTTGATGACTTCTAAGTGTAGCCCTCTAGACGGGCTAGTCATGGGTCCTGGATGATGCTAGAGTGGATCCATCTAGCTAGGATGCGAATGGGTCCTCGAAGACTCTAAAGTGGAAACATATAGCTAGGCTAATCATTGGTCCTCAACCCTATTTCAAGTGTAACCCTCAAGCCAGGATGGGTATTGGTCCTTGATGACATAAGAGTGGAAACCTCCAGATGGGTTGGGCATGGGTCCTCAACTTTGAGACCACCTATTTACTACGAATTAGTGCTGATATGTAATTTGAATTACCTAAGGACCCCAAAGAAACAAGGGAACTTCCCCCACATAGATTCATTCTTGTATCACGATATAAAACCATGAGGGTGAGTCACTACATCCAAAGATGATAGTATCAAGGTACTGTGATTTGACCCCCATTGACTTGTGACTCCAGATAAGATGATAAGGTTTTGGGAATTACAGATGGCTTTAATTGGAAATGTTTTCTACTAACTTTCATTGATTGAGAGGTTTGATGGATATCCCCTTACTCTCTCATTTGGTATTATTTTACTAAGTTTGTATATATATATATATATATATATATTATTTTCAAGTTCCCACTCCTTTGATTTTGGATACTCTTCTTCTAGGAGAGGCAAAGACGCACAGGGTATGCCACATATTTTCCATGTTTACATTGTCATGGTTGGACAAGTATTCTCTTCTAAATTAGGTACTGAAGACTGGATGAGAATATCATATTCTCATCATTAATAACTCCTTGTGATTGGATGAGCTTACATCACTCTCTTTTGGGTTTCATCTGCACTTATTTTAATTTAAATTTCCCTATATACTACTTTCATTTTCTAGAGTATATCATAAAACCCCCCTTCTCCTTTTCAGGGAGGTCTTCTATGTAATTTTATTCTCATCACAGTATGGTCTTTTCCTGTATGTGTCATGCCTTATGAAAATCACAGACAATTTGATCGCGACTTTTGAGGAGAATAGGAATACGGGTTCTTGGAACACCTACAGTGGTCCTATATTGGGTTCTAGGTGTAGGGCTCTCTCATTCGGTTAATTTTTAGTTACTTCAAAGTTGTTGAACATTTCTATGTAGGCGTGTATTTTTTCCTTTTTCTGCTTTCAGTTTACTAAACTATATTTTTATTGTTTAGTGGTTCAGGCATGTTTGGTATATTTATATCTATGTTGAATATTTTATTCCATTCTCTCTTCACTTTTTCATTGAGTTGGATGCTTGTGTCTACACGTTCGTAAGAAAAGGCCTCCCTGAGTTGGTTTTACCTTCGACACTAGTCACCCACCCCTGACCTATGGAGGTAGGCTTGGGGTAGTTGCGGCTGAAGCCCGATATGCTCCGGGTCATGAAAAAGTGTAACCGGAGGTTGTTTTCCACGTAGGACATTGTTCGAACGTCTCCCTAAAAGGTCTGGGTTGTGTTTATGGAAATAGTTTCAAAGTTTCTCAGGAGTGGCTCTCAGGATAGTTAGTCCAGTGATGGTATGGGTGGCTGATGTAACCATTCACCCGGACCCTGATTACCTTCATGTCGATTCGATACACTGAGACACCTGTTGCATGGAGCAATGGTACATGCATCATATAGGATTGATTCTTTTACTATATTTCATGATTTAGCTCCCCATAATTGTTTATATATATATATATACTCATATAACCATGGTACTCCTTGATAAAATTCAGGATGTATCTGCAACGACACCCAAGAAAGATACTTTCTCTGATTCTTGACTATGACCCTGTGAGAAATGAGGCCTCAGTTCACGACCCATGATGCGATCCCCTTTTCCACATGGGTTGGTAGAGGTAGTTCCACCTATTGAGAATCATACAACCCCAGCAAAGTAGTCTGAGGATGTGTGTAGGATGAGTTCACTCTATGAGTTCCAACAACAGATTCATCAGGCGTTTCACAATGAGACATATACTCAGGCAGTAGAGGTTTTATTAGAGTCAGTGGTCCACCTCATTAGGATATCATGGACACTGACATATCATATGGTGGCTTTGGTAGCCATCCTTTTCTATGGAGCTGATAGGCATTGGGGGGTCTTGGTTACTCATATACTTGATGAGTCAACACTCTCATGGGATGACTTCCAACAATTGTTTCATGAGGAGTACTAACTCTCCTTCTAGTGCTCCATCTGACTTCAAGAGCTCATTCTGTTTCATTAGGTAGGGATGACGGTTTCTGAGTACGTGACTAGGTTCAATGACCATAGATGGTACTCTTTTTGGACATTCTTTTTTACTACTACTTATGAACACGGAGGTTTGAGAGGGGACTCCATATAGAGATCCAAGCTATCATGGTATCCTTTTTAATCCCCACCTATACTAAGGTGCTAGAGTAGGCACTGGTGAAAGAGAGCTTCTTGTCACCCATGCATCTGGATATAATAGAGGGTGTAATGAATCTGAGATGTTAGACACAACTAGTAGACATCAATCCACAAGATCATGGTGTAGGATATGTTCTCACAATCGATTTTAGGAACATAGTTATATAGGGCCGAGACATTTTAGAGCATAGAGACAACCCAGAGAGGGATGATGCTATGTTTGTGACGAGTGATCTCACATGGAATGTGACATCCCAACTAGACATGTTGAGAATATCAAGCAATCAGTAGGTGGACCACCGTGGTAGTGATGACACCGTGATCAGGGTGGTTCCCACGGAAGTGGTTTTAAAAGAGTAGATGGAGGTGATGGAGGTGAGGGACATCATTATAAGGTATTTCCACCACAACCATGTGGCCCACATCAGGAATAGGGAGCCAAAAGTTGGGTCTATGGAAAACCACATGCTTTTGATTTCTATGATATTGTAGAGCTTGAGACGATTAGAGGAATGTATTTAATCCCTTATACAGTTTTTAGTAGAACTTGTTAGACACTATTTAATGTTTTTTTCTCTCTACTCCTTACAAAGGGTTTTATTGGGGTGATGTAGGGTGTCAGTGTAACCCAGTTTTAGTACTGTTCTACATAGCTTTGAATGCATGAAGAAGAGGTTTCCTTCCCCCAATAAGACATGTTTTTGTGATTCTAGAAGAGCCATTATGGGGAGTTAGTGTCACCCAAATTTGATAATATCGATCTGTGGTGGAAGATTCTACCTGACTTTTTCACTCAGGGTGTGGTTGTGTAGCAGAGTACCTATTATTTTGGGATTACTCTCCTTCCGGGAGGGGTGAAGACTTGTGGGGTAAGCCATGTGCTTTCCATGTTTAGCCTCTTTTAGTTGGATGATTTTACATACCTACCCAATTTGTTGGTATTTTGCATGATCAATTTCAAGTCTTGATACTGTAGTTATCAAGTATAGGTTGAGGTGATGGAGACCCCCTAACTAGAATGACATGACTCAGTACCTGGTGTTAATAGCAATGGTCTTCACCCTAATAATGAGTAGAATCTATCTTTTGGGAGAGCACATTGGGGTTTTTTCAGTCCAAAAATGTGTTAGGTACATCTACACCCAGAGAGACATGAACCTGAGGCCAAAACGATGGTTGAACATCTTACATGACAATGACTTCGAGATAGTATATACTCCGGAAAAGGGAAACATTGTAGTAGATGCCCATACCAGGAAGTATGAGGCTTTCCTAGTATAGGATGTTTCAGAGCAGTTTGCTTCCCTGTAGCTGAACCTAGTGGATAATGAGGGAAAAGTTTTCTTCCATCAATGGTGATGAATCATCCACTTAAATAGAATTTAATAGAGTCTCAGTTGTGATTCATCAAATATGAAATCATACTGAACCAGATACTATTAGGTGTTTCATCAGATGGACATTCTAAAGGAAGTAATTAGAAGACATTTGTTTAGGTACAAGAAGTGATTTCTATCGTGACATTAGATGTAGAGGTTCATAGAGAGAGGAAAACAACCCCTCAAGTTTCAATGGAAAATTCATGATCGTATAGAGGGATGACAAGGTTTCCTACCACCTTCTCTACCCTAATAGCTAGATTGGGTTCACGATGTCTCCCATTTATAGCAACTAAGGATATATGTGCTTGTTCCTACTGAAATCATCAACAGGAGCATACCTTATGGGGAAGAACCATTCCACATGGTTTTTCTGTTGTGCCAGAAGGGAAAAATGCATGTTTTCTTGTGAGTGGCGGAGCCTAGTGTGTGCTCAGTATCCTGTGTTTTTTCCATAGTTTTTATTTTCAAGGATGAAAATCATAATGGAGGGAATAATATAGATACCTTGTTTTCTCTCTAATAATACATTGAAATATTTCTAAATATTATTCCATTTCTAGGTGCTATGACAATGTTCAATTCCATGTCTTGGTGTTCCCAAATTAATTTTATAAAAATATTAACTGTTTTTATACGAAACACCCCATTGAAATGGGATTTTTCTTAAACACTAGCTCATATAAATAATATGAGGCCATTTCTAGGTCTGGACCACATGTTTTAACATAGGTGCAACATAAAATGGATCATGGTGGGATGTTCGGACCCCTCTCTTGATGGTGGTTTGTCAAATGGATGAATTAAATAATTAATTTATTCATTTAATATCTCAAACCCAAATAACTAACAAACGGAGACTCAAATGAGAATTCAAGGACCAATGTTGAGTCTATAAGGATTTAGCCTTGGAGAGGTATAACCATTATCAGAATTGGTAGTTCGACTTAGGTTCCATCAATGATGACTGATTAAATAATTAAATAAATATTTTTTTACTTTTTTAATTGATTAAATACATTTAAACTAATAAAATATATATAAGTATGATTCTATAGAGATTTTTCAAGGTTGCCTCATAACCCAGGATCGCCAATGACACATCTCCTCTCCTTCTCATTGATGAATATGAACAATGACGAACCCTTGGATCTAGGTGGATCGAGATGTGGTGATCACCACAGATTCTCTCCCTTCATTGAAACACGAAACCTTTATTAGAAAAAAATGATCCACTCCATGCATAAATATTTTTTGGTGTTTTATTCCTATGATTAAACAATTGAGAATGTTGATAATTTGTTCCTCAATTTGTTTCCCTTTTCATGATACGAATAGATGAAAACATGTTATTTCTCAATTTTTCATCTAATATGGATACATGCTCATCATAGTTGTCCAAGAACACTTGACCAATGATCTTAACCCTTTGTTTATGTTTCTTTCTCTCCTATTTCTATGCATTCATCACCATTGGAACTTTGTGGTTCTCAGCTCAATAATTGAAGGGAAACCCGTGCTCGATCGGGCGCTTGGATTCGAGGCAGATCAATGAGACAATAATTAAATCCCAAGTGAAGACTGGAGGGGCATTGATCATGACCCTAGGATTGTAGATCTAAGATTCATTCATATTTTGAGGTTGGATCGAAGCCTTTGTGGCTCACGGATGTAGCGGCACATCCGCACAGTGCGTGTGAGGTATCCGAGATGGCGGTATAGCACATCTCTAAGAAAGTTAGTTTGATGGAGAAATGTGGCTCCAGTGGTCATCATGATAGCAGTTTAGTGTTACTCCAGCAATGAGAGCCGGGTGAGTCTGAGCGGGAGCAGTGTAGTGGTTTGAGCCAGCAGCACAACGGTGGTCTGAAGTTGTAGCAGAGCGAGGAAGCTGGGATGGAGGACGGAAGGGTCGGTAGGAGGCTAGAAGCGGCGGTGATGAACGGCTGGAGGGTGGCATCCAGGCAACGCAGGGGTGGAAGCCATGTGAGGTATGAGGGGGAGGGGGGCCTGGTGGAAAACCTAGGGGAAAGGGTAAAACAAAAATAACAAAGAAAATATATTAATAATAATAATAATATTATTATATTATTATTATTATTAGTATTTATTTATTTGAACCTTCATAACTTTCTCATGTGAAGTCTGATCAATGAGCTGCCCACAGTCGTATGTCCCCATAGATGATAAGATCTTTTTGAGACCACTTTAGATAATTTTTTTCTGACCCATGAATTGGATCTATGAAATTCCAAATAATAATAATATTATTATTGTTGCGAAATATTGCATCTATGGTGACTCTTGCATAAAACATCTGATTGGTGATCCATTAATGGTTTTTCGACCCTAAAATTGAGGAAGACTTTTTAAGAAAAATTTTAGGGGTTTAAATCGAGATCGATATGTTTTCCCCATGAGTCCCGGTTCACCCGCTTTATGGTGAAATGCAACAATTTCCATGGTTATCCGTTTTGGATGAATGAGTAGTCCATCTCATGTGTCCTTCCTTGAGGATCAAAATGGTGAGATCCATATAGTTTTTTCAGGACCATTTCATGGCCCCCACAATATTCTATCTGAGTAAAATTTTGGAAGCTTTCAACCTTTTTCTTCTGATGGTCGTTTGGAGAAATTGGATAGACTCCCTCACATCTTTTTTCTGCAAGGATCGTAATGGATTGATCTGTTTTAATGTGTTGTGGATTTTTCGTGATCTCATTAAATGTTGAAACACGAAAGGAATATTGATGGAAGATCATTTTGAGGTGTTTTAAGAGAATCCACATCTTACACCATCCTCAAATCTAGTGAGAGTGGAGACGATATATGAAAAAATGCAATATGAGATGTTTTGTGTGTGACACCATTATAGGGAGACACCTGATGACTATGATGGAGTTCCTCTTGCTTCCTGAGAGATACCATCAATAAATAATGACCATTGGAGTTCCTTTTGACATTTGAGTGGAAACCTCCAGTCGGGCTGGGCATGGGTCCTCAACGGTGCTAGAGTAGAAACCTATAGCCGAGTTAGGCATGGGTTCTCAACACCTTTTCAAGTGGAACCCTTCAACTAGGCTGGTCATGGGCTCTCAACCCTTTCTCAAGTGGAACCCTCTAACTAAGATGGGTATGGGTCCTCTATGACACTAGAGTGGAACCCTATAACTGGGATGGGAATGGTTCCTAAACATTGAGACCACCTCCTTATTACGGATCAGTGACAAGACGAACTTTGACTTATCTAAGGACACACAATAATGATGGGAGATTTCCCCCACCGAGTCTCAATCTTGTTATACAATCTAAAACCATGCGGGTGAGTTAGTTCTTCCCAAAAAGGATAGTATTGAGGTGCATTGATTTGATCCCCTTTGACTTGTGACTCCAATGTAGATGATGTGGTCCTTGGCATTATATATGGCTCTACATGGTACTGTTGGATACTCACTTTCTTGGGATAATCTATGAGATGGAGATCCCCAAACTCCATTGTTTGGTCTTATTTGAATAAGAGTTTATATATATATATATATAATTTACCAGTTCCCACTCATTGGGTTTTGGATACTCTCCTTCTAGGAGAGGTGAAGATGCGTGGGGTATTCCACATTCTTTATGTGTTTAGATTTTTGTGGATGGATGAGACTACTCTCATACTATAGTCAGTGAAGAATTGATGAGAAGTTCATATTCATACCATTTTATGATCCTTCTATTTGAATGAGCTTACATCACTCCATTATTTGGTTGAGACGTTATCCTTTTACTATACATTATGATATCCACTAATTTCCTTTTCATAGTATCTATTGTGGCCCCCCTTTCACCTTCTTGGGGTTTCCTGCTGAGTATTTTAATACTCACCCATGAATGGTATTTTCCCAGACATGTCGTGACTTATTTAGATGATAGATAGGGTGATTGCGACTTCATTGGAGCATAGAGATATATGTTCTTGGCCCATGCATGGTGGTCGTAGCCAGGGTTCCAGGAGAAGGTCTCTATCAACCATAAACTTTTTAATTACTGCTAGGATGTGGTACTTTTTGGCCAGGCATGTATTTTCCCATTTTTCACCTTCCAATTTACCGTACCATACTTGCCCTATTTATTGGTTCAGGTATCTTTGGATTATTTATATATGTGTTTCATCTTTTGTTCCTTTCCCTATGCATTTTTTCATTGAGTTGGCTATGTGTGTTTGTACAGTTTCATATGCAAAGGCCTCCCTGAGTTTTTTGTAACTTTGGCGATATTCTCTAGCCCCTATCATATGGTGGGGGGCTTGGGGGTAGTTGCAGCTTGAGACTAGTGTGGGTCAGGTCTTGAAATCATGTCTCAATATATTTCTTTCTCCAAATTCATCAATGCATATTAGAGTTATAACATTCTTTAAATAAAGTGTTTCATAAGGACCAATCTAAATTATACAGTGAATTAAATTATTATAAGAGAACTCAACAAGACGAAGGTGTTTACACAAACCACTTTTGAAATCCATAGTACAAGGTATTGGAATATCCTATAGGTTTTGAATGGTTTTCCTAGATTAAAAATCTATATGAAGATGAGACGTGGTGTTGAAACACAACAGTATCTCTAGATGTTGCATAATTATTCATGAGAACCATGTAGTAAACCTTACAACTCGATTTGATGTGATGGAATGTGGTACTCCATGAAACATTATCACTTCCTTAATGTATATCTTCGGATGTTGATCTAGATTGTAATACTCTCTTATAGATATGAATTGTGATGAATTTGTAAGGATACCAATTACAACCCATATAACATTATGACCGTTTAGATATTTTGGGGAGTCTCATGATAAAATCTATGGTGATGTTTTCTCACATCCATTTTAGTGTTGGTAATGGTTTTTTCATCCCCTTATAATTTTATATCTCATCCTTTATGTACTAACATACTATGAAATGAGATTCATATTCATATATATATCTATTCACAATGTCCCACCATAAATACTCTATCACATAGATCATCGGTAGGTGACATAATCTTGTCACCCTATGATTGTGGGTTCAATACCCACTTCCTTACCGAATGTGACAAATTTTCAACTAACATATGAGTTTTCTTTTCCCAAAACTATATTTATAAAATTACTATAACATCTATAAATTATAAAAACCCATAATTACTTCAACATAAAATATAATATAACCCCTAATGTTTATCAACACCCATAATATTTTTTATAAAAAATGTAGTGGAATTATATTCAAATAACATATACTAGACCAATGGGTTTTATTGCTCAAAATTATTCCCAAAATATACTTAATCATGAAATAATATATTCACATAAAACCTCATCAGGGGTATCTAAGAATTTCAACATATTATCAACCTTAAACTTATAATTCTTTTCTAAAATCCATATCTCTTATTTTAATCATACATGGATACATATAAACATCAAAATATATTTCACCATTTATTTGTAAAATAATCTATTATCTTAGAGAAAAAACATTTCCATTTAAATATTTGGTTCATCCTTGAAGTGATATAATATAAAATGTGATTTCACTACTCTAGACTCTTTATGGAGGGAGATAATCAATGATCAAAATCACATTAAAATTGACTAAATCATGAAAAACATTATTTTCATAGGGATCATTAAATAAAACAAAACAAGAAATCCCATGATAAATACGGGAGGGTACACATTCCCTTTTTAATATGAATCACTTCAAATATTGTGATTGAATAATATTTCACTTTATACATTTTCTTTAGATGTTGTTGTGGCCTTTCATCATCATTAGCCATTATATTGGGGAAATGATTTGAATAATTTCCATACTCCTTGAACTTGAAAAACTAGAGTGTGGGAGCTGCATTCTATGGATATTTATCTCTATTGGAATAATCAATTAACTTATTCCCATCACTTGGGCACTTAGCCACTCAATTAAATTCCCTTCCAAACTAAGAATTTTTGGTATCCCCTTTGAAAAATTTAATCTACAATTCCATCCACACATTGAGATTAAAAAAATATCATCTTCTTTTATCCAATATTTTAAGAGTTTCCTTCAAATTCAATCTTTAATTTCATATCAAAATCATGTGATCAAGGGGTATCTATAATTTCTATTTATACCATGATTGTAAAAATATTTATTTCTTCATAGTTACTGAAGTCTCAAATTTCTAGTGCCCTTTGGAGACTTGGTTTTAAGACACTGAAGAATTGATCAACCTTAATTTTAGGTTGAATTATTTTTCAATAAGAATACCTTGAATGTCTAGTGAAATTCACCTAATAAGTCTAATGGATTCATCATCCTTCTATATTAAAAGAAGTAATTCCTTTTATATTTTCATATAAAGAGTCCAAGGAATGTAATTATTGAAAAATAAGCTCTTAAATTAATCCCACTACATGAATTAAATTTCATCTTATTGACTCATATTGTTGATAAATGTCAACTATAGATCTAATTTGCCTTCCAAATACATAACCAAAATAAAATTTTCATTCCCAAAACACCGGAGAATAAAAAATAACTGTTCAGTGGTACATATATATTTCTAAGTAACTAGTGGATCAATAGAACCACTTAATAGAGGTGGATGTTTCTTCATGAAGGACTCAATAGAGAATTGTTAACTCCTTAGATAATTTTGATGTATATCAGGCTTTCATAGATTAATAATGTTATGTGGTGGAAGAAATAATATTTTACATTATATCTCCCATTACATTTTATTTTCCCTGAGAAAATTCATTTCATTTTCCATCACACTCATTATTTACACTGAACCTTCAAGGTATATCTAATAGTTAAATAAAAAAATGAAAAGAAATTTATTTTATCATAGTGTAGAACCACATAATAATGAAAAATAACATATATTATTTTTAACTCATGACACTTTCCTTTTAATCTAAGAATCCTAAGGATAAAAATAGATAATTGATGTAAATTATTTAAATCTTTTATGGTGGTTCATAAATATTTTATGAGTTTATAAAACATATTCACAAGGAGTGTACAACTAAGTGTGTAGAATGATTTTTTTTTCATGTTCAAAGTAACAATTGAGTAAATCTCAACGCACCCATTTCAATGTAATTTCCCAAAGTATATCTATTCCAGAGATACATCCACATTTAGAATCTGAATAGGGTTGTATATTCTCAGAAACCACCATCTCTATCCTTAACCAAAATTTGAAGAATTTTTTATATTCTTAGACTTAATGATATAGTGATAATTAAGTTTTTTTTAATTATAATTCTAAATATTTATTGAAACCACTCTATGATACTAACTGTAATAATCCATGATTTTTATGCATAAATATTAAATCCTTTTTATTAATATTTAATGAATTTCACAAATATAATCCCTAATATCATAAATTGATATCATTTTTGGATACTAGTTTAAAATCATCTTATTTCTTGTTAGATCATTAAAATATTCAATAAATATGATATCATTTAGAATCCCTCATAAATATACCCTAATTTAAAATTTATTTATAACCTAGAAAAATAAAAGATAAGAAAGGGTGAATATAGATGCCTAGTAAGGGTAATCCTAGAAGATACCAATAAATAATAATATCAATGCATAAGATGAGAATAATTTTATGAGATGATAAATGTAGCTTAAAACTTTCATAACCAATCTATCAGGGATCGTAAAAATGAGTAACGACATAAAAAATTATCCTTTGAAAGACATGAATCATAAGAGTGAAAAATAATCATAAATAAATAATTAACTAGATGTTTATGTTATATATAGATGGAACTATCATAATTATAGAATCCATTTCATATTCCAAGGTTAAAATTCAATATCATCAGATCCTAATAGATCAGGCATTAATATAAGTTTCCCATTTAATAATGGATCAAGAATCATCACCTATTTACCATAGAGGGTCAATCCCATCAACCAGTTTACCATAGTGGATCAAGAACACATGGATGTTCCCTATATCATTATCATGAGATATAATTATTTACCCAATGAATTGGAGGGATATATAGATCTCACCCATCTTTAGTTATAATTCGACTACTTTACTTTTTAATAACATAACCACAATCACATAATGAAAACCATACATCCATGTTCCATAAGATAATAAAATATCAATCATATCAGATCCCATGAAAATAAATGGATTTCATTAAGCATTCCTTATATTAGAACCGATGAAAACCAATGGGTTTAATAAATCAATTCAACATATCATAATCTATGCAAAAGAAACAGGACTCCTAAATAGATTTTCATCATAAACCAAAAAAATAAAGAGATAGAATAAAATTGGAACTATTGGATCATATCCAAAGAAAATATTATGAAACATAAAATCATTTCACCTTTGATGGAAGATTATTTTTAATAAATCACTTAAAAAGTTTCAATAGGAAAACAACCTTTCCACTTTGAAAACAGTATTTTAAAAAATAATATTTCCTAAAAAATTGAAGAAAATATTCTTTGGAAATAATATTTGAAACTTATAAGGGATTATTATAAAAATTTATTAGTCATGAGATTGAAAAAGTCCATTCATGTTGTACATGTTAAAACAATGATTTCTTTCATATTTTAGTAAATGTAAAGGGGTCCTTCAAAAGAAAATGACTTGAAGATTCATTTTAAACCAATATTTGAAAAAGATAAACATGGGTTAAAATTAATTTCAAGCATCATAGTGTAATCCTAAAATAATTCTTGGAAGGTTTTTTAGGAAATATAGGATATTAATGAAAAATTGTTTTTGATCGAAGAGATAAATAAATTCAGTTTCACTTTAAAAACATTATTTTGTAATATTGAGTAAATAAAGATAAGAATATGAATTAATAATATGTAATTTCAACAAATAAATAGATTATAAGAATCTTCATGATTTTGTTTAAGTTATATCATAATATCTCATCATTGTGGGCATATTATAAACTATCCCTATAAATAATGAGATTGTGGCATTGAACATTTACTAGTTTGTAATATTTTTAATAGTAAGTACAATGAATAAAATAACATTATAATTTTATTTATATCCCCCAATAATAATTATATGGATATTAAAATACATTCATGGTCATCAAATTTACCACCGAAATGAAATAAGTGGTGTATAAGGGATTCATCCCATAGAAATAAGAGTGACATAGAAATCCCTTACACTAAGTCTCAAATTCCATTGTACACATTCAAATATCCTATAAAATAAATATAAATTTATCTCTAATATTTTAATGAATTATAATCATATACATACTTCCATATATTATTTAATTTGGAAATTTTATTACCTATTTTTTAACAATACCGTGTTGAAATCATGTTTTGGGTAACAAGTGATTTGTTTTTCATGTATGTCTTTATTTGGATATTTTGGTTATTTTACAACGATTGTGGTTCCATAATATCCATAATTTTAACCATAATATAAAAATAATAAATATTAATTACATATGTATTTATAATAAACCATTAATTTTTTGACAGGAAATGAATTACACTGTTCATAGAGAAAATATGCAATACATACGCATTAATGTTGTTTCCATTTTCCCATATATATGACATATTTTTATTAAAACTATATTTACTAGCTTCAATGTTAAGCATATGTGAAGAAGAAATCACATCTCTTTATCAGGTAGTAGTTCTCCGTACATTAGAGCGATGTTATTGTATTCCTACAGAATGTAAAGTATGAAGGTATATGTGATATTATAACTAAATCGGTATAATTAATTATTTAACATCATATAAATGAGTTAAATATAACATTGTATCCATCCTTGATGTGTGGTTATGGAAAATGAATTATATTGGTTTGCGAGGTTGTATTCCTCTGTACACACGATCGAATGATTCATTTCCAAATTCATGGAAGTGGAGAAAGATGTTGGTCATAGAATTAACATAATAATATATAAATATTTTTTTGATAATGTTTTTATTTTATCATAATGGTTGAAGAATATTTTTAGAGGTTAGGGTAAGAAATACAATGAAAATTAATATCCAAGGACTATACCTATTATTTAGAGAACCCTTTTAGGTTTACACTTAAATCCATTATAGGAGGATTTAATAATAAAAATAAGGAATCTAGGATGTGTGAAGGTAATTAATGAATATATTTTCATATTTGTTGGAAAAAATAAATGGGGTTTTATGTTTGAAGAGTAGATGATAGTGGGTTGTCTTTTATAAGTTGGGGGAGAGGACACATATTGAATTTTTGAAAATAATAATGTGTACCCACGTTTTAAACATGACAAAAATATTAAAAATGTACAATTCTAAATCCTCAATGCTTTAATATTAAAATAAATCCATAAAATAATATTTGATCATGTTTCTATGTAATTTTACATCGTACCTGATTAGTTTAAGCAATCAATAAACATGTTCTAACCTTGCCCGTGGTAATTTTGTTTCACTTTTCTAACATTTAATTTTGACCAAAAATTAAGTTTAAAATATTATATAGAATTAATTATCACTATTAAAAATATTTAATCAATTTTTTTAAATTACAGTGACATAGGGGTAAAATTTTAATTTAAAATTAAACCCGTAGATGTGACCAGAATGTTGTTTACCAAAGAGAAAATATTAATAAATATAGAAACATTTATTATCAAAATACAATATAAAATTTATTCCAATAACATGAATTGGATTAATAGTTATATATTAAACAATTTTAATTTTAAATTCATCCTAAAATAAAATGGATCTTAAATATTTCTTAATCAATATGGTAGTTTTTTTTATAACAATCATATTTTCTTACCATTCATCAAACAATTAAACTTTTAAAAAAATTATAAAAAATTCACTCCAAGATAATCTGAAATTTTTATTTCAAAAAATAATTTTATTTTTTCAAATAAATTTTTTAGAATTGTATAATTGTTTTTATTATTATTATTTCATAGAAAGCATTAAAAACATATTTTGAAAAAACAATATTCTAGAAACATAAAAATAATTTACTGAAAATTAATTAATATTTATAAATATGTTTAATTTATATAAAATAATTATAATTAATATTTTTAAGGTGATTATTTATATTCTCACCACATTATTTAATGGATAATTTATTATTTTCAAGGTTAAGTAATAATAAATATAGTATATTTTGATTCCTTAAAACTTTGTGTTGCGTGTAACAAAAGGTATCAAAGAAATTAAATTAATTTGAAAAAAATATTTCATAAAGTATCAGGGAGTAAAAATATTTGATTTAATTACCATTATATCAATAATATTCTTTAAGATAGAGTGCTGTGTTTATAAAAGATAACCGAACAATAAAATCCAATGGATATGTTCACAAAGACTTTAGTCTAAGAAAAAATGTGGAAATAATTCACCTCAGTTGAACATGGATGATTGGATGAGTTATAAAGAAGAGATTTCAATGTAGTATAATTACAATGAGAGATTTGTTTTGAAGTTCTATAGGATTAAATTATTCCTTTTATGAAGTCTCTAAGAGGAATATAATGATGCTTTTTCATGACACTTCTAGAATTAATATAAGTTTACCAGAAGGGGAATCTATGGAGGAATATTTAGTTTTGTGATAGTTGTAGTGATAGACTTAATTTGGTTCCAATTGTAGTTTCATAATGTGGTTGGACTTCTGATTGATGTCATAATGGTGTCCAGTCTATCAATAATTTATGTTGTTGTTTCAATCATTAGTAAAAGGAAGTGCATGGGTTTGGATATCATCCAGCAAAATTTAACCCAAAAGAGTGTGGCAAAAGAAAAACTATTTACATTCTAGTGATTTGTGGTGAAACCAAGTAGTGATATTTGGTATCGATAGTTTCACTATGAAATATAAGGAAAATAATGAATATATATGTTTGGTGAAACCTGGGTATCAGGTTGGGGACATTAATTAAAGGGGGTTGAACCATGGTACTAATGAATCATGTAATAATTATATGTAGTGATATATATGAGTTTTGAGTGATAGTAATTTTAATTTTTACTTATGAAGAAATCAAATATGCAATGTCTTTTCCCATGGATGTATGATTTTCGTGAATATTTTTGTGAATTGGTGTAAACATGGATTAATTGAGCTTGGGATTTCATGTGGTGATTTGAGTGAAGTTTATTATTCCATGTTTAGGCATACTAAGCTTACATAGGGTTCCTATAGGTGACCTATTTCCTCTAGAGTAGACTTCTGGTGCTGAATTTATTAATGTGTGAAATTCTTGTCCAATTATAAATAGTTTGAGCATAAAATTTATTAGAACACATGGGTAATTATTGGGATAATGGTTACTTATGTGGAAACTTCTCTTAATTTATTTTATTTATATTCTAGGATTATGTATCCTTGGATGATTTTATTTTCTCCATATGAGAGAATAGAGTACATTCAATAGTTGAACATATGAAAATGTTGGTGTTATAGAATCTCAGTAATAAAATAAATGCATATAAGAATCATTAGTGTGAATTAACTATGAAATATTATAAATACTGTGGAATTAATGATATAGACACTAGGATATTAGTTCAAAACGAACAAAATATTTTATAATTAGGAAGGTTAAATATGTAAGAATAATGTGGAATTTTGATGGTATATTCGATCAGACATATTATTGGATATTTGGGTGTTCAAACATGTCTATATTGATTATATATTTAGCGGTTTAATTTCATATTTTTATAGAAAAAATAATGGCTAATCTATTATAGATATTGAATGTGTGTTTTGACGTCTCTTATGTATATTATTTTATATATATTCCAATAGGTAATTATTAAATGCTAAAATGTAATATTGTTCATTAAATTTGAAAATATCCATATGTTAATGGATTAGTAAAAAATACATATCTCTAGGAATATGTTCAATACATGTACTAATCCAACCAAAAACCTTGGACTGTTATCCTTTTATGGTTTTAAGGTAGGGATAATATAACAAGATGTTTTGGTTCACAAGAAAGGAATAAAAAACATAAGAGAATACAAGTGATGGTGGGACATTATGGGAAATTAAAACACTAATCATAGGGTGGTTAAAATGATAAAATGAGTTCTTTAGGGAAGCACATAGGCTCACCAGTGTCGTCTCACCTAGGGAGATTAGAATTCGATCACACACCATTCTTAAATAACCTATTTCATCATTGTTTTTTTATTTCATGAAAATAAATTAAAAATGAGATTTTTTAAATTCAATGAAATGATAAAAAGTAAAAATTGAGATGGAAATGTAATAGAATGGATGTTGTTAGAAAGATATATCTTGGTCATAGGTTTTGTTACTAGATTTCATCAATTATACATAAACATTAATTAAAATCTTTTTGGTAATTAATTTTTGAATTACTATCCTTATCCTTTTAGTGTAGTATTTATCACACCTCGAAGACTTATTTTTATCAGTAAAACCCACATCCTCTGAATGATAAGGTTGATGAAACACTTCAATCAAGAATATAATTCCTTCCTAGACCCGAATCTATCATATTTCATTTCATCCCCTGAATAAACTCAACTTCCACTTATTAATTGTTTTTTTCAATAAAAGGGACAAAAATAATGCTAAATAAGGAACATAATGAGTATTATAAGATTGTAAAAGAGTGGTAAAATATTTACACACCTATAATAAGAACATATATTTCCTTTCCCATAAACAATAGAAAATCATAAGTAATTAAAGTGAAAGAATTTGGGTATACCACAAATACCTCCTATAAGGAAAAGCCTCCCGTTAGTCACTCATCATCTTGAGTATAAGAGATCATGGTGATAAAAGATATATATATATATATATATAGATAGAGGTGTAATGAATAAAAACTTTAATTATAAATATGAAAATGGGTTTCATTAAAGGGAAATAATACCACAATCAGTGATGAACCAACTAACTAAGAAGAAACCCTCCCCTGATTGATAGATCTTCAAATGTGGCAAAACAAACCTTTAGTTATTAAAATAATTATCCAAGATAAATTTTTTACATCACTCTATATTCCATGAAACTCTGAATATTAATTAATCCAGATCTGATTTTAAATCATAAATGCTACACCAATTGGAATCAGCCATATCATGTTGTTGAATATCCGAAATATCTACCTATAAATATATATTAACCCCATTCATGGGATAGAGGTAACCCCTAAATTTTAACTATATGACACCATATCTTTTTCTTTGTGAGAGCATGGTTTGTGTTTTCTCAAAATGGATTCTAAAATAACCCATGGTGTTGGCATGGTTATTTAACATTGGCCATCACCTATCCTCTGTGGTTGTGAGAAAAATGCTTGACAAAACCCATTTCATCCACTATTCATCCATGAAATCCCAACCATGATTCTAGACCTAGATTTACTAGAGTTTTAATTATCATTTCAAAACCATGAAATACATGATTTCTATGAACCTAATCTTCTATTATGTAGTGACAAAAAAGGAAGATACTTTACCTCAACCATGCTATTAAATATAGGATCCTAACCATTTCACATTATGTTTCATCATTAAGACCTCATTGTTCTACATGACTAGAATAAAACTATTTTGTTATAATAGTTTCACCCTTTCTTCCATAAATGGGACCATATTCCTTGTTTGAATTCATAGTGGTAATAATTAAAACTCTTGTTGGTCACCTAATAAGTTCTAAGACCCAGGGTTGGTTCTCTAAGGTGAGATTGATCTTATGCTACTTGTTCCCTTGGTGTATTATATCAGTTGAAGTGGCATTCTAGTGAGAATAAAATGTTTTATTCTTGTATGGGATCTTTATATAGAGGGGTGTTCAAAATGTAAGCATTGGTGACATTATTTCACATATATTTCACTATTCCCCAACGAAAGGAATCCCAAATTAGAGGAGAATTCAGTATGGAATCACCATTTAATGTTTGATGCTCTCTCTATAGCTTAGACACCTACATTAGTGATAGGATCCCACATACACTGCACTCACACTAATTGGCCCATTCCAACACGTACAGGCCCAGTGGTCCTTGGCCCACCATATGTCCAAGCTTTGTGTGTGACCTTCTCCAACTATGCTTCATATGTATGGACCCATGACATTACACATGTGTTCCTATCCTATTGTGAACCAATCCTTATATTAGTGATGAATTTACTATATTTTACCAAATTAAGATAAAACAAATTTGTGAAAAAATAAACATTAAAAAAGTATTGTTTTTTAAAAACTAACATTGTTTTTAAAATATATTTTTATTTAATTTATCTAGAAATGTTATTTAGATTGTAAATGTTTCCAACATGATATATTATTTAATATATGGGAACTAATAATTAATAATAATAACATTGTATTAATATTTTTTCATGTAAAAATTATGTTAATAAAATACTCCCACACAAGAACTGTGCTTATCCTAAATCCTTAATTCTAAACCTAACCTAAATGTTGAATACTATGCTACCAATATTTATATTTCAATATACTAAAATTAAATAGTTATCAATTAGAAGATTAAAATATCATGTTCCACAAAAAATATCAATTCAACTTCATTGTCATTAAAGAGACTAATCAACCAATGTATTGTATTTTCTCCCACAAGAAATTGGTAGATCATATCCTATCATTTATTCAGGTTTCTCAAATAATTATTGCCAATCAATTGATGTTTTGATCTATTTAATGTACATTGTTTCATTTATCACTCAAGTTATCAATTTTTATGTAGTTAGTCTCATACCATGAGTGTACAAACCTCCTATAGGCTTACAAAGGGTCTACCTTCTGCACTTTGAAAACACAAAAATCACATGAAATCATGAGGAATTCTCAATTAGGGTTTTAATGACTTCTAGGAATTAGGTTGGAAGGTATTGATGTGATAAATATTGATGCACACAAAGGCATGTAAAAGTATAAATCAAAATGAAAAATATCATATGTTAAGTGTAATGAAAATATATTCTTACAAGGTGACCAACAAAACATACCATTATAAGGTTATGAAATTTTAATCATAATGAATGATGGAAACCCTCCTATTTTTTTATATTTTTCACTTTATTTTCCATTCCAAGCTAATTTTTCACACCTTTAGTGACTTTTTCATTTTTTTCGGGAAAGAATCTCACATCCTCTACCTAACCTTATATATTAAAATAATCAGTCCAAAATAGTGATTTTTTATTCTTTTAAGTTACAAAATATGTTATTCAAAAAATTATAATTTTATTGACTACATTTACATATGTTTCCAGAGGAGTATTATTGAAATAAAATAAATAAGTAGAAATTAATCTATTCCAATAGCCAAAATATAACACCCATATTTATTCCTTTCAATGTAATTCACCCCTTCCACTATTTCATCCTTCATCCCCACACAATATCATTAAATTATTAAGAAAAATACATAGATATGGGTTTGAATGAGATATATTAGCTTGTATTATAGATATTTCCTAACAAGTTCATTCTCAGATTCTATAGAATAAAAAATAATTAATGTAAATGGTGGTCGCAATGATAATTTCTAAATCAATAAAAATTCCTTAATTATACCAAATGTGACATTGTATGATTAATGATTTGACAAATTCCAATGCAAGTTATAGTATGTGGAATGTACTAAGACCTATAAAAATATACTCCTGATAAGATGGAATGTATTATGTCTTGAAATACTATTAATAATGGGAAATATATAAAATTAGAAAATTACTCATTTCATGAAATAATAACATCAAATCAATCCACATGAATTTTAGAAATTCAAATAATGGAAATGGATGAAAAATTTCAACTACATGAATCAACCATCCCCTAAAATCAAGATTTATCAAAATATCATCTTATTATTTCATTTAATAATTTAATACCCCACTATACTCATTTAATATAATTAACTTAGAAATAAAAAAATTAATCATTGGATTACTAAAAAACTCATGTCCTAAAAATTATCCTGGTAATGAAAAAATGCTATGTGTGGGAATGAAAATAATATGCTAAATCTTTGAAAAAAATTTCGAAAAAAATATAGGGAGTTAAAAGATAATGAATTTATATTTGAACTCAATTTGTAATGAATCTATAGTCATCATCCATTTTTATACTTTGGGAGAAGTATTTTTCCTTCATAATCATGGACTTATAAAACAAAATCACTTGTAAAAGCTCAAGGAACATTATAATGTACGCTAGAAATGAATGACTTGGATTGGGATAAATCAAAATATATTAATAAAAATAATTCATAATAAGGTAATAAAAAAATAAATCCCTTGATATAAAATAAAAATAAAATATGGGTAAATCATCATTTGATCCCCCACATGGTCCCTTGGTTTTAAGTACTTCCCGATGCATTATAACAGTTGTTATCCTAAATTTGATGGTGGTTATTGTTTCTTTAATTTTAACCACTAACAAGTCAACCATCCATATAGAATTACATAATTATTTATTTTTAGAAATATATGGATAGAACAAATCCATCCTTTATTATCCAAATACAACATTTTTATGGGGGTAGGATAATGTAATAATCTCCCTTTTTTCAGCAGCTTTGTAAAAAAACCACTTCTTAAATACCGATTTCTATTAGAAAGTATTATTCATTAATGAAGTAGTTATTGGGAAATTTAGAGTGTAATAATTTTTAAAAAATATAAAACATGAAGAATTAACATCAAAATTTCTCCCATTAGTCTAAGAATCTTCTATCGTAGTTTCATCTAATAATGTCACTTGGATATTATCAAGTACTTAATCTGATAAATATTCAACATTGCAACTCATGAGTTTATCCTCAAGTGTAACATCCTTTTATTCTTCTTCCTCGAGGGTAGTCCACGTGGCTTATTAATTTTAAAATTTTAAATAAGTATTGGTAATAATAAATTCATCATCAATGAAATCAATTAAAATTTATTTATCAAAAGGATTACCTCCCATAGATGGTTTGGATTCATTTTTTTATTTTGTAGAAAGTCACTCTTTGAGTAGAGTGTTAGAAATGGATGTAGGTACTCTAGATCCTCCAATAATTCTTTCAGCTCTATCATATAGATTGTTTAAACTTCTTCCAAATCTGGAGATAGATGCAAGGGTGGTTGTTGATGCCGAAAAAATCCCGCAACTCCTGGAGGATGTTTCGAAATGACGAAGTGAAGTCATATTCGGAATCAGAGGCCCGATCCGGAGGCCCGGGAAGTGGTTCACGAAATAAAGGAGGATCCGAGCGCAAAAATGTTCTGCGCGCGTAGTGCTCCCAGGATTCGTGGAATTGGACCGGTGAGGCGCGCAATAATTGCGCGCCCCGTTTCTCCGTAGAGAGATTTTGCGCGCAAGCGGTTCCCGACACAAAAAACTTCGTGCGCCGCCAGAATTCCGCGCCGGAGGTCGCCTATAAATATAAGGTGACCGCGAATGGTTTGGGGGTTGAGGAATCCGAAACGACTCTCGTGCGCACAATTCGGCTCCCCCACGCGTAAGATGACATCCAGGTAATCCCGAATTCCGCGCAACCTTGCCCCGGAGTTCGCCTTTGCGTGCAACTCCACCGGCTTCAGTGAATTTTACCCTTCCCTCGGTTTCCCCACTTGTGCGCAATTCGTGGTCCGCACGCGCAATACCCTGTCGTGCGCGCAAAACATTGCGCGTAATTCCCTCTTCACGCGCAATTCCATTACTCCAATTGCGCACTGTCCCGGTGTTTTGCGCGCAAATCGTCCCTTTCGCGTGCAAGGCCGAGGACCCCTCACCATGACGCCCCTTGGCTGCCCCCTGCACCGGCACCTGATGTCGCCCCTGCCGGGAATGCGCGCCATGTGTTGTTTTCCCACACGGCCTTCCAGGATCATGCGAAGTAACCTCATGGTCCCTTGGGCCATGTTTCCCGTTGCATTGCTTTTCCTTATGCTTCTCTGCATAGGCACGCTAACGGCTATTGCTTCTTCGCATAGCCACGCTAACGTGGACCCCCCGGTGGTTTTCCCTGCAACCCCCTTTCACCATGGATTTACCGATGCCTTCCCTTCCACAAGGGGTAGAGGGAATTGGGAATGTAAGCCCTAGGGGTGTGGAGAAAACCCACGTCGTCCAAGATACAGGACGTTAAACTGCTAAGCACCTCGTCCATAACACAAGACATTAAACTGTGGTCTGACCCCGTGCTTCGCACGCAGGGTCCCCCCAGCTCGGACATTCTTTACGCCCACTCGTCTCCACGAGAGTGGACTCTTCCTCACATGGAATGAGATCCTCCTTATCGGAGCGGTGTTTGTCCACGGGGGAAGGGCTTCCTCAGAGCGTAAGCCCCTAACCTTTCGTACAGATGATTGCACATGTGCATCTCCATACTTCCCCCTTGACAAGGCCAGTGGAGTCCTTTTCTCACTACGCTTTGTCGCACCACGGGCCTCCACCCTGGAGTAAGCCCCGGCACCAAGGGCCGCTAACCACGCGTAAGTCCCTATTTCCTCTTTGGGCCGCACAATTTGTAAGCCCCATTCCACTTCTCACGGACGCACCCTTCACGACGTGGTCGTCTGGTCCATGCTGCCTCTTGTTTCCCACACCGAGCATGAATCACGAGGGCTTAGAGTGCGCATCGACCACGACATCCTCCTATGGGCCGCCTCAGAGCATAAGCCCCATCCCAGAAAACTACGTGGACTTTGATCCGTGCTAGCGCACGGTACGTAGGAAGCCTCCACGAGGTTCAAGCCCACCACCCGGTCTTCCCGACCTCTCCATGTCGGTCCCCTGACCACCTTGGGCTGCCTTAGAGCGTAAGACCCAAATCTCCCTTCCCGCATGACGTTATACTGTATCCCATCCCGCATGACGTTAAACTGTATCCCGTCCCGCATGACGTTAAACTGTATCGCGCCCCGCAAGATGTTAAACTGTATTCTGTCCTGCATGACGTTAAACTGTATCCCCCCTCTTGGGCCATCTTAGAATGTAATCCCCATGCTTCACCCCACCATCCATACTGATCCTTACCCGGGCCGCCACATCCTGGTGAGATCATTCCACCCTTTCCCACTTCATGTCATACGGGAGGCCGCCCACGTGCTGGCCCCAACATCGGTGTTCCCCCTAGGGATCCTGTAACCCGATCCGTCTCCGCAAGACGTTAAACTCACGACATACCCCGTGCTAAACATGGGAAGCTGAGGGAAACCTCAGATGGTACACATTCCCCGGGTTCGATGTGGGATGCCTCGGGCTTCCGCGCCCTCGAGAAGCCCTGTGATGAGGGACCAAAGACAGACATGCTGACGATGCCCCAACGTGACCATTATCCTCACTGCAGGTTGCTATCCCGACAAGACCCCTTGGAGAATCTTGACGGAAGTAGCATAATTAACTAGCGTCCATGTATATATGGCACCGAGAATGAGCTTAACGAACCCGTCTTAAATCTTTGAGGGAGACCCGGACTAGGTGATGAGACCCGAGGAGGAATCCACGGAAGGAAGAACCGACATCCAATCATCCCGGTTTCGATCAAGGAGAAGACGTCCCTGAACAAGGAACGGATGCCTCCCGCCTTTGGAAAGCAGGAATGCGGGGCCACAAGCAGTGCGCCCTCCCTGGTGGACGGACGCGTGCGCCCCGACGAAAGCATCGGAAACAAAAAATGGTGAACCCGACGTGAATCTCTTCTCCTCAACACGGGGAATGGTAGCCGTTGGAGCATCAGAATAATATCATGTCACCAGGTCCGGGTAACCCTCACCGGGACGTGAACCCCAAGGCCGTCATGACGTTGACTACTCCGTTCTGTGACGTCGTCAGCGTGGATCCCTCTCGCCGACCATGGAAGACGGAATGATTTCGGGCCTTGGTTGTTGATCTCCTTTCCTGTTGATACTAATGGGTTCATCTCCCTATTTCTAGGAATCAGATCACTACATTCGGATCTTGATCGCCACCAGCCCATCGGCGCAGGGGCAGGGGCAGTGCCGATGTGGCTACCCTGCGCGATCCCGCCTATCCCACGGTCTCTCCGACTTCGACCGCCGTAGCAGCAAGGTGCTTGTGCCCCCTCGCCCCATCAGAAATCTTCCAACGGAGGGTGATCAATAACCTGGTCCGTATGGCCTGCAGGACGGTTGCTCGTGCCCATGGCATCATCCGTGCCCACCTGGACCAGCCAGAGCCCTCAGAATCTACGAGCGCCGCGTTGGCCTCGTTGTCCCAGCCTGCTTCTTCCCAGAAGAGCAGGCGGTGATGCAAGAAGAAAGAACGCGCCCTGCCGTTGCCGTCATCTTCTCGCACGCTTGGCGATTTCATGCCCCTGGGAATGGGGATCCCTCTGATACCCCGTCCGTTAATGGATGACTCCTCGACCGAGAGCCCGGGGTACACATCGGTTAACACCATAGAGTTGGTAAATCCCTTTGTGCCTCCCGACAACGAGGAGCACCAGATGAATCTCCCTGAGAGCCCGGGGTACGCTTCGGTTAACACCGTAGAGTTGGTAAATCCCTTTGTGGCTCCCGACGATGAGGAGCGCCAGATGAATCTCCCCAAGAGCCCGGGGTACGCTTCGGTTAACACCGTAGAGTTGGTAAATCCCTTTGTGGCTCCCGACGACGAGGAGCGCCAGATGAATCTCCCCGAGAGCCTGGGGTACGCTTCGGTTAACACCGTAGAGTTGGTAAATCCCTTTGTGGATCCCAACGATGAGGAGCGCCAGATGAATCTCCCCGAGAGCTCGGGGTACACTTCAGTTAATACCGTAGAGTTGGTAAATCCCTTTATGGCTCCCGACAACGAGGAGCGCCAGGTGAATCTCCCCGAGAGCCCGGGGTACGCTTCGGTTAACATCGTAGAGTTGGTAAATCCCTTTGTGGCTCCCGAAGACGAGGAGCGCCGGGTGAATCTCCCCGAGAGCCCGGGGTACGCTTCGGTTAACACCGTAGAGTTGGTAAATCCCTTTGTGGATCCCGACGATGAGGAGCACTGGGTGAATATCCCCAAGAGCCCAGGGTACGCTTCGGTTAACACCGTAGAGTTGGTAAATCCCTTTGTGGCTCCCGACGATGAGGATCGCCGAGTGAACCTCCCCAATTTCCCCAGCCGTTGTCAACGTCGACGGAGCTGTGGCTACGTGAATCGCCGGGGCACGGCGGTCGTCACCTCCGGTCAGGCCGTGCACGCCACCGAGACTAGGCAGGAGGCCCAGTGTAGAGAGCAGCACTCACAGCTCCCTCATCCGGTGACAACAGGTTCCCTTCCACCACCGTTCGTGTTGCTGGATCGGGAAGAACCGCCTTGCCCGCGTCGTAACCAGCCCAACCCTGCCGTTGGACGACTACGGACTTCCGGTCCTAGTATGGCAGCCACCTCCCGAGCTTCAGCTAGTGAACAGCTGGATGTGCTTGGTACCAGTCAGTCACCGGTCCCGCCAGCAGGGCCCGTCATGCCCCCAATCGCAGAGCGAACTCATTTAAGCAGAAGCTCGCATTTGGCGCGAAAGTATGATGTCCTGAAGCATCTGGACAGCATTCCGGCGAGGCTTTCCATCCTTGAGGCCATGCGCCTGTCGTCTGAAATGCGTGAGGCGCTCGCCGAGGCTCTGAGGAGCCCCCTCCAGTTTGAAACGGTGGTAGCGGCCGCAGAAGCCTTCCACACCGAGGTGATTGAGGACGCTGAATGTCAGGCGGTTATCTCATTCTTCGGTGAAGATGAAGACCCTCCCATATAGGGGCACATTCGCCCGCTGTACATCACCGTACAGTTCAATGGCATGGAGGTCCGTCGCTGTCTTGTCGACACGGGTTCTGGGATTAACTTGATCCCAACTCAGACATTGCGAAAACTGGGGTTGTCTGAGGATGATTTAACTCCCTCTGACCTCAGAATCCAGGGGTATGATAGGACCGAGAAAACTCCACTCGGCAAGATTCGTCTGAGGACCCAGTTCGGCAGCTTAATTGCCAATACTGAATTCATGGTTGTCTCTCAGGACACTGCCTATAACGCGTTGATGGGCAGGTCGTGGCTCCATCTTCACGCAGCGGTTCCCTCATCATACCATCAGTGCCTCAAATACTCCCTTAAGGGTTGAGTGGGTGTGCTCCAAGGAGATGCGTCCCCGTTTGCCACTTGTGAAGCTCATTACCTGGACGCAAACTATTACAAGAGCAAGGACAAGCAGATCCTAGCAGGTGAGGTTGAGCCTGCCGCTGTCGCGAGTGATCCCTGGGTAGGTTTGGATGACGCATATGTCTTCCCAATCCATCGGTTGGAGGCCACAACTCCCGATATGAGAGAGTGATTTGTTGTCTCGGGTACCAAAGGAATGCATATCTCTGGGTCAAAGAGACGGCGGGAAATCACCTCGTACTCTTACACCAACCAGGCCTGGGTGTTCCCTGAGCCTCCTACCCCCGTATGATATCAGGACGTTGGGCTTATGGAAATGGCGGTGCATCATACGTGCATGTTTCGCCGAGCCGGGATCGACCGGCTCAGGCCAACGCGACACCACTGCTTCGATGTCGTAAAGTGTGGCCCATGGGGCCGTAGGCCGGATGGGAATGGATCATCCGCCTTTCTCGCTACGGTCTCCGCGGTGCGTGAGCCTCCTGTCGTGACGACCTCTGCCGCCCAAGCTGGTGCTAGCTCCCCATCAGGGTCGAGCTTCCCCGAAATGGCTCCCCCCGTGGATGATATTTCCCCAAGCAGAGAAGAAGACATGGAAGATGCTCCTCCTGCCTTTGAGGAGGGCATCTCTGCCACGGTCGACGAGCTCGTATAGGTGAACCTCGGTAGTGAGGCGGACCCGAGACCCACATTGGTCAGCGCTTCTATGCCTCCCGAGGAATGGAAATGGTACATAGACTTCCTCAAACAGCACCGTGATGTGTTTGCTTGGAGTTATGACTGGATGCCGGGACTAGATCCCCAGGTAGCTGTCCACCGCCTTGGCCTCCCATCAAACCATCGCGGGTTCAAGAAGCCTCCCAGAAAAATGCACCCATTTCACAGTGCCATGGTTGAGGCCGAAGTTGATAAGCTCATTAAGGCCAACTTCGTCAGGGAAGTCCAGTACCACAAGTGGCTAGCCAAAATTGTTCCCGTCAGGAAGAAGAACGGGCAGATTAGGGTCTGCATCGACTTCCGCGATTTTAATCGCCACTGTCCGAAGGATGAGTTTCCCCTTCCCATGACAGAGTTGTTGATCGACGCAACGGCCGGGTTCCAAGCCCTCTCTTTCATGGATGGGTACTCCGGGTATAACCAAATCCGGATGGCCCCCGAGGATGAAGAGTACACTACCTTCAGGGCCCCCAGGGCACTTTATGCTATCAGGTTATGCCCTTCGGCCTGAAGAATGCCGGTGCCACCTATCAACAGGGTATGCACCGCATATTAAAGCCGATCCTCGGGACGCTGGTGGAGTGCTATGTAGATGACCTGGTGGTTAAATCTCGTCAGCGCCAGGACCGTCTCAGAGACCTTGATAAAGTGTTAGGTTTTCTCCGTTCTCATCACTTGAAGATGAACCCGTTGAAGTGTGCCTTCGGGGTCACCTCTGGAGAGTTTCTTGGCTTCATCGTCAGGTATCGAGGTATCGAGATCGACCCCGAGAAGATCAAGGCCATCAGTCAGATGCCTCCCCCGAGTAATATTTGGAAGATTCGAGGCCTCCAAGGCCACTTAGCCTATATACGCCGATTCATTGCGAATCTGGACGGAAAGTGTAAGCCCTTCTCTCGGATCATGAAGAAAGGTGCCGCCTATGGGTGGGATGAAGAGTGCCAGACCGCTTTTGAGGAAATCAAGCAATATCTGCTTCAACCTCCGGTCCTGATGCCACCCGTTCCCGAAAGGCCACTGGTCCTTTACGTGACCACCCTGGAGCGATCCCTCGGCGCCCTTCTCGCCCAGAAAAACAACGAGGTAACAGAGAATATCCTTTAATACCTCAACCGCATACTCCTCTACGTGGAGACTATATATTCTCCCATCGAGAAGAGATGCCTGGCGCTCATATTTTCCATGCAGAAATTGCGGCACTACTTGCAGCACCATGAGGTACGGTTGGTCTCTCGGGTAGACCCGTTGAAATACATCCTGAGTCGGCCTATGTTGACCGGCCGATTGGCACATTGGGCGGTGATCCTCCAGCAGTTCGACATTAGGTTTGTACCTCAGATGGCCGTCAAAGGACAGGCGTTGGCAGACTTCTTAGCTTCTCATCCAACCTCTGCGGACCAGCCGCTGGATGTGGGCTTTCCTGATGAGGCAATCCTCTCAGTCGATCACGCCACCCCATGCTGGCAGATGCACTTTGATGGTTCCTCCCAAAGCCCTACCGGTAGAAGGCTTAACAATCCTAGGCTTAACAGAGTGTGCCTGGGTATCGTCTTCATCACCCTGGAGCAAGCCGTACTGCCATATTCGTTCTTATTGTCAGAGGGTTGCACCAACAATGAGGCAGAATATCATGCCCTCATCACTGGCCTCGAGTTGGCTCTGGAGGTTAACGTGCCCCACCTGTATGTAAAAGGGGACTCTGATCTAGTCATCAAGCAGGTTAACGGTGACTACACTATCAGGAAGCCAGAACTCGTGCCGTTGCTAGAGTGCACCCTCCATCTAATGGCTAAGTTCCCCTCCCGACTAGATGTAGTTCACGTTCCTCGGTCACAGAACAGTCGAGCAGATGCTTTGGCCAGCCTGGCCGCATCACTCGCAGAGCCCGAGCAGGATGACCTAATCATCCACGTGGCGCACTGAAGAGTCATTGTTCCTGTTATCCCGGAGGGCGGTCGTGGCCCGCGAGTGAACCATCTCACCGCTGGTGCCCCCGCGTCGAGACCCCCCGGGGTTCCAGGCATGGTGATCGAAACAGTTCCTGACTGGAGGACACCTCTGGTTGAATATCTCTGGCACTACAATCTTCCGATGGACTGAGCGGAGTGGGAACAAATCTGGTGCCGCGCGCCGCAGTTCACCCTTCAAAGCGGTCCTAGCCGTGAGCAGCTCCTTTACAGGCACGGGTTTTATGGTGTTCTCCTCCATTGTCTTCAAGGAGTTGAGATCCCACAGGTCATGCAAGAGGTTCACGCTGGCTCCTGTGGCGCCCACCAGGCCGGGATCGAAGTTGTCCCACCAGATTCGGAGACTGGGATACTTCTGTCCCTCCATGATCCACGACTGCATCGAGTACGCCAAGAGGTGCCATTCATGCCAAGTTCATGCTAACTTTGTGCATCGGCCACCAGAGCCCCTCCATACTACTAAGTATTCTTGGCCCTTTGCAGTCTGGGGGTTGGATGTCGTAGGGCCCTACCCGCCGGTGACGGCCCGCCAGTGCCAGTTCATCTTAACCACAACAGATTTCTTCTCAAAGTGGGAAGAGGCAGCCCCGCTTAGGGAAGTCAAGGCTGGTTCTATCGCCGACTTCGTGAGTTCTAATATCATTCATCGGTTTGGAATACCTCACGCTATCCTCACGGATAACAGAACCAACTTCCGAGCGGCTGAGCTGAAGAGATTGTATGTGAAGTACAACATTTGCTCGAACCACACCTTCCGCTATCATGCGCAGGTGAATGGACAGATTGAGGTGTTTAACAAAACCCTCTCTAACATTCTGCAAAAAATGGTCGGTCAGAACAGGAAAAGTTGGTCGGACAAGCTCCCCAACGCCCTCTGGGCTTATAGTACGATGACTCGCAATTCCACCCAGGTGAGCCCTTATTCCCTGGTGTACAGAGCTGAGGCCGTCCTTCCCATCGAGGTCCAACTGCCCTCATTGCGCACGGCGGTCTACGACCAGCAAGCGCCGGACAGAGGTGCGAGATCCGTCTAGCCGAATTGGAAGCGCTGGACGAAAGTAGGCTTCGTGCTCTACATAACCTGGAAAGGCATCAGAGTAGGATGGCTCGAGATTTCGATAATAAGGTTCGCCTCCGCTCCTTCATGCAATGTGACCTGGTGTTGGCTCTCAGAGCACCAATGATTCCCTGTAGGAAACTACCCAAGTTGGAGCCCAAGTGGGAGGGACCTTTTATTGTCCACAAGGTCTATCCCAATGGTGCGTATTCCCTGGTGACTATGGATGGGGAGCGTATCACTCCTCCCACCAACGCCAGGTTCCTCAAGAAGTATTTTTCCTAAACTGTTGGTCCTACATGACCTTAAACTGTATGGTCCTACATGACCTTAAACTGTATGGTCCTACATGACCATAAACTGTACGGTCCAGTATGACCTTAAACTGTATGGTCCAGCACGACCTTAAACTGAACTCTGCCCTACATCTATGCTCCTCATGGTCCGAGCTCTAAGACCTAAAACTAAGATCCTCTCGGTCCGAGCTCTAAGACCTAAATCTAAGATCCTCTCGGTCCGAGTTCTATGACCTAAAACTAAGATCTATATTCCGTCCAACATGATGTTAAACTGTATTGTCAAGAACTACGTGTGGCTTGATTCTCATCCTCATGAGATACGTAGGACCGCCCAGACATTTTGTCTCAGGTCCAGCCCAGGAGTTACCAAATTCCGCCCTTTCTTCCTTCTCAGTCCGAGTTCTATGACCTAAAACTAAGATCTATATTCCGTCCAACATGACGTTAAACTGTATTTCTAGAACTACGTGTGGCTTGATTCCCATCCTAATGGGATACGTAGGACCGCCTGAACATCTGGATGTCAGGTCCAGCCCCATCTCTTAGGAGATCCCACGATCTCCTGGTGCCCAGGGTGTTTGGCATTATGCCCCCTCTTTTGCCCAGGGATCTGCCATCTCTTAACCGCTCTCGGACTGAGCCCTCTGACCCTTTCCAGTGGTCTGCTGATGTGCTCAAAGCACTCTGGTCTAGAACTTGGAGTGCCAGATTCGACTTAGGCAAGTTCCATCCACTTTCCAAGCTTCGTGTTCCCCTTCATTCGGGCCCCTGTCATCTTTCATACCCGGAGGGACTCCCAAGAACGGTCTAGATAAAACGCCCAAGGGCTCTCCTACCGTCATGGTCCGACGCCCCCGAGGGTTTCAGACAACAAATTGATACAAATCCCACGTTGCGAACATGGTCAGTGGGTGATGCTCATTTGTTTGTCCCCATGGCTAACACAACTGGATAATGTGTTGTGAACATGGTCAACAGTAGTCCTCAGTCGTCATGCCGGTTCCCCAGGCCCTAAATGTTGGTGGCATGGTTCATGTCATTTTCCTCCCCGCTGTGCCAAGGTGGAATCTCTACACTCCTTGTACTAACCCTTAGTACACCCCCGCACAACAGACAGACCGAGCTGCGTAACGGTGTCTCTAGGGGCTCCTACGGTCTGAGCGCTGGAGTATGTGCTTGGGTCTCTTCCTTGTGGGTCGCGTGCAGCTTGACCTTCATCCCCTTAGGGGAGTGAAGAGTCACCCAGACATTGCGTTTCAGGCCCAGTATAGCTGGGAGCTAGCATCTTCTGCCCCTCCCTGATTGTTGAACCCTCGTAGGCTCCTTTGCCCGAGGCTCCTCTCTCGGCTGGTCCAAACCATACGACCTTAAACTATGCTGTTTGTCCAAACCATATGACCTTAAACTGTGCTGTTGGTCCAAACCATATGACCATAAACTGTGATGTTGGTCCAAACCGTATGACCTTAAACTGTGCTGTTGGTCCTATCACACGACCCTAAACTGTGACATTATCGTCCTAGCCGCACGATGAAAAACGGCACTGCATTTTGGTGACCTCGCTGTAGAGGACATCACGTTGGGTATTGGTTTTATGCCATTCCATTTGTCAACACCTATCACATCTTGATGCTTGTGGCGACACCGTGGCCTGCTACTCTGGGCCTGTCGCTTCACAAAAAAAAACCACTCACCTTAAAGGACAAACAAGATTTATCAAATTCCGCTTCTTTTAGTGCAAGGGCCATGCCCGCACTCCCCCTTTTCCCTTGGCACTGGTATCTTACCATGTCACTTTCAGAACTACGTGTGGCTTGATTCGCATCCTTATGAGATACGTAGGAACTCCTGGGGCACTTCCCCGCGGGTCCATCCTACCTCCGTGTTCGGTCCCTCGACTCGAGCGTTTCCCCGGAGAGCACATGTTAAGTAGGGCTTAGGTCCTCATTCACGTCGGGTTTTGTAACCTCCTAGCCATGTGTCCATTTCTCCGCCTTCCTCATGGTCCGAGCTCTAAGACCTAAAACTAAGATCCTCATGGTCCGAGCTCTAAGACCTAAAACTAAGATCCTCATGGTCCGAGCTCTATGACCTAAAACTAAGATCCTCATGGTCCTAGCTCTAAGACCTAAAACTAAGATCCTCATGGACCGAGCTCTAAGACCTAAAACTAAGATCCTCATGGTCTGAGCTCTAAGACCTGAAGCTAATATCCTCAGGGTCCGAGCTCTAAGACCTAAAACTAAGATCCATATTCTGTCCCGCATGACGTTAAACTGTATTTCGTCCATCATGACGTTAAACTGTATTTTCAGAACTATGTGTGGCTTGATTCTCATCCTTATGATATACGTAGGACCACCCGGACGTTTCGTCTTGGGTCCAGCCCTAGGGATAGCTGAACACTGTCCTTCTTTATTGTCGGCCCCTCGGCCCGCCTTCATGAGAAATGGTGTAATCAGGATATCTACCCCGAGCATGTTCGGGATGCACCATGGTAATGATGGGAAGTGGCAGTTCTCTCGCCAAAGAGGTCTTACCTGGAAATTGGGACGACCCGTGCTCAGGATGGTACGTCCGCCTAATGCGCCTTCACCCCTGGTGGCGCAATATCGAGAGTGTTGGACTCTGTTCGAACAAGCCACCACTCCACCTCCCACGCTTTGCGTTCTCCCTTATTCGGACCCTCATTTCCTTTCGCGTTTGATGGGACCCCCTAACAGTATGGATGCTCGACCTATGGTCTGCCTACTGTCCTGGGCCAACGTTCCAGAAAACTGACCAACGATATTTGAGTTAGGCCCCATGTTGCGAACATGGTCAGCGGTCACCCCTCATTTATTGTCCTCCCATTCCGGGCCAACGTGATATGGATGATGTGTTTCCTCCACAGTTGACAGTTATCCTCCATGGTTGCACCCCATTGGGTTCCGAATTTGGGTAGCGTGATGCACCCTTTCTCTCTATCCCCTGTGTTCAGATGGATTTCAATGCCCCCGACATTGCCCCACTCGTGTGTTAAGACACATTGAGAAGTCGACACATCAATCGGCCCGAGGTCTCTTCAAAAGTCCAGGCCCGATTTTGGACGCCTGAAGCTTGGTCAATGCCCCACAGTTGAACGGAATGATGGTACGAGCACCTCTTGCTTCTTGCGTTGGGCTTGTCCCACAGGAGCCTAGGGGTGAGTTGTTATTCGTTTCGAAACTATGGTTGAGCGCATTAAACCAAGGGTAAAAAAGAGTGGATTTGGCCATACATTGGATTGAGATGATGAGCAATACAGGGAAAAAGTTAATGAGATGGCGAAAACAAAGCCCTCCGGGTTTAGCGTGCTGAAGCGATCTTTCCAGTGCTGCTACCCTCTGGATGGTAGCATCCAGGACTGTTTTTCGCTCTTCGAAGAGTCTCTCCTCATCGACCACCACAGACCATAGCTCATCAGCCCTAGCTTGTGCCTGAGCCCGCTCGCTTCGAAGCACGGTCATCTGGTGACTCGCCTCCACTAGTTGTTCCTGGGCATCAGCCAGCTGGGCAGTCAGTTGCTCCACGAGCTCAGAGCATGTTGTGATGAAGACCTCTTTATCTGCCGCCTGCCCTTCGAGGTTCCAGAATTCTTTCTCCGCCCTCAGGAGAGTTTGAGCACTCATCAATCCTTCCTGGCACTGGGAAATGTCGGTGCACCGGCTGCTATCACGCATCTTTTCGGCCAGGTAATCACGGACCGTGAGATGAAGGCGCTGAGCGTCAGCCCCTCCGGCGCACAGGAAGCACAACCAGGACTGAAGTGATCCCATCCGCCTCAGCCAATCGGGCTGGGGCTGCCTGAGGAAGCGCTAGATACACTTCCACCCCTTGCGTGGTGTCATCCGGCTCCCCTCGGCTGCCTCTGAGTCTGATTCATCAATCTCCTCAGGGTCAGCAGGTCGGTATATGGGGAAGGCCGCCAGCAGATCGGCAACAGGATCCACCCCAGGGATGTCTTCATGAGGAATAGAATCCTCGATGTCCGGGCGAACTTCCCTCGCCCCAGCAGCAATGATGCCTCCACCAGCTTCCAACCGCGTTCCGGGAACAGCGCCGCCGATGTCTGCCACCCTTTGTTCATCTATTGTCGGGGCCGACTCAGTGTAGAGAGCATGTTCCGAGCGAGGTGGTATGTCCGCCGCTGGTCCACTGGCAGATGGCCCGGGCTCCGCAGCCTGACGTTCCTCTAGTGTTGAGATCACTGCGTGGGGCATACGCTGGTCAGACTGGATCTCTGGACACAAAGCACCAGTAGTGAAGCGTGAGACTTACATGAATCCAAAGCGTCGGTCCCCAGTGTTCCGGCCGCTGCAGGAGCCGCCATAAGGGGAGACCCCTCTGTGCTGATTAATTTAATGATGGGTGTCGGATCCCCATCATGTCCCACTGGTTCCTCTCCGCCTTCCTCTGGTGGGGATGTCTGTCCACCGCTAAACTGCTCCTGAGTAAGATTGGGAAGTGAGTTAGAAGTTGGAAAGTAGAATGGATGAATGAGGGAAATGAATGAAGACAGAGAAAAACCTCGAGAATATCAGTTATGTCGAGATCAGAGTCGGAAATCTCACCGCTCTCTCGGAGACTCCCTTGGTAGGTCGCCCCTTGCGAACCCTCACCTTCGGGCTCCTCTTCTTCGTCTTCTCCCTCGCCTTCATCCTCTCCGGTTTCCTCCTCCCCCTCCGGCTCTTCATCAATGTCGCCTTCTCCCGGCGGCATCGCTTCCGGATCATGCTCCGGGCCGAGCATCACTTTCACCAGGAAAGTTGGCTCCGCACGCCGCCCCCTTTGGCGTGTGTATGCGTCCATGGCCGTCACATAAGCATGCCGCCGATGGAAATTTACTGGGTCGGTAATCCGAACGAGCCCAACCTCCGGCAGTTGGATCCCATTCTGCATTATCTTCTGCCAGATAGCTTCGACGCTCAGCGATTGCCGCAGGGTCATCCAGGCCGACCATAGCACCGGGAAAATTGCGTCTTGGGAAGGTTCAAGCAGATATTTTATCTGCTTCCCAGGTAGTTCCTTGGCCGCCTCATGTGATCCCTCTGCGGGTAACGAGGACGTGGAGGCACCATGTGATGTCCTCGCTGCCGAAGTCCCGGCCTGCGCAAGCCTCACCGCCTGGCGCGCCCTTAGTTCCCCCCTTCCGACGACACCTTCCCTTCTTTCTCGTCGCCCAGTTTCCACGCGAGAAACCTCGAGTTGCCGGACGCGCTTGCGTAATAGCCCCTCAGGGTACGCAATGGTCCAATTTTCGGCATATTCGGTTGCTAGGCCGGCATCGACCCCGGTGGGAGGGAGAGTGATGACGTCGCAAGAGACAAAGGTGGTAAACATCAACCACATCTGGCGCAGGACGCATGGATTCTTCTATTGCCAGAAAGCTGTGAATACCTTCTTCGGCATTCGCTGGAGGCACCCGAACTGCCTGGCGAATCGGGATGGCACGTACGGCTCTCAGATCACCTTCCCGTCGATCCGAGCCATGAGCACCCCGCCCCGAATGCTCTGGAAGTATTCCTGTTGTTCTAGAGAGCCTCACCCGTTGTCCACCAGCTGGCCAACCGGGGTGGGGAACGAGATGATGTTGAAGCTGGCATGGTTACCAATGCGGATCCTCACGCCCTCCTCATTGAGCGTCAATGGCGCCACCCCTACAATGTTTAGCAAGGACGGTCGCAAGCCATTGCCCGGAGGACAGACGAATTTTGGGAATGTATACCCACCAAGATGAGCCGCCACCCAGCCGTGGAAGATCTGGAAGGGACCACAGACTCTTCGAGGCGACCCCCCTCGTGAAATGCGCCCCAGAATGGTATACATCTTGGCCAGCATGGGGACGCCCAAGTTGAACCGTTTGTTGGCAGCCATGGAGCCCGCCATCACCAAAGTCGCGGGACGGATGCCCATCCTCGCGTCCCGCACCAGGAAGAGTCACCCGCTCAGGAAGGTGGCAAGGAACCCGGCATACCGGACGTTAGGGTCCCGGCCCTCAATGACGCGGTAGCCCCATGATTGGTACTGCCCAGCCTCCAGGGTCTTCCAGTATGACCCGTCCTTGCTCCTCTGAGTCGCGGTTGGGCACCGTTTGCCCCGTCCCGACATCTTGACGGCGGGATCCTTCTCAAGGAACAGGCTGAACCAGCCCTTGTAGGCGATCTCCTTCAAGAAGTGCTTGACCCCCAGCCTCTCCTTGGCCAACTACAGCAGGTGCCACGTCAGCATAGGCGTCCGCGACCTGTCTCCCCAGGTGTTATTTGGAGGAACGAACTCGTTGTATTGGTAACCCTCAAGTGGGATACCGCCGATGCAGTGAACATCCCAGAGACTGAAACTGACTTCCCCATGATAAAGGTGAAACGTGTTTGTGTGAGGAGACCACCGGGTGAATAGCTCCGGTCCGAGTTCAGGATGACGGTGGAAATGGAACTGCGATGTCCATACCGCCTCGAACAGGCCGATATACCGCAGTTCGTCTCCGAACTGGTCACAGGTATGGGGAACCCAGAATGCCCAGGCCCATTCACTGGTGAAGTTACCCCCGGACCGTAGGTCCCAATCCTTCAGCCAGCCCTTCGTGTCATCCGTGATGCTCTGACGGAATGTGCTCGCATAGAGGGCCGGAGAATCATCTGCCACATGCTCGTCCCCAGTAATGGTCCTAGACCTCGGGTTCAGGACATATATATCCATGTGTCTAGTTTCCTTGGCAGGACGACCATTGTTGGTGATGTTGTAGCGAGGAAGTTCGTCCTCCCGAGTCACCCAGGACCGCGGTGTGTCCACCTCGAAGCCCGGTAGTGGTACCTCCTCTAGGATGCCAAAATTCAAGAGCGGGAGGTTGTCCGACAAGGGATATTCATTTTGGGCCAGAGTCAGTAGATTGAACAAGGTGAGATTGTTGGAGACGATCACCTTGGCGCCATATACCTCCTCGTCCACCGCCATTTCTGTCCTACGGGCAGCGGCTTCCCCCTCATCAACTCGGTTTGCAGCCATCTCGAATTTTTCGGGAGTTAGGGAAAATCAGGTTGCAGTGCGCGGAATTGGAGTTTTCGGCGCGCAATCTGGCTGAGTTGTGCGAAATCCTGGAGTTGAGCGCGCAATCGGCACGCTAAGCATAGAAGATCCCGGTTTGGCGCGAAATCACGACCAACTTTCGGAAGGAATTCCGCGCTGCCAGTGCGTTATTACGCGCAGCCGTAGAGCAATTTCGCGCACGAGAGCGATAAGCTTATCGCGCGGAAAAGGCAGAAGTATGGATCTGGGACCCAGCGCCACTTTTTATGGGCGCGGCCAGGGTTCCGCGCCGCGTGGAAAGAATATTTCACGCGCGTCCGTAGGTTTTGCGCGCCCCGTCGGATTTTTTGCGCGCCACTTGATCACGAGACTTAGCATTTTGGCGTTTCGGCATTTCCATTGGAATCCGATCGTTGCGACCTCTCGCCGATCCAATTCCAAGGGGGGCATTTGTTGACGCCGAAAAAAGCCCGCAACTCCTGGAGGATGTTTCAGAATGACGAAGAGAAGTCATATTCGGAATCAGAGGCCTGATCCGGAGGCCCGGGAAGTGGTGCACGAAATAAAGGAGGATCCGCGCGCAAAAATGTTCTGCGCGCAAAGTGCTCGTGGGATTCACGGAATTGGACCGGTGAGGCGTGCAATAATTGCACGCCCCGTTTCTCCGTGGAGAGATTTTGCACGCAAGCGGTTCCTAGCGCGGAAAACTTCACGCGCCGCCAGATTTCCGCGTCGGAGGTCGCCTATAAATATAAGGTGACCCCGAATGGTTTGGGGGTTGAGGAATCCAAAGCAACTCTCGTGCACACAATTCAGCTCCCCCCACACGAAAGATGACATCCAGTTAATCCCGAATTCCGCAAAACCTTGCCCCAGAGTTCACCTTTGCGCGCAACTCCACCTGCTTCAGTGAATTTTCCACTTCCCCCGATTTCCCCACTTGCACGCAATCTGTGGTCCGCGCCCACAATACCCTTCCGTGCGCGCAAAAAATTGCGTGTAATTCCCTCTTCGCGCGCAATTCCGTTACTCCAATTGCACGTCGTCCCAGTGTTTTGCGCGCAAATTGTCCCTTTCGCGCGCAAGGCCGAGGACCCCTCACCTTGACGCCCCTTGGTTGCCCCCTGCACCGGCACCTGATGTCTCCCCTGCCGGGCATGCGCGCCATGCGTTTTTTTCCCGCACGGCCTTCGAGGCTCATGAAAAGTAACCTCAAGGTCCCTTGGGTCGTGTTTCTCGTTGCGTTGCTTTGCCTTATGGTTCTCCGCATAGGCACGCTAACGGATATTGCTTCTTTGCATAGCCACGCTAACGTGGACCCCCCCTGTGGTTTGCCCTGCGACCCCCTTTCACCATGGCCTTTCCGATGACTTCCCTTCCACAAGGGGTAGAGGGAATTGGGAATGTAATCCCTAGGGTTGTGGAGCAAACCCACCTCATCCAAGCAGTAGGACGTTAAACTACTAAGAACCTAGTCCTTAACACAAGACGTTAAACTGTGGTCTGACCCCGTGCTTCGCACGCAGGGTCCCCCCAGCTCGGACATTCTTTACGCCCAATCGTCTCCACGGGAGTGGACTCTTCCTCACATGGAATGAGATCCTCTTTGTCGGAGCGGCGTTTGTCCATGGGGGAAGGGCTGCCTCAGAGCGTAAGCCCCTAACCTTTCATACGGATGATTGCACCCGTGGATCTCCGTACTTCCCCCCTGCTAAGGCCAGTGGAGTCCTTTTCCCACTGCGCTTTGTCGCACCACGGGCCTCCACCCTAGAGTATGCCCAGAAACCAAGGGCCTCTAACCACGTGTAAGCCCATATTTCGTCTTTGGACCACACAATGCGTAAGCCCCATTCCACTTCTCATGGACGCACCCTTCGCGACGTGATCGTCTGGTCCCTGATGCCTCTTGTTTCCCACACCGAGCACGACTCACATGGGCTTAGAGTGCGCATAGACCATGACATCCTCCTATGGGCCGCCTCAGAGCGTAAACCCCATCCCAACGAACTAAGTGGACTTTGATCCGTGATAGTGCATGGTACGTAGGAAGCCTCCACGAGGTTCAAGCCCACCACCCGGTTGTCCCGACCTCTCCATGTCGGTCCCCTGACCACCTTGGGCTGACTCAGAGCATAGGTCTCAAATCTCTCGTCCCGCATGACGTTAAACTATATCCCGTCCCACATGACGTTAAACAGTATCTCGTCCCGCATGACGTTAAACTGTATTGCGTCCCGCATGACGTTAAACTGTATTCTGTCCCGCATGACGTTAAACTATATCCCCCCTCTTGGTCCGTCTTAGAACGTAAGCCCCATGCTTCACCCCACCATCCATCCTGATCCTTACCCGGGCCGCCACATCCCGGTGAGATCATGCCACCCTTTCCCACTCCATGTCATACAGGAGGCCGCCCACGTGCTGGCCCCAACATCGGTGTTCCCCCTAGGGATCCTGTAACCCGATCCGTCTCCGCAAGACATTAAACTCGTGACATACCCATTGATAAACATGGGAAGCTGAGGAAAACCTCAGATGGTACACATTCCCCGCGTTCGATGTGGGATGCCTCGGGCTTCCGTGCCCTCGAGAAGCCCTATGATGAGGGACCAAAGACAGACATGCTGACGATGCTCCAACGTGACCAATCTCCTCACCGTAGGTTGCTGTCCCGACAAGACCCCTTGGAGCGTCTTGACGGAAGCAGTGTAATTAACTGGCGTCCATGTAGATATGGCACCGGGAATGAGCTTCACGAACCCATCTTAAATCTTTGAGGGAGACCCGGACTAGGTGACGAGCCCCGAGGAGGAATCCACAGAAGAAAGAACCGACATCCCATCATCCCGGTTTCGATCAAGGAGCAGACGTACCTGAACAAGGAACGGATGCCACCCGCCTTTGGAAAGCGGGAATGAGGGGCTACAAGCAGCGCGCCCTCCCCGACGGACGGACGCGCGCGCCCCGGCGAAAGCGTCGGAAACAGTGGTGATTCTTCTTCTATATATATGGGGAGACCATGTTTTATTTAATCACATGAATATGCATCCATAAAACCATCCAAATATTGTTTATCTCCCATGTTTACATCAATAGACTAATCTTCTTCCTGAATCTCTTCCAGAAATGGCTGAGTGAGGTGAAATTGATGATCATTTAAATCCTTCATGGACACCCATAGTTTCCAATTTTAACAATGAGTGGGGGAACTTATTTTACCACTATATTAGGATTAGGTTTTTTTTTTACCAATGAGCTATATTTTCCATTTTGTTCACTTCAACCTATTACAACTTGTATTTTATACCATTTTCAACCAATTTTTCTAAATATTTCTCCTATGGAATTTCTTCAAAAAATTATAGGGGGGAGGATGAGGGAACTTTTGATGCCTCATTATTTATTGATTAAATCATATGAAGGAATAACAGTATTTTTATTAATTCACTGGTCTATCCTTCTATTATTAGGTATTTAAGAGTCTCTTTAAGGCCTTATATGTGCTCCTTGAATACCTCCTTTTTAAAAATTCAGCTTGAAGATCCCCTGATCTATTTATCAATAAATGAAACATCATATTCCATAGTCTAGGGTGAGTTAATTTTTTATAGGAAAACAAATGCAAATATTTACAGAATTTAAAAATAAATTGAGTGAGAAATTTCTCTTGTATACCCAATAATTATACAATGTTTCGAATAACCCATAATATGGAACTGAAAAAGCTATATTTGTTTTCTTAGTGTAACAATTTTCTTGGAAAGGGTTGTATCACATAAGGTGATATGATGTCAGTGAAAAAATATTCCCAATTACCATTTTCTTTATTATAATATTTTTATGAAGATAATGGAAAAATATGATTTTTCAAATGTAGTGTAAAACTAAAATGTAAATATGCAGATGAAATGCCCCAAAATTAATGAAGTTAAAAATAATTGTCTCAGTATCACGTTCAATTACTCAGGGTCATTCATTATCTATTTATATTTCTTTTATTTTATTTGATAATTAATTTATGAACTACTATCTTCATTTTCCAAGTGAAGACTTTATAATACCTAGGATATTTCTTTGTCTCACCAAAACCCACCTCCCTTGATATCGAAGGTTTTCGCACACCTCAATTAGGATTGTAACACCTTACAAGACCTAAATCCAACGTACTCTATTTTATAACTTGAATAAAATAAACTCAATAATATGAATAAAATCAAACAAAATATATACACAAAATGTTAGTTAAGGAATAAAATGATTTTAAGAGGATCATAAGAGAGCGGTGGATTATCACATACCCATCTTAAGAACTACTCTATACCTATCAAAAAACATAATAAATAAAAATAAATAATTTATTTGAATGAATACTACCACACCATGTAAAACTCTTCCAAGGATGTGCCTCATGTCATTCACGTATCATCATGAGTGTAAGAGATCATAGTTGAGGAAGAGATAGATAGAGGTAGAGAGATAGATAGAAAAAAATCGAGAGAGTGTGTGTGAAGAAACCCTTTAACTAAAATAATGAAAATGGTTAACCTAAAAAACAAATGAAATTAATTATAGAAGAACCAAATAACTATAGATAATCATTAACCTAGTTATGAGATCATTAAATAGGGCAGAGTAAGCCATTTTTAGTTAAAGGAAGCTCAATGATGTATTTCTACTTTTCTCCATCTACAAAGAATTTATACATCTTTAGTCAACCATTACTAATTTTTAAATTTCATGCATTCAACTATCTGAATCAGACATTTATTCTTGCTTAATATTCAAATTATCTATATTTCAAAAGATACAGACACCATTCATGGGATGAAGGATTCCTAAAATGATTCACTCTTCAGAATATTATCTTTATAATTTATTCCTGAACTAATATCGTTAATTTTTTATTATGGAATTTTTCATCTCCAGGAGACATAATTGGATCACTAAATGCACATCTTTTGATACCTAAGTTCGATGAAACAACTCAATCGAAAATTTAACATCTTCTAAGACTTAAATCCATCGTATTGCGTTTCATCCCTTGAATAAATTAAAATACATCATATAAATTTTTTTGTCCAATATACGGTAGGGAAATAATGTTAATTAATATAATGAGCTAAAGTGGAACACATAAGGGTGGAAGATTATAAACACACCCATATTAAGAAACTATCTTTCCATCACCACAAACAGAATAACATGATAAATAATTAAAGTGAAAGGGTTCAAGAACACCAAAAAACTAGCCCTAAAGAATATTCTTAGGTCTTCCAGCCATCTTTATGAGTTTATGAGATAATAATGGAGGATTAGAGAGAGAGAGGTATAATGATTAAATAGTTTAAATAAGAATATGAAAATGGATTACATGAAAACTAAATTATACCAAAATTTCCAAAAAAACATACTAATAAAGAATCATCGTTCTCCCAGACAATAGATCCTCCAATCTGGCACACCATCCCTCTACTTATTGAAAGAAATTTCCTTGTTATATTATTTATTTTATTTATCCTAATTTTAATTAGTTATATATTATAGTTTAATAATCATATTATCTACCTTTTAGAAGATATAAAAATCATGTGTGGTATAGAGTAATGCCTAAAACTTTTTCTATTCAAATCCATATATGTATCTTCTTGATACCATGGTTCTTGTTTACTCAAAATGACTTTACAAATTACCCGAGGGAATATGCAGGGTCATTTCACATTGGGACAATCCATCCACCTATTTTTCTGAGATATGATATTGAAATAAATAATTTCATACTCCATTCATGCATGAAACACCCAATCATGTTGTCGTACTTGACATTCATGGAATTTTGATTGTTTTTTCAAACCTAAGAAGTCCCTATGCACCATGAACACAATCTTTAATAGAAAAGAAATACAAATGATAGCGTTTTCATTCACCCATTCTATGTAATAAAGGATCCATGATGTTTTTCATTCTGTTTCATAATCCTGAATATCATTTTATTAATGATTGGAAGACTATGATATATCCGTAACTATTGAAACTTTTATTCAATATAGGGGATCATATTATTTGTTTTACTTTATAGAGGTCTTTTTATGAGCTACTGGTTTTAATATATTGAGTTTCTAGTATTTTGGGTGCTTACTAGAGATGAGATCAAACACAATATGCATCTACCGTGATTCCTTTGGTCACTTTAATAGTGTTTTGATGATCATTATTGGTAGTAGGTAGTTGAGGGATCTGTTCAAGGTAGGGAGCATGACTCACGAGTGAAGGAGACATTGTCTCACTTGTGATTCATAATGCTTCAGGGAATTGAACCCCACATTAAAATGGAATTCAAATTTTAAGTCCCATATAATGAAGGATGTTATCAATATATCTTGGAATAATGTTTTTGGACCGTTTTCTACAAATATTTAACTCACACTCATGGGCCCATTCTAACATGTGATGGCCCAATGGGCCCTGGACAGACCTATGCATGCATTATGTGTGGGAATTGATCCAAATATTCTTCCTATATTCCCATACACACTATTAATCATGTGTGTTTTTTCATATAATACTCATCCCCTAGAATTAGTGGTGAAAGGATAATTTTTAAACATATGTATGATAAAAAAAACTTTGTAAAAAATTCATCAATAAACAAAATTTTTATTTGAAAGTTAAAATTAATTTTAAAATAACAAATTATTTTAATTTTTAAAATATTTTATTTAAAAAATAAATACTCACAAAGTCTTATATCCATTAATATATGGTCACTAAATGTAGAGACCCGAAGCCTGACTTACATGGACATTACATTACTTTTGCGGAATACTTAGTACATAACAAAAACACACACACAAGGATCGTAATAGTTTAGTGTCTTTGGAAACTCAGAACATAATCTTCTAATCGTGGTGAAAGATCTTCAATATCACCCATAAAGATCTTCCCTATTTTTTACCAAAAACATTTCTTTATATCCTGGGAAAAAGAAAACATAAAAGGGTGAGCTCAAATGCTCAGTAAGGGTATACAAAAGAAAAATCAATCACATCATATTCATAAGAACATAACTTTTGGAAATCTTAACCTGCAAAAGAGAGAATAATTTCATAACATGGGATAAATCATAGTAGTGAAATGTAATCACAATAATCATAACTTAAAATATGAAAATTTGTGGCATTCACACATAATCATAAAGAATCATTTTTTGTTAGTCTAGACTCATTGCCAAGACTATCTTAGTGGACAAAGTCCCTTTCTGAATCGAGAAACCCTCGTTTCAGTCCTGTTTCACTGAACCGGTATAACCTACCATTCCAGCCATGTCTATCTCATGAGATATAAAATCTTTACCCAATGCATTGGAGGGAGATATAGGTCCCACCCATCTTATAATGAATCCTTTCTTATGTGTGCCACATAATCATAAACCATACATCATAGCGTAACCCACGTAATAAAAATGGGATTCTTAAACAACATGACATCATAAAAAAATTCATATAAGATAAAGGAATTCATAAAAATATTTCCATCACAACATAATCAAATCCATGTAATAATAGAGATAAAAACAGAACCCCTTTATTATCTTAGATGGAAAATAATTTTGATAAAATACTTGAACTCTATTCTTGAGGAAAATATCCTTTCTTCTTCAAAAACATTTTTCCTTTGATAACATGTCATACAACTTTAAAAAAAAATAAGTTGATTAAAAATGAACTTGAAAACTTGTAAAGGAGGCTTCTTGGAAATAATTTTTTTAAAAATCCATTCATGCCGTATAAGTTAAAAAAACATTCTTTGTACTTTTGTCGGAAAAGTCAAAAATTACCTCGTACGAAAAACGACAAAAGTTTCCTTTCATATCTTTTACTAAAAACTCACCGAAGGGTAAAATTGGATTTAAAAAATTGTAGGTGGATGGAAATAATATTAAATAATGAGGGAACATGGATGTGGATGATAAAATACACCCCAGTAAATGCCAAAGTAAAAACAATCTCAGATAAAAATGAGATTGTGATATTTTCCCTTACCTTAGGTCCGATTTGCATCGTATGTGTCTGAACCTCCTGTATAATGATTTAAATAATGTTATTGACTTATTCCAGAATCATACATATTGATATGATATCATATATGGTCATATTCGTAGCTTCTTGTTAATAATATTTCATTGTTACTTGTTACTCGGGTCTTTATTGCCTTTTGTTCTTATGCGTGTTTTGCCGAATAAATTCTTATTCTTCTTTTAAAGTTATAGATACCTTATATCCAGAATGGTATTAGTGTAACATATATTATATTTATTCATTAAATTCATTTATATAATTACTATGTAATGATGATCATGTAGAACGAGTCGCATCACATCGTAGAGACGGTATTCCGTACGTACGCACGAGTGATGATATCGTTCCTATGATCATGGAATTGTATTGGAGTATATGTATATTATTTCAGTATCAATATTACTTTATAATAATCATAAATAGTTACTCATTACACCATTATAACCATCCTTGTAAGGTGATGGTGGAAAATAGATTACACCACGGCGTGAAGACGGTATTCTGTACGTACGCACGCGCGGTGATTTCATTTTTCCATAGGATGGATAGAAGGTGAATTAGGGTTATTTCATATTTATAATAACATATCAGTATGTAAGTAATACTGATGTTTTTACTTTATCATGAAACAACTAAAGAAGAATAAGTTGAAGAAGAATGAAATTGAAAAGATCGGTAATGGATATTACCTCTTCTTTGGAACGCCTCTTTGAATCCTCCACTTAGGGAACTAAGATTGGTCTTTGAAGAAGACCAGGAACTCTAGGATTATTCTAGGGAAGTGGAGAAGAGAAAATGGCAGGGGTTGGCCGAGATTTAGTGCTCAAATTGGTGTGAGGAGGAGGGGGAGGAGGTGCCTTTTTATAAGGGAGGAGAGGGGCACCTTAGGAATATCTCAAAATATTATTTTATATTAAAGTCAAAATCGGTTTATAATGGATCCAAAGGGTCTTATTTCGAAGCTAAAGTGGGGATGGGTCGAAATCCTATCATCCAATAGGATTTAGACAAGTTTAGGGTATTATGTTAACCTTATCAATTAGATTTAACTCTAAGTTAAATAATTTAACTTTTACCATGTCTTTTTGTTTTCTTTCACTATATGGTTAATACACTTACTATAACATGCCAAACGAACCCCAAATTGTATATTATTAATATATATATCCTTATCTAAGTCATATTTCCGAGCCTTAGATTTTTAGGAATATAATAACAATTAATAATATAATATTTGATTTAAAAACTATTTTGTGTCAATTTTGACACTATTTGATATATGATTTTTGTGAAAGTCCCAACAGAATTATATGTTCTAACCAAGTTGATTAAATCAACACTAATATATCATAGTAACATAGAAAATTAGTGTAATTCATAAAAAGTCTTAAATTACATTTATTTTGGTATTTATAATATCAATTATGTCAATATTTCATTAATAAGATAATTATTGCATCATCTTTGTGTCATAAATAAATTATATTATTTGATATCTAAAAATTAAAAATAAAATACCATTATGTAGTAAATCTGTTTATATTTCTAATGAATATTTAAAATCTAATTTATCTTATGTATAATCCTATATTAAAAATGTTTTAGTAAATAAACTTTTATTTTAACTCTTTTAACTCTTCTTTGAATTAAATAATAATAAATGTTCTAATCTAATCCAAGTGGGCCTAAATGATAATATTCTACACTTAAGGTTGTTTTTGGTCGAGATACACTTGTCCAATAGAATTAGGACATGTGTTAGGGTAATAATAATATCATTTTTACCCTTAATTACCCTATTTACTTTTAACCGTGGTAAATAAAAGTAAAAAGTTACTATTCACCAAAAATTATTTTCATCTCATTGAACCACATTTTACTTACTGACATCAACCGTGTCTCTCGGATTTTTGAAATTCCATTCTCAGAAGCAGTAAAATTAAGTTTTATGAAAAATTCAGTTTTTTTAACTACCACTTAGTAGTTTTATTATTCATCAAAAATTGATGTTTTTCAGAACAATGCCAAAATTTCATCCTAAGATATATTTCATATTCCGAATTAAAAAATGAAGTCTATTTTACCAAATTCATAACATAGAAGTTGCCTTAATTAATTTTATAATTAAATCCCGCTGTTAAAACAAATAGCATGTTTTTTAAGAAACAATATCTATCAAAAGATTGACACTTGATTATGTCTGGTTTAAATGTGAAATTACATCCAATGACCAACATTGTATTAAATTGTAAAAATATATTCTAAATATACTTTAAAACCACTCATATTAATAATTTATCACTATTAATTATTTTGATTAAAAAAGTAGTTTTTAATTATAATTTAGTAATTTTCACTATTCATCAGAATATGAAAGTTATCCGAAAAGTACCAAAATTTCACCTTAGGCTAAATTTGATACTTCGAATCCAAAAATGAAGTCCATTTTGAGAGCTAAATTTTTTAAAATTTAAAAAGTGGTTATTACCATTCATAACGGCTAGTTTTAATTATATTTTAATAGCATATCGTTGTTTCGTGAAACTCAGTATTGCGTACTACACACGCTATCGAGGAAGGTTGCGATTGCGTGTAATGCAAGGAAAGTCAAGGATGTGTGTTGTGCAATCTCCTTTTGGTGTTGCGTACAACACAAGACATTTATAAAATTAAAAAGAATATTTTCATAAAATCTCGGGCTGTTACATTCTACCCCCCTTAAAATGAATTTCGCCCTCGAAATTCGTCGGGGTTATAAATTGTTTACTATTCGAAAGTTTCTTTAATAGAAACCCACATCGTAAAAAGGAATATCAAAACCAATCTTTAAAAACAAAAGTATGAAACGTAACGGTTACCCAAATAAACTAATCACTGGGTTTCCACATAGGTGAAAATATGGATACGGAAGAGAGATCTAACCATCATGTTCTGATGGAGAGTGGCAGAGAACATGGCTATGGAAAAGCCAGCAATCACAAAGCCATAAATTTGTGATGATCTAAGGTACCATCTGATTTATCAGATATAAGATCACTAGGACAACATTTTTGGTTTTCAAGATCGTTTCCCTAAAGTTAAAGAATTTGAATTAGAATAAATACTTACTTTATTTTGGTACAATCTCACTGTTATTCGTGACTTTAACAATTTCCACTTCATCTCTTAAATAAATGAAGTTGAATTTGTTATTCATGAAGTGTTAACAGATCATGTGATAGAATGACGGGTCATTCCATCTGTCTCAAACAACAGGTTAGCAAAAATTATATACATAAGTCGATCTATAGTGAGATTAATCATATATGGTTCCTAAAATGGACTTATACTTTATATATCATACTTCTTAATATAATAAAACTAGTTTCTACTAAACAGGAACTTCATGTAGGCCAGTGGTAGGCGATAAAGGCCAGCCGCACTTCGGTTGTGAGTTCGATTCCCACAGCCTTGTCCGACGCGATGGGCTGTCTCCCGTCCTGTTGGTTGTCCTTTTTCTAAAGCTATTTTACTATAACATCCCATCAATAATACTAACTTATGTCCAACATAAACCATTCAAATCTTTAGGCTTATCCATAATACTACCGTCCACTCTCAGAGATTTAATACCATCATTGATCCCCATATATCATAAGATATATCTTATTGGTCACATTCCAAACATTCAAAGGCCTTAATCTTGTACTCTCTTGAATACCCATTGAACCATAGTGAAAACTTGAATGCAGTTAAAAGTTAACACTTTCCATATACCAAAATCCTCAAAATTCTATATAATCAAACCATGATATCACTTATTCCTTATATCAATCATGAGCTCATGAATACTGTTAAACATTTCATTTTCTCGTTTTCCCTTCATTATGCGCATATCATTTTATTTCCAAAAAATATATCAATCACTTTGAATACCACATCAATAAATATTGCAATACTCAATGATACAACATTATTTTGGAATCCCATTACATAAACACTTAATCATTCCACCACATCGTTGTCATATTCAACATTGCCAATGGTGATCGCATATGACTTCCCTTTGTCCTTTGCCTTAAGCGGTTTCTCATGTCGATCATCACTAACCCTTGGATTAGGGCATTTACTAGCATAATGCCCCATTTCCATGCACTTTAAGCATTGAAGTGTTGGTGGTGCATTCTCTGCAGTGTTTTCTTTATTCACATCATTAAAAACCCTTTTTCCATTACCTCGACACTCAGCTGCTCGATGACCTTCTTTTCCACACTTAAAACAATTTCTAGTCCCTTTAAGACAATCTCCACCATGCTTCTTTCCACACTTTGAGCATAAGGAAACATTCATCTTCTTTTCACCATTATTCTGAGAATTCTCCTTGAACTCCATCTTTCGTTTCTTGTCAAAACCTTTAGATGGATATGTCACACCAACTTCCATTTCTACCTTGATAGCACAACGCACAATTTCTTCATAGCTACTGAAGTCTCTTATAGCTAATGCCCTTCGAAGACTTGGTTTTAAGCCACTGAAAAATCGATCAACTTTACTTTCAGGTTTGATGATAATGCCAGATGCATACCTTGAATGTCTTGTAAAATTCTCTTCGTATATACCAACAGATTCATCATCCTTTTTCTTTAGTTCAAGAAACTCATTTTCCATCTTTGTTCGAAGAATACGAGGGAAGTACTTACTGAAAAACAAGTTCTTGAACTCATCCCATTCCATGGACTCAATTTCATCTCTTGGCCTCATATTCTTGATAAGATTCCACCATTGATCAGCTTCACCTTCCAAACAATATACTGCTAAGATGACTTTATCATGTTCAGAACATTGAAGAACTGAAAATATCTTTTCAGTGGTACTGATCCATTGTTCAGCAACAAGTGGATCAGAAGACCCACTGAAAGAAGGTGGACATTGCCTCATGAAGGACTCAATAGAATATTGTTCCCTTCTCTGTTCATTTGGAAGTCCAGAATGATTCATAGCTTGTGTATGTATAGAAATAAGATTTTTCACTCTATCTCCCATAACATTTGTTTGTTCAGGAGGGCAATCATTGAATTGTCCATTGCCTTGATCAACACGGGTCCTTCGGGTTCCAACCATCGTCTAAAACCGAAAAAGAATAGTGTGAGAGGCAAAAATCATGCTAGGGAAAACAACATTGTAAAGGGGGAGTATCTTCAATATCTAACTTCTTAGGTTAAATTCTAAGATCGTTACCGTAGTAATAGGACTGTATCCTATACGTATACTTATCCTTAGGGACATCCCTAGACAAACCTTATAAATATCTCTAGGGATTTCACTAAAGTTCTCGCAACCTCGTTTCCAAAGGTTGACTAAACCATTCCTCTGATACCAACTGTAGAGACCCGAAGCCTGACTTACATGGACATTACATTACTTTTGCGGAATACTTAGTACATAACAAAAACACACACACAAGGATCGTAATAGTTTAGTGTCTTTGGAAACTCGGAACATAATCTTCTAATCGTGGTGAAAGATCTTCAATATCTCCCATAAAGATCTACCCTTTTTTTACCTAAAACCTTTCTTTATATCCTGGGGAAAAGAAAACATAAAAGGGTGAGCTCAAATGCTTAGTAAGGGTATACAAAAGAAAAATCAATCACATCATATTCATAAGAACATAACTTTTGGAAATCTTAACCTGCAAAAGAGAGAATAATTTCATAACATGGGATAAATCATAGTAGTGAAATGTAATCACAATAATCATAACATAAAACATGAAACTTTGTGGCATTCACACATAATCATAAAGAATCATTTCTTGTTAGTCTAGACTCATTTCCAAGACTATCTTAGTGGACAAAGTCCCTTTCTGAATCGAGTAACCCTCGTTTCAGTCCTGTTTCACTGAACCGGTAGAACCTACCATTCCAGCCATGTCTATCTCAGGAGATATAAAATCTTTACCCAATGCATTGGAGGGAGATATAGGTCCCACCCATCTTATAATGAATCCTTTCTTATGTGTGCCACATAATCATAAACCATACATCATAGCGTAACCCACGTAATAAAAATGGGATTCTTAAACAACATGACATCATAAAACAATTCATATAAGATAAAGGAATTCATAAAAATATTTCCATCACAACATAATCAAATCCATGTAATAATAGGGATAAAAACAGAACCCCTTTATTACCTTAGATGGAAAATAATTTTGATAAAATACTTGAACTCTATTCTTGAGGAAAATATCATTTCTTCTTCAAAAACATTTTTCCTTTCATAACATGTCATACAACTTTAAAATAAAATAAGTTGATTAAAAATGAACTTGAAAACTTGTAAAGGAAGCTTCTTGGAATTTTTTTTTTTAAAAATCCATTCATGTCGTATAAGTTAAAAAAACATTCTTTGTAATTTTGTCGGAAAAGTCAAAAATTACCTCGTACGAAAAACGACAAAAGATTCCTTTCATATCTTTTACTAAAAACTCACCGAAGGGTAAAGTTGGATTTAAACAATTGTAGGTGGATGGAAATAATATTAAATAATGAGGGAACATGGATGTGGATGATAAAATACACCCCAGTAAATGCCAAAGTAAAAACAATCTCAGATAAAAATGAGATTGCGATATTTTCCCTTACCTTAGGTCCGATTTGCTTCGTATGTGTCCGAACCTCCTGTATAATGATTTAAATAATGTTATTGACTTATTCCAGAATCATACATATTGATATGATATCATATATGGTCATATTACTAGCTGCCTGTTAGTAATATTTCATTGTTACTTGTTACTCGGGTCTTTATTGCCTTTTGTTCTTATGCGTGTTTTTCCGAATAAATTCTTATTCTTCTTTTAAGGTTATAAATACCTTATAACCAGAATGGTATTAGTGTAACATATATCATATTTATTCATTAAATTCATTTATATAATTACTATGTAATGATGATCATGTAGAACGAGTCGCATCACATCGTGGAGACGGTATTCCGTACGTACGCACGAGTGATGATATCGTTCCTATGATCATGGAATTGTATTGGAGTATATGTATATTATTTCAGTATCAATATTACTTTATAATAATCATAAATAGTTACTCATTACACAATTATAACCATCCTTGTAAGGTGATGGTGGAAAATAGATTACACCACAGCGTGGAGACGGTATTCCGTACGTACGCACGCGCGGTGATTTCATTTTTCCGTAGGATGGATAGAAGGTGAATTAGGGTTGTTTCATATTTATAATAACATATCAGTATGTAAGTAATACTGATTTTATTACTTTATCATGAAACAACTAAAGAAGAAGAAGTTGAAGAAGGCCAGGACCTCTAGGATTATTCTAGGGAAGTGGAGAGGAGAAAATGGCAGGGGTTGGCCGAGCTTGAGTGCTCAAATTGGTGTGAGGAGGAGGGGGAGGAGGTGCCTTTTTATAAGGGAGGAGAGGGGCACCTTAGGAATATCTCAAAATATTATTTTATATTAAAGTCAAAATCGGTTTATAATGGATCCAAAGGGTCTTATTTCGAAGCTAAAGTGGGGATGGGTCGAAATCCTATCATCCAATAGGATTTAGACAAGTTTAGGGTATTATTTTAACCTTATCAATTAGATTTAACTCTAAGTTAAATAATTTAACTTTTACCATTTCTTTTTGTTTTCTTTCACTATATGGTTAATACAATTACTATAACATGCCAAACGAACCCCAAATTGTATATTATTAATATATATATCTTTATCTAAGTCATTTGGCCGAACCATAGATTTTTAGGAATAAAATAACAATTAATAATATAATATTTGATTTAAAAACTATTTTGTGTCAATTTTGACACTATTTGATATATGATTTTTGTGAAAGTCACAACAGAATTATATGTTCGAACCAAGTTGATTAAATCAACACTAATATATCATAGTAACATAGAAAATTAGTGGAATTCATAAAAAGTCGTAAATTACATTTATTTTGGTATTTATAATATCAATTATGTCAATATTTCATTAATAAGATAATTACTGCATCATCTTTGTGTCATAAATAAATTAAATTATTTGATGTGTAAAAATTACAAATAAAATACCATTATGTAGTAAATCTTTTTATATTTCTAATGAATATTTAAAATCAAATTTATCTTATGTATAACCCTATATTAAAAATGTTTTAGTAAATAAACTTTTATTTTAACTCTTTTAACTCTTCTTTGAATTAAATAATAATAAATGTCCTAATCTAATCCAAGTGGGCCTAAATGATAATATTTTACACTTAAGGTTGTTTTTGGTCGAGATACACTTGTCCAATAGAATTAGGACATGTGTTAGGGTAATAATAATATCATTTTTACCCTTAATTACCCTATTTACTTTTAACCGTGGTAAATAAAAGTAAAAAGTTACTATTCACCAAAAATTATTTTCATCTCATTGAACCACATTTTACTTACTGACATCAACCGTGTTTCTCGGATTTTTGAAATTCCATTCACAGAAGCGGTAAAATTATGTTTTATGAAAAATTCAGTTTTTTTAACTACCACTTAGTAGTTTCACTATTCATCAAAAATTGATGTTTTTCAGAACAATGCCAAAATTTCATCCTAAGCTATATTTCATATTCCGAATTCAAAAATGAAGTCTATTTTACCAAATTCATAACATAGAAGTTGCATTAATTAATTTTATAATTAAATCCCGCTGTTAAAACAAATAGCGTGTTTTTTTAAGAAACAGTATCTATCAAAAGATTGACACTTGATTATGTCTGGTTTAAATGTGAAATTACATCCAATGACCAACATTGTATTAAATTGAAAAAATATATTCTAAATATACTTTAAAACCACTCAAATTAATAATTTATCACTATTAATTATTTTGATTAAAAAAGTAGTTTTTAATTATAATTTAGTAATTTTCACTATTCATCAGAATATGAAAGTTATCCGAAAAGTACCAAAATTTCACCTTAGGCTAAATTTGATACTCCGAATCCAAAAATGAATTCCATTTGGGAGCTAAATTTTCTAAAATTTAAAAAGTGGTTATTACAATTCATAACGGCTAGTTTTAATTATATTTTAATAGCATATCGTTGTTTCGTGAAACTCAGTATTGCGTACTACCCACGCTATCGAGGAAGGTTGCGATTGCGTGTAATGCAAGGCAAGTCAAGGATGTGTGTTGTGCAAGCTCCTTTTGGTGTTGCGTACAACACAAGACATTAATAAAATTAAAAAGAACATTTTTCATAAAATCTCTGGCTGTTACACTAAATATTATGAATCAATATTCTTATTAATATTTTAATATAAAAATTATAAGCATGAAAAATAAAAAGGAAAACAAATTAAAAAGAGGAGATTATAAGTGATAATTTAATCATGTATGAGACATGGTGGATTGATGAGGGAATTATTGTAAGGAAAGAATTTCACCATGGGCTAATTTATAGATCAACAAAAGAAAAAAGGGGTTTAATTTGGAGTGAAATATTGATCTAAACATCCTGTAGTGTCTCAAGCTATTATGGTATGAGAGGGATACCAATGATGGTGAAATTATTGAATTTTATTTTGAGTCTCAAAATCCAATGATCCTATGACCAAAATATTTATACATAACTATAAATAGATATGATGGTGGGGTTGTGTGTTGGGTCAGGGTAGATGTAACACCCCAGGTAAATAAATAATATGACATTTTCATATTTATCCATATTTTTGAATAAAATATTAATATTACTTTAAAGGTAATTCTATGCTCGAGGGCGTACCCAATACGCAACAATGAGTTTCTTAGAAATCTTACGTTACACTCTAATAATAAAATAATATTATTTTAAAAGGTAATTAACGACTAGCCGTTATAATGGCGGGAACGAACAGAACTAACTAAAAAATTATTATATATGTTTGTCAAATATTTTTACTTTTATCCAAAGAATGTTAGAGGCTTAAAATGCAAATAAATCCAATTTTAAGCATAAATCTTCTAATATTCTTTAAAATGTCTATTAATAGCCTTTTTATGGAGAAACCTTTTTAAATATAGTTTTGACAATTTTATATGTTGTGTTTGACAAAATAAAATCCTTCTTTAGAATCTGGACATCAAAATTTACTTTGTGTAAAATTTTGTTATTTTTCCGATAAAGATCATTTTTATTGAAAATGTTGCATTTTTAATTCAAAACCTCCTTTTAATCTGATTTATTTATATGGATAGATTATATTTTTAATTTAGATTAAAGTGTATTTAGAATATATTTTTACCATTTAATCTAATGGTGGTCATTGGAATTAATTTCACTTTGAAATTGGACTTAAACTAGTGTCAATCTTTTAATAGATATAGTTTCTTAAAAACACGCTATTTGTTTTGACAGGGGGAATTAATAATTAAACTAATTAATGCAACATATATGTTTTTAATTTTGTAAAATATACATCATTATTGAATTCGGAATATCAAATATAGCTTAGGGTGAATGTTTGGTATTTTTTTGAAAAACTTCAATTTTTGATGAATAGTGAAACCACTAAGTGGTAGTTTAAAAAATGATTTTTCGTTTAAATGAAACTTTACCACTTCTATGATTTGAATTTCAAAAAGCGGACATACATGGTTGTCATTAGTATGTAAAATGTGGTTCAATGGGATTAAAATAATTTTTTGGTGAATAGTAACTTTTAAGTTTTTAATCACGATTAGAGGTAATTAGTGTATTTTAAGGTAAAAATAATGTTTTAATAATATTAAATGACCTAGAAACATGTTCTAACCTCATTTTATGTGTCATGGATGACCAATACAATCCAGGGGTCAACTTGGGGACCCCATAGAGCCACTTTGGGTGGAAAATGACATAAATAACTTTTTATTTGAGGTTAAAATAAAAATGTCACAAGCATGAGTTTTTTTACTAAAACAATTTTATAATGTGGTTATAAAAGTCATATTTTTTACTATAAATATTCATTAGAAATATAAACAGATTTCCTACATCATGATATTTGTTTTATAATTTTTAGACATTAATTAAATTAAATTATTTATGACATCATGATGATGCAACGATTACCTCATTAATAACAGATTTAAATAAAATGAAAAGATAATGTTAAAACTAGAACTTACACTTGTCAAAGACATATTGTATGAGTATATTGCGAACCCTTACCACCTTATCCCCTAAATAAATCAATGTGGGACCTTAAAAATCCGCAACTCATTTGAATATAAAGTAACATTTTGTAACTTTCCAAGAGTGCCCCTTCTCTCCCCTTATAAAAGGCCCCCACCTCTACCACCTTACCCACACCTCTCAAGACTTTTTCCCAGCCAACCCCTATTCATTTTTTCTCTCCAAATCCCTCTATTACTCCTAGAAGCCTCAATTTGGGCATAAGTCTTCCCAAGGAATCCTTTGAGATCAAATCAAAGAGAGATACCCGATTTTAAGGTAATGTCTTCACTTGTGTTCTTTTGTTTTATTTTGCTTCCCCAACCCCTTAAACTCTTTTTATTCATTTTTTTTGTATCAACTCCAGTTTCGTTAATATACTAGGATGTGTTTATAATAATTATTCTAGATACACTTAGAAACACCTACATCTAATGGTTAAAGAACATATTGTTTCTGTGGATGGTGAATTTTTGCCTCACGAAATAATGATTGTTCAATATTCTTTTAACACCCTCAAAGGTGGACATTAAGATATCAATATATTTATATATGATATATAATATGTTTCTATTTTACTTAAGCTTCTGAATTTTTCATTAATGAAATACCTTTATGGTTTCCATTATGGTTAAACGCGATATCTTCATTTTAGGAAGGGCAGACTACTGCCCCCTCAAAGTGATTTGATTCGTTAATACCGTATGTGGTACGTATAAATGATAGATTTAATGATATTATATATTATACCATACTGGAATTATAATACTATTATGTATCACTATGTTTTAATTCCATTAAATAAGAAATATAAATGGAAGTAGCGTTCATGCGTACGTACGGCTTACCGTCTCCATGAACGGTGCATTTCATTTCTTACCTCTAAATGTTATGTAATATTATAAATGCTTGTATATAATGGATATATATGATATATATGATATCTACATAATGAATATAATTCTGTATATAATATATATTTTACCAAATGAACAACTTGTAATTATAAAGAGTTTATTTTTTTTACTCAAGTAGCAATGATCTACAAAACGACCATTATTAACTTAATTAATTACATAGTGTTCATAGAATGGTAGTAAGTGATATAAAAGGAATAATGAACTTTAAAAAGTTTCTTAATAAAGTAGAAATTAACTCATGTTTATTATTCAGGAGGTTAAAGAACGATCGTGTCAAGTCGGACCCGAGGTAATGAATCTTACCCCTCTCTTTCTTTTTAAGTACTCTCATTTATGTCATTCCTTTTAGGCTCATATTTCTTTTGATTGGGATGTTATTTTATATAAATATTACTGTAATATTTATGTTCCTATGATGAGAGACCCTATTTTTTCTCATCAATCCATTTTGGAAGTTTTGAGTGGCGCCGTTAGGCTGCCGAATTTTCGTAAGAGATCCAACATCTCTCTTTCTTTTTAAGTACTCCTCTTTATGTCACTTCTTTCAATCTCCTATTTGTTATGTTGGGGGATTTTATTTTATATTCCTCTTGCTGTAAATTTTATTTTAATATTATGAGAGACCCTATTTGATCTCATCAATCCATTTTTGGAAGTTTTAAGTGGCGTCGTTAGGCTGCCAAGTTTTCGTAAGGGATTTATTTCTCCCTTTTATTCCCGTGAGATTTATAATCAATTTGCCACCATTTACTTTGAGTGGTGTATGTACTTCCCATTATTACTCTTTGTGTAATATAATTTCATTTATGGGTTTTTAAATATTCATTGTATGACCCTTCTTCAATGGGGTGTACGTTTCAAAAGTTACCCAAATCGGTAAGGGGACCTTTCACCCTCCCCTTTTTAAAATATTTCTTTTGTTATGTCTTTTAATTTTCATCTTATTATGTGGGGATATGTTCCTATATATACTTATGTCCATAAATTTTATGTACAAGAGATGAGATACCATTTATCTCTCTCATCAACTCTTTTTCTAAAATTTTATGTCACGCCGTTAGGCTGTCAAGGGAACTTCTTAACCAAATTTTGGTTTCTTTGGGTTCAACATGTAATTATTGAATATGTCATCATTTGAATATGTGTGAATTACCTTTGATTATTTTACACTTAATATCCACTTATATTGGGTGTATTTATATTTGTCGCACATATTTATGAGATTGATTTATCCTTAATTTAAGGATACCATCTTTATAATGGATTTCATCTCAATTTACATTTCCATTGAGACTTCATTGTTGTTACGAATCAATTCACTCTTATATGGTGTATATACTATCCTTTGGAATATTATATCCTGAATCCATTTATTATCATGATATTATAAAGTTTTGATTAAATGTTATTCCTCAATTATTGTATTCAAGTCTCTCTCATTTTGTTAAAAACCGTTTAACTAAAATATCATTTTAAATGTTTTAATGATTTAATCTTATGAATATTTCTCATTAATATAGATGTTTTCAAAATGGTTTTAAGGATTTATTTATATAGATATTAATGGTTTAAAATTTTAAAAGCTTCAATGTGGTATGGGACACTTTGATTTAAAAATCTATTTATTAAATGTTTTAAATGGTTTTGAAAATGGTTTTTAGAATGGATTCATTATTTCAATATCTTAAAATGTTATATTGTTATTGAAATGTGGGAATGTTATCTTTCCTTTATGCTTAAGTTATGTGCTATGATTATGTTATGGTTCATGGGCATTGTTATGAAGATGGGTGGTTCTGTGATAAACTAAGGGCAGGTGAGCACGATATAGCTCTCCAATGCATTGGGTAACGCGAAGGAGTTAAATGTTAAAGTTTCTCCGAAGCGATTTAGGGAATATACTGTGATGGGTATTCCAAACATAACCAAGAGGGTTACTCCCAACGAAAGAATGTTTTGAATGCCCCAAGTTACCTTTATGTCTTATGATTTCTATGGTTTATTCATGATTTTATGAGGAATGTTAAATTGCTTATGTTTTATGGGTAAAGTATGATTTAATTCTTATGTATATATGTACTCATGTTTCCTTTCCATACTTTTTATAACCCTTAATGAGATTTTTATGCTCATCCCAAGTTTTTGAAATGTTTTTCACAGGTCAAGGGAATGTTACATGATATGATGATAGTGTCAAGGAAGTGTCAAGAAAGAATCCATATTTTATTTTAAATATGTTTCCATTGATGAGATAAATGAATACTATCTTTTATGTACCCATGTTTTTTAAATGTGGAATGTAATGCATGTTTTATGATCTAATTCTATAAAACTCTAAACCTAAAAAGATCCTCAATGTGTAATCTTGTAATAACTCAAGATTATGTAAGGTTTAAGGCTGGGGCCTTATAGTTGGTATCAGACGTCAGTTTAGATAACTTTAGAGGTTAGAGTGTTGTTTAAGAAAAAGTGACAAGTTGTGTATAACCACAATGGTTAGTATATTAGATGGAGTCATCGTTTTTTTGAAAGTTAGAATGAGTTTGAGATAACTTGGATAAGTATATCTTGGTGTTTATCTTCCTCTTTTTTATTTGATGATTTTACTGATATATTCACACTGTCCTTTTTGGTTTTAGTAAATGGCTGGATCTAGTAGGCACCAAAGTAACAATGGATTTGAAGAAAACTGTGGCGGTTTTATGAAAGAACAACTGAATGATATGGGAGCTGCAATGAGAACTCTTCTGGTTATCCTCAACCAACTATCTGGAGTCATGATTGACCACCTGAACCATAGTGATTTTTATAAGGCATTGTATATGCAAGAAACAAATCCCTATGGAATTTCAGGTAATAATCATACAGGTAAGTCTGTTCAAAAACCTATGTGTCAAATATGTGGAAAGAAACACATAGGAAAATGTTTCAAAGGGACCGAAAGATGCTATAGATGTGGAAATGAAGGTCATAAAGCAAGAACCTGCCATGGAAAAAGGAAGCATCTAGTTGACTCTAGGAAAGGGATAGAAGTCCATTCTGAAGGATCAATTGAATGTTTTAAATGTGGTGTGCATGGTCATTATGAAAACACATGTCTGACGAAAAAGTTTCGGGAATGGGGTCACCAAGATCGTAAAAATATTCATTTACCAATACCTAATTCCATTCTGATTGAGGATGAAGAAACTAACAATGATGAATGAAAGGTATGAATTATTTCATAACATATGTTTTCCTATTATTGGAATCTTAGGATATGAATCATGATTTTGTTTGTAGGAAAGAAGTATTTCAGAATATGTTGAAAAGGAATGGCTAATGGATCATGAATTATGTTGAATGAGTAAGAAGTCATCATATAAGGCATTAAAGAGTTATGGTAGATTTTAGGATGGTGAAATTCTTAGATGTATTAAGTCTCTTTTGATGTTGGGGTTACATTAGAAGACTTTTTATATTAACCCTGATGTTTGATATACAAAAATTTTATTGAAGGAATAATTATCCTTTCTTTTGTGGATATAGTTATCAAGAACCATTTGGGTTTATATGATCCTTGAATTTGAGTCAATTACTGGTTAGTACATTTTGGGTTTCAATCTTAGTTTGTTGTACTTTGTAGAATTTTATGGATAGATGTTTATTGAATGGTCATTGTTGAACTTTGGGTTTTGTTTGAAAATTTTTGGAGATTAAGTATAGATTTTTTTTATATAAATGATTATCCTTTTTGGGTATTATCTGATCTCATACTAGCCTTATTGTTTTTAGTTTTGGTTACGGTCTAAAGACATGGGATGTATATAGTTCTCTTTTTTGGATTAGGTGATTCTCTAGAAGTTGATTATAGCTCTCTTAATGTGAACAAGTCATCCTAAATACTCGTCTTTTGGAGAAAATATGAGTTTGTGTAAGAAATGTAGTAAAAGTTGAAAGTCAACATGAAAATTAAGTATGCTTACTTATGTTTTAGTTAATCTCATAAATAAATTCCTCAATAAAAAGTAACTTAAAACAAAAATGTTGTCTGTTAATTTTTCCTAATGGGGAATCAAATACCGTTTAACCCATCACAAGTTTGTGATTTTCTTGTTGTCAAATTTCTCCTAGACATGTTTACTATCACTCTACATCAGAACATGACCCTTTTTTTCTCCTCCATATCCATATTTTCATACTTGGAATCCTAGTATGGGTTAACTCGGGTGACATTTGTACTTCTCTCCTATTATTTTAAAGTGATTTTTTTACGGACTCTTGTTCCGATGTGGGATTTTCAATGAAGCTTCCAAGCCCAACTTTAAAATTGCGAGGACACAATTCCCAAAAGGGGGGAAGGATGTAACACCCCAGGTAAATAAAGAATATGAAATTTTCATATTTATCAATATTTTTGAATAAAAAATTAATATTAATTTAAAGGGAAGGCTATGATCGAGGGCATACCCAATATGCAACAAAGAGTTTCTTAGAAATCTTACGTTACACTCTAATAATAAAATAATATTCTTTTAAAAGGTAGTTAATGACTAGCCGTTATAATGGAGGGAATGAACGGAACTAACTAAAAAATGATTGTATATGTTTGTCAAATATTTTTACCTTTATCCAATGAATGTTAGAGGCTTAAAATGCAAATGAATCAAATTTTAAGCATAAATCTTCTAATATTCTTTAAAAGGTCGATTAACTTCCTTTTGATGGAGAACCCCTTTTAAATAAACTTTTAACAATTTTATATGTTGTGTTTGACAAAATAAAATCCTTCTTTAGAATCTGGACATCAAAATTTACTTTGTGTAAAATTTTGTTATTTTTCCGATAAAGATCATTTTTATTGAAAATGATGCATTTTTAATTCAAAACCTCCTTTTAATCTGATTTATTGATATTAATAGATTATATTTTTAATTTATATTAAAGTGTATTTAGAATATATTTTTACCATTTAATCTAATGGTGGTCATTGGAATTAATTTCACTATGAAATAGGACTTAAACTAGTGTCAATCTTTTAATAGATATAGTTTCTTAAAAACACGCTATTTGTTTTGACAGCGGGAATTAATTATTAAATTAATTAATGAAACATATATGTTTTTAATTTTGTAAAATAGACATAATTATTGAATTTGTAATATCAAATATATCTTAGGGTGATTCTTTGGTATTTTTCTGAAAAACATCAATTTTTGATGAATAGTGAAACCACTAAGTGCTAGTTTAAAAACTGATTTTTCATTTAAATGAAACTTTACCACTTTTGTGATTTGAATTTCAAAAATCTGACATACATGGTTGTCATTAGGATGTAAAATTTGGTTTAATTGGATTAAAATAATTTTTTTGGTGAATAATAACTTTTATGTTTTTAATCGCGATTAGAGGTAATTAGTGTAATTTAAGGTAAAATCAAAGTTTTAATAATATGAAATGACCTATACACATGTCCTACACTAATTGGACGTGTCATGTCCAAATAAGAAAATCCATGGGTCAACTTGGGGACCCCATGGAGCCACTTTGGTTGGAAAATGACATAAATAACGTTTTATTTAAAGTTAAAATAAAAATGTCACAAGCATTAGTTGTTTTACTAAAAAAAAATTTAAATGGGATTATACAAGTCATATTTTTGACTATAAATATTCATTATAAAGATAAAAATATTTAATACATCATTATATTTGTTTTATAATTTTTATAAATTAAATAACTTAAATTATTTATGACATAATGATGATGCAGCGATTACCTCATTAATAAAGGATTTAAATAAAATGAAACGATAATGTTAAAACAATAACTTACACTTTTAAAAGACCTATTGTATGAGTATATTGAGAACCCTTACCACCTTATACTCGAAATACATCAATGTGAGACCTTTATAATCTGAAACTCATTTGAAAATAAAGTAAGATTTTGTAACTTTCGAGAGTTCCCCTCCTCTCCCCTTATAAAAGGCACCCACCACTACAACCTTACCCACACATCTCAAGCATTTGGCTCTGCCAAACCCTGCTCCTTTTGTCTCTCCACATACCTCTATTACTCCTAGAAGCCTCACTTTTGGCATAAGTCTTCCCAAGAAAGCCTTTGAGCTCAAATCAAAGAGAGATACCCGATTTTAAGGTAATGTCTTCACTTGTGTTCTTTTGTTTTATTTTGCTTCTCCAACCCCCTAAACTCTTTTTATTCATTTCATTTGTAACAAATCCAGTATCTTTAATATACTAGGAGGTTGTTATAAAAATTATTCTAGCTACACTTATACACACCTACATCTAATGGTTAAAGAACGTATTGTTTCTGTGGATGGTGAATTCCTGCCTCACGAAACGATGATTGTTCAATATTAATTTAGCACCCTTAAAGGTGGACATTAAGATGTCACTATATTTATATATGATATAAAATATGTTTATGTTTTACTTAAGATTCTGTATTTTTCGTTTATGACATACCTTTATTGTTTCCATTATAATTTAATGCGATATCTTCATTTTAGGAAGTGCGGACTACCGCCCCCTCAAAGTGATTTGATTCGTTAATACCATATGTGGTACGTATAAAGGATATATTTAATGATATTATATATGATAACATACTGGAATTATAATAATATTATGTATCACTATGTTTAAATTCAATTAAATAAGAAATAGAAATGGAAGTAGCGTTCATGCGTACATACGGCTTACCGTCTCCATGAACGGTGCATTTCATTTATTACCTCTAAATGTTATGTAATATTATAAATGCATGTATATAATGGATATATATGATATATATGATATCTACATAATTAATATAATTCTGGATATAATATATATTTTACCACATGAACAACTTGTAATTATATAGAGTTTATTTATTTTTACTCAATTAGCAATGATCTACAAAACGACCATTATTAACTTAAGTAATTACATAGTGTTCATAGAATGTTATAAAGTGATATAAAAGGAATAATGAACTTGAAAAAGTTCTTAAGCAAGTATAAATTAACTCAAGTTTATTATTCAGGAGGTTAAAGAATGATCGAGTCAAGTCGGACCTGAGGTAAGAGATCCTACCCCTCTCTTTCTTTTTAAGTACTCTATTTTATGTCATTACTTTTAAGCTCATATTTCTTATGATTGGGATGTTATTTTATATAAATCCTACTCTAATTTTTATGTTCATATTATTAGATACCCTATTTTCTCTCATCAATCCATTTTGGAAGTTTTGAGTGGCGCTGTTAGGCTGCCGAATGTTCGTAAGAGATCCAACCTCTCTCTTTCTTTTTAAGTACTCCCCTTTATGTCACTTCTTTCAAGCTCCTCTTTGTTATGTTGGGGAATGTTCTTTTACATTCCTCTTTCTGTATATTTTATTTTAATATGATGAGAGACCCTAGTTGATCTCATCAATCCATTTTTGTAAGTTTTAAGTGGCGTTGTTAGGCTGCCGAGTTTTTGTAAGGGATTTTTCATCTCACTTTTATTTCCATGATATTTATGCTACATTTTCCACCATTTACTTTGAGTGGTGTATGTAATGCCCATTATTACTCTTTTTGTAATATAATTTCATTTTTTGGTATTTACATATTCATTGTATAACCCTTCTTCAATGGGGTGTAGGTTTCGAAAGTTACCCAAATCGGTAAGGGGACCTTTCACCCTCCTCTTTTTAAAATACTTATTTTGTTATGTCTTTTAATTTTCATCTTATTATGTGAGTATATGTTCTTATATATCCTTATTTCCATAAATTTTATGTCCAATAGATGAGATACCCATTATCTCTCTCATTAACTCTTTTTCTAAAATTTTATGTGACGTCGTTAGGCTGTCAAGGGTACTTCTTAACCCAATTTCGATTTCTTTGGGTTCAACATGTAGTTAATGAAAATGTCATAGTTTGAATATGTGGGAATGACCTTTGATTATTTTACACTTAATATCCACTTATATTGGGTGTATTTATTTTTGTCGCACATAATTTTGAGATTGATTTATCCTTAATTTAAGAATACCATCTTTATAATGGATTTCATCTCAATTTACATTTCAATTGAGACTTCATTGTTGTTATGAACCAATTCACTCTTATATAGTGTATATAATGTCCTTTGGAATATTATATCATGAATCCATTTATTCTCATGATATTATAAAGTTTTGTTTAAATGTTATTCCTCAATTATTGTATTCAAGTGTCTCTCATTTTGTTAAAAACCCTTTCACTAAAATATCGTTTTAAATGTTTTAATGATTTAATCTTATAAATATTTCCTATTAATATCCATGTTTTCAAAATGGTTTTAAGGATTTATTTATATGGATATTAATTTTTTAAAAAGCTAAAAGCTTCAATGAGGTATGGGACACTTTGATTTAAAAATCTCATTATTAAATGTTTTAAATGGTTTTGAAAATGGTTTTTAGAATGGATTCATTATTTCAATATCTTAAAATGTTATATTGTTATTGCAATGTGGGAATGACATATTTAATTTATGATTAAGTTATGTTCTATGATTATGTTATGGTTCTTGGGCATTGTTATGAAGACGGGTGGTTCCGTGATAAACTAAGGGTGGGTGATCCGGATATAGCTCTCCAATGCATTGGGTAACACGAAGGAGTTAAACGTTAAGGTTTTTCCGAAGAGATTTAGTGAATATACTATGATGGGTATTCCAAACGTAACCAATAGGGTTACTCCCTACGTAAGATTGTTATGAATGACTTAGGTTACCTTTATGTCTTATGATTTCTATGGTTTATTCATGATTTTATGAGGTATGTTAAAGTGCTTATGTTTTATGGGTAAATTATGATTTCATTCTTATGTATATATGTAATCATGTTTCCTTTCCATACTTTTTATAACCCTTACTGATCTTTTTATGCTCATCCCATGTTTATGAAATTTTTTTCACAGGTCAAGGGAATGGTACATGATATGATGATAGTGTCAAAGAAGTGTCAAGAAAGAATCCATGTTTTATTTTAAATATGTTTCTGTTGATGGGATAAATGAATACTATCTTTTATGTAACCACTTTGTTTAAATGTGGAATGTAATGCAAGTTTTATGACATAATTCTCTAAAACTCTAAACCTGAAAAGATCCTCAATGTGTAATCTTGCAATAACTCAAGATTAAGTAAGGTTTAAGGCTGGGACCTTATAGTAGAGGTGGACTAATACTATGTGTGTAGTTTTTTGTGACAAATCTCTTAATCTAGGATTGGTGAGGTTAAAAGTTAAAGTGGACTATGGAGAGATAATTTAGTTATGATAGAAAAAAGTGAAATCCATCAGATTAACTTCAAAAATTTGGAAACCTTTTTTGTAACCATTAATATGATAAATATTGGTTATAAGGTGACCTATACCAATATTTTTTTAAAATCATTAGTATAGTATTCCCCTAATAACCCATTCATGTGAAATCACAATTATAGATATAAAATTACATTCTCTATTGCACTGATTACTTACATAAATTATATATTTTATTTTCTATAGAAATCACTTTTTAAGGGTGAGGGGGTCAGAACATTGAAAATTGCATACACCTAACTACACTGCATATGAAATTACCATACTCTTATAAAAAATAGTATTTTTTGATATGTGAACTACGTGTAAACTCTATTTGATCTATAGTAAACTCCATTTATTTTTATTTTTTATGAAATTTTAAATGAAGTGTGGAATCTTAACCCAGATTTTAATCAACTCCTCAAAAATTATTATTCCTTCAATTAATTCTTGTTTAAATATTTTAATTTTTGTGTCAATTAATTCTTATTTTCTATGATTAGTATAAGCGGGTATTAATATTTAGAATATTTTTTATATACTCTAAAATGGTTTTTATTATAATCTCTTCTTAAATCATAGCATTACTAAAATGCATTATTAATTCCAACGTAAACTCGTTTTTCTTAAGATATTTCTTCTCCTTTAGATCACCCCTCAGTCATATTGCTGAATTTGGTTATCCATTTTATAATAGACATCCACAATTTCATGGATCTAAGAATATTGATCCTGCTTAGTTTTAAGTGGCCTATTATTCAAACTATTTTGACCATTCTATTCTATCACTTAATTGTTCCTTCTTGATTCATTTTTCCGGTCCATCCTACAATTTTATAACTTCCTCTCTAGTCTTTGATACCCTCATAAATAGATATTTATCATAATATTTTTTCTCTAATATATTACTTGAAGATTTGGTTTCCATTGATTTAGGTATCTTGGAGTAGTACATTTTGTCTATAGTTTTTCTCCATTTTTTGGATGATTAACTCCTAAAAATGGTTTCACTCAACTATTTATTCTATAAATTGTACTTGAAGAGTTTAAAATTTTAACATTAAACATCACACTCAATTTATGTCAGTGACATGACATTTATCACTTGTGTTCAATCATCTATATTTTGAGATCTATTTCTAAGGAAATATTGTACTTGTTCTTGGGTTTGATAACTATTTTTCTTATAATTATGTTTTTCCATCATTATGATTCCTCATAACCCATTAAATTAATTCCTAATATCATGAATATTTTTTTCATTCCATTGGATGGACCATTTTCTTACATACCATTCCCAATCTCAACAAATCATAATAACCTTGTGTCACTTCCACTATTTCTTCAATCAAAAAATACAATACACTCAATATTATCAATTGATATCAATATGAATAACTATAGATTCATATCATCCAATCCAACATTGGGTGAGTATCCTCCCACAATGAACCTCCCCCATATTAGATTGTGATGATTCACCATTTATGGAAGATCATTCATTCACATATCCTTCACATATTTTTTAAGTAAAAAGGTTTGAAGGACTATGTTCTAAGACATATCTCTATGGGATAAATTATAGTTCTATTGGCTATAACCAAAAACCATTCAATCATGAGGTGAGATGGACGAAATCACTTGATAATTCTCAACCAGAATAGGGGCATTTGACACATAATATATCTTATTACCAATGAGAGAGGAATACCAAATATCTTAACTTAACAACACCTTCATCACAAAATATTGATTGAAATCCTACTGAAGGTAGCCAATATAAAATTACAGAGAGAATAAATTACACTGAGAATCATAGTGTACATCATGAAGAAACATTCCCAAATATCTATAGACTTATCCATTGAATCCCCAACCCATTTAATTTTTTTATTTCTATTCCTCCATTGAAGAAAAAACACTATATTCATCCTCTACTCATAGACAATAACCTTTATCTCTGTCCAGTTTGAATCAGTAGTTGAGATCCCATTACATCCTGAGTCCTCTGGATTCTTCAAAATGAGTATTTTTTAGATTTTCTTCCAATTAGTGATTAATAATAAATATTATCAAAAATATTTTTGTATTACTAATTCAAATGATATCAACTATAAATCAATATTTTATGTTCTATATAATTATAATAAATAGACCTTATACTAATTGTCAAAAAAATAATTTATTTTTTGTTGTTTTATCTTGGGGTTATATAATTACTAATGGAATAGATTTATATTATTTAATATTTATTCTAATAATTATTATAATAAATTTAATTCTATTATATTTTCAAACTCTATAAATATTTTAATATTTTTACACAATGTTTTTTATCAATTCAAGAATTTTAATGAATAATATTTTTAAAACATGGGATTAGTTTAATTACATTAATATATTATATAGATGTAATTTTTTTTGTAAAATCTATTTTAAATAATACAAATCATATATTATTGGAAGGTTAATGTCCTATGGAATATGTTTTTTCTATAGGGATAGTTATTTGATGCCCTCAAGAACTATAAATCCCTTTTACCCATTTCTTGTTTTTATATTTTAAAATTAATAAACTATGATTTTTTAAAACTCTAGGGGTATAAAACAATTTATAATATATATATATATATATATATTAATTTCAATCCCAAATTATCCATTTTTTATATGACATTCCATAATTTAACACTAAAAAATAGTATAGATCTACAGAGTTTCTAATGACTATAGAGAATTAAATTATATAAATATTATTACCAATAAAAACTATATTTCTATTTATTGGGATATTATAATATTCCATTTTATATTCCTAATTTTAAATTATGTTATGAATCATACAACTATTTTCCAATTTCTTGATTTTAATGATAAATTAATTTTTTGTATTATCATGCATAAAATTTGGATGTATTTTACTTATCAGATCATAACTATGTTTTAGATAGATTTTGATTTTGATTTTGATTTTTCATTTCATAATTATTCTAAGGGAGTTATTATTACACATTGGTATTTTTAATGATTTGATGAACCATTATTATTTCACGAATATGTGAGTTTCTATATAACAAAATTTGGTATTCAAGGTGATGGTTATGGGAATAGATGAAACACCCATTGGGTAGTTTCCAACATTTATGTTTCCCTAATCAAAGAATAATATAATATTTAAATGAAAAATAATATCATAATAAATATAATTAAATTAAATATTAATTAAATCTTATGTTATAACATGAAAGGTGGGATAATCATATATAATTTATGATTAATTTTTGCACAAACAAAAAACTTATTTTCTTTTTTTATGAATAAGATTTCCACATATTGTAATTAAATAATTATAATAAGTGGATTTAATGGTAGAATACATCTACCAGTGATCCTCACATGCACCAAAACCCTAAACATCATCCAAGAAATCTATAGGAACAAGACTGAAAGATTATAGAACTCTCATCATCCGTTGATGATTACCACAAGATTTTTATTTGGTGGAAGGACTCTTCTTGATCTCTATAGTATTTAGAGGTTGGTGGATCATGATTTATATCAATTACTGAGATAATTATTAGAGAAAATATTTCATGGGATTAATAGAAATTACTCTATAATTTTATTGAGCATATTGAAATTTATGTTTAGATTCTATATCATAGAGTTTATATAGGCAAGGGTTATATAAATAATAATTTAAACTATGAACTTATTAATTTTTTTAATCACAAAAAATCCCCTTATCTTGAATAATACAAATAATATTATTTTCTTGGATAGATTAGAACTCACATATAACATTAATATTTTCCCTCAGTAAATTAATAACGATTTATTCAAATAATATTTCATATGTATTTTCTCATTAAGATGTTACCTCACTCCATATCCTCGTCAATATATATGGGACTATAAAAATGGAATTTTTTTTAAAAACAATTAATAAATACCAATGCACTATTTTCTAATAAATAAATAGATATTATATTTATTAAAATAAATTATCAATATTTATTAAATATTCAAGTAAATAATACTCTCTTCAATAATTAGTGATCCAATATATGTGATTCGATAAAAATTATTAATTAATAAACTATGTAAGATAAAAAAATTTGAAAAACATGTTAAATTAATATATAATTTACTTGAGAATCCCAAAAGAATTACAATGTGACCCTATAGGCCCATTATTTGTGGTATTATATTATTAAAGTTGAAGTTCAAGGTTAGAGTCCAAAAAGAAGCACATGAACCCTTATATAAAGTGGGTAAATTTTACAACGATAAAAAAAATATGAATTTACAGTATGTAACATAATCAATTTATCGATATATCTCTAATAAATCTAGTTTTATAGTGGTTCCTTCAACTTATATTCCTGATGTTTCTTTCCTTGAATTTCATGAAATGATCTTTAAGAAATAACTATATTTTAATTATATTAATTGATTAGTTCCATTCCAAATAATATATTCCATTTTTCGATATATATCTAATAAATTTGTTTGTATACTAGTTCCATCAACATATATACCCAATGATTATTTCAATGAATTTCAGGAAATTAACTTTTAGAAATAGCGCTTTTTCTATTGAATTAATTGATTAGATACATTCCAAATAAAGGGAACAAGATATTATATTAAACAAAACTAGCTAGTAAAAAATAATTTATCACATTATTGAATAATTACATTTCACACCAGATGCACAAAACATACCATAACTTTCAACAAACATGTATCATTACAATTTTGGTTAGTTCATTAGAGATGGGAACTTCAGAAATTCATTAATAAGAATAATAATACCAAAGAAAAATTACACAATATTACTTATAGGAACAACCAATTATACAATTAAATTTGGGGTTCATTGTAATGGTTCATGTTCTCATCATTTTTCCATATAAAAACTAAAAAGGGAATACATAATGATAAGGTGTTGAATTTTACTATTTGTCTCAAAACCTGATATCATATATCAGTTTGTCCCATCAAATGATATTATCTAGTTATTGAATATATTTATGAATACTATCATTACACATCTAGATTAAACTCATAGAGAGTAACTTCTATGACCATTCAATGTGAGAGTCACCCTTAGTACATTATGGTATACCATGTCACATCGAAGAAATGTTTTGATTTAATATGATTTTTCTAATATTTAAAAATGAATACTAGTAATCAGAATGTACATAGAAGTTTGTTCTAGGGAACCAAATCCAAGTTACACCAACTTTTAGTAGAGATAATTACTAGAAATATTCATTCCACTAGCTCTCAAATTAAACTCAAGCTTTCCTATTGATATGGATTTATTTATGGTTTCTGTCTTGATATCCTATGTGGAAACTATTCTCATAGAGGAATTAATGCTCTGAGATAAATTCATCAATAAGTAATTCTTTTCGAGTACATCCTTTTTGTGTGTGTTTCCATATATCCTTCGTGAGAACCACCACAATAGTATTGTCATAATATAATATGATAAAATCAATTATATTAGTAAACACATCAATTTCTTGGTAATATTTTTTTTATCTAAATAAATTATTTAGATATATTAGAATCCACTATATACTTGGAATCTACTGTATAATTTCTTATTGTTGCATTATATGAACTGTTATAGCTTATAAATCATCCGTTGGTACTCAATACATATCTTGAACTCAACTTCGTATCATTACAATTAATAGGAATACTAGAATCTATATAACCCTTGATAACTAGATCCTTATTTCTTTTATATACCAAGAATATATCCTTAGTTTTCCATATATGCTAACTGATAACCTTAATATCATACCAATGTTATTCACCAATATCAACCTGACATATACCTGCCAGGATCAAGGTGAAGGAAACAAAAAGCCTACTACAAAACATGACATATTTTATTGATCATGTATTATAAGGTTATGAAATATTACTTATCCACTTCTCTTTATCTCCCCTATAATATCTAAGGACACATTTTATTTGAGAGATATACATTAGATGACATTGGAATAAATCCCTTCTTAGATTATTCCATGATGAATCTTATCAGTATCTAGTCAAAGTATATAGCTTGGATTAGTCTGATAAAGCTCTTAGATTTACCAGAGATGATCTTAATCCAATGATTATATGCTAAGTCACATAATCTCCACATTGAGATTCACTTGTTCAACCATTCCTTAAGTGGTTGTGAGACTAGTTTTTCATTTAGAATTTGTATTATGTTATTAACATATAATACTAGGATAATATCCACACTCCCCCTAAACCACTTATAAACACTTACGTCATATTATTTCTTAATATACCAAAATTATCATAAGTATTGATTGAATAGAATGTTCTAGGAACATGATGATTTCATTAATAAATAAATGGTTCTCCAAAAAATTCATACATGCTATCATTACATGGAGTCATAAAACATTCTGTTTGAATTATATAGACATATACCTTAAGGTTACCATTAAGTAAATATGTTTCGAAATCTATCAACCAAATATCACTGTCATTTTCTGCATCTTTGACAGGTAGAAGTTTTATGGATATTCACATGTAATTTAGAGAATAGGTTTTATCATAGTCAATGTTTTTCACATTTTAAATTATTTAGTAACTATACATGAATTGTAGGAAGTCATTTATCTTATATTTCCACATTTAAGATGAGTACTTATTTTCACCAATAGAGAATTACATTAACTATCAGATCAACCTATATCAAAAAATTGGGTCAAATAAATGGAATCTATCCCAGAATTCCCAAATCCTTTCTGACATGTTGTTTTTTTCTCTAATCTACCACATTGTTGGTAATATAGACATTATTCTCAACAAAAAATGTTCCACCCTCCTCTATGTCTATAAATCCATTGATTTATGGTTCTCTTACTTCTTAGTGCTTCTATGTATTACTTTTGTTTTAGGAAGAACATCTTATATGGGCACCTATTGAGTGTGTTTCTATTCCAAAACATATATTTCTTAGGTATCACCTTCATCAAAATCAATCTTTCTCCTACTATAATATTGGTGTTTGTCTTCCCTCCCAAGAAATATTCCTTGTCTAGAGACTATTGCCTTATCATATAAGGGTTTTTATAGATAGTATCCCTTAGTTTCTGTAGGATTCTTATATAGATACCCTTTTTTCCTTATTGTACATGTTTGTTCCAAGAAGTCTCCTTAACAACTGTCTCACATCTCCAAACATGTATGTTAAATAATAAATATTTCTTTCCATACATTAACTCTTATTGTATCTCACTTTCAACATTATCTAGAACCTGATTTAGTTTGTATGTTACTATTTGTATTGTATATTCCCAAAAGGATAATTGAAGATATGTATGACTCATCATCGACCATACCATATCATTCATGGTAAAATTACATCCTTCAAAAACACTATTATAATATGATGAATAAGGGGAGTGTGAGATGAGATATAATTATACATTCTCATAGAATTTAAAAAAAATATTGGTTATGATACTCACCATGTTAATCATATCAATGCATTTTTCTTCATTCCAAGATGATTCTCAAGATCATTCTCAAAATCATTGAATTTCCCAAAGGATTTTTACTTTTAACTCATCATCTACGCATAAACATATCTAATGAAGTAATCCAAAAAATTAATGAAATAAGAATATATACCTCTATCATATACTAGATAGGATCAACACACATTATTATATATATCCTCTTAAATAATCATGCTACTGTCACCTTAACCACCAAAACGCCATTTATTTATTATTTCTTAAAAACTTTGTGACATTTATCATGTGGATTCAGTTCAAAAGAATATAAATAAATATATTGATATATATTTATCCAATTATTCTAATTTCCATGAACATGTTGGTGATTCTGAGACTAGTTATTATATAACTAATGTGAATTTGATTCTATATCAATTTTGAAAACATTGTTTATATAGTCTAGTATTTAAATATGTTAATTAAAATACACTATAGAAAAAATATGGTTTACTTATAAATGGAATTGATTTTATATCAGAATATGAATATAAATTCATCCATATTTTTGTAGGATAAAAATATTATGTTATTAGAAACATAGGTACTATAAAATTACCTTTAAAACCAATATCATTGATGTTGGAAACCGAATGTGGTATCTTCATATAGAAATGGAAATTAGTGATGAACCATTGGCTGCTCAAAAATAATACAATCCTATAGAAATATATCATATTATACTTGGTGTATACACATGTTTATATATGTAAGAAACCTAAGATATATCTAATACCCATCTATTAGATATATAAATATTTCACATGATAATTAATGAACATGAAGAACACCTAATACTCTTTATCTAGGTGCAGTTCTTCTTATAGAGCATGTAATTTCACATAGAAAACATACTGTGTGATTTTCTTATGAAAATATTTGGATTTTAATTTTATTTGATATGTGATTTTCTATAGCCTATGACATAGATTGAGTATTGGAATCCTTATCCTTGTTCTTACTTTAAATAACCATATGTTCCATGCGTTTCTTCATTCCCCAAGGCTTTATGAACATGGTTATTCAAAATAAGGAGTTATGAAATAGTGTTCTCAATATTTGTCATAATATAATTTATAATGGAACTGATTAAACTCTTAATTAGAGAGGAATATATGAAATATGCACATAGATCATCAGGGATCTTATATCCCAAGATGTCTAAGAGTTCAATGTATCTAATCTTCTTGACTATATGAGGCACAAGATGCACTGAATCTCCAATAATGAATCAAAATAATGTATTTGAGATTTAATATCTCTCTTATATATTCTTCTATTTATAATGATTAATAATTTTATACTTCATGATATATGCATCCATTTCATCATGTTGCCTCCAGGTCTCAATAGACATTCAAGATAACATGAAACAATAGACATCTGTGGAATCATTCCCATGTTTAATTCAGTGAGATACATCATCCATAATAGACTCTATAATAGTTGACTCATTTAACTGGGTTTCCAATATGTTTAAATTTTATTTTTGGAATAGATTAATTCATAAGAGCATATAATATTTCTAGAAATTTTATTCACTAAAAAGGTTATCATTCTCTTGAATAAATGAAAATGATATAGTTTAAGTCAAGTGTATTTAAATTTCTATAGTAAATAATAGAAGAATCTTCATACAAAATAAAGATTTTCGAATTATAAATTAAAATTAAAATTTATTAATATCTATTTATTGTTTTTGAAAATAAAATATCATTCCCCATTGGTTTCACAATATTCTCTCACATGGACATTGTAGTGGAAAGAATCCTCATTCCCCTTATCATAACCAACAAAATGGTTTGGTAAGTTGCTAAAAGGTCTTAAGGAAATTATTTTTTGTAATATACGTTAAATCATAGATCCTTGATTAATTGATCGGACTCCACAATCTTGAAATTTACAATAATGATTATCATAACAATTTCGTCCAAATTTACACCATGTATAGCATGGGGTACTTCATTCATTATGAATTTAATTAATTTAACTAAAAATATTATTTATAACTCCATATTCAATAGTATTTTTCTATTGAGGATGAATTAAATAATAATATCTATTAATTCCATTCTAAATTAAATAATGAAAGCCTTAATGACAAAATATTTTAATTTGGTGTATTTTTATCCTCTTGAATTTTTTTCCTATTTTATCTTACTACATCCATTTCAATATTATGTAGATTTTACCTATGTGATTAGTCAAATCATAGATATTATATAAACATAACAAAATTTACTTTATATCATATTAAAATAATGATAATTCTTTTACTATGTCATAGAGATATATAATCTATAAAAAATAACCACGAAGCTAAAAAAATTAAATAACTTAATAGTATGTCATGAAATTTTACAATGGTTAATTTCACTAGTAGATGAAAATATAACTATAGACCCTAAGGGAATAACCCCCTGAACCATAACTTGGTTCATGTGGTAGTATTCAACCTATCCAAAAATGTATATCATATATTGGTTTCACATTGGTTCCATAAATTGAACTACCATTTTTCATCTAGGAGCTCCATAAATTAAACAATATTTACTCACATGGTGGTGAGGGGAACAAAAGTATTTGTTAAGTGGATTACAAAGAAGAAACTATGGTCACATATTACCTTATAAAATTAATGGATGGTATGACAAAGATTCTATATTAAAATCCAATAATGATAAATTTAAATATCTCTTTTGATATATAGTTTTGGTATTAGATCATAATCATCCAAACACATGAAATGAATAAACATTGTAAATCTAAATTTTATTCCCATAACTTCATTTTTATAATTAATATAATCATAGTTGAATTGAATAAATTAATTAAATCCTTTATTATAATTTCCATTTCAAAATATTTGTAGATACCCCTCATTTGATTCATCAAGGTAAATACAAAATGTCAATAGTTGTTACATATATCTATAATGAATTAATTTATAATTTATGTAATATGAAACCATTTTCAATGTAAAAAACTACTATCTAACCACATGATTTAGATTTTAAGGTTGTTTTTAATATATTTAATATATTATAATCTTCTTTATTATTGGGTTACTACATGGGGTGTACTAATGACAATCCCACCACGAATTTCAATTTCCATATATTTGGGTTAGATTCCTATGAACCTAGTGCATATTTTGGCCTATGTACACTACATGTGATGAAAAGATACATGATATATAGTCATTATATCATGTTTAAATGTTCCTTCTTTAATACTTTGTGTATGTTAAGGAATCATATATTAATGAGTTATATTAGTGTACAGTAGATGAATGTAATATACCTCATTAATTCCATAGTTGTTAGTCTCAAACATTGAATGATGCTTAATTTATGAAATAGTTTTCATGAATTTAATAGTGAAACAATGTTGATTACACAATGTGTTCTCTAGCTACAAACTGTGTAATCTAATAAAACATGTTCAAAGAAATATTGGTTAATACATGTGTTGCTTTAATACATTCTACATGTATCCTCTAAACTGTGACCCATATTTATTATGGTTATTCCTAGTTAAGAATACAAATTTACCTGACATTTAAAAAGGGGATACACATTTTATTATATTGGGTTATATACAAGGGACACTTGACACCTAATGATGGAGTCTGTGAATTTTTAATCACATATTTTTTAACCTATTCTTGGTAATGTGATCAGAAATGAATAAATAAAATAGAATATTTTTAGTTTTCATTTCTAAAATGAATAAAAGAAAAATGAAAAATAACAACAAATTCATATCATTAATAAATTATTAAATAATTATTATAAATTAATTATGTGACATCACTTTTACCACATGATGGTTTTAGGTGTAGAGAAATATCCTATTAATATATTTTGAACTCATATTATATCGTAATCAATGATTAATTTGAGATATGAAGGATGAATAGCATCATGTTCCATAAAATTTAATAAAATACTAATTTAATTTAATATAGAAATTAGGAAGGTCAGATCGTTATGTATAATTTATAATTAATTTTCATTAAGAAAAAAAAACATTGATTTTCAATGATTTCTCTGTTAATTAATATGTTGACAAATTATTTTAATTCTTTCATTTCAAAAATATTATTCAATAGAAGTGTCCTTTATGTAGTGATACACACATGAAATAAGAACCTTAGAAAATTTATATAGAAATCACTAGGTTCCAGTACATAAGAATTTGACACTTTTTTGTTCAGTGATGATAAAAATAAAAAATAATTATAGTTAAAGGACTCTTCTTGATCACACTATTCATCGGATGTTAGTAGACAAAGATTTTTATCCGTTCTTGAGTGAGTTCTATGATAAAAGATCAATAGGGCGTGAAAGAATTCACAATGGGGTTTTTTTCCATACAATAATGATTAGGATTATAAATAAAATAATTGAATATATATGGTGATAGGGTAAGATAAATAATAATTGTACCCAATTCCTTATTATTTTAATAAATACTCAGAAAAAGACTTTTCTAAAATAATAACCATAACAATATTTTCCTGACCTTCTCTGTAATCATACATAAAATAAATATTTTTTCTAGAGTAAATAAATCAATGTTAATTAAAATATTAAGTAATATGTATTTTTTATCCAATAAATAACTTGGAAAACATCCTCCTCTATATTTATCAAATGATAAATAATGGCCATCTATTAAACTAAATTAATTTCACTTCATTAATTAAAGATAAATAAATTATAATTATCCTCAATAAAGTAGAAAATAAATATTTATCAAATATATAAATGAAAAATCCTATCTTTATTAGCATGTGGCATAATATATGAAATAAAAAAAACAGGAAAAATAATTAAACCTTATATGATAATAATATTGATCATACCTGTTAAATTATTTCATAATTTAATTGTGGTTCGAAATATACTTAGTGCATAAATCCATAAAACCATTTCTCGGTAATATAAAATTAATACACCTAATTTCGAAGTTCAATATGTAGGAACATTCCGAGACACACATATATGAATATTTTACAAGACCTAATTAAAAAAACCAAATATTAAAGTATACTCTATATTATAATCTCGATATCTTGATATCTCAAGTAGAGCATGTTGTACAGTTGTTCTGCTAACCTAAATTCTTGAAAACTATTTATTTGAATTTCTAGAAATTAACTTTCCATTAAAAATCCATAGAAATGGAAATAATTAGGCAGTTCTATTCCCATAAATGTTAAGGATATATAGACCTCCCCTAAGAAAAGAAGGAAAAAGTCATTTCTTACCTTGTACATTATTGACATATCATTCATTGCATACAACAAATACCATACTTACCACAAATATATAACATCATGGGTAAGATTATTACATTAAATATTAGTTATGAAATTAATTAATAAAAATCATAATGTAGAATGACCCTTACTGTCGCGAAATTTCCTCGGTACCCTGGTAACCCGATTATTGAGCCAACTCAAACATTGCCCGAAGGAATTACTGATACCCACGGGGTGGTGACTAGCACCTAGAATGATCCAACATGAATGTGGGAATGAATTTTCCACGAAGTCAGTGGTATCATGATAAAAAATTAAGTTTGTATACAATAAAAAATACATAGGAAGAAGCATACAAGAATTTAAACAGGTCAAATAACCAAAAGTACTATATAGATGTATGAGAAAACATGAAGGTAAAGAAGTAATGACCCAATATACACAACTTTCCCAGCCAAAGGATCAACAGTTACAACCACCTCCATGGGGAACCATTCCCTTTCTCAAAAATTTAAGATGATATAAAAAACACTTGAAGACACAGGTAGGGTGTTAGATAAAATACGAGTAGGGTCTCACCAGAGATTCCATAATAAGGTGAGAATATTTAATTTAAAAAATAAATCATTCAATTTAAATTAAATAGTAATGGGATTTAAAAATCATATTTAAAAATATCATGATTTACATTTCAAATAATGGAATGAATTTAAACAAATGGAACATTAAACATTTTTTTGTATAAAATACTTTATATAAATCTAGATGGAACGTGTAAATACTTTACAAATAATGGTATGTATTTTAAATACAAAAAAAAGAGCAACATGGTAATGTTCCAAAATGTATGATAGTTCCAAGATATGGGACTCCGGCACACCCAAATAGTTATCATGGTAATATGTGTACACACATCCCTCTAACACTAGAAAAAGAGGACCCATCACCATCCCATTATGGTTGTGACCTTCTAAATTTAAGTATTATTAGTGTTGTAATATTATGGGTGTTGTACTCAATAAATCACTAACTACCAAGGATTTCATGTGCTCTAATAATAATCAATGGTGGGTAAATTTATTTTAAAACTAATTGGAATACATTTCATCCCATTCTTCCATTTCAAATACGAAAATTTCATTTTTAAAAACCAACACATGGGTTTTAAATCAACCCATGCATTTTCTCAAGAAAAAACTAGTGGGTTTCTTTAAAAAAAGATATTTTTATCAAATACAAATTTGAAATGAATTTTATCAAATTAATTTCACTATTTAAATTCAGTAATTTTTTATTTCAACATTTTCAATCAATTTAATAATCACACCCTAATTCAATGGATTATGAGGTTTCCCCGTTTCTTTCCATTTTCAGCTAAATCCTCAATTCCATGGAATTGGGGTTTTAATAAAATAATTTAAAGAAATTTAATTGAAATGAAGTAATTTAATTTTAATCAAACAAATTGAATTGTAAAGAATTTAGGGTTAATCCAAATTGTACATCATATTTGGACCACCTACCTCGGGATCTAGAGACCTCGAAACACAAATCCCTATTTGGGAAACTATAATGATGAACATCATCAATGAATATCCTTGAATCAAAACTAGATTCAAGAACCCAAATAGTGAGGAATAGATCCTATAACAACATATTTATCTATAATACCTTATGGAAGAAAGAGAAGTGAGCTGGAGAAAGGGATCGGGAAGAGGAAACCTACCGGGAATAGATCGATCACTGTTCACCTAACTTCAATTTGCTTCTAAAGCAGTATAGAGGGGAAAACCCAACTATTGGGAGAAACTAAGGATGAATAAAATTTTGAGATGTCATAAAAGCTTTCCAGTCACATATAAATAGGGTTTCATGATTTTAAAAAATTAATATTTAGATTAAAAAATCTCGTACACATAGTTTCAGGGGTTTGGACACATAGCTAAACAAACTGTGAACCCTAGCCATGGGCCCATTTTAATCTAGGTTCACAGTTTATGCTTGGTGGGAACATGGTTTTTCAAAACATGCACCAACCATCTAAACATTAACTATATCGGTTTACATGATTTTCACTGGACTAATGCACAGTTTGAGGAAGTCATGTGTCAATCAGTCACAACCCAAAATCCCTTCCATAATTTCAAAATTTCTCCCAAACATCCCTAAAAGAAACCCATCCAAAGAATTATCAATATCTGATGTTAATAATACTTGAAAATAGTAATGTGATGTTACAAAATCCCCACTATAGAAAATTTCTATCTTTAAAAATGGTGTTAAGAAGCTTTCATTCCAAAAAGATGAGGCCAATACTATCTCATCAGTACCACCCCCTCCCATGTCTCATTAGAATCATAACCATGATACCATAAAACTCGAACAAAACGTATCGTCATCCCATTATGTTCCTTGATTTAAGAATCAACTATCATGAATGGATACCTATTATCCAATAAGTCAGGCTTAACCTCAAGAACAATCTAGTTCAAAATATGAGATGGATCAGAAAGATACATTCATAGCTATGATACATGGAACATGTTATGTATTGACCTTTATTATGTTGGAATTGATAAATGGTAATCCAAAATTTTAACCATCTAAACAACCTTAAAAGGTCCAAAAAAAGATAGAGATTCGCTTTACACCCATTTCATCAATGACTCAAATGTGGTGAAACATTCAAGAACACCATGTCACCAACTAAAAAAATCCAACGGTATGTGATAACAATCAATACAATACATGTACTAGCTATGTGCCATCAAAATTATTTGATGAGTCAAATAAATATTCGTTGTTGTATCTTGAAATAATCTAGGACCGAGCAAGGAACATTCACCAATCTCTTACCAACATAGCACATATCTATAGGTTCAACCATAAAGGCCCCAAAAGGATCCATTCTGACCACAGACTCATAACTATTGTTATAAGAAAACTCAACTAACCCTAGATGGTCCTCCCAATCCCCACCTAATTCGATAACACAAGCACAAAGCTTTTTCTCGGTAATCAGTATATCTCTTTCTTTTTGTAAATCTGATAGTTGAAGGTTTGGCATACTTATATAGACCTAAGATCTATGTACCTCTTGAAGGCCTCTCCAAAAACAATAGGGAACCCTAGATCCCAATCATAGAATATAGAAGTTGTAACTCCATGAAAATGAAAAATCTCATTCACATATAGATTTCCCAACTAATTAATATGGGTTGTATCACGAATTGGTGTAATGTGGGGCGATTTAGTCAGCATGTCGATCAAAATACATATCGTATTATTCTTTTTCTAGGTAAATGGAAACACCAAAAAATATTCCTAGATATTTTATCTCACTTATAATTTCAAACTAGATGTAGATGAAGAAAATTAGAAGGCTTCGTATGCTCAGTCTTGAACTTCTTTCATGTATAACAATGAGAGACAAAATCAGCAATACCCAATCTCATATATAGCCACCAGAACTCCCATTGCATGTCATAGAACATCTTTGTGGTTATTTGGTAAAATTACCATTATGAAATATATAAATCCACCATCACATATTTTCTTACAACTAAGGGTAAAAAACCAATTCTGATAGCATATAATTCCCTCTTCGTAGAATGACCAGTGAGACATGGTATCACCACCATAATGTGTATCAAATTCTATAGAAATCATCACCAAGATTTTGATCTGAAAGAAACATGTTGAGAATAGTGGTGGTAAGATGAAAACTAGCCACGGAAGCCCCAACCCCTAATTCCTGGTTCCCAATATGAAAATATGATAAAAGATCCATCAAGTTCCATTCTTCTGATGATTCTTTTATGGCCTAGGTCAGATGTTTCCTACTTAAAGCATTCATGATGAAATTACATTTCACCCTGGAATAGGAAATGTGAACGTAATAATATTTATGTTATTCCACCCAATTCCACTAAAAGAGATTTAAATATTTTTGAGAGAATATATAACTCAATATCTCGGGGTCTAAAAAAATGATAATCCATTCTCTAAAAAGGTAGTTCCACCACCTCTTATGTGTGTGAATCACAGTTGTGAGTTAAATGTTAGGGCTGGGTATTTCTTATCATGTGGATTATGATTACGAGAGACATAAGAAAAAACATGATCACTGTGAAAATAAAAATAAAAAACATTCATGAACCTATTGAATCATGAAAGACCACATAGCTCTAAAAAATATCTGGAAGAGTTAAAACCAATGCAATTGTCAATAGAAATTTTAGATCAAAAAAATACCTTTAACATTTTTCATCCCAAAAAAACATTATTCTAGTTTGAGGTAGATCATCCATCATAGAATATGGCTTTGATAAGTCCTTTGCAAATTGGAAATAATACCTAGCTAGATCCAAAAAACATCAAATCTCTAAAACATTACATCTTTTTTCACATGTCATAACATTTTCCACCCTCTTAGGATCAATAGAGATACCATGTTCCTGAACCACATTTCCCAATAACTTCACTTCCCAAATCCATAAAACCCATTTTTAATGCATGGCCTAATGTCAGGGATTTATAGAAAATTCCTAATTTCTATCAAATTAAGCACATGATCCTCCTTGGACATAGATTAAACAATTATTTCATCCACAAAACTACCATGAATGTATCATGACACTTAAATAAACACCTATTTATTAAATCCATAAATACTATAAGAGAATTCGTTAATCTAAATGATCTAACACGGTACTCATATTTGTGATACCTGATCCGAATGGTAGTTTTCTGAATTTCTAAATATTTTTTTCAATAGATAGTATGCAGATCAGAGATCAATAGTCACGAACCACATCACCTATTCAACTTATCAAATATATCATCAATCCAGGGAAACATATTTTTTTATTTACCAAATTCAAATTTAGTTTCATTAGTCCACATAAAGGTGAAGTGACCCATCAACTTTCTTAGCAAAGATAATCTGTGCCAACCAAGGTGGAAAACTGGGATGAATAAATTTTTTCTCTAAGATATCATCGTACCAAGTATTCAAGTCTTTAATTCAGCTACTTCCATGTGGTAAGAAGGAATATATATTGGATAAGTACCATGCACTATGTTAATAGAGAACTCTACCTCACTTTTTGGTGGAAGACTAGATAATGCTGAAGCAAAAACATTTGGAAACATAACAATAATTGGAGGGAGATAAACACTAAAAGATTCACTATATAGATAAAAAATAAATAAAAATATTACTTTCCCTAAATATGGATAATAAGGTCCATATATACTCAACCTGAGGTCCCATTCTCCTTGAAACATTCAACAAACCCAATCAGTTGAAACAAAGGAGACCTGCTGAATATAACAATCAATCTGATCTTTATTAAAAACAATCCAATCCATCATGAATATGACATAAAGATGTTTTATGTTGAGATATAGAAATTTACAAGAAATCTCAATATATACTACATAGAAAACACAAGTAGGACTATAGAGAACCAACTATCGTTTAGTTCCATGGGTGTAGTAATATCCATCATACAATAAAAAATCCATGTAGAATGATTTAGATGATTAATGATATGATTTAAAATAAATTAATGAGATGTACCGGTATCAAATAGATAAGTCATTAATGATGAATTTGTTGTGATTATACCTCTAACAATTACTGGACCCATATATGTTTCTTCTGGAGACTCTTCCATAGTGTGAATAAACTTTGTTCTGAATGCCAATGGATGAAACCCCTTTTAATTGAAGAATTTGATTTCCCCATAGTTTTATATGGTGAAAATGAACTCGTACCACTATGAAGAGTGTAATAGATATGTAAGAACATATTTCAAGTGATATGAGCATCTACAGAAACCACATACATTGGGTGCCTCAATGAAAACCCTTTTTGAATGAATTGTATTTATATATTTATAATAAATCAAAGGGAATATTCCAGGAACTGCAAGAAGTATAGAATTAATTTTCTATAAATAACCACCATGAGAATCATTATTCTTCATCTTTCTTTTAAAGGGACTCACATTTCCACTAGGAGGAAAAAAAACTCCCATCACCCGTGACCTTCTGGCCAGGTCAAAATCAGCCATCAACACTCTATCCAGAACATCATTCTAAGAGGGAGGATTCATAAATAATATCAGATAATGGATATCAAATAAAAGAACAAACTCATTATACCAAGCCTCAATCATCTCATTCATCACAATCTATGGTGAAAACATCACATTAATAGTGAAGTTATTTTCATATTTTGTCACAGTTCCATCATCTTGCTCGAGTTTGAAAAAGTAAATAGCATTGTCCAACAAATTTTAATATGGATAGATATTGGAGGTGAATATATATTTGACGTATTTATACTCTAATCCCTCATGCTTATTCTCCATCACCAACTTGTCCCACTATATCCTGATCGGTCCCTATAACATGTAGGTGGTACACTTCCAGATGATTTTTTTAGATGTCACCAAGAACCCAAAAATTGCTCAATACTGCTCAACCATTCCTCAACCTCTGGAGGACCATTGGATCCTTTGAACACTAGTTTATTTTGGGGAAGTATCTCTTGAGAATGATTTTAGAAAATATCCCTCTAATGTTCCACAGTTGGAGATTGAAGGGGGACTAGGGATGGTGCATGTTCAAGAGTTTGGTCACTATATACAATCACCTCAACTATAATCGCGCCCAAAAGAGGATTTTATCTATATGGTTAACCATATACTTCCTCATAGATCTCATTCAAATGTCTTATAAGAGTCATGATGATTCTCAATATAATCATACATCATTGAAGACATCATATTAAAACTCAAATAGAGCCATTAGTGAAATTAATCCCATCAGGTAAGAACATATTATTTTGATTTCAATATATAAAAATAAATAACGGGGAAAAGAATATTACTAATCCTGAAGACATCCTTAAAATCTACCATTGGTGACATAAGGTTGATTGTGGTGAGTGATGTCTAGAGGCTCAGTTGCAACCTCCTCCTAAGTCCTAAGAAGATAACACAACTACATAGTGACAGCATGTAAAGATGCTTAACCTGAACTGTTGATACCACTTTTTCACGAACTAGTACGAGTATCCCAGTAACCTGATAACCAAGATAGATTTGACATAGCCTGTAGGGAATTTCTGATCCACATGGGTTAAAGACTATCACGTGGAATCATTCAATATAACACTGCGAAAAAATTTACCAAAAACACAATGAAAGAATGAAAATCAAGTCACTATGCATTCAAGAAAAAAATAACATGAAGAAGTGTACCAGAAATCAATTAGGTATAACAACCCAATGTACTATATTAAAGGACCAGAAAACAAGAAGGTAAACAAACCATGCCCCCATGGACCAAACTCTCCCATCCCAAAGACATACAGCTACCCCCACCACCAAGTGCTTCCTTACCCTTGTTCGAACCTACAAGAATATAATCGACAAACACCTGAATAAATAGGTAGATTATGATCTAAAATCCCATTAGGGTCTCCCCAAGGATTCTGTAAAAATATTCCAATATTTATTTAACCAAATAAATCTTTCAATTTTAAATAAAAAGACATGTAATTTCAAAATAATCATAGAGAAAATCATACTTTACATTTCAAATGACAAAAATAAATTAAAAAAATTTCATAATAAATATTTTATATAAAACCATTTAGATAAAAATAGAAGGAATGTGTAAAATGTTTTACAAAAAATGGAATATATTTCATATAAAAACTTCAAGTAACATGGTCATGTTGTAGAAGGCATGATAAATCCATCCTATTGGGATCCCTCACACTTAAATAGTTATCACGAGAATATGTGAATACATGTCCCTATGATAGTAGCCAAAGATGACCAATAACCATCCCATTCTTGATTTAACATATTGAATTTTGGTATTTTTGGTGTTTTAAATCATAGAATGTTTTCCTGAATAACTCACTAACAATGAAAAATTGCATGTCCTAAAATAACATTTATTAAAGGGATGTTTATTTAAAATCTATTAAAAATTAAATTATTTCAATTATCACATTATAAATATTCCAATATCTTTTTTAAAACATAATATAAGGTTTCTTAATTAAACTATTCATTTTCCTTAGATAAAACCGTTCGATTTCTATCAAAACCACTATAAGCGATTTATCTCAAATACAAATTTGAAACCAATTTAATTTAATCAATTTCCAAATTGAATTTATATAATTTATATATCAAAATTTATTCGTCAATTCAAAAACACAACCCAATTCGTTAGACTTTGGCGGTTTTCCCAATTTCATGACAAATCAATAAAATTCCCCAATTTAATAGAAATAAGTTTTTCTAAAACAATTAAAATAAATTTAATTGAAATCAAGAAGGTAAATTTAAATAAAAACTATTTAATTTAAATTTAATTAATTTATGGTTAATCAGAATTGGCTATCATAATGAAAACACCTTCCTCGGGATCATAGGATCTCAACACACAAAGCCATAATTGGGAAATTCCAATGAATGATGTCAACAATGAAGATATGAGAATCAATCATATATTAGAGATTTGAAATATCATGGATTATATATTCCAACAACATGGAGATTGAAAACACCCTAAGGAAGAAATAGGATAGAGAGGGGGAAAGAGAATAGGAAGTGGGAACCTATAAGTAAGAGACTGAAAGTCCTTCACAAAGATTCTATTCTCTTATAGAGAAGTGTAGACGTCCCAAAATATATTTTTTGGAGCCTCTAAATAAGATGAAAATGATATGGGGTTGTACAATTCAATAGAGAAACTAAAAATAGGGTTTCATGGTTTTAAAAATTAATTTCTGGAATAAAAATCCTATAAACACAGTTTCATGGGTAGGGATGCATGGTTAGATGAATTGTGCACCCTAACTTTGTGCCACTTTTTTAGGTGATCAATTTGTCCTTGGTGAGTGCATGGCTTTTCAAACCATGCGACAACTAGGAAAACCTTCACTAACTTAGTTTTTATGGTTTTTCCTAGCTGTGTGCACCATTTGGGAGAACTGTACACCAACTATGCACAGTCCAAAAGCCCTTAAAAAATTTAAAAATTTCACCCAAATATCCCCTAAACAAAACCTAACAGTAGAATGATGAAAATTGGGATTTATAAAAAATTTCAAAACAGAAATAGGATGTTACCATTACACAAATCCATAGATTAGAACATCAAATGGTGCAAATAAATGTTAATTTCATAATGGCGGGTCATGTTGTTATAATATTCTTCTTTGAAAATTCCCATAGGAATACATCATAATAAAGTGTTTAAAAGTTATATGAATATCCACCCCTAATATCCTATATCATTTATTTCTCATAAAATGATATCACATATATAATGAAGACATATTAATGAATATTATTCTTTATATTCTATATACTCATTTTAGAGGCAATATTCTATGAACATTCAATGTGATATTTACTTTTAGGACATTATCACATACTATGAAATGAAGAAGAACAATCAGGGTGTGAGTTTAACGCTATTAACATTAAAAACAATGAATATAGGTAATCATAAATTATAAAAAATTTGTTTCCAAGGAACCCAAAAAAACATAAACTAAATATTATTCCTAATATAATAATAGAGATAAAAATATAGAACATAATGTTAATGATATAAATAAAATGACTAGAATAGGGAATTTGATTCTTGATTTGATTCCATTTCTTTATCAACACAAGTTGGTTGTAGGAATATTCAGGAAGATGCCGATATGTTCTTAAACTATACAAGTAATGATAAATATTATATTGAGTGGGTAACATGGTTTATGAAAGATTCAATTACTTTAATATATCAAGAATGTGGTAAAATAGTAAGGTTGAAACTTTTACTTTAATTTTATCCATGAAAAAATATCCAAATAATTTATAATGTTGAGATTAATTATTTTCATAAAATGATTTAAGGACAAAATTTTTAAGGATACATATATTCTTGAAAATAATTATATGGACTAATATGAAATAATTTTGTTTTGTATTTATACTACTAAAATCCATAGTTCCCAAAAATAATGCTGATTATTTTAGGTGGAAGATATGAGCATAAATATTCGTAAATAATGTGTCATATGTCAATGGATGAAAATTATAGATTGAGAACTATTAAATACAATGAATTTTTTACAACACATTTCATTGATACAATTATTAAAAATTGTATTTGGTCTCATGAAATATTATTTAAAATGTGAATACATGAGACTGGTAATATTATTGAAATTGATGAATTAGTTTATCTTGATAATGAATTAATATGGATGACATTTAATATATGACATCTTCATTTTATAGTAGATTCACATAATTTAAGATTGTTTTCATCATGTAGATATTTTAATCTATTTGACAATATGATTACATCACATTGTACATGACCAATTGTAATTTATATTTATAATCTCCCCCATGGATTTGGATGTAAAAACTATTTTCTTTATTAAATATTATCATATGTTGGCCTTATGATCTCTGAATATATATATCCATATAATCCCAACCAATTATAAAAGAGTTAAAGTATCTATGGATTGAGGGTGTATGTATATAAGATTATTCTAAAAATTATCCTTTAATATCAATTTAATTTTTTGAATTTTAATTTTAGAACTTATGGAATATTGTCTAGTTAAATTATGTAGGGTAATCTTGTGTGGCCACATTTGAATTTATGAGTCTTTTTCTTAGGTAAAATTTAATTTGTTTCCCATCAGATTAGGGGAATTTTTAAATTATGTGTTTAATGGTGATATTGGGACTTAGAATGTGTCTAATAGTGTATTTTACCATAATTAAGTGTTTTAGTGGGACCTTGGGGGATAAAGTGGATATTGGAGTAGTAAACCATATCTAGGGTTCAATTTTCTATTACATATGGATCATCATTCCCTGAAGGGTGAGGGATATGGTGTGATGAGGATTGACCACAGTACCCTCACACTACATCATAAGTCTTCTCATCTATGTGGGTTTTGTACATGAGTAAAGTCTTGATGATGAATGTTTGGGTTTTTGAATGGTGTGGGGACAATAACATCATAGAAAGACTCATGCTATGTTGAAACTCACATATTTGATATTTTGTTAATGAAAATATAATGTGTATTGGGATCACACTATAGAATATGTTGTCCTACTTTGATAACCCTTATTTCCAAAATAATTATTCCTTACTTATGAGGGTCAAATATTATAAGTTGGTGTCAATTAGTGATGAAAAGAACTTATTTTTTTTATAACCTCACATATTCCATTACAAGTTTTTCACTGGGGAAATTGGTCATGTCGTGAAACTTATTGTCATTACATGAAGATTTAATATGGATCATTCAATAGAAATGGTGTCTCATAGAGAAATAATTTCCTATGGAAGGTTTCATCGTGTGGATCATGAATTCCCTTGTATGAAGGGAATATGTCACTCAACCGATTGGTAAGCTACTCGTTACAGAAATTTTTTTGGTTCTTGATTCAACTTCATTGAAGGGCCCCACAAAGTGGATAGGGAGGCCATGTCTTGGGTATGTCCTTATATTGTAATTGATATGTGACTTATATTAATACACCACAATGCATGTATGGAATGTTTTTAAAATAAATGATTAAATATTATAAGAGGTATAATAAAAGGTGTATTACTAATATTCTAAGAATCACAAACAATCCCCCAACTTTCTGGTGTTACTCTCTTACATGTGAGATTCATTTATCTCTTTGTAAATCTATGCATTTTCTGAATTAATATAATTTTATCAAAAAGTAAAACAATTTTTTTCTCTCCATATATTTTGTGTTCTATAGCTAATTCAATGCAGTATTCATTTAAGGGATTGATTTTTTATTTCATTACATTATTTGAACGAGGATGGACTGAGCTATGATATTGGAAAACTATATTCCTATAGGGTATAGGTAGGTGGTTCCTTTCATATTTCACAATATACCATCGATTTTTATGTGATGTTAATTTTTTTTCCTAGGGATTCATGTTTTAGGATTTCCAAAAAAATGGATGGCTGATTCCTTGAGTGTGTGGTAGGATAGGTTAGTTTCTCTTTTGTAGGAATTATGTGATCCATGCATGGTTTGGGGACTATAAAGTGGCTCGATGACTATGTTTCAAATAGAAGAAACAAATATTCAGTTATAAAGAACCCTTTCGTGCTACAAAAATTGTTATGTTAGGGATAAATTACCTAGTTTGAGTTCATATGAGAGGGTTCATGGTCTCTCATGTGATAAAGGACCTAATTAGAGACTTCACAATGTGATGTTCATTGGGTATTATATAGGAACCGTGTCAAGTGTACATTATGGACACCAAAATATCTTGTTAGGTGATATTTTTTGTATATATGTTTACAATTAAAAATTATTAGGGCATGGATAGTGATTTTTTTTGCTGAAGTGGCCTTCAAAAAGTGACTCATATAATAAGTGAAAGTTTTACAATAACATAGAGACCATAGGGTATTAGTGCATAAGAAATGGGTTAAGGGCTCAGTTTGACTTGGAATGGCTCTGTGCTAACCAATGACATGTCTTGCGATGATGAGGTTAGTTTCTAGTGACCAAAATGTTAAAATTATTCCCTAGAGGAATGTAGTTTGTGGTTATGGATATTTATGATCAGTAAGATTCTTTATTAATTTATTGTGCTCGTAGGAGATCAAGGTTCTTATCTGATACTTTGTTGATGGATGTATGCATTGAATTTATATGTATAAAATGGTGGTTTGTGGTAGTAAATTGTGATCTATATCATAAGAAACTATCTATAAGTGCAGTATAGGTCAGATATAGGTTATTTGTGAACTAATTTTGGACTGTTCAATTTTTTTATTGTTTCATACTCTTCCCCAATTATTAAATTACAGATAATGATTATAAATGATGATAGGACTCATACTGAGTGAGTGGGTGCTTGTAGGGACCACTCTAAATGAGAGGGAATCGATTTAGGTTGTGTTTATGAAATATAACCCCAATATATAGGGTCATATCATAGGTTACCTTGAGTTAGAGGGTGTTAATATATGTTGTGGTCATGACACATCAGTTGGGTTGAAAAAATAGAGGTATATGGTACTGTGTAGTTTGTATTGATGCATGATATAGTGGAATGAACTCCTTTTGAGTGAGAGAGTGGATGTATATGGAGTTTTATGGTATGGGGTATTTAATTTGATTACGATACTCACCCTGTGTGAGAGGGGAGTGATAAATGTGTCAAGGGTAGACATGATTTTGAGACCTTCCATGAGTGAGATGGGTTTAGTCAATATGTTGTGGAACATGTTTTTATTGGGGTCCTTATCCCAAGATGGAGGGTGGACGAATGAGATGATAAATGAGGTTATGACTTGTTATGGGACCTTTCCCTTGGTGAGATAGTAGTGCTCGAGACTCTACTCTCGGTATTGGTTCAGAACAACGGGATAAATGATTAGATGTGTTCTAAGATGACTTCATCAACCATCGTTGACTAAAATAACTAATTGTAGGCATTATTGTTGCCTTTTTAGAACATTTAATGTATTATTTTCTTTAATTGATTATTTTTCATGCATATAGACATTACATATTAAGGTATATCATAGATCACTATTTGTGGCTCCTTACTGAGAATTATTTTTTCACCCTATATATGTACCACAATGTTCATGAATACCATTGGATCTCCCTTTTGATGGAGTTGGTGTCCAAGGGAAAACAATTTTTTACTTTCATTACAAGTATATTCAATGTATTGAGTATTAATAAAACTACTTTTTATTTGTTGTTCATTTTTTGCATGAATCTAAAGTAATAACTTCCTAGTGTATAGGTAACATTGATAAGGCTATATAGGGTCCCTGATATGATGAGTTCCATGATATTATTTCAAAATATTATTAAATAATGTTCTATGGTTTGATAACATACTATAATGGGACACATATGACATGGAATAACATTTGTGAGTACTCATAAGTAGACGAGATGCTTCTCATGAAGTTAACAACTGGAAATATCTATGATGTGAGATAATGAGAATAGGCCCACCATTAATAATTCTGCATGTTATGGTGTCATCATACATTATTATTTGTGAGCATGTGTGATGGTCCTTAAACATTATGATTATTATTAATGCATGTTACAACTCGCATACTTAGAAGTATTTCGTAAACAATGACGATAATAGTTCACGGAGAACATGGATACATTGGGTGTGTCATTAGTGACATGTCATTAATGAATAAGTCAAGGAAGGATCTTCTCTTATATCTTTATGGAAGATCATATATTATTCCTTTGATTAGAATAGAATAGTCACATTAAATTCATCATCCATGGTTTAATAATGAGTTTATCTTAGATATTTAAAGAAAGTCATATTGAGAATAAAGATTTTTCATATGTATGTGAAACCTTATTCATGAGATATTATGGTAAAGTGATTATATTACACAGTGAACATTCATATGTGGCTATCAATGTTGTGACACTATATTTTTTCTCCTAGGTTCCATAACCCATTTCTAGACAGTAATCTTGGACTCTAATATGGCCCACCTAATGCCAATGAGAAAACGTCCTTAAAGATCACACACTAACTATTTCTGTTGATCTAAATTAAATCTTATTTGGGTTTAATTAATAGAATAAATATTATTCTCAATTTTTGGGAATAATTTTATTCAATTTATATTTGGTTTGAAAAAATTAAACAAATATTTTTTCTTCATATTTTGAATAAAATATTTATTTTATTAATTTAATATTTTTATAAATATTTATTATCTAGAGAGTGAATAAAATATATATTTATGAATAAAATATTTATTCGACTGTTAAATAAATTCTAGAAGATTTTGAAAGAAACATGATCGAGTTTGGTGAAAAATATTAACTAAAAATAACGTTACATTGTATTTGATTGTAAGTTGGTGCATGACACAAAATTATAATATTATGATAATTAGTATGGGGTATGGATTTTATTTAAGGTTATAAATATTATTTATTGGATGGTATTCAATTAAATAATATTTTATCTTGAATCCTAACTCTATATTGAGAAGACTATGACTATTGTTCAGAGTATCCCAAAATTGAGAATAGATAAAAAAATCACACAATGAATTATCTCTCAACCACTACTTCTCTCTACCTATCAAGAACATCAAGTGCAAGAAATACTTATTCAATATTGAATAATGGGTGATCAAGATTGAGAAAGTAAAGGCATTCAATTCTTCATGATTTTACTCGATGATTGAGTGTTGTTTCTAGAAGATCATTGGAGCACATGTGGATCATGGCTAGAGGGATTATATCTTTCGATCCTTACATCACAACAAAGGAAATCCAATAGGGTCTTTTTTGGAACATCAATAATCATCAAAGAAGAATGTTCATAAGGCCATGTTTTTCTTTCTTCAGATATTAAATAAATCTGTTATAAAATTGAAATGAACAATCCTAACACATTCTTTTGAGAAATTATTATTCAATTAAATATTAATATATATCCCAATACTGTATTTTTTACTTCACCGAGAACTATCAAGGGGGATCAGAGCGACCACATTTCCATTTATAATTAATTTTTTTAATTATTGATTTGTGAAACATTTTGGTTATATTTTTCATTTCACATTATAAATTATTTAATCTAATTTGAATTAATATTTAATAGAACTACTAATAATTTTCATTTAGTGTTTCATTTTCTTTAAGGTATATGAATAAATAAAGAATAAACAAAGATTCCATTGGAAGGTCCCAAATAATTTTCTAGTAAAACTAGGTTACACTGCATGTATCCAGAGAACACACTGTATCCACATGCTCATTGTTTATTTAGGCATCAAGAATTTAATTACACAAGGTGCTTTTATTACACACAATGTATTGATCATGCCAACCAGGCACATGGAATGCAGATACATGACATGTAGCTAGCATGTACAAGCCATGTAGTCCAAATAAGATAACATGAGAAAGCCCCGTATGTGTGACTCAGATACATGGAAGTTAAGGTACATGAAATATTATAGGATACACACATAGTGTAGTCTCATATAAATGGAAAAAATTAAAGTTACACTAAATTTGAAAATTTCAGCATTAAAACCATATTTTTTTTTACAGAAACACCATTGTTTGTCTGAAAATTTAACAATTGTATTAAATAATTTGAAGTTGCAAATTAATTTATTTTCATTAATATGTATTTATTAGTAATGCCATTTATTTTCCCTAAATATTATTAATGATGGGTATCTATAATTAATATCGGATGATCATTATGATGAAAGATAATTAAATAATTAATACAAGTGCATTTATCTCAATAATAAAATAACAAAAACTAAAATGGATTGTAGCTGGTTAATTTTCTGTTCACATTTCATGTATGACCAATCTTGAGCTTGACCAAAACCTAGATATGTGTTGATCTTTATTTAATTTAATTTATTTCATGGGTTTACTATTATTTGAAATTAAATTAAATTATGGTTTACAAGTCATCTATACTTCCATTTTTATGCCGGATCAGCATGTCCAATGATATTTATGTAGTACCCTTTAAAAAATCATTTGGTTCCCCTCACCCATGTGTGAGTAATAAATACAAGTAATTAATTTAGTATCCCAAGGCGCATGGAGGTAGTTCAAGATGGAACGATGATGAGGCCAACTCATTGATACATATATATATATATATATTGGTGGAATGTTGTAAATCATGACGTAACCATACAATGGAGTTATTACCCAAGGTCAAAGATTGATTTAATTTACGCTCATTAGATAAACCATTAGATAATCTAATGACTAGGTAATTTAAATAATTAATTTATTTCAATTTATGCATTATTTATTTTATATATGAAATACCATAGTCACATAAATGAATGAATTAATATTAAATGATAGAAATTAAATAAATGAATTATGAGGTAATGTTTTTTCCAACATGGTCAATTAATTAACATTCACATAATATGTACAGGACATGTAAAGGATAACACAAGATAAAATATATATAAAAATTAATTAAAATCCCACAATTAAATATTATGTTATACTAATCCTTCCATTACTTTATTTGGAATGAAACTATGTTACTATGTGTAATACATGCCCAAAGTCTCAACAATTACTTTTATAGGGGAGTTAGCATTAGAGTTTTGGGTTAAATTAATTGAAATTTTATTAACATTAATGAAAAAATAATATTCAATAAAAATTTAGAGGCTAGTGTTGAGGAAATACAAGTGAGTATTTTAAGATAGGGGAATCCACTCTATAGATCAAGTATATGAAAGTCTATAGTTGGAAAGACCACTTACCTAATTAATTTATTATGGATTCCATGATGCAGTATAGATCATTAAGAAAAATAATGAGATTGCTTTTCCACTGTAATGTTAATGAAAATAAAAATTTGGAGTTAATTGGTGAGTGAAATTGGTACTTGATAAAATAATGGGATATTTAATTAAAAAGCATAATTTATTATATCTCACATAAATTGTAATGAAGAAAACTACTAATAACATACTATTTTTAATTGTAGAATAAAATTAAAAGTTCATCACCCACACTATCCCTATTATTAATATTCTATAGAGAAAAAATCCTAAATAAAATTATCTTCTGAGAGTGGTCTAGATGCATTCAGGTTGTACTATTCCATGAATTGAAATATTACGTGAAAAAATCCACAATACCTAATCTTCCTGCTAAAATGGTGATTGATAAAGGGTTCATTTTCTATTAAAACTATTTGAGTGATGGGTTCATGTTTAATGTTTGATGATTTCATCATTGTCTAGTGAACTAATAAACTATTGTGAAAACATGGATGCATTTCTCATGCTTGAGAACCTCCTTGGTCTTTTCTAAAAGAGAGCTAAATAGAAACAATTTGAGATTTTAAATACGCTCTATCAGAGAAATCATAGAAAGGTTACCCATTTGGTCCTAACATAGTCATGCTCATTAGATATAATGATCCCTTAGAAAATTTAGGGTTTAAACACCACAAAGAACTGGGAAATAAACTCATTATACCATCAATACATCATATAATTTATTTATATATTTTTAATTTTTATATGAATAACACTAATAATTATCTTCTAGATCTTCTTAATATTTTCTCTTCCATGTAAATAAGGATATGATTCATGACAAAACTTCCTTATTTATGGTGAAAAAATAGAAATTGAAACCGAAGGTATTTAATCCCAAAGATTTTTCAAACCCTTCAAAGATGAGGAATACCAAGGTAAAATAAAAGGAATAAGACACAATCTATTTCACATTTGGAAAGAAGGTACACTAGACGGAAAACATGACCCATCCAAAGAGAAAAAAGAAGCTGGCAGCATGTTTTTTATTGAGTAATTTTTTTCTATTTCTACAAATTGGTTATTAGATACAAGTTTTGGTTCTCACATATGTGTTCAAATACAATAATCAAATTGATTGATAAAGATTAACTTAGGGGAGGTAGATCTATGAGGAGTGAATGTAGCTTAATTTTCTATCGTAGATATTGAGGACTAACACCTCACATTATAGACCATAATGATCTTGGTTTCAAATTGTTGTTACTATGTACATTCATTTATAAAAAAACATTATATTTATATCCCAAAAAATATAGATGGATTTATTTTCAAATTTTGGAATTAATGTTGATTCTTTTTTAAGGAGGGAATTTTTATGGTAAGGCACTTTTAGATAATGGGTTTTATGTGTCGGGTTACACAAAACATATAATGGAAACCGATTACAATGTTACTTCACATGACTCATAAAACACCCAACCATGGCATCACTATCTTGGTTATGTGAATAAAAAGTGCTGTAATAAATTACATCAAGATGAATACTTATATTATTTTGAACTAATTCCACTTGTTGTGTGTCACACAATTTTCAATGGAAAATTAACAAAGCCCCATTAAGTGGGAAACTTGAAATGGTTGAAGAGATTCTTTAATTAGTTTAAAGTGATGTGTTTTGACCATTTCTCGTTGAAGAATGTGGTAAGTACTCATATATAAAACCTTTTACTGATGATTTTATTAGATAAGTACATGTATACATAACTTGGAATAAGTTATATTATTTTAAAAAAGTAATGTAATAAAAAAAATGAAGTTATGAACTATCTTGGTAAGAAGATTAAGAAAATACACTTAGACTATGGTGTATATTATATTAATATAGACATCATTGACTATTTATAAGAGTTTGGGATACTATATCAACTAACTCTTACTTATATTCCTTATTGGAGTTGTATATGTGAATGGGGGTACCAAACCGTATTGGAAATGGTGACATCAATTATAAGTCATGATATTATTCCATTATCCTTTTGGGGATACATGTTACAAAAAAATCATATGTAATTAACATAGTGTAATATAAACTAAATGATGATATACCATAACAAGTATGGAATATAAATAAACCCATGTTGTCTTACTAACATGTGTGGGGTTGAAAATTATTTGTTAAGGACTGTTCATGTAACAATATTACACCCCGAGGAACAAAGTGTGTCTTTATAGGATATCCCAAAAAAGGGATACTACATATAAAATACATCATAAAAAATTGTTTTGGTTGGTAGAGTTCCCACAATTATCGAGGAAGATCTTATATCAATAAGTGATAGTGGAATCAAGATAGACTTCGATGAAATCTAGGCTCGAGATACAAAACAGTTGGCATAGGAAAAAATTCCACAAAGCCCCATGGAAGAAGAGATTTTTCTAGAGACAGAATAACCCCATAGGAATACTAGTGGGAATAGAGGCCCATAACAGCATGGCTTTCTAGTCATTGGGGATGCAGACTCAATACTAGTTGGTAATAATGATTCACTAACCTATAAAGAAGTATTAAGTACCATTTATTTTTTAAAGTGGAAAGAGTCTATGAATACTGAAATGTATTCCATGTACCAAAACCAATTCTAGATTGGGGTAGACCATCCAGTAGATACAAATCCAATTTGTTTCAAAAGGGTACACAAGAATAAACTGGGAATGGAATGACATGTCAGTAACTAAAAGGCATGACTTTTTGCACAATGTTTAAAACATCATCAAGACATTGACTATGATACAACATTTTCAAAAATTGAAATGATAAAATCCCTAATAATTAAACATTCCATTCCAAATTCCCATGATTATGAGATTTCAAATTTTTATATCAAAATATCCTTCGTTAATGGGAACCTTTAGGAAGTTGTCTATATGACACAAATTGATGGGTTTGTTACTCCAAAGGATGCCTACAAGGACTGACAGTTGCAAATATCCATTAATCGACTAAATAAAGAATCTAGGACATGGAAAAATCATTCTGGAGAGGCCATAATGGAATTTGGTTTCATAAAGAATACATGCGAGCAATGTTTCTATGAGTGATATAGTGGGAGTGCCGCCGTTTTCATAGTTGTATATGTTGATGGCATATTAATCATTGGAAACAAAATACTAGTATTATATTCAATTAAGGCATGGTTAAATAAATTATTATCTATGAAAGACAAGGGAGATGCTACATATAATCTTTTGATCAAGATCAATTGTGATATATCAAAGAGGTTTCTTAGCCAAAGTAAAAGTACATACATATAAACGATATTAATGAGATCCACTAAAGAAGAATAAAAAAGGGTATTCTATCCAAATTTACAAGGAAATAATTATTATTGAAAAATGATTCCTAAAAAACATGAGGAAATAAATAGAATGGATATGATTATATATGAATTAGTTATTGGGTTAGTTAGGTGTGTTATTATCTGTATTGGGCTATTTGTATCCAATGCATTATTTGTTGTAGGAAGATAACAAGATGATATAGGTGACTGACAATAAATGAAATTCAAGACTATACTTATGTATTTGAGACATACTAAGGATATGTTTCTATTATATAATAGAGATATGGAACTATTCATTAGTGGATATTAAAAAGATAGATTCCAAATTGATTAGGATGACATGAAGTCACAAATAGGAGACATCTTCACTTTGAATAGAGGTTTTGGGAGGTGTAAAATCTCAAAGAAGGACATAATTACAAAATCTATAGAAGAATAATAGTATATTGAGAATTATGATGTAGCTAAAGAATATGTATAGATGCACACCATTTTCAAAGATCTTGACATGGTACCGAGAAGTAAATATCCTATCACACATTATTGTATTAATACAATAGTAGTGGTACTTGAAAAAGATCCAGGGTCACATCTATGGACAAAGAAAAATATAACTTCGTTATGTACACACCTCATAGTAAACACTAAATACTAACCAGAATCAACCCTTTATATCAAATAAAATGCAACCTTCCATAATATTACCATGCATGTATGAACTATCGATATTGAATTTAAAATCAACCGAGGGAGGATTTTATGAAACCCGTGTAATCAACCACTATAGTGAAATCCTTTTTGTAAAGAGAGGGTTTGGAATGGGAGTAGATAGTAAAAATGATATAGCTCATATCCCCTTATTAGTGGAACAATGTCAGTGATAGTATTGAGAACTAGAAGTTTGGTCCTAAAATTACCTCTGACTCAACCATTATTCTTTGAATTATTCCTAGAAACAAAAATAATACAATATCAAATTGTAATAATGGAACAACCATTGAATTATTTAACTGATAGTGGGGAGATGAAATTAAACCATCCACTAAAAAGTATATTTAAATAATTTATCGTGGGGAATATTCCAAGGTAATCACTTTGGAGACACCATATACTGAGGCTATTCTCCTCAAAGTGATAATGAATTTTTTAACCTATGAATTTATTTAACAGTAAAGTATTGATGATAGTGGGATACCGTCATATTATATTTCATTATCATTGTAATATTACCTCTATTTAATAACAATACTTAAAATAAATGGTTTGAATTAATATTATCATCCCTAAATATTTTTTAATAATGGTTTACAAACTTTCAGTGTCGTCAGATGTTGAAAATTTTCTTCATATTAAAATAAATGGATCTTAATGGATTAAAAACAAAATTATCTTATTTGTTATTGATTAAATTTTATTGAACATTTATCTCTAGTAAATATGTGTAATTACATTGGAAATGTTAAGTATATTTTTGGTGTTTGGATACATGTAAAAAAAGTGAAACACCCACCTAATTAACATTTCATAATAAAACCATCCCTCTCTTTATAATCTAGTGGGAATGATCCATGATAATAAAAATAGAATGTTAGGGACATTTATATAGGGGTTATTGGACCCTATTTCAATTATGTATGGATTCAAAAAAATTATTTAAACTTGTTTCTAAAAACATAGGCTGATATAGAGTTTTCTAAAATCACAACACAAGGGAGTTTAGCTGACATTCCTTGCATAGAATTGTAAAAGTTCCTAACATTTGAACCATCCTCATCTGGAGATTTTAAAATATGTTTCCAACTAACCCAGTGATAGATTTAGTCACCTTTGACATACCATAATAATCTATTGAGTTTTTTTTTAATGTTTATTATTATAATTCTTGGAAGTCGAATGAAACATAAAAACACACAAGGCCATTAAGAGAAAAACATTATCAATGGTAGTTATTCTACCTCATAAGGATAACTTCAAATTTATATAGTTTCATATATGTTATAAATTTTTTATAAAAATAACATAAAAATGATGAATAAATTTTTTTCCTATCAAGATTATTTCAACCAGGTACTAGATAAAAAAACCATCATTTGATAATATAAGCCTACTCAAAAGTATATTTGACATGAATTTATAAAAAATGTAGAAGATAAATATATGGAGTTTTTTGAAGGGACAACCTTGTGGAACCTCTATGTTTTATAGTCCCATAAAATATCATTGAACGTTTTTATTAATCTCTATTTATAATTGAGTAATGAAATCATGTCTTCCATATGAAAATATAAGAAATTATAGTAATCTCAAACCTTCCACTAAATGGATGAATTCCAATAGTCCAAATAGAAAGATTTATATACCTTCTCAACATTTCATGGGAATAGATAAAAAAACCACAAATAATGTAGAAATCCTCACCTCAAACCTTATTTTTATATAATGAATCCTTTTTATTGTCGATGTAGATTATAGAGAACCCATAAATATATGATTGGAATTTATATTTTTAATGAGTTGAATGATGTATATTTTGTTCTTGGGAAGGTAAAATAAATTATAAAATGGAATAATTGTTTCTAAATAATCCCATAATAATTAAATATTATTCTTATCTATTTACATTATTGCTTATCTAATTTGTTGTGTCTCAAATTAGAGATAATTAATATTGACTAAAAATAGTGTAATGTGTTATTTTTAGTTGTTCAAAATTTTATGGGATTGATCAGAGATGATTTAAGATCTCATTTTGATTTAATGCATCAATTCATTATATATGGGCTTCATCATGATTTCATTGGTCTTAATAACATCAATGTTTTCTATAAATATAATGTAATTAAAAATTTTGATAAAAAATTATTTAACTAAAATAGAATCTAATGTTTGTCAATGGTTCTTTAAATATAATTTTAAAATAGTTAAATCAAAGTGATATTAAATTGAAATCACTAAAAAAACCATATTTTCACATCATTATGATGGAATTTTAAATAATCGTAAATTATTTAAATAATTGGGAATGAATCCTATGATATGTACTATTATATAGTATTTCAATTTTCTACATCAATTATTATAATGAACCTAGTTTTTATTACTAAAATATTAAATAATTTTAATAATATGTTATATAATAGAGATAAAAAAACATGGATCCAAAGATTTAGTGTCTTGGTAAAATTAGAACCATAAAAAACATTTACATTATAAAAAAACAATATTTTTTTCTTTCTTATATAGATTCTTATAGGCTCTTGTGTACTCCTTAGTACAAGTAATCACCTGAGGGAATTCTTATGAAACAAGGAGTGTGATAAAATCTAGGTAAGAGGGTATATAAGAACATGAATCGATATGACATGTGTTATCATGATCATCAACATCATTACATAATATTGGGATCAAAATCATAATCATGAGAGTAAGAATTATGTAATGGAAAAGAATATGGAAATTTATTAAAATGAAACATCATGAATTGGTGATAAAATACCACAAATGTTTCAATTTATATTAGGAGATACATTACATTACCAAATTAATTAGAGTGCTATATAATTCTTACCACACCCGTCACATCAAAACATTTATATTTTCTATATAATTCTATGTGCACTCATCATGTCATAACATTCACATAATCATCCATTCCACATAGAACATATAAAAATCATAGTCATAAAATAACCCATGGAAATAAAATGGATTTTATTAGAATTTAATAAGAAATCAGTAAAAAAAATTAATTCTAAACAAAATAACGGAAAAAATTCTTAGAATATGAATCATCAATCTAGAGTGAAGAAGAAACAATCTCAAGACAAGTAAAAGTTTACTTTTAGAAAGAATAGTTCTTTTGAAATATCATTGTCATAATATCAAGTAAAAAACATTTATATCATATAAATTAAAATTTAATAACAATTTAATTATATTTTATTAATATTATAATAACATCCACACAAAAATATTGCACAAAAGTGGAGTAACCCAATGAAATGAAAGTAGGTTAGTGAATCCCCTTACCTTAGGTCAGAATGATTTTTTCACATTAGTATACTATTTAATAAAATTATATTCATTAATTAAAAAATAATTATACTTTTATACATTAATTAGATTCATTATATTTTTATTAAGTTATTTCATGGGATTTTTTATGAGTTATAGAGATCAATTTCATCATTCTGTGGTGTTTGTTTTCTAGTTTTTATGGTCGGTTTTCTCATCTATGAGTATGGAAGTACAAGTAAAATGATAATAGATGTCCTAAAATATAGTTGTATGTTATTAATTATCTTATATAATACTAATAGGTCTTATATTTAATTTGTTTATATGGTATGAGGATGATTCATTAGATAAAACAATAATGAAAATGATTTAATTGATTTTCCAGTTTTTTCAATGATCACTGTCTTGTATCCTATTATTTAATATTAAGTTTACTTGTTAGATCCAAAACATAATATACCTATGTATATTAAAATAATATTTAACCACAATAATCGTTTTATGACCATCCATTATGAAAGTAATGGAAAAAAATGTCGTCCATGAAGGTAGTGAATCGATACCTCACAGATGAGGTTTGCATTTTTATGAATATAAGAAAGAGGAGAAGGGATTTGATGAGGAATGTTGCATTAAAATAATAGAATTACCATATATATATAAGATAATGTAGTTATCATTCTTGTTTTTAATGATGATTTAGAGAGATAATAATAAAATAAAATAAATTGAAAAATAATTAAAAGAAAAAGAAAAAGGGTTTAACTTCATGAATTATTCTCCTTGAGAACGTCCTTAGAGAAATTGGATTTGGTCTATTTTTTAGAACAAATGCTCTTGGATGTTCGAGATGTGGTTGGAAAGTTGATTAGTAAGAACTTTTCAAATATTAAGGGATTTTAATGTGTGCGAAGAAGAGTTATTGAGAGGTTTTCTTTATAGAGGCTGAGAGAGAGGTGTTTTCCATTTTTTATTCATTAGTTTTTTAATTTTGGTTTAAGACTATGATTAGTTGGAATATTATCACTAAATATAATAAAATAATAAAGGGAATTTTATATTATAGTATTATGTCATCCATACATCGACCATGACTCAATAATTCATGTATTTGTTAAAAAACATAAATTATCATATTTCACAATTCAACAAAAATTCAAGTAATTTAGAAAAATCCAAAAAATTCACCTTAATAATTTTTTTAAATTTATAAATAAAAAATATCTATATTTTTTTTAAAATAAGTTTCTAAATATGGGAAATTTTGTTTTCAATTAAAATAATCATTTATTAGAAAAATACCTATTTTAAAATTATAATTAATTTTATGAAACTTTGAAAAATTAATTATGGTCTCATAGAACAATATTATAATCATGAAAAAATAAATTGTTAATTAAGGTATCCATTTTATGAAAATAATTTTTTTTAACATTATATTAATTATAATATTATAAAAAGAGATTTATTTATTAAAAGAATAGAAACACTTAATTTATCATTTTTAAAACATTTTTTTACTTATACATAGATATATTAATATCATATTTTAAATTATAATATTGATAAATTTTAATTATAATTTATTATGTGAGGTTACTATTCTGTTGGACATATTTATATTCCTAATGGTCATATGACTACACTATTGGTCAGGTTACTATTCCATTATTATAGGTTGCTTTATTTATTTAAATATAACTTATTTCATCCTTCATTAATGAGAATAATGTTTTGATTAGGATTTATTTGATTTTAATGTGTTTTATGCTATATAAAATAATTATAATAAGGAAAAACTTCCGTTGATAATGGTTTTGGATGTTACATTCTTCCCCCAGTTTGAAATTTCACCCTCAATGTTCTTACATAAATAGGTAAGGGTATTTGTCCATCATTTCTAATTCTGGTTCCCAAGTCCCATCTTCATACTTAGGGTTCCTCCAAAACACATTGAAAAGATGGGTTGTCTTATTTCATAGAAGCTTTTCTCATTGGTCTAAAATCTTTACCAGCTTCTCCACATAAGAGAGATCATCTTCCTACTATACCCCCCATATTTTAGTACATGTGAGTGAACATATATGTAATTCATCAAGAGAGATACATGGAACATGTTATGACCATGAGCTATATTTTATAGAAGCATAAGATGGTAAGACACAATTCCTATGCAACCAAGGATCTCATAGTGTCCAATGTACCCTAGTCTAAGTTTCCTTTCATTCCAAACCATAGGAATCACTTTCATGGAGATATTCAAAGGATGATTTTATCTCGAATGTAAAACATAAAATACCTATGATCGTTATCAGCATATCTATTTTTATGACTCTATGTAGTTTTGATATGTTTCTAGATGGCTAGAATCTTATATGTCATATATTGAACAAGATCAGGTCTAAGTAGTTTTTTTTCACCAACTTTATGGAAATATGTTGGAGTTCTACATTTATTTTCAGATAGAACATCATATGGAACCATCTGAATACTCAAATGAAAGTTATTTTTGTATGAGAACTCAACCAATGAAAGATGTTGATCCCATACACCATTGAATTCCATTTAGTAGGATCATAGAATGTATTCTAGCATCTGAATCTTCCTTTTAGATTGGATAAAAAATTTGTGTGATATTCAGTGTTGAATGTTAATTTAGTACTCAAGTCAAGTTTACTACATCCCCAGAATTTAGATGTGAAACTTGGATCATGATCTGAGATGATGGAGAGTGGAACCCCATTCAGCCTCACCGCTTCCTTCACATCTATCTTGGAATGTTTTTTAAGCCTGAGATCCTCCCAAATAGAACTTAAGTGGGAAGTACTAGTGAGTCGATCCACCACAATCCATATTATATTGTTTCCTTTGGACGTCTTCAGGAGACCAGTGAAGAAGTCCATGGTGACATTATCCCACTTCCACGTGGGTATAATAAATGGTTTTGTCATCACATTAGTAATCTTTCACTCTAATTTAACTTACTTACATATCAATAATCTTGATATATGAACTAAATAAAATTATTCATGTTGTACCACCAAGATGTTTTTTCAAAGGTCACCATACATCTTTGTACTCCTAGGATTCATGGAGAAAGGTGAGCTATGTGAATTTTCCAATAGATTTTTCTTTATATCAGATGATGAAGGAACACAAAGACTTATTCCAAACTGAATCAAACCACCATAATCGATTTAGAACTCTTATATATTTCCTTCCTTTCCTTCATTCTCCTTCTTTTGAATCTTTAGATCATCCCTTTGTGCCTCCTTGACCTTCTCTTGGATAAATGGTTAGGAAATCATTAGATAAAGGTAGGATGTATTCCATATCGTTATGATTTCCAAATCCATCATTTACATATCCACGAAGATAGGGTCTTTCTCAATCCGCACCAAGGATATAGTAGTAAGTTATTTTCTCCTAAGAGAATCATCTACTGATCGTCTTTCTCGGATGGTAGTTAATAGATAAATAATAGTCCTTGATTAGATATAATGATATTCCTTGACGCATGTTGATATCCCTTTATGTGAATATATACTTTAGACTATTGTGATCGGTATATATGCCATACTTACCACTATAGAGGTGGTACCACTAGATTTACAAGGAGTAGATAACAATTGTTATCTATGAGTCATGTGTCTGGTAGTTCTTTTCTTGGGTCTTCAACATCCATGAGGTGTGGGATATTGGGATTTCTTTCTGAATAAAAAACAACCAAATATATTATTTCATGAATCACTGTATATCACAAAATATTCTCAAATTTTTGGTAATGAGATTACAAGTGTAGTGATTATCCTCTTATTTAGCTCCTTGAATATTTCCTAAAATTCTTTTCTATAGACATACTTTCCCATTTCATAGTTAACATTGTTAGTGGCCTAGAAAATCGTGATAATTTTCTCAAAAACATTAGTAGTTCCAAAATAATCCATGGAAAATATGGATTTACATGACAATAGAGGGACTGGTCCATTCTTAAACCACCATTTCTATTGAAGGGTCTACAAACATTTCCTCAGTTGTTATAATGTGTCTTAATAATGTGACTTGATGCATACAAAAGTCACACTTTCTAAACATGGAATAAATTTATTCTTCATTAACATCTCCATAACAATACATATATGTTTTTAATGTTCCTCCCTCCTCATGGAGCTGATGAGAATATCATAGATAAAAACTACCAAACAAATTTTAAGTTAATTTCTAAATAATATCTTCATAAAATCCAAGAATATCAATGAGGAATTAGTAAGTCCAAATGGAATAAAAATAAATTCAATGTTACCATAACTTGTATAGAAATTAGTTTTCTGAATATATTCCTTATTCACCTTTATTTGGTGATATCAAGAATGTAGATCCACCTTTGAGAAGTTCTGAGCTCCTCATAGTTGTTCAAAAAAATCATCAATCGTTAGAATAAGATACGTTTTCTTTAGGGTGAGGTTATATAGTTCCTGATAGAATATACACAACCACATTGATCCATACTTTTTTATTCATAAATAGCATCGGTGCACCCCAAGGTGATGTACAAGGGAGTTTGAGCTCTTTTTTCATATGATCTTGCAGAAACTTCTTTAACTCCTACAGGTCGATAGAGGACATCCTATATGGACATTTGGAAATATGAGTAGATCTAGTTGTCAATTCTTTTGGGAAGTCTACCTCATGATTTCGAGGAATTATGGGTATGTCTTTGAGAAATAAATCACAGTATCTCCCCACAATAGGGACTCCGACCAGGTAGATACCTTCCTTTGACCCAACCATTTGGGTGAGGTATGCTTATTCATGGTGAAATAGAACCCACACCATTTAATGATTTTTTGAAGGCGACACATGGTCTTCCTTGGATTTTTAGATGAGAATGGGATGGTTTGTAATTTGAAAAGATATTTAATTTTCCCAACAGTTGATGTGTTCTTTATATAATGATATTTAATCCATTCCTAGAATAGTACTGAATTTTTCCAAGGGATGTATCATGATATTCTATGGGAGAATATTCACACATATTCCTACAAGAGATGATTCCAGCACTTGGGATGAATTATTTTACAACTTGTTGTTCTTAGAGATATTTACACTTCATGGTATTGGGTATTTTATTCAATAGTTCTGTAAAAAATGGAAGATATAAGGGAATGTGTAAAACCATAATAAAATAATAATTTTTCCATTCTTGAGTGGATAGGAAGTGTACATTATATGAATTCATATTTTTTGTTCCAATTTATCAGTAGTAATGGAATAAATTTTCACTTGACCATTTGGATTTGTTGGCTGCTGAAACTGATTACCCTCAAGGAGTCTAGGTTTAGTATAATATCTTATATATTTCCCCTTCTCCCTAAAATTGTTGCATGGAACCATGGGTGGGTCTCTCCTTTACACCATAATATTGTACGACTTCATTATATCTCTTCGAAATTCATGAGATTGGTGTACTTATCTACCACACTTATAACATTCCAGTATCTCTTTGAGGATATTGACATGAAATTGCTTTACAGTTTTTTGACATTTGAGTGGTTGGGATTTCTTCACATCATTACCATTAAATACTTCAAATTGAAACACCATTTGTTTTTAACTCCATATACATGGGACCATTATCAAAACTCTATATCAACTTTGAGAGAATAAGGAAAAACTTCTTCCTAACTTCTAAAGTCTCAAATTTATAGAGACATTCGACAGTGTAGTTTTAGACCACTAAAGAATCTATATATTTTTATCATTATTGAAAAAAAACATGAGGAATACCTTGAAAGCCTTGTGAAATTTTCTTTGTAAGCCATTCCCATTTCAAATACATGTTCCTTAGGTTCAATGAATTCCCTCTTTATCTTTGTTAAATTATTTAAAGAGAAATAATTATTAAAAAATATTATCTTAAATTCTTCCCCTCCATCTCATCATTTTAATCTTTCATCTTGGTGTTTATAATTCATTCCACAATTGGACCGCCTCTTCATATAGATGATAAAAACCTATATTCACTTTCTATTTCTCTAAATAGTGGAGTAAACATATGATCTTATCTATCAAGTTTATCTAACGTTCCATGAATAGTGGATTGGAAAATCCACTAAATTTTAGTGATTGTTGTTGCATAGAAGACTCAATAACCAGTTTCTCCCTCTTAGGTGAATGTGTACATTACACATTGTTCAAGTTATTATTCATATCCTGAGACAGCTATAAAATCATCACTATAAAATTTTGAACCCCACCTCCAAGGCATTAGGGATTTCATTAGGTAAATCCCAACACATTCCCTTATATGGATTGTCAGCTTGTGTTCTCTAAGTTAAGACTTTTTTCTAAAATATAAATGTTTTTAAACAAAACGGATTTTAAAAATTAAAGAATAAAGAATTAATTCCTATTTGTAATTAACTTTAAAGTAATATATTATGGGGTCCCTATGTTTTGAATTTTTCTAAAGCAATCTTCTTATATATTTATATAAACATATTATTATTCTATATTTTTTTCACAAACATTCTCTAATCCTAATTGTCAAATTAACTAGACCGTACTATAATTACAACTATAATGACCTATATTTTTTCACACAATACTATTACATAATGTTAAAGATAAGTGGCATAATAGAGTTAAAATACTAGGATCTAATGGTTTAGTGTCTTGGGAAAATTACGTCCATACATAAATTTTACATAATAAAAAATAAACATTATATAAATCATTCTTCTTTAGCTTCTTTGAGGCCCTTGTGTTATCCTTAGTATAAGTAATCACCTAATGATATACATAAAAATGGTTAGATAAAATCCTAGTAAGAGCGTAGATAAGAATATTAATCGATATAACATGGGTGATTATAATAATCATCATCAAAATATAGTCATGAGATCATCATCATAATCATGAGAGTAAGCATTATTAAAGGCAAGGAATGTGGGAATTCATAGAAATTAAACATCATTTATTAGTAGTCAAATAAAACACATATTGAACATTATCTCTTGAGATACATCACATTAACCAATGCATTGGAGATTTATATAATTTTAGGTGCACCTGTCACATCATAAGATTTGTATGTTCTATATAATTCCATGTGCACCCTTCACATCATATCATTCACATAATCATGATACTACAAAGAACATATAATAATATTAGTCCTAAAATAACCATTTGAAATAAAATTGGAAACATGATAATTTTGTAAGTCATTAATTGGTAAAATTTGAAGTTCCTAAATAAAAATGGAAAGCAAACATGGTATAATAATTATCAATATTGAGCAAAGAAGAAACAATCTCAAGAAAAGAAAAAGGTTTTTCTTAGATTGGAGTTTTATTTTTGAAAATAATTTTTATAATATCTAATAGAAAACATGTATGACACATAAAATAAATTTGAGAACAATGAAATGACATTTGAGGAATATTTTAACAACATACACAATATTCATTGGCACAAATGTGGAATAACCCAATGAAAGGAAATTGGGTTCGATAATACCTTTAACTTATATAAAAATTCTTTCTTAACATCAGTATAATAGACAGTAACATTATATTAATTAATTAATAGATAACATTTTATAAATTTATTTGAATCATTATAGTATTAATAATTTCATTCATGAGATTTTCTATGAGTTATGGAGTCCAATTTCATTGTTCAAGAGGGCTCTTTTTCATGGTTTTTGTGATTGGTTCACTCTTATGTGTGTATGGAAGATCATGTAAAATGGAAATAGTTATCCAGAATTGAAATTGTATGTTATTAATGAAATTTCATAAGATTAATTTTTTTATATATCATTTAGTGTTATTTTATAAGGATTATTCATTATATAAAATTTTAATGATAATGATTTAATTTATATTAATTTTTTTACAACCATCACAGTGCTATATCATTTTATTTATTATTATGATAATATATTGGTTAAAAAAAATATACATAATAATATGTATATTAAAATTTTATTTAAAAATATCAATTTTTCTATGAACATTCATAAATGCGGCTATGGAAAATGAAAACTTTTCATCCACAATGGTGGTGAATCGATGCCTCATTGATGAGGTTTTAATTTTTTTAGAGTAAAAGGAAGAGAAGAAGAAATTGATGAGGTATGTTTCATTAAAATAAGAAAATAATCATATATATATAATACCGTAGTTATAAATAATTTTTGGATAAATAAGGTATTGATAGAATAATAAATTAAAATAAATTGAAAAAAAATTAAAATAAAAAGAAAGAGGATTCTACGTCTTTAATTCTTCTCCTTGAGAACTACCATAGGGAAATTGGATTTGGAATTTTGTTGAAAAAAGGATAATATAAATGGGGGATGAATTGAGAAGATTATTGGGAATAACTTGGACAAGTATCAAGGCTTGGAATGTGAGTGGAGAAGAGGTGGTGAGGGGTGATATTTATAAGGGAAGAGGGAGGTGTTTTTCTATTATTTTAGTCATTAGTTTTTTTATTTTCAATAAAGAATATTTATAGTTTAAACCTTGTCACTAAATATATTAAAATAATTAAGAATATTTTAAGATTATTGGCATACATTAGCCATACATCATCTATGAATCCATAATTCATGTATTTGATAAATACCGAAAACTACTGTATTTCACTATTCATAAAAATAATGTATTTTTGAAAAATAAAAAAAAATTACCCAACAATTTTTCAATTTATAGAATTAAAAAGTGAATTAAATTTTATGAAAACGATTTTATAGAAATTATACATTTAATTTTTAATAAAAATAAACATTTATTCAAAAAATAACGATTTTAAAATTATAACTTATTTTATGACTCTTCGAAAAAGTAATTAAGGCCTCATAAAATTATATTATAATCATAAGAAAATAAATTATAAATTTATGAATATATTTTTTGAAAATAAAATTTCTTTTAAATCATTATATTGATTATAATATCATAAATAAACATTTATGTATTATAAAAATACCAACACTTAATTTATCATTTTTAAAACATTTATTTACTAATACTTTTATATAATTATATCATATTTTCATTTATAAGAAGGATAAATTTTATTTATAAATTTTTAGGTGTGGTTATTATTCTATTATCCATATTACTATTCCAAATGGTCATGCTACTATTCCAAGTGTCATGTTAATATTAAATAAGTATAGGTTATTTAATCTATTTAAATATCACATATTTCATCCTCAATTTATGATAATAATGTTGATATTGTGATATATATTCTATTTATGATTTCTATACTAGTTATCATAATTATAAGAAGGGATAAATTCCATTAGTATAATTTTTGCGTTTTCACAGTTATTTAATAGTTCATTCCATTTTATCGTAATTAATTAATTTTAATCTGGAATCCCCTTCTAGGAGAAAACACCACTCATATCAAACCATTGATAGTGTTATAATTCATGACCCATTGGGGATGGATAAAAGTTGAGGTTTTTAAGAAGCTTTGAAAACCCAATCACTCTCAAATCATTCAGCATACTTCCCTTTTCTACATACTCTCATACACCTATTCCACTTGAGGAATTAGGGATATTTAAACAACTCATTCTATCACCTCCATTTTACATTGGTCTTGAAGATCTTATCCCTTATTTTTTAATTCTAATAATATATTTTTCCTTATTGAACCTAGGTATTTAATACCATGGATTCCATCAAAATCATTTCACTTTTTGATGATGCATACCCAAAGTTACTATTAATATCAACCCAATTTAATTAAAAAACTATTTCCCAGTTATCCCATCTCTCTGATATTTTATGCTCATGAACCTTTAACATCTCCATTAATGTATTCTAATCATACTATGGTTACTAATAATTATAACCATACAAATTCTTCAATGTGTACTACTCTAGGAAAACATCTTGATCTTTGAGAGCCTATTATTTAACTTGTATCATGTATATATTCCCAACTCTATAAAATTTTATCATAGTAATTTTATTTATGTTATTATGTGTTTTAGTTGAAATTTTTATTTTACCTTTTATAGTGTTATTTATTACTCAAAAGAATATCCATTATCATATTCGTGATGTTTGAAATTGATATGTTTAATTTACATTTTAGAATAACATGTGAAACCAAATTATTCAATGATGATCATATTGTAGTTGTCAAGAAGATGGAATTGAGCATCCAATAAATTTTTATATTTGAAAATAATTTTAAATCAATATCGTCTAATTTAAGACGCCATTATTAACTAATGTTTTTGGTATATAAAATTTGGTATTTTTAATAGTTTCTCAATCATATGATAACAACATAGTTCAAATAATTTTAAATCAATCAAACATTTTGAAATAATTGTTCTCACAACAAAAACAGAATATATATTAATAAAACAAATTTACTATCAGAGTATTATTTTGAAAACATAATTTCATCTATACTTGATAAAAACTCAAATTATAAAATTTATTATGAAATAAAAAATGTTTTGGATAGTGTAAGAAAAAATTAAATAACTCATACTTAAAAAAAATAATTAATTCCAAAATAGAACTTAGTTCTATCTACATGATAAAATGCCACTGATTAGAACATTTTTTATAATAGATAAAATTATCCACAACTGAGATTATGTTTTACAAGTAATGGCTATACACAAGTAAATATAGTATACAGACATCCTCTTCCATAATTATGCATGATATTAAATTTAAAAATTAATAAATAAGGAATATTAGAGTACTCTTTTTTATAGCAATGAAGAAGTGATAAATAAATAAACAAGAAAGATAAGAAAAATTAGAATTTAATTAAAAATTAAATTGTGAAAAGAGTAAAAAAGGGAGGTTTTATGAAGTTCAATATCTTATAATCATTAATTGAGAACGTGTCTCTACATATATTCCTGAAATTAGAATCAGTGATCCTTCGATGATTTTATTCAAATGTGGTATTCAAGCCTAGAAAAAAGATTATAATGAGGAGAAATAAGTAATAAAACATCCCCATTTTCTTCAACCATAATTTTATGTCATTATTTCTCATATTTGTACTCAACTACTCTAATATTATCCAATGTGGAATCATCCTAGTTAATTCTTCACACCGATCATCATTTATGAATGTTTTAGATGCTCTATCTTCCCTTTAAGGTTTACAAAATAGAAACTGCAATTAATAATATTCTATTTCTATATAGACTCAATCAAAGCATGTCTATATTTTACAATGGAAAAATGATCTCAATGAATGTTGAAAATTAGGTCATATTATGGTATAGATGAGTGGAATGGAATATCGATTAGAGAAAGCGAAAAGGAATGATATATCACACAGAAGCATGCATACATGTTATATAAGATCTTATTTTTTTCTTACAGATGATATTTCTTTACCATGAAAGGTTTTTTCACTTCATAAATATAATATTTATTTCACATAGTATTATATACACAGAAGATTATGACCTTCACATGGAAGAAGAAATTTCTATTATGGAAGATCCATCTGTATACCTGACCACATCATTAAAACTTATCATGGATTCATTCCATGGGGAAAGATTAGTGTTCATTGAATAGGCATTATTGAATTCATTATTTCACTTTACTTGAATGTAATGTTGATCACTACAAAACACATTAAATAAATTTACTTTACATGGATGATGCAATAATTAGTAAAATTCGATATTTTCTTCATAAAATATGGTATTCCTATACACTTTTCTATTATAATGGTCAATAATTTACTTAATAAATTTACTTACGTTAGAATGAAGCTTTTCTTCATAGATGTTGTAGTAATCACATAGAAGATGTATTTTATTTATGGGAGAAAATTTTCATTCAATAATAAATTAAAACTCATACAGATTAAAGAGTAACTTTTCATAAAATATGATTCAATACTTAACATAATCTCATATATTTGTAAAAAATAAAACATTCTCTAAAATGATTTTTAATCAAATATTAATATAACAAGATTATATGAAATCTTTAAAATAAGGAATATATAGACTAATATTACCATCATCAATTTTTTATGATCACAAATGATATTAGGGAAATCAGTCAAATATAGTTTCCTATTAACAAAATATTGAATCTTATAATCTAACATACAATTTAAAAATAATCTAAATAATCTAATGAAAATACATTAAAAAGCATAATTTTCTACCTATTACCAAATTATATATTTTTTGGGAGTAAGAATTTAGAAAATATGAAAATAATAATGAATGATGAAATTAATTGAAATGAATTCAAAATGCATTTTAAATAACAAAACATGGACCCTATGATATTAGTAATATGAATATAAATGACACTTATCTTAGTGAGGGGGATTTAGATCAATGGGATGTTTATCCTTATAGGTAAAAGCTATAGATTAAGGATGTCTTATTAGATAAGGAGTGAGAAATAATATACCTCTTTTTATTGGTATGAGATTATAAATAGCTTTTTATGGGTGAATTCCAAAAGTAACCATTATAGTAGGAAATATTGATGTGGGAATATATTTCACATGTATAAATGGAGGAACTATAATAACACAATAAAAAGTTTCAATAAAATAATACATAATCTAATTGAAATAACTACTTTCTCAAGGGAAATGCACTATAATCTGAATTAATTATTCATTATTCTTCATAATGCATTCATAAAGAGGTGTTAATAGTTAAAACATAAAAACATGAGATTTAAAATATTAAGTTATTAGAGGTATCAAAAGGTTACAATATAATGATCTAAATATTTTTATCAAATAATATTTCATGAAAATTTTATTATGTAATAATCAATATCCTTTTTGATAACCTCCATGTCATTTTATTCTTTCCTAAAATTATGTTTAGATTTCTCAAGTTTCTTAGAAACATGGGTTTTAAAATCATTTAGCACTATTTTTTATGTTTTAGAATAGTCATTGAAAACAAAATTAATATCATCATTTAAAATAATTTTATTGATACCTTAATTAATCAGTTCAATGGTAGAAGAAGAAACAATAAAGACTTTAGAAGATAAATAAAGACATTCTGTTTTAGAAACAACCTATAATCCCATTGATCTCAGTGTAGTCTCAAATCCTCCATGTCTGAATGAATAACTCCAACATACTAGAGAAATATAAAAATATCTCTTTCTTTGTGACTAATTAGGATTAAAAACTATGGATGGATATGAGGAATAATGGAAGACATAAGCATTAAAAAAAATTTCACTATTGGAGCTTCGAAACATGTTCCAAAATCATTAAAAAATATCCTTATCATATCTAGTAAATCTATTTAGAACTCATGGGAATATATTTGAGAAATATAAGAATAATATGGAGGGGTAGTTCAATCTGATATAGAAGGATCCCTCATACTAGATAATTTTTTCATTAGCTAGAGGTACCATTTATTCAAAATTACTAACATAGGCAACAATTATATCATGGGTTTTCTCTCTATGAATAATAGGAATGAGATATTGAACCTCTATCCTTTATTCCATATTAACCTTGGTTAATAAAGAAACAAATTTAACATAATAAATAGGATGAATCGTAATTCCAACATGTATAGGTAGACTCCCTCTATCGTGATGATCATTGTCCCTATAACCATATGGCCCTGAATAAGAATAGTTAATACCAACCAAAGAGGATTTGGGAGATTTCCCAAATTAGGAAAATATTTTCCTTCACTAGTCCTTGTAGTTAACCAAATATTTGGACTCATAGATAAATATTTATAGGATATGAAAACCATATCTATACATTTAACATTCATTCATTAAAATCATCATCATCAGACTCATAATCTTTTTCCTCATAAAAAATATTGAAGAAATTAATGTATCTAAAAAATAATGAGATGTGTCATATCTTTTATAAAATAAAATAGATATAGGAGAGTATTGAGGTAAAAATATACATCTCAAATTCTTGTTTTTTTCTCATATATAAGAAGATAAATCCATTCATCTTCAAAATCCCTTAACATATCTTCATCTATAACAAAAACAACTTTTCTTTTACATTGATAGGAACTCCATCCCTAATAAAAAATAAATAATGTTATATTCTTTATCAATAAATAATTATTTATCACATGAATACTCAAAAACATAATCTAATTCAAAACAATGGTTATTTATATCTTCATGCCTTATATGGATCTTAATAAGAACACAATTATTATAATTATAGCACTATATACTACCCATATTATCATCATGGGGTTCCAATTTATCATATTCCTCCTAAAGGTTGGCCGGATAATACAAATACCTCTATTTCAGGTAATAATTCCCTTTCCCTTAGGGATACATTTTGTATAATCCCACACAACATGTATAAAATTAAGGTGAGGTAAATAATTAAACATTGACATGAGCTTACTTAACTCATGAATATGCCTGATTAGATATATTACCATGCCCAACTTCACACCGATATTTAAAAGATAAAAAAAATATAACATCCTAATATCTTAATATACCAATTTACCCGTTAATAAAAATGATTTGGTGTTGTATAGTCTTCAGAAGCATCCTACATTTACTAATGAGTTCAATATCATATGGTATCCTCATATTTTTATCTTTAGTAAGCTATAAAGGATAATTTTTATTCCAAAATATAAAAATCCCAATTAGATAATAGCTTTGAAAATATTTTTATTATTCTTTATGAGGTGCCTCTAGTATGTTTCCCATTATTTCAATGAATATACTAGTTCTTCTCTATTTATATAAGTTCACATATAACCTTCCTATTTAACCATCACTATCTTATAAATTAAAATTAATTCATTCTCTAAAACCATATAAAAGTTTAATCATTTATTATATACCATTCAATATATCCTCTATATTGAATATCTTTTAAGACCAATGTTATTTTGGGCATTTAAAATTATACAAAAATTTATTCATTGGAAAATAATAAATGAGATGATAGATGTCCATTTTGAGGATTAACTAAAATGATCAAACATGATTTTGAATTATTCACAAGTTGATATCATTCAATTAGAGAAAAAACCTATGGATAAGTTTTTTTAACCATTTAAATATCAGTTTTAAATTCCAGAAATGAAATTATGTGGAATTGGATGCAAGAGAGGGTTAAAGAGTCATGAGAAACTTTTGGGGTTTTATTGGGTCTGATACAAATTAGAATTTGGGAATTTATAAATTTATTTTGGGATAATAAATTATTAGATCAAGAAAGGGGATAAAATAAAAAATTAAATAATATTATACATGGATGATTTAAAGTAAAAAATATATTTTTTTGGGATGTATGTCTATGGAAGCTAAAGTCCATGTAAGATTGTCCTCCGAATTAAATCCATAGAAGAAACTCCATGAATGAAACTGTAAGGAAGCAACTCCACCAATGGTATTCCACCATTAATGTTTTTTAATAAAATCTAATTATACACTAGGTGTAGTTTAAAAATTAAATTATGAAAAATACATAAAAGAGCTTTAGAGAATTTACCTTATATAATTTAGGCATTTAAGGTAAAGTATTAAATAATTATAGTATATTAAAATAATATAATAATTGATCAAGGATAATTGATCTTTCCTAAATCATATATTGGATTTTTTAATTTCTCGCCAGTTATATTCTTTGATAAAATATCCACAAGATTGTGTTCTTTCCCAATGATATTAAGGTTAATATCATATTTTTGAAAAATGATATCTTAGAATGTTATATATTATATCAATATTATTTTTCTAGGATTTTGATACAATATTTCAAGAAATATAAATAGAAGTTGTACTGTTACATTTTATAGGGACATCTAAGAATTGATATCCATAATCTATTTGAGTGTATTTAATCTATTGGATTAATGTACAAAAACATCCTAAAACTACATTTTTTTCATCAATAATAGATAGAGAAAAAAATATTCCTTTTTCTTCACCCTGATATAGGTTACATTCACCAAATTTGAAATATACTGAAGGTTATTTTTATAAAAACATTATTGTAATATCCCACTCCAGCCCACAATATTGATATATTCCACATTGGGCCTAGTCCGTATGGTTTTTCCTTCTGGTGATTTGGCCCTCATGAACCCCCAGGTAAAGGCCTCAAGACTAGTCAGTTATCCACAACCCTTTATAAAGTGGTTCTTCATTGGAATCCTCCTACGATGTGGGATTTCCATAACCCACACCCATAGAAGGGAACAATGTCCCCACTATCACATGAAATGAACACCATCTCTAATATTATTTTTGATGGCCCCATCCAGCCCATAATCAAGATATTATCAGATTTTGGCCTAGATCGTAGGGTTTTACAGTCCATGTTATCAGGCCCTCTGGAATCCCCCAAGAAAAGTAATCCTGATGGGAGAGGTATCCACACCACCTTGTTAAGTGTTTTTTAGTGCTCCTCCTCCTTCGATGTGTGATTCCCATAATCCACCATTTTGTAAAAAACTGACTCGGGTTTCCATCAAACCTAACTCCTGACCTCATCCATCACATACCCCAAGGGTGTTCCTAATCCCCATGTTCTTGCGACAAGCACCCATGCATTAAAAGAAAAACCATAGGGGTCAATTTTTCATAATGAGAACAAAACACATCGAAAATATATACATAGAGAAATAAGAAACAATGAAAAGATAACAGATATATTCCTTAACTATAAGGAAGGAAGTGGAAAAAATAAATGCGAAATTAGAAAAAAAACTCTAAGAGATAAAGACAACTACAAAGGACCAAAATGAAATAGATAATCTATGTGATGGCATAAATGAACTCCCACCATCTCACCTCTAGCTACCTAACTCAACTAACATGAAACCTTTCTACCTCACCTGAGCTTACCTTTACTTTCATTAGAAGACACACAAAGGTCTATGCACCACCAAAGAGGTGCACATGGTGTGAGGTAATATGATCACTGGGATCCCACCTTGGTGATACATAGTATGTCTTTATATATCAATTCTTGTATTCTATTTTTATATAAAACATTTCATGATATAAAGTAATGAATTTTTATAGAAAACTTGGTAAACAATTCCATTTTATCAGAGTTGTAAAACAAAAGAAGGAATATAAATTTTGAAGAAATATTTTCCATAACATATTTCATAAGAATAAATATGAATATCTAGGTTAAAATAAAACAAATCCAAGTAATATAAAAAACCCACAGTATAAACACAAGTACCACAATACTAAATAAGAAAAAAGGTCACGAAGAAGACTACTCATTCCAAAAATCGATGAACATTGCACTACAATACCTGGATCCAAAGATCTACACTCTAGGTCATGGGAGACACCACATGAAGTGAAGCATCAAAAGAATATACATACTTAGATCCAATATTCTACACACTAAGACAAGAGGAACACCAATAAAAGTGAACCCCCATAGTGGATGATGGCCTCAATCAAAACCTTCCACCCAGTACCTAAGGTAAACCATGTGATCATTTCACAATCATCACACTGTTTCAACAATAATTTCAAAAGCATTTCAAAAATACATTTAAATTATTTTAAAATACCATTTTTCTTCCATTTATCAGCAGATATGGGAAACCCATTATTCATTAAAAAAATATTTTCAACACTCACAAATCAGTTATGCCAATTCCTTGTATGAATAAGTTTGTAAGGTAGGAACAATAAGGTTCATCAACATAGTCTTGAGATGAAACCACATACATCAAAACATGGCTCACACATAACCACATTGGTATCCACCAACAAAGAAAACCCAACAACATCTACGAAGGCCCTAAAATCGAATCCACAACAGAAGATGGATCCAATATAAAAAAAAAGGTTGGAAGAAAAATGGAAACGCACATACATCAAAAATGATTGGTCGTTGCACCACAAATAACAATTGAATGACCTCTAGAATGAGAACAAATGAATGTTCTAGTATAATTCATGAAGAAACACTAACTTCAACAAATAGATCCAATATAATAACAAAAATGGCACTACCATGATCAAAGTCAATGAAGAAGCAGAATGACCACTTACCAAGATAGATGTACTGAAACATAAATGAAGATAAAACACTGATCAGATCCTTCCATAATTAGTAGAGGCTCCCAAAATCTCTTGGAAATTGCTTTGGTTGAGATAAAAATTCTGGATAAAGAACTGATGGAAAACAAATCCATGCATGTTTTGAAAACTGTACGTAGGCTGTTACATAGCATGTAACCCAGTTACTCAACGTGTAACCATAAAAGTCCAACATATGTTAGAAAACCCATCATCTCAGATTAAAATATGTTATTGAAAAAATTCTAGACCTAAAACATATCTTAATGTCATGTAACATGTCACAACATGAAGTCTTTCATGATTTGTATCCATCAACTCTTACACGTCGTGTAACCTAGTTACATGACGTCAAATCCTCCTACGACCTATAGAAAAATCCTATAAAATCTATGAGTCAAATAAATATCTGATTCAACTTTATAAGTATCTTATCAATCCCTTATTTCACCTATAAATACAATTAGAAAAATAAAACCATGATGAGGTTAATGATATACCTGATAGATCAGTAATGGGATTTTACAAACTCCCCGATATAAAGAATTTTTCCCCATGAAGTCATGTGGAATATATAATCCATGTAAACTGATGAGGCCATTTCTACCTCATCAACGACTCTCATTCCCAATTCTCATGATAATATAATACATGTTTCCACAGTACCCTGACCAATGAGATTGACATTCAATGAAAAGAATTCACTTGAGAGTCAATGATCTCAACTGACTTCTCTAGAACATAAACATCTGGATATAACTCAATTTCATCCCAAATTAGAATGTCAGTGGGATCAAGTTGATACTTCTTGAGTTGAGAGGTGGAAAAAATAATGAACACATATTAATTAAAATATAAATTATAACCATTAAGAATCCTTTATAAGCCTCTCAGTAACCTCTAACAGTCTGACATATCTTAGAGAAAACATTCCATTTTTTCCATGTCGATAGTGACCCAATTGAAGAGAAGCATTCACGAACACCCAATCACCAATAAAAATCCTTAGAGGTTGATGATTCTAATTTTCATTGGATTTCTGTCAACTTTGGGCTATAACAAGATGTTGATGTACCTCATGAATTATTATCAACATCTCCTGGACCAAACATGGTACAACTAAAGATACTTCTCCCACCTCCGCCAAATAAATAGGTGATCTACATGGGACTCTATACAACACCTATAAAAGAGCCATTATTATCAAATAATAATAAATATTTTTGTAAACAAACTCAATCAGTCTCATATGGTTATCCCATGATCAACTAACATCAATGACACATGCATGAATCATGTCCTCCATCATCCGAATCTCAGGCTTCGGCTTATCATCTGTCTATGGATGGAAAGTTGTACTAAACATGATATAATTTCCCATTACATCTTGGAGACTCATCCATAACCTCAAGGTAAGGATCCCTATCTGAAAGAACAATAGATGTAATTCCATGTAACCTCACAATCTATTTCACATAGAACATACCCATTTCATTTACCATAGTGGTATTCATGAACAAAATGAAATGGGAGGACTTCTCCAACTGATCAATAACCACTGAGATTTAATTCCTCTCCAAGGTTGCCCATGGTAATCAAATAAATAAATCCATTGATACATCATCCCATTTATAGACTATCACCAAAAGTGGATGAAGAAAACCATAGGGCTTTAAGTGCTCTCCCTTTATCTGTTCGAAGGTGTAATAGTGGTACACATAATCTGTAATGTCACGATTCATACCCAACCACCAAAATCGTTATCTCATGTCATAATACATATTTTTAGAACCTATATGGATGACCCAAAAAGAGCTATGACAATTAAAAAAATACTCAACTCTTCAGAGATATTGGGGCATCAACCCACATCCCAAAGTGGAGTATACCATCTAAAGAGTGAGACCAACCATAAATGGTCTCCCAGCTATAAATTCTTTCTTTAAATTTAATAAACTCGACATTTGGTTTCTAACTCTACAAGACAACTCCATGAGAGATGATGGTAATGGAACACTGATCATAACCAAACCTAAAAAAACCTCATGAGCATCCAAGTGAAACTGATTGAAATGAAGAATAAGTTTCCACTCCTCCTTCAATTCTACAATAGCATGCGGCTATATTTTCCTATTAAGAGAATTAGCAATGACATTCCCCAACCTTTAGGTGTAGGTTATATCGATGTCAAATTTCAAAAGGCATTCAACCCATCCTATCTATCTAATATTTAAACCTTTATGAGAAATGATATAAATAAAAATATTATCATTAGAAAATACTCAAAACTACTCCCCAAAAAGATAGTACCACCTAAATTTATGCACATACATAACTGTAGAAAGCCTGCAATCTTGAGTTGGGAAATTCATTTAATGCGGTTGTTTCTTCCGAGAGCTATAATCTACCACATGGTCAGCCTGCATAAGCATGCATCCCAAACCAACACTAGATGCATCAAAAAATACCACATACTCTTTACTGAGCTTAGGTAATATCATAATAGGATCCGATGTCAAAATTCATTTTAGTTCATCAATATAAGACTGACACATTGCATCCAAGGTGAATTTCACCACCTACCTGATATGAGCTATCAAAGGTGACACCATCTTAGATAAACCCTTAATAGAACATCGGTAGTATTGAGAAGTACTAAGGAACATTGAAGTTTAAAAGACATTATTTAGTTCCTTAAATGATGAAACAACCTTCTCCTTATCCAAATCAACTTATAATCCTTGTTCAGAAATATTTCCCCCTAAGAACTTCACTTCTTGAATCTAGAAACTAAATTTAGAATGATTTCCATAAAAATGGTGACTTATCAAAATTTACAGAACAAAAAATATATAGTTCTTATTCTCACTCTTGGATTTAAAAGATACCAAAATATCATCAATGAAAACTTCCACAAATGTTTCAAGATATTTATTGAATATCTAATTCATCAACTCCAAAAGAATAGAAAGAGTGTTTGTCAGACCAAAAGGAATTATAAGATACTCACAATGGACATACCCCCTCTTAAAAGCTATCATTGGTACATCAGACTCTAGAAATCTATGTTGTTGATAAACCTACTAAAGATCAATCTTCATGAACCACCTCTCCCCATTTAATTGATCAAACAAATCATCCACAATAGGATAAATATATTTTTTCTTAACTGTTACCCAGTTCAACATCTAATAATCAACACACACCCATTGTGAAAAATATGATTTCATGGAAAAGTGCACATAGGATTCCCAAGGAGAAACAAAAATTATAATGAAACTTTTTTCCAAAGGGTCATCCAATTTAATTTTGATCTCTTTCATATCGTCTAGTGCCAAACAATAAAAGCAATCAATATCAGCTGTTTACCTGACATCAGGTTAATCATAATCTCGACCTCTCTATTTGGAGGGAGACCCAAGAATTTATCCTATAAAAACATCAATAGTGTATTAGAAAACAACCAAAAGGTCAGTAAGAGGAGAAAATTTTTTGGGATTGAATGCAACAGAAAACAAAACTCCTACACTCGAGGTGGGATGGCCCTGCATGTCATGATCTCAGGTCCTACTCCCATTGAAACACATGATATATCTCATTCAATGTTTGAAAAGTGACACACAAACAATATCAATCAACCTCAACATGATGAGAAAAAATCCAATCTATATTGATTATTAATTCAAATAGATCTAGATCAGGAATGAGAAAACCCTTGATGAACTCCGTATCATCAACCGTTAAGGAACAAGAAGGACATAAAAGCCCCAGCTATATTCTCTTTCAAAGAGGAGTGAATAAATCCATTATGAAGGACATAAGTTACATTTTATGTTTAAGAATATCAACAAAATGTGTAGATATAAATTAGTGGGATACACTAGTATCAAATAATAAATTTTCTACTGAAAATGAATCAAGGATAGTATATCTCACTATTATCAAACCTGCATCGACAACTTCTAGACACTCATATTATATGTGAAAGAGATTCACTCCAAAGGCCTATGGAATGTTCCCTGTAGTCTCATAAGATTATAACTAGCTGTAGTAGCCTTGGAACCAATGAACACTAAACATAACGAGGTGTACCCAAAGACTGACAGAAGCATTTTATACGACTAACATGTCCACCACTATTTCTCATCTTCACGAGAATAGGAAAAAAACTTATGGTGTTTCTAATCCTACCACATTGATATCAAGTTAGAGGCACACTGATATCTATTGTAAATAGCACAATGGCATCTCTCTGCTGAGACCCACAACCACAACTTCTGCTAGGATCCTATAACTTCTTCTTCTTCAAATGCACACCACTAACATTTCCACTATATGGAAGAGAAGAGTTGGGAAAACCAAACATGTTTGTGATATTCATCTCTTACATCATATCTTTGTCATCTTTCTCTGAATAGTTATAAATCTTCGATATAAATACACGTGATATGATATATAGTTGCAAACAATAAAAGTAATTATAATACTTCAGATGGTCATTCTTCACCATGTTGAGAAAAAAATAGACAAGCTTAGAAAACTGATTGGTGCACTGAAACTCCGAATGCTAACCCTTCTACAAAGACTGGAACTCTATGGACATTTCCAAAATAAGAGAATCTAGAATAAATTGATGGAATAACAGTGTTTTGAAACCCTTCCAATCTAGGTCCATGTGTCTATCTTCTTGGACCATAGAGCCCCACCATAGATTTCCAGAACCCTTGAGCCTGAATGTTCGACACATTATCATAATTTTCTCAGGTGTCTTCTGGATGTTGATGATTTGATTGATCATATACTTCAGGTCCTCCACCTCTTGAGGTACATTTGTTGTTTTAAAGGATAGTGAATTCTCATATAAAAAATAAAGCGACCGAGCTCTCCCTCCTCGAGCTCCTGGTTCTTCCTCAACTACCACGTTCTAAAGTCATGGATCATCTTGATTAATAAAACGAACTAATCATATGATGGTCTTGGTAATATTCTAATTCATTGGATGATTTCCTTGAGGGTAATCCGCTAGAACTTCATGAGGAACTCATGGAAGGCGCCTCAGAGGAATACTACTACACACCAAAAACAACGAAATGATAAGAAACTAGTGTAAATATCATCTTAAACTAGAAATTCCATAATTAGAAACTATGGTTTAAATTGAATCCTAACAATAGAGACACATATCTTAACATCCCAGGGTAAGTTCAGTCTTTTCACAACAAGAAATATCTAATAACTTCTAAAAAAAATCTTTCATGTCTTGAATATCCTATCTATAGTATAACAGACATACCAAGATAAGGAACTTAGAGGAAAGACGTCATTTGATATCATTTTGTAATGAACTGACCATTGTTTCCCTCAAACGTAGAACACGACCCAATCCACCACATACCCAAAGGGAATGATTTTTACCAATATAAGAAAAAACTTGGAATATATATACTTGAAGAAAGAAGAAACAATGAAAATATAGTAGATATATGCCATAACTATAAGAAATACAGTAGAAAAAAATTATTGTAAAAGTATCCAAAACTCAAAGAGACAAGCCCAACATCAATGGACCAAAACCAAATAGCTAATCCATGTGATGATGTGTATGGAATCCCACTATATCACCACCATCTACCCAAGTCATCTGATATAAAACCTCATTTTCCCACTGTGGAACCTTTCCTTTCCCTGATTTATATGTCATACAATGGTATCTACACGACAGAATAGGTGCAGAGGGTGTTAGCTAATAGGATAAATAGGATCCCACCTAGGTGTTCCATAACAAGTTTCAGAATAATAATTCATGTATGTTCTTTTTAACTAAAACATTGAACGATAAGTAGAAAATAGATTCTATAGAAAACATGGTAAATATTTCAATTTCATCATAGTTCTAAAAAAAGCAGGTATATATATTTCAAAGAACATTTTTCTCATATCATTTTTCACAATAATAAATATGAATATCAAGGATAAAATAGTAAAAATTCCTATAATACAAAAAATAGAAGAATGATAAGCATCACAATACCAATGAATACAAAGGTCCGATAGCGGACTGCTCATACAAAAAATCTATGAATAGTGCATTGTGGTAATTTAATCCAATGATCTACAATACAAGACTAGGGAGAAAAACAAGAAATTTAAACCAAGATATCATATACATACTGAGAGCCTATAATCTACACTCTAGGATAAGAGGAACACCCTAGAAATTGAACCCCTGTAATTTATGATAGCCTCAGGCTAAATATTACACTAGTACCCAAGGTAACCCATGTGCTCATTTTTACAATCATCTCAATGTTTGAAAAATAATTTCAAAACTATTTTAGAAATCCGTTTAAATTCTTTGAAAAAAACTCTTTTTTATTCCATTTATCAATAATCAGGGGAAAAAATTCTATTTCAAAAATATTATTTTTAACACACACTAATCAATCATGCATATTCATAATATAAATCACTTTATGAATCATGAACAATAATTTTTTCCACGTAGGATGGAGACAAAACCACCTACATATAAACTCGGGTCGGACATGCTTGCAATGGGATCCACCAATAATGAAATCCCATCAATGTCTATGAAGGCCCTAGAATCAAATTCACATCACAAAATTGATCCAATTTAGAAATCAATGGGTTGATGAAAAGGCGGAAACCCACATACCTCAGAAAAAAAATGACCACCTCACCAGAGCCAAAAAAGGAATGTCCTCCGGAATGTGATCGCACAGTCAACCTAGAATAATTCATGAAGAAACACTAAATTTTAACAACAGATTTAATAAAATACCCCAAAGGTGCTATAGTGATCAAATACCACAAAGAAGCAGAAAGATCACTTACCATAAGAGACACACTACAACTACAATGAAGATCGAATGAAAATCAGATCTTTCTAAAATGAGTAGAGTCTCCCATAATCGCCTTGTAATTTCACTGGGACGAGAGAAAGGGAGTCTTGAGGAATAACTGTATAAAAACAACTTCACATATATTTCAAATAAAGTATGTGGTATGTTATACTACGTGTAACCAGGATACAAGATGTGTAGTCATTAAAGTCCCACATATGCCAAAAAACCCATTACCTCGGATTAAATTCCATTATTTAAAACATTCACGATGTGGAATATCTCTCCATGCCGTGTAACCTTTCATTGTTTATGTCTTTCACAACTTGCATCTAGCAACTCTTATATATAGTGTAACCTAGTTACATTGTGTGAAATCCTCAGGCAGCCCTTAGAAAAAGTTGGTTAAAGATAACAACCCGACAAATCTCTAAATTCACCATAATAGGTATCCTACCAATTCTTTCTAGACCATATATAGGTAGTGAGAAAAGAAAAACCATGATGAGTTTAATGACAAACCTCAAAGATCGGTAAAAGGATATTGTACTTACAACCATCAAAATCAGCATCTAAATAACCAACTAATTCAAAATAATGGGATCTAGAATAATAAAACATAAAATTAGATAAAATGATTATGTATTTGAAAATTATTTTGAAATAATTATGTTGTGATTCACATGTATTTTAACTATAATGTGAAAAAATACATACATTGAACAAAATTTTAGGATGACTAATAATTAAATTCAATAAAATCCCAATCATATATTTTTAAATTGTATTTTCAAATAATTTCACTGCATTATCCAAATCCATTTTATAGGTAGTACTCATTGTAGTACCTGTTCTTTTAGTGTTATCCATGATAAAATGTTTTAAAATATCACTTTATAATTACTTGGATTCAAAATAATCCCATCATTATGTTTGAAAATTAGAAAACCATGGTCAAATTTTAATTCACATGTTAAACTCCTTTTAAATTAATTTTTCATAATTTTTGAAAATTAAATACATAAATAATTTTTTCAGGAAACAAAAATTATATGATCATTATATATTTTATAAAACAAGTCATCTTTTCAAATTATTTTAATAAATATGGTAGTATGAGCTACAACTTTAGGAAAAAAATTAATTAAAAATTATATATTCCTATGATTATAATCTCATAGATCTTATATGAAAACATAAAGTGGTTTTGATGTTTTAAAACTTGGTTTGGAAAATAAGGGTTTTAAAAACCTAGTAGTTGTTCAAAAAAATATTCATCCTCAACAATAAAATCAATTAGGATTTCTGTGTTGATATCCATTCGATATAGTTTGAAATTTAGATATACTTCATAAGCTAGAAGTATTTTGATGGATTAAAGTCTGGAGACTAGTGCAAGGGTCTCTTCATCACCAATACCTTCCTTTTTTTACTATAACCTTTTACAACTAGTCTAGATTTATTTCTAAATGTTCTATCATTTTCATTAATTTTATTTCAATATACTAATTAAGTTTTAATTTTTATGTAGTCAATTAGTTTCTCAACGATATCCTACATTTTATTACATTTAGATTTATTCATTTCATATTGTATAGACAATAACCCAATGAATATTATTGATTTATTCATCAATTTTCTTTAGCTAAGAATAAAAAAATAGGATTTATGTCCAACCCTATTTCCTAGTGAATCTCAGGTTTGAGGTCATTTTTCTAAATATCCTTTGAAAACATTTATAGAGTGATATTTATAGGGGTTTATAGTTTTTGGGATTGATGTACATGGTTGTTCCATGTATTATTTAGGGATGGGTTGGACAATTTGGTTTTCACTGGGTGATTTTATTGGAAAATCAATAGTGTTTTTAGTTTGTTGGGATGAATTATTGACATTGAAATTAGACATATCATCCTTCTTAATTTTATAGGGAAATTTTGGATTTTTTTGATCTGTATTATCAAAAGGGAAATGAACATATTATGATAACAAATTAAATTTTTAATTTAAATTTTTTTATTTTTTTGGGATATCAAATAACCAAGATAAATTCCCTAAGTAATAATTGGTGAAAATTTATCCATATTCCATATTTTATTAAGAATGATGAATTTACAACCAAACCATGATGATATTAACCTTCGGATTTATTCCATTCCATAATTCTTATGGAATATTTTTAAGAAGGGGTATTATTAAGAATTGATTTATTACATACTTATCATAATTTACATCTTTGGCATGATAATAGAGTAGACAGTCAAATTCACTATGCATAGTCTGAGAAATCTATTGATGGGTCGTATTTATTGTTTCAACCACTAAATTTTGTTAATATGTCAAAGGATTATGGAAGTAGTGGGTATAGATGAGTAATGAGGATAATTTATATAAATATTCTTTAAAAAAACTCAACCATGATTACTTCTCACATATTTAATGGTAATTCCACTAAGGTTCTAAACATATTTTGAATTTTTTGAATATTTTTTTAAAAGTTCATATTCATGACATATGAAATATACCCATTTGAATCTTGAGTAAATAAAAAAATTACAAAATAATAATGATTTCCTATAAAATTATAAACTCTAGATACTCCAAATATATCCTTATGAACTAAATGTAAGGGTTGATAGTTAGAAACATATTTTTTTGGATGAAAAGATTTTTTTTGTTACTTCCCCTTTTGAAAGGAATTATAATCATTATCTTTAGTGAAATATAGCTTGGGTTGAAAATTTACTAAACTATTTCTAACAATATTAATAAGTGAGTATAAATTATAATGGAATAATTTTATATACCATAACCAATAAGTTTAGTTAATGGAATATAAAATAGAAACATTTTGTGATAATAAAGAAGTTAAATTAATAATATAGAAATTATTATTTTTAAAATTAGTAAAGGCTAAATTATATTTAGAATAATATTTATGCTTGTAATTATGTTCAAATTTAATATTACAACCATAATAAAAATATTATTAAATTCAAATTATTTTATACTTTAAATAATCAGCAAAAAATTATTTTAAAATATTAACATATTTGGAGTTACCGATTTATCCATTGCTGATTGTTTTCTTTTAGAAATGTCTCCAAAAGATAAATGCCCACCTTTAACCATAATTACAATATTGAATTATGAAAATTCTCTGATCAAGGTCCTTGAACATCTACTATTTAGATAACATAATCTATTTATAGAGATTTTCTAATTGGTCTCTAGTAATTAGTTCGATAACAGATGATTTTGGAACCTGAATCTTATTGGATCTGAGGATATAAGTAACTAAGGCCTTTGGAATAAGAATATTTATACCACACTTCTTATCAGTTTTATTAAAAGAGATAAATAAGTATTAAAAAAAATCCATTTTTACCCATAGTATATTCTCCAAACATAAAAGTTCCTACTGTGTTATATACTAAGGGTTTTTTAACATGATTAGAACAAAGAAAAAAAAAATTATGTTTTATTTTTCATTCTATACTGATAACCAAAACCAATTATTATATTATCTATAAATAGATTATCTAACATTATTTGGGTACTTTCAGTTGTTTTAGTCAAACCTTAAAAATCTATTTTATGTTTTTTATTAAGTAATTTTAAATCATTATTTATTTTTGACAACACCAAATTATTTTCTATTTTATTAATAAGTTTTGAAATTATTAAAATAACATAAGCATTATGTTTCCTTAGATTATTTTATTTATATTTTAGTTCATTAATTGTATCATAAATAATATAAAAATAATCAAAAATAAAACTACCCCAGTCATGTAAGATTCATTATGAAATTCACTATTACATAACGTATAGGTTGAAATTATTATCTAAGTTCTAATAGACATAAAATAAAGAGTGTCATTATCCATTAATTCTTCTTTCCTTGAGTGAAATCCACTAGATTTTTCATCTTAAGAACTCAAGATCTATTTCATGTAATTTATGAATGTTATCCATTTATCACCATATTTATTCTTATATAAAATCCTTGGATAGTTTTACTTTATTTTCTCTTTTATTTTTCACATATAATTTGAAGCCACAATAAATGAATCTTTATTCTTCCAATTTACCTTTCTACATCATTTACCATTATAATTTATCATTATATAAATCATCTTCATCCTATATGACTTCTTGAGTATTCATTTCAGTTAGGCTATTTACTCATCATTTGTAACACCATTATCGTTTTTTCTAGGGATATCATCCTTAAATGCCTCTTTATTTTTGAAATGAGATGCTATAAACGAAATATAATTATTGGGTTTAACATCCTCATCATTATCTCGGAGTTCCTCCTCATATATAATAAAATATTCAAATAGTTCCTCTTTTGGAATCTTACTATTATCACATACTCTCCAATGAAGACAACATTTCCACTTCTTCAATATGGGAGACACCTTATGATCCCAAAAACATATGTTTTATATTTTTTAGTATATCCAATTGAATTAATAGTTATTATAATTCCATTTATTTTGGGGAATATGTGATAAATAGACTCTCTAGGGACCATCTTGAACATATCATATTTGAATTCATCTTACCCAACTGCAGAATAAAACTAATTCATGGATTTACCATTATTGTAATATAAAACATTAGTAATACCACTCGAGGCATTTCTAGAATTTTTTTTATAATTTATCTTCTATAATGTTACAAATTTAATACCATATGCTCTCAATAATATTTCTATTTTAATTTTCCATCTAGCATTTTATAATCCACTAAAGTATAGTGGTGTATTTGTGTCTATTACATTAAGTGTAGAGGTATCCATGACTACATAATATTAAACTAAAAAAAGATACTGTATTTATGACATGATTAATGTAAGAAAAATACAAGAGATAATGTGGACACAAGATTAATAAAATAATCTAAAAATAGATGAACACCACTGATATCAATGTATGGTCGAGTGGAGTTCTCAAGAGGTTGGGGGTGAATTTAGTATCCAAAAAATATCTAATTTAAATCAATATCCCATTATTTTGAAAACCCATATTTATCTTTTATAGTTTGTACATATAATTTTGTATTATTAAATAGTTTCTTAAGGGAACTATAAAAACATTATAAAAATAATTATAAATCACACTAGATTCGAAACAAATTTTCTCAAATGAATCCAAATATATATATAACTAATAAAAGTTAACCATTGAAGTATTAGTACACCAATAAAAATTAAATATTCGATAAAAACAAATTTTAAAATATTTAATTAAATAAAAAATAGTTTTACAGATTGCAAGAAAATAATAACAAATAATATATTTAAAAATAATATGTCCCATTATGAAACATTGTGTTATCTAATTAATATTAACCCACTAGAAAGCTATTTTATTTTAATAAATGAACATATAAACTACCAGGAAAAGGTTTTACAAGAAAAAAAATGGACATATGGTAGTTGAGGGATATAACCAGCCTTCCATGGTTATTCTTGGGAAAATTATTATAAATAAAAAATATGGACTATAAAATTAGTAATAATTACAATAAATTATAAGTGATTTGTTCAAAGATATAAAAAACTGGCCCAAATTGATTTCAAAACAAAAAAGAGGGTGTTTAAAGAGTTAAAAGGGTGTTTGATGAAACTAAATATCTAATCATCATTGGTTGATCATTAGTCATTGAATATATACTTAAAATTATATGATATAATCATTCAAAACATTCGTTAATATGTGAGAGTCATGAATATAAAACAGACTATCATGGGTAAGATTAATTTATAATGTAGGCTTATGTGTTTCACACACCATTTCACGTGATGATTCCTTTAATTTATACTCAATTACTCTCCAATTATCTGGTAAGAAAAATTGTAATTATTTAATCATACTAATAATTTTTTATAAAATCCTAAAATATTTGTCTTTAATTTATTCTTTATAAACTATTTATTGAAATAAATAATATTTTATTCTCAAATACCTGATTGAAGTAGTTCCATACTTTGACATGACAAGAATGATTTCATAGAAGCTCGACAGTACACTCTTACCAAGTCATGGATGGAGCATCATGTAATCATGATGAGAAAATTCATATCATAATGATCCGAAATACATTTGTATTCATACATGTCACATAAGATTAAATTCCGTTATATAGATGATATTTCATTCTCATAGATGGTTTGCTAACATTTTATAAATAATCTTTCCTTCACACAAGAACATAATCAAGGAATATTTAGACCATCATTCAAAATAATAAATACTTCTCATAGAATATCTATATGTAAACATGGTTTCATGTATTTAACATATAGTAGATTCATACATTATAAAAAAAAATTCTACTATGGGCATTAGATTGGGAATTCATGTGACTAATTTTATTGAATGAAAATTTGATTAACATAACACATCATTGATATATATCATATGCACTGATGATCAAACACATAGTGAAATTTTAGTTTGTCTTTATGAATACTGATCTACATGTATTTTTTTTAACTCTTATGTTCAATCCTTTATGTAATATATATACTTACAATTTTATAATACATTTATTTAATGATTATGTAGTAATCACATGAAATTTAAATTAGTATTATAGAAGAAACGTTTTATTCAGACGAAAGAATAAATATTTTATGAATGAACAAGTAACTTCGCATTGAATATGATTCTATACATATCATAATTTCATAAATTTTCCATTAATGAAATTGAAATCAAATAACATATAATTCGTTCGTTATAATATAAGAATGATTTTGAATTATTAAAATGATGAATTTATTTATGAAACCGACATTGGGAAATATGGTGTCAAATGTAGAATATTTAAGGAAACTCTTAAAAAATAAAATAATGTCATTGTTATTTAATAAATATCTCTGTGATATATCGATGATTAGTTTAAGGATAATGAATGGGAAGAGATACATTTAAGAAAATATTTTACAATTTAATAATAATTAATATTATATTTTCAAAATAATATTTTTAAAATTTATTTTAGTCTTCATGATGGATAAATAATGAATAAATGTTGATTAACAGAATTTTAACTTTAAATGGAATATAATCCTGAATAATTTGTTTCTTGGACTACTGGAGTAGGCACTAAGCTAGAGGGTTTGCTGAATCAAAATGATTATAGACTTATAAAATACTGGGAGATGATTTCATACTAGAATAGTGTTGAATAAAATATATATTCAAATTTAATGTTTTTGGTTGAAAATGAACATTATTAATATTATTAAATTAATTAATTAATTTTGATTAATATAATAAAAAATTATTATCTATGGATAAGTTAACATTATAGTTTTGAATTATTAATTATTATATTAATTTTATATTTCAACTTTATATTTATTTAGAATTATTCACATAGTAATATAAAAAAGTTCCATGAAGTATTTTCATATATTATGGTCAAATTTTATATATGAATTTAAAAAAAAACTATTTTTCATCTACACCGTCAATTTAGTTTGATAGCCTAGGAAATTTGTTTTCTATTGAAAATAATATCATTTTTTTAAAAAAAGTGTGATTGAGTTATTCTTTTCTTAATTCATTGATGATACTATATTAAACCCTGACAATGGCATATATTTTATTATTTTATGAGTTCAACGAGAACAATGAATGATATTTATTAATGAAATTAATAGTTAATATTAACTATTTAATACTATTCTATGTGTCATAAATAAAAAATTATTATTATTTTATTACATATCTTTTGATCATTGGCATAGGTACATTTATAATATTCATATTCATATAAGTATATATTATTTTTTCTAAATGAGTAAATCAATGAAATTTAGTGCCACAATTATTTTTGAGTCATAAGAGGAGGATATAAGAAATTTTATAATACATAAAATATTTAATATCACATTGTTAAAATTAAATATCATTTATATTTTAAAAGATATTTTAGAGAATAAATCCGTGTGAAGAAAGATGAATAATTTAACATAAACAATCATTTACACCAGGTGTTCGGTGAGAAGCACTTAAGGATGGTCCCCTATTAACCTGGAAAGACTATTAAAATATCTAGGTATTAGTATTCATTATAGAATTCAGAAAACATTACTAATACAGATGTATAGTAGGATAATGTCATTATATAATAAATAAATTCAATTCAATTAATTGTTTTAGAATGTTAATGAAAGCTGAATATTAACAAGTAATTTATAAAATTTATTATGTCAAAGAGCTCATCCACTCCACTAGAGAGAACAGACTTATAAATTGATGATGTTATTATATTTTTATGCTTCAAGTGATAATAATGAAATTCCAAATGATGGTTATAGATTTTGCATAGGTCCTCATATTAAATCTTTATTTAATATGGTGGTCCTTGTACAAATATTTTTTATCTCTATATTGGGTATAATAGTTTTTTTCTAGAAATATTATTTTTTATATTAGGATAATGATCAACTCAATTTATATATTTTGATACTATTAGTTTATCATGTTATTGAAATTATACTTAATAAAAAACCAATGATTTTATATTTAAATTCTGAAAATAATGAAATTTTGTAATTTTTTTAATATATATTTTTACCTATTTTTTATTTTAATTATTATTAAAACTAATGCCTCTATTACTAGTATAACGTTTCAACAATTTAGTTATCTGTGGGTGTAAGTGGTTCAATTTTTATAGATATAGGTTGTTAAGGTAGGGGTGCTAGTTTAATGGATTCTTATAGTCGTGGTGTTAGGACCAATAGGGGCCTATATACCCTGAGAGGGGGGGTGAATCAAGGTATGAATATTCTTTTTCAAAGTTCTTCCTGGGCCACTAGATGTTGACCTCTTTATTACAAGGGTCACTTTTTTTCACTTTTGTGTTTATTATGATCATTTCTTTTCTTCTTTATATGAAGATGATTCTTTGAATGTAATGCATGGAAGGAAACCTGCAAACACCAAGATTTTTACTTGGTTCACCCTCGTTGGGCTACGTCCAAGGAGAACACGCCGAAATGTTTCCGGTCGCTCTAAATTCAACTATTATTCACTAGATGTGGATACAATGGTTCTGGAACAGTCACTCTGTCCTTGGATCACTGCCTTCACAAATTTTAGGGTCAGCTCACTACTTTCCCAAGGGTCACTCCCTATTTCTCTCTCTCTAGCTCACTGCCAGTGGAGGGGATCACATTATAAATCTTTCATTGCTCACTGCCCCGGAAAGGATCCACTCACAGTTTATAGACCTGTAGGTCTCTTCATTTTCATGGAAAAATGCAAATACCTATATATGTAGATGCTCTATTGAAGTCCAACTTTCACCCGTGGATGAATCTCACATTGCACCGAAGGTATCGGGAAAACTTCAAGCTTCTATGTGGCCCTGAAACACTACTGGGGAATTAACCTTACTTGGCATGCAAGTCCAATCCAGCGCGCAAGTATCAGCATGCAAGTCACAACCTGAGTGCAAGTCTACCTCAACCACTTGAGCAACACAATCTTCTGCAACTCCTGACTTGTGTGTCTCACATCCCATTACGCACAAATCAATATTGGAGTGAAACTAACAATAACAACGATTCTTCAAATCTGGCGTGTAGGTACCACTTGCGCGACCCACCACCACTTGTGCGACCACCACACCTACACGACGGGAGATCTGATTCTTTAAAGTGTTGAAATCTGTTCAGAAATGATGAGGGGTGGTCCAGTATTTATAGGCAATTTGACCACCCTGTGCGACGCCGCACAAGTCTCCCCTCGGCGCGCAAGTCTCTACACGTAGGTCTCTTCCCATGCAAGTCACTTGCACGACCCACTTCCAAACATGAACGAACGTCTTCCCTTTTCTATATTTTGTAGTTCTGATCGTGAAAAACAACAGGCGCGCAAGTTTCCAATCCTCCTAGGCACCGACGCGCAAGTCCTTTCTCTTGGCATGCTGGTCACCTGCGCGACCAAATCAATACTTGCGCGACCCTTATCCCTTTGCCTTATTTTCATGATCTGATCTTGAAAAACATATGGCGCGCAGGTTTTCAAACCATCAAGTACACGTCGTTCAAGTCCATTTTCCAAAAACCACTTTTCTTCATTTGTTGATTTTCATGCCCATAAATTTGGAAAACACTGGAAAATGGCACCACCTTGTATCTTTTCTTTTTATACCGCCTCCAGATCATCCATTCCTTTGTCGAAGTTCTTGAATCAAAAATTGATCGTTAACCATAGCTCTTGAACTCGGCATGCCACCATGAAATCCCCTTTGTCAACAAATTTTTATGACATGGTTTTCTTTGTCAACAATCACATCATAGTTGTCCACTTTTTCAACAAACACAATCACCTCAAAAATACTTCAATGATACATTGAGGGATGTTTTCCAAAAAATCTCCCCCTTTGGGTTTGTTAACAACTCTTCCATAAAAAGATACATCATTTATTTTTCAGCAACCATTCACCTCATTACAATTCTGATAGCGATTAAGGATTTACTCAACACATACTCTAAGCCCACATGAGCAATGCTCGACATGAGAAACAAGAGTAAATTAAAATTTCATCAATGAATCACTTCATCTCTTACACACATTGTTGACACGAAACTGATACCAATTGTTTACCAAACTGATACCAATTTTTGGAAATATTCTTCCAAAAACACTCTTCTACTTTTATAATGACCCTCATTTATCATAAACTATGAGATCATTTTAAAAAAAATGGTATGATCATAAAAAGATCAGTAAGGGATATAAAATAAGGCAAGAAAAACTTTGTCCATGAATATCTATAAACCCACTAAATCATTAGAATCCTAAAAAACATTATAGAATTCATAAATCATAAAGGAAACTTATTTCAGCAATATCGTACATACAATATCTCTTTCACATCTACATTTGGAGTATCCTTCATGGTAACATTTAGAAACCCATCACAATATTTTCCCTAAATCTATTAGGATAAAACTTTATTTTAAATCCATCTCATTACCCAATGCATTAGAGAGCTATCACAGGCTCACCTGACCTCGTTTTATCAAAGAACCATCGATATACATAAGAAATTCCCAAGAACCATAACATAATCATACCACATCAAACAAGAACATAGGGAGAATAACATTTCCATATTGAAATCCTAATATATCTTATCAAGATATTGATATAATCAACCCATTATCAAAACCATTTTCAATAACAAAATACATAAAAATGGAATATGGTATTTAATTATCTTAAAAAACATTACCTCTTGTAGAGGAAGGAAAATATCAAATAATGGTACTGGTGGCAGAAAGGTTTTTGTTGCCGCATAAGTTGAAAATAATCGTTCCTTTTATCATTTAGTAAAATAATTGAAGAAAAATATTCCTTTTGAAAACCATTGAATGAATTTAAAATTAAAATGGGTTTAATATACACCGTGTAAAATAAGTTGGTGTATATTATAAAAATATGCCTCAATGAAAGGAGATTCAGATGAATTCCCTTACCTTGAGTTAGACTCATCACATATAAATGTTATATTACTGAATAATAAATATAGGTTAATTTATACCAGATTGAGATATTTTTTAACATTTATTATTCCATTTTATATCACTTATTATAATGTTATAAAAATTACATAATTATTTATGCCTATATTTGACGTTTTTCAGATATTCTGTACTTGAATCCAAAATGAACATGGTTTTAATGTCACTAGTCCATGTGGTGATAAGTTCATCATATCCAGAATTTTATTAATGAAATAATAATAAATTATAAACATTAATAATACTTTTTTAATCAAAATATTAATTATGGTTATGTAAAATAAACTACATAATATTCATGGAGATGGTATGTTTTATCTGCATATGAGTAACATTTTCCTTTTTTCAATGATCATTATGGAAATTTAGTAATTATTATTTTATATTTCCCAAATTATCATAATATTATTAAAAATTAAAATAATCATTTATATATACTTATATATATCACATAGGTGATGTGGTGAATAAAAACGATTCACATTGCTTCGTAGAGGTTATAGTTCACACATATGCACCAACACCGTTATTGTTTATGTGCATGGAAGATAAGAAAATAATTGAAAGATTATTATTTTTTCATGATAAATATTTCATAAATACCACATATTAATATTAATTCCATCATTATAACCAATCTTGATAGACGGTAATGGAAAATGAACATAATCGGTTAGTTGAGGGGATAATTCACACATACGCACGAATGATTAATTTCATTCCCATTTGATGGATGTAGAGATGGATTTACGGGATGATATTAACATTATATAAACTAATTATAAAATGGATAAAAGAGTTATTATTTCATCGTTGAAGAAGAATATTAAAAGGATGTGGATAAAAAAATAAAACAGAGACTCTTAAAAAATGATACCTTTTCTTTGGTTAATCACCTTTAAAGAACACGTTAACACATCTAAGAAAGGTTATATGCCAAAAATAAGTCCTCAATAATGAGTTTAGGTATTCTAGGAATGTTTTTTGGTAGATCCTGGTTGAACTAAAATGATTTTTAAGTGTGAGTACTAGAGAAGAGATGATACCTTTTTATAAGAGAATGGCGGGAACCCTTGGAAAATCATAAAATATTAAATTTATATAAATTAATGTTTCAATAAAAATGACTCCGAATTAATATATGAATATTAAAAGACGTGTATAGTTCTAAATAATTTCATAAAATAATTTTTATACATGTTTTTATTTTATTTTAAATCCTACCTTTTCGGTTTACCCTTAATTGTTATCTTTTAACTTTAATTGTCTTAACAACATTTGAAGTGTTAAAAAGCTATAAATTTTACATATATGAGTCCTATTTCCCAATATTGGAACATAATAAAATTATAGACCTTTCCATTTAATGTTTTGGATTTTAAAATATATTTATTTTTTTCAATAATTTAATAAATTGATTTTTTATAAAATATCAATTACATCAATTTTTACACTATTCACTTCAATCAATTTTAATAAAATCCAAACAAAAATATAACTTTAGAAAATACCATTTAATAATCTTATAACATGTTCTTTGTGCCTACAAAATTCGTGATTGACATAAATTATTTCATTGATATTTATTTTAATATTTATAATATCATTTATTTTATTTTTTCATTAATAAGCCAATCATTGCATCATCATTGTGTCATAATGAAATAAAATTATATAATCTCTAAAAATTATAAATAAAATACCATGATTTAGGTAATATTTCTATATTTTTAATGTTTATTTATAGTCTAAGATATCAACTATATAACTCCATATTAAAATTGTTTTATTAATAAGAGACCTCTTTATGTTATATTTTCCTTTAGATTAAATTAAATGCTATAAATGTCATAATTAAACCGAAGTTGCTTCCAAATGCCAAATTTTCATCCCAAGGGTTGTCTAGGTTATCCCTCACACATCCAATAATATTATTACAAGTGTTAGGGTGTTTTTATATAATATTATTTTTACCCTTGTTTAAGTGATTTACACTTTAATTGTGGCGAACAAGAATAATTAATAAAGTTATTATTCATAATGTCCAAAAATAAAAGGGAACCATTTACACAATTAATAACTTCTTATTCCAAATTTTGAATCCATTTTTCCAAATTCAAAACATATATATTGTATTAATTAATTTAAAATTTACCCTTGTCGTCAAAATGAGAAAATTGTTTTTTTAAGAATAAACCATCAAAATATTGACATGTTTTTATATCAAATTTAAATGGGAAATTATTTCCAATAAGCAACATTAGATGAAATTACAAAACAAATACTTTGATTATAATTTAAAACCAATTAAAATGATAACCTATCTATATAAAAAAATTAGATGAAATGACATATTTGAATAAAAATGTAGTATTTTTCACTATTAATTAAAAAAATAATTTTATCATAAAATTTAAGAAAACATCAATCAAAGTAAATTTAGATAACCATATTATAAAGAAAAATATTTTTGTCCAAAAGATCATATAATACTGAATAAAACTATATATTTAAATATGGTTTTCAATCAAATGTCTTTAGAACTACCTTTTAAAAGTATTAGATTATTTTTATTCTTAAAATTGGATTTCTTATCATTTAAAGCCTCTAAAATTTACTAAATAAATGTAAAAAACATTTCATAAACCATTTTGAACATAATATAGTTATTTATGTTCATTCCATCCAATACAACTATAAGGTGATAACAACCATTTAAAACAATATTATTAATAATGTATTATTTTTGGGTAAATATATTTACCTTGTGTACAATATAAGATTTCAAAAAAACCCATTGTTTCCTATTGAGTACGTTGTTAGACATAGTGTAACCATTAACATAAAATAAATATATAATTCATAAATATTATTATATATGGAAATGTATTATTCTATAATAAATTGGGATATTACATCTTTCCCCCTTTATGAAACTGCATCTTTAGAATTTTATTCACTTATCATATAAGTGGGGGTATTTATCCATCATAATATTTTTAGATTACTATGTTGTCTCTTTAACCATATGGGTTTTCTATAAAACCATAACCAGATAAATCACTTTATTCAGCAACACATTCTCTCTATAGTCTAGAATCTATGCTGGCAGTTCCATATAAGAAAAATTCTCTTCAAACAGAACTACTTCTTGACTCTAACATGATATGGATCTGTTATATACATCCTTAACTTTGAGACATGAAAAACATTTTGTATCTGGGATAAACTTGGTGACAAAGCCACTTAGTAGGCAACTGATCTAACATTCACCAAGGTTTCATAGGGTCCAATAAATCGCGGACTCAACTTCCCATTCTTACCGAAATGCATCACTCTTTTCCATTGAGAAACTTTGAGAATTATATGATCACCTACCTTGAAAGAAAGTTCATTCCTCTAGTTATTAGCATAATTTGTTTTACTTTCTCTGAGCTTTCCTCATGTTATATTAAATCTACGGATCTTTCCCTTTTATATTTTCTACCAATTTTGGTCCTGTGAACTTCTTTTAACCTACATCATCCTAAAAAGATAGATTTCAACACTGCGTTCCAAATAATTACTCGAATGGTTTCATCTGTATATTGGAATTAAAACTATTATTATAATAAAACTAACCAAAAGAAATATATTAGTCCCAACTTCCCAAGTAATCCATTGAACAAGAAAGTAGGATATCGTCCAAGGTTTGAATTTTTCATTCTAACAACCCATTTGATTGAGGATGAAAAGAAGTACTGAAATTTAATTTTGTTGCCATTGACATTTGAAGGCCATTAAAAATGTCATAAGTGAACCTGGGATCACTATTAAATAATATGGAGAGAGGAATTCCATGTAACCTGACTGTCTCATTTAGATACAATTAAGAAAGTTGATCGAGATATTGTGTATCTCGAATAAGAAGAAAATGATTAGATTTAGTCAATATTTAAAAAATAACCCAAATCACATTGTTATATCATGAATTGTTTAGTAATAGTACATCAAAATACAGGGATATGGCAGAAGCATCCCTTTCAGTAATTATCGCTCTTAGTTAACCAATTGAAAAATCAAACACTTCAAAATAAATTAAGAAACATCCCTTTTCATTCCATCACAAAAGTAATACTCTCATAGGTCTCTGTACATCATAGTACTACTAGGATGTACTGAATACAAAGAACCATTAGGTTCACATAACAACTCTTTCTTTAAATGTGAATCACATGGATCAAATATTCTCTTCCTATATCTCAAAACACAATATTTGTCAATGTTAAATTCTATAAACATACCACACTTAACCAATTATACATTTTTATAAAACTCAATATCTTCCTTCTCTACTTTCTTCATTATATATGATAGAGATGATTACACTAACAGATGAATCAAAATAGAGGAATTCCTTACACCAACAAATTCCAAACAAAAATTCATCAAATAATTAACCAATGTATCATGTTACAAACATATATTATATAATGTAGCATTAATTTTCCAACTCAAAGCATCAAATACTTTATTTTAATTTCTATAATGGTAATAAATCATGAAATCATAAGCATTGATTAGATTGAAAAATCTTCCCTCTATCATGTTTAATTATTTTATAGTGAATTTATACTTCAATGTTTTTTTAGTATATATTTCACATTTTACTCCATACAGATGATGCCTCCAAATTTTTAAAGAAAAAAAATAAGGGAATTTAATTCCAAATCACAAGTAGGGTAATTTTAATAATGATTTTTCAACTTACATGAAACACAAGCATTTACTTAACCATTATACATTAGGACATATCCATGTCCATTCAATGAAGTATCATTATAGATAAAAAAATAAACTTTTCTATAAGGAAGTGCCAAAAGAGGATCATTAACCAATATTCTTTTTCAATTCCTAAAAATAGTAATCACATTCTTTTTTCTAGATGAACATAACACCTTTTTGATTTAACTTAGTCAGTGGGCTTGATAACCATGAAAAACATTCAACAAACCACTCGCAATAGCATGATAAATCAATAAAACAATGAATATCAGTTTTATTTGTGTATCTTGAGAATAATTCAACAACTTTTTTTAGGGGGATCAATAATTATGCCATATTAAGAAACAATGTGACCAAATAATGAAATATATTTTAACCAAAACTCACACTTCTTTAATTTACCATACAGTTACTTTTCATTTATTGTATGAAATAAAACCATTAATTGACTGTCATGATCCTCTTTACTTTTAGAATATATGAATATATCATTAATAAATAAAACCAAAAACATTTCCAAAAACTCATTGAATATTCTATTCTTAATATCCATGAATATAGTAGGTGCGTTAGATAACCCAAATGACTAAACTGTTAATTTATAATTGCCATATCTAGTACGAAACAGAGTCTTCAGAATTTCTTCATCCATTACTTTCAATTAATGGTACCCCAAACTCAAGTCAACCTTTGAAATTTTTTTTCCCCATAGATATGATCAAAAAAATCATATATATGAAGAAAATGATACTTTTTCTTAATAGTGATTTTATTCAAGGCTCTATAATCAATGAAAAGTATCATTGAACCATATTTATTTTTAACAAAAAAAACATGGGCACCCCATTGTGATTAGCTAGGTAAAATGAAACAATTATCTAATAACTCCTACAATTTATTTTTTATCCCTAAATTTTCAGTCTTATCCATTCGATAAGGGGGTTTTGAAATTGGCTTCACATAAGAAACTAAATCAACATAAAATTCAACATATTGATAATGTATAAACTAGGTAACTCATTATGAAAAACTTCATGAAACTTATTTACCATTAGCACATCATTAATATGAACCATTAATTTGTTTCAAAAAAATATGTTCATGGTATCATTAATTTACATCTTTTAATAGTTTCTTAACTTTTTGAAATGTTATTAGAGGTAAGGGTTCATTCTTGTATACAAACTGAAAGTCTTTCTGAATTTAAACTTCTTTATCTCTATAGTGAATCTTATAATGGTAAATAGAAATTCAATCTATACCCAGAATAACGTAAAAATCTACTAGTGGGAAAATAACAAGGGTTTTTTGGTAATTTCATTCCATAAATAAGGATAGGGATATTCTTATAATTTCTTTTTTCCTCCACATTTCCCTAGGAATTTTTATAATAAGTTCAGGATTCATTTCATGAGGTAGATTTTCTAATTTTTAAAAAAGAATTTCAAAAATGAATGAATGTGTAGACCCTAAATCAAAAAACACATTGGCATAATCTGAATAAAAAGGTACCTTATACCACTTCATTTTATGGAGCAACATCATCTGATGGTGTTTAAAAGGATTTGACCACACCTTTCTGCTTATAGTTTTGCTACATTCCTTCTTTTGAGTTCTTCACCATAGAATCTTTTGTATAATGACCCATATCATTCCACTTAAATAATTTACTAATTGTAAATAAGATTTTTTATAACCACTATAAATATCCTTATTTGCAAAATTATAAGCCTTATGTCCCTTTTTAGCACATTACAATCACCTTCTATAAATCAAAATCAATTCCCCAATGTTCTTTTTACACAAATTTTCAAAAACTATAAACTTAATTCTCTTACCATCATACATTTTTGAAGAATTATTCCTTTTCTATTTCCACATAAACATCTTATTAAATTATTTTTCAAAGAACACCTAATCATCATCAAACTACATTTCCACATTCTCCGCACACTAAACAAGTTTTCAGAAACTTTTGAACTCTTGTGAATCCAATGACTTTTAATACATTCTATTTAATCCTAAGTAAAAATGATTGATTTTTCTATCAATATACTGGGTAAATTTTGTACATTAACTTTCCAATCATGTGAATGTTTCTTTGAAAGAGGCCACTAAGTCCTCATCAATCCCCAATTCCAAGAATTGTTTTCCATCATAAGTCAAACTACCTATGGAAAATATTTCTTAAAAATGAAACCTTTGAATTCATACCAATTAAGAGAATCAAGTTCCATATATTCCCTGATATTATTCACTACATACCAAATTGTTTCATCTTCCCATTCAAAATGGTAAACTACAAGAATAACCTTTTGATTTTCTAAACACCCCATGAAATCAAAAATCTTTTCTAGTGGTTTAATCCACCCTTTAGTTTGCACATGATCAGATGGTCCTTTGAATGATTGAATATGTTTCCTTATAATGTTATCCACTACCAACATGTCCCTCTGTGGTTAATCTAGTTGATCTCGTGCAAGTATACCATCAGAATTTATTTCTTGAGTCGACTACGCAATTACTACAACAAACTAATTTAGTTATGATTTTTACCATCTCAAGTTGCTGATTTAGAATGCTGTTTTCTTCATGATGTCGTCCTAGAATTTCTACCCTCTTTAATATATATAAAATCATTCTAACCAAATATATATAAGAATAAGAAACATAGTAATATTCAAATTCTATATAATTTCAATTTGAATATAATGTAAAAAATCATGTATTGACACTCTATTAAAAATACCCTAATCCCTAATGTTATCTAAACTAACTTTTGATACCAAATATAAGTTTACTACCTTAAAAATTTCATAATCCTATGTTAAGTCAATAATTCAAATTGAGGATCTTTTCTGGATTTTATTTTTAGGGAACTAGGACATAGATAATACATTACAACTCACATTTATATAGAATGAACACCACTACAACTATATCCATTTCTTCTATTATATAAAATTTTAAAACTAAACATGATTTATTTTCATTGAAATTTATTTATTGGATTCTTATTTTCTCTTACCCATCCTTATACCATGTGAAGACATTTTAAAAACATGGGATGGGCACAAAAATCTTAGTAAAGTAAATAAAATAAGGAATGAAAAAGATAGTCCAAGAATATTTATAAATCCTTAAAATCATAAGAATCCTAAAACATCATAGAAATCACAAATCAATCAGGTAACTTGAGGAATCCATATCATACTTATAGTGTATCTTTCATATATGCATAGGGAGTAACCTTCATGGTTATTTTTCAAAAACCCATCACAGTATATTCCCTAAATCTATTAGGAGAAACTTTAATGATTAACTCCATCTCATTACAGAATTCAATGGAGAGATTTCACAATCTCACCCACCATCAACTTATCATGGAACCACCCATATACGTAAGTAATTCCCTAGAAGCATAACCTAATCATATCACCTAAACTAATAATAAATGGAAAATTACATTTCACATTACAATCATAAGAAATTATTTTAAGATACTGATATAATAAATCCATTCCCAAAACCATTTGCAATACAAAATTACCTAAAAAGTGAATATGGTATTTTCTTCTATTTTTAAAAACATTATGGCTTGTAGAAGAATCCAAATACCAAAAAAAGGTAAAGGTGGCGTAAATTTCGTTATCACTGCGTACATTAAAAAAATATTCTTTTTCACATTTAGTAAAATGATTCAAAAAAATGATTTGATTTAAAAATAATTGAATGAAATTAAAAGTATAAAAGGCTTTATTATACACAATATAAAGAAGGTGGTGTATATTATCAAAATATTGCTCAATAAATGGATATTGAGACAAATTCCCTTATATTGATTCTGACTCATCACATACAATAGTTATATTCCAAAATAATAAAATTTTCTAAATTTGTACTTGAATGAGAAACTTTTTCATGTTATTATTACTTTTATATAACGTATTTTCATGTTAAAAAAAATACCTAATTATTTAACTTCATATCATACGTTTTGTCGATATTCGGTACTTGAGTTGAAAATCAATATGGTTTTGATGTCACTAATCTGTATGGTCATAATTCCATCATCTCCAAAATAGTATTAATTACATAAAAATTAATTTTATGAATTAATCATAATTTTTTAAATTAAACCATTAATTATGGTTATGGAAAATGAACTATATTATATTAAGGAGAGGGTAGGTTGTACGCACAGGTGAGTAACATTTTTAATTTTTCATTGATCAATATAGAAATACAAAAATTATTATTTTATCCCTACAGAATGACCATAATATTATTAAAATAAAAATATCCATTTAATATATTTGTATATATATATATATCATAAAAGTGATGTGGTCAATAAAACAGATTCACATCTCTTCATGGAGGTGGCAGTTCACACATACGCACGAACGACATTATTGTTTTTATGTGCATGTAAGGTAATAACATAATTTAAATATTTATTTTTAAATTTGTAAATTTTTAATGAATAACACATATTAATATTAATTGAGTCATTATAACTAATCTTGATATATATCAATGGATAACGAACTAAATCATTTTTTGGATGTGAAATTTACACGTACAAATGAATGATTAATTCTATTCCCATTTGACGGAAGTAGATTGGATTTAGGGGATAATATTAACATAATGAAATATAATTAAATTTAGGATAATGTTATTATTATTTCATCTTAGAAGAAGTATATTTAAAGGAAGTTGTAGAATAAATTAAATATAAACTCTTAAAAAATGATATCTATTCTTCAGTTGATCACCTTTAATGAACACCTTGACACCTCTAAGAACGGGTTTTCTTCGAACAAAAGGGACTAAAAAATGTAGGGAGGGATTATAAGAATAGTTTTTTGGCGATCTTGGCTGAAAAAAAGGTTTTGGATGTGAGATTATTAGAGAAGAGAGGGTAGTATTTTTTAAGTGAGGGGTTGGGAACCCTTGGGAATTCTTAAAATATTAAATTAATATAATTATTTTTTAATATAAATTATTCAGAATTGAAATATGACTATTATAAGATAAGGATAGTTAAAAATTACTCTCATACAATAATTTTTAGGCATATATTTATTTTATTTTAATCCTTATCGTTTTTGTTTACCCTTAATTATTCTATATTTATTTTTATTGTGCTAAAAACATTTGAAGTACTAAGGGGCTATAAAGTTTACTTATATGAGGTAAATTTCTTGTAATTGGAAACATAATAGAATTTTATACCTTATAATATCCACTTGTTGATTTTATTTTTTTTAGTATTTTTAAATTAATTAATAAATTACTATTTTTTTAAAATATAAATTACATAAATTTTTACACTCTCCACTTTATTAAATTTAAATAAAATCAAAATAGAAAGAAAAATTCAGAAAAAAACCATTGAATAGTATTCTAACATGTGTTATTCACCAATAAAATTCTTGGATGACATAAATTATTTCAAATAATATTTATTTTAATATTTATAATGTCATTTATTTGATTCTTTCATAAATAAGGAAATCAATCAATTATCATTGCGTCATAACAAAATTTTATTATTTTATATATAAAAATTATAAAAAAATACCAGGATGTAGGTAGTATTTTTATATTTTTAATTGATATTTAATGTATAATAGATCAATTATATATCCTGATATTAATGGTTTTTTTATTAATAAAAGACTTATTTATGTTATATTGGCCTTTACTTAAAATTAAATGTCATAATCACATCCAAGTGGCTTCCTAAGGGAAAATTTTCATCCCAAGGGTTTCATTGGTAAGAAATAAATCATAAAATAATATTCGGATAAGTGTAATGGTTGTTTTATATATTATTATTTTTACCCTTGTTTAACTGATTTACCCTTTAACTGTGGTCAATAAAAATAATTACAAAATTTACTACTGATAATATCTAATAATAAAAGGGGATTATTTACAAAATTTGGATCTTAATATTAAAAATATGGAATCCTGTTTTCTAAATTCATAACACAAAAGTTTCAATAATTAATTTAAAATTAACCACCATTGTCAAAATGAGAAAATAGATTTTTTAAAAGTAAACAACATTCAAATGATTGAAGTCTATTTATATCAAATTTCAAAATGAAATTACATACAATAAGAAAAACTAGATTAAATTATAAATATTTATTTAATTTATGCTTTAAAACCAATTCAACGGATAACCTAACTATATAAATAAATTATACGAAAAGGCAGTTTCGAATTAAAATGCATTATTTTTTACCTATTCATTAAAAATGGGTTTTTTAGAAAAATACCAAAATTAAACCAAAGTAATTTTTTATGTATCAATTCTATATAATATGTTTATTTTTTCAAATAAAACATTTAAAAGTCATAAAAACTATATTTAAATAGGGTTTAACATCAAAAGGCGGTAAAATTACCTTTACACAATAATAGAGTATTTTATGCTTAAAATTGTATTTGTTCTCATTTAAAACCACTAAAATATATAAAATAAATGTAAATATATTTAATAAAACATGTGTAAAAATAATATATTTAGTTATGTTCATTCCCTAAAATACAACACCTAGGTGATGAACACTATTTAAAATTACAATCTTAATAATGTATTTTTTCTGTATATATACCGACATTGTGTGAAACATACGATTTTGGACAAATCCATTTTTTTGTTTAGAGTTTTCAATGAGACATGTAATTACCATTAAGGTATAATTAATATCTAACTAATAAATATTAATATATATGAAAATATATTATTCTACAATTACTTGGGATGTTACATATTTCATGTTTGAATATAAAAGTATAATTGATGTATAAATATGATAATTAGGTAATTATTATTATTTTATAGATATTATATATTGACATAAGTGACCATATTCTACTAAATATAGTTGTTTTTACACGTAATCTAGATATGTTCAAAACAACTATCGTAAACTTAATTGATTTAGTAATTGTTTATGACATGATAATAGGTAAAATTAAAATAATAATAAACTCGGAAAATTTTATTAAACATGTTAATAATTAATGTATGTATATTATTAAGGATTATATAGAAGCACATGACATGTCAGACTCATGGTATGGGATTTTTGTAAGGAACCTGCCTTATAACATTACATAATCATGAATTAAATGAATAATTCACATAGAGGATCTTTTCAGGTTTAGATTTTTAGGGAATTAGGACATAACTATTACATCTCAGAAGATTACAATGTAGACACTTCTACTAAGTTTCCATAAAACAAATACTCTTAAAAAGAAACATGTCCAGTTCCATGTTTTAGATATAATGTCTTTCCATGATCCCATCCTTGACTATATGCATCTTTAAGTCCTGTGGAGAACATTTCAAAAACATGGGATGAGCATAAAAAGCCCATTAAAGGATAAACAAAGAAGGAAAAATGTTAGTTTTTCAAAACAACAAGTGAACCCTGAATACTTTATCAATGTAATAATTTTAACCTTTAGAAATTAGTAAATACTCTTCACTGAATAAAATATCACTACTTATCCATTGTAACAAAAATATTACCATAAACCCATATAAATAACACATAACATATAAATGTAACTTGGGACATAAACATTCTTAAATGGAATAACCATACGGTCGACTTCCACACATATTACTACATGGAATAACCATACGGCCGACTTCCATACCCAATGAAAAAGAGGTTATAATGTAACCACCCATCCTTGTATTCATGGCACCACCCATCATATTGTTTATCACGTAACCACCCGTCAAATGTACAAGTACCATTATAAAATCATATGACATAAAACAAATATAATGAAAAGAAAACAATTCCACATTTCAACCACAATATATCACCTAAATATATTGGCAAAATAAATCCATTATAAAAAACATTTTCAATACAAAAATTCATAAAATATTATATGGTATTTATTTTCTTTAAAAAACATTATGTCTTGTTAAGGAAGCCAAAGACCAAGTAGTACTCGCGGCGGCATAAAAGGTCATTGTCACCGTTTATGTTAAACGAAATATTACTTTTTATCGTTTAGTAAAACGCTTCGTAGTAAAATATTCCCTTTGAATGAAATGAAATGTAAAAGGTGTTTATATTGATTATAAAATATAGTCTTGTATTAGAAAAAAATATTCCCCAATGAAAGGATATTGAGACGTAGTCCCTTACAAAGTCAGTATCATTATATTAAGGATAAATCAATTACATAATTATGTGTGAAAAATATAAATACACCCAATATAAGAGGATATGATGTGTAAAACAATCAGATTTCATCCACACATATTCATAGTATGACATAATCAATAAGTAGATGTTTAACCCAAGGAATTGAAATTGGGTTAAGAAGTTCCGTTACAGAAATTTGATATCCTAACGGCGTCATTTTAAAATTAATAAAATGAGAAGATGAGAGATAAAAAGGGCATATAATCACTTGGAAATATAATTTATAGCAATAAGGATATATAAGAACATATTCCAACATAAGAAGATGTATATTAAAAGACCTAACAAAAAGAAGTATTTTAAAAATAGGAGGGTGAAAGGTTCCTTTACAGATTTGGGTAACTTTCAAAATGTACACCCCATGAAAGAAGGTTCATACAATGAAGATGTAAATAACCATAAATTAAATTATATTACACAAATAATAAAATCATGGGCAGTACATACACCACACAAAAGTAAATAGTGTAGAATGTATCATGAATCTCACGGGAACAAAAAGTGAGATAAAAACCCCTTACCTCATTGTAATCAATCGAGTCATATGAACAAAAGATAATAAACACCAAATGAATCACATAATACCATGAATATAAATATAATCATGATACTATATACATGAAAGGGTAGTACAAAATACACCACATTCAATAAAAAAGTGGTGAATAATGGAAATCTCACAGAATTAAAAGTGAGATAAGAAATCCCTTACGAAAATTCGACAGCCTAACGGCCCCACATAAAACTTAAAAAAATGTTTGATGAGATAAAATAGGGTCTATCATCATATGAACATAAAAATTACAATAATAGGGATATAAAATAACATCCCCTTACATAATAAAGATGATCTTAAATGGAATGACATAAAAGTGAGTACTTAAAAATAAAGAGAGAGGTAGGATCCCTTACCTCAAGTCCGATTTGTCTTGTTCATTTCTTTATATTCCTGATTAATAAACATTGGTCAATTTATAATTTCTTAAGGACCTCAATTAAATATTATTATTCTGTTCATATCACATATTATAATTTTATAATAATTGGTTAACAATGTGAGTTCATATCAGACATTTTTGTCGATGTTCGGTACATTAGTCAAAATTGAACCTGTTGGCAAGAATTTTCCTTGTAGTTATAGGTACATCATCTCCAGAATAGTATTAATGATTTAAATATCATATATATCCAGTATATATTCATTTTATACTATTCCATAACATTTGTAGATAAAAATGAAATGCACCGTTCATGGAGATGGTAGGTCGTACGTACGCATAAACGCTACTTTCATTTCTTTGTCATATTAATGGAATTAAAACTAAAAGAGATAGATATATATTATAATTTCATAATGATATCAATCATTTAGATGTATTATATGAAATATATATCCATTATATATATGTACTTATAATAGTACATAACATTTGGATATAAGAAATGAAATGTACCGTTCATGGAGAGGGTAAGCCGTACGTACGCAAGAACGCTACTTTAATTTCTATTTCATACTTTAATGGAATGAAACAAATAATTATACATAGGTCTATTATAATTAAATTATAATATAATATATAACATCATTAAATACATCCTTTATACATCCAACATATGGCATTAATGATTCAAATCACTTTGAGGGGGTGGTAGTCCGCACTTCCTAAAATGAAATTATCGCGTTTACCCATTATGGAAACCATAAAGGTATGGTATAAATGAAAAATATAGAAGCATAAAGAATACAAAAACATAATTTATATATCATATATAAATATAGTGACATTTTAATGGCCACCATGAGAGGTGTTAAAAGAATATTGAACAATCAACGTTTCGTGAGGCAGTAATTTTCCACCCACAGAAACAGTATGGTCTTTAACCATTAGATGGAGGTGTGTGTGAGTGTAGCTCGAATACTACTCATAAAAGAGTCATATTATATTTAATATACTGTTGTTATTATAAAATAATGTATTAAGAAGTATTTAGGGGGTTGTAGAAGCAAAATAAAACAAAATAACATAAGAGAAGACATTACCTTCAAATCTGATAACTCTTTTTGATTTGAGATCAAAGGATTTCTTGGAAAGACTTCTGCCCAATGTGAGGCTTCTAGGAGTAAGAGAGGGATGTGGAGAGACAATATGAGAAGAGTTTGGATGATAAAAAGTCTTGAGAGGTGTGGGTAAGGAGGTAGAGGTGGAGGCCTTTTATAAGAGGGAGGAGGGGCACTCTTGGAAAGTCTTGAATACTTACTTTATTATAAAATAATTTTCGGATATCAAAGGTCCCAAAATTATATATTTCCAGGAAAAGGTGATAAGGGTTTTAAATAAACCCATCCAATAGGTTTTTGACAAGTGTATGTTTTAGATTATACATTATCTTTTCATTTTATTTAAATCGTTCATTAATGAGGTAATCACTGCGTCATCATGGTGTCATAAATAAATTAGTTTATTTAATGTCTAAAAATTATAAATAAACATTATGATGTAGAAAATCTTTTTAGATTTCCAATTAATGTTTATAGTAAAAAATATGACTTTTATAACCCCATGTAAAAATTGTTTTAGTAAAACAATACATGTTTGTGACATTTTTATTTTAATTTTAAATAATAAGTTATTAATGTAATTGTTTTACCCAGGTGGCTCCATGGGGTCCCCAAGTTGACCCATGGATTTTCTTGGTTAGCCACGACTCATCAAATAATGTTAGGACATGTGTCAAGGTCATTTCATATTATTATAACATTATCTTTACCTTAAATTACATTAATTACCTATAATCACGATTAATAAAACTTAAAAGTTACTATTCACCAAAAAATTATTTTCATCCCGTTGAACCAAATTTTACATCCTAATGACAACCATTAATGTCTTATTTTTTAAATTCAAATCAAATAGGTGGTAAAATTTCATTTAAACGAATAATCAGTTTTTTAACTACCACTAAGTGGTTTCACTATTCATCAAAAATTGATGTTTTTCAGAAAAATACCAAAAAATCCACCTAAGAAATATTTGATATTATGAATTAAAGAATAATCTATATTTCACAAAATTAAAAAAATATAAGTTTCATTAATCAATTTAATAATTAATTCCCGTTAACAAAACATATAGCATGTATTTAAGAAACAAAATTAATCAAAATATTGACACTAGTTTTAGTCCAATTTCAAAGTGAAATTAATTCCAATGACCACCATGGGATTGAATGGATAAAATATATTCTAACAACACATTAAACCCAATTAAAATGATAATCTATCAATATAAAAAAACATATTAAAAGGAGGTTTTGAATTAAAATACAACATTTTCACTAAAAATGATCTTTATCGGAAAAATAACAAAAATTTACACAATGTAAATTTTGATGTCCATATTCTAAAGAAGGATTTTATTTGGTCCAATATAACTTATAAAATTTTCAAAAAGTGGATTTAAAAAGGGTTCTCCATTAAAAGACAGTTAATTGACCTTTTAAAGAATATTCGTATATTTACGCTTAGCATTGGATTCATTCGCATTTTAAACCTATAAAATTTATTGGATAAAAGTAAAAATATTTGAAAAACATATATAATCATTATGTAGTTATTTCTATTCATTCCCGCCATTACAACGGCTAGGCGTTAACTAAAATTTAAAAGAATATTATTTTATTATTAGAGTGCAACGTAAGATTTCAAAGAAACTCGTTGTTGCATATTGGGTACGTCATCGAGCATAGCGTTCCCTTTAATGTAATATTAATATTGTATTCACAAATATTAATAAATATGGAAAGGTAATATTATTTATTTACCTAGGATGTTACATCCTTCCCCCTTGTTGGAATTGCGTGCTCACAGTTTTAAAATTGGGCTTGGAAACATCATTGAAAGTCCCACATCGAAAAAGGAGTAAACTAAACTATCGCTTTAAAAGAAAGAAAGAAAAGTGACAAGGTCACCTGAGACAAATTTTACTAGGATTCAATGAAAACAAGGATATGGAAGAAAAAAATAAAGGGTTACGTTCTGATGGAGAGTGATAGAAACATGTTTTGGAGAAATTTAACCACCAGAAAATCACAAACTTGTGATGAGTTAAACGGTATTTGATCCCCCAGTAGGAAAAGTTAAAATAAAACATTTTTGTTTTAATTTACTTTTCATTGAGGAATTTATTTAAGAGATTAACTAAATCACAAGGAAACATACTTTCTTGTCATTTATACTTTCATTTCTTACTATATTTCTTACACAAACACATTTTTTCCTCCAAAAGATGAGTATTTAGGATGAATTGTTCACATTAAGAGCGTTATAATCTACATCTAGAGAATCACCAAATCCAAAAAAGAGAACTATATATTTCCCATGTCTTTAGACAAAAACCAAAACCAAAATTGTTAGTACGAGATCAGATAATACACAATAAGGATAATCCTTTATAAATATAAAATTTATTCTAAATCTTCAAAATTTGTCCAACAAAACCCAAAGTTCATCAAAGACCATTCGATAAACAATTGTCCATAAGATTCTTCAAAGTAAACCAAACTAATATTGAAACCCAATTCTTTGAAGGATTTAATCACATAGTCTTCCAAGGTAAATATTAAAATTTATCTCCAAATAACATTAGTTGCTCTTAAAGTCTCATAATGAAAAGTAATTAACCTAATCATATATCCTCCATGATGGGTAAATATTTTTCCAGATAACACAAAATCAACTTATTTTTTATTCATAAAATTATATAACTAAAAATAATTTGTCATTCTAATTAGGGAATTCACGTAGTACAGTGGTAGGCAATAAATACCAGTCGCACTTTGGATGTGGGTTCGATTCCCACAGCTTTGTCCGACACGACGTGTTGTCACACGGTCTTCATGTTGTCCTATTTCCAAAACTATATAATTCTCAAAACATTCCCTAAAAAGAGATAAAATCATCAAAAATAACCATAACATAATTTAACCTCAATTTTATCTCATGCCTTTCATTTTCCATTGTAAAATATAGTAACCCATAATTACATCAAAATTAAGGATCATATAAACCCAAATGGTTCCTTATAAATATGTCCACAAAAGAACAGATAACTATTCGTTGAATAAAATTTTCATATATCAAACATCAGGGTTACACATACTACAAAAAGTCTTCTAATGTAACCCCATCATCAAAAAAGACTTAATAATTTTAAGAATTTCACCATCATAAAATCTACAATAACTCTTGAATCCCTTATATGATGACTTCTTACTCATTCAACATTATTCATGATCCATTAACCATTCCTTTTCAACTTATTCTGAAATTCTTCTTTCCTACACACAAAATCATGAATCATATCCTATGATTCAAAAATAGGAAAACTTATGTTAAGAAATAATCCATACCATTGATTGGTCATTGTCAGTTTATTCATCCTCAATCAGAGCGGAATTAGGTATTGGTAAACAAATATTTGTACGATCTTGGTGATCCTATTCCCGAAACATCTTCGTAGGACATGTGTTTTCATAATGACCATGCACACCACATTTAAAACCTTCAATTGATCCCTGAAAAAGAACTTCTTTCCCTTTCCTCGAGTCAACTGGATGCTTCGTTTTTCAATGGAAGGTTCTTACTTTATGACCTTCATTTCCACATCTATAGAATCTTTCTGTCTCTTTGAAACATTTTCCTAGGTGTTTCTTTCCACATCTTTGACACATAGGTTTTTTAACACACTTACCTTTATGATTATTACCTGAAATTCCGTAGGTATTTGTTTCTCGCATATATGATTACTTATAAAAATCACCAAGGATTAGGTGGTCAATCAATACTCCAGATAGTTTGTTGAGGATAAACACAAGATTTCTCATTGAATCTCCCATATCATTCCGTTTCTCGCTTAGAAAGCTATCACAATTTCCTTTACATCCACTATTACTTTGGTTCCTGATTGTTCCAGCCATTTACTAAAACCAAAAAGGTCAGTGTGAGAATATCAGTAAAATCATCAAATAATAATGAGTAAGATAAACACTAAGATATAGTTATCCAAGTTATCTCAAACTAATTCTAACTTTCAAAAAAAACAATTACTCCATCTAATATACTACCCATTGTGGTTATACACAACTTGTCACTTATGCTTAAAAAACACTCTAACCGCTAATGTTATCTAAACCAACCTTTGATACCAACTATAAGGACCCAACCTTAAAACATTACATAATCATGAATTAAATGAATAATTCACATAGAGGATCGTTTCAGGTTTAGAGTTTTAGGGAATTGGGACACACCTATTACATCTCAAAAGATTACAATGTAGACACTTCTACTATGTTTCCATAAAATAAAAACTCTTAAAAAGAAACATGTCTAGTTCCATGTTTTAGATATCATGTCTTTACTTTATCCCATCCTTGACCCTATTCATATTTAATTCTTCGGGACAACATTTCAAAAACATGGGATGAGCATAAAAAGCCCAGTAAAGGATACACAAAGAAGGAAAATTGTTAGTTTTTTAAAACAACAAGTAAACCATGAATAATTTATCAAAGTAATACTTTTCAACTTTATGAAGTATTACATACTCTGTACTAAATAAAATATCACTAATTATCCTTTGTAACCAAACTATTATCATAAACCCATATAAAAAACACATAACATATAAAGGTAACTTGGGACATAAACATACTTAAATGGAATAACCATACGAACGACTTCGACACATATCACGACATAGAATAGCCATACGACCGAATTCCATACCCAATGCATTGGAGTTTATAACGTAACCACCCATCCTGGTATTCACAGCACCACCTGTCTTATGATGTATCACGTAACCACCCGTCAAATTTCCAAGTACCATTATAAAATCATAAGACATAGAACAAATATAATGGAATGAAAAAATTTCCACATTTCAATCACAATATATCACATAAATATATTGACATAAAAAATACATTATCAATACCATTTTCAATACCAAAATACATAAAAGAGAATATGGTATTTATTTTCTTTTAAAAACATTATGGCTTTTTAGGGAAGCCAATGATCAAGTAGTACTCGTGGTGGTGGAAAAGGTAGTTGTCATCGTGTATGTTAAAAGAGACATTCCTTTTTGTCATTTAGTAAAACGCTTCGTAGAAAAATATTCCCATTAAATGAAATGAATGGTCAAAGGGTTTTATATAAGTATAAAATAAATTCTTGTATTAGAATAAAAATATGCCTCAATGAAAGGATATTGAGATATAGTCCCTTACAAAGTCGATATCCTTATATTAAGGATAAATCAATTATATAATTATGTGTTAAAAATATAAATACACCCAATATAAGAGGATATTAAGTGAAAAAAATCAGAGGTCATCCACACATATTCATAGTATGACATAATCAAGAACTAGAGGTTTAACCCAAAGAATTGAAATTGGGTTAATAAGTTCCCTTATAGAAATTCCACAGCCTAATGGCATCATTTTTAAATTCGGAAAATGAGACGATGAGAGATAAAAAGGGTATCTAATCACTTGGAAATATCATTTACAGAAATAAAGATATATAAGAACATATACCAACATAATAAGATGTAAATTAAAAGACATAACAAAAATAAGTGTTTTAAAAAGAGGAGGGTGAAAGGTTCCCTTACTGGTTTGGGTAATATTCGAAATGTACACCCCATTAAAGAAGGGTCATAAAATGGAGATGTAAATACCCATAAATTAAATTTTATTACACAAACAATACAATAATGGGCAGTACATACACCACACAAAAGGAAACAGTGGAAAATGTAGCATGAATCTCATGGGAACAAAAAGTGAGATAAAAACCCCTTACCTCTTTGTGATCAATCGAGTCGTATGACCAGAAGATAATAAACACAAAATTAATCACATAAAAAATGAATATAAATAGAATCATGATAATATATATGAAAGGTCAGTAAAAAATACACCACATTCAATAAATATGTGGCGAACAATGGAAATCTCATAGAATTAAAAGTGTGATAAGAAATCCCTTATGAAAATTCAACAGCCTAACAACGCCACTTAGAACTTCAAAAAATGGTTTGATGAGATCAAAGAGTAGCGGTGGATTTTTAACCCTTATTTTACTAAACCATTTTTTGAAAGAAACTCATTGTTGCAATAAATACATTTTTTGAAAATTCAACAGCCTAACAACGCCACTTACAACGGCTAGGCGTTAACTACGATTTAAAATAATATTATTTTATTATTAGAGCGCAACGTAAGATTTCAAAGAAACTCATTGTTGCATATTGGGTACGGCATCGAGCATAGCGTTCCCTTTAAAGTAATATTAAAATTTTATTCACAAATATTAATTAATATGAAAAGGTAATATTATTTATTTACCTGGGATGTTACAATTTCATCATCATTTTCATTCCATTAAGATATATTTTTTATTTTTTACCAATTAACTTTATTATGGTGTATATTCTACCCCATTTTCATTTAATATCATTATTCACTCATATTTAATGGTATTATAAGTTTAAATTTGAATTATTTTATCCAAGGGGTTTATTTTAAAACAATCAAGTGTTAAAACTTATCTTTGAAATATCACATTCCATTTTGATTGTTAACTTTATCTTGAGATAATAAATTTATTGTAACAATTTTCCATTGGAAATTAAATTTATGTAAAATACACACATTCTTTTGTGATGGATAAGATTAGTTTCTAATGTGTATACTATTATTTACGTGTTTTCTTAACATTGGAAGTTTTTTGATTAACTGGGGAAATAATGATAAATTTGTATCTTTTTCTTAATACGGATATTTGATAAGGAACACTATTTATTAATTAAATATATTATTTGATATATAAGAAATGATTAGGATAGGTTTGAAAAGGTATGTGGACTTGTAAATTCAAGACCCTCAATGTATTCATATGTTTAATGAGATTAACTAGATATGGTAGTGGTCTAGGCCTTATCTATTATTTAGATTCATGGAATGAAACCATGCCAGTATAATATTCTTAGTAAGAAGACTTGAATTTATTAATTTATTGACATGAATCCTTTACAATACTAGAATCTTTGCATGAATCCTTGATGGTATTTTATAATTATCCATCGTTATGAATTCCATTATTATAAATTAAGTTATTAAGATTCCTTTTTATTATTGGATTAGTTAAAATATCAATAGTTATGTTTCATGCTAATGTTATTGATGATATGGAATGTATTTCATTTATTTACCTTTCCATATTGATTATTATCATTCATTCATTACATCTTCCACTACACTTAACCCTTAATGGGCATTTGAGATCAACTTTATTTTGTTCCCTTTCCCCAGGATATTAAGATAAATTCTTGGAATAACTTTTAAGGATGAATTTTATCATCTTTCGTTATGTATTATACATCATTTTGTATCCCAAATGTAAAAAAGGATATCATGTATGTAATATGGTTTTTAAAAACACTAAAATGACCAGTCCATTGGGATTTGATTCCTTATAATCAGCCCAATGTAATAAATTATGGGAACAGCTCTGACCTTTTGGGGTCCGGGTGTTACAATATTTATCAAAGGAAAATTAATAGAAATCATGGAAAGTAGATTTAGGAAAAAATATTTTAGAAAACCAAACCCTTGTGATATACATTGAGGATAAGTGTGTGAGAACATAAAAAATAATCCATGTTTAGGATTATGATATTAGATATGCATAATTGGTTTATTTTGTGTTAATTATTTTACTTTTTGGGATTATAAATTATGTCTCATAATTGTATGATTTAATTTAGTGAACGCAATATTTTGTAATAGGAGAATAACATAATGAATGTGAACCTCATCAATGAAAATTATCCAAAGATTATTAAGGATCATATTTTTATGGTCTTAAGCCAATGTTTTTAATGGAAATAGACTCCCAATTTTTTCCCTCACATGAGGAAATAATATTGGGTGTTACCACGATATGGAAATAATTATCTTGGTATAGTGGATTTATAGGGAATCACATGTAGAAGATGCAAACTTGGGAAAATATGGATAAATGGAAAAGGGATGTAATTATTTTCCAACAAGTGATTGTATTGGAAGGATTAACCATAGTAAATTATTGAATGGTTTGAGAGTTTGTTATAAGTATAGAGAAAATGTTCACCTGTAAAAAATCAAGTGGAAGAAATTGAAGATTGAATTTTAGTGTTTCAACTATAGTGAAATGTGGCCCTGCTCAAATTAATGCCCCAATATTTAAGGGAATATACCTCTAAATATGCCAATAGATCATAGTAAATATAATGATATTACCATTTACTATGAGGAATGATTAATTTTATTACATTTTTATTCAATAATTATGTCATTATTGTTACTTATAAAGGATGTAATAGTTATAATAATTATTTAATATATTAATATTGTAATGTAGTGATTTTTCTTTTAAGATTTGAAAGATTATGTGGAATAGTTCCAATAAGAAAGAAAAATGATTTAGTGGCTAGTTATACATCTCATTAAACATAATACTAAGATCCCTAAATATATCCCTCATTTTCAGGTAATTATATTTTTGATAAAGAGACGATTTATCTGGATAAATTAAATTGGTTATTGCTAAATACCTTAGAACAAATTAATAATTCTTTGGCAAAGTGTTTATGCTACCATTGATGGAGTCTTAATAATTTTTCAATATAATGTATATATCCAATATCCTATTTTTTCTACATTTATAATATAAAAGCATGCACATTTTTAATATGGATTTATGGAAATTAATGTTATTACAATTATTCGAGAGAATACATGAATAATGATTTCACATATTGATATGTAATAATTTAAAAGTAATTCAGGTTATTTTGAGAATTGATGATAAGATCATTTTGGATATTTAGTTACCTTTTTTCTAAATATTTGGATTATAATATTTTGGCAGGGTCATAAGGTTAACATTTTATGAAATTATTTCTTTGGAACAATGGAAAAAAATTAGATGTTAATGCATTAATCTACCATTTGATGCAACCAACGATGAGAAATTCATTAGATATCATTCAAGGAAACCATATGATAAGATTGTGTTTATGAAATAGAAATTTATTTTTACTTGTATTATTATAGAGTGAATTAATTCATAAAAATAGGAAAATTATATTTAAACAAAAATATTTCCCAATTATCATCAGTTTTTATGATATCAATTACCTTTTCAAAACCACTTGTTTATGGATTTATGGCCAATAACTTTTGCACGAACATGTTCTCTATCAATCTCCATCACAAACTAACATTTCTATTTATCTAAAATTTACATATTTTATCTAATTATATCATACTCTAAAGCCTAGTTTTGTTGAGAACTTATCATTTCCCTTTTCCTCTTGTTACGAATATTTTTTATTAACCGTATTTAAGATGTGGGTTTTTAAAAAATAGTATTTCAAAAAAAAAACATCAATTACAGAGATTAAATTTGAATAATGGGGATGAAATTTATTTTAATTGAGGAAAATGATACACCCCAAGACATTAAAATATATTATTTTTAAAATAAAGTTTATTTATTTGTAATATTTCTTTATATGAAACACTCTGTTGGCTTGTGTTATACACAATCCCATATTTGTTTGATAGAATATAAGTCATGAATGACAAAGATTAGAATTATATATAAAATTCCAAGAAATTATGATATATTTATTATTATTTTATATCTTAAATTAAATGTTTTTAAATTCATCCAATATATTTTATAGACATATGATAAGAAATAATTGATTTTTACTCATAAAAAATATATTTTTAAAAGGCCATTTTGTTTCATTTTAATGGAACATCTATTTTAAAAGTAAATTATCACCTATTTGTAAATATTATTTTCCAAAAATAAATTTCATTTTTTAATTAAAAATGTTGAAATTATCTTAGAGTGTATATTTGGTATTTTTCTTCTAGGTTTTATTTTTTGAGGAATATAGAAAAATATAGCATTATAGTTGAAAATATCCTTTTTATCTAAATAATTATTAATGTTAAATTATATTTTAAATTGTTTTTAAATTCACAATATATATATTATAAATATATTAATTAAATTTAGTTCATTAGAATATTTTTTATATTCCATATAAATATACAAACTTAATGAACTTTTTAACATTTTCACTTTATAACCCAACTTTATCTCCACATTTATGAGATTAGCATTAAATTTAATTTTGATGCTTTAATGAAAAGAATTTGGGAAAATTGTTATAAATAGTTTTATTAAGTATAATAATTTCCGCATAATTTTTTACCCTAATAATTAGTGAATGTAGTAGAAATTAATTACAATAATTAAGATAAAAACTAGCTTAACAAGGGACTAACTACAAACTTAAGGGCCAAAACGACCTAGACACAAGTAAAAATACTATTTTATGGAAATATCTGGACCATATCCCCTATTATGTAAAATTATTTGAGTTAGTGAGATACTATTTCATGAAACTGACTAATATAATAGGTTAAGTAAGAGAAAAGACCAAAAAGTAACATTCTTTAACTATAAACATTTATAATATTAATGCCTTGAGATATGGAAAAAACCATATTTGATAGGTTATAAAAATTATAATAAAATTTAAAGGATTAATTTATATCATATTATTTTTATTTAATTTTAATAGATGAATTAGTTAGTGAAACTACATAAGGAATTGCAATGCGATAATTATTTAGTTAATAATTAACTAAAATAAAAAATAATTCAAATATTAAAAGATAATTAAATTGATTGAATTTTTATCTTAAATTATTTGGTTTAGATGAATATATTATTTTATATAGTTTTGAAATAAATATATTAAATATTAATATTTTTCTTGATATTTTTTTAATTTAAATTAATTAAATAATGTGAAAATTGACATTAATTTTATTTTATAATAAATGATATTTCATAAAAATATTTAATATTACAAAAAATATTACCTTATTAAAATTTTCTTTCAAATGTTAAACAAAATCAAATATAGTCTATCTATTAAAAAATTGATCTTTTATGGTAAACATATTTTCCCTTAAATATTAAAAACAATGTGAGCATAGTTTGGGTTATAGTTGTGTTTTTGCACATTACATGTGCTTCTGTGAAATTAAATTTCCAAAAAACAAGTAATTATTATTTTATAAATTATATATAATATTTATAAATATTTGGGTCTATAATTTCTCATAAATTCTACTTTATTTTAATTTTAATGGATAAAATATATAGGATAGAAAAGTAGTTATCTTAATAAAAACCAAAATGGTAAAAGTAAAATTAGAAGTTAAGGAACAAAATTAAACAAATGCACCTAGATTTTTGTGTTGGATGTCTAGATAAACCATAAACACACCTTAATCCTTTTTCCAATTTTGGAAGAATATTAGGTATGTAAAAACTCTCAATAATTTTTAGCTTTTAATATTTACTAGAATAAATCTCCCCTACTATTATGAAAATGCACTCACCCCTAACTTATTCACACCTCTCAAGCCATTTGGATCATCCAGTACCTATCCAAATAAAAACCAAATATCCCACCCCTCATCCTAAAATACTGTCATTGTTAATAAAGAAAAAAAGGATGTATTTTATTATAAGTAATAATGAGTTACCAGAATTTGAGGTAACATTCTTCAGCAAGCACTTTGGTTTTATTTCTTAATCCACCAATTAAATTATTAATATATATTGCTTATATAATAACATCAATAAACTCAATATATTAAAAAATTATTTTATGGTAATTAAATTCACTTTAACACACTTTCATCAAATGGGATGCATAATCTTTGTTTGTGTGTATACAGGACTACCTCCCTGCGAACCGATGTCATTCGTTATTCCATTAATATCATTCATGATTGTAAATAATGATGGATATTCAGTTTATATATTATATATATTATATATATAATATATTATTCATTTTAAATTATTTTATAATACATACATTTATGAGTTCTAGTATGTGGGAATACAATAACTTCATTTTTGGACATCTGGACTACAGTTTCTTTAATGCGATGTGATTCATCCATGATTTTAAAAATATATATTAAGGATAGTTTTAATGATTATATATGATATAAGTGAAACAATTATGATATAAATTACATAATTAATTTTTTATTTATTATAATATACCACTTTATTTATTACCCTTTCACAAACGGAAAAATTATTACATCGTTTGTGGACATGTGGACTACCGCCTCCTCGAAGTGATGTGATTCCTTTTGTATCACAATAATTATATATAAAAGTTAATAAGATTTAATAATATTGTATTTAAAAAATAATTATAATTTTTTAAATGTAGATTTTACATTTCTTATTTTCAAAATGGTCATTGAAAAATTGGAACGTTACTCATTAGTACGTATGACTTACCATCTTCGTGATCATAACATTGGTTCATTTTTCATAACCATCATTAATTTTTTAATATAAATTTATAGTTGATTTATAAATATTATTATCATGTCATAATTATTATTTTATACATGTTATATATTGATCTCATTGAACATATTCAATGAAAATTAGTCATTTTTTACACATAAGTCAAATATGGTTAAAACATACATCTTAAAATTAATTAATTTAGTAATTGTATAAGAATTGTAAATATTTGAAATAAAATTAATAATAAAATTAAAAATGGGTCTCAAATAAGTAAATAATTAAAATCATTTTATTATTCAGGATGATAAAGACACACGTGACATGTCATACTTAAGGTAAGAGATTTTTTTATTAATTTACTTTCTATTTATACTAATTTATCATTATACAACAATTAAAATTAATATTGTATTTATTATTCCCATAAGTAATTTAATATCATGATTTTATGATATTTCATGTCATTCTGTGTTTCACTTTGAATTATCTCATCTGTGGGTATTGATTTAAAAATTAACATGTGTCAAAAGTTGTCTTTGAAGACTCTATTTCATTTGTGATTGTTAACATTCTTTTAAAACAGTCACTTTATAGTTATAATTTTTCATTGGAAATTAAATTTCAATAAAATATTAAAATTATTATTTAATATAAATTATTATTTCCTAAACCATATACCATTACTTATGTATAGATTTTACATTGAATGTTAATTTATTAACTACATAAAAATTGATAAATATGTATCTTTTACTGAATACAGATATTTGATAAGGCATATTTTAAGGAATTAAATAGATTATTTTATATATGAGGAATTATTAGGAAAGGTATGACATGACTTGGGGACCAATTAATTTAAGATCCTTGATTCACCAGTAAGTTTCAGGAGTTGAACTAGATATGGTTTTTGATGAGGGCATACCCTTTTATTAGATTCTTGGTATGAAGACATGAATGTATTAGATTCACGGGATAGAGAAATGAAAATTTTAAATTATTTTCTTAAAGCCATGATAGTATTATATTCTTAGATTAATCCTCAAGGGTATACTTTATATATTAATAATTATACATTCCACCATTATGAATTCATTTATTGATATTCAATGTGATTAATTTGTTAGTTAGAATTTTGTTGTTATGTTTTAATACACATGTTATTAATTATATGGAATGTGTTTCAGTTATTTACCTTGAAATATTGATTATGATCAATGATTCATTATTTCTTACACTATATGTAACACTTAATGATCATTTGATCTCATAATTATTTTTTTTCCTTTTCCTAGTTTATGATGATTCATTCTTGGAATGAGTTTCAAGGATGCAGTTTATTAGCTTTGGTTATGTATTGTATTTTATTTTCTACCCCCAATGAAAAAAATGGGTATCATGTATGTAATATATATTTCCATAAATACTAAACTTTTATGTCCTTCGGGAATTGATTCCATGTAATCATTCCAATGTAATAAATTAAGGCACCAACTATAGGATTCTGGGGTCAGGGTTTTACATATATAATTTCAGGCTTCTTAAAGTCCCAAAAGTGAAGAAATAAATTTTTACAAAAACTATCAGGTTCATTAACTCATTTGGATGGTGGGATAAAAAGGAGTTATTAATCTCATGATCATGTGATATTACTATGGAAAAAACATTTTTCCTATTTGTTATAGAGTTTCTAATGATGTCATTAAGAGGTGGATCAAGGAAAATGCTTCTCCCTTCATCAAAAATTAGATTTACATAAGTAAATATACTTTCACTAATATTCTGATTTGACTAAAAATTGATTAAAAAATATTTTATGTATTTTTTCACATTCATTTTATAATAAATTATATGAATTAAATTTTACTTCGATTCTATTTCTTTGAGATATTTAATTTTAATATTTTCCATCAAGATTCTATCCTACTAACTAATTAAACTATCCAAAAGATGTGAAGTATGAGTTATCTAAGATAAGGGTTTATACTATATACTATGACTTCATATTCATTTGAGTAGATAACATTTATCCTTTGTAAATATAAAATATATACTATTGAAGTTACCCATAACCATGGCTCTCATAAACTATTTAACTCTTTTTAGTATACTGTAAAAATATTTGAATCAATCTCTAAATTTTTAATGAGACCACTCATTAAAAAGTACCTCTATAAAGTCCTAAAATTTTAACAAGACATTAATAATTTCATGAGAGAGTATTTATTCATACATTAAATAATTAAAGATAGATTAATAGGGGAGTGACCCAAGTTGATCATAGGGGGGATAGATAAAACGAATTGGATTTGAGTCACCCCTCAAGAGGAAAATAGAGGATCTATAAATTTTATTGGGTTTTCATAAATTAATTGTGTGAAAAGGCCAAGTGAATTCATATATAATAAATATTAAAATTTTGAGGGAAATTATTAATAAAACATTTAATTTCTATATAGGAAACCCAAAAAATACTTCCTAAATTTTATTTAGTATTTAATAAATAGTTAATGATTTAAAAAAATACCATATTGATCATTATTTGATTTGAGAATAAAGATAATTCTTTCTAAAAACATCAACTTATCATATAACTATTGGAGGTATAAATAAATTACACCATGGAACAATAATTAGGATGGTAAATTTTAATTGTAATGAGCTTTGCTAAAAGAATTAATAGATAATTGGAAATCCATACCCCTTATAACCCATAAGGAATAAATATTCGTACTCCTAATGTTAGGATCTATCAATTGATATGGAAAATTATTCCTATCAGATAGTTAGAATATAGTCATCCTCACCACTAGTTTTGAAACAGTAATCAAATAAATATTATATTTAGGAATGAAGTTCCTAATGACAATAGAAATATTTTAAATGTTGATCACATATCGATTCCAAAATTTATTATGCACATTTTGAGAATCATCAAATCCATGTTTGGGTAAATGTTTTTTTATCCACCTCCATAGATGGTTCTCTACCATTCCCTTTTCCCTTCTTCTTAACAACGTATAATTCAATATTTAATTTATTCTTTGATGGTTTATAAATTTCTTCATCTTCATCCCCCCAAATTTGTACACTTATCAAACTAAATTTATTAGCAAATTTCACTATATTTGGAAGTGGAATCATAGGGGGATTCTTTATTAGGCCCTTATTCAAATAAACCAATGCGATTGAGCTATTTTATTTTTTAGGAGTTAGGATCCCTATTAACCCCTCCTTCCTAGTTTTTGAGTTGTTACTATGTCTAACATAAAACATGTACCTATGAGAATCCTCCAATATAGTACCCAGGTTTTTGTCCAATGGTGTCTTTTTTCCAATACAACTCTATCAATAGGTACTTTTTCATCACAATTAAGACCTCATGGGAAAAATAATCAAAAAACACGAAATCAGGTAAACAAATGTGAACCAAATTTATAATATCACCGTGATGTTATGGTGATAAAACCTAATATATATTTTTAACCACCAAGTTATGATCTTAAGGTTCCATCCCATGTGACTCGATGATAAAATCCCCATTTTTTGGAAGGTGAGACATCTGAAGAGGCGTTGTTAACCGATTTCTTAATATCCTCAAGAGGGTGCGGGTACACCTAATTTACCAACCAATTTAGATGTGTTTTGGTCCAATACATGATCCTTCCTCTTATATTCCTTCATAAATATACCATCAGAGTGCTTTTTAAGGTTTTTTTTTTAATTTTAAAAACATTACTTCATGCATTTTTGATATGGATTCCCAAATATTCGGCCATACCTATGAAAGTTATTCTTCATTTCAAACTAATTTTCAAGGGTAAGTATTTTATAAAATATTTTAAGGAAAGTAGGCTAAAAAATAGTGGATTTTGGATAACCTCAACAAAGATCCTTGGAAAATGATAATATATTTTATTTTTGATCTCATTGCCTAATTTTATTACAATACCCATTGATATTGAAATGTCTCATAAAATATGTGGGTTCCATTACAAGAAATTATGTTTATGAATACAAATACAAATATGGGATTCATTATTTGTTTCATCAAAGTACTTATCCCCCTCTTTAATCCTTATTAAACCTTAATTAATTGAAAATTTTCCATAGATCCATTCCCTTCTCTTAAGGCTACATGTTGGGAAGAATGTAAATAATCATAACCAATTTCAATAATTTCCCAATCATTAAATCATTATATTTTAGTAACACACAAAAGGTCATTGAAATTATTGGATGGTTTCCACTTAGGGTGAATATACCTCACAATAATAGAGAATAGAAAGAGTTGTTGTCTTTCCCCGATAGCCTATTGGTATATCCTAACATATAGGATACTCCATTTATTCTTAATCTCCCCCCATAGAAGAATGAAAATAAGTGAATAAATACAATACATATGTCACTACATATTTGAAATTTTTCTTATGACCATATCCACCAACACATTCATTTTGGAAATCATTATAGTAATTCCTTAGTGTATAAATATTTAAAAATATTTTTTGTCTAGAAACCAAATAATCCTTAGTGGATTTCTGATGATTCAAATTTATCACTAAACCCTATAGAAACTTGAACACATTTATAGATTTGATTTAATTTGGTCAATCCTTCATAATATGATCATTCATTCTCTTAAAGATCAAATCATTCATCAAAAGAGATTTTTCCTTAATCTTTTCTTGTTTCAAATGATTATCACAAGCATGATCACCGGGATCACCCACCACCCCTAACACCATCTCCATAATAATCTAATGGTTTAATTTTATAATTATATTTACAATAATAGGATTAATAAAAATTATTGTTATAATAATAATGGAAAAAATAATAAAAATAAAAATAATAATAATAATCTAAGGTAGGTAGTAAGAGTTACATAGAAAACTCAAAGAGAAACACACCTTAATTATAACAATTCGAACCTTCTCAGAGTGTTAATTTATGTATTTTTTTGTACTGGAGGTTTTGGGAGAATGTTTTAGAATATAAAAAATGTAAAATACAGGATAAATTAAATTTAGGTTTATTTATGTAGTTATTTTAATTATAAAAATATCAAATAATTTTTAAATCAAAAAGAAATATTTTAAATTACTAACTTTTATTAGAATATTTTATTTAAAAGACTTAATTATAAATTATAGAATTTTAATTTTAAAAATTTAATTAAAATTTCAAAATTAATGTTTAAAAAATTAAATAAATATTTTTTTATTTCTCAGAGAATCTTAATTTTTCAATAAATAGTAATAAATGTCGTTTTTTTGTAAAAAGTCATTTCTTCATTATAAAATAAGTAATTTAAAAGATCAAAAATGTTTCGAATATGTTTAAAAGTTAAATAAGTAATATTTTTTATATTTAATCCACTTAATTAATTTTTAATCAAATTTATATTGGATTTAATTTATGTTTTTTTGTTTTAAAAAATAGATATTTCTGAAAACTATTTTAAAGTACATAATTTTTTCTATTTTAATTTGTTTTAATGATTCTAGAGGAAGAATGTTTTAATGGAAATTTATTTATTATTTTTCAGTAAATATTAAATTACATTAATAGGATTATAATTATTAGTCATAGATTTAATATAAAATCATTTTCAGCTCAAAACATACACTTCCTAATAACCCAGATTTTTTTTCTTGTCTACAGGTTTTGGTTTAAATAAAAGTGTTCCACTTATATTATTTTAATTTGGAAATAAGTATTAACTACTTTTAATAATAATAATTTATATTATCTAATATTTTAAAGCTATTTTTTGAATACAATGAATTACATAAATATTAAAAATTAATTTCCTTGTATATGGTAAAAATGGATTTACTATGGGTTGAACTAATAATAAAAGGTTTAAAATTACCAAATATCTTATATAAAACATATTTTATGGTCATTTTTTGACGCTATAATTTCTAAGAATCTATAATATTCAATTTGGGAGTCTTTTTTCATGTTCAAATGTGGGTACACCTTTTTCTTTTCAATAATTGCAAGGGTTCCACTCACATCACATTAATACCTCCACCCACTCTCCTCTCAAATTCAGACATTAAAATAGATTTTCCCCATAAAATAACTTCCCTAATTTGTTTTTTACGTCCATCCCAACATCCTAGATCCCTTAATTTGATCATAAATCCATCCAAAAATGTATTTCATGCTTAGAGAAATTTGTTATTTGGATTAAATGTATTATGATTTACTGAGCATATTTATTTTATTTATTATTACACCTTATTAAAATAATTTTACAATATTATTATATATAAAATATTTATATTCCATAAAATTATATATTTTAATTTTAATTTAATAACCAAAATCGAAATACCATTCCATAAAATGTGATACAAAACTATCATTCTAATGTATAGAGGACTACAGCTTCTCTAACTGATGTCTTTAATTTTCAATCATCTATTATGGAATATTGTTTTAATGATATATTTAAAGTATAAATGTATTTTATATTTGAAACATATTTTTACTTATGAAGTTATGATATCATATATTTTCCTATATTCCTTTTTTAGGGGATACTGTAACATCGCACGTCTGTACGGTGGACTACCTCCTCCTGAATTGATACTCATTTTTCACTAACGATTTACGAGGAATGTAATAATGATAATTTTTATGATTATATATTATATAAATTACATATTTATAATTATAAAATGATAATATATCATTATAAAATGATAATATATCATTTTATTACTTACATTGAAAAATGATAATGTCATTTGTGTACATCTAGAATATATCCTCCATGAAGCGATGTGACTCTTTTTTCCATCACCACATCCCAAGAATGATATATATAAGTTAACTAAGAGAAATAATATGGCATATATGATATTATTATCAATATAAGATGATACAATATTACTTACCTTCTTTAATTAATAATGTGAAAAATTGGAAACATTATTCATGTGTACGTATAGCCTACCGTCTACATGATCGAAACATTATTTACTTTTTATAACCATATTTAATGATTGATTTTAAAATAACAACTGATATATATATATATATATATGATAAATATTTCTTGGTTATTATTCTTAAGGTGTTGAAATAATGACCTCTTAGGCTAATAGTCAACCACCAAAGTCATTTTGAAACACACACCAAATATCATTAAATCTTCCAGCGTAAACTAAATTGATTAAGTAATTTTATATGAAATGTATATAAGTGAAATAAAAGACACAATAAACTTAAATTTTTTTTAATAAATTAAATAACTAACATCAAATTGCTATTTGTGAAGATAAATAATAAATATGATGATTTAAACTCATTATAAGAGGCTTCATCACAATTTAATTTTATTGAGGTATATATTGATAAAACAAACCAATATTATTTTATGAGGATTATATACATAATCATTGACATGATATGTCATTATTTTTCGTATTATAATATTATTTAATTTTTTAATGATTATTATTTCATGTGGATTATTATTCAAATATTTCAAATGTACTATGTGACATTTTATTTAAGAAGGTCTTATATATTGTTTTTATTTTATATGCCATTCATTACATATCGATGTTGTTATAATTATTTCTTTATATACAAGAGATTTTTATAAAAGAAATTTTTTATCTTTCACTCAGTGTTGTTTTTAAATAATATTCATAGGAAATTTTTTAATATCTCCACAAACAAAAAAATAAATATTATATTTTATTATGAAAACTAATAACAACTATTCTTTCCACCATAACCATTACTTGTAGCTCATATTACATTAAAATCATTAATTTTCTCTTATAATAAATCCCTTATTCCATTTTCTTGTGAATTTTTTTATTCATGATAGTTTTTAAGATAATAGGTATTTGGATACTGAAAATGGATTTAAAAAAAATAGTATTTTGATATCAGAAGGCTATTTTAATAAAATATTTAGAGTGTTTTAAAAATATTTCGTGATATAAAAGTGAAAAATAAAATTTTTATCTCATGATATCGTCCATTTTAATTTTTTACCATGGGTTGAGCCCCATTATATCTCATTGGTGAGGCCATTATAGATTATATGATAGGTTCAACAAGATACTATTCCAATATATTGGGGAATGATTATATTATCTTGAGTATTATATGGGATGTTTGATTTATAGTTATGAGATGTTGTCCCAAAGAACCAACATGGTTTCTCTTTGTTTTCTAATCATTTTTCTTGAAAATTTATTGATTTCAAAAGGAACTACATTGTTATTTTTATGTGATTGTGCATCCCTTTGTAGAAAAAATGTAACATCCCAGGTAAATAAAGAATATGACATTTCATATTTATCCATATTTGTGAATAAAATATTTAAATGACTTTAAAGGGGACGCTATGCTCGATGGCGTACCCAACACGCAACAACGAGTTTCTTGGGAATCTTACGTTGCACTCTAATAATAAAATAATATTATTTTAAATGGTAGTTAACTTGTAGCCGTTGTAATGGCGGGAATGGATAGAAATAACTGAAATATGATTATATATGTTTTTAAATGTTTTTACAATTATCCAATAAAGGATAGAGGCTTAAAATACGGAAAGAATTCGATTTTAGGCATATATGCCCTAGTTTTCACTAAAGGTTCACTTATCGCCTTTTGATGGAGAACTGTCATTAAATATAGTTTTGATCACTCTTATACATTCTTTTGGACCAAATAAAACTCTTATTAAGAATCGGGACATCAAATTTTTACTTTGTGTAAATTTTTGGTATTTTTCTGATAAAGTTCATTTTTTAATGAATAGTGTAAAATGTTGTGTTTTAATTCAAAACCTCTTTTTAATCTAATTTATTTATATGATTAGATAATATTTTGAATTGTTTTTAAAGTTAAATTAGAAAATATTTTTACCATTTAATCCAATGGTGGTCATTGGAATTAATTTCACTTTGAAATTAGACTTAAACTAGTGTCAATCTTTTGATACTTTTTGTTTTATAAAAACACGCTATTTGCTCTGACAGCGGGAATTAATTATTAAATTAATTAATGTGACTAATATGTTTTGAATTTTGTAAAACGGACTTCATTTTTGAATTCAGAATATCAAATATAGCTTAGGGTGAATTTTTGGTAATTTTCTGAAAAACTTCAATTTTTGATGAATAGTGAAACCACTAAGTGGTAATCAAGCAAACTGATTTTTCAGTTAAATGAAATTTTACCACTAATGTGTATTGAATTTTGAAAATCCGACATACATGGTTGTCATTAAGAAGTAAAATGTGGTTCAATGGGATTATAATAATTTTTTGGTGAATAGTAACTCATTAAGTTCTTAATCGCGATTAGTGGTAATTAGGGTAGTTTAAGGTATAAATAATGCTTTAATAATATAAAATGACCTAGACACATGTCCCAACCCTATTGGTTATGTCATGGCCGACCAAGACAAGCCATGTCCTAACTTGGGGACCCCATGGATCCACTTTTGTTGGGAAATAACATAAAATACTTTTTATTTAATGTTAAAGTGAAAATGACACTAACATAGTATGTTTTACTAAAACAATTTTTAAGTGGGGTTATACAAGTCCAAATTTTGATTATAAATAGTCATTGGAAAGATAAAAAGATTTCCTATATCATTGTATTTGTTTTATAATTTTTAGACATTAAAGAAATTAAATTATTTATGACATAATAATGATGCAGCGATGACATCATTATTTGACAATTTAATTAAAATGGAAAGATAATGAAAAATCTACAATATACACATGGACAAAACCAATTGGATGAGTGGATTTCGATGCCTTATCACCTTATCCACGAATTCTATCAATGTGGGACCCTTTAGAACCGAAAATCATTTTCAAATAATGTAATATTTCATTGCTTTCCAAAAGTGCCCCTCCTCTCCTCTTATAAAAGGCCCCCACCTCTACCTCTTTTCCCACACCCCTCAAGCCTTTGGCTCGGCCAACCCCTGCCCATTTACTCTCTAAAAATCCCTATCCTCATCCTAGAGGATCCCCTTTGGGCAGAATCCTTTCAAAGGAAGCCTTTAGGCTCAAATCAAAAGGAGATTACACTTTTAAAGGTAACTCATTCTCTCTTGTTCATTTGTTTTTTTTTTGCTTCTCCAAACCTATAATCTCTTTTTATTTACTTCTTTTGTAACAACACCAGTATCTTCAATATACTAGGATGTTGTTACAAGATTTATTTTAGCTACACTCTCACACAACTACATCAAATGGTTAAAGAACATACGGTTTCCGTGGACGGTGAAATTCTGCCTCCCGAAACGATGATTGTTCAATACTCATTTAACACCTTCAAAGGTGGCCATTATGATGTCACTATTTTTATATATGATATATAATATGTTTATGTTTTATTTATGCTTCTGTATTTTTCATTTTTGTCTTACCTTTGTGGCTTCCATTATGGGTATACGCGATATCTTCATTTAAGGAAGTGCGGACTACCGCCCCCTCAAAGTGATTTGATTCGTTAAATACCATATGTGGGATGTATAAAGGATGGAAATATGATATTATATATGATATTATACTGTAATTATAATATACCTTTATATCATTATTATTCCATTCTATAAAATACGAAATAGAAATGAAAGTAGCGTTCATGCGTACGTACGGCTTACCGTCTCCATGAACGGTGCATTTCATTTCTTACCTCTAAATGATTATGTAATGTTATAAATGCATGCATGTACTGGATATATATGAAATATATGATATCTACATAATGAATACAATTCTGGATATAATAAACATTTGGCCACACGAACAACATGTAATTGTAAGAAGACCACTTTCGACTTAAGAACCAAATATCGGCAAAACAAATATTATTAACTTAAATGATTACATAATGTTTATGACAAGGTAATAAGTGGTATAAAAGTAATAATGAACTTGAAAAGGGTTCTTAAGGAATTAGAAATTAACTCAAGTTTATTATTCAGGAGATTAAAGAATGATCGAGTCAAGTCGGACCCGAGGTAAGGGATCCTACAACTCTCTTTCTTTTTAAGTACATTCTTTTATGTAATTTCTTTTAAGCTCATCTTTATTATGATTAAGATGTTATTTTATATTACTCCTACTGTAATTTTTATGTTCATGTGATGAGAGACCCTATTCTCTCTCATCAATCCTTTTGGAAGTTTTATGTGGCGCCGTTAGGCTGCCGAGTTTTCGTAAGGGATTTTTCATCTCACTTTTATCCCCGTGAGATTTATGCTACATTTGCCACAATTTCCTTTGAGTGGTGTATGTACTGCCCATTATTCTAATCTTTGTGTAATATACTTTCGTTTATGAGTATTTACATCAATGATTTATTGCCCTTCTTTCATGGGGTGTATGTTTTGAAAGATACCCAATTCGGTAAGGGAACCTTTCACCCTTCCTCTTTTTAAAAGACTTCTTTTATTGGGTCTTTTAATTTACATATTGTTATGTTGGGATATGTTCTCATATATCCTTAATGATGTAAATTTTGTGTCCAAGTGATGAGATACTCTTTTTATCTCTCATCAACTCATTTTGATGTGACGCCGTTAGGCTGTCAAGGGAACTTCTTAACCCAATTTCGATTTCTTTGGGTTCAACTTGTAGTCATTAAATATGTCATCCATTGAATATGTGTGAATGACCTTTTATTGTTTTACACTTAATATCCACTTATATTGGGTGTCTATATATTTGTCACACATATTTTTTGAGATTTATTTGTCCTTAATTTAAGGATACCTACTTTATAAGGTATTTCATCACATTTGACATTTCTATTGAGGGTTCATTGTTGTTATGCACCAATTCACACTTATATGGTGTATGTACTGTCCTTTGGAGTATTATATCATGAATCCTTTTATTCTCATGATATTATAAAGTTCTGACTAAATGTTATTCCTTGATTATTGTATTCAAGTGTCTCTAATTTTGGTAAAACCCCTTTAACCAAAATATCGTTTTAAATGTTTTAGTTATTTGTTCTTATTAATATCCATGTTTTCAAAATGGTTTTAAGGATTTATTTATATGGATATTAATGGTTTAAAATGTTAAAAGCTTCAAGGTGGTATGGGACACTTTGATTCAAAAATCTCTTTACTAAATGTTTTAAATGGTTTTGGAAATGGTTTCTTTTGAAATGGATTCATTATTTCAATATCCTAATATGTTATATTGTGATTGAAATGTGGAAATGTTATGTTTCCTTTATTCATGTTTATGTGATACGATTATGTTATGGTTCTTGGGCATTGTTATGAAGAACGGGTGGTTCTGTGATAAACTAAGGGCGGGTGAGCCCGATATAGCTCTCCAATGCATTGGGTAACGCGAAGGAGTGAAACGTTAAGGTTTCTCCGAAGAGATTTAGGGAATATACTGTGATGGGTATTCCAAACGTAACCAAGAGGGTTACTCCCTACATAAGAATGTTATGAATGCCTCAAGTTACCTTTATGTCTTATGATTTCTATGATTTATTCATGGTTTGATGAGGTATGTTAAAGTGCCTTTGTTTTATGGGTAAAGTATGATTTCATTCTTATGTATATATGAACTCATGTTTCCTTTCCATATTTTTATAACTCTTACTGAGCTTTTTATGCTCATCCCAAGTTTTTGAAATGTTTTTCACAGGTCAAGGGAAAGGTACATGATGTGATGATAGTGTCAAGGATGTGTCAAGAAAGAATCCGTGTTATATTTTAAATATGTTCCCGTTGATGGGAAGAATGAATGCTGACTTTTATGTAACCACTTTGTTTAAATGTGGAATGTAATGCAAGTTTCATGATCTAATTCTCTAAAACTCTAAACCTGAAAAGATCCTCAATGTGTAATCTTGTAATAACTCAAGATTAAGTAAGGTTTAAGGCTGGGGCCTTATAGTTGGTATCAAAGGTCGGTTTAGATAACTTTAGAGGTTAGGGTATTCTTTAAGCATAAGTGACATTACCATAATGGTTAGAATTTCAGAAAGAGTCCTAATTTTAGATAATGTGAATGAGTAAGTATATCTTAGAGTCTACCTTCCTCATTAGTACATGATGTTTTTGTTGATATACTCACACTGACATTTATGTTTTTAGTGAATGGATGGATCTAGCAGGCACCAAAGTGACAATGGGTTTGAAGGAAACTGTGGTGGTTCTCTGATTATGATACTAGATGAGATAGGGGATTCAATGAGGAATCTCATAGTTGTTCTAAACCAACTATCAAGGATCCATGATCAATCACTTCAACCTTCGTGAGTTCTCTAATGCATCATTTACGAGATGGCCAACTCGATGTGGAAATTCAGGTAATAATTATTAAGGTAACCATTAGGGTTTATATGATCCTTACTTTTTAGGTAATTATGGGTTACTCTATGATATGATGGAAAAGGAATGGAATGAGATAAACTTGAGGTTAAAATATGTTATGAATATTTTTGAAGATTTTATCTCATTTTGGGGAATGTTTTGAGAATTATATAGTTTTGGAAAAAGGACAACACGCAGACCGTGTGACATCCCGTCGCGTCGGACAAAGCTGCGGGAATCGAACCCACAACCAAAGTGCGACTGGTATTTATCGCCTACCACTGGACTACGTGAAGTCCCTGGTTAGTTTGACTGATTATTTTTGGTTATATGATTTTATGAATTAAGAGTAAGTTGATTTTGGGTTATTTATAAAAATGATTAACCTATCATGGAGGATATGTGATTAGGTTAATTACTTTTCAATACTAGACTTTAGGAGCAACTAATGTTGTTTGGAGATAAATGTTACGATTTAACATGGAAGACTGTGTGACTAAATCCTTCAAATATTTGGGTTTCAATATTATATTAGGTTTACTTTGAAGAATTTTATGGACAAATTGTTTATCGGATGGTCCTCGTTGAACTTTGGGTTTTGTTGGACAAATTTTGGAGATTAAGAATAGATTTTCTTTTTATAAGGGGTTATCCTTTTCTGGATTATCTGATCTTGTACTAAACTTTTTGGTTTTGGCTCTGGTTTAAGCCTAAAGACATAGGATGTACATAGTTCTCTTTTGTGGATTAGGTGATTCTCTAGAAGTTGATTATAGTACTCTTAATGTGAACAAGTCTTCCTAAATACTCGTCTTTTGGAGAAAATATGAGTTTGTGAAAGGAATATAATAAAAGTTGAAAGTCAATATGATAAGTGATTATGTTTCCTTATGAATAAATTCCTCAATAAAAAGTAACTTAAAACAAAAATGTTGTATATTAACTTTTCCTACTGGGGAATCGAATACCGTTTAACCCATCACAAGTTTGTGATGTTCTCATTGTTAACTTTCTCCTAAACATGTTTTCTATCACTCTCCATAAGAACGTGACCCTATGTTTTCTCCTCCATGTCCATATTTTCATACTTGGAATCCTAGTACGGGTTAACACGAGTGACCTTTGTACTTATCTTTCTTTATTTTAAAGTGTTTGTTTTACCGACTTTTGTTCCGATGTGGGACTTTCAAGGATGTTTCCAAGCGCAATTTTAAAATTGCGAGGACGCAATTCCCAAAAGGGGGGAAGGATGTAACATCCCAGGTAAATAAAGAATATGACATTTCATATTTATCCATATTTGTGAATAAAATATTTAAATGACTTTAAAGGGGACGCTATGCTCGATGGCGTACCCAACACGCAACAACGAGTTTCTTGGGAATCTTACGTTGCACTCTAATAATAAAATAATATTATTTTAAATGGTAGTTAACTTGTAGCCGTTGTAATGGCGGGAATGGATAGAAATAACTGAAATATGATTATATATGTTTTTAAATGTTTTTACAATTATCCAATAAAGGATAGAGGCTTAAAATACGGAAAGAATTCGATTTTAGGCATATATGCCCTAGTTTTCACTAAAGGTTCACTTATCGCCTTTTGATGGAGAACTGTCATTAAATATAGTTTTGATCACTCTTATAAATTCTTTTGGACCAAATAAAACTCTTATTAAGAATCGGGACATCAAATTTTTACTTTGTGTAAATTTTTGGTATTTTTCTGATAAAGTTCATTTTTTAATGAATAGTGTAAAATGTTGTGTTTTAATTCAAAACCTCTTTTTAATCTAATTTATTTATATGATTAGATAATATTTTGAATTGTTTTTAAATTTAAATTAGAATATATTTTTACCATTTAATCCAATGGTGGTCATTGGAATTAATTTCACTTTGAAATTAGACTTAAACTAGTGTCAATCTTTTGATACTTTTTGTTTTATAAAAACACGCTATTTGCTCTGACAGCGGGAATTAATTATTAAATTAATTAATGTGACTAATATGTTTTGAATTTTGTAAAACGGACTTCATTTTTGAATTCAGAATATCAAATATAGCTTAGGGTGAATTTTTGGTAATTTTCTGAAAAACTTCAATTTTTGATGAATAGTGAAACCACTAAGTGGTAATCAAGCAAACTGATTTTTCAGTTAAATGAAATTTTACCACTAATGTGTATTGAATTTTGAAAATCCGACATACATGGTTGTCATTAAGAAGTAAAATGTGGTTCAATGGGATTATAATAATTTTTTGGTGAATAGTAACTCATTAAGTTCTTAATCGCGATTAGTGGTAATTAGGGTAGTTTAAGGTATAAATAATGCTTTAATAATATAAAATGACCTAGACACATGTCCCAACCCTATTAGTTATGTCATGGCCGACCAAGACAAGCCATGGCCTAACTTGGGGACCCCATGGATCCACTTTTGTTGGGAAATAACATAAAATACTTTTTATTTAATGTTAAAGTGAAAATGACACTAACATAGTATGTTTTACTAAAACAATTTTTAAGTGGGGTTATACAAGTCCAAATTTTGATTATAAATAGTCATTGGAAAGATAAAAAGATTTCCTATATCATAGTATTTGTTTTATAATTTTTAGACATTAAAGAAATTAAATTATTTATGACATAATAATGATGCAGCGATGACATCATTATTTGACAATTTAATTAAAATGGAAAGATAATGAAAAATCTACAATATACACATGGACAAAACCAATTGGATGAGTGGATTTCGATGCCTTATCACCTTATCCACGAATTCTATCAATGTGGGACCCTTTAGAACCGAAAATCATTTTCAAATAATGTAATATTTCATTGCTTTCCAAAAGTGCCCCTCCTCTCCTCTTATAAAAGGCCCCCACCTCTACCTCTTTTCCCACACCCCTCAAGCCTTTGGCTCGGCCAACCCCTGCCCATTTACTCTCTAAAAATCCCTATCCTCATCCTAGAGGATCCCCTTTGGGCAGAATCCTTTCAAAGGAAGCCTTTAGGCTCAAATCAAAAGGAGATTACACTTTTAAAGGTAACTCATTCTCTCTTGTTCATTTGTTTTTTTTTTGCTTCTCCAAACCTATAATCTCTTTTTATTTACTTCTTTTGTAACAACACCAGTATCTTCAATATACTAGGATGTTGTTACAAGATTTATTTTAGCTACACTCTCACACAACTACATCAAATGGTTAAAGAACATACGGTTTCCGTGGACGGTGAAATTCTGCCTCCCGAAACGATGATTGTTCAATACTCATTTAACACCTTCAAAGGTGGCCATTATGATGTCACTATTTTTATATATGATATATGATATGTTTATGTTTTATTTATGCTTCTGTATTTTTCATTTTTGTCTTACCTTTGTGGCTTCCATTATGGGTATACGCGATATCTTCATTTAAGGAAGTGCGGACTACCGCCCCCTCAAAGTGATTTGATTCGTTAAATACCATATGTGGGATGTATAAAGGATGGAAATATGATATTATATATGATATTATACTGTAATTATAATATACCTTTATATCATTATTATTCCATTCTATAAAATACGAAATAGAAATGAAAGTAGCGTTCATGCGTACGTACGGCTTACCGTCTCCATGAACGGTGCATTTCATTTCTTACCTCTAAATGATTATGTAATGTTATAAATGCATGCATGTACTGGATATATATGAAATATATGATATCTACATAATGAATACAATTCTGGATATAATAAACATTTGGCCACACGAACAACATGTAATTGTAAGAAGACCACTTTCGACTTAAGAACCAAATATCGGCAAAACAAATATTATTAACTTAAATGATTACATAATGTTTATGACAAGGTAATAAGTGGTATAAAAGTAATAATGAACTTGAAAAGGGTTCTTAAGGAATTAGAAATTAACTCAAGTTTATTATTCAGGAGATTAAAGAATGATCGAGTCAAGTCGGACCCGAGGTAAGGGATCCTACAACTCTCTTTCTTTTTAAGTACATTCTTTTATGTAATTTCTTTTAAGCTCATCTTTATTATGATTAAGATGTTATTTTATATTACTCCTACTGTAATTTTTATGTTCATGTGATGAGAGACCCTATTCTCTCTCATCAATCCTTTTGGAAGTTTTATGTGGCGCCGTTAGGCTGCCGAGTTTTCGTAAGGGATTTTTCATCTCACTTTTATCCCCGTGAGATTTATGCTACATTTGCCACAATTTCCTTTGAGTGGTGTATGTACTGCCCATTATTCTACTCTTTGTGTAATATACTTTCGTTTATGAGTATTTACATCAATGATTTATTGCCCTTCTTTCATGGGGTGTATGTTTTGAAAGATACCCAATTCGGTAAGGGAACCTTTCACCCTTCCTCTTTTTAAAAGACTTCTTTTATTGGGTCTTTTAATTTACATATTGTTATGTTGGGATATGTTCTCATATATCCTTAATGATGTAAATTTTGTGTCCAAGTGATGAGATACTCTTTTTATCTCTCATCAACTCATTTTGATGTGACGCCGTTAGGCTGTCAAGGGAACTTCTTAACCCAATTTCGATTTCTTTGGGTTCAACTTGTAGTCATTAAATATGTCATCCATTGAATATGTGTGAATGACCTTTTATTGTTTTACACTTAATATCCACTTATATTGGGTGTCTATATATTTGTCACACATATTTTTTGAGATTTATTTGTCCTTAATTTAAGGATACCTACTTTATAAGGTATTTCATCACATTTGACATTTCTATTGAGGGTTCATTGTTGTTATGCACCAATTCACTCTTATATGGTGTATGTACTGTCCTTTGGAGTATTATATCATGAATCCTTTTATTCTCATGATATTATAAAGTTCTGACTAAATGTTATTCCTTGATTATTGTATTCAAGTGTCTCTAATTTTGGTAAAACCCCTTTAACCAAAATATCGTTTTAAATGTTTTAGTTATTTGTTCTTATTAATATCCATGTTTTCAAAATGGTTTTAAGGATTTATTTATATGGATATTAATGGTTTAAAATGTTAAAAGCTTCAAGGTGGTATGGGACACTTTGATTCAAAAATCTCTTTACTAAATGTTTTAAATGGTTTTGGAAATGGTTTCTTTTGAAATGGATTCATTATTTCAATATCCTAATATGTTATATTGTGATTGAAATGTGGAAATGTTATGTTTCCTTTATTCATGTTTATGTGATACGATTATGTTATGGTTCTTGGGCATTGTTATGAAGAACGGGTGGTTCCGTGATAAACTAAGGGCGGGTGAGCCCGATATAGCTCTCCAATGCATTGGGTAACGCGAAGGAGTGAAACGTTAAGGTTTCTCCGAAGAGATTTAGGGAATATACTGTGATGGGTATTCCAAACGTAACCAAGAGGGTTACTCCCTACATAAGAATGTTATGAATGCCTCAAGTTACCTTTATGTCTTATGATTTCTATGATTTATTCATGGTTTGATGAGGTATGTTAAAGTGCCTTTGTTTTATGGGTAAAGTATGATTTCATTCTTATGTATATATGAACTCATGTTTCCTTTCCATATTTTTATAACTCTTACTGAGCTTTTTATGCTCATACCAAGTTTTTGAAATGTTTTTCACAGGTCAAGGGAAAGGTACATGATGTGATGATAGTGTCAAGGATGTGTCAAGAAAGAATCCGTGTTATATTTTAAATATGTTCCCGTTGATGGGAAGAATGAATGCTGACTTTTATGTAACCACTTTGTTTAAATGTGGAATGTAATGCAAGTTTCATGATCTAATTCTCTAAAACTCTAAACCTGAAAAGATCCTCAATGTGTAATCTTGTAATAACTCAAGATTAAGTAAGGTTTAAGGCTGGGGCCTTATAAAAAATGTTATTTTTATAGGAAAATTGTTTTCATGGATTTTCATGTCTTTCATGAGACTAACAAAACAATTATTTCTATGTACCTTATTGATCTTATTATACTTATCCCACATTTTACATTTTTTTTCACTCGGTTTATTGATGGGTAAAGTAAATGGATATTTTATGGTAAAAGTCATGAAGAATTTTATCATCTGGTATATTTCTAAAGGTATGTTTTTGTTTATGTTTTAGTTTAAGTCCTTTAATTTTGTTCATTAAGTGTTTCCCCTATTCATGATAAGGCTCAGGGGTGTTCTGGTGGTTCGAGACATGAGAAATAGAGGAAAAAGAGTTTTATGGGGATATCACATGGTTGGTGCATGATTAGTGGAAACCGTGGAGAACCTCCCAAGATACTATCTGAGGGGATAATTTTGGGATAGTGGATCTCACAAGGTTTGTTCATGGTTTAGAAAACCATATGGGTAAACCATGGGAAGGGATAATTTTGGTATAGTATCTCATGCAAGGTTTGTACACGGTTTGGAAATCTATGTAGGTAAACCGTGGAGTTGAGAAAAGTTGTGAAATTTAAAAAAATTTCATTATAGTATTTTTAACCCCAACTCCATATTTCCTCCTTTCTCCGCCTTGAAACCATAGTGATGAAGACGAACTCCCATGATATTTTAAGACCGATTCTTCATCATCTCTAGGTTATTTGGAGTGCCATCTATTACGACTCGAATATCTGGGTAAGGATAATCCCCCTCTTGCTTCTCTTTCTGGTTTACAGTTCACATCTCTTCTTTATCTCATTGTGATGCTCTAAAAACCATCATTCCAAGTGAGATCTTGGTTAAATCATAGAATGTGGTTATTTTTGGATCTAAGGAATATTTTTAGATTTCAATCAATAACAGAATTTTGGTAGGTGGTCTACAATAATATCCCTTGGGTTTTATATATATTTGTGCATGTGGGGCTATATTATTTCTCTCCCATTGTTGTTTCCTTGGTTTAGTTTTCATTAATTTGTATATTGGGTGTTTACATAACCAATTAATCACCTCATTATCCTTACGGGATGCATGGAGGATTACTAGACCGATTTAGGGCCACCAATGGGGTACACCGACCCTTTAGAATGGTGTTAACAGAAAATAATGGTATGAAAATTGACTTTCATTAATGTTGGGAATTTTATGAATGTGTTAATTGGTTAGTTTAATGAATTAAGAAGGAATATGGGTACATATTTTTGTTATGGATAATGGATAAGAGATTTTTTGTATGGAATGTATATTTTTTAAACGATATTTGTGGTAATGAGACAATGAATAATGTTTTTTACTTGAATATATTTTGTGATTCAGACTTGAGAAATTAAAATTTGGTTAAATGGTTATGGGATATAATTCATAAATTTGTTAATTTATTGTGTCATAATAAGGATTTTCATTTTCATTTTCATTGATTTATGTGCCTAATGTTTTTTTATATTCATGGACTGTATTGTGGTTATGTGTGGTGAATAAATAAATAAGAATGTGAACATGGATTAATAGAGTGGGTTATGAACATATTTAATATTGCTTGTTATTTGTACCCAACATTGGAGATGATTAGTTATGAATGATTTTAGTTATTTAACACTTTTTCCCATATTTCATTTTTAATTTTTTGTGACTTAATCTGATATAGAGAATATAGTCTCCCCAAGTGGCCTTATAGACCCTCGTTGCAAGTTAGAAACCTCTGGTGTACCGGGAGGAAGACTTGAGGTAATGTGATGACCTAGTTTGGGGTACCAGTTTAGTGGATCTTTGGTTGTGGATGTTATAATATTAGACATGAAAATAAATCACAATTTATTGAAATGATTCATATTATGGAAAAAAAAGGATACTAATAAGAAGATTCCACATTATAATATGTGGTTTTTTATCTATGAGTTATGAATTAGTTTTCTAAATCTCTAAAGAGAAAAATATCATCAAATATAATAGAATAATCTCTTGATTATTTAATTCCTTTGTCGATGTCCTTAAATATGGTATCATAGTATGCTCTAAAAATATTTTAAGTTATGATAATTTTAATCGCATTTCTTGAAATATTTTAGTTTTGGTTTAAGTTGAAATTATATATCATTTCAATAATACCATATTTCTTCATCCAATATATGTTTTTTATAATGGTATTTCATAGAGGAATCTTGGAAAGTATAGTGGGAAGACACTGGGAGGAAAATATCCTTCCAAATGAGTATCTTGAGATAGTTTGAATTGGAAAAACAATTTGTGACAGTTTAGTAGATAAAAGATATAAATTATGATGGTATCCATGATAGAGAGGATCCAAACCTGAAATGAATGAACATATATATATTGGAAAATTTAATGATGAATCATCCCCAATATTTATGTGGATTATATGACCTTGAGGTATCCAAATGATGCATCAATTATATAAAGAATATATTTGAAGTCATGGGATGTTTGGAATGTCAAAATGTAACTATTTCCATTTCTCCTTTTGAAGATGAAGCTGATCGGTGTTGGGATTTTTTTATTTATACTAGAGATAATAAAGATCTTGATTAAATAGATTAGGAAACATATATGGATGTTATACTTGATAAATATTCCCTCTATGGGTTTCCTACATTGGATAGAAAAATAATTCCTAGAAGTGGGGAAAAAATAAGAATATTCCATGGCCAAATGTGAATGCCATTTTACAAGACTATAAAAGTACATACTGAACATTGTTTAACTAATTGATATTATAATTAATATATATTACTCATGTGTGAAACCATGTCTATAAAGATATTTTTTCAAATCATATTTTAAATTATATGAGAATGTTGTTACTTGTGATGAAATTTAATATGGAGTTTTCTAATACTTATATTTCTATTGATGATGAAATTAAGAATCATTCATGATGGAAGACAATAGGTAAACATTAATTAAAGAAATATCGATTTATGAAAATTAAGTTTCCATATTGTGGTAAGTGTTGGAAAAATATCTTAGAAGAATGTATTATGAAATTAGAGATATGTTACTGAAGTGGAGAGTTCAATTATATGGACCATGATTATAAGAAATTGAATACTTAATAATCTAATAATGGGGTAACAAATAGCCATATAATGGTGAATATTTTATGTTTCAATGAGTTGGGTCATTATGATATGGTGTTCCTAAAGATATTAAGTCACTATAGAAATCAGCATGATCATAATTAAATGTTTGTGGAAAACTCCTTTCCTATTAATATAGTTGACGTCATGAAATTGAATGAAGTGGTGAAAGGCATGATAATTTTGCATGTGAACTATTCTAATACACTTTTTCCTTTTTATCATCATATTCCTAATTTATAATAAATTTTCAAGTAATGTGGGAATATCACCATGGGGATTTATGAAAAACATATTCGTAAAAACTCCACATTGAAGTATTAAAGAATCCATGATTTGTAGTAATCTTCATATTATTGTTAGTGGGATGGACATTCCTTTAAATATTATTGAACAACCCATATTGGAGCGTGATATAATTTTGGGTATGCAATGGATTTTAGTTCATTAGGGTAATATTGATTTATGATCAAAGAATGGTTTATTAATGATTTTATTACTTTCATATCATATATATAAGATAAGAAAATTGTAAATAGATATTAGTGAAAATTACCTAGTTCATATTGTTGAAAATAATGAAATTATTCAAAGTTTTATTGTGATAGTAGTAAATAAATAAATTTATGTATTTATTGATGATTTTTCTGGTCTTATTCATTGTTGGGAGGTTGAATTTTCTATTGACTTAGTTCTTGAAGCTATGCTTATTTAAAAACCACCTCATCAAATAGATCAAGTTGAGATTTAATAATTGAAAATGAAATTGTAGGAATTGTTAGATAAAGGTTTAATTCATCCTAGAGCATTATAACAGGGTGATCCTATTTGTTTGGTTAAAAATAAACATAGTTTAATGCAACTATAAAATGATTATCAAGAATTTAAAAACATCACTGTTATGAAGAAATATTGTTTTCCACATATATATGATTATTCGATCATCAACAGGGAGATCATTATTTTTCAAAGTTTGATCTATGATCGTGGTACCATTAATGGGTTGTGATAGAGGATGGCATTTAGAAAAGTGAATTTAAAACTGGATATGAGGACTATGAGTTTGTAGTTATTCAATTTGGTTTATCTATTTTACATGTTGTATTTATAGACCTTTTTAATAGTGTTTCCATTATTTCAGGGATAATATTGTGGTTGTGTTTATTGATTAAATTTTATTATATTTTAAACATTAAGAAGAATACCAAGGATACATAAGGATTATTTTCCAACCATAAAACAAAATTAAATATATGGAGAATATAGTATGTGTGAATTTTGGTTGAAACTAATTTCTTTGTTTGGATACATTTTAAATAATGAGTGAATAACTTTTGAACAACTAAAAATCAACTTTCTTAAGGAATTTCCAAGAACCTTAAATACAATATAGATTCATATTTTTCATGTATTAGAGGGTTACTAGTAATGGTTTTTTGAAAACATTGCACAGTTTTCTAGCCCACTAACTATGTTCTGTTGAAAATGAGTTTAATTAATCTAGGATATAGAATGAGATAATTATTTTTAGTATATGAAAATATTACTAATAATGATACTATTTTATCTATGCCTTCCAAAATAGTGAATTTATTATCAACAATGATGCTTTATTGGAGGGCCTTGTTTTGGTCTGGATAAATAATGATTGGGTAATTTCTTGTGATTTGTATTCTTTGAATCATCATGAGTTAAATTACCCTACACATTATATGGAAGTATCTATTATGGGGTTTATAATATACGATTGGAGGAATCATTTATGAGCAGTAAAGTGTGAAATATTTACTGATCATAAAATTTTTAAGTATATATTCACTCAAATAAAATTGATAATCAGAAAAAAAAAGATGTATGGAACTAATTAATGATTTCTATTTCATGGTTCATTACAATCTTTCAAAACAAAACAAATATGTAAAGGAATTTAGTCAGTAAAATAATTCTACATTAACCATGTTACATTTGGAGAAAACCCCTTTGGGTAATTATTTAATGAATTTTGTCCAAGAGGTTGTGGATACAGAGACACCCTCTGTTTTGTTTCATGTTTTAGTGTAGTTTACTTTGTCATAAATAATTAAGCATTATCAGAAGAAATATTATTATTTATAAGAAAATGTATAATCAATTATAAATGTTCTCTTTCAGGATTTCAATATTAATGAATAAGGTGTTTTATGATTTGGAAGAATAATTATGTGTTCTTTTTGAATCCTAATAGAAGAAAAAGTTATTGAGTGGAGATTATAGTTCTCTATTACCCATCCATCTGGGTAGAAGTAGGATATAAAGAGACCATTATAAGTATTAATAGGTGGATGAAATAAAAAAGAAATATTTATAAATTGAACTTCAAGTTTGTGAATTGTTAGTAGGTAAAAGTGGAATGAAAAGTACTAAATGGAATGTTTCAACCTTTCCATGTGCTTGATTTGGAATGGGAAAATATATCAATGGATTTTTTGATGGGATTATCGAATACTTCTTTGGTAACAATGTGATTTGGGTTATATTTGTCCAATTAATAAAATATGGGCATTTAATTCCATTTGAGATAATAGGTATTTGTATTAACGTTCTTGAATGTATAAAAAGAAGATAGTCAAGTGACATGGAGTTACTATCACCTTTTAACAAGACAATGATCCCGTGTACACATTTAATTTTTGGAAAGGACATTGGAAATAATTGGGTGGTGGATAAAATTTAAGTATAAATTTTCATCTCAAAGATGATGTACATTATATGATAATGATTCAAATTATAGAATATATTCTAAAATTGAGTCCAATGTATTACAAGGGATATTGGGGTCAAAAAAATTCTTTGTTTTATCTTTCTAATAGATATAATTTTGATCGTAGTATATAGATGCATCCATTTTAGGTTTTATATTGAATGTTGTTTCATTAATTATTTTTTTGGGATGAAGTTGAATAAATGATGTTAATGGGACCAAGGTTAGTATAGTAAATTAATGAGAAGGTTTAGTTTATTAAGAAACATATGAGGGTGGCATATATCAAGAAGAAATTATATTCAGATTACTAGAGTAAATATTGTTCTTTCAAGGTATATGATCATGTTTTTTATAATGCATTTTTATGGAAATTTGGAATACATTTGGGAAAAAATGGGAAGTTATGACCACGATTAATTGGACCATATTAAATAATAGAGAAATTAGTATTAGTTTCAGATAGAGTGGATTTTTTCCTGAGTCTATCTTATGTTGGAAACATTTTTCATGTGTCGATGTTAACAAAATATATGCCATATTCATGTTCTATTTTGGGCCCTAAAGTAGTTGTGTTGGAAGAGAATAATTATTATGAGGAATATCCTATTATTATTATTTATCTATATAGAGAGGAATTGGGGAATAATATGATTCACTAGGTTGGAAACACCATACGGTTGAAGTGGAAACAAGGGAATATGAAAATGACGTAAGGGAAATATATTCCTTTCAAATCCATTTTTTATTGATTTTCAAGCAGAACACAGTGGGTTGAGTGGGGAATAGAAACATGAAATCTCAGAAAACATAAGCACACTATAGAAAGAATGATTCTTAAGAAATACCTTGTCTCTGGCTAGAGGCTGGGCATCGATATTTCCATGCCAGATCAGTATTGATAAGCTCATTCTTCATATTCTCAGAAAATTGAGGGGGGATGTGAAGTGCCTTAGATCCAGTTCATCAATAGAAATCAGATCCTTTTATTCTATTGGGTATGGTGGCATGGGAATAACTGTAGGAGCAGGGTCCAGACCTACAATCTCAGTTTTTTGTGTCAGGATGGACTTGAATTTCTTCAAAGAAGATACATGTGCTTCAAAAAGATCATGAGTTTCACCAATAGTGGATTGATGAACTTCTTTCATCCCTTCTATTTTTGGGGATCCTTTATGAGTCTTGGCATATGATTCTCTCCTCAAAGATCTAGTGGTCATCGACTTGGAAAATTATTAGTAGTCTTTTCAAGGCGTAAATTTCATCAAAGGCGACACTGGGAAATCCTTTAATTTAAAGAGTTCCTTCTTTCCTCTGCCCACACATGTTCTAAGGTAATCATCAGCTTCATGAAGAACTTCAAGGCCTAGAGAAATATGGGTATACTCTCATTCCTCCTTATCATATGTAGTAAGACTACCATAGCTCTCAACAATCATCATATTTGGTTATGCTCCTTCTAAAGTGACCAGTGGTGATTCCATCGTTACGGTCTCACTGTCTTTCCTCCTGTCAAAAGCATTATAAAAATTCTTTTTTTATTGGGCCCAACTGTCATCCACCCTTCCTTCAAGGGGTTGTTAGAGATATCACCCAAGCAGGAAAACTGATTCTGCAAAGGAAAGGCCTCCCTTGCTTCCAAGTGTGAGGGAAATATATCCCAACTTGTTTAATAAGTGAATAAAAGTGTGAGGGAAATATTTTAAAAATGGGTATGAATGTAAAAAACTAAGTGATTATTGAATAAATCTATTTCATGTTTTTAAAATTTTTATATTCAATGTAATTATTTTACAAAATATTTAAATAAAAAAGAAAATAGTTTTTCTTAAACTATTTTATTATAAATATTTATTTAAAATATTAAAGTATAAACTATACAATTTAAAATCCATAAAATTATTTTCATTTTTGAAATAAACATATCATAGTTAACATAAAATTAAATTTTGATATTTTTTATTGAATTGTGAAGAATAGGTAGTTTTGAAAAAATGGTACGCATTTCAAAAAATTAAGTACATTAAAAGTATAATTAAATTTTAAATACAATTTGATGTTACAGAAGTATTTTTAGTTGTATTTAATTTTATTATTGACTTTTTAATCTGTATTATATTATATTTTAGTAAAAGTTCGTTTTTGTGTTTGGTTCTCGGTTTTTATGAAATATTTTTTAAAGTGCATAATGTGTTCTCTAATTTGATAAATTAAGATAATACCAAACTTGGAATGTTAGAAATGATATTTTTATATATTATATGTCATTAAATATTATTATATATTCAGAAAATGATTATTATTAGTTATAGAGTTAATATGAAATAAACTTTTTTATTAAAAATATAATTCCTGAAATCCCATCTCTTTTGTCCAGTCTGTGGATCTTTTTAAATAAATTTTTGACATATTTTTAATTGAATTTTTAAAATAGATTCAATACTTAAAATTATCATAATATATTTTATCTAATTATTTTAACAAAATTTATTACCATAATTGATAATTATGTAGAATAAATTAATTACCACAATTAAGGTAAAAATGGATTCACATGGGATTAAACTAAAAATATAAGGGTCAAAAAACCATAAATAATCTAAAATCTAGTAGATGGACATATATATACCTTATAATGTTTAATTATATATAATGGTCTATTTTGTTTCCTCTTTTATTGTGAAGAACAAGGGTAAACATTTTTATTTTCAAAAGATAAAAGTGTTCCACTCACCTCACTTATAAATGAAAGCTCCATATCCAATCCTCTCGAAACATTCAAAGCCTTTAGGATTGGCAAGGAACATCCCAAATATATTTCATAATTCCCTCCTCATTACAAATATCACTTATATTTATCATACAACCATCCTAGGAAATATTTCGGTGCAAACCTAAGGAGTTTTTCTGAAGAAGATGATTTGTGCTTTACTGCGCATCTTTATATTATTTCTTGATCCACCAAATTAAACTATTATTAAATTATGATTTTATAGTAAAAAAAGTATATTATGTATACTGAAATTTTATTAGGTTAATTATATAAAATAAATCTCTATTCTCTTCCATAAAATGGGATATAAAATCCTCTTTCATGTGTATGGTAGGCTACCGTCCTGTGTACCAATGTCCTTCATTTTCCATCGTCAACTATCAAAACTTATTGTAATGATTGATTTATTTATTTTATATGTTAATTTTAATTTATTTATACTTATGGTGTTATTATATCACATATAACTTTATACTTTCTATTCTAGGGGGGTACTATAACATCACTCATGTGTTTGGCGGACTACTGCCTCAAGAAGAGATGCGACTACTCTTTCACTAACACTTAACATGAAAGTTAATAAGTATAATGTTTATGAATATTTGTGATATAAATTAAATAATAATGATATTTATTAAATATTTATCATTCTGAAAAGGTAATTTACCATTTTATTTCTTACACCAAATAATGATATCATTGTTCTTGGACATGTGGACTAAGACCACCATGAAGTGATGTGATTCCTTATTTTGTAATCACATCACAATGATGATATATTTAAGTTTATTTAAAGATAATATATGACCATTATTATCATTATGATATTTATTTAAATATTAATTTTACATCCCTATCTATATAATGATCTTAGAAAAATGGAAATGTTGTTCATGTATATGTACGACCTACCATCTCCATAATCGTGGCATAGTTCATTTTTCATAACCATATATCCTGATTGGTTTTAAAAGTATAATTGATGTGTAAATATGATAAATATTTCATGATTATAATTCTGGATAATTTTAAATAAGGACCTCCTAGACCAATAGTGAACTAGTTAACATCATTTTGACACATAAACCAAGTGTCGTGGAAACATCCTATAGAAACATAATTAATTTTTTAATTGTATTTGAAATGGTAATAACATAAATAAAAGGAAAAATAAACATTCAAATTTTTCTTTCTCATGTAAATAATTATCATATGTGTGTTATTATGGATGATAAAGAATTAATATAACTAATTAATCTTAATTTAAGGGAGTTCATATCTATTTAATTTTATTGAGCATTATTTTGATGTTATGAACCAATATTATTTTACAAGGTTTAAGTAGATATACTTTGAAATGTTATATCAAGAATTTCTCTATTATAATGTATCTAAATTTTTGTTTAATTGTTTTTCTTTCATGTGGATTATGATTCAACTATTTCTAAATTAATAAGGGACTTTTCTTTATAAAAAATTATATTCTAATGTTTTCCTTCTAACACTCTTTTTCTTAAATATCAATGGTTTTAAAATTATTTTATTATGGATATGAGGGATTACTTAATGAATTTTTTCGTTTAAATTTTTAATTAATATTTTTACGAAAACATTTGACATTCATTAGAAATAACAGAATGAATTTTTTCTTTTAATGTATACACTACCAATGACTTTTTTCCCCCACCATAACCATTATTTGTAGGTTAAATTCATTTAAAATAATTAACGTTTTATTAAAATAAATAATCTCCGTACCTTTTTCTAGGTATTTTGTTATTTAAAATTTGGATTTAAAAGAAAAGGGTATTTGATTATTGATAATTGGTTTGTAAAAGAAATAGATATTTTGATATGTGAAATTGATTTGTATACGAGTTTAAAAGAATTTTTCAAATATTTTATAATGAAAAAGTGAATGTATAAAATGTTTTATGCATGATATGATCCATTGAATTTTTTTATAAAGGGTTGAGTCCCATTATAGCTCATAGGTGAGCCTATTATATCATATAATATTGTTATTCCTAGATTGTGCAACAATTCATTTGATAATGATTATGTTCTATAAAGAATTATATTTGAAGATATGTTTATGTTTATTTAAATTTGTAAGGGTTCTGTACGAGTTATATAAGATGATTTACCATGGAATAAAATTAATTTTCTATTTTTTTCTAATAGGTTTTCATAGATTTTTTTAAAAAGGCATGATAATGACATTTTTAAGAAAAAAATATGCCCTTTCTGAAGAAAAATGCTTGTTTTTTAAAGGGGTTTTCACGAGTTTTCATGTTTTTCACAAGACTAAAATTATTATTATTTTCAAATCCCTTGTTAATATTTTTGTGTTTATCCCACATTTTTTAATTATTTTTCATAGGTTTTAATGATGTGTAGAGGCAATGATGATGTCATGTTGAAATTAGTGAGTCTTTTTCAAGAAAGAAAATCATTATTTAATTTAAAAGTTTTATGTTATGGGAAAATAGATAATTATTAGTAGTTTACTATTTTTAATTTTTTTTATTAGTTATGAGGAATGACCTAACTCTCTAAAAATATAAAACTAATGGGATTCAAAAATTAAATAGAATGAATTCTTGATTATGTAATTTTTAATGGAGGGTCATAATATTGAAGAAGTAAGTGTTTTTCAGTAGAGATTTCAGTTTGAAGATAATATTTTTGTATTTTAGTGTGTCATTACATCAAATATAATTTTCAGTTATATATATAGTAAACATTATGTGCAGTGAAGTCATTATAAAGATAATATCTTATGATTGATAAGGGAATAATTAGTCTTAAACCAAAACATGGACTTACATATAACCTTACATATCATTACTATGGTAATGAAAAAACCTTACATATAAGATAACCCATACAAAATAGGGTTACAAGATTATGTACATATGAAATAACTAAGACATAAGTGAATTTATCACACAAAGGGAAAACCGTGTATATTTTAAATTTCTTATGTATAGATTTTTTCTTAATGAAAAAAATCATACATATCTGAATTATAGTACATATTAATGAACATATATTATTTATTGGTTTTCTTAAAATGTAAAAAAATATCATAGGAATATATCTTACTTATAAGAAAATATATTATGTATTGTTTTTTAAGAAATAATCTTATGTATTGTAAATATATAAAACTTATTAGAGATATATATTACACAATTTATTTTGTAGATAGAAATATTTTATATTTGAATTGATAATATTATATAACATCTAGAAGGATATTACATATCATAGTATAAACCATGGATTTTAAATTTATCTGCTTTCTAAAAACATTATACGCATTCCTTCTGACGGGATACATAATAGTTTTTACATTTATAAACTATCAATATATAATAGTGAAATCATTAATATATAAGATTAAATCCCGAAGTATATAAGATATTTTCTATTCTCACCAAAATGAAAATATTTATTTTATATTTAGTCATAATTTATGATTCATATGTGTATTATAATCTGTAATACATAGAATTGTAAAACCCTAATACAAAAGATAAATCCCTTTCACCACTATAATATATACACCATGATTATTGGAAATTAGATAGTAGGAAATAGTGATAATCATTGGGTTTTGGCCGCAATTGATTATATCATAATTAAGATAGTTAATAGAGATTTAAAAGTTGGAAAATGAGGGAGATCATGAGGTGAATTTCAAGGGATTTTTTAATTTATCCACATACATTCATGGCCAGGTTATGTAATTTTCTTATTACAAAAAAAATCTAATTCAGTTATCAATTTGGGACCACTTTACATTAATGAAAATTTCCATGTATTCTTTCAGACCCTAGTTGACCATAGATTCATCATTAGAGACCATCAAGTTCCATTTGATTGGCTTTGTGAATATTCCTTTCCCTATTATTTCTCAGCTAATTATCAATGCCCTAGTTGAGGGATATGATATCAAAAGTCACATTTTTTAAATGTATATAACTATAAAATTATCCTGATTTTGTTTTTGTAGATGGTGTGAATTTACCTAAGAAGGATAATGATTATATTATTAAAATTAAAAGGTGGAAAGGGTCAATAAATTCAGATTTATGATAATTCATATTATTAAAATAGTCTGATGATTTCTTATTGGGGTTTATACTATATTTTTTTCCTATTGTAGTGATTGTATAACTTTTCATAAATGTTTTATTGCATAAATATAGAAATGGATCAGTTGTGAGAAATAATTAGGTAAGTTAATATTTTTCATAAAATTAATGAGAAATTATTCAGAATGATTTTTTAAAAGGATAATTATTGAATAATTATGTTCTTCAAATTGGGTAATTTTTATCTCAAGTTTGATTTATTTATATCTAAGTGGTAACTTTGGAAATATAAGTGTCTTATTCTATTTGGAATTATAGTATTAATGTTATGAGTTTGTGTTTATGGAAACTTAATGGGTTGTGTTTCATTATTTAGATGGATGGATTTGTGTGATTTATGTGGAAGGGGTTATATGGGTGTTGTGGTTGTTAGTTTTGGATTTAATGGTGGCTATTGGCATGTGATTTCATAAATGTTATTGTAGAATTTTTATAAGTATGTATATGAATTAGTGATAGTTTTGTAACAATATAGATTATGGTTTGAATTAATGAAACTGATAATGGGTAGTATTGTAAAATTTAATAAATAATTGGATGTTAAAGAACTATTAATGATTAAATTGAATAATTTATATATGAGGTGGAAGTAGTTAATGGCTAACAACTTGTATAAAATTAAATATCGATAAATGAATAAAATAATTATTTTAATGTGGTTGGTAAAAAGGTAAACTTGGAAATAAATCAACGACATGAATGAATAGATAATTAAAAAGGTTTTTTTTGTAAATTTTTTGTTGAATTATGGGACTAATTTTTGGTATTGTTATGAATGTGTTTGTGATTTTTTAGTAGTGCTTGTGTGATAATGGTTATGTGTTTTAGTAGTTTTTTTGGTATAATCTTTAATGTTGGGTATGTGTGTGACTATGTGCAGTGTTGTACTTTCTTATAATTTATTACACACCCTACCATAGTTACATAACCTTTCCAACACCAAAATGTTTTGAGTTTTATATGTTTTCCCCCATCATCTAGGTTTGTGAGGTAACAAATGAAAATCTACTTCCTCGTCCTAGCTCTTCCTTCTATGAATAGTAGTAACATCCTTGACCTTACTCTCCCAGATCCATTATGTTATTTATTATATGGTAATATAAATGATATTATATTCCTAGGATCGAGGTATAGTAGTCATTAAGAGACTGGCTATATGAATATTACATTATGAATAATATTTTTTTTGTATACAAATAACTATTTCTTAATGAAATCCATAGATGTGTACATATATAATATTTAACATTATTTCTAGGGTAAATGGTAAATTAAATAAAAGATTGTCCTCAAATGCTCATTACTAGAACATGTAAAATGGAATCTATAATGACATAATAATTACATAAGTAATAATACATAATTAGATAATAATATTATAACATCTTAATGAATACTTAATCACAGCACAATACATTGAAGAAAAATTATATAAATAACCACATGGATAAAATTATGCATTTCAATATTGAACCAAAACTCTAGGATTCGATGCTAAAATCGCAAACCTTGCAATTATTTATTTCATGCTAATAAGGGAGATCCATTTTTTAATAGAAAACATACAACATCAAAAGGAAAAAATTCATCACAGAAATCATATTGGAGCTTTCGGTTTTATAATTTTAGTGAATTAGGAAAAACATCTACATAAACAATTCTCATGTATTTAAATGATAATTAATCCCACTTAACCCATCCTTTATTATTCCACTTAATATATGATCATAATTAGTATGAAATACAATATAGATATAATTAATTAAACCTCTAAATTGGAAACATGTTGAAAAATGAAACATAATAAGGATGATCTAAAATTCTTGGTTAGGGTAAAGATAACCATTAACAAATGAATTTTATCAGTAAAAATATGAAGAACAAAAAGGTATGATCACCTAATCAATGTTCATGATTATAACATACTAATATTCATACCTATCAATACCTAGATCACCAAATATGAAAACATGGAATACAAAATCAATGTGAGACAATAGTCATAATAATCAATAACCATGTTCCATGTGATATCAATATAGATCATATGAATCCTCAAAAACCCATAGGAAGCATAAATAAAACATATTGGTATATTGAAACATCATCACATATAACCCTTACATAAACCTTACAAACCTTTAGAAAAATGGAAAACCATACCAAATACTTCAAATAAAATTTTCTGGACATTATAATGAATACCCAAAGCTTTAAATCACTATCTGGACACCTCCATTGTATAATATATAATGGGTTCACATGTTGGTAACTCGGTATACCCATAATTTATAATTTCCAAGACCTGAATAACGAACAAATAACATATAGATTAATTTCGTCATAACTCTTGAAAAAGTTATTCTTTTCCAATCATTATTAACCCATGGATAATTAATGGGTTCTATAGCAATCTCATCGAAATATGATTAACCTATGGAAACGAAACAAGTTTAATATAAATATCTTGGAAACGTGATTAAATCATAAAAATAAATTGGATAAATAAAAACCTCTTTGAATAATGATTAACCAATTCAAATTAAACATGATCTATAATAATCAATTTGAAACAATAATAACCCATGTAATGGAAATGGGTTCCATAAAAAATATATTATAAACAATCATATTCCATATAGAGAAATAATGAGGATGGTATAAATAAAAAAATATCCCTCTTTTAGAAAAATAAATTTAATGTGTTTTTTAATTTTTTTATTGTAAATAAAATTAAAATATCAATAAATTCATTATGACGAAAATCGCGTTTCCATTTTGAAAATAACTTTTTAAACCATAACCCCTTTTGATAATACCTTTATTTAAAAAAAACCCTAAAATCATATAAATAAATAATTTAAAAATATAATAAAACATATCTTGATGAAAATATCCTTTCATATTTGGAAAACACATTTTAAAACATTTTTTAAAAAAATTTTTAAATCATGGGTTTATAAGAAATTTTTTTTTGATAAAAAAGAAGGTATTTTATAAAAATATGATGTTGGAATCATGAGTAAAAAGGGGGAGTGAAATGAATGTAAAAAATTATTTTAATGAAATAAATAGAGTAGAATAAAATTAAGGATAATTAATTTAAGTTATATCATAAGATTTCAACATTTGAGTCTTGATGACAAAGAATCCTGATAAACAATGAGATTGTAACATAAAGCTCATACCAATTTTTTTAACATTGAATCATAAGCCCCATGAATGGATAAAATTCAATGAATTTTATAATATATTTAAAATTAGGATATTAATGGTATAAAAAGTTAATGGGGAAACATATACACTTCCTAAATTAGGATAAGTTTATAACATAAGAAACGTCTCAAAGAAGGAAAATTGAGACACAAATCCCTTACCGATTTGGTAACTTTAAGACAGTAAATCCCATAAATGATATATCAAAAAATTGATGTTTCAATCACTATAATTTTATGTATAATAATAAAAAAATATTTTTAGTTGAGGTATATACAACACACAATAAAAATTAGTGGTTAATATAGCATATATTTCATAGAAATAAAAGTGAGATAAGAAAACCCTTACATGAAGATCGATTCTTTATGTTTGTTAACTATATTCATGAATAATAAAATTATATTATTTAAATTCATGAGAAACTTTAATAATGATTTTTATTACATTTATTTCCCTTATTAACATGTTATATACAACTATATAATCAATTAACTTTATGTCTGATATTATTACCATATTCTTCTAATGTCTAAAAAATGACATTGGTAGTCCGAATAATGAAAATTAAGTCATTATTTAAGAATATACATTATTAGAATGACATAATTATCATATTTAAACAATAATTATACTTAAAAAATTATTAATTATGGTTATAAAAAATGAAATAACATTTCAATAATGGAGATGGTATGCCATATGTACGTATGAGTAACATTTTCTTTTGTCAATGATCATTATGGAAAGAAGGTATGAATGATTTTATCTTTTCATAATTTTTATTATATCATTTATACTATTGTATTTAATTATATGTATATATATATAATTATTTTTATTTAAAATTAATGACACTACATCATGGGGGTGGTAGTCCATATGTCCACAAACGACCTTATCACTATTTCAGTGCGTGAAATGGTAATAAATAAAATTATATATTATATATTAAGAAAAATAAATATGTTTATGAATATAATAATTATTTAATTTATATCAAATATATTTATTATAGTCACCCTTATTACCTCCCATGTAAAAAATTAGTGAAATATTCTTCACACCACTTTGCATGGCAATAATTTGTCATACACATGAGTGACATTATCGTATCCCCTATGGTATGGAATGTAAAAGGGTATATATGGTATAATGATTCCAAAAATATTGTTATGTGGAAAATATAATAAACATAATATAAAAATAGTATGTAAATCATTTTCGACAACCATGAGAGTTGGTAATGGAAAAATGAATGATATCATTTTGCGAGGCGGTAGACCACCGTATACACGAATGATGATTTCATAACCAATTTGATTGAAGTGTGGAGGGTGTATGTTGCAACATAAAAATACAATAAAATCATTATATTTATTATATTAATAATTTTTTAATAATTTTAGAATATTTATTGATGGTGGTGGAGAATGAAAGAAAAAAAATGCATGTTGAAGAATGATATCTCTCCTTCAGGTAACTCCTATGGTTTTCATCAAAGGCCTTACTAGGATGGGATTCTACCAAAATTTAGGATTATAGAAAGATATAAGGTAATTGATGAATTTATTTTATAATTTATTTAACTAATAAATCTTTTTTGAAGGTGTGAAGAGTGGAGGAGATGTGGTTTCCTTTTATAATTGTTGGAAAGGATACACTAGGTATTTTGAAATGAATGTTAGTTGAAACACAATTTTTACCTAACCAAAGGATCCAATAATTCAAAAAACCATATATTATAATTTATTTGTACTATATAGTTCCAACCAATGGTTTTTTGAAAATATATGGGCTATTTGGCCACTTATGATTAATTTTTGACCAATAGGTAAACTTCTTGGTACCATAATTGCAGTAATTAATTATAATTTATTTCACTAATACCTTTTTTCAAAAATCAATTTTAACCTATTATACATATTAAATTATGATGATAAAAAATATTTTATCTATTTTTATAAATTCCGATCATATTGTAGGAAAAAAAATTAATATTGATCTCAGAGATGCATTAGGACAACATGTTTTTAATAAGAGTATTTTTTCGAAAACCATGATTTTATATTTACTCTATGCATAATAACAATAAATTTATAAGAATAAATTAATATTTTTTCATATATAATCTATAAATTTCACTTACAACATTTCCCATTTTTAATTATTTTAATTAATTAATAAGGTGAAACAATATTAATTTTCTAATATATTTTAGAAAAACCACTTTTTAAACCAAAAAACAAATTATAATAAAAACTAATTAAAAGTTGATAAAAAAGTAATTAAGCGGATTTAATATAAATAAATAATGAAAATTTTACTTTTAAATATTTTCAAAACATATTTTTTTATTTTAAATCACATAATTTATTTAAATGAAAAGGCATTTTACAAATATCAATATTTTTCAATATTGATCAAAAATTCATTATTTCCCGAGGGATCCCCAAATTACACCCAAATTAAAATTTTATAATATGATTCCAAAATATAGTTTTATTTAGTATTATAAAAATTAAAAAATCTTAAATTATTTTTTTTAAATAATTTAACTATAAAAGGCGACAAAACTTTTTTTTAGAATATTTTTTTTTAATTTTAAGTGTAAAATTCGATTTATTTTTATCAATTGTTTAGAAACCACATAGGAGGAATTTTAAAAATTTAATTTAATTTAATAAATATAAATATAAATAATATAATACAAAAACAGTGATTTTTTAATATATTGTCAAAAAACACTCTTGAACGCATGTAAATAGTTTTTTAGAAAAAGGTTTATTTTTATTTTCAAAAGGGTTTTAGTTTTTATTTCTAATTAATTGGTCGCAAAAAAATAATTATATATACACAAGAAAAAAATATTTTCATAATTCATTTCATACTTTCCATACTCTCTATTCAAATATCTAGGAGATAAATTTCATCTGTAATAATAATATTAATTATATATTTTTGTTCGGTAAAACTCACTCTTGCATGTAACACAATCTAATAAAGAAACACATTGTTTCATGAATCGTTAGATAAAATAAATTATATGTACCCTTTATTCTATAAAATATAATTCTATTCTTCTGTAATCTCAGGGTGTTACATTATATGATCACATAAAGATGGAAATTATGGGAAGACATAATGTTATTCATTATAAAAAAACACCACGACCTTGTTATCAAAAATCAAACATTAAGGGTAAGAGAACTCCCATTTCCCTATATTAGTTGTCTCATGAGACCTACCTGTGCACCGAGGTGATAAATAATTCTAGGACCTACCCTTAAATAAAATCCCATTAGATTCAATAATTTAATAAAATTGAAAAGTCTTTATACGGGTAAATTCTCTAGAACAAACAACATTGAACAAATTAGAATAATTACTCAATGATGCTTTTCATACAAGATTTTACCATATAGAAAAAAGGATTGTACTTACATGAAATTAGATGTACCCAATTAACTAATTTATAAGTATGCCTAGATGAATCCCCTTACAACATATTTTATCTATCTTGTCATTCTAAATGTTCAAATGAGTTCCCATATCAAGTGGTAAATATTATGTTATAGTTAACATGAACAAATAAAGAAAAAATGTATTAATATTTTTATATAATCAAAAAATATATTTTAAATTATAGTATACCAATTAAAACATGGGTAAATTAAAGAAATATTATGAGTATTTCGTAATGTATATTTGATACACTATGGAGAGATAATGTTTTCTAATGTAAAAGACACTAGGTTGGTAATCTGTGATCACTAATGGATTACATTTTCTCATACTTAGTTTAATCCACTTGGGTCAAAATAAAGTCTACCCCAAATATATCATAGCCAAAATTCCTTAAAGAAATCCGCTTATTTGAAATATTTTACCCATAATACAAGAATTACATGTCATATATTGGGATTTGTTTTATAGAGAAATATAGAATTTCATTCCTCATAAGAGAAATTAAGCATTATAATGACTAATGAATGTACTATAACATAAATAAAATTGCATTTGACATATATTGGATATCATAAACACATTTCACTAATATTGGAATAATATTTTATTGGGAAATTGAAAATTGAAGATAACACTATAATATCAATGTAAATAGGAAATAAAAATAGAGAAAAAAAGGACCATTAACCTTCCCAATCTATTTAGTTTAGAGCCAAAGAAATAATAAAACCGAAATATTCAATATTAAATAGTGATATATGAGAGATACTCCTTGAGAGATATATTAAGAGACATGTTTTAATTTTATTTGGACAAATAAGAAGATAATTTGGGTATTTATAGGTTTGGTGAGTGGAAATTCAATGATTAATGTATTGAATTTATTATTTTCCATTATCTTATGTACTCGATTACTCTAAATACTACCCCATTACCCATATTAAATCCCCAATATAAATTTTAGTTAAAACATAATTAAAATATAACTACATTGTCAAAGTTTATTCATGTTTATATATATATATGTATATGATGTTGTATTTACTATATTTCACTATGTTTCACCATTTTTACAATATTTTACTATTTTCTAAAAAAAATTCAAAATTTCACTCATTGGATAATTTCACCATTTAGATTAAAATATGAAATCAATTTCATCAAATTCATCATTAAATTATTTAAATTTTAAATTTCATATAAGATTGATAAATTTGATAAAAATGCGGTATCTGGGAAAACACCATTTGAAATATATATGAATTTTACGACAGAATATTTCTTAACCCCTATATACATAACCCCATGTCACACTAGAATATTCTATATTGATAAGTTTTTAAATTGTGGAATTTTAAATGTGTGTTTTATTAATCATTATTCTTGTAATTATTTCCAATAACATGAACTTCCCCAGAAATGTTTTCACTCAAACCTCAATTATTAATGTTTCATTGGTATTGTTCAAGGGAGAAACCGAGTGACTACCTTCTTTCTAATAGATAATAAATGTGCTTCTCAAGGGATGTTCAAACTAGTCGAAACCATGATTTCTCCTTTATTAATCCATTATCTCTCATCATTAACCGCTATATACGCTAATTATAATGGAGAATTTATAATGACAACATTACCATCATCAATTATATACCACAACAATGATATTTCCAAATCCACTCTTACTTATCATAAATTCATCCAAAAAATACCTTAAATATTAATTATCATTTTTTATCCTTTTAATATTTTAATTAAATGGAATTTATTTTTTTATTTTTAAAATGTTTTTGTTTTATTTATCATGTTTATCAACGAATTTTACCTATGATACATCTACATTATACAAAAATTGTTTATTTTTATCTAATGTTTGTAATTAGTTATTGTGATATTAAAAAAGTTGTATAATTTATTAAAATATACTTATTAATTACTATAATTGATCATGTATTTTAGAAGTATTATATGTAATAGACCATGAAAATTATATACATATTTGTTTTAATGACTTATATTTTTCCCAGTAATAAACTAGTTTACATGATTATGAATTTATTATATTGAAACATAGTGAGGGATATGCATGGTGGGTGGAAGGAACACTATTTATTTTATTCATATTCATGATATTCTACTTTATTGGGTTGAGATATAGAAATTGGTTTAAGGATATGTATTTGTGGTAATAGTTTGTATAAGGTCTCGGAATGTGGTTCTGGAATGGGATATTAGGAGTGATAAATTTTTTTAGAAGGTTTGAAATCAGAAGAAATTTTCCAATGGGAAATGAGAAATGAAAACCAATGGTTAATTGGTTTTAGGGTTCCCATTTGAAATATTATTATGGTACAATTTAATTATAAAAGGAATCAATATTGGGGGAATAATACTTTTTGAGGTTGAGAGATAATTTACCTGGACTAGTTTTGTATTAGTTTTGCTCATTCTTCACTGGGGATTTAGTATGATTCTTCAACATTTCATAAGTGATCATGGTAAGATACATAATTAAAATAAATGTATGCTCACACTTATATATAATTATAATAATTACATTTCCAAGGGGGATTTTGTAATATCCCCCAATCTAGCACTCTCTCACATAGTCAGAAAGGGTTGGTCCTGAGACCTCAAGCGTGCCTCCCTGTATGCTAGAGGCTACCAAATAGTAGTGGGGGTGTGAAATGTATAGTGGGGAGACTATACCCCCTGGTATGAAGTCAAATCATAGTATAAAAAATCCAAATAGAATAGAAATAATCAACGTAAATACATAGAGTAAGAAAACAATAAAATCTATATGAATAATCCAATAAATAAAAAAGAAACAATGTAATAATATGATGGAATGTAACTAAATTTCATGGAATAACCATACAAGAAAAATCCAAGGAGAATCACAATCCTGGATCTTGAACCCCATGTTCGACCCAACTCCAAACTCCATCCCATCAGCTAACAAGACATCAACCAAAAGGTCCTTTTCCTTTTTCCAAACCTGCATCCATAGAAACTTATCGTGTACCAAATAGTGGCTCGAATAGGGTGTGAGTATAACTCAATAGGTCAAAACCGCCATTTATAAACAATCCTATTCAAATAAGTAGTGTATTCAATAAAGTTATAAACATATTAATTAATTAATTCAACAATGAAATAAATACAACATCCTAAATTGGCTCCATGATGGAATATCTCTCAGCATGTCTTATGACCGGGTCAGCCACAAACATACAACCATGATAAATATCCAATGTCAGTACAATGTTGGAATATCTCTAAGCATTTTTTATGACCATTCAAACCAAAACCATATAACCAAGGTAAATAACTTACTTCAGTGCCATTCCAAAATATCTCTAACCTTGTCTTACTCCATGGAAACCACAACCATATAACACTGGTGAGGTTAAAAAAATCTGGGTCAAATAATTATAAGCATTTCACCATTTCTAGCTCAAATACTTATATAAATTACAACATGGGATGAGGCATAACCCTCTATCTATAAGCATAACATCATGGGACTATGTCGAGCCTGCTCAATATCTACATGACAACATACAAATTTGGAAGTTCCAGGGAAGAGCCTTATATAAAAGTATTAAAACATGAAACACAATCCATATATAAAGCATGGTTATCACAATTATCAATGGTTAATTATTTGAATTAACATTCATATTTCATATTCCATGTGAAATTTAATTCAAAATTTAGAAACAATTACATGAATAAGAAATAATCAGCACTTTAAATATGCTATAACAAAAAATCATCCTATGTAACATGTCATGCGAAACATATGTTAAGAAAGTACCCAATTCCAAAAATAGTCAAAGAAAAATAGATTCATAGAACAATCCCATTTGATTATTTAATTGATTAAAATGAACATTTTGTTAGTGCTAATCATAATATTGTATAAAAATGGTAAATATCATAAAATAGATATTAGATTTAGACCCCTCCCATTAACTGATGTTCAAAAACTGATTCCAATGGACAAATACCAAGAGGAAGTAGGTGTAGATGATTTCAAATAGGTTCCTAGATCAAAACTAACCCGTATCAAAACCAACACCACATTTGGGAAAGTCTTTCACTGTAATTGTTGAAGAACCATGTGAATGATGGAAAAAACCTAAAAAAACTAGACACCAGGGCTCACTTACAAAAACATGATGTTTTGAAAGGGTTTTTAACACTAAAAATCACATGAACAGTCTCTATAGGTCAAGAGGAGAAGGGATGTAAGGAATGAGAATCAATTTCAGCTATCTGGCATGTCTAAAATACTAAGTCTGGAAATTACATGGTGTGAAATTTAGTTACACACTGAGTAAATATTTTTAACGGTATTCAATGATGATCCTATCACCTCAGAATTTTTTAATTAAAACCCACAACCAATTACATAATGTATAATCCCTTTACGAAAAATGTAAATGTTTTTCAGTTGAGTTACCAGATCATTTCCCTATTAAACAATACAAACCTCTTTTAAGGAATCTCTACTCACCAAGAACCCATAAAACTCTTAAACCATTTATAAACAAACATAATTAACTCGTAAAAGAATACAACCTTAAATTTTAGGTCATTTTTTTAATAAATTATCCCTATCTCCTAACAAGACTTGACCAACATGGCTCAAATGAAAAAAATATGGGAGACCCATACCTGAAAAAAAGATGGGATATTATAGCCTCAAACTTTATAACAGGTCATCCCTGAGATACTCCAAGCATCACTTTGATGTCTTAGGGAACATGGATGGACACTGTGTATGCAGGTCAATGCCCATCTCCCATGTCTCCTCCTAAGCCCTCTCATACTACCACTGCACCTAAATGAACAATATTGCCTGAACCCAAAGATATTTCTCAATATGATCCATATGCCTTATCAGATTCTCCACAAAGGATGTATATTCCTAAAGCTCAACATATACAATTTCTATCACAAGAGAAGGTTATGGGTGATATCTACAAAGGTAAAACATATGGAACACATCATCCTTGCAAGATTAGCACTATGGAAGGTCTAAATAGTATTCCAATTGACAAACCCTTTCCACTATTTCAAACAGATCAAGAAACATGGGCACTAGATTTCCCTATTTACTAACATGGCGATGCTCCAACTTTGGAGACACCTAATATAAAACATGATGACCAACTGTTAAATCCATAGGTCTTATTTGATGAACAACATATGATTTCTGCCTTGTCTTCATAGTCACCAACTATTTTCTGATCCGTTTAACCTATTCAGATGTTTCATACACAAAACGAGACCCAAAAAGTGTTGACTCACCTGCCTCTAGCCAATAAAATCTGAGAATGGAATGACCAACCATATAATTGATCCAATGGTTTTATTTGGATTAATTATTGGAATCAATTATTGTTGTACCTCTCATTCCCCTCGTTGTTTGATTTTCATGATCACAATCACCTTATTATTTGTCTAACCTTGTTTCAAGTGTTTTTGTTAATAGGCACAAGGTTGCCAAGAAAATGGCCAAAGAAAGCATCTCAAAGTGGACTGAATTTCAGTCCACCGGCCAACCAGTGTGATAGCACCGGCCAGTCGGTGGACCTGGCAGAGGCATTGCCCACTGCCAGGTTCCACCGGTCAGCCGGTGGCTCTGTCACCGGCCAGCCGGTGGCACCCAGGCCAATGGGCCAGCTACTGTCTCCCCACCGGCCAGCCGGTGGCTCCTCCACCGGTCAGCCGGTGGAGCCAGGACCAAAATTCTTCTCCTCTGCCAAGGCACCGGCCAGCCGGTGGAGCTGTACCGGCCAGCCGGTAGCCCAGTCAAACTAGCCGTTGGCTTTGACCAGTCAACCCTCTTTTGGCCTCCAACGGCTCCGAGGCCCTTTACAACGGCTCCGAAGACTCCCCAAGGGTTCCATGCCTATAAATAAAGGCCATGGAAGCCCCGGACACCAACCGGATCATATACCAAGCCAACGGACATATTTTGTATCAATTGGCCAACCTCCGGCGACTTCCTTCAAAGGAACCTCAAGTGCTCCAACAACTTCCACATCCAAGGAGCTCCACCAAAGAAGCTTGGAAGTGGCCTTCAACATCTCCAATCATTCAAAGGCGCCCAAGGCTTCTTCTCATATACAGTTTTTATTGTATATTTATTTTGAGCTTTAAATTTGGGTTTGTGCCTACAAACCCCAACACCTTTTCTCATCCCTCTTTCTTTTGGGTTTCACATCACCACTAAGGTGTGAAGAGGTTTCTTCAAGCCTTTCCTTTTAAAAGGCTTGTGTCATAGGTGAGCTAGCCTTCACCTGTAAGAAGGCTAGTGGGTTCTTGCTCAACCATTAAAAGCAAGTGGGTTCTTTCTTAACCACCAAAAGCAAGCTGTAATAGGTTCTAGTGCTACCCCAAAGCCTAGTGGGTTTGTTGCTAAAACCATTGAAAAGCAAGCGGTAGAATCTCTCAACGGTTGAGTTGGGAGCGGAGACGTAGGCCGGGTTTTTGGCCGAACTCCGTTATCAATTGTGTGTCTTGCCTCTTTTATTTCCGCTGCATTCTTTACTTTGATTTTAATTTGTTAATCATTTTTTAAAAGGCATTTCACCCCCCCTCTGGCCATCACTTCCCTTTTTCTCCGCCCAACAATTGGTATCAAAGGGGTAATTTGAGTAATATCTTAAACGGTTTCAAATTCAATGATCCATTGTGATGGCTTCAACTTCTTTCGCCCCCGAAGGCTTTTCTTTGGGTCGTGCTCCATTTTTTGATGGAACCGACTATAATTATTGGAAAACCCGCATGACCGCTTTTCTTAGAAGCATTGGCTATCCTATTTACAAAATTGTCATGCAAGGTTATTATTTGTCTTCCCCCGACGAATCCAAATGGACCCAAGCCGATATTAGAAATTTCGAGCTTGATGGCAAAGCCATGAACGCTCTACATTGCGGCCTTGACCGAAATGAATTCAATCGAGTGTCCACATGCACCTCCTCACATGAAATCTGGAAACTTTTGGAGGTTACCCATGAGGGCACTAACAAAGTTAAGGATACTCGGTTAGACATGTATAGACAAGATTTTGAAAGCTTTTCCATGCATCCAAATGAGTCCATTTCTGAAATGTTTACATGCTTCACTGACGTTTGCAATGGTAGAAAATCTCTTGGTGATGATGTTTCAGCTGAAGCAATGGTCAAGAAGATTCTATGGGTCCTTCCGAGCTCATGGGCACCTAAGGTGACTGCTATCCAAGAAGCTAAGGATGTAAAGAACATGCCGGTCGAAGAGCTCATCGGATCCCTAATGACGTATGAGATCACAATGAGGAGGCAAGCTCAAAATGAGGTCACACCAATCAAGACACCAAAGAACATCGCCCTCAAGGTACAAAAATAAGTAAGATCCTCCTCATCATCATCATCTTCATCTTCTTCATCATCAAGCGGCGACTCGGAAATGGATAATCTAGCCTGCCAAATGAAAACATTCATGAAGAAGCACAAGAAGAAGAAATCCCGCAAGCACCGAAAGCAAGAACCCACCGAAAAATCCGAGCCCAAGGTGAAATGCTACGGGTGCGGCGAAAAGGGCCATTACAAGCCCGATTGCCCACTCAACAAGAAACGGGCCACGCAAAAGGAAAAAGGAATGAAAAAGGTCCTTAAGGCGACATGGAGTGACACCTCCTCTTCATCATCCTCCTCCTCCTCCTCGAGCGACCAAGGTAAAAAATGCCTAATGGCATTTCACAAGGTAACATCTTCCTCTTCTTCCTCATCATCCTCTAGTTCTTCTAATTCTTTTAATCATTTATCATATGAAGAACTCCAACATGCTAGAGACCAATTAGAAAATTGTTTTCATGAACTTTCTTCTAAATTTGTTTCTTTGAAAAAGAATTTCAAAAAACATTCCTCCGAAAAAGAACAACTTCTCAAAGAGAAGGAGGAACTCTCTCTAAAAATCCAAAATTTCCCAAATGTTGATTCTTTGGAATCAACCATCAAGGACCTTAGAGAATCCCAAGCCAAATTCACCCAAGGGGAACAAAATCTTTCAAAATTGCTTGGTTCCCAACGAATTTCTAGAACCACCAATGGACTTGGCTACACCAATATAGCTTCCTCCTCCCATGCACCCACTGTTTTTGTAAGGGGGAGCTCTAGTTTTAAATTTTGTAATTATTGTAAGAAACCTGGGCACCTCATTTATGAGTGTGATTGCAAAAATGCATGGTACGGTCAACCCAAATATATTTTTTATTCGGACAAGTTTTATAGGAGAAGACCCGCCATGAAACAAATTTGGATTGAAAAATCCCTTTTGGCGAGTCTCTCCGGGCCAAAAATAGTTTCGTTTCCCCGATGATCTTTTGTTTTATTTAGGGGGAGAAATTTTCTTAAATTCAAAAATTTCTTTCGATTCTTTTTTCAATTTAAATTTTCAATTCATTATTCAAAACTCTTAATTTTAAAAATTTCAATTCAAACTGTTATTCAAATTTTCATTTCAATTTCAAAAATCTCAATTGTTTTTTCAATTCTCATATCTTGTTTTTCAAACCCTTTCCCTCAATCAAGTTTTATGCCCCGTGCTATTTTGATAATCACAAAGGGGGAGAAATTCTTGATTGATTGGGGGAAAAATTCTTTTAAAGCATGTTTTTCATTTCTTTTTTACATTGATTGTTTTGGTGATTGTGATCATCAAAATAGGGGGAGATTGTTGTACCTCTCATTCCCCTCGTTGTTTGATTTTCATGATCACAATCACCTTATTATTTGTCTAACCTTGTTTCAAGTGTTTTTGATAATAGGCACAAGGTTGCCAAGAAAATGGCCCAAGAAAGCATCTCAAAGTGGACTGAATTTCAGTCCACCGGCCAACCGGTGTGATAGCACCGGCCAGCCGGTGGACCGGGCAGAGGCATTGCCCACTGCCAGGTTCCACCGGTCAGCCGGTGGCTCTGTCACCGACCAGCCGGTGGCACCCAGACCAATGGGCCAGCTACTGTCTCCCCACCGGCCAGCCGGTGGCTCCTCCACCGGTCAGCCGGTGGAGCCTGGACCAAAATTATTCTCCTCTGCCAAGGCACCGGCCAGCCGGTAGCCCAGTCAAACTAGCCGTTGGCTTTGACCAGTCAACCCTCTTTTGGCCTCCAACGGCTCCGAGGCCCTTTACAACGGCTCCGAAGACTCCCCAAGGGTTCCATGCCTATAAATAAAGGCCAAGGAAGCCCCGGACACCATCCGGATCATATACCAAGCCAACGGACATATTTTGTATCAATTGGCCAACCTCCGACGACTTCCTTCAAAGGAACCTCAAGTGCTCCAACAACTTCCACATCCAAGGAGCTCCACCAAAGAAGCTTGGAAGCGGCCTTCAACATCTCCAATCATTCAAAGGCGCCCAAGGCTTCTTCTCATATACGGTTTTTATTGTATATTTATTTTGAGCTTTAAATTTGGGTTTGTGCCTACAAACCCCAACACCTTTTCTCATCCCTCTTTCTTTTGGGATTCACATCACCACTAAGGTGTGAAGAGGTTTCTTCAAGCCTTTCCTTTTAAAAGGCTTGTGTCATAGGTGAGCTAGAATTCACCTGTAAGAAGGCTAGTGGGTTCTTGCTCAACCATTAAAAGCAAGTGGGTTCTTGCTTAACCACCAAAAGCAAGCTGTAATAGGTTCTAGTGCTACCTCAAAGCCTAGTGGGTTTCTTGCTAAAACCATTGAAAAGCAAGCGGTAGAATCTCTCAACGGTTGAGTTGGGAGCGGAGACGTAGGCCGGGTTTTTGGCCGAACTCCATTATCAATTGCGAGTCTTGCCTCTTTTATTTCCGCTGCATTCTTTACTTTGATTTTAATTTGTTAATAATTTTTTAAAAGGCATTTCACCCCCCCTCTTGCCATCACTTCCCTTTTTCTCCGCCCAACAATTCACCGGCCAGCCGGTGGCACCCAGACCAATGGGCCAGCTACTGTCTCCCCACCGGCCAGCCGGTGGCTCCTCCACCGGTCAGCCGGTGGAGCCTGGACCAAAATTCTTCTCCTCTGCCAAGGCACCGGCCAGCCGGTGGAGCTGTACCGGCCAGCCGGTAGCCCAGTCAAACTAGCCGTTGGCTTTGACCAGTCAACCCTCTTTTGGCCTCCAATGGCTCCGAAGACCTCTCCAACGGCTCCGAAGGCCCCCAATGGGTTCCATGCCTATAAATAAATGCTGAGGAAGCCCCGGACACTAACCGGATCATATACCAAGCCAACAGACATATTTTGTATCAATTGGCCAACCTCCGGCGGACTTCCTTCAAGGAACCCACCTTGCTCCAACAACTTCCACATCCAAGGAGCTCCTTCAAAGAAGCTTGGAAGCGGCCTTCAACATCTCCAATCAATAAAAGGCGCCCAAGACTTCCTTAAATACGGTTTTTCTTGTTTATCTATTTTGAGCTTAATTTGGGTTTGTGTCTACAAACCACTCTATTTCTCATCCCCTCTTTCTTTTGGGTTTCACATCACCATTAAGGTGTGAAAAGGTTGTCAAGCTTTCCTTTAAATAGCTTGAGACATAGGTGAGCTATCCTTCACCTGTAAGAAGGATAGTGGGTTCTTGCTAAACCATTAAAAGCAAGTGGGTTCTTGCTCAACCATCAAAAGCAAGCTGTAATAGGTCCTAGTGCTACCTCAAAGCCTAGTGAGTTTCTTGCTAAAACCATTGAAAAGCAAGCGGTAGGAATCTCTCAACGGTTTAGTTGGGAGCGGAGACGTAGGCCGGGTTTTTGGCCGAACTCCGTTATCAATTCTTGTGTCTTGCCTCTTTACTTTCCGCTGCATTTTTAACTTTGATTTTTAATTTGTTAATATTTTTTTAAAAGGCAATTCACCCCCCCTCTTGCCATCCTTCCCGTTTTTCTCCGCCCAACAATTATCATATGAAAACATCACATGTTCCATATGTTAGTCCCATGAACCACCAAAATCCAAAACACATGATCGTAACATGTCCTCTAGATCCAAAATATTCCATGTAGATTAACCATGACTCTATGTATAATAGTATATGATTAAAATAACAAGTGATCCTATTACTTTCTGATGTACCTGCTGGAAATGTGATGTGAAACGAGGACCTATTTCTGAAATGATACTACTCAGAACACTGTGCATCTAAAACAAATCATGCATGTAATGATTTTCCAAACCATCTACTATAGAGTCTTCCCTAATAGGTAATAATAGGGATTCCATAATCAGTTGATAGAAAATATCCCATATAACAACATTCTTACTTGTTGTCCTGGGTAATCCTATCACAAAATCTAATGTGAAATCATCCCATTTCCACTCAAGAATTGGTAAAGGTTGAAAAAGACCGTCTAACCTCTGATGATCAGAATTCACCTACAGAAAAGAGAAACATCTATCTACAAATATTTCCACCTCCTTCTTTATCCCTAACCACAGGTATTTTCTATGGAGATCACAATACAACTTTTTTAAAACAGGATGCATCATCCATCTATAGCATGATACACCCACATCATCTCCTCATGAAGGAACATAGGAACCCATACACCACCCTTGAACAGAAGAGTGTATATACCATAAATTTTTCTTGTAATAATTCAGAACATTTCAAGGAATATTTTTGGAGCCAGGCATTGAGATGGTGCGTGATTCTGATCCCCAGTGTTCCCAGAATTAGTTTTATAAAAATATTAAAGATATTTTTTATTATGTGCATGTAGGTTCTTAAAGAAAATTCTATTACTCATAAATGGAAGCGTGGATCCGAAATTTGAGTCCATTGTTGAGTTTGGAATGTGTTGATTTCCCCAGGAACAACATAAAATGATTTAATGGGGATGTCCAGACCCCTTGATGGTTGATGGTATATTTATGTGGATTAATTAATTATGAATTTACTTAATAAATTAAATCCTTAACCTAATGATACATCTATAAATATATCACTATAGAGGATATTCTATGGTGGCCTAATAACCCTGGGATTTACAATGATGACTTCCCCACTCCTTTCTATTGGAAAATGATGATTAATGATTGCAAATGACGATGAAACTTCAGATTAAGGTAATTAAAAGTGTGATTAATGTAACGAATCTTGGAGATCATGTTCTTCATCAATGAGGATTGATCTTATCTAGGTATGACTCTTTAACTTGGGTTTTTATCCTTTTCATTAAATGGTTGAGTAGATCCATCTTCTTTCTTGGATTCGGGCCAATTGCAGACTAAGCAACCACCTACATGGCAATTTTAATTCATTTATTTCATGGTTTTCTAACCCCAACTATATGTAATAGATTATTTTCCAAGAACTCTTGGTAAACATTGATAAAACCTTTTTTTGAAGCTTTTATTCTCATGTTCATCATCTTATTCACCATTAGCACCCTGCGGTTCCCTGGTCGATAGATTCCGGGCAACTCGAGCATGATCAAGCGCCCAAATTCGAGGAACATTGATGAAATGGTGATAAAATCATTAGCGTAGACTGGATGAGTATAGATCAGGTCCCAAGGACCACATGTCTATGATCATTATAAATTTTGGTCATAGAATGGATTAGTAGTGGATCGTGGAATGTTCAACAGCTCTGTACAAGACATGAAAGAGGAGGAGGCTATCCAGGGTGATCAGGGGGGACACTCTAGTGAGTGAGGTGACATAGGAAGGGGATATGAATGGTGTTATGGTGAGGGAGGTTGTGGGAGGGCATAGGCGGCCAGTGGTGAGTGGTTGAAATAATGTTGTAGGTGGAGGAGGTGGCTCCCAATTGTGGTGATCGAGGTGGTAGTGTGATGTGGCGGCTCATGGAGGTTGCTCTAGGCATGGAAAGTAGGGCGGTCCGACAGAACGGGGTTGGCACAACAGATGCAGGAATAGGGGGAGTGGGAAACCATAGAGGTAAATTAATTCAATTAAATAAAATTAAAAATATTATTATTATTTTTGTTGTTGTTGTTGTTGTTGTTTTTGTTGTTGTTACTATTACTATTAAACAGTTTAACTACTGTAACTCACTCGTGAAGTGCCCGATTGACGCGCTGTCAGGTGAAAAATTACATAATCTTCAAGACAGTATTTTGAAGAAAAATGTTTTAAACCTTCCTCTAACATAGGGTTCAGGCCTATAAAATTTCTCAAAATATTAATATGATTATTATTTTCAAACACTGATTCGAATGTAACTCCTATGTGGAGCATATGCTTGGTGTCCCGTTAGCGGATGCATGACCCAGATTTCAAGTCCATATTTCTGGGACTGATATTAGATGTATTTTCTTAGTTATTTAGATTAGGTCAATGAAATATTATAATAATAATAATATATTACTATTAATAAAATGTTTAACCGCCATAATTTCCAAATGTGATGTCCAATCAACGTGTTGTCAGAGGCGTTGTGTTCCTGACATTGAGGTAGAATTATTGATACCAATGTCAAGATTTTAGTTAAACATTGAGGTGTAGGACCCATAGGACATCATTCGAGTGTAATGTGGGGAAATATAACCTTTTCACCAACTGTCTTATTCGGTTGAATAAATAGTCGATCCTGCACGATTTTCTACAAGGATCTAAACGGTGTGATTCGTTTGATTATCTGAGGCCTCCAAATTTTATACCCAATGAGATGTGAGAGTCCTTATTCATGATATCATTATATGTGGAACATTAAAGGAATATCAGTGGAATATCCTTTTGATATGTTTGAAGGGAATATATGGCTTAAGTCAGCATCAATTATTTTGAGAGCGGAGAAAATGTTTGGGCAGATGTGTTCAAATATTCTGGGACCATTTGAGGAGGCATGGTAGTGAAATTTGGTTTTTCCCTTTGGACCAATAACGTGCATCATGTTGTCATCATAATTTTATCTAGATATTCCATATACTCTGGGAAGTAAAATGGTAAACATAGGGGTATATCAACATTGATTATAACCTGAGTATGGATTGGTACATTACTAAGCGACGAGTCGGGGTAACATGTCATGTGGGATCCATACACATCGTGTACCTCATTATGAATCTTCTACCTCTTGAATATTATTTTTTTGGACTCATATTTTTTCTTACGAGTGGCCCACCCTCAGGGTTTTTTCATTTAGAATGTGATAGTTCCCTCCATAGTACATTTCAAGATATGATGTGAGATATTACAGGAGTGATTCCTATTATGGAAACACCCAAAGTTAGTAGTGGTCATAAAGGCCCACCGGAGCTGTACCGAGCTTACCTGCCTTACAGGCTGGGTAGTGGTGTTCCATGATGGTCGTTTTGGGATTACCCTCTAGAAGGAATAGGTAGTGGCATTCCAAGATGATCTTTCTAAGTTAACCTCAAGTAGTTATGTGTAGTAGAGTTCCATGAAATTCTGGGATTTCACTTTAACTTGGATAGGCAGTGTTATTCCCTAATGAAATCTTCTTGGAAAACCCCTCCACCTAGGCTAGGTAGTGGTGTTTTCCTAATGACTCACCAGGCACAACCTCTAGTCGGTCTGGGTAGTGGCTTTCCTTGGTGACCTTCCTGAGATCTAGATGGGTTGTGTTGTGGTGTTCATTAGTGACTATCAAAGTGAAACCCCATGAAACATTTAGTCCAGGTCCTATACTTTGAGTTTGTTCCCACTAATCTCTATAACACAATGAAAAGATGTGGTATGATGTACCATTGGACTTACAAGAAAGAGGGACACATTCCCCACTTAGACGCATCCTTGTGATCTGACCTAAAACCTTGTGGGAAAGTCAGTGACACCCCCAAGAGTATAGTATCAAGGTGTGTTGATTGAGTCCCTTTAACTTATTTATCATGGGAAGACACTTGAGGTGTTGGCAATCAAAGATAGACTTACCTTGGAACTATTGGAGACTCTTATTCTTTGGTTGAGTTGTGAGATGGAGATCAACTTACTCTCTCATTTGGGATTCTTTGATGAAGAAAATATTATATATATATATATATATATTACCCACTCTGTGGGTTTTCATAGATCTCCTTCTACGACAGACGAAGATACGTGAGGTATGCCATGTGCTTTACCTATCTATATTCTCATGGATGGATGAGTTTCCATTACTAATATAGGAAGTAATGACTCAATAATAAATTTATCTTCTCTCTTCAGGCACCTTGTGTTTGGATGATTCTACATTAACTCTCTTGTAATGATGATTTGTTCTAATTTATCATACCATATTATCTCTCCTTCATTCCTCTTCAATGTATCTATTACTACTCCCCCTTCACCCTCTTGAGGTAATTCTACTGGGTATGTATATACTCACCCCTACATGCGATTCTCCCAATACATGACATGTCTCTTATAGATGATAGATAGGTTGATTGTGAATTAAGAAGAGCTTAGGGGTACAAGGTGCTTGGATCACGTATGGTGGTTATATCTTAGGATTTAAGAACTATGATCCCATCTATTTGACTTTTCTAGTTTTGTCAGGTTGGGACATTTTTTGGGTTGGGAAATTACATTTCCAATTTACTTCCAGTTTGAACTACCATAAACATGTACTATCTAGATGTTCATGCATTCATATTTTATTTTATATAACTTTCATATCATTTATTTCTTCCCCCGTACATTTTTCATTGATATTGATATGAGTTTACAGGGTTTTAGGCCCTGGACTCTCCATGTTTAATGTTCCTTTAGCGCTTTCCACCACCCTTGGGCCTATGGAGGTGGGCATGGGGTAGTTGTAGCTTGTGACCTAGCTTGGCTCGGGTTATAATAGAGTGGTATCAAATGTGGTATATTCCTTGGCATTCTGTTTGGATGTTCCCTAAAAAAGAATTGGTTAGGATTTGGGGAAACATTTTCAACGTTTTTCTTGTGCAGATCTAAGGCCATGTTGTTGAATGGTACTGTTGACGGTAAAAATATCCATTCACCACGACCCTGATTACCTTCTTATCAAATCATCACCTTGAGGCATTTTTTTTCATTGGAAAATGATACATGAATCATATAGGATTGTGTCTTTGACTCTCCTTCTTGAGTCATCTACCCATTGTTATATATATATATATATATATTTTCTCAAATTACTACGGTACCTCTCAAAAACATTTGAGATACCTCCATGATGATTACCAACTAGGATTGCAGCTATGGTTCATAATAGTGATTCGAGGAGCCCTAAGGCCTCAGTTCAGGGTCCATCATGAAATCCAATTTCTCCAGGTGTGAAGGAAGAAAAACCTCCACCTATTAAGAAGTATATCATCCCAGCAGAGTAGGATGAGGATGTGCACAGGCTGAGTGCACTCCATGAGTTTTAGCATCAGGGACTGCTTAGGTTTTATGGAGATTGAAATCCCCAAGAATTAGAGGAATATCTAGAGTTAGTGGTCAAAATTTTTAAGTTTTTTAGACCATGAAAGATAGTATAGTGAATTTTTAAGCCAATATTTTCTACAGAGTATCTGGGTGTTAGCGGAGCCTAGTTACTCAAATGCACAATGAGTCGACGGTCTCATGGGACAACTTCCAGAAACTATTTTTTGAGGATTAATAACCCTATTTCATATACTTTGTTTCGATATAGATGATTTTGGGGATTCATCATGGAGTGGGGAATTTGTAAGAGCACACAAAAATGTTTATATAATATACATGATACACTCCCAATGTGATCAGAGATGGATACTTCAAATTACAGAAGTTCTAGCAGGGAATCCGTAGAAAGATTCAATCCAACATATTTCCCTTGGGCATCCCCACCAATGATGGGATGATGTATGGTGTTTGTGTAACCATGTGTGAGTAGTTTTTTGCTATTACTTCGAATAAATGATGATGACGTGTTCTTCCCCCACAAAGATATGTTTTTTGTGATGCGAGAAAAATCGTGAGAGCGAGTCAATGCCAACTGAAACAAACAATATCAAGGTGTGGCAGTTGAGTTCCTCTGACACTAGCATCGTAGAGAGATTGTGTGATTGAGTGTTAGAGTAGGACCTAACATTTTCAATTCTATTTTTCTACTTAACCCTTTTTTCGTGGGATTCCACTAGTATGTGTGGTGGAGTTTCTGGATTGGGGGTTACTCTCCTTCTAAGAAAGGCGAAGACACATGGGGTATGCGACATGATATCCGTGTCTAGAATCTCATGGTTTGATTAGTCTACCCACATTACATGTTTCTTAGTACTCTTTCATTCTTAGCATCAAACTCGATGCAACAACAGACATTTATCATATATAGGTATAGGTATTTGAGACCCCATGAATTTAACTAAATGACTCCCTACCTAGTGTTTAAAACGATAGTATGTTCGGAGACACTTCCATATAAGAGATTTCTTTATGGTTTACCCGGATCAACAGAGTCTTAGTACATCTTTACATGGAGAGACATGATACTGAGAAAACAAAGACAGTTGGAATTATGGGAATACTATGACTTAGTGATAGTTTATACTCCAGGGAAGGGCCACATTGTAGGAAATTCCCTTAGTAGGAAGTCCTAGGATCAGCTAATGCTGGAATATGGAAAGTAGTTAGCTTCCCTACAACTGACACTTGTGTAGTATAAGTGTAAAATTATCTTCGATAAATGGTGTTGACTCATTCGCTTATCTAGCATTTGAAAGAGTCTTAGTTGGGAGACATCAACTGTGAGGTCTTGCATGAGAGGATAATATTGGGATTTTCACCTGATGGTTTTTCTGATAATGGGAATCATGCCATCAATTTCATTGATTAATGTTGCTTCTGAACACATGATATGAAGTGGTGATACGGGAGATTCACACTTATCCTTTGGCCATACATACTAATGTAGTGAAGAGCCAGGTCCAGGCTTAGTATCACCACAAATTTTCTTAGTTTATAATTTTTGAGGATGAGAATCATTGGATAAGAGAATAATATAAATACCCTAGTTTTGACCTATAAGTCTTTGGAATATTTATGGATATATTTTAGGATCCATGTGCTAAAACAGTGCATGATTCTGAGGCCCGGTGTGCCCAGAATTAATTGAATAAGTATATTATTGATATTTTATATTATGTGCACACAAATTCTTAATGAAAATGGCATAACACTTAAATGGTATCTTGGATATGAAATATGAGGTCATATATGGGTTTTTAATACTACTCTTACCCTAAGCATGACATAAAACGAGTTGAAGTGGGACGTCGGGATCCCATGCTTGTTAGAGGTACATTTATGTGGAATAATTAATTATTAATTTAATTAATAAACTAAATATTTGAGATAATGATATATATATATATATAAATATATCACTATGGATGTTTACCCAGGGTTTCTTCATAACACTGAGATTTCCGTAGATTACTTCTCTTCTATGTTCCATTAGAAAATGATGATGAACGATGTTAGAAAATGATAGATCTTCAGATCAAGGCAATTCATAGAACAAAGAATGCCAAAAATATTGGATAGTGTGTTATCTATCAACAAATACCAATATAATCTAGTTAAGACTCATCAACATGGAGTTTTTCCATTTTTATTAAATGGCTTCATAGATCCATCAACTTCCTTGGATTTTCTCCAATTACGGACTAGGTATGAGCCAACATACCATTTTTAATTTTTTATTTCAAGATTATCTATCCCCAACTACCTATTCTAGATCATTAACCATAAAAACTTAGTTAAAATTGATAAAACCTTTATTTTTATGATTTTATCCCTTTTTTCATTGTGTTCTTCATAGTTGGAACCCCATGGTTCTTGGATCGACAGTTACCAGGTGACCCGAGCTCGATCGGGCACCCAAATTCGAGGCGGATCAACGAAATGACAGTGGAATCGTGAGAAAAGAATTTATTTATGTATATAAAGGCATAAATATTTAATATATATTATCATTTTACTTTTATGTCTTGGAATGGATTAGTGGGGGATCAAAAAAGGTGAGATGGCTTCGTGTAGGACGTGCGAACGGAGGAGGTAGCCCGCAGCGATCAGAAAATGGCTCTGATGAGCAGGGAGGCATAGAAAGGTTGTCTGGAAAATTGTCTAGAGAGGATGTCATTATGGTACATAGGTGGCTGGTGGTGTGTAATCGTGGAGGTTGTCAGGGTCTTGGCGGAGGAGGAGGCTCCTGTTTGAGGCAGTAGGGCGAGGCGACGGCTCGCGGAGGCGGATCCAAGTAGGGAAAGCAGGGCGGCCCGGTGGAGCAGGTTCAGTGTGGTGGACACATGAATAGGGGGATGAGGAAACACTAGAGATAAATTAATTTTATTAAATAAAAATAAATATAAAAATAATATAATAATAATACTTATTAATATTATTAAACTATTTAAACACCGTAAGTCCCTTGTGTGATGCCCGATTGATGCACCATCAGTGGCAACATGACCCTATCTTCTAGGAGGTATTTTTATGTCCAATATTGGACAGATTCCTATGAACATAGTATTGGGCCTATAAAATTCCCTAAAATAATAATAATATTATTATTTTCAAATTTTGATATGAACATAACTCCAAAATGGAATGTCTGATTGATGCACCGTCAGCAGAAACAAGACTTAGTTTTCAAGATTGTATTTTTGAGACTAATGTTGGATTCCTATTTGGGTTTACCCAAAACGTACATGAAACTCCCAAATAATAATAATATATATTTATTATCATTTTGACCCACCATAATTTATTCGTACGACATCTAATCGACGTGTCGTCAGTAGTGTTGTGATCCAAATATTGAGGTGGACTTTTTGAGACCAATATCTGGATTTTATTTCAGGATCAAGGCATAGGCCCCATGAGGCATCATTCAAGAGCAATGTGGTAAAATATGAAATTTTCTTCAACTATCTGATTCGTGTGAATGAATAGTTGATCATGTATACTTTCTCACAAGGATCACAATAGTTCGATCTGTTTGATTATCTGAGGCCTCTTAATTGTGTACCCTATATGATGTGACAAACCTTATTTGTGATCTCATTAAATGTGGAAACATGAAAGGGATATCAGTGGATGATCATTTTGATTTTTTTTAATATAATCCACTAATTAGGTCAGTACCAACTCTTTTGAGAGTAGAGAAGATGTATGAATAGGTGTGATCAAAGATTCCAAATCCATTTGAGGAGTCATGTTAGTGAAATTAATTTTTTTCCCTTTAGACCAATTATGATAATCATGTACTAATTAGCCTTTATTTCAGATACCTCAGGTAATTTGGGAGTACACCGGTGTGCCTGGGGTACATGTACCCAATTTAGTGCATGAGGATGGCTAGTTACATGGCCAAGTGAAGTGGTAGGGTCACATGTTATGTGGGACCCATACAAAATGTGTACCTCATTATGAATATTGTACATCTCTTGTCTCCTTCTTTTGGACTTGGATTTTGGCTAGTGAGTATCCTATTCTGAGTTTTTTTACATATAGAATGTGATGGTTCCCTCTGTATGAGATTTTGATATATGACGCAAGAGTTTCTGGGATTGACTCATATTGAGGCGACACCTGATGAAGATTTAGATCATATATAACCACCAAAGTAGTATGGGTCTTACCATCTACCAGGGATGGGTAGTGGCATTCCCTAATGGACGTTTCATGCTTACCCTCCTATAGGACTATAAATTGTCATTCTTTAATGATCTTTTCGAGTTACCATCCATTTAGAATTGGTAGTATAGTTCCTTGACATTCTGGACCTACCCTCTAGTTGGGAAGGGTAGTGGAATTCCCTGATGACATATTCCAAGCATAACCCTCCACCAGGATTACCCTCTTATAGTACTAGGAAATAGTGTTCCCTGAAAACCTTCCCAAGTCATACCCTCAATATGGCCTGGGCAGTGGCATTCTTCAGTGACTATCAAAGTGGAACCCCCTGATGCACTAGGGTGTGAGTACTATACTCAGTGTTTTTTCCACTTGATAGTGCATCACATGGATGAGATGTGGTTTGACTTTATTTTAGACTCATGAGAAAGAGGTATTCTTTCCCCATTGAGACGTGTCCTTAGGGAGAAACCTAAAATTGTGTCAGTGAGTCAGCTCTAGCCAAAGTAGATAGTATCAAGGGGTAGTGATTGATTCCCTTCGACTATTGTCTCCTATGAAGATACATGCAGTGATGGGAATTGTCAAGGATATTACCTTGGAACTATTGGTGAATATTCTTCACATGATGAGTTGTGGGATGGATATCCCATTACTCTCTCATTTGGGATGCTTTAACTAGTTATATATATATATATATATCCTCTTTTTATACCCACTCCTTGTGTTTTGTTTACTCTCCTTCCAGAAGAGATGATGACGTGCAAGGTATGCCATGTGCCTTCCCTTTCAAGATTCTCAGGGTTTTACGAGTCAACTCTTCTTTTATATGTAGAAAAGAGTTGATGATAATTTCATCTTCCACTCCATTTCAGGCTCATTATATTTGGATGAGTCAAACTATCGCTCACTTATTGGGTTGAGTGGTTCTTTTTACCATACCATGTTGTCTCTACTTCTTTCTTCTTCATTGTATCTCTTACTACTCCCCCTCACCATTTTTAGGGAAATCTACTAGATATGTATTTACTCACCCATGCATGGGCTTCACCCAACACATGACATGACTCTTGGATATGATAAAATAGTTGATCGTGACATTAGAGGAGCTTAAGGATACGAGGTTCTTAGATCATGTAAGATGGTTATAGCTTGGGATTCAGAAGCTACTCTCTCTCAACTATCTTAATTTTCTAGTTTTTTCATGTTGGTACATGTTTCTCGTTGGGTTTTCAATTTACCCCCTTACATTTAGTTTACCCTATCATACTCTTGTACTATCTAGAGGTTCATGCATGCTCGAATTTTTTTTAATAGCATTTTCCCTATTTTATTTCATTCCCACATCACTTTTTCATGTATTTGGTCATGTGCGTATATTTTTTTAGTTAAAGGCCTCTATGAATTTAGTGTTCCATTGGTTCTTATTGCAACCCCCTAGCCAGTGGAGGCGGTCTTGGGGTAGTTATGGCTCGATCCTAGGGTTGGGTCTGGTTGTGACCAGAGAATTTCCATTACTAAGTGACCATATTAACAAAATATCCCTACTCTATAATTTTTCTATCTGCATTGATCCCTCCTGATCAAACAACTACTCATTATTAATTTCTTCTAGAATAATGGTTATAATAGATATCAAGCATAGAGATACTCACCCCAAATATTACTAAACATCCAGATGAATGTATGCAAAGAGGGCCATTATCCACCAGTTGTCACAATATTACCGTACTACCAATTTCATTAACTTTCATTTCAAATCATCAGAAATAATGTTTTCTTTGCCTAGTGTATAATGAAATTCAAATTCAAAATACTACAAATAATCAACCCACCTCCTTTTTCAATGGTTCTGGTCCTACAAAGATAAAATGTACCTTAGGCTCTTGTGATCTGTGAATAAAAATAACTCTCAACCATGGTATAGTGTCTACAAAATTATAATTCATTTACTAGAAATGATAACTCTAGATCGTGATTAGGTTAATTCCTCTCACACAGTCTCAGCTACCTGGATCCATAAGCAATAACTCTATCCTCATGTATTATAAAGGCTCTGATTCCTAATTTGGATGTGTCTCATCGCATGTTATATCCTTTACCTATAATAGGTAAAGTGATGATAGGTGATGAGATCATCCTTCCTTTCATCTAATAAAAATCTATTTAATTGTAAAATAGAAAAACCTTCACCCCTTTTTTGTCATTCCATATATTGGTGCTTCTAAATGGGAGAAATCCTTAACAAACACTCGTAATAACCTGCTAAACCTAGAAATATCTAAACTCCGAAGTTGTTTTTTGTATTTTCCTGTGATACCATGGACATGAATTTCTTTGGTCCCACTAAGACACCTTTTTCTGAGATGAAATGGCCTAATAAGTGTACTTCAATTATCTAGAAAGTTAATTTGGTCACCTTGTCATAAAGTCGACGCTCTCTCAATGTACTCAGGAGGTTGTGAAGATGTTTGGAATGACTATATTCTAACTATGAGTACACTATGATATCATCGATGAAAACCACCAAAAACTAATATATAAATGAATGAAAGTTCATATTCATTAATTTCATGAATATCATAGGATCATTAGTCAAACCCAAATGAATCACCACAAATTCATAAAATCCTTACCTACTCCTAAAAGTAGTTTGAGGAATGTCCAATAGTATCACCCTAACTGATGATATCATGATCTCAATTCTATATTGGAGAGTATATTAGAACCTATTAATATATAGAAAATATCATAAATGTGGAAAAGAGGATACAATTTGTTGACCATCCTTTGGTTCATCCTCTAATAATCCACACATAAACACAATCATCCATCACCCTTTTTAGTGAGGATAACTGGAAAACCTCAATGATATTTCCTTGATCCTATAAAGCCTTTATATTATAGATATTCAAACTGAACCTTCAACTCTTAAAGCTCTACTGGGGCTATTTAGTATTTCATGTTAGAAACTGGATCTACTCTTAGCAGTAACTCGATCATGCAATCAATATCTCTCTCAGGTAATAAGTCATAGAACCCATCAATGAAAAATCATGAAAGTCATCTAACACTAATGTAAAATAATTTTTTTTATATTCCATCATTATCTATAGAAATAATAGTTATCTAAATCATGAGACAATCCAATTCATGCTGAATTGGTCCTGTATGACAAGTCAAATGATCCAACTCACCTGGTTGAGAATAGATACTTTTTTCCAGAGATTGAAAGGTAACTCTCATCTTGTAATAATTGATTTGATCCTAGTATAGAACTAACTAATCCATACCCCGAATCAAGTCAAATATTATCATTTATAGAACAGATGGTTCCCAAAAATAAATGGTAACCACCAATATCTAGAGAACACGCCTTTCAATGTTTGTTATTCTCAGAACAAACTCCCAATGGTGTGTCAATGGTTAAAAAACTATATAATATTTCTACATAAAAAGCTAAACCATTAAGAAAAGGTAAGATAGAAAAGAATTTGATCCTTCTATATCAAACAAAACATGTGCTAATTTAGATGATACAAGAACCGTACCTCTAACGGTATATGGTCTCACATCCACATTATCAAGAGTAGTCTGCATTACGTGTAACTGACTTATCTATATTCCATGGTCTCTAGTCTGACTTCCCTAATCTATGTTCCATGATATGTACTATTTATCATGTACTAGGGTACCCCTTCCCCGTACATGGTTTGAACGACCTGTGTAACACCAACTACCATCCTGCTAAGGGGTAGCTAAGCTGTTTTCTGACTCAGGTTCTTATCCTGATTGTCTGCCCCTTGTCTGAAGTGAATAGTTCACACAAAACATATAAAGATGACCCAGTCAACCAAACTTATGACACTCGACTATGGGATAGGGAAACCTTGGGATCATGTGACCAAACATGCCACACTAATGTAACTGGAATGGAACATGATCTTGAGATGGTTGTCCACTGCCCCGACTTCTATTCCAGTTAATACTTTTGTAGAAACTATCCTAACAAAGCTTATTACCACTCAATGTAGAACTCATGGATTACCATGCTGAGACATCTAGGACAGTGCTCTAAGCCTCTCTTATATTCCTTTCTATGATTATTTCCTGATTCATCATGTCTTCAAAGTTGGTTAAATAGAAAATGTTTAGCCATGAACTAATCTCATATAAAATATTGTATTAGAAATGTATCACCCTAGAGATCTCATCTACTACCAAAGATTGAAATAACTATTGTAGGTAAGTAAACTATCCAGCATAGTCTAGAACTAAAAAAACCAACCTTGTTAAATCAATGAAATCAAGAAATTTTTCACCCATCAAGGTCTTGGGATAGAAATGTTTTAGTAACCTTTTATTGAATTCCATGCATGATTGATCATCATGCTTCCTCACATTCTCCAGAAGATACCACAAATGTTTGGAAGATCCATGAAACATATATACTGCAAGCTTGAACCACTAATCAGCTGGTGTCTTGAGATTCCTGATTTTTTTTGGACTGACTCAATCCAGTACATGAGTGTCTAGGGTCCTCCTTCCCTATTAATCAATTGTGGATGATTAAGCTGAAACTATGTTGTTAGCTCTGACACCAATGGAATGGAATGAACAACCTACCTTTTCATGGATTGAATAACCCTAAGAAATATTTTGTGATTTTGAACATCCATATGCTCCATGGGTACTATAGGAAGCTTTGGCTTAGGTATGATAGAATAATGCTGATTTCTACTCTCCAGAATCTGAAATCAAAGATGATGAGGAGGAATTTTATCTACAAGACAAATTCACACCTCAGAGAACTGTTTGTCAACAAGGTCAACCCAATAGGGGACTAGAATAGAGAACCACTAAATCATTTCCACTTTATAAATTTCTTATAAGTATTTAAGCATGAAAAGTCAACTCATTTCTTTAATCCAATGAAATAGATATCTCATATCACAATTCAAAATGCGTGTATATATTACATGAAAAAATATGTCCCTATTATGGACAGTGCATGTATATATTTCATGAAATAATATGTCACTATTATGCATAATGCATGTTAATATATCCCTATGTTCCTATTATAATGAATGTATTATTATATAATTCTCTACTGAACCATGAATACAAATACCAAGTGCTGGGAAAAAATCCCTCAAGGTATCATTGAAGCATTTTTGAGGTGATTGTGTTTGTTGAAAAAGAGGACATATGTGTTGTGATTGTTGGAAAAGCAAACCTTGACATACAAAATTTGTTGACAAAGGGGATTTCATGGTGGCATGTTGAGTTCAAGAGTTGTGGTTAATGATCCATGTTTGATTCAATAATTTAGGAAAAAAAATTGATTATTTGGAGGCGGTACAAAAAATATGGCAAAGGGATAAGGGGAACCCAAGTTTTAGGGTTGCTCGCTCAAGTGACATGCGCGATACAGACTTGTGCACTGAAAGTTGCGCGCCGAGGGGATAATTGCACGTCGTTCTGTAGGGTGTCTAAATGCCTATAAATATAGGTCAACCCCTCTTCATTCGGTGTCATGTTTCAACACATAGAAAAATCAGAGCTCCCGTCACGTAGGTGTGGTGGTCGTGCAAGTGGTGTGTGGTCGCGCAAGTAGAAGTTGCGCACCATGTGATATGTACGTGCCTAAGGTGGGTAGGGTGAGGAAAAAAGTGAGTCACTCATGTTTTTAGTTGAAGAAGGGGGTGTTCCGATAGTGGTTTGGTGAAATTTTCATGCCAGTTTTGAAGAAGTGCGAAATTTGTTGGATGCGAGCCAAATTTCGTTTGGGTGTAAAAGGGTGGACGTCGTGCAAGTTTTGAGTTGCAGAAGCTTGTGTCGCGCAAGTGGTTGAGATGGCCTTGCACGCCAGTTATAACTTGTGCACCGATACTTGCACGCCGACTTAGATAAGGGACCCAGGTAAGGTTGATTTGAAGTAGTGATTCAGGGCTGTGTGGAAGCTGGAAGATTGTCTGATACCTTCGGTGCAAAGTGAGATTATTCTACAGGTGAAAGTTGGACTTCAAAAGAGCATCTACATACAATACAGGATGTATTCATTAGTGATAATGAAGAGACCTACAGTTCTTAAAACTGTGATTAGATCCTTTCTAGAGTAGTGAGCAACGGAAGAGGAAGAAAGTGATCCTCTCCACCGGCAGTGAGCCAGAGAGAGAGAAACAGGGAGTGACCCTTGGAAAAGCAGTGAGTTGACCCTAAACATTGTAAAGGCAGTGATCCTGGGAATATAATTTATCTATACCAAACTTTTTAAACAACAGTTTTATCTTATTGTATTTGGTACATCTGCACATTGTCATTGTCTTCTCCTTAGATGTGGCCGAGTGAGGGTCAACCAAGTAAAAAGTGTTGTGTCATGTGCCTGCTTTAATTTATGTTTATATTGTGCAATGGGAAAGGGAGAGGAGAGTGTTTTTCTTAAGATCGAAACAAGATCATAACGAGCTTTAATTTTAAATTCTTCATACCCTAATTCACCCCACCCCCTCTCAGGTTATTCAGACTTGTGGACCTAATAATTCATATCAGAGAAAAATTTTGATATTAGCTACTCTCTCAATGGAGGTCACTAATCATAAAGGGACTCCGATCTTCGATGGAAGTAATTTTCAGATATGGAAGAATCGAACGCAACACTATTTACAATCTTTGGGAATGGATTTGTTTTCAGCAGCTATGCATGGTATCTCGACTGAAATCAATAGTGGAGCATTATCAGAAGATGATATAAGGAAGCTAGATGCTAACATGAAGGGTATTAATGCTTTAGGTAGAGCCCTTTGAAATTCTATCTATACAAAGGTTATGTCATGAAAAACTTCACATGATTTGTGGGAAAAGATTTTGAATATATATGAAGGTGATACAAAAGTCAAAGAGACAAAGCTGAAAGTTCTGTGGAACAAGTATGAAGTTCTGATAATGAGCCTGAATGAGTCTTTTGATGCATTGTTTGACAGGGTAAATGATGTTGTGGAAGATAAGCGGGGTCTTGGAGAAGTCATTGAATATATAAATACCATAAATCATATCATGAGGAAACTTCAACCTCAGTTTTATCTAAATGTATCAGTCTTGGAAGATAATGACTGAAAAGAGATGACGTTGGATAACCTGGACAATACCCTTGTTTCATATGAAATGATGAATGATGACAATGATGCTATGGAAAAGGGGAAATACAAGGAGGTTGCATTTAAGGCCATGAAGAATCTCACCAATGAAGAATCTCAGGATAATGAAGAGACAGATAAAGTGATGTCATTCCTTTTATCGAACCTTCAAAGAGGAAAAGGAATGTTTAAAGGGAAACTTCTGCTTGCATGCATTAGATGTGGAAAGGTTGGACATCTCATAGAAATAGGCCCAAATAATTTTCAAGATGGTGAAGAGGATGAAGTTGTAGTTCCCAAAAATAAGTCCTCAGCCTATGTGAATGGAAGGAAACTGTTCAAGAGAAATTTCTTCATGGAAAGGAATCTTCTTTCACAAGACTATGAAAGTTAGACTTCAATAGAGCATCTACACAGAACAAAGGATGTATTCATTAGTGATAATGAAGAGACCTATAGGTCCATAAACTATGAGTGGATCCTTTCTAGAGTAGTGATAAAAGGAAGAGGAAGAAGGTGATACTCTCCACTGGTAGTGATCCAGAGAGAGAAATAGGGAGTGACCCTTGGGAAAGCAGTGAGCTGACCCTAAAAATTGTAAAGGTAGTGAGCCTGAAAATAAAAGTGATCTATCCCGAACTTTGTAAACAGCAGTTTGATTTTAGTGGATTTGGTAAATCGGCACATTACCAGGGTATGCTCCTTGGACGTAGCCCAGGGAGGGTGAACCAAGTAAAAATTGTTGTGTCATGTGAATTCTTTGTTGTACCTCTTGTACCCCTCATGGTTTAATTTTCAAGATCACAATCACTCTCTTATTTATCTAATCTTGTTTTAAGTGTTTTTGGATGATAGACATGATTTCAGGTTGCCAAGGAATTGGGCCAAGAAAGCCAGAAGGAAAAAGTGGACTGATTTCAGTTCACCGGCCAACCGGTGGTTGACCACCGGCCAGCCGGTGGAATCTTGACAGAAGGCATACCCTCTGTCCGTACCACCGGCCAACCGGTGTCCCATCACCGGCCAGCTGGTGGAACCCAGACAGAAGGGACACCTACTGTCTCCCCACCGGCCAACCGGTGGACTCCTCACCGGCCAGCCGGTGGTGCCTGGGCAGAAGGCCTCACCATTTTCCAAAGCACCGGCCAACCGATGGCCAAGCATCGGTCAGCCGGTGGAGCCAGTCAAACTAGCTGTTGGGCTTTGACCAGCCTGCTCCCAACGGCTCCGAAGACTTTTCCAACGGCTCCGAAGACCCCGAACGACCATATGAGGGTTACCCCTCTATAAATAAAGGACTAGGAAGCCCCGGAACACGTGTGTAACTATAACAAAGCCAACAGAAGCCAACAGACACATTTTTTATCATTTTTCAAACCTCCGGCGGATTCCTTCAAGGAACCTCAATTGCTCCAACCCATTTCCACATCCGAGGAGCATCACCATAGAAGCTTGGGAGCGCTCTTCATCAATTCCAATCAATCCATTGGCACCCAAGACTTCTCCAAATTATGGTTTTTCTTATTTTATCATTTTGAGCATCAATTTGGGTTTGTGCCTACAAACCCCTCTTTCTCTCATATTCCTTTTCTTTGGGTTTTCACATCACCTTCAAGGTGTGAAGAGGTTAGTCAATCCTTCCCTTTAAAAGGCTTGAGTCATAGGTGAGCTAGCCTTCACCTATAAGAAGGATAGTGGGTTCTTGCTCAACCATTAAAAGCAAGCTGTAATAGGTTCTAGACTACCTTAAAGTCTAGTGGGTTTCTTGCTAAAACCATTAAAAAGCAAGCGGTAGTAAATCTCTCAACGGTTGAGTTGGGAGCGGAGACGTAGGCTTTGGTTTAAGCCGAATTTCGTTATCAAGTTTTGTGTCTTGCCTCTTTTATTTCCGCTGCGCTTTAACTTTGTTTTAAATTGTTAAACTTTTTTAAAAAGGCATTTCACCCCCCCTCTTGCCATCACTCTCCTCCCCAAAAATTGGTATCAGAGGGAAAATTTGAGTAATACCCTAACCGGTTTCAAATTCAAGATCCTTTGTGATGGCTTCAACTTCTTTTGCCCCTGAAGGCTATTCATTGGGTCCTGCTCCATTCTTTGATGGAACTGACTACACTTATTGGAAAACCTGCATGACTACTTTTCATAGAAGTATAGGTTATCCTATTTATAGAATTGTCATGCATGGTTACTCTCTCTCTTCTCCCGATGAATCCAAATGGACTCAAGCCGTTATTAAAAATTTCGAGCTTGATGGAAAAGTCATGAACGCTCTTCATTGCGGCCTTGATCGTAATGAATTCAATCGAGTTTCCACATGCAACTCATCTCATTAAATCTGGAAACTATTGGAGGTTACCCATGAGGGGACCAACAAAGTTAAGGATACTCGATTGGATATGTACCGTCAAGATTTTGAGTCTTTTACCATGCATCCATCTGAAAATATAACTGAAATGTTTACACGTTTTACTGATGTTTTCAATGGAAGAAAATCTCTTGGAGATGATGTTTCTGCAGAAATGATGGTCAAGAAGATCCTTTGGATCTTACCAAGCTCATGGGCATCGAACGTCACGACAATCCAAGAAGCAAGAGACATCAAGAACATGCCGGTCGAAGAGCTCATCGGATCCCTCATGACCTACGAGATCACCATGAGGAGGAAAGCTGAAAAGGAATGCAATCTCATCAAAACTCCAAAGAACATCGCCTTCAAAGTTCGAAAAGAAGAAAGCTCCTCCTCCTCATCATCTTCCTCTTCAAGCGGCGATTTATAAATGGAGAATCTTGCCCGCAAAATGCACAAATTCATGAAGAAGCACAAGAAGAAGAAATCCCGCAAGGCTCAACCCAACAAAAAATCCGAGCCCGAGGTAACATGTTACGGGTGTGGCAAGAAAGGCCATTACAAGCCTGATTGTCCACTTAACAAGAAAAAGGCCAAGAAAAATGAAAAGAAGAAGGAATTCAAGGCCACATGGAGTGATAGCTCCACATCCTCCTCCTCCTCCTCCTCAAGTGACAACGGTAAAAAATGCCTAATGGCATTTCATGAGATAACCTCTTCCGACTCCTCTTCCTCTTGTTCTTCCAATTCATTCAATCATTTATCTTATGAGGATCTCCAACATGCTAGAGATCAATTGGAGGAAGGTTTTCACGAACTTTCTTCCAACTTTATTGCTTTAAAAAATAATTTCAAAAAACTTTCTTCCGAAAAGGAACAACTTCTCAAAGAAAAGGAGGAGTTGTCCCTCAAGGTCCAAAACCTTCCCAATGTTGATTCTTTGAATTCAACTGTCAAGGATTTAAGGAAATCCCTAGCTAAGTTCACCGAAGGTGAACATAACCTTTCGAAGCTCCTTGGTTCCCAATGCATATCTAGAACCACCCAAGGGCTTGGCTATTCCAAACAAGCTTCCTCTTCCCATGCTCCTACTATTTTTGTAAGGGGGAGCTCCCAATATAAATTTTGCAACTATTGTAAAAAACCAGGGCACTTAATTTATGAGTGCGATTGCAAAAATGCCCGGTATGGAAGGCCCAAAACCATTTCCTTTAATGATGAATTTCATAGGAGAAGACCCGCCACTAGAAAAATTTGGATTGAAAAATCCCTTTTAGCGAGTCTCACCGGACCAAAATTTGTCTCGGTTCTAAAATCCTCTCCCCGGTGAGTTGTTGTGTTTATTTAGGGGGAGTTAGGATCGTTTAAGCCTTTTTGCTTTATTTTCAAAACTTTCAATTCAAAACATTCAATTCAAAACTTTCGATTCAAAACCTTTTTTTTCAAAATTTTCAATTCAAAACTTTCAATTCAAATCTCAAAAATTTCAATTGGTTTAAAAACTCTATCTTGTTTTTCAACCATTCCCTCAATCAATTTTTATGCCCCGTGCTATTTTGATAATCACAAAGGGGGAGAAATTCTTGGTTGATTGGGGGACAAATCTTTCTATCATGCTTTCCTTTATCCTTTAAAGCATGCCTTTCATTTCAGTCTTTTACATTGCTTGTTTTTGTGATTGTGATCATCAAAATAGGGGGAGATTGTTGTACCTCTCGTACCCCTCGTGGTTTAATTTTCATGATCACAATCACTCTCTTATTTATCTAATCTTGTTTTAAGTGTATTTGGATGATAGGCATGATTTCAGGTTGCCAAAGAATTGGGCCAAGAAAACCAGAAGGCAAAAGTAGACTGATTTCAGTCCACCGGCCAACCGGTGGATGACCACTGGCCAGCCGGTGGAATCTTGACAGAAGGCATCCCCTCTGTCTAGACCACCTGCCAACAGGTGTCCCATCATCGGCCAGCCGGTGGAACCCAGACAGAAGGGACACCTACTATCTCCCCACCGGCCGACCGGTGGCCTCCTCACCGGCCAGCCGGTGGTGCCTGGGCAGAAGGCCTCTCCATTTTCCAAAGCACCGGCCAACCGGTGGCCAAGCACCGGTCAGCCGGTGGAGCTAGTCAAACTAGCCGTTGGGCTTTGACCAGCCTACTCCCAACGGCTCCGAAGACTTTTCCAACGGCTCCGAAGACCCCGAACGGCCATATGAGGGTTCCCCCTCTATAAATAAAGGACTAGGAAGCCCCGGAACACGTGTGGAACTATAACAAAGCCAACGGAAGCCAACGGACACATTTTTTATCATTTGGAAAACCTCCGGTGGATTCCTTCAAGGAACCTCAATTGCTCCAACCCATTTCCACATCCAAGGAGCATCACCATAGAAGCTTGGGAGCGCTCTTCATCAACTCCAATCAATCCATTGGCGCCCAAGGCTTCTCCAAATTACGGTTTTTCTTGTTTTATCATTTTGAGCATCAATTTGGGTTTGTGCCTACAAACCCCTCTTTCTCTCATCTTCCTTTTCTTTGGGTTTTCACATCACCTTCAAGGTGTGAAGAGGTTAGTCAAGCCTTCCCTTTAAAAGGCTTGAGTCATAGGTGAGCTAGCCTTCACCTGTAAGAAGGCTAGTGGGTTCTTGCTCAAACATTAAAAGCAAGCTGTAATAGGTTCTAGACTACATTAAAGTCTAGTGGGATTCTTGCTAAAACCATTAAAAAGCAAGCGGTAGTAAATCTCTCAACGGTTGAGTTGGGAGAGGAGACGTAGGCTTTGGTTTAAGCCGAACTCCGTTATCAAGTTTTGTGTCTTGCCTCTTTTATTTCCGATGCGCTTTAACTTTGTTTTAAATTGTTAAACTTTTTTAAAAAGGCAATTCACCCCCCTCTTTCTATCACTCTCCTCCCCAACATTCTTTACTTTCTGTTTCTATTGTGCAACAAGAAAGAGAGGGAAGCGTGTTTTTCATAACAGTGAAACAAGATCAGAACAGACATTAATTTTGAATTTTTCATATCCTGATTCACCCCCTTATCAGGGTATTCATCCTTGTGGACCTAACACCAAGAAATACAAATATCATAAAACAACAACTTCACACCACATGTGAACAACTGAAGGTGATACTGTATCATCGGTAACAACAACCTATCACAAATAGTAATTCCATCCCTAGGTACTTGAATCCCCCTTGTGCATGGGTTAAATACTCCCACATACAATATTATTACCAAGTCCTAACACATCCTAGTCTCATTCCTACCTTTCTGAAATTTTATGGAAAAAAGAAATTAAAACTTTCTCCTTTGATACCACTTTTCAATATCCCCAAATATAACACACATTAATGTTGTTGGAAAGGGTTAGTCATGGTACATCAATCACGCCTCCTCATATGAACTAGGTTTCCAACTAGTATCATGGTGTGAATTGTATAGTGTAGAAACAATGCCCCCTGGTATAGATAATCATAGAGTTGAAAAAATCATAACAGATAAAAAATAATCAAAGTAAATACATAGAAGAAGACAATAATAAATTCCAACAAAATAATACAATAAAAAATAATGGAATAATGTAATGATGTTCTATAATATAACTAGTTTTCATGATATAAAAATACATTAAAAATACTATAGGACAAAAATTAAAGACTTAAAGTCTTAGGTCTCGAACCCCATTTCGGTCCCAACTCCAAACTCCAGCCCATCAGTAAATAAGAAATCAACATCATGTTACTTTTCACTTGTCCAAACATGTATACATGAAATCTTCTTAGGTAATGAATGAAATATTAGATAGCGTGTGAGTATAACTAATTAGGTCTACACCACTATGTCTACACAAAAACAGTATAATAATAAGTGTATGTAATAAAGTGATAAACGTGATTATTAATTAATTAAACAATTATAAAAATATAACAACCTACATCGGCTCCACGAGAGAATATCTCTAAGAATCCCTTATGAAAAAGCCAACCAAAACCATATAACCAATGTAAATAACCTATTTCAGTTCCATGCCATAATATCTCTTAGCATGTCTTATTACCACGCCAACAAAAACCATATAACAAAGTTAAATAACCTAGTTTGGTTCCATGATGGAATATCTCTAAGCACATATTATGACCGTCCTAACCACAATCATATAACCATGGTAAATTCACAAAAAAACAATCTAGGTACAATCCCCATAAGCATTACATCATTGGACAATGTGATAGTGAAATTTTATGTAAATACTTTTTATCCAATAATAATGAATTTTTTCTGTTCTTAAATGATAAAATCAATGTATTTAAATGTTTTATTAAAACAATGGTCAATTTGGATTATATAATGAAAATGAGAAAATTTGTGAAAAATTCATAATTCTTGATTTTTTAAAGATTTTTAAGTTAAGGGTATTTTAGTAATTTCATGAAAAATTTAATTCCAAATTAAATGATTCTTTTTTTAATAGTAATTATTTTATTTACATCAACTTTTTATTCTGTACCAGGAGCTAAATTGACCATCTAGAGGCTTATATGACAAATGAAGTACAAGAATTTTTCGAGAGGACTGCCTGGACCTCACCACCATAACAGAATTACATATCGTCCTAAACACCTAACATTGATGTTACTCCACCAGGAATAGAACAGTGATAAATATGATCATTTCTATATTAAATTTCAAATAGTATTGAATCAATTATGGTGACCATTTGACAACATATGTTTGAAGAAGGTTTCCTGGATGATTCGTCTAGAGAAATAAATCGTTAATTAAAATATCTTAATTCATACATCTAGGGTCTAAATGAGAAAAAACATCAGAGGTTCGATGGGAAATATAATTATGAACAACATTCAAGAAGGTTTCTATGAATGAATTATAAAATTAATGGGTCACAAATGTTTCAACATTCGAAGGACTGAAATATTCCTATAAAAGGAGAGGAGCTCTTACCTCTCAAATCATTCATTCCTATCCCCACACCATCCAGGGAACCATGGAGAGGAGTCCTAGGTCCATTTATAATTTTTTTTTTCTTTTTAATTTTATTTTTAGTTTTATTTTTTCATGTATTTTATTAATATTTTTTTATATTAAAGTGTTCCATTTCTTCTTCCAGCCCATTTCTCTTCCAACTCTAATTCGCATTCGATCTCTTAGATCTGTCCATCTTGATATCTAGGAACTTCACCATGGAAAGTGAATAACTCAAGGCTTGGACCCAAGGGAGTTTTTAATGATGTTCTTCTTCATTTCACTTCAATTCAAAATGTTTTTAATCTATTTGTGGTGGAGGCAGAAGTATTGCATAGGTGTGGCTGTTTTCCACCACGACACAATTTCAAATTCCATTTATTTTCATTGATTAATTCCTTTTCCATCCCCTCTCTTAGGAAAACCCTTCATATGGTGGATTTGTTATTTCTATATGGGTTTAAATTGCTTATAGTGGAGCCGAGTCCTGTAGGAATAACATTCTCGATTGAGGTGTTACCCTATTAGACTATTGGAGGAGATATGGTTTGGTGGGTCTAACGCATGCTAAAATCACACACTCAATAAATCAAGGGAAATTAATTAATTAATGTGGTTTCAATAAATGATTTATCAAATCTAATTTAAATAATAATTAATTAATTAATGAACCAGTGCTATCTAACCCAAGGACCGAGACCTTTCATTAATAATTTAATTATATCTGTATCTATATCTATATTTATATTTATATTTTTCATTTCATTATTTTAATTTCAGTATTTTCCAAAACCTCAAAAACTTTATTTTTTAGTAAATTATAAGAAAACAAAAAGTATTAGAATAGGTGAACTAGAATCAGTGGCTGAACCAACTACAACGCTCCTAAAGTGAGATGACCCTATTCAGCCACTATACTGCATTAGGAAAATAAATTTTCATTTACCACACCCTATGACAGGCGTGCACCAAAACCGATGCCGTTTTCATGGAGCTAAATATCTATTTCGAGTAATTTTTCAAAATTCACATTTTTTTAAATATTTTAATTTTTTCATTAAAAAAATCTAAAAAATACTTTGTTTCCAAAATTTATTTCGAACGACTAAGTTTTCAATTCAGGGAACGATTAGTCACTCGTTAAAGAACATGAAATAGAAAATATTGAGGAGGAACTCTAATGAAGGGGGGGTACTCTCTGTGTTAATGTTAAAATAGTTTCAAAAGGTCCAATAGACATTGTTTTCATAGTAAGGTTTTAGAAGAATGGTTGAATAACTCCAAATTGACTTCAAATGATTCAAGTCCAATAAAGAAGTGCCCCATGTTTTCACTGAATATATCCTAGAAGTGGAAGACAAACTCGAGGTGGAGTATCCCAACTAACTACTTCCATAAAATGATAATCATCTCCCAGAGGATCATTACACCAAGGAAATGATTCATTATTACACTACTCAGGAAGATTATACAATCTTTAAATCATAATCATTTGATTTTTTTGAAACTAATTTGAATATAACTCCCAACTATTTTGAATTTACATAATTGAATGTCTCTTATTATGACCTGGAGTATGATGAGGAAAAAAAATATGCACCTATTGAGGAACACTTCAATATCTCTAAATACATTTAACATTCATTAGATATAGTTCAAGAAGAGAAAGATAACATTGCCCAAGTAGCAACGGTGGAGGTGGAGGCGCCATACTTCTTCTTTCCCCACCATGCAAGCTGTACAATATTACAAAGGGGTGGATCTGGTGTACTCTATCCATGGAGTCCTCCTCAACAAAAATATAGATGTTTTTGTTGGTAAAATCCCCATGTAGTGGTTCAAGTCCATGAAAACCCACCCCAACAGATTATAGATTATAGCTGGTACTACCCACTGGAGGCAGTAAAAATTTAGGTCCCACTGGTGGTATCATACCAAAATTTATCATAACATGCTATTTATATTTTGAATTCTTTTTTTATATTATTCCTACATGCATTCCACTCCTCCTTATCTTTTTCAGCATCAATGACAAGATCCTTGTTCTTCAGTGAGTAGTTATCTTTTGTATGTTCATATATGGGAAAAAGAATCAATAAATAGAGGAACAGAACTAAATACTTATTTCCAAATAAAGTTTACGTGTAGTTTTTAATCTTTTAAACTATATATATTTTTTTGTCTAAAAATATTTTAGAGCTTTAAAGATAAAATTGTTTTTCCACACTTGAATTATTTCTTTAACTGACTTCTCTAGGAGACAAAAGTTTAATAGGATTCCTGTAATTCCATGTATTAGATTTCAATGTTAATGATATTCAATGAGTAGAATGAAAAATTGGATTTTTAAAGTGAATCATGGATATTTAAATTATGACCCATGATTTAATAGAATTAGTTGATTTATGTAAATGGAATTCCACTATTATTTTTCATACATTGAATTTCTGAAATTCATGTGAATTTATTTGTTGTTATTAGTCAATCCTTGAGTGATTTCCCTATATCATATGTCTTATTCCTGAGAGTATTTCTAGACTAAGTACTTCCTATTTATTCTTGAGAAAATATCATGACTGATCTGTGGACATGTTAGAAACCAAAACTAGAATTTGAAATTGTGAAAGCTATGACTGTGCAAAAACAAATTTAAAATGATTGAGTCATCATTTGAAATGAACTTATCCTTAAAGACCACCCTTAACTCAATCATTATTTTAGACAATAGAGATAATGAATTAGATTTATAAGGATGATCTATGTTTCTATCCATTTATATCCATTCTTACCCTACTCTTGGTATTTAAATGATATTTTAAAGATAAAGTGTTGGGGTGAAGGTAATCATGGTGGAAGGTATTTTATGCATAGTAAGGAAAAAGTGTGGGGGTTATATTGTCTGAATTTTAAATGGTTATGTAATCATTCATTGTACTTCATTTTTCCCTCTTGAATTAAAAAAATAAAAAAATGGAAAAAATAACCAACAATAGAAGAAGATAGAAATGGGTTCTGATTTCAGAATACGAAAAATCACCTTTTTCCAAACATACTGTCATCTTATCGCATGTGGTTAGGTGATGGAAGTGATGTTTGATCTAATAATTACATTCAAAAAAAAAGAAAAAAATACAAAAAATTTTAAAAAAAAATCAAGACGGTGCATTAATCATTCATTATGCTTTACATTGATCATGTCCTTACTTTGAGTTTTGGGGGAAGTGGGTGTTGCTACTTTGATAGGGATTATTTCATTACACTTTTGGATATCATGAATTATAATTAAGAGATAAACCAACTCCTTGAGCCTTAATTTTTAAAATATCGCATCCTACCAACCTTAAGCCTCATTGGTGTTTGAAACTTTATTGGAAAGTCATCAGGATTTTTTGTGCCTTTGGTCTTTAAAATGCGAAGAAGGTAGTTCTTTAACAAGCTTACGGATAAGGTGCATGTTCTCATGATATGAGCATAAATTTACATGAGATGTATCGTGAGAGATGAGAGTCAAATTTCAAAGGTGATGTAGATCATGATGTTGAAAGTTTTATAATAATGAATTGAGAATCTTGAATGAATAAAAGAAGATGTTCCATCATTTTTCAAAGGAGAAACGTAAAATATATAAATCAATTGTTTCTTTAAAAATTTGGAAATTAAGTGGATATTTTATGTGGATTTTTGAATATTTTATTATACATTGAATATTGTTTGAATTTATTAATTTTGAATTTGAATATTTGTAGCATTTATGTCCTCTGGATTCCATGTTGAGATTTTATGTTTGAGGGCATGCGTGGCTTATTTGTGGGGGTATTTGACAGATAAAATTTATGTGAATATTTTGAATCCAATAATAATTAATTGTTGATGTTTTTAAATGATAAAACCCATTTATTTAATTATTTTATTAAAATAATGGACAATTTGGATTATAGTATGAAAATGAGAAAAATTGTGAAAAAATTATTCATTATAGTTTTTTGATAGTTTTTTACATCAAGGGTATTTAGACATTTCATGAAAAATATAATTCCAAATTGAGTGATTATTTTTTTTATAATAATTATTTTACTTGCTTCAAATTTTTATTTTATACCAGGTGTTAAATTGATCATCTAGAGATCTTAAAAATCAATGAAGTTGAAGACATTTTCGAGAAGATAGCATGGACCCCACCATTGTAACGAAAGTCCATCCCATCATAAACATAATTAATTGTGGTTATTCTACCTGGAATGGAACAAGGATACAAAGGATCGATTCACCATTAAATTATATGAAGTTTTGAATCCATTAAGGTGTCAATTTAACGACATATTTTAAAGGAAGTTCCCAGTAACCTTCGTCCAGAAAAAGAAACTGTTAATTAAAAAAACATAAATCATTCACCCAGTGTCCAAATGAGCTGAAATTGTTAGGATGGATGTACAACATATTTATGAGCAATTTTCATTTAGGGGTTCATGCGTTCATCAACAAATTATTTTTTCAAAAATATGTCAACATTAGGAGAAAAGAAATATTCCTATAAAAGGAGAGGATCTCCAACCTCTCAAATCATTACTTACCATCCCCACACTATCTGAGGCACCAAATAGAAGAGGCCAAGGTCCATTTATAATTTTTTTGTTATTTATTTGGTTTTTTTATATTATCATGTAATGCAATAATATTTTTAATATTAAATTATTCTCCTTTCTTCTTCAAATACTAATTATCATTCTCTCTCTTCAATCATTCTATTTTGATTTTTTTACACTTCTCTATTGAAATTTACTAGCTCAATGATTAGAACCAAGGGAGGTTTTAATGGCGTTGTTCGTTATTGTGCTTCAATTCAAAAAATATTAATTCAATTTGTGGTAGAGGCGAGAGAATTAGACGGGTGTGGATGCCATCCACCACAACACTATTTCCAAATCCATGTATTTTCCTTGATTAATTCATTTCCCCTCCCCTGTCTTAGGCAAACACTTTATATGGTGGAGTTGGGGTTGTTGTAAGGGTTGAAAGAGAATATGGTGGAGTTGGGTCTTATTGGAATAACATTTTCGGTTTAGGTGTTACGCTATTTGACTATTGGAGGGGGTGTGGATTGTTGGGCCAGACGAATTCAGAAATCACACAATTAATAAATAAAGGAAAATTAATTCATTAATGAGGTTTCTCTAAATGAATTATCAAATAGAATTTACACGATAAATAAATAATGAATGAACATCTGTTATCCAACCCTAGAAACATGACTTTTCTTCCATAATTTCTTTTTTCTACATTTATATCTACATTTAGATTCAATGTTTTCATTTTATTATTTTAATTTCACTATTTTCCAAAACCCCTAAAACTAAAATTTTTATGAAATTATTAAAAAAAGTAATTATATTTGGTGAATAAGAATCAGTTATTGAACTGACTAGAATGCTCCTCAAGTGAGATGACCCCGGTCTGCCACTATGCTGTATTAGGAAACTAAACTTGCTTATGCGACGCCCTATGAAAGGAGTGCATCACTAGGAATAGCCTTCTACATGTAATAATTACTACATTGGATTGGGGTAAGCCGAATCAATATTAGTATTACAACATATATGTTTTCAAGTTCCAGGGCCGATCCCGATATAATCTTTAAAGCAAGAAAAAATACTTATCAAAATAATGGATATCAAAATTTAAAATCACAATTCTAAATGGTTGATTACATGAATTGAAATTATTATTTCTATGGTACTTTGAATTTAATTCACAATTCATTAATAATTATATCAATAAGAAATATGACAAAATTTAGGGATTCTAAACAAGAAATCACCCAAGGTCACATGTCATTATAATCATACTTTATGCCATTAGCTAATTTCCAATCCATTTGAAACGCAATGGATCAAGTAACAATCCCAATTAATTGATTAATTAATTCAAAAGCACATTATGATGGAGTTAATCACAATATTGTATAATCATGGAAAATATCAAACCATAGAGTAAACATTTATACCCCTACCTTTATGTAATGATCCCGCATCAATTCCAATTCCCAACACCCATGAGGAAGAAGGTGAAGATGATTTCAAATATGTTCCAAGATCAAAAACAACAACACAATTGGCCAAAAAATTTCAACACAATGGTTTGAGATCTAATGGAAGGAAAGACAAAACCCTACCCAAAAGACATACCAGGGATTTCTTACACAAATAACACATTAAAGAGTAGTTTGGGAACTCCAAAATCTCTTGGAGTGTCACCCTAGGTCATGAGGGGAAAGGCTTTATTGAAATATAATGACTTTATTCCATATATAATGTTTAAAATATCAATCCAAAAAAACATAAATGGGAACATAACTAAAAAAAGATGGGATATTATAGATTTGTGGATCGAGCTAGAAAGTACTCTTTTGTGACTAGTATTTGAAGTTGGTACAACTACATTATTAGATTATTTTGAAATAAAAATTTGAATTGTTTTTGTTAAATTTACATATATCATTATATATTTTTTGTAATTTATATTATTGTGTTGAATGGTGGTTTTCTTATAAGTTCCTGTGATTAAGAGGGGATTGTATTCTATATGTGCATGATAATTTTCTTAGTGATACTAAAAAAACTAGGGCCTACTGGGGGAAGGATTTAGAGATCACCCTAATCTTAACTGTAGGCCCATAAGGGATTCCCCATGGGTATGGACAATGATAATTTTGTATAAATTCTTTATTTAAGTGTTAGGAAGGAGTTACATATTATGGATAAGTAAGAATTGCATGGGTTTGATATGAAAATAGTGTTATAAAACCAAGGTCATGATGTATCAAGGTGTACTATTATAGACACATAATATTGTGGCCCACTATGATCCAATATAAGAACCTAAATCATAATGAGAACCCTAGATTAGGTAATTCAAATTTTAGGTTAAAAACCATGGTGTTGTATATGAATCATGATGATTGGGAATGTGATAGAATTGGTATAATTTAAGGAAATTAAGAATAATATAATTAACTAAACTAAAGTAAAATTATTTATTCTAGGATTAGTGATTCATTAAATGATGATGACATATTTTATGATTTTAGGGTTATAAATGGGGATATTTGAATCATCGTCACTATTTATTCTTTTATATTGAGATATGAAATGTGTGATTTTTTCATTTCACTCTATGTAAATTATTGTGTTCATTTATTTTAATGGATCATTAATATATTTATGCTAATATATTCGTGACATTATGTTGTATTATTTAATAGGATATAAATGTAGAATTAATTTAAAAATTTATGATGAAAATTTTTGTAACTGAAGAAAATAGTTAACATAAAAATAAAAACCATGTTATTTGTAAAACATTCTTCATGATTTGTAAAATTCTTATTTTTTACCACAGTAAAGTTTTGTAAATTTCTGATACATTTGTAACATAAATTTCATTTTAATTGGAATATATTAATTATTTATATATCATTTTATTTAATAATTTTTATAAATTATTATATATTACATGGTTCTTAAGTTAAACATATTTAATGTAATTTAAAATTTGAATGTATGGATTGTATGATTTGAACTAAAAAAATAATGAATGTATATGAAATTTTATATTTTGAGATGTGTGAAATAATAATAAAATAATTTTTAACATGTTTTATTTGAAATATTTTTTTATATATCATAAAATTTTAGGGTTATTAGTCAGTTTAATATAAATAAAGTCAGTTTTTTATCATTGTAATGTCTTTAATGTTGTTATAATATTTTTCATGATTAGTTGAATTCGATAATCTATTGAATAATTGAGTTAATTTAATTATTAATGATATTTTTAATAATTTTTTATTTTATAATGTTATTCTTGTGAAATAAATTTCATTTCTTTGTATTAATGTGTACAAATTTGTTTAATAATTTTTACATGAGTCGTTTTAACAATAATTTGACCATTTAGTGATATATGTTCCTAAATGAATGTTATATTTACTATTTAAATTTTTATTTTATTTTTAAAGTGGTTATGAAATTTATGTTGGAATTGTTTCATATAGGGTTTCTCTTGGTGCATTATTTTAAATAAGTATTAAATGTTTCTCATTTAAATAGTTTTGAGGAGTGTCTAGTATGAAAATTCTCATAGATTTGAAAATATTTTAATGTGTGGTTTTCAAGAATTTTTTTTCATGTTTCAAACTATTTTTTAGTTTTAATAACAATTAAAAATAATTAAATAATTAAACTATAAAAAAATAATTTTTATTTCCATGGAGTGTATTTTTGAGGTATTTTCTTTAAAATGGATTGTTTTTTATAATTTTTTTTAGAAACGATTAGAGGGTAGAATAAAGGGGTTATTTTATTGTTTAATGGTTTGATTGATAATCATATGGTAGTGATGAGGATATTGTGTTTTTGGATGAAGGTGTGGTTTTTATTGGAAGAAATAAGATATTATTTCATGTAGGATGAGTTAGTTTATAAATTTAGAGGTTTAAAAGTGAATACAATTCATGTGAAGTGTAAGATTTTACAATGTTTTAGTACATTATTTAGTTTTCTAAACGAATTTTATTTATTTTTATTTTTGGTTTTGATGATATTTTATCTAAGAATTATACATGAGTATCAAATTGAGGAGTTATTAGATAAGGTACTGTTCAGATTATAGATGTCTGAAGTTCCAAAATTCTATCGTAGAGTGTCATGCCTCGAAGTCATGGGTTAGTTAAAAGATGATATGGTTTCATTTAAAATGATAAGGAAATTTTTGTCAATTATGAGTTTCCTTAACTACTGTATTTCATCAAGGGTTGGTCAATTCTGGTGAAACATTAACCATTTTCAACTAGAAGTGGTTTTATGTGATGAAATTTAGGACTTATTTAATTGTATGTTCATTCCATAGGTGTGGTGTGGCATGTTTTGGAAGAAGGTCTTAGAGTTATCGTAAGGGGATTCCAATGTGCATGATCCTGGAATTCACTTTTGTGTATTAATGATCTGGTTTCTAGGCCACTTATCTAATGGAAACATGGTAGTGTAATAATTTGAGTTTTACTTGAGCCCAAAGATTTGATGAAGTGGGTTGGGATTATCATTAGAGACATAGTTGGAGTTTTGTAATACTGTTGAGGTGATAAAGATATGTTTGTTCTAGGGATCTATGTAGTTGAAATATAGAACCCAATTTTTTGGGGTTTATGGAAGGAAAATGAAGGTAATGAGGTAGTATTTTGAGTTTCTAGAAAGAATTTGAGCCTTGGTTTTGTGTGGATCTAGACATCCTTTAGTGTGTAAGACAATATTTTTTATTCTCATCTGGTGGTCAATCAGTACTAAGAATTCCCTATGACTTTTTATGTTCCTAGTTTTATGTAAGATACTCGATTTATTTTATAGGCTAGTAATATTTCAATGGGAATTTGGTTAGGATGAGTTATGTTTGGTTCAAGCAATTATGATTAGGTTTTTTTTATTTATTTCAATTATTTATTTTATTATTAACACATTTAAATAATCATTAACATTGAAATTTTATTTTTTGGATATATTATCAACTGATTTCTCTTAAAATGGTTTTCAAAATTCAAAAATGGTTTATTTTATGAAGATATTTTATTTCACATTGGATATGTTAAAATGAAAATAGAAACAATATTACTGTTTACTATAGAAAATTGATAGTTTTCTAAATGAATTAATTATTTCAGAAGACAAAAAACAAGTTTTATTTTAATCAATGGTTTTAGAAACATTATTTCATATATTTTTCTATCATTAAAAATGAATTATTGATTAATATATATGTAGAGTTTTCTATGTGAGTGATTATTGTTTTCTATCATCATTTTCTGTAGTGTTGAGAAATATTTAATAGTATAATTTCTAAATGAGGGATATCTTTTGTTTTTTTAAGGTTTTATGGATCCCCATAGTAATGTAGGGAATGTGTTGTAGAAAACTTTTCATTTAAAGAGTTATATGTTCTTAATATACGATTTCCCTTGGTGTAGTAATTCGTGAAAATTAAAATGTGGGACCTTTTGTTATCATGAACTTATTCGGTTTATGGATTAGTTTCTTTATGTAGAATATCCCTTTTTGGGGATTTACACCCTTATCAGATATATTATAGTAATTTTTCAATAGATGATGTTGTTGTTGAAATTATTGATTCTACATTGTTTTGATTATGGTTACTATTACCCATGTTTGGATCATGTTTCAATAGTGGTGAAATACTTTCTTGATATTTATCTCCAACGAATGTTTGGGATTTCTTAATTCTCTTTCTTATTGGTTTTGGTTTTGATTCTAAAGGATAATAATAAAATGTGAGTTATCTCATGTGACTAACCTATCCTTTTTAGTATAATACATTGTATAGTTCTATAATTGCAGGTATCAAGAGAATATTGGAGGAAGGAAGGTTTTGAAAAGTCGATATTTCAACTGGAATAGTTACTTTTATAGTCTGGTGAGTTGGTTCATTACCCAAAATTTTTGTCTATTTCAAGAGTAACTCTTAATTATGAATAGAATATTGGTAGGATTATATCTTATAAATCATAGAGGCATTACCAATTGTAATATATGAATGGAACATGTGGATACAATTATATTTCATGTTTGTAAAAAGGGGAAAACCACATGCTTGTGATAACCCATACATAATATATTGTATGAAATCCAAATTATCTAAAAACCTCCATAAAATGGACTTTCTTATTTTAAGGTGAAAAAATTATGTATGCAGAATTTCATATATATCATCTTTTAATGGAAAAATATTATGTATTAGGATTATATTATATATTGAACAAAATATAATATTTGTTTTTTTATAACAAAATGAAAACCCATAAATTTGAAAATATCATAAATATTAGAAACTATATTATCTAATGGGGTTTTGATAAGGAATTAATCTTACATATTGAAATAATATATTATTTTTTAGAAAAATATTTTACATATCTAATTGTTCAAATTAAAATATATTATATATGAAAATTACATATCCTCATGGAGGAAATTATATATCATAGTGTAAAAATCTACTTTTAGACATGATATTTTTGAAAACTATTTTGCATATACGTTCCAATGTGATTAAAAAGAGTTCATATTTTTTAACGACTTCAATAATTGAGACTGGAAAACTAAATACATAAGAATAGAATAATTACTACAAAATATAAATCCCTTATTTTTAGAAGCCAAAATCAATATTTTGGGTTGAATTTTATTTAATATTGATTAGGGTATTATTAATCATAATTCTCAAAAATATAAAACCCCAATACGTAAGAGAAATACCCTTCACTATTGGAAGGTTTTAATTTTGAATTTGGGAAATCATATGTCACAACATGGTGAATGTCATTACACCATGAACATCCCTGAACATGTCAAATTCAAGAGAGTTGACTGGGTTTTAAAAGGGAAAGACAAGGTAGATCACTATGTGATTCTTGGAGGCTTTCCCTCTTTTTCCCCATCATGGTGTGACCATGATCATTCACACTATGATTTCAAAAAACTCCAGTTATGCTATAAACATAGGGTACCCCTTTCTTTGGTTCAATTTTCACTATTTTTCATTTAACCCCACAATAATTTAGGTGCATCCATATTTACATTCCAATCCCATTTGATTGGACTTGAAATCATCTCCCATCTCCTAATTCATGGTATTGAATTTTCATTACTCTAATTGTGGAAGGGTATTAAAGAATTATATAATTTATTTATTTGAAAATTTATAATTATCAGGCTTATATTTTTCTTTTTTTGTATTATATAAACTAGACCATAAAATATAAAATCGAGTCCAATTAAACTGAATGTGGAAAGTTTGAGATTCAATTACATTATGTTAGTTCATGTTCATTGTATTTATAGAGTAATATTTAATGATTTTTCTGCTCTATAGACTTTGTTTTTCACTATTCAATTGATCAAATTAGCTTTCATTAAAGGCTATTCACTTAAAAATAATAGTTAATAAATTATTTCATATATTGAATTGTGATTATTCTTCTCATTAAGGATCAATTGATTTAATATAAAGACATGTTTTGAAAGAGAAATTATTGATGATTTTTCTTGAAAATGGGTTTTGTTTATTACTGGTTTGATTTGTTTTATTTATATGATTGTTTTTGTACTTTTAATTGTGTTTTTACTAAAGTAATTGATGTTTTAATTTAAAGAGATAGTGGTGGTGTAAATTTGAGATGTGATATTGCATTTTTGGGGAGGAGATCATTTTTCGATTTCTGTTGAAAGAGGTGAATGGGTGATGTGGTTGTTGGTTTGGGGTTGTGTGGTTGATATTTGTATAAACATACATCGAGGTTGTTATGGTCATTGTAACAATTCGTGAGGGGATGAATTTTTGTATCCCAATATATGGAATATGGTTTTTAATAACCAAAATGATAACGAGAAGTGTGGTAGAATTTAATAAGTAGTGTCATGTTGATAAACTATTAATGATTCAAATTAATTATTATTGTATAAGATAAATGTAGTCAATGGACAATGAGTGGTTTTAAATTAAATATAAATAAATTAATTGAAAAAATAAATTAAATATTTTTAATAAAATGGTCAAAATTTAAATGTATTGTTAATGATTTTTTGTCTATTTTGTGGGATAGATGGGATACATTTCATGTATTATGATAGAAATTGTTAGTTTTTGGTAGTGTTGATACATTAATGGTTATGGTAATGGTAGTTATGTTTTGTATAAATAATAATGTTGTGATAGAGTGTGATTTTTTTATGTTTTATTTTCTTAGTCCAATATACTATTCTGATAACCTTATATACACCTTAGTGTTTGGGGCTCTAGGTGTTTTATATCACATTCAATTTGGCTAGAAGAAATATGAATAACTACTATGACTTCCCAATTATCCCTTAGAGGTGTACTAAGAGTTTTCAATGGATCAAAATTTTTTAATGAATACCAAATGTATTAGATTGTGGTTTTTAGTATGAAATATTCTGGTGAACTTGACTAGGTGGTTCTAATGATGATTCATGGTGGGGTTCATTCATTGTAAGAGGAGGATGTGAGTTTATTTCCATCTTATTCAAGGTTTCCCACTATGATTGGAATGTGATATGTAGTTGCGAAATACATATATTGTTATAGTCATGGATATGTCTTTATTCTTGTTATGTGGTATATGATATATGGTTTGGGAATTGGATATGATGTGTGATGGAATAACTATTTAGGAGAGTAAGCACATGACATTAGACAATAGGGCCTGAGAGTGGAAAAATAATGTGGATGTGGTTTTAGGGTACCATATAAATATATATTTTTAATACATTATTATTATACTTATATGAAATTTTAGGTGAGTGATACTTTAACAGGTTCAGTGATATTTAACCAGGATTAGGAGTGTATTTATTTTATTTTTTATTCACCAAAGAATTAGTATACCTATTAAACATTGTGTGTGAATTTTTGAGGAGTAACCAATAGAGTAAAAATATATGATCACCCCTAAATATTTATATATATATATTTAGTTTTATATTAGGTACTTTTTCATCATTCTAGAAATTTTTTGTTTGTCCTTGGGAATTTATATTGTATCCAATACCTTCTTAGCTTCTTTTGGTATGTATTTTGATAATTTTTTTGACATTTATATGTGTTTTTTATAATATGTTTTATAATATATAGTGATGTTTATTTGACTTTTTTATATTTTTCTGAGATTATGTGTTTAATTACTCCCATATGTGTATGATTATAGCCCCAGAACTCATCGCAAAAAAAAGAATTACCCCGGGAGGGACTAGATGGTGACACTAATATTCATTGTAGGCCCAAAAGGGGTTCTTATAAGCGATGGTCCATAACACTAGTGGTCAAACATGAACCAAACTACCCATAAATTATAAATTCAAACACTTGGTCTTTTTTTCTTTCAATATTTTATAGAATTCATGACTTATAAGAATCTTTTTGGCTTTATATTCCTTATCTGTTTCTCTAAAAAAATTCCATATTTTCAAACTTTTTCATGAATTTTCCATGGATGACCACATGACAACTACTATACACTCCTCTTTGTCATATTTATTGAAATATTAATAATATATAACTAAATCTCACCACCCTTAGTTTCTACCACTATGTAAACACTAAGTCAAACTTGCGCCGAATTGTTATGAATCTTTATGTCACCACCATCATATCCCATGAGGAAATATTGTTTTTCCATGTGAATGGCATAGAAAAAAACCTAATAAGGGGAAAGTGGAGGTAAATCATAATAACCACTATAGGATTATTTCAGGGGTTTTTTGGGACTTTTTTACATGTATAGTGTTGGGATGATAATGAATTTATATAAAATGTTTTAGGGTACTTCCAATATTTTTTTTCATATGTATAAACTAAGTCACACATTATTTATTGATTTATATTTTTGAAATTAATGATATAAATAATTTATAATTTTTCACACATATTCACATATATGTGATGCAATGATTATTATAACTAGTAAAACATATGATTAACACCCAATGGGTCCTAAATGTGGGAAAAATGAATATTAAAATTTGTTTGTCAATAATCATGAGGTTTTGTTGAGGTTTTCTGATTTTGACATTATAATTCCTTCTTATCCATTATTATGATGGATGAGGTGTATGGGCTGTAATTTAATGATGACTTTTAAAACTACTCCATAATATAACACACGATGATAATGGGATAATTGAATAGAGGATGGCACATATTGATGTATCGTAAATATTAGGATAATCCTTTTTTAATGATTTGAAATTTCAGGTTGTCAATATCATTTAGCACAATGATGAAATTCGGTATAATGTATCAATAAAGATGATCAATATGATATTTTATGATGATTAAAAATATAACCAAAGGATAAATTTGACGATTCCTTGATTGGAAAATGATGATTAATATATAATGACTATAATTACGATTACAATGATTATAATGATGATGATATTGATAGTGATGGTTATTGTAATGATTATATGGATGTATCCAAGATTTTATTTATTTTATGGTTGATGATTTGTTCCATAAAATGAAATGATAATATTTTAAAGTGAATAATGAAAATGAATACAATGATATATAATATATATGAAGTGTCTATAAAGGTTTTTTTAGTTATACGATAATGTTATTACCCAGAGAGTTATTTTGTCTTAATTTATATATGTTGTTACATTAACTAACTCTCGGATGTCGACTATCTTTATTCATTCTATGATACATATTACATTGCTTGAATATTTTGGGAGTACTATATTTAGTTAGGAAAAAATATCCGACCATGATCCCTATTTAATTTTATGATATGGGGTTACCAAGAATGATGTTGGTGGGTATACCATTAAGGGATTACTCAATCCATGGATATATTAATTTTCATATATTCTTTGATGTGGGAGTAATAAAATGATATTTTTAAAGTACCATTTATGTGTGAGATTTATTTTTTTAGAATAAAATATTATTTACTTGTAGTTAAAGTTATTTTTCTATGTTGGTAGTAATGATCACTAAATAATCAACACATTAAGGTCATTTTCTTGAGTATTACATAGCACATGATGGCTGACTAGGAAACTATGATGTCCATCCAGTATATTTATTCCCATGTTCCTTGAAATGTGAGTATCACAAAAGATGTCATTGTATAATATCTCTATACACAATTCTAGTGAAAGCATCACAGGTTTAGGTAGCTGATGTACTTTATGATGTTTTCTTATCATTGATGTTGCCTTGAGAATGAGGGAGCGAGATTGATGTTTTTTAGGATATGAGTTATTTTGATATGGTTCTTGGTTTGGTGGAGAGGTTTGTGGAGGACCTTATTATTATTTTACTATGATTGTGACGTTTACTTATTGACGATACTTATAAATTTAAAGAGAGTGTAAGTTCTTAGAGAATATCGAGTGAAAATACTTGTGTATCATCTACTAGGCGATTAATAGGCTTGTAGGATGACTTAGTTGACCATTTTCTTGGTAATACATTGGCGTGTGATCAAATAATGCATTTATGACTTAATATGATTCATTATTATGTATACATGATATTTATTGAGTTTTTTCATTTCTTTTATTTATGACCAACTGATTATATTGATATACACATCATTACATTTTATACATGTTATATTAGATGATGGATTTAACATTTTAAAATATATTGTAATAGAGTTGCTAGTATGATCATAGGGTTTTGGTAATTTTCATAAAACACTATGGTATATAGGTTTCTAGGTTATATATATAATTTGTACTGGTAGTTTTTCTCTATAGTTACATTCAACTAATATTTTTTTAAAATTAATTCACATTAAATGATATATAATAAAATTTGATCCTGTATTCCATACTTTTCATGGTTTGTAACATATATTTTACCATTTAGTTTTTCACTATAATCATAATTGGAAAATAATACCCATTTTTTGAGATTTATATATTTGACACTATTTAGTAACTCATTGCCAATTGGGGGATATATTCGAGGGACACACATGGTTTCATCATAAAGGCAAGTTATTTTCTAATATAATTATCTCATAATAGATTGGGGTCAAAGAATTCAGTTAATATACATGATAAAGTTTGTAGTAATTCAAATTAATATTATATCAAGATGGTCAACCAAAAATATATATGATCATTGTATATTCATTGAGATAAATAAACCTACTAGGGATTTGATAGGTCAACTTATTCTTAGGCATGCATACTAATCATTAAATGACTACACATACACGTATAGTTTACATTACATAGGTTGTTTTACTATGTATCACTACTGGAAATCTGACCATTCCAAACGCTTCTATACCAACGGTTTGTAAAAACCAGTGTTATAGGTCCCCTTTCCAAATGGTTTTTCCAAACCGTTGGGAAATCCCACTTTGATGTCACTTTTCCCAACGGTTTTTCCAAACCATTGGGAAAGGTTACGGATTTCCCAACGGTTTGGCGAAACTGTTGGGAAAGGGTATGGCATTCCCAACGGTTTGGCCCAACCGTTGGGAAAAGTATACTTTGAGGCAACTTTCCCAATGGTTTGTCCAAACCATTGGGAAAAGTGTGGGTAACTATCCCAACGGTTTCGCCAAACCGTTGGTATAGGTCCCCAATAAAATAATGTTCCTCCCTAAATCTAAGGACCTATACCAACGGTTATTAAAACAGTTGGTATAGGTCCTTTTATTTTTTTCTAATCTTCTTACCAAGAACATTATATAAATCAAAATTTAAAATAATTTTGATAATACATATATATATTTACGAAATTATGTTTACAAAAGTCATGTTAGGTTAGTGGTTAGGTCTTTCAATGAGAAACTTGAGGTCCTAGGATCAAACCCCAGTAAATGTTTTTTTTGAAATACATATACCAATGGTTTTATGGAACCGTTGGTATAGATTTTCATATTACCTATACCAATGGTTTTCAAAAAACTTTTGGTATAGACCTATCCCCACAGCTTACTTGCCAACGGTCCTCCAAACCGTTGGTATAGGTCAGTTTTCCAGTAGTGTATGATAACATGTGTCATGCAGTTAGATAGAGAAAATGATGATTTCATATCATCCGTAGGGAATATTGGTTCATTTTGGATGGATTAAGGGAATAGTTATCATACATTTCATTTATCCATAAGTTTTAGAACTTAGTATGATCAACCATTACTTCATTTTCTCAATATTTGAGAGATCAAACTCAATTCTAAATATATATTACTAATTAAAAATTTATAGATTTTATTCTAACTAGTTCAAAACCCTATTGTTTATATGGGTTTAAAAATTAACTTTAATATGATATCATGTCATTTGTAAATATTCTATGTGATTCCGTGAGGTGATTTATATCTGGTTTTCACAAATCATAGTGCCACTCATTATTAATCAATAGGATGTCAAATATTTTTCCATATATTTGAGTACAATATGTATTCACCAGAATTCATACCAAGGATTCAACATAATTTTGAGTATATCATATATGTCTTCATTTCTCATGTTTATGAGGCATGAAATAATATTGTTTACTTGTTTATTCCCATGTGGGGTTAGTGTGATTCCAGATGGAAGTGGTCTTGGTTTTATTATATTGGCATGACGTTTTTCCTAGTAAGCTCCCCAATTCCCTGAGAATTATTTTCTTTACGGCTTTCTTTCACGATTATAGGGTGGGTGATGGGTGATAATTTTTATTCTCCATGTATTATTAGGTTAACCATGAGATAAAGGATACTTTTTTGTTTTTAAAATATTTGGCCTCTAATTATAATAATGAATAATTTACATTATCTATATGATTCTTGAATATTTATTGACCTGAATAAATTATCATTTTTTAATGAGAGGTTTTTGGGTTTTCATGAAATTCATAGTGAAAAGTATATATGGAAAAGTAAGTGTGAGAATTAGTTATTTGGTGATATTATGTGATAATATCAAATAACAATTTTCATCAAGACATTATGAAATATGATTGAGAATGAGGTCATTTTATCAGGGTTTATATTGGAATATTTAATTACAAATAATTGTTTAATTATAATTTATAATCTTAAAATATTTATTATTGTGGTATTTTAGATTGGGATAGATGTTTATAAATTCTTGAAAATGATAACCAGTCTTTTTTATAGTGTGCTAGAAATATGAACTTACCCTCTGGAAGAGTTAGTTTGGATAATTTTATGTATTTGTAGTTCAAATAACCATGATTTCCTTAATATTTTCAACATTACATAAAATATATGAACTACTTCAATTGGTTTATATGGGTTTATTTTTTCTTGATACTACCAATGATAATTTCTCTACCACAAGTGATTGAAACAGATTCTGAATTATTATTTTTGTTGATTATAATCACTTATTTAGGAGGGTACTATATTGGGTCCCAAGGTATGTTATTTTTGGGTATTGGCGTGACACTAACCATATTAACATTTTATGTGATGTTATATGTCCATAATATGTTTTCTATTTATAGAAATTGGGAACTTGTGTGTGGTGTGATGAAAAAAAAATTCCTTGTAAGTTTTAGTAGAGTTTTTTTATATCCACTTCAAAAGAAGTAGCTATGATGAGTAAATTATTTGTATTTTAATGATTCAAATATACTATGTGATTAAAATAGTTATCAATGATATAGTCTATTTCTAAAGGGACTATGAGGAAACATAAAATTGAATAGAAATTGAAGGTGTTGTTGATAGGAATGATAGAATAATGTCAGAATGAATAAAGGATTTTGGAGGATAGTGTAGTGGAATATATATTCCATGAAACATAATGTATTATAAATGTCAGTGTATTTTGATTATGGAATTTTGAGATTATATTACAAAGGAGTAGCAAACAGTAGTTGGAAATAATGTATCTTCTAATTATAGGAGTGATAGTAGTGACTCCCCTGAGTTGATTCTTATTTTACTTTATCAAATGATGATATATAGTTTTGAACCATCAAATACTTTATTGGTAGTAATCTCATGAATTAAGATGTGGTACAATTATTTTTGGATAGATCATTATTATTTGGGTAACGTATAAACATGATCTCAATCCTATCAATGGGGTATATTATATCAGTATCTTCAGTGACAAATCTGTTAATGCATAGTTATTTATAATGATATTAAGATACAATTATGAATACTCTATATTATATAATTATAATTATCTCATTAATAATAATAATATAAAGTCAAAGTGTCAAGTAAATTACCTTGCATAAAATGTATATCAAAAAAAGAGTATTACCAACATCCATAGCAAGCCCCGTTCATTGGCTTGAAGATAAGGATCTTTGTTTTCATGCGTAATAGAGGTGATATAAGGATTATAGAATATGATTTTGACCTATTATAGTGATATTTTGAAATTTTAAGAAGTGGTTGGTTAACTAATAATACATAGATGAGTTATCATATGTAATGCTTCCTATCACTTGTCTTGTTCAATATTAATCTGGTCATGATAGTGAGATTTGCAGAGCTCTGTTAGTTGTCATGTTAATTTTTTATATTCTGATATTGTGATTGAGTTTTGAATAAATGTATAATATATCATTGGGTAATTAAAAACCCCTTATATACTTTTTTGGTTTTTATTATAACATAGTATTTTAATGTGGGTATATAATAAATTTTTTTGGGGAGGATGGATGATTTTTTTCAGTGTGATATTGAATTTGAGGTGTAGAGGTGAACATATAAGAATAAGAAATTATATTAGATGGTGTAATTAATTAATTAATTTATCATTATTTTTTTGTACAAGTAATGATTATGTAATCCCTTTTATAAAAATATAATGATATAAAGCGGAGAAGGGGGACTAACATGGCACATCAACCCATAATAAAAAAATAAGAGTCAAATGAAAACAAACATCAAAAATACAAAACAAAACTAATTAAATATAAGTAAAGAAAACTTTATGCATATGGTTTAGACCCCACCTACCACTACAATGAATTCATACTCCATATAGATGTTTTGTTAGACATATATGTTTTTCGTATCTTCCAAGGCTCATGTCCTTTATTTCAGAACAGTTCTGCAAAATCTGTTCACCCTAATCACTAGAAGCCTCCCCATTAAAATTTATATGTTGATGGATCTCTATATATGTAATAGAAATGATAGAGGTAAATTCATAGACATTGTATGACATGTTACCCCTGGCGGATTACTAATTCCTCAAAAGGGGAGGATTATTTTGGACAACATTAGATGGGCTAGTACAAGGAATAAAAAATAATTGATGGTTTGAGGTACATATGTGTGTTTTTTGTATTCTATGACATCATTTTTTGGACTAATCTTCATGTAACTATTATATTATGCCTCCTTGTTCACTAAAGAACATACATCCACCTAGGTGTGAACAAAATCTTCTACCTTGGCCACAACTATATTCTTATTTGCCTATTTTTCTAGACCACTACCACTGATCAAAGTCCTTGGAGTTGCATCATGTTTAGGAAACATAACATCACTAAAATTAGATTAATATTTTAGCATTAAAGACCAATCCCCTACTAGTTAATGTTTACTTGTGGCTAATCATTGTGCAATACTATAATTTGGGACAGTGTCTACACTAAGAGAATCATCACAGACTTAGATAATGTCCTTGTTTGTGGAACCATTATCCACATACATATATAAAATAGGATAATGCATAGAGGCTGCAATAGCTAGATAATTATCACCTTAATTTGTGGAGCTACCATATCTTTTTTTATCAACATAATTTGAATGATTTCGATCTAGTTGGAAACAACCAAATCAGAAAGTGTCAATGCCTGATAATCACCTATACCACATTGGTTTATTTAATGTCTGAGGGGTAAAATAATAATATAATAAATTAAATGTCCGTAGAATAATTTTAATGATGATTTCATTGATCATGGAATTTGGTGTTGACATTATTGTTTATTTTTAATGGTATTCATAGTAGATTAGAATTGAAATGATTTTTTGAATTAAAATACTAATTATTTAAAATATTTTCTATATATTTTTATGGTTTTTGGAAAAAGGAAATAATACAATGAAATAAGAATATAATTTTTTCAATAATAATTCCATTGACCATGTTACATGGTTTTTAAATTAGTGTGGAAATTTTATTTGATTCAAGTCACATTTAACTTTCATTATTTTTCAATTAATTAATTATTTAATGTGTTCATGGTTGTTTTATAATTAATTCTATCATAACATTTATTTAAATTCAATTTTATTAGAACAAGTATTATTGGGGAACATTTTTTCCATTTATAATGATCTTAATCAAAATTATTCTTCAATTCTATCCCAGGACAGTTTTGAGGATTTAAATTTTAAATGAATTACTTTATTTATTTAGTTTACATGTGTTTTGAGTAGCATCTTGATTTATATTCTCTGGGATATAAACTATAAAATTTCCCTTTAAGCAGGGTTCTTTAAAATCCTTTATCGATTCATGTTCACCCCTAATTTCTAAATTTTTGAATTGTTTCATGTATATAGTTATGAAGTAAAATAAATTGTAGTTATTATTGTTGTTACATATTTTAATTTAATATAATTCATTGTATTTAAACATTACCATTCAAACAAGGATTTTCTGACAATAACTTTATAAAAAAATCTATTATACAAATGGATTATGATTTTCAATTTAAGGAATGGTTAGTGGTTAGAAACCCTAGACGATAGTCTCAGAATGATTGGGATGTTGGGATACCACCATAAGGAGATTTATTTCATAGGATAGAGAGGGTAAATAGGGTATAATATTAGAAATGTCTGTTTAGATAAGGGAATCTAAAAGAATACAAAAAATATAATGGGATGTTATAGGTTTCCATTTAATCTATTGGGATACACTATGGTCCAATGGGGGCATGATAAAGATGTTATATTACTATGGGTTTAGTTTTTGATCTAAAAAATAAAAGTGGGGTTTTATTTTTTTATAATAAACACATTGAGTTCATTTGGTGTATCAAGCAATGATGATGTAGAAAAATGACAAGTGACAATGGATTCTATAAAATACTGGTTATATTAGGTTTTTATGCTAAGTGGGTAACGTCCTTATGATGTGATGTGGTAGACAATAAGATAGAAAGAGTGGATAATTGAGTGATGAACTAGGTTAGATCAGGGGTGGCACATGATTCATTCCATATGTAAATAATTTAAATAAATAAATGTATAATATCACAGGATTTTCTATGTAGTTAATGTTAGTGGTCTTTTAGTGGTGTGGAGGTTCATTTAATTTAATTTTCTGTGTTCTTTAAAATTTAGGGTGTTGGGACAATGGATGTCCATCCTAGAAAATTTACAATGTAATTACTGAGATATTTTAATAATTAAAACATGGTTTCACCATATGTTAATCATTTTGAAGAACCAAAGATAATGAAAAAAAATTATGATCTTAGATGTGGAAGTAAATTGAGATAAACCAATGGTGATTTAACTGAATAAAATTAATGAGTTGTTTCTACTGGGGTTAATAAGTGTGTAAATGATAATTAAGATTACTTAGGATCAATTTTTTAATTAGTAAACAAGGATTTGAATGATTTCGGTGTCCTAAAACAAATTTTATGATTCACTTTAAATTACTATGGAAAATTCTCAACCCACAATAACTTTACTTCTACATCTATTATGTAATAATTTCTAAAAATTATTCACAAAATCGATGGGTTATAAAAATTCCTTGTAATAATGATAACCTTTATATTCCATGGATATATTCTTGATTTTAGGTCATATAGTCTAGATACATCATACTTATAAGTCATAGATGGTGTATTATAGTTAGATATTTGGGGATTATAACCATTTATACTTATTCTCATGAAGTAAGCACTTTTTTATCTTTGAGAATGGTGGTGTGATCTCATTGAAGATTATTTTGTAATGTTGGGTCGATACCTGAGGAATATTTGAATATTTTTGAGGTTTATGAGGATAGATAAATATACTTTCAGAATGCTGGGGTTGACATATATGCTATATTTGTTAATAAATAATGGGAATCATAATTAATAATTATTTAATTAATGTTTTATATGAGTTAAATAGTTTTTAAGATGTTTTAGTAAATTTTTGTTTATTTTTATGTGATTTTGTATTGAATTGAATAAGTCTAAGCTAGATGGAGATTATAAGTAATATATTAGATAAATAAGAAAACTATCAAAGGAATACATAACATCAAAAAAAATTATAAAGGTTTTGGGAATATTTCATCATGATTATAAACATTTATCAGATAATACATAAGACATTCCAAGTGATATACAAGTTTTCTCAAATCATATGTATGAATAATATAGATTTTTCAGTGAGATATGTTAGTTCAAAATGCTCTTTCATAATAATAATATTATTATTCATTAGGATATTGTATTCCGTTATGATGATTCATACAATTATCTAGGATATTTTAATGTATATATTGGATAATATAATGTTATAGGTAAGATTAAATTGATTATTTCTAAATAATAAACATGAAAATGTTGTGGTGTTGTTCAATATTAAAATTTCAGGAATTTTTTTTATTTTCTGTGGCATAATCTGAATATAATGGTGTTTAGATATTGAGATATATATTTATTCCAATAAAGTGGTTTGTTCCAAAAAAAAATTGTGAATGGGTACATGAACACATGGAAAAGAATATGTTATTTTTTTTGAGATGTCCGCATTATAAGTACTTTGAGTAGAATTCTTGTTAATTAGGAAGTCAATGATGGAGATTTTATCTTTATAGATTAGTATTTAATTGTGCATAATTATTATTTAATGTGTTATTATAAAAAAGAATTTCATGGACATATATTGATTAGTTATCCTATTTAATTAATATTTGAAAAACATATTATGTGACTTGGAGTGGGGGAATGATTAATGTGGGGTTGTGTTTTTTATTTTAAATAAAATGGTGGGGTAATAATGGGAAGTGTGAGAAAATACTATAAGAAATTTTATAAGATAAAGAGTGAAATAAATCCAAACCAAAAAAATTGACATGAGTAAAACCATCACATGCACCAATTCCACTTGTGACTAAATATTTCATGGTGTTTATTATCCAATAATATTATTTCATATAATTATATGAAAAATTTATTATTTTTTCAAAATAGTTTTATAGAAAGTTATATTAGGTTAAATGAAATTCTTTAGTATGTAACATTATATTGATAATAAAATAGAAGATATTTTTGTTTTAATAACCACCATACATTGGGAATATATTCATCCATAAATGAGAAAAAACTCATTAACAAAATTTATTTGGAATAATATATATTTTAGTGTAACGAATGAGTTCACAATAGTCCTCTGATTAAACAAGTTTTATTTTTTTTGGTTAAAGAAAATTTTACAATATCTATTCACCCATTCTCTTAGTGTTTTTCATCAGTCATGTTATCCAAAATATTTTTATTAGAGTTAGGTTTTCTATTGAAGGCCTATCATGAAATTTTTATAGATAATCAAAACTCATCCAATGAAAAGGGAATTATAACATTATATAGAAAAGGATTTCATAAATAGAAGGAAATAATGGTTATATATCTTCTCAATTTTTGACTTGATGTGCTTGATTTTATTTTTCATGGGTTTATAGTTTTTAATGAGGCTTCTATAGTATCCTCAATGTAAGAACCCATAAATTCTTTTCAGGTATGTTTTTCCTTTCTGGTCTTTTTTTGGGGAAAATAGTAATTTCAAAAATTTTCTATATACACATTGTGTACGATATGAGTACACACCGTGTACTTTATTTCCACAACAGGCAGTGTGTTGTCCGTGTAGTATCTTCATATACGGCTGTGTGGCAGTTACTTGGAGGCTTCATAAAGTGGAGTACAGAAAAGGTGAGTACACACCGTGTACTGCAAAAGTAAACACAATGTACTTTCACATTTTTCCATTAAACACACTGGGGTCACGTCAGACGGACAGAAACCACTTCTTATAGGTTTTGTTCATCCAAGAGCACCGAGAATCCGTGGATCTTCGACGAACCCTCGATCCTCTTTCTGTCCTCCGATTCGAGCACCGTTGATTGTGTTGGAATCACATCGGTGAGTTCTCTCTTCATCTTGATCATTGTTTTCCAATTCTTCTTCGTTTCCAAGTTAACGTGGGTTGAACATTTTGTAAATTTTCCTAGATCCACAATGTTACAAGGATAATAAATCTTCGATGTTCAAGTATATTGATATCTTAACACCAAGGTAGTTGGTTTGTGACTTTCCATTTGAAGTCATTAAGTTTTATGTGCAAATTCAACCAATACCCCTGAACGGGGTATTGCGTGTTTATTGTTTTACTCTTATTGTTTTCCAACCATGATTGTGTGCTTGTGTAGATGATATTTGTATATGAATAGGGTTGATTGTTATTCTTTTGATGTGTCTTGCCCATTCATGTTCTGTTTACGACCGTTTGGTCATGTTCAACTTTTGCTACTTTTCTTGATTCCATGCTTGTTGTTGTAGGATGGAGTATTTGTATTTCTGACGTGCTTGACATGATTTAGACTGTTTAGTCAAGTTTATTAATAGATTTAATTTGGCTATATTTCACTATTATGCTCGTTGACTTACACAAGGATGTAAGAACCTGATGTAGTAGACTATAGGGGGAATTTACAAGGTGAGCTTCCTCCGAGAGTCTTGGAGCACTTTTGGCTATAGGGGGGATTGACCTAGTGAGCGTCCTCATAGATCCTAAAACCACATAGGGCTATAAGGGGATTGACTGAGTGAGATTCCTCAGAGAGTCCTTGATTGCTTTATACTATATGGGGATTGACCGAGTGAGCATCATCAGGGAGTCTTCGTCTAAACTGAATGACCTGGACTATAAGGGGAATTAACCGAGTGAGCTTCCTCATATAGTCCTAGACCTTGTGGATATAAGAGAAATTGACATGTGATCTTACTTAGAGATTCCTTTACTATATTAAACTATGTGGGGAATGGACACTGTGAGCTTCCTCAGAGAGTCTTGATTTACTTTGACTATAAGGTGATAGACTGTGAGTGCTTCCTCAGAGAGTCTTTATTTAATTCCTATACATAACTAGAGGGGTTAGACCAAGTGTGCTGCCCAGAGGGTTGTCTGTAATTCTTAGGTAGGACCAGAGGGGACGGATGTGAGTACTTTCCTGAGGGTTACCTTCTTGGGGTTAGCTGTTTGCTTCATTGTTGCTTGATTGAACTGTGGATTGTTTACTGCTGAGTACTTTCCCATTTACTGTTGATTGTTTTATGTTTAATGTTTACTGTACTTTACCTTCCATATACTCACTGACTATTAGGAACATATCTTTGGGTGGTTTCCTACTGGGATTTAGTCTCACACACTGTTTGGGTCATGCTTTTGGTCCTAAACATACTATATTATTGCAGGTATAGATAAGGGAAAGCTCCCTTCTACTTTAGGTACTTGACTTGTTGTGGAGCTGGAGAGCATGGGACCATGCTATGGCTTGCGATGCTGAGGAGTTTATCTTTTTACCTTTCTTTTGTAATTTGGTTTAGCATTATTGTATTTCCAGCATTGTGACTTTTTCACTGATTTCCTATACATATGTATCATGCATCATTTAATATATATGTGTGCTCCAGTTGTTTGTCATTTTAGTCTTCTGTTGTTTTATTTAGTTGGATATTTACTACATCCACTATTGTATGTGTTTTTTACATCCATTGTGTAGTCTTCCAATAGAGGCACAGTTTCCCCACTATTACACCTAAGGCCTTCGCTGCTAGTTGACAGCCTCTGGAATTTAGAGAAATGCACTTGAGGCCATGTGACCCACCAGGTACGGGGCGCCACTAGGTGGCTTCTGGAACCGGGATGTCACAAAGTGGTATCAGTGGATTTATTTTCTCTTGACTTATTGTTTGGATCCTTTTAGCCAGGGATATGATGTAATTGGTACTTGGTAATAATTTGTGCTCGGGAGTAGCTAACCCAAGTACATGGAAAAGCCAATCTACCTCATTAATTGAAAATTTTCTAGTTTTTAAATTATTACAGTTGATCTGATTTCACCCTCAGTGAATCACATGATTTGTACTGTTGTTGTTGATGTTATTGAGGTTCTTTTTCTATCACAACCCAATGAGATGAGGGTATTCAATATCATGCATCATATAGGCACTTTTTAGAAATCAATTTCCATGCACTCTTTCCATATCATCTAGAATGAATTAGGGATTTCATGTTGTTGTGATGGATATTTTGTAGAATATGAATGCTATTATGATAGATGCCTTGATAGAGATATCTGCTGTTTGATAGGGAATTTTGTGTAAGGTTTTTTTGAATGAATTCCAATCTTTGGTTCTTGAGGTGTTATGGGCCCTCATGGACCGGAATTTGGTGGATCATTGCATTGTCTTATTGTTTATAACTTGTATAGGGTGTCAAACTTTGATTCGTGGGGAATATGGGCCCTCACAGATCAGAATTTGGTGCTTTTAATGCTTGTTTCAGAGTTATCTGGGTTCGGGAGTAGTTTCTGAGGCTCACTATCTAGAATAACCTAGAATACACGCCGTGTAAGGTTAAGTACATGCCATGTGTTCTTCTGTCCTTGAAGAAATAGTTTTTCTTAATTACACACTATGTACTTTATATATACGCCATGTAATCTCTAAACCGTGTCATAAGCCGTGTGAGTAGAGACACGGGATGGGAAAACCTGGAGTGAGCACACCGTGTATTGTCCATACACGACGTGTAGTGTCTACCCCATGCCCACCCGTGTCACTAACAACACAGGTTGGTCGAGTCGTGTCTAATACACGCTATGTGCTATCTAAACACATTATGTAGTCTGACCGAGGTACCCGGCTGTGTCACGAACAACACGAGTTGGTGTTACCCTTTCACATACACGTTGTGTCTTCCTTGAACACGCCGTGTAGTCTAACCCAGGTAGCCATCTGTGTCACAAATGACATGGGATGATGTTATCCTTTCTCATACATGTTGTGTCCTTTCGGAACATGTCGTGTAGTGTCATCTGTGTGTCATTCCATGTCACTAACAACACGAGCCGGGTAAATATTGTCTGGTACACACCGTTTCTGCCTTAAACATGTTGTGTAGTCTTACCTTAGGAGAGAAGTGAGGTTTAACCTTGTAGAATGACTTGGTTAGGGAAAGAGGATTCGAGTACACACTATGTGTTAATACAACACGTCGTGTGTCTAGGGTGTTACATGACCAGGTTAGGCATGAGTACACGCCCATGTAAATGACTTTAGGGAACACGCCGTGTAGGAAATGTACACGCCGCGTAGTCAAGTTTTGTAAAATTTGAATGTTTTCCTTCTCTTGTTTCCTACTTAAATTCCTTGTTTTCATTCCTTGATAATCATGATCTAAGGTGTGCACTTGAACTTGCAGATTCATGCCACCAAGACGTCCTCTGGTTGTGTGGCAGTTGCCAAACGGTGATCAGACACCAAACAAGGTCGATCAGGGACTACTTGCAGATCCTCCCATTGTGCCTGCCTTGGCACCAGCCGTTGTACCTAACATAGGTGCTGATGCACAGTTCAGGGAAGGATTTATGAGGATGACAAAGACTTTTCATGGAGCACCACCTCCTGCCCTGTCGATGGTTGATTGGATGCGGGTCTTCCAGCAGTAGCATCCTCCCACTTTCTCAGAGGAAGTAGGACCTTAGGTAGGTGAGTCAGAGCTTGAGGTCATGCAGACGATTCTTGAGCATCTAGAGATACCTCCAGAGTGGAGGGTGAAGATTTCTACCTACATGCTCCGAGAATCCACCAGGAGATGTTGGGATGTGGTATCACAGGCGGGATGCCAACAGAATATTGTTTGGGATTAGTTTCGGCACATCTTTTACGATTACTTTTATTCGGAGACCTTGAGGGCCGACCAAGCCCAAGAGTTCATGATTCTGGAGCAGGGTACTCTATTTGTTATGGAGTATTCCTACCACTTCATAGAGTTGCAGTGTTTCATGACTATTCTAGGTGATGATGAGTTGTTCCTTGCACGAAAGTTTGAGGATGGTCTGAGGCATGACATCCAGTCGCAGGTGAACATCTTCATGTTGACTTCGATATCTTCTATCGTCAACTAGGTGCTGATAACAAAGTGAAATATGAAGGATTATGGAGCTACAATCCAGGGCAATTTGGCATCCAGAGTTAGTGCTCCGCCAGCTGATAGTAGGAAGCATCATAGAGAGGTTGCATGATGAGATCAGAGCAGGAGAGATGCATCTTCCGATAGCAAGGTGGTATGCTACCAGTGTGGGAGAAGCAGGCATACGAGGCCATGTTTCCCGAAAGACCCAGTTGAGTGCTAGTATTACGGCAATATGGGACACCTTCAGTGTTTTTGTCAGTTCTTCCCAACAGAAGCTGGTGAAAGGGTTCTTCTATGAGTCCTCATTCAGGAGGAGCACCACCAGTTTCTCACCAGTCTGTAAACTGATGTTCTTTCGGTCATTCGGGCCGAGGTGGAGGTCGTGGCCGTGGTAGCCAGTCTCCTGGTTTTAAGCGACATCAAGGTGGATCATCTCAGAGTGCTCAGTCAGGGTCACATGGCCAATGTATAGGCTAGACCTTGGTAGGGGAGCAGACCCAACATGAGTAGGATCCCGAATCTTCTACTATTCTTGGAATGATCTTGGTAGCCTCAGTGTTATCTCCGGCTCTTTTATATACTAGTGCTATGCATAGATTTATCAATGTTGCAGTCGTGGAGAGCCTTGGGATCTGTATCATTTCTTCTGTTGATATTTTGACGCTAGACACTCCACTGGGGATTAGAACGACTAGTGTACATCAGTGCAGAGAGTGCCCCCTAAAGGTTGGTGGATGACACTTTTTATGGACCTCTATGTCCTAGAGATGACATGCTATGATGTCATTATAAGGATGGACTGGTTAGTTCCATTCCAGGTAGTCGTCGACTGTTATCACCGCCGGGTGAGTTTTGTATCACCAGAGGGTGGATCCTTTCTTCATAGGGGAGAGTGGTATGTCCATGCGAGTAGAGAGGGTCCAGAGCATCATGGGTTGGGAGGAGTTACATCCCATATTGATAGTCTCTATCTGGATGACCAGGGACTTTACAGTTAGACTTTCCTCCAGTGGTGGATCATTTTAGAGATGTCTTTACAGAGGAATTTTCAGGGTTTTCATCAGAGAATGAGGTAGGATTCTTGATAGGGCTTGTTCCAGGAGTGACACCACTATCCATTCCTCCTTATAGGATGGCTACACCTGAGTTGCAGGAGCCCAATAATCAGTTGGAGGAGTTTCAAGAAAAGGGTTTCATCCGACCCAGTACTTCTCCTTGGGGTTTTCTTATCCTATTTATGAAGAAGGGAGCCGGTACCCTCATGCTTTATGTGGATTATCAGATGCTAAACCAGTAGACGGTCAAGAACCGATATCCCTTTCCTAGGATTGATGATCTATTTGATCAGCTTTGAGGAGCCCGGGAGTTCTCAAAGATTGACCTGAGATCCAGTTATCATCTGTTGCATGTTAAAAAATCATATATACCTCATACAGCCTTCAGAAGCATGTATGGTCTATAAGAGTACTTGGTAATATGGTACGGTCTCATGAATGTGCTTGTAGTTTTCATGCCACTCATGAACCGATTGTTCCATACATACTTGTATTCCATCATGGTGGTCTTCGTGGAAGATATCTTGGTGTACTCTCACACATGACATAACCATGATACCCATCTTGATATCGTTTTGTGTACACTAAGAGAGTATCAGTTATATTCTAAGATCTCAAAGTTCCACTATTGGAAAGATCAGATTCACTTCATAGGTCATGTTATCTCAGAGGCAGGAGTGTCAGTAGACCCAGAGAACGTGAGGGTATTAGTTTCCTAGGAGCATGCAAATATCTTATTTTAGGTGCGGAGTTTCTTAGGGCTGGCTAGATACTATAGACATTTCATATGGGACTTTTCACACTTAGAAGCATCGCTAACAGGTCTGACCAAGCTGGGTGCGAAGTTCATATGGTCAGATTCTTGTGATTTTGCCTTTTAGGAGCTGAAAGGGATGTTTAATTCAGCAGCAATACTAGTCTTAACGGAGCTGGGCAAGAGTTATACCATTTTCTGTGATGCATCAGGTATCAAGCTAGGATTTGTTCTTATGCAGGGAGATGGATTCATTGCGTACGGGTCTCGGTAGTTGAGTCTACATGAGAGGAATTACCCAACGCACGATCTGGAGTTGGTAGGTGTTGTTCTTTCCCTACGTTGATGGACACACTATCTTCTAGTAGAAAACTTTTTGTTTATCACCGACCACAAGAGTCTCAAGTGCATCTTTACTCAGCGTGATCTAAATTTGAGATAGTGAATGTGGGTTGAGTACCTTCATTCTTTTGACTCTGAGCTTACTTACATGCTGGGGAAAGGCAACAGAGTGGCTGATGTGTTGAGTAGAAGGAGTTAGAGACAGACATTTTGGGAGGCCATTAGTGAGTGTAAGCTTATGGCTCTGCTCTCTACGATGCATTTGGAGGTGAACAAAAGACAGGGGTAGACTTTTCTTTCTTCTGTATCTGTTACCTATACTCTTCTTGATCGAGATCGAATGAGGCAGATATCAGATTCTGAAGGCCTAGTCCTAAGGGAAAGTGTGTCAGGAGAGGACCCTATTCCTGGATGGATCGTAGGAGAGGATGAGATCTTGTGCTTCAAGGGATGCGTATGGGTGCCCGTAGACATACACAAGGAGATGATGTGGGATTTTCATTCCTTAGTTTGGGAAGTTCATCCTGGAAAAACCAAGATGTATCATGACATAAACTGTCAATATTGGTGGCCAGGTATGAATAAGGACATTTCTAGTTTCTTCATGAGGTGTTCTACTTGTCAGCAGGTGAAGGGGGAGCATCAATGGCCACCAAGGCTTTTACAACAATTAACCATTACTGAGTGGAAGTGGAATGACGTCACGATGGACTTCATGATTGGATTGATGAGGTTGCCTCGAGGAAATGACGTAGTTTGGGTAGTTATTGATAGACTCATAAACGTTTCTCAATTCTTTCTAATCAAGGAGACCTTTAGTGTTGATGATCTAGGACAGTTGTACATCTGAGAGATTATATATCTTGATGGAGTTCAACACAACATTGTTTCAGATAGCGATGCACATTTTACTTCTCAGTTCTGGAAAGGGCTATAAAAGGCATTGTGTATACAGGTTCTTTTGATTACAACCTACTATCCCTAGATAGATGGTCAGTCCAAGAATATGATTTAGGTTCTTGAGGATATGCTCCGGGCATGCATTCTGGATTTTGGATGTTCATGTGGGAAACATATATCTCTTGTGGAGTTTTCCTACAAAAATAATTTTCAAGCAACTATTTAGATGGCACCTTATGTGGATTTGTATGGTAGGCAATGTCGATCACCCCTATGTTGGCTGGAGGTAGGAAAGGCAGCTTTTTTGGTACCTCGTCTTGTTCATGAGACCTCAAAAAAGATATAGTTTATTCGTAAGAGGATGGCTACTACACAGTCTCGACAGAAGTCTTATTCTAATCAGCGGAGATGACCTCTAGAGTTTGAGGTTGGGGATTAGGTTTTCCTGTGTGTCACACTAAGGATGGGACACAAGAGGATTATGAGAGATGGTAATCTTTCTCCAATTTACGTCCAACCGTTTGAGGTGTTGGAGAGAGTTTGTCCGGTTGCCTATCGGTTGCAGTTACCTCTAAGGTACCGAGCTATGCACGATGTCTTCCACATTTCTATGATCCGATGTTACTTTTCGAACCCATCTCATTTCTTTCAACCTGAGGAGGTTGAGCTCGAAGAGGGTGAGTTGTTTGAGGAGCATCCTACCTGGATTGTGGATCATAGTAAAAAGGTTCTCTGTGGCTGGTCTGTTCCCCTGGTATGAGTGCCATGGTAGCACAGACGAGTACAGGACGAGACTTGGGAGAGGGAGACCGATGTACGAGCACAATGGTCAGAACTATTCAGGGTTTATTCTTCTACGCCACTCAAAGAAATTCGGGGATGAATTTCGTTAAGGGGGGTAGTTTGTACGAACCTGGACCTTCTTTTCAGGTATTTTTTTTTCTTTTCTGGTTGTTTTTGGAGAAAAGAGGAATTTCCGGAAATTTTCTAAGTATATGCCATGTACTTTATGAGTATACTCCATGTAAGTTCTTGCAGCAACAGGCCGTGTGTTGGTCATGTAGTATCCGTATACATGATCATGTGGGAGTGACTAGGAGGCCACTTAAATCAGAGTACAGAAAAGGTGAGTACACACCATGTACTCCAAAAGTACACACTATGAACTTTTTTTCATTAAAGGCATCGAGGTCGCGTCTGATGGAAAGAAACCACATCTTTTAGGTTTCGTTCATCCAAGAGCATCGAGCATCCATGGATCTTCAAGGAGCACCCGATCCTCCGTCCATCCTCCAATTCGATCACCGTTTATTTCATTATAATCGCATCGGTGAGTTCTCTCTTCTGCTTGAGTATTTTTTTCAGTTCCGTTTCTTTTCCAAGTTATCGTGGGTTGAACGTTTTGGACGTTTTCTTAGATCTACGACATTACAAGGAGAATCAAGCTTCAAGGTTCAATTATACTGATCTCTTAACACCGAGGTAGGTGGTTTGTGCCTTTCCCTTCGAATTCATTGAGTTTTATGTGCAAATTCCACCAATACCCTTGAACGGGGTATTGCGTGTTTACTGTTTTACCCCTATTGTTTGCCTACCATGCTTGTATGCTTGTGTAGAGGATATTTGGATATGAATAGGGTCTATTGTTTTGCTTTTTATGTGTCTTTCCCATGCATGTTCTGTTTACAATCTTCTAGTCTGGTTCAACTTTGGCTTCTTTTCCTGATTCCATGCCTGTTGCTGTAGGATGGAGTGTTTGTATTTCAGACATGCCTGATATGTTGTAGACTATTTACCCAAGTAGTTTTATAGGTTTAATTTGTCTATATTTCACTACTAGGATCATTGACTTACACAGGGATGTGAGAACCTAGTGTAGTATACTATAGGGGGAATTGACTGGGTGAGCTTCCTCAGAGAGTCTTGGAGCACTTTTGGATATAAGGGGGATTGACCGAGTGAGCATCCTCATAGATCCTAGAACCACTTAGGTATATAAGAGGATTGACCGAGTGTGCTTCCTCAGAGAGTCCTCGATTGCTTTAGACTATAAGGGTATTGACCGAGTCAGAATCCTCAGAGAGACTTCATTTGAATTGAACGACCTGGTCTATAAGGGGAATTGACTGAGTGATCTTCCTCAGAGAGTCCTAGACCTTGGGGATATAAGGGGAATTGAAATGTGAGCTTCCTCATAGAGTCATTTACTACCTTAGACTATGCGAGGAATGGACTTTGTGAGCTTCCTCATAGAGTCTTTCTTTACTTTGACTATAAGGTGATAGACTATGAGTGCTTCCTCAGAGAGTCTTTATTTAATTCCTATATAGAACCAGAGGGGTTAGACCGAGTGTGATTCCTATAGGCTTGTATATACTTCTTAGGTAGGACCAGAGGGTATGGAAATGAGTACTTCCTAGAGGGTTACCTGCTTGTGGTTAGCTGTTTGTTTCACTGTTGCTTTATTGAGCTGTGGATTGTTTACTGCTGAGTACATTCCTGTTTACTATTTACTGTACTTTACCTACCATATACTCACTGACTGTTAGGCACAGATCTTCGTGTGGTTGCCTACTGGGATTTAGTCTCACACCCTGTTTGGGTCATGCTTTTGGGCCCAAACAGACTATATTGTTGAAGGTGTAGATAAGGGAAAGCACCCTTCTACTTCAGGTACGTGACTTGATGTGGAGCTGGAGAGCTTGGGAGCAAGCTACGTCTTGAGATGTTGATGAGTTTATCTGTTTACCTTTCTTTTATACTTTGGTTTATCACTGTTTTATTTCTAGCATTGTTACTTGTTTGGATTCTTTCCAAGACATATGTATCATGCATCATTTCATATATATGTGTTCTCTAGTTTTTTATTATTTTAGTCTTCCGATGTTTACTGTATTTGGATATTTACTACTTCCGATATTGTATGTTTTGTTTACTTCTTCCATGTAATCATCCAATGAGGGTATAGTTTCACAACTATCATATCCAAGGCCCTTGCTGCTAGTCGGTAGCATCTGGCGTTCGGTGAAATGCACTTGAGTCCATGTGACCAACCAGGTACGGGGCGCCTCTGGGTGGCTTCTAGAACCAATATGTTACACTCAACATCTATTGATTAATTTTATGGTTTAGGATAACATTTATTGAGCCTGGTCCAATGGAATATATCTTATCATTTTCTTAGGATTATCCATTTTCAGATAGATTTATCAGTTTTAAATGAATAGACACCCTCTGATCATACCTATTTGATTTTTTCCATTTTACCCCAAACTTTTCAAAATCAATTAATCGTAAAAATGTTTGGTAATATGATTACTTGAATTTTATGTTTAAATAATATGAGTAAATAAATATTCCAAACCATTATTAATTGAATCTTTGTTGAATTCAATGTCTTTTTACCACTAAGGTAATTTTTATAAATTGTGATTGAAGAATAATTTCACTATAAATAACAGATCACTTATTAGTCCTAGTGTGATTTTTATAATTTTAGTAATTGATTGGGTCATAAGAATTATCTTTTTATTAATTGTTGTAAAGATGATTTTTGTATGTTCAAAATTGTTTATTATGATGATTATAAAGTTGATTATGATAAGGATTTGAGAAATTTAATAAATTCTAATATTTTAGTTCCATTTAAACCTTTTATGAAGAACTATTTGATCATAGGGTTGTTTAGAACATCGATGGAGTCTATGATGATGTCTTCTAGGATGATAGGTGTGGAAAGATCAACCCTGATTATCTAGGAAGAGAAATTTTCAAACCCACAAATGCGGATGAAATGAGGCATGGTTTTTCACTAAACAAAGATCCTCATGTGTAAACATAGAAATCTGATTCTAACCTGTATGTTCTTGGATTAGGGTCCAATGTAAAGGTTCCTACTCCATAACAAGAATATTTTGGAGTATATGAATTGAATGTTTCTGGTGAAGGGTAGTCCCAGAATTCATTGGTAGTTTAGAATAATATTATTATTATCAAGATAAATAATCTTTTTGAGTAGTTGATTGAGGATACTAAGGATATGGAGGCAAGGTGATGATAAAAATGGTCTAAAAGGATGAATACGTTGGTTTATACTTCAAAACACAATGAATAATTTACATTAATAGTTGATCAAGATATGAGTAGAGATATGTACATGAATGATTGTATTGAAATAGATAATTTTTATCATTCTATCTCTCGGAATGAATATGATCCACATGGTAAATCTTATTTTATATCATGTAAAACCAAAGGGAATAAAGTAATGTAGGATACAACAAGCTACACAATTATTGTAGTGAGGAAGACAAGAAGATGTAAGGACTACTCTAACTTCCCTAAACTATTGATTACTATGTCAATGAAGAAATATTTTTCCATAGAGTAAGACATGAATAAGTTCACCATGGTACTTTAAGAATTACCATAAAAACCTATCAAAGAATATGAGAAACCTATACATTCAAATATTGAGTGGTCTACCTCCATAATTAAAGGTGGAGTGCCATAATATGAAGTACCTTTAGATTTTTATATTCCCCATTATTATACTGAAAGGATGAGAATTAGATATCATTATTTTGGAAATCAATAGAGAGATGAATTTGAGGTAACTAAGGAAAAAACTCTAACCTCTTGTTATCATCAGAATATATTTCTAATGATAAAATCCATTTTGTGATGCTACACCAAGGCCTTAGAGATGATCTTCTAGAATGGGTGGAATTTTATACTAATTCTATCTATGTATAAATTGAACCAAATTTTATCTACTATGATAAATAACTTGAAGTCTTAGAATTAATATACTCTATTTTTGAAGATAACATGCAACACAATACCAAGATTTATGTAGGGGATATATATTGAAAATTTTGGGGACATTATCCCAACTTCATATCTGATATATCTTCATATTCTGATAATATTTTTTTTTTGTTTTTTATATAATGGTTTTTCAAATATTTGGATCCCACTAAAAATCAATGTACATATCATTATAAAAAAACGTGTAATTTTTTGTTATAATTAGAATGAAGAAGGTGTGAAAATTTTTAGGAAATAATTCATATTTTCTTTATTTAATGGGAATATTTTATAAATTATTGAATGTTAAACTACTAAAATGATTTTGATGAATCAATAAAAAATATGTGAAATATTAATGATGTTTAGGGAAGATAAGTTACAGCATAGTTGAATTCAATTTTAGGATATAATAATGGATGAGGAGGAATTAATTAATGAGCCACATAAAAAAAATTATTAGTGTTTCTAATATTAGAGGATATGGATAAAATGATTAATTATATATAGTTTAGAAAATGATAATCTATTTAATGGGTTTGATGAAAAAAATTAGTTTATGAAGATAGAAGTCTTTATTATATTAAAATGGATTAGTTCCAAACAAATTATAATTTTGTATGCGATTATAATATGAATTTCTCTACAAATAATGATCACTAATGAGGAATAATATTCATTTAAATAATTAAATAATAAATGGATTAGATATTTTCAAATTATTTCAATGAATATGAGAATATAATAGGATTTTACGAGATATTCTCATTGATTTTAAGAAACATTAAAAGGGTGAAAGTTATACATCATAGTAAAATTCCATTAAGTAGATTTAATTTTAGTAAAATTTGAATACTTTATATTATGTTTCCGTTTATAATAATAAATGATGTTGAACATGATGAAAAATCTATGAGATATTTCATGAAAGGATTTTCATTCCAGAGAAATAAATCTTTGTGAAAAGTTAAGAAGATGATTACATAACATTAATTATGAGGGAACATACTATCAATTAGTTATGGTATTTCAGATATTTAATAAATCCATGATGATGACTAAATTAAATAAAAAATTTCACAAAAAGTATTTATGCCTCCAAATTATGGAGTGATTTTATCATCATATGATACTAAACAAAAATTTGGGTGAGTTCTCTATTATAAAGGATTATTATCCAATGAATACAAAATAATAATTGAGATAAATTAGTGCCTAAAGAACATTTGATCATTGAGATATGAAAATTCATATCTCAAAAAATACTTGATTAATGGAAATGGATCCATTAGGAAAAATAAATTCTAATTGATGAATCTGAGATTATATAACCATAAAATACTTAGAAAAGAAAAACCATTGATGATATGGCTTCCACTATGACTTTCTTTTTATAATGATATTGAAAAATTAAGGAAAACAATTTATTTATATTTAGAGTAACAATTAAAAATTCAAGAATAGTTAAAATACATCTATCACATGAGCTAGTAAAATATTAATGTTATTTGAGAAGAAAATAAATATTCTATGAATTTTAATTACTATCCAACGAAATAATAACTGAGAACTCTTAATTCATAAGATATTGGACATAAATAATTGAATTCTACTAATGTTCCCACAATCTTCATCTACCCAATAGCTTATCAGAAATTTTTTATAATTTATAAACATGAAACCTATTTACTAAAATCACTAAGGTGTAATATTGTATCAAAATTCCTCGATATTGAACCCATATTCATGTGTATCATTATAATGCAATTTTTCTTTAAAGTTTTATAGTATTTATTTACTTTAACTAATATTGAATCTAATACTGTTTAATGAAACATTGAACAAAAAAATATTATTGAGTTGTGGTCAATTTAATGATCATGTGATAATAGAAAATATAATTCATTAAATGTGTTAGTCTGAAATTGTCATAATAGAATCTAAACAAATCCTTATTTGGAAATTTTTATCAAATTTATAAATTCCATTTTTTTAGTGATTTACCATAGTTCCTTTAATTTTTATTTAATTTAAAACCATTTTTCCACATATCAACTAAACATAATTTTTAGATCCCAAATGAATCAGGCAAGGACACTAAAATGGGTGGTGAATTATTATACCTAACTTTCTACCAAGATTATACTATCATTTAAAGTAGAACATATTACACTCTATCATATTCTATGTTTAAGAGGAATGGATCTGACATATCCTTTCAACAATGTAATGTAGATAATAAATGAGACAACAACACATAAATTTCTATAAGGTTTGTCCTTAACAATAAAACCCACTCCATTCCATGATAAACCTGTGGTTTCATCAAGGATTTTCCTATACTAATAATTTATAGTTATTTCAAGTGATCTTCAATTAATACCTAAATTTTATTTGTAATATCATTTTACCATAAAGGGTTGATGGAGTTATAAATAATAGAACCACAAATCTTCAATGGAATTGTTTATACCAACACCACCAATTCATCAAATATTCTATTGAAAACTTTCTCAAAAATATCTCTATGTCAACTAAAGGATTTCACTAAATAAAAATAGAATAATATTTTCTTCCCCAAAACATAAATATTAAATAGAAAATGAAACATCCGTGGTATATAATTATTTATTACCATGGTATATTAGATCACAATCAGAGAAATAAACACTTATTGAATTTTGATTAATATATGATTTCTTCTTGCTTGGGTGTCATGATCAGGAAACACTCCTAATATTAATAATGTTTCTATCCTCAATATGCTTCATTGAAATGATTCAAAAGATATCTTCATGATTATTTTATTAAATAAAAATCTATAAAACAAATTTTGAGGCTTTCTTCGGAGCCTGCGTCGTCTTTTCGGGACATAGTGGCTATTGCCTCACATTCCCACTTTCCAAAGGTGGAAGACATTCATCTCTTATTCTAGGACGTTTTATCCTTAATCAAAATGGGATTATGGGGTTTTAGTCTATTAATTTGTTGATTACACCTTTTAATTCTCACCTTCTCCAAGTCTCCCTTATATATTTGAGTTTCTGTTCATGAATCTCATTATTAGTGCCACATCTTTGTGGACACCTATTAATTAGGTTTCTTTTATCTAGACATTCCAAGGGGTCAAGTTAGGGAAGAAACCCTTAGTCAGTGGTGTAATCACATTGGACATTGTTTGTGTATCTGGACACTAAAACACTGGCACACCTGTGTTTCTTCCCCTTATGGTAGTGATTCTTGAGGGCACAGATGCTTAAGGAATCCCATGTAAAGTGTATAGAATTATATTCCATAGGGATGTCCTTACGGTTTTCTTCAGCTTCCCATGTTTAACAAGGGGTATGTTGTGAGTTAAATTCCCTGCGGAGATGGATCAGACTGATTCGGACACTGATGGGAGGGGATCATATGGGTGGAACAAAATGTCCAAAGAAGAAGGATCATATGATGCTTGGGTCCCTATAAGGGGGAAATCATGGTTTACCATTGGCTATGATTGAACCTTGCGAAGGCCACCTATGTACCCAGTATATAGGATAGGGATAAAAACCCATGTAGTTCGAGAGGCTGATGAATCGGGGTGTACACAAAGGACAACAACTCAGAGACATATTAGGTACATACACATGGTTAGCGGCTCATCGTAAGAGGGACATTCTTGGTTGGATTATTACGGATCATGCAGGTATTATGTGTGGTTAAGTTCTCGGATTCCATGAGGAGTAGTGATGAGATGGATGAAATGATCTCTCTGGGATGTTGTGTCCTAGGTAAAAATTATGATGGATGAAGGATGGTTAAAAGAAGTGGCTGGGAGAAATGGGATGGAACCAACTTGAAGATGATGATGACGTTGGGCTTGAACGTCATAGATTCTTCCAATGTACCCAGCTCGAAGAGGGAAATGATCAAAGATCACATAGTTCGGTGGGTGATAGGACACATAAAGAGGTGGCCCATGATAATGGACACATGGAATGGGACCCAATGGAAGTGAAACCCCTAGGTTAAGGGATGACATTACCGAAACACAAAGGCTCAAGGGTGAGAAAAAAATGGGACATGAGTGGTGGGATTGAACCTCAAATAGGCCTCCAATATATCCTCGTGGTAGGGAATCAATGTCCACGTAGTTCAGGAATGGGAGGATAGAATCAGGGTGTAAAAAAAGGATAACACCTCGACAACATGTTGGGGGCTTATGTGTGGTTAGCGTCCCATCACAAGAGGGAATCTCTTGGTTGGAAGAGTAGGGATTGAATGTGGGGCTTAGCTATGGTTAGTTACCCATGAACTGGTCCCGAACCACTAAGGGATGAACCAAGGATGTGGGTCCCCACAAAGCGAATAGTAAAGTTTACCAGTGTTTGGGGTTTAAACACAAAGAGGCTACATACTTACCCTATATAGGAGATAGGGATCAAAACCCATGTAGTTATAATGCATAGAGTTTAACATCATTTAGGATATAAGGGGTATATAGTTTAACATCTTGTGGGAAAAGGTAAATCGATGTGAAGAGGCTATGATGTTGGGACCAATGGGTGATATGCTTGAACCTCAGGGAAGCTTCCTACGTATCATGCCTGTAATTATAAAATATCAAATTCCATGTAGTTTTGTTTGATGGTGGTGGAGATTACACACTAAGGCATCCCAAAAAGAGGTGGCATGGTCTATGCTTAATCTAACCCCACATGAGCTATTCTTGGTGTGAGAAGAAAGAGGCAACATGGACCTGAAGATCGCATCACAAAAGGTGCATCCATGAGGAATAGAGAAGGCTCACGTGTGGTTAGCGGCCTAGGGTTATGGAAATTGGGATTTAATCCATGGTGGAGGCCCGATGGTAATAAAGTCCAAAGGGAGATGGATAGGGTATCAAGATTCAACTATGCCTATGTCCCCTCTAGTCTTAGCGCTCATAAGAGGAATGTAAGATAGATTGGGATACCTCCTGTAATAAAGGCATGGGGCTTACATAAAGATCACTTAACGTCCCCATAGATATATTTCATTCAACGGAGGGAGGATGTCATTCCCTGGGAGGATGATTCCACTCTCATAGAGACGAGTGGGAATGAAAAATGTCTGAGGTGGGGAACACTATGTATATGTTATGGTGAGAGGCTACAATTTAATTCAATGTGAAAGGGATGATGATTCATGTATGTTTATCATCCTTAAACTCGGATGATAGGGATTCACCCCTGACCTCCTAGGACTTACATAACTTGTGCACATTAATCATTGGTGAAGGGAAGGAACCAACAATGTCGTATGGGATGGGGTTGTAGAGTGATCCATTGGGGAGATAATGTTAGTGTGGCTATGAGAAGAAGAAATAGTGGTTAGTGTGTAAATGCTAAGAGGAATGACGTAAAGCAACACAACATGTTGCACACCCCAAGGGACCTTGAAATCACTTTTTAAAGACCTGGAGGTCCATACAGGAGACGTATGTGCATGACAGAGGATTATCACGCTATAGGTCTCAGACATGGTGCCTTAGGGAAAGGATGTCACATGGAGAACACAAGTAGTGGCGTGCAAAAAATTGAAGGAGTAGGTGCAAGGTGAGGGGTTTCATGTAAAATGGGGTTGTTACGTGAAAAAATAGTGGATGCAAGAAAGGGGAGACCCTACGCATATGTTCTTCATGGAACAATAAAAAACGTGCACACAAGAGGGATCTTTTGTGTGAAAATTAATTGGATTAAAAGGAAATGGAAGAAGATCAAACCCTAGTGGGCCCACCCAAAGGAGGACCCCTGGGAGACCCTTCGTGAAAGATCCATTCCCTTGAGGCCATGTATTTCATGCAGTCGTAGAACTGTTTTCTTTCATGAAAAAGAGCATTGGTTTATCTTATGTAACTGTCCAACAAAATGTGGGGTGAATTTCAATATATAGACAGAAACCTTGGCAATTGTGTGCAACTATAGTTGTGTGCATGTGGCATTGTGGCATCACAATTGGGGTAGAAGATCTTGTGCTCATTTTCCAAAATTGCGTGCCTTCCAATTTTATTTCGCATCACTGACTATATGATTTTTTGTAATATTCAAATAGAAGAAACCCTTTGACATTTCATTGGGCACACAAGATATTGTGCACAATTTTCAATATTCCGTGTGAACCATAAATTTTGTGCGCACCTCCCATGGTAATCTTGAGATGTTCTACTAATTCAAAATATGCATTTGTTTTTTTCAATAATGTCCATTCATGGCCTCATCCAAAATTCAGCATAAAACAATTTCTCCCCTTAGAATTGGAGCTAAAGGGGGACCCTAATGTCAGATTCTGAGGGTGATGCCGAAAAGTAGAGAATATGACCGTTGGTGTGTGCAATAAAATAGCCATTAGGTGCGCAAACCACTTCCGTACGTGTGAAAGGGCATGTCCACACCTATAAATACAACAGGGGGAGGTTCCATAATTTTAATTTATCATTAGATAGGTGATTTTATTTCATGCATAAAAGATCTTCGTTTTTGCCTGAAATACATTAGACCAGCTCTGCATCAAGCATGAAGCTATGGATTCTGTCGCGCCAATCCCATTTCATGCGCACATTATATTTCCTTGCACACTGAATCCCCCTTTTTCATTCAAATCACTTTATGGTTTTTAAGACTTGGCAGAAATGGTGGCACAACCAACCTATGCTGAGAGGGAAGATAACTCTGCTTCAAGAAGGACCCAGAGGATCACAAACCCCCAAATACTTAAAGTGAGAAGGTTCTTTTCTGATAATCAATTGCTTTTTGGTATTATGATGCAATATTTGAATGTTTACATCCTAAATGACAGTATTACCATATAGAACTATAGTATTTTGGAATATGTATTGATGATAGGCTTTGAGACTGATACACCATGGTCAAGGGTAACACGTGAGGATATCCTTACGTAGTTCAACATCACAAGCAATGGACACAATGCTTGGAAAACATAGAACATGGCCATCTTCATGTTGAATTCAATGACTAAGACAGTTATAGGGAGTGATCCAGTTCTCGAGGAATCTCCAGCTCATTATGTGAGTACATTCAAAATCATAATTACCGATGAGACAAAAGGTTGGAAAGAATGTGACTTCAGGTATAGGGGAAATTTTACTAGAAAATGGGACTGGGCATACTGGGTACGCTAGAAATGCGAGGAGTTTGGGGCGGAGCTATGATCTATCGAACTTTTTGATGCTATTTGAACATAATAGTTTCACTTCTATCGTTATCCAGACCTGGTTCCAGAGCTGTTTAACATGTGGTCTCCTAATACTAATACCTTCCATCTCCACAATTGGGAGGTAGGCACTAGTCTATGGGACATTCATTGCACCGGGGGAATTCCTTTGGAAGGGTTCCAATACAATGAGTTTCTCCCAACATATAATGTTTAGTGGGATAGCACGTACAACCTTATTTTGACGAGGCATCTGTTAGAGATAGATAAGGATAAGTTAAAATTCAAATAAATCCTAAAGGAAATATCATATTCGTGGTGGTTTGGTCTATTTAGGACATGGGGAAAAGTGGTAAAAATGTGAGGCAGAGGGAAGAAGTACCTGAATAGATCGTAGTGGGGAAAGGAAGGATCATATTGGATGGTCCTAGAAGCATGTCAGTACCGATCCTAGGGCTTCCGTATAATTGAAATTCAGAACACTAACCTCATTGTCATGACACATCAAATTGATTATGTTTTTAAGGTTAATTTATAGTCTAGGGAAGACCCTAGGCTCTCTCTCAAGGAGCATTGGTGGGTTTAGAGTGTGTTTTTACTAAGAAGTACTAAAATAGGGGGTGGTTTTGAAAATAGTTTTAGGATACAATTACATAATTGAATGATTAAAAGTTGAGAAACCAGATGGGTTTTGAAAAATATGAGATAAAAGGGTTCACTGTGAGTTCACTACACACTTTAATTTCATCATTCTTAGAGATAAATTTTGGTTAGGATTAATTTTCAGTTGAAATTATTTAGAATCCCGATTATTTCCTAATCCTCTATTTCATTGCTTGAAGAACCAAACATTAACACAATAATCATATTGTTATGGTCCAGAACTTATGCATGGAATAATATCATAAAAAGAAGATTTAAATCTCAAAAAAGTGGGTAAGAAAAGTATCCTTGTGTTACCCAATCGGTACAACTCAAGTCACGCACTCCAAACCTCATGTCGACCAGTTATAAATTAAGAGCATCTCATTCATATGAATCAGAAAAAGAATTAAAATATTAAAGTATGAAATATACATGGAAATAAATGTTTTAACGCCCAAATTACTCCATCCCTGTAGATAATATATTCACTGGAACTCCTGTTACATGTGTGTAGCTCACTCACCAGAAACGCCCACTGATTAGCTCGACATTGGGTGGAAGAGGAAGCTTGGGTGGAAGTCCTTCTTCATTCATGATCCCCCTTTGTGGATAGGGATTTCCATAACATCAAATAGGAGGATAGGACATATATGGAACTCAAAAATTTTAGAACTTCACTTCTTGTCTGAACTCCCAAATGATGTGCCCATGGTGCCTTTTTATAGTCAAAATGGGACACAGTCTTGGGCACCCTATTTTTGTGATTCCACTTGTGTCTTGCGTTTGGAATAGTAGAAAGCCATATCACTACATGACCAAAAGAGAAGAGTTGTGGGGAGTCCTCTTTACTATATCCCTATCGATATTGGAATCCACTAGACAAATATATTGGGAGATATTGTCAAAAAACCAAAATATACAGTTGAATTCCTGTAGATTTTGTCCCCTGAATGGATTGGTTCGGATGGGCCACCAGATGGAGGAATTCGGATTCTATTACTTAATAAGGGTTGTAGACCATTCCGTTTTGGAGATGATAACAAACTTTCAGACCATTTGGATTCATTTAATTCGCGTACTGTTCCAAACAGTGGACAAATATATATGGGATTCCATTGAGTTTGGACCATTTTTTTCTAGATGATCTATGGGCCTCGAAATCACATCCACCATCAATGAAAATACCAAAACAAGTCTACTAGACATTTTTAACAGTAATAAAAATTAATTAATTAAATTATACTTGAAGTGAAATTTATTATTATATTTTAAATATTCATTACAAAACTAGTTTATAATGGTGGTGTAAGGGTGGAATAGAATATGAAATTGCTATGCTACCACACCCCCGCATCTAAACATTTGCACTCCTGGACAAAGTTGCATATCCAAAAAAATGATTCATGTATATACTCACATCACCATTAAGATTTATCATTTGAGTAAATTTTAATTCATTATTGTAATGGTATCAATGCATGAATCGCACCAAGGTGTTCTTCCTAGTGAAAATGGAAAAGTATGTCTCATAAATCATATCACAGTGAAATTTAAAGAGATTCATGACACCAAATTCAGAAAGGAATTAAAAAGTCAACCATTCCACTAAATCTCCATATGTGTGTCTGAAAACCATTCCATGCTTTTATTTCCACTTTTAATATGATAAATATATGTTATTTTAACATTATTCATCTTTAAATGATTTTTGCCACCGAACCTTCCCTACATCCTTTGAAATCATATTTCAAGACCCACTTATATAATCATCCCCATAACTCAACCCATAAGCCCCTGACCTGTATATCCCCACATGATTCACATTTCATCACTCCCCTCATTTATTATTTTTTTTAGAAGTTGCATTTGGAACAAATCTCACACTCATCCCTCAACCCTTATCTGATCTCTTCACGACACTAATTACAATAGTTATAACAAGATAAAAGGTTGAGGAGGAGTGGTTTTTGACCTTCCAAAGACACAACCCAATTTTTTTGAGGGTGTACAATAGTCGGACATTAGGTAGACATGCATAGGTCAATCTGGAAAAATAATGAAATAGATCAGATAAGGAATGAACATATGGAAATATCATTTAAAGATGAAAAATATTAACCTAGCATATGGTTACCATATACTAAGTATGAAATATTCACACATTGTGGTTTTGTGGAAAAACATGTGTGGCGATATTAGTGACACAACTTTCCCAAAAGCTACTCACGCAATGGGAATCAATCATCTCAAATGTTTCACAATAATACAATTATTTACATCATTGAAAGAAAACCAATTAACTAAAAATCACTCCCTGATGTTAAATTCATTCAAACATTCAATCCAAAACAGAGATAATTTTTTTTATAAAATGTTAAATCAACCTAGAATCAAAAATTTCAACATTCATTTTCATTAAGTTCCATGATTTGGTGACCTTAAGGTGGAGTAAAAATACCATAAAGAAGGAAAAAAAGAGAAGAAAGAAGAAAGAAAATGAAAATCTTAATGAACCCATAAATATGGGTAAATGATAAAATACCATAAAGAAGGGGAAAAAGAATAAATAAGAAAGATGATGAAAATTAATTTGAACTCAACATGATGGGGAAAAGTAAAAATAGCATAAAGAAGGTGAAAATTGAAGAAATAAAAAAGATGAATAACATTCCTATCTAACATAAGAATTTACCCATCCCCCCACACCTAATGTGTCCAGTTCCCTCAATATAATAGAAGAGAATGTTGGAAGGAAGGATAAAACATGGTGAGTGTCATTCATATATTTCTTCTTGAACATGGAGTTCTACTACCGGGGACTCAGAAATGGATTTATAGAAGATCTTTACCCGCTACCCATTGACAATGATGGTTTTCTTGGTTTCTTTATTTTTTACCTAGATAACACCGAATGAAGATACATTATTAATAGTGAATGGTCCAAACACATGAGAATGATGCTTACCTGGATGAAAATTCAGCCTTTTATTGTAGAGGAGTACCATCTACCCAATGTGGATCTGGTGATGAAGGATAATACGGTTGTGGGAATCCTCTGTTCTCACCTTTTAAATCCTAGAGTTCTCATATGCATCTCTTCTCATTTCCTCCATCTCCTAAATATGTAATTTCCTTTGAGAACCAACACCTGAATGATTATAATTGCATTGTTTCATGGCCTAGTAGGCCTAGTGCTCAATCCCAACAAGCACGTGACAACCCCTTCCAAACACAAGATGATATGGTGACATCCTAGTGGGAGTTTTGAATGTAGTACGATAGGCCCATAATGAATCATCAAGTCAAAGACTCCAATCATTTCCATTAGGTTGAACCATTTTTCAAGAATCTATTCTACCTCTCTATATCACACCTTGAATTGACCATTGGTATTTGGGTGATATGTAGTAGACACTATATGACTGATCCCATGCCGATGCAAAAGTGATTGCATTGTTCGGTTGTAGAAATGAGAACCCTAGTCACTAATAATGAAGCTAGGTAATCCAAACCTACAAAACATCTGATTTCTCAAAAGTTCCAGAACTGTTTTGGAATCATCTATCCTTATGGCTCGGGCCTCTACCCATTTTGACACATAATCGACCACCAGAAGAATGTACAAGTTTCCAAATGAATTAGAAAATGGCACCATAAATTCAGGGCCCCAAACATAAAAAATGTCATGAAAGTGCAACAGTTGTTGTGAAATTTCATTTCTTATAGAGACATTCCCCATTAATTGACAATGAGGAAATTTTTTTCAAAAATCATGGGCATCCTATAAATGTGTTGGAAGAAATAGTCCAGAATCAAGGACCTTGCAAGCAGTCTGTTGGGTACCAAAGTGGCCCCAACAAGCAAAAGTGTGATATAATCTAAGGACATACTGAAACTCACTATCGGGAACACAATGCCTAAGGACATGATCACTGCATGTGCACCTGAGGTAGGGGTATTCCCAAATGTACCAACGAGAATCATGTTTTAGATGATTGGCTCAGTTTTTATTGAAATTGGTAGGAATGCAAGATGCTATCAAATAACTTATAATTTCAGCATACCAAGGAATAACATATTTCACTCAGTATAATTTCATGTCAGGAAACATATCATTTATAGGAATACAGGGGGATGAGTCAATGACTGAGGATGGGGGAATCCAACTGATATAGTCGGCCACCACATTCTCTACTCCTTTTTTATCTTGAATTTTTAAATTGAATTCCTGAAGGAGGAGAATCCAGTGAAAGAGTAATGGTTTGGATTCCGGTTTCTTAAGGAGATACCAGATGGATGCATGGTCTGAGAACACAATGAATTTAGACCATAAAATATATGACCTAAATTTGTCCAAGGAAAACACAATGTCAAGGAATTATTTTTTAGTTGTGGTTTAGTTCACTTGGGTAGGGTCCAATATACGTGTGGCATATATAATGACATATGGAGCTCGATCAACCCTTTGTGACAAGATTCCCCCAACATCATAGTTATAGGTGTCACACATGAGCTCAAATGAAAAAACCTACTAAGGTGATTGGATTATCGAAGGTGATGTGAGACTCCATTTTAACTTATTAAATGATTCTCCACTATCATTATCTAAAACAAATTGTTTTTTTTGGAGTAACCGGGAGAGGGAGAGTGAAATTTTACTAAATTCGTGAATGAAATGATGGTAAAATCCATCTTGACCTAGGAAAGACCACACATCCCATATATTTTTGTGTAATGGTAGGAATGAAATGACATCCACTTTTGATTTATCTACTTTTATACCATCCCCAAAAATGAAATTCCCCAAAACTATACATTGTCGCACCATGAAATGTCATTTCTCATAATTTCATACAAGATTATTTTCAATACAATGATGTAGGAATGAACCAAGACTACTTAAAGATTCATAAAAATAGGATCCATAAACATTGAAATCATCCATGAAAATATCCATTCAATTCTACATGTAATCTGAAAAAATACTAACCATGCATCGCTGGAAGGTACCTGTAGCATTGCACAGATCAAATGGAATCCTTCTATATGAAAATGCGCCAATGGGGAGAGTGAAGGTTTTTTCCTGATCCTCGATAGCAATATAGATCTGAAAGTATCCATAATACCCATCAAGGAAACAACAGTGAGACTTACCCACTAACCTGTCTAGAATTTGGTCAATGAATGGAAAAGGGAAATGGTCATTCCTATTATGTTGGTTTAGTCGGTGATAAACTATACAGACCCACAAACTATTTTACACACAAGTTGGAACCAATTAATTTTTTTCATTTTAGATTACTATAAGGCTGGTTTTTTAGGAACTAAATGAATGGGATTGATGAATTGGCTGTCATAGATGGGGTAAATGATTCCCATAACCAATATTTTTGCTACTTTCTTTTTCACAACATCTTGGAGGTTTAGGTTCAATCGACGTTGTGTTGGCTTCACTAGTTTAGCCTTGTCATTTCATAAAATATTATGTATACAAATTGATGGGAAAATACTAGAAATTTTAGCATGCTTCCATCCACAATCTTGTTTATAAACCCTCAAAAGTTCAAGCGGTCTCAGTTCATGATCATGAGGGAGTGGATTAGCAAGGATGGTAGTAAACTTGTTTCCTTTCTCAAGATATGAATATTTTAAATCTTGAGGTAGTTGTTTCAGTTCCAATTCGGGTGTCTTTTGGATTAATGTGAGTGTGTGTGAATGTGTGAGGTCAATGATCTCATCTAACTTCTCAATAACATCATCCTCATATTAGGAATGAGCTTTTACAAGATTAATAGTATCATCCATGGTCATTGGATCCTCAGTTTTCAAGAAATCATCTATTAAAAAACATGCTTGACATTTTTATAGAACACTAGAACAGTAAATGCATGATTCATTACCACGAATCTCAATCAAGGATTAAAACATAGAAAGGGGATTAGGGGAATCAAATGAAGGCTTTTCAAGGGAAGGGAGTACATAAATTGAATTTACTAAGACAGATGAATGTTCTTTTGAGGGGTGCTTCATGGAATCAAGGATGTTGAAATGGACCATGTCATTGCTAAATTCTATAGATAATGGATCATTATGGACATTAATTATGGTTATGGCAGTTTTCATGAAAGGTCTCCCAAATATAATTGGGGCGTGTCCATTCGACTTATAATCTTCCATTTTATGCACATAAAAATTAGCAAGAAAAATTAAATTTTGAACCCTCACAAGAACAACCTCTAACACACCAAAAGGGTGTGATGTACTCCAATTTTCTATCTGAACGACTATCCCAATTGGCATCCATTCTTTAACCTACAATGAAGAGTTAATAGAGTGAGGCATCACATTTATAGAAGCACCAAAATCAAACATAGCATTTGAAAATGAGTACTCCCCCTATGGTTCATTTAATCAAGACAGTTCCAGGATAATTACATTTAGTAGGCAGTGAAGGTTCTATCAATACTGATACATTACTCCCCAAGATTACCTTCTCATCATCACAAAGTCACCTCGATGTGTAAACATATCTTTTAAAAACATTGCATATCTTGTAATTTTCTCCACAACAGCAATCAAAAGAATGTTAACCTGCACTTTTTTGAAAGTTTCCAATATTTCGTTATCATGTTCAATATCCTTTTGTTTTATTGGTTTGGTGTCCCTATGGAGAAATGGAAGTTGAATGGTTGGGATAGGAGAATCATCTATATACACAGTCATTCCTTTGGAAAGATTTCTCTCAGGACAAGGATTTTTTTCTCTTGGACCATTTTTAGTAGTGGTTGGGATGGTGGTTTCCTCAGGAGGGGATGACTCTAATGGAGGATGAATTTGGTTTTTAAGTATTGTTTCACTCTTAAGGGTGATGTAACTAACATTTCCTTTATCCCTAGGGTTAACTACTGGTTGATAATGTAGTTTACTCAACCCATGACTTTGAATTTCCCCCACCGACTTAGATAGTTTGCCTAATTGGGTTTAGAGGTCTTGTATGGAAACTTGGGTGGTTTGTTGGAGTTTTAGATTTTTGGAATCCACTTGTTTTATCATATCCTATAGTGTAGGCTCAGTTTTGTGAGGGGGCAGTTTGAAAGGCCTTTGGGGTGGTTGAGGATAGGAGAATTGTAAGGCCTTCCCCGGCTAATGAGAGCATGGAATGGTTAAAGGAAATGTTGGGTGGGGAAAATCCCAAACGCACCAAAATTCATACTCAACATGTGTGAATGCATGGAGGTACAAAACTAGTGGTGCTAAGGATCCATAAAATGGGAAGGGGAATTGAACATGCGAGAGAAGACATTCAATATTTGGGATACAATGGGAGTGGTGTGATGATAAAGGATAACCACTGACCTTGTTTGAAACACATCATCCTTTTTTCATTATCATATAACAGGAAAAAAATGAGGGTTTACCCCTACCTGAATTCGAAACACATATCTTATCTCATAATGTCGTTTAAAATCCTCCAGGACATTGGACCAAATCAGTAGGTGAGCAATAAGGCCGAGTATTTGTACCAATAGAGGTCCCTTTGGATGTGAAAGATAATGAAAACTCAAATGAATGAATGTGATAATCATAAACATTACTCATGCAGTTTAAGCACTATATAGGATGAATACAAGGGAGTTCCAAACAGGTCCACACCACACCACCCACTTTTTGAGTTAGGCTGGGCTAGAAGGGGCTGGAGAGGCGAATGTAGTTGTGACTGGACCACATAAATGAAGTATGTGCATCACTACGTATCCCATAAAGATGGTAATAAAGCCACACATAGTTCTTGGAAGGGGGATGATATCCTATTTTAAAGAGTAATACCATAATTGTTATGTATTTTAACGTCATGCAAACATAGACAATAAGAATCCTAGTTTATGGTCATAGATCTTGGGCCGAAAGTTCCCAATTTAATGTCATGTACATGGGACACACTCATGCAGTTTATTGTCTTAGATTATGGATATATGAATAATGAAATCTCGAGAGAGGTACGTGGCAAAGCTACTATAAACCCGAAATGAATGAGGACAAAATTCCACACCACCCCACATACATCTGAGGACTCAAACCGAAATGGCACAAGAGGGTTCATTATGATGCAGTTGGACCAAAGAAATTAGTGCAGGTATCACTATGTATACCATAAGGATAGAAATCAAGTCACACATTGTTCTTGAAGCTGGTACAACAAGAGGATAATACCAAAAGGGGAAATGTATTCTTCAGTGAAGTCATCGAATGGCTTGGTAATTTATCTTTACAAAGCATGGGAATAGAAGATGTAGTTTAGAGACACATGATAAATACATAAGAGATCTTAGTTTATGGTCATGGAGATTGGAACAAAACATGGGAATGGGGACAAAATATTCTACACCACACCACAAATTTCCATAATAATGTAAAGAGTTTAAAGTCATGATGCCCAGACTAAGGGACCAAGGCTCCTAGTTTATGGTCACGGAGTTAGTACCAAAAGAACTGTGCCTTTTACATGTATGAAAAAACCTTACCATATATCTAATCCCCCATGGACAATGCTCGATGTGGGAAACAAGGGATGAGAATATATTTACAACACATGGATTACATAGTAGTGGGATATGATTTGAAGTCGAAGATGACCCTCGCGATGCTGATTCACCCTCTTAATGTGGATAAGTTCATGGAGGGATTACACTAATGGTGTAGAAATTACACTTTTACATGATGGTGTGGAATGGGATGTGAATAAAACAACCAATATTTAAGGCTTAATGGGGGTGTTGTAACAATGAAGGAAATTGTTTTACCATGTTTGAAACACAACATCCATATCGTCTGACCTGAAATGAGAACATACAAATTAGCATGGACCGTAGACAATATTCGCAACGTGATACTTCTATCAAATTTTCATTCAACATTCTAGGGGATGTTGTCCCAAGACAGTAGTAGAGCACTCAGACCATGCATCCATGCCATTCAAGGGTCCTTTCGGATGTGAAAGATGATGGAAACATGAATAAAGTGAAACATGAAGCATGGAAATGGATGAAAACTTGTCCATGTAGAATATAGCACTCTAGGTCCTAAACCACAGTGCATATGGGAATATTGGTGAGGCATAATAGAGGTCGAGAAGTCCTAACTAGAAGGGGAGAATAGTTTGATGAACCTAGGGCTAGACCCAAAGACGAAATGTATGGGTGTTCCTACGTATCTCATGAGAATGGGAATCAAGCTATACATAGTTCTTGAAGACGATGTGTAGTTTATCATTGTACGAAAATGACGTAGGAGAATGTAATGATGATCCATGAAGGTATGCACATGGCATGGTTATCATAAACCATATGTGAATGAGGACCCAAGTGGTTATCACCCCACCACGTACATCTGATAGATTTCGGTCCAAGGTGTTGGAAAGAGGGAAGGATTTGTTCATTAGGGTGGATATGTGTTTTTTAATCAACAAACCTATAACGGAGAATCTAGGAAATGTTGCAGGAATTTATCCATATGTAGGCCTGAAAGAAAAAATGGAATTGTGGATGAAAGATACTAAACATGATTTCCTCTCGAGCGAGGACACCACAATGCAGTGCAGTTTTTTGTCATGAGGCCAGGTTGATAGTGTCATTGTTTTGGGTCGTGTGATAGGACTGACCCACAAATTTTAATGTCCCACAAAAAAGTCAGAATATTTTAATGTCATGTGGGACTAGGAAAAAATGATTAATGTCATATAGATTGGACGTATATAGAAGAATGAGGTTCTAATGGGAATGTGCATGGTGTGGTGAAGCATACCCAATATGAATGGGGACATCAGTCTGCACCACATCACATGCAACCCCATTAGAAGGGGACCTCAGGACAAGGGTCCACAAAAAATCAAAGGACATGGGTATGGACTCAAAGACAAAATGTTCGGGCATTACAACATATCACATGAGGATGGGAATCAATCCATACATATTTCTAAAAATTCATGTCGTTTAACATCATCTGATAGGGATGGATATAGGAGAGACTAGATCCTAGCGGGGGAGTACATGGTGTGGCTATTAAAAACCCGATGTGAATGAGGAAATAATTCCACATATGCCACACCATGTAATCCTATAAGAGTCGGGTCTTAAAGGACAAATAAAAGAGATGATTAGTAGATACTTAGATGGACCCAAAGATGAAATGTCATGGAATTCCTACGTGTCCCATAAGGATGGGAATCATGACCTTTTTAGTTCTTGAAATTCATGTAGTTTAACATCATTTGATATGGAAGAGGGGGTCTTAGTTCATAGACATAGAGCTTGGACTGAATGAAGTTAGATTATTCCAAGAATGTGTAAACCATGACAAAGTACCTAAGCCATTGTAACTTGTTCTTGATGTGGGAAACAAGGGAGGAGTAGATCTTTGAAATGTATTAAATACAAAGAAAGTGGAAATGGTGTGGATCCACAGGTGACACCACGACATTGATTCAACCTTTTAACACACAAATGAACATTGAGGGATAACACCAAGAGTGTCTAAATTCCACTTGAATATGAGGGAGTGGAAAGGGATGTGAATCAAGATCCTAATTTTTTTGGTTCGATGGGGCTGTACAATGATGGAGGATAACTATTGATCTTGTTCAAAACAAAATATCCAAATCATGTGGCCAAAAATGGGAACACTACATGGGTAATGACCACTAACCATATTTTAAATGCAGAAATTGTAATACAATGTCGTTTAAGATCCTTAGGTACATTGGCCAAAGATATGAGGAGAGCACAGAGGCCTATCATCCATGTCATTCAGGGAGCCATTAAGATGTGAAAGATGATGGAAACACAAATAATGGGAAAAGTGAAGCATGGAAATGGGGAAAACATGTCTATGTAGAATCCAACACTCTAGGTCCTAAACAAAAGGGAATTTGTGTACATTAGTGAGGCAGAAAAAAGGGACAATGGGAGCAATTGGGAGCATATAACTCGCAGAGATGAGTGGAGGAAAGGGGGAAGGTCAGCTATCAAGAGGGAGGAATGTGAAATGGTTGTTATAAAAATGGTGTTAATGAGGACATAATACCACATATGCCACATACCCGATCATAGAGAACATAGGTAAAGGTTCCATAATAAATAGTAGGTTTTTAAAAAAATGGGGTTGGACCCTAAGATGAAATTTATGGGCATTCCAACGCATCCCATGAGGATGGGAATCAATCCACATGTAGTTTAGAAAATACTGTTTAGTTTAACATCATGAAACAAGGACATATGAGTGAGTATTGTCTCAAGGGGATGTGTGTATCATGGAAAATAACCCGTAATTAATGAGGATATAGATTATATACCACACTAAACAATCCTAAGTTGGAACTTCAACCAAAAGGCTAGAAAGGTCGAGGGACATGAAGCTAGGCCATGACTGAAATGTCTGGGAATTCATACTAATGCCATAAAGATGGGAATCGAGTCATTATTAGTTCATGAAGATTATTTCTAGTTTAACATTATACAATAAGGACATATTAGATCTTAGATTAAGGTCAAATAACTCAGACCACTATGTTGTTTATCATCCTCTTGGACGAGTGCTGGGTAGTTTTACATCCTTTAGCCTAGACATCGATGTGGTTTAATGTGTTTCCAGATGAAAGGGTTCTTATTTTAAGGTCATAGAAATTGATCCATTTTAAGGTTTATCATCCTTTGGTATGGGTTCCGAGTAGTTTTACGTCTTTCATCCTAGACAGATCACATATTTTAACTTTGTGTGGTGAAGATGGGGGGAATACTCTTATGAAAAATACTACTTGAGGAATTTTGTATTAGCATTATCAGGGCCAATACCAAGTTACCTTTTATAAAGGATAAGAGGTGACCTTTATTATTGAAATCCCTGGATATCTTACTTAGATGTCTCTCCAGATTGTGAAGGGAACAAATCCTTTTATCATCGTGCAATCCTAGTTCATCCAGTCGGCATTCAACTACTTTTTATGGTGTCTGCTAATCGCATACAACTTTGCGTAATTAAGGTAACAGAATCATGATGTTCAGGACTGCCTCTACTTTGTACAATAGTTAATATGGATTCACCTGAGTTGAATTATGATCCATTTTTTTGTAATCCCAGAGTGAATTGGGGTCTTTGTGTATCCATATCTTCATGTTCTAACAAACCATATTCTACATGATTTTAGAGAGAGTTTTTTTGAACACATCAATATGCCCATTTTCTTGCGCATGATAGCAAGATGTATTATTGGAATAGATGATGAACACGGAATACAATTTCTTCAGTCCGACTACTCAAAATTTGGTTTCGTTGTTGATAAGGATTACACAAGGGACTCTGAATCAATTTATGATATTGGAGTTCATGAAGTCAATGATATAAGGGGCATTGACTTCACTGAGTGGAATTACTTCTATCCCCATGGAAAGTAAATCTGTAGCGATCAAGTTGAACTTACACTGACATGTTATTTCTGGCGGATATGGTCCCATGTCATCGAGTCCCTAGAATGCAAAGGGACAAGAGTATTTGGTAGTATGGAGAGTTTTCGGAGGCCGATGCACAAAATTATCATGTATATGACATGCATGGAACCTCCTGGAAAAATCAATATAGTCATAGATCTTGGTGGGCCAAATGTATCCCAATATTTTGATCTGATGAGAAAATTTCAGCCCCACATGATGTGCCCTGCAGGAACCTGCATGACCTGAGAAATCTCACCACCATGAATGAAACTGAGGATAATCCTATCAAACCCACATATTTGGAGGATCTGCTCAATACTGGGACCACTCTTGATGGTGAAATACTATGCACACCATCGGATCTACTCACGCTTGGCTCAGTCTACCAAGAGATTACCATGCTATTGATACTTGATAAAGGGATCCATATAGCCATGATTCAATTTCAACACCATGACAGGGGGATGTGAGGTCTCGATGAGGTTGCATAAATGGTAAGCTGGATTACCTATAGGCTATCATCATTGTCTGGAGCTATAGGAATGATGACTCTTTGATATTCTACATGGATAATCCAATCATACTGGTCAGGCTCTACAAGAGATGTGGATAGGATGGCCAAGGTGTCGGCTTGATTGTTCCACGATCGAGGGTCATGAGTAAATTCTAGATGAGAATGGGACTTGGCCATTAGCTATCGAGTACACTCTAACTATGGTATAAGGTTTCACTTCTTGGTGATGTAGTCACCTTTGATCTTCTTGATGAGCATTTTGGAGTCCCCTTTTACATGATGTTGGGGAATATTAATCTTGAGGGCCAACTCAAGACTAGTGATGAGGGCATGGTAATCTTCTTCATTTTTGGTACAACCATTTAAAAATTGGAACAAATAAAGTATTAAAGCTTTTGCAGGTGTGTTGAAGATGATACCCAGGCCCACTCAGTTGAGTCTGGGATCATTGAGTCTTCTTCTGATAGGACTTCAGGAAGCATCATTAATAAGAATTTTCCAACATGGAATGTCTTGATCTACTGAGAGGATTGCCTCATCTAGAAAATCATGATCCAAATATTGTACTATGAGGGTTGGATGGGTGGCAAGAAAGTCTTCCAATTCCTTCTCTTTGAAAGAATTTTGGGGGAAAAACTTGGTGTCAATATAGCGAAGGATCAATACTCACTAATCTAGACAGCTTTTCAATATGGGATGGTTCGGAATGTACTTCAGTGGATCCACTCAAGACACTAGTTTTATCTCAGGCTGCTATATGTAATATCATAATTTATGCACTAGGAATACTAACATGAGGTAGCTCTTCTGGACAGAGGAGTATTTGGTCTCCATATTTAGGAGCATGCATCTAAAATAATATAAACTATTCTCTGTTCCCTCATTGTTCTTATGGGTGAGAAGGGCACCGAGGGACCATTCCAGAGTAGTCACAGAAAGGACCAGTGGTTTTCTAGGAACATGTGGCATCAAAACATTGGTCTATAGTAGGTACTGCTTGATTTCCTCAAAATAAGTCTAACATTCTTCATCCCTCTAAAATTATAACCTTTTTTCATGATTCGATAAAAGGGCTTACACTTTCTTTCCATATTTGCGATAAATTAGCATATGTAGGCTATGTTGCCTTGAAATCCTTGGAGATCCCAAATGATGCCCATATTTGACATTTGAATGATGTCCTTGATCTTTTTTGGATCAATATATATGCCTATGTATATGTCAAAGAATCCTAGAAACTTCTTTAAGGTCACCACGAAGGCACACGTAAAGGGGTTCATCTATAGATATTGGGAACAATGGAAGCCAATCCCTTTTTCATGATTTCTATGATGATAATGATGCTAGTGAGATTTAACAACTAGATATTCTATGTATAATTCCACCAATGTTCCAAGGATCAGCTTGAATATGTGGTGTGTGACACACTGGTAGGTGGAACCTGCATTCTTTTGACTGGAGGGAATTACCCGATAGTAGAATGTACCGTGTGGTTCCATGAAGGTAGTATACTCTTCATCCTTAAGGGCTATTCAGATTTGATTATATAAATAATATCCATTCATGAAGGAGAGAGCTTGGAACCCATTGGTGGCATCAATCAATATTTCTATCATCATAAGGCGATGGTTATCCTTTAGTCAGTGATGGTGCTTGGATATCAAAAACGTGAAATGTGCTTCTTTGTTAGAGGATGTTTGAACCATCAGTGATTTTCTTGAAGACCGGTATGGTGGACAATAACATTTTGATATATCCCTGAAATCTCATCATAACTCCAAGAGAATACATCATGATGCTGCTTCGGGAAATCCATGTATCAATGTTTCTCTTCCATAGTCCTAGTGTCGCTGATCAACATTGGTTTCAGATCTGTCACATTACCAAGGATCACTTGTACTAATTCATCGACCGTAGTGGGGACACCCTCTTTGAATATGAGAAAGGAATCCTACAAATTCTTTTTTTCAACTGCGGTGAGAGGATCATCAGACGAAGGAAAATATTCCGAGTTGACAGACCTTGATGGGACACTAGGTCATGGCTGAGTGGTAGTGGAAACCACGTTTGGTGACACCTGCATAGAAAAAACCATAGTTATTAAAGCTATCGACCTAGTCCCATCTGGCCTTCGACCCAAGGGACAATGTTTAATGATATCAAAAAAATAGTGGTGCATCATCTTGAGCCATTTTTCCCGTGCCTGGAAAACAAGAATGTATGACATATTTTCATTATCAGGGGGTGGATATAATTATACCTTATATGATTAGGGGGATCTAGGATCACTTTATCCTTATCTATGTAGGAATATGAGGTGATATTCCAGCACTCCTTATACTTGGGGATGCGCTTCCCATAATTTTAGTGACAACAAATCATTTCCCTGAGTCTGGGGTCATGGCCTCCAATCAGTGAATCGATAAAATGTAGGCATCATCCGGGTCTGTCCATCAGTTGGTCACAGTCATAGAGTGTTCAACCATACTATCCAGAATCTGATTTTCTTTTCTTTTGTATTAGTTAGCATCTGTATTGCATGATTCAAAAGTGGAAATGTGAGACTCATCACCTTCGAGTATCCCTACTCAACCTTTAAGGGATTACTTATAGCACTGGAAATATAAAAAAGGGACTATCGAATTCAGGTGAAGCCATTGTCTACCCATCAATGCATTATAAGAAGTTCCTTATGAGACCACCATGAATTCGGTGTTGGAAACTAGACAACTATAATGGGTCTTCCGGAAACATTTCTCAACTAGTGTCTGCTTCATTTTGCAATAACCATGGATTTTCAGGTCCGAGAGACTCAGATCTTCCCTGGATAGTCCCATCTTTCAGAGTGTCTGAGTCGGAATAAGGTTGATCCTAGAGCACAAGTTGACAAGACCGCGGCGAACCTACACACCATTGAAATGGAAAGAGATGTACAATGGGAAGATGTTACCCTATATAGGATAACCTTAATCTTCTCCAAAGAAACAACTGATGGACTAAAATTTTTCATGCTCGACTATCTCAGTGTGTAAGGCTTATGCGGTTGCTACCTCTATCTCAAACTGGAGGGGTCTTTTTAAAGCCCCTACAAGGGATTAACTATTATATGTTGATAAGAAAAGATCCTGAAGGATAGAGAGTTTGGTTAGAATTTTGTAAAGACTCTTGAGTATATTTTACTTCCATGATAGGCACACACTTATGCTAATAAGTGGTCGATATGTGGGATGAGGTTTGACGGGCGCTATGGTTGAACCGGTGGTTGATTGCTACTGGGAATGTCTTGTTTCTCCTTAGTCGAACCGTGTACAGTGACTAATGGCTAAGGTCCATATGACTGAGTTATATATAATACAAGACATAGTAGTCCATTTTACAGTCATGGTGGCTCTTCCATATCATGTATAACAAATAGTGGTGGTGGAAGATTTGGTGAAATGGGATGAGAAGGCTGCGCATGATGAGCTCTTTGCTGGCATTTCTTTCGAGTCTCTATAACATGCACAACATGGATAGAATCACTGACCAATGCATTTCATTGATTCATATAACCATGGATCTGTTGACATTGGCATTGGCTAGTGACTTTTTGAGGGTCCTTCTGATGTTCTTTGTCGTCAGGGACGATGTAGGGGTTTACCATCTCGACGGTGTTAATCGAAGCATACCCTTGATCAAAATTTGAAGAATCCTCCATCATTGGGTGGATTATAGGGGAAATCGCTTTCTCCAAAGTCATGAAATCGCCGATAGTATAGGATGATGATGGTATCGATAGGGGACCTTGTCGTCGATTTTTTCCCTTCTAGAAAGAAAACATCAGAGATTTTGATGCATAATTAGTTGCTATAGGTTACGCGGTTACTTATGAATGCTTAGACCAATTCAAGTGAACATAGAGAATCCCATGGGCATAGGTTACTGCCTTATGATCCATATGGTCATTGTACGTTTGAGACCTATGGTTAGAAACATTATATCATTCACCCTCGCTATTGTTTTTGGGCTTTATAAACACACAATCCACCTATTCCGGGGTAGGACCCAACCAGACTATGTTTTTATTATTCAATTCCTGGAGCCAGTGTTAAAACTCATAACACTACTTGAAGGTGTTCTCAAGGATCCGGTGATAGGTGTAGTAAATGGGTTGATCAGTGAGATCCACCTTTTAGGGCCTTCTGTATTTCAGTAACTATATGATTCCCTGGTCCAAGGAACTTTGGAAATAACTAGGGACCTGAGTCTCATTAAATGAATAGGTCCAGTTCATTCTTTCTAGGAAAAGGAATCTTCAAGCCTATCCCTGGTGAGGGGATGGAGGAGCCCATCATGTATGTGTAACCTAATTATATCACCTAAGTGGTGGTAGTGCATTGCACGGTGAGAACATCCTATTCTGAGGTGTACATTGCATAGCCATAGGTTGTGCTTGATGTGGTGTCCCTCGACCTTAGCTTCTCTTCTCGCGGGAACCACAGGAGGTAATGGACATGTTTACATGGCCTGCTGCATGTCTTCCTCTAGACAGTGTCCTTTGTCATAGAATTTTTGATATCCCCCTAGGTAATTATGAGTGATTAGAGAATGGAGAAATTCAGTTTTGACTTTCCCCACACAAATGTTTAGTAGTTTTTCATGAGTCAGCAGGATATCAAGGGAGAATGTGTAGACTTTCCTCCTAGAGTCAAAGTCTCCAATGAGTTCGTCAGGCCTCTTCTTCCACATGAAGAGGTCAGATATACTAGTCTTCCGAGTGGTGGAACGAAACAAGTAAATAAACTATCTATGATGGTACTCCTAACTATATATTGACCCAATGGGTTACTCGCTGTACAAAATGAATACTGTCCCTTCCAGCGTCTGTACAAAACACTAGAGCTTGGCAGCCTCCTACTATGCTGGAGTTCCCAGCATGGATCCACACTAAGAAATAAAGTGGGCTAGATGATGTAATGGATCACCCGTCCCATTAAAGAGGGAGAAGGTAGGATTTACAATACATGGGGGAGACGGCATATCATCCATCCATGCCGGTTACAACTTTCCATCATATGAGATTTCTACTTGTCGAGTTTCCAAATCCTTGAGGCATGAAATGAGACCAGCCATCAGATCACCATGGTAGGGATTCCTATCTTGATTAGTATCTCGGACTAACAGTGCATTGGAAGAATCTTTAATATGGTCAGTAGGCCCAGTGGCTTGTGGAGCAGCTAGTGGGATAACATGCAGGGCTGCTAGAGGGATGACCTGTGGAGTGACTAGGGTAACCTAAGATGGGTCCAAAAAGTGTTATCACACAACTCCTATGGATTTGGTGATGCATATTGTGCCCACATTACATAAAATCCGGTCTATACCATATCTATATGGGCAGGATGGTCATGGTCACCTATAGTCCACTTGCTGGGAGAAGGCTATAGCTACCTGTGCAACCCCAGTCGAGGATTACTATAATCTAGTCGTTGTTCCGCAACACGTTCATAGAAAAGGTCATCAACCATCTTTTTATATTCTATGAGATGTTGATGCAACACAACCTTTTTTGGGTTATCTTCCATCTTCCACACTAATCCATACATGTTAGAGGGCTTGACATCCCTAACATGCTCTTTACCCTTATTAGGGTCCTGACTGAAGGATAATGACATGGAATGTGCAAGAAAGAACCACCCAGGGGTTAAGTTATCTTCAATGAGTACTATATTCATATCTTCCTATGATATGTGGCTATGATAACTACAACTCTACCTTGATGCATATCATCAATATCACATATCCAGTCAGGTTGGTGCCAGATATAACAGAAATTAAGTGTAACATACTTCCCCCACCCATAGATCTAAACATGGGGAAAGCCTCCTGAATTATTCTGCAGAGCACTTAAAATCTCTAGAAACATCGTTTATGGAGTGTCTGATGATAAAAGGGTGACTTAGGGTCCTGATCCACGAGGATCACAACTAATTCAACCATGGGACATTGCTGGACAATGAATATAATGTGTTTTTGGCTCTTGGGGTTAGCCACCTGTCGATGATGGAGATTGAAGTGTGATTCCCATAGGGTTTGGCAAAAACACATGTCCTCCTTCTATGTAAGATATTTAAGTGTACTAAAGTTCATTGTTGCAACTGTACATAACATCTTTGGGAACTAGTCTGGTGCAAAAATGTCCCACAAGCTCCTCGACCCAGACTCGGGGCCTAGCCCTTGGTATCTCCACTCATCTACTGGGGCTAGTTGAGAGAGAGATTACCAAATACTAGAATACCGTTGTGACAGTAGACTCACCGGTGTAGAGTATGGTGTGTGATATAACAAGTCATGAAATCTTGGGTTGTCTTCTGAAGAATGTTACTATTGTGCTACCACACCCTCAAAGGAAAAACTAACAACCATAAATTCCCACATAGGGGATATGGTTACTAAGGTTGGGCCACCCAATTTATCATTTTATATTGGTCACCAGAATAATTCTCTGTAATCTCTGGTTGAGGTATAAAATGATCCTTTTGACGATAAGGTTGATTGCACGACTATTCCGTAGAAAAGGGAAAAATCTTCCACCTCATCTTTCTATCTTCTATGGGATGTAGGGATCTGGTGGTCCACAAAATCTAGAAGGATGAGTCTTATACACCTTGTTCCTTCGATATCCCCTAGCATAAAAGATCAGGGTGAGGGTTCCACCACCGAAACACACTACGGCTCAGAATCTAAAAATCAGGCGGTTTTAATCGTGGTTTAGTACTTCCATTAATTCATTCTTTGGCGATGGTGACCTGAACTCCTACCCCGGGATCATTCTTCTAGACAAATTTTTGAAATTGGGAGGTCCTACGTGCAGATCAATTCTAGAGTAGGGATGACATCGACCTGCACTGCATGGGTTATACGGAGGTCCTTCATATCAATTGTTGTTGTTGCAGGTAGGACCCCAACTCTGATGAATCGGGGTACGAGGGGAATAGAAAAAATGTCAAAAGGGGATTCCATTCATTCTTGATAGTGCTGGAGCTGGGAGGGCCTCCATCGGGGCTGGTACACACATGGAGAGGATACCCACTGTGGTCATTCGTGGTGCTTGGAGGACCTCCACACCGGCGAGCCCTAATAGAAATGGTATTAATAGGGCCTTCAAACTCATTATACTAGACATCATAAGACCATTGTGTTTGTCATTGATAAAGTGGGGGACTTGCACTTTGGATATTGCAGGCATGGGGAGGACCTCCACTGGAATCGATGAGCACATGGGGAGGGTCCCCTTGCTATCAGAAGACATGACAAGGAAGACCTTCATGTTGTTAAACTCCACTCTTTCTGATGCTGGTACATGGAGGACCAATGTACTGGGTTCCATTATTGTTGGTCAGCCCATGATGGCGGTTGCATTCCCCAGTATTTGGGGGAGCTAGTTCAACCTACTCATAGGGAGACCGGTGCATCGACTTTGGTCGGTCATATAAATTCCCCTAAAATGTAACCAGGAGGTTCCCCTACAAAATGATTATCAGGTGTTGATAGCTTATGTCAGTGATGGATCAGGACATTGATGTTGAGGATGGTGGTTCCCCCTGGTGGGCATACACCTAAGCCTGCACCTGACGTTGATTTCGATTTTTCTGAACTAGAGACAACTGTGCAGGGGGATGGACAACCTTCTCCTCGGTCTGTAGGATCGTCTAGCGATGCAGAAACAGCTTGGTAGGGCCCCACCTTGGTGGCTCCCTAGCAGAAGTCCTAGAAGGGTGGACTTGGACATCCCTTACTTCTTCAGTACAAGGGAGTGATTCATATGAGTGCTTCGGGGATAGGCTCCCAAAGTAGTTGAAGGTGGGAGTGGGGATGAGTGGATCCCTGCAAGGACTTTGGGGTGGCGGTGCTGATAGGGCATAGAGGCCTCCATGTCTTGGAAGTCCATGTCCCTTGTCAGGATGATCCATCTAATTCATTTTGGAGAACACGATTTTTGATCACCCTCATTTGAATAAATTTATAGGGTGATAGGGGTGTGGGGGCCTAGTAGCTTCAGGCGTGGGATCCATCACAAAAGAGATGAAGCCATGGGGAATTAAATCATTCGTATTTCCCATACCAATGCATCCTTGGGAGGGAGATGATCAGTTTCCTATAGTTTCAGCATGGGTCCTGCAAAGCCGAAAAATTCACTAATTTTTATAGATAATATAATTTGATGAATAGTTCCCTAGAACCATTCTCTTTTCCATGGCTGGATAGAATGATCCCAACTGACAACTTCATAGACTGAAATGCCCAATGATCAACTGCCCTGTCCTTAGTGAGTTTCACACCAGGAAAAAATATTCTCATAGTGAGACCTAGCTCAAGATAGAAGGATCAAGAGATATGATTATCTATTGATGTCTCGAACACCACTAATGTCCATATTGAAGAGAAGATTCACATCAGGTTCACCATTTTTGTTTTTCACACTTTTCTCGGGGGTGGGGGGGACATCATTGTGACGCAACACGTTGGTTGTTGGCCTGCATTCTTACTTTCCATAGTTGGGTGACATCCATCGCTTATTATGGGATGTTTGCTTCTTGGTATAAGTAGAATAAAGGGATGCCAATCTCTCCTTTTGTGGATTCCTCCTTGAAATGTTTCACCTAGTCTAGGTCTCCCTAATAGATTTTAGTCATTGTTCATGAATCTCATTCCTAATGCCACATCTTTGTGGATGCCAGTTAATTACGTTGCTTCTATTGAGACATTCCAAGGGGTTACGTGAGAGAGGAAACCTTCAGTCATGGGAGTAGTTGTGTTGGAAATCATTGGGCTGTCTTGATGCTAAAACCCTGGTACACATGTGTTTCTACCCCTTATGATAGGTCTTATCAAGGGAGTAGAAACACGAGGCATCGCACATCGAGTATGGGAAATTATATTTCATTGGCATGTCCTTGAGGTTTTCCTCATCCTCCCTTGTTTAACATGGGGTATATCGTGAGTTTAACATCTAGAAGAGATAGATCAGACTAATCATAACACTGATGGGAGGGGATTAGATTGGTGGATAAAAAATCCCATGAAGACAGATCCAATTATTTATAGTTCCCTATAAGGGGACAATACGGTTTACCATTGGATGAGATTGAACCTCATGGAGGCCTCCTATGTACCTTGTAATACAGTATGGGGATCAAAACCCATGTAGTTCGAGAGGGTGATGAATTAGGGTGCACACAAATGAAAACCACCCAGAGGCACGTTAGGGGATTACACATGGTTAGCAACCCATATTAAGAGGGACACTCTTGGTTGGATGATTATGGATCATTTGGGACTTATGCATGGTTATCTTCCTTGGTGCCATAAGGAGAAGCAATGGGATGGATGACATGATCTCACCAAGATGTGGTGACCCCAGTAAGAATCAACATGAATGAAATATGATTGAATGAATTGGATGGGTGAAATGGGATGGAACCGATATGAAGATGATGATGATGTTGGGATTGAACCTCATAGAGGTTTCCTACGCACCCTGATCAGAGACGGAAAAGAACAAAGTCAACATAGTTCGGTGAGTGATGGGACACCTAAGGAGGTGGCCCGTGATAATGTATACCTGGATGAGACCCTTCAACAGTGGACTCCCCCCCTCCCGCTCGTGTTAAGAAATAACCTTTGTGAAAAACAAAGTCTCAAGGGAGAGACCAGGATAGGACATAGAGGATGGGATTGAACCTCAATGAGGCCTCCTGTGTATCCCTGTGGTAGGGAATCAAAGTCCAAAGAGTTTAGGAATGGATGACTAGAATAGGGGTGTATACAAAGTATCGCAACCCAATGAAATGTTGGGGGCTTATGCGTGGTTAGCGGCCCAACGCAAGAGAGACACTCTTGATTTAAAGAATATGGAAAGAATTTGGGGATTACACATGATTAGCTACCCATGAACTAGTTTGACATTGGTAAGGGACAGACAAAGGATGTGGGTCCCAAAAAAGGGGACACCAAAGATTACCCGTTTTGGGGGTTGAACCCTAGGGAGGTTTCATATGTAACTTTTTAAGGAGATAGGGATGAAAAACTACGTAGTTCTAATGCATATAGTTTAACGTCATGGGGGGCATAAGGGGAATAAAATTTAACATCATGTGAGATGAAGGTAAGCCGACGTGAAGTGGCGACGATGTTGGGACCAATTGGTGATAGGCTTGAACCTCACAGAGGCTTTCTATATACCTTCCCTGTAATGGGAGAATATAAAAGTCCACGTCGTTCGGTTTGAAAGGAGATGGGGTTTACACAATTATGTGGCCCAAAAAAGGGTTTCATGGTTGATGCTTTCTTTAAGCTCACATGATTCATTCATGGTTTGAGAAATTAGAGGAATCGAGGACCTGGAGATCATGTCGTGAAAGGTGTGTATGTGAAGAATATAGCGGGATCATGTGTGTTTGGAAGCCCAGGGGATGGAGATTGGGACTTACTCTATGGTAGAGGCATGATGGTGATAAATATTTAAGGGGGAGGGATAGGGTTTCGACAGTCCCATGTGCCTATCTCCCCACTATTCTTGGAACATAGAAGAATCAAGAAGGAGAGAAGGTGATACCAACTACGATAGAGTATAGGGTATTACACTAGGATGGTTTCCCTTCCCCATAGACTGATGTCATTCCATGTATGATCTCATTACATGTGGAGAATATCCCACTCTCATGGAGATTAGTTGGCCTGGAAAATATCCATGGCTTGACACCTCATGTATATGGCAGGGGTGAGGCTAAAACATAATGTCATGTGCTGGGGATGATGATGTATGGTAGTTTAACATCCTATAGCTCAGAAGATGGGTATTTTCTCCTCACCCCATATGAATCACATAACAGGTTGCGATTTTCCCTGTAGTGAAGTGAAGGCACCCAAAATTCCGTATGGAGACGGGGTTATAGAGTGATCCATTGAGGGGCTCAGGTTAGCATGATTATGCGAAGAATAAATAGTCGTTAGCATACTTATGCAAAGAAGGATAAGGAAAAGAAATGAAACATAAAGCACTGGACAAGTGACCATGAAATCCCTTCATAAAAACGTGGAGGTCCATACGGAAGAAGTATTTTCATAACAGAGGTGTCACGTGCAAGAGGTTCTCGAACATGGTGCCTTAGGGTAAGGATGACGCATGGAGCACACATGTAGGTTTACAAGCTAGATTGAAGGGATGCACATAAGGTGAGGGGTTGAACACAGGATGGGGTGGTTTCATGAAAAACAAGTGGATGCCCACAAGGGGAGACCCTATGGGATAGTTCTACCTGACACAAAAGAAAACTTGTGTACAAGAGGGATCTTTTTTGCACAAATGACTTGGAGTAGAAGGAAATGGGTGAGTATCAAACCCAAGTAGGACCACCTGAAGGAGGACCCTTGACAGATCTATTGTTCAAGATCCAGTACCTTGATTCCATGTAATTCATGTGGTCATTGAAGGTTTATCTTTTGAACAGTAGAGCATTGGTTTATCTTCTGTAATTGTCCCCTGAAATGTGGGGTATGTTCCTATATATACCTGGAAACCTTTTTGGTGGCGTGCAAGGTGATCTGATCACCATTGTCATTTTGATGTTGCATTGGGCATGTAATATCTTACACGAATTTTCCAATCTTGCATGTCATCCAGTTTTTATTCGTGACGCTGACTTTGTGGTTTTTCAAAAGGTTGACGAAGAAGAACCCCTTTGACATTTCATTAGGGGCACAAGATTTTTCATGTAATTTTTAATCTTTTGTGCGGCCCTTAAATATATCACACCCCACACTTGGGAATCTCGGGTTTGTTCTCACATTCAAAATATTCATTTGGTTTTCTCAACAATATCCATTAATACCTTCATCTGAAATTCAGCATTAATAACAATATTATATTTTTATTCTTGTATTCTCATCCAGTATATAACGAATGAAATTATTATGATTTTTTGTGGTTCAAAATTTTATTCACTAAACATTATAAAAAAATACAAATACAAATACAAAATATAATTAAATTATTTATATGGGTTTATGGTACAACCTTTTCTTTAGAATGGGATACTTTCCAAGAATTCATAGCATAACAAATATTCGTGTGATTGTTTATGAATTATTGTATACATAATTCCATAATTTTAAGTTCAAAAAACCTTCTTAGATTTATGTGAACTATATATTTCAATAAAAAAATTCCTTTCTCGACTCAAATTTAAAGCATACAATGTCTTCATTATTTTCTATATGTATGCATATTTCATAGAATTAGAATCACACAGAAAATTCTCAGTTTCCTTCACATATGTATTGAAGAGTATTTTACCTAAAACAGATCATTATATCACCAAAGTTCTTTGTGTGATTTTTCCTATGTGATAGGTATTACTTAATTAATATTAAATCATCGAACCTCTTCTTTGTGGAAGAATATAGCTTTTTATAATCTAGAATAAACTTTATGAAAAACAATGTTTATATCGGATCTTATCTGTAATCAAATATAAGAGTGGGATCTCATCTACTTATTGTAAAAAACTAATGTTCATGGGGGTTCTTATTTTTTCAATAAAAAAACTTCATGGGACTCTCTTTGAAAAACAAGAGTTACACAACACACTATTTTTCTTTTTAAAAAGGGAACCTCAATTATCTAAATGAATGAAAATTCCACCCATCTCATTGTCTTGGTATTTTTAGACATAGATTATTTCCTTAAATCTCCATTATATGGTACATTGATACTACCATGATAAATATTATTTAAATTAATTTTTAATGTTATAAAACCTCCGGTTATTTTAATCCTTATAATGTAGGTTTCCCAATTTTAACTTGATGTTATAATATAAGTTGTCTATTATCATATGAAATTGTGTACATGCATACGAGAATAATCACTAGCTTCATAATATTTGTTATTATAAGATTCATGTGTATTTATCATTTTCCCAATAATCCTATTACAACTATGTTGTAATTCAGTAGAGTATCATTGTTCACTGTATCTTCGGAATAACAAAATAGATTTCATGAATAATGTTTGGATGATTAACATAATATAATTACTTGGATATTATAATTGGATATGTCCATTTAAGTGATAGTAAAAATATTGATGATGTATTATGGTGTTTGCATGTTTGAAAACCCTTCAGACATTTGGAGATATATAATGAATATGTTGAACATGATCTAATGATAGAAATTATTTGGATTGGATAGAAATGATATAACTGTATGATTTTAATTGGGTGAACAATACCTACATCTGCCATCCCACATTAGAATTTCACATGGTTGAGGAGTGTTATATAATAGCAACCCTTCCCACTTCACCTTCAAGCTAACATCAGGGTTGGAACATGGATACACTATACACACATAAATGGGGTGCAGGGAACACACTCATACCATTCATTCCACCATGAAGAACATGTGGGTGTTATGTACCCACCACTCTTACCCATGATGTAAATCCATCATTGGGATTCTCTTATGAAACTTTCCAAGACTATATCTAGCTCCAATACATGTTTTTGGATTCCTTACACATGTATGAGGCTAATCTATCTCATTTCTTATGGTTAATTGGAAAATTGTTTATAATTACACTTGAAAACTTTACTAAAAACAATTTTTTAATTTTCAAGGAAATTAAAATTGGTTCTTCTAAGAAATTAATCATGAAAAAGTGTATATATAATTTTATTTTTTTAGGTCCATCAAAAACACTTCCACATGAAGAAATATTTTATTGGTATTCCCAAAAACTGCTCTTGAGATAATGAATTATCAAATGGCCTTCATCCATCCAACTAAATGTTCATCCAATCCTTAACACCATTGGATAAACCATATTCATTATTATGTTCCTTTTATTTTCAAATTAAATTATAAATTTCAATAACTTAATACAAAAATATTTTTCACCTTTCAAATGATATAGAAAATGTGGACTCTATCAGTGTATCTAACACTGAACTTTGAACATAAGAACACTTTAACTGTCACTAGAGTTATCCTGAAGAAATATCTTAATAAATGAACTCAATTAATCTATATCAATTCTCCACCCATTGTCACTATCCTTATTCAATATATCTCAAATTCATCACATATTTATCTTTCCATGATCAATCACTAATCATAGAAGACATCATCATACATTGACATTTTATTCAAAATGATATTTTGATTACAAATTCAACTATACTCTTAAATTATCCACATGATATTTTCTATCTCCCTTTTTTGGATTTTTTATAAACAAAATTTACTTAATAAGGTCAATATACTTTTTCCCCTTAGGGAATATAACTTAAAATGATTTATGTATTGATTTTATCATTTATTCATCTTCCTTTCAAGTAATTTGGAATGGAATTTTCCTTTTTTTAAAAAGGATGGAACAACTTGGTTATCTTAACAACGAGATTTTAGTTAGTTTACAATACATATATGTGGACTAACTATGTAGAAAATAGGATGAATAAAACCAATATTATCGATTTTTTCAATTAACAACCATGTATATGATATCATGCTCATAACATACTTATCTATTAATGAGGGGATGTATAAAATAGAATAATCTAGAAACATATTCTCAACCACACTAAAAAAATACATCAAAGATTTAAAATGTGTGAAAAAATTACTACCCCTTTACATGATATTACTCATCAACCAACAATACCCCTTTATACACAAATTTTATATAAGGAATTCTTTAAAAAGAAGTGCAATTTAGTTAACTCTTTTTTTATCTCCTTTATAGATGAACTCAACATCTAGATATTCATGAAATAATCCTTCATAACATCTCTTTTATATTGTGACCCGACCCATAAAGCTATGAGAAAGTGTCTAATACAAATTAAATTTCCTTGATTATAAATAATCAAATCCTGAAGGACCAATAGTTTGGTATTCTTGGTAAAGTAGTCAAATTCAAGAGAAAATAATACACTAGATATAAAATAACTTTGTCTTATTTATAAATAAATAACTTAAGGGATATCTCTAATCCATATAGTAAATCCATCCGTATAATTTATATTAATCTTTGTGGAATCCTATGGAATTAAACATAATAAGTGTGAGCTCAAATGATCATTAAGGGTAATGTATAGTAGCAAAAATAATCAATCCATGAGAATAATAATTATGACATGGTGAATAACTGAAATCACATACCATATAATCAATCAAATGATAAGGAAGTGCATCAATAATATGGAAAGTTAATATATTGAAACACATTAAATCCAATTACCATCTGTACATTTCACAAGATAATATAAATTATTCTGATTTGTGTTAAAACTTTCTCCCATAAGAACATGTTGATGCATTGAGGACCTATATAACGTTCAGGCTCCATTCATGATTTCCTATCCAAAACATTCTGCATATTTAATAATCAATATAAATGTTATGCCTTATAAAATATACCTATTTAATAAAGAATCCAAAATTATCAATATTTACCTAAATAATCAAATAAATGTTATAGTAGACATAATATGTAAAATTTTATATGGTTTAGCCAATAGTAATATCCATGATATATGAAATGAATAATAAGGGGTAAACTCAATGTTTAATGATCTTAAGTGATTCAAGGTATAAAAGGAAAGAAAAAATGATTTTTGTAAGCGAATGTGAATACTATACTTGGAAAAATCAATAATAAACCATCCATAGGAATAAAAAGGATATTATGAAAACAACAATCCCTAATAGAGTAAAAATTAAGGGTTTTATTGTTGATGAATAAAAATTTATTTTAAAAGAATTTTTATAAAAATATAATTAGTGTTTTATAAAATGCTTAAGAAAACTTTTCATTAAAAATTACTTTTGATAAAATTTCAAATAATGATTATCCTTTTATAAATGAAATTGATGCTCCAATGAAATGGCAATGATTAAATCTGTACAAGTTGTATGATGTAAAAAGAGCATTCTTTTTCATGGTTAAAGTATTGGAATATTCCTTGTTAGGAAAGTGATAGGAATAATCATTTGAAAATGTTCTTAAAAGAAAAAATGATAAAAATGTCTTTTAGAAATCATTTGAAAAATATTTTTTATAACAATTCAATAAATATTGGGTTTTAGAGGAAAATAGGTTATTCGACTAAAGAGAGAAATAAAGTCATGTTTTCTAAAAAACACATTCTAAAACATTTTTAGTACCAAAGAGAAGAAAAAAGGAGCTGATTATTGATCATGATAATTAATAACCCAATAAGAATGAAAGGTATTATTAAAAATTTGGTTATATAACTTCCTTTAATAAAAATTTATTTTAAAGATTTTTTTTATTAGTGTTGAGGAAAATAATCATTAAACATCCCAATGTGTCCCACACCATATTGAAACATTTTAAACTGTAATCCTCATGAAGGAATAATATTATATAGAATTCATAAATACCATGAAGATAGTATAATTAATGATATAATATATAAAAACAGGTAGTAGATACATAAAAAAATATGTAAGTGGTGAACATAACATTTATCTCAATGATGTAAAAAAGTGAGATGATAATCCGTTACATTGAGTTTTCTTTTGGGTGAACATACATTCAAATACTTAATAATAAACTAATTTTAATTTTCTACTTGATCTATAACCTTTTTCATATTCATCTTTAATTTTATTTTACTTTTTACTATATTTTATACAACTACTTATGCAATTATGTCGACGTTGGGTGTTTTGACTGAATTTTGTTTTTGTGTCAAAAATAAGAATAGAAGGTCATCTATGGCCAATGGTTTTTTTATATGACTTCTCCAGAATAATAATGATGTAATAATTATCATATTTATACATAAATGATACTTTTAATATCAATAATTAAATTTGGTTATGAAAAATGAACCAACATTATAATCATGGTGATGTTATGTCATACGTACACATAAGTATGTTTTCATCTTTTGATGATCATTAAGGAAAAATGTATGTAACACCATATATTTCAATAATGATAATTATATCATAAATAAAATATTATTTAATCATATATACTTATATATATAATTATTTTGATGAAAAAGGAATCACATCATGACAAGGAGGTGACAGTCTACAGATCAACGAATAGCATTATCACTTTTAAAGTGATTGATTGCGTAATAAACAAAATGATATATATATATATATAATTAAATCATGAATATCATATATATTTTGATTATCTATAATATTTATAATTATAGTTATCTTTTATACATTCCATGTATCATGTGAATGGATCACATAGATTTAATGGGGTGGTAGTTTACAATTCCTCAAACAATGTTATCATATTAATGAAAAATAGAAATTATTAAATTTATGTGTTGAAATATAATTAAATAATCTTAAATACAAAATAAATGTCATATATAAATTATATAAATAGGTTTTTCATTATAATGGCACCTAGGATAGGCGGTAAAGTAAAAAAAATTAACAATCATCATTTTGTGAGGTATTTTTTCGACATACATAGAAACGATATGTTCGTTACCCATTAGATGGAAGTGTGGGTATATATAGGTTGAAAAAATAGCATAAAAATATCCTAGTATATCAGGAATAATTTTTTTATACAAGAATATAATAATAATGTATAATGGATTGGAGAATGAAAGAAAATAAAAATCATTAGAGAAGATATTACAACTTAATCAGGTGACTACTTTTGGTTTGTATCAAATGGATTTATTGTAAGGATTTCTACCCAAATTGAGGGACTAATGTTTAGGAAATGTATTTTAGAATCAATTTGGGAAGATATTGGTCAAATATAATTGGTTTTATATGTGTTTGGAATGGGTAGAGTTGGTGGATTTTCATAGGGAAGGAAAGGGACTCACTTGGGATTTTTGGAAACAAGTCAGGTGAACACATGTTCTTACCAGAAAAATTCATATAAAACAAAAAAAATCAAGAATTTATGTTTAATGGACAATTTATGACCATTAAATAGGTGTTGGACAAGTTTATCGGTTATTTGAGCCCTTAAGATAAAGGCTAATCATTTATTTAGCATATTTTACTTCATTAATTGTAATTATTTTTTAATACATTCACTAATATTTTTTTCCAAAAATAAATTAGGTATTATTATTTATTATAAAATATGGATATTACAACTATGAAATCTATTTTTCCAAATTCCAGTCATATAAATGGTATACAATTATTTAATTTTAATCCAATAGGTTGGATGACAATGTGGGTTTTTAAAGTAAAAACACCTGCTTGTATGATATGATTTTATAATAAAATTAAATGTGAAATTAATTATAATGAAATAAATTGTATTAACTGATAAATATTTTATCTAATTAATCTATAAAAACAAATAAAAGTATAACATAACCTTATTAATAAATTATATTAAAAATAAGTTTTGAACCAAAATTCATTATTTTTAACTATTATTTAAAAAATGATATGTTTCTAAAAAATATCCTAAATTATTACAGACCTAATTATTATATTTTGTTTTAAAATTTAATGTTTATGTTTGACATGTTAATTCAATTAAAGTGTAAAAATTCAGATTTAATAAGGTTTCACAGATAAAAGGTGGTAAAATCGCCTTTATTAAAATATAGGTTTTTATGTGTGAAATAAGGTTTGTTGTTATATTATGAATATAAAAACAAATGGATAAATATAAAAAATATTTGATTGAATATATAACATATATATTTATTTAAAATCATTAAATAAATGTAATTAATTATGTTTATTAAGACAAAACTCATTTTGAATCTTAAAAATAAAATTATTACTTTTTATATCCAATTGGTTCTTATTTTCATTTGTCATTAATTGGTAACCGACAAATTAATTTTATATTTATCTGAGAAATAAATTTTCATATGTTAGTTAATAATATTCATAACCACTAACATAACAGCTATGTTATATCATATTATATTATATAATAATATTTTAATAATATATTGTTCTTTTGTGAAACTTATTCTTGCGTGTAATGAGTGAAATTGAAGAAGTTAGTTATTGTGTGTAACACTATCTATCGAGGAATATCCCTCTTGTATGCACCACAAGATATCGTGGTGTTTCATTCATTAAAAAATATATAATGTGCTGAATTTATTTAAATTAGTCAATATATAGTAGAGTCTCGGGATATTTTATTCTCATACATGCTTAGTGATGTGTTTCTTAAATGCTATCGAACCAGGTGATTACTTTATATTTTTTAAGGAAACACATTCTCCCCACATTATTTAAATTGCTTCATTATAATATAAAATTGATCGTGGTGATATATTTTTTGATACATTATATGTTTGAAATCCCACATCGTGAGAAGGGTTCATAAGTCATCTTCTTTAAAATAGGGAATGAAATGTACAGTGGTCACATGGACTACCACATAACTACATCTCTATGTAAGATAATATTAGTGAAAATTAGAGATAAATACTTGGATTAGAATCATAAATATTTATTCGGAGAAATTGATATCATCAATCAATAATATGTGAATAATAAATAGGATGTTCAGGGCCTCAAATCCATAAATCTACATAGATTCAAGAGACCATCGATTCAACACAAATTAAGGTATTAAAACAAAATTTTATTTTTAATTCATTTTCCAAATATTGGGAAATGATTTTATTGACCTTGAATATATAAAATTATTCAAACTATATAGGTTTCAATTTCATGTGAACAATCCTAACTTTTAGTCATTCTTCGAATAAATTATAATTCATTATGTTATTACGAGAAATTATTTACCTATAATGATTTTCGTGCCTGAGAAACTAAAAAACCTTTTGAAGGATCATAATTACTATTAAAGAGTGACAAGTTTATCTATTTATCTCTAAATATTTTCTAAATGTAATATAGTTAATATATTAATCTCTAATCCCCAAAAGTTATACTATTTGAATATCGTTATCATTTATTCATTAAATTTTTTATCTAGAAACAATTAAAAATTAACCAGGACATTGCATAGGCCAAGGGATGGAATAAAACCCATATCATCCATCATTAATGGATTAATGACCCGAGAAATTTTCAAATTTGATTGGTTTTCACCTAACATATAGGTTTTCTTTTTCTCAAACCAAGTTAATATAATTTATAAAATAAATCTAATGGAAATCCTTATAATAAGGTTAATCACCAATTAAACTTTTTATTATGGTTTTCAATACAACCTCTATACATAAATACATCATATATTTTATTTTAACTTAGGTCTTTCCTAGGTTGGGGAATTATCTAATATCATTTGTTAGATTTCTAAATCATGACATCTTATATTCAATCTAAAACACATTAGGTTATACCTATGTCATTCATTTTAATTATCTATCCAAATCCTTCGTAGTAGTTTTTAAAAAAATGTGAATTTGACTAATAGTACCCCAATAATTTTAAACCAGGTGCATATTAAGGCTCGTTGTCATGGACTAGGATGCCCCGAGTTAGGCTCAGATAACCTTTTTAGAGTTATTACTCCTAGTTACATATTTTCCAGAACCACTTCCACTTGTAGTATCTATAAATTCATTTATTTTTATAAAGAACCACATAATCTCTACCTTATAAAAATTATATTATGTTCATCTATACTTATACACAAATTATTCCTTAGAGTTATGTCCTCCAACCACTATTTTCCAAAATCTAGTTCCCAAGGTTGCTACAAATCTTCCACTAATACCAACTATAAAGACCTGGCCCTAGAAGTCATAGAGGTGGTGTATGATAATATTTACATTGTCATGACTACAAGGAATCAAGCCTTAATGGAATGAGATTTTAGTTGTCTTCGTAAATCAAATACATAAATAATTATTTTAAAACAAAATAATACACTAATTACAACATAATTGTTTCTTCTTTTTAAAAAATATAACATTGTGGATAACTCTAGTATATATAGAAAATCCCTTCATATATTTCATAGTAATATTATTTGACTACTAGGTAAGGAAACATAATAAAGTTGATATCAAATGATCAGTAAGGGTAAAGTATAACAGAAGTAATAATGAATCAATGAGAATAATAATTATGAAATAGTGAATAACTAAACTCACATGCCATATAATCAATAAAATGATATGGAAGTGCATAAATAATATGATGAGGTAATAAATTTTAACACATTGTATTCAAATAACTAGATGAGGAAAATAAATACGGGAGGGTAAGAAACTAAAACACATGACATTAAATCAATAAACTGAAAACCGAATGTATCCATAGATATGTCGATGAAAATTCTATTGGATGAATTATAACTGAAACTCAATAAGGGAAATGTGTAATTTCATGACACAATGTATGAGGCAAAAAAATCCTATTAATATCAATACCATTCAAAATATTGTTTAAACTGTTATGATTTTCACAACTAACTTGTCTCATGATAAGCTGTTGATGCATTGAGGGGCTATATAAATTTTTGGCTCCACCCATCAAAACAAGTATAAAAAATTCCTCATATTGAATAATCTTAATAAATAAGATGAATTATCAAATATTCATATTTAACAACGAATACCAAATTATTAAAATTTTCCAAAATTATCAAATAACTATAAAAGTATAATCCTTATGTAAAATGGTATACAGTTTAAAAAATATTAATATCCCAGATAAATGAAGTTGATAATTAGGGGGAATTCAATGTTCAATGATCATAAGAGATTAAATATTTCAATTGGACTAACCAATGATTCAGGGAAGTTAATGGGAATATTATCCTTAGCCAAATCAATAACAAACCATCCAAGGGAATAATAAGGATGATATCAATACAATAAACCAAAGGGGAGTAAAAATAAATGGTTGTTTTTATGATTAATAAAAATATATTTTAAAACCATTATTGATGAAAATATCATTTTGTTTTGTAAAACCATTTAAATAAAAGTATTTGAAAATCACTTTTGAAAAAAAGTTCTTTAAAAATAAACGTTTTATAAATTCAATGAAAGATTCAAAGAGAAAACGATGGGTAAATACATATAATCCATATGGGGTAAAAAGAACATTCCTTTTGCACGATTAAAGGTTAGAAATATTGTTTATTCGAAAATAAACTAGAAGGATCCTTTGAAATGATTTGTAAAAAGTCAAAAAGGGTACAAATGTCTCTAAAAATCATTTTAAAATATAGTTTTTAAAATAATTCAATAAAACATGGATTTTAGAAGAAAACTACTTCCCTATCTAAGGAGATAGATAAAGTCAGGTTCTCTGAAAAACATTTTTTAAACATTTTAAGTACCAAAGACTGTGAAAATGGTACTAGTTCTTGATAATGGTCATGAATAACTAGATAAAAATGAAGTGGTTTATTAAAAATGGTTATATAATTTCCCATAATGGAAATTTCATGGAATTTTAATTAGTATTAGTGTTTCGAAAAATAATATATAAACATCTCAAATTGTCTTATACCACATTGAAACATTTTAAATCACAATTATAATGAAGGAATAATATTATATGAAAGTATTAAATACCAGGAAGATAATTGAATTAATGATAATATATATATATATAAATGGGTATTAGATATACTTCCCAAAATATTTAAGTGGTTAACAGGAACTTTTACTCATAGATGTAAAAAGAGATATGAGAATCCCTTATGTCGAGTTTCCTTTCGAGTGAATTCTCTTTAACTAACTGTATAACAAACTTATGTTAATTTTATAATTTTATGGGGAATTTTTTTTGGTTATCATTACATTAATTTTACATTTAACTATTTTGTATACAACTACCTAACAATTGTGTTTATGTCAGGTTTTTGACCAAATTCAGTTTATGTTTCAAAAATAACATTGGTAGGTTAAATATGGTCAATGAGTTCATTACATGAGATATCCAGAATAATAACCATGATGTAATTATTGTATTTACACATCAATTATACTTTTAAGATCAATTATTAAATTTTTATATGAAAATTGAACCAATTTTACAATGATGAATATGGTAGGTCGTACGTACGCATGAGCAACGTTCCTATATTTCAATGATATTTATGAAAAGAAGGTAAAGAACACAAAATATTTATAGAATAATAATTGAATCAGAAATATAATATAATTTAATCATATATATATATATAGAATTATTGTTCTTAAAAAGAAATAATATCTTGTCGAGGAGGCGGTAGTCCACACGTCCACGAATAATGTTATCACATTTTAATTGAATGAAATGGTAATAAAGAAAATAACACACACACATATATATATAGGAAGGTAATTGATTAATTTTTATCATATAGATGTTTTTATGTCTTATATTTTTAATTGTAATCATCTTGTATACATTCCATGTGTTGTGTGAATGAATCACATATCTTCGAGGGGGCAGTAGTCCACACTTCATCCAACGATGTTATCGTATTAACAAAAATTGGGAATTATTAAATGTATGTGTTGTAAAATAATTAAAGAAGAATAAAGTCATAATAAATATGATATATACAATATATAACAAGGTATTCCATCATAATGTCCACCATGAGTGGTTGTAATGAAAAAACTTACAATCATCATTTTGAGAGACAGTATTTCCCCATACATAGAAACAATATGTTCGTTACCCATTAGATGGTAGTGTGTGTATGTTTAGGTCGAAACATTAGAATAAAAACATCCTAATAAAATATATATACTAGGTTTTTATAAAATAATATAATTATAATATATTAGGTGTTGTTGAATGGAAATAAAATTAAAAATATTGAGAGAAGGCATTACCTTTTAATTGGGTAACTACATTTGGTTTGTACCAAAAGGAATCATGGTAAGGATTTATCGAAAACGTGAAGCATTAAGGTCAAGGGGATGTATTTTGGGATGGTATTTGGGAAGATATTGGATGAAAATATGTGGTTTTATAGGTGTGATGAATGGGAAGAGGTGGTGGCCTTTTATAGGGAAGGAAAAGGTCTAACATGGAATATTTAGAAACATGTTCGTTGTTCAAATGTTATTTCAAAAAAAAGTCTTAAAAACCAGAAAACTATATAATGTATGGTTACTAGACGAATTATTACTAGACAATAGGTTTTGGATAGGTTTCTAGGTAATTTTTTCCCCAAGATAATGGTTTAGTTATTTATTAAGCATAATGCTACCTTAATAATTTTAATTAATTTTAATTACAATTACTAATAGTGTCGGTCAAAAAGAAATTTAGTATTATTAGATATTATAAATTATGCTGATTAATAATACGTATTAAATTTTTCCAAGTTGAAATAATATATTTTGTATTCATTTATTTAAATTTAATCCTACAGGCGGGACGACAATGTGGGGTTTTAAGTAAAAATGTCTAAAAGATTGCTATGTTTTTATAATAAATTTCAAATTGAAATTGATTCCAAAAGAACAAATTGTATTAATTGGTAAAAATATTATATTTTTAAGCTTTAAAACCAATAACATTTATAATTTAACCCTATAAATAAATTAAATGAAATAGATGTTTTGAAAAAAAATCAGTCTTTTTAACTATTCATGAAAATGATCTATTTTCAAAAAATATCAAAACATCATTCTGTACAAATTCATATTTTCCTCCTTAAAATATGAAGTTTATTTTTACTTATTTAATACATAGATTTGTCAAAATTCCGATTTAAAATCGGTTCCCCATTAAAAGGTGGTAAAATTACAGTTATAAAAATATAGGATTTTATGTGTGAAATAGGGATTGTTCTAATATTATGAATATAAAAACTAATGGATAATTAAAAAAATTATACGTGAATATATAATTAATATTTCATTAAAATAATTAAATAATTGTAATTAATTATTTTTATTAAGGAAAAAATCATTTGGAAACATAAAAACTAATATTTCTTTTTATATCCAATTAGTTATTATTTTCGTTTCTCATTAATTGGTAACCCATGAATTTATTTTATATATATAGAGCATAATGTTTTATAAGATAGTTACTAATGTTCATAAAATCTAACATAATTGCTAGGTTATATCATATTATATTAATTTATAATTTGTTAATAATGCATTTTTATTTAGTGAAACTCATTCTGGCATGTAACATAAGCTATTAAAGAAGGTCTCTATTGCATGTAAGAGAAGATATCAAGGAAATATAATGTTTTGTGTAACACAAGATAACTCTATGTTTTGATCATTATAAAATATATCATTTGTTTAATTTATTTGAAGTAGTAAATATATAGTATATTCTTAGGATATTATATTCTCTTATGCTCTTAGTGACCCATGTCATAGACATTATCAAACACTAGGTGCTTATTTGAGATTTTTGTGGCATAAAATTTATGTTTTCTACCCATAAAGGGGTGAAATACCTAAATTTTACTAAGTATAAAATTTTATCATACTTTCTTCAATATGATCATGTTTATGAATGACCTTTATGGACTAATTCATTTTCTATCATATATTGAATTATCATTCCTAATTTTTATAGTCCACTCTATTTACTATATTATTATCTAGATAAATAGATTAAACTTCAATTCCCTATAATTATAGAAAAAAATTCAAAAAATGAATTATGGGAATAATATGTAACACTTATTATCTTTTTAGTAAATTAAAAGGGGTTGATAATTAACTCCCAACCTAGAGACATTTTTTTATCATAGTTCTAATGTGTCTTGTACTACTCATTTGTATGCCTCCTCTAAATTTATAATTTTGATATTCATTTAACATCATGGACTATTTACTTCCATTATCTTTCATTTTTTATACTATATTATCTTCAAATCTTCTAATAGTGAAATATCTTCCCCTGATGATTGTTTTTCAATCATTAATATATCCCATTGAATGAGAAGATGATTCATGCAATTTTTTTCATTATGTCAAATCTTTTCACACCTTACATAGAATTATTGTGAAACACTAGAGTTGTCATTTTTTGAAAATCATTCATAAAATTATATTCATTTCATATTGAAAAAACTATTTTACTTATTTTTCTTTACTCAATATTATGATTCATCATCCATTTTTTTCATTTCACTAGAAGATTACACTTTATTAAGAAAAATAAGATGACATTCCTTCGTAAAATTTTCTTAATTGGATATTAAAAATGGCTTATTAACTATTATTAATTTTCTTTTGTGGGGTAACTTATCAAAATATCTTTTAGAATATATCCAATCAATCATATATTCTTAATTCTCTCTTGGGAGCATCCTCTTCTTGATTTCAATATTCTTTTAATCATTTTAATTTATTTCACCATTTTGTAGTGGTCTATGATATGACCTCAATTTCTATTTTAGAATAATATTTTATTAGTTTAGGTGAAATTATTGGTATTAATATTATCAATCTTCTTTGGAGTGTGTTTTTTTAGTTTTATGTATCTATTGAATACCATCCTTCACCTATTTAAATATGTAGAAATATTTTTCACTTTTATTTATGACATACTATTATCGAGTTTGTGCCATTACATTTATATTATCATAGGATTCATACCTGACTGTTTCATATTAGAAATCTTCTTCAATGTGACAACATATTTTGCAGTACTCATTGAAATATCAAACATATTTTAATCCTTTTCGGGTGTACAGATTCAATATTTTATACGGATTATATTTATGTTTTACTGATTTCATCAGTTATTCATATATACAACCCCTAGATATAGGCCTTTTATATTTTTCATATGATGAAACAGTATTCCAATAATCAAAGGGATTATTCTTGAATTTCCATCAACAACAATAGTATCAAATGAATATCACTTTTTTGTAATTATATCTGTTAAACAAGATTTATTTCCATTCAAATTTTTTATTTTTCTTTACTTATTTATAAAATTATTTTTGGGGTTTACTTTTCTTGATATGAATGGTATCTGACCTTGTTGTTATGTTATAAAAATAAATATTTTTTACTAAACACATATTCCTCAGATCTTGGCTAAGAACCAATGTTAACAGGAAAGGAAATATTAGTAAAAATAGTATTAATTAGGTTATAGTTTACCTTATGTAATGATCTTGTATAAGGTTGTTAAATAAATGGTTCTAATTTCTTCTTATCACGGACATGAGCCTCTTTTTAAACCTGAGTATCATCAACTGTTTTTATTAAAACATCCATTTATTGGTCTCCACTCCCTTCATATGATTGGGGGTAAGAATTATTCTTTATAGATACCTAGTGAGTTACTGTATGTGTCTCTTATTAATTTCATAATTCAATATATAGTTCAAGACACTTCATTTTAAAGTAATACTTCTATTTTTCAATTTTTTTCATCCTCTCTTCCAATTAAAATATTATTATATTAAATTGATTTTTATTTTGTCTACTAACTTCACTCATAGATCTCTCAAGTTATTTGATTCCTCTAGATTTAACATCCAATAGGGATTCATTGACAATGACAGTAGATTTATGAAAATAATTTATAGAATGGATCCATTGAATATTATCTTCAGGAAAATTGGTCTTTTCATGCACTAACATATCAAGATCATTGAACTCACAAGTTTTTTCTTAAGGTATAAAATCTATGACCTTCAAGGGAGAATTTAAAAATTATTTAGGTATATCAATTACATTTCATAACATATATTTAGTAAAAATTATCTCATAATCATTATATTGAAATTATTCTTAAATTATTAAAATATTTTAATGAAAATTGTTATAGATTATTCCTTTTATTCAATAAGGTATATGATAAAAGAGAAAATGTTGAATTTTATTTCATGTGAATCCTCTTATTTATTAATTTTATCTTCAATATTTTCTTTTTAACCAAAAGTTTACTGGACAAAAAAAGACTATATGGGGTCAATTAGTTAGGAAAATTCCACATATATCATTCTTATTGATCGTAAATGTCTTCAAAAGAATTGATAGACTCATATTTCTCATACTATCTACATCTCAAGCTTGTTTTATAAAAATAATGATTAACAACTGAATTGAAAAGTAAATCATGATTCTTCTCTTGTTTATTTTATATTTTCTATAATATATTTCCTTCACAATTAATTTTTTAGATTCATAGAAGTGACTTTCATTTATTCTTTAACAATAGTAGATATAAGGTATTTCACATGTGGTAATTTATAATCAACATCAATGTTTCTCTTTATATACATAGTTTTGAAACTTTTATCGAATCATAGGTAGACATATTCACTAATATTACGTATAGAGCCAATATGAATCATGTGAGGACACTGAGATGGGCAGGGGTGAATCAGTTTACCAATCCATTTTACCAACTTTGTAATATCTTTTAAATATTCAACTCTTATAGTAAAACCTATAACCCAATTAAGATAAATGGACTAAATTTTGTCTATAAATAATCTAAATAAGATAATAAATTTGTTAATAAAACATATGTATTTTTACAATTTTCAACATAAATGAGAAAGCCTACTCCTCTGCATGATCAACCAGTGGTTGTTTCTTATATTCTCTTAAAACATTTTTAATGATTATAAGTTTAGTTAAACTTTTATAAAATTTTTATAAGTAATATTCATGTATATTAATTGATATATGGAATTATTTATACTCTAACTACCATTCATCAATCTAATGGATTATACTGGAACCACAATTTTCCCAAAGATTCCTTTCAACACTTTCTTACAAAGATCTATAATTCCTCTTAATTATATCGGTGCATCTATATAGAATAAGATCTAATTACATAGTAAATAGATATTATATTTTCAAAAAATATAAACATTATTTCATGGTTGTCGAACATAATTATTAGATCACTGTCAGAATAATAAATACTTTTTGAATATAGAATATCCCATGTTGTATTATTCCTTGATTCTCAAATGTTATGGTAGTTATCCTTTTTCTAATGATCATCTTGATCTCATTCATATATGTAAAATTAATTCCCATAACATCTTCAGGATTATTTTATGAAATAGAAGTTATTAACAAACATAGATTATTCTCCATTAATTAATTTTTTTTCATAAAAATGATATTTTTATTATTTTATGTGATTTACAATCTTCTTCAATATACTTTCTGAAAAAAACATAGTTACATAACATAGTGATATTATTTATATGTTTTAATGGTAGTTCCTTTTCAAAATTTGTTCTACTATTCAATAAAGAAAAACTTAATACATGCTATTGTGATTATATATGTAATAAATTATACACAATGCTTTTACATTATGTTTGAAAACATCCATAGTTTACACACAAACTATATATTTCAATTAAAAAACATAATTGTATGTTGCAACAAAAATTTCAATATAAAAATATCTTTAATATTTCTTATATTCATTCAACACACATAACATGAGTGCCATGTTGAAAAATACCACCTTCCGTCTTGCATGTATTGAGTAATGTTTCACCCGATACAGATCACTATATCATGAAAGTACTTAGCATGATATTTCTCAATTGTTCATTGTTACTTCACATAGATCAGAGTGAGAAACATAATCTACATGAAATCATAGATCTTATGGAAAATTATAATAAGCTTTATATAACACATTGTATATATAGAATCTTATCTTCTTTGAAATTAAAGTGTAAGATAACCTCTCTTTCCCTTATGAAACTAAGTGTTTAGGGAGGTTCCTCTTCACAGAAGAATAAATCATCACAAGACTCTCTATTCATGAAACAATAGTCCCATAAATATCTATTATTCCTTTGAATATTTGATCATAAATTATTTAAATATTCGTGGTATTATTCTAGGCCAACATCATAATATTTATAGACATCATGAACAACCTTAAATCCATATTTTATTCTACATTAAAACCATTGAAAATAATTCCATTTGATGTATTATGACTGGATGAAGATCACCATTTACTTGAATCCTTGGTAAAAAGAAATTCTTATTTTATTGCGATGCCAAAATTTAAGGAGTCTGTTCTTATGAGACATAGTTTATGTCCTTATTAGATTTATCACTAGCTTCATCATATTTTAAATGATACAATTATATAGTTTTTATTTGATGCAAGATAATACTCCAAAAACATAGTATTCATTTCAAAAAGGATAATTCTTTACAATACCTCATACAAGCTAGAAATATATTATGCACATGATGTCCAAATGATAAAAGAAGTCAAATTCTCAAGGTATGAAAACTAGAGATGGCCATTAAGGAAATAATTGAAATCTCGGTGATGTATTGTGGTCCCCAACACATGATAATACCTTTATATGTTAAGATATAGAATAAAAAACATGTCACGATATCATACAATAGATAGTAACTTTATTTGACATAATTAATATAAACATGTGATTTTATGTTAACAAATAATACCCACGTCTCATATCCGACATCAAACATTCACACAGTTGAGTCATGCTATATAATTGTTTCCATTCCCACTTAACCATCAAGAAAACACCTGGGAAAATTCCCAGATACACTATACACTCTTAAATGAGATGTGACTGACAAACTCATACCCATGTGCACCACTGTGTGCACATTGCATGATCTATGTTCCAACCACACATTCCCATATAGAAAATAATTGGTAGTAGTACTTTGGATATGACTTATATTCTTCGAATTGGCTCTCCTATATGGTTGAGGCTTCCTCCTACACATGCAGGTTTGAGTAAGACCATTTCTTGTGGGTGGTTGGTCAATATTTTATAATTCCACCTAAAAAAATGGGTAAAAACTTTGCGTGAAAATATACGAAAACACAAATATATTATTCAAAATAATTCATCATGAAAAATTATATAAATAATTATATTCTTTCATGGCCTTCAAAAAAAAATTCATATAAATCAATATTTTCATGGTCTTATTATAAACTATTCCTGAAATAATGAAATATTTCATAGCCTTCATTGATCTTCCATGAACTTTATCCAATTAGAAACACCATTAGATGAACTATCTTAAACATTATCTTCGTTTTATTTCATAATTCAATTATAAATTACAAAAAACTTCTTCCAAAAATATTTTTCACCATGAAAATGTTATAAACAATGTGTATGGTCTTAGTAAATTTGACACATGTCTCAAACCATAATAACATTGAATCAATAATTAGAGTTAGCATGGATAATTTTCTTTAAAAATTATTTCATCCATGACAATTATCTATGAATCATAACCAAAATTCTTTATTTTTTTCTCAAATTCATTATATAACTATCTTTCTATAATTAACCACTAATCAAAGCGGACTCCAACTTATATTGACTTTGATTCCCTATTATATATTGAAAAAAACACATCCATTTCCATCAACCATCCACATGGGGTTTTAAAACTTCTATTTTAGAGTTGTTTTCAATACTATTTCATTAATAATGTCAATGTATCATTACCCCCTCATTGATAATAAATGAATTTGATTAATGGAATGGTTTTCTTATTTACTATTAAACCTTTCAAGGTATTTAAAAACCACTTCTCCTTTTCCTGAAAGAAGGATGGTATCACATTCTTTTCATAGAAAATGGGCTTTAGTTTGTCTATTGTTGTTGTTTGTGGTCTATCCTGGTGAAAAAATAAATAGATATAAAACCAAGATTGTATATAGTTTCCACAAAGAATTGTGCATGTGATATTATTCTTAGAAAATATGTATTTCTTGATTAGGGGGTATGTAAAATAGATTTATCGAGAATCATATTATCTTGAACATTTAAGAAAAAAATATAAAATATTTGTGCATGAATAATTTACACCCAATTTCTATGAGCTTACACATGAATATAAACACTACCCTTGTATATAGATATTTGATATAATTAAAATAAGGGAAATAATTTTATTAAAGTTTCCCCTATTTTAATATTCTATATAGAAAAAATAAACGTATAGTTATTCATTAAATAATTATTTATATCATATCCTTTATTATTTATCCACATTATGGGGTTCACTCCATTAATTTTAACTGGTGGAAAATTTCATCAGAAAATCTTCAAGATGTTCATGTTGGTGATCCAACATTTTAGAATAATTTGATATTTTATCATATCTTGGATAATAATTCCAACTTTTGGTCTTCAACATTTTTAACATAATTCTTCCCTTTAAAATGAGTTTGAAGTTCAATTACATAAATTTTTTTCACAGAAATGAAACTTAATATGTAATTGAATAACATTGAAAACTTACGATATTCTTATTAAGTGCACCAGTGATGATATTTTCTCTAAAAAAATATACTATTTTCCATGTATCTCTTAAGATTATTTTACTCACCATGTTTGGGTATCCATTAAATTTCACATTTAGAGATTTATTTTACATAATTGAATCTACATTTCAATTCATCTTAATTTTGTGCGTATTATTTAACTTTACATTTTCAAGTAGTAAAATATCTTCCCATGATGATTGTTTTTCTTTCTTCAGCATCTCCCATTAAGTAGGAAGTGGAGTCATACGAGTTATTTCATTATATAAAAATTATTGAATCTTTTAAACAATACATGTGAAAAAATATGTTTAATTTGTTGAAAGAATATCATGAAATTTGAGATCATCTTCATATGGAACAACGTTTTTCCCTTTTTCCTTTACTATTTCTTGTGCTTCATATTTAGTTTTTTCATTCCTATAGTATCTTATACTTGTTTAGGTAAATGATTTTACATTACTTATTATCATATTATTATTTATTGATTAGACATTGATTATTCATTATTATTGAATTACCTCCCTTAGGAAACGTATCAAATTCTTCATTAATACTATCATCAATCAATACAATCATCTAATTTATCTCCTAGATTGAATCCCTTCTTGATTTCATATTTTTTTCTGTTAAAAATAACTTCAATGTAAGGTTTTTAGTGGTCTATGGTATGAACTCCATTTCTATAGTAGGATCATATTTTTTTAGTTGTGATGATATTTTTTTGAATTAATCATCTAAAACTTCTTATGAGTCATTTTTTACTTCTTTTCATATCTTGAACATAAACATTCATCTTTTTATCTCCAAAGGAAACTATTTCTCTTTTCTTTCTGACCTTATTATCCCTATGTAGTGGTTTTATTTCAAAATTATCATTTTAGTTTCACCTGATCAGAGTATAAAAACACCCTTATTCTATTTGAAAACATATATTTTAGTACACATAGAAATATCCATGATATTTGAATCTATTTCTTGTATACACATTCATTCTATTTTGTATAATATTTTTTTATTCATAATTTTTGATAATTTATCTTCTCTCACCACTAAATAAATTCCCTTTAAAATTTTCATATTCTAATAAATTATTCCAATAATCAAATTCTTGATTCAAAATTTTTTAGTACAACTAATAATATCTCATGTACTTACTTGTTTTCATCTTTTACCACTCTGACAAGTTTAGTGCCTCCTTATTTCAAGATTCACCTTTTCTTTTTTGATGAATTATTTTGGGAGTCATTTTTATTATATTACCAATATCCTCCCATGTTGTTTTCTTAGATATATTATCATTTTTATATACCCTTATTCTCCTATATTTTGTATTTGATCCTCAACTAGAATATGAGAATTATTTATTAGAAAAAACTTAATTGGGTTATGTGTTACCTTCTTAATTGAGCATGTAAAATCTTGATCATCAGTTGAATTTGATTTCTTCCTTCCAATGACATGGGTAACAGTAGAGACATTATTTTCATTATGTTTTTTTTTGAAACAACCCTTTTTCGTGATTGAATCTCTTCATATAATTATGTAAAATGATTCTTCTTATTATCATAATAGGAACATTCAGTATGTGTCTACTTCAAATATATCAATTCAATATATCGTTCAACACATTTTATGATGTATGTAATTTTATTAATTTTAAATGTTTTTATCCTTCCTTCTCATTCACATCTTATTTTGTTTATATGAAATTTATGTTTTATACTACCTTTACTCAAAGTGCTATCAAGATCTTTAATCATTCTTAATTTAACTTTGAATTGGGATTCCTTGATATTGATAGTAGATTAATAGGACTATTCCATAGTGTGGATTAGATGATGATGAGATAAATATATTATTTTAAGATGGTGAATTGTACGAATATCTTATATCCCACTCCGAAAATTTATGCAGTTGATCCGAACTATATATTAGTTTCCCCACATACTTTAGAATTTATCGGACACTAGGATGAGAATCTAGATACACTATACACACATAAATATTGTGTTACCAAAAACTCACCCTGATACATGTCACCATGTACACCTTTCGAGCACTATGCACCAACCACACCTACCTTTGCATGAAATCCACTATAGTCATGCTCTTCTAATACCTACCAATAATTGAGATGGATCCCCCTTGTGGTTGGGGGTCCCTTTCACATGTATAGTGATGAGATTTCTGTTTCCTTGAGGGTGGTTGTCTTATTTTTTATAATTCCAGTACAATATCGGGTTACAAACTATGTGTGAAATTTCAAGCTAACTCGAATTTGTTCTCTAAAATAAATCATCCTAAAAAATCATATACAAAATTTTATTTTTTAATGGCTTTCAAAAACTCTTCTACATGAAAAGTACATTATTGTAATTTATAGATAATACACATATAATAATGAAATATTTCATGTAATTCAATAATATTATTCAAAAATCATCAAATATGAAGCACTATTTGATGTTCCGTATTCATTATTGTCTTTATTTTTTTTCAATTATGAATTAAAAAGTAAATCATCCACAAATCATCTTCCCATTTCAAATTTTGTGGAAAATATAGGCTCCCTAATTAATTTAACACATGTCTTTGAACTTAATAACATTTCAAGAATCTTTTGAGTTATAATGGTTAATTTATTTTCCAAAATAACTCCAAACAATCCATAAACATTTTCCAAGATTAATCAATATATTCATCAATGTTTCTCAAATTGTTCCCATCATTCTCATTCAATGATTAATCACAAATCAAATTAGAATTTATTATATATTTATTTTGATTGATTATTATATATTGAAAAAAGATGATACTCATCAATCATTCACATGGTATTTCCATACTCATTATTTGAGAAGAAGGAAAAACACATATTAATGCACTAGAAAGTGATTGTTTAATATATACACTATGGTCATGTAAAAAGAGTAAAGAAATGATATTAGAATATTTCAGAATAAAAAATATTAAAAATGATATCAACTTAAAATATTTTAAATATATTATTCATTCAGGAATAATTTAAAAATTACACTTAAATAATCTACCAATGAATTCTCCCACAAGAACAAATATGTTGATTCACGTTATACTTGATAGAGAGAGAGAGAGAAAGTGAGAAAGAGACCATAATTTTGAATTAATTTATATCCTATGGGATCCTCCACCATTCGAAGTTATATCTCTAAGTAATCTCTCCTCCTATATAATCTTAAAAAAATATAGTTAGATTCCACATTATAACTTAGTTTCATAATATTCCATGTAAATATCTCATACAGATATTTTTTACCTCCTTCATAAAAAAACTCCATACCAATAAATTTACCTTCATTGGATAAAGAAATAATCAAATAAATATTTATCAATAAAGAATATTTTCCCAAATCTTGTTATCAATCTTCAATTAATATTGTAGTAATAATCAAAAATATTTTATCAAATCAACAAAATCATGTCATGTAATACTATTTTTTTGTAATATGATTTGAATTTACTTAATCATAATTAACTAGTTGTATTAATGTGTAAGGTTTTTAGTGTGAAGACCTTGTAACCAACATCTCAAGCTAATCAAAATTCTCAACCCTCTACAACATAATGATATGTGCCACCATCGCTATAAAATACTCATTTTCCTCATCAAATAACCATGAAATGAGAAAACCCTAATGGTACAATTTTACCCAATGATTACTAATCCTTCCTCATACAATTACTACTTATTCCATATTTCTCTATACCATCTATGATTCTTGAATTACCTTAATCATCAATTAAATTTATGCCAGAAGTCAAAGGTACTCACGATGTGGTGAGTAGAAGCTTTTAAATCAATAGTTTCTTCTTCATGGTCATTCACAATTGTTTGGCTTGAAAATGAACTTATGTGACCTCAATTATTAGAAATTTTTTTTATTTATGATATGAAATAATCTTACTCTCCTTGGGTTTCCTCATTCCCAAGGAATTGATTCTCATATGAGGCATGGGATCTAGACACATGTTATACCTAGCCCTTGTAATATTAAATAAATTCTGATGTGATCTTGAAAAACTCAACATTATAATTACTTGATTATAGGAACATGTGTATATCCTTAAGATTCACATGGGGTTTTATTATATTTCTAGTAATTAAATGCTCATTTACCTAAGATTGTAACATAATACTCACCCAAGGGTCAATATCCTAAGGAATCCACTCTTTGATATTGAATTTATATTATCACTATTTATTACTAATATATACTAAAAAATGAGAAATTCAAATATATATGAGGTTTATGAAATGCATGTGATATATAAATGTGTATTAAAAAAAATGGAAAAATTAACAAGATAATGGCTTTGTTGAAGAAGAAATATAATAAACTATCCTTGCGTTTTGATAGTGATGATTAATGCATTTCAAGGATCATCACATGACCCATGGTAGTGGATGTGAACCCATTTTTTTCCTTATCTATCACTGATGAATAATTGTATTAAATTCAATAAAAAATAATAACTGTGAATAACTAAAATTCTCATGAAATGGAAAACAATTATATCTTCAATGGAGCATGTCTTTTAAAAATAAAATGTTAATAAAAAATCATTTAATCATTAGAGGGGTTTAAACTGGCCTTCATACCAAAAAGTAATTTTTGTGGACCCCCATACTATGAAGGGGTGATATATCCTTTATAGTGAGTGATAAATAGGGTATAATAAGTAAGGATCTTATGAAGAGGCTTACATATTGATCATCTAAATCACTATTTTTCAATAGGATGGATTGAATCCATTTATATATATGCTGTCAAAAAATATATTATAATAAAATATGTTCAATACATAAAATTCATCACCATACATTAAATCTAACTATAATATAAATTAAAATGATTCAATGAATTTTTTAATCTATGTTTAATATATTCATAATGGAATTTTAAATGATGAAAACCATGTGGGGTTATATTATTTTATTGTATTCAAGAGAAATAGTTATCTCGAGTCAATTTCTATGAAATCTATACACACCACCATAGAATAGTTTATCCAATTTTAGTATACTAATAAAAATATCTGACTTTCAATAAAACCCCATAAGTACTTTATTAAAAATATAAAAAATATTTGTGAATCCTTCAGTATTATATATGGATATGGTTTGATCTATGAATTTCATTTTAGAAAAAGATAGTTTTCCAGAAAAAAATATTTTTTAGAGGCCTAACTGTGTATCCCAAAAAAATTAGTAGTATTGAAATAATATGGAATACATATTTCATAGAGGTAAGAAACAGTGGACTCTAGAAGAGTTTCTTTACTACTCAAGCTATCAAGGGTTATTGTGAAATCCTTATTAATGATATTCATATCTCAATATGAATATTTTCACCACAAATTGTATCATATAATTCATATTTACACCTATATAATTACTTTTTCTATGACATTGAGTTATAACTACACATAGAACATGTCGATGTAGTAAAGGGAAACATATATTTTCTTGGTTCTTCAATAAATACTAATCATGTTGATGAACAGACCACATTTAATTCATCTAATAAATCATAACATCAAATGCCCCTCATCTATGAATCTATAAAAACATAAATAAAAAAACTAGGCATGGATAAGAATTTCATTTATATAATTAAACCAAGGTCAAAATTCAAATATTTTTTATAAAAAATAGGTAAATCGTATCTTGGTTGTACTCAAACTGACCACATGATCAATAACATACCCAACCACCCCAGATTATGTAAGTTCCTTTTAACTTGTGTAAGAATGGTATCAATGTATGAATGTTCACATGATGGATATGTCACCATACATAAGTAAGAAAAATTAATAAAATATATACACCATTAATTATATCAATGATTATATGAAATTTGATAGGTTAAACTTTGGATGGTTAATCCAAGTAATAAGTCTCTATATATTACCTAATAAGTCTAATATCCATATCTATATTACAAAACACTGTTACAATTAAGATATTTTATTCATTATAATATTATTATATTATCACAACCCATAATTATATATGTTAATCCTTGATCAAGGAAAAATTAAAAGTATATTTTTTAGGGGATATTATCATTAAACTATTTATAAAAGTCAAACTGTAGCACATATGAATGAATAGTAAATAAATATTTACTTTATTATAAAATTATGATACATTTACAACTATTACATAAATATATTATATATAATATACCAACAAATCTTACATGAATCTCATGTTGTTCTTATAATGGTGGATTTTTAATAGATTTAAATCATTCTCCTCTCAACCCACCGAGAATATTTCTAAATCAAACTTCCCAAAGATCTTTTTTATGTGGTTTTATTTTTGAATAATGTTATTAGTCCAATAATGAAACCATGGTACTTTAGCCAAAGTAATATCTCCATTGTTTCCAAATTAAATATCTATTTATTTCCCAATTTTAGTAACCAATCCAATTTCTCCAATGGACTTCATGATACAAATAGATTCATTCATAACATCTTATGTAGTGATGTACTGTACCATTATTTTTGAGTCTTCTATGGTGGCTTATCGGGAAATCATCTATGTGATCTATACATTGTTAGGAAGTAGAAAAAAACCATATTGAGACCAAAAATAATTTTTTCATACAAGAAGCTAGAATCTACAGAATCCATTACACATTGATCATATTCTTGTACAATAATCAAGAATATGTTTTTATTCCTTTATATGGTCATAAGAATGTTCATCACAACAATCTTGGGTCTCTCACCATGATACGATTTGTATTAACTTTTTATTTTACATCCATAGGTGATATCAGTTCTAATAAAACCCACGAAACACATGGTAAAAACTATGGCATGCATATAAGGAATTTTATCCTCCCTTTATATCAGTTTATTAGGATAATAAATCCCCTCAATGTGTGTTCCATATAACATTGGTAAAGACCACTTCCTAGAGTTCTCCATGCTAAATGTTTTTATCAATTTACCAATATATGTCTCCTTACTGAGTCTAATGATTCTCTTAGATTAATCTCTATAGATATTCAAACATAGTATATATATAGTTTTACCCATTCCTTTTATCATGAAACATTTTTACAATATAATCACCATAGTCTGAAGTTTTGGGATTTAATTTCTAATAAAAATTATGTCACCTATATAAAATATTATAAACCCTTATGTACTCAAACTAATCTATTTTTTTCAAAATAGTCAACTTAATTCATCATGAAACAAAAATCATTGATTTCATCATCAAACTAGATATTCCAACTTTAAGAATCTTATTCCAGTCCATAAATGTACCTTTGAAACATCAATAGTGCAACATAGTCATTTAGAAGTTAAAAAAATTGGGATTTATCATATAAAATTCAAGTACTAAATTCACATTGAGTAATGTGGTTTTTACTTATATTTGAGATATCTTGTAATAAAAATGAGTTTCTATATTAATAAAAATATTAAAGGACTTAATAATTGTAAGAGGTGGAATGGTTTATTCGTATTCAATACTAAGAATATTTTTATAACCCTCCCCAATGAATCATGATTTAATGGAAGAAACTATCCCATACATGTTATTTTTATTGTCGAAATTCCACTTAAACCATACTTGTATTAGAAATTTAGATGAATCCACTAAGTTCCCTATTTAGTTAGTGTAAATAGAGTCTATCTAAAATTCCATATATTTTAAATACTTCAAAGAATCATAAAAGTTAATGGCCTCCTAGTAGGAAGTAGTATTATCTACTAAGAAAATTAATTCATCAGAATTATTTATGATAAATCCATATCTCTCAAATACGTGAAAAATACTACTAGAACATTGAGGTTCTTGATTAATATGATTTAGTTCTTCTCTCACATATCTTTATGGATATGGCTCAAACTATAAATTTGAAATATTTATGGAGCATCGGGATTTAATTTCTCTAAGGTTACATATCCTATCATGGAATCTATTACTCATGTATTAGTACTTAATAAATATTAGAAATCACTCCACCAAAACATTCTGTTATGTAGTGTTATAGGAACAAATCCCATAGTTTGATTGGGATAAGCAAAAAAAGAACATAAATAATTTTATTATAAGATTGAAAAAATTAAATTTTTTAATATTACATTGATGTCCAAAATTCTCATTAAATACATTTTGTGATGTTTCTCAATACATATTTCTTATGGTGTATTTTTTACAACTGTAAATAGAACACAACTATGCAAAATAATTAGTCTCTAGAGAATATCCCATAATTTAATTGGAAGGGAAAATAAACACATCAATGACAGAACCATATATATATGTGTGTGATTCCGCCTCTCATACACACTATCCCATTTGGATTTTCCTGGTGGAGTGAGTTGTAAATAAATTCTACAATCTCTCTGCTATTTTATAAATTCTCATCTCAAGTATTCATGACCTCGATCTGATCAGATAATCTTCATTCTCTTACTTAGTTTACTCTACACTTGGTTGTGACTTTGTTTGAACTTCTAAAAAAATTATATTTGTTATTCCATAAAAACCAAATATCTACACTGAATAAAGTCAACATTAAGTTAAATACATACTTAAAACCAACAATTTCATGTATCATAAATATTCAACACACATAACTATTTACATTATCCAATAATTCACTAATCATTTAAACATTTCTCCCAAGATGTGTCTATTATTTCTTCCAAAAAAAATATTCAAAAATATTTAATGATTCTTAATGTAACGAGTCTAACAATCCATATCCATGGAGTACTTGAATTAATTTCACATTTATAAATCCAGGTGATAGTTATAATGATATTAATGATTAAATTAAACCTAAACATATTATTATATATTCTATAAATAAGACTATATATATCTTGAATTTATTAACCATTTTATAAATTCCAAAATCCATAAAAATATTTTTCATATATAGAATAACTTTTATTCATAATAAATAATGAAGATACATTATTTTCTATACAAGATAATGAAACCAATTTTCATTCAATGGAACGAAACCTACGAATATTGAATGAGTGGAATGAGAAAATTTTATAGAACCCTAGATTAATGTGGGAGATGGAAAAAATGATTCTTTAATGCTAGTTTAAAAGGGAATAAGGCTACCAGGACTATTAACCTCATGATAAATGATGGATTGATCATGAGCGACTTGGAGGTGGATGGTAATCAGGTAGAGATATAATTTGAGAACTTTTTTGTAGGGCCAGTATTAAAATGTTATTAAATAATGAGGGAAGGTAGAGGTGTAAAATTCTTGAACAACATCACAATGCTAGTGGTTGACCATGATAATAATGAAATGAGGGATATACTAGATGAAAGGAATATCATGTTTTTTCATTTTAATTGTATGATGAAATGTAACTAATACCTGATAGTTTTTTTCATACATTTTACAGTTTTTAATGGGGTGTTATTAAAATTTAGATCGTTGAAGGAAAATAGGGCATTTTTCAAGGAGGATCCATAACCAAATCCATCAGGGCTTCCAAACTTCTTATGATTCCTAACATGACAGAGTCCACATCTTTGAATCAGTTTAGACTGATTTTCTATGAAACATATAATATAATATTCTCACCAATATAACCAATATAAGGTTTAATCTTGTTCTCTTGTTGTTCATTTATATTGAACAACATGTATTCATGATTCGGTATAGTATTCATGAGAGATTTTGATAATGAATGAGATGGAGGATGTTATCAATAGGTAGTGTAACATATCTAATATGATGATCAATGTGAAAATGGATATGGTATATTATCTTATGGTATGGATATATCTATTTTTAATGTTATGGGGAATTTCGTCTTCAATGATGGTCTTGTGATCTCATATATATAAGCTTTACATCCCCATGAATCTTAGTGTCACTAATAGAGGGAAGTATCAGATCCATTAAACCAGTTTGTGGTCTAAGGTTGGGGGATCCTCTATCACATATCACTTTTATTCTTAAGCAAGAGGTCCCTACATGAAATATTAAGAATGAATTAGCAATACTTGTTATTTGATATTTTAGGAATGTTGGAATGTTGTTTCTAAATCTCCTTTGATTCACGCGATTGAAATTTTATGATTTATAAATGGAATAAAAAAACAGAAAGATGGTTTGAATAGAAAAAAATCATATATCTACAAGAGTAGACAATATATCAATAAAAAAAGTAAGTGTGTATCTTCCAAAAACCTAACAGTATCATCATGCAATAACAATTATGAAAAAACTAGGAATTCAAAATAGAATCCATCTGATGGTGTATCTAGGAGATCCAATATAAGATGGGAATATTAAAAAAGTGAAATTAAAAAATATGGATATTTGGATTATAGATCACATATTTAAATGAAAAAATAATATCCCCTCAATTTGTGGAAGGATCTTACTGGTAAAAACTTGTTAACATATATTACTCCTCATGTTTTCTACATAATCAAAAAACCAATGTAAATCCTTAAAATCATTTAAAAATTAATTAACACATTTATTTGTTACAATAATGGAAAGGGGAAGTGACACTAGGAATCTTGGAAATGGCTGGAGAGACCACTATCAGAGGGATGAATCAATCTGAGTGTATCAAAATCCATTATTGTCATAGAAGTGAAATTGGATTTGGAGATTATCGAGGGGCACTCTCTATGGACATATTTTATGAGGGTAAAATACAGTGAGGATTAGATAAACTCAGACATGTAAACTTTAAATCTATTATATTTGGAACTCTACATGAGAAACCATATTAGTATGTGAGATGAAAAGGTGTAGTTGGTGTTTGGTCAAGGTGAAATATGATATTTGAATGCTAACTAGTCTAGGAAAACCCTCTTCATTCATGGATTTAGGGTACTAAATATCTCTATCATATAAACTAGATTTAATCCATGTTTCATTATGTCCATGGTTGATGAAGAGGGAAAAATTATTAATAAAAGGATAAGACTTGTTTTGGAACCTAAAAAACATCTGTTCAAAAGGTTAATGTTAGGATATTTCAGTATGAGGGATATTCCTATTTCTAAGTGATTAAACCTAAATTATAACTTTTGGGATATGAAAATATGGTTCAAATAATTCTTGTTAAAAAATTGTTTATTTGGAGAATACACAACAATTATTGTATAACGGTTGATATCATTTAAAAATGTGAATAAACCAAGATTCTTTGTTCCATTGATACATGAAACCAAATATTTAATCAATCTGGAACAAGTTGTTAAGGAGAGTGGGAATGATTCACCTTGGAACTATTTTGTTAAAGGGTGGGGTTTAGTTTTAGGTTTGGGATATACATGAGTTTCTTCTCATCTAGTTTTATGGGGCTGATATACGCACATTCAAACTTAAAGTACATGTAATAGTGTTTATCAAGACATCTTTTCTGTGACCTGGTACAAGATTAGTAATGGCCATGAAGTAAATCAAAGTTCCTTAGAACATCCGTAGATTTTAGAATAGTCACTAGTGGTTGAAATTGATGATTCAATCCATAGTGGGGAGTCTGGGGTTGTTGATACAAGCCTTGTCTCTCGAAGTAGTGGCATTATTTATCTTCAAGGTCGGGGGATTAAGTGAAACCCACCTATGGAAGGAAAAAAATTAAACATGTATGGGTCATGAATATAGGGAACTATGAGAGGAGGAGGCCTTTTAGGACACCATAGAGAAAACAGTCATTGGTTTTAGTTACATTTATGGAAATGTTAATTCAATTATGGTAGAGACTACAGTAATTCTAAGTATCCTTTACCTTTTCAATCATTATAACATAAATATTGTATAGGTTGAATCAAAATTTTTTCCCTTGGTTGGATTCATCCTGGACAATAACAACACTCTATGGAATCAAATTATTTTGTCATGAAATGTACATATCTCATAGAAAATAGAATAGAGGCCACTTACACAATGAGGGAGGTGAACTTTGTTGATGACAACCATACTAATGAAGATAACTCTAGTAATATTATTGTTCATTACTATTTCATATGAGCGTTTATCTATGATTTTAGTATTATTATTTATAAATATTCCCTTTTTCGTAAAAACTAATGTCAAATTTGATATCCAGATCGTCATTGGTGATGGAATAAGAAGTTAATTTTTTGAGAATGAGTGGGTGAGTATCTTGGTTTGTATACTTTTAATTAAGGTCTTTAAATAAAATTACTTCCATGAAAAATATTCTAGACATACTTATATCATTTTTTCCTTAAACAAAATATTCCATGGGAACCCATATTTAGCTATAATTACTTGGTTGGATGATTAAGGCCTTTAAAAGAAGTTTCTTTGGAAGGAATATCACACTTAGTATTTGAGGGGGTTTTCCATTCAAATTTACACTAATTTAACATACATTACATACCTAGTAAATTAATAATTGTTAAAACATATGAAATATTTATCCTCTCACGTTTTAATCATTTTTGTAATCCCCAATCAAACATTTTAATTAACGCATTCATACTACCTTAATGAGTAATCCTAGATCCACAAAAAGAACATCCCACCCTGAATATGGCATAAGACACCAGTCTAGTGGGAATTCCGACCCAAATTCCATCAACCTGAGGATACATTACTCAAGGATGAGTGAAGTTGATAATAATTCTAAAACCTCGTCTGAAAAAAGCCGTGTGAAACCACTAAATATAAGCTAATAACTAAAATTAAAAACCAAGTTCAATTTTGATAGAAATTAAATTGAAAAAATTAACACATAGAATGTAATGAAAGGTTCTGTCTCCCAGAAAAAAATTATCACCTAATTATTTCATGTATAATATTCACATGTCAAAAAAATACTGAAAATTAATATATAATAATTAAATTAATGTATACAATATTTATTTATTCACCATTATATATTTTAACCATTTATGCACAAAAATAAAGATATAAAAAATTTATAAATTAGATCATATAATATGGAAACTCAAAATATTAAAAATAAAAATTTTTATAAGCATTTCATAGTATTAAATTTTAATATTATATATTATATGGGATTTTTTAGTTATATGATATTTTTTAATTATAAATTTTTTTTAATTAAATGTTTATAATGTAATCATTTTAAAAAATCTAAATATATTTTACATAGAATTTTTAATCATGGTCATGTCAAAAATTAAAAATTTATTTGACTTGTTCCAAATAATATTCAAATATGGCTCTTAATACATACATTTCAAATTAGTAAATTAATATAAACATATAATCGTTGAATTTAAATTTTTTATAAATAGACTTATCTTGTAATTTAGAAACACTTTATAAATGACACTTAGTATTTATTATATAATAAATATTTATTTAAATTATATGGTATTCCATATATATTAAAAAAATATTTTAAATATCATCAATTTAATATTAATGAAATATATAATAAATTCTTTTAAAAGATTTACTCATTAAACCATAAACATTTTATGAATAATTTATAAATATTATAAAGTATATATTATATTATTTTTTTTATTTTTTTTATTGATAATTATATTCCATTCATCATTTAAAAAATGGAAAATCCCATTTCAAATATTTACCTAAAATAAATTATAAAAAAAATTAAACTATAATGAAATTTATCTAAATAATTTTAAACCATTTAGAGACCATCCCAAATTTCAACGCCACATGGTTATGGATCATATTATCTAAAAACCAGTTTTTTCATAAACTAGATTCATAAAGAGGTTGGATCTAATACCCCCAATGTGTTTTAGGGATCGTCGTCGGATCCTTAGTATGTAATGACCTGAACATTTATGAATAAAATTACCATTATTTTAATTAAATGTCTTATGGATATAGAAAAAAAGATGCATTCCTTTTGTTTTATTGTACCCAATCTGATTTAAATGACCATTATGTATCCTTACCATTGATAATATAGCAGTTGAACAACGATCACATGACTTCTATAAATATATGTTTTTAAAAATCCCTTTGTCATAGAAAAAGGAGGTGATAGCCTTAACCATAATGATCATACCCTATGAATCCTATTTTTCAGATCTTCTAAGGGAGAAAACATTTCTAGGATTTTCCCTAGGCCATGCCCAAGCTAAGATTCAACAACATAAGCATGATCGAAACTATTTACGGGAGAAGTTCAAGCTCATCGAGATCACAGCCCAACCCTGTTCACTGAACGGCCCCAAGAGAGCCCCACCATCATACACCTTACTCTTAGTGCATATGAAAGTGCAAGAAAGGGATATTTATCAATAACCTATCATTATAATTATTTTTTATAGAATAATTAATATACTTTCATTCTGGTATTGTTACTTTGTAAATGATTTTCTAAAGGAAAAGTTGTATTTTTGTTAGTATTTTAATTCAATTAAGGAATATTTTTTGATGAAATAATGATTTTTTTGAAATAAATAATATATTAATAAAATATCATTATTAAATTAATTTTTTAATATTATTTATTATATAATTTTTATGAACTCAGAAGTTACTTTTATTAAGGTTTGAAAACTATTATTTTCTAAAAGAAGTCAATTTAAGATAAATATCAGGTCTTAATTTAAAACTAAAAATTTACATATTTATAAAATTATTTAGATAAAATAATTTTTTTTTGGAATCAGGACGTTGAAGTTATCCAACTGTTATTTTTTCAAAATTTTCTGAGCATCTTAAATTTTTGTGTAAAAATTAAATACTGTATAAATATATAATGTGTTTCATGCCATCATAATGACCTAATAGTGATGTAATAAAATATTATAAAAGGATTATTCACCCAAATATATGATTGTTTCCTTTCAAATAATGTAATATATCTTATATTTGATTAATTTTATAAATCCTTAGTGAATCCATAAAGATATATAATATATTTTATGATATTATAATCATTTCCTTGAATGTGTTACTCACCTCCACGAAAGAAAGTGAAATATTTTAATATTATCATCCCTTAGTCTTATAAAATGATGTATATCGCTCTCTTTTTCTAGAATCCATGGGAAAATCCATATGATGGTTGGTGGTTTTGAATATTTTAGTCTGTAGTGTCCAAAACCAAAATAATACTGAATTCCCACACCTTTCCTATATAAACCCACCCAAGAACCCATTAATCATCACTAAAATACTCTAAGGCCTTTCAAACTCTGATCTATACTCCATATAGTCTTCCCAAGGTGCCCTATTCCCAGAAGAATCCCCTTCCAAGACATTTGGACCACACATCCAAGTATGTTTTCATTCCTTTCTCATTTTTATCCAAGTTTCCTTTTATAGTTATACACTTTTATTTTAAATTAAATATGATGGGGTTTGTTTTTGATCCTCCCTATAATTCCATTATTATGTTTTAATTATGATACACCCCTTTCTCTCTTATTAATTCCTCTCATTTACACCTGTTACCTAGGCGATATTCTGTAAGGGGTTTCTATCTTCTCATTTCCCTTCAAGAATTTATTTTATATTATGCATCTAAAATCCATTTCATATATTAGGATATTATGTTTCATGGTCCCATAACTCACAATTTCATGTATAAATAATGAGATACCCATTTCTCTATCATTATCCCATTTTATTAATTTATATTTGACATCGTTATTCGGCAGAAATTACAATATTATTTTCCATGTTGAAATCACCATGTTGTGAATACCATTCCCATTTCCTTATCAATGGTATTCACCTCTATACTCATTTAATTAATTTCTGGGGACTTACATGTATGCATTTCACATTCATTATTAAGGTAATATTTTTTTAATTAATCAATGTTGTATGATCTATGTGGCACACATATACATGAAAAAGAAATGGTTATGAAGGGTGTTCCCTGATAGCACTCCAATGCAATGGGTAGTGTTTGGTATCATGATACTCCATGTGAAATGAGGGTTTACCCATGATAATTCATGTTAAATGGGGGTTTACTCATGTTAATTCATGTGTAATGAGTGTTTACTCATGTTAACCTGATTATCCAATAAAAACATATATTTTAATTACATTTTAATGGTATTAAATGTACATTTTTGATCTTATGGGCCTGAGTTAGTGCATTTTCATTATGAACATACATTCTCATCATTTGTGCACTTCATGCCTAATATACACCAATTTAAGCCCAATGAGTCATCTGATTCTATGGAATGTAATTATCAATATTTTAATTTGATATTTTGGGAACTATATCTACAATTAAATTTGAACATTTTTCATTCAGGGATCAATGGATGATTCATAAACAATGATGGAGATATTTGGAGATGAATGGAAGCAATTCTAAGTGAAGGCAGATTGGAAACCAGCCCACTTATGAGACTTTGGGGGCCAACATACAATCCCAATGGATCCCAAATTTTGTGGGATGCTATAAGTCATGTATAGGAACAAATAACTCTACATGATCAAATGCTAATTAGGCCTCCATGGGGGTCATTAAGGCGGCCCAATTTAGAGATACAATTCTGGGCTAGATTCTACGGCCCAGAACAACAGCCCACTAATTTGATCATATCTTGGAATCCACAACTCCAAATGGGCCCAAATTTACAGGCGGTTAGAAGAAATCTGTAGCTCCATTTTCTTCGTCTATATCCCACTCTGATTCATCTATATAGAAGGTCTTAGAGATGCGTCTATTCGGTGAAGGAAAGCTGGCTGCCACCTCTGGTCAAGGGTGGAAAAATCAACTCTCCCTTACTTTCCACCCACCTATGGCCTACCACAATTAATTTAGGAGACTTTTACTGTTGGAGGCTCGACCCAAGGGCTCAAAAATGCCTATTTAATGTAGTGGTGTTAGAGGATTGAATAATCTTTGGTGCTTGGTTTAATTGTAATGTTATGTTGTGATTTTGTTGTCTCAAATTTGTCTTTCACTTGTATGTTGTTCAATTCACTTTAGTTTCTTAAACAATGTTCTTATTATCCTCTTATTATGTTGTTCTACATCTCACTTTTATATCTTTTCCTCAAGGTGTGAATTTATTCACACCAAATCTTGTGAAATTAGTCACAGAACGGTGGAGTGATCATTTTATTTTTGTTGTTTTCTTTACTTCTCCATGTCCTCCCTCATGAGTCTACTTTCCGCTTCCATTGAAACCATAGATTTAATGGATGGATAACCCACTTATGGGTTGATCTAATGCCGTAGAAATAGGCTGTATTGGATGTTATTTATCACCCCATTAATGTATAATCACTTATTTAATTGTGATTTTTATTTGATGATTTTTAAACTCCATCGTCCTTGTTGAATTTAAGGCCACACGCTTCAAGTGCTATTACGAACCCTTACCTTGAAGTGCTAAAAACTTTGATCCTTCAAGTGTATAGGTGATTATTATTAAGTGTGTAGGCATTAAATCAGTAAGTGATGATGTAGTTTTATCTTCTTAAATGAATCTATCTCAAATATAAGAAAATGAAATCATTGAAAAGGAAATACGTCCAATCCACCCCGAGCAATAACCTAGGATCAACTCATTATTTTAAATTTAATTCACTAAGTCTCTTAGAGTTTCATTAAACCCATCTAAAACCAATCCATTTTGGCCACTTCATAGCCAAAAACATTCCATATAATGTACGTGTCTATAGGTTTCTTCTTAGGTCTCTGAGGATTCGATAACCCAAGCGAAAGTACAAGGACCGTTCTATCTTCATCTCTTGGGTAAATTTGATCGAGAATCAAATTTTAGCGTCGTTTCCGGGGACCCAAGTAAGTCATCTAAACACCCATTATATTCTCCCCCATTTCATATTTTCTCATCCAAATTCTCTTATCTTGTCCCTTTCTCGTTTTTTTCCCTTTGGCGCATGTCCGCCTACACCGACGATCACTCAAACCGTCTAGTTAGGGTGGATAGTCCTGGGGTTGGGAAGTCAAGTACACAAAGTGAACTCATTCTATTAGATCATAATCTTCCTAATACTCTAGAGTCCAAAATTGAGCCAATTTCAATGGAAGGTCTTCATGGAAACCAACTCATAAACCCGGGTAGAAATCAAAATGGAAACCCAAATGAGGCAGCCCCAAACTTGGAGAATGCGGTCGATAAAACCATGAATGACTACCTCACACCTTCCTAGACCAGTTCCCCCTCATGAATTAGACACAATTCTCTAGGAGATTCCAACTACATATTTAAACCCCATGTCTTAAACCACCTTCCTAGATTCCATGGATTAGAGTTCGAGATGACATACCTACACATTAAGGAGTTCAATGACATTGTAGAAACCATGTGTCCCCCACATCAACTAGAATCTGCTAAGATGAGGCTATTTCTTTTTTCTTTAAAGGATCGAGCTAAATATTGGCTAAACAATTTGAGACCATCATCCATAAATTCTTGGGACCAACTACAAATAGAATTCTACAAAAAATAATTTCCCCACCACAAAACAATTGCACTTAAAAAGAGTATCCAAAACTTTTTTGAAAAAGACGGAGAGTCATTATATGAAACATCAGAGAGGTTCAAAGACACTCTAAACATGGTTCCGCACCATGGTTTTTCTATTACTAAACATGTGAGAATTTTCTATGAAGTTTTGGGTCCGAGGAACAAACAATTCATTGACATGATGTGTAATGGAACCGTTAAAAACAACGCCCCAAATAATGCTTACGAGTATCTAGAAAGCCTTTCTGAACAAATCCAAACATGGGGATCTTCATATTATCCTAAAAAGCAACAAAGAACTACTGGAATTCATACACTTAGATAATAGGAAGTCCTTATGGCTAAACTCACAACACTCTCTAGGAAGGTTGAAGAGATAGACCTTAGGAAAGTCCATGAAATCCAAACTGTAGACCTTGTTTGCACAATTTGTGACAAACATGACCATAAGACAGACAACTACCCAACTATTCCATCCATCAAGGATGTTATTTTAGGAGGACCTGTAGTGGAAGTAAATTCATTGAACTTTCAAAAGCCTCAGTACCAAAACAACTTCAATCATAGGTATAATGACCACCCAGGCTTCCGCTGGAAAGATAACCAACAACCTATCCAACCACAGGGACAAAATCCTTACCCCCATCAGAACTACCAAACCCATAACTAGTTCCAAACCCAACCTATCCAATACCAACAACCACCGGTCCATTTTCAACAAACCATCCCACCTACAAAATATCCCCCTGGGATAAACCAACCTACCCAAGCACCCACCCAAACTGTTCCACAAAGCCTACTAGAACAACTGTGCAAACGAATGGAGAGAATGAACTCAGAAGTCTCTTACCTAAAACAAGCACCTCAAACCATCAAAACCAGAAAGTCACCCATGCCTACTCAGGCAGTTTCATCCTCAACATCAAGGGGAGAGTCAAGTTGCACTCAAATACCTCATGAACAACTAAAGTCTATGACTGTTTTAAGAAGTGGGAAATCAATTTAGAAACCTGAAAAACTAATTTAGAACCCACCTGAAGATTCAAACATGGATGAAAATTCAAATGAACCACAAGATAAAACTGAGGAAACTGATAACAATGTGAAAGAAAAAACTCTTCAACAAACAACCCCACAACCTGCACCCTTTCCTTAACACATGAGGGGGAAAACCAAGCCTGAATTGAGTGAAACATTGGGGGAAATCTTCCCAAAAGTCAAGTTGAACATTCCTCTTCTCGATGCCATCCAAAACAAACCTGCCTACTCAAAGTACCTTTAGGACTTGTGAACTTTTAAAAGAAACTTTTCACATAAAAGCCAATTCTTTTTGACTGCTAATGTGAGTACCACCATTCAAGAGACCATTCCTCCTAAGTTTAAAGACCCAGGTTTCCCTTACATCAATGTTGAACTAGGAGAAAGAAAAGTTGTCAAGGCCTTGTGTGATCTAGGTTCTAGTGTCAATATCATCCCCTATGCCGTGTACTGCCAGTTAGGCCTAGAAGAACTCCAACCCACATCTGTTACACTTCAACTTGCTGATCGTAGCATTAGGGTTCCAAAGGGGATTTTAAAGTACATTCTGGTAAAGGTTGAAAACATCATATACCCTGCTGACATCATTGTCCTTGACAACCATCCAAAATTAGGAAATAAAGAACAAACCCCAATCATCCTTGGTCATCCTTTCCTTGAAACAATCAACTCTGTTATCCGAGTTCGAAAGGGGAACATGACCATCACCTTTGGGAACATGAGTCTAGACTTGAACATCTATAATGCAAGATCACAAATAGGGGATGACGTGGACATTCATGAAGTAAACATGACAAGAAGCATTGATAATGAATCCATGGAACATCAAGGAATATTTGATGAATGTTTAAGTCAGGATGAGATTGATTTCCTTTGTTCATATGAAGGAAGATTATCTCCTTGGCTTGAATAATTTTCAAATTACTCTTATAATGAAGTCTTAGGTATAACAATCAGTGAAACCTTTCATGAAACAACTTTCATGAAGACCACTCCAAATTCCATCCCTAAATCTGATCAAGACAATCTAGTAGCTGAAACTTCTACATATGGGGAAACAATACTATCTGAAACTCTAAAAAAAGAAATTGATCTTGATCCAATGTCCCAATCTTCTGCTGAAATTCTAAACCAACCTGATCTTGAATTGAAGGAACTTCCTACTGCACTAAAGTATGCCTTCCTAGGGGACAATCAAACGCATCCTATTTTCATTTCTTCTTCTCTTGAATCCAATCATGAGAGGATGCTTCTAGATGTCCTTAGGAAACATATGAAAGACATTGGTTGGACCCTATCTTATATTCCTGGGATTAGACCACTTGTTGGGACTCATAGGATTGTCCTGGAATCTGATTCAAATCCATGTCGTCAACCGCAACGGCGAATCAATCCTAATATCATGGAGGTAGTAAGGAAAGAACTTCTGAAATTGTTAAAAGATGGTATCATATATCCCATAGCTGAAAGTGAGTGGGTGAGCCCAATCCAAGTTGTTCCAAAAAAGGATGGAATCACAGTGATAACCAATGAGGATGGAGAGATTCTTCCAACAAGGTTGAGTAGTGGATGGAGGGTCTGCATTGACTATAGGGAACTAAACTCATTCACCAAGAAGGACCATTTCCCCTTACCATTCATTGACCATGTCCTTGAGGGAGTGGCAGGTCATGCCTTCTACTATTTCTTAGATGGGTACTCAGGGTACAATCAAATTGAGGTATCCCTAGAGGATCAAGGGAAGACTACATTCACATGTCCATTCGGTACCTTTTCCTTCAAACACATGCCCTTTGGGTTATGCAATGCCCCTGGAACCTTCCAGTGGTGCATGATGGGAATCTTCTCAGACATGGTAGGGGATTTTATTGAGGTCTTCATGGATGAATTCTCTATGTTTGGGGATACTTTTGAGGGATGTCTGCAGAATGTGGAGAAAGTCTTCTCAAGATGTGAAGAAAAGAATCTGGTCCTAAACTGGAAAAAATGCCATTTCATGGTTAAAGAGGGACTTGTTCTAGGCCATATAGTCTCAAGTAGGGGGGTTGAAATTGATAAAGCAAAGGTTGACATCATTCGTCACCTTCCATCACCAAAAACCTTCAAGGAAGCGAGGTCATTCTTAGGAAATGTTGGTTTCTATAGAAGACTCATCAAGGACATTAGTTCAATATTCCTCCCCCTTTGTGCTCTCCTAGTAAAGGATGCTCCATTTGTTTGGACAGAAATTTGTGAGGGTTCATTCTCAACCCTAAAATCATCTCTCACCTCTCCTCCCATTATGAAATCTCCAAATTGGAACCTTCGTTTTGAACTTATGTGTGATTCCAGTGACTTTGATGTAGGAGCTGTGTTAGGACAACGTTGTGATAAAAATCATTATGTCATTTCTTATGCAAGAAAATCCTTAAATGATGCCCAAATCAACTACACCACCACTGAAAAGGAGTTACTTGCTATTTTTTTCCTTAGAGAAGTTTAGGTCCTACCTCTTAGGATCACCCATCATTGTGTTCACTGACCATTTTGCACTAAAATACCTCTTCCAAAAACAAGATTCCAAGTCTAGACTGATTAGGTGGGTCCTTCTCTTACAATAATTTGACCTCACAATCAAGGATAAAAAAGGAGTTGAAAATGTTGTAGCTGATCACCTCTTTAGGATGGAATTCAAAGACAACTCAAATCACATTTCTGTGTCTGATTCATTTCTTGATGAACACTTATACCCAGTGAGTGACTGCCCTTGGTATGCTGACCTAGCCAATTTCTTAGTTATAGGATTCATTCCAAAATTCTCAGGGACTCAAGATTGAAGGAAATTTTTTTATGATGTTAGACATTATGTGTTTGATAATCTATACCTCTATAAGTTTTGCCCTGACAAGTGATTAGGAGGTGTGTTCCAGAATCCGGACAAGAGTTCATCCTTAAATTCTGTCATAGTAAGGCATGCGGAGGTCAATTTTCCTCTAAGAAAACATCTGTTAAGATTCTTCAATGTGGTCTCTTCTGGCCCACCCTCTGAAGGGACTCCTACACATTTTGTCAAAGCGGTCCTTGGTGTCAACATGTAGGGTCCATCACAAAAAGGAATCAAATGCCACTCACTCCCATATTAGTGGTTGAAATATTTGACTGTTGGGGAATTGATTTCATGGGTCCATTCCCAAACTCTCAGGGATACCTCTACATACTCTTAGCTGTTGATTATGTCTCAATATGGGTTGAGGCCATTCTGACTAAGTCCAATGATCATCAAGTTGTTATTCTATTTCTGAAAGAGAACATATTTTCTCGATTTGGAATTCCTAGGGCTATAATCAGTGATCGAGGAACCGATTTCTGCAACCGCCCATTCTCTTCACTCATATCTTAGTATGTTATTTCTCATAAAGTTTCCGCAGTATACCATCCTAAAACCAATGGTCAACCTGAGTTAGAGAATAGAGAGATTAAGAAAATTCTTGAAAAAACTGTCAACCCCTCTAGGAAAGATTGGTCTGAGAAACTCTTAGATGCTCTTTGGGACTATAGAACCACATATAAAACCATTTTAGGAATGTCCCCATATAGGTTGGTTTATGGTAAAGCATGAAATTTTCCAGTGGAGATTGAACATAAGGCCTTTTGGGAAATTAAGAAAATGGATTATGACCCCTCATTGGCCGGAACAAAAAGGAAATTAGATCTCAATGAACTGGAGGAACTAAGGATGGAGGCTTATGAATATTCAAGGATCAATAAAGATAGAGCTCAAGCCTACCAATCTAGGAATATCAATTTCAAACATTTTGAACCAGGAAACCTTGTGCTCTTGTATAGTTCAGAACTTCATTTACACCCGGGAATGTTAAGGACTAGATGGTCAGGTCCTTTCATAGTGCATCATGTATACCCCCATGGGGCAGTAGAGATTCAAGATCCCATTAGTGGTCACATTTTCAAGGTCAATGGTCAATGGTTAAAAACATTCATTGAATCATTCAATAAACATGAAATAGATGTTGAGTTAATTGAGCCAATCTATGAACCAGGAAAAAATTGATAAATTTAGGATCAATGTTGGGCTAACGACGTTAAACAAAGCGCTGCACGGGACGCAACCCGTGGTTTTTATGTATCTAATCTTTCTGAATCATCTTTATTTTTCAAATAAGATTAATTAATCATTTTTATATTTAAAAATAAAAAATAGACTTTTGACATGTTCTTCTATTATGAGTATGGATGGGTACGAAAGGGGAGCACCATATTCATTTGTTTCACGTGGCGTGATCCTTGAGTAATACCTTACCCAGAAATTTAAAAAGAAGACAATGTATCATCAGTTTATTTTGTCTTATTTGTATTATTTTATAGGTTAAGATAATAATAATAATAATAATAATAATATAATAATAATAATTTAAAAAGGTGACACGCCATAGGCTGTGGGTCATACCACGTCACAACTGGCGAAGCCACGGGGACTCGAACCCGGGACCAAAGGGAGACAGGGGCGCGCGCTTACCACTAAACTTCGGCTTAATGTGCTTACGTATTCTATAATTTTTATATATATACTTATACTTTACTTATATATATATATTGTTTTGTTTTGTTTGTTTTTTTTCCTTTTTCCACTAGGGAACTTTGCAAGCAACATTGATATCAAAGGAATAAATTCGAGCGACAAGAACATCAAACATCAACCACCAGGTGACTTCATTCCATGATCCTTATATTTCAATTTCCTTATAGAACTCCCCTTTTATTCCTCTACCCCATTCTAAATATTATTTTTATGAAACTAGGGACAATTTCATTCTAAGTTGGGGGTGTGGAAACACAATGTTTGTTTAAAAAAACAATGATAAAAAGAAGAAGTAAAATTCATTTATCATTCATATAATAACATCTTTGATCACATTAAAACTACATAGAAAATAACTTTAATTTCCTTGAATCTTAATTTAATTCATGATTAAGTTTAAATGCATTGATTTGGGATGTTTGGTTGTCCAATGAAAATTTTCGTCATTTTTATTTTCATCCATTAAATAAAAATGCCACAACGCATGTCCTCTAGACTGTGGGGTGCTAATTTGAATTTTTGGGGTCCCATAATAAATATCATAGGCTGGTTTTATTTTTATGAATAATATGAGTATTCAAAAAAAACATATAAAAAAATTGCGTGCAGAGCAATGGATTGATAAAATGTGAGGCTTTCGGCACTTGGGGATCGTGACTCCAGAGTTGTATAGCCCCGAGTTTTTTAATCTATCTCTATTTATGGTAATATGACTTTGTTTTTGATTAAGTTAACTCGAGACGATGCCCGAGAATGTGGGATTCACTTAGTTCCCCAAGGCCTTTGAGTCTGGCAGTCATCGGTAAAGTCTTGCTACATGGGTTAATTTGATTAACTACAATCTGAATTACTATAGAAATATTTCAAAAAATCCAAAAAAAAGAGAGGAAGGAAGAATACTCATATTAGGATTAAATGTGATTCCACCTAGCGCTTGCATGATTTCCCCCTTGAATGAATGTGAACCCCCATATCTATTATGATTCACAACACATCATTACACCTAATTGAGTTGGATGAAGTATGATGATGGATTTGATCAAAGGAATGGGCTTGGGATTGGGATATCCTTTTATATTAATCTTGTTTTAAATTATCTTTATAGGTTATAAAAATATATTTGTGTGTAGTTTACATTGTGAGCACTGTTTTTTATAATGTGTTAGAAGAAAGGAATTCAGATAAAATCATTGAATTATTTGCTCGGGACTAGAAAATATAATGTTGGGGGGGGGGTGAGATTATCCAATAAAAACATATATTTTAATTACATTTTAATGGTATTAAATGTTAATTTTTGATCTTATGGGATTGAGTTAGTGCATTTTCATTATGAACATCCATTCTCATCAATTGTGCACTTCATGCCTAATATACACCAATTTAGGCCCAATGAGTCATCTTATTTTAAGGAATGTAATTATCAATATTTTAATTTGATATTTTGGGAACTATATCTACAATTAAATTTGAACATTTTTCATTCAGGGATCAAAGGATGGTTCATAAACAATGATGGAGATATTTGGAGATGAATGGAAGAAATTCTAAGAGAAGTCATATTGGAAACCAGCCCACTTATGAGACTGTGGGGCCCAACATAAAGGCCCAATGAATCCCAAATTTGGTGAGATTCTAGAAGACATGTATAGGAACAAATAACTCTTCATTATTAAACTATAATTCGGCCTCTATCATGGTCATTAAGGCGGACAAATTTAGAGATACAATTATGGGCCAGATTATGCGGCCCAGAAAAACAGCCCACTAATTTGATCATATCTCGAAATCCACAACTCCAAATGGGCCCAAATTTACAGGCAGTTAGAAGAAATCAGTAGCACCATTTTCTTCTTCTATGGCCCACTCTAATTAGTCCATCTAGAAGGTCTTAGAGACGTGTCTATTCGGTGAAGGAAAGATGGCTGCCACCTCGGGTCAAGGGTGGAAAAATCAACTCTCCCTTACTTTCCACCCACCTATGGCCTACCACAATTAATTGAGGAGACTTGGACTATTGTAGGATCTACCCAAGGGATCAAAAATTCCAATTTAAGCTATTGGTGTTGGAGGATTGAATAATCTTTGGTGCTTGGATCAATTGTAATGTTATGCTGCGATTTTGTTGTCTGAAGTTTGTCTTTCACTTGTAAGTTGTTCAATTCACTTTAGTTTCTTAAAAAAAGTTCGTATTCTCCTCTTATTATGTTGTTCTACATCTCACTTTGATACCGTTTCCTCAAGGTGTGAATTTATTCACACCAAATCTTGTGAAATTAGTCACACAATGGTGGAGTGATCATTTTATTTTTGTTGTTTTCTTTACTTATCTATGTCCTCCCTCATGAGTCTACTTTCCGCTTCCATTGAAACCATAGAATCAATGGAGGGATAACTCACTTATGGGTTGATCCAAGTAAGTATCAAGGTGCCTGATTGGATGTTATTTATCACCCCATTAATGTATAATCACTTCTTTAATTGAGATTTTTATTTGATGATTTTCAAACTCCATCGTCCTTGTTGAATTTAAGGCCACACGCTTCAAGTGCTATTACGAACGTTTAACTTGAAGTGATCAAAACATTGATCCTTAAAGTGTATAGGTTATTAGTATTAAGGGTGTAGGTATTAAATCAGTAAGTGATGATGTTGTTTTATCTTCTTAAATGAATCCTTCTCAAATATAAGAAATTGAAATCATTGAAAAGGAAATACATCCAATCCACCCTGAGCAATAACATAGGATCCACTCATTCTTTTAAATTGAATTCACTTATGTCTCTTAGAGTTTCTTTAAACCCATCTAAAACCAATCCATGTTGGCCACTTCATATCCAAAAACATTCCATAGAATGTATGTGTCTATAGGTTTCTTCTTAGGTCTCTGAGGATTCGATAACCCAAGCTAAACTAAAAGGACCGTTCTACCTTCATCTCTTGGGTAAATTTGAGCGAGAATCATATTTTGGCGCCGTTGCTGGGGACCCAAGTAATTCATCTAAACACCAATTCTATTCTCCCCCATTTCTTCTTTTCTCATCCAAATTATCTTATCTTCTCCCTTTCTTGTTTTTTTCCTTTTGGCGCATGTCTGCCTACACCCGCGATCAATCAAACCGTCTAGTTAGGGTGGATAGTCATGGGGTTGGGGAGTCAAGTACACCAAGGGAACACATTATATTAGATCATAATCTTCCTAATACTCTAGAGTCCAAAATTGAGCCAATTTCAATGGATGGTCTTCAAGGAAACCAACTCATAAACCCGGGTAGAAATCAAAATGGAAACCCAAATGAGGCAGCCCCAAACTTGGGGAATGCGGTCAATCAAACCATGAATGACTAAATCACACCTTCCTGGAACAATTCCCCCTCATGCATTAGACATAATTCCCTAGTAGATACCAACTACATCATTAAACCCCATGTCATAAACCACCTCCCCACATTCCATGGATTGGAGTCCGAGATGCCATACCTATACATTAAGGAGTTCAATGACATTGTAGAAACCATGTGTCCCCCACATCAACTAGAATCTGCTAAGATGAGACTATTTCCTTTTTCTTTAAAGTATTGAGCTAAAAATTGGCTAAACAATTTGAGACCATCATCCATAAATTATTGGGAACAACTATAAAGAGAATTCTACAAAAAATACTTTCCCCAAAACAAAACAATTGAACTTAAAAAGAGTATCCAAAACTTTTTTGAAAAAGAGGGAGAGTCAATCTATGAAACATGGGAGAGGTTTAAAGACACTCTAAACATGGTTCTGCACCATGGTTTTTCTATTCCTGAACAAGTGAGAATTTTCTATGAAGGGTTGGGTCCAGGAAACAAACAATTCATTGACATGATGTGTAATGGAACCTTTAAAAACAATGCCCCAAATGATGCTTACGAGTATCTAGAAATCCTTTCTGAACAAAACCAAACATGGGGAACTTCATTTTATTATGAAAAGCGACAATGAACTACTATAATTCATACACTTAGAGAAGAGGAAAGCCTTAGGGATAAACTCGCAGCACTCTCTATAAAGGTTGAAGAGATAGACCTTAGGAAAGTCCATGATATCCAAACTGTAGACCTTGATTGCACAATTTGTGACAAACATGACCATAAGACAGAAAACTGCCCAACTATTCCATCCATCAAGGATGTTCTTTTAGGAGGACCTTCAGCAGAAGTAAATGCCTTGAACATTCAAAATCCTCAATACCAAAACAACTTCAATCCTAGGTCTAACGACCACCCGGGATTCTGCTGGAACGATAACCAACAACCTAGCCGACCACAGGGACAAAATCCTTACCCCCATCAGAACTACCAAACCCATAACCAGTTCCAAACCCAACCTATCCAATACCAACATCCACCGGTCCATTTTAAAAGAACCATCCCACCTCCAAAATATCCCCCTGGGATAAACCAACCTACTCAAGAACCCACTCAAACTGTTCCACAAAGCCTACAAGAAAAACTGTGTAATCAAATTGAGAGGATGAACTCAGAAGTTTCTTCCCTAAAACAAGCACTTCAAACCATCAAAACTGGAAAGGCACCCATGCCTACTTAGGCGGTGACATCCTCAACCTTAAGGGTAGAGTCAAGTTGCACTCAAACAACTCATGAACAACTAAAGGCTGTGAGTATTTTAATAAGTGGGAAATCAATTGAGAAACCTAAACAACTAATTCAGAACCCATCTGAAGATTCAAACTTGGATGAAAATTCAAATGAACCACAAGATCAAACTTAGGAAACTGATAAAAATGTGAAAGAAAAAACTCTTCAACAAACAACCCCACAAACTGTACCATTTCCTCAATGCATGAGGGGGAAAACCAAGACTGAATTGAGTGAAACATTGAGGGAAATATTCTCACAAGTCAAGTTGAACATTCCTCTTCTCGATTCCAAACAGACCATACTTGCCTACTCAAATTAACTTAAGGACTTGTGCACTTTTAAAAGAAAATTTTCACATAAAAAACATGTCATTTTAGCTGCTAATGTGAGTACCACAATTCAAGGGACCATTCCTCCTAAGTTGAAAGACCCAGGTGGCCCTTACCTCAATGTTGAACTAGGAGAAAGAGAAGTTGTCAAGGCCTTGTGTGATCTAGGTGCTAGTGTCAATCTCATCCCCTATGTCGTGTACTTCTAGTTAGGCCTAGAAGAACTCCAACCCACATCTGTCACACTTCAACTTGTGGATCGTAGCATTAGGGTTCCAAAGGGGATTTTAAAGGACGTTCTGGTAAAGGTTGAAAACTTCATCCACCCTGCTGACTTCATTGTCCTTGACAACCATCCAAAATAAGGAAATAAGGAAATAAGGAAAAAACCCCAATCATCCTTGGTCGTCCTTTCCTTGAAATAATCAACTATGTTATCCATGTTCGAAATGGGAACATGACCATCACCTTTGGGAACATGAGTCTAGACTTGAACATCTATAATGCAAGCTCACAAATAGGGGATGACGAGGACATTCATGAATTAAACATGATAGGAAGCATTGATAATAAATCCATGTAACATCAAGGAATATTTGACGATTGTTTAAGTCAGGATGAGATTGATTTCCTTTGTTCATATGAAGGAATCTTATCTCCATGGCTTGAATCATTTTCAAATTGCTCTTATGATGAAGTCTTAGGTCCATCAATCAGTGATACCTTTCAAGAAACCACTTTCATGAATACCACTCCAAATTCCTTCCCTAAATCTGATCAAGCCAATCTAGTAGCTGATACTTCTACATATGGGGAATGAATACTATCTGAAACTCTAGAAAGAGAAATTGATCTTGATCCAATGTCCCAATATTCTGCTGAAATTCTAAACCGACCTGATCATGAATTGAAGGAACTTCCTGTTGCACTAAAGTATGCCTTCCTAGGGGAAAATCAAACACATCCTATTGTCATTTCTTCTTCTCTTTAAGCCAATCATGAGAGGATGCTTCTAGATGTCCTTAGGAAACATAGTAAAGCCATTGGTTGGACCCTATCTGATATTCCTGGGATTATCCCACTTGTTGGGACTCATTGGATTGTCCTGGAATCTGAATCAAAGCCATGCTGTCAACCTCAATGGCGACTCAATCCTAATCTCATGGAGGTAGTAAGGAAAGAACATCTGAAATTATTAAAATCTAGTATCATACATCCCATAGATGAGAGTGAGTGGGTGAGCCCAATCCATGTGGTTCCAAAAAAGGCTGGAATCACAGTGATAACCAATGAGGATGGAGAGATTCTTCCAACAAGGGTGAGTAGTAGATGGAGGGACTGCACTGACTATAAGAAACTAAACTCATTCACAAAGAAGGACTATTTCCCCTTACCATTCATTGACCAAGTCCTTGAGAGAGTGGCAGGTCATGCCTTCTACTATTTCTTAGATGGGTACTCGGGGTACAATCAAATTGAGGTCTCCCTATAGGGTCAAGGGAATACTACATTCACATGTCCATTCGGTACCTTTTCCTTCAAACGCATTCCCTTTGGGTTATGCAATGCCCCTCGAACCTTCCAGCGGTGCATGATGGGAATCTTCTCAGACATGGTAGGGTATTTTCTTGAGGTCTTTATGGATGACTTCTCTGTGTTTGGGGATACTTTTGAGGGATGTCTGCAGAATGTGGAGAAAGTCTTGTCAAGATGTGAAGAAAATAATCTGGTCCTAAACTGGGAAAAATGCCATTTCATGGTTAAAGAGGGACTTGTTCTAGGCCATCTTGTCTCGAGTAGGGGGATTGAAGTTGATAAAGCAAAGGTCGACATCATTCGTCACCTTCCATCACCCCAAACTGTCAAGGAAGTGAGGTCTTTCCTAGGACACGTTGGTTTCTATAGAAGATTCATCAAGGACTTGAGGTCAATATTCCGTCCCCTTTGTGCTCTCCTAGTAAAGGATGCTCCATTTGTTTGTACAGAAATCTGTGAGGGTTCATTCTCAACCCTCAAACCCTCTCTCACCTCTCCTCCCATTATGAAATCTCCAAATTGGAACCTTATTTTTGAACTTATGTGTGATGCCAGTGACTTTGATTTAGGAGCTGTGTTAGGACAACATTTTGATAAAAATCCTTATGTCATTGCTTATGCATGAAAATCCTTAAATGATGCCCAAATCAACAACACCACCACTGAAAAGGAGTTACTTGCTATTGTTTTTTTACTTAGAGAAGTTTAGGTCCTACCACTTAGGATCCCCCGTCACTGTGTTCACTAACCATTCTTCACTAAAATACCTCTTCCAAAAACAAGATGCCAAGGCTAGACTGATTAGGTGAGTCCTTCTCTTACAAGAATTTGACCTCACAATCAAGGATAAAAAAGGAGTTGAAAATTTTGTAGCTGATCACCTCTCTAGGATGGAATTCAAAGACAACTCAAATCACTTTTCTGTGTCTGATTCATTTCCTGATGAACACTTATACTCTGTGAGTGACTGCCCTTGGTATGCTGACATAGCCAATTTCTTAGTTACAGGAGTCATGCCAAAATTCTCAGGGACTCAAGCTCGAAGGAAATTTCTTTCTGATGTTAGAAACTATGTGTTTGATGATCTATACCTCTATAACCTCTGCCCTGACCATGTCATTAGGAGGTGTGTTCCAGAATCTGAACAAGAGTCCATCCTTAAATTCTGTCATAGTGAGGCATGTGGAGGTCACATTTCCTCTAAGAAAACATCTGTTAAGATTCATCAATGTGGTCTCTTCTGGCCCACCCTCTCAAGGGACTCCTACACATTTTGTCAATGCAGTCCTAGGTTTCAACAAATAGGGTCCATCACAAAAATAAATCAAATGCCACTCACTCCCATCTTAGTGGTTGAAATATTTGACTGTTGGGGAATTTATTTCATGGGTCCCTTCCCAAACTCTCGGGGATACCTCTACATACTCTTAGCTATTGATTATGTCTCAAAATGGGTTGAGGCCATTCCCACTAAGTCCAATGATCATCAAGTTGTTATTCAATTTCTGAAAGATAACAGTTTTTCTCAATTTGGAATTCCTAGGGCTATAATCATTGATTGAGGAACCCATTTCTGCAACCACCCATTCTATTCACTCATGTCTAAGTATGGTAGTTCTCATAAAGTGTCCATTGCATACCATCCTCAAAACAATGGTCATGCTGAGTTAGTGAATAGGGAGAATAAGCAAATTCCTAAAAAAACTATCAACCCTTCTAGGAAATATTGGTCTGAGAAACTCTTATATTCTCTTTGGGCCTATAGAACCGCATATAAAACCAATTTAGGAATGTCCCCATATAGGTTGGTTTATGGTAAAGCATTCCATTTTCTAGTGGAGATTGAACATAAGTCCTTTTGGGCAATTAATAAAATGGATTATGACCTCTCATTGGCAGAAACAAAATGGAAATTAGATCTCAATGAACTGGAGGAACTAAGGATGGAGGCTTATGAAAATTCAAGGATCAATAAAGATAGAGTTTAGGCCTACCAATCTAGGAATATCAAGGTCAAACATTTGGAACCGAGAAAACTTGTGCTCTTGTATAGTTCAAAACTTCATTTAAACACGGGAAAGTTAAGGTCTAGATGGTCAGGTCCTTTAATAGTGCATCATGTATACCCCCATGGGGCAGTAGAGATTCAAGATCCCACTAGTGGTCACATTTTCAAGGTCAATGGTCAAAGGTTAAAAACATTCATCGAATCATTCAATAAACAGGAAATATATGTTGAGTTAATTCAGCCAATCTATGAACCAGGAAAAAATTGATAAATTTAGGATCTATTTCAGGCTAACGACGTTAAACAAAGCGTTGTACGGGAGGCAACCCGTGGTTTTTATGTTTCTAATATTTCTGAATCATCTTTATTTTTCAAATAAGATTAATTAATCATTTTTATATTCAAAAATAAAAAAATAGGCTTTTGACCTGTTCTTCTATTATGAGTATTGATGGGTACGAAAGGGGAGCACCATATTCATCTGTGTCACGTGGTGTGATCCTTGAGTAATACCTTACCCAGAAATTTAAAAAGAAGACAATGTATCATCAGTTTATTTTGTCTTATTTTTATTATTTTATAGGTTAAGATAAAAATAATAAAAAAATAATAATATAATAATAATTAAAAAAGGGGACACGCCATAGGCCGTGGGGAAAACCCCTTCACAACCGGCGAAGCCGCGGGGACTGGAACCTGGGACTGAAGGGAGACAGGGCCGCGTGCTTACCACTGGCCTACGGCTTAATGTGCTTACTTATTCAATAATTTTTATACATATACTTATATTTTACATATATATATATATATATATTGTTTTGTTTTCTTTGTTTGTTTTCCTTTTTCCACTAGGGAACTTTGCAAGAGACATGGATATCAAAGGACTAAATTCGAGCGATAAGAACTTCAAACATCAACCACCAAGTGACTTCATTCTATGATCCTCATATTTCAATTTCCTTATTGAACTCCCCTATTATTCCTCTACCCCATTCTAAATTTTATTTTTACGAAACTAGGGACAGTTTCATTCTAAGTTGGGAGGTGTGGAAACAAAATTTTTGTTAAAAAAACATTGATAAAAAAAATAAGTAAATTTTTTTTATCATTCATATAATAACATCTTTCATCACATTAAAACTACATAGCAAATAACTTTTTTCCTTGACTCTTAATTTAATTCATGATTATGTTTAATAGAATTGATTTTGATTGTTTTGTTGTCTAATGAAAATTTTAATCATTTTTATTTTCATCCATTAAATCAAAATGCCACAATGCATTTCCTCTAGACAGTGGGGTGGTAATTTGAATTTTTGGGTTCCCATAACAAATAGCATAGGCCGGTTTGATTTTTATGAATAATATGAGTATTCAAAAAAAACATATAAAAACATTTGTGTGTAGAGCAGTGGATGGATAAAATGTGAGGCTTTTGGCACTTGGGGATCGTGACTCCAGAGTTGTCTAGCCCTGAGTTTTTCAATCTATCTCTATTTATGGTAATATGACTTTGTTTTTGATTAAGTTAACTCGAGATGATGCCTGAGTATGTGGGCTTCACTTGGTGCCCTAAGGCCTTTGAGTCTGGGAGTCATCGGCAAAGTCTTGCTACATGGGTTAATTTGATTAACTGCAATCTCAATTACTATAGCAATATTGAAAAAGAAAATCCACAAAAAAGAGGAATGAAGAATACTCATATTAGGATTAAATGTGATTCCACCTAGCACTTCCATGATTTCCCCCTTGAATGAAAATGAACCCCCATATCTATTGTGATTCACAACACATCATTACACCTAATTGAGTTGAATGAAGTATGATGATGGATTTGATCAAAGGAATGGGATTGGGATTGGGATCTTCTTTTAAATTCATCTTGTTTTAAATTATCTTGATAGGTTATAAAAATATATTTGTGTGCAGTTTACATTGTGAGCACTGTTTGTTATAATGTGTTAGAACAAAGGAATTCAAATAAAATCATTGAATTATTTGCTCGGGACTAGAAAATATCAAGTTGGGGGGTGTGATTATCCAATAAAAACATATATTTTAATTACATTTTAATGTTATTAAATGTTCATTTTTGATCTTATGGTCCTGAGTTAGTGAATTTTCATTGTGAACATCCATTCTCATCGTTTGTGCACTTCATGCCTAATATACACCAATTTAGGCCCAATAAGTCATCTGATTCTAAGGAATGTAATTATAAATATTTTAATTTGATATTTTGGAAACTATATCTACAAATAAATGTGAACATTTTTCATTCAGGGATCAATGGATGATTCATAAACAATAGTGAAGTTATTTGGAGATGAATGGAAGCAATTCTAAGAGAAGGCAGATTGGAAACCAAACCACTTATGAGACTGTGGGGACCAACATAAAGGCCCAATAAATCCCATATTTTGTGGTATGCTACAAGACATGTATAGAAACAAATAACTCGGCATGATCCAAAGCTAATTCTGCCTCTATGGTGGTCATTAAGGCGACCCAATTTAGCGATACAATTCTGGGCCAGATTCTACGGCCCAGAACAACAGCCCACTAATTTGATCATATATCGGAATCCACAACTCAAAATGGGACCCAATTGTACATTATGTTAGAAGAAATACTTATCTCTATTTTCTTATTCTTTGGACCACTATGATTCGGCCATCTAGAATTTCTTCTAGACGTGTCTGTTCGGTAAAGGAAAGCTAGTTGCCACCTCGGGCAGGGGTGGAAAAATCAACTCTCCCTTACTTTCCACCCACCTATGGCCTACCACAATTAATTGAGGAGACTTGTAATGTTGGAATCTCGACCCTAGGGATAAAAAATGCCTATTTAAGGTAGTGTTGTTGGAGGATTGAAGAATCTTTTGTGCTTGGTTCAATTGTAATGTTATGCTGCGATTTTGTTGTCTCAAATTTGTCTTTCACTTGTAAGTTGTTCAATTCACTTTAGTTTCTTAATAAAAGTTCTTATTATCCTCTTATACTGTTGTTCTAAATCTCACATTGATACCATTGCCTCAAGGTGTGAATTTATTCACACCAAATATTGTGAAATTAGTCACACAACGGTGGAGTGATCATTTTATTTTTGTTGTTTTCTTTACTTCTCCATGTCCTCCCTCATGAGTCTACATTTCGCTTCCATTGAAACCATATAATCAATGGAGAGATAATCCACTTATGGGTTGATCCAAGGCAGTATCAAGGGGCTGGATTGGATGTTATTTATCACCCCATTGATGTATAATCACTTCTTTAATTGAGATTTTTATTTGATGATTTTTAAACTCCATCGTCCTTGTTGAGTTTAAGGCCACACGCTTCAAGTGCTATTATGAACCTTTACCTTGAAGTGATAAAAACATTGATCCTTAAAATGTATAGGTGATTAGTATTAAGGTTGTAGGGATTAAATCAGTAAGTGATGATGTTGTTTTATCTTCTTAAATGAATCCATCTCAAATATAAGAAATTCAAATCATTGAAAAGGAAATATGTCAAATCCACCCCGAGCAATAACCTAGGATCAACTCATTCTTTTAAATTGAATTCACATAAGTCTCTTAGAGTTTCTTTAAACCCATATAAAACCAATCCAATTTGGCCACTTCAATTCCAAAAACAGTCCATAGAATGTACGTGTCTATAGGATTCTTCTTAGGTCTCTAAGGATTCGATAACCCAAGCTAAACTACAAGGACCGTTCTACCTTCATCTCTTGGGTAAATTTGAGCGAGAATCATAACCCATGTGTTATAAGCATTGTCTCATGCTAATATCAAGTTATATATTGCTTCCACATTTCTATTTATAAATATCATGCTATATCATGCATTTATGTTCATATTCCTTTTTATCTCTTTTGATATATCAATTGATTAAAATGTATTGTATTTTTCATGTTATTCCATATTTATTCCCTTAGTTGTCTTTATAGATAACCCTTTTTGTATGTATTTCCTCAGGTTATCCTCATAAAATTCTATGTACAATGGAATGTTCTGGTCATGTAAAATATGTTTTTCAATAAAGATGTGTGGTACATGTTTTAAGTTGTTATGTAATATTATTAATACCTAAAGAAACTAGAACTCTCGATCTTATAAGTTATATTAAGTGCATGTATATATAATTAATAATGTTTAAATATTGACTAAATAGCAAGGTTCTTATAGCTGGTATCAGATGATAGATTTAGTTATATTAGGGATTAGAACTAGAAAATTCTAGTGAATTCCTTAGGGAAAATACTATGTATAAAAAAAGAATACCTAAATTTTTGTGAGTATAGAGTAAATTGTTTTTCAAGAAAATAAATCCCCTTCTGGATATGAACAAGTACTGGTGAGTTTGGAATAGATGTATCTAGGGGTAAAACCCGAAAACACCGCATTGAGATTGACTTGAATGGGAACTGGTGCACAACAATGGGTCATTGTTCAATCTTGGTTCAACACAACTTTGGGAATCGCTTTGGTAAATTCATAAGCTTAGTATGAACAATTATTAAGGGAAACAATCCCATAAGAGTATACAGTAGGATGTGGATCATGGATAACATAGATCAAAGCCTATAAATTCAAAAGTTAATGAGATAAATGTAATTTATAAGTTATCCATTTGATTTCATTAGATTTCCCTTTAGATGTTTAATATTTTAAAATACTTACCCCTAATCTTAAATTTACATTATCCAATGGCTAGTAATAGGAGGAATCTGAAAAAATACCGATGTGAAGTTCATTTTGATGACTACTATAATGAGATTCCCAATCTGATGAGAGTGGGGATCACATACATTTTCAAGATACTCTTTATGTTATCTCAAGTGTTTAATAGAAAATTGGATCAAAAGGAACTTCCAACTCCTCTAATAAAGAACATGTCATAATCGAGAGCTTCATGAGACAAAGGTATCCTACTTTTAATGAATCTTCAGATCCCTCAATCGATAAACAATGGATTCACTACATTGAGAAGATATTATACATAATTTAATGCTTTCAATAATAAAATATTCTTATGGATGCTTATCATATGATGGGTGATGCTGATCAATGGTGGACATTGATAAAAAATAATAATCCTTAGGAAGCGATTGAGGAAATAGAATGTAATGATGTCTGGAAAATGATTTTCGATAAATATTATTCTTGTACCCTCTAACATAAGATAAAAAGGGACATCATTTCCCTCGTGAAAAAATATGATGCAACCATTAGAGTATACAAGGAAAACGTCAAAAGGATTTCACAATATGCTTCCTGATATTTTGTTACCCCAAAATGCAATGTTGAAAACTTATTTTGTGGGATAAAACATAGCATACAGAAAGAATTAGAAATCTATGACATTGATAGCTTTGAGGAAATTTTCTAATGTTCCATCAAAGTTGAGATAGAGGTTATAGAATCTCAAGTGTATCATGGGGATAATAAGAGGAATGTGTAATTTAATTATAGTGGTCTGATGTATAAATCCAATGGTGCTAATAAATTTCCTCACCCTTATTGTCAAAAGGGAGGAATGAAGCAGCACATATTTTTCCTAAGGGGATCAAGGAAATTATATAGGTGTGGAAGAGAAGGGAACATGTAAAATAGTCTCCAATAGGAGAAACCCCTTAAGGTAACTGAGGAAATGAATGCTCTGATCAACCCTTATAGAATTGTTCATTGCTACAACTACAAAGAACCAGGGCACTTTTTAAACTAGTTCCCTAGGCCAATGGTAATTAGAGGTAACTAGTAACCTACAAGGTAGTAAGGGAGATCTTTTTCCTTCCCTATCAATGAAGTGAATCCTGAAAATTAAGTGGTGATATGTATTCTAGTTATTCATTCACGAATATAGAATATGATTTTTTTATTTTGGTTCTATGAATTTTTATATATCTTGAACATTTAGTAGAACAAACCATACACCACTACAAAGCATGGATGTAAAGATATCAGTGAAAATGGAAAATGGGCCAAATATTGCTTCCTATGTATATAACTCATCACATGTCACAATATGTGGATTGAACGTCCCGAAAAACTCATCATGAAACCTCCATTTGGATTTGATTCAATACATGTAATGGGTTGGAATTCCCTATATAGATCCAACATAAATTTCCACATGGATGAAATGGCTCTCCATATGGTGAATTGAACCACGATTCTATCCAACTTCAAGGAGTAGGATGAATCTTATTTAGAAACATTATCCCAAGCATGGATTTTACTGAACTATGAGAATTCGTATATTTCGTAGTTGATTGAGTCAAAAGAAAGAACAATCCTCGAAGGCATGCCCATTGTGATAGAATTCTTTGAGGTGTTTCCCTAGGAATTGGTCGGTCATCCTCCTGAAAGTGATGTTGAATTCTCGGTTGATGTTATACCTGGGGGCTTTTAAATATCCAAGACTCTATATAGAATTGTTTTTGTGGATCTCAAAGAGCTAAATAAACAAATATAGGTGAATCTGGATAAAGGGTTTATACTCCCAAGTGCTTCAACACAGAGTTCACTAGTACTCTTCGTCAAGAAGAAGGATGGGTCAATGTGCCTTTTCTTTGATTATCGTGAACAAAAAAATCATGATAAAAAATGTATCATTTTCCATGATTTAATGACTTTTTCTATCCACTACGTGGATCACAATACTTTCCAAGGTAGGTTTGGGGCCATGATATTACCAAGCCTGCTTTTTGGGTGAGGTACGGGCATTATGAGTTCATAGTGATGCCATTCGAACTCAATAATTCTTCAGAAATCATCAAGGACAATATGAATAGTGTCTTTAAAGAATATCTTATCAAATTTATGGTAGTATTTATAGATGATATTCTAATATACACTAAAACCAAGGAGGAGAATGAGGAGAATCTAGGAACTATGCTAGAGACATTACGAAAGGAGAAGATCTATGGAATGTATAGAAAGTGTGAGTATTGGTTGAATGATGTCTCATTCATGGGGAATATCATCATAAGAAATGGGATATCTATGGATCCTTCCAAAAAAAATGAAATTGACGGATGGTGTTGGCCGACATATTCAATAGATATCTATAGTTTCTGGGGGTTTTCCGAAATAATCACTAATTTGTGAGAAATTTATCATGATTTTCAAACCCTCTTAACAAGATAAATCAAAAGAGTGTAAAGTTTTCTTTGAATGATGATTGTGAAGAAATCATAATGGAGTTGAATACGAGGCTTGACACTTCCCCAGTGCTCACACTACCCACAAGTTGGGAGATTTTCATAATCTTCAGTGATGCATAGAAGAAGGGAATGGGTTGTGTGTTGATGCAAAATGACAAAGTCCTTTCCTAGGTTTTATGGCAGTTGAAAAATCATGAGAAAAACTATCCCACACGTGATATAGAGTTGGAAGTTGTGATCATTACCTTGAACATCAGGCGGCATTATCTCTTTGGGGAGAAGTGTGAAATATATATGGAATACCAAATTCTCAAATATATATTCACATAGAAATTGGTGAATATGCACCAATAAAGATGGATAAAGCTCATCAAGGATTACAACTACTCAATCCATTATCCCCCTGTGAAAGTGACCAAGGTGGAAAATTATATGTGTTGAAAGGACCTAGAAATTCTATCATTATTGAGAATTGAAAAGGATCCAATCTTCATATATTTCTTGAAGATAGACATGGGAATCATAAATAAGGTAACATAATTAATCTTTTAATAATAATTGTTCAACCATATCTTTTGGAAAGGATAAAGGATGCTCAAGGAGATTAAGTGGGATTTCATAAGAAAGTGGAAATAATTCCAAAAAGGGAAATTATTAGAGCTCAATATTAATAATGTAGTAATTGTGAGATTTGGATCGAGAGTATGTATTACATAAAATCCAGAGTAAAAAATGAAATTTTGGATAATGCACATAGTTCAAATTTCACCATTCACCCGGGAAACACAAATATGTATCATGATCTATGGGAGCACTATTAGTGGGATGATAAGTTGAAGGATGTCGCTGAATATACCTCAATGTCCCTGGTATTTTAGTAAGTGAAGGATGAGAGGTATAAGTTTATGTGGATGATGTAACCATTTCCATACAAACAAGGAAATAGGAAACCCTCACCACAAAATTTTTCACCGGACATCAAAAGACATCCAAAGGAAACAATGCAATCTAGTGTATTGTGGATATTCTTATAAATATATCAAAACTTCATTGCGACTCATGAGGATTTCTCACTAGATAAAACGGAACTGATATACATCAGAGATTTTGTAAGGCCGTATTGATTACCACTATCGATTGTGTCCAATCAAGATCCAAGATTCACCTCTATGTTTTCAAAGATTATAGAATATGCTCTAAACACTCAGTTAAACATTAGCATGGTCTATCACCCTCAAAATGATAGAAACTATGAGTAGACTATACAGGAACTTGAGGAAATGTTGAGATCTTTCCCAATGGATTTCAAAGGCAGATGGGACCAACATCTTCCTTTAGTGGAGTTCTCTTACAACAAATGTTTCCAATCAAGCATCCAAATGGCTCCTTATGATGCCCTTTATGGGAAGGTGTTTAGAACACTGAAAAGTTTTGATGATGTTGAAGAAGAAAAACATATAGGTCTAGAAATGGTCAAAGAAATGTCGTATAATGTTAAGACCATCCAGAAACACATCAAAGCTTCCTAGATTCGACAGAAGTTCTATGCTGACAATTGTCGACGAGATGTCGAGTTTGATAATAAATACATGGTATTCCTCTGCATATCTCAATGAAAGATATTTATGAGATTTGAAAATAAGGGAAAGATTAGTCCAAGGTACACAGATCCTTTTGAGATCTTTGATCTCATCAGAGTAGTGGCCTATTGAATAGAACTCCCACCAAACATGTCTCAAGTATGTGATTTATTCCTTGTACCACTCTTGAGGATTTACATACCTTCTAAATCACATGTACTAAATCTAGATGTGGTACCATTAGAGAAAGAACTCTCTAATGAGGAAAATACGATGAATATCTTAGATCATAGGGAAAAGGTTCTATGAAATAAGATGATGCCCCTTTTCAATGTGTTGTAGTGAAACCACATGTTTAAATAAGAAACGTGGGAACTAGAGGAGGTGATGAAAAAATGTTACACGCATCTAGTTTGGAGTGGAAAAAGGAAATTTGTGGGTGAAATTTCTTAAGGGGGAAGGTTATAATGACCTGAACATTTATAAATAAAATCCCATTATTTTAATTAGTTTTCTTATGGATGTAGAAAAAAAATCACTCCTTTTGTTTTATTATATCAAATTTATTTTAAATGACTATTATGTATCCATATCGTTTATAATATAGTCCTTGAATAGTGATCACATGACTAGAATAAATATAGGGTTTTAGAAAATCTTTTTCGCACAAAAACAATAATGGAATCAACCAGTAGCATCGTACCCATTGAAGCCCATTTATTAGAGATTCTGAGGGAGATATCATTTCAGAGGTTTTCCCTAGACCAGATCCAATAACATAATAAATAGTGAAACCTTTTATGGGATAAGTTCTAACTCATAGAGATCATGACCCAAACCATGTTCACTGAAATGCCCCAAGAAAGCCCCACCATTTCACGCATAACTCTTAGGGAATATATTAGTGTAATGAGGGGATATATATCAAAACCCTTTAATTATGATTATTTGTTTATATAGGGTAATAAATATACATTCATTAAATTATTGTTACTTTGTAAACGATTTTCGAAATCATCAATTTTATTTTTTCTTAATTTTTGAATTCAATTATGAAATCTATTTTGATGAATTAAAGAGTTTTTAATATAAATAATTTTTTAATATAATATTGTTATTAAATTAAATTTATTACATATTAATGATCATATAATTTTTGTGAAGTCAAAAGTAACTTTTGTTATGGTTTGAAAGCTATTTTTTTCCAAAACCGATCAATTTTCAATAAATGTAAGATTTTATTTTGAAAGTGAAAATTCACATATTTAGAAAATTATTTATATAAAATGAATATTTTTTTAATCTAGATGTTGAAATTATCCAGTAGTGAATTTTCCAAAATTTACTAAGACAATCAAATTTATGGGTAAAAATTAAAAACTGTATTAATAGATAATGTGTTTTATGAAAAACTAATAACCCATTAGTTAAATAATAAAATACTATAAAATTTATATTTGAAAAAATATATGTGTTTACTTAAAATTATGTAATTTTCGGGTTATTTGATTTATATTATAAAACCTTAGTGAATTCTCCAAGACTTATAAAATAATTTATGATTTTAAAATCATTTCCTTGAAAGTGTGGCTCACCTCCACATAAGCATGAGAAATATATTAATATAACAACCCCTTATCCATATAAAATAATTTATACCACTATCAGTTTCTAGAAACCAAGGGCAAAAATCATGGGATGGTTTGTTGTTTTAAATATTTTAGTGTGTAGTGTCCAAAACTAAAATAAAAAAGAATTCCCCCACCATTCCTATATAAATCCACCCAAGCACCAATTTCACTTCAATAAAACTATATTAGGCTCATCCAAACACTAATATATATTTCCTAGAGTTCTCTCAAGGCACTCTAAGTCCCCAAGAATCCACTCTCAATCATTTGGGATCACACATCCAAGTAAGGGTTCCTTCATTTCACAATTTTATCCAAGTTTACTTATATTGTTACACCCTTTTATTTTCAATTAAAAATGATGGGTTATGTTTTAGCATCTCCCCCATACTTACCTTATTATGTTCTAATGATGGTATATCCCTTTATCTCTCATTAATTCCTCTCAAGTACACAAGTTACCATGCTTAAATTCCATAAGGGATTTCTCTCTTCTCATTTCCCTCCATGCCTTTATTTTATAATATGCATCTAAATTCCAATTATATGTAGGGATATTATATTCCCTGGTCCCCTTATTGTACATTTCAAGTATAAATGATTAGATAAAACTTTCTATTTCATCAACCCATTTTTTGAATTTCTATTTGACGTCGTTATGCTGCCAAAATGGAAGTATGATTTTCAATACCAAAATCATCATGTAGTGAATATAATTCCCATTTCTCTATCAATTGTATTCCCATTTATGGCTATATACTTATTTATTGTGGGAAGACATGTATTTATCCCACATTCATTTTTCATGGAATTAATTATGATGTTTAATGAATCCATGTTGTATGATCTATTTGGCACACTTATACATTAAAACAAAATGATTATGAAGGGTGCACCCCGATAGCGCTCCAATTCATTTGGTAATGTTTTGTACTAGGATATTCCCTTTACAATTAGGGTTTACTCATTATAATTTATGTGAAATTATAGTTTACTTGTGCTAATTCATGTTCAGTGAGGGTTTAATTATTCTAATCAATGTACAATGATCCTTGGTTCATGCTAATATCAAGTTGTATGTTGTTTCCACATTTCCATGTTATGAATGTCATTCTATATCAGGACTTTATGTTCATGTTTATTTTTCACTCCATTGATATACCAATTTACTAACATGTATTTAATTCCTCTGTTTATGCCATTTTCAATCCATTATTGGGATTTATTGTTCACCCTTTTCATTTTTATTCCCTCAAGTTATCCCAGGAAAATCCATTTATAATTAAATGTTGTGGTCATGTAAATGAAATTTTCAATAAGATGTCTATTTCATGTTTTATGTTGTTATGTAATGTTTCTAATCCCCAAAGTCACTATTCCTCTTGATATTTTTGGTTTTATTAAGTGCCTATTTATGTAATAAATAATGTTGAAATATGGAATAAACATCAGGGTTGTTATATGTTAGCAGAAGGAGGCTCATGTTTTTCTCATGTTTTTATTAGTGAGTTAATATATGAGATTTAATTAAAATAATAATAAAAGGGTGTATAATAATATATCATAAATTGGTCTCCATATTCTTATTAAATTGTTTACATTTGATGAAAATCACCAGAGAAGCTAACAAAATCATCCTTCCTCATAGAGAATTACAACAGCCTTTAGATCCCATACCATTTCTTGAGGATCCCTATACTCTGAAGGGGTGATAGAACCTTTAGGATGAGTTTTAAATATACTACTAGGAGGAAGAGATCGTAAGAAGAATCTTACAAGTGACCCATCATAATCATCATGTTCCATCATTAGGATCATATCAATTAATATAATTTATAGACATATATTAATTCCCAATGGAAAATCCATTGAACATATTTAACAAATTATTCAAGCCTTGTTTGTGATTCCCCTAACTCACACAACAAAATCAAGTGAACAAAATATTACTAGTACATTAAATTTTATATCTAACTAAAGTGATCAAAACATAACAATCCAAATATATAATTATAACGAAAATTATTTAGTCACATACTCAACCAGAACCTTTTGGTTTAGACTTATAAACATTTAGGAAAAACCATTGACTATGAAAACCCATACCATTACCACAAAATGGATATGTTTCCCATTATATATATAATATATTATCTAAAACTACATATTTAACATGCACCACAAAATCAACCACAAATGACACCAATATAGTCATTTTATACATAGTACACTTCTTCATAAAACTAGGGAAATGAAAATATAAGAACAGTGAAATCAAATAATTAAAAGAGAGTAATATATATTAGAAGCTATATAAACATAAAATGGTTACAGATAATAAGGGTGGATTAAAAAATAATAAATTAATTATATATGATTAATCATAAGATCTTAAAATATATACATAATTTACATAGGAATGTAAATAACGATAAGGAAACAATAAATGATTCCATAGTGATGGAGTTCATAATGTGAGAAATATTGATCTTACTATCATGAACTCATATATGACATCATAAAAACCATAATCACTATATCAAAAACATCATACATATAATCAATGAAATATTAAAAACATTATACATACCATCAATACTACAACCAAGTCATCATACTTACTTTCATTACCTGATCCACTCCATTATTAATAAATGAGTAAGCTGACACAAAATACCTATGAATATTTTTCTCATAAGACCTACAGATAAAATGAAGGGCTATATAATTTTATACCCCACACATATACCACACATGTCTAATGTATTTCTCATATCATGAAAAATCTATATAATAAATGATCATGTTTCCTTAGTAATGAATACACATCCTTATTGGTATAAGAAACACATTGGATTTTATTACATTCTCTAGGTAATAAGTGAAAAAAATATGATTATAATCAATAAAAATAATGAAAGTGGATGGTATCATTAAATCATATTCTCAATGTATCATAATAAAATTTAATGTATTTTTAATTAGATGAAAAACACATTTAAAAGAGAATTAATGATTTAATTAGATTAAGAAGAAGAAATACCCTTTACATCCTTGATGCCCTTTTCAGAATTTTTGTTATAAATAAAAGGAAATATAAAATTCAATAACAATAAGAAATATTTAAGGTGAGTTTTCTTAAATAAAATTAATGTTGGTGGTGGGAAAATGTTTTAGTATGTATAATTTTTAAAGTATATTATTTCAATATTTTATGAAGAAAGTCAAATTTAATAGAAAATAAAGATACAAGTAACTCTTAAATATCATTTAAAACGATATGATGAGAATAATTTTAAAAAATATACATAAAAATAAAGATATTTAGAAATGGTGTTTTGAAAAATAATAATGAGTAATTCCACAATTGTGGAGTGGAAGATAACTGATAAACACTTCAATAATACTTGAAAATATATTTATTAAGACACACACAGTTTAAAGATTATCACAACTTCATTCCTAAAATAGTTAAAGAGAAATACGAAGGTCCCAATAAATAATACATATTTTCACTTTAAAAAAAAGAAATTATAGCATTAGATGAAATTTAAATATGGACATATAGGAAAAATATTACTGACAAAAAAGTAGGGATACTAGAAAGGAATCCATTACAACATTTGTAAATTTTGAATAAATATACCTTGAATGAGAGGAATTGAAATGGGATTTTAACTATCACGAAAAATGGTATTGATGTTAAAATTTTTCAAAGGTGCACTATGTTCACTATATGAATAGAATGATGCACATAATAAAAATATTGTTTCAAATAAGGGAATTTGATGTTAAAAACCCTTACATTTTACTCCAAACATTCATAAAAGATGTTTAATATCGTGTATAATAAATATAACCATTGTAATAAATAATTTATAAATATATTTGTATTTATTTAAATTTATATTAAAAAATTGCAATCAATCACTATAATTAATTAGTTATTTCAAATTTTGAAAATCAAATGTTATTAATTTTTATCGTTTTATAAATGATTCATAAAGGAATTTTTGATCCACATTCCTTAATAAAAATTTCATTATATATGTTTGTAAAAGGTCTCTAAATCATTTATTTTAAATTATTTAGGCTTTCCCATATTTATTTGATGGATATCATTAGCATGGAATGGGATAATAGAACCCATTATGAGCATCATTCGAGTAATTTACTGATATTGACATGTTACAATACACTAATGTCAAATTCTTGTGTTATCCTTACAAAATCCTATTCATGAATACTTTTAGAGAACCAAAATTCTCATACATTAAAATTACATATTAATAGATAAATATTAATTATATGAAACCTTAAGGGAAGGATGGTGAAATCTATTTCTTTTGTGAATGCACCTTACGCGCCACAACTCATTTCAAATTTTTCTGTTGTTGCCTCTCACCCTGCCAACCCTCCACTGCATCCCATGATCCCATCGCCCCTAGAGCTTGGTTCCACATCTATCCTGGTTTCCCTGTCGCTGCCTATGGAGCCACTTCCTCCTCTTTCTAGCCCTCTTCATTATGGTCACTCCTTCAGAGATGTTTTTTGTGGTCCCCTCCCAGATCCCTCGGGGTCCTCTTTTCTGGCAGTCTTTTTACCCTCGACTCTGGGATCAAGGGTAGGCTATAGTGTATCTCTGGAAATCTCGGCTTAGGTGTATTCAGATTCCTCAGCCGGCCTCAGGTGGAAGTTGGTTGCACATTTTGGGGGTGTGAAGCCGTCTCTCTAGGCCTGCCAGAGGTTTTTATTTTCGTGGGGCATTAACGCTCCTGCCCGTATTTCCTCAGTGCATCAGAACTGTTTTTGCCTAAACCTTAACTCAGATGAGGAATTCAATTTTTCCTGGTGCAGTTCCCCCCATGTGTGGGGTCTATGTCATTTCATAATGAATCCTTCCTCAAGATTATCGGAAATTCCCATGGTGGTTTTCTTTTCTCAAATGATCGAACCCACCAGTGTGAGGAGCTCTTTGTGGCCCGCATCTGTGTGGAAATGGACTCTTCTTCTCCTCTTCCAGACAAGCTATCTCTTTGTGTGGAGGACTCATTCAGCTGTGATCAGCCCATTTTCTACCCTGTTCTCCCAAGGTAATACTCCCACATTTTTCCTCTGGGACATTCTATGTAGGTTTGTCGAAAGCTTCATTTGGGTGGTCACCACCAACATCCTTGGGAAGCCAACAGGGTCATTGTTAGGGATTCCTCGGTGCTGGACATGGTTGATAATATGGATCCACCGCTAGTTTCACTTGATGACCCTATGGTGTAAGATCTCCCCCCTTCTCCCATGAGATGGGGGCTGTCATGATGGAGTGAGAAACGAATGATTCTAATCCATGCTGGACCAATTTTCCTCTCACACCCCCAATGTTCCTCCAATTCCCAATCATCATAGAAACATGGTTCTCTCTACTTGTGAAGGTGACAATGACACTATGCTTCCTCTTAGCTCGGTCAGGGGATAGGACTAGATAGCCTCCTGATTGCTAAATACATCTCCCCCTTATCCTCTGGTGATTACTAATGTTTCAGGGATATGGACAAGATCCAAATCCAGGAAAAACAAGGAGCATGTATCCACCCTCATCAACAAGGTCAGGAACCCTGGGGCCACTACTAGGGCACTATTGTTTTAATGTTATGTTCCCGCATTTGGAATGTCTACCATCTTAGTGCCTGGGTGAAGTCCGACTTCATTACATCCCTGGTTAGAAACCAAAATGTCTCCATTGTTGATGTCCCAGAACACAAACAAAGCCCTCTGAAACTCAACGGTTTTACTCAAAAACATATGATGTATGGCTCTATACATGATGATCCTTCCATCCATCATATCTGGATTTTTTGGAACAAGATTATCTCGGTGGATAGTGTTCAGGATGATGACCAACAAATCACCACAAGGGTGTCTCTGGGGAATAGGTGCGTCTTTATGACTTTTATTTATGGGAGCTATTATACCCAAAACAGGGAATCCATATGTAATGGCCTTCAAGATATTGACCTTGTAAGCCTTCCTTGGATCATCAGGGGCGATTTTAACATTGTTTCAAGCCATGAGGAGAGGAAAGGCAGGGTTCCTTTTCCATGTAAAGGATTCTTTGACTTCGTTCAGTTCATGGAAGACAAATGAATCATGGACATGGGTTTTTTCGGGTGACCCATTCACATGTCATAATATCCAAAATGGTAATTAGTGATCTTGGTGATACATTGATCACTACCTCACTAATATTTAGTCCATATCCATGTTCAATGATTCCATGTTTGATAATTTTTCTCGCGGGCTTTCCAAACATTCCCCTCTTTCTGTTTCCCTTTCCTCGATACAAGACAATCATTCCAGGTTTAGATTCTATCAACACTGGATCCCACACCCAAGTTTTCATCATCTAGTTAGTATGGTCTAGGAAGATCCCCTCACGGGTCATTTGTGGATAGTTTTGCAGGATAAACATAAAAGATTAAATAAGGTGATGTAGATATGGGTTGGCTCTCCGCCACCCCATTGGAAAAGAGCTTGATGAGATTATGGCTGCTGTCAATAAACTTTAAAGAAGCCTGGAGGATTAATGGAATGACCGTGCTTTTGGGTAATTATCTGAGAAGAAGTATTGCCTCTATAATATTATCCTTGGGTAGGAAAGAGTTTCAAGGGAAGAATCCGGAATTAAATGGTTACTGGAGGGGGACTAAAACACTGCCTTTTTTATTACTTGCATCAAAGAATGTAAATTCAATTCAGACCCCTCAATTGTGCTAGATGATGGAACCTCCTCGGTGGATCGGGATGTGGTGGGGGATAGTTCTCGTACCTTCTATACTGATATTCTAGTAATTCCTAATCCATGAATGCTTAATGTCTATTTAGGGAGGAATGAGGGAATCATCGATGTTATTCCTTGCATCGTCTCTTCCCAAATCAATGACATGATCGGCTCAATCTCAGTGGATGCTGAGATTCACATGACTATCCTCAATATTAATCCTGAAATTCTGCCATGTCCACACATATTCCAAGGATCATTCTATAGAGGTACATGGGATGTGATTAAACAAGATGTCACTATGGCTATTCAATATTTTTTTCATGGGTGGGAGCATGTCGTAGGCTGCATCTGCTACAAATCGGGTTCTTATCCCCAATATCAATAACCCTTCGTCCCTTCTCCACTTTTGACCTGTGAGTATGTGCAACATGCCACACACAATTTTGGCCAGTATCATCAACTCCAGAATTGTGCCTCTCCTCTTGGAATGGGTTTCCCTTGAATAGAACAGTTTTGTGAAGGGAAAGTTCATCCAAGGTGAAGTTTCCTTGGCCTAATAACTCTTCAGGGACCTCAACAAAAAAACACATAGATCCAATATGGTCTTCAAAATTGACATGAATAAGGCATATCACCTGATCAAGTGGAGCTTCATCAACCTGGTCTTGGAATGTGTGGGGTTCTCTACAAGGTCTATGGATCATTTCTTCAGGTGCTTTAGTTCCCCATGGATTGTGGTGTCTTACTTTGGTAAAATGCATGGTTTCTTTAAGGCTGTCCATAGACATAGATAGGGGGATACCTTGTCCCCAAGCCTCTTTATCCTTTCCCAAGATATTCTGAGCTGGCTCATCAATAGGTGTATGTCGAATGGTGAGATGTATCCCATAAGTATGAGATTGATCTACCTATATATTACTCACTTGATGTTTGCGTGCGACACCATAGTTTTCATGAATTCTAGTAAGATATTAGTTAGAGATTTTACTAAATATTTGGAGACCTAATACAAATGGAGTGGGAAAATTTTCTATTCTGCCAAGAGTAAACACTTCATTTCCAATAAGTTTTCAGCGGGACGTGCCTTGTCACTGTGCCACTCGTTTGGAATGCAGAGCGGTCACTTTCAGATGGACTACATGGGAGCTCCCATTTCCTTGGGCAGGCTCCATATTAGGGACATTGACCATGTGGTGAGTAGAATCATGGATAGAGTGCTCAAATAAAAGAACTACCTCCTCTCCTTTGGCGTCCAAGTCGTTTTAGTGAATAGAATCTTGTTATCTAGTCCTATTCATGAGATATCTTCAATCCATGTACACAATGGAGTTATTTTCACGATAGAACATATTTTAAAAAACTTCTTTATGGATGCTCTTTAGGAGGGGAAAGGAATAGGGCCTCATGGGAAAAAATGTCCCACCCTATTCAGTAAAGAGGCATCAATGTTAGGATCTTTGATGATACTATCCATTGCTTGCATGATAAATTTTCTTGGGGGGTCCTTGGGCAGCGCTCACTTTGGGGGAAAGCCATGGAAGGACATTGGCACATGGTACTGGCTTAGGTGACATAACGTTTTCCCCCTTCTGTTATATTATCCTCTCTTTTATTCTATCCATTAATCCCTTTACCCAATAAATCGTGGGGAATGACAACATATAATTTTGGCATAGGAATTGGGTTGGAGTTCCCATTGGTTTTGCGCGGTGTCTTGTTTTTGATATCACGTTCAAGGAAGCGGGCATTCATAAATCCTTCCTTTCTGCTGTGATTGGAAAGGCTTAGAATAAGCTTTTTGATCTCATATTTTTCACTAATGTGGGGGATAGGTGTGTCTTCACTCCATCTATCTTGGGAAACTTTTATTCGAAGGACTTTCAGTGTGTCTCGTCTGCACACCCTTCATCAGATGGATGGAATGATACCCTGTGATGGAAAAAGATACCGGAAAAGTTAAATTCCTTCTCTAGTAGATTAAGATCAATGATCTTCCCTCATAGGCCAATATCAAACATTGAGGCATCATCTTGGACTCTAGGTACAACTATCGCAATAACCATTGGGAAGAGACTATGGCTCATATTGTTTTCAAGGGAGATTGGGCACAACAGGTCTAGAATTATTTTTTTCATTCACTACTTTCCCAACTTCTTCTAGATTCGAGACCTACTTCTTGGAGTTATGGTTCAGCGGAGTGGGTGTCTCTGGAGCGGAAAGGACATCCCACAAGTTGGTGCTTCATTCGGCTGGTGTCTATGGAAAGAACGAAACAAGCTGATTTTTTAGGGCTCCCAATCTTCCGGTAGATCCATCATTGCATTTATTAGGATCCTAATTCTGTATATGATCAATCTCTTTAAGGGATGGCGAGAGGCACCTACCTTGCATCACCTACTTCTCAATGTTCATGTTCTTATACTACCCACTAACATTTCAAGACCCCTCTGGGTGTGGGGGGCTCCCCCATCTTGCAGTTTGAAACCTAATATCGATGGTTCCTGTTTCTTGGGAACCATATGTGGAGGTGGGGTTGTTTAGGACTCTAAAGGAATAGTAATTAAAGCCTTGTCTACCAATATGGGAAGTGGGTCCTCCATCCAGGCAGAGGCCAAGGCCACTCTTACTATCCTCACCCTTTTCCAATAGGCCAATATTATTCTCTCTGATGTGGAGACAGACTCCCTCATTCGCCATAACGCTCTAAATGGTATTAGTTTCATCACATGGTCAATATCCTATATCATTATAAGAAATTTGTCTATGCTTCTCAATAACAACATCAAAGTGCTCCACACGTGGCGTGAAGGGAATAAGGTGGTGGATCACCTTGCCTCCTTGGCTGAATGTGGATCTCTTGAAACAAGAGTTTGTGGATCTCATACATGGGGGATTCCCTTGGGTTACATTACTTTGGACCACCTTAGGCTTGTTCCATTTTTTCTTTTTCCCTGGGAGTGCTTGTCATTTCTCATCCTTCCCCCCTTTTTATTTCTTCATAAATAAATAAATGATGATGATGATATTAATTATATGACATAAAGATTAATTATATAATCCATAAGGTATAATTCATTTGGAAACTAATAATCATAAATAATGGGTACATTTGTGACCAAATTCATCTCCCACCATGTTCTTAATATTTAAAAATATAATTTAAAATATAATACATAATACATTTTATCATAACATGGGAAAGGAAACATATGAATGATAAATATTAGATGCTCAATAAGGGTAACAAAGAAATATATAAACATATCATTAGTGTAGGGGTTTGAGAATTTGGGAATAACATCTAAAAACCATATCCTGCACATCATTTATCATAAATTTGAGTCATGGCATAAATCTAGGTAGTTCATAATACATGAATAATAAAGGAATAACATAAAGTAGATCATGAGTGTTAAATAATTCCATAAACAATAGTGTTGTGAAAAAAACATAATCATAGAAAATCTAATTTCATGGATACCCACCAAGACATTCATACCAAGTCTGTCTTGGGATAACCACACATGTACCTACTTTGATCCCTGGATAACATCTTGTGAACCCTTTATAGGGTCTGTGAATAACCTCTCACGTTCCCTTTATGCTCATACAACATTAATAATTATCTAATGAATTTGAGGGACATATACATACCACCTATAACATAATAAAAATAATACATACATGCGACACAAGGTCATAAAATATTCATCATATTAGAACCCCAGAAATGAAATGTGTTTCATAAAATATTTCATCATAGCATAACCCATGAAAAATAAATGGGTTTTATAAACATCTTGTCATCATAAACATAAACCATCTATAAAATGAAATAATATTACATTAATTTATCATATACACAATAAAGATTTAGAAACATTGAAAGATGTTATCTTAGATAGAAAATGAATTTCAAATAAAAATCATGAAGAACATTTGTAGAAGAAAATAAAATTTCTATAAAATAGTCTTTTTAAAACATGAAATTCGTAAAATATTTCTGAAATAATTTTCTATGAGAATAAACATCATATATTTTAATAGAATATGTAAAAATCATTTAAATCATTTATTGAATAAAATAACATTTCTTTTAATATCATATTTTTAATACTAGAAATTCAAAATATAAAATAGAAATCCATTTATTTGCTAATAAAATTTTAAAAATATAAAGGAAGCATTAAAAATCCTTAAAAAAATTCTCAAGTAAAATAAAATTTCATATAAAATCATATTTTTAAAATGATAAATTTATAAAAAAATATTTTGATCAAAAATAACCTTGAAAACTAATAAAGAATGGTTAAAAAATCACTTAAAACATTTCATGAGGAAAATATACATTCCAGATATAATTTGTTTTAAATCATAAAATTATTACAAAATTATTTTCTTTGAAAATAAAAAATGAATCTTAATAATGAAATTTTAAAACATTTATTTGTTATACCAGTGGTGAATTCCATACAAGATAGAACAAATTTTCCTTCCACATTTCATGTAAAATTAAAACGTGATTAATTTTAAAAATAACATAAAGATTCATTTTTAAAAATGTTATATATAGTCATGAAATGGTAAAAATTACAGTAATGAATTCCCAATGAAAAATAAACATTTTTGAGAAATTTTTATAAATCCTAGATATGGAAGAAAATATGTGTTTTTAAAAAGAAAGAAATAATGATGGTTTTTGTTAGTATTATTTTGAATCATGAGTACATAATGTGTGTAAAATTAAAAGAGGAAATTATTATAATTAGACTACCATATTGAAATAAAATTAATGAGTTTTTTTATAGATGGATAATAATATCTTTTTATCTAAATGATAATCACAAACAATCTTGCTTAATAATGAGATTGGAACATCATATTGGTACAACAATGGAAACGTTTGAATCATAACCCCATTAAATCATAACATAAAAATAAACCTTAAATATCATGAATATAAGTATTTTAATGATATAAAATTTCAAAGTGGTAGTATATAAACCACAAAAAATAAAGGAGTTCTGAATATGAAAGAAGTGTCCTAGAAATAAAAGTGAGACTTAAAATCCCTTACAGCTTTGGTAATATTTTTAACCTATTCCCGTTGAATCAAAGATCCTAAAATAGTTATTTAAATCCAAATTTTTCTATTTATAGTCCATATAATTTTAATTCATGGGTAATATAAACACCAAATAAAATTAACACGTGGTGAATATGCTATGTGTCTCATAGAAAATAAAAGTGAGATGGAAATCCCTTATATTAAGTCTTGTCATGCTTTGTACACTTCAGAATACTTATCTTACAAGTGAGATTGAAATCCCTAACATTATGTCATGAAAAGTTAAAAATCAAGGGATTTTTAGTTATTATAATGAAATATCTCTACATCAATCTATATCATGCGCATGATAGGATGCTTTTCTTAGTTTAAATGTTACATCCTAGACTATGATTGGGGGGGCAAGCATTTTTTACATATCTTAAAAGGCCTTAAATTAATCCACACATAGTTCTTAAAAGTGTAGAAACATTATGCATATATTTGAATCATATTACACGGTGGGAGAATTTTTTTATTAATTACATTTTGGATGGGCCAAGGAATTAAAGATCTGATGTCACTACATATCCAATTATAGAAGAAATCAATCCACGCATAGTTCATTGAGAAAATATCCCTCAACATATATAACCCATGTTGAAGTTGAGGGAATTTTATTTTAGGAATAATGACTGGTTCCCAAATTAGAAAATCCAGGAATCACTTCCTATCTCAATTAGATATGAATCAAACCACATATAGAAATTTTGAAAGATAGGTCTCATACTGATCTAGATCATATATAGGAAGATGTCATATCTCTTTTATGGTTCTAACTATAATGTGGGTCATAGGTTCAATAGGGTGACCCACCCTACGTAGTTTCAGGTATTTATTGACCGACCATATGTCCATTAGTTTAACGGCATGATACTAGGATGTTGGTGTCTATCTATTTAAAGAAATGTGATGGGGACCAGGTTCCCTATTCATTAATAAAACATATCTCAAATCTTCTAGTCATAGTTTCTTTCCATGTTTTATAAACTCACATGATTCATGATTAGTGCGATAAATAAGAGGAGACTGGGTTGTTTGAGCCAAATCAAAGTGCACAACAAGGAACGTGTGGGAGAATTTTCATATTAATATGAGTGGGAATTCATATAAGGGTCCGAATCTCATGGAGGAACATGGTTAAAACTCACGGGAAAGCATTAAAATAAATAATAGTATAGGAGTCACAACATATCTCAAAGGAGAATCAGTCCATATTTAGTTCTCATAGAAACTCCCTTTATAAATATAGCTCATAAAGTGGGGGATCATTTTTTATTTTCTCTTGGGGATCCTTGAATTCATATCTGACTATAGGGACTTTTGTATAGATCATGTTGACACATAGGGGAAGGTTATTTCTATATGATCTTATGGTATATGTATGTATCATTTAAACCTAGCACATAATTATTTATAGGGGAAACAAATTATTACATGGATATAGATCTCATTTAAATAGTTGGTCTCAAATTATTTCTCCACCTAAAAAGTTTTAGGACTTGTAGGATAGACCATATATTATACAGTATAATATAATGTGACTAGGTCATTGTCATGTAGTTTAGCATCATACAACTATGACGTTTCCATGATGTTTAACATCATATGACTAGAATGTGGGTGCTATATAATTTAAACTCTTATTGATTAGATGTATCTATTAGGTATCAGTTAGGAAATGTATTTCTTATGTAACCTTACATTAGTGGGAGGCATAAAGTGTACCCCATTCATCATGAACAGTGAGTACACTCAATTTGAATAGACCTTATGTATGATGTAAGGTCCTTCCAAATTTGGTTCATTCTATGGGGGATTTATCATTGGTATAATCATTTTTCTGGGGAACAATACCAATTATCATTAGAGGACTGAAAGTAGGAATAATGTTTTGTTAATGGATCATGAAATCATGTTTTAATATACATTGAGGTTGTGGAGTGTTTCGAGCCATTCTAACTAATTAACCATATTTTATGATTGTTTATCTTATGAGAGTTTTCCATGGACTATGTATTTGAGTAATGAAATATAGACTTTTATGGGTAATACTACCTATATTCCATATTCCAATGAATACAGGACAAATTGTGTGGTAGTGAGGGTTGTGGTATGATAAGACCAAAAACCACGCATGATCTTGTCCTACTAAGAATTCTTAAATTTTCTTACAATTTTATGGATTATATTTGAAATAGACTTATTAATGGCCAATAAATTCCCATATTATATTTATTTATATTAATATGAATTGTCGGACGCGACATTATAATCTTAATATATATTCTTTAACACAAATGAAAAGAAGATAGTGTCTCTATCCTTCAATATTTTGAGAGGGATATTTAATCTAGTGACAATATTAGAATTCAAGAAGGTTAGGATACTCTTCATGTAAAAATAATTTAGAGGTATGTCCTTAGAAAACATAGAGAAGAAATTTATAGCCATAAGGATGTACAAAAACTACATAGTTGTGGTCGGGGGATACACCCCCGTACATCCATTACCCATAATACAAAATCTAATAATATTTTATAGTTTACAGAAATTCTGGGTCCTGAGGAATGGATTTTTTATGTATGTGACACACATGGAATGTCATGTTAAAATTCCCACAGTCTATAATCTTCTTCAACTAGTAGTAACCAAGCAACCAAATATGATGGTAGATCTTAGTTTATTATTTTTTTCATTTCACATGAGTCTAGATAAACATCATTCATGGTGGAAAGGGTCTCTAGTTCTACAATACGTTTGTGGAGGAATCTATAAAATAATCATTTATATAGGTATTTCTATTCATTTGACATACCCTAAATGCTGAAGTTCACTACCTGACGTAATGTTTTTTCAATTTTGGATAAATCCGAAAGGAGGGTCCCCTTTTACAGATAATATATTATAGGGTTCATATATCTTGGTTTGGATACCAGATCATCGTGTTGTCATTTATTTTTTATCTTATTGATATTCTCTATGTCATAGAAAATAACTAAAGAAAATACCCTTTGGTGAGTGATGTTAAATACTACCTCATCGAGGTTGGGATCATCTAGGAATGTGGTTGCATCAAAATATGTGTTTTGGGGTCAAGGGAATTAGTAAAATATTGGATTAAAAGGGTATTGGAACCAGAAAAAACGTCCCCAATATTTTCTAAATGTTTTCATACATGATCCAAGATCATCGCACATTTCTCAAGCTTCGATTTGGTAGGTCGTAGGGCCCAAACAGAGTTACGGATTAAGAATTATGTTCATTTGAAGTTGGGATGGAAAAATGGTTCGCGAAGCCCATTTGCGAAACCCCCTCTGCGATCGCGGAGCCCTGCAGCGAAGCAAGGAGGAAGGATTCTCTGCGAACCCCTTTGATGTTCACGACCCACCACGAATCGAGGAGGCGGGAAGCTCCGCGAACCCCTTTGACATTCGCGACCAACCGCGAAGTGAGGAGGAGGGACAACTCCACGAACCCCTTTGATGTTTGCAACCCGCCATGAATCCAGAAGGTGGGACGGCTTTGTGAACCCCTTTGACGTTCCAGAACCGCCACGAAGCAAGGATGTGGGATAGCTCCACGAATCCCTTTGAAATTTGCAAACACGTCGTGGAGCATGCTACGTTTTTGTGTCGAGAGAGCTCTGTTTCGCGGCGCCCCTTTCCTATATATACCAAGTACACCTCCCTTCGCTAGGGGGTCTCACTCTGACCCTTGGGTGGCCAATCTCACAGTTCGTAGATATTTTCTTTCCTTCATGAAGCAGCTTAACGAGCCCATGATCTGCCAACAGTTTCTTTCGCGTTTCTGCTCTTCGAGTCCATGCTTCGTGAGTCCATGCTCTGCGAGTCCATGCTATTCGAGTCAATGCTCAGCAAGACCCCATTTTCCACGATCCCATTTTCTCTACGAATCTACTTCGCAAAGATCTATCTTTTTTGAGGCTCCTACCTTCGTACCCGCTGGTCCATACCATGGGGGTTGCACTCCCGCAGCCCCGCTCGGGGTTAGTGTCGGGCTACGGTCCCAGTCCTTCAGGCCGTGACATTGGCATTTTCCATTGTGCCCTTATGTGCACCCACCTTGAGTTGAACCATTTCTCAGGAAACTCCTCCAAACCATATAACTTGGCTCCTATGCCAGGTCCAACTAGAAAGGGCCTCCCTTGCGGAAGACCCAACACCAACCATTGATAGGCACCTTATGCCTAACAGTCCTATATATATGACTTTAAACTGTAGTTCTCCCTATGTTCCAAACATAGGATTCCTGTTACTCAATATAAGAGATGCCTTATGCTCTAACCATGAGATGTCAGTAGTATTATCTACATGACTATAAACTATAGTACACTCTATGTTCCAAACATAGGATACATCTTTCTCCAAACTAGAGGTGCCTTATTCTCCAAGAATAAGATTCCAATAGTCCTATCTACATACCTATAAACTGTAGTACTCCATATCCGAAAAATAATAGGATGCCTCTTGCTCCAAACAAGGGATGCCTTATGCTCCAAGCATAAGATACCAATTTTCCTATCTACATGACTATAAACTATATTACACCCTATGTGCCAAACATAGGATACCTCTTGCTCCAAACAATAGGTGTCTCATTCTCCAAGAATAAGATTCCAATAGTCCTATCCACATGACTATAAACTATTGTACTCCCTATCTGACAAATAATAGGATGCCTCTTGCTCAAAACAAGGGATTCCTTATGCTCCAGGTTTAAGATTCCAATAGTCCTATCTACATGTCTATAAACTGTAGTAAACCCTATGTTCCAAACATAGGATGCCTCCTGCTCCAAACAAGATATGCCTTATGCTCCAAGAATAAGATGCATAATTCCATGTTTATAGTGGCTTAATTTCAAGAGTGTTGGAATCCGTTAAAACATTCCATCATGCCACCTAACACTTTGTGTTACCTTCATTCGAATCTTTATCATCATCCATATCTAAAGGGACCCACTAACTGCCTGGTCCCATGCCGCCTTGGCTCTCCTACCATCCTGGGCCAACGCCCCGTAAGACATTAGACGACACTTTGGGTCAGGTCCTGTGTTTTGAACATCGAAACGGTCGACCCTCATTTGATTTTCCCCATTTCAGGCTAACACGATATAGATGCTGTGTTTCGAACATGGTCAATAGTTATCCTCTATTGTCATTCCACGCTCATTGTGTTCCAAATATTGGGCATGTGATTCCCACATTTCATCTCCCTTTGTTCGGACTAGTTCCAACGCCCCTAGGAACTATCCCTCTTGTGCACTAGCACACAGGTGAAGGCCTCAACCCACTAGTGGGTTGGGATGCCCCCATGGCTAGACATGAGGAAGACACTTGTGTAGCTTCCTGGTGTAAGCCCCATCCACCATTGCCGCTCCATAGTGGCACTCAGGTAGCTTCCATGGGTAATCCCCATTCCTCATTACCACTCTATAGCGGCGCCAGGGTAGCTTCCTCGTGCAAGCCCCATCAACCATTACTGCTCCATAGTGGCACCCGGGCAGCTTCCATGCCTAAGCCACATTCAACATTGTCGCTCCATAGTGGTCCCCGGGCAGCTTCATCGCGTAAGCCCCATCCTCCATTGCCGCTCCATAGAGGCCCCCTGGAAGCTTCCTCTTGTAAGCCCCATCCACCATTGCCGCTCCATATCGGCACCTGGGTAGCTTCCTCGCGTAAGCCCCATCCACCATTGTCACTCCATAGTGGCACACAGGCAGCTTCCTCGCGTAAGCCCCTTCAACCATTGTCGCTCCATAGCGGCACCCAGGCAGCTTCCTTGCGTAAGCCCCATGCACCATTGTCCCTCCATAGCAGCACCCTGGCAGCCTCCTCGCTTAAGCCCCATCCACCATTGTCACTCCATAGCGGCCCCCAAGCAGCTTCCTCGCGTAAGCCCCATCCACTATTTCCTCTTAAAGCGGTACATGGACATATTCCTCACATAAGACCCGTCCAACATTGCTACTCCATAGAGGCACCCGGGAAGCTTCCTTGCATAATCCCCATGCACCATTGCTACTCCATAGCAGCACCCGTGCAACTTCCTCGCATTAGCCCCATCCACCATTGGGGCTCCATAGCAGCACACAGGTAGCTTCCTTGCGTAAGCCCCATCCACCATTGTCTCTCCATAGAGGCACCCGAGAAGCTTCCTCCGGTAATCCCCATCCACCATTTCCACTCTATAGTGGATCTCAGGCTGCTTCCTTGTGTAAGCCAAATGCACCATTGCCGCTCCCTAGTAGCGCCCGGGAAGCTTCCTCACATAAGCCCCATCCACCATTACTACTCCAAAGCGGCACCCGGGAAGCTTCCTCGCGTAAGCCCCATCCACCATTGTCGTTCCATAGCGTCCCCCGGTAAGCTTCCATGCATAATCCCCATTCACCATTTTTGCTCCATAGCGGTGCCCAGGAATCTTCCTCGCATAAGCCTCATCCACAATTGTCGCTCCATAGCAGCCCCTGGGCAGCTTCCTCGGGGAATCCCATCCACCATTTTCGCTCCATAGCAGCACCCGAGCAGCTTTCTCGCATAAGCCCCATCCACCATTGTCGTTCCATAGCGGCACACAGGTAGCTACCTCGCGTAAGCCCCATCCAACATTGTCGCTCCATAGCAGCACCCGGGCTGCTTCCTTGCATAAGCCCCATGAGCCATTTCCACTCCATAGCGGCACCTGAGTAGCTTCCTTGCATAAGCCCCATCCACCATTTCCACTCCATAGCGTCACACGGGTAGCTTCCTCGCGTAGGACCCATCCACCATTGATGCCACATAGAGGCACCCGTGCAGCTTCGTCGCGTAATCCCCATCCACCATTGTCACTCTATAGCGGCACTCGGGTAGCTTCCTTGCGTAAGCCCCATTCACCATTGACGCTCTATAGTGGCACTTGGGAAGCTTCCTCACGTAATACCCATCCACCATTGTCACTCCATAGCGACACACGGGAAGTTTTCTTGCGTAATCCGCATCCACCATTGCTGCTCCATAGTGGCACCCAAGCAGCTTCCTTGTGTAAGCCCCAATCACCATTACCACTCCATGGAAACACATGGGAAGCTTCCTCAGGTAAGCCTCATCCGCCATTTCCACTCCATAGTGGCACATGGGAAGCTTCCTCACGTAATCTCCATCCACCATTGCCGCTCCATAGCGGCACCCGGGCAGCTTCCTTGTGTAATCCCCATGAACCATTGTCGCTCCACAGTGGCACCCAAGAGCTTCCTCGCATAAGCCCCATTCACCATCCTTCATTGATTCCACTTTTTGATTTGATTGTTAGGTCCTTTCTGCCTCTTTTTTTCTCACACCGAGAATGACTCACATGGGCTTAGAGTAGTAAGCATCGACCATGACATCCTCTATGGGCAGCCTAGAGTGTCAGCCCCACACACATACTTGAACTACATTGTCTTTGATCCATTCAATGCAAGGTACGTAGAAAGCCTCCCTAAGATTCAATCCCAACACCTGGTCATTCCAACCGTCTTCATGTCAGTTCACCAACACCTCGGGAAGCCTAGTGTGTAAGCCCCACACCCATACTTGAACTACGTGATCTTTGATCCTTGCCAAGGTGAGGTATATAGAAAGCCTCTCAAAGGTTCAACCCCAACACCCGGTCATTCTGAACCCCTTCACATCGGTTCACCAACACCTCGGATAGCCTAGAGTGTAATCCCCACACCCATAGCTGAACAATGTTGTCTTTGATCCTTGCCAAGGCCGGGTATGTAGGAAGCCTTCCTAAGGTTCAATCTCATCACTTGGTCATTCTACCCCCCTTCACGCCGTTTCACCAAACCCATCCAGAACTACATGGTCTTTGATCCGTGCAAAGGTAGGGTACGTAAGAAGCCTCCCTGAGGTTCAATCCCACCACCCAATCATTCTACCCCCCTTCACACCGGTTCACTAAACCCATCCTGAACTATGTGGTCTTTGATCCTTGATAATGCAAGGTACGTAGGAATCCTACCTGAGGTTCATGACCAACACCGGGTCACTCCGACCATCTTCACGTCAGTTCTCCAACACCTTTGGCAGCCACGAGTGTAAGCCCCAATCCTAACTGAACTACGTGGTCTTTGATCCTTTCTAAGACAAGGTTTGTAGGAATCCTCCATGAGGTTCAAGCCCAACACCCCATTGTTTCTGACCACCTTCACGTCAGTTCCCACCCCCTTTTGAACAATGTGGTCTTTGATCCTGGCCAAGGCATGGTGTGTAGGAAGCCTCCACGTGGTTCAATCCCTCAATCTATCTGGATCCCAGGTCCTCTTTCACATAGGTTCACCCCCATCCTACATGACATTAAATTGTGTTCTTTAATCAATGGTAAGATGTTGTTCCCCCAGTCAATGGTAATATGTTGTTACACCATTCAATAGTAAGTTTTTTTCAACCTCATTCAGTGGTAAGCCATTGAAGTCCCCAATTTACGATAAGTCATCATCAGATGAACAACGTGGACTTTGATTCCCTGCCATGGGGATACGTAGGAAGAGTCCATGAGGTTTAATCCCAACACCCATGTCTCATCCTGATCTGTCCCTTGATCCCATGTGTTCCAGGAAGATAATGCACTAACCCGAAGATTTTACTTCCTCCAGGTCCCATCAATGTGTCCATTCTCACGGGATACCTCCTCTAGTTTCCCATCATCCCACCGAACTATGCTTACTTTGATTGCCTGCCATGGGGATACGTAGGAAGTCTCTTCAAGGCTCAAGAACAACACTACCATCACCTTCATGATGGTCCCATCTCATTCCCCCTTCACTCCATTCATCTCTCCATCATCCATCCTAATTCTCACCCAGGCCAACACATCCTGGTGGGATCATGTCATCTACCCCCTTACTGCTCCTAGTAGTACTTTGGTCACAATTCACGCGTAAGCCCTAGCATGTATTCAGATTGTTGTCCTTTTTGTACACCTCGATTCATCACCCCTTCAAACTACATGGGTTTGGACCCCTATCTTCTACATAGGGTATGTAGGAAACCTCCATGTTCAAACCCAGTCAATGGAAAACCTTGGTGTTCCCCCATTCTAGGGTGCAAACTCTCTGATCCGCCCTCCAGATCAGCCTTCACAGTGGGACATCCTCCCTTTATGGGACACACCATCTTGGGACTGCTCTTACCAAGTGTTTTGATCCTTCCACCTGGTAAAACTTCCTGGAGCTCCATCCTAGGGATGTACCAATTTGATCCATCAATATGGGTCGTTCTGGTCACCCTCATTCCATATCTGCAAGACGTTAAACTCGCGGCCTACCTCATGATAAACAAGAGATGGATGAGGAAAACCTCGGAAGACATGATTTTGGCAGAACCATCTCTACTAGACATTAAACTTGTGGCATACCCTGTGTTAGACATGGGAAGATGAGGAAAACCTCAGATACATTCCTATGGCATATGATTCCCCTCATTTGACGTGGGATGCCTTAGGTTCTGCACACTTGATATTCCCTCTCATGAAGAAGAATATAGGTTCCCCAATGTCCATGCATCCAGAGATCCCCCGACATGCCTAATGTTGTCCTCTTCTCTGACTGAAGGTTGCTACCATGTCAAGACCCAATGGGATTTCCTTAAAAAGTAGTGTAATTATCCATCTTCCAAAAAGATATGGCACCAGGAATGATATTCACGAACTATGACTTAATCATTAAGGGAGACCCGGACTAGGTAATGAGTTCTGAAGAGGAATCCACAGAAGGAAGAATCGACATCCCATCCTCTTATTTTGATCAAAGAGAAAACATCCCTGAATAAGGAATGAATGCCGCCAACCTTTGGAAAGCAGGAATATAGGGAAATAGTTGTGTGTCCTCACATACAGATACACGCACCCCGGTGAAAGCATAAAAAACAAATTGAACTCTTTAATAAATCACCTCACATAACTACTGAGAGGGATCAATCCTTCCTTCTTAATGAAATATTCACTGTTAACTTTTTTGATAACTACCTATGAGTTGTCTTTGATACAAAGACAATATATCTACACCTGTAGGGATTGAAACATGCCTACAATAGGGGATTTCTATTCTACCACATTATTAGGGCATCCGTCGAATAGAAATATGGAGTAGGAGAAAATTTCCTTGTCTTGGGAAACAAAGTAAATCATTATAAAATTCTGATTGAGATTTTGGTTTTCCATTTTCTTCATGTACATAATTCATAAGGCTCAATTAAAATAAATATCCCACATTCAAGGGGTTTCATGATCCTAGAAAACCTCTTTATTTTTAATTTTATGTTCCATGGAATGATTGTTAAGGAAGGATGTTCAAAATGGAAATTATTAAGTGTACCCCCTTTATTATGTTATGGGATATGAATTGGTTGTATTATTATTTCTTGGTAACAACCCACTGTACGAAACACCTAATTAGAATATTGAGGAAATCAATATACTTAAATGGGTTGATATGAGATATAATGGAGACTTCATTATACTACAAGTACTTTTTCATATTTTGTAGCATGAGATTTTAGTAGGATCATTCAAGAATTGTCTAGATGGATTCAAAATTATATTGACATCATTTTTTATGATTAATAAAGGGTATAATTGTATGTGATAATGAAGCATCTTACCACTCCACCGAACATACATCCCCCCATGTTGTGACCTTCAACTTGAGCTTATGTGTGATCCAACCAACATTACGTTTGGAGATGCCTTATCAATGAGGATGGATGGACTATCACACGCGATTACCACTTATTTTAGAGCTTTGTATTTAGCCCAATAAAACTACCAAACCATGGAAATGTGTTTCTTAACATCATATTTTCTTAAGATAAATTCCATTCGTCTATATTGGGCACTAAAGTAGTTGTTTTTTCTAACTATGTAGCACTATGTTACCTCTTGAATAAGACATATGAAATGCCCGAACCTATTTGATGGATGATCCTTCATAAAAAATTCAATGTTGAGATAAAGGATAATAAGGGGTTAGATAAAATGGTAGAAGAACAAATGGGAAGGGTTAATCACATACATGAGGATGAAACCATTTATAAAGTACCACATTTGGACTATTTTATATAAGATAATATTTATTCACTCTTAGTTTGACATATTGTGTATTATGAATTTTTAACTACCCCATTTCCAATTAAATTGTTTCAAATTTCGTGAATCATAATGTAAAAAATTAAAGAGTTAGTCTAGATTATATGTGTGGCATTATCACCACCTATGGAACATTTCTAGTGATAATGTTAATAGGTGTTGTGTTCTTAATCATGAGTTTGAGTCTCTCCTACATTTCATTGATAAACTTTCATGTGAAAGACACATTGGACCCAAACAGATAGCTATGAATGTCTTAAGCTTTGGATTTTATTGGCCTAAATTATTCCATGAGGCTCATGTGTTTTTTGGTCAATATCACGTTGCCAACACAGTGGAAATATTTCTAGGAGAAATGATATAACCCAACTACCAATTTTATTATATAAGATTATTGATTTATGGGGAATTGATTTTATGGTTCCTTTTCTATGTTCATTTTTTTGTATATTTTTGTAAATATTTATTATGTTATAAAATGTGTAGAGTCCAAGACCAATAGAAGTGATGAATCTATTTTGAGTCTAATTTTTCAAGGAATAATTTTTTTGGCAGTTTTGGAGTATCTAAGGCCATCATCAGTGACCAAGGAACTCAATTTTGTAGTCCAAATTTGTCTTTTATCCTTTGGAAGAATGTGGTGACACACAAAAATATCAACACCATACCAAGCCTAAAATATGGCTAGGATGAGGTTTCAAATAAGGAGTTGAAACAAATATTATATAAAATAGAGTAGCCAAATAGGAAAGATGGATCAAGTGCCTAGTTGATGAGATTTGGTATTATAATACAACATAGAAGAAACCCATCATTATATACATGTTTTAGATAGTTTTTAGGAAATCATTTCATCTATATATAGAATGCGAACATTGAGAATACATGACTATGAATAAATGAAACATGGATTACGACTAAAAAGGAATTAAATTGATGTTTCAAATTAAAGAGCATGAGGAGATTCGATTGTCATAATATGAGAACTCAAGGATATACAAGTAAAGAAAAAAATAGTATCATGATTGAATGGTTCAAAAAGGGGAGTAATATGTTCAGGATAAATTCTTACTCTATAGTTGAAGACTTACAGTGATTCTAGGTAAGTTGAATTCTAGATGGTGAGGTCATTATGTTGTATCTAATGTTTCTCATTCTGGTTTAGTGGATATCTTAAAAGAGAATATAGGAAGATGAATTATTTTTAATGGTAAATTCGTTAATCACTAAATCAAGGGAATTTCTATAGATTCTTTTGATTTTATCAAACTGCATAACCCCATCATTACATAATAGTATCAAGCTGTTCTTATCCCTTTGCCTTTTATATTATTTCTCCTATTTAAAATTATATGCTTCAAGAACACATATCATGGAATAGGTTCACATTTAATAAAATGAAATATTATATGTGTGGGAGAGAAGAAAATATTTTCAGATAGTTAATTAATATTTTCATTTGATTGTTTTTTGTGTGTATTCTGTTCATTTTCAGGAAAATTAAAAAAACAAAAACAAAAAACAAAAACCAAAAAATATATCATATAACATTTTAATTTACATGTAGATCATATAAAAAATTCACGATGTCAAAACTCTTTTGTCTCATGATAATCATGAGAATGATTTTATCATTAATGGTTGATTTTTAAAAAAATTCAATTCATCAAGGATATGATTGTTTGTGTCAATATAAACCCTTTTAGATTTTCATACCAATAATTTTTATATTGTTATGGGTAAATTGTGTCATTGATATTTTCACACAACCTTTCACATAACCCTGACTTGTTAAATTTTTCCTACTCAGTTGGATGTTTATCCATGTTAGGTAAAACATTAATCTTATAATAATGGCCGGTCCATTAGTTTATTTCTCTTATTATAAGTTTCATCACTATACCGAATTGACTTATACATGGGTACATGATATTAGACAGTTGTATGTCCTAAAAAATCAATAAAAACACATAAAAATTGAATAGAATTATAATCTTAGTAAAGTTGGAAAAATAAAATATACAAACACAAGAGAGTATCTAGGTTGCGAGCTTGGGTTTTGAATTATTTGAATTCATAAGTGAGTACGTATTGAAATACCATTTAAAAGTAATGTAGAATAGGTTCAGTGAATTAAACATGGTAAGATGAATCGTTTTACTTGACCTGAATATACCAAATAAAGGTTGGAGATATGAGTTCAATATTGTTGGCACGCACTCATGTGGAGAATTAATGACATGCTATACACATAACTTGTTTCACTATGATTAGTTGCATTAATCTCTCTAGATTATAATTTGATATAATTTATGAGAAATAACTTTCCAAATTATTGAGATTGACTCTTTATGAGATTATTACATTTCCCATATTTCCACTATGGATTTTGGAATATCAACATGAATATATTGTCACATTTTTTTGTATTACATGACATGAGGTTTTTACCATGACTGAGAAATGGTATGTGTAGGGGAGTTCATAAAATTCAGTTGTATTGAATATTTTATTGATAAAAAATGATATAGTTTAATAAAAGTTGGTTAAATATGTTTATTTATAAAATATTTAGGATTAGATCATTCATTTGAAAATTTGATGAAAATTTCATTTCTACCCATTAAAGTGATCTATAGTATTTTGGCCATAAATACTTGTATAAGTATTATTTTAACTTAACATGTTAAACTATTTTACTAACATAATATGATATAACATTAATTAAGTACATTAGAGATAAATCGTGCATTGTATGAAATTAAAATGTACAAGAAGCGAAATATGTGATTGACCCAATAGATTTGACATCAGTTCAGTATTGGGGCCCTAATATCCTCATCCATGAATTTAATGGGACCAAATTTAGAGAGAAGATAGAGAGCTAACTTTCACACGAATCATCCTTTTAGAAGGATATCTGGTTCACAATTTCTAAAGGCAATCAGGCAGTTAATGTTTCCATAATTTATTTGTCATAACTTCCCCATTCACAGTTGAAACCTATTAAAACTAATCCTCCCCTCTACTCTATAAATTGTCGTTTTTATCATTTATAGGGGTTTGAATGTGCATTTATAGATTTTGAGAAGGTTAAGTGTGGTTCAATACTATTTAAATTAACAATTGGATGAAGGATTATACCAAGGAATGATATACTCATAAACTCTCTTTTTTCCTTATTCTTTAATGTAATGTTTGTTTCTTTCAATGAACTTATTAGTTTTTTCTTTATTTCTCTATTTTTTCATTATTATTATTTATTTTATTTTACTTATTTGGGATGGAACTCAATAGTATAAATGTGATTGTGGTATACGATTTCTAAACATTTGTGAATGAAATTCATTTCTACAGTGACTACACTTCCCAAGGAGGAGTCATTTTCTTAGCAACCAATCTATATCTTACCTTATCTATTTAATTATTTTAGATGAATGCACAGATTGAATTTTCATAATATTATCTATAAATTTATTTTTAAATTTAAATTGTTAAAAATGAACATTTTACAAAAAAAACAGTTGAGGTCGATAATTGAGTAAATGATGAGAGTGTGATATTAATTAGTAAAAAAATAACACCAGTTAAATATGTTGAATTAAAATATAATCCACAAAATAAATTCATCCAAATTTATAGATTTAACTCTTTCCTTAATTTACCACTAACCATAAGCATTCTCTATAATGACAATCAACAGAGGGTGTAGTTATTGCATGTTCCAAAGCTATCCTAGGGTTTAATTCATTTCCTCTTTATTATAAAGTTAATTCTTATAGAGTATGGTGGTTTACAAAATAAGGGGACATAATTAACTAGATATTAATTTAAATGATATTGATTGATAAGTAAATAAAGTGGTAGTGTTATATCAATTAATAATTTTAAATATTTATCTAAAAAATATTCCCACTATGTTTTCTCAATCTCCTTTCTAAAACAAATAAAAATAAATAAAATTATATTCCATCATAGTTATTATTATTTTTTAAATGATAAACCCCCCATACTTTTATGTAATGTTTTTAGGTTATTATATTGTATTTTAAAAAATACCTATAACATGTTTTTTTAATTAGTTCCTTCTTTGAGGGATGACTTTGGCCAGACACTCTTTTGTGCCAAAATAACTAGAAACCGAACATCATTTTACTACAACCATGACAGTGCCTTTCACATTTTTATGTCTATATGGAAACATTATAAAATCATATTTTACACACCTCATTTAGATTTTATTCATGGAAATATCATCTACAGTAACCATTAACTAATGATATATAAATCAAAGATCAATTTTTTAGAAATATTTACATACTCTATGTTGATTGCGTAGTTCATTGATATAGGATCAACGATACATTTTCATAATCATGATTTTATTAATTTCAGAAAGTAAATGAAAAAAATCATTGATAATTACTTGTTTTCAACAAATATTACTATTGCACCACACAATGAATCATAGGTTCATATGAAACCCTTATATTTATTCTCTCATTGTTGCATAATTAATTCCTTTAGTTTAATTATATCTAATCTATATGGACTATTTGAGATAAGAATGAATATAGGATTCATAATTATGGAATAATAAAACACATTATTTCTTAAATATCTAGGATTTTCATCCTTAAATACATCTTTACACTCAAATATGAAAAGCATATATTTAATGTTGGCTTCTCAATGATCATTTGAGTTAAGAGACACTTGTTATTTGGTATCACAACCCTTGTTATAAAATATCCATCAATATAGTGTTCATGATAATCCTTACAGTGATATTCTGAAAATGGAATATTTAATATACAATGTTATATATATTTATCTAGAAAACATATAATTTCTTCATAATAGGAAATCCAATCATTACCTAATAGTTGATCCATGTCAACCTATGGAAGAAAAACAATATTTTTAGGAAATATCTTCCCACAAAAATTTATTTCCAAATATTTATATATTTTTTATGAATTGTGATGAAACAAGTTGTTTTGAAAGGTATTTAAATATCTAATTCTTGAGGTGGTGAATAAATATTCCTTGAAAACATGCATGATATGAATGAATGTAATGAATCAGAATAAAATAAGGCTTTTACAGCTCTCGATCAGAGAATAAGTTGGATTTTTGAACTCCATATTTTTAATCCACCATAGGGGTAGTGGTAAATTACACTATATGTTGGTCCCAAGGTGGAGGATATTATCGCAGCCTATTATCATTTTTAGATTAGTGGTTAGGAAGTTAATTTTCATAAAGCTTAAATACTATGATTTTTAAGCATTTCATTTTTGGTGCTATGTTAGTTGGTAATTGTTTTATCTAACATATATATTTTCCTCTTTAACCCCTTATAAAAAAATTGAATTATATCCATTCCAACAAAACGTGAAACACTTTATTGTTTATTTCATGAAGCTCACCTGGTGGTTCCTCGAACATTTTTTACATGTAGTTTGCTTCTTTCAATCATGTGACCTAACATTATATCTTTCAAGAAACTCTACATTCCTTATATCCACCATAATTATGAGAATATATAGTTTACATCTCTATTTTAGTCTATATTAAATAATATTATCATGTGATCCATTATTTCTTGTAGAAAATAAATTTCAAATACCAATAATTAAAACACTAAAGAAATGGTCAATGTTACTGTCAGGACTAGTGAAAAAGATAAAGGTATACCTTTTTATCATATTGATGTATTCCACATATATAACAATGGATTTAACATCCTTTTATTTAAAATCCATGAAGTCCCTCTCCATATTTATGTGATGAATGTGAGGAAAATTCTAGGTGGATAATGCTATACTGAACTCCTCTCATTCCTTAGAGTAAGAATCCTCATTTTTAATTATAATATTAATAAGATCCTCTCATCTATTAGGCTCACAATTTGAATGATAAATTAATAATACAACCATGTAGTGTTCGACGAACTAGATAATATATATTTTATTATATAAATTTTTAGTGTAAAGATTCTAAATATATCTAAAAAAAATTTAGATCCAGGTACTAAAACACCCTGAGATTTTGAGGCTTGGTGATCATGGACTTCATATTTGAGAAATATTTAATATATAAATGCCACACCAATAATATTTTAACACAAAAGTTGAATAACTCATAAAAGGAGTCTCATATCTAATGTATGATACATCAATTTATTTTGTAATGTAGGATTTATCCTAGTAATAACATAATATGTATCGAAATTTGGAATTTTTCTCAAAGGTCATTTTGGGAAAAAATAATAAAAATGATTAATTTAATCATTACATTTTGATGCAATGATATATTAATCCTCTATAAATACCAAAAAATGGGTGATTACCAATGTTAGCTTCCTAACATTAGAGATCTAGAGAGGATAGTTTAGAGATTTGTTTGAGAATGTCAAAGAATTGGAGGATTTAACCATTATTGGTTAGATTTCCTATTATATACGGGTTCATGAGTCTTTCCAATTACTATGAAAAAGAATGATTATTTTTTAGAAAATATATAAAATTGTGATATGTAATTGTATTATATGGATTTATCTATATATTATTATCATATGATGAAAGTGATTCAATCAAATTTTATATTAATTGGTATATAGATCCTATTGTAGGTATGTTATTACTATAGTGGGATTTTGGGGTTTATATTTATATTTAATTTATATCACTTCATCAATGGTTTTAATGGAAGCGAATTATGACCAAAATTTTATTTTCCTGAGGAATGTTCCACATTTTTTTATTCATTTATTTCCTGGTTCTTAATTCATCCATTTCTGATGTTTAGTTTTCTAGTAGTTTGAAAAATATTTCGTGATCAATTGTTGTACACACATTTCATTGTGAAATGGTTTTATACCATTGAAGTAGGATCATGATGATATTTATATAAATTATAGAAGGGGTTACAAGCGGTTGGGACATGATCAATGTTATTAATCCATTATTTTTTTCATTCAAAAAATGGGATTCCATGAATGGATGGTTTCTTATGTTAAGCAGAATTCATGAAAGTACTGATAAAAAGGATTAGATAGACCAGATCCATGAAATTTGGATGGAATAATTAATGGAATAAAGGATGGATGTGTGGGTGATGATTTCTAAATGGGATCCATGGTTTTTGTAAAATATTGATATTCATGGCATGTAATTAGGAAATTCAAATCGTGTGGGACCTGGACTAAGGTGCTACAGTTTTCACTTTGGAGATAAGAATCATACATTGTGTTGTTCCTACCACACATTGTGGGACCTATGGCTAGTGGATCCTGATGTTTCATAGAGGGTAAATGGGCATGGAAATAGGAAGGAACATGGAAAATGGTATAATACAAGGGCATGTCATGGTACAAGGACATGGGAATAGGAACACTATCCTGGACATAGGATGGTGTCAGATTAGTGCTATATGATATGTACTTATTCGGATATCTCTTGGATACCATGTTCCAATAAAAGTAGACTACTTTCCTAATGAATGTGTTCTGTAGATACATCCTTATAATGGTATATTATGACATCATGTCGCAAGTGTATTATTGTGATCCTGTATAAGGAATTGGTTTAGATTATGTAGAAGGAATCACTCTCAGAGGCCAGTATAGGATCATCAATTATCTTATTCCATTGGTGGGATTCTCAAAATTAGTGTGACTAACAATAAATAGTTTTTTGATCCCCAACATAGCAAATTAATCTTTATTTCATTATTAGTATACCAAAATTCCATATTTTTTATCTCCATATGTGTATAAATCACTTCATACATATAGTGTGTGATTCCCTATAGATGACCCAATGTGAATGACATATTATATGGATTACATTAACTAAATCAAAATCTGAGAGATATTTTTCAGGAGCATGTGTGTTTACAGACTATCACGAATAATCTTAGGCTAGAAATTTTTTGTGAACTTAACATGATAGATAATATATATAATGATATTATCTATACGTTTTATTTTATAAATCTTTTTATGACTGACATATCCTTTAATGAGTTGACTTTTAATGATTCATTATGCTATGTGATTTTGGTGTGTCCTACCAAATATTTTTTCTATTCATACCTATATGGTCTATTCCTACATGTTTCATACCTTATATAGATGATCACCCATTCAACAATGTTATTAGAGGACTAGGACTAGACGAAGCTATGAGTTTGGCTAGACATTTCATGTTATAGATAAGGATTTAAATTTGACAGTTGTTCCTAATTACTATAAAGTTGGAAATATTTATAGTATTATTTGGTATTTTAATTTTTCCCTTTATGATTACTTATATTCATCTTCGTACACTAGGTATGGGATTTAGCCGTGTGCCTACATTGGTATGAATTTTATTTTATATTTCAAAAATATATGGCATCTGATATGTGTGTGTGTGCGTGTGTGTTTGTGTTTATATAAGGGGTTCATATGATATGGTCAACCGTGTGAGGGTAATTCATACTCCACACATGTCTTTAGACGTTTGGATATTAGAGGAGATAATGGTGTTTTCAAAATCTAATTATCGCTGGTCAGGTAGGCCCAAATGGGACACATTGTGATAGAGTGGTATTAGAGGGGGGTTGTTCCATATTAGGTCCATAATTTGGTGTTTTGTCTAGCTGTGAGACTAGTTTGTGATTTATGAATTCAATTTTATGTGTTTTGAGTCATTCGTTTAGAAAAGGGTCTCAATTGTTTGTATGGTGGTCGAAGGATCCGTACACCATGACTCTAATCACTCAATATACAACTCGTCACATGTAGTAATTGGTTGTGGGTAAAAACATTTGTACATGCATTATATAGGAATGGTTTATATTTCTATGTTCTTTTTTATATTCAACTTCAAATATATACACATTGATCATGGTACATCATTAATATTTAATGATTCCTCTATGATGATTTCAACATATGATTATATAACAATATCATTTGGATGATCCACTAAGCAATAACTATTTAATATAGGGACATGTTCAAGAGGTAGTTCCCCCCGGATGGATGCCAGTCATACCACCACCTGTTGAGTAGCGGGATTATAACAAACCTCAATTTTCATATATAGAATTTACATAACCCTTTTCATAATACTTTAATCATTATACAAATAGACGCCAAAAGACCATAATATTATAGTTCCTTTGGAATCATAGAAAAAATAAATAGTTTTACAAAAATGAGCTACATTATCTCCCACTAGGTTTTTATTGAGAAGAACCCTTCCTAGACACATAAAAAATAATACATATCTTCAAAACCATTGGAATGAAATATAAAATGGGGTGATCTAAAATGATTAGTAATGGTAAATATGGGAGATATGTAAGAATAATATTAAGAATATGGGTACGATAACATGATCATAAAAATAAAAGATCATACCCTTCATATCAAAATTCATATACATGAATCATGGAATAAATCCTGGAAGTTCATAAGACATTAATCATATGGAAATAAACAACATAATATAGGAAGTCATAATATAGGAATAAAACATGGAATTATGGAATGATCATAATCATATAATATGATTTCCATTGTAGACAGGGCATCACATCCAATACTATCTTAGTATTATATGATCACTCCCCATACCATATTTATTGTCATGGTTCACTCCCCATTCCACCTTGGTATCATGATTTCACTCTTCATGATATCTTGGTTGTCAAGATTCACTCCCATGGACATATTATTAGTCAATATTTACTCCCAAGACCATCTTATTATATCTCATGAGACATAAATATTTACCCAATGCATTGGAGGGACATATAGGTCCCACCCATATCATAATGAAATCATACATAAGTGTGACACAAAATCATAACCAATCATATCATAATCCATGGAATGAAATGGGTAACACAATTATGTAATCATATCATAATTGTTGGAACCATATATAGGATTCATAATCATTTAATTAAAATCATATCCCATGGAAGTCAAATGAATTTCAAAAACATATAACCCATGAAATAGAAATGGATTTCCTAAATAGATAACCCGTGAAAGAGAGATGGGTTTCACAAACTCATGTAATTAATAATAATCCATTCAATGGAATAAAACTAATGGATCCTTTAGATCATTTCATAGATAGGCAAGAGTAACATCAACTGATTTCAAATTAAATAGGAGAAAATTTATAAATATCTTTAAAAAAGTTCCTTGAGTAAAATATACTTTCTACTTTGAAAATTGATTTTTTAATGCATAAAACGATTTGAACATAAATATCATATAAAAAATATTGAAAACATATAAAGAATAATTTGAATCATATTCAGAAACTTGATCCTTAAAAACATATAAACTAACTATCATATCATTTTTAAAAAATATTCTTTGAAAACATTTTAAAAACATTAAAAGAAATCATAAAAATATTTTGAAATCCATTTCACTCAAAATACATTAAAATATTATGAAAAAAATCATGATAATGTTTCTAAAACCACTTCATTTAAAATTACTTTGAAAAATTATTAATAATTCTTGAAATTGTTTTGAAAACCTTTTTACATGAAAACATATGAAATAATAAGCAAAACATTCTGAAAAAAACTTTTTCTATTAAAACATTAAAAATAATCTTGAAAACATTTTAAAAACTATTTTCATGAAGATAAATTCAAAATAATTTTATTAATAATAATCTCATAAACATAAAAAAAGATTATTCAATTAATAGATAGTGGTTAAATTCGTACATGTCATACGTGGTAAATAGAACATTACTTTTTCATAGTAAAAATATTTAAGAAATGACTTATTCTGAAAGAGATAAAAAAATTAAATTGGAAACATTAGTAAAATGAAAAAATTGTAAAAACTTCCCTTTAATTATAATAGGATATTAGTATAGTATTCTTCGAATCCCTTTTTAGAATGCATGGTTTTGAAAGAACACTGATTTTGGAATGAAGAGATAAGTTGGGTAATAAATTCTTAAAAACATTTCATTGACTATCATAAGGACCAAAGTGTGGAAAAAATGGTACTAATACAAGAATACAAAAATATTAACCAGAATATAGTAAGAATTAAAAAGTATTTTACATATATGGATTATATGATTTTATTAATGAAAATGTGATCACAAACAATCTCGATAAATAGTGAGACTGTTTCAATAAAATCCTACAAGAAAATAATTTTGAATCATACTACCAATGTAGTAAAATGAAATTAAAAAGATATTAATATATATTAAAATTAATTAAATTCATGATATAACATTTCAGAGTCTGGTTATGCACCTCATTTGAAATTATTGGTGTAAAACATTGCATGTGTCTCAAAGAATGAGAATTGAGACCAAATCAATTTATTGATTTTGTTACATTTGAAACATAAACCTCATGTTATAAAGATAATAAAATGGTTTTTTAAATACCCATATTTTTATGTATAATATTCATATAATATATTCATTGTAATTATATACACCACACAAAATAAGTTAGTGGTGAATATGGCATGTATCTCCCATATATAACGAGTGAGAGGAAATTACCTTACCTTGTTTATTGAATCTCATTGTACTCATTATAACCTCCTATATAAAAAATATAAATTTATTATAAGTCTATAACATAACAATATTCATAATTCTAATACCATATAAGGTTTTATTTTGGATGTATATTACCCTCTTATTAACAATTCAATGTTACGGTTTCACTAGGTGTAATGTCTTCTTGGGTTTTCACATGTGTCTTAATTTGTTATACCTTTTGTATTTATACATATCTCATTATTATTGGAATATTAAACATGATCAAAATATAATTTATCTTAACTATATGTTTATTTTAATAATGCATAGAATATATAATTATGAAATGGAGTACCCCATTCAAAGAGACCGTAAGTCGTTGGTACACGTGAATGTTATTTATGTTTTTATTATCATATTAAAATTGAGGAATAAAATGATATATATATAAATATATATACATATATATATATTATAATTCCATTCGAATTATTATTTCATATATATCATATAATTTAACTAAAAACATAATTTATAAATTCCATGTATTGTGTTGAGGTAGCACATCACATTGAGGGGGCGATTGTCCACACTTCCTCAATCAAAATTATCAAATTTACACCACATTATATGTATCAAGATATTGGTTTCAAATTGATTGAATAATACTATATACATAAAAAATATAATATATAACATATATAAATGGATTTTAAATTATAATTTCCACCTTGAGAGGTGGTAAAAAAATGACAAAACATCATTTTGTGAGGTGGTGGTTTGTCATACACATAAATAATATGTTCATTATCCATTAGTTGGTGGTCTGTGTAAGTGTTGGTAAAACCCTTAGAATATATATAGTTTAGTATATTAAGTATAATTATTACCTTATTTACATCATGGAATATATAGAATGGGGGATGGATAAAAAAACAAATGAAAAGATCTTAAGAGAAGATGTTACGTCTTAATCGGTTAACTCATTTTCATTTTTACCAAAAGGATTCATTTTATTTATTTGATCATAATTAGAGTCTTAGAGGAGGAATGGAGGGATTTTTTTATGTTTATTTATAAGATCTTGGTTAAACCTAAGTACTTTGATATGTGTGAGGAAGAGGAAGAGGAGGTAGCCTTTTATAAGTATGGGAAAGGATACAGTTGCCATTATTTAAAATAAGTTTCGAATACCCATGTTTTTACCTAAATAAAGTCAAAAAAACCCATAACAAATAAGTAATGTCTTTTTAATTAATGAATTACAGACATCCAATTGGAATTTGAAATGTTTCGAGGTCATTGTGAATCATAAATTAATGATTTAGTACATTACTAACCGAAGTTTTCTCAAAACCATTGTAATTAATTTTAATTGCTTTCAATAATATATTTTGTAAGAAAATGTTAAACATATTAGACATTATAAATTATTATTATTCAAAAAATAGAATCCTTTTTTGGAAATTATAATCACATAATTGGAATAAATTAATGTAAAATTAATCCTTCTCACAGGATGATGTTGTTGGTTTTTAATGTAAAAACGTTCAAAATCTTCGAAAGTTTTTATACCAAATTTCAAAGTGAAATTAGTTTAAATGATAGAAATTTGATTAATTGATAAAAATATGATCTAATTAAAATTTAAAACAAAATAAATTTATATTTTATCCATATAAATAAATTATATTAATAGGAGGTTTTTAACTAAAATATGGTAATTTTCATTATTCATCCAAAAATAAAGATTCTCATAAAAATATGAAAAATTATCCACAAGAAAATTCCAACATTTTAAATTCAGAAACAAATATTATTTTATAAAATTAAATTTATAATTTTGTCAAAATATAATTTTATTATTTTACACAAATGGACATTAAAATAAGTGTATTTGTGTAAATAGTATTTTTATCCATATAATAAATTTACAAAAACTTATGTCATTATTCATATAAATTTATTATTTATATTAAAAATAATAATAAAATATGTGAAAACTAGTTATTACAGTTCATATAACTATGTTTAACTGTCAGGATAAAATTATCTCCTTTACATAATTATGATAATAAAATGATGCTTCATAGAAACTTGATGTAGCATTTGACGTATGACTATTTTACATTGTTAGTAGCACATTCCAAGTTAGTTTTGTGTGAAAGAAATGTTTTACATAGTTATTTAGTATAAAAGCTATTTTTAGTGCTTCTTGAAATGAGAATTATAAAAATATTAAATGAATTCGAAAAAACCATTCAAAAAAACATTGGGTGATACATTCTACCCCCCTTAAAATTAATTTCTCTCTAAAACTTCATCTAGGTTATTATAGGTTTAAAAAGTGAATGTTCATTTAATAAAAACCCACATCATAAAAATTAATACTAAAACATCCTTAAAAACTGGAAGTTAGAACCATAATGGTTTCCGAATGTAACATTTAAATTTGTTTACACATAGGAAAATATAGGTTGGGAGTGAAGATTTGACATGGAGGGAAAGCTAAAATATTTATAGGGAGTGACTGAGGTCATCAATAAAAAATAAGCGAATGATCAAATAAATTCTTGGGACCTCAAAGTCAAAAATATTTGATGATTTGAAATTCCATTGGTCAAACAAAATTAAACTATTAGGATGACACATTTTCATTTTATCATTATCCTAAGGTTGAGTAATTCTTTTATTGACCAAGAATATTAGGAAATATATTTACATTATATATATCTAAAAAAATATATTCTCTAGTTTTTCTTTCATCTATTAATAATTCATACATTACTTTAGGAAATGGAATTCTCTAAATTAACATAGAATCATGAAGCACTAAAATACACATTTAGCCGTTATTAAGGCCCCTAAATGAATGAAATGTAAAACTATTTATTTCTAACTATTAATAAAAATATATATGGTTTATAAATTAATATCTAAACAAAAAATCTAACAAAAATGATTCATCATAAATAATCTTTCATGAAAAATATTTATCCATTAACCAGGACATCACGTACGCTAGTTGTAGGCATGAAACCCTTATCGTAATTCGATCATGGGTTCAAGACCCACATCCTTTACAAACATGTTAGTTTTTCACCTAAAATACATGATTTTATTTTCGAAAACGATATTAATATAATTTACAACATATGATATAAATCCATGAGATATGGTTAACTTAAAATGTATCCTTTTAACCATGGATTCCAATCCAATATCAATATATAAATACTTCCTCCAATGTTTATCTTAAAATTTTCATAAATGGTTAACCTTATAAACTATATGAAATATAAAAATAAAAAACATTAGAAATAAATTGATGGAATCAGCTTAACATTACCCCCATATATCACAAATTAGCTATTGGTTGTCACATCCAATACCTATGAATGCACTCATGGTAAATTTATCTAGAATATGGTGACAACTAGAATTACTATAAATCCTTTTGGAAAATATGAATGCTTCTTTATTCCATAGATTACATGATATATATCATATGTCCAAGAAGTTGTAAACTTCATCCATGATAACATGAAATACATGCCAACCATTCATTAATTTGTACCTAGGAAATCAGTGTTGTCCAATTTACATATTCATATCCTAGTTATCATTATTAATACAACAATATCTAAAAATAAGGACTATATTAAGGTTTTATTTCTTTTAACCATGTTTTTATATGGAAATATCCATTCTATTAAATCTATTTTATATTATATCAGATCCATTCAACATATTATTTTAAATTATTAGCGAAAACATAAATTGGACAATCGTTAGGTATTTCAAATTTCATAATTCTTAAATCTAAATACATAAAAACTCTGATGACTTTATCTATAAGTCATTTTCAAGGATGACTCACCCAGTTAAATAATTTTTCTACCCGTCCAAATTTCATCTATAGTATATCCATTTTAATTAATGTAAACCTTACTTGTAAAACATTGATGATCCCTTTTAGGAGATTTCCTCTTGGGAAGTTATATTGTATAATGTCTTCTTAATCCACAAATATAACACTTATACTTAAATGATATGTTCAGGAGGCCAAAATCCTATATAAATTCTAGTTTCTCTTCATTGGTGAGTACGAGAGTTTGTTATGGTACATGTTATTAATCTTGTTCGTGAAGACATATTAGGCTTGTTCATAACAACTATCACCACATTGATCATCCCAGTTGAATTATCATCATTAAATTATCCATAACATTCAATGTTAATCCATTTCCTTAATATTTCCTCAACTGACTAAAATAAGAAGAATACTGTCAGAAATACTTATCATAGAATAAAACCACATAGTCATGAAAATGATTACTTATAGTATGTATAAATGATGACCCCTTATTTAATCTATGTCAGCCTATGTTCATATAGGGTTATTCAAAACCAACATATATTTAAATCATTCATGATGATTCATGAATATTTTTTCTATTCCCAATGAATATCCTTGGGTGTGTCAAACCAGGTGTGCAGAAAGGCACATTTTCAGGTACCATATTACCCAATTTTAGGCCTAGAACATCTTTTCATAGTTGTTACCCCTTGGTATATATATTCTAGAGCCACATCGACTTTCAGTATCTAGATATGGATATATTTCTAATAAATCACCCACTATATCCTTTACCAAAATTATATTACAATTTTCTATACTTTTCCTTATCCTTAGACTTATCTCTATACACATCGATCAGTATCTCACTAAGGATTTATAATCCAGGAATCAAATGAATAAATAAACCTTTCCTCTAATTCCAACTGTATTGACCCTCACATTTCATGCATAGAAATTACATAATTGTTTTAGAGTTCATAAAAGTTTTTACAAAAAATGGCCAAAGACCGTACTACTATAGTGTCATTGGATTCATGGAAACCTAAACACTAGTAGAAAATGAGCTTCATTTTCTCCAACTAGGATCTTTTTGACTAGAAACCTTCTTAGTCACATAAATATAATACATATATTCATAATCTTGGGAAGGAAATCTAAAAATAGGTGAGACAAAATCCTTAGTAATGGTAAATAAGGGACATATGTAAGCATAATCATGAGCATAAGGGTATGAGATCGTGATCATGAAAATTGGAGATCATATCCAGCATATCCAAGATCATATACTTGAGGCATGGAATAAATCATGGAATTTCATTATACATGAATAAAATATAAATAAATAACATATTCCATGAATTCATAACATTTTAATAAAACATGGAATTGGGGAAGACACATAAGCATATAATATTATTTTATTAGGGTTACCATTCTATCATAAAATGCATAAAAATGGAGGCTATCAGGCCATTCATATATAAAATTCAAAGAATCATTGCGAAGACCATCTTAGTATTATGGGTTCACTCCCCATACCCTCTTGGTAGTCATGGTTCACTCCCATGGCCATATTAGAAGCATGAGTTAACTCCACATACCATATTGGTTGTCATGGTTCACTCTCACGGTTATCATAGCAGTGAAGGTTTACTCCCAACTCCATCATAGTATATCTCATGAGAGATAAATCATTACCTAATGAATTGAATGGATATATAGGTCACACCAATCTCATAATGAAATAATAAAACACATTGAGAAAAATCATAGACAATGATATTAAAACCCACGAAATAAAATGGGTATTATGAATAATTAATCACATAATACCATGTAAAAAAGATATAATTTTCATAATCAATTCACCAAAATCATAACCCATAGAAGAGAAATTGACTTAATAAGCATATGAAGAATGAAATTAAAATAGATTTCATAAACATATAACTCAAGAAAGACATACATGATTCATAATGTCAAAGACATTATGCATAACCCATTCAGAGAATTAATGTGAATGAAACCTTCATATAATTTCCTAGAGTTTCATGAGTAACATCAACGAATCTCATTTTAGTTGGAGAATAATATTGAAATATATTTCAAACATATTTCATGAGGAAAATATATTTTCTTAAATGAATCCATATTTTTAATAAATATAACCATTTGAAAATAATTTACATAAAAAATACCTTCAAAATATATAAAGAATAAGTTAAATAATTTAGAAAACCTTTTTCCTTGAAAACATATAAAATAATATTTCATGTATTTTAATAATATTTATCTATTAAAATACATTATAAACCTTAAAAAATGCTTACAAATGTTTTGATAAACTATTTCTTTGAAAATACACTGAGAAATTATAATGAAATCATTTAAATGTGTTGAATCCCACTTATTTGAAAACAACTTTATATAATTATAATGAAATATTGAAAATGTTTTAAAAACGTTTTTACATGAAAACATATGAATGAATCTTGAAAAATATTTAATCCACATTTTCCCCTTGAAATAATAAAAATAATCATGAAAATTTTGGAATCCACTTTTGGTGAAACTAATTTTAATAAAAATTTCTTATAAGTATACATTTAAACATAAAAATATTATAGTTACAAAGAAGTTATGGTGGTTAAATCCATAAATGTCTTACGAGTTAAAAAAAACATTACTTTTCCACATTAAAAAGTAGAGAGAAATTCCTTTTTCAGAAAGAGAAAAGAATATTCTATTGAAATCATTGTCAAAATAAAAAAAGGGTAAAAATTATTCTAATTAATATGGGAGTTTATTAGAATATTATTTGAATGAATTTTAATAAATCAGGGTTTTGAAATAACCTTGTTTTCTGACTGAAGATAAAGGCAAGGTAATATATTTTTTGAAAAATATTCATAATTATATTAAGTACTAAAGTGTGAAAATAGGTAGTAATATAAGAATAAATTAAGAATAACCAGAGGAGAAGAAAAAGTCATGATTTTTATTGAAATATGGATCATAATATTTTGTTAATGAAAATTGATCCATAAACAATCTCAATAAACAATTAAATCATTTCAATAAACTCTTCACACAAGGTAACATTGAATCATAAAACCCGTGTAGGAAAATTAAATTACATTTATCTTAAAATATCATGAATTTAATCAGATTGATGATATAACATTTCAAATGATTTTTATGCACCTCATATAAAAATATATAGTTGTATAAAATGACATGTGACTCAAAGGAGGTATATTAAGACAATATTAATTTACAAATTTGGTAACATTTAAAATGTAAACCCCATGATAGAATGAAAATAAAATGGTTATATAAAGACCCATATATTTAGGTATAATAATCATATAATACATTCATCATAATCATATACACCACACAAAAAATGTGAACAGTGAATAAGGCATGTATCACATAGAAATAATGAGTAAGATGAAATTTTATAACCTTATATCTTGACTGTCATAAAACATAATAAAAACTCATTTATAATATATATAAATTTCTTATAAATATATAAAATAAAAATAATATTAATTGAAATACAATATAGAGTTCTATTATGGTTTTATATTTCACACTTTTGATCAATTCTATGATAATGTTTCACTTTGGGTAATATTCGCTTTGTTATTCACATGTGTCTTAATTTGTTATATCTTTGGTCCTTATACTTATTTCATGATTTCCAAAAAGTAAAAAATTATTTAAATATAATTTATATTCAGTATATTTTTATTATAATAATACATAGAATATATAAGTGTTAAACAGAATAAACCATTCCCGGAGACGGTAAGCAGTACGTACACATGATTGGTATTTACCTTTATATTTTCGTATTAAAAGAAAGAGAGAAAATGAAATATATGTATATGTAAATGTATATATATATATATTATAATTAAATTATAATTCTTATCTCAAATATATCATATAATTTCATAAAAGGCATCCTTAATACATTCCATGTTGTGTGTGAATGAATCAAATCACTTTGATGGGGCAGTAGTCCACCCTTCAGAAAATGATATTATTGTTTTTAAAACCAGTGGATAGTATAAAGATATATGTTTTAAAAACATTTTAAAAAATTAAATACATATTAAATATAATATTTTACATATATAAATATAATTTACATCCTAATGTCCACAATGAAAGGAGATAATAGAAAAATGAGCAATCATCATTTTTTGAGGTGGTAGTTCTTTGTACACATAAAAAGTACATCGGTTACCCCTTAGATAGAGGTTTCTATAACTGTAGCTAAAAAACATAGCACAACAAAATCATATTATATTGATGATTCAAGTGTTTTTATTCCAATATATAGTAAATATATTGGAGGGTGTATAAATAAAATAAAATAATGGATCTTTAGAGAAGGTGTTACCACTTATTCAGGTTACTCCTTTTGGTTTGTCCTAAAATTCTTAATTGAATTTTATTATTACCAATGGGAGGCATCAACGAAGTTGAGCGAGATTTCGGGAAGTATACTGGAATGATATTGGATTATACTTAGCAGTATGATGGGTGTGATGAGGTGGAAGAGGTTGTTTCCTATTATATGAAAGTAAAATGACACACTAGTCATTTTTAAAAGAAAGATAGGAGTACCCAGGTTTTAACCCACAAAAATCATACAAAACCAAAAAAAACAAAAAATAGGAAGTTTAATGGAAGAATCATGTCCATTATATGGGTTTTGTATATGGTTCTTGGTCGTTTGGTTTAAATTTTTTTGTTTTAGTACATTATTTATCAAATGTTTCTCTTAATCAATATAACTAATTTTAATCACATTAACTAATATTTTGGGTAAAAACAAAGATTAATTTATTATAAATTATAAATTATTATTATAAATAATATGGAATATATTTTTAAATATTGTAATCACATATGTACATGAAATTAATTTTAAATTATTCTCAATGTCGAGATGACATTGTGGGCTTTTAATGTTGAAACGTCCAAATATTTGCAACATTTTTTTTACAAAACATCAAAGTGAAATTGTTTATGATTACATAAATTAGATTAATTGGTAATAATATGATCTAATTAAACATTGAAACCAAATTAAAATATAATTTTTCATTACAAAAATATTAAACAAAAAGGTTGTTTTGAATTAAATTTTTTTATTTTTAACTATTTATCCAAAAAAATGATGTTTCTCAAAAAAATAACAATAAATTGGACTGAGATAAATTTGACATTTTAAATTAAATATAACGTTTATTTCATAAAATTAAGTTTTTTAATGTGTCTCAAATTAATTTTATTATTTTTCATAGAATAAAATTAAGAAGAAATTAATTTGAGAAAATATTATTTTAAAACATATAAAGAATTATAAAAAAATTATATACTTCATCTTCAATATATATTATTTCTATTGAACCATTATATAACATATTTTAAAATTAGTTATTAATATTCATATTACTATTTTTAATTTCTAGGCATTAATTGTATTGTTTAATTAATTATAATAATAAAATGATACTTCATTAAAGCTTCGTGTTGCATTTAACGTATGCCAAGGCAGTGTTCCACATAGCACAATTCAAGTCTGTTACATGTTAAAGGATTTTTTTTACATAGTTATATAGTAAAAAATTATTTTTAGTGGTTTGTGAAATGGAAAATATCAAATATTGGAAATAATTTAAAAAAATAACAAAATCACGGGGTGTTATAGGGTTTTACCAGAAGTACTAATAGATGTGGTGTTCATGAAGATATAGATTCATGAGTTTTACCATCATCAATATCTTAGGTTCAAGGGTGATCCACACCCATAAGAATATTATTTTTGGCTCAATGTGGTCATGCAAGACTTTATTATTCTCTATAGGCCCACATATTCGATGATGGTCCTTGCATAAATCCTTCATAATGGATATTTAGGGTGTTGGTGGAGCCAAGTGGTTCTACCATATGAGGTGGTGATGATTTCATGGATATATTTTTGGAATATCATTGGGTAAGAGTACTCAATAAATACAATGTTGGTAGTGAACATTTAGGATCTCTAGATTCTACAACATGGTATCACGACTATGGCCGGGTATTCATTCAGTTATACCAACATCTCATGATACATGATGGATTTGGTTTTGGATCCATTAATTATGGTGCATACCATTGATAAAGGTTTATGCAGACACATCTTGGATAGCTTGATACCCCTATGCATTCTAACATATATTGGGGTTCTGGAGTGTTATTTGGTGATAAGGATTTTTCTGGTTAAGAAGACTCTGATAGTGGGCTCCAACAGATGGACCGTAGGGTCTGGGACATCGGTAGCTAGTGACCAATGGAAGATGATGGGATTCCGAAATTCTATAAATATCAATATGAAATCATATGATTGATATTTTAATGTTCAGGTCTCTCAGGATTGGTAATTCATCCTAGTTAAAGGTGTTGTTGCTCTTGTGATTGATGGGGATATATCACATGGGATTTTCTAACCCTCCATATGGCTGATAGAGAGTCAGTGGATGGGATGCCTGGGACGAGGAAATAGCTAGAGTATGGAGGATTATTTATGAAACATTGGATAGAGATGGAGAATGTTTTGTTGGAGGTGGAAGAACAGTTGACTTGTTTCCAGCACCACCACCCACTGATGGTACCTTATAGGTTGTGGGTTTTAGTGGATGGGGGAAAGGTAAGATGTCGTAAAGAGAGGCCTATGATCCATAGGATCTATGGATGATTTGTAATATGATTTTTTTATTTTCTGCCTTAATTTAATTTTTGTATACATAGTTGTGATACACTCCTTCCTTTCTACAACCCAATTTCATGACCAAGTGTTTAACATTGATCCCTTAGGTTGAACTGTATGCTTGGAGAGTCATACTTGTGATGAATTGGTGACTAAACACTTTTTAAATAGTTTTATATTATTCATTGGGGAGAGAGTTTCTAAAGGGATATAATTGTGATAGCACTGAGGCCTTATGAAGTCATTTATGGAATGGAATGTATATACTCCACTCTTATATATATTGACTTTTTTATGTGTAGTATTTAATGTTACCATGATGATGGGATGAGTTTTATCATTTGTAGGTTATATGGAGTATGAGGTGGAGTTGGATTTTCTCTTATGTAACAGGTTTAAACTGATTACATACAAGCCAACTAGCATGACTCTTGGAGTGGTAGATACTATTGGATAATAGTTCCCTACTATGGAGGATGAGTATAAGGATTTATTTAATATTTAAATTCAATGATTAAGTACCCACCAAGATATAAACATATATATTTACATGAACCCAGGGGTGGCGTTGACATCTATACCATCATATCGTATGAATCCCATAGATCTTCACAAGATGAGGGTAAAATTAAAAGAATTCCATATGAAGCACTTCATGAGACATGTTATGTCCCATTTTTATCCTCATAGTAGTTCAAAAATATGGTGGATGTATGTATGAGGTTATTTATATATTATCAACTCGGGTACTAGGAGAATCTAATGAATATTTATCCCCTATAAATGATCAATGAACTCTTTAATCATTTGAGATGGGAGTGATGGGTTTCAATGATTGGACATATATTAGGCTATAATGAGCTGTGGTTATAAGAATATGACACAATAAATAAAAAATTAAGATTTCACTAGGGTCACTATGAGTGCTTGGTGCTTCTCTTTGGCATGAGGAATGCACTAGTAGTTTTCATGGGACTTTAGAACTTGATCTTTAAATATTTATTGGATCAGTGTGTGGTGGTTTTCATTGATGACATCCAAATTTAGATGGAGTGTGAGGAGGATAACCAAAGACACATGAGGATGGATATATAATCACTCTATGAGTACCATCCTGATGGTATAATCTCAAAGTATTATTTTGGGATTTCATAGTTCCACCTTCCAAGACATATTGTCTCATCTGGTGGTGTATCAGGGGTCCTAAATATGGTTGAAGAAATGATAGCTTGGGTTCCACCCAAGAGTGTGATGGAGGTTTGAATATTCCTTGTGTTTGATTTCTAACCCATAATCTTTGTGCTTGGTTTCTCCAGGACATTGACACCATTGACAACATTAACCAAAAATGGGTATATTTACATGTGGAATGAAATGTTTTAGTAGGTTTTAAGGAGTTTTGGGAATGCATGATAACCAGCATCATCTTGAGATTGCTGAAGGATGGTGTAATATATGTAGACTTTTATGATGCTTCAGGTATTGGACATGGATTTAAACTGAAGAAGAGGTTAGCAGTTCATAATTATGGTTCTAGGCAGTTGATACCAAATGATTATAGATATATGAATTTTGATCATTATTTCACCATTGTATCGTTTTCCTGTATGATGTGGAAACACTACCTATGTGTGAGTGGTATTTCATCTACTATGACCAAAAGATTATCAAATATAAATTATCTTATAATGATGTTAACATGAGATAGATGGTATTGAAAGGGTTCCTGTAAGGATATTACATTTAAATTGTATAAACTTATGGGAAGGGGAATATGGTAACATATGATCTCAATATGAGATATTGTTCTCAATTATTGTCTAGATTGTTGGATCGGTTAGCCTCGATGTAGTATTCCATAGTGAAAAAGGATATTTATTTATGTCATTTTTCAATGAAATTAAAAATGAAATTTTTACAATGCATTTGTGAGGATAATCATATTGATATAAACTATGGGACCTTACATAATTATTTCATTACTAGATGTTCTCTAGATTGATTTTCAAAAGGTGGGGAGCATGTTATCCCTTTCAATGTATAAATTATTTTACAAGTGACATTATGGGTGGATTTTATTATAGTGTCACATATATACCAATTACTGATATATCCAGGTAAGTAAAAGATGGACAGGGACCTATGACCTCAGTTCTATTATCCTAGAATGAAGAAGGGTATATAAGAGTTTTTCTCTCTATGCCTCACTTGACAGTAGGTTAAGGCTATGAATTATATTCCAATGAGTTTAACTCAATACCTTTATGTATAATAATTTTGTTAGGATGGACTATATATGGACTTCATGATTGGGTTACCACATATGTCTAGATGAAACAATTCCATATTTGTGATTGTAGACCGACTCACCAAGTCATCACACTTACAAGGTATTTATGAGAAGAGATATTTACAGATCATGTGGATAATGTATGTTACTGTGATAGTATAGAACAATATAGTTCTCTAAAATATACTTTCTGAACATGTTTATCACTTCACATCACGATTATAGAAGGGATTCTAGGAGGCCTTTTAGAATTAGTTTCAATTGATCATAGTGTTTCACCACCAGATTGATGGTCATAATAAGTGAACCATTCAAGTTATGGATGACATGTTGTATGATAAAATATTAAAATTTTTCCAAATTTATTAGGATCATCCTCCATTGGTGTATTGACTGTACAATAACAGCTACCATTTCATGATCGGCATGAAACCATTTGATTCTTTCAACAGTCGATCAAGAAAATTGCCACATTGTTAAAATGATCTTGGGGAGTTAGCACTAATGGGTCCAGAGCTATTTAGATATTTTATATAATCATATTTATAATATAATATTCGATAATGAACTCATAGATATGTCAATATTTCTCTGTGGATAGCTAATTGAGGGGTTTGGAGTTGGAGGATGGAGAAAATATGTTCCTGAAAGTTATTCCATGACATGGGTTATGGAGATTTTTTCAGGAAAAAAGTTGCCTTTGAGGTTTTAGGGCTATTCCAAATACTGTGAAAAAATCATTGAGGTGGTATACAGCTTCTATCTACCCCAAATATTTTATTAGTTACATGAAATCTACTATGTATCACAGTTGAGGTGTTATGTACACAACCTGTCACATGTTATCAAATACAATGAGATGGACATCATGGATGGATCTACCATTGTATTGTATCTGATGGAGGTCGAGAATCCAAAATTATTGAATCATCTATTGGAATGAAATTTATTTTTTGTGTATCCAGTGGATATGTGAGAATTATCAATAGATAACCTTGGAGAGGGAAACTCAGATATGAACTCAAAACCCACAACTTTTTGGGTAGTCCATTTTTCATTTTTGGATGAAAATACATAATATGGTGAGATAATATTGTATTAGTTTTTTCATATTAATTATTTGAAATATAAGTAATAATATTATCATAGAAAATTTCTGAGACAAAAAATGATTCCGAGTCCTAATGAGACCAGAGCTGATATATGAAGAATATTAAATATATTATTATCATGTGTTCAAAATTTTCATTAAAATTTGAATAACTGTTAAATAAAGTCTCATGTTAGAAATATGAGACCCATGTTGAATCCGAAAAATTATATTTACCCATGGTGAGACATAATATTTTATGGTATTTAGTGTTTTCTGACAATTTATTATAAGATAAACTAATAAAATAAATTAATTTAAATAAATTTTTTTAGGAAATGACATAGGACTCCTCTATAAATAACATGTTATTAGTGATTCCTAGGTTTAGGTTTTTATCCATTGGAAACTGAATAGGATATCTCGGATTGGAATTATAGAACAACATCGAATCAAAAAATCAAATAGTTTTCACAAAGATCTATAATAGCTTTTGTGTTTGAGGATATTTCCAATGATTTCAATTTTCAATCCTTATTAATTAGAAACCAACTTGAAAATGAAATATTATATTATTTTTTGGATTTATCTCCACATTATTTTTCTAAAATGAATTTGAATCACTCAACTAATTGAATAATTCACAAATCGATCTTATTATAGGTAGGGGATTATTGTACTAATTATTTGATGATTAATCTACATGTTGAATTTATATCACATATTTAAAGATTATAACTAAAATGAATCATGACCAATATGAAGAATGGATGAGTGATGTTCCATGTGTTATTTTTTGTTCATTTCTTACCCAATTCACTGTTATTTCATCGTTGGTATTTGTTTTGGATGGTGGTTTGACAAATACCCAGCGATAAATACTTGTACACTCATATCATAGTGAAACATATTGATACCACATCTCTAGTTTCCTGGTGATGGTAGGATAAATATGTGATATATTTTATGAAAAATTCGGATAGGATCAATGCATTACATAATATATTTTTCTTGTAGTGATGGATAGCTTGTCTGAATGGTTTCCAATGTGAATCAGATTGCTAGACTCTAGTGAGTGGTGATGGTAATGTTGGTCCAAAGTAAATTCAATATATCCAATGGGGATTAATGGTAGAAAAAATAAAAAATGTTCTGGAAAATATCTATGAATAATATATATGGGCTTTGGAAAACTATAATATATAATCCATCTAATATTGAAATACATGATGTGTGTGACCCTAGCTACAATGTTAGGGTTCTTGTAGGAGATAAGTATCAAATGATGTATCTATCTGATGAAATTCCATGTGACCGATGAATTGTATCTCAGTATGTATTGTAGATCGTACACTGTAACAAGTTTAGTTGGGATCACATACCTGGGTAGAGTACAAGGGACAACCTAGTACTCAATCATGGAAAGAGGTACATGATCCGAGACATGGTCATGTTCGGGATTAGCAGTACACATCGTGTACCTAACATACAAACTAGGTACTTATTTTAAGAATACTTGGATTCATTTTTTCCCTTATAATATACTAGTTTCTTATGGGTGTGTTCCCTTTGATCCATTACTATGAGGATATTGTGTGTAATTTCATCATGACTATTCAATTGAGATCATCCAAAAGGGATTATTTTCAGATAGAGTTATTGGAATCCCCGCTAGAGGTCATGATGGGATCTTATATGATAATCTACCCTAGCTTGGGATCTTAAAAATAGTATGCACAACTAGGAATGGGCATCAATCCCCTATATTGTAGGTTAATCCCAATTGATTTCTTGGTATAACCCATGGACCTAGTTGTGGCCCCCATCTATTTAATGATCTTTGTATACATATATTATGTAATTTCTTATGGTGATATATAATGTGAATAAAATCATGGATGGATTCCATTAGTTCTATCAGAGTGAAAAAGTGATTTCTTATAGGTGAGAATGTTAATAGAATCTAAGGAAGAGTCTTTGAAAATGTAATTTCTTATACGTAAGTATCTATTAGTAATTGTTTATCATCCACATCCTTGTTCCTTAAAATGTATTTCAAACCCTTTTTATTATTTCCTAGATTATGGGTTAATGTCCTTTATACCCTTTTTGGAATTTTTATAAAATGTTTTGAATGGAATATTTCTATCATTTTCCAAACAAGGTACTTTATGACCATTTTGACAAATTAGAGATAAAATGTTTTTCACTTATATGGTGGGTGTGACTACTTTCCACTATTATAACACCTTTGATGCTTCACTTAAATTATTATACGAATATTTTCAAAATAAATGATTCTTTTATAGTTATGTGACTTTTAAGTGATTTCAAATTAGAAAGAGTTATTTCTCTCAAATAGTATTTGGATTTATTTCATATGTGTCAACATCTAATGTAGGATTTTATGTTTAATTGAAGTTGATTAATTGTGATACAATATTAAATATTTTATTGAATGTTTTATGATATGTTTGTCTATGGATGTGCAATTTTTATACCATTCATGGTTTGTGGTCAATGTATTTACATTTCGTATGCTAGTTTTAATATGAATGTTTATGTTATGTTTCACCATTTTCATATAAAGAATGCATCTTACTTAGTAACTGACATGTGAGACCTGTTATAGCCCCTCGATGTATCGGTATGTCTCATGAGACAATCTAGTGTCTTAGAACAATGCCTTTAAAATATTTTTATTTTTTTTCTTGGCACAAGGCCTTTATTATGTGGTTATGATGTCTAGATTTTGCATTCAGTCATTATGGAATTAGCTATTTGTATTATATGTGATTATTGGACTAGTAGAATATCCATGTGTGTCATGACCCGAACCTACCCAGGATCGAGCAGCAACTACCCCAAGCCCGCCTCCATAGGCCAGGGGCTGGTGACTAGTGCGGAAGGCACAAAAAATTGGGGAGGGCTTTGCCTAAGTACCTGTACATACATACGCAGCCCACTCAATTCAGAAGTGCAGAGTAAAAACAAAAGTCAAGTAAAGTAAAGGGAAACTACTATAAATAAACCACAAAGTGCATCGACCTCTTAATAGTACAAAGCTAGTACTAAAGGTAAACTGAAAAAGAAAAGGGGAAAACATGTGCCCAACCTAAAAAGGTGCCATAACCCGGCAACAGGTAAACAAAAGAAAAATAGTTGGAAGGGTCCCCCACCTAGAACCCAACTACGACCACTGCACGTGGTCCAAGCTCCCGAACTCCTAAGCTCCCCTGAAGTCACGACCAACCTGTCTGTCATCTGCAAGGGCACACTAAGTGCGGGCAAAGCCCAAGTATGTGTGAGTATAAAAATACTCAATAGGATACCCTGAAGGATTGAGGGAGCAACAAAGGTGGTACCGAAGGGAGAGCAGTAGATCGAACAGGAAAAAGTAAAGGAGTACAACTGAGAGTGCAGTAAAGAGTACAGTAAAGTGTCCAGCTCAACCCAACAAGAGAAATGAAGTAGACTTGTCCAACCACAAGGAGCTGTAAACGGTGAGAAGATGAACTTCCTATTGAGTCTTCGCTACCTATAGCAGGAGAGTAGACTCGACCAACCAAGAGAAGCTAGATATGGGAATCATGTGGAATACCCCATATGTCTTTTACTCTCATGGAAGAAGAGTAAACAAACCTAATAAGTGGTTATTGGAACAAGGTATATACATATCCATATTCTCAATCAAGAATCCCTAACAAGATTGTAAGGGGATCTCCATCACATAGATCCATCCAAGAAAGTGAGTAGCCAATAGTCCCTGATGTAAACATCATCGATGCCCAGTATCCCGCACATCTTCCCCGAACTGCTAGTCAAGGTTTCAAATCACCACACCTCGAAACTATCCACTTTGGGTGGCACTAACATGATCGTACGGTTTTAGGTCACATTTCAAGGACGCGTCTCGGTGGGGAAAGTGACCCTCGTACTTGAGAGTTCTAGGGGTACGTTAAACCACACCTTGTCACTGCCACACAGTCGAGAGGTCTCCTCAAAGTCGACAGGTGACCCCCTGCCCAGCCCCGCTGGAGGGTAATCCCTAGAAGTTAAAGGGTTCCCCCTGGAGGGAGACCCGACAAGAGTCGATGGGTACCCCATTGCCGAGTCCCGTAAAAGGGTAATCCACTAGAGGGTGACCCAGTTAAAGTTGTCGATGAGTCCCAATGCTCAGTCCCGTAAAAGGGTACTCCACTAGAGGAAGGATCGAAACTGTCATCTGGGACCACTTCCCAACCCAGCTGGAGGTAAACCCGGCATCGGGGACCACTTCACAGCCCCTCTGGAGGAAATCCCACCTTCGGGGACCACTTCCCAGCCCTATTGGAGGTAAACCCGGAACCCCTCTAGCCATCCCTACTATATGGTAGCCCACTGGCAATCCCTGCTGGATGGTACTGCTCTGGCCATCCCTGCTGGATGGTAACCCACTTGCCATCCTTACTGATGGTATTGCTCTGGCCATCCCTGCTGGATGGTACCCCACTATCCATCCTTGCTGGAAAAAACCTCATGGGTAGATGATCGGTGCCTGCGTAAGGTGTTGGTCACACTGAATCCACAATAACTCTACCATGGAACACGAAGGAACGGGAGAAACACCCCGGGCCTCTCAGGGCGATCACACTCCAATCTTCTGAGTCAATATCCAAGCGGAGTGAGACAAATCATCCCATAAAGTGAGAAAACACACACGTTGTATGAGCACACGTAGTCTCAAATGGTTCCGCAGTCCGGTGAAAGGGCACAGTACCGAAACCCCTCACAACTGAAGAAACAGAGGAACCAAACAATCTCTACCATCCAAAGAGAGAAGAGAACTATGGGAAAACTCAACCCTTCTGGTCAACAAATGAGAACAGAGGGACCCTCTATGTTGCGAGAGGTCAATAGTATGCAATGCAGAACATGACACACACATGGGGCCACCACGACGTGTGGCCCAAGTCAACCCCAACCAAGAACACAAACGTTCTTAGGTACAACCATCCACATATACCTCCCATCGTTCTCGCATACACCTAGAGTATGCCACGTCTCCAGCCCAAAGGCTAACATGCACACGGCACCCATCGTCAAAACAAAGGTGTAAACGTAACAATTCCAACTTGCCTCCTCAATGGATCAGGCATGGAAAACCACATCTCTTCAAGCATACTTCACTCACAGAGGAGAGCACGCGATCATACGCCAAGGGTCCGCTACAAACATAGTAGGGAAAACCACCACCGGTACACCTTTCATATTTACACATTTAATAAGATTTCTTAAGAGGCTCTGGTCGCCTGAATAGATTACACCGTTGTAATCCTCGGGAAAAAACATGATAGATCGGCTACTTATGCGCCTCCAACGGATATCTGATGGAAAAGTCTCCAACACCGCCTTACGCCCGAACGACGTACCATAGTCCTGAGCCTCGACCCCAAAAATAGTCGGGCACATCACACCATTGCGATCTCCTTGTAAAGACACATCAAATTGACTGCTCACTTGAGCGAAACAGATATCTTGAGAAAAAGATGCATTCCACTGCACCGCACAGGAGCGGTGCTTCGTGGGACCCACATCCCGGTCCCAAAGCACAATGAACTGATCGAGCCATTACGATCCTCTCAAAAAAGTACAAAAGATGGACTGTTCACTTGTCCAAAACATACACCCAGTGATAAAGCTGGAAATCACCGCCAACTCCCGAAACGGCCCTCGTGTGGCCCACACCATCGTGCAGAATTAAAGCAGTCAGATTGCACCATTGTAATGCCCTTGAAAAAAGACCCAACATCGACTACTCGCACGCCCCACACCTCAACTCTAGTTTCAATTCCTGAAACCACAATGCAAAACTTCGGCTCAACCCTAGGGTCGCAACACCACTGACGGCACTCAAATTGGACGTCGGACGCGTCCGCGCCGTCCAAAGCACGATCCCCTGGAAAAACGTCAATTCACTTAAAGACACGTCGCACATCCGAGGCCCCTCATTTCAGGAATTTCAAAATTCCCAAAACCATCTCAAAATGATCGTCTTAACTCAAGGAACGCGTCGCCACTTATTGTGCGCAAATCCGACACCCGAGCGGCCTTTTAGAGGCGATTTACATGTTTATCGGACCGAAAGGGGGGTCGGGCTGGTTCGGCCGGCCGACCCACTGCCTGAGCCGGCCCACATCGCCCGGACCGGCTGAGCCGCTCTGACTGTTTCTCGATGGGACCCACGAAGCGTGGGTCCCTTGTCTACTGGTCGGGGCCACAATGTCCCCAGGTCTTCCTCCCGCAATGATCAGCCGAAGCCGGTCCTTCCCCCCGCGTCGTCGCCCCGCTGCCGCCTGCTGCCGACGACCCCGCCACTGGCCTCCACCTCCTGCCGCACTGACACCCTCGCATCCCGCGCCTCCGCAGCCCGCTCCGCTGCACCGCCACGAAGCCTCCTCCACCAGAAGAAGCCTACCCCACCGCCTGCTGCTCCATGCCGTCGTGGGCCGCTTCCTGGGTTGGCCGTAGCACCCTTGGATCCGACTGAAATCGCCGGAAAACACCCAAAACACCGGAAATTCTTGCAAACTTCTCTGAACATTTTCGAGCTCCTTGGAACTCTGAATTCAAATCCAAAAGATGCGTTGGAATGATATGAAATTATACTACATTACCATGGGCTTTCTTGGCAGATTCAACCGCAATTCGACTCTAAAATTTAACTTGAAAGTAGAGTTCGGAAATGAAAATGCAAAACCGAAACTCCTACCTGTTGGGTGTTTCCCAATGCTTCGTCGTCGATCCGCCGAAGCTGCCGCGCCACACTGGAGCTGTCACGCCTTGCCGGAGAGGTGTAGGAGAGGAGGATTTATTCCTTGAGAGCTCCTTCCAGTGAAGTGAAAAGTTGAGGAAGAAGGGGGAGAGATGGGTTAAATAAAGGAAATTAATTAATCCCTTAATTAATTAAAACTCATCCCAAATTAAATCTGCATCTGAAACCCCAAACACAGTCGAGATTAAACCTCCCCTATAGTAAAAACCACCTCTAGAACACAAAGGAGGTCTCTGAAATTTAAACTGAGGCCCCATTCAAAAGTTATTAAACTCAACGCCCAAGGCCGCCAAATTACGAAAACGCCCCGGGGCCCATTTTTCACAGACGGCCCGCGCCCGTGAAACTGACATGCCTCCTAGGGTAAACGGCACATTCCAGACTCAACGGTGCCCTCGGTTTTCCAATCCGATCTACCATTTAAGAGATACTGAGTTTATCCATTAGACGAATAAATTAATTATTTAATTTATTTGTTCCACACTCCAATAGCGAGCAAGGGGTCCAAAAGTCCCGCGCCGACATGTTTTATGCCGTTCCTAGGGTAAAAACCACATTCTGATCCCATCTGTGCACTCAGATCTCTGATCTAAAACTCCATTTAGGATTTATCTTATTTATTTGTCATGCCCAGTGTGAACGCACTGAAAATTTAATTCCGGCCACATTGGGGATTGAAATCGCACGCCGTTTGAAGGTGCTGCTCTGAAATAATATCAAGAATATTCCAATGTCCTTTATAGCAAAAAAACGGGTTCTTACATCATTAAATCCATCACGATTTGCATCCCTAAAAAGAAAAACCAGGGAACAACACAGGTAACCAAGACCGCACCTTGCTCTCCCATACCCAGAAGATCTCTTGCACAGCTCTGCGCCACCACACACAGACCAAAGGATTGATCTGTTTCACAGGAGGTCTTCCCTTGCCGACGACGTGCATAAGAGCACACACACTTCATCTCAGGTAAGTCACACGAGAGACATAGTGCACCCACTCCCGAATTTGGGGTTAGGGAAAGGTGGTAGGGAACCTCGCCATCCCTTTGCACGATCTCAAATGGCCCAAGGTTTCCGAGGGTAGCTCACCTCCCCAACCGAACCCTTACGTCACACGCCGCGACTGGAATCACCTCTTGGGCATGGAATAGGGCCTGATGATTCCCTCCTTCAGAATATTCATATGGTGAAACACCCAAGGATATCTGGTAAAGCATGGTTTCACAGTCAACTTCTCTCAACAAAGACTCTGTTACACGCTCGGAGAGTGAGGGAGTCGACGCCATCGACTAAAGAAGAAGGTTACACACCTTCTAATCTACCAACACAAGGTTACACCCGACGCCCTGCGTCACCCTGGTAACACCTCAAACAAGGATCAGGGAGAAAAGCATTCCACACACGGAGTCTAACAATTCTACTAAAAAATTAGAAGAGATGTAGGGCGTACCTCTTACCAACTCATGCTCTGCAGGATCATATACATCCAAAGCTTGATGTTGTCTGCAGTCCCAACTATCAGCTCTCGGAGCCTGACGTGGACCACCTAGTGGTGATGGGAAGACCTCATAAGGTCGTCCCCCACTACATGCTCCTCCCGCTCCTCTGCTAGAACCACCTCTATGGGTACTGCTCCGATCATGGCGCTGCCTCCATCGTGGTGGTGCACCTGCTGCGTGCCCGATATCCTCATCATGCCTGGTCGGGCAGTCCTGTGCCAGGTGACCTCGCCCATCGCATGCATAGCACCGGTGCTCTCTGGGATACACTAGTTCCCTCCGGCTCCATTTTGGTGTACGACCACACCCCTGAGTCCGGTTTTCAGAAAGACACCTGCGTCGAGGTTCTGCTTGCCGATGCCCGCTAGCTATGGCAGACGTCTCGGCTCCAACGTGCCTGCTGCCACCACCAACTCTAGAATGTGACAGGAACCTCGCTGTCACCAGCGCCTATTCTAGCACCCCGATATATGTGGAAATGAACAAGGGTACTATGAAAGCCTAAATCTCTTGGCGGAGACCCTGCTCAAACTTCCGCGCTCGGATGTTTTTGTCATTGACCAAGTCCGGGTAAAAGCGTGCACGGTCTGCGAAACTAGCTTTGTACTTGGCCACCGTCATCCCTCCCTACTGAAACGGCAGGATCTCTTGAATCCTAAAAGAGTACAAGCAGGAGGGGTAAAAATACTCACGAAAAAACAAAAAAAAGCTCCCCAAGAAAGCAAAAACTCATCAAGAAACCGAGTCACAAGACTCCACCAACACCAAGATTCTCCGCAAAAAAGGCTGGCAGCCAAAGCCACCATTAGATCTGTCAGCGTCTAGACAAGCCTGAAAAGGCAAGCCACTATCTTTAGCCAAACCTATACTTCCTGAGGGTCTGGCTCACCACTGAACCTTAGCGGTCTCTGCCACTGGAACTCGCGGAGCGCGCTCAAGCTCAGCCTGCTCTACTGAAGCTATCTGTTGCCCAATAGGTGGGGGTGCTGCTGCCGGCCCACTCTGAGAAAGGGGATCACATGATGGTTCCTGGACTGAGGCCTCGTAGCTCACAGGGTCATCATCACGAACCAAAGCCGGTATCCTGGATGGATGTCTTAGCGAAGATATCTTGAATATTATGAAGTCGTGTCGTGATCAGATGAGCATATATGTATATAACAGTAACAACAACGATGTGGAGCTGACTCAAGAAGGACAGTCAAAGAATCAATCATATTTAATGCACAAACAAATTTTCCATGCAACAAGTGTCTCAGCATGCCGAGTCGACAAGCAGGTTATTAGGGTCTTGGTGAATGGATAAGTCGCCCGCCGCACCATCACTGGACTCCCTTGCCTGAGAGCCGCTCTCGAGACACGTTAACCCTGTTGCCCTAAATCCCAACCAATTCCTCTTTTAGGGACATCTGGACAACGTCCCAAGGAACGAACCACCTTTGATACAACTTTTTCATGACCCGACCCTACCCAGGTTGCGCCGCAAATACCCCATGCCTGCCTTTATAGGCTAGGGGCAGGTGACCAGTGCCAAAGGCACAATAACTTGTGGAGGCCTTTGCCTAAGTACCTGTACACACACATGCAACCCACTCAATGTAGAAGTGCAGAGTAAAAATAAAAGACAAGTAAAGTAAATGGAAACTGCTATAAATAAACCACAAAGTGCATCGACCTCTAAACAGTACAATGAAAGTGTTGAAGGTAAACTGAAAACGAAAATGGGAAAACACGCGCCCAACCAGAAAAGGTTCCACAACCCGGCAACAGGTAAACAAAAGAAAAAGAGCTTGAAGGGTCCCCCACCTGGAATCCGACTACGACCACTGCATGCGGTCCAAGCTCTAGAACTCCTAAGCTCCACTGAAGTCACGACCAACATGTCCATCGTCTACAAGGTCACACCAAGTGCGAGAAAATCCAAAGCAGGGGTGAGTATAAAAATAATCATTAGGATGCCATGAAGGCTCGAGGGAGAAAAAAATGAGGTACTGAAGGGTGAGCAGTAGATCAAACAGGAAAATGTAAAGGAGTACAACCGAGAGTGTAGAAAATATTACAGTAAAGAGTCCATCTCAACCCATCAAGGGAAAGGAAGTAGACTCGTCCAAACACAAGGAGTTGGAAATGTTGAGAAGATGAACTTCCCATCAGACTCGTCCAAAGACAAGGAGCTGGAAACGGTGAGAAAATGAACTTCCTGTCGAGTCTTCGCTACCTATAGCAGGAGAGTAGACTCGTCCAACCATGAGAATCTAGACATGGAAAGCATGTGTCATACCCACGTGTCTTTGCCTCTCATGGAAGGAGAGTAACCAAACCCAAGAAGTGGGTACTGGAACAAGGTATATACATATCCATATGCTCAATAAAGAATCACGAACAAGATCGTAAGGGGATCTCCATCCCATAGCTCAGCCCAAGAAAGTTAGAAGCCAACTGTCCTGGAAGTAAACACCATCGAAGCCCAGCATCCCACATGTCTACCCCGAACTGCAAGTCAAGGGCTCAAATCCCCACACCTCAAAACTATCCTCTTTGGGCGGCATTGACACCCCCGCACAGTTTTAGGTCAAGTCACAAGGATGTCTCTCGATGAAGAAAAGAACCCCTCATACTTGAGAGTTTTGGGGGTACTTCAAACCACACCTCATCACTGCCCCGTAGTCGAGAGGTCTCCTCAATGTCGACAGGCGACCCCCCAGCTCATCCCATGTAGAGGGTAGTCCCTAGATGTCGATGGGTTCCCACTAAAGGAAGACTTGGCAAGAGTCGATGGGTTCCACATTACCAAGTCCCGTAAAAGGGTAATGCACAGGAGGGTAACCTGGATAATTTCTTTAATGAGTCCCAATTCCCAGTCCCGTAAAAGGGTACTCCACTGGAGGGAGTCTTGAAACTATCATCGGGGATCACTTCCCAGCCGAGTTGAAGGTAAACCTGGCATCAGGGACCACCTCCCAGCCCCCCTAGAGGTATGCCTGGCATCGGGGACCACTGCCCAGCCCTGCTGGAGGTAAAACTGGAACTGCTCTGGCCATCCCTACTGGATGGTAACCCACTGGCCATCCCTACTAGATGGTACTGCTCTGACCATCCCTGCTGAATGTTAACCAACTGGTCATCCCTTCTGGATGGTACTGCTCTGTCCATCCCTATTGGATGGGACCCCACTGGCCAGCCCTGTTGGAGACAACCTCCTGGGTAGTGGATCAGTGCCCGTGTAAGGTGTTGGTCACACTGAATCCACAAGAACTCTACCAGGGAACACGAGGGAACAAGAGAAACTCCCAGGTCCTCTTAGGGAGATCACGCTCCAATCCGCTGAGTCACTGTCGATGAGGACTGAGACAACTCATCCCAGAAAGGGAGAAAACACCCACACTGTACGAGCACACATAGTCGTAAACAGTGCCGCAGTCCGGTGAAGGGGCACGACACCGAAACCCCTCACAACTGAAGAAACAGGGGAACCAAACCATTTCTGATGGCCAAACGAGAATATAACCATGGGAAGACTCAACCTTGCTAGTCAACAGACAAGAACAGAGGGACCCTCTATGTCATGAGAGGTCAAGATTACGCAAAGAATAACACGACACGCACATGGGGCCCACACGATGTGTGTCCCCAAGTCAACCCCAACCAAGCGCACAAACGTTCTCAGGTACAACCATCCACATGTACCTCCCAGCGTTCTCGCATACTCCCAGAATATGCCATGTCTCCAGCCCAAAGGATAACATGCACACAACACCCATCGCCAATGTGAAGGCATAAACGTAACAACTTCAACTTGCCACCTCAGTGACTCAGGCACGACCAACCACATCTCTTCAAGCAAACTTCACTCACACAGGAGTGCACAAGATCATACGCCAAGGGTCCACTACAAACATAGTAGGACGAACCACCACCAATACACCTTTAATATTTCCACATTTAATAAGATCACATAAGAGGATCCTCTCACTTTAATAGATTACACCGTTGTAATCCTTGCAAAAAAACAAGCGAGATCGATTACTTACTCACCTCTAACAGATATCTGACGAAAAATTCACCAACACCGCCTTATGCCCGAACGGCATCCCGTGGCCCCAAGCCTCGGCCCCGAAAACAGTCAGGCACATCGCACAATTGCGATCTCCTCAGAAAGACACGTCAAATTGACTGCTCACTTGAGCGGAGCGGATATCCAGAGAAAAAGATGCATTCCACCGCACTGCACACGAGCGGTGCTTCATGGGACCCGCATCCCAGTCCCGAAGCACAATGAATGGATTGCATCATTATGATCCTCTTAAAAAGGTAAACAATATGGACTATTCATTTGTCCAAAACAGACACTCGGTGATAAAGCTGGAAATCACCGCCAACTCCCGAAAAGGCCCTCGTGGGGCCCGCACCATTGTATTGAATTAAAGTGGGTGGATTGCACCATTGCAATACCCTCAAAAAACACCCAACATGAAGTACTCTCATGCCCTGAACGGACGTCCGATGAAAAAGTTATAAAGCACTACGTACAGCTCGAAAGACTGGCCGTGGGGCCCACATCTCAACTCCAGCTTCAATGCCCAAAATCACATTGGAAATCTCTAGCTCAACGCCAGGGTTGAAATACCACTAACGGCGCTCAAATCAGACGTCGGACGCATCCGCATCGTCCAAAAAACGATCCCCCGGAAAAACATCAATTCACTTAAATACGTGTCGCGCCGCCGAGGCCCCTTATTTCGGTAATTTAAAAATTCCCCAAAAAATCTCAAAATTCTCGCCTTAACTCAAGAAACGCGTCGTCGCTGATGGCGTGAGAATCCGACACTCGAGCTGCCTTTTAGAGGCGATTTAAAGTTTTATCCGACTGAAAGCGGGTGGGCCGGGCCGGTTTGGCCAGCCCACCTGCTGCCTGAGCCGGCCCACGGTTCACCGCGAGGGCCGGCCCGCATCGCCCAGACAGGTTGAGCCGGTCCGGTTGTTTCCCCATGGGACCCACGAAGCGAAGTTCCGTTGTCTGCTGGCTGCTGTCAAGAAGACCCCGGGTCATCCTCCTACAAGGACCGGCCGAAGCCGGTCCTTCCCCTCGCGTCGCTGCCCCGCTGGCGCCTGCTGCCGATGACCCCGCGACCGGCCTCCGCCTCCTGTCGCGCCAACACCTTCGCTGCCCGCGCCTCCGTAGCCCGCTCCACCGTGACGCCCCACGACCACCTCCGCTAGATGAAGCCCGCGCCGCCGCCTGCTGCTCTGAGCCACCATGGGCCGCTACCTAGGATGGCCGGAGCGCCCTTTGATCCAGCTGAAATCGCTGAAAAACACCCAAAACACCGGAAATTCCCACAAAACTTCGCCGGACATTTGCGAGCTCCTCGGAACTCGAAATTAAAATCCGAAAGATGTGTTGGAATGATAAGAAATTATACTACACGACCATGGTCTTTGTTTGCATATTCGATATAAATTCAATGCTAAAATGAATCTTGAAAGTAGAGTTAAGAAATGAAAACACAAAACCGAAAACTCCTACATGTTGGGCGTTTCCCGGAGCTTCGCCGTCGATCCGTCGGAGCTGCCGCGCCTCGCTGGAGCTATCACACCTTTCCGGAGAGGTGGAGGAGAGGAGGAGTTACTCATTGAGAGCTCCTTCTAGGGAAGTGAATAGGGGAGGAAGAAGGGGGAGAGATAGGTTAAATAAGGGAAATTAATTAATCCCTTAATTAATTAAAACTCATCCCAAATTAAATCTGCGTCCAAAACCCCAAACGAAGTCAATATTAAACCTCCCCTAGAGTAAAAACCACCTCTGGAACACAACATCATCTCATAATTTTAAACTGATGCCCCATTCAAAAGTTATTAAACTCAACATCCTAAGCCACCAAATTATGAAAAAGCCCCTGGGGCCATTTTTCACAGACGGCCCGCACCCGCGAAACTTACACCCATCCTAGGGTAAACGGAATGTTATGGACTCAACGGTGCAATCAGTTTTCCAATCTGAGCCACCGTTTAAGGGATACTGAGTTTAACCATTAAACGAATAAATTAATTATTAAATTTATCCATTCCACACTCTGATAGCAAGCGATGGGTCCAAATATCTTGCGCTGAAATGTTTTATGTCGTTCCTAAGGTAAAAACTCATTATGAACCCATCCGTGCAGTAAGATCTCTGATCCAATACTCAGTTTAGGAGTTATCCCATTTATTTGGTGTGCCCAGTGTGAACGCCCTGAAAATTAAATCAGGCCACACCGTGGCTCAGAATCGTACGTCGTCTGAAGGCACTACTCTGGAATAAAATCAAGAATATTCCAAAGTCCTTTATAGAAAAAAATTGGGTTATTAAAATGTGAATAAGTAAATGTAATTTTATTTGATTTATAATTGGCATATTATTCTGATTTTAATTTTAATAGTCCTGTGTTTTAGTCTTATACATTGCATTAATTGTTTATTCTTATATATGATAGTTTCCTCTATATTTTTATCCTTATTGAGAATTTAAGCTCACCCCTTTCATATGTTTTATTTTTACCAATATGAAAAGGATAATATTATGATTGACCTATAGGGATTGGTTAATGGATATTAGTGTGTCCAAAGGAGACAAAATGTGGTTTTTTTCATTTCATAATGTAATGTAAAACTTATGTATGTATATAATACATCCAGGTATACTAAAATAATCAGAATATTGTGACTTCATCTTTTGTGATCATGAAAATGTTATGTAATAATGCACCAACTCTGGGTAACTAGGTTTTGGGAGCTACATACTCTAATCTAGTAGTTGAGTGTTTGTACCTCACCACCAGACATAACTTTATTTATCTTTTTTACTATGACATAATACTGCATGGATGAATGATCCTGGAGATAAATAATCATTATTTTATAGAAAAATGGATTATTTAAATGAACCAAATTTTCTAACCATCGGGGAAATAGAGATCTTGGGAGAAAAAAAAACTCTTGATGTGGAAATCTCATTTTAGTTTAGAAAATAAACACTTCCTTTTAATTTTTAGAATAAATTTCAACCCCATTCTATCATAATATATAACTATATTAATTTTTATTCTAGTATTAGTTCCAAAAAAACTATATTAAGGCCCCAATATAAATAATAAAATATAATAGAAACAAAAATGTCCTTCAATGAAATTCCATATAGTAATAAAAAAAATACCATGGAACCCATTCAATTCCTGATGTGATATCTGATAAAAGTTAAACAACTTATTTATAAAATTTATCTTCTAAGAGAATTTCTTACATAGAAATTTCATGGGAGTAACTTCTGAAACATGATATATTATCAAGGAATGAGGAGGTATAGGTTCCCATATGATAACAAAAATTATTTTTTTTGTATAGATATATTTAAATAGAACTTGAAAAATTAATAACTATTAAATTAAAAAATGTTTCTACATAACTAAGTATGGTACTTTTATCTATAAAATGAACAAGGGTATTTATAAAACATTTTTTTAATACTATAATAGAAATATTCATTGTTCATATATCCTTCCCTAACCATATCATTCATAAATTTCATGAATATTTTAGTTCTTTCTCCTCATGTATTTCATATAAGATTTTGATTTTACAATATGGAGAAAAATTCAATTACTTGTTCAACTGGTCTGGAAATATGGCTTACAAGTTGTGAATTTAATTTTTTAGATTTTCAAAGCAACTATGAATGTCATATTTCTTATCTAATCATGTGATAATATCATACTTCTTCTGTAAGTATTTACTTTGAATTTCCACAAATGATTCCATGTCTACCTACCAAACCTATAATGATTATATGAGATTTATTAAAAACTAACATATACATTTTATCCTTTGTTGACATCATCAATATTTGTGATCAATAACGTAATTACCTTGAAGATTTAAATACTTTGTCAAAAATCAAACTGACAAGATACCAAAACATGGGTTTCAATAATATATATTTATTTAATGAAGTGATGTATTTACTTTATTCCAATCCATGTTTGATGATTGTTTTAATTGTTATCAATAATAGTACCTCACACATTTCTCATCAAATGACTCTAGAATCTAATTAATTTTTCTCCTTTCATGTTTCGCTTCAGAAAATTTCACTTCTGGTTTTATATTACTATTTTTTAGAAAAAAATATCAAATATGGACAAGGGGTTTATGTTCCTTTGGTGGTTGTTACATGAATGTATTGAAATTTACCCTAGGTTGTAGCACTAATTTTGAATTTCCCATCACTCATATGAGAATTTTAAATTATGTGGATTTACATGTTATTTATTTATACTTGTTGCATTTTTCAACTTATATTTTAATTAGGAAACCAATGAATTTACTCTATTCTAACAAAAATATCTATAGATATTTAATCACAAGAGTCTATAATGACCTAGGCATATCTCATCCACTACCATATCACATAAGGATTCAAAATGGTTACTCGTGATTTTTACATGATATTTTCAATGAAAACCATTCAGTTAATTGAATTAAATGATTGAAATATAGAAATTACACAAAGTGATATTTAATATTTCTATACCTTAGACACCTGATTAAACATTATATTTCAATCATGGTTGAAAAGGGAGAGCATAAATTGATAGTATATACTTTAATTAGGCATCAATTGGATCATTTTAACTAGTATGTTAATAAGAATCATGTTATGCCTTCTTAAGATTCTATTTTATCCTAAACATTTCTCCATATTTATAGAATATATTCATAACTTCTATCATAAAAAACAGGATAAATAGAATATTAATGATTTTATCCTTCCACATTTTAGATCCTTGAAGTTATTCAAACAATAAAACCAAGAAACTAGGGTACCAATAGAAATTATGTTAAATTATTCCATGATTCTTATGAGAAATATTCTCATATATATGATGATTTCATTATATAAATTTATGGTAACAGTAAAGATCCCATTGTTTACTCAGATGGATTCATTACCCATAATCTTATGAATTATAAAAAACATCAAGAGTATTCTAAAATCTGGTAAACGATTGTTTCATGATCCTTAGAGGTTTCTCGGATTAATAAGGAAGGTATTTCTCCAATGTATATGGTTACTAGTAATATTATTTTATCTTTTGATGAATATGATATATATGATAATAATAATTTGGATGGATTTGATCCCTTGTTTAGGGAATCATATCATGTTGGGGGAGAATTTGTGGTTGAACTAATCTCTTATCTTAATGATAAGAATGAAACCTTATTACAAATATATAAGTAAGGTGAACTAACTTTGGTATTTTTCCTTAAAATAAAAAATAGAATGGTCAACAAGATATAGGTTAATTTCAACAAAATCTTGAAACAAAATTTTATGAAATTTTATTATAATGATTCACATATTTATACCCTTTTTTCAGGTTTCATTTTTTTCAATTTTTAGGATTATTGATTCTGTTCATGATTTCTCTATTTTGGTTATATTGATCATTTTCAATGTACTCTTTGATATTTCTTCCGATTATTCTATATGGAGAGATATATTTCCATTATACATGTCTTTTTAAAGATATATCATTCCAAATTTTTGTTACGTTCATTTCTGTGAAGATATAATGATTCTTTATGTAATAGCCCGGACCCCCTGGCCATTACTTTTCCATAATACAACTCCACCAAAACAGTGGAACTGGCCACAGTGGAACCATGATGGTGGCAACGTGTTCTCACCTAGCCCTCCGTTTTCTTTTCCAGTCCCGCTCCAGCAACGTGGTTTTTTGACATAAATTAATTATTTAACCTTTTTAAAGCCATTTAAAGCACATAATTAATTCCTAAAAATCCTGAGAAACCTCCCTGATGGGGGGTATTCAATAACACCTTAATATCATCATGTGTAACTGCCCACCCGCATAGGAAACCCCGATCCGACTTTCCAGGTGTTCAAAATTTCATATCCCGTAACAGTAGGATCTCCTCTTTATATCTCATGAAAGAGTTTCCTTCTTCTTCTTCTCGGCTGGTTTAATTCTTTATTACTTGTGCACATAGAGTCCCTTCTTCTTGTGGCTTGAGTTGTCCCTCTACTAGAGAATTCTTCACCTCTTGGAGTCCATGGAATTCTTCCCCTGCAAGCTGCGCATCCCCTGTTCTTGGGGTGTGGAGAAAAACTTCGACCCTTGATCAACCATGTAGGAATTTTCCTTCGTCTCTCTTTCTTGTGTATCATGTGGGGTGGGTAAGCTACTTTTTCTCTAGGAATAGATGAAACAAAACCTTAATCATGATAACAAACAGACTTTTAAAAGTATAAAGGGGAGGGGGTGATCGATATGCTCCTGTTTTGTTTTCTCCTCTTCCTTGATTATTTTTTTTTGAATTGTGCGTGTTTGTGCTCACTGAAAATCATGGCCGTTAGTGGTATTTCTCTATACACTAATAATCCATTGTCTTCTATTATGATTAAATGACTGTATCTTGGAAATTGGTAAATCACGAAAACTCGGTGGATTAAATGGATACCCAGTAAAACATAAAGCATTGTGTGGTCACCCTTACTAACCAACAGAAAGAAGAAAATAATGAATGATGTGATTGAACTTGGACGTTTCCCTACTCTATTTTGGTAGTAGGTGTGTTGTTCAATTTGTTTTCTTATGCGGTGATGTGGGTGAGGATGGGATCCTCTTGGTTGTGATTCTGAAACTATGTGGTTGCTATGCTGATGAAATCAATTGGGGTGGAATCCTCTACTATTGTAATATCATTGGTTCATGGTTTTGGGGATGTGGGGATGTATCTCGAATCCTGCTTTGGTTCCAGTACTTTTAGGGATCTCACTTATCCCATTGTTTTTGTGACTTCACAAGAGAACTGAGTGTGAATGCTTAAATTTTTGTTTGATTGTTTCTCTTTTAATAGCTTGTGGTTATTCCTGTTAGTTTCCCAGTAGTGCAGGAATTTACATAAATGGGATCACTTGAACATGAATCTAAGAATTGGTTAAACATGGAATTGGTTTTGGGAATGACTTTTGACTTTGTCGTGGGTGTTGTGGCTTCTTTTATGAATGAATAGTAACAAGGGTGTTGTTCTTAGGTTGTATTTGAGAACCCTAGGTTGGGATGAGTGCTTGTTGACTATACATATATCTATAGTTTTTATGTTTACTTATTCGCGCCCCACCCAAGTTGAGATCATAGCGCACAACACCCCCATTTCATGGGGGAGGGTGTTTTCCCCAACACTCCTATGAGTGACTGGTTATTAGCTCCTTTTCTGATCCCTTTCCCGAATATCCCAAGACTCTTCGGGCAGGCTGTGCTGGCCTAAAGAATATTATTATCCCAAGAATCTTCGGGCAGGGTACTGTGGTGGTTGGCCCAGGTGTTTGCGGCCAGGTTGTTTCCCAAGTATCGTCGGGATGAGGCCCAGGTTTCTTCGGCCTTGATAGTAGCTTTCTGTCCCAGGAGTCTTCAGGCGTGGCTGTGGTTGTTCTGGCCTAGGTGTTTGCGGGCATGGTTATGTGTGGTTGTTGTGGCCCATGTTTCTGCGGGCGGGATGTGTGGTTGTGGCCCAGGTGTGTGTGGGCGGGGTATGGAAGTGGGATTGCGGTGAGAATGGCGATATTGGTTCGATGCATAGGATGTCTTCATTAACCAGTGGTAAAGTGGCGCATTGTACCGTAACATCAATGTGCTATTACTATACCTTACCAAATTTTCGTTATTTGGCGAGTGTTCCTTGGTGAGGCTTTGGTGGGTAGTTTTCTTTGCACAGTGCTTTGGTTTTCTACTTTCTCACAGGGAATTAGAATGCCTCCCCACTTAAGCACGAGAGTATTTGGTATTCCCAACTGAGTATACTTGTATGATCACCCTACATATATAAAACTGCTTTCAGGTTTCTATGAGGTCTTCAGGGATTGTGCAGGGCCACTCTAGCTCAGGCCTTGGGACATTGCAGTTGCTACTTTTTCGTTTCTTTTGGGTACTTACCTTTGTAGTTTTCTTATACCTTTATGGATTTTACTTTTGTAACATGCATTTGGGAATGGTTTACTCTGGGCTTTACCTTTACCTTCCGCTTTTGGTGTTTTTTGGGATTTACTATCTTATCTCCCGATCCCATTAAAATAAAAAGGGTAATTCCTTCCATCTTGTGTGTGATTCTATACCCTTGGTGGTAGTCTCTACTCTAGGACGTATAGAAGGCGGGTCTCGAGGGGTCATTATCTCTCCTCAACTTAAATAAGGAAGGTTCTGGAAATCTGTTGTCCCTTCCCTCCTTTTGGTGAAGGCAGGTCATGATAGAATGGTATCAGTGGGAAGGTTGAGAGATATGATGGAGTCTGAAGTTAGGCACAGTGAGTATTGCATGGGATGGTAGGGAAACAGTGTTGGGTGATCTTGGTGCGTGAAATAGGCCAGGGGATACCGGCTAGGACATGGGATTTTAGGGGCCCCTGTGATCCAATGCAAGGACTCTAGACCCACCGAATGACCAAGTGAGGCTACACTGATTGTAGGGTAGATACCCAAGGAAAGGTACATGCATCCTAATGACTTTTGTTCTCGTGTTTCTGGGGTATTTGGGGGATTTATAAATGATAATAAGTCTAAGAAGAATTCAAGAACAATATTATGCACTACTCAGGCTAAGGCATTCCTTGTTTATCTTGCAGCTATGGCACCTGGGAGATGACCACATGTAGTGCGGGTGATCGAGGCATAAGAGACTAACTTGGCCGATCGACAGAGGATAGACAGAGAAGAAAAGCATGATCAGTGGCAGAAGACGCTTCATGCCTTTAAGTGGCAGACCCTCGAGAAGTATTAGGCCAGTATCTCTGATGTAGAGATAGAGAGCTGGATAGAGGAGTTGGTGATAGATTTTGGCTTGATCTGGGCTCCAGCAGAGTATTGTGTTCCTTTGGGTGTGAGCCAGATGCAGGGAACGACGCGTCAGTGGTGGACGCTTTACCTTGGGGAGAAGAGGGAGGCTGAGGTGACGTGGACAGATTTTGAGTAGGAGTTCCGGGTGGAATTCCTCTCTTCCACAATTAAGGCTAAAAAGAGGAAGGAGCTTCTCTCCCACCAGAAGGGTAGCATGTCCGTAAGATAGTTGGGTATCAAGTTCAAGGATATCCTCTTCTTTTCTCCCTACCTCTTTCCATATGAGGAGTCTCGTGCGAGATTTTTGGAGGAGGCACTTCGAACTTCTCTCTAGTATGTTGTTACTCCCTTCACCATACCAACGTACTTGGAGGTTCAGAAGAATTCTAAAGTGGTAGAGAGGATTCACACACAAGGAGAAGTATCGCGAGAGGGAATCCAGTTGGGTCCGTCGAAGGGGAAGGCCGTCAGCAGTAGGCCTCCAGCGTTAGGGCCCTCTAGGATCCGACTAGTAGGGAGCAAACCTCAGCAGTTCTAGTTCCGATATCTTGGACCTCACCCTTTACTTTCGGGCCCAGGGCCGAGATGCTTCATCTGTGAAAGCCATGGCACCTTCGGAATGAAAGCTCGGATAGAGTACAGTACAACGAGGGTGGGCAGGTTCTGTGCCCACCTCAGCCGCATCAGTTTCCTTCTAGGCCCCTTCAGCTGTAGTTGTAGGGACAGTAGGCTCCCACCCCTCCGAGACAAGGCATTTTATGTGGAGGCCGACCCCAGGGCGCTCCTCAGGGACTTCAACATGGACGTGGTCTGGGAGGTGGCCAATAGTAGGGAGGCAGAGGAGCTGAGCATGGGCAGTTCCACACCGCTGAGGCAGCAGTTCCAGTAGGGCTAGAGGTCGTTCGAGGTACGATCAGCTTGTTTAGTACCCCTGCTTATGCCTTGTTTGATACTGGAGCTTTGCACTCATTTGTTGCACATAGTCTTGCCCATGCTCTGGGCTTAGACGCTGAGAGACCTCCAGTGCCCCTGGTGCTGAGCACACCAGTCGGAGGTCAGACCAACTTATTTTATGTGTGTCGGGGATGTAGACTGGTGATAGGACCAGACCAGTCAGTCAGGGATCTTCTACTATTGTAGATATATCCATAAGACGTCATCCTAGGCATTGATTTGTTGTTCTATGTATGTTCCTTCATTGATTTCTTCCATGGAAGGGTCATGTTTTCATTCATGTATTGATTTTCTATTTCCTGAAGAGTTTGGAGTTATATTAATTTTTTTATAATGTTTATATGATTTTTATAATTTTCTCATATTCTTTACTTCAATTAGTATAGATATACATAAGATATATTAATTTAATTTATTTTGGATGATAGGTTCTAAATGTATGAATAATCTAAATGGTGTTCAACATGATCAGTGGATTATTACATAGGATCCATTTGTTATATAGAATTATAAATCTTAAAGATAATCCTAGATAATGTGGAAAATTTTACATTATTAGGGGTGGAATTTTCACATTTCTCTTGGAATCTATTTTTATGATAGTTTATACATATCATAAAATTATTTGAAATTATTTTTTGAAATTGAAATCTCATATTGTTTACCATGGGAGTTTCTATATTCATTAAATTCAATGATATAATGTTTGTTCAGATGATGTATTTAGATAAGTTAACTATGAATGGAATTTAATCCTCCACATAGTTTTATGAATTTTTATTTTATAATTTGATGGCATGGAATTGATGAGAGATAACATAATATTTTCACATAGGAATCATGGATTTAATGCAGATGAGTTGTTGGGATATGTTGAATTATTATACATCAACTTAAGGGGTTTTGTGATCAAAAAATCCACTATGGATTTGGAATATTATATATGTGTGAATGATGAAACATAAATAATATGGATTCTTCCATTATTTTAATCAATTATTTTATGAGTTTTTCGTGGTGGATGTATCTCACCAACAAGAGGATAGCTATAAAAATTTAATATTTGTAAATACCTCAATCATTAATGGTTGTTTCATCTTAATGGATTGTTGTCAATGATGGAATTTTTTTATATGCGGTTGTCGGTCATTTCAGTGTTATTATCCCTATTTTCATGTGGTATAGTTGATTTATCTAAATAATTTTTTCTTGGAAATTTTATATAAGGAATATAATTGATTTCATTTTGTGGTTCCTAATTCATATGTTGATGAAAACTAATTAATACTTATGTTAATACATTATTATATTTGTTTTTAATAAAACATGTGATGTATGATTTTTTTTTCATCCCACACTATGTTATTTTAAAAGAATATCATGGAACCTATAATCAGTGTAAATGAACCATTGAGTTTGAGATTTTGAATTATCCATATCAATTAATAATGATGAGTTTCTAATAATCAATGAGTCGCGTAAGAGGCCAAATATGGGTAGGATGATGCACCTTCATTATTTTGTTTGTAACCTATCAATCTGACACCACATCATTTAATTTATATTTTTTCATCTAGTCATGTAGTCTAAAAAACAATGTTTACGAGGTTATGGTCTGAGAGAATGGACTTTCTGTTGACAATAAACATCCAAATAAATATTTCCCCTTATTTTTTCACTAATGGGTAATTAATGTAATTAAAATTGAGGTTCCCTATCAGGATCTATGTATCACTGAGAGGGGGGGTTGAATCCATGATGTCTTTTTCTTTTTATGTTTTCTTCTATTTTATGCAACTTTTACATCATATTAAAGAGTTTCTTCTCAACAGAACACACACAACCACAAGAACACAAGATTTACAAGGATCACTACTCAATAAAATTAGCTTCGTTCTTGGTATGTTATAGAAATAATCTAGTACCACACAATCGACTAGAACACAATCCTTTTGATGTGGAGTACAATGGGTAGGATATACCTTTACGTTCGTGTAGCACTTTGAAAACAATCCACAATTGTGTGTGCACCCTCTTAAAACAATTATGGAATTAAGTATTTCTGTTCTTCTTTACAATTGAACTGATATATTTGTTTAAGTACAAATCATCACTTTCTTACCCAAAAGACGGTAAGAACTATCTTACGCACAACCGAATACATGCGAAGACCCCAAATCTTTCACTCTCCCTTTTAGGTGTCTAGCACGCAACATTTATTCCACATGCACAAGATTTAACTATTGTCATGAAACAACTCTTGCGTGAAACTTCAATCTTGTGTGAAACTCTCTTCTAGTGTGCAACTTCTCATTCTTGCATGGAACTTCAATCTTTCTCACAAATCCCTTCTTACATGAATCTTCTCCTACTTGGCGCAACACTATATCTTTGGAACACTCTCATTTTCTTAATAATTTTCCACACCTCAAATCTTGGAATTTATCTAAGTGTCAAGAATAAATTTTTTATGGGATCACCACTTATTTATAGACCTCAATTACCCATGTGCGCAAAAACCCCAATGCATCGCACAAGATCCTGATGTGTCGCGAAAAACCCCATTTGACGTCGTGTTGGGCGCTTAAGACTCTTTCGTGCTGACCTCATCTTGTGTTCACTTATTTAATATTTCATGCACTTCATGAATTTCCTTTTTGTGATGTTTGGACCTCGAATCATACTTTGCGCGCATGATGCTAAACTCCCTTCAATCTTGCGCGCAAAAACCAATCTTGTGTGCAAAACCAATTCTTTCGCGCAAGCCTCTCCTTTTATAGATTTTGATGCATGGATCATGGAAATACAGTTTCTCAAAACAAACCAAGCCATATTCAAACTTTTGTGCAACATCATTTAACAAAAACAAATGTCTTTATCTCCCAATTTGCAAGCCTTAAATTTCGCAAACTTTGGGAAACAACAACACCTTAAAACGTTCTTTTGTGTTGTCTCCAGATCATCCATTGCTTTTTTCGGATTCTTTTCTCTGAATTCTCTAACTATTCTTCATCATTCATCACAAATTCCACTATCTTGATATATATCCTTTGATAGATCTTCTTTAGCATCATCTGAAATCCAATGGGAAGTATTGAAACTTCCCTATTTTCTAGCAGCAGCATTCCATCCAATCATAACTGTATATTATTGGCATAATCGATTCTCCCCTTTCATTCTTAATTATTTCATCACAAGTTCTCCTAACTTATGATATTTGTTAAATACATATCAACAAAGCATCATCATATTTTCATGTCCTTTACAAAGTGAATTGATTTATCTTCTTTGACAACAAAAGACAACACTCTGTATGAGCAAACTCCTCTTAATTCCTTATATACTCAACTTGGCCCCATCAAAAATCACTACCCATAATCTCATTATAGGTTACAGTGATGAAGGATAATAAATCAATCCAAATATTTTGTTATTCATGGTTACTTTATTTGACATAAACTATATATAAAAATGAAGGGGGTGGGGTATAAAAATGAATTTTAAGTGTCGAGGATAATCTTAGAACATAAACAACTTTTTTATTTTCTTCAAAAAATTAGATACAATAAATATATCTTGATTAACATGCATGCAGTTTCCCAAGTACAACATCTTTTAGAAAATTGGAATTTTCTATGTAATGTGATTGGGTTAAAGGATAACAATAAAGGAGATAATGTTACTGTTATTCTAATTATTAATGAACGAATGATTTTCTAATGAACCAAAACATATGGAATTACTTATGAAGATATATATCATTGTAAAATTGATGAAAATGCTTACATATATAAAGAAACTGTTGTTTTATGTCATTATACTAAAAAATATATTGAGTTATAGATGGTGATATGGTGAACCTATAAAATGAGAAAATACTATGCTAGGTACTATAGCCTTCTTGATTTCATAAAGGAGAGACAAGAAACTAAACTATAATAACATTGTCCATGATATAAAAAATGTTGAGGAATAATTATGGGGCAAGATCCCCAGATGGGAATGAATGCAAGGACAAAGCGTTGGAGGAAGGAGGTACATACATTAAATAACACAACATAATATAGTGGTCCCCATCATCTAAACCTAGTATTGGATAATATTGAACCATTATTATATCATAGAGGAATAATAAATTAGCATATCCTATAAACCATCCTATATAATAAGTCTCACTAATTGATTCATATTATTGTTTCATACAATCTCAATCCACATGGAAAACACAATGTGAAATATCTTGGTCATCAAATGAAATAAACAAAAACTCCATGGGATGACATTATCACAAGGAAAAAATAATCTCACTATAACAGTTAAGGATGACGATCTATGTCCTTTTAGACCAAGGAGATATGGTAAGAGGCTAAGAATAACATATCGTGAGGGATGGGAAGAGAGCCTCTTCATGGGACCAACATCTCTAATGTAGGAAAAGAAAAACCAATCTCCACCCCTTATCTTGAATATCTACTCTATTTGAAAAATTATTAATCACCATATAACTGATAGTAATTATATTTACCCACTCTATAACCATAATGAATAATTTTCTAGAATTATATATAAGACCGAGCCTTCAATAGAAGGTAATCTAAAAATTGACTAAAAAAATGTAAATAAAAATATATATGAGAGACCACGGTATGTGTTGAGATCATGAGAATCTGAGGTGTATATGAATTGAAATGAATCCAGTTAAGAAGAATGAATGACTTATTTTTTAGTATCTTTTATTTTCAATTCATAAATAACATGAAAATTTTGAGCCTTCTATATGGTTTGTCTTTACAAAGTTTATAAGAAAAATAAATATTTATCAAATCTTTAGGGTCTAAAAAACATAGATGAATAGACTGAGCTGATCAGATGGAGGATGGAAACAGAGATTTCATAAATTTTTTTGTTTATCAAATTAGATAATGATGTTCATATAATGAAAATATTTTGATTTATTTACTAATATTAATGAACCGAACATCATCAGTTTTAAAAAATTGTTTAGATTCTAGACAAGGCTGGTCAAAATATTGAATTGATGGAATATGTATCTTCTAGAAAGAGACTATTGGAACAAAAAAAATGGAATTATTAGAAATAATGTTTTTAGGGAATTGAAAATTGGTTTCAAATTTAGTTTACCATGTAATGCTTTCTATGAAAAATTTTAAAAAATGGTTTTCGGGGTTATGTTTTCATATATTTCCATAAAGAAGAATTTATTAAAGAGATTTAGGGAAAATAGTCCTATAAAGATTAGTTGGTTGAAAAATATAAATGCTATTTGAACAAGGGAATTAAAATAGAGGAGTACATGTGAAATTATTATGAATAGAGAAATATTAGGTAAAATAGTTACTATGAAGAGGTATCAAATTATGTTTTTTGGATCATTAAAATGTCTTTTGTATAGTTATATACAATGAGTATTATTATTTGGGTGTTAATAACCTCCAAAATCACATTGGAAATATCATTATTCAAAAATGAATTTGATGAATTTTTAAAGAGATCAATAAGTCCAATATTTTTGGGAATTTCATATGAATATTAATTAATCCAATATAATAAAAGGTGTGAAGGTGGTCAATTGAAGAATAATTTGAGTGATATATTTAGGGTTTAAGTGCGACAATTGATTTTTAGTTTTCCCCTCCTCCCTTGATTTTCAATGATGTGATTGATATATAAAGGGGAAGGTGTGTTGAGAAGAATGTTTTACCACCTTTTCAGTTATTGAAAAATTAAGATTAAAAATGAAGATATTGAGAGATACTTTATTGAAAATTCAGGCATAATAGAATAAAAAGAAGTGGTATAGGTCAGATAATAACAAATGTAGTGATACAAAACAAATATTTATAAAAGAACAAACTATTCTATGAATAGGCTATTAGAAATAGTTAATTGAATAAGGTTCCAAAAAATAAAAGATTTTTTATGGATGAATTTGGACATATAATGTCAACTCTAAGTCCATTATCATTATTTTCACTAAAATTTAAGAGGATAGAGATGATCTTATTATATGTAAATAAAAATTAAAGTTCATGTTGAAAAAGGATGATGTATTGAATCGTATTATTGAAGGTTCAATTCGTTGTTGAATAAAATAATAATATTAATTTTGGAGAACACTTTCACTGTAAAAGAACTCTAGTTCTAGGAAAGTTATGGATATTTCCACCATTTTATAAAATAAAATGGATTTATTTATATTGGATATATGGTGTTTTATATTTACAAATATTTATAAGGACCATATAATTTTATAAGTTTGTAATCCTTTTAAATATTTGTGAACATGTGGGTGTGTTTGAGTATTGTTTTATAATATATTTAAATTTATAAAAAAAGGATGTTAATAATGTTTTTCTGAATAAAAACAGAAAAAAAGATATTTATTTCACCCCCCTCTTAGTGGTCATATATATCATTAAGGATCCATTTAATTAGAATTAAATAAATGTTATTTAATTTAATCTAAGATGTTTGAAGCTAAAATAAAAAAAGTCTTCCATGGATGTTGTCTAATTATTTAATAGTATGGATATTCCAGTATTTGGTTGGAATAATTAATATAATTGTAATGGATGAATTCTACCCTATTTATTATCCACTGTATATTATGTTCTGGTCTATGATAAATATGTTTTTAATCCTACCAGTAGGGATTCTACCTGAATATCAACAAATACGAAATATATTGACAATGATGGATGAAAAATAAATGATATACTTTCTCTTATATCTCAATGAAATATAATTTATATGGATTAAATTAATTAGAATGAATAAAGGGATCTTGGAAAAAAATGAAAAATAATAATGAAGGAAACGTGAAATAAAAGACCGCTACACTGATGATTTTTATATTGGTGTATGCAGATTATTTAATGGGAGATTATGATTCCATTAGTGAGTTTATTACTATAGTTAATGACATTATATTCACCATATGATATTTTTTGAAATGTTGTAAAGTTCATATATTATTGAAAATATTCTTAGAATTATTCCTGATAAAATTCTTATCAAGGATTAATCCTTAGATGAATGATCTCAAAATACTATCCCGATAAGATTTTAATAGCATTCTCATAACATGTTAAATGTTATGATAAGAAGAATTCAAGAACAAGGAATGCAATGATTGAAAAATCTGTTTGAAAGCTTCTAAAATTGAATTTCTATGAATATTTTCATAGAAAAGATTAATAAATATGAAACTGATAATGGAATAAGTATAAATGTTTTGGAATTCATATTTTTTTTCTATAAATGTAAAAATATTTGTAGTAAAGTATTAACTAATTTTACTGTTGAAGTGATTTAATGGTAGTTTTTTCAAAAACAGTGTGGAAAACTAAAAAAGGATAATGGAAGATATAGATATCGATGAAGATGATGTAAATTTGATAATGATTTTGAAGAATAATATTGAAAAGACATATTCTTATATGAAATGAAAGGATAATATGTTCTCTAAATATAAAAATAAAAAGTTTGATTAAATATGAGAATTTTGGTAATGGTGAAATAGATGTTTAATATTCCAATCATGATAAAGCTTAGATGTTTCTTATTCCTAAAATAAATAATGATAATTTTACCAGTGATGAAGGCAAAATATCTTAATACAAAAAAGGGTAATTTCGGATAGATTTTATGATTAAAATATAATTTAATAAATATATTTACATGATTGTTAATCATGATAATAAAAACAACATGTAAAATAAATAACGTCTATCCGAACATAATAAAGTGTCATATTTTAAAGAAAATCCTACTTGTTAGAAGAGAATGACAATCTAAAAAAGTTACGGATTGAAGGAAAAATCCTCCACATCAGTATTGAACAAAAAATAATGGTGAAGGTGAAATAATTTGAACTTTTTCATAAAAACTTAATTTAATATAGGGAAGGAATTGAAATCATTAAAAACATTGTTTTATAATCTAGTAAATGTTCTTATAATTTTAAACCATGTAAGGATAAATATAATATCATTATCAGTTTTTAACAACATTGTTTAAGATTTCCATAAGATGATTAAAGGTAAAAATACTATTAAACAAGCTAAATAATTATTAATTTATGAATAGAAGTCAGATCATTAGACGAATATGATAGTGCTCCAACACAAGTTTTGATCAAAACATAGAGCTAATGATGTTGGTCAAAAAGATAATCGAAAATCAGTACACATTTAAAGATAGAAAGCATCCTTTAGCGGGAAATATGGTTTCTATGGTTATTATTATCACTGTATTGAATTTGTGAATACATAAAGAAGAGTTTTTATTAATCATCATATTATAATAAAATAATGAAGTACACGGGGAATTATTTTATGGGGATTTAACCCACATAAAGAAGTCATCATGAATAATCTAGTTTGAATATTTAAAATAATATTCAACATTTATAAAAAAATTTAATGTATGTGATCATGATATAATATTAAAAAGGATATATTTTAATAATACCATCATTAAAATTATTATATAAAAAATCTCAAAACCTCATTTGAATTATGAAAAATTAGTTAAGAAGCCCTTTGTTCTTAAAATTGCTCTCTAGGCCACAACACTAAAATGAACGTTTATACTAGATAATGGGTTTTATTCACATATGATTATAGATTTTAAGTTCATAAAAATTTCAATTTTTCCAAATAAGGTATAGTGATATTTTGAAATGATTAGTGCCTCAATATCAAAGACAATGCATCTGATAGCATTTGAAAATTAATATTGAAATCTATAAGTTCCTTTTTTATTTATAGACTCAAACACAATTTTTTGAGTGTTTCACACCTTATGGAGAGGGAAATGATATTTTTTTAAGGAACATTTCTTTTTTTAAGAGGCTAGTAAATTGGAATATTTTTACCAGTGGACAATCCATGGAATGTTTTTCTAGGTGAAGATTTACAGAGATAATGATCACTAATAAAGTTGGATGTAAATCAATTATGACATGAGTCTATTAGTTATATTTTCTAGAGGAATATAAAAAAATATTAAAAAAATAGTGAATGTATTCATGATACACAAAACATGATAAGAATAAGAGATTTTTTTTATAGATTTGTCAAATACGGAATATGTCAAATTTTGTACATAATATGAATGATATACGAACAACTTATACCTTAGAGATTTATATAATATGAAATATGTGGGACCATGTGAATGAAATAAAAAACACAATTTATGTATTTATTTCCATTATTGATTATATCACTCTCATTAAAGGTTTTGTGTTTTAAAAACAAATATCAGAGTCCCAAAAAATGATAAAGATTTTCCAAATAAGTGCGAAAATGGAATGTGGGTACAATGTGAGAATGATTCAAACATATAATAGTATTGAACAAAAAAATGGGGAGAATAATTATTATTTCAATCATAAAGTACATTTTTAGGAACTTATTACCCCAAACACGCCATTAAAACAGTGTTTCTAAAAGAACTAATTTAACTTTCGTTAACATGGATCAAACAATTCTGATAGAAACTGAAAACTCGTGATTATTTTGGAGACATGGAATTACCACAGTAGTATCCATTAAAAATTATTTTTTCTTTAATAAAATATATATTATTATTATTCTATAAGATATTTACAATAAAGATAACACATGTTTTAAATAGTTAAGGGTGTTTTAAATACCTTGCATTATCAACGTGAAGTACCCATATCAGTGTAAAATCACTCAAAGGGGGAGAGGATGAATCAGTGATCCCTTTTCAATATTTTACAAATTTATCCTTATTAATAAAACCTATATGGTTGGTAAAATCCTTGATCCACTCTTCATGTGTCACTCATCCTTACCTTGAATAATGTTGTAAATATAATGGAATACAACAAAATGATCTACATGGTTCGGTACAAAAGACATACTCTTTATTATGTTGGTTATTATCCCTAACAATGATTCTCCACTATAATTAGATGAAAAATTACAATGTTCAATACCGAGTAACATTGTATCTCTTCTAAGTCCCATAAGAGGTTCATTATACAGCATCTCATAGTGTAACCAAAGTCTCACCTGCTTGCTCTAGAGTATCACTTAATTATTTTTCTCTGGAGTCTCATAGTATACTTATTACTCTCTAATTACATGAGAGTATACCTCTTTGAATCTTTTGATTTGCTGTTAATTGATATTATTCTCTTCTCTCATGAGCTTGCAGAATCAAACATACCCATTTCTATCTTCAATAATCTTCAACAGCCTTTGGTAAGGACTATTGGCCTTGCATAATTATTCAGATCGCCTTTATTGATCATCTTCCTTAGTGAAATAATTCTCAGGCAATTATTTCTTTGTCTGATGATGACCCAACCACACTTGTATGTGTACCTTCAGTGCACACAACTACTAAAAGAATATTACTACGCAAGAATGATCTTGTACAATATCAACTCAATCTTTCTTCTTGAATTCTCAAACACCATTAGCTCGTTTATAGCGTCTTCTTTAATTCTTCCTAGATTCAATATAAACTCAAATCAACTTCATTAATCAAATTCATGGAATCCAAATCCACTTGGTTTTTGTATCTTAATGGATTCCCTATATTTCATGTTTATGCATCAATGTATGCAAGTATAATGAATTTATTGTACTCCCGAACACACAATGTTCACTTGTATTCTATTCTCTCAATATGGACACACAATTACTTTTTTTTGTGTCAATGGACATGCATAGATGCATGTAATTCAATATCATTACTTATTTTTTTCTTTTCAGAAAAATATACATTTTATAAGTTGTTTTTTTTGTGTTTCATGCATTTGTATATGAATGCTTTTGTATAAAATTTACACTTTCTCTTAAATACACCCATTGTTCACTTCTCCTTTGTTCTTCACGATTGAACACACACATACTTTTCTTCTTCAATTAATTTTTTAAGTATACATGTGCATGATTTAATGTCTTCGTGTTACATGTTCACAAATATCCTTCAAGAACACTATGTTTCTTAGATTGTAATTCCTACGGGTAAACTGGAGTACCCTTCATGTGAGATTCCTCACTATTATTCTTTTTTCAAGAGGTGCACATGGGTTATTCTAGTCAATTAATTGTGTATGATTATATATTATGTGATGCATCCTATGTAAACCATGTTGGATACACATTTTATGTGCATCACGAGAACCAGGGATGTTCATAAGCTTCTCCATCACAAGGTGTATCAAAAGTGAAAAGTAAATGTTGAGAATACGGGGGATCCTCTTTCATGTAAGAAAGTGAGCAATGTGGGATTCTCATTCACTTGGAACTTCCACCTTTATGAAATCAAGTATGATTTATAGTCTTCAAATTTGTGAACAAAAAGGCTACACTGTACTCTATTTGTTCAGAAACATGAGTTTGCTCATTCCGGAACACCAACCTTCAGTGTATGGATCTCTATTTATAGTCAGAGATCGATGACTTGTCTCATCCAAGTCTCTGAAATATATGATATTCAAATAAATTCTTTGAATAATTGAGATCCCCAACATTGAATAATTCATACAAAAAAAATATATTTTGGATATCTCAGTTTGTTTCTATTTCATGGGATATCCGCTTTTGCAGTGATAAAATAAAATTCATGTGATAAGGTTCACCTGAAACTTGTTTTCATGAATTTTTGAGCTCCATGACATGGCCTATCAACCTCAAATTATTTTACCAGGTTCGATATTCATGTATTTTTTCATGCATGCAAATGTAATTACATGCATGTGTTCGTGGTGTCCAAATGATCCTCATGTTGAAGATTTGATCATCAATGGTGGATGGAGAATGATCATAGATGATCGAATTAATCTCTATAGAGATGGGGCATCAGGAGGTTCGATGGTTGAAGATGACATCATGGATGATCAATGATCGTCATATTGGATTATATCAGATAGTGGAAGTCAATGATTAGATACTCAAGACATATATTAGTTGAGTGGCCAAGATTAGTCACAAGATTAGATGAGCGGCGGGGATTTCTTTCACGGGTTAAAAAACCTATCTCACATCGAAACGCCTTGCAGTGTTTTCGTAGAATAAAAGCCAAAGTGCCACTTCCATTTTACAAAATTTTCTCTCTCCTATAATTGTACCGCTCTGTATGATGTTCACTGTGGGCATGCTCTACGCCCACGCTATGTTCCCTTCGCCTGTGGGCCTTTGGTCCTCACTATGAATGTGCCTCATCTTGTGTGCTCCAGTGGGATTAAACATGGTCCGCACATGCATGACTCTTGCGGGCATACTCGGTTGGCCTCCCTTGGGTATGGTTGAACTAGTGCCTCACATTATCCTGATGTTGAGGTTGGCCACTAGCTTTCTTTATTGACCCTATAAATTTGAGTAAGCCACATATGCACTTTTTTAAAAAAGTTTCAATACAAAATGTAAGTGCATGACCGCCTTCAAATCATTCATGTATGCCTTCGTTAAAACAAAAACTATGAATGGTTTCTCTTTTTATATTCTTATTTTCATTTATTTCAATCTCACCATATCCATGCATTATTAATTCCATTATGCATGCATTCTTCATCTTCAAAAAAATTGGATCTTATATGTTCGTGTACATTTTTTTATTTCATCAACTCTATTGGGAATTGTAATTATAATTACCATTGGTCATCTTCTTTCATCCAATAATGTATAGTACTACTCATCAATCCCAAATTCATTGACACATAATTCGTGGAAACATTGTTGTCAACAATTTGTTCTCCATAACACAAGTCTTGGACTTTGAGGATCAGCACAAACAATCATCTGATTTTATAACATGGATAATTTCCCAAGACTTTCATCCCATTCAATGAATCCATAATAATTATCCAGACATCATTTTCTTTTTAACAACTTCATCATATAGAGAGAAATAGAATATTTGCATCACATTGATCACCATTTCAGACCATGACCTTTCCATAAACATATTGACACCATATTGGAAACAAATTCAATACTATGCTAAAAAATCTCCCCCTTTGCATTTGTTTTAAATATCACCAAATCACAATTTGTGTGGATAAATATGTGTGCCTCTCTTTTCTCCCCCTTATTAAAAAAAATAGAAAGGTTTAGTGAAAATTGTTCAAAAACATGTTCTCCTCCCATTAAAGAATATCTTCTTGAATATTTTTGAGTGAGGGATGATGTCAAATGGTTCATATGGAAATGACCCTTTGGTTAATCTACTCTTTGTCTAGGTGGCCTATCACAGTGAATAAAACAAGAGAGACATGATGAAGGTTTTCAATGCTATCCATAAGATACCATACAAGTGAAATAATTCTCATAGTGTATCAATTATTTACCAAGGGATTAGAGATAGACAGATTTATCATTGAAATGCTAAATAACGACATACATTACCAAACATATTAAAAAGTTCTTGTGAAATGATAAATAACCCCCTTTCATCCCATATTGTCATCAATAATGAATTCCCCCTTAATTGAAATGAAAAATACAATTAAGAACAAGGGATGAAAGTGTGATCAGAATACCATAGGTTTCAACTTCATGAGATGAAATGAATTTCAAGATTTGTCATGACATAATACTTGATATCATATCCTTTATATTTTATCCCCCTTAAGTTCTTCAATCCAATTGATTTAACCTGGTGGAAAAAATCATCAAATAATCGTCATGATTTCCAGGTTGATAATCTTCCACTATGGATCATTTCAAGTAATCATCAAATCATGAATAATGTGTCCAAGTAGTTTTTCTCTAATTTTTTATTCAATTATCATCCTAAGAATGACATTAAACTTCAATTACATGAAATGTAATTGCATGTATACTATAAAAATATAATGGAATAAGATGAAGCACATGTGAGCTTCTTAATTGGAGAAATATGGCTGAGAATTTTTCCTCAACCCAATAACTCTTTTCCATGTAGCTCTAATGTGTAAGGTCAACTTCATGGTGGTGTCTCCTCCCCATTTAAAATTTGTATCTTTAATTTTCAGCATGGAACCTTCTCTTCCATTCCCCTTTAACATTAGTGGATTGTTTCACCTTACATCACTAAATAGTATAGTAGCTTCCACTAATTATTTTATTTCAAATATCAACCTCTCTACTTGACCTAGTAAAATAGTTATACATTTTTGTGCATCATGTCCAGCCAGCAAGAACTTTCCACACAACAAATAGAGACACATGGGTTGTTATGTGCTGAAGACCTCTCATAAAATTTGAATTCATCATCATATCTAATGATATGTTCCACAATTTACATTTTTTTAGATAGTACTTTATCTATATCATTTTATAGTTCTATAAAACTTTTCAATTAATTATTCTACATATGTAAACAATGATTCTTAACATATTATAGTTTGGATCTTCCACATGGCCTCTTGGATGATTTCATGTTACCATTCTAAGGAAACATATCAAAATTATATTTAAGAATGTCTTCAATGAATCACATATTCTCCGGGATTGATACTCATTTTAATTTCATCTTGCAAACATTCATTTCCATGGGTTTTTTGTAGCAACCCATGGTGTTACCTTTATTTCCACAATAAAAGCATTTTTTCTTGTTTGGGATGATATTCTTGGATTACTTCTCAAACATCATCTTGGGAATAGTTTCATTCACAGTTTTCTTGTCTTTATTGTTTCTTATATTCCCAATAGATGATTTCCTAACTATTTTTCAATTCTTCTGTATACGTTGCGGCCTTTTTTATTATCAACATATGAATTTTTCATGGTTGGAAGAAACCATAACTCATCATAACTGTGACCACTTCTGTTTCAATTATTTTAGAAGTCTTCAAGATTTTCAAGTCTGTTCACTACAAAAATAATTGCTTTTGACAAGAGAAAATTAGTGACAAATAGTATTTGTGTTAGTGAAAATTATTAATTAAAACAGATATTTGTTTTTTTCAGTACAAATTTCAATTTCTAACATTTGTTTTTATTTATAGTTATATATTTTGGTATTAAAAATTAAATACCAACACATATTTAACTAACAGTTAAATCTATCATATTTTCATTTTAATAAGAACATTTTTTTACCAACACATGAATCTATTATTAGTAACTATTATTTCCCATAATTTGTTTTCAATTGAAATTTTTTTTCAAAAAAATTGTTTTATAATTAAAAATTTTACAAACAACTGAAAATATACTTGTATAACAAAAAATCATATGTTAATACAAATATATATTTATACATTGAATAAAAATAACTATTAAATGAAAAATAGTTGTTGTAATGAATACATACCAACATAAAAATATAAAAATATATATCATATGTGTATTGGCATTTAGAATGTATTTAAAATATTTTTTCAATAATAATAGAGAGAGTTAAAAAATAAAATAGTTTATTAATCCTAATAATACATCTGAAACCTTATCTCACCTCCCTCCCCACCCATTCTGCTTCCCTACTTCACCCTCCACCATCTCACCTCCCCCATCCCGTCCGGCCTCCCCATCCCATCACTATCACACCTCCCCGTCCCGTCCCTATCGAGACCCCCATCATGCATCCCCACATCTCTCCTCCATATTCTGCCGCCCATATCCCACCTCCCCATCATATCCCCATACCACCTCTCCAATCCATTCTGTTTCCCACCCTCCTCGACCTTAATCCTCGACCCTCATCATCCATGACCATCCCCTATCAACACTCAATCATCACCGACCTTCCCACCTAGCCTTCCCCATGCAAGGTGTGCCCTAATATTTATTTGGATTAATTCTACTGCAATTTCTTCATTGATATAACTATAAATTGTAATCAATATCCCTATTTCATGTCATTTTTTACTGGTTCTCATTTATATTCATTTCATTCATTATGTTGTTTAATGTATAAATTTTATAACAACCTTGCGACCAAGTGCAAGTAATGTTTTCAAATTATATTACTTATGTGTTGTATGTGGTGTAGAAATAAAAGTGAAATGTATTCAATAGTAAATCATCTAATATTTTTGTGGTTTCACCTAAAAAAATATTTTAATCATACTTCATGTTATTCACTGGTGGATTTTTCCATTTTCTTCTCTACGTGTCAACAATATTTACTGCCCAAGATTAATTTTTATAAAAATTTGTTGTTCAATTCCCTTAAAAGTATGTGTAGTATGTATTTTTGTTCAGTATACAAGGTTTTTTATCATTCATTTCAATTTTAGTTTTCCCATTTATTTTAAAAAGATTTATTTCATCCTTTTCAATTATCCTGTATCTACAACAAATTTTAGTTTAAATAGTGTGTTAATAGCTTACAATATCAGAAACAACATTATTTCCTATTCTTGGCCATTATCATCCTGCTTCTCATCAATATGATCCTTCTGTCGGATGTCTGAGTAATAATATTTAACCTTTTTCTCCTCCTATCACAACACATGGGCCATTAATTAGATCAAGTGGACAAGCCCCTAATTAAAACTCCATGTGGAAAACTACACTCCCATATGATCTATTATCTATAAAATACTATCACTTACCAACTCTTGGATGTTAAATACATCCATAGAATCCAATGGGGTTCCCATGCCTTATAACACCACTGTGGAAATGATTTAAACTTGTTAAAAAATATTTAATTCCATTTGATACTGTTGTGGCGACATCTCAAGTATCCCGGGTTCATTAATCTTCTTTTTCTAGACTTATTTATTTTTTTCTCAATTGAATATTTCCTTGAATTTCACTACCATACCTTCTTTTTATATTTTTCATAGAGAGAACAACTATCGAGGGTCCAATGAACTTTAAAAAGTAAATAATAATATTTCAAGATACTGTGTTCTTATTAAGATTCCATTTATTCATAACAATTCCTGTAGGAATTTTATAAAACTAATTATAAATGTTTATCTAAATCCTTTGAAATGAACCTAATTATGAACTTTTTTTGAGTTAAATTTATGGCAGTTGATGAGAAAAGGATTATTTAGTTTATCTCAATACATGAAAGTCCTTCTTCCACCTTCAACAACATCTAGATGTAATCATCTAGAACTCCTGCTTTATCTATGGTCTACATAGAATTAATATATATCAATTCGTGAATTTCATTCATTTTTCTATTATTTCTTAAAAACATCCATTATGGCTAGTATGGTGCATATCACCCTATTTAGTATGCTGTGAAAAATTGCTTTAGCATGTTCCCTTGCATGGTTTACACAGGAAGCATGGAAAATCGTCTTAGTAACCATTGTGAACAATTATGGTGATAGCTTATGGTTATGGTTTACATGAGTATAGAGGACAAGGTTTTCCCCACTTACAGTGTAATGAATGTAAAAAATGATAGCTTATAGATATGGTTTATATGGGTTAGGTGAATTACAGTTTAAACCATGATAGTGAAAACTTATGGTTTACAAATGTTATTTATTTTCATATATTTATAAATTATTTTGTAATTTTCTTAAACATTTTCCTTGACATGGTTTAAATTTAGTAATTATTCATAGTAACTTTTCTATTTTTTTCTGCATCATGTTACTAGAACACACTATGAATACTCTATAAATGGTCAGTGTAACACATATCACCTATACACTTCCCTATTATTCTTATGATCTATAATTATTGGTCTTAAATTTATAGCTTGTAAAAATCCTACTCAAGTAGGTTGGGGGTTTTTTAATGTTTAAAATTATTCCTACATCGGGTTAAATAATATTATCCATAAATGATTCATTTGACATTTTTTGGTTTAGTAAGTCTTGTAGTTACTGTTGCTTTTTTTTCTATGGCATGTCTCTATTTTTCCGAAAATGGATTCACTATTTGTTATAGATTCCATATGGTGTTTGAATAGTTATACTAATTTCCATATATGGAAACTGTATTTTTATGGGGAGTTTAAATAAAGGAGTTGCGTTCACATCTATTGTATTTGGTTTTTTCAAGTTAGAGATACATGGTGTGCCTTGGTGTGTATATAGCTGGTTTTTCAGGGGGGGGGGGGGGGTGTTCCTTTTGATGCTTAGTAGGTTTCTAGGATCATATTGAAACATGATGGATGGATGCATGATTATCTCAATTGCTACATGAAGGTATTAAAGTATTATAATTTAATTATCATGCTTATGGCTGTGAGAGTGGCTTTCATATCCAAATGATTCCTCTAATCTTATGATATTATGATGCTGAATTTGGATTGTTTTTTTTAATGATGACTATTATTTGGATTCTGAATCCATGTGACGGTAGGGGAATATACATAAACAATAATATGTTTATACTCAAGACTTTGGGAGTTTGATTGTCACTGAAATAGAGAATCTTGAGGTGGATATGACATTAGTATATGTTTTTGGTCTCTATGTGAACATAGTGTTTCCCATGTAATGTCAAAAAGTTTTAAATATTCACACTTGTTTTACATTGTTATTTCAATTGACCATGCTTGATGATTCCTGACTCTGAGTACCATCTTATCATCTTGTATGATTGTGGTATCCGTTTTGATCTGTTAAGAGAGGTGTGAGGTGAGTTTTCTAGAATGATGATTGTATTTTTCTAACTTTTTTTCTCAATGTTTTTGTATTTATTGATGATATAAATTTAAGAATATATATGGTGGTGGATTTTTTGATTTCCTTGTGATGGTAAGGATGGAAGGAATATACTGGAGGAATAGTTTTTTTGTTCTTTGTGTGGGTTTTAGTTATTCTATTGCAGTGTTATAGTGTCTCAGATTTGGAATGTTTCAAGCTCAAGTTCACTGTACATAGCTTGGTTAGAATTTTATTCTTTAAGTATATCCCATTCTTGTTATCTATCACCTCGGTTTTAACAAATCTTTCCCTTTCAAAAATAATTGACATTGTATGGATTGTTTCTCGTTGGGTAGAGTTAGTTTCACTTGAAGGTATTGCAACACGTATAAAAATAGAAGTCTTTATTTCATTAAATCACCGACAATTTATATTAAAGGAAATTTTATTTTGATTGAATGCTGATATATTTTTGGAATATTGATGTCTATAGTTGGAATGTGTGAAGGTAACGTTACTGGTTTCATGAGATATATATATTTCCATTATGAATCACTGTGACAATCAATTTTGGAATATAATCGATGGATCCTAGAGGAATATAAGATTTAGTTTGTGCTAATAATTATTTTTAATAGGTTGACATTATTTTCGAATGTATATCTCAATATACTGCTTGATTTTGTATTAATTTTTTTGTTTGTGTTGTTTTTATTTTAACATGGAGAAGTAATGATTTTTAGTAGAATTATTATAGATGTAGGTTGATGTTGGGAGACCATGGATGGATTCTTGGGGAGTATAACAATCATCTTGGAGTTACAGTAAGGTGGTGGATAATGATGTGCATGAGACCACCGTAAAAATATCTATTAAGTTTAACCTACTTTTATCTGGAATTGGTCGAGGGAGTCGGAGGTGAATAGATCGAATGCTTGAGCTGCTGACATGGTGGGGGCATTGAAGTTGCTGCTAACTAGATGGAATTTCAGGGTTGTTGGCATGGATGGGTCACCTGGAGGGGGTGTATCCTTTTGGAGGTTCCTGTTGGGAGGGGATTTGGGGATCCCGATTTTTGTATAAAATATTTCATTATTAATATAATTAATTATTTTCTATGTTTGAACATGTGTTAAAATATTGTCTGGGATATTAATTAAAACCAATGTATTATATATGATAAAATAAGAAATATAATACGAAATTTAACTAGTAATAAAAATTTATAATTTTTATTCAAATGTAATTTATAAACAAATTTTTATATGTAGGTAATTGTTTTACAAACTGATAAATTTGACACCATAACATGTTGTTAAACACTTTAAACAACATATATATTATCTATTGGTATAATTATAATTATAATAGATCTATTTTATCCATCGAAAAAAAATTAATGACATAGTTTTACCAATAGTTTACTGACGTAGACATATATGTTGGTAAATCCTTTTACCAAAAGAAAATACACTTTTACTAATAGATATGTCCCCATTGGAAAAATTAATGTATTTTGTAGTGGTTCTTAATAGAAATTATTTTTCAAATGTGTATTCTACTTTATATTTACAAAATGTTTCAATTATTCACATCTACATTCCCTACATGTAGGCATCCCATAATTTTCATATGATGACACATTATATCAGCAACCATTAGCCTCATTCCCAAACTTCCAACAACACCAATATTAGCAAATAATTCTTCTTTTTTCATATAGTATCAGTCTGTCTAGATTTTGTGATTTATTGTTTCTGGAGTTGAATTTTTTTGGAGCATCCATTTGGGATATGTTATTACAAACCATTCTAGTATCCATCCTTGAAATTTGAATGGATGTATCATCATTTTTATCAGTCAACATCTTTACAGCTTTAAACATTGATCCTGTACTTGTAGATAAAACTGCATTAGTGGAAATAGAAATAAATTTGTTATGAGATACATTCTTCTTAGAGAATGATTCCATTGGATTAGAATATTTTCTAATATTCCTTTTAAATCATAATTTTTGATGAAATCATTATTGGAAACATCTCATCTTCCATCTTTTTTGGAAGTTCCAACTTAGAGTGATTGTTGAATCTTTAATTTCACCTATTGCACTAGATATTTCATGTTGACTGAGTTCTTATCATCCTCAACTGACCTCATATTACTTTCCCAATTATTCTTAACCCTTATCATTTGTTCTTCATGAACATTCCTTACTTATAGAAATGATATGTCAAGCTCATTTACCTTTCGAGATTTTTATTTCAGTTGAACACCTTTGACACCCATAAAAACATCGTGATATTTCTCAAATGCATGTAATGCTTCTAAAAACACAATTTCGAATAATTGTTTTCTCACAAATACATTCTATAAATTCGTAATCAACTTTAGAATATCATAAATTTAAAAGATAAATTGATTATTCCTTTTCTTTCATATTTTTTGTGAGAGTATTGTTCATGCCAACACTTTTATCCAACGGATATTACATGGAATCTGATTATTCATCCAATTGTAATTTTTTATCATTAAGATCCTTGATGCTTGCAGCAATAAGTCTTACAACTATTTAAGGTATGTTGTTCATATCTTCATTGGGTAAAACATGAATATCACTAAGTGATCTGTCATCATCACATCTTGAAAGGTCTTTATCAAGAGATTAACAATAAATAGAATTATTGCATGTTGTACCATGTAGATTTTCTTTCATAAAGGTGTCTACCAATTTTAAGTAACATTCTTTTTCAGCTTCATTGTTTGTTTCTTCTTCCTACTATTTTGATTCTTGGCAGAAATATCCATTTGAGGTTTCTCACTCATTTCCTGAAATATAAACTTCATAAAGACTCCCTCAGATCATTTAGAGGTGACATTCCCTCTAATACCAATTGATGTTCCCTTATCAGTGTGAAATAACTGAGTGGGGGAGGGGTGAATCAGTGATCCATTTCCAAATTTTTTCAAACTGATCATTCTTAATCATACCTCTATTTTATGTTAAATCCTTGATCAAATCTTCTTATGTCACTCATCTTTAACTCAAATAATTCTATAAATATAAAGGCATAGAACCCAAGGATTTACAAGGTTTGGTAATAAAAGGCTTACTCCTTGTTATGATGATTGCTCCCCCAACATAGATTCCCCACTATAAATAAATTAAAAGTTAAAGTGGCTAACATAGAGTCACACTATAAGTATCCTGAGTCCCACATGCTGTTATTTATACGACATCGCACAGTGTTACCAGAGACTCACTGGCCTACTCAAGAGTCTCACTGAAGCCTTCTTATCCTGAGTCTCATAGGATAAATATTTCTCTAGAGTCACATAGGTGTCTATATCTATGAAATTTTTGTTTCATTATATATTGATCTGATAATATTCTTCCATAATCTTGCTAAATCAATCATTCTTGTGTGTCTCTTCAAGAATCTTCAACAGCCTTTGGTAAGGATTGTTGGCCTTGAACAATGATTTTAAAACCCATTATTGATGACCTAACTAAACAAAATAATTTTTTGGCAATTAGTTCTTCTTTTGATGAAGACCCAACCTCACATAGATGTGTGTTATTGGTGCACTCTAATACTTAATTAATATTAATATGCAGGATGGATCTTTCACTATATCATCTATATCATTCTTCTTCAATTCCCAATCACTGTTAACTATGTTATATGGTCTTCCTTAATTCTGCTTGTCTTTAGTCTCAGTTGAAATCCACTTATTTCATAGATATCATGGCATCCAAATACACTTGGTTTGGGAATCTCAATTAATTGTCAATAGTGCATGTTTATGCATAAATGAATGCACTTATAATTTATTTCTTATTCCCCCTAACCCAAACCATTCACTTATATTATTTTTTTTCAATATGAACACACAGTGCCTTCGTTACAGGTTCATGGACATGAATGGATGCATATAATTCAATTACATTCCATATTTTGTTATTTTCACACCCCTACACATTTTATATGTTTTTTATTTTTGTTTCATGAATTTGTATATGAATTCATGTGTATACAATCTCTACTTTCTTGTGCACACACATGTTTTTCACTTCTCCTTTATTCTTCATGAGTGCACACACACTTACTTTTCGTATTCTATTAATGTTTTTAAGTATGAATGTGCATGAATGAGTGTTTTAATGTGATATGTTCAGCAATATCCTTCATGAACACTTTGTTTTTTATAGTGTAATCCCAATGTTTAAAGAGGAGTACCCTTCACATGATATTCTTCACTATTCTTCAATACTCAATAGGTGCACATAGGTTCTTCTTCTAAATTAGAAGTGCATGATTTCAATATCTATTATGTGTCCTACATGAACAATTTTGGATTCGAATTTTATGTGTGTCACATGAACCAAGGAGGTTCACTAGATTCTCTATCATGAGGTGTATCAAAATTGAAACGAACAAGTTAACCATACATGTGATCCGCCTTTGTGTAAGCATGTGAGCAACGTGGGATTCTCTTTCATGAGGAACATACTCCTTGCTGAAGGAATGTATGATTCGCGGTCTTATCCATCGCAAATCAAAGGGTTGTGTGCTGCTCTATTTCATCAAAAACACGACCTTTAAAATTCAGAAAAACCAACCCTCAGTGGAGGGATATCTATTTATAGGTGTAGATATTTGCCTCGTCTCATCCAAGTCTCTGAAAGATACACTCATAAAATTTCCTCTTTGAATAGAATATTCCATAAGATTTGAATTATTCAATCCAAAATAAAGATATAGGCCTCATATCCTGGTTTGTTTCTGTATCTTGTGAGATCCTATTTTGATGTGAGAAAATAACGTGCACGTGATAATGGTCACATGAAACTTGTTTTCAAGAACGTTCAAGCTCCATCCCATGGCCTCTAACCTTCGAATGCATCACCCACATTCTATCTTCATGTTTTTTTGCATGCATGAAAATATAATTTCATGCATGTGTTCATGATGTTAAGACAATCCTCATACTATAGCTTTGATAATAATCATGGTCTGATGAACTATCATGAATGATCAACTACATCTTCGGCGAGCTATGGCATAAGTAGGTTCATAGGTTATAGAAGATATAGTTGTTTATCATTGATCATTTGATCAACATAGATTGGATAGTGGAAGATAGTGATTATATGTGCGAGAAATTAATTATCTGAGCAGCTAACATTACTCCCAAGATTATATGAATGGTGGCGATTGCTTCCGCGAGTTATAAAACATGTCCTACATCGAAACACAATGCATATTTCTTATAGTATATAAGCGAAATCACTACTGCCATTCGCCATAATTCTCCCCCTCACCTCACAGTACCACCATGTACTATGTTCACTATGGGTGTGCTCTACAACCACACTTTTCTCCCTTCACCTGCGGCCAATAGGCACTAACTATGCATGGGCATCGGCTCGTGTGCTCCAGAAGGCTTGTACATTGACCGCACATGCATGCCTTTTATGGGAATACTTGGCTGGAAACCCTTGGGCATGGTTTAACCAGTGTCCCGTGTGATCATGAGGTTGATGATGGAAGGTATATTTCTTATTTGAACCAATAATTTTCTGTAATCCACAAAATTACTTTCGTTAAAAAATGTTAAATAAAATTTTAAGTTCATGTCCACCATCAAATCATTCATGGATACCTTTGTTAATTAAAAACCCATGAATGGTTTCTCTATTTATATTATTCTGTTCTTTTATTTAAATATATTCATCTTCATTCATCTAGAATTCGATTATGCATTCTTTCTTCATCTTCAATCATATGGATCTTCCCCTTGCATGTCCATTACATTATTTCATAAATTTTCTTTGGAATTGTAATTAAAAATACCTTTACTCATTCTAATGCATCCATAAATGGATGACACTACTCTTAACTACCTCATTCACTGAAACACAATTCATGGAATCATTTTTCAAAACAATTTATTCTCCTTAACACATGTCATTGTCTTTGAATATCATCAAAGAAATCGTCTGATTTTACAACATGAAGAATATCCCAGTAGTAGAATCCAATGCTATGTATCCATAACAATTCACTAGACATCACTGGATTTGTAACAACTTAATAAGATTGATACCAAGGATATATTCCCATATTATTGATCACCATTTCCAACCACAGTCTTTCCATACACATATTTACACCTTATTGACAACAAATACCACACTATTCTCAACACAATGTAAAATGATTGAATCATGGATATTTTGATCAGAGAGTTGTTCATTGAATCTTCTTGGATTTTCTCATTATAGTAGCTAGTAAAAGTGTTTTAACTAGGAATATATAAGGATTTTTGACACTTTATAAGTGAAATTGCTAGAATATTCTCATAGAACGTTTTCATAGTTAGATAAAGATATTATAGGATGAGAAAATATTATTATTGCAGAAAAATGATATGATATTGTCTCTAATATATGTGATGATATAGAAAATTTACAAGTTTAATAATTTTATTCATCCATTTAATGTGATTTTTTTTATAATTATTTTTATCACATTTATTATTTATGATGGAATTGGAGGTCAAGGTATCATTGGGGATAAAGGAAAACATGTTTGAAGGAGTAGAACATTGATGACAGTTTCACATTCCTATTTCTGTTCATATGTTGAAACTAGTGATGTTGAAAAATATTTTGATAATATATAATTGATTTTTCCATGAATTATGAATGAAATAAAATTGAAAAAAGTGAAACACGGGATCATGTATCGGGAATAAAAGATAAAAATGTAACAGGAACATCATCTAATTTCTTGAAAATTACGAATTAATAAGTTGAGGTAATAAGAATTAGGGAAATGACGTTATGTATTTTCTACACATGGGTTGAAGAAAATGATTTTTGTGAGACCTTTTACCTAATATCAAGACATGAAACCATCACAGTGATTTGTTATAAAACTCCAAAATGTAGGTGTAATATTTCCCTAATGGGTGTAAGGTACGTTGTTCTCAATGGAGAGCTGGAAGATACAGTTTACATTATAAAAATTGTTTTTTATTCTTTGGTTAACATTAAAACTATGTTTCTATGTTGAACAAGGATTTTTATGGGTTAAAACATGCTTTAAGAAATTAGTATACCACACAAGATACATTCTTCAGAATGTTGAGTTTTTAAAAAGAAACTGTTGACAACAACTTCTTAATAAGATAAAATCCATAAATTTCACTCACTTTGATTTTTTATGTTGATGATATCATAGTTTTAATGAATAATTTGTAATATTGGGGGTTTTACAATAAAATACAAATTTTATTTGAAATTTCCATGGTATAGTAAATGAAAACATTCTTGGAGTAAAAACTTATTGAGAAAAAGATCACATTTTCTTACTTCATTAAAAATATAAAAACGATTACATAAAATACTTTTCATAAAGGATTAAAAATGAATTTCAACACAAATATATGTTGGAAATAATATTTTTTCCAATGAATTTAGAAAATATATTGGAATACATTTTTATTTGAAATCCTATAGGGGAAAATACGTTTATGGAGTTACCTTATGTACATTATTTCATTGTGCACTGGAGATGGAACATTTCATGGGAGGAATGAATGTATTTGATACATTAATGTAACTATAGGTAATTGGATAATTTATTTGAATGATTAGAAGTTAAATCTCTTTACTGCATATATATAGACTATCATTTTTATGTCAACAAAAGAAGATCCACATATTGTAGTGTTTTATTTCTAGTATAAATATATTTAATTTGGAATAAAAACATATATGGTTAGTTAACTCTACTCACTTTAAATGTTTGATATATTCCTTCCAAGTATTCTACACTATAGTTAATATGGGTGACGATACAATTAGAATATGGTTTGGTAGATGTGATGCTACCCATTCTCTTGCGTTGTAATAAATGAATGGTTTATAATATCTCTATGAATCAACTGTAAAATTATATATCTAATATCATTGACCTTACATATCACTTTATTAAATAATTTTTATAAATAAAGGAACTTATTATGGATTGTGTTCCCCTAATAGAGTAGTTAACAAGTATTTTGCCTAAAACATTTCAGATGTTTAGGTTGATTATAGGTGTTCAACCTCACTTTATTCAAGGCTAATGTATTTATCAATGTACCCTCCCTAATATTTTATTTGGATATTTTTTTTTCAAAGAATGAGAAATATGACCAAATCCATATATATTTTCCTTAAAAATATATGGAAGAATATATTTATGGTGATTTTTTATATGGTGTTTGTTTTGATTTCGTCATGCATCAAGGGTTTTAATTATTTTTTGAAGTGGATTCGACAATATGATATTTTTTTGGATTATAATGATAGTTTATTGAGTTATACATAAAGATGAATGATTTTTATATTCAATTATTTAGGGAAATAATTTTTTAATGAATATTATTTATTTTATTCATTTTTCTCACATTGGATAGGAATTATTGGATAATGATTCATGGATTTAGTTTCAAAGTTTCAATGAATATGTTCATTGGTATGAAACATAATATTTCAGGTAGATTGTTGAGACCAAGTTGATTTGAGTTCTTTTTTAAATAATAAGAATCTATTTCAAATAAATAATTATCACATCTTATTTCATATTGATGTTAATTAATAAATTAATTTTAAAGTTTACTCATTCCATATTATGATTGTAAACATATTATACCAGAAAAAGATAAATTGTTCTAACAGGAAATTTCAATAATTTAGTAATGAATAGATGGGGGTTATCAGATAGAGGACTGATCTAAATATTTTTGTAGTTATATTAATATTCACAACAAAAAGATATGTACAAAGAAATAAAATTAGGGAATTTTTTACATATTAACAGACCAAATATAAATATTATTCTGAGGATTCATGGATCTAGTTTATGTTATATCAATAATATAAATAGAAATAATATTATTATTCTAAAAAGATACAATGAGATGAATAATAGTAGTGGAATTATGAGATAGTTAGTGGTGGATTAAAATTTGTGAGTTCACTGGTTATTGGAATAATTGTGATTCTACAAGAAAAGGATTTGTGGATAGTGTCCACTAGATAAGGGATATTTTTATGTAATATAATCGGGTATTCAAAATTATTTATAAGAAATATGTTTCTAAATAAATTTAATATTATTTTTTGAGTTAGCTAATAAAAAACATTATTTTGAGTGCTATTATCAAAAAGGGTTTTCTCGAGGAAAGTCATCAAATGAAGATATTTTATAAAATACATTGAATATATCACGCTAGAGATAATATGTAAATTATATAATATAATAAAATAATGAGACTATTGAAAAATGGTTATCCAGATATAGGTGTTCCTATGATATTTCAATTGATTTAAAAATATTGGATAATGAAAATCATATGAATAGAAATCAAATAAAGAGTTGAGGATCCTTACATTGTTTTTCTAATTTAGTATGTTGTAAAAATAATGAAATGGATGTTATGTTAATCAATAATAAAAAATTATAGGAAATGATTAAAAATGAGGCTTGATTAATTTTTGTATTGATCAGTGAAGGTGTTATTTTAGGAAAGATCATATTAAGATATATAACTCTTATTTATTCCTTATATCAATGGTTTTCAAAAAATAACTATTAAATAAGGATATTAAAAATTCAAGTATGAAATATGAATTTAATATTTTCTCTCCTCATTTTTACTAGATAAATGATGGATATATACAATGGATTAAGTTCACTATGAAAATGTTTGTTTCATGTTAATTTTTCATGATTTTAGGTTCTAACTAAAAATATTGAGAGATCATTAATCAGTGAATCAAATGAAGTTTCACCTGATAAACCTATATCTGAAAAAGGATACCAGAATATGTGGTGTATGTTTTCAGTTACCAGATGAAGAATAAATCTGGTTAACAGGGTTTCAAATTGAGTATTCCAAGCTCATGTTACCGAGAATAAAATTTATTTGAAAAAAATAGTTCAGTTAAATAATTTAGATAGAATATCATATTTTTTATTTAGACTTAAAATATTAATGGGAAAGAATAATTCATAGGATGGTCACTTTGGAAGAAGATAAATCTGTCTAGTATGATGTGTTTAGTCAGGTTAGTGATGTTTCATATTGTTGATGCAAAATAATTTTCATAAGATATGTTTCAAGAACACACCCACTATCAAAAAATACATCTATTTATATGTGATGGACTTTCCCTTCTTACTATGAACCAAAAATTAATTATTTATTGTGTATTTAAGGCCTTGTATTATTTATCTACCATTCCAATAACTACCTACACTTATTGGGTAATTATTCTTATAAATTTAGTTATTCTTGTGGTTTTTCATTTACGTATATTTTGAATAGTGTCAACTCTATCTAATTATGGGTGAGTGTTTTTTAATGAAGTTAAATATAAATTAAGATGGACAATGATTCCCCCCACCCTTTTTAGTTATACAGATCTTAGAAGATCCACTTAGTATAATGTATTATTGGTTTCACAACATCTACAAAAATTAATTTCCGTAAAGAGTACCTTATACTATGATAATTTTGAAGGGTTGTGAAAAGGTAAAAATAATATAGGAATAAAAAAAAAAATATTAGTATATTAGAGATCCATTCCTATATTAACTAAAATTTTCCAATGAAACAATAAATGTATCTACTATAAAAAATTTCATGAATCCCATCACTAATATCTCATTATATCACCCTTCAAAAAATGGGAGATAAAAAGGATTATTCATTAAAATAAAAAATAACATCAGGATAGACTTCACCCCTAGAATACAATTTTTTAAAAAACTCCAAGATAAATCGATCTTCAAAAAAATATTTACATGATACCATTTATTACAATCCATCATAGAGTGGAAATTATTCTGGTCAAGGTAAACATTAAAAATATAATCAATACATTCCAAAAATTAATAAAACACTTTATTGACACCAGAAGTGGTTGGGAGAGATAATTGAGAGGAAAAATATATAGAGGACAAAATTACCATTAATGAATGAGTGGGGGGTCAAATAATGGTGAAAACTCCTAGCACTCATAAAATTTAGTGAGGTCCAGTGATTTTCTTCCAGGAAAAATAATTTGGTGAGATAATTAAACTAGAAGGGATAAAAATATAATATGGATTGGTCAAACACAAACTACATGTCAAAATTGAGAAACCAATTTATATTGAAATGTTTTAATGACCAATAATTGTTCTAAACCATTGAAACCTTCAAGAATGGAACCAAAACCACAACCATCACATGAGTCATGTTCTTTATCCAGATAAAATTATGAGTTATCTTATATCTCATTCCCCATTCCTACGGGAAAATATTTATATAATCCTCTTAAAAAATATCTATAGGGGAATTGTTTGAGTTTAAGAATAAATAATATGAGTTATGTGAGAAATTATTCACAAATCATAATATTTCACCGTAGGATAATATTGAATATCTATAAAATAATTGTAATGGATCATTGTGGTTGTGAATCTATTATAGAGATTTCAATTCCATTATAATAAAAAACTATTGTGATTTAGAAATCATTGTTGAAAATTTTTATCATCATGATGGATATCTATAAATTTCATATGTTTATAATTATTCTTGTAATTTTCAATTAAGAGTAAAAGATGATGACATATTGAAGACTGAATTTCACATGATGCATGTCCATTTTGAGTTTATTGTAATTTGTTGTGGATAAACTAGTTTATCCTTGAGATATATATATTTAATGAATAGTGTTTTAAAGGATTATTTTTAAAAATATTTCAGTGACATTTATTTTTGTTAAATTTATATTCTAAAAGATCTATTAAGTAAAAGAGTTTTATTTTAAAATTATACAATAAATTCTTCATTAAATAAAATTATATTGGAAATTTAGTAAGTGTGAATTTTGGTCACATAATGTTTCTTTTCCTTGATCTATTGTTTAAATTATGAAATATCTATTGATGATTCAATGAAAATTTTAGTTAATGAATATCCCAGACAAATGAACATCACTGCATTATATAGTCTCATTGGATTACTGGGTTATTATCAGGTATCTTTTAAAATGTTTTCCATGTAAGACAATTTGTTTTCAAATTTGACAAATAAATGGGTAAAATTAAAATAGCCAGAGGAGAAAGAATAATGTTTTCTGTAATTTAAAAACTTTTTGGTCAATTTATCGATATTCACTATACCATCAGCAAAGGAAGAATGTCTAATATATAGTGATGTGTCAAAGAAAGGATTGGGGTGTGTGCTTATATACAATTATATTTTTGTTACTTATCTATCCTCATAATTAAATAATCATGAAATAAGATGTCATAAAAATGATTATCATTTGGTAGTACTAATATTATCCATGAAGTTATAAAGAAACTAACTCTATGGTTATATATTATATATATATATATGTCCAAATATGTTGGAACATATTCACATAGAAAAGTATCATTATGGGTCAAAGTATATGATTGTAATTACTCTAGATATATTATTTCTTGATAGACAATCACCCCATGAAACTAAACATGGTTTCTGATGCATTTACTGAAAATGATTATAGTGTTTTATCTATAATCATAATGGTTATGATTATTACAATAATGTATTTAATAATGTTGGACAAAAAATTATTAGCGAAGGAGAAACACCATTCATTTTCCAAGTAATTAAATAATATAAAATACTTGTGAAGATAAATATTCATTTTCTATATAATGAATGTTTTGATAGTTAGACTAAATCTAGGAATGATGGGAAATTCATGAACATCATACATAAAAATGGAGTATTAATGATTACAAATCTATTATTTATCTTATCAATTCCTAAGATAAAAATTTAATTTAAACAGGATCCATATAGAATAAATTTTCAAATACACCTTGGTACCCCATGATGTATAGGTTATTAATTGATCATTTATGGGGCAGAACAAGATTGTAGAAATTGCAGACTCTGTGTCATGATTCTTAGTGGGGAAAAAAGAAGAGGCTAATAGATAGAATCATGAGGGTGTCATGAAACCTCACCCTATAAATATTTTAATGTGGCACAATATCACAATATAAAAGTTTAATGTAATTCCAAATACATCTACAATGAATTATTAATTTTTTGTTATTATTGGTTAATTACAATGACTTCACATTTCCTTGAAATAAGGGAAGATATACCATTTAAAAATAGTGAGTAGTTTTATATTAGTGATGTAGTGAGGCTTAAGGGTGAACCTTTATCAATTTTATCATATCATGACCTTGACATCAAATCAAAATTATATTCCATTATTCTAAACTCTTTATGAATAATGATATATTTGAATATGGGCTTCAATCCTCAAACAGATGGGATATCTGAAACGATAATAAAAATATGATATTATAAACTAATGTTAGTTTAACATTAATCCAATGCAGAATGTAACTAGTTCCTATATATGGTTTTAATGTAATAAAATTGTAGATTACCATCAAACATTAAAATTGAAATATATGAATCATTATATTGTAAAATATGTTATTATTTAATGTATTGGGATGATGTTTGAGAAAGGTAACTTGTAAATCCATAATTAATTGAGGAAAAAATTCAGAAATATTATTCCATTGACATACATATCATGATAAATCAATATATAGAGAACATATTTCAGGATAATAAGAGGATGGACACATAATTTTATTGGGGGATCAGTATAATGACCTATAATTTACATAAATTGTTATTACATCATAATTGAATCATACTTATTAAAACATATAACAAATACATGATAGGACCGTAAAGGTATAATGTATTTAAAAATTGAGAAACACAAACAACTGGTTTATAAATCATCTACAATGACTCCTATTTATTTCATCATATCTAGAGTCCCTTTTGGCATATCCTACTTAATACCCTTCTTCTTGACCTGGGGAAAAGAAAATATACAAAAGGGTGAGCTCAAATTCTCAGTAAGGGTAAATAAAGAAAAGATCAATCATATCATATTCATAAGAACATAATATTTTGAAATTAATAACCTGTAAAAGGGATCATAATATCATATCATGGGATAAATCATAGTAGTGAAATGAAATCCCAATAATCATAACATAAAACATGAAAATTTGGCATACACACATAATCATTGAAAATCATATATTATTAGTCAAGACTTATTTCCAAGTCTATCATGGTGGACAAAGTCCATTTCTGAACTGAGTTCACTCCTCGTTCCAGTATTGTATCACTGAACCAAATTACCTTGCCATTCCAGCCATGTCTATCTCATGAGATATAAATCAATACCCAATGCATTGGAGGGAGATATAGGTCTCACCCATCTCATAATGAAACCTTTCTTATGTGTTCCACAAAATCATAAATCATATATAATAGCATAACCCATGTAATAAAAATGAGATTCTTAAACATCATACAATCATAACATAAAACATATAAGATAAAAGGACTTCATAAAAATAATTCAATCATAACATAATAAAATCAATGTAAAAATAGGGATAGAAACAGAATCCTATATTATCTTAGACGGAAAATAATTTTGATAAAACACATGAACTCCATTCTTGAGGAAAATATCCTTTCTACATAAAAAACATTTGTTCTTTCTTAACATGTAATAAAATTTTAAACTAAAATAAGTTAATTAATGATAAACTTGAAAACCTGTAAAGGAAGATTCATGGAAATAATGTACTATGAAATCATAAAAATCCATTCATGTCGTATATGTTAAAAAATATTTTTCTCATACTTTGGATGGAAAGTCAGAAAGTATCTCGTACTACAAATGAAAAATTATTCCTTTCATATATTTTACAAAAAATTAACTTATAGGTAAAATTGGATTTAAACAATTTTATGAGGATAGAAATAATATTACATATTGAGGAAACATTTATGTGGATGATAAATATTCCCCAGTAAATTCTGAAGTATAAACAATCTCGGATAAAAATGAGATTGTGAGATTTTCCCTTACTTTATGTTTGATATGCTTCGTACGTATCATAGCCTCCTGTATAATGATTTAAATAATTTATTGAATTATTAAAGAATCATATTCATTGTTAGGATATCATATATGGTCCTATTCTTATCTTCTTCTTAGTAATATTGCTACTTGTTATTTTGGTGTTCACTGCTTTATGTTCTAATGCATGTTTTGTCAAATAAATTCTTATTCTTCTTTTTAGGTGATATATAACTTAGTTAAAAAAATTTATTTTTGTAATATATATCATATTTATTCATTCAATTCATTTATATAATCATTATTTAATGAAGATCATGTAGAACAAGTCGCATCACATGGTGGAGACGGTAGGCCGTACGTACGCATGAGCGATGATATCATTCCCATAATTGCATAATTGTATTAAAGTGTATGTTGTATAATATTTCATAATAAATATTACATTAAAATAATAATATATAGTTATTTCTTAAATAATATACCCATCCAAGAATGTTAGTGATGAAATAAAAGATTACACCATGACGTGGAGACGGTAGGCCGTATGTACACACGCATGGTGATTTCATTTTTTTTCATAAGATGGATAGAAGATAGAACATGGTTGTATCATATTCATAATAACATATCAGTATACAATTGATAGTGTAGTTATTACTTAACAATGAAGCAACTCATATATATTAAGTAGAAGAAGAAATAAGTTTGAATGAATCGGTAAAGTATATTACCTCTTCTTTGACGCGCCTCTTCTTAACCTCCTCTTAGGGCACAAAAGATAGTCTTTGATGAAGGCCAAGACCTCTAGTATATTTCTAGGGAATTTTAGAAGAGAATTTTATAGGGTTTGGCCGAGCAGGAAGGCTCAAAATTGTTTGACGTGGAGAGGGAGGAGGTGAACTTTTTTAAGGGAGGAGAGGGGCACCTTTAGAAACATAAGAAATATTAAATTATAATAAATTTAATCCCTCCATAAAAACCTCCAAAAACGATTAAATCAGAATATGATATGAGATAGTGATTTAATATAATCAGACAATAAAATTTATACATTTTGGGAATTTATTTTAAACCTTATCATCTTGATTTATCCTAATTAAATCTATTTAATTTTATTTGTGGTAATAATATTCTAAATTTTAAACTGATATAAATAACTACTTCTGTGTTGTGAATTTTCCATAATTAGATACATTATGAAATTTAAGACCATATAAATTTCAATTTATTATTTTTAAATATTTTCGTGATTTTTAAGCCATTTAATAATATGTTATTTTTATATAATAATAATAGTGTCAATTTTTACACAATTCATTCATTTGAATTTAAATAAAATCCACACAAAAGATATGTTCGAACTAAAATTTTTAATAGATTCCTAACATGTCATATTCATTTATAAAAATAATGGAGAAAATTAATTAGTTCATATAATATTTATTTAAATATTTTTAAAACCATTTATTTGATATTTCAATCAATTAAACAATTTTTACATCACTATTGTGTCATCATTAATGATAATTATTTTATCCCTAAAAATTATAAATAAATTCTCATGATGTAGATAAATTTATTATATTTCTTTCGAATATTTATATTCGAGGTTTTATGAGGTTTGTCACTAAATTAAAATTATTACACTTATAAGATATAAGAGCGTAACATGTTATCACTTTCTTTGGTTTTAATAATACTTATTTCATTTTCATGGTAAAAATTCCATGAAACAAATCTATTCCAACCCTTAGGTGATATGGTCTACTTTTATTCATCCAATAGAATTTTATCATGTGTTAGGGTAATTTTATAATCTTAGTTTTACCCTTAATTACCCTATTTACCTTTAAATTTAGTAAATAAAAATTACCTTAGTTACAATTCATAATATCATAAAAAATAAAAGTAACCTATTAACATAATTACGACCCACTAAATGCAAATATGGAATCCAATTTTCAAAATTCAAAACACAGAATTTTGAGTAATTAAATTAAAATTTATCCCGTTGTTAAGATAATGGGTTTTAAAAGTTACAACATTGCCAAAGATGGAAATGTTTTTAACTATGAATTTAATGTAAAACTAATGGTAATGACATAAATTATATTAAATGATAAAAATATATTATTTTTATACTATAAAACCATTCAATGTTATAATTTAACCATATAAATTATCTTTATGAAAAAAGTTGTTTTTAATTAAAATTCGGCGTATTTTTACTATTCATCAAAATAAGAAACTTATCAGAAAAATACCAAAAATTTATCCAATGTAAATTTATATATCATGATTCAAAAGAAGAAGTTTATTTTGAAAAGTTTATCTTATAAACTGGTCAAAAATTATGTTTATAAAGGGTGCGCCATCAAAAAGTGGTAGAACTTCATTTTTTTTAAAAATAATTCTTTTATCCGAAAAATTGATTTTTCTTTCATACCTCATTCTTGAAAATAGGTAAGATGAATTGTAATGTTATAAAATTAAAAATTCAGTTAATACTATTCATAACATCTAGTTCATAATATTATAATAATATATCAATTTTTAGTGAAACTCGGCATTGCGTGCAACGCAAGCGGAAGGTTTATCTTGCGTGTAACACAAGCCAAGCCAGTGTTGTGTGTAGTGAATGATTCTATTTGCATATAACATAAGAAATAAGAAAATATTTCTCATAAAATCTCAGGGTGTTACATTCTACACCCTTTAAAATTAATTTCTCCCTAAAAATTCATCATTTCGTAACAAACAGATGAGGATACCTCTCCCTCATCATATCCTCAAGTTCCCATGTAGCTTCTTATAATTGGTGGTTACTCCATAAAACTTTAACCAAGCGATTGGTCTTGTTTTGTATAAATTTTTCACTACAATCGAGAATCTCTATTGGTTGTTCTTCATTAGAAATATCTTGCTCCAGCGGTACAACTTCTGAGCATAGTACATGTGAAGGATCGGGTATGTACTTTCTTAGGAAATATACATGGAACACATCATGAACTTGAGAGAGATTCGGTGGAAGTTCCAATCGGTAATCTACCTTCCCAACAAGATTCAGTATCTCAAAAGGACCAATATACCTAGGGCTCAACTTTCTCTTCTTTCCAAATCTCATTACTCTCTTCCAAGGAGATATTTGTAAGAACACTTTATCACCGACTTCAAAATCTACGTCTTTTCTTATTTTGTAAGCATAAATTTTTTGTCGACTCTGATCTTATCTTATGTGTTGTTGAATATATCTTACCTTTTCTTCCATCTCATCAACAAGATCAAGTCCTAATATTTTTCTTTCCCTAACTTCATCCCAGCAAGTTAGAGTTCTACATTTCTTTCCATAGAGAGCTTCATAAGGATCCATCTAAATACTTGAGTGAAAGCTATTATAATAAGAAAATTCCACCAAAGGTAGGTGTTGATCCCAACAACATTTAAAATCCATATAGAAAGCTCTCAACATGTCATCTAGTGTTTGAATTGTCCTCTTAGACTGTCCGTCTATCTGAGGATGATAAGTAGTGCTGAAACTCAACTTTGTATCTAGAGCATGGGGAATAATTCACCAAAACATTGAGGTAAACCTCGGACCCCGATCACATATAATGGAAAGTCGTACTCCATTAAATCTCACAACATCCTTCACATATATCCTCGGAAGCTGATCAAGAGAGAAATCTTCTCTAATAGAAATAATGTGTGCCGACTTCGTAAGACGATAAAAAATAATGCAGATAGCATTATTGCCTTTGGATGTTATAGGAAGTCCAGTGACAAAGTGCACCGTGATGTTTTCCCATTTCCATTCTGGTATGGGTAATGGTTGTAACATCCCCTTAGACTTTTGTCTCTCAGCTTTAACTTGCTGACAAACCAATCACCGGGAAACATATTCAGCAACATCTTTATTCATGCCATCCCACCAAAAGAACTCTTTCATATCCCTATACATCATCGTGCTTCCTGGATGAGTAGTGAATGAAGATCTATTAGCTTCATCCAATATTTCATTCATTAATTCTAGGATGGGAGGAACACAAACTCGATTCTTGAACCTTATTATTTCATCACAATCAATGTGAAATTCAAGAACATTTCTCACCTTCTTTTGTAACTCTACATCTTCTTTCTGTGCCTCTTTAATCATCACATTTATAGATGGTTGACCATTCATTTGAGATTTTTTCCCTTCCATTATAACTCCAAGATCCATCCTTTGTAAATCCATAAATATTGTATCTTTTTTGATCCTCATCATGGATAAGCTAGAATGTTCTTGTCGACTTAATGTGTCTGCCACCTTGTTTGCTTTCCCAGGGTGGTAATGAATTATGCAGTCGTAATCTTTATTCAGCTCCAACCATATTCTTTGGAACATATTCATCTCCTTTTGTGTGAAAATATACTTTAAACTTTTATGATCAGTATAAATATCACATCTTTCACTATTAAGATAATGCCTCCAAATATATAATGCAAAGATTACCAGAGCTAATTCCAAATCATGAGTTGGGTAATTTTTCTCATTGATTTTCAACTGTCGTGAGGCATAAGCTATCACCATATCATTTTTCATGAGACCGCACTCCAATCCCTTCTTGGATACTTAACTACAGATCACAAACCTTTCTCCACTACAATGAAGTGTGAGCACAAGTGCACTGGATAACATTCTTTTTAACTCCTTGAAATTCTCTTCACACTCCTCCATCCACACGAACATAACTCCTTTTCAAGTCAACCTGGTTAGTGGATTATATAATCGTGAAAAATCATTCACAAAACGTTGATAATATCTAGCCAAACCAATAAAACATTGGATCTCAGTTACTATTGTTGGTCTCGACCATCTTTCAATAACATCTGTTTTTGCTGGATCAACACATATCCCCTCTTTTGAGATTATGTGACCCAAAAATGAAACTTTTTTTATCCAAAATTCACACTTGGTATATCTGTCATAAATATTTTCCTTTCTTAGGGCCTTTAATACAATTATCAAGTGATCTTCATGTTTTTACATTCTCTTTGAATAGAAAAGAATATCATCTATAAAGACTACCACAAACTGATCAAGGTAGTCTCTAAATACTATATTCATTAGATCCATGAAGATAGAAGGTGCATTTGTAAGACCAAATGGCATCACTATAAATTCATAGTGCCCATACCATGTATGGAAATCCATCTTTGGTATATCCTCCCTTTTGACCCTTAATTGATGATACCCTGAATGACAATCAATCTTGGAAAAGTATTGAGCGCTGTTTGGTTGGTCCAATAATTCATCAATGTGTGGGAGAGGATATTTGTTCTTGATAGTGATCTTGTTAAGTTGTCGATAATCAATGAAGGGTATCATCGATCCATTATTCTTCTTAACAAACAGAACATGTGATCCCCAAGGTGATGCACTAGGGCGTATGAATCCCTTATCACGATTCTCATGGAGTTTCTTCTTCAATTCCTGCAACTCAATTGGGGCCATTCTATAAGGTGTCTTTAAAATGGGAATAGCACCCAGTATGAGTTCTATTGAAAACTCAACTTCACGATTTGGTGGAATACCTAGAAATATTTCTGGAAGGACATAATCAAACTCTCGTACAATGGGAATATTCTTAATCGTGAGTTTCTCTCCAACCATTTTAGATAAATAACCTTCATTTATTGGAATAAAGACCCATAAGATGGAACAGATTTCCACTAGAAGGTTATATTCATCCTTTCATCGATAGATGATCATAGATTGATCAGGAATATGAAATGTGACTTCCCTTCTTTGGAAATCGATTTGAACTCCATATAAGGAAATCCAATCCATGCCAAGAATCATGTCAACTTCCACTATAGGAAGGATCATATGATTTTCAGGAAGCACTTTATAACAACCCAAACATTACATATATTGTTAATACTTTAAAATTGAAGAATACTTATTACAACATATAACAAAACCATGAAAGGACAGTATAGGAATAGTGTCTTTAGAAACTGGGAAACATAAACAACTGGTTCATAAATTATCTACGTTGTCTCCCATTTATTTCATCATATCTAGAGTCATTTTTGGAATATCCTACCTAATATCCTTCTTCATGACCTGGGGAAAGAAAACATACAAAAGGGTGAGCTCAAATGCTCAGTAAGGGTAAACAAAAGAAATATCAATCACATCATATTCATAAGAACATATCATTTTGGAAATCTTATCCTGCAAAAGAGATAATAATTTCATAACATGGGATAAATCATATTAGTGAAATGTAATCCCAATAATAATAACATAAAACATGAAACTTTGTGTCATAAAAACATAATCATAGATAATCATTTCTTAGTAGTCAAGACTCATTTCCAAGACTATCTTAGCGGACAAAGTCCATTTCTGAACTGAGTTCACTCCTCTTTTCAGTCCTGTTTCACTGAACCAGATTAACCTTCCATTCCAGCCATGTCTATCTCATGAGATATAAATCATTACCCAATGCATTGGAGGGAGATATAGGTCCCACCCATCTCACAATGATACCATTCTTATGTGTGCCACAAAATCATAAATCATACACCATTGCAAAACCCATGTAATAAAAATGGGATTCTTAAACCTCATGACATCATAAAACAATTCATATAAGATAAAGGAATTCATTAAAATAATTCCATCACAACATAATGAAATCAATGTAATAATAGGGATAGAAACAAAACCCTATATTATCTTAGATGGAAAATAATTTTGATAAGACACTTGAACTCCATTCTTGAGGAAAATATCCTTTCTACATGAATAACATTTTTTCTTTCATAACATGTCATAAAATTTTAATCAAAAATATGTTTATTAAAAATAAACTTGAAAACATGAAAAGGAATCTTCATGGAAATAATTTTCTAAAAATCCATCCAGGCCGTATAAGTTAAAAAACATTCTTCTCATACTTTGGCCGGAAAAGTCAAAAAGTACCTCCTACGAAAAACGACAAAAGACTCCATTCATATCTTTTACTAAAAACCAATATAAAGGGTAAAATTGGATTTAAACAATTTTATTAGGATAGAAATAATATTACATATTGAGGAAACATGGATGTGGATGATAATTATTCCCCAGTAAATTGTGAAGTATAAACAATCTCGGATAAATATTGAGATTGCGAGATTTTCCATTACCTTAGGTCCAATTTGCTTTGTAAGTGTCTGAACCTCCTATATAATGATTTAAATAATGTCATTGAATTATTCCAGAATCATACTCATTGTTATGATATCATATATGGCCATATTCGTATCTTGTTATTAGTAATATTTCATTGCTACTTGTTATGAGTGTGTTTATTGCTTTATGTTCGTATGTGTGTTTTGTCGAATAAATTCTTATTCATCTTTTTAGGTTATAGACACCTCATTTAAATAATGGTATTAGTGTAATATATATCATATTTATTCATTCAATTCATTTATATAATCATTATACAATGAAGATCATGTAGAACGAGTCACATCACATTGTGGAGACGGTATTCCGTACGTACGCACGAGCGATGATATCGTTCCCATGATTGTGGAATTGTATTGGAGTGTATGTATACTATTTCAGAAACAATATAACTTTACAATAATCATATATAGTTATTATTTACACCATTATACCCATCCAAGTAAGATGGTGGTGGAAAATAGATTACACCACGGCGTGCAGACGGTATTTCGTACATACGCACGTGCGATGATTTCGTTTTTCGTAGGATGGATAAATGGTGAAATAGGGTTGTTTCATACTTATAATAACATATCCATATATGAGTGATACTGATGTTATTAATTCATAATGAAACAACCAATGAAGAAGAAGTGGAAGAAGAAATAAAGTTGAAAGAATCGGTAACGGACATTACCTATTCTTTGAAGCACCTCTTTGATACCTCCTTTTAGGGCACTAAAATTGGTCTTTGAAGAAGAACCGGACCTCTAGGATGTTTCTAGAGAAGTGGATAAGGGAATTTGGAAGGTTTTAGCCTAGCTTGAAGACTCAAAGTGATGTGAGGAAGAGAGGGATGATGTGCTCTTTTATAAGGGAGGAGAGGGGTACTTAGGAAAAACTAAAAATATTATTTTATTATAAAGTCATATTCAGTTTTTAATAGCTACAAATTGATTTATTTCGAAGATAACGTGGGGATGTGTCGAAATCCTCTCATAAAATATAATTTAGACATGTTTAGGTTTCTATTTTAACCTTATCATTTAGATTTAACTTTAAGTTAGATAATTTAACTTTTACCGTGTCTTCTTGTTTTCTTACAATATAAGGTTAATAAACTTACTATAACAAGACAAATGAACCCCAAGTTGTTTATTATTAATATATATAACCTTAGATAAGTCATTTGGCCGAAACATAGATTTTTAGGAATAAAATAATAATTATTAATATTATATTGGTTTTAAAAACTATTTTATGTCAATTTTGACACTATTTGGTAATTGATTTTTGTGAAAATCATAACAGAAATATTAGTTAGAAAAAGTTAATTAAATCAATAATAACATGTCATATTAACATATAATATTATTCTAATTCATAAAAAGTCTCAAATTAAATTTATTTGGGTTTTTATAACATCAATTATGTCAATATTTCATTAATAAGATAATTACTGCATCATCTTTGGGTCAAAAATAAATTAAATTATTTAATGTCTAAAAATAATAAATAAAATACCATTATGTAGGAAATATTTGTAGATTTATAATTAATATTTATAGTCGAATTTATCTAATGTATAACCCTATATTAAAAATGATTTACTTATTAAACATTGATTTTAACTATTTTAACCCTTCTTTAAATAAATTAATATTAAATGTCCTAATCTAATACATGTGGGCCTAAATGGTCATATTTTATTCCTAAGGTTGTTTTTGGTCGAATTACACTTATCCAATAGAATTAGGACAATTTATAGGTAATAATAATATCATTTTGACCCTTAATTACTGTATTTACTTTTAACCGTGGTAAAAAAAGTAAAAAGTTACTATTCACCAAAAATAATTTTCATCTCATTGAACCACATTTTAGTCCTTTATATTAACTGTGTCTCTCAGATTTTCGAAATTCCACTCACAGAATCAGTTAAATTATGTTTTATGTGAATTTGGAAATTCTCCTAGGAGGTGGGTAAAAGACGGTGAAAAGTTCAATAAAATTTTTATATATCTAAAATTATTATAAAATGACTCCAATGAATTTCATTGAACTTATATATGTATTATGTATCAATTTTGACCTAAAATAAATTTAAATAAAATAAATAATTATTTAAATAAAAAGTCTTTTTTTAAATAGTAACCCAGTGTTTTCACTATTAATCAAAAATTGAAAGTTTTGAGAAAAATACTAAAATTTCACCCTAGCCTAATTTCGATATTCCGAATACAAAAATGAAGTCCATTTTGAAAAATGAAATTTATAAAAATTCAAAAAGTGGGTATTACTATTCATAATGGCTAGTTTTAATAATATTTTAATACCATATCATTGTTTAGTGAAACTCGGTATTGCGTATGACGCAAGCTCTAATGTGTTGTTGAATAGATATGACCTTTTCTGCCATCTCATCAACAAGATCAGGTCCTAATAGCTTTCTTTCCCCAACTTCATCCCAGCAAGTTGGAGTCCTGCATTTCTTTCCATAGAGATCTTCATAAGAAACCATCTGAATACTGGAGTGAAAGCTATTATTATAAGAAAAGTCCACCAAAGATCGGTGTTGATCCCAACCACCTTTGAAATCCATAGAGAAAGCTCTCAACATATCTTCTAGAGTTTGAATTGTCCTCTCAGACTGACTGTATTTCTGAGGATGATAAGCAGTGCTGAAACTCAACTCTATATCTAGAGTATTCTGAAGACATCGATAGAACTTTGAGGTAAACCTTGGATCCTAATCAGATATAATGGAATGTGGTACTACATGAAATCTTACCACATCATTTACATATATCCTGGAAAGCTGATCCAGAGAGAAATCCTCTCTAATAGCAATTAAGTGTGCAGACTTTGTAAGACGATCAACTATGACCCAGATAACATTATTGCCTTCTGATATTTTAGGAAGTCTGGTGACAAAGTCCATAGTGACTTTTCCCATTTCCATTCTGGTATGGGTAATGGTTGTAACATCACCATAGACTTCTGTCTCTCAGATTTAACTTTCTGACAAACCAAGCATCGAGAGACATATTCAGAAACATCTCTTTTCTTGCCATCCCACCAGAAGTACTCTTTCAGGTCCCTATACATCTTAGTGCTTCCAGGATGAATAGAGAATGAATAACTATGAGCCTCATCCAACAACTACTTCTTTAATTCTGGGATGGGAGGAACACAAACCCGATTCCTGATCATTATTATCCCATCAGAATCAAGGTTGAATTGAGGAACATTTCTCACCTTCTTTTGTAACTCTACATCTTCTTTTTGCGCCTCTTTAATCTTCACAAGTATAGAAGGTTGAACATTCATTTGAGAAAGATACGATTTTTCCCCTTTCATTATAATTCCAAGATCCATCCTTTATAAATCCAAAAATATTGGATCTTTTATGATCCTCATCATGGATAAGATAACATGGTCTTGTCGACTTAATGCATCTACCACCTTGTTTTCTTTCCAAGGGTAGTAATTAATTAAGCAGTCGTAATCCTTAATCAGCTCCAACCATCTTCTTTAGCGCATATTCAGCTCCTTCTGTTTGAAAATATACTTTAAAATATTATGATCAGTATAAATATCACACCATTCTCCATAAAGATTATGCCTCCAAATCTTTAAGGCAACGATTACCACAGCTAACTCCAAATCATGAGTTGGGTAATTTTTCACATGGATTTTCAACTGTCGTGAGGAATAAGCTATCACCATATCGTTTTTCATAAGAAAACACCCCAGCCCCTTCATGGATGCATCACTATAGATCACAAACCTTTCTCCACTACAAGGAAGTGTGAGTACAGGTGCACTGGATAACCTTCTTTTCAACTCCTTGAAATTCTCTTCACATTCCTCCGTCCAAACAAAGTAAATTCCTTTCCGAGTCAACATGGTTAGTGGATTAAATAATCAGGAAAAATATTTCACAAAATGTTGATAATATCCAGCCAAACCAAGAAAACTTCGGATCTCAGTTACAGTTGTCGGTCTCGTCCATCTTTCTATAACCTCTGTTTTTGTTAGATCCACAGATATCCCCTCTGTTGAGATTATGTGACCCAAAAATGTAACTTTTTTAAGCCAAAATTCACACCTGGTAAATATGGCATAAAGCTTATCCTTTCTCAGGGTATTTAATATAATTCTCAAGTGATCTTCCTGTTCTTCCTTGCACTTTGAATATACAAGAATATCCTCTATAAAGACTACAACAAACTGATCAAGATAGTCTCTAAAGACTCTATTCATCTGATCAATGAAGATAGCATGGGCATTAGTAATACCAAATGGAATCACTATAAATTCATAGTGTCCATACCTTGTACAAAAAGCTGTCTTTGGTATATCCTCCCTTTTAACCCTTAATTGATGATACCCTAAATGAAGATCAATATTGGAAACGTATTGAGCTCTGCATAGTTGGTTAAATAAGTCATCAATGCATGGGATAGGATATTTATTCTTGATAGTGATCTTGTTATGTTCTCGATAATCAATGCAGAGTCTCATTGATCCATCATTCTTCTTAAAAAACGGAACAGATGCACCTTAAGGTGACTCACTAGGGCGTATGAATCCTTTATCAAGATTCTCTTGGAGTTTCTTCTTCAATTCCTGCAACTCAATTGGGTCCATTCTATAAGGTGTCTTTGAAAAAGGAAAAACACTCGGTATGCGTTCTATTGAAAAATCGACTTCACGATTTGGTGGAAGACCTGGAAATTCCTCCGGAAAGACATCATCAAACTCCCGTACAATGGGAAAATTCTTAATCGTGAGTTTCTCACTAACCATTTGAGATAAATAACCTTCATTTAGTGGAATCAAGACCCATAAGATGGAAGAAATTTCAACTTGAATTTTATGTTCATCCTTGCATCGATAGAGGATCATAGATTGATTTGGAATATGAAATGTGACTTCCATTATTTGGAAGTTGATATAAGCTCTATATAAAGAAATCCAATCCATGCCAAGAATAACATCAAATTCCACTATAGGAAGGATCACAAGATTTTCATGAAGCACTTTCCCACAAACATCAATCGGATAATAGTTATAAACTTTTGATGCGACTATTGTGCCATTAGGGGTTGTCACAGCTAACTCAATATCTAATTATTGAGGTAATATGGCGATACCCTTAGAAAATTATTCAGAAATAAAAGTGTGGGTGGATCCAGAATCAAATAAAACATTTTCAACTTTATAGTGGATAATAATTTTACCTTTCACCACTTCTTTTTCGTACTCCACATCGTTGATAGAAATTGCATGTTACATTCCATGGTATTTAGCCTTAAGAGTTTGTTGACGTCGATCATCATCAAAAACCCTTGGAATAGGGAATTTATTAGCATAATTTCCCATTTCCTTGCACTTGTAACATTGAAGTGTAGGAGGTGCACTCTATGTAGCATTTTCTTTATTCGCATCACTAGATATCTTCTTCCCATAATTGCGGCATTAAAATGTCTGATGGCCTTCCTTTCCACATTTGAAACATTTACTTGTCCCTTTAAGACTACCCCCTCCATGTTTCTTTCAACACGTTGAGCATAAGGGAAAACTCATTTTCTTTTCAGTGTGCTCTTTAGATTTTCCTTTGAATTCCATTTTCCTCTTCTTATCAATCCCATTTTATTGATGGGTTACTCCAATCTCCATCTCAACCTTGAGAGCACATAGAACAATTTCCGCGTAGCTATTGAATTACCTTATGGCTAACACCCTTCGAAGACTACATTGTAAGACACTAAAGAATCGATTGATCTTACTCTCAGGTTGGATAATAATCCCAGAAGCGTACCTTACAAGTCTTGTAAAATTCACTTCATAGGTACCAACAGATTCATCATCCTTTTTCATTAGTTCAAGAAACTCCTTCTCCATCTTTGTTCGAAGAATACGAGGGAAGTAATTATTGAAAAATAAGTTATTGAACTCGTCCCATTCCATGGACTGAATTTCACCCCTTTGCCCCGTATTCTTGATAAGATTCCACCATTGATCAGCTTCACCTTCCAAACGATAATCTGCTAAGATGACTTTATCATGTTCAGAACATTGAAGAACTGAAAATATCTTTTCAGTAGTACTGATCCATTGTTCAGCAACTAATAGATCAGTAGACCCGCTGAATGAGGGTGGATGCTGCCTCATGAAGGATTCAACAAAATTTTTCTACTTCATTTTCTCATTTCGAGTCCTGCGTGATTCATAGCTTGAGAAAGTTGTGTGAGCATGGATACAAGATTTTTCATTCTAGATCCCAAAACATTTGGTTGCTCAGGGGGACAATCATTTCATTGCCCTTCACATTCCGCCTTAACACGGTTCCTTCGGGTTCTAGCCATTGACTAAAACCAAGAAGAATAGTGTGAGAAACACTAATTATAATCGGAAAAACACATAATCAAAAATAAAATTTCACACTTATGGTCTTATCATAGGTTGTTCATGGCCATTTCTAAAACACTAAGATCATGTTCTATGCTTTGACATATCCATAGGGTTCTTACTAAGGCTTTCACATCCTAGTTTCCAAAGGTTGACTATACCTTTCCATTGATACCAACTATAATGACCCATAATTTACAAACATTGTTAATAATTAAAAATTGAAGCATACTTATTACAAAATATAACAAAACAATGAAAGGACCGTATAGGTATAATGTCTTTGGAAACTGGGAAACATAAACAACTGGTTCATAAATCATCTATGTTGTTTCCTATTTATTTCATCATATCTAGAGTCCCTTTTAGGCATATCCTACTTAATAACCTTCTTCAGGAACAGGGGAAAGAAAACATACAAAAGGGTGATCTCAAATGCTCAATAAGGGTAAACAAAATAAATATCAATCACATTATATTCATAAGAACATATCATTTCGGAAATCATAACCTGCAAAAGAGATCATAATTTCAAAACATGGGATAAATCATAGTAGTGAAATTAAATCCTAATAATCATAACTTAAAACATGAAACTTTATGTCAAACACACATAATCATAGAGAATCATTTATTAGTAGTCAAGACTCATTTCCAAGACTATCTTAGCGGACAATGTCCATTTCTGAACCGAGTTCACTCCTCGTTTCAGTCCTGTTTCACTGAACCGAATTCACCTGCCATTCCAGCCATTTCTATCTCATGAGATATAAATCATTACCCAATTCATTGGAGGGGGATATAGGTACCACCCATATCATAATGATACCATTCTTATGTGTTCCACAAAATCATAAATCATACATCATTTCATAACCCATGTAATAAAAATGGGATTCTTAAACCTCGTGACATCATAAAACAATTCATATAAGATAAAGTAATTCATATAAATAATTCCAACCCAACATAATAAAATCAATTTAAAAATATGGATAGAAATAGAACCTTATATTATCTTAGATGGAAAATAATTTTGATAAAACTCTTGAGCGCCATTCTTGAGGAAAATATCTTTTCTACGTCAAAAACATTTTTCCTTTCTTAACATGTCATAAAATTTTAATCTAAAAGAAGTTGATTAAAAATAAACTTTAAAACTTGTAATGTAATCGTCATGGAAATAATTTTCTAAAAATCCATTCAGGCCGTATAAGTTAATAAAACATTCTTCTCGTACTTTGGCCGGAAAAGTCGAAAAGTTCCTCGTATGAAAAATGACCAAAGATTCCTTTCATATATTTTAGTAAAAACTCACCGAAGGGTAAAATTGTATTTAAACAATTTTATTAGGATAGAAATTATATTACATATTGAGGAAACATGGATGTGGATGATAATTATTCCACAGTAAATTCTGAAGAATAAACAATCTCGGATAAAAATTGAGATTGCGAGATTTTCCCTTACCTTAGGTCCGATTTAATTCATAAGTGTCCGAAACTCCTGTATAATGATTTAAATAATGTCATTGACTTATTCTAGAATCATACACAGTGTTATGATATCATATATGGCCATATTCTTAGCTTCTTATTAGTAATATTTCATTGCTACTTGTTATTCGGGTATTTATTGCTTTATGTTCGTATGTGTGTTTTGTCGAATAAATTCTTATTCATCATTTTAGGTTATAGAAACCTCATTTCCAGAATGGTATTAGTGTAATATATATCATATTTATTCATTCAATTCATTTATATAATAATTATTCAATGAAGATCATGTATAACGAGTCACATCACATCGTGGAGACGGTATTCCGTACGTACGCACGAGCGATGATATCGTTCCCATGATTGTGGAATTGTATTGGAGTGTATGTATACTATTTCATAATCAATAACACTTTATAATAATCATATATAGTTATTATTTACACCATTATACCCATCCATTTAAGATGGTGGTGGAAAATAGATTACATCACGGCATGGAGACGGTATTCCGTACGTATGCACGCACGGTGATTTTGTTTTTTGTAGGATGGATAGATGGTGAACTAAGGTTGTTTCATACATATAATAACATATAAGTATATTAGTGATACTGATGTTATTATTTAATAGTGAAACAACTAAAGAAGAAGAAGTGTAAGAATAAATAAAGATGAAAGAATCGGTAACAGACATTACCTCTTCTTTGACGTGCCTCTTTGAGACCTATTTTTAGGGCAATAAAATTCATCTTTGAAGAAGACCAGGACCTTTAGGATGTTTCTAGGGAAGTGAAGAAGAGAATTTTTCAGGTGTTGGCCGAGCATGAAGAATCAAAGTGGTGTGAGGAAGACAGGGAGGAGGTGCCCTTTTCTAAGGGAGGAGAGGGGCACCTTAGGAAAAACTAAAAATATTATTTTATTATAAACACATATTAAGTTTTTAGTAGCTCAAAATTGATTTATTTCTAAGCTAAGGTGGGGATGGGTCGAAATCCTCTAATCAAATAGAATTTAGACATGTTTTGGTTTCTATTTTAACCTTATCATTTAGATTTATCTTTAAGTTAGATAATTTATCTTTTACCGTGTCTTCTTGTTTTCTTCCACTATAAGGTTAATAAACGTACTATAACAAGACAAATGACCCCAAGTTGTTTATTATTAATATATATAACCTTATCTAAGTCATTTTTCCGAACCTTAGAGTTTTAGGAATAAAAAAAATTAATAATATAATATTTGTTTTAAAAACTATTTTATGTCAATTTTGACACTATTTGGTAATTGATTTTTGTGAAAATCATAAAATAAATATTAGTTCAAAATAAGTTAATTAAATCAATACTAACATGTCATATTACCATATAATATTATTGTAATTTATAAAAAGTATCAAATTACATTTATTTGGGTATTTATAACATCAATTATGTCAATATTTCATTAATATGATAATTACTGCATCATCTTTATGTCATAAATAAATTAATTTATTTAATGTCTAAAAATTACAAATAAAATAACATTATAATAGAAAGCTTTTTATATTTCTAATGAATAATTATAGTCAAATTTATCTTATATATAACCCTATAGTCAAAATGATTTACTTATTAAACATTGATTTTAACTATTTTAACCCTTCTTTAAATAAATTAATATTAAATGTCCTCATCTAATCCATGTGGGCCTAAATGGTCATATTTTCTTTCTACAGTTTTTTTTGGTAAATTTAAACTTATCCAATAGAATTAGGACCTGTGTTAGTGTAACACCCTGAGATTTTATGAGAAATATTTTTTTTGTTATACGCAACAGCAAAGGAATCTTTCACAGCACACAATACAGACTTGGCTTGCATTACACGCAATCACGACCTTCCTCGATAACATGTGTAGTACGCAATACCAAGTTCCACTAAACAACGATATATTATTATAATATTATAAACTAGCCGTTATGAATAGTATTAACTGAATTTTAAATTTTACAACATTATTATTCATCTTACACATTTTCTAGAACATGGTAAGAGAACAAAATAATTTTTTCGGGTAAAATAAGTATTTATCAAAAAATGTAGTTTTGCCGCCTTTTGATGGTGCACCCACATTAAATATAGTTTTTGACACGTATATAAGTTCAATTTGACCAAATAAAATTCTATTTTTGAATCAGGATATAAAAATTTACTTTGGATAAATTTTTGATATTTTTCTGATAACTTTCATATTTTGATGAATAGTAAAAATACGCTAATTTTTAATTAAAAACAACGTTTTTCATTGAGATAATTTATATAATTAAATTATAATATTGCATGGTTTTAAAGTATAGATAGAATAGTTTTTTACCATTTAATATAATTTATGTCATTATCATTAATTTCACATTGGATTCATAGGTAAAAACATTTCAATCATTGTCAATGTTTTAACTTCTAAAACCTATTTTCTTAACAAAGGGATTTATTTTAAATTAATTAATGCAACCTATGTGTTTTGAATTTTGAAAAATGGATTTCATATTTTTAATCATTGGGTCCAAATTATGTTAATATGCTACTTTTTATTTTTGGGCATTATGAATAGTAACTACGGTAAATTTTATTTACCATAGTTAAAGGTAAGTTGGGTAATTAAGGGTAAATATAAGATTATAAAATTACTCTAACACCTTCTAAAATCCTATTGGATGACTACAAGTCGACCCATATCACCTAAGGGTCCGATTAGATTCATTTAATGGACTTTTTTCCATGAAAATAATTTAATTATTATTAAAACCAAAGAATGTGACAACATGTCACTTTCTTAAATATTATAAGTATAATAATTTTAATTTAGTGATAAAATTAATGAAGCATCTAAAATGAATAGTTTCCAGAATGATAATACAATTATACACATCATAGGAATTTATTTAGAATTTTTAGGGATTAAATAATTATCATTAATTATGACACAATAGTGATGTTAAAATTATTTTATTAATTAAAATATCTAATAAATGGTTTTAAAAATATTAAAATAAATATTATATGAACTATTTAATGTTCTCCACTAATTTTATAGATTCATATGACATTTTATTAATCTATTAAAGCTTTTAGTTAGAACATATCTTCTGTATATATTTTATTTTAATTCAAATAATTGAATAGTGTCAAAATTAACACTATTGTTATTTTATAAAAATAACATATTATAAAATTGTTTAAAAATCAGAAAAATATTTAAAAATTATAAATTAAAATATATATGATCGAAAATGTCAGAAAGTGTCAAATTATGGAAAATTCACAACACATATGTAATTATTAATAATAATTTAAAATTTAAAATATTATTACCACAAATAAAATTAAATTGATAAATAAGGATAAATCAAGTTGATAATGTTTAAAATAAATTCCTAACATGTCTAAATTTTATTGGTTGATGATATTACAAACCTATCCCATCTAATCTACGGATATGAGTTATTTTGGATGTTTTTATGTGGGGCTGGGATTTAATATAAACTAATATTTCTTATATTTCCAAAGGTGCCCCTCTCCTCCCTTATAAAAGGGAACCTCCTCCCTCTCCTCTTCACACAAATTTGAGCATTCACGCTCGGCCAATCCCTGCCCATTTCACTTACCCACTTCCCTAAAATCATCCTAGAGGTTCTGGTCTTCTTCAAATACCAACCGTAGTGCCCTAAGAGGAGGTTAAGAAGAGGTGCGTCAAAGAAGAGGTAATATCAATTACCGATCCTTTCCAAATTTTTTCTTCTTCAAAATCTTCTTATTTAGTTGTTTCATTCTGAAGTAATAACATCAGTATCACTCATATACTTTAATGTTACTATAAGTATGAAACAATCTTATTTTACCATCTATCCATCCTACGGAAAACAAATTCGCCGCGCGTGCGTATGTACGGAATACCATCTCCACGCCGTGGTGTAATCTATTTTCCATCACCACCTTACTTGGATGAGTATAATTGTGCAAATAAATAACTATATATGATTATTGTAAGGTGATATTGATTCTGAAATAGTATACATACACTCCAATACAATTCCACGATCATGGGAACAATATCATCGCTCGTGCGTACGTACGGAATACCGTCTCCACGATGTGATGTGATTCGTTCTACATGATCTTCATTTCATAATGATTATATAAATGAATTTAATGAATAAATATGATATATAGTACATTAATACCATTCTTGAAATGATGTATCTATAACCTAAAGAGAAGAATAAGAATTTATTCGACAAAAGACGCATAAGAACAAAAAGTTATAAACACCCGAATAACAAGTAGAAATGAAATATTACTACTAATAAGCAATGAATATGACCATGTATGATATCATAACAATAATTATGATTCTGGAACAAGTAAATAAAATTATTTAAATCATTATATAGGTGTTTTGGACACTAACGAAGAAAATCGGACCTAAGGTAAGGGAAAGTCTCAAAATCTCATTTTTATCCGAGATTGTTTATACTTTGGAATTTACTGGGGGGTATTTTATCATCCACATCCATGTTTACTCAATATGTAATATTATCCTTCTACAATTGTTTAAATCCAATTTTACCATTTGGTGAGTTTTTAGTAAAAGATATGAAAGGAATCTGTTGTCGTTTTTCGAACGAGGTACTTTTTGAATTTTCCGACAAAAGTACGAGAAGAATGTTTTTTTAACTTATACGTCATGAATGGATTTTTAAAACATTATTTCCAAGAAGCTTCCTTTACATGTTTTGAAGTTTATTTTTAGTTAAATTCTTTTAGTTTAAAATTGTATGACATGATTTGAAAGGAAAAGTGTTTTGGAAGTAGAAAGGATATTTTCCTCAAGAATGGAGTTCAAGTGTTTTATCAAAATTATTTTCTATCTAAGATAATATAGGGTTATGTTTCTATCCCTATTATTACATTGATTTGATTATGATGTGATGGAAATATTTTTATGAATTCCTTTATCTTATATGAATTGTTTTATGATGTCATGATATTTAAGATTTCCATTTTTATTACATGGGTTATGCTATGATGTACGGTTTATGATTTTGTGGCACACATAAGAATGATACCATTATGAGATGGGTGGGACCTATATATCCCTCCAATGCATTGGGTAAAGATTTTATATCCAATGAGACAGACATGGCTGGAACGGCAGGTTAAACCGGTTTAGTGAAACAGGATTGAAACAAGGAATGAACTCGGTTCAGAAATGGACATTGTCCACTAAGATAGTCTTGTAAATGAGTCTTGAATAATAAGAAATGATTCTCTATGATTATGTGTGTATGAAACAAATTTTTATGTTTTAATTTATTTTTATTGGGATTACATTTCACTACCATGATTTATCCCATTTTATGCAATTATGACCTCTTTTACAGGGTAATATTTCCAAAATGTTATGTTCTTATGAATATGATTTGATTGATATTTCCTTTGTTTACCCTTACTGAGCATTTGAGCTCACCATTTTGTATGTTTTCTTTCCCCAGGTCAGGAATAAGGATATTAAGTAAGATATGCCAAAAGGGACTATAGATATGATGAAATAAATGGGAGACAGTGTAGATGCTTTATGAACCAGTTGTTTATGTATCCCAGTTTCTAAAGACACTATACCTATATGGTCCTTCCATGGTTTTGTATTATGTTTCAATTTTGAAGTATTAACCATGTATGTAAAGTATGGGTCATTATAGTTGGTATTAGAGGAAAGGTATAGTCAACCTTTGGAAAATAGGATGTGAAATCCTTATTAAGAAACCTAATGATATGTCTAAGCATAGAGCCCAATCTTAGTGTTTTAGAAATGGCCATGAACAACCTATGATAAGACCTTAAGTGTGAAATTTTATTCTTGGTTATGTGGGTTTTCTATTATAATTAGTGTGACTCACACTATTCTTCTTGGTTTTAGTCAATGGTTGGAACCCGAAGTAACCGTGTTAATGCGGATTGCGACGGGCAATGCAATGATTGTCCCCCTGAGCAAAAAAACGTTATGGGAGCTGGAATGAAAAATCTTTTATCCATGCTCACACAACATTCTCAAGCTATGAATCATGTAGGACTTCCAAATGAGAAAAGGAAGGAACAAAATTCTGTTGAATTTTTCATGAGGCAGCATCCACCTTCATTCAGCGGGTCTTCTGATCCATTAGTGGCTGAACAATGGATTAGTACCATTGAAAAGATATTTTTAGTTCATCAATGTTCTGAACATGATAAAGTCATCTTAGCAGTGTATCGTTTGGAAGGTGATGCTGATCAATGATGGAATCTTATCAAGAATACGAGGAAAAGAGATGAAATTGAGTCCATGGAATGAGACGAGTTCAAGAACCTATTTTTCAATAAGTATTTCCCTCGTATTCTCTGAAAAAATATGGATAAGGAGTTTCTTTAACGAAAGCAAAAGGATGATGAATCTGTTTGGTACCTATGAAACAAATTTTACAAGACTTTCAAGGTACACTTCTGGTATTATTATCCAACCTGAGAGTAAGATGGATCGATTCATTAGTGTCTTCAAACCAAGTCTTCGAAGGGCGTTAGCCATAAGGGACTTCAATAGCTACGAGGAAATTTTTCGATGTGCTCTCAAAGTTGAGATGGAGATTGGAGTAACCCATCAGTCGTATGGGTTTGATAAGAAGAGGAAAATGGAATTCAAAGGAAAATTTAAAGAGCACACTGAAAAGAAGATGATTTTTCCTTTATGCTCAAAGTGTGCAAAGAAACATGAAGGAAATTGTCTTAAGGGGACAAGAAAATGTTATAAGTGTGGAAAAGAAGGTCATCGGGCAATTGAATGTCGAAATAATGGGAAGAAGATGTCTAATGATGAAAATAAAGGGAGGGATACACAGAATGAACCTACTACACTTCAATGATTCAAGTGCAATGAGATGGTGCATTATACCAATCAAGGACCAAATCCAAGGGTTGATGATGATGATCGACGTCAATAAAATCTTAAGGCCAAAGACAAAGAAAAGTCACATGAAATTACTATCGACGATGTGGAGTATGACAACGAAGTGGTGAGAGGTACACTTACCATCCACTATAAAGTAGCAAATGTTTTATTTGATTCTGGATCCACCCACTCATTTATTTGTGAAGAATTTTCTAAGGGTATCACCGTATTACCTCAACAATTAGATGTTGAGTTAGCTGTGACAACTCCTAATGGAACAACAGTCGCATCAAAAGTTTACAATTCTTCTCCGATAGAAGTTTGTGGGAAAGTGTTTCCTACAAATCTTGTGATCCTTCCTATAGTGGAATTTGATGTGATTCTTGGCATGGATTGGATTTCTTTATATGGAGCTCATATCAATTGCCAAAGAAGAGAAGTCACATTTCATATTCCAGACCAATCTATGATCGTCTATCGATGCATGTATGAACATAACCTTCCAGTGGAAATTTCTTCTATCTTATGGGTCTTGATTCCACCAAGGTTATTTATCTCAAATGGTTGGAGAGAAACTCACGATTAATAATATTCCCATTGTACTAGAATTTGATGATGTATTTCCAGAGGAATTGCCAGGTCTTCCACCAAATATTGATGTTGAGTTTCAATAGAACTCGTACCGGGTGCTTTTCTAATTTCAAAGACACCTTATAGAATGGACTCAATTGAGTTGTAGGAATTAATGTAGCAACTCCAAGAGAATCTTGATAAAGGATTCATACGCCCTAGTGCGTCACCTTGGGGAGCACCTGTTCTGTTTGTTAAGAAGAATGATGGATCAATGAGACTCTCCATTGATTATCTAGAACTTAACAAGATCACTATCAAGAACAAATATACTCTCCCACGCATTGATGACATATTTGACCAACTATGCGGAGCTCAATAATTTTCCATGATCGATCTTTGTTCTGGGTATCATCAATTAGGGGTCAAAAGGGGGGATATACCAAAGACGGCCTTCCGTACAAGGTATGGACACTATGAATTTATAGTGATGCCATTTGGTCTTACTAATGCCCCTGCTATCTTCATGGATCTGATGAATAGAGTCATTAGAGACTATATTGATCAGTTTTTGGTAGTCTTAGTAGATGATATTCTTGTCTATTCAAAGTGAAAGGAAGAACATGAAGATCGCTTGAGAATTGTATTAAAGACACTAAGAAAGGAGAATCTTTATTCCAAATTTACCAAGTGTGAATTTTGGCTTAAAAAAGTTTCATTTTTGGGTCACATAATCTCAAAAGAGGGGATATCTGTGGATCTAGCAAAAACAGAGGTTATCGAAATATGGTCGAGACCAACAAAAGTAACTGAGATCCGAAGTTTTCTTTGTTTGGCTGGATATTGACGATGTTTTTTGAAAGATTTTTCATAATTATCTAATCCACTCACCAAGTTGACTCAGAAAGGAGTTAAGTTTGTTTGGACGGAGGAATGTGAAGAAAATTTCAAAGAGCTGAAAAGAAGGTTATCCAGTGCACCTGTGCTCACAGTGCCTTGTAGTGGAGAATGATTTGTGATCTAAAGTGATGCATCCAAGAAGGGATTGGGGTGTGTTCTTATGCAAAATGATATGGTGATAACTTATGCCTCATGATAGTTGAAAATCCATGAGCAAAATTACCCAACTCATGATTTGGAGTTAGCTGCGGTAATCTTTTCATTAATGATTTGGAGGAATTACCTTTATGGTGAAAGGTGTGATATTTATACTATTCATAAAATATTAAAGTATATTTTCACACAAAAGGAGCTGAATATGCGCCAAAGAAGATGGTTGGAGCTGATTAAGGATTACAACTTCTCAATTCATTACCACCCTGGGAAAGCAAACAAGGTGGCAGATGCATTAAGTCTACAAGACCATGCTAGCTTATCCAAGATAAGGATCACAAAATATCCAATATTTATGGATTTACGAAGGATGGGTCTTGGAATTATAATGAAAGGGGAAAATTGTATCTTTCTCAAATGAATTTTCAACCATATATACATATGAAGATTAAAGAGGCACAGAAAGATGATGTCGAGTTACAAAAAAAGGTGAGAAATTTTCCTGAATTCAACCTTGATTGTGATGGGATAATAAAGTTCAAGAATCGGGTTTGTGTTCCTCCCATACCTGAATTAAAGAAGGAGCTGCTGGATGAGGCTCATAGTTCTTCATTCTCTATTCATCCTGGAAGCACAAAGATGTATAGGGACCTGAAGGAGTACTTCTGGTGGGATGGCATGAAAAGAGATGTTGCGGAATATGAATATCGATGCTTGGTTTGCCAGCAAGTTAAAGCTGAGATAAAGAAGTCTAAGGGGATGTTACAACCATTACCCGTACCAGAATGGAAATGGGAAAACATCACTATGGACTTTGCAACTGGACTCCCTAAAACATCCAAAGGCAATAATGCTATCTGGGTCATAGTTGATCTTCTTACAAAGTCTGCACACTTCATTGATATTAGGGAGGATTTCTATCTAGAACATCTTGCCAGGATATATGTAAAGGAAGTGGTAAGATTGCATGGAGTACCACTTTCCATTATATCTGATTGGGATCCAATGTTTACCTCGAAGTTCTGGCGAAGTCTTCAACATTCTCTGGATACAGAGTTGAGTTTCAGCACTGCTTATCATCCTTAGACAGATGGTCAGTCTGAGAGGACAATGAAAACTCTAGAAGATATGTTGAGAGCTTGATCTATGGATTTCAAAGGTGGTTGGGATCAACACCTACCTTTGGTGGAATTTTATTATAATAATAGCTTTCACTTCAGTATTCAGATGGCTCCTTGTGAATCTTTCTATGGAAGGAAATGCAGGACTCCAACTTGCTGGGATGAAGTTGGGGAAAGAAAGCTATTAGGACCTGATCTTGTTGATGAGATGGCAGAAAAGGTCAGATCTATCCATCAACACATAAGAGCAGCTTAGAGTCGACAAAAACGTTATGCCGACAACCGAAGAAAAGACCTAGAGTTTGAAGTGGGCGATAAAGTGTTCTTACGAATATCTCCCTGGAAGAGGGTCATGATATTTGGAAAGAAGAGAAAGTTGATCCCTATATATATCGGTCCTTTTGAAATTATGGATCGCGTTGAGAAGGTATCTTACCTATTGGCACTTCCACCGAATCTCTCTCAAGTTCACGATGTGTTCCATGTATCTCTCCTGAGAAAGTATATACCTGATCCTTCACATGTACTTAGCTCAGAAGTTGTACCGCTGGAGAAAGATCTTTCTTATGAATAACAACCAATAGAGATTCTGGATCATAGAGAAAAAGTCCTACGGAACAAGACCACATGCTTGGTGAAAGTTTTATGGAGGAACCACCAATTAGAAGAAGCTACATGGGAACTTTAGGATATGACGAGGGAGAGGTATCATCATCTGTTTGTAATAAAGTGACGAATTTCAAGGGAGAAATTCATTTTAAGGGGGGTAAAATCTAACACCCTGAGATTTTATGAGAAATTTTTTTTTTGTTATACTCAACACCAAAGTAATCTTTCATAGCACACAATACGGACTTGGCTTGCATTACACGCAATCGCGACCTTCCTCGATAGCATGTGTAGTACGCAATACCAAGGTCCACTAAACAACGATATATTATTATAATATTATAAACTAGCCGTTATGAATAGTATTAACAGAATTTTAAATTTTACAACATTATTATTCATTTTACACATTTTCTAGAACACTGTAAGAGAACAAAATAAATGTTTTGGGTAAAATAAGTATTTATCAAAAAATGCAGTTTTGCCGCCATTTGATGGCGCACCCACATTAAATCAAGTTTTTGACACGTTTATAAGTTCAATTTGACAAAATAAAATTCTTCTATTGAATCAGGATATAACAATTTACTTTGGATAAATTTTTGATATTTTTCTGATAACTTTCATATTTTGATGAATAGTACAAATACGCTAATTTTTAATTAAAAACAGCATTTTTCATCGAGATAATTTATATGGATAAATTATAACATTGAATGGTTTTAAAGTATAGATATGATATATTTTTACCATTTAATATAATTTATGTCATTATCATTAATTTCACATTGAATTCATAGGTAAAAAAATTTCAATCCTTGGTAATGTTTTAACTTCTAAAACCTGTTTTCTTAACAACAGGATTTATTTTAAATTAATTACCGCAACTTATTTGTTTTTAATTTTAAAAAATGGATTCCATATTTGTAATCAGTGGGTCCAAAATATGTTAATAGGATACTTTTTATTTTTGGGCATTATGAATAGTAACTATGGTAAATTTAATTTACCATAGTTAAAGGTAAATCATGTAATTAAGGGTAAATATAAGATTATACAATTACCCTAACACCTGAAAATATCCTATTGTATGACTAAAAGTCGACCCATATCACCTAAGGGTCGGATTAGATTCATTTAGTGGACTTTTTTCCATGAAATTAATTTAATTATTATTAAAACCAAAGAATGTGACAACATGTCACTTTCTTAAAGCTTATAAGTATAATAATTTTAATTTAGTGATAAACATAATGAAACTTAGATCATGAATAGTCTAATGAAATCTAATACAATTATCTAAATCATAGGAATTTATTTAGAATTTTTAGGGATTAAATAATTATCATTAATTATGACACAATAGTGATGTTAAAATTATTTTATTAATTAAAATATCAAATAAATGATTTTAAAAATATTAAAATAAATATTATATGAACTATTTAATGTTCTCCACTAATTTTATAGATACATATAACATTTTATTAAAATATTAAAGCTTTTAGTTCGAACATATCTTCTGTATATAGTTTATTTAAATTCAAAATAATGAATAGTGTCAAAATTGACACTATTGTTATTTTATAAAAATAACATATTATAAAATTAGTTAAAAATCACAAAAATATTTAAAAATTATAATTTAAAATTTATATGGTCTAAAATGTCAGAAAGTGTCAAATTATGTAAAATTCACAACACATATGTAATTATTAATAATAATTTAAAATTTAGAATATTATTACCACAAATAAAAGTAAATTGATAAATAAGGATAAATCAAGTTGATAATGTTTAAAATAAATTCCTAACATGTCTAAATTTTATTGGTTGATTATATTACAACCCTATCTAATCTAATATTCAGATATGAGTCATTTGGGAAGTTTTTATGTGGGGTTGGGATTTAATATAAACTAATATTTCTTATATTTCCAAAGGTGCCCCTCTCCTCCCTTATAAAATGAAACCTCCTACTTCTCCTCCCCACAAAAATTTGAGCCTTCATGCTCGGAAAATCCCTGCCCATTTCAGTTCACCACTTCCCTAGAATCATCTTAGAGGTTCTGGTCTTGTTCATAGACCAACCCTATTGCCCTAAGTGGAGGTTAAAGAGAGGCGTGTCAAAGAAGAGGTAATATCCATTACCGATCCTTTACAAATTCCTTCTTACTAAACATCTTCTTTTTTAGTTGTTTCATTATGAAGTAATAACATAAGTATCACTCATATAATAATATGTTATTATAAGAATTAAACAACCCTATTTTACCATCTATCCATCCTACGGAAAACGGAATCACCGCGCGTGCGTACGTACGGAATACCCTCTCCACGCCGTGGTGTAATATATTTTCCATCACCACCTTACTTGGATGAGTATAAGAGTGGAAATAAATAACTATATATGATTATTTTAAAGTGATATTTATTCTAAAATAGTATACATACATCCAATACAATTCCATGATCATGGGAACGATATCATCGCTCGTGCGTACGTACGGAATACCGTCTCCACGATGTGATGTGATTCGTTCTACGTGATCTTCATTGCATAATGATTATATAAATGAATTTAATGAATAAATATGATATATAGTACATTAATACCATTCTAGAAATGATGTATCTATAACCTAAAGAGAAGAATAATAATTTATTCGACAAAACATGCATAAGAACAAAAAGTTATAAACACCCGAATAACAAGTAGTAATGAAATATTACTACTAAGAAGCTAGGAATATGACCATATATGATATAAAAATAATAATTATGATTCGGGAACAAGTAAATAACATTATTTAAATTATTATATAGGAGGTTTGGACACTTACGAAGCAAATCGGACCTAAGGTATGGGAAAATATCACAATCTCATTTTTACCCGAGATTGTTTATACTGTGGTATTTACTGGGGTGTATTTTATCATCCACATACATGTTTCATCAATATGTAATATTATCCTTATACAATTGTTTAAATACAATTTTACCCTTTGGTGAGTTTTTAGCAAAAGATATGAAAGGAATCTTTTGTCATTTTTCGTATGAGGTACTTTTTGACTTTTCTGACAAAAGTACAAGAAGAATGTTTTTTAACTTATATGGAATGAATGGATTTTTAAAACATTATTTCCAAGAATCTTCCTTTACATGTTTTCAAGTTTATTTTTAATCAACTTATTTTTGTTTAAAATTGTATGACATGTTAAGAAAGGAAAAGTGTTTTTGAAGTAGAAAGGATATTTTCGTCAAGAATGGAGTTCAAGTGTTTTATCAAAATTATTTTCCATATAAGATAATATAGGGTTCTGTTTCTATCCCTATTATTACATTGATTTGATTATGTTGTGAGAGAAATATTTTTATGAATTCCTTTATCTTATATGAATTTTTTTATGATTTCATGATGTTTAAGATTCCCATTTTTATTACATGGGTTATGCAATGATGTATGGTTTATGATTTTGTGGCACACATAAGAATGGTATCATTATGAGATGGGTGGGACCTATATATCCCTCCAATGCATTGGTTAAGGATTTTATATCCCATGATATAGACATGGCTGGAACGGCAGGTTAAACCGGTTCAGTGAAACAGGACTGAAACGAGGAATGAACTCGGTTCAGAAATGGACTTTTTCCACTAAGATAGTATTGGAAATGAGTCTTGACTAATAAGAAATGATTATCTATGATTATTTGTTTATGCCACAAAGTTTCATGTTTTATGTTATGATTATTGGGATTACATTTCACTACCATGATTTATCCTATGTTTTGAAATTATGACCTCTTTTGCAGGGTAAGAATTCCAAAATGATATGTTCTTATGAATATGATTTGATTGATATTTCCTTCGTTTACCCTTACTGGGAAATTGAGCTCACCCTTTTGTATGTTTTCTTTCCCCAGGTTAGGAATAAGTTTATTAAGTAAGATATGCCAAAAGGGACTATATATATGATGAAATAAATGGGAGACAATGTAGATGATTTATGAACCATTTGTTTATGTTTCCCAGTTTCTAAAGACACTATACCTATACGGTCCTTCCATGGTTTTGTATTATGTTTCAATTTTGAAGTATAAACCATGTATGTAATTTATGGGTCTTTATAGTTAGGGTAATAATAATATCATTTTTACCCTTAATTACAGTATTTAATTTTAATCGTGGTAAAAAAAGTAATAAGTTACAATTCACCTAAAATTATTTTCATCTCATTGAACCACATTTTAGTCTTTGATATTAACCATGTCTCTCGAATTTTTGAAATTTCACTCACATAAGTGGTAAAATTATGTATTATGTGAATTTGGAAATTCTCTTAGAAGGTGGGTAAAAGACGGTGAAAAGTTAAATAAAATTTTTATATATCTAAAATTAATATAAAATGACTCAAATGAATTGAATTAAACTTATATAGGTATTATGTATCAATTTTTACCTAAAAGATATATATAAAATAAATAATTATTTAAATAAAAAGTCGGTTTTTAAATAGTAACCCAGTGTTTTCACTATTCATCATAAATTGAAAGTTTTGGGAAAAATGCCAAAATTTCACCCTAGGCTAATTTCGATATTGAGAATCCAAAAATGAAGTCCATTTTGAAAAATAAAATTTACAAAATTTCAAAAAGTGGGTATTACAATTCATAACAGCTAGTTTTAATAATATTTTAATAGCATATCGTTGTTTGGTGAAACTCGGTATTGCGTACAACGCAAGCTATTGAGGAAGGTCGCGATTGCATGTAAATCAAGAAAAGCCAGTTTTGTGTGTAGTGAATGATTCTTTTGATGATGTACATAACATAAAAACAAAATATTTCTCATAAAAGTCTCAGGTGTTACACACTTTCCCAGAACATCAATTGGAGAATAATTATAAACTTTTGATGCAACCGTTGTGCCATTTGGTGTTGTCATGGAAAACTCAACAGCTAATGGTTGAGGTAGTACAGATATACCCTTGGAAAATTCATCAGAAATAAAATATTGGGTGGATCGAGAATCAAATAAAACATTTTCTACTTTAGAGTGGATGGTAAGTGTACCTTCCACCACTTCGTTATCGCACTCCACATTTTTGATAGAAATTTCATGTGACATTCCTTTGTCTTTGGCCTTAAGGGTTTGTTGACATCGATCATCATCAACAACCCTTGGATTAGGGCATTGATTATTGTAATTTCCCATTTCCTTTCACTTGAAACATTAAAGTGTAGGAGGTGCATTATGTGTAGCCTTTTCGTTGTTCACATCACTAGATATCTTTTTCCCATCATTGCGGCATTCAAATGCCCGATGACATTCTTTTTTACATTTGAAAAATTTACTTGTCCCTTTAAGACAATTCCTTCCATGTTTCTTTCAACACTTTGAGCATAAGGGAAAACTCGTCTTCTTTTATGTATGGTCTTTATATTTCCCTTTGAAATCCATTTTCCTCTTCTTATCAACCCCATACGACTGATGGGTTACTCCAATCTCCATTTAAACCTTGAGAGCACATCGAACAATTTACTCATAGATATTGAAGTCCCTTATGGACATCACCCTTCAAAGACTTGGTTTCAATCCACAAAAGAATCGATCGATCATACTCTCAGGTTGGAAAATAATTCTGGAAGCATACCTTGCAAGTCTTGTAAAATTTTCTTTGTATGTTTCAACAGATTCATCATCCTTTTGCATCAGTTCAAGAAAATACTTCTCCATCTTTTTTCAAAGAATATGAGGAAACTACTTATTGGAAAATATGTTCTTGAACTCGTCCCATTCCATGGACTCAATTTCAACTCTTTTCCTCGTATTATTGATAAGATTCCACCATTGGTCAGCTTTACCTTCCAAAAAATATAATACTAAGATGACTTTATCATGTTCAGAACATTCTAGAACTGAAAATATATTTTTAGTGGTACTGATCCATTGTTCAGCCACAAATTGATCAGTATACCTGTTGAATGGGGGTAGACGCTGCCACATGAAGGATTCAACAGAATTTTGCTCCTTCCTTTGCTTGTTTGGACGTACTGCTAGATTCATAGCTTGAGAAAGTTGTGTGAGCATGGCTACAAGATTTTTCATTCCATCTCCCATAACATTTGGATTCTTAGGGGGACAATCATTTCATTTCCCATCGTATTCAGCATTAACATGGTTCCTCTGGGTTCCATACATTGACTAAAACCAATAAGCAAAGTGTGAGAAACACTAATCATAATAGGAAAACCACATAATCAAGAATAAACTTTCACACTTAAGGTCTTATCATAGGTTATTCATGTCCATTTCTATGAAAACTAATATTGTGTTCTATGGTTAGACATATCCTTAGGGTTCTTACTAAGGATTTCGCAACCTAGTTTCCAATGTTTGACTATACCTTTCCTCTGATACCAACTATAACAACCCATACATTACATATATTGTTATTACTTCATAATTGAATCATAATGATTAAAACATATAACAAAACTATGATAGGACCGTAATGGTATAGTGTCTTTAGAAACTAGGAAACATAATCAACTTGTTCATAAAGCATATACATTGTCTCCTACATATTTCATAATATCTAGAGTCCGTTTTGGAATATCCTACTTAATACCCTTCTTACTGACCTGGGGAAAATAAAACATACAAAAGGGTGAGCTCAATTGCTCAGTAAGGGTAAACAAAGGAAATATCAATCATATTCATAAGAACATAACATTTTTAAAATCTTAACCTGTAAAAGAGATCATAATATCATAACATGGGATAAATAATATTAGTGAAATGTAATCCCAATAATCATAACATAAAACATGAAACTTTATGGCATACAAACATAATAATATAAAATCATTTCTTATTAGTCAAGACTCATTTCCAAGACTATCATGGTGGAAAAAGTCCATTTCTGAACCGAGTTTAATCCTCGTTCCAGTCCTGTATCACTGAACCGAATTAACATTCCATTCCATCCATGTCTATCTCATGAGTTATAAACCTTTACCCAATGCATTGGAGGGGTATATAGTTCCCACCCATCTCATCATGAAACCATTCTTATGTGTTCTACAAAATCATAAATCATATATCATAGCATAAACCGTGTAATAAAAATGGGATTCTTAAACATCATGCCATCATAACATAAACCATATAAGATGAAAGGACTTCATAAAAATAATTCCATCATAACATAATCAAATCAATGTAAAAATAGCAATAGAAATAGAACCCTATATTATCTTATATGGAAAATAATTTTGATAATACACTTGAACTCCATTATTGAGGAAAATATCATTAACACTTCAAAAAACAATTTCGTTTATTAACATGTCATACAATTTTAAACTAAAAGAAGTAGTTTAAAAATAAACTTTAAAACTTGTAAAGGAAGATTCATGGAAATAATTTTCAATTAAATAATAAAAATCCATTCATTCTGTATAAGTTAAAAAAACATTCTTCTCATACTTTGGCCGGAAAAGTTAGAAAGTATCTCATACTGAATACAACAAAATATTCCTTTCATATCTTTTACTAAAAATTAACCAATAGGTAAAATTGGATTTAAAAAATTGTAGTAGGATAGAAATAATATAAAATAATGAGGAAACATGGATCTGGATGATAAATATTCCCTAGTAAATTCGGAAGTAAAAACAATCTCGGATAAAAATGATATTGTGAGATTTTCTATTACCTTAGGTCTGATATGCTTCGTACGTATCCGAACCTCCAATATAATGATTTGAATAATGTCATTGACATAATAAAAAATCATATTCATTTTTATGATATCATATATGGTCATATTCTTATCTTCTTATTAGTAATATTGCTACTTTTTATTCGGGTGTTCATTGCTTTATTTTCTTATGCAAGTTTTGTCAAATAAATTCATATTCCTCTTTTTTTGTTATAGATACCTCATTTACATAATGGTATTTCTGTAATATATATAATATTTATTCATTAAATTCATTTATATAATCATTATTCAGTGATGATCATGTATAACGAGTCGCATCACATCGTGGAGACGGTAGGCCGTACATACGCACGAGCGATAATATCATTCCCATAATTGTGGAATTATATTGAAGTGTATGGTGTATAATATTTCAGAATCAATATTACATTAATATAATCATATATAGTTATTTATTCTATCATATACCCATACAAGTATGTTAATGATGAAATAAAATATTACACCTCGACGTGGAGATGGTAGGTCTTACGTACGCACGCGTGGTGATTTCATTTTTTTCATAGGATGGATAGAAGATAGAACATGGTTGTTTCATATTCATAATAAAATATTAGTATAAAATTGATACTGGAGTTATTAATTAAAAATTAAACAACTCATATAGGGGAAGTAGAAGAAGAAATAAGTTTGAAAAATCAATAAAGGATATTACCTCTTCTTCGACGTGCCTCTTCTTAACCATTTCTTAGGGCACAAACATTGGTCTATGAAGAAGACCAGGACCTCAAGTATGTTTCTATAGAAGTGGAGAATAGAACTATTTAGGTTTTTTCTAAGCATGAAGGCTCAAAATGGTGTGAGGAGAATAGGTATGAAGTTCCCTTTTATAAAGGAGGAGAGGGGCACCTTTGGAAACATAAGAAATATTAATTTATAATAAATTCAAACCCTACATAAAAACCTCCACAAATGACTTAAATCCCAATGTGAGATGATATAGGGTTGTAATCTCATCATCCAATAAAATTTAAACATTTTGGGAATTTATTTTAAACCTTATCAACTTGATTTATATTTATTTATTCTTTTTAATTTTATTTTTGGTAATAATATTCTAAATTTTAAATTGTTATAAATAATTACTTATGTGTTTTTAATTGTCCATAATTGGATACATTATGAAATTTTCGACCATATAAATTTCAATTTATAATTTTTAAATATTTTTGTGATTTTTATTCCATTTAATGATATGTTATTTTTATAAAATAACAATAGTGTCAATTTTGACACTATTCATTTATTTGAATTTAAATTAAATCCAAAATAATATAGGTTCGATCCAAAATATTTAATAGATTTCTAACATGTCATATGTATCTAGAAAAGTAATGGAGAACATTAATTAGTTAATATAATATTTATTTTAATATTTTTAAAACAATTTGTTTGATATTTCAATCGATAAAATAATTTCTACATCATTATTGTGTCATCATTAATGATAATTATTTAATCTCTAAAAATAATAAATAAATTTTCATGTTGTAGGTAATTTTATTATATTTCTAGATACTATTAATATTCTAATTTTTATTATGTTTTTCATTAAATAAAAATTATTACACTTATAAGAGATAAGAGAGTGACATGTTGTCACTTTCTTTAGTTTTAATAATAATTATTTCATTTTCGTTGTCAAAAGTCCAGGAAACGAATCTATTCCAACCCTTAGGTGATATGGGTCACCTTTTATTCATCCAATATAATTTTAGCATGGGTTATGGTAATTTTATAACCTTATGTTTACCCTTAATTAAACGATTTACCTTTAACTTTAGTAAATAAAAATTACCGTAGTTACTATTCATAATATAAAAAAATAAAAGTAACCTATTAACATAATTTGGACCCACTGAATCCAAATATGGATTCCATTTTTCAAAATTCAATACACAGAAGTTGCAGTAATTAAATTAATATTTATCCCACTATTAAGAAAATTGGGTTTAAAAGTTAAAACATAGACAAAGATTGAGATGTTTTTACCTATGAATTTAATATAAAATTAATGTTAACGAAATAAATTATATTAAATAGTAAAAATCTATTATATTTATACTTTAAAACCATTCAATATTATAATTTAACCACATAAATTATCTTGATGAAAAATGTTGTTTTTAATTAAAATTTAGTGTATTTTTACTATTCATCATAATATGAAACTTATCATAAAAGTACCAAAAATTTATCCAATGTAAATTTTTATATCATGATTCATAAGAATAAGTTTATTTGGTAAAATTGAACTTAGAAACTTGTCAAAAGTTATATTTATAAAGGGTGATCCATCAAAAGGCAGTAAACTGAATTTTTTGAAAAATACTTCTTTTATCCGAAAAATTGATTTTGTTTTCATACCTAATTCTTGAAAATATTTAAGATGATTTTTAATGTTATAAAAATAAATATTCAATTAAAGATATTCATAATTTCTAGTTCATAATATTATAATAATATATCATTTTTTAGTGAAACTCGGCATTGTGTGCAACGCAAGCTAAAGGTTTCTCTTGCTTGTAACGCAAGCCAAGCCAGTGTTGTGTGCAGTGAAAGATTCACTTTTCATATAACATATGACATAAAAAAATATTTCTCATAAAATATCAGGGTGTTACAATAAGGTCATCCTAATGGTATCTCCATGAAAAGTATTTATAGGGTTTATTTAGATGAGGTAATTATATCCAAGGTACATTGGGACTTCAAAAATTTTGGGGATAATTGAAGGTGTGGTGTACCATATAGATATGACACCAAGCCTATTAGATGTTCATTTAACATTTTATATATGTATATTTAATAATTAAATTTTAATCCCAACAGAATAACTCGCCACTAAGGATATAGATTTCAAGAATGACTTTTCTTATAATTAACATCATTTATAAACTCTTGATAAAAGAGATAAAGTGTCTCATCATAGAAAAACACATTTCATGTAAGTAAATTGAGGGATCATAATATAAATAAATAAATATTGGATTGTGAGGATGAAATGGTGAATAATTACTCACAATTGATTTTGTAATGAAATATACTACAAATTTCTAGGCGGAAATTATTTAAGGGGGAGAATGTATGACTGCAGATTCTACTAAACAAAACAAAACATATCCTTATAAAAACCGTTTCACATTATACATTCTATCATTTCATCATAATAGTATTATCAAAAATAAAATAATTTTATTCACTATAATAGTTTAAATTTAAATCTTACAACAACAAACAATATAGTTCCACACAATAATAATACACACCAGGGGATCCTAATCTAAAAAAATGGAATCTATATAAGATACATTAATATTATGAAAAAAATACAATAGAATAAAAAGGGTCTAATAATTAAGGATATGGATGATATGTTATATTAAAATGATTTTAATTTATAATGGTTATAGTGAAATTTAGAATCTAACCATTGGGAATTAATCCCTTAAGAGAGTAACATCTCCCTACGACTATTGTAATAAAAATGATTCCCTAATACAAATAAGTAGATATCAAACAAAAAAATAATTTTGTATTAGTATAATTAATAATTATTAATAAATTTTATTCATAAATCCATAGATATAGACTTACTAATATTCATTTAAGAGTAAGAATTTTTTTCATTAAAGAATGCAATTTAAATTTTTAGTGAAAAATTAATTATTTTAAAAAAAAACAAGGATTATTATTAATTAATTAATTAATTATGTTTAAAAATTTATTATTTAAGAGTATTTAAAATTTATATTCATCACCCTATATGTAATAATTTAAATTTTTTTAATATATTTGAGTTTTTTTTGAAACATTAGAATATTTTATGAATATACAGTAAGTATTAATACATGATAATGACATAAACTTAATTAAATAAAAAATATAAATGTATTCTTAATCAAAAAATATTTTTCTAAATTAAAATAATTTATTTCTTAATTGTACATCAAATTATGTGAACCCGTAAAAATTTTTCTCAAACATTGAACATATTTTATTATATAAAAAGAAACATTATCACTAAATTTATTTTCCATGGAAAAAATTGTATAATTTAATTTATTTCATTGAATTATCATATAAATGTAAAAGATCATGGTTTTAAAAAAAATTAAGACCAATAGATTTATATTATTCCATTCATACTGTCAAAGGCCACTTTTTAAAAATTAGTAAAAAATACCACATTATAAGATATAAATACCCACATATCATCCCTTTACAATACACTACAAACCTATAAGGAATGGGTTTTCCCTAATTTTCTATCTCAATAATCCTAGTTAAGGTAATTAGGTAGATAATAGTTTCAAAATCTCTCTCCACTTCTCTCTTAAATTCATACCTAATAATGTTTTATCAAAGGAACGAATAGATAAAGGGTTCCTAAGACCTTTTCTTCCATTCAATTTTGAGAGCCCAAAATCTAATGATTTATAAAATATATTAACATTATTTTAAAAGGTACATTGTATGTATCAGTTACCATCCAATTTTCCATTTTTTATTCAAAATTCATTTTAATTCAAATGAATTTCCATTAATATTGATTTTATTTTTACAAATACATGATTGTACTATGAAATAGAATTCTTTATTTCCTCTTAATATATATCCATTAAGAGATATTTAAATATCATATAATCCATATTTATTCCAATGTAAATTTTTATGTCATTTATTTTGTAACTAAACATTCCATTTATGGATGCCTTTTAATACCTACATTCTATGGATGTATCCTGCAATATTAAATAGTTATCATGGAAAAGTGCAATTATATTATAAATATCCTATAATACCACTATATTAAGTGATGTTCACATATATATCCATATAGTTAAATCCAATATGGAGACAAAGCCAATATTTATTCCCAGTAATTCTATACATATAAGTAATGATAACATAGATATGTTTATTAATGTGAATCCTTTTAAAAATTTATTTGTGGTTAAATTTTTTTTCATATAATGAATACATTTCACATAATATGATATAATTGAGTACAATAATTGTATCACATCATCATGAATCAATAGGTCTCATGGCGCAAACTTTATGTGGATTTTCATTTATTCCATACCCATTTATATATGACTTTTTAGAACGAGGCATTGATTCTATATTTATGTTGTCTATAATTATTTTTTTCCAACACAATGTTTTAATTTATTATAATCTATGTGTGTTTTTATTTTCATTATTATTAAATCTATGGATATATTTTATGTTAATGTTATCAATTATTTGAAATTATTTTATTAATATATATTCTTTCCATATCATTATTGAATTTTTTATTCCATGGCAGCTTCAATAACAGACTTACAATTAAATAGCATCTGAGACCACCACATTATTTTGTTTCAATTTCAACCCAAATACTTTATAAGAGAACAATGAATCATTTAAGGAAATTATAAAATGATTAGTAATATATGAACAATATTTGTATGATATCTTTTTATGTTTTCAAATTTTATGCATGGTTCATGCATGTATCTATTTTCATTTTACTACTAAATGGTTGGATCCTCTTAAATGTGATCTCAATTTTCAAAACTAATATAATAAAACCACCACTAGATAAAGGTTAATAAGTTCAAGGGGTTACAATTTGGAAATTATTTAATTGTTGTATGGTTAATGTATGTTCATTATCAAAGAAAATATTGTTTAGTGGGGGATATCTATTATATTATATTTCAAGATATCATGTTTTACCATCTTAATTTAAAGGTAATTTCATTCATTAAATATCAATTTTAATTTAAAAAAATATGAGCCAAAATTCATTAATATGTTGGAAATAAATAGAGGTTAATTGTACATGATAATATAGATAGAATATTTAATATGAAAATCAACTAATACAAGGAAACAATATATAATATTTTGAATTTCATGTAATATATATAGTTAAATATTGATTTTTTACTAGATTGGTTTCTAAAGAAGATAAATTATATAAATGTTGAGTTCATGTGAATACCATTGATGGTTAAGAAGTGGAAAAAAATAATAACTGAGAATAGAAGTTATTATTTTGTATTACATATTCAATTATTTTATTTCTGATAATGAAACACGTGTCAATATTATCTCCTAATGTATCACTCTTGAGAGGTACTAGTTCGAATAGAGAAAGTTTTATTGGACCTTAGACATCCAGATATATTTTCCTACGTTTTCTAAACATTAAATAATGATGTATTTATTGTTATACATATCAAAAAATTATTATATATTCTCATTTGTTTTATCCTATTAAGTTGAAACAGTTAAAATAATTGTTTCGATATATCTATTTATTTATAATTTGGTGTGTCGATTTCCAATCAATATGATAGATATAATATATATTTACAAATGTGAATAAAATATCCTTTCGAATTAGATATGTAAAAAATATTTATTCACCCTATTTCAACCAATTTATAGGGTGTACTCTGGGATATTAGGTTTCTAGGAGTGGTATCAGAGAAAGGGGTTATTTTATGTTATTTTTTATAAGATAAATTTTCAACATAGGTAATGTAGTTAATAAAAACGGAGTAAACATATTTTGTGGATTCTATTATTTGGTTTGTAAAAATAAATTCAGATATTTTTAAGGATCTCATAGGATTGATGTCAAAAAAACTATTGTACATGGAATTTATGTAAGTGATTCTGTATAAATTATAATAATAAGAGAATATATGAAATGTTTTAATAATGATGAAAAGAAACAGAATTCTACATCTGAAGAGTTTGGTAATAATATTTTATAAAATGTGATTAGTTTCACCATATATATCGGAATCTTACACAATATGGATAATATTAATGAAAAATATATCAAATTAAAATGGAAAAAATATGTATGTTCATTTTAATACATTTCATGATATAAATATTCATTCATGTGACAATATTTATAGTTTATTCAAGAAACTATTCAATATTTTTTTTAATATTAGTATAAAAGGTTTAAAGATGAAATACATTAATATAGTAAAGGATATCATAAAGATAGTAAAACCAATTTGCAATACAAATGTAAGAACACTAGAAGAAGTAATTATTAGTTAATTATTTGGTGATGATATACATAGTATATGTTTTACATACAAATTTTTTTGAATACATAAATATATTTATCTTATTCATAAAAAAAGTAATAAAATTTATATTTCAGGATTAGAGTAACGATAATAAATATAATGATAACGTTATTGAAGAAAACATATCTCCTCTAAAAACAACTTTAAAGATAGTCAAGTAAAAAATTAAACAGTAAGCTACCATAGAACATTTTTGTTGGGGTATAGCTTGAAACATTAGTTATATATGTATTAAATGATTTGGTGAAGAGAATACTATGATAAAATTTGGTGAAAATTATTAAATATATTCCCCTTAATAATGAATTTCATTCACCAAATACAAGTGAAAATAAATTTTAATGATATGTGTTAGTAAGTAAAGATGAGAATGATGCCAAGTAATATCTTTCAGGAGTTTAAACTTGGTTAAATATAGATTTAAATTACTATATGACCATAATAGTAGGGAAATAAAAACCTAATTTAAAAGATTATGATCAAACAGAGGGAGATGTTGATATCCATGATGAATTGTAAGGGGTTCTCAAGGAGTATTTCCTAAAACGAAAGAATAACATGAATATTTTATGCTTTTGAAAATAATATTCTTGTTTTTTTTGATGATATCAATATAAAAATTGAACTACATGAAAAACATGTCTATAAACATGAAAGTAGCCAATTGAAATTGAAATAAGCATAGACCAATTGGTTAATGATTAAGGAACAAGACAAGAACATTAATGGCCTTAATATATTCACCAATGATAAATCTAAAAATACTAAAATACTAATTATGGATGGTTTGTATTTATGAAATAACCTTGATTTTAAAATAAAATAAAATTGAATATGGAATAATAATCAGTTTGGAATGTGCTAATATAATTTATTAATGATATATATGTAAATATGAACAAAAAACTATTGGGGAAATGTTAATCACTCAAATAACCAATTATAAGGGTTAAACTAGTACTGGTCCTTCTAATAAAACATAAAAATTTATGATAAAAATATAATGGAAAATTTATTATATAATTAAAGTTTAAAATAATTGACAACAAACAATGAATCAATGAATTATATTGAATATGCGAATATATGGAGTGACAATAGCAAAAATATATTTCCATTGATTAAGTATCTATTTTGTGGCAACAGTTTTAACATTTTTTATTATTATAATGAGGTGGATTGTTATTTTAATTAATAGTTATTATGATGTAAACAATTTATAATTGAAACAAATTCATTATATCAAAATTGGAATTCATTTTTTGGATTTTCTATTCCATTAGATTTCAACATAACGTAGTTTTTTGTATGAAAATTATTAAGAACTATTAATAGTAAATTTAAATATGAGTGTACTAAATTATATTAAATATGATTCAATTGAAATAACAATTGTATCCATTGGAAGTGGCGTAATATGAATTTATTATATTAATTGAATAAAATATTAAGATGTGTAAACATATCCTTACCCCTTCCATGTGTTATTTGAAGGAGAAAAATTTAAACATGAAAGAAATATGTAATTCTGGAAAAGTGAAATTTTAAATCTATTTTTAATGGTTGTAAATGATTTATTATTATTTTTGTATCATCCGAGATGATGGGTGATGTGGTTATCAAAAAGTATATGAACAAAAACAATTGATGGAATGGATCATTTCAAGAATGATGGATCTCTAAATATCATAGGATTTGGAAAACATAATTAGAAAATGATGTGTTAAAGAAGACAAAACTAATTATATAGATTGTCTCCAAAATAATTTGTCAATTTTGAGCCACTAAAATGTCTTCCGAAAAAAGAATTACGTTTATTTGATGTATTTATTATATAATGACTATAATGACCTATATTTTCCTGAATTTTTTAGTAATATTTATTGTAAAATTCTATGACCAAGCACTGAGACAAAATGAAATTCTATGGCATGGTGTGCCTAGAATGGTCCGTCGAAGAATGTTTTGTATTTAAATATCATACATGAGCAGTTTTCCTAAAAATTGGAATAACAATTAAATGATATACTAGATCATAAATTTGAGGGTACCATTGCATTTATGCTGTTTGGTTTACCCTAGGCATAAATTAATTTTAGTCTGTGTGGGACTGCAGAGTGAAAACCCAAAAATGGAATAATCGTAAATAAAATAATTAAAAATATTTTTTTAAATCCTTATAAACCATGAAAAGTGACTCAGATTTAAAATCATAGACCACCATTAAGCTCATGAGGGAGTAATGTCCTTAGACAGTCCCTAACAATTTCTCGCATAATCCAAATGTGAAAAGTAGATATTGGAACATGATCATTAATAAAATAATAAAATAATGATAATTTTATTTCTTATAACTCATAAATGGTAACACAAATTGGAAATATGATCCCACCTTTGAGCTCAAGAGGGTGTGCTCTCTTTATGTGAGGCCTAATCTCGACTACTACGGGTCGAGGGTAAAGGTTAATTTTTAGAAATTTTAAGGAAAAATAAATGAACATAAATTTTTTATTTTATTTGATAATGTTTCACTACAATTAAGAGACAAGGAAATGATTTAATTTCCTAAATGAAACAACATAACGATGTTGTAACTCAGAGTAACAAAAATGCTAAAATGTGTTTCCTATGTTATATGGATTAATAGAGATACATGAAAAGGAGATGACCTCTGAGGTTTCTTCGAGTCTCTAGAGGAATTTAGTTACTGAGAAACAAACGATAACAAATAAAAAATCACTAACTAAAAAATATCACAAATCTATGGTTGATGATATGTCAAATTATGATGCCTCTTAACATATTTCCAATGACAATTGATCCCCAATGTCGACTGACCCTTTTTAAAGTAAGGGTTTTTTCTATATGAATTGAATTGTCCAATGTTTCTTTCTAAAAAATGAATGCAGATCTACCCAATTACAGTTTAATCATCGGTTTGTCTATTCTTGATGTATTTGGGATTTTTTATGTGGGGAGTTATGGGATGTTGGATTTATGTTTTGGTTATCCTTTTTTGAACTCCATACAATGATGAATCACTCTGACATGAACAATTGTTTTTTTCCATCCATCATGTGTTTCTTGTGTATTCTTCACCTCTTTCCATTTTCTTCTGTTCTTAGGGACATAATGATATTACTATACAAGAAAGACTATAGTAGTGGTCACATAAGCACACAATGTAGAAAAGGGTCGCTGGCTCAAAGGGATGCAATGGTAAAACCCATAGTATCCAGCGTGGAAGGTGTACTGGGGCCGCCGACAGGCAGCGCGCACCGATGGTGTGATACAGTGTAGGAGGTCATAGGTAGTTGGGCATCATGTCAGGATGAGAGGTTTTGACAATGTGGAACCATGGCACAAGTAGGGCATGTAGTCTTGTTGGGAGACCAATGGACTATCCATGAGATGTTGTTGGCATGATTTCTATGGGAATGCATGTGGGGAGGCAGCTGTCCAAGCCGACCTCATTACTTATGGCAGAAGCAATGCCTATGACATTCGTCCTAGACCAAACTAGGCTTCCAGCACTGGCCGGGCCAGGGGGAAACTATGGCACTATGTGCCCTAACTGGAAAAAACTGACCTGTCAACATGGGCCTGACCCCTGTGCGAGGACAGGCTGATCGACCAAGACCTAACCATTAATTTTTCAGAAAAACGACCATAACATCAAAACTATGGTTTCAAATGATGATCCGATTATGAATTTTGTACCCTTGATTTGAGAATTTACTTTTGGAATACTCCATTTGAGATTCTTGGGTAATCAAGATATGATCGATGGATGGGGGATTAGATTCTCCTAGAATTAGGTGCGCTACACACAGAAATCGTACAAGTGGATGTGATGAGAAAGAAGTGATAAGAAGAACTCAGCAGCCTGGGAGATGAGTGCAACTTATTTTCCCTGCCGGAGAGTGGACCTCATTGGCCTAGAGGATGAGTGGACCCTAGTGGCTTGGAAGACAAGAGGACATTAGTGGCCTAGCTAATGACCAGACCTTAGTGGCCTGACAGACAAGAGGACCTTAGTGGCCCATTGGATGAGTAGACTTGATTGTCACGATAGACTAGTGGACCTCAGTGGGCCGATAGACGAGAAGACCGTAGTGGACCGATGGATAAGTGAACCTTATTGGCCCAACATACTTATGTGACCCAACGTGGACAAGTCCCTAAATAGTAGAATATGTTCACACTTACGAATGATAGTCTTACATTTTATACTTTTGGTTATACCTATGTGAGCTGAATCTAGTGACTCCAGTGACTCCTGTGAATCTACTAACTCTAGTGAATCTTTTGATTGTACTTCTTAGAGTTTACACATCGTGTACCTCTTTGGTAGTCTTCTTTGTTTTTTCCTTTTTGGTATACTGTTGTGGTTTGGAGACCCCACTGAATATTGTTTTACTCACCCCTACATGGGCTTCGCTTGCACGTATCATATCTTGTACAAAGGATCGACACTTTGGTAGAGTCCTTGGTGGACCAAGGTAGGTGGTTATTAGAGTGACTAGACAAATGAGACATTATTCTGAAATATCAGACCGCTATTTCTATACCTACCATTCAGGTAGGGTATTCTTTGTAGTAGTTCTAGAGATGTGTAATTTTACTTTTCTATTTTAGTTGGTCTTGTATTCTGGACTCGTTTACCTATATTTTTCTTCTGTCATAAATTGTGTTTGTTCACGTAGTGTATTCACCGTCCAAAATATGTGTCTTGGTGTTGTTTCTTCATGTATAGGTAATTAGGAAAATGAAACCCATTTGTTTGGGATATACCTTCTCAATGCTGGTGGCCATCCCCATGCCTTTGGGAAGTAGGATTGTGTTTGTCATGGAATGGGACCTGGGAAATGATTCATGACAGAGTTTTATCAGAGGAAGTTGGTTCTACCTTAAGAACCCAGAGTCAATGAGTTTGGTTTGGGAAATAGTGTTATGTGTTTCAAGTTCATCTTTCAGGCTAGGGAATCTAGTGTTTGTGTAGGGCCCGATGTATCCATACACCAGGACTCTGAAATCTTCTTTCAAACTCAGTACATGAATACACTAGTAGTCAAGAAAAAATGACCGTACATGCCTCATATAATAATGGGTTGAGTTTTCTGTGCCCTCCATGATTCATCTCAACTGGCATACTAGATTGATTGTGGTGCATCTTGTTTTGTTTCATAATGATTCCATATATATTTCCATCTAAGATTTTTCTACGTGATCATGATGATGATCTATGGGGTGACAAGATGGTTATAGGGGTTCATACCAGATAAAACACCACTGGGTGGTGTTTGAGAAATACCACCACATGTGGAGTAGAACATGGTACTCAATGAACCAGTGGATGAGATGCATGGGATGAGCGCACTTCACAAGTATTAGCAGCAGAGACCCCTCAAGTTACATGGAGATCCCGATTCAAAGGTGTCTAAGGACTAGTTTGAGGTGGTGACCATGTTTTCCACCTAGTCTAGAGGCCATTAGATCAGATGACTATTCTAACAGTGGTGCTTCCATGTTGCTCAGCAGGGCTATGGCAGGGTTTATATTACCCAATCATATGATGAGGTGACTCTTCCATAGACAGATCTTGAGAACCATTCTTACAGAATGGATATTTCTAGAAAATCTAAGATCTATGCATTCTTAAGAGCTTCTACAGATTTGTTAGGATGACATGTCATTAGCTGAGTACTTATCCTGGAATACCGAACATTATAGGTACTTGATGAATACAATACAACATGTTCTTTAGGGACTGAAACTCTGATCTAGGTGTGTTTAAGTACATCCAAGTCAGCACTCTTACCATGTGAATTATTTCTTATACTAGGGTTCTACATAAATCCTTTGGGTTTGAAATTCCTTTTGATAAGAAAATATAGACAGTGGATATCAGTAGTAGGAATGTAAGAAGCTGACATCAGTCTCATAGGCTTAGACGTGTGGGACATTCCGATAAGAGGTACCAAGGTGAGGGATCTATATTTTAGGGATCATATAGTGAGTACCGTTATCCTAGTATGGGGTAATTATTTTCAAATTATGGTAGGGACATCGGGTTTGATATTTTCTAGCCCATCGGGATAATAGTGAAATGGTGGGTGGGCCACTAGGGTAATGAAAGTGACCCAAATAGATGAATCTATAGGTAGAAGGCATAGAAGAAGATATGGGAGAGAAGTAGTAGGTGGTATACAATTCGACATGTTACAAACACCACCCAAATATGGTCAACTCCAGGCTCAAGGAGCTGGAGGTCTGGGAGAGCGGGTAGCTATATGCGGTGGAGTCATATGACCCAAGGGCTCTAGGGATGATTTGAGGTATGGTGTGTGTCTACCTATAAATTTCATATTATTGGAAATATGTTATAATCATTCCTTTTTGTTTGGAATCTTGTTCAATACCTTGTGTTTCTAGATAAATTATTGACTTCGACCTTAAATCAAGAGATACCTATGGGTGGAGGCTCGATAATCGCACTTATTCTGATGGTTAGATATAGACCTTTAGACCATATTTTCATTTAGAACCCTTTGGTGTGGAAGTGTCGATGATTTACGATGTTAGTTTTGGTATGGAATGTTCAAACACAGTTCATGTTCTAATTGACTATATTAGGAAAATGGATGAAAAATGTCCATGAGGTTTTTCTTGGGCGGTGAAAAAGGAAACACAAGCAGCAAAGGGTAAAATCATGCATGGGAGGATACAATTGATAACACATGAGTCGGCCAGTCGTACCGTCATGAAAGTGGATGTTTTGAGTTGTCATTTCCAAGAAGTAGTAGAAGTGTAAGATGACTCTTTTCCATAAGATGTTTCCAGGAATACCTCCCCATAGGGAAATAGTATTCTTAATCATTATACACCTGAGATGGAATCAGTATCAACATTAGTATATTAGATAGATGTCATAGAGTATCACGATCTGATGGTGTAGGTGTGGGTTTGTAGTGGAAGGGCTTAGTAAGACCCATTGTTTGAGGTTATATATGTATTACAGGAACATTAACCAAGTTTACATGGATAACGAGTAACCACTACCAAAGGGATGATGAACAGATCAATCAGTAGAAAGGGGAATATTTTTTCATGGATTGAATAGTTCTCGTAGGTTTTCATTAGTTAATATAGAGTTTGACGATCACCTTGATCATGAGGTTTCCAGAGGAGGGATTCCAGTACGTAGTGTTTTTCGATATATTAGGGATCATACTTGGTTTTTATGTAGAGACCCAATCTTTAAATACATGGAAATGACATTAATTTTGTGGATAACTTAATACATGACACAAACAGACGACCAATAACCGTATTTGTTTAGAGTCTTTGGAAACTCAGAACATAATATTCTAATCATGGTGAAAGATATTCAACATATCACATAAATATTTTCCCCTTTTGTTTTCTTACCTAAAACCTTTCTTTATATCCTGGGGAAAAGAAAAAAAAGGGTGCGCTCAAATTCCCAGTAAGTGTAATCATGGAGAAAATAAAACAAACCATATATATTTGAACTTAATAACATTAACGTAAAGTTTAAACATCAAAATCTTGAGTTATGAAATAAATCTTTGTAGTAAATAAGGAATAGATCATAAAAAAACATTTATCATGATAAAATATCATGGGAATAAAACATGTAATTGTTGAAAACCATTAAGCACATGATATGATTTCCATAGTAGACAAGGAATAGTTTCCAAGACCATCATAGTGGACAAAGTCCATTACTAAACTGGGTTTATCTGCCATTCCAGCCATGTCTATCTCATGAGATATAAATCATTACCCAATTCATTGGAGGGAGATATAGGTCTCACCCATCTCATAATGAAATCATTCATTTTTGGTCTACAAAATAAACACAAATAATTCATCATAACGCAACAAATAAAATAGGTTTCATAAACATCATCTCATCAGAACAAAAACCATATAAAAAATGGATATAATTTCATCAAAAATCAAATCAACACATGTAAATATAATATGCATTATGCCTTAAAGATAAACATATTAAAAGAAATTCATTACAGATGGAAAATAGTTTTGATAAAACACTTGAAATGAATTCTTGAGGAAAATATCTTTTCTTCTTTCAAATAATTTTCATTTCTCAAAATGACATTCAATTTAAATGAAATGAATTTTGGTGAAAATAATAATTAAATCTTGTAGAGGAATATTTATGTAAATAAGGCATTATAAAATCATAAAAATCCATTCATTCCATATAATTTAAAAAAACAGTCACCTCGTTCTTTTTTGGAAAAGTCAAAAAAGTACCTCGTATGGTAAACAAAAGAATGATTCCATCCATACCAAATTGAAAACGTCAAAAAGAGGTAAACATGACTTTAAAAATTCATCGAAGAATAGTAAAAACTTTTTGAAAATAATTTTTATAAAACATGGACATGGATGATAATTATAACCCTAGTAAATACTTACAAATAAACAATCTCGGATAAGAACGAGATTGGAATAATTATCCCTTACCTAAGGACCAATTTCTTCTGTTCGTGTATGAAAATATTGTATAATGATTTAAATAATTTCATTTACTTATTATGGAATCATAGTCATTTTTATGAAATCATATATGATTCACTCAAGACATTATATTACCCTTTCATTTGTCAATTCCCTGTTGAAGCAATGTTTTGGATAATAATTGTGTCATTTATCGTATGTGTTCCAACTTGTTGTTCTTGATATTATCATGATTTACTTACTTACAAAATGTAAACCAGGATTTCTATATCATATAAACATTCATTATATATATATATATAATAGATATATAAATTAAATGAAATACACAGTTCATGGAGACGTTAGGCCATACGTACGGGTGAACACTGTTTTCCTTTCCTTATGGACATGAACGGAAGTAAGTAGATGAAATATATATATATATATACACACATAAATCCAGTAGAATTATTATTTCATATATATCATTGTTATTCATCATATATACTTTATAATCATTCTTGAATGGTTAACATATAGAATAAATTTCATCGTGTCGTGGAGACAGTAATCAGTACGTACGCGAGCGATGATATCATTCCCATAATTATTGAATGGAATTGGATTGGATGATATGATATCACATAATTAGTATCATGTTATAATAATCATATATAGTTATTATTTACACCATTATATCCATCCAAATAATGTGGTGGTGGAGAAACAGATTACACCACGGCGTGGAGACGGTAAGTTGTACGTACGCACGCGTGGTGATTTTGTTTTTCGTAGGATAGATAGATGGGGAAATATGGTTTTTTTTCATATTCAAAATAACATAATAGTATACAAGTGATACTGGAGTTATTAATTAATAACGAAACAAATCATGTAGTGGAAGTAAAAGAAGAAATAAATTTTAATGAATTGGTAAAGGATATTACCTCTTCTTCGACGTGCCTCTTCTAAACCTCCTCTTAGGGAACTAAAGATGGTATTTGAAGAATACCAGGACCTATTGTATGTTTCAAGATAATTTTAGAAGGGAAATTGGAAGGGTTTTTCAGAGTTTGAAATCTCAAAATGGAGTGAATAGATGAGGGATGAGTTTCCCTTTTATTAGAGAGTAGAGGAGAACTTTTGGAAACCTCCAAAATATTAATTTATAACAAACTCAATCCCCATATAAAAACATCCAAAGTGACTAAAATTCAAATATGAGACATTATATTGTTGTAATAAAATCAAAAAATAAAATTTATACATGTTTTGATTTTATTTTAAACTTGATCATTTTGATATATCCTTATTTAATCTATTTAATTTTATTTCTGGTAAACATTTTCTAAATTTTAAAAGGTTATAAATACTATTTTATGTGTTGTGAATTGCACATAATTGGATATGTTATGAAATTCTAGTCGATGTAAATTTCATTTTTTAATTTTGAAATAATTTAAAAATATGTTATTTTTATAAAATATCAATAGTGTCAATTTTGGCACTATTCATTTGTTTGAATTTAAATAAAATCCAAACAGATGATGGAGTCGAACAAAAATATTTTATATATTAATAACATGTCATATTCTTCTTAAAAAATTCATGGAGCACATTAATTAGTTCATATATTATTTACTTTAATTTTTTTAAAACCATTTATTTGATTTTTCTCTTAATAAAATAATTACTACAACATTTTTGTATAATTATTTAATATAATTATTTATTGTATAAAAATTAAAAATAAAATACCATGATAAATATATATCTAATATATTTCTAAATAACATGTTTAGTCAAATATAACTTCTAAAACACCTAGCCTTTAAAATGTTATATTTATTAAATTATGGAGGTGACAACTTTGACATCATTTAAAATAAAATAATATCAATGTCATAATCTCATTTATAAGGCTCCAAATGGTATAAAGTCGACACATAGATTCTTATGGATTATATATATACGACCAATACGGTTTGGGTGTGTTTTCGGTCTTTTTTATGGGTATTATTATTTTAATAAAAACTATATTATTTATTTTTCACTAAATAAATAAATTATGCATCAATAATGTATATTCTATTAAGGTAATTAAATATTGATTAAAAATTACCCATAAATTACAAGGATAAATAAATACATTTTAGATTTCAAATGATTATTTATAATATAATTTTTATTTTGTATAACCTTATATTAAAAATACTTTAATTATTAAGAAGTTGAGTGAGACATATTTCACTTTCTTTTAAATAAAATAAATTAATGGTATTAATCACATCCAAGTGGGTTCCAATAGATACCATTTATACCCAATTAAATTTTAGGACAAAATATAATCATCCAAATATATTATGTCAAGTGTTTGTGTAATTTTATAATATTATTTTTACCCTTAATTACCTGATTTACATAAAATTGTAGTAAACAAAATTTACTATAGTTACAATTCATAATGTATAAAAATAAAAGTAGAATATTAACATAATTTGGACCTAAGGATTCCAAATAAGGAATCCTTTATTTCAAATTCATGACACAAAAGTTGTAGTAATTTATTTAAAATTAATATCATTGTCGAATCAAAACGGGTATTTATTTAAAACATAGCAAAAGATTGAAATGTTTTTTCTTAAGAATTAATTGTAAAATTAATGATAAAGATATACATTATATTAAATGGTGAAAATATATTTTATTTATACTTTAAAACCATTAAAGTGTATAATTTAACAATATAAATAATCTCGATGAAAAATGTCATTTTTAATTAAAATTTAGCATATTTTTACTATTCATCAAAATATAAAGGTTTTCTAAATAATGTCAAAATTTTATCCAATGTAAATTTTTATATCCTGATTCAAATGAATAAGTATAATTTTTCAAAAAGAACTTATATACTTGTTAGAAATTATATTTAAAATGGGTGCACCATCAAATGGCGACAAAACTATATTTTTTGAAAAATACTTCTTTTATCCGAAAAATTAATTTTGTTCTCATACAATGTTCTTGAAAATATGTAACATGAATAATAATGTTATAAAATAAAATATTTGGTTAATACTATTCATAACATCTAGTTCATAACAATATTATAATAATATATTATTCTTTAGTGAAACTCGGAATTGCCTACAATGCTAGCCATCAAGGAAGGTAGATTTTGCGTGTAATGTAAGCCAAGTTAGTGTTGTGTGAAGTATTCCTTTGGAGTTGTGTATAAAATAATCTAATCATATTTTTTTTTATCAAAATCTATATTCATTTTTGAATTCTATCAAAATAACTTGAAATTGTACGTAAAATAAGCCAATAATAGTGTTGCGTATACTGCAAGATAATACGGTGTTGCGTATAGTGAAAATTAATCATGGTGTAGCATAAAACACAAGATATAAATAAAATTAAAAGTAATATTTCTCCTAAATTTTGGAGGTGTTACATTCTACCCCCCTTAAAATGAATTACTCCCTCGAAATTCGTCGGGGTTATAAATGGTTTAATACATGAATGTTTCTTTTATAGAAACCCACATCGTAAATAGGAATACTAAAACTAAATTTTAAAAAAGTAAAGTAAGAAATATAACAATTACAAAAATTAACTCATCTCTAGGTTTCCACATTGGAGAACATAGGTGAAAACATGCAAATGGAATAGAAATCTAACAATCATGTTCTGATGGAGAGTGGTAGAGAACATTGCTATAAAAAATCCAACAATAACAATGATATAAATTTGTGATGATTTAAGGTACCATATGATTCATCAAATATTAGGGTACTAGGACAATGTTTTTGGCTTTCAAGATCATTTCCCTAAAGTTGAGGAATATTTTTATAAGGAGAAATACATACTTGATTTCAGTGTAATATCATCATTGGTCATTCCACAAACAATTTCCACTTCACATCTTATTTAAAGAAATGAAGTTGAATTTTTAATTCTTGAAGTGTTAGCAGATCATGCGATAGAATGATCGGTCATTCCTTCTATCTTTATAACAAAAAGTTTAACACAAATTATTAAATATACATAATTCCATCTATGGTGAGATTAACCATATATGATTCCAGAAATGGACTTATACTTCCTCTATGATAACGCTTAATATAATTAAACTAATTTCTACTGACCAGAGACTTCTTGTAGGCCAGTGGTAGGTGATAAAGGTATGTCACACTTAGGTTGGGGGTTTGATTCATACAACCTTGGCCAACACGATGGGTTGTCACCCGTCCTGCATGTTGTCCTTTTTATAAAACTTTAGTATTATAATATTGTAAAAAAAATATTTAGCCTTAAACAATACTATCTGATTTCCAACTTACTTCATTCCAACCATTAGGCTTATAAAAAATACTTCTATCTATCTCATAGTATAAAGAAAATGATTACTAGAAAGGTAATCTACCAAGAATGTGAATACAATAATTTACCCCCATATATCATAAGATATATCTTGTTGGTAACATTCCAAACATCTGAATACCATAATCATATATTATCTTGAAACATGATTTACCATAGAACCTTTGTGAAAACACAAATGCTGTCAAAAGTCAACTCATTCCAAATTCCAAAATCCAGAAAAAAAATATATACTAAAACCATGATATCACTTTGTTCTTATACCAGTCATGAGCTCATTAATACTATCAAACATTTAATTATCTTCTTATCCCTTCATTATGCGCATATCATCTACTTTCCAAAAAATACCTGAATAACTGTTCATTGATACCAGTACCATTCAAAATATACATTCAAATACATTAGGAAAAACAATACTGTAAAAATACTTATATGTTTCTTTATTCCATAATAGCATTAAATTACCTATAAAACATCACTCTTGATAAACATTCCATCATTCCACTACCTTCCTAAACCATTGATTGAGCTTCATCATTTTATTCCTCAACACTTCATTCATCTCATATATCATTTGTATTCTCTTCATCATCATCAACATAAATACTACCCATACGACCATGTTGATTCTCCTCACGATACTTTACATTAGGGAATCAATTTTAATAATTACCATACATTCCACATTTAAAACATTTAAACGTTGTTGATGTCTTCACAATACTCTTTTCCATGTCCATTGTGTCAAATGAACCTCTTCCTTTGAAATTATTGGCTTTGTGTCATTCTTTTCCACACACAAAACATCTTCCAGTTCCTTTGAAACATTCTCTTTGATGCCCCTTCCAACATGATTTACATGAGGGAAATTGAACTGTCTTCCTTCTATGATCATCATGGAACTCCATATTTCTCTTATTAGTTGAGTCATGAATCTAACCGAAGTTTTTATTTGTGATCATATTATGATATTTCTGATTAGGAATAATAGCAATGTTTTGACTTACAAATCCCATTTAATTTGGTTTCTCATGAGGAATATCATTCCATTGTCCATCATATTCACCATTAACATGAATCCTCCTATTTTCGTCCATTCCCTAAAACAAAAAAAAAAGAATTTTATGAGTGGATAAACTCATACTAGGAAAATAACATAATCATGGGTGAGTGCATTCAATATATAAAATCTTAGTTTTAATCCTAGGTTATTCATGATTTTTATCATAATTTTTGGATTGTAACATATACTTATACTTAACCTTAGGAACATTCCTATACATACCTTAGAAATATCTATATAGATCTCTCTAAAGTTTTCACATGCTAGTTTCCAAAGGGTAACTAAACCTTCGCTCTGATACCAACTATAACGAACCCTAGCTTGACGCAAATGGACATTACATTACTTTTTTGGAAAACTTAATACATGACACAAACAGATGCCAAATAACTATATTAGTTTATTGTCTTCCAAAACTCGGAACATAATCATCTATTCATGGTGAAAGATCTTCAACATCTCCCATAAATATCTTCCCCTTTTGTTTTCATACCTAAAACCGTTCTTTATATCCCGTGGGAAAGAAAAAAAGGGTGATCTCAAATGCTCAGAAAGGGTAATCATGTAGAAAATAAAACAAACCATATATATTTTAACTTAAATGCAAGAACATAAAGCTTAAACATCAAAATATTGTGTTTTGAAAAAAGTCATTGTAGTACATATGGAATAGATCATAAATGAACATTAATCCTGATAAAATAGCATGGGAATAAAACATGTAATTGTGGAAACCATTAAGCACATGATATTATTTCAATAGTAGCAAAGGCATTGTTGCCAAGACCATCATAGTGGACAAAGTCCATTATTGAACCAGATTTACTTACCATTCCATTCAAATCTATCTCATGAAATAAAATCATTACCCAATTCATTGGAGGGAGATAGAGGTCCCACCCATCTCATAATGAAATAATTCTCTTTTGTTCCATAAAATAACCATAAATCATTCATCATAACCCAACGAATAAAATGGGTTTCAAAAACATCATCCCATCATAACATAATCTATATAAAAAAATAGATATAATTTCATCATAAAAAATATCAAACCATGTAAATAATAGAGACATTATTTTTGAAACAATACCATATTAAATAATTTCATCATATATAGAAATTATTTTTGATAAAACACTTGTAATGAATTCTTGAGAAAAATATCCATTCTTCTTTCAAATCATTTTATTTTCACAAAATGACATTGAATTTAAAAGAAAATAATTTGGTTTAAAATAAACATGAAATCTTGTAGAGGACGATTTATGTAAATAAGGTGTTATGAAATAATAAAAAAATGTTTATGCTGTATAATTTAAAAAAACATTCTTCTCGTACTTTTTTTGGAAAAGTCAGAATGTACCTCTTATCATAAATAGAAGAAAGATTCCTTCCATACCACATTTTAAAAGTTAAAAAGAGGTAGACGTGACTTTAAAAATTTATGGAATAGTATTAAAAACTTTATAAAAAACTTTATTATAAAACATGGAAATTGATGATAAATATAACCCCATTAAATACTTACGAATAAACAATCCCAGATAAGAACTTGATTGGAATAATCATCCCTTACCTTATGTCCAATTTCTTCTGTACATGTCCGAAACTCCTGTATAATTATCTAAATAATTTCATTTACTTAATCAGGAATCATATTCATTTTAATGATATCATATATTATTCAATTATGGCTTTATATTACCCATTTATTTGTCAATTCCATGTTAAAGCAACATTTTGGGTAAAAATCGTTTCATTTATCGTACGTGTTTGGACTTTTTTTCTTGATATTATCATGATTTACTTATTTAAAAAATATATAAAATGATTTATATATCATATATAAACTCATTATATATATATATATATAATATCTAGATAAATGAAATGAAATACACCGTTCATGGAGACGGTAGGCCGTATGTACGCATGAACGTGATTTTACTTTCCTTATTGACTTGAATGGAAATAAGTAGATGAAATATATATATATACATAAATCTAGTATCATTAATATTTCATATATCTCATTATTACTCATTATATATACTTTAATATCATTATTGAATGGTTAACATGTAGAATGAATCTCATTGCGTTGTGGAGACGGCAATCCGTACGTACGCACGAGAGATGATATCATTCCCATAATTATTGAATGGAATTGAAGTGGATGATATAATATCTCATAATTAGTATCATGTTATAATAATCATATATAGTTATTATTTTCACCATTATACCCATCCATGTAAGGTGGTGGTGGAAAAATAGATTACACCACGACATGGAGACGGTAAGTCTTACAAACGCACACGCTGGTGATCTTTTTTTGTAGGATGGATAGAAGGTGAAATATGGTTGTTTCATATTCATAATAAAATATCAGTATAAAATTTATACTAGAGTTATTACTTAATAATTAAATAAATTATATAGATAATTATAAGAAGAAATAAGTCGAAAGAATCGGTAAAGGATATTACCTCTTCTTCGAAGTGCCTCTTCTATACCTCCTCTTAGGGCACTATAGATGGTCTTTGAAGAAGACCAGGACCTATATTATGTTTCTAGAAAAGTTTATAAGGAAAACAGGCAGGGTTTATCCCTGTTTTAAATCATAAAATAGATTGAAGTGAAGAGGGAGGCGGTTCCCTTTAATAAGAGAGTAGTGGGGCACTTTTGGAATCCTCCAAAATATTAATTTACAATAAACTCAAACCCCACTAAAAACATCTAATGTGACTCAAAATTGAATATGAGATAAGAAGGGGTTGTAATAGCATCAACCAATAAAATTTATACATGTTTTGATATTATTTTAAAACTTATCATTTGGATTTATTCTAATTTAATCTCTTGAATTTTATTGGTGGTAATAATATTCTAAATTTTAAATTGTTATAAATAATTACTAAAGTGTATTTAATTGTCAATAATTGGATACGTTATGAAATTTTAAACCATATAAATTTCAATTTTTTATTTTAAAATATTTTTGTGATATTTATAAAATTTAAGAATATGTTTGTTCATAAAATATCAATACTGTCAATTTTGACACTATTCATTTATTTGAATTTAAATAAAATCCAAACATATGATAGAGTCGATCTAAAATATTTAATAGATTAATAACATGTTATTAGATTCTATAAAATTGTTGGAGCACATTAATTAGTTCATATGATATTTATTTTAATATTATTTGAACAATTTATTTGATATTATTCTTAATAAAATAATTACTACATCATTTTTTATAATTATTTAATATAGTTTTTTGTTGTATAAAAATTAAAAATAAAATAATATGATGATTATAATTCTAATATCTTTCATAATAATACTTTTAGTCTAATCTATCTTCAAAAACACCAAACTTTTATAATGTAATCTTTATTTAATTATGAAGGTGACAAGTTTGAAATAATTTAAAATAATATAATAAAAATGTCATTATCTCTTTTATAAGGCTCCAAATTGTCCAAAAGTTGACACTTTGATTATTATGGGTTATATATACTCGAACAATAAGGTTTGGTCAAGTTTTAGTTCTTTTTAATGGGTATTATTATTAAAATAAAAACTATATTATTTATTTTTCACTAAATACATTATTTCTACATCGTTAATGTATAAGATATTAAGGTAATTATATATTCCTTAAAAATTAAAAATAAATTAACATGGAGAAGAAAAACATTTTAGATTTCAAATGAGTATTTATAATCTAATTTATATTCTGTATAACCTTATTTTAGAAATACTTTAATTATATAATGTTTGAGTGAGATATATTTCACTTTCCATTAAATAAAATAAATTAAAGATTATAATCTCATCCAAGTGGGTTCTAATACATACCATTTCAAACCACGTATATTTTAGGATGAAATATAATCATCCAGTTATATTTTGAAAGTTTCAGTGGAATTTTATAATATTATTATTACCCTTAATTATGTGATTGACCTTTAACTATGGAAAGTAAAATTTACCGTAGTTACTATTAATATAGTCTAAAAATAAAAGTCGCTTATTGACATAATTTGGACCTACTGATTTTAAATACGGATTAAATATTTCCATATTCAGGGCATAGATGTTGCAGTAATTAATTTAAAATTAATCCCGTTGTCGAAAAAAACATGGGTCTTATTTGAAACATTGTAAACTTTTGAAATGTTATTAGCTATAAATTCAATGTAAAATTAATTCTAATGAAATAAATTATATTAAATGGTAATAATATATTCTATTTATACATTAAACCCATTAAATATTATAATTTTACCATATAAACTATCTCGATGAAAAAAAGTTTCTTTTAATTAAAATTTAGCGTATTTTTACTATTCATCAAAATATGAAGGTTATCAGAATAATGTTAAAATTTTATCCAACATAAATTTTTATATCCTAATTCAAAAAAAAGTTTACGTTTTCTAATTTAACTTATAAACTTGTAAATAATTATATTTAAAATGGGTGTGCCATCAAAAGGTGACAAAACTGCATTTTTTTAAATACTTCTTTTATCAGAAAAATAAATTTTTTTCTCATACCATGTTCTAGAAAATATGTAAGTTGAATGATAATGTTATAAAATTCAAAATGTGGTTAATACAATTCATAACGTCTTGTTCATCAAAATATTACAATAATATATTCTTGTTTATTGAAACTAGGTATTGCGTACAATGCAAGTCATCAAGGAAGGTCGCTTTTACGTGTAAAGCAAGCCATATCAGTATTGCGTAAAATATTCCATTGGTGTTGCATATAACACAATATAATATTATTTCATTAATAAAAAATCTATATTCATTTTTGAATTATATCAAAGGAACTTGAAATTGTGCGTAAAATAAGCCAATAATAGTGTTGCGTATACTGATATCTAGTACGGTGTTGCATATAGTGAAAGCTAATCTTGGTGTACCATAAAACACAAGACATCAATGAAATTAAAAAAATATTTCTCATAAAATTTAAGTGTTTTATATTCTACCCCCCTATAATGAATTTCTCCCTCAAAATTCGTCGGGGTTATAAATGGTTTAATACATAAAAGTTTGTTTAAAAGAAACCCACATTGAAAAAAGGAATACTAAAACATAATTTTAAAAAAGTAAAGTAAGAAATATAATGGTTACCCAAATTAACTCATCATTGGGTTTCCACGTAAGAGAACATAGGTGAAAACATGTATATGGAAGAGAAATGTAACAAACCAGTTCTGACGGAGAGTGGTAGGAACCTGGCAATGAAAAAGCCAACAATCACAAAGCCATAAATTTGTGATGATCTAAGGCACTGTCTGATTCATCTGATATGAGGGTACTAGGAAAACATTTTTGGTTTTCAATATTATTTCCCTAAAGTTGATGAATTTTTGTATAAGGAGAAATACTTACTTAATTTTATTGTAATATCATCACTGGTCATTCCATGAACAATTTCCACTTCATCTATTTTTTAAAGAAATGAAGTGGAATTTTTCATTCATGGAGTGTTAGCAGATCATGTGATAGAATGATAGGTCATTCCATATTTCTTTATCACAAAAATGGTAGCACAAATTATTAAATATACATAAGTCCATCTATGGTGAGATTAACTGTATATGATTCCAAAAATGCACTTACACTTCATCTATAATACCGATTAATAAAATAAAACTAATTTCTACTAACCATGGACTTCTTGTAGAAGAGTGGCTGGCGATAAAGGCATGTCGCACTTCGATTGCGGGTTCGATTTCCGCAACCTTGTCCAACGCGACGGGTTGTCACCCGTCCATCTGGTTGTCCTTTTTCTAAAACTATACTATTATAATATTCTAAAAAATGTTTTTCCCTTAAACAACACTATCTAATTTCCATCTTAATCCATTCTAACCTTTAGTCTTATCAAAAATAATTATGTCCAATATTATAGTATAAAGAAAACGATTACAAGAAATTTCATCTTCCGAGCATGTGAATACCATCATTTACCACCCGTATATCATAAGATATATCTTGTTGGTCAAATTTCAAATACATGAATTCAATAATCATCTATTCTCCTGAACCATGAGTTAGCATAGAACCTTAGTGGAAACATGAATGTTGTCAAAAGTTAACTCTTTCGACATACCAAAACCCCAAAAAAATATATATACTCAATCCATGATATCACTTTGTTCTTTTACCAATCAAGATCTCATAAATACTATCAAACTTCTCATTATCCCATTATCCCTTCATTATGCACCTATCATATACATTCCAGAAATATTTGAATAACCTTTCTTGGTTACTAGTACCATTCAACTTATACTATCATATAATTTATCAAAAACAATAGTGTAACAATCCTTAGATGTTTCTTTATTACATAGTACCATTAAATTACCTATACAAAATTACTCCTGATAAACATAAAATCATTCAACTAAACTCTTAAACCATTTACTTAGCTTCAACATTTTATTCATAAACACCTCTTTAATCTCATATATCATTTGTACTATCTTCATCATCAGCAACATAAATACTACCCATACGACCATGTCGATTCTCCTCATGAGATTTTACCTTAGGGAATCGATTTTCATAATGCTCATACATTCCACATTTAAATCTTTTAAATGTTTTCGATGTCTTGGAAATAATGTTATCCATGTCCATTGTGTTAAATGAACATTTTATTTTGAATTATTGGATTTGTGTCCTTCTTTTCCACACACAAAACATCTTCTAGTCCCTTTGAATCATTCTCATTGATGCCTCTTCTGACATGATTTACATGTGGAAATTGAACTTTTTTTTCCTCTGTGATCATCATGAAACTCAATCTTTCTCTTATAAGCTGAGTCTAGAAACTTACCAAAGTTGAGATTAGTGATCAGATTATGAGATTAAGGATTAGGAATAATAATGATGTTTGGACTTCCAAATCTTATTTCATTTGGTTGCTCATGAATAATATCATTCCATTGTCCATTATATTCTCCATTAACATGAATCCTCCTTTTTTGGCCATTTCCTAAAACCCAAAAAGAATTGTATGTGAGGAAAAAGTCATACTAGGAAAACAACATAATAAAGGGGGATTATGTTCAATCTTTAACATCATAGGTTTAATCCTAGGTTATTCATGACCGTTATCATAATTATAGTATTGTAACTGATACTTATACATAACCTTACGAACATCCCTAGACATACCTTAGAAATATCTCAAGGGATCTCACTAAAGCTTTTACATCCTAGTTTCTAATAGGAAACTAAACCTTCTCTATGATACCAACTATAATGGACCCAAGCTTAACGTACATGGACATTACATTACTTTCTCAGAAAACATAGTACATGACAAAAATAGATTCCCAATGACCGTATTAGAGTAGTGTCTTTGGAAACTCGGAACATAATCTTCTAATCATGGTTAAAGATCTTCAACATCTCCCATAAATATCTCCTCCTTTTGTTTCCTTACATAAAAACCTTCTCTATATCTTGGGGAAAAGAAAAAAGGGTGAGCTCAGATGATCAATAAGGGTAATCATGGAGAAAATAAAACAAACCATATACATTTGATCTTAAAAATGTGACGATAAAGTTTAAACATCAAAATAGTGAGATGTGGAATAAATCATGGCAGTACGTAATGCATAGATAATAAAGGGACATTATTCATGATAATATAGAATGGTAATAAAACATGTAATTGTGGAAAACCACTAACAACATGATATGATTTCCATAGTATCCAAAGCATTTCTGTCAAGACCATCATAGTGGACAAAGTCTATTAATGAACCAGGATTACCTGTCATTCCATCCATGTCTATCTCATGAGATATAAATCATTACCCAATGCATTGGAAGGAGATATTGGTCCCACCCATCTCATAATGAAATCATTATTTTCTGTGCCACAAAATAATCATAAATCATTCATTATAACCCAGTGATTAAAATGGGTTTTATCAACATCATCCCATCATAACATAATCCATATTAAAAAATGGATATAATTTAATCATAAATAAAATCAAACAATGTAAATAATACGGACATTATTCTTTAAACATAACCATATTAAAAAATGTCATCATAGATGGATAATAGTTTTGATAAAACACTTGAAATTAATTTTTGAGGAAAATATCCTTTCTTCTCTCAAATCATTTTCTATTCTCAAAATGAAATGGAATTTAAAAGAAAAGAATTTTGTTGAAAATAATCATGAAATCTTGTAGAGGAAGCTTTATTTAAATAAGGAATTATGAAATCGTAAATATCCATTCACATCGAATAAGTTAAAAAACAATCTCCTCGTACTTTTCCCAAAAAAAGTCAAAAAGTACGTTGTATGGTAAACATAAGAAAGATTCCTTCCATATCACATAGTAAAAGTCAAAAAGAGGGAAACCCAACATTAATCATTCATATAATAATAGTAAAAACATTATGAAAACATATTTTACAAAAAATGGACATTGATGATATATATAATCCCAGTAAATACTTACGAATAAACAATCTCTGATAAGAATGAGATTGGAATAATTATAACTTACCATATGTCCAATTTCTACTATTTGGGTCTGAAACTCCTTTATAATGATTTAAATAATGTCACTTAATTATGCAAGAATCATATTCATTATTAATATATCATATATTGTTCACTTACAACTTTATATTACTTTCACATTTGTCAATTCCATGTTAAAGCAACGTTTTGGGTAATAATCGTTTCATTTATCGTGCATGTTTGGACTTGTTGTATTTGATATTATCATGATTTACTTACTTCCAGAATGTAAAACCTGATTTATATATCATATCTAAATTCATTACATATATATATTAGATATCTAAATGAAATGAAATACACCTTTCATGGAGATGGTAGGTTGTATGTACGCATGAATACTATTTTCCTTTCCTTCTTGACTTGAATGGAAGTAAGTAGATGATATATATATATATATACATAAATCTAATAGAATTACTATGTAATATATCTCATTATTATTCATTGTATATTCATTATAATAATTATTTAATTGTTTAACATGGAGAATGAATCGCATTGCTTCGTGGAGACATTAATTCGTACGAACACACGAGTGATGATATAATTTCCATAATTATTGAATGGAATTTGAGTGGATGATATAATATATCATCATTAGTATATTTTTATAATAATCATATATAGTTATTATTTCCTCCATTATACTCATCCAAGTATGGTGGTGGTGGATAAACAGATTACACCATGGCGTGGAGAGGGTAAGCTGTACGTACGCACGCATGGTGATTTCTTTTTTCGTAGGGTGGATAGAAAGTGAAATATGGTTGTTTCATATTCATAATAACATAACAGTATACAAGTTATACTAGTGTTATTACTTAATAATTAAACAAATCATATATAGGATGTATTAGGAGAAATATGTTTGGATTAATCGTTAAAGGATATTACCCCTTCTTTGATGCGCCTCTTCAAAATCTCCTCTTAGGGTACTAATGTTGGTCTTTGAAGAAGAACATGACCTACAGTATGTTTCTAGATAAGTTGATAACGGAAATTGGAAGGTTTTAGAGGAGTTTGAAAGCTCAAAATGGAGTGATGAAAAGAGGGAGGAGGTTTCCTTTTATAAGTGAGTCTAGGGGCACTTTTGGGAACCTCCAAAATATTAATTAATAATAAACAAAAACCCCATATAAAAACCTCCAAAGTGACTCAAATTCAAATATGATATAAGATAGGGTTGTAATGTCATAGAAAATTCAAATTTATATATGTTTTTATTTTCTTTTAAACTTTATCATTTTGATTAATATTTATTTAAACTATTTAATTTTATTTGTGGTACTAATATTCTAAATTTTAAATGGTTATAAATACTTACTTCTGTGTTGTTAATTGTCAATAATTCGATACATTATGACTAGTTGGACCATATAAATATCAATTTTTAATTTTTAAATATTTTTGTGATTTTTAACCAATTTAATAATATGTTAATTTTATAAAATATCAATAGTTTCAGTTTTGACTCTCTTCATTTATGTGAATTTAAATAAAATACGCTAAGATGATAGAGTCGAAAAAAATATTCAATATATTCCTGATATGTCATAATCATCTAGAAAATTTGTTTAGCACATTAATTAGTTAATATAATATTTAATTTTATTTTTTTAAAACAATTTATTTGATTTTTATTTTAATAAAATAATTTCTTAATCATTTTTGTATAATTATTTAATATACTTATTTGTTGGATAAAAATTAAAAGTAAAATACTATGATGAATATAATTCTAATAGATTTTATAAGAATACTTTTAGTCGAAAAAATATTCTAAAACACCCAACTGTTAAAATGTTATCTTTATTAAATTATGAAGGTGAAAACTTTGACATCATTTAAAATTAAATAAATATATGTCATAAAATCTATTATAAGGATTAAAATGGTCCACAAGTCTACAAATGTATTCTTATGGTATATATATACTCTACCAATATGGTTTTGTCTAGTGGTTGGTCTTTTTGTTGGCTATTATTATTTTAATAATTACTATATTATTAATTTTTCACTAAATAAATAATTTCTGCATCATTAATGTATATTCTATTAATTTAACTATATATTTGTTAAAAATTAAAAGTAAATTAAAATTATAATGAAAAAAATATTATTTTAAAAATTTATTTATAATCGAATTTATATTCTGTATAACCTTCTATTAAAAATAAGTTAATTATTTAAAGATAGAGTGTGACATATGATACTTTTCTTTAAAGAAAATAAATTAATGGTCTTAATCTCATCCAAGTGGGTTCCAATAGATACCATTTCTACCCATGTATATTTTAGGATGAAATAAAATCATCCAATTATATTATGGCAAGTGTTAGTTTAATTTTAAAATATTATTTTTACCCTTAATTACCAGAATTACCTTTAACTGTGGTAAATAAAATTTACCGTAGTTACTATTCATAATGTCTAAAAATAAAATTAGCCTATTAACATAATTTTGATCTTCTTATTAAAATTAGGGAATTCGTTTTTTAAAATTCAAGACACATAAGTTGCAGTAATTAATTTAAAATTATTCCTGTTGTTTAAAAAAGGTTTTTTTATTTAAAACATTGCAAAAGATTGAAATATTTTGACCTATGAATTCAATGTAAAATTAATTCTAATGATATTAATTATATTAAATGGTAAAAATATATTCTATTTATACCTTAAAACTATTCAATATTATTATTTAACAATATAAATTATCTATATGGAAAAAGTTGTTTTTATTTAAAAAATTTCCTATATTTATTATTCATCAAAATATGAAGGTTATCGGAATAATTTCAAAACATTATCCAACATTAATTTTTATATCTTGATTCAAAATAAGTTTACGTTGTCAAATTGATCTTATAACCATCCCAAAAATTAGATTTAAAATCGTTGTTCCAAGTAATGGTGACAAAACAACATTTTTTGAAAAATACTTCTCTTAATAATATTCACAACAGCTATTTCATAACAATATTATAATAATATGTTATTGTTTGGGGAAACTTGGTATTGATTACAACTCAATCCATCGAGGGTGTTCACTTTTGTGTGTAACGCAAGACAAGTTAGTGTTGCGTTTTAGATTTCTTTGGTTTTGAATATAACATAATCTAATCTTATTTAATTAAACAAAATATATATTCTGTGTGAATTATATCAAAAGAACTTGAAATTGTGTATGAAATAAGCCAATAATAGTGTTTCATATACTAAAAGCTAATACGGTGTTGCGTATAGCGCAAGCTAATCTCGGTTTAGCATACAACACAAGACATCAATAAAATTAAAAAGAATCTTTCTAATAAAATTTTGGGGGTGTTACATTTCCCCTAATGCAGAGGTAAGTAGTGATTGCCTATAGTTCATGTCAGTTGAGACCACATGAGAAGAACTATGTGACCCATGACCCTGAGTTGGCTCCAGTAGTATTTTAATTTAAGATGTGGAGACACTAACTTATAGTCTAATGGATTATCTTATACACTATCAACCAGAGTCTTGAATATATCTTCTCTCAAAATGATTTTAAATGGGGACATAGTTGATGGCTGGGGTTCCTTTTGGACTATGACATCGAAGTAGTCTATACTCTTGGTAAGGGAAAAGTGTTAGAGAATTATCTTAGAAGGAGACACAGTTCAAAGTAATTGAATGAATAAATAGAGTAGTTGGAATAGTTATAGGAATCCTTCATGGTTAGAGATGATGAAGCTTACCTCTAATCGGTGGTTGTTACCCCTGCACTCTTCAAGTGATTCAAGGATTCATAACTCAATAATACCGACAGTGAGAATTTAAGAGCTTATTTGTCCATGGGGAATTTCCATAATGGATATTCGATAGGTGAGAAACACACCATTCCATTCAGAGAACACATAGTATTGGCAATAGATGCTTGGAGTAGCAAGATGCATCAGGATAATCATGTGGGTGTCAATGTGGACACTGTGGATGAAGGAACGGATTGAATACGAGCTTCCCTATTTATATAAAAGAAGAGTTCTTGTTTAATCAGTTTCATGTTTTCTAAATACACTGTTTTTAACCCCTATGCATGTAAGAGGGTGATCTTTTGTTACAATGGGTTATATGAAGATAGTGAGAAAGAATATCGATAGACTTTGTGAAACATTTATCACGTATGTATAGGGGACACATAATCAACTAGGTGAACACTGGCCAACTCACCATTTCATTAGATTCTCATCTATTTGGGAATGGTGATCCCTAAAGAGCTTCAGTTACCACTATGTTAATAAGATAGTTCAACTCCATAGAGTCCTGTAAATGCTAGTCTATGATCAAGGTGGATGCTTGGAATACAGCTTGTGTAAGGGATTACATGAGGCATTTGGGACTCAGCTACACTTCAGCACAAATTTCCACCCATAGACAGATGACCAGATAGAGCGGATCAATCAGTTCTTAGAGGACATGATACATGCTTACATCCTACATTTTGGCCACATTTGGGAGGATCACTTACCTCTGGCAAAGATTGCATAAAAAATAGAAACCACTCCAACATTTGTATCACATCATTCGAGGACTTGTATGGTCAACCTTTTAGGTGGAAACATTTCTTGACTGACCCTAGGGAGTTAGCGCTCATGGGACCAGAGTTGGTGGAGTCTACAACAGAGAAGGTTTAGGTCATATTGGAGGAGATAAATACTTCACAATGTTCTCATATGTCATATTTTGATAGGCGACGAAGACCCTTGGAGTTCAAGGTGGAAGACCATGTGTCTCTTTGGGTGTCCCCTTGACATGGGATATAGTGATTTCTTCAGGGCGAGATGGATGTTGAAGATGAGGATTCTTTTTTCAAAGTTTCCAATAGATATTGAAGATCGATAGGAGAAGACCAAGCATTGGAAATTGATTCTTATATTGTGAGTTCTGTGGAAGCACATGAATCTCCATGAGAGCATATGGGAGAGGGAGGATAATGTTCAAGCTTTTACTCTCATCCATTTTGGAATCCCTTGGTTTCGATTTCGAGGATGTAAAGCCATATTGTGGGGAATATGTAATGAATTTTATTTTCATGGTTTTAGTTTTATAAATATTTCTATGAATATTCTGAGAAGAGGCACTGAGACAGAGAGCAATTTTGAGGCCCATTGCACAAAATGCTCTATCGCGAAATGTTATGTTTTTAAATATAATGCATGAGTAGTTCTACAAAAAAGTTTAATAACTCTAAAACGAGTTCTAGTATTAGAAATCTGAGGTAATTGTTGCATTTAGGATGGTGGGGTTACCTTAGGCATGACTTAATATTCGTGGGTACCAGCCATTTGAGATAAAACCCAAAAATGGAATAACCATAAATAAAATAATAAAACTAAGAATATATTTTATTTCAAATCCTTACGACTCATGAGAAATGACTCGAATTAAAAATATGAGGCCACCATTGAGCTTGTGAATGCATTTTTTCCTTAGGCATAGCCTAACATTGGCTGGCGTGAGCGAACTGTGGAATGTAGTATTTAGGACATGGCCCTAAATAAAATAATTAAATAATGATTAGTTTATTTCTAATAAATCATATATGGTAACTTGGATTAGATATCTGAGAGTACCTTAATGCTCGTGAGTGTGTGATTTTATTAGATGGGGCTAAGCCAAGATTGGCATGGGTCATGGGAAAAAGTTAATTTTTGGGTTCGTTATGAAAAAAATAAAATAAACATAAAAAGTTTGGTTTCTTCAAAAAATGTTTCTCTACAATGAAGTGATGAGAAAAATTTTTTATTTAATAAATGAATCAATGTAACAACATGGGGAATCTATGTAAAAGAAACAAAGAAAAAATTTTCCTCCATTAAGTGGATTAATAGAGATATGAGGTGAAGGGACAAACTGGGATATTTCACTAAGGCTCGGGAGGAATTCCATTGGTGAGAAATGAACGATGATGATTGAAAAATTAACACTGATGATGGATCTCAGTTTGATGGTGGCTGAGATGAAGAATCATGATTTCTCTTAAAATATCACCAATTATAATCAAACCCAGACACAAACCGATCCTTTTTTAGGTAAGGGTTTTTTCTATTATGAATTGAATTCCCCATTCTTTTTTCTAGAAAAAGAATATGAATCAACCCACTAAAAACATAATATGTAGGTCATTTCATCTTGAATGATTTGGGATTTTTTCATGTGAGGAGTCATGGGATGTTGGATTATCATTTTGGTTATCATACATTAAATACATAAAAATATTGAATCATAGTGACATTAATAAAGGTCATGGTTCGTCCTTCATGTGTTTCTTGTGAATTATTCTTATCCTCCCCTTTTCTTCGATTATTCGTGATGTAATGGAAACCACAGTCCAAGAAGGACCACATCGGTAGCGAAGGATGGCCACATCAAGGAAGTTCATGACGACAGAACGTGGCAGCGATGGTGTGTGGGAGGTGGTGCATGGAAGCGGCCACATGTGGGAGGTGGCGTGAACTGGTGGTGTATTGCATTGGAGGAGGCCGCGACCAGTAGGGAATGATAGTGTGAAACTGTGGCCCCTATAGGGTTCCGCATCATATTGGGAGCCCTAAGGCCTGGACAGGGGTTGGTGAGGGAACATGGTCTATAAGACCTCATGCAGGGGGGGGGGAAACAAAGTCGACCACACGACACTGGGTGGACACCGGCCCTACTGCACCAGGGTTGGAAAAAAAAGACACGCCGGCACGGTCCTAGCCAGGGGGAAACTGGGCTGTTGGGTTGGACATGTGGCCCAACAGGCTGGGTCCATTATGCCTAATGGGCCTGGCCCTTGGGCAAGGTCAGACCATGTTTGGTCGGGTCGGGTCGGTCAAACCCGATCAGACCGGGCCTAGCACCAACTTACCCCTTTTTATTAAAATAGTCATAAATTTAAAAATATTCTTATGGCAGACAAGATGTTTGAGGAGATAGATCCCATACAATGAGAGGACCATTTTGGAAAACTCCAAGTGACTTTCTGAGGATTTTGAGGTATGACCAATGGCATGAAGATTATATTCTATCAGAATCAAGCGTGCCACAAGTGGAAATCCTAAAATTGGTTGCTATGAGAATAAAGTGGAGAGTGGACCTCAGTAGACCAAGAGATTGGGGGACCGCAGTGGCCTGGTAGACGAGTGGACCTTAGTGGCTCGATAGATGAGCATACATAAGTGGCCCGACATATGAGTTGAACTCAATGTCCAAATAGACCACAATTACCTAAAAGGGGTCAGTACATCAACAATACAATTTATTTGTCATTATGACTAATTATATCACTTTATATACATTATGTTATAATTGTGTGAGATGACTCTAGTTACTCTAGTTACTCTACTAACTGTAGTGACACTCATGACTACACTTCTTAGAGGTTACGCTTTGTGAATTTTTTTGTGGTATACCATTATGGTTTGGGGTTCTTACAGAGTATTGTTTTACTCTCCCCAGCATCAGCTTCGCCTGCACATTATTTGTCTTGTCAAGATGATAGATGCTTTGATATAGTCATTGGTGGAATAGGGCAAGGTGGTGCTTAGAGTGACCCAACAGAAGAGATGTTCCTCTGTGACCTTAGATAGCTATTTCTGTACGTACCCTTCTAGAAGGGTATTTTTCAGATGAGTTCCAGGGATTTGTACTTGAACTTTTCTATTTTAGTTGGGCTTAGATTGTCACCTAGTTTACCTTTATTTTTCTACTATTGTACCTTGTGTTTGTTTACTTAGTGTATTTACCCTCCATAATCTATGGCTTGTAGTTGTGTGCCTGTGAACATGTACCTTGTAAAATGACTCGGATTTGTCTGAGATATGCATACCTGGTGCTAGTGTCCAGCACATGGCATATGAGAGTCGAGCATGTGGTAGTCATGGATTAGGCCCCATGGGACAGGTCATGCCAATGATAAATACTTGAAGCTCACTTATTCATAAATAGGGATCAAATGGGAACTTCTACCGATAGAAATAACGAGACTACTTACATTCTTAATAGAAAAGTGAATAATAAATTATTATTTTAGAGGATTGGTCACATTCAACATAATAGTAAGAAATGTTTATTAAAATTTCTTGATTTTGTTCATATTCCATTTCTATATAGTGAAAAAAGATAATTAAAAATTATTATGGGTAATGATAGTAAGAAAACCCTCTCACCTAAAGAAACATTTATCATTGGACTCATTAAATCACGTCTATTTTGACATATTTCTACCATTAAATCAATATGAAACTATATGGGAAAAATATTACATCCAATAAAATAATTACTATGCTATAGTGGCATTTACTATGCTTATGAGGCTTAATAGAAAAGTCTCATAATTCTTTAAAATATTTCAAAGAAGTATGGATGATAAAACTTGAAGAATAATAAAAAACCTCTTGTCTGATAATGGGGTAGAATAAACATTCATTTAATTTGTAAATTTTATATAAAAACGTAGAATAAATCATGAAGTATAATCAATAAGAACTCCTGAGTATAGTTTTTTTTTCTGGATTTCATGGTAAATAACATATCCAATAATTTATTAATTTAATGTTGTATCTCATTCCATAATTAGAAATAACCAATGAATGTTGTTTTTCCAAACCACTAATATTGCATTAATTATTTCTTGATAATATGTAACACTATATGAAATATTAAATTTTTGGAAACACTCTTTGAAACATATTATTGTTTTTTGAAGTTAATGATTCAATTGATATAATGAAGAATCTCAGGGAATGTGTGGGGATTTGGTGGATACTGGATTGCTTTTAGGGTACTAATAAATGGGAAATTATTATAAAACTTTCAACAAAATGATCCAAAATATTTTTTAATGAAGGTATATGATTGATTTTTCAAATTATGTTGATGAAAATTCAGTAGGTCGTGCTGTTTAAAAAGTGAAATTACTTTTATAAACACCTCTAATGATGATTGTCTAGCTATTTGTTTTCAAAAAACATTTTAGGGACATTCTCACCTGATTCCTAGAATTTTTTATTAGGGCATTATTTTGGTGGTAAATTCAATAATTATTTTACAAGAACAATTATATTATGAAGAGATAATTTTGAAAGAAAAAAAATTGTGTAATATAAATATACTCTAATATTGGCCCAGATATTAAGATGAACATTTTACATTAAGTGATTATCATTGGTAAGAAAAACTTAATTCAATGTAGCGGTAATGGATAAATATTTTATGGAATCCATGAATGAAAATTTGGATAAAATTGATTCGAATACAATAAAGTAAATGGTGGATAGACCCAGATATGAAAATTAGACTTATATTAAATTGATCTTAATAAAATTATTGAGAGCATTGATAATTAGAATGAAATAAGAAAAAAATTATATAAATTATATGTTTTTATATAAGAATTTTATTTTGATGAAACATTTTAAATAGTGGAAATGATATAATAAATAATACATTTTCAATAATTCAATAATTCAATTTTCAATAGACTCAAAGAGACTATCAAATTAATCTGAAGAAAGAAATCATAATTGAGTCTTTAATGATTAATTATTCGTTGAATAATAGAGAGGATTTAATATTATATAAGATCATTTATATATTTCTAGTTTAAAAAATATATATATAGTTAAAATAAATTAAATTTCTCTTGTACGTAATATCTTGATATATATATATATTATAATGTTAAACTTCTATAAATATAGTATTTATCACAACCTATAAGTGAATGTATCAGTTGAAGAGTAATTTATGGTGATGGTGTCGATGGATGATTTTTTCTTTTTAAGAAATAAGAAAAAATTTCTTAATATGTTTTATAATTTGAAAAATATAGAAATATAGAAATATATATATATATATATATTTATAGGGAAACATATTTATTGTGTTATATTTTAATCATAAGTATGGTAATAAATTCATCTACCAACTCATATATTAATGTGGTCTATTAATGATCTTTATAATGGAAGAATTAAATTTAGATCGAACTCTAATGTCATTTGGAAGAAAACATGTAAAAAATGATTATTGAAATTAATTAAATGAAAAATTTTATCAATTAATTATTGAGATTCTATTATATCTCACATCTATAAGGATGGATATGTTAAATATTTTTTTTCATGGAAGAAGGATTTTATAATTATTCAAAGGTATAGAATTTCTAAATGATAAATAGTATAATGGGTTTGATTTATGTAATGTTGAATTATGTTTTAATATTTAATGAAATGAAAATCTTACCATTTGTAGATTAATATAATTTATATTGGGTTCAAAATAGATTGATCATAAATATATCAATTTAAGTCCATTCATCATGAGAAGAAATTATGGTATATGGATATTTATAACAAAAGTAAGTATATCTATGAGAAAAAAATTTCAAAATGTATTTACATAGACTATAATTAATTAATACAGATGAAGTGGTAGTTGGATGATACTGTAAAACTAGTATGATAGTTGATGTTGATTTATGATGATAACAAGAGTTCAATAATGTTAACAAATAAATTCACATGGTACTATTGAAAAATACATATCATGAAATGTTACAACATTATAATGGAAATTATTGATTAATACATTTTTAAATTGGAATTTATTGGAACTTAAATTAATGTTCATTATATCATTAAAAACTGTTGGCTGAAATTATTCTATAGATTCATTGGATAAACTATTGAGCTAAAAACAGTTCCTTAATCTCAAGAGGTGAATAAATAAATCTCCAATTGGAACATAATGAAGTAAATTAATGTCTTGTGAGTACATAGGTTTTCATATTTAGTTATGAATAAAAAGATATGGGAGACACAATCCAGGGGATTCTAAAAGAAATAACATGTGTTTGACCTGGAAATATAATCAACATTATATAAATTTTAATATTCTGTTGTTTTTGAAAACTATCATTAAATGATGTAAACATATATAATTTATTAATATATCTTTAATTAGTTTTGGAAGATTGAAATTTCATAAATTTCAACATGTTTTTATAACAAAAATAGAGATAATGATTTAAATTTTATTTTCATTAATAAGGAATGATTAATGGTGTATGGGAATACTGTAGGGGGTATTTATTTTAAGTAACAAAATATATATGGATATATTGAACAAATTACAATTGGGGTTTTATTGTAACCTTGTATTGTAATGTAATAATTTTTTAAACAAAATTAAATTATATTTAATAGTACCTAGATATTTCATGTTTTGTTAAGTTGCATAATGTTCATGATTAGTTTGATTGATGAATCACACAAAATGTCATGTCCAGAGTGGGTATATAAATCCAGAAGGATCCACTAGATATTTTGATTTTATTTCAATATAGAGTAAATTTTTTAATTCTGTTTCATTTTTAAAATTATATCAATTAATTTTATTTTGGAGTCATTGAAAATTTATAACAACCCGAACATGTAGAAACACATGTAATAGAATTTTAGTAGGTTTTTGGTGAACATAGTGGTTAAATGATTAAAATAAAATTGGATTTTATTCATGAAACAAAGTTTTGTAATGAGAAATCCTATTGAAAAAGGGGTACTATGAAACCGACATAAAAGAAACCATTTTGGTGCTCCTGTATGAATGATTGGACCCCACATGATATTCACTATTTATTTTGATAGAATCATCAATTTTAGGGAATAATCAAGTAATGTTAATCAAAATGAGTGTCTGAGTAGCAACATGTGGAGGTGGAATATGTATTCAATACCAGTAATTCATTAGTTGAAGAACAAATGAGAAATAAATCACGAATTATGGGTTTTTAAAGAAATTATCTTAGATAATCACCACAACATCATAATGTTAATATCATTCCATGGTTAGTCTAAAATGGATTCTAAAATTAGTGTCCCAATTATAGTAGACTCTCTAGAATTTTTAAAACAAGGGTTTTCAAGATGACTAGTTGATTTGGTAGTCTATTAACTATTTGAAAGATGTTGAATAAATATTATTGGAATCGATTGCATTGATTTGTGGAGACTTAATAGAAGCTCATATGGGGGATTAATTTTATGAATTGTGTAATGAACCATGTTGGGACACTATCCAACCAGACACCCTGCCCAATCCATGGCATGAACTAAAGGGAATTGTCAATCCCCATGGGTTGGAAACTTGTTCCCAGGTATCAACTATATATTTTGTGAATTATTAATCCAATTTATATAATCATATAAAAACAACAATATTGAGCATCATATAAATTGATAATAATAACTAATCAGGGAACAAGAATTATTAAATTAAATTATTAATTATTTTAAACAAACAAAAGGTAACATCATTAGAAAATAACAACAAGACCTTCCTTGAAAAATCCATGCTAAAATATGGACACCGCCCTCAAGACACTTCCCCCAACACCTGCAATATGCGTAACATTAGAAATCGATTACTCCATCACCACCACCACACATCTTGACATTAGGTGGATCACACATAAAAAATTATACATAAAATAAAATTATTATGTAGAGTTTGAGACAAATCTAATTTAGATGTGAAAAAAATTACATTCTTTAATATTCGATAAAAAAGATTAACATGTACATTCTTAGAAGAATATTTCAAACACATTCATGAAATCATTTTAAACAAGACATTCCCAAAGAATAACAGTTAATGAAAAATATTTCTCAAACATGCTTTTATGAAATAAGAAGTTCTGCAAGTTCTACCATATACCGACTGATAGCACAAAATTGTATGGGAAGCAAATCAAAAGATAGCGCCTTGGTTAAATCATTATTGGAAACAACAACAAGTGGGACCCTAGGAACATCATTCCTCAGTGGTCAAAATCTTCCAAATCAACTACCAACTACATTATAGTGCATGATGAATTAGAGGGGATCTCATCCCATAGTCCAATGGTCTCCATAAAAAAATTATAACAATCAATGTTCTCATGTGGGTACCATGAGATGGGAATTCTTACCATGGTATAGTGGTCTCTAGTCATATCATATGTTTTTTTATTATTATAGTGTCAATACTGCTAAATGAATATGTTCTTTTCCATTACCAACTCATCTATAGTACTAGTTCTAGTTCACTCACCTAGATACCTAGGATTTTATTTGTGCTTAAATTCCATATCACATATCACATAAATCAACATTTCTAAATACACATTTCAAACATCGCAAGAACAAAGAGAATCACCAATTTTATATTTTCATAGTGATCTGCTGATGAAAGAATACATGGAAACTGCCATTTTAAACAAAAAAATAATTTCCATTTTACACGAATACCAAAACCATTTAAAAATAAATTTTTAACTTCTTAAAATACTTATGAAACTCATTGGGAAAAAACAGGAAGAACACATTTAAAATCCATCAATTGTAATGGAAAAATCCCATTTTCAAATCCATTCTCATATGAAAATAATTTTATAACATGTTTCACATCTCTTCCACATTTCAATGATGATTTTAAGGGGGGTGGGGGTGAATCCAACTTATAATAACAACCCATTTAAATTTAAAAATCCACATTAAACACATTCTTAAATTAATATATCTCTCAAAACACTTTTTTTTCCTTACTCACCCAACATAATATTTTGTCAAGGAATACAGTAATGAAGAACATAAGAAATATAACCCATTTATTTTAAAAAACTAGCTTCCATTACATATTCATGCCATACATTTTTCAAAATTCATTTTCACCACAACAATAATACATAGAACACATTTAAATAAATAGTCATTCATATCTAAATAATCTAATAATGTAGAATCAAAAAACCACCAGTATAAAAATTGAAAACATTGTGAAATTGGTGTGAATCCACAACTGCACCACAAAAATACCCTATAAAGGAAATATCCAACAATAACAATCATTATTTCCAACAACAACACAAGATCAAGCACTAATTTTTCACCCAACCTATTGGATAATGAAGGAACAGGAAATAGGGAATGTAAACACTATAAAGGGGAAGAAACTAAGTGATAAAAGCACTAACAAAATATAATTTATGAATAATATTAAATCCACCATAAAATAAAGATATAATGGCACCTAGGGATGTGGTAGAGAAACCTATGATGATGTATATTGAATTTTGGTATTACATGTGATTTAGTGTTAAAATCGATGAGGGGGAAATGGTAAAAATCCAATTTTTAATGACCTTTAAAGGTAAAAAAAATTATTCACAATTATCTATCCCATGTTGTAACCATGAATCCCTCATGATCCTATAAGAGCATGCCAAATGGTTAACATGCATAGTCTCCCAAACCGTGCACCAACTATGTGGTCACCACTATCAGAAAATGACAATTTGTTGCATGGTTTCCTAGGTGTGTGGTATAATTTATCATAACCATGTTCCCACCATGTTACGTATACTATTAAGCCCAAAATATCCATATTTAATCAAATATACAATAGGGAAACCTAAATATAAGAAATTGACTAACAATAAAAAATGGAAGACCTAAAAAATGAAAAACACTTATGTGACAATTCTCCCCACCATGAAAACATTTATCCCTCATAAAATCGACATAAAGCATGATAAAATAACAAAAAAGGATATTTATCTTGAAACAAAGACTTCCAATACAATGTATCATGCTCATCACTACCATGATTCTATAGGAATCAGACCAACATAATAGAATTCTCACAAAAAAACTTTCTCATAAGAATCCACAATCAGCACTGGCCACTCAAACACATACAAATCTGGCACTATGTCCAATTCATACCAATTAAACACATTATATAGATCTCAGTTAAAAGAAATTAGATGACATACATAAAAAATGTCTTGTATTGACATCACATGAGAGGGAAAAGTTATCATATATTCCACCATACCAATTCACTCAGTAATATCAAATGGTCCGACATACCAAAAGGTTTTATTCAACTACATACCCTAATGATGAACACCCAAGTGAGCTTCCACCATTAGAAACACCTATTTACCCAAAAAAACTCTAAATAATATCCCCTGTAAATTCTATAAGGATTATTGAGGCTCTTCTCTCTCAAAAAGTGTTTTCTAATCTACTTAAATATATCAAACATTTATATCACTAGGCATGGCACCAATAATGTGGTCTCACCAACCTATAACCAACACAAAGGAGACCACCATGACCAAACATAAAGTACGTCAAAAGGTCTTATTCTAATTAGTGATTAGTAACAAATATTATATGAAAACCCAACCAAACTCATATGGCTATTCCACAAACCTCAAAAATCCAACACACCATCCTGGATCATGTCTTCCAAAAACTAATTCATCTACTCTTTATGACCATGAATTTTAGGATGGTATGTCATTATCAACAAGATTTATGACCCCATTTCATTTTGAATGAATTTACAAAACACATTGTAAAATGAGGTTTCATGTCTGAAATAATTTCCGACATCCAACCAGAAAGCCTCACAACCCCCTGAATATTCAACCAACTCAACTCATCTAGTTTGGATTAATCCATGATTGTAATGAAATGGGATAACTTGTTCAAATGTATAATCAATACAAAAATTGAATTCCTTCCCTCGGGTGTGTGAGAAAATTTAATAATAAAATCCATGGTGGTCTTTTCCCACATATAGGTAGGAATAAGTAGCAGATGTTGAAAACTAGAGGGCCTTTGTTTTTCATATTTAACTTGATAACACATATTACATTGAAATTAATATTCATCTATGTCTTGCCTAAAACATTTCAACCAAAACTACTAACACACATCATATAACATCATGGTAGCACTAGGGTGAATGGAATTTTAATACTGAGGGTTATCCGACATCACCCCCTTTCTCAAATAAAACGTCACCACAATGATACCCTCGAATCAAAAAAATCCTTCCGGGGATAATGAATAATCAAAAGGAATCTCCCCTCCATTTATAAACTACATAGACTATTAGTAGAACTCATCACTAGAAGGCTCTGAGTGAATCAACTCTGGAAGAAATGTTTTCAACTTCACACATTCCAAGAATGCACCTCTCATGTTCTTTTTGGTCTCTCAGTACATTTGAGTAGATAACTCTATAAAAGTCCACCCATCACTGGAATATTTAACCTTTTTTATCGGCCCTTTCCTCCTCAAATAATCCAACCCAACATTACATTTTTCTATGGTATAGAAAATATCCACATAAATCCACTAAAGGTACAAAACCCAATGAAACATCCACAAAAAAAATTCATTATAGGTAAAAATATAGACCAAACTCTTATGATAAGAATAAACTAAAAAATTATACTTAAAAGTATTATGGATCTATGTATTTATGGAATGAATGATTTCTTCCAACTCTAGGTCATGGGTTGGTTAGTTCTACTCAAGTGGGCATTTTTAAAAAGAAATATAACCCACTAGACTATTATTCTGTATCATCCAAAAACGAAAAATACATACCTAAGGAATCACAATAGACCACATTAAATTAGTTTTGGTTATTTAAATGTCAAAACAAGAGTGTGGAAAACATCCTCATTAGATCCTGAAATGACACCATGTAATATGGGATCTATCTAACCATCTCCACCTTCTTACTGATATCCATCATGGATGAAGAAAACTGAGAAAAAGTCTAACAAAACTACTTATAATACACTTCAAGGCCCAAAATTTATCTAATATCAAATACATTCTCTTATTTCTCCAGTTAAATAACTTCACTAATCTTATCAGGGCCACTGAAACCCCCCATTATAAAATCTAAAGACTGTGAAACTTCAACTATTTGATCTTTAAGGGGCATTTAGAAAGATTCACATAGAGGAGATTATCTAGAAGAGTTCCCAACATAATTTTAAAATATGTCTTGGGATTCTCCTCGGTCCTATAATTTTCAAGGTTGTCATCCCTGAATACCAAAAAATCAAGATACTGGTAAACACCATTTTCATAAGCACCGTATAGGCTGTTGGAGTATTTGGATACCCTAATGTCATGAAAAAGTACTTGAAGTGGACTTAAATGCTTTTCAAGGACATTATTTGAAACATCCACCTCTCTAACTCTGACTTGGTGATACCCGAAATGTATTCAAGTCTTAGAAATCCACCTTTCCACCTAATGTTGATTGAAATTTTTATCAATTTTGGTAAAATGATACATGTTCATAATCATCACCTTCAATATCTTCTAGAAATCAATAAATAACCATAGAGATCAATTAGCCTTCATCACAGTCAGAATTGGGGAGTGCTAAGTTGAGATTATAAACTGATTGAATCCTTAAGATTCAGAATCATCCAGTTCTTCCACTAATTCCCTCATCTCAGTGGTTTTATATACGGTATGATAGAATAGATATCATTTTTGTTACTGATTCCAAATCAATGCTGAACTCCACATCCCACTCTGGAATAAATCATGATAAATCCTATGTAAAACAAATGGAAACTCATCAACCACAGGAGGTAGTTCACCCATAAGAGTACCACCATTTCCATCTTATATAGGAAAAGATTTATGAAAATTTAGATGAATAAATTTTGGATGTGCAGGTCCATCACATCCAGAACGATGTTTAAATTCACTATAGACAACTGGGGTACTCTCATAAGGTACCAAAAAACTCACTTGCCTCCTATAAAAATCAATGCCATCTTGAAAATGACCTATGAGATCCATAAAAAGGTAATATAAAAGCAGGACATTTCAAAACTAGAAAATATCAATCTATCTTGGCTTATAACATGTTGAGTGAAGAAAATGTACACCTAAAACCCATCCCTCAATTCTTACCATGCATGGTTACTAACTCCATAACATATGAAATATGATCAATTGGAAACATTAGAACATCCACACTACTAGAAGAAATAAAATAAATACATACACCATAATAAAATAGAAATAAATCAATATATTATGAAATAAGAATGATACATAGAACTATCACATGCCCTACATCTAATTCTGCTAGCACTTGATCCATCACAGGAAGTTGCCTCATCTCAATGAGTCCCGAAAAACAAAAAAAGTTTGTAGTTTTTCCTTGTATATAAATTACGAATAATATGAACCAGAAAATCCACCCCTACCACCTAAGTGATATCCCACTCTCTTATATTGTTTTCATTGGGTTGAAATCCCTTTGAAATATATAGATCCTACACCACTCGGATATAAGTTCTCCACCTTGAGAAATAACTACAAGTTCCCCATATTAATGTGCCAATGATAAGGTATGGGTGGTGATGAACACCCTAGTATTATCTATCCTAATTTACAACATTTATGGGACATAACCAAACAAGAATCAGAATCCATAGAAAAAGGCGTTTGGGAAGCATGGCCTGAATTTCCACCAACCTTCTTCCCATGCTCACCCTGATTCCTCTTCTTCTAAGAAGAATTGCTACTTCCCACTATTGAAATCACTCTAGAGTAACCAGTATTGCTTAGATGATCAATATATACCATCATATCATGATCAAACACTTCATAAAGGTTAATTAACTTGAACAAGAAAACTTGGGGATCATATTTCTCATCGCAACCCCTTCATGAACACCAGATCACTCATGTGGTCATTGAAAATGAGTATGGTTTCATAGTACACCATCTCTATGAAGTAAATATCATGCAAAATCATGAACCATTATTATCAGATAAGCTCTATAAACTCATAGGATCTAGTGTGGTAAATATATAAGGATAATACATCTCCTTGTAAAATACCATAATGTATTTCCAAACCATCCTATCATGCTCCCCATCTTTCACAACTGAGTCACACCACTTCTGATTACAACCATCCAGCAAAAAAAGAACATTTAATTATGAATACCATAGGATTATAAAATAAATTGAACATCCTCTTTATATTTTCTGTCCACCCCTACAATTCTTGAGGTTTTGTGCTACCCCAGAAAGAAAGAGGATATTTCTTGAGGTACTCTTGATATTTTCCAATTCTAAGACTAGACTCATCTTCTCTATCCTGAGTAGAACCATTGCTCTCTCCTTGTCCAAAAGCATGGAAATCCTAAACCAAAAATTCCATTAACCTATAATATAATGGTGACAGATAGCTCTCTATGGGATCTTCCAACAGTTTCACTCAGTTTCTTTAGGGAGTCATCTTTCTAAACAAATAAACAATCACAAGGAAAACAATCAATAGAACAATAAATTTACCCTCTGAAAACTTTCAGAAACCAAAACTAATCAAACAATTCCATAATTCAGATAATAACCAAATTTATCCTATTAAGAAGACAAATAAAACCAATCCAACAACTCCTTCTGTCCATATGTAGTCTAAAACCAACATGTCTGACCTATATGAGTAGTCAAAACAAATATCAATATCCCTTAGCAACTCGAGTACTGTCTTGAGGTGTGTTTCAGAGAAACCCCACCCACAATGAGAACCTCAAGACCCGATAGTCCTAGATTATGTCTATCCAGACTCTTTCCCCAAAACATGTCTAAAGAAGAGTGTGACATGCTATAATACCATTTTCTTCATGAACCAATCTGGTGTTCCATCCAACCCGACACATGGTCAAATCCACAACTTAGGCCAATGTGTGTTCTTGATCCCAATGAGATGGAAACCAGTTCCCATGTATTAACAAAATACCAGAGGAATGATTTATCCAATTTATATAATCCAAAAAAATTAATAATAATGAGAATCGGAAAAACATATAATCATTAACAAAGGAGGCACAATAATTTTCAGATTAAAATTTTAAAAATTATAACTAAACCAAAAGTACATTTAGAGGAATGGGACAATCAGTCAATCCCAAAAACAACCATGTAAAAATTGGTACATCCCACTCAAGATGCCCCCCCCCCCAACACCAATATGAGTCAAAACACTATAAATTGGATCCACCGTCACCACCACACCATATCTATCCATTACCTAGTTCATACATAACCAAGTCTACATACACCCAAAGGTGGTTGTAGTGTGTGATCCAAATCCATATATGATACCACTAAAAATAATGACTCCATGATATAGCATTAGAAGATAAATTTACATGAACATTTTTATAAATCAATTTAATAAAATCAAGAAAACCTTTTAAACAAGTCATTCCCAAGGAAAAAATTTTAAGGAAAAAAGATTCTCAAACATTATTGTTTTCAATACAATGGTACACATGGTATACAATATAATTTTGGATAGAACCACATTGTATAAGAATAATAATAAAATAGGGAACCTTGGGTAAATCCAAATATTTAAATAGCATATGTGGACCCTATGAACATCATATCTTGGTGACCAAAATCCTCCAACTCAACTACCAACAATGTTCCCATGCAAAATCCATTAGAGGTAATCCCATCTCAATGTCTAATAGTCTCCATTAAATTAGTTAAATCAAACATAATTCCTATTAATGAAAAATTGAAGGGGATAATATCCCATGTTCGAGTGGTCTCTAATCAAGTTATATGTTCACTTAGTTTTGTAGTGTCAATCATGCTAAATAAATCTAGGCCTCGCAACTACTGAGTCATCTGGAATAATTATTATACATTACTCAACTAGATAACCAAGATTACCATTATGATCACATTCCATATCAAATATCAAATAAATAAATATTTCCATATACGCATGCCAAGTATCATAAGAAAACAAAAAAATGTCCACTTTTATTTTTTCACATTTATTTTTACACCCTAGAATGATAAAGGGTTATATTAATAAATGAATTGACTCATGTAACCACGGTGAAACTTTATTTTTCTGAATCCTACCTGATTAGAGTTCCACAGTTAAGCATTCTTGGCTTAGAGTAGTGATCTGGATGGGTGACCTTATGGGTTGTTTCCCAGGGCATCTGTGAGTGGGGATAAAGGGAACGTTAAAGGGAATGTGTTGGCTTGTGGGGATAGTCATTTGTCAGATGACCCATTTAGGAACGTGGGTGGGCCCAAGGGTGGGGAACACATGTCTATGGGGAAATGAGTGGTATGTGGTGGGCCAAGACCCAACATCCATTTTAGGGTGGGGTGTATGTGTTGTCAGTCGGGACCAAGATGTTACATTGGGTATCAAAGGTGGTACACAGCCTCAAGTGTGGTGCACTGCCTGGGATGAAATATAGTATCCACAACAGGGACGTTGTTCTCTAGGGGGGGGGGGGTGAATGTAACACCCCATAATGATTATGTTTTAATTTACTTAATTATATGACTCATGTCAACAGTGTGCACCTTTCTTTTCGAGAGCCTACTTTATTAGAAATCCATAGTTATGCGTGCTTGTTCTAAAATAGTGATCGAGATGGGTGTCCTTCTAGGATGTTTCCTATGCTGTTTATGAATGAGGAAAAAGAACACTAGAAAGGACATGTGTTGGCATGTGGGGAAAATTATTAGTCAGATGACCCGTTTAGGCATGTGGGAGGGCACCAGGGTGAGGATCACGTGTCTATGGGGAAATGAGTGGTCCTTCACATGCCAAGATCCAATGGCCTTGTTAGGGAGGGGTATCTATGCTGTCAACCTGGGAATAGTTGTTACATTTATCCAAAGATCAGAAAATATATGGAAACCATAATTTTTCATAAATAAATTTTATATCCTACACGCACACTAACACCATTTAAAATACATTTCATACCACTTTAACAACTTATGAAACTCATTTAGAAACAAAACATGATGATAATATATAAAACCATACAATTCACATGGAAATGTCCCCTTTTTAAACCCATGGTCTTATTAAATACATTTTATAACACATTTCACTTCACTTCAATAATTCAAAGATGAATTAAATGTGCACAAAAAGAATCCAACATATAATAAAAACATATTTCTCTAGAAAAAGAAACTATCTACTTTCCTACCTTTAAATCTATATGAAAACACATTTTTTACCCTCCAAAATACTTATAAAACATTTTCAATGAACACCACTAAGAATAACATAAGAAATATATCCAATTTCTTTTCAAAAACTATCATTCTCCACCAATTCTTGTCAATCCTTTCCCAAAATGTTTTTTCACCACACTAATAATCCATATAAAACAATTAATCCTTGATCAAGTAATATCAGAATAATAAAATAATTTCCAATAAAGGAACCACCTATTGACACATGAAATTATCTAGAATTTGTGTGATCCCAAAAATTCACCACCACAAGACCCTATAAATGAAAAATAAAACAATAACAATCATTATTTTCCCCAACAACACAAGATCAAACCCAATTTACGTCACCTAGTAAGCTGGAAAATGAAAACCCAAGACAAAGGGAATGGAAAAACTAGAATGGGGAACAAAATAATGGATAATGGTTCTTACTAGTATATTTTTGAATAAAACACACCAAATACACCAAGAAAATTAATATCCAAGGGATACAAGGGATGAGGGAGAGGTTACTAAGATGAAAAATACCAAATGGGGAATATTTTAGGTGGTTAGGGTTAAAATAAGAGATTGAGAAATAGTAAAAATCAATTTTAAATGAGATAGATAGGTTTCATTGTGTTACATTATAGTTTTAAAAAACATGAAACAATCCGGCATCCAATACTATCAAAGGGGAATATCCCACATGGTTAGCCCACATGGTCTCCAAAACTATGTACCAAACATGTGGTCCCCACTGTCTAAACATATCCATTTTACTCATAGTTTCTTGGGCATTGGGAACAGTTTCCCATAACTATGCGAAAACTATGTTCTACTTTTAATAAAGCCAAAAATCTCTATTTTTCATCAAAGACAAATGGGAAAAACCCAAGGATAATAACGTGACTAAAAAAGGAATACCTAAAAATTAAAAACAGATGTGACATGTTGAAATTTCATGTGACATAATATTTCGAAATTTAGTATCAATTTTGAAAAATTGTCCATAAAATAATAGTAGACGCGAGGAAAAATAGAAGTGAAATTCTCATAGTGTAAAATGAAAATAAAACAAAGTTTTAAGAAATAAGAAATAAAGAGGAGAGATAATTTACTAACAATAATTATATACCTTGAAATTAATAGTGAGTTATGGAATGGTTGGAGTCCATTTGGGGTCAGGTTGTGAAGTAAGATTTTTTGTCACATACCTATGAAGATAGGATGTTAATATCTATGCGTCATAATGAAAACCCATAATTTTTTGTTTTATATATTATGTTGTTTTCTTGGTGAGTTTGACCAATATGTAAATATTATATCATTTTGTAAACCTCTTGAAATAAATTGATAAGGTGAGAGGAGTCACTTGAGGAAAAAGGATGAGAAGTGATCTTTTACCTCTGTTTATAGTCACTTACTTATTATGTGGTTAATTTTTAGCATATAAACACATCATTGATATGAACTCATTATATTTAGACTACAGTGGTAAAACATGTAAATTCTGGATGTGTTTTCATCTCAATTAATATATTTTTTTGATCCTTTATATAATCTGTTTTATAAATACCATGTCTATTTTAATTTATGTAGACAACATCAATTAATTTTTTAATACGAATATTTTAATCACCCTAATTTACCCACTCCCCCTCAAGTGAATTATGTCACCTTAGGATGTAACAAAACCCCTTTTTGTATTCACTACACATGTATGCAATTTCTATAAATGGATAAACATATTTTTTATATATTATGTGTATCTAACTCCTTGAATATTAAATAGTAATAGAAATAGGAACAACTAACCAATTGAGAATAATGTGAAATTAATGATATGATGTAACTTGTCAATAAAGTTGTCCATGTTGGGTGTGAGAATATATATTCAGGGTAGGTAACTACCAATGTTCTTGAAATGAGTAGTAAATAACCAAGTGTATAAATGATGTTGTATATTAATTTACATAAATATTATAATTTTTTAGGAAATCACCCATTAAAAAATATAAATATAAATAAATAAGTAGTTTTCAAAAGAATTATAAAAATTAAAAAATAACCCCCCACAGTAGGAGGTTCTATACTTCGTATATCTACTTCAAAAGTAGTGCTCAGGGTCCAAGATAACTTGCTTATGGAAACCATTATTCTCATACCTTTGAACAATAAAAGATATGGTAATAATGGTTTTCGTAGAGGAGGTAATGACATTAAAATATTTAAGTTATAATACCATCATGTGTAATGTGGGAAAGGGAATATAGTAGTTGGGATGTACAAAATCTCACATTTGATCAATCACATATTTGGTTTGTGGACTGACATAAGATATTTATTATAGTAAAATAGAATAAACATTAAATAACCAACTATATACCATATCAATGAACAAACAGAAATAAACCCAACATTATACATTAACTATCATGCTTAATGTAACTGTTTGATAGATTAATTGATATATTATGATTTAAACTATATCTATGTAACACTTTCTATATAACCACTATCAAAATTAATATAGAAAATAATAATCAAACAACCATTCATTAAATTGGATTCTAACTAAAATTTATATAATTGAAAGATACACAAAACATAATATATAATAGTAATGCTGAAATCCAATACCATATGGAATTATAACATGTACAAAATCAACATTCAAAAACCTATATAGAGAAATTAATATATATATATATATATATATAAACTAATTAATACTAGTTATAACCCAGGTGATAATCACGTATGAAAAAAGTATGTCTAGAATTTTTTCATTATGATCCAAGGTGAGAAATATGTATAAAAAAGTAATTAATTCATGTCCCATGATTTAATACGTTAGATTTATTAGGCTAACAAGTCCTTCACATCATAACATCTATTTTTTAGAAAAAATCAGCATGATTTTAAAGATTTTAGTTTAAAATATATACGAAGAAATAAGAGTAAAAATATTCCTCAAGGAAATCCATTATTTATAATAGTTTTTATCTATACTTTTATATGATAGTGAAATAAATATGACATTTAAATAAACATCATTTAACAGGTGAAATAAGTTTTGATAAAAATGGGTTTTCCAAAAAACAATTAGTATGTAAATAAAATTTTTATAAGTAAATCTTGCACACTATGTTTTGTCAAAATAATTTTACCTCGAGTAAAAAAGAATTATATATTTATTTGAAGAAAAATTATTATCTTTAAGCCCATCCAATTTTCCCCACATGTCTTACACACCCACTACTCACTATTCTTTTATTAGATTAACTTAATGATAATAATAGGTCATGTCTTGAAATAAATTTAGGATATGTTGTAAAATAAAGATGGTAAGTTTATATAAACTATAACGTTCAAATAAATATAATTTAAATTATTGTTTCTTATCAGGGTTACTAATAGACCTTAAATTAAATTATTAGTTGAAATATCTACCACTAGTGGGGTAAAGATAAACCTCATGTTGTTTTGAATTTACCTCTAAGTAAAAAAAGAAATATAAATATAATTTAGAAATGAAAAACTTTTTAAAATTATGTATGTGTCGTTTATGGATTGATAATATAATCCAACCACTATTATAATTCACCACATGATTAATATAGTAATTCATGTAGTAAAATGATATAAATAATCAATATTTATTATAGAATTTTTATACATGGACGTATATGTTAAAATTTACTAATTAAAGAAAGTGTAAGAAATTTTATTTTATGCATTAATAAAACTCATTGAAAAAAATATCACTCTTTATATCAAAATAAAACTGAGAATCCATTTATTTTAAATTCTAAAAATAATGGTTAAACCGTTTTTGTAATTTATAAAAAAAATGAGCAGTACCATATCATAGGAACATCCTGAAAATTAACTAAAGGTTTGATACCCCTACCAAATACTCAAAAGAGATTTATCATCTAATTATGATGGTACAAATGAATTATTATAAATAGAATAATGTCCCTAAATCCTCATGCTATAAATTATTTCCAAACATATTAAAAGAAGTATATATCATATACATGATGCACCACCCACAAACACAACTCAAAACCTCTATATTCCCCTATATTGTAATATTTTCATTATAAATCAATATCAGGCACACTTGTATGTATCCCCGGACATCTTCATGACTCTAATGTTTGGTCCCACTAACTATTTTATACTACTAAATATTTGAGAAATTAAATCACCAAAAAATAAAAATTTCTGCTGATGTTTTATGGTATCATTCAAATATTGACCCTTTTCTGGTTCATTTTCATAGAAACTTCAATATGATAACCAATATAAATATAATGTGGAAAATAAAAGGCCTATTTAGATTTAAAAAATATTCAACAAATCACTTGACAACAACTAACACTTTTATTTCTCTTTCATATATAAGTTGTTTCATGGTTTTATCTATTCCAAACCTACCACTTTATATTTTCTATAAAAAATAATAGATTATTTTTAAAGATCTACTAGAAATAGTTTCCATTAAAATTAAATATCAAATTTATTCCAAAGAGACGAGTTTTATAGAAGAAGTTCATTTTAAAAATAATCATGAAGAAGATATATATTGGATTTTATTTCATAAAATGTCACCATTTTAAAAAATTAAAGAATATGTGATAGAATAATATTTAATACGTTAACTTAATTAAAAAATTACCAAATTATTTTCTAAATATAATCACTACAGATTTGTTAGAATTTTCAAAAATATTCATTCCCTTTTAGAAAATTATAAACCGAATTTTTACTACTTTAAAAACGGTAAAGGATTAAAAATAAAAGGCATGAATTATAAAAAACATAATTTAAAACAAATGTATACATTTATCAATGGGATAAATCAATTTATTTTATCCAAACATCCTTGATGAAAACACATATAAATATAGATATTGGGAAACATGGTTGGAAATAACTCTTTTGACCATCCAAAATATACATTTTGAGTATTAGATAAGATTTAATGAAACAGAAAATTAATCAATGAATAGATTTCATGTTCAAAAGTAGAAATCTACACAAAAGTCAAGAAAGTTTCTAAAAATATAAATCAAATATCAAATATAAAATTATATTATATATCATGAAAAAAATAATTTATCTTAATAGAGGAACATGTCGGAGTGACTCATAGTATTTTTATAAAACCATATATTATATTCAGGAAAATATTGAATTCTATATAAGTTGTTAATTAATTAATTTAGGAAATTAAAAAATTATGATGATGATGAAATAAATGATATGGTATTGTCTTAATTAGTTGTTAGACCAGATGATGCATGGACAGAGTGAATGATTTGATTCTTGTCTAGCCTTATGTCCTCCATCTCAAATTTACACAATTCCATCTCCAAATCCCTGAGACAATAGATCACATAAAAAATGTATCTTGTAATAAACACAACAAAATATACTATTAAAATATATTTCCATCAAGGCCGTGTTGGTTATGTATGAACACATTATACCCCCTAAGTCCTAAAAACCTACCTCTAATATAAACTTTGAAATACTAGATTCAATATAACCTCAAACACTACCCAAAAATCATTGTATTATGTGACATATATATACAAATGAACTATACTTTTCATAGACCCCACAAGACCATAGGTTCACCTCTTAATTATAAGAGGCTTTAATAAAATCTAATCATTGAGTTCACACATGGGGAGTTTTTTATCCCCTAAAAATCTAAAAACAATTAAAGGGATAGGATCACTTAAACTTTTATACGATACTTGTGGTGGATGAAAAAACATTACATAAATAACAATTTATACTATGGTACTAATTTACAAGGATAAAATACCATATAAATATAAATCTATTACAATAATATGTATACATATCACATTAAATCCCACAATATCCACAATGTTTACTTATAATGGAAGATGGGGAAAACCATTTTATGCATAATGGTCAAAGAAAATATGGCCCAAAGACCAAAAGTAATTGACTCTGAGATAGAATCTCCCAAAAAAGTTTGATTAGGACACCCACAATGTGTATACACTTAATACATTCATTATATATTAGAAAAGTTCATCCCATTCTTTAGACCCATAGAGAATAGAACTATTATAATTTTTATGACTAATTGACCCAACAACAACCCATAACTAACAATGTATGTGAAATACAACATATAATGGTTTATTCCCTCCATTGTTTCCTAGTATGATATATTTCATAACATACTTTTTATGTAACAAATATTTTTCATCCACACAATAATAAATAATAAAGGTTATTCATAAATATGTCTACACATTTACCTAAATATAATAAAATCTAATTTTTGTAATCATTAACCAGTAAATGAAAATAAAAAATATAATCAATTTTCAATTTAATATTAATAATTTTTAGATACCTCTCTATAAAAGATGGTTCCATAATTGATATACATCATTCAGTAATTGTACATAGTGTTTGAGATGACATGGGAAAGGAAACCATGACTCCAATCCTTGGGAATAAAATGATTTATGGCATAAAACTTATCTTGTAGAAAGCGGATGGTGTATACAAGTGGCAGGATAAAATATTGAGTTTTGGAATGTTGAATGGGGTATACAATGTTAAGGAAGCAACACCCATACCATTCGACCCTATCAATATTTTGTTAATAGAGATACATATGAAAGTTATAAAAACTATAAAAAAAAATCATTATATATATATATATATTAATACAATCCAATGGAAATACTCAAATACACATTGAAATACGTGTAAATTATTTTTATTAATAGAACGAAGTAACAAGACAACTAATATATTTGTGTGGTAGTTTTTCTTAATTAATAATTTCTATATAAAAAACATTTTGCGCAATGAAATAATACATAATCATTCTACCACAAATTGCGTTTTCTTCAAATTAACAATGTAAAATTATAATTTACTAATAATATATAAAAAAATGATCAAAAAATACATTGTTATGTAATATTAAGTATAAAATCATCATTCCAAAGATGGTACAAAAAAATAGAATAAATACCAACTAATTAATAAAAGGGGAAAATGGATATTATTTTAATGAAATTTTAATAACCAATTTGTATAAATTATGGTTGAATGAGTACTTTAATTGTACCTAGACATTAATTTATGACACAAAATAGAATGGGTGATAATTTAAAAACTATTAGTCAATTAAAATGAAATCATCTATTTTAAAAAAATTAACATGTTATAATATGTTTAATTTTAATTGTGGTTTGAAATTGTTTTTGGTAAAATATCCATAATTAAGATAATATTTTTTACAAAATATGTTTCACCAATTGTTTTATAATTTTATAAAAATAATGTCAGATTCATTCTTAAATAGATTAAAAGGATTATAATGGGTTTTCACATTAAATAGATTACAAAAAAATATTTCAATTTATAAATTTAAGGTCTTATTATTAGTTATTCATAAGAAATATAATTTTTTTAAATATATTTCTCACTCTAAATGAATATGTATGTTATCATTTATGATATACAAATAGAAAAAATTATCAACTTCTCCATTATTTTTTTACCAAACCATTACTCATCATCAATGCATTATAATCGCCAAATATTAATCATGGATCATATATAGAAATTATATCAGATTAGGGATTGAAGGAATGATCGTATGTTATAGGATTTCTACAAAATTGTGATATTATATTTATTTATAAAATATTGTACTCACATAATTGGTTTTTGTGCCAGGTTTAGTACAAAGATTACAATAAATCCATAAATAAAATAATTAGTGTAATAACTCCCACCATATCATACAATTAAAACCCTCAATTTTATAAGGTTTTATAAATCCTACTAACACATTAAATGTATTAATTATAATTGGAGACATGTAAGAAACATCATATGTATCATGTTAAAAATAGTAGTATAAAACAACCATTATAATAACCCATGAAATACATGACATCACTTTCACCAATAGAACATATATATAAATAATGATTCATTTACAAGATAATTAATTTATAATTATATAAATTTGTTAAAGTTGAAAAGGATAATATAGATTTGTAAATATTATTCTATAGGTTAAGAAAAAATATATATATATTTAAATCTATTATTCCAATATACAATTGAGATATAATTCATTCATAATGGTAAATGTGATTATTGAAATTTTTAAATCACAAAAAACCATGTACTGCACATATCATATGAATTGACAAAAAACAAATAAGAGTTGAAAACCCACACCTATATCACTAGAAATATTTAATATCCAACAATCAACGAAGAACATCCCAACTAAAACCAAGAAACATTGAATAACCATCATTTGATATTCCATAAACAAAAAAACCTAAGTAAATAAAATATTAAAATCGATTAATAATAAAATTTTAGGTAAAGTTAGTTGAATAACTCCTAAATTCTAGTAAATAACAAGACAAACTATCTGAAAATAAAAAAACCTCATCATCTTCCAATTCTAATCAACAATTATGAAATATAATGGAAACCCAAATTATTTTTTCTTTAAATAGAAAAATTATGAATGGGTGAAAAAGAAACCAGTAGGGATAGAATGAATCATTACTCAATGATTGTTTATTCTATTAGTATAATTCACCTTGAATTCATGAAATTAGAAACAAAAATCACCAAATAAGGTTATGGAAATAATAAAATAAATAATATGGGATGAAAATGGAATATTACGAGAGACACTAACTTCATAAAATCAATGAATCACCTTAGAATAGCCTTGAATAATATAATAAGAATAGGGAGGAAGTGATAGATGAGAGGATAAATCATTATAGCAGTAATGATCAGAAAATAATAATCTTTCTGGGCCCCCTTTACGGGTTGTACATAAATCGATGTAAAAAATACCATTCTAACAGCTTTTAAAAAAATTGCTATAACCCACCCAAACGTTGGAGGAAACCAATATAACTCTATTTGAAATATTGTTTTCTAATGCACCCTCAACTAGACTTGAAGTGGGATCTACAATAACTTTGGAGGCCTCATTCTACCACCACTATATAGGGATCTATCTACCAAACACACCCAATCCTGAACCCAATCTCCTAATCCTCTTATGAAATTTAAAACACGATCCAATAAACAAAAAAATAGATAATAAATTATCAAATTTTACAACTCAATAAAATTAAAAAAAATCCTTCTATTTATAAATATGAAATGTGAACATATCCATTGTCTTGTTACTAAATTATAAATGTTAATCTAGAAATCTATATTAAATGAAACCGCCAAGACATGATTCGTTACATGTTCATAGGTTCCATAATATCCAAAAATGTCAATGAATTAGTCCTCAGGTAATTGTTATGGTATTTTTGTTCTATGTTTAATATTATTTAGAAAATGAATTAAATTTAAGAAACATGTCTCAACATAAAAAATTAGAAAATTAAATTATCCAATATCTCTCTTATTTAATTGCAATTATATTACTCTAATTTTAAAATTTATTAATCATAAAAATAAAATGAATTTTTAATGATATAAAAGTACGTGAAATATATTTTTAAATCCATAAATAAAAATTGTTAATGAAAAAACAGTCACATATATTAGTGTTATAAACATACCATAGTGTGTGTGGGATTTTCAAATGAAATTTAAAAGAAACAAAATCTATAAAATGAATATTTTATAAATTATACATTTTTAAATATTAAGGTTTATACATAAATGAATCTTGAAGTAATATTATTATAGTTGTATGGGATCTAATTATTTAACAAAATATTTTATAAACTATGGCAGATTCATTATAGATATTTCACATTTTTTTCAAAAATTTATGCCTTTTAAAATGATTACGATTTTGTTACAAATATCATTTGTGGTTTTATAACTTGTTTGGTGGGTGCTAAAACTGACAATAATAGTTATTTATAATATATTAGTTACTATTATTATTTTATTATTAGTTAATCCTGAACATAACACCCTTATTAAAAAATAATATTCTATTAATAGTAGACACAGTTTTAGTGATTGGAAATAAAAAAATCATTCAATGATATTTTTTCAATATATAGTAAATGTTAGGGAGTATGATTATATATATTACATTAATTTAAAAATATTTGAGGATATATATTGTACTTATGTAAATATATAATGATGTAAATAAGCAATTTGTATGAGTTTTAAGAAGATTAAAACACAAAATAAATTGGTAGTGTTAGTTTTCCTCTCCCTTCAAAAGTCATCCTTACACAACTTAGGAAAAATGAATGTTCTTTTATAAAAACCAAAACCTCTATGATATGGATAGGTATGTTACTGGGGTTATTTTTGGTAATTATTAGTCTTTGTATGAAAGTTTTATGTAAATAGGAATGGGTGTAACTAGTTAGTATTTACAGGTGGATTCCGGTGTATTTAAATAAAATATATTAAGAATTTTTTATTTAAACATAATGGCATATATAGAAATGATTTATGTGCTAAAAATAGTGATTAATTTTCAAATTTATATTTCCTTAATTTAGTCACATTAAAAATTAATTACATCAATGAAATATTTTATTTAACATAAAGAAGCCAAAAAAATGATATTTTAATAAAATAAATTGTAATTCATTGTTTTTAAATTCCTATATAGTTTTTGAAATTTAAATTATTACTTTTTGATTCATTATTTTACTCATTAAATAAAATTTAATCCAGAAAAATGTTTTATAATTTATCTACTCATTTCAATATAATTATCATATTATAATACATTTGTTATACTCAACATAGTATTTTGACTATTCACCCACAAATTTGACTTTTTCATAAAAAAACAAAATTAACACCCTAAGATAAGATTGATGTGATGATTCAAAATTTTTTTTCTTATAAATATTAATTTATTTTGTTATATTATTTTAACACTCATTTTAAGATATTCTAATTTTTTTAAAATATTTTATTATTTTTAAAAAATATTTAATATATATTTAAGTATTTATAATGATAAAATACTGTCTGATGTTGGGATAAACTATTCTAAACCATCACATTGGATTTATTAATCTTATAAATACCTCATAAATTAGTCATTTATCATTCAATATAATTCTTGTTAAGGTTAAATATTATAATTTATCAAAATCATAATTATATTTTTATTATTTTTATACTATTTAATAGTATTTTTTTAAAGTTTGATAATATTCCTGGACGAAATCTCTGAGAATTGAAAATTCTAGTTTAATTAGATTTCTTGTTTTTATTATCCTATTATAGTACATAATATTTTATAAATTTTATTTATTAGTCACATGTATTTTAGAATAACATAGACGCATTCTCTTTATATATAGTTTCCAAATTATTTATTGTTTTGTATTTTAAAAAATTAATAGTTTTTTTGATATAATTTTATAAAAAAATATCTTAAAACCTAATTAACTTTTAAATATTATATATTTTTCCCTGAAAGTAAAATAAAATCAATATATTTCAAACATATATATATATATATATATATTAAGTTAGGGACATCATACAAATATTCATTGGAAATATGTGCTATTACATTCAGCCCCTTAACCAAATTACGACCTCAAAATCATAAGTTGAGGATAATAACTTATTAATTACTATTAATATTTTTATGGAGTACATTTTTGTACCCAAGTGAAAATATTAAAATTATCTATAGTAATGAAATATTATGAAAATATAAGAACTTTTTATCCCATGAGGTTAAACTAGTTAATGTTAATAGTGTTATATTGAAAATTATTATCTATCTAAAATATTAAATACAAATTTCCAAAATCCTAATTCCGAAAATTAATGAAACTACACTCTAATACCTAGTGGGGAATTCATAAACCCACACCTTTAGATATACATTTAAACATACATATTTTTCAGACATGAAAATAATTACAACCAACTAATAAGAATTAAATGTTTTAATTCTCTGTGATCTAGAAATTTATCGACATGATCTAAAACTATAGTAGGAATTTAATCAAAAATATAATTCTCCAAAAATAACACTCAATTATACATTCATCTATAAGGATATTCCATATAAATTAGGAATAAAAACTAGAAATAGAGGAAAAAAGTAAATAGGGGTAGAACATTTTCAATAACACATATATGAATTATCAATAATCACAAACAAGTCATAGAAATTATCCTAAAAAAGGAATGATTAATCGAATAAAATCATGTAATCATAAAAAATGAAACTGATGTATGATGGAATAATTAAAAATAATATAGTGGGTCAAAAATTATCTCATATTATCATTAAATACAAGTTAAAGTTCCATAAGAGCATGGTATGTATGGGAATCAAAAATATTGTTGTAAAATTATAAATAAAGTCTTAATGTAGGGATTGTTACCAAGACAATGTAATATAAGACGTCAAGATCACTTCCCATGCATTACAAAGTATATCTCAGTAGTTGAAGAAACTAAAAAATAGATTAGGGTAGATATATAATTTTAGGACCACCAATCATATCATAATACATCATTCATATGTGCATCAAAATAATAGAGATATAATAATAAATTCATCTAACCAATATAACAAGATTAAAATATAAAAATAAAACGTTTATATAACAAAATAATATATCTATCATTATAAATAAATTTTAAAAAATATAATAATGTATAATGTATTTAAACTAGATATAATCAATGTTATATAAACTATTAAGCAATTTACATACTCGATTGAAGATACGTGTATCAAGGTGAACAAAATTCATATAGAATAATAGTATAATGTTATTAAGAAATTAACGGTATTGGTATAATAGTTCATTTTCATTATATTTATTAATAAGGATACACAAATATATATATAAATATAATTTCACTAATATAGATATAATTAACACCATTCCAGATGTACATAAAATTTTATAGTTAATCCGGTGTTTACATTTACACAGTATCAATTAATGGGAAAGATATAACAATTTTAATTTCAACATGATAAATAATCAAATTGGAATATGTTAAATGAATTATTACATAGATAAATAATATTTTGGGGAAATTTTATAAATATTAGATGTTTTGAGAAAAAAATTGTTGTTTTTATGAAATGCATAACAAAAAATTAAAACACCATTTTATAGAAAGGACATAAATTTGAGAAAAAAATATTATAAAAATAACTATTAATTAAGACAAATTAAATATATAATTTTATATTAAAATAATATAGAGAAAATTGAATGAGAATTTATTCAATGTGGGTTTGTAAACATTTTGATTGTTATAATTATAGTTAAATGACCCACTTACAAGAATTATTTTACAAAAGTGTTATATATTTACATTAAACATTATTTGACAAATAATATTTCCCAATAATATAATATTTAAAACTAATATATTTAATGTATATGAATTTCAATTTATGCAGAAATATATTTGAGTTGATTCCCTGGTAAAAATCACCAGTTTTGATATAAATTAATTCACTTAAGTTAAGCATAAATGCCAAAATATCCCTAATGATAGTGATAAAGGATAATTGAGAGCATAACGACAATAATAATTAATTGTATAAAATAACAATTTTGAACAATTTTCTATATGAAAATTTAATAAATATTAGAATAAAAGAGACAATTATTACCTCAAGTGTAAATACACAATTTTATGGAATATATATAATATTATTTAAACAATACATATGTGATATGATAAAAAATATATAGATAAAAATTTAAATGAATGAATAATCATAAAAGAAAACCCATAACCTAAAGTCCTAAATCACTTTTCAGGTCCCCTAACATACAATATGGTTTAATTAAATATGTTAATTATAAATAAATAAACTATAACAATTTTTATTTTATATTTTATCATACATTTATCATTTTATTTTACTAATATATATGTTATATTTTCCCTATGGTGATCATTTGGAATGTATTGGACCATATCCCTGAGGAAGTGACAATATAATGGTAATGGCCAGTGTTTCTTTTTCCATGGTCCTCTAATTTTTATAAGTGATTATTATATGTATTCATGTCATTATATGGGTGTATAATTTCCTTGATCAATAGGAATTATAGGAAAACCTCTTCTTAATGCATGTCCGAGTAAGCTATTTTTTAATATATTATATTAATTATTATCATTTAATTTTAATATCAACAATATTATTCAAATTTTCCATTTATAAATAAAAAATATATAATGATTTTTTTAATATCGTAATTATAAATTAAATCTATTTTTAGGACCATAAATTATTGTTGGAAATGAAATACATCATCACTGAGATAGGTGGATAAATATACCATAGTGTGAGTGGTGTTTTAAATGAGTTTAAAAAGAAACAAAATTTCAAGTATTTTTATTTCATAAATTCATTATATTGTATTTGTAATACTATTTTAATGGTTCTGGAATAATCACATAGATATTGATATAGATGTGTGATGAGAGAATATTTAATATAAAAGTATAAGGCTAAGGTGTTATTTATGTAGATTGTGTTGAAAAATTTATTTAATGTTATAGGTGGTTGTATTGTCATAGTGATACATGTTTTCATTATTTCAAAAAAGTATTTATAAACTATGTTAGGTTTATTATATGGATTTCATAACATTAGAAAACTTATTTCCATCCATCATCACTAGGGATTTGTATAATATTAAGTAAGGTTTTCTTACAAGTTTGTTAGGGTGGGAAAACTGACCATATTAGTTTATTTGTACTTACATTAATATCATAAATATTTAAATATTAAATAGTCACAACCAATATTTAAATTACTCATTTTTAACACAATTATATATGAATATCATATTAAAACCATCCATATAGAAGGTGGAGAAAAATCAAATTCATTATCAATAAAGGTAAGGAATTGGCCATAATATTGGGGTTGTTTTCAATTTAGAAATGACATTGAGATTAATAATAGATATTCAATTAATAAAATAATATTTTACTATAACCATTAGAGTTTTTTCATTTTATCATGAGTTATAGAACATATTTTATTTATTTTTATTAGGAAATAGACTCAAAATTGATCGATGATAATAGCTTACATGTTCCTTTCGATGTCCAAATATGATAGGAAATATAGTCTTAATAAATGGTATATTTTAATGACTAAAACCTCTAAAATTTAGATTAGGATGTTATTTTATTGATTTTGAATGTTATTTATCCCTGGACGATGTTTTGGAAGTGAATATAAATGGGTGTAAGAGGGGATGTATTTATAATTTAAGGAATGCAGATTTTTTATAGAAAACATATTTAGTATTTTATTATCTATAACCAAGACTCTAAATATTTTTAACATATATTAATAATATTTGTGTTTATAAAATTTTTTCCATTCGAAAAAAATTAAAACTAAATTTCATCATTTTGATATTTTATTTTATCTAATTAATATTAAATGGAACATTATTTTAACGTAACACAATTTATTGTTTTAAAATTCCTTTATAGATTTGGAAATTATTATTATTATCAAATGATTTATTATATGCATTAAATATTATTATTTTTGTTCATTAAATTTTATATTTTTTTATTAATTTAATCATTATTAGTTTGTCTTCTGACATATTTTATATACAAATATAGATTTCCTATTATTCCCCAAAAATTTGAATTTTTTAAGAAAGAAAAATATGATTTCCACAAAATAATTTTAAAATGAAGAATAAAGAATTTGGTATAAGTCGTATAGATTATGTTAATAAATTTACCACTATAATATTTAAATTTCAGTATAGAAAAAAATTACCCTACAAAATATATAATAAAATAATTAATTGAATTATTATATATACACATATTTGAATTTTTATGAATTTATAATTCATTTTATGATATTATAATATTTGTTTTTTATAAAGGTAAAATGTTATTTATATGATACTTTTCTTGTTATAAAATATAATAAAAATTCCCAATTGAAACTTTCTATTCCCAAAAGGCATATTGGGTTTATAATTCTTGAAAATACCACAAATATTCAACAATATACATTAACTATAATTTCTTGCAAAATTTTATACTATTAATTATAAAAATTATGATTATATTTATAATGTTTTTATTTTCTAATGTATTTTTCATTAGTGTTGTTGTTTTAGGGACTTTGATGCAATCAAATTTTAAATTATTTTATAGATATATTTTTTGTATTGTGCATTTATAATTCATTTAATTTAATGTCGTATGTATTTACATTATCTATAATTTTAAAGTGAAATCCAAATTTATCATATTATTTTTATTTATATGAATTAATATTTATTAGAGTATAATTTTATGTATATTAATTATATAATTATTTCATCCTTATTCATCAACTTCAAAATTCCATATTTTCAGGTTCTCATATCATTATCATCGTTAATTGGTTATGATATTATAAAAAGTGATTCATTCATTTAAATATCAATAATAATTGTCTATAATATCATAAATGATTTTATTATAAAAATATTTACAGACAAATGCCATCCTATATATGATAACATGGAATTTCATAAAGAACAATTGAATCACCATTTACCCATCAACACCTTAAGTCTAAATCATATTCATTTGTTTAATTTACCTAGATGATTGTAATGGATTTTGAGAGTTGAATTTGTTGTCCATGATTATGAAAATATGTTTTAGGTAATTTTGAAGAACACAATGAATAATGATATGGGATTATCATACGTTTGAAGAAGTGTTTCATGATGAAGAGTGACTTTTGATCTCATTAGGATAAAAATACAACATAAATAACAATTTTTTCATTGATTATATAAAAAAGTATCATTCATATGTTTTAAATGAAATGTACTTTAATTTAAAAACATTATTTAGATGAATCAATAATTTTAGGAAATTATAATATAAAACATTTTGGGCGATAAAATCATATACTATAGATGATGTCATAGTTGGATTATAAAATATAAATTATACATGTTATGGTTGTTGGCAGATCTATCTACAATTAAACATATTTCTAGAGGTTTAAAATATAATTTTTCATAAGTGAAAATATTATTGATTATATAGAAAATAAGTCAATAGGTGTGATATATCATCATTGTATTATTTATTACAATGGATGAGGCTAAAACAGTTACAATTGAAGAAATTGGGATATAATAATGAATTATTGAGAAATTTTTATATATTTTTGTTCCAAACAATTTTTTTTTTCATTTATTATTCCTATTTCAATAAGTTTTTATAGAGAAAATTATGCATGAAACTTGGATAGTATAAGTGAAGATATGTTGTTGGATATGTATGAGAATATTTACCTTTGTGTTTAGGAAATATTCCTCACTATTTCATAGAATTATATTCTTATCCTCAATGTACCAACCATCATGAAAGGATTCGATGGTCTATATTTAGTTTGTATAGATTTTGAAAATGTTTTCTGGGGGATATATATGATGTTTTATCTAAAAAATTTATGAACATTGAGTTATACAGATAAATTATGTGATTGTCTGATGATATAGTTATCAAATAATGATTGATCAAAAAATTGGAAAGGTGTATGAGGTTTCATTTATGTGTTCATGATTATATGGATGTATGAATATTTATTTATGGATATTAAATTGTACAATGGTTGAGTTACAATGCCTATATTCATCAAAACGTGTTTAGACTATGGAGAATATTTTTATGAATTTCAACAAAAGAAACTGAATAAGATGAAAATATTATTATCTTTTTAGGTATGTTGTTAGTTAAAAGTAAAATACATATTTTTGAAATATTAATTATATTGGGGGTAGAATTTACATGATATAAAAAGAATAATATATATATAAAGATCACTTAATGAAGAAAATAATTAATATTAAATTAATAAAGATCAATCATACATAACTTTGAATGATTAATTAGATGGTGTATTGTGATATCAGTGGATGGATAAATATGAAATTTCAATGAATATAGAAAGGACACACAAAGCTAAATATTGATTTTATTAACAAAGGTCAGAGATAACATTATATCTCTTTGGATGGAGAGTAATATGAATTCTATTGGATTGAAAAAACTGATGATCATTGAAGTCCTATTGGATAGAATTTTAAAATATCCCCAGACTGTCAATAATCAAATAGTGAAATGTGATGTTGTAATAGGATATTATAGGAGGTTCCATCAAATACTGAATTATATATTAATCAGACTGGGATATGTTGAACCCAATGGATATAGGTTTCATAATAGAAATGAACTATGTAAATACATATCCCATAGATATTTTTTTGATTCCATTAGATACAAAATTTGGTAGGTGTACCCTCGAGCATAAAATATCTTACAAAATAACTTCTTAATCATTTTATCTAGTGTAGTTATAAATATTTTTACTAAAACTTTATGTGCTTCATAAAAATAAATGATGTTGAGTTTTATCATAAAAAATTATATCTATATTTTAAATTTAATTTTATTGAGTTTTACAAAGATAATGTTTATAAGAATCCTCAATAATATTCTTGAATGTTTGAGAAGAATCCATTAACATTTAGTTTATCATGGATTATCGAAGGGAATTATTATTCATGTTAAGTGTAATGAATAAAAATTCATCACCTTATTAAAAATCGGATAGTATTTTAGACTATCTTGAATATGAGAACCAATCAAAGGTAGTTTTGAGAATTGAGATATAACTAAATTGTGACAAGGATTTACACACTATGATGCTTCTGCGTACATATATATAAACTTAAAATTCTTATATATATTTGAGGATTTTTTTAAAAGTATAATCTTTAGTTTCTTAGATGATTAAATGGGGACTTACATAAACACGATAAAATAAAAATAAAAACTATATTTATTATTAAGAAAATTAATATGAATATAGTAATTGTAACATCCTAGGTAAATACAAAAATATGAAATTTTAATATTTATTAATATTTGTTAATTAAATATTAATTTTACTTTAAAATGGGTTGATATTCTCAATGGTGTACCCGATATGCAACAATGGGTTTCATTGAAATCTTACATTACACACTAATAATATAATAATAAAATTTTCAATGTATTTATCGCCTAGTCGTTATAATTCTAAGAATGAATATAACTATCTAAAATATGATTATACATGTTTGTTAAATGTTTTTACATTTATCCAATGAATATTATAGGCTTAAAATAAGAACTAATCTGATTTTAATCATAAATACTCAAATATTAATTAAAAGGTCAATGTACTGCCTTTTGATGGTGAACCCTCATTAAATCTTGTTTTGGTCCCTTTAATATGTTATATTTGACAAAATAAATTTATTCTTTAGAATTAGGACATCAAATTTTAAATTGGATGAAATTTTGGTATTTTTCTGATAAAATTCATTTTTAATGAATAGTGAAAAAAATAATGTATTTTAATTCCAAACTGCCTTTTAATATAATTTATTTAAAAAGATAGATTATATTTTTAATTAGTTTTAAAGTGTAATTTGATTAAATTATTACCATTTAATACAATTTTGGTCATTGAAATTAATATCACATTGAAATTGAACCTAAAAAAGTATCAATATTTTGATAGTTAATATTTCTTAAAAAACAAGCTTTTTGTTTTGAGAGCGGGAATTAATTTTAAATTATTTTCTTCAACTTCTGTGTTTTGAATTTGGAAGAACGCATTTCATATTTGGAATCAGGAGGTCCAAATTTTATAAATAGATAAATTTTATTTTTTCACATTATGAGTATTTCATTCGATTAAAAATTTATTTACCATGGTTAAAGGGTAAATCTCATAAACAAGGGTAGGTAATTTTTATTATAATAATCCAAAATTACCCTAACATGTGTCCAAATCCTATTTATTGATACATTTCCAACCATGGGCATATTTGGTCGATTTTGGGACCCCATCGAGCCACTTGGGGGTGATAATGGCACTTTATATTAATTAACTTAAAGTAAAGGCAAAAATAGAAAAACAAATATCTTTAAGTAAATTAATTTTTACATGGGTTTATATAAGTTGTCTCTTAGAATATAAATAGTAATTAGAAAAAAAATGTTTCCTACATTATGTTATTTTTTTATAATTTTTAGACATCAAATAAATTATATTATTTATGACACAATAATGATGCAGTGTTTACCTCATGAATAAATGATTTAAATAAATAATTTTATAATGAAAAACATAATATAAAAAACTATTCCAATTCTTATTGGATGATTTTATTTATATCACGAGTCATATTATCATTGATGTTAATTATTTTTAGACTCTTTGAAACCCAATATATGTTTTTAATAAAATAATTTTTTCAAACATTCCTAAGGATCCCCTCCTCTACCTTATAAAAGGAAACTAATTCTAAACCATTCCTCACTCCACTATAGTCCCTTTCCTCGTCCAAAACCTACCGAAATAAGCTCTCACGATCCCTCTCCACCTCCTAGAAGCCTTACCATAGGGAGAAGGTGCTTCGAGAAGTCCTTTTTGTTCAAACCAAAGGGAGTTACCCAAAACAGTATAATCAATATAATATGTTGTTTTTATGGGAAGGATTTGAACAACACTTACACACACCTCCACTTAATTGGAGAAGAACATGGTGTTTCGGTGGATGGAAATCTAACGCCGTAAGCAACAATGATAGTTTTATTATCTCCTACCGCCTCACATGATATACATTAATATTACAATATATTTATAAATGATATATATTATTATTATTTTTTCTTTATGCTTCTTTATTTTTAATTTATAGAAAATTTTAATGGGTCCATTATGGGTAAACGCGGTAATTTCATTTGAGGAAATGCAGACTACCTCCCACTCAAAGAGATATGACTCGTTAATGCTATATGTGGTCTGTATAAAGGATGGAGTTAATGATATTATATATGATATTATACTAGAATTATAATTTACCTTTGTATCATTATGTTTTAATTCTATTAAAATAAGAAATAGAAATTAAAGTAACATTCATGCGTACATACGACTTACCGTCTCCATGAACAGTGCATTTCATTTCTTACCTCCAAATGTTATGTAATTTTATAAATACATATATTTACTAAATATATATGATATATATGATATCTAAATCTTTAATATAATTCTGGATATAATGGACTATTGACCACAAGGACAACTTGTAACTATATGGTGTTCATTTTTCACTCAATTACCAAATATCGACAAAACAACCGTTATTAACTTAAATGATTACATAATGTTTATAACATGGTGATAAGTGATATAAAAGGAATAATAAACAGTAAAAAGGTTCTTAAGAAAGTATAAATTAACTTTAGTTTATCTTTCAGAAGATTAAAGAACAATCGAGTCAATTCGGACACGAGTTAAGGGACTTCGTCTCAATCTCCTTTAATTGAGGCATCTTTAGTTTTATTACATGAATTTATTTAATGTTCTATAAAAACCTTTGACTTTTCATTTTATTCAAAGAGAATATTTTTCTATGAATAATTTTACTAAATGTCAACAAAAGAATGTTTCTTTTAACCAAAGGGGCGACAACGACCTTTCAGCTTCGGCGAGTATTATTTGATCTTCGGCTTCTTTAACAAGCCGTATTGTTTTTCAAAAAAGAAAATAAATACCATATACTCTTTTATGTATTTTGGAATTGAAAATTGTTTTGATAATTGATTTTTTAGGTCAATATATTTATGTGATGTATTGTGATTTAAATGTGGAAATGTTTTCTTTCGTTTATATTTTTTGTATGTGTTATGATTTTCTAATGGTACTTAAACATTTGACATGTGGTTACGTGATAAGGAAAATGATAGGTGGTGCCGTGATAAACCAGGATGGGTGGTTATGTTATAACTTCCAATGCATTCAGTATGGAAGTTGGCTGTATAGCTATTCCATTTAGTGATATGTGTGGAAGTCAACGGTATGGTTATTCCATTTAAGTATGTTTATGCCCAAAGTTACCTTCATATGTTACATGTTATTTATATGGGTTTTATGGTAATATTTTTTTTCAAAATGGTAAGAAATGATCTTTTATTCAGTGAAGATTATTTACTACTTCAAAAAGGTGAAAAGTATTACTTATGATAAAATATTCATTACTTACTTGTTTTAAAAAACTAATAGTTTTCCTTCTTTGTGTATCCCTTACTGAGATTTTTATGCTCAACCTATATTTTACTCAATGGCTGTTTACGAAGTAAAGTTCACACAATTGGCATGGTATGCTCCGAATTTCATCCATGATCTTGATTTTAAGATAAATCAATTTTAATTAGGACTAAATCCGCGATATCTAATTGAATTAGCCTCTCGTGAGTTTAAATGTTATGAAAAAAATTGTTTGATGTGCTGAGTAGGTGAAAATGGAGTTTTTTGATGATCTGGTGTTCATTGAAAAACAATAGAATAAGTTTTCCAATTTGTAGGCAAAGGGAAAGAAATCATCAAAGAATCCTGGAGGTAAGAAAACTAAATATCAATCTCGTGAGAAGTGTGTTAAAAATCATTCTGGAAAATGTTTTTCAAAGACTAGAAAGTGCTTCCGATGTGGTAAGTATGGTCATATTTCTCATAACTATAAGGAAGATGATCAAGAATGTAATGAAAACCCAGTGTTATTATGATTTTAGTGCAATGAAGTTGGTCATTATGCAAATTAGTGTCCAACCAAGAACTCAGCTGAGGGAAAGAAACAAGACTACTAGCAGAAAGTGGTGGTGAAGTCCTCTTTAACTACTTCAGCAGATGTTGGGATGTCAAATAAAGTTGTATCAGGTACACTATTTGTTTGTTTAGATTATGCCAATGTGTTGTTCGATTCAGGGTCTACACACTCTTAAATTTCTGAGAAGTTTTATAGTAAATTGGTAATTCCATAAAAGGATATGAATCCTGAACATATGGTAAAAACATCATGAGGAAATGTTGAAAAAAAAAGAAATCATAAGAAACTTCATTTCTTTGTGTGCGGGAAGAATCTACCTGAAAACCATATTGTTTTTCCTCATGTAGAGGTTGTTCTTATTTTGGGAATATATTGGATTTGTGTTTATCATGTTATGATTGACTGCAGAGCTAAAGCGGTATCTTTTCAATATTATTTTCAGTTTGTGTACAAGAAAGAACCATTACTTTCGATAACATATCGTGATGATGAGAAACTAGTAAAAGATGGAAATGAATATTACCTTTCACATATTACTGAAAACAATGTAATTTTTCATATTAATGATGTGAAAGTTGTAAATTAGTATCTTGATGTTTCTTCTACAGAGTTGTCTGGTATTTTACATGATCGGGAAGTTGAATTTACAGTTGGCATAGTTCCTGATGCTAAGACAATTTCAAAACCCCTTATCAAATGGATAAAATTGAACTTTTAGAGTTAAAGAATAGATTACAGGAGTTATTAGATAAAGGTTTCATTTGATCTAGAACATTACCATGGGGTGCTCCATCCATGTTTGATAATATTAAAGATGGTTCAATGAGACTTTACATTGATTATAGAGCATTGAATAAAAACATTGTTATGAATAAGTATCCTTGGCCTCATATCGATGATTTGTTTGATCAGATTTAGAGAGCTCATCATTGTTTTTAAAAATTGACTTGAGGTCGTGGTACCATCATTTGAATGTAAAAGAAGCATACATTCCAAATATTGCATTTAGTACTAGATATGGCTATTATGAATTTGAAGTTATGCCTTTTGGTTTAACGAATGCACCTGCTATTATCATGAATCTTATGAATGGAATTTTCCATAAGTTCTTGGATAAGTTTGTTTTTGTTTTCATTGATGATATTTTGTTTTATTCTAAAATAAAAGAGGAGAATGAATGTCATTTAAGGGTTGTCTTGCAAACCTTAAAAGAAAATAAACTCTTTGGGAAATTTAGAAAGAGTGAGTTTTGGTTACAAAAAAATTCATTCATCTGTCACATTGTTTCAATAAATGGCATAACTTTTGATCCTGCTGAAAAAAGTTGTTAAAGAATGGTTGAGACCCACAAATATAACCGAGATCTGTTTTTCTCTTGGTTTGGAAGGTTATTACTGGAGTTTTGTGGAGAATTTTGCAATGTTATCTAGTCCAATGACTATGTTAACTCAATAAGATGTTATTTTTATTTGGAAAAAAATATGATGATTGATTTCAGGAATTGAAAAGAAGATTGGTGAATGCCCATGTTTTGGCACCACCTTCTAGAAATGGTGAGTTTGTTATTTATAGTGATGCTTCGTTGAAAGGACTTGGATGTTTACTTATGCAGAATGATCAGGTAATTGCTTATGCTACACGTCAGTTGAAACCTCATGAGTAAAATTAAACTACACATGATTTGGAATTAGTTGTTGTTTTTTTTCCTTTAAGAAATTAGAGGAATAATTTTTATAGAGTAAAATGTGAAATATATACTAACAACAAATGTTTAAAGTATATATTCACTCAGAAAAAATTTAATAATAGATAGAGTCGATGGTTGGAATTAATCAAGGAGTATGATTGCATGAACCTTTACCATCCTAGAAAAGCAAATAAAGTGGCCGATGCTTTGAGTCAAAAAATTAATTCTTCATTAATCATGCTACATTTGGAGCGAGATACATTGGTTTTTAATTTGATGAACTTTGGCATAGAAGTTGTCGATGCAGGAAATTATTCTATTTTTTTAGGTGTTAGTGATATCATCTATATTAGATAGAATTAACCAACCATAGCAGGAAGATAGTGAGTTGCAGAAAAAGGTAGAGTAGGTTCAGATTGGTAAGTTTCCTGATTTTAACATTGATAGTGATTGTGTTTTGAGTTTTGGAAAAAGATTATGTGGCCTTGTGATTCATAGTTGAACAATGAGTTGTTATGTGAATCTCATAGTTCAACATTTTTAGTTCATCCTGGCAGTACTAAGATATACATAGATCTGCGGGATTATTACCTCTGGGAAGGAATGAAAAGAGATATTGGTGATTTTACTATGAAGTGTTTGACATGTTAGTAGGTTAATGTAGAGATACAGTTACCAAAAGGGATACTTCAGTCTTTACCCATGCCATAGTTGAAATGGGAAAATATATCTGTGGACATAATTTTGGGATTAAAAAAGACATCTCACGGTAATAATGCAATCTGGGATATTGTTGATCAGTTGACTTAATCTACACATTTCTTTTCCATTCGAGATACATTGTCTCTAGATCAACTTTCTCAGTTGTATGTTAATGAGATATTCAGGTTACATGGGGTTATCCTCTCAAATTTATTTGATCATGATCCCAAGTTTACTTATATCTTTTAGAAAGGCCTTTAAATGTTTTTGTCTACTGAATTATATTTAATAAAGTTTTCCATCTGCAATCAGATGGGCAGTTAGAACAAAACAAATTAGAACTTATTGGATATGCTACGTGCTTGTTCACTGGATTACCAGGGAAGTCAGAACCAATATCTTCATTGGTTGAATTTTCTTATAATAACAGTTTTCATTTTAGTATATTGATGGCTCCATTTGAAGCATTATATGGAAAGCATTGTCAAACTCTATCTTTTTTGGGATGAATTAGGTGATAGGAAGCTGATTGGACCAAAATTGGATGTACAGATGGAAGAGAAAGATCTATTGATTCAGAAGCACATGAGAATAGCTCATAGTAGGTAGGAAAGGTATGTGGATAATCTAAGGAAGGATCTCTGTTTTGAGATAGGTGATCATGTGTTTCTAAAAGTTTTATCCTTGGAAAAGTGTGATGCGTTTTGTAGGAAATGAAAGTAGAGTATGAGGTTCATTGGACTCTATGAAATCATAGAAAAAGTTGGATTAGTTGCTTACAGAGTGGATTTACCTCAATTTTTATCCCAGGTACACAATGTTTTTCATGTTTCAATGATGAGAAAGTATATTGCATATCCATCTCATGTTTTAAGACCAGAGGTAGTTTAGTTGGAAGAGAATCTCTCCTATGAGGTACATCTAGTCTGGATTCTTGATAGAAGTGATTAGGTATTCCGGAATATGGTAATTCACCAGGTTATGGTTTTGTGGAAAATCTATATGTTTGGAGAGGCAATGTCGGAATCTGATAATGCTATGAGGGATAAATACCCCCATTTGTTTGATAAATGAATAAAATTATGTGGGCTCAATTTCAGAAAGGGGGAAAGGATGTTACATCCCAGGTAAATAAATAAATATGACGTTTTAATATTTATTAATATTGGTGAATTAAATATTAATTTTACTTTAAATGGGGTTGATATGCTCGATGTGATACCTGATACACAATAACAGGTTTCTTTGAAATTTTATGTTACACACTAATAATATAATAATAAAATTTTAAATGTAGTTAATGTATAGACATTGTGTTGGCGGGAATGAATAGAACATACTAAAATATGATTAAACATGTTTTTTAAATGTTTTTACATTTATCCAATAAATTTTGGCGGCTTAAAATAATAAATAATCTGATTTTAAGCATAAATACTCAAATATTCATTTAAAGGACGATATAATGTCTTTTGATGGTGAACCCTCTTCAAATCTACTTTTGGTCAGTTTTATTTATTATATTTGAAAAAATAAAATTATTCTTTAGAATTGGGACATCAAATTTTACATTAGATGAAATTTTTGTATTTTTCTGATAAAAATCATTTTTAATGAATAGTGAAAAAAATTCTGTTTTTAAATTCAAAACATCCTTTGAATACAATTTATTTATAAGGATATATTATCTTTTCAATTTGTTTTAAAGTTTAATTTGATTATATTTTTTCCATTTAATCCAATTTTTTTCATTTCAATTAATTTCCCTTGGAAATTCGACATAAACAAGTGACAATATTTTGATATTTAATATTTCTGAAAAACACACGTTTTTTTTACAATGGAAATTAATTTTAAATTAATTTTTTTCCACTTATGTGTTTTGAATTTGAAAGAACATATTTCATATATTGAATCTGGAGGTCAAAATTGTTCAAATAGAAAACTTTTATTTTTTGACATTATGAATATTTACATTAGTAAAAATTTTATTTGCCATGGTTAAATGCTAAATATGGTAAATAATGGTAAATAAATATTATTATAATAATATAAAATTACTCGAACATGTTTTATAATCCTATTGGTTGATACATATAGTACCATGGTCATCTTTGGGTCGATTTTTGGACCCCATGGAGCCACTTGAGGGTGATAATGACACTTTATTTTAATTATCTTAAAGTGAAGGAAAAAATGACATAAAAATATCTTTTATTAAATTACTTTTTACATGGGGATATATAAGTTATATATTAGACTATAAATATTCATTAAAACTATAAAAATAGTTTCTACATTATCGTAAATTTTTTATAATTTTTAGACATCACATAAATTAAATTATTTATGGCACAAAAATGATGCAGTGTTTACATCATTAAGAAATTATTTAAATTAATAAGATTATAAATATTAAAATAATATCCAAAACTTGTCCAATTATTATTGGATGATATTATGTCGACCATGAGTCATATTACCTTCAACTTTAATTAATTTTGGAACTTTTGAAATTGAAGATAAGTTTATAATAAAATAATTGTTTCAAACTTTCCTAAAGAGCCCATCCTCCCCATTATAACGATTTCTCTTGCCTTCTTTTCTTTTATTTTACTTCTCTGACCCCATAAACTATTTTTATTCCTTTATTTTATAAAATCACCAGTATCCTAAATACACTAGGTTGTTGTTATGATATGCATTCGAAATACTCATACACGCACATCCATCAAATGGGTGAAGAACATACTATTTCTGTAGAACGCAAACTAACGCCTCACGAAACGATGATGGTTCGATTATCTCCTACCACCTCTCATGTTGGACAATAAGCTAATGATATATTTATATATGATATATATTATGTTCATGTTTTCATTATTCTTCTATATATTTCATTTATATCATATCTTTATGGTTTCCAATATGGGTAAACGTGAATTCATTTAAGGAAGAGAGGTATACAACCCCTTCAAAGTGATGTGACTAGTTAATTCCATATGTGGGACATATAGAGGATATATGTTATGATATTATATATGATATTATATTAGAATTATAATATATCTATTTATCATTATGTTTTAATTTCATTAAAATAATAAGTAGAAATAAAAGTAGCGTTCATCTGTACATACAGCTTATTGTCTCCATGAATGGTGCATTTCATGTTTTATCTCCAAATGATATGTACTATTACAAATAAAAATATATACTAGATATATATGATATATATAATATCTAAATCATGAATATAATTCGGGAGATTATTCACTATTGACCACATGGACAACATGCAATTATAAGGTGTTCAATTTTTACTCAAGTACCAAATAATGAAAAAACAACCATTATTAACATAAATGATTGCATAATATTTATAACATGTTGATCTGTTATATAAAAGGAATATTAAACTAGAAAATGGTTCTTATGAAATTATAAATTATCTTTAGTTTATTATTCATGATATTAAAGAACAATTGAGTCAATTGAGACACAAGGTAATGGACTTCGTCTCAATATCCTTTCATTAAAGAATATTTTGTTTTAATACATGGATTTATTTATATGTTGTATAAACAAATTTGGCTTTTCATTTCCTTCAAAGGGAATATTTTTCTACGAATCATGTTACTAAATGAAAAAAATATTTCTTTAAACGTAAGCGGTGACGACAACCTTTCAGCCTCCGCGAGTATTATTTGATCTTTGGATTTCATAACAAGCCATATTGTTTTTAAAAAAGGAAAAAATATCATATTCTCTTTTATGTATTTTGCTACGGAAAATGGTTTTGATAATGGATTTGTAATGTTAAAATATTTAAGTGATATATTGTGATTGAAATGTAAAAATGTTTTATTTCATTTATATTTGTTGTATGTGTTATGATTTTATAATGTTACTTGGACATTGGACAGCTGGTTACATGATAAACCAAATGACGGGTGGTTCCGTGATAACCTATGATTTTTCGGTTACATTATAACCTCCAATTCATTGGGTATGGAATTCATTCGTATGACTATTCCATTTAGTGATATGTGTGGAAGTCAACCATATGGTTATTCCATTTAAGTATGTTTATTTCCAATGTTACCTTTATATGTTATGTTTTCTTTATATGGGTTTTATGGTAATATATTGGTTACAAAAATGGTGAGTAATGATCTTTTATTTAGTTAAGAGTATTTACTACTTCCTAAAGGTGAAAAGTTTTACTTATTATAAAATATTCATGGTTTCATTGTTGTTTTGAAAAAGTAATATTTTTCATTCTTTGTGTATCCCTTACAGAGATTTTTATTCTCATCCCAAGTATTTGAAATGTTTTTCATAGGACATAATGTGGAATAGGGTCAAGGATTGGATCAAGAAAATTTCATGCTATCTAAAACATGGAACGAGACATGACTCTTTTTTTCAAGAATTTTTATTTTTGTGAATACATATGGGAATAGAGTAGAAGGTTCTACTTTTTATTTTTTGGTATGTAATGAAAAAGTTATAAACTAATTCTCTAGAACTATAAACCAGAAAATATCCACAATATGAATTATTCATTTAATTCAAGATTATGTAATGTTTAAGGCCAGGTCCTTATAGTAATTATGAAAATCAAGGGAGATTTCCGTATTAAAATTAAGGAATATAATTTTCACATGACGTTTTTAGATAAAAGTGCCAGATGAAGCAAGATCAATAAGCTATTGGAGAAAATCCAATGTTTTATTGCTGGATATTATAATCTATCAGTTGATATAAATGATTCAGGTGTATATGATCAGATACATAATTATTGTTGAGGAAATTGAGTATCAAAAAAAGAAGAGATTATGAAATTTATGAGAGTGGATTCTATGTGTTGAGAAAGAAAAAGAAAAATAAGTATTATGAGATGCATGTGAAAAATTATTACAATATCAATATATCATAAAATATGAGGAATGATATTGCAAGAAACAAATTTATATCTATGTTTGTTATTATTTTTTCATTTGAGTGAAGAAGACAATAAGAATGTTGTACATATTGTGATACTGATTATATACTCAATGTTATAGTCTTGTTGAATGGGGTTATGGTATTAATAGTTTATGTATTGAAATCCATCAATGATTAGAGATCACGTTCATAAGGTAAAAATGAAGGAATTTAGAGACTATGGTTATCTAGTATAAAATTATTCACACTGGTTAGGAGATATAAGTACCATCACAGGAGAGATATTATATCATCCATGCACTTTATTTCATATCTAGACATGATTTATTAAATATAATTTCACTTAATACAACCCATTAGATTGATAAGTATAGTCTCTTTGGGTATTAGGAACATTACACGTCATATTAAGACATAAAATACAACATCTTTATTGAAAACATTTCTTACATGACCACAACATTCCTTCGTACTTAGCATTACATGGGATAAAGTTAGGATGTACATAAGAAAAATGTGAGCTATAAAGCTCAGTATGGGAGTAATTAAGGAATAACTTGAGGAATACAATACATGTTAGGAAATTGATAGGTCATTGGAGCATACAAGAAACATTAACCTAAACGCATGATATAACATGACCATGATAACATGGAAATGTGGAAAAAACATAAAACTGTCGATCAATAACATAAAGGAATAAGGTAAACCCATGTCTCAAAATAATAGAAAAAATTCTTATAAAATAATCAGGTAAACTCATGTCCCAAAATGATGAATCATGATACTTAACAGATCAGAACACATTAGAGTGCTATAAGGGTGCACCCTTTATGATCATTTCAATCTCAAGCATAAGTGTACCACATAGATCATATAACATGGATTCATTCAAAATAATAATTATTTCCATGATAAAGGAATTTGGAATAAATATATGACTGTATATAATCAATAATTACATGTGCATACTGGTGAATACCCTTGATAAGAAATGGACATGGTATTCACTACATAATGATTTTTGGAATGGGAAATCATTGTGATATTTTGAAACCATAACAAAATAACATGGGGATTCATAAAATGGGTCGATAAGAGATAAAGTGGTCACTAATTATATAGGCATGAAATTGGTAGTAAATAGTTCATATAAATACATGTTCCAACATATGGAATTTTTTAATAGAAGGTGTAAAATAAAAAATACACCTGAAGAAGAAGGATGAATGAAATAACTCTTAAAAAATATCTGTTTGGTAAAGGGTGTAAATGGGAGTGTTTATTGAGAGATAAAGGGGTTTATAGACATTAAATAATAATAAGGACAGTATTGGGTAGGTGAGAAAACACACCCAGTTATTTTTAATTGAAAATAAAATAGTGTGGCAATATAAGGAATCTTGGATACAAATTGGAATTGAAGGAAACCCTTAGTTCAATGTGTGGCCTCAAAAGAAAATAGAGGTGATTCTTATGAGCTTGGGTATCCTTAAGAGGCCTCTTGGAAGTTAATAGGACATTAAGGATGACCTCTAAAGAGTTTTAGTGAATATTAGTGGGTGATTTTGCTGGTTTAGATAGGAAGGGTGGGGATTTCTTTGTTATTATGGTTTTGGCCACTACACACAAAAATATTAAAAACACAAACCAAACCACGGTTTTTGTAATGGTTTCTATCCAAGGGGATTGTAAAATATTATTTTATTATGAAAAGGTATTACTATATTAAGATATTTTCCTTTCTTAGGTGGAGGTGAATTATACTCACCTGGAAATTAATTTCAAATCAAAAAATATATTATACATTTTTGAGTATTCACTATGGAATTATAAAATAATACAAATAAATATAAGATAACATTATTTTAAATTTAAAATATATATTTGGTCTAATATCCATTTTATGGTATTTATTACATAACTATTAGGTCCTTACGATGTCTCAAAACACACTACATATTTATATAGTATTTAATTTTTACCCAAAAATTTGACTGTCTCAGAAAATTATGAAAAAATTCACCACTGGATAATTTCGACATTATGAATCCAAAAATAATATTAATTTTATCTAAATAATTTTATAAATACGAGAATTTTCACATATAAAATGATAACCAAAATTTATTGAAAATTGATGGGTTTTGTCAAAAACAGTATCTAATCCTTAAAAAATTACATTTTACTTCATAAAAATTATATAATCATTTATTATTCATAATGTTTATTTATAATAATAGTTTTATAAAATTTTAATTATTTCATGAAAATAATTAATTTATTAAAATTAATTCTTTACAAATACAACTCATGTTTTACAAATAAAAATATAACGCTTATCAAACAGGTTACCTAATCATTTATAGATAAGGAACTGATATAATCATCATTTATAAAAATTGTTTATAAAATATTGTTAGTAAAAACTATAGCCTAATATGATAATGTATATATTTCTCAAAACTTCCATTTTTAACTGAAGAATAAATTTATCAAATTCAAAATTTTTTATAAAGACTATTCCAATAAAAGAAATTGATGGAATAAGAATTTTATAAAATAAATGGGATTAAAATATTAGTAAATAATAAAATATTACATAACCCCTTATAACACCCTCATAAGGTCTAAGGGTAAGGTTTGTGATGTTGATATACACTTTTGGCATATCAGATAACATTACTTGGGTGGTAATATTTATTAACCTGGTCTTCTCCTTTAAGATATTATGTTCAAGATTTACATGTTGAATCTCGGCTTGGGCTTGGTCAAGAGCGAATACGAGTGATGCAACCTCATTTTCAAGCTCTGAAAAATGATATTCGTATGTCCTGAGTTTACTAGATGAGGGAATCCTCTCCTTTTTTTGATGAAAGGATTTACTAAAACATTATATTTTTATCGGTTCTGTGATCATTGTTCAAAGACTATATTATAAACAATAATGATACATATCAGTAATTTATGACCAATAATATAAAAATGATTGCATGTGTTTTCTATAACCATTATTCATTGAAATAATGATGATTTTTTTCAGAAATGATCAGGTCATTTCAAACATCCCCCTTTAAGAAATTTCATCCTCAAAATTTTATTTTACCACACTAAAACAGCTGAGGGTAACTTTACCTCATCACATCATCTTATTCCCTGGTCACTTCGTCAAAATTGTGGTTTCTCCGCAGCACTTTGACGAGGGGCATTGTCTTATTTTATAGAAATTTTTACCTATGAAATAAGATCTTCACGACTTCACCATATAAGAATAGTTATTCTCCAATGGTACTACCTTTGGTTTGAGTATATGCGATGGGTCGGGTATTTACTTCTTCGATAGTGATACATGGAATATATCATGTACATGAGTCAGGTGTAGTGGGACTGCTGGTTGATATGCCACTACTATGATGTGATCATGAATCTCAAAAGGGATGTTATACCATGGACTAAGAGTTCCATTCTTCCCAAATCTTATCACAGTATTTTATGAATATATTCTTAGTAAAAACACATCTCAAACATCAAACTATAGGTCTTGTTGATGGTTGTCAGCATAGCTCTATTGTCGAATCTGAGCAACATTGATGGGATGCTAGATAGTCTAAACCTTATCCTAAATTTCATCAGCCATTTATAGACCAAAAAGTTTTCTCTCCCCAACATCATCCCAACTTGTTGGTTTTCTACACCTCATCCCATAAAGGGATTCATAAGGGGACATTTAGATGGTTTAGTGGAAACTGTTGTGGTATGAGAACTCAACTAGAAGAAGATATTGATCCCATCTTCCATTGAAGTCTATTAAAAATTCTCTCAACATGTCATCATGTGTTTGGATAGTCCACTAAGAATGACCATAATTTTGAGGTTGATAAGTTGTACTGAAGTTCATCTCAGTATTCAGAGCATGTTAGAGACTCTTCCAGAACATAGATATGAATATTGGATCTCAATTAGATACAGTGATAGTGGTATACCATGAAGAATTACTATTTCTCTAATGTATATTGGTGCCAGTTGATCCAATGAGATGTCATTTGGAATCATAATAAAGTTTTTATTCATTGTAAGACGATCCACCACACCCCAAATAGCATTTTTTATTTTCGATGACTTTTTAAGTCCAGGGACAAATTCCAAGGTGATTTTCTCCAATTTCCATGTTGTTATATGTAATGGTTACATCATAATATTATACTTCTACCTATAAGCCTTAACTTGGTAACATAACAGGCACTTTGATGTATAATCAAACCACTTTTTCTTGATGTTATCCCATCAATTATTCACTTGGATATCGCAATAAATATTTCTGTTTCCAACTTTAATGGAGAACATCAAAATATTTGTATCATCAAAATGTTCTCGTTTTGACTCAGGATTTGAAAGAACACATAGTCTTGACCAAAATATCAGAATTCCATCTTCATTAATATTTAACAACTAGGATTTCACTTTTCTGATTGTTTCCACTAGCCTCTGAATTCCCACTTCATCATTTTGAGAAGTGCATAACATTTCTAAAAAAGATGATTGTGAAATCATTTGTGAAAGTATTGATGATGTTCCCTTGTTTTTTATTTCCATGTCTATCTTCGTCAAATCTAAGAATATTGGATCCTTTTAAATTATCATCAATAATAGAATCACATGATCCTTTCTACATATAGAAACTGCCACTTTGTTCAATTTCCCTAGGTGGTAATGGATTGAGAAGTTATAATCCTCGATGATATCTAACCACCTTCGTTGTCGCATGTTCATCTCTTTAGGTATGAATATATATTTGATAATTTTTTGATCTGTATATATTACAAACCATTCCACCAAAGAGATAATGCCTCAATATTTTCAATACAAAGATCACAACTGCAAACTCCAGATCCCACATTGGATGGTTTTCTCGTGAATTTTCTACTTCCTGGAGTCATAGGTGACGCCTTTGTCATTCTGCATTAACATATAGCCCATGCCCTTCTTCGAAGAATCATTGAAGATTACAAAAATCTCCCAAATTATGGGTAGTGTGTGAATAGGGTAGTGAAAATCATATTTTTCAACTCCAAGAATCTTTCTTCACATTAATCATTATAAGAAAACTTGAATCCCTACCAAGTTATATTGGTATAAATCGATTGAAAATCATGATAATTCTCTCAAAAATCAGTGATAATATATTGATAACCATAGAATTATTTGGATATCCATCAAAGATGTTGAAATAGGATATAAATCAATTTATTTTGTTTCATAAGGATCTATACATATACCATTTCTTGTGATGATATGCCCCATGAAATATAATTCCATCAACCAAAACTCACACTTGTTAACCTTTTGATTGAGATTATCCTTTTTCAAGGTCTCTAGTATAATTCTTAGATTTTTCTCATGCTCCCCCTTGGTTTTGGAGTATATTAGATTATAATCTATAAATAGTACCTAAATATTTTTGAGGTAATATCTAACAACTCTATTCATCATGTCCATAAATATTTGTGGAACATTTGTGATTCTGAAAGGCGTTACTATGAATTCCTAGTGCTCACACATTATATGAATAGTAGTGTTGGGAATATCCTTCTTCATCACCCTTACATGGCAACACCCAACTACAGATCCACCTTGGAAAATTTTTGTGCTCCGTATAGCTGATTGACTAAGTGATCAATTTGTGGAAAATGATACTTATTTTTAACATATATTTTTAGCTTACGGTAGTCAATGAAAAGGTTCACTGTCCCATTCTTCTTCTTGAAGATGAAGTATGTTTCACCCCCTCATGATAAAGATGGGCATACAAACCCATTATCTATATTCTCTTATAGATTTTTTTTATCCTCTCAAGCTAAACAAATATACATTCAATATGGACTCTTATATATTGTCAACACCCAATGTATATGATCAATATGGAATTCAACATTTCTTCTAGGAGGAACACCAGACAATTCTACGAGAAATACATCAGAAAATTCCATCATAATAATCATATCTTCAAGAATGTATCCTTACATAGACTTAATCATCTGATAAGTATACACTTTCTTATAGGGAAGTAGTATCCATTCATGAGATGATGGTGCTATATAATATTCATCATTCTCCATGCACTTTTATAGAATCAGGGGGGTCGACTAAACATCTAGTGAGTGACTTCCCTCTCGTGACAATTTATGTTGGCTCTATAAAGGGAAATCCAATCACATCTATGAATTGCATAAATTTCCACCAAGTGATGTATGATGAGATTTATTGGGATGTTCAATCCACAAATTATGATAGGGGAGGATTTATATGCATGTGATGGTCTAATTTCTTCATTTGTCCTTATCATTGAAATCTCTACTTCCATGATTTGTAGTGGGGATTTCATTATACTTCCAAACATTCAGGATATTAAAGAATTCAGAGTGATAGAATCAAAAAGTATATTCTCTATTCAATAATTAATAACTAGATTACCTGTCACCACATCACAGTCAAGATTTTCATAGGCTGTAGTAACAGAAAAATCTCATTGTCGCTACCTTAGAGGGTGTTGGTTGCCTTCTAAAACCATTATCTAAGGTCACTTGTTCAAAAAGTTCCTTGTATCTTTATAGTTGTAGAAAAAAATTTGTTGAGGATCGAATAGAGAATTCCTTTCATTTAACATAATAGCGGGCTTTTCTTGTTTTCAATCACTGGCATCGTCACTTCCTTCCCACAACTAAATCATTTCCTCATCCCCTTCAGTAAATTTCCAAGGTTCTTTTTTCTGCACCATTAGCAAGGGGGATGCTAGATTTTCCAAGCATAATTGGATTTTTCCATTGGACTAGCATAATTAGTGTCCACTTTCTACTTCTTATCCCTATGATACCCCTAAGATTCTCTGACCATTTACAAAGACTAAATCATCATTAGGCTTGGTTTTATCCCACTAATGAAGTGGTCATCCTTAAATTCATGGGTAATGAAAAAACTAGAGGTGTATCATGCATGTTTAGTGAGATTTTTCATATACACCCCAATAGATTCATTATTGTTTTTATTGACTACAAGGTAATATATTTCCATCATATGACGAAGGGTGTGGGGAAAATAGTTTTTGAAAAACATTTCTGGAAATCCTTCAATCCCATCTCCTCGATCTCTTTATAAGGATTCATATTTTTTTATCAATTCCCACCTTTTATCAGCTTCACCCACAATATTATATGCATCCATATACACCTTCTTTTATTCGGAATAGTGAATGATGGAGAATATATTCTCAAGTGAGTGGATCCATTGATCAACGGTTGAGGGATCAAATGATCCATTGAAAGGAGGAGTCCTTTGTCTCATGAAATTTTTCATTGAGACTTTTTATTTCTTATTGGGGGTTGTATATTCCTCCCAACCCACGTTTCTATTGAAAACATGAGTTATCTATGATTTTATCATGACAACGTTTGCGACTCCCACTCCCATTGGATTGAGAGTCTCATTAGAACAGTCATCACATTGATCATCACATCAGTTGTTAGCATGTGTCCTCCTATTACCAGCCATTGCCTAGAATAAAAAAGAAAAATAAGGGTAGGAAATTTAAATTATTAAACAAATAATGGGGAAACGAATAAAAAAAAGGGTAACAGATAAATTAATATTTTTTCCTTAACTTATGAATTTATAGGAATCAATCTATGTTATTCATGACCTATTTCATAATGATTATTCTTATGGGATTTTTTTTCTTTCTCCCATAATAATGGTGCATACAATGATTATGAATTCACCAAAGAATATCCCTCGTGATTGTCAAACCAAGATTGCTACAAGGCCCTTTGTCGTGGACCAGTTCCCTTTCGAGTCTATCTCATAGCGGTGTTTTCGAATTTTTCCCCTAGATATATTTGTGCCATAGAAACCTATATTTTTTCATATCTAGACATGGATGTATTTTCTAGATTAACCACTTACTATATAATCACAAAAATTTATGGATATTTTTATTATGCTTAGTCTTATCCAAAATCCATTCACTGGGATTTTCTAATCCTAATCCCATAAATTAGTAAACTTATCCTTGGATACCAGCTATTATGACCCTTATATTTATTTCATATTTAGACATGATTTATTATAGAAAAATCACTTCATAAAACCTATAATATTAATAATTATAGTGTCTATGGGGCTTAGGAACATTACACAACAACTGAAGACATAAAATATTATATATTTATTGAAAATTTCATTTTCATGACAACAACATTCCTTCGTACTGATCATTACATGGGATATCCTAATGACATAAATAAGAAAAGGGTGATATATAAAGCCCAGTAAGGGTTTAAATTATGCATATCAATAAAAATAAAATACATTTTAGTTAATAGACAAATCAATGGGGGAATATGAGAAACATGAACACAAAGGCATGATATAGCATGATCATCATAACATGGAAATATGGAAACAACTTAAAACACTACATCATTAACATAAATGAATTAGGTAAACCCTAGTCCCAAAATGATGGAAAAGAGTATTATAAAGAAATTAGGTAATCCCCTATCCCAACATAATGTATCATGATACTATACATTACCAAATGCATTAGAGTGCTATCAGGTTTCACCATTCAGGAACATTTTAATCTCATGCATAAGTGTCCCATATAGATCATATAACATAGATTTGTTCAACCCCAACATTTATGACATAATAATTTAATGTGTAATATATATATGAAATTATATAATCAATAAGTTTATGTCCATGAAGTTGAATACCATTGATAGAGAAATGAGCATGGTATTCACTAAATGATGATTTTTTTCATTGAAAATCACAATTCAATTTCAGCAGAACAATGACATCACATTGGGACTCATAAAATGAGTTGATGATAGATAAAGGGGTATATGAAAATTTATACCTAAAATGGGAAGTAATGGAACAATAAAAATACATGTTCCAACATGAATAATTTGTAAATAGAATTTTGACATAAAAAAGAAGCTTGAAGATGGAGGAGGAATGAAATATCTCTAATGAAACTTCTACCAAGTAACAGGTGTAAATTAGAGGGATTAATTAGTGTTAAAGGGGTATCTCATAATTAAAAAATAATAAGTTAATTATGGTGATGGTTTGAAAACTTACCCCCTCATTTTTAATTGAAAATAAAACGGTGTAACAATACTATTAAACATAGATAAAATTGAGAAAGGAAGGAAACCCTTACTTGAGTGTGTGACTTCCAAAGTTTTAATAGAAACTTCCTGAGTGATTGGGGTGCCTTGTGAGGAATATACGGAGTGGATACCTGAGTCATGATGATCATAAATGACTTTCAGTGAAGTGGAATGAGTGTGTGGGTGGGTTTATATTCGAAAGGAGGGGAAATTCATTATTATTTTTGTTTTGAACACTACACACTTAAAAAATAGAATCCATAGACCAATAATTTTCTTCCCATGTTTTCTAGACAAGGGGAGTGGAAATAATATTTTATTAGAAAAATATCTGAATATATTAAAATAGTTCCCTTTCTTATGTGGATGTGAGTCACTCTCTCATCAAAATAAATATAAAATCAAAAAATATGTTATACATTTTATAGGATTCACTAATGCGTTATAAAATAAGTCCAATTATTTTAAAATCATGGTATTTTAAATCTAAAACATATATTTGGTCGAATATCCCTTTTTGGGTATTTATTACATCACAATTGGGTCATTTTGATGTCATAAAACACACTATATATTTATATATTATTTAGTTTTACCCAAAAATGCGACTGTCTAAGAAAATTATGAAATGTTTACAATTGGATAATTTGAATATATTAATTCCAAATATAATATTCATTTTATCTTAATAGTTTACTAAATATTTGAATTTTCACCTTTAAAATGAGAACCCACATTTATTGCAAATTGACTGGTTAAAAAATACAGTTTTTAAACTACAATAAAAATTGCATTTGAATTCAAAAAAATAGATAATCATTTATTATTAATAAAAATAATTTTATAATATTATTATATTTAGAAATTAAATATTTCAAAGAATTCGTGAATTCTTTATAATTAATTCTTTAACAATTTACTTTCTATTTCATCGTATAAAAATATAACTCTTTTCAAATAAATAACATTCTCATTTACAGATAAGAAACTAATAAAATCATAATTTATAAGAATTATATTAATATTATTATTAATAAAAATCATTTTTAATATAATAATGTATATAGTTCTCAAAATTTCCATTTTACCTAAAAAATAAATTTATCAAATTCACCATTTTATCAAAGATTATTCCCATAAAAGAATTGATGAAATATGAATTTTACTTATAAAAGGGGTTACATAATAAATAAGTAATACCTTATTACATAACCCCTTATTGATATCACTCACACATGGCGGGAAGGGAACTGGGTGGCAGATTTCATGGCATCCAGAGCTTCGCCCAACCAAAGTATGTCTCTTTTCCTGAATATAGGTTCTTTTCCTACTGAGGGGATGAAGTTTGTGATTAATAATGCCTTGGGACGGCACTTTTTTCGACCTCCGTGATTTCCTTGTATCAACTTTCGTTCAAAATCAATAAAAATGTTAGTTGTCAGTCAGTAACCCCTTATAACACCCGAATAAGAAAACAATGTAATGTGTGTGATGGTGACATAATCTTGGGATGGTTCAGATAATATCACCCAAGTGGTAATCCCTATTAACATAAAATTATCATGTAGGAGATTCGGTTGAAGCTTAGCATGTTGAATCTCAGTTTGTGTATAGTCATGAGAGATCCCCAGTGAAACTAACTCCTTTATGAGTTATGATAGATGAGCTTTGCGACTGCAAAGTCTACTGGATGAGACCATTATCTCTTATTCTAGTGTCGAATGGTTTATTTAAAAATTTATATTTATATCAGTATTTTTATCAATGTTCAATGGCTATATTATCAATGGTAATGATACATAACAGTCATCTATATCCAATAATAATAAAAAGTTTTCATGTGTTTTCTATATCAATAATTCATAAAACGAAAGGTAATTCTATTCATACATGATTAGTTCATTACAAATACTACCACATGGTAACATCTAACTGGGGTTATTCCGACCCAAGAGACTATGATAATACCATCCCCAACTTAATTTTATTTAGTGTTGTATTATACCTTTACCATGGTTTTTTAATCACTCTAGTAATATTGTGCTATATGTTTTAAAATATTTTACCTAACAATAACATCGAATATATTCATTCATTTGTGTAAAACCATGTTATTTTTTTAAGTTGAATATTTTTTATCACAACATTTCATCTGTTGTAGGGTGTTGATATTTTTGAAAGATATCCATGCATTTGAGTTGAGGTTGTGGTTTAAATATTTATATGGGTTTATATAAAAGGGAACATAGTTCTCCAAAATAGATTACATAAGTCACACCCCCCTTATGTGAATACAATATCCATACAGACACATTAAACAACACTCCCAATGACAGAAAAATCATGATTACTATTTATTCATAAAAATAAATAATGGAATAGATGTCTAAAATATTCTACCTCAAAGGATGCATAAATATACACAACATAATAATAAATAGAATCATTAATCAACAACATCTTAACAAGTGAGGATCTGCCACATATCTAATTCATGACCGTTCCCTATCAAAAACATGAACTTAAAAGACTAATAAGAAATAAAAAACATTGTGATAGCCAACCTTATAAGAACGAGCAAGGGTACATTGATGAAAAATTCATAAGAAATATCTTTGGAATAAAAATAGTTTATATATTGATTCTAATAAAAAATATCTACTACAATAAAGACAAAGATCACTGAATATGATCCTTGAAGTGACTACTGTTTGAGAATGTTGAAATGTTTTGGAAGGAACAAAAACATTAATCTAAATTTATAATAAAACTAAAGAAACAAAAAAATCCATGAATGGTAGTGGTGAACATATTGAAATGAATGGATGATATAAATTTTATAGTTTTATCTCCCATTATATCATTTAGTTTACATGACTTCAATTTTATTTATATAAAAATATTTATGTCGTAACGCTCAGTGTAATTCCACAACACTTGAACCACAATGGATATGGGTGTGATTCTACACACTCTCCCTCAGACACGAATTTCCTCAAAAAACCTTGAATCATCAACTATAGACAATATAATGAAAAAACACTATAAAATTTATTGTAAATTAATTATATAACCAATCCCACATAAACCATTACCCATTATTTTGACACATTGTTCATTACATACAATTAACCAAGGCTCCATCATGCAGAAACCATCTCCATCACATTGTAACAATGCTCCCTCAGCCAAATATGAGAGCCAATAAAACTTAAAAAATTCAATAATATGCCACAAAATAATCCTCCTGCAATGAGAACATTCCTCATGAAAAAGACAAAGTTAACCTGACTTTCCCAACTCCTCCATTTTTTTAACAAAACCACAACCACCATGGAAAGATCTATGTTGATATATGGAAACTAAAATAAAAATACAGTTATATTACAGAAAAGCTCCAATAATAATTTAATCACACCTATAATATTTATGAAATTAAATTATTATTAATATGAAAATACATTCCTTTCTAGTAGATACGACTCTAATGATTCTCATCCTCAAGACTCATAAAAAACAACGAAGGATGGTAATAAGCATAAAACTAAAACCCGCCTAGGGTATACCTATTAATTAATAACCTTACCAATACCCAAAAAATTACACATGATATGAAAATTTAAACCGTTATCACATCAGTATAAATGATAATCAAAACATAAATATAGAATTTTGAAAATATCAGGCTATTTAGCATGCATCTATAATGCAAGTTCCAATAAACAATCTTCCAAGTCACCATGACTCTAAGATACATTTACCCTGGGTATTATATTCCCAAAAAAATATAGTATTGGTAATCATGGATTGGAATAAGATACTCCTTAAATATCACAACAAAATCAAAATCTAAATAATCCTAATTAAGTAATTTAGAGTCTTCATAAATATATCGATAATGTTACGACACATAGATTGTTTTTTAGATCAAATTTTTTTTATGGAGTAAGCCTTTCTGATATATTAGTGAATGAAATTATTATTTCAATAAACAAATACGTAATTTTATTCATCCATGATCCACTATAATCCCTGACACAAACACAACATGTCCATTAACAAATGAATAGACTACTAACTCTAGAAATGATATGAGGAACAAATATAGTTTTATGGAATCATATAGAGACAAAATCATATTTAATACGTAGATAAACTCATGAGGGAATTTATGATCTTGATTAGAGATGATTTTATATGAAATTTTATCGACATCACCATATTATAAATGTAGATCCTCCCCAATTCACCCACAACACTCAACTCATGAATCACTATGAAATGAGAAAATGTAATTGTCGAATCCCGAATCAAACAAATAAAATCAAATCATCCATGATACAATACAAACAGGAGATAAAATTAGTCATGATTTCCTCCAACATACAATCAAATATATACAATGGATATATAAAAATGTTAAGGATACTCCCACTTCACACAATGTTAAACCATATATTATGATACAAAATTAACCACCAATCACTATATTCTTTAGCACCAAAACAGAATCCTAAATACATGGAAAATCATGGAAAAATAATAATGTATATCCATTTATGAGCTATCAAACTCATGGAGAACCATTTCACCAATCACCGATGGGACAATAGATTTCCCTTGAAATAATACCCCTGTAAATAATTCTCTAACCATCCTTTATGACTGTCATCATAAATGATTTTATAAAATATATATATATATATAATAAATCATCATCATACAAAAATAAGGATGACTATATGGTTATCTAATCTTGAAGAAATCTTCCAACATCTTCCATTAAATCAAGATACAAGGATGCAAGGTCATCTAACAGTCTTTGTATATCTCCAAACTCTCAAAGAGTATCCCCATGTGATTTTTTCTCAACTCACGAGTAACTATATAAAATTTTTATCATTTATAAAAGATATTGATGTCGTAATATTATCATAAAATCAACCATTTTTATCCAATTCAGAATATAATAAAAAAGAGTTGATGAACAATAAAAATTTATTTTCAATAAAGACAAAAAATAATTCATCAATAAGGTAATACAACCAATCAATCCATATGATGGTCTAGTCATTCTTGGTCAATAAAGTTAATGGGGTCACAATTCACGAATAATAATAAAAAACCACCAATAAAATTTTGAAAATTCTAAGAAAATACAAACCTCTACTATATGACTCATGATTTTGGATCATTATGTTAATATTATCTTCGATAGCTTCTTCGAAACACAACACCCAAATAGAATGAACCGGAACAAAATAAAGTTACACTAATGAAATAATAATTATTAAATAAAATGTTAAAAAAATTTAATATAATTACATAGAATTATTTATCATATTATAAAATTATTAAAAATAAGAATGGATTTTGAAAAATCATTTTAAAAAGGGTGTACGGTATTTAAAAAAATACCATCAATTTATCATAGTTAAATGTATATTGTAAAATTTAATATTTATATCCACAAACTATTATGTCAAAATTCAATTATTTAGAAATTTAAATTAAATGATATTAATTTCATGTTATGTTTTAAAAGCAATTTTTAATAAATATGACTTTTCATTGTTTTTTTTGTATTTTAAAATAATTAATTATTTATAAATTTTTTATAATTATAATTTGATAAAAAACTAAATTTCAGAATATATAATATCAATAATTTATAGGTGTCAATTTTTTATATTCTTCTGAAATAAGATATATTTAGGAGAATCGTTTAAAATAAGTTTTTTACGAAAATTAATGTTTTTATGAATATAACAAGATCTAATTATAATGTGTAAAATAATAATTCATATTTCATGAGAAAATATGAATTTAAGGAGTAAGTGTGTGTATATTTATTTTTAATAAAAAATGGGAATTCCCCCTACCAAGTTAAAAAATAGTGAAATTATATGTTTTCTAATACTAATATGAATTTAAGAAACAATATGCTTAAAAACATATATTATTGTTTCAAATAAATTGTTTTACCTTTTCATTTTATATAAACATATTTTTGGATGATTTTTTTTATATCATTCAATGAAAAATGAAATAATTTTTTTTATTATTGAATTATTTATATCCTTTTCATGAAAAACAATAATAAATTTGTGCTACAACTAATTTTTTTCATAAAATTAATTTTTAAAAAATGTGGTTTTCAATATTTTATGTGATAATGTTAAAATTAATTTTTCTAAAATATAGAAATTTCATTTGAAAGAATGGATTTAATATTTTAAATTATTATTTCCAAATAATTAAATAATTTATTTTCTTAGTAACTAAATGTAAATTTATTGGGTAAAAACTAGTTACTATATAAACAAAATAATGTTTTGATTGAAAAATGTAATAGTAATAGAGTAAAAAACATTTTTAAGACTTGTTTCAAAATTAATGTTTTAATGTTATATGAACTAATATCACACAAAACACAATTATGGTACATCATCAAGTCTTCTTGAAATGTTTAATACACACTCTATATATATTAAGTTAAATTATTTAAGAAAATGACATTCTTAAAACATATAACAATGGGACTATGATCACCAATTCAAGAAAACCATTAAAATTTTATTTCCCTTTATAATATTATCTTTTTTCCTTCTCCTATACATCTATTTATTTTCCTTTATCATATTCCATTAAAATATTAGTCCATTACCTCTATTTATAATGAGTCTCATAAAGAAAATTCAAGGTCCTCAATGTGAGTACTTTATTCCTTACTTATCTCATTCTCTTTCTTACTTATCAAAATTTACTTTTATAATTCCAATATAAGGACACTGATATTGTATGTAAACTTAATGTTCTATTTGATTAAATATTATCCCCATTTCCAATTTTCTACTAATAAATATGAAACAATCATTTTTATGTTGTGTGTATTACCACTCCATGAAGTGACAACTACCATTTTTTCCACTACATATATTCAATTATTATATAAGTGAAATTTTTGAATAAATATGAAAATTTTATTATAATTATGATTCTTTAGATTTAATTTATAATTCACCTTCATTCCCTATAATTATATTTCAAATTAAATTTTTTAAAATTCCTTATGTGGGATACCTAATCATCTAAATAATATAACTCTTTTCTATTTAGTTTCAATATAAATTACTAAAATCTCATAAAATAGGAATCAAAAATGTAAATGTGGCATCCCTCTTTTTTATAACATAACTTTTCATTACATTTTACACAACCGAGGATCTTTAAGGTTTAGTGTCTTGGAAACCAAGAACATAATATACAAAAAAAACATATAAAATTCTTCTTAAACACTTGAAATTATTCTCCTTAAGTTCATCCTAGGTTCATTACTGCATCTCATAACCTGGGGACATACATCAAAATAAAGGGTGAGCAGAAGGCCCAGTAAGGGAAACACAAGAAACATTTTACATGTGAACTTGAGTCACTTCAATAAGGTCATGAAAAGAACTTTGAGGCCTGAGAAAAAAATCATGAGGAATATCATAATAAAAATAACGTTTTCATAACTTTAATATGTGGCTACAACATTTAACATAGACAATAATTTCCATTTCACCAAGGTCCATCCCCAAGGTTTCATTAAAATTACCAAGGTTATTCACCGCAACATCGTTAAAAATGGTCATCTCTGGATATTAAGTCTTTACCCAATGCATTGGAGCGCTCTCAGGGCGCACCCTTAATTTGACTTTATTATCATGTGAGCCACATATATCATCATCAATCATTTCATAAACTACCCATATAACATAAAATAAATGGGTTTCATTTCATAATCATGACATTTTAAAAACTACTTTAAAGACATGATCTTTATGTCACATTAAACCCACAGAAAATGAAAGAGGGTATCATGTATGCAAATACCAGAATATAAAATAGAACATTTTGGTATATACGTGAATACCCATTTATAAGGATGATATTTGATTATTCACTTAATAAAATAAAATAATTTGAGAAAAAGAGAGAGACATTTGAGACAGAAATTCTGCAGCATAACGGGTATGCTTCGGTGTTTTAAAAAACATTGAAGAGAGAGGGGACATAGGTCACACACTAATAAATGATCCAAATAATATTATAGGGACATAATATAATGGATATAAGAACATGGTAATAATATTTTAAAGACATATCATATGAAAGGAAAAACATGGAGAGAAGACAAAAATAAGATTTCTCTTATTAAAATTCGGCAGACTAATGACGTCACTTCTACTTCAACAAAATACATTGAAGAGATAAAATAGGGTTTCTTATCATATGAACATAGAAGATAAGTATGATATATATAGAGATCATACCCCAACATAATAAAAAGGATCTTGAAAGACTTGACCTGAAAGTAGAATTTTGAAAAATTTGAAAGGTGAAAGAATCATTTAAAAAAAATCGACAGCCTAACAGTGCTACTTAAACATTCTTAAAACGAATTGATGAGAGAAATAGGGGGTCTCTCATCATATGAACATGAAAATGTCAGTATTAGGAATATAAAATAACATCCTCCAACATAAAATCATGTATTAAAAAGAAATGACATAAAAGAGATTACTTGAAAAGAAAGAGAAAGGTAGGATCCCTTACCTTAAACGTAACTCTTAAAACTCAAAGGTTGGGACTTTTAGAGGCTTGAGGGCACCTTGGGAGGACTCCATGGGAGGTAAGGAGACCCTAACGTCTTTGATAATGATTTTTTAGTCGAAATGATGAGATAATGGCTTGGTATTTATAGATAAAGTGAGGTGATACTTTAATAATTTTAAGGGACACCTCACAAGTGGATTTCTCAAAACCATGGGCTCTCCCATTGGTATTTCCCATGGAGTTTGGCCAGATAGGGCCCCCAATACAATAATTCATCACCTTTGGTCGGCCAACCCTTAAAATATCTAATGACATCATCATGACACAGTTATGATGTCATTAAACATACCGAAACCCTAAAACTACATTTTTACTATTCATTGAAAATTCATATTTCTCAGAAAAATCCCAAAATTTCACCTAAACCAAATATCGATGATCTAATTAAAAAAATTGAGTCCATTTTATAAAAATAATTTTCTAAATATTTTTAATTTAATTTTTAATTAAAAACACTATTCACCCGAAAAAACTAATACTTGACTGATAATTTATGAAACTGTTATTTACGCATTTTATTGAATCACATTACATAATCAAGGTGTCTAAATTATATTACTACTTTTTTTAAATGAGATTACTAATCCATTTGGTCACATTACTAATCCTAAGCATAAAATCACTATTTATAATTTACTATTCATCAAAAATTATGTTGATCTTATTAGACTCCAAATTCCTTACTGAATACTTTTGCAGAATACCATTTTTTGAAAATCATTACACATCATTAATTATTTATGGATTACATAAATATTTTACAATATCCTTTTTTTTCAAAATTCATCAATAAAATACATCGTAAAACTATCCGGACATTTGAAATTTTACAAACTTCGCTAAAAGAAAAATCTATGTTTATTCATCCCAAAGGATTACACAAAGAAGCTATGGTCTCGTCACATAGCCCATTATAACACCAGCATATGACCTAAGTGTAAGGTGTGTTGTGGTGAGAGAATCTGAGGGAGGATTAGATAACATTTCCATAGTATTAATCTCTATTAACTTGAACTTCTCCGGTAGATGTTTCCGTTCAAGATTGACACGTTGCAGTTCAGCTTGGGATTGGTCCAAAGCAAAGCCCAAAGATGCCACCTCCTTCCCAAGCTCTGATAAGTGGGCTTCATAAGGTTCGAGTCTACTGGATGAATCCATTGACTCCTCTTTCATCATTGACCATTAACATCTCTATTATATCGTTATGAGTATGTTAATATACTATTCAAAATATTTGGGTCGTTACATTCTTCCCCCCTTAAGAAATTTCATCCCTGAAATTTTATACTTGAGGCCCAGTCGAAAAGGTGAGGTTACTTTTACTTCATTATTTCCTCAAGCTCCCTATTCACTTCTTCATACTTACGACTCCTCCACAACACTTTCACAAGGTTGGTAGTCTTGTTTCATAGAACCTTGTCTCTACGGTATAAGATCTCCACTGGCTGCTCCTCATAAAAGAGTTCATGCTCCTGTTGTACAACCTCTGGGTTCAGTACATGTGAAGGGTCCGGTATGTACTTCCTCAAGAGAGATACATGGAAGATATCGTGAACTTGATCTAGGTTCGGCGGAAGTTCTAGACGATAGGCCACTTCTTCTATGCAATCATGGATTTCATAGGGGCCAATGTACCTAGGGTTGAGCTTCCTTTTCTTCCCAAACCGCATTACTCTCTTCCATGGAGAAATTGAAAGGAAGACATTGTCACCAATACCAAAGTCCAAGTCCCTTCGATGGTTGTCAGTATAGCTCTTATGCTGACTCTGAGTAGCCTTTATGTGTTGTTGGACGGCATGAACTTGTTCTATCATCTCTTGCACAAGATCAAGCCCAAAAAGATTTCTCTCACCAGTTTCAACCCAACAAGTAGGTGTTCTACATCACTTTACATATAGAGCTTCATAGGGTGCCATTTGAATACTCGAATTGAATCTATTCTTATAGGAGAACTCAACTAATGGGAGGGGTTGATCCCATCCACCTTTAAATTCCATTGAGAATAATATCAGCATGTCTTCGAGTGTCTGAATAGTTCTTTCAGATTGGCCATCAGTTTGAGGATGATAGGCCCTACTAAAATTCAATTCAGTATTCAGATCATGTTGAAGACTTCTCCAGAATTTTCATGTGAATCTTGGATCATGATGAAACATGATGGATAGTGGTACCCCATGCAGCCTTACTACTTCCTTTACGTATATCATGGAATGTTGATCCAGAGAGAAATCTTCTCTAATAGAGATAAAAATTGTTGTTCTTGGTGAGATGGTCCACAATAACCCATATTGAATTGTTTCCTTTAGATGTTTTCGGGAGACCAGTTATAAAGTCAATAGTGATATTATCCAAATTACATACTGGTATGGGTAGTGGTTGTAATACCCCCTTAAAAGGTTGTCATTCTTCCTTTACTTGTTGACACACCAGGAACCTTGTAGTGTAATCAGCAATCTCCCTCTTCATGTTATCCCACCAATAATGATCAAGAAGGTCCTTATACATTTTAGTGCTTCCAGAATGTATAGAGAAAGTAGATCTATGAGCTTCATTCATCAGTTCTTTCTTTATCTCTGGAATAGATGGAACACATAGTCTTGTATGAAATTTCAATACACGTTCTTGATCAATTTTGAAATCAGGGAACATCCCATCCTTTATAGCCTCAAACTTCTCCTGCAGCAAAGGATCTTCTTTTTTAGCCTTCTTGATCTTCTCTAGTAATGATGGTTGAAAAATCATTTGGGATAAGGTTTATGATGTCCCTTCCCTTACAATTCCCATGTCCAGTTTTACTAGATCTTTAATCAAGGGCTCTCCTAGGATCCTCATTGTCACCAGAACAACAGGTTCTTTCCTGCTTAAGGCATCCGCGAATTTGTTTGCTCTTCCACGGTGATAATGTGTTGAACAATCATAGCCATTAATAAGATCCAACAGTCTCCTTTGTCTAAAGATCAATTCTTTCCACGTGAAAATATACTTTAAACTTTGGTGGTCTGTGTATATATCACGTTTCTCCCCATAAAGATAGTGCCTCCATATCTTTAGAGAAAAAACAACCGCCACTTGCTCTAGATCATGCGTAGGATAATTCTTCTCATGAATCTTTAACTTTCGATATGCATAAGCAATTACCTTTTCATTATGTATGAGGATGCACCCAATCGCTTTTAGAGATGCATCTCTAAAAATAACGAATCCTTATTCGATAGAGGGTAGTATTAATATAGGTGTAGTAACCAATATCTTCTTCAGCTCTTGGAAACTTTCCTCGCATTCCTTTGTATAGAGGAACATAACCCCTTTTTGAGTCAACTTGGTTAGTGGATTAGAAATCCTTGAATAGTTTTTCACAAACCTCTTATAATATCCTGCTAAACCAAGGAAACTACAAATCTCAGATACTATTGTGGGTTGAGTCCACTCCTCCACAACCATTGTCTTTGCAGGGTCAACTGAGATTCCTTCATTGGTTACGATGTGTCCCAGGAAATCCACTTGTTGTAACCAAAACTCACACTTGATAAACTTTCCAAAGAGCCTTTCCTTCAGCAGAGTTTTCAAAAATAACCCTCAGATGATCTTCATGCTCCTCACGACTTTTTTAATCTATCAAAATATCATCAATAAAAACTACAACAAAGTTATCAAGGTAGTCCTTAAAGACTCTATTCATCAAATCCATGAAAATAGAAGGACCATTAGTCAAGCCAAAGGGCATAACAGTAAACTCATAATCCCCATATATTTTTCAGAAGGTAGTCTTTGGAATATCTTCCTTGTTCACCCTCAGTTGATGATAACCAGATCGAAGGTCAATCTTGGAGAAGAATTGAGCCCCATGAAGTTGGTCAAATAAATCATCAATTCTTGGAAGAGTGTATCTGTTCTTCACTGTGATCCTGTTCAGTTCTCTATAATAAATGCATAGCCACAATGATTCATCCTTCTTCTTCACAAAGTGAACTGGTGCTCCCTGAGGAGACACACTCCTTCGGATAAACCCCTTCTCCAACAAGTCTTGGAGTTGCTTCTTTAACACTTCTAGCTCCACATTTTCCATTCTATACGGGGTATTTGATATCGGTTGAGATCCTGGTAAGAGTTCAATGGAGAACTCTACCTCTCTTTTTGGGGGAGGTCTAGGTAACTCATTAGGAAATGCATCCATGTATTCCTGAACAATCAGAACATCTTCTATTTGTATACTCCCTTTTCATTCATTATAATCATCGATTAAATCCATAAAGAAATCTATAGGAGGTGCTTCTAGATACGGATCAGTTCGGGATATCTCTCCTTGGAAGATAATTTTAGGTCGTTCATTCAAGACTACTGATATTTCCTTACTTCTGCATTTGATCATAGAATCATACTTTGAGAGACATTCCATCCCTAGTATAACATCAAATTCCAACATGGGAATGACTACTAGATTTGCGATAATATTGTGCTCACTAAAGTAAACAGTAGAGTCTCTAAACACTATTGATGCATTGATAATCCCACTTGGAGTCTTAACTAACAACTCTACCTCAAGCAGTTCGGGGATTGATTCTATATTCATTTCAAACATGGAGGAAATAATGGAATGATTAGAAACATAATCAAACAATGTAGCTGCTAGTTTTGAAAGGAAAACAAGAGTACCTGCTACCACGTCATTCGGATCGTCAACTTTAGTTGTTGTGATAGCAAAAGCACGACCCTTCTCCCCTGGCCATTGCTGAGGTTGATGGTGATTCCCCTCCACTTCCCTTGGATTTGGACAGTGATTATAAAAGTGCCCAAGCTGTCCACGCTTGAAGCAACGGACTTTCGGTAGGGCCAGGACCATCGTTCCTCGTTCTTTATTGTTGGGGAGTTGAGGCTTCACCTCACTATGACAATTACGAGCAATATTTCCTCCTCTTACACACTTGTAGAACTTTCCACTTCCGATCAAGCAGTGACCCAAATGCTTCTTCCCACATTTATTGCATGTGGTTAGTTGCATTTGATTTCCTCCTCTTCCCTGATAAAAGTTCTTCCCTAAACTGGGCTCCAACAATCTCTTCTTGTCATTTGATTTATGAGACCACTGTGTCTCACCAAACTCTAGCTCGACTTTCATTGAACTCCACATGATCTCCTCATAGCTATCATAGTCTTGGTTGGATAGATTCTTCTTCAGATGAGGTCTTAGTCCACCGAAAAATCTATCAACCTTCCCATTTGGATCCATGACAAAGCTATAGGTATATCGTGAATGTCTGGTGAAGTTCATCTCACAGCTTTCGACAGATTCGTTCTCCTTCTTCTTCAGCTCGAGAAACTCTTTCTCCATTCTCGTTCTCATGGAACGAGGGAAATAATTATTAAATAATATTCCCCGAATCTCTTCCAACTCCATAGCTTCCATCTCTCCTCTAGGCTTCGTGTTTTTGACCAGTGACTACCATTGATCAGATTCTCCCTCTAGGTAGTAAACAGCATGGGTAACTTTTTCTTGTTTCGAACAAATGATTACAGAAAAGATCTTTTCAATGGAGCTTATCCATTTTTCTGCAACCAATGGGTATGTAAATCCACATAATGTTGGTGGTCATTGATGCATGAAGGACTCAACAGAGTGTTTTTTCCTTCGTGGTGAGATCGGCCTCTCAGCTTGATTCATGTTATTACTCATAACTTGAGTCAGTAGGTTCATCATTCGCATGAATGTTTCAATTCCGGCTTCCATCGGAGGGTCATCAACACATGGTGCATTGCGGTCACCATCTGCACGGTTCCTCCTATTGCCCACCATTTTCTAAAAGAATAAAACCATAGTGAGAAACTTATTTCATTTATGAATCTTTTCACTAAGACTTCATGCTTAGACAATTACATTTCTCTATAATTCCTTCATAATGATTCATAAAAAGATTGTGATTAAGAAAATATATCCCCTGAAAGTGTCGTAACCAAGAGTGCAGCATAGCCCATTATCGTGCACCAGTTCCCATTCGAGTCTAGCTCAAAGTGGTGTTTTTGGGTTTTACCCCTATGTACATCTATGCCAGAGCCCCCTCTACCTACTCGTATCTAGACAGGGATGTATTTGATTGATAAACCACTTACTCAATACTTACCAAAATACCAGGAAGTTTTCTTATATTTAAACTTTTCTATATGGTTTTCTTAAAGTTTTTTATATCCTTATTTCCACAAATAACTAAACTATAATTTGATGCCAACTGTGGCATCCTACCTTTTTATAACATAACTTTTCATTACATTTTACACAACCGAGGATCTTTAAGGTTTAGTGTCTTGGAAACCAGGAACATAATAAATGAAAACAACATAAAAGATTCTTCTTAAACACTTGGAAGGATTCTCCTTAAGTTCATCCTAGGTTCATTACTACATCTCATAACATTGGGACATACATCAAAATAAAGGGTGAGCAGAAGACCCAGTAAGGGAAACAGGAGAAACATTTTACATGTGAACTTGAGATACTTCAATAAGGCCATGAAAAAGTACTTTAAGTCGTGAGAAAAAAATCATGAGACACATCATAATAAAAATAACATTTTTCATAACTTGAAGATGTGTCTACAAAATTTAACATAGGCAATCATTTATATTTCACCAAGGTCCATCCCCAAGGTGTAATTAAAATTACCAAGGTTATTCACCAAGGTGTCGTTAAAAATGGTCATCTCTAGAGATTAAGTCTTTACCAAATACATTGGAGCGCTATCAGGGAACACCATTAATTTTTATTTATTATCATTTGAGCCACGTATATCATCATAAATAATTTCATAAAAAACCCATAAAACTTAAAATAAATTGGTTTCATTTCATAATCATAACATTTTAAAAACTTCTTTAAAGACATGATCTTTATGTCACTTTAAACCCACGGAAAAGGAAAGAGGGTATCATGTATGTAAATACCAGAATTTAAAATAGCATATTTTGGTATATATGTGAATACCCATTTAGGAGAATAGATTTGAGTATTCACTTAATAAAATAAAATAATTTGAGAAAAAGAGAGATACTTTTGAGATGGAAATTCAGCAGCATTACGGGTATGCATCGGGGTTTTAGAAAAGATTGAAAAGAGAGGGGACATAGGTCACCCACTCATAAATGATCCAAAGAACAGTAGAGGGACAGAATATAATTGATATAATAACATGGTAATGAGATTTGAAATACATACCATATGAAATGAAAAACATGGAGAGAAGACAAAAATAAGCTTTCTCTTATGAAAATTCTGCAGCCTAACGGCGTCACTTAAACTTCAACAAAATGAATTGAAGAGATAAAATAGGGTCTCTCATCATATGAACATAGAAGATAAGTATGATAGATATAGATATCATACCCCAACATAATAAAAAGGAACTTTAAATACTTTACATGAAAGTATAATTTTGAAAAATGAGAAAGGTGCAAGAATCCCTTAAAACAATTCAGTAGCCTAACGGCGCCACTTAAAAACTCTTGAAACAAATCGATGAGAGAAAGAGGGGGTCTCTCATCATATGAAAATGAAAAGGGAATTAATAGTTATATAAAATAACATCCTCCAACATAAGATCATGGAGCATAAAGAAATGACATAAAAGAGATTACTTGAAAAGAAAGAGAGAGGTAGGATCCCTTACCTGAAACGTAACTCTTAAAACTCAAAGACTGGGACCTTGAGAGGATTGAGGGCACCTTGGGGGGACTCCAAGGGAGGTAAAGAGACCTGAAAATTGTTGAGAATTATTTTGGAGTCGAAAGGATGAGATAATGGCTCGGTATTTATAGGGTAAGTGAGGTGACACTTTAATAATTTGTAGGGACACCTCACAAGTGGTTTTCTCAAAACAATGGGCTCTCCCATGGTATTTCCCATGGAGTTAGGCCACATGGGGCCCCCAATACAATAACGCATCACCTTTGGTCGGAAAACCCTTAATATATCTCATGAAATCATTATGACACAGTTATGATGTCCTTAAACATACTGAAACCCTAAAACTGCATTTTTACTATTCATTGAAAATTCATCTTTCTCAGAAAAATCACAAAATTTCACCTTAACCAAATATTGATGCTCTGATTAGAAAAATAAATTCCATTTTATAAAAATAATTTTCTAAATATTTTAAATTTAATTTTTAATTAAAAAACTCTATTCACCCGAAAAAACTAATACTTGACTAATAATTTATGAAACTGTTATTTACCCATTTTGTTGAATCACATTACTTAATCATGGTGTCTAAATTATATTAAAACTTTATTTAAGTGAGATTACTAATCCATTTGGTCACATTACTAATCCTAAGCATAAAATCACCATTCACAATTTACTATTCATCAAAAATTAAGTTGATCTTGTTAGACTCCAAATTCCATACTGAACACTTTTGGAGAAGACCATTTTTTGAAAATCATTACACATAATTAATTATATAAGGTTTACATAAATATTTTAAAATATCATTTTTTTCAAAATTCATCAATAAAATACATCCTAAAATTATCCGGATAATTGAAATATCACAAACTTCACTAAAGGAAGAAATCTCAATTTATTCATCCTAAAGGATTACACAAAGAAGCTACGGTCTCATCACATATCCCCTTATAACACCAGAATATGACCTAAGTGTAAGGTGTGTTATGGTGAGAGAATCTGAGGGAGGATCAGATAACATTTCCCAAGTAGTAATCACTACTAACTTAATATTTTCTTGTAGGTGTTTCCGTTCAAGCTTGACACGCTAGAGTTTGGCTTGGGCTTGGTCCAAAGTAAAGACCAAAGATGCAACCTCCTTCCCCAGATCAGATAAGTGGGCTTCATAAGGTTCGAGTCTACTGGATGAATCCATCGACTCCTCTTTCTGCATTAACCATTAACATCTCTATTAAATTGTTAAGAGTAAGTTAATATACTATTCAAAACGTTTGTGTCGTTACAGTAAAATTATATAAATAATATCATTATTCATATATAAAAATGATATTATGAATATAAACATAACTTTTATTACCATAATCTTCCATCATTTATGTTTTGTGAACTTTTGGGTCATTTTAACCACCTACAAGGGATATTCTATAAAATAATATCTTGTATGACTGTGAGAACATAATGAATAAAAAACATTTATATAAACAAGAATATAATTATTTTTTATAATTTTTTAATGGTATAATTTATATTTAACACTTTATTTTATATATAAATTTTTGTTTATTTAAAATAACGAAAAATGTTTTCATAGATTTCATCTCTAAGAATCATAACCAAAAATACAATAAATGGGAATTATAAAATTATAAAATTTAAAAAACACCAATTAATATACCTTTTATGATTTGGGATTGATGAACATTAGTGTAATAATGAATAATATAAAATCTAATACAAAACTAGTTCAAACCGATCTAGATTACTCATACCCAATATAAAAATAGACAGTGAGTATGAAATATTATAGTAAAGACTAATTATAAAGGGGGTTTTTTAACTACTATATTTATGAAAAAAAATCGTTGATTGTGATATTTATATATGTTATATAGGAGCATGGAGTACATTAAACTATGCGGTAAAATAAGGTAAATGTTTATTTTTTAAAATTCTAACCTCTTAACACATATTTATTATTATACATAAAATTTCCAATATAATGGTTTAGATATTTCCTCTAAAATACTTTTTATCATGATCCTATCATTATTAAATTATTTTAATGTTTAATTTAAAATAATATCTTTTAAGGTTCTTTTATTTGAAACATTTTAAAATATTAGTTTCTTTTTAAACTCCTCAAATTTTCAATACATAAGAATCAACTTCTTATTTTTTGAGCATACCTTCACATTAAATTTTTGTAATGACATTATTTACATGGAATCCTACAAGGGAAATCCAATTCCTCAACATGGGTGCTTATTTTCATACATAATTAATTTTTATTTCAAACCTTCCCAGATGTAATTTTATGATTAATATATAATAGAATCAGTTTAGGTTTGTATAAAAATTGTTATTATACTAAGGGTATGACATTTAACCACATTTAACCATTTATAATATGAAAAGATAAATGACCATTCATAAATTCTTCAAACTACCACCTCAATGAAGTGATGAATTATAATTTACCCCATATTATTTTTATTAAAAATAAAAGTAAAATTTTGGAATAAATGTGACATGTTTGTTATAACAACCATGAACCCAAAATCCTTAATTCAATTCCAAAATAAAAAACATTTCATTTATTTATTTGATATATATGATGTTGAAATTAATATCACTCTCTGATAAATAAAACATTAAATGAATATATTGGATCACTTATATTCGAAAAATAATTTTTATGTTAAGAATTTTAATGAAATGGGAATACTAATTAAATTAGAAATACACATAACATTAGGTGTGTGTTCCTACCACTAAACAAAGATATTATTAATTCACATTATGTATTCAATATCTCCCATAAACATAATAACATTAGAAAACATTCTAGATATAAATCAATTTTTCATCATTTTTCATAACATGGGGAATATTAAACACAATAATGGTGAGCTCAAATACTTTTTAAGGGTAAATATATGAATTAACGATTGAAGATTATTAGTGGTAATAATAGGAGATAAGGAGTGTAATGATATAATCAATGTGTATGATCATAACATAAAAATATTCATACCCATAATACCTAGACCATTAATCATGAAATATGGAATAAATATTATCAATGGAAAGAGTCATAAGAATAAATAATATTGAGTGATGTGATTTCATTCATCATCCAAGTAATAATTTAAAACCTATCTAAAGAATTATAAAAACATTTTGGTGCCTTAGGAAATCGTTATCCTTAAACCCCTAAAAACCCATGCAGTTGGAATAACCCTATTACTGAATTAAAATATAATTTTTTGAATAACATAATAATTATCTACTGGATTAGAGATTTATAATGAGGCTCACCCTTTGTATAATGTTTATCAGGATCTCCCAATATCTATAATGGGGCTGAAAAAATCATATTAGTGGTATTGAGATGATCTAAAATCTAAAATGGTGTTCAACCCTTAGTATATTACTTAATTTGATCACCCATTAGCTTTCATGGGGATCAAACCATAATAGTAGCTACATTAGCATAACATATGAGCTATAATGGGCCCCAATACATGATATAAGATCAATTAGGCTCATCCATGAGCTATAATGGGGATCAACCCATCATAAAAATGTCAAAGAACCATGTCATGAATAAACACTTAAAACGACTTTTAAACCCATGTGAAAAAACTCCATTGGATATAAATATACTATTTTTGTTTTAAAACCCAATTTTTTAAACATAAATCACCTAGAATTAGAGAAATGGGGGTTTTATCAAAATAATACAGGATATATTATAGTTAAATATGAAGACAAAATATAGATGATGGGGATGGGAAAAGTTATTGTCACCATATATGTGATATTTTTGAATTCCTTTCATACATTTACTAAACTATAAAAAATAAAGGGGTACTATGTCAATCTCTTCTAAACAATAATAATAATCCTTCAATAGAACTAATAAGGATAGTATTGTCATGAAATATCAAATTGTAGATTAAGTTACAACAAGGTTTATTTATGTCATGAATGAAAATAATATTAAAATTTAAATAAAATTATTCATAACTAAAATAATATTTTTTAGATTTATTAACTTCAAAGTATTTCATATTTGATTGAAAATTATTTTTAAAGATCACATGGATCATTTCTTGAAGAAAATATCCCATCTATTTTGTAATCACTTATTTAAAATATAAATAATTCTAGAACATTAATGAAATAATTTTCATTTGGAAAACTCATTCAATCTTAATAAAATCAATAATTAAAACATTTATTGGTGATGATAGAGGTATAATTACATCCATACCAAGTATATTTAATAAAATATTCCTTTCAAATTTTTAGAAAAAATAAAAACCAAATAGTCATTCATTAAAAGATATGTGAATTGCTTTAAAAATATTTATTAAATTGTAAAATATTGGTCAAATTACATTAAAAAATCATAATATAATATTTAATCATTCTCGAACATATTTATAAAAATCATCGATTTAAAATAAAAATGAATTTCCGAAGGAAGAGAGATATAATGTTGAGTTTTCTACAGAAACTAGTCATTTAAAGCTTCAAGGATACAAAATTGTACTACTACATGAAAATTTAAAGAATAAATTTAGTGGAAGAAAAATAAATGGTTAAATTATTAACTGATCAAATAACTTCCTTCAATGTAAATTCAACCACAAATAATCCCAATCAAAAAAGATATTGTAACATAATGCCTTATCCGTTTTGGTAACTTATTAATCGCAATACACATGAAAGAATACCATAAAATGAAATTTTAAACATTATGAACATAATGAGATTAATAATATATTACATTATATGGGTAGTAAAAATATATCAAAAAATAATACTGGTTTAAAACATAACATATGTCCCAAAAAAGATAATTTGAGGGGAGAAACACTTACAACGATTATAACATTTAAGTGAGAATTAATCACTGAATATATTATGAGTATAACATTTAAATAAAACACATAGATAGAAATACAATATAATATAATCATAAATCATTACACACATAATTATATATTTTAAATAAAGTGAATATGTAATATAACACAATGAATGGAAATATATTTATGAAGTTACTAACCACTGGGTTACTTTCTTTTCAATATAAATGGATGAATTAATTCAAACTGAATTGTAAATATCCAAGAAATATAAATTATTAACATATTTAATTAAAAATTGTAACACCCCAAGCTTCTACGGTACGCTTCTCTTTAAATAATTCAATACTGTGTGTTGTACGCAACATCGAGTTCTAACACACACCTCAACTGATCAAACTAGCCCTTATGAATAATAATACCTAATTTTAAAAAATTTAGAGATTTTAGATCTCAAAATGGAATTCATTTTTGGATTCGGAGTATCGAATTTAGCCTAAGGTGAAATTTTGGTACTTTTCAGATAACATTAATATTTTGATGAATAGTGAAAATTACTAAATTTTATTTAAAAACAACTTTTTTAATCAAAATAATTAATAGTGATAAATTATGAATTTGAGTGGTTTTAAAGTATTTTTAGAATATATTTTTACCATTTAATACAATTTTGGTCATTGGACATAATTTCACAATTAAACCGAATATAAACAAGTATCAATCTTTTGATAGTAATTATAACTTAAAAACACGCTTTTTTGTTTTGACAGTGGGAATTAATTTTAAATTAATTTCTACCACTTTTGGGTTTTGAATTTAGAAAAATGGATTCCATATTTGGAATCAGGATGTTAAAATTGTGTAAATAGTTAACTTTTATTTTTAGACATTTTGAATAATTACTTCGGTAGATATTTTATTTACCATGGTTAAAGGGTAAATCCGGTAAATAAGGGTTAACAAATAATATTATAATAATAAAAAAATTAATCTAAAACGTGTCCTAACATTATTGGTTGATACATGTCCAACCATTGGCATCATTGGATCGATTTTGGGACCCCATGGTGCCACTTATAATTGATAGGGACACTTTATTTTAATTATGATAAAATGAATACAAAAATGACTCAAGCATATATCTTTTAGAAAAACAGTTTTTTACATAGGGTTATATATGTTTGAATTTAGACTATAAATATTCATTATAAAGATAAAACGATTTCCTACATAATTGTATTTTATTTATAATTTTTATACATTAGATAATTTTATTTATTTATGACACAATGATGATGCACGAATTAACATAATAGTTAAAAATTAAAATGATTGATATTGTAGATACCCAAATAAATATAATTTGAGACTTTTGATGAATTACACTAATTTTTTAGGTTAATATGACATGTAAGGAAGTATTTAATTAACTCTTTTCTATGTAATCAATCTTTTATGAGTTTCACTAAAATCAATTATTGAATAGTGTCAAAATTGATATAAAAGAGTTTTTAAAACAAATATTATATTATTAATTAATATTAAATTCCTAAAAATATAAGGTTCGGACAAGAGACTTATATCATGATATTTGTATCATTAATGGACCACTTGGGGGTCTCTTGGATGTATATTGTATGTTTATTAAACATATAATATAAAAATACAAAAGACATTGTAAAAGTGAAACTAGTTAACTAAGAGTTAATACTTAAAGATATGGTTAATTTAGTAACCCAAACCTGTCTAAATTATATTGGTTGAGTGGTTTTCGACCCATACCAACCTTAACCTTTAAATAATCCACTTTGTAGCCATTAGAAACCGAATATTAATTTATTATAAAATAATATTTCTAGCTTCTCCAAAGGTGCCCCTCACCCCTCTTATAAAAGGGAACTACCCCTTATCATTAATTCACACATTCATATCCTTTTGGCTCGACCAAACACTACCCCAATACTCTTTAAACTTTCCTAAACTCATCCTAGAGGCCTTACATTAGTCGGAAATCCAACCTAAGAGCCCTTTTGATCAAATCAAAAGGAAGAACCCGAAGAAGAGGTAATGATTTCACCACCCTTTTCCAAGTTCCTTGCTTCTTCCACTTCTTCCTTTTTTGTTATTACCATTCTAAAATACTAACTCCAGTATCTTATATATACTATGATGTTATTATTAATATGGTACAACCATATTTAGTATTCTATCCATCCTTTGAATAACATGTCACCATACGTGCGTACATACGACTTACCGTCTCCACGTCGTGGTGTAATTGTTATTCAATAAATTATTATTTGGATAGGTATAATAGTGATGTTTAACTCATGTAAATAATAAATATAACATGATAATTATTCTGTATATATGATATACCATCCAATTATATACTATTTTAATATCAAAAGAATGATATTGTCGCTCGTGTGTACGTATGGACTATCGTCTCCACGAACGCGATGAGATTCATTCTCCATCGTATGAATTCAAGTATAATTATCATTTGATGATTTAAAAATAATGTTTAAGGACTTGATATAATTCTGGATATGAATAAGATACATCATATCCATGACAAACATGTCTTACGTAACAAAACATATCAAAGAAAACGAGTAAGTTAACACCCGAAACGACGATAATACTAAGATATTATTAACAAAGCAATGTTTAAAGATCATATATGATATCATATTAATATATATGATTATTGTATAATTTAATAAAAATTATTTCACCATTATAAATGAGGTTAACTTACCCTCAACCAAGTAAAAGTAAAAGGTAAGGGTTTATTTCGCAATCTCTTCATTATCCGAGATTGTTTATACGTAATAATCTACTGGGATCTCTTTATCATCCACATCCATGTTTCATAAAAATGTATTTCAATTTTTTTAACTATTTACAAGAATTTGGGTTAAAGTCATTTATACCATTGTTTGACTTTTTAATAGAGGTTTATAAAGGAATATTTCCATCATTTTCCAAACAATGTCTGTTTTAACCTTTTCGACAGAATTAAGGTAAAAATGTTTTTTTTAACTTATACGACAGGTGCGGATATTTTCCGCCGTTATAAAATCGTCAAAGCTTCCCTTACAATATTATAAGAATATTTTCAAAGAAAATGTTTCATTTTATAAATATATGACTCTTAAATTCTTTCCAAAATAGAAATAGATATTTCTCTAAAAAGATTTTTGATTTCATCTATGTCGACATCCTATGATGGATTTTATGCTTATTTGAAGTTGATTTATTATGATAAAAAACTTCTATATTGTATTTAAGGTTTTGTGATATGTTTGACTCTGGATGTGTTATTTTTATACCATTCATGGTTTATGGAGAAATTATTGACATTTCGTATGCTAGTTCTAATACGAATGTTTATGTTATGTTTAAACCTGTTCATATGAGGAATGCATTGGACTTAATATGTGACGGATGGAGCCCACTATAGCTCCTCGATGCATCAGTAGGTCTCATGAGACAAACTAGTGTCTTGGCACAAGGCCTTGACAAAATATTATTTGTATTCTTGGCACGAGGCCTTGGCAATGTGGTTATGATAGTCTGGAATTATGCATTCCATCATTATGAAAGGGTTTATTGATATTGTAAGTGATCATTCGATTAGTAGAATATCCATGTGAATAAGTAAATGGAATTATTTCATTTTATTTTTTCCAATCTATGTTGAAGTTCACGTTTAAAAGGCTTTTGTTTTAGTTATACACTGCCTTAAATGTTTATTATTATTTATGAAAGTTTATTCTATATTGTTATCCTTAATGGACATTTCAGCTGACCCCTTTTCTATGTTTTATTTTTCCCAGGATGTGAAGAAGTAAATTATGAATGACCTTTAGGGATATTATGAGGGGATAATAGTGCGGAATATGGAGACCATATTTTTTTGTAGTAGTTTTTTCAATTTATGATGTAATGTAAAACTTTATGAATATATCTAGTGTTTCCAAGGATACTAAACGAATCGGTCTTTCGAGATTTGATCTTTCTTGTGATCATACCAATGTTATGAAATAATGCACCGAATTTGGGTAATTGGGGTCGGGGTGTCACAGTTGGAATCAGAGGAAGTTTAGTACAATCCTTGGAAGCTAGATTTAGATAAACTCTGATTAGAGCACATAGAACTAAGATGGGATTTGAGGATTAGTATAGAATAACTTCCTAGATTTTTGTATTGTAGAGATTTTGTGAGTTTCTGAGCAATACATCCCTGTCTGGATCTGAGCAGGTAGAGGCAGCTCTGGTATAGATGTACCTAGGGGTAAAACCCGAAAACACCACTTTGAGCTAGACTCGAACGGGAAATGGTGCAGAACAATGGGCCTTGCTGCACTCTTGGATACGACACTCCCGGGGGATATGCTTAGGATAAATCTCATTTTATTTACAAATAATTATGAAGGGTTTATGAGTATATACTTCTTCAAAGAAAACATTTTTATGATTATGGATTATATCCATAAATAGTTCGATTTATGTTAATTGTTTAATAAGTATTGGATTATGTATTTTGATTCATAAACTGATCTGGTTTATGCCATTGTTTAGAAATGGTTCCTAGTGGAAGAAATTGAAACTGTATCAATGCATTCACTCCATGTAGGGATTTCCCTCCTGCTCAAGATAATTATAGTGGAGCTGGTGATGCAACTGGTTCCGATTAGCTAATCACCATATTGGGAAAACTCACTCAGGTTATGAATAATAACCTTACCCGTATGGAGCACCCTGATCCGCAGCATGGAAGATCAATGTTAGATCGATTCATGAGGCAAAAACCACCAACGTTCAATGGGAGTACAAATCCCTTAGTAGATGAGTAATGGATAAATTCCCTAGAGAAAATATTCCAGGCATTGGGGAGTAGTGAAAGGGAAAAAGTTATCCGGGCAGTTTACAGCCTCACTGGAGATACTGATCAATGGTGTTCATTGATTCAAAACGCGAAGGAAGATGACGAAGTATCAAATGTGGAATGGAGGGAGTTAAAATATCTATTTTTAGAAAAATACTTTCCTCGCGACCATCAAAGTAGATATGGAAAGCCAATTTCTGAGTCTGAGACAAAAGGAGGATGAAAATGTCACAATGTATGAGGCTAACTTTACAAGGTTAGCAAGGTATGATGGAGATTATATACGTAACCCCAGAAGTAAGATTGATCATTTCATTGATGGGTTAAAACCATTTCTCCATCGAGCATTAGTCTCACAATCCTTTTCATCGTACGAAGACATTATCTCATGTGCTATCAAGACTGAAAAGCAATTCTATAAGTATTATGACTTCAAAGAAAAGATAGATAAGAAGAGATCTGTTGATCAATCTGAGAATGAAAATAAGGGGAAGAAGGGAAAGTTTGAATATCCATCATGTGGTAAATGTGTGAAGAAACACCCCAGTACATTCTTAAACGGAATGGGTGTCTGTTACAAGTGTGGTGAAAAAGGCCACCAAGCTCGTGATTGCAAAGGGAAGAAGGAAGCTACTAATGTTCAGTGCTACAATTGCAGGGAGATTGGACATTATGCAAATGAATGTCCTAATCGTCAGGGGAACTTACCTCAGAAAAGGCCAAGGGATCGGGGCCAAGCTTTTTCTATCACTACTGCTGAGGTAGAAGCTCCAAAAGACGTGGTGGAAGGTAATTTAATGGTTTGCACAAGTTTAGAAAATGCATTATTTGATTCTAGATCATCGCATTGTTTCATATCTTCCCAGTTTGCTATGAAAATTAGATATTTCCAATTTGATTTAACAAGGGAGTTTTCAGTTAAAACTCCTAAGGGAATTATCATTGCAACAAATTTTTGTTAATCAGTCCCCATTAGAGCACATAAATGTTCTTTATCTGCTGATCTCATCGTCATACCTATGATTGAGTTTGATATAATCCTCGGTATGTACAGGATTTCAGACTATGACGCGAATATTTATTGTAAGAAGAATGAGGTTATGATTTTTGATGATGATGATAAGGAACACCTTATCTTTAGATCAGAATCGTCACCTCCTAATTCTTTTCTAGATCCACCTGCAGTAGCTCAACTAATTTCAATTATTGGGGAGGAAGAGAATGAAATGACTGTGGGTGAGGAAAGGAATGTTCAAATAGAGGATGTACCTGTTGTGAAAGAATATGTAGATGTATTTCAGGAAGATTTACCTGGACATCCTCCAGAACGAGAAGTTGAGTTTTCCATTGATTTAATTCCTAGATCAAGGACTATATCGAATACCCCTTATAGAATGGCCGATGTAGAATTAGTCGAAATAACGAAACAACTAGAGGAATTGAGTAATAAAGGATTTATTCGCCCTAGTTTTTCTCCATGGGGAGCCCCTATTATTTTTGTTAAAAAGAAAGATGGGTCTATGAGGTTATGTATCGACTACAGGGAGATCAATGCTATAACAATAAAGAACAAGTATCCCCTAACTCGTATTGATGATTTATTTGACCAACTGCATGGAGCTCAATACTTTTCAAAGATTGACCTTCGATCTGGATACCATTAGTTGTGTGTGAAGAAGCAAGACATTCCGAAGACAGCATTTAGAACCAGGTACAGGCATTACGAGTTTACAGTAATGCCTTTTGGATTGACTAATTCACTCTCTATATTCATGGATCTGATTAATAGAGTTTTTAAGGAATATCTCGATGAATTTGTGGTGGTATTTATTGATGATCTCTTGGTATACTCCAAAAGCTACGAAGATCATGTAAATCACTTGTGCATAATCATGAAGACTCTGAGAAGACATTAATTATATGGGAAGTTTAGCAAGTGCGAATTTTGGCTTCATGAGATTTCATTTCATGGCCATATTGTCTCTAAAGATGGAATCTCTGTTGATCCTTCTAAGACCAAGTCAATTCAAGAATGGCCAGCACCTACGAGTGTAACTGAGGTACATAGTTTTATTGGTTTTGCAGGTTATTATCAACGTTTCGTCCAGAATTTTTCCTGATTGGATAACCCATTAACGAAGCTCACACGTAAAGGGGTTAAATTTGTTTGGACAAAAGAGTGTGAAGAATGTTTCGAAGAACTGAATAGAATATTATTCAATGATCCTATATGGACTCTACCATTGGGGAATGATGGGTTCATTATTTATAGTGATCCATCAAAGAAATGAATTGGTTGTGTCCTTATGCAGAATGATAGGGTTATTGCCTACGCATCACGAAAGTTGAAAATTCATGAGAAAAACTATCCTACTCATGATCTTGAGTTAGAAGCTGTGATCTTTTCTTTGAAGATATGGAGGCACTACCTCTATGGTAAAAAATGTGAGATTTATACTGATCACAAGAGTTTGAAGTATATTTTCTCACAAAAAGAACTCAACATGAGGAAAAGGAGATGGCTTTAATTACTCAAGGATTATGATTGTACGATACACTACCACCCAGGGAAAGCAAACAAGGTGGCAGATGCTATGAGCAGAAAAGACCATGGAGTTTTGAACAATATGAGAATTGAAAGGGATCCAATTTTCATGGATCTAGTGAAGATGGACATGGAAATAACCAGGGAAGGTGAAACATAAATGAATTTTCAAATGGTTGCTAAACCATCTTTAATATAAAGGATTAAGAGTTCTCAGCCCGATGATGAAGAATTTCAAAAGAAGATTAAAGCTGTGAATGATGGTAGATTGAGAGACTTTGTGTATGAAGATAAAATTTTGAAATTAGGGAAGAGACTTTGTGTTACCGATATAACTGATCTATAAAGGGAATTGCAGGATGATTCTCATAGTTCCAATTTCTCTATACACCCTGGGGGAACCAAAATGTATAGAGATTTGAAGGAACATTTTTGGTGGGACAACATGAAGAGGGAGATTGCTGATTTTGTGTCAAGATGTATGGTTTTTCAACAAGTGAAAGCTGGAAGGCAACAGCCTGGAAGAGTCACGCAACCTCTTCCCATACCGAAGTGGAAATGGGACAATATTACGATGGACTTTTTCATGGGGCTACCAATGACTCCTAGAAGGAATGAGGCAATATGGGTTATTGTTGATCGTCTTACCAAGTCAGCACATTTTCATGCTATAAGAGAAGATCTACCACTGGAATTTCTAGCAAAACTATATATTAATGAAGTTGTAAGACTTTATGGAGTACCCCTATCGATTGTTTCTGATCATGATCCACATATTACTTCAAGATTCTAGAAGAGTCTTAAGAAATCCCTGGATACTGAACTTCAATTGAGCACTTCCGACCACCCTCAGACTGATTGACAATCAGAACGGACTATTTATAACTTAGAAGACATGATGAGATCTTTCTCACTTGACTTTTAGGGTATGTGGGATCAATATTTACCATTGGTATAATTTTCCTATAACAATAGCTTCCATTCGAGTATTCAGATGGCACCATATGAAGCGTTATATGGAAAGAGATGTCGCACACCAACTTGTTGGGATGACGTTGGTGAAAGAAAACTTGTAGGTCCAGAACTGGTGGAGGAAACAATAGAAAAGGTGAAGGTAATCCGAAACCACATCAAAGAAGCTCAAAGTAGGCAGAAGAGCTATGCCGATAATCAAAGGAAGGATTTGGAATTTAAATTCGGTGATCATGTTTTCATAAAGGTATCTCCATGGAAGGGTGTCAAACGTTTTGGTAAGAAAGGTAAATTAAGTCCCAGTTACATCGGACCTTTCGAAATTCTAGAACGAATTGGGGTTGTAGCTTACCGATTGGCAATGCCACCAACTCTGTCCAAAGTTCACCATGTGTTCCATGTATCTCTATTGAGGAAATACATGCCGGACCCAACGCATGTACTCACCTATGAGGAATTAGAACTGGAACCCGATATGTCTTATTGCGAAGATCTCGTCAAATTATTGATACGAGAGAAAAATTACTGAAAAACCGGACGACGCGTCTGGTAAAAGTTTTGTGGAGAAACCATAAGATGGAAGAGGCAACGTGGGAACCCGAGGAACAAATGATGAAGAACCACCCGAGTCTTTTCATGAGGTATTATTCTAGAAATTTCGAGGACGAAATTATTTGAAGGAGGGGAGAATGTAACACCCCAAGCTTCTACGGTACGCTTCTCTTTGAATAATGCAATAGCATGTGTTATACACAACATCGAGTTCTAACACACACCTCAACCGATCAAACGAGCCGTTATGAATAGTAATACATACTTTTTAAAATTATAGAGATTTTATCTCTAAAAATGGACTTCATTTTTGGATTCGGAGTATCAAATTTAGCCTAAAGTGAAATTTTGGTACTTTTCGTATAACTTTAATATTTTGATGAATAGTGAAAATTACTAAATTTTAATTAAAAACAACTTTTTTAATAAAAATAATTAATAGTGATAAATTATGAATTTGAGTTGTTTTAACATATATTTAGAATATATTTTTACCATTTAATACAATGTTGGTCATTGGACATAATTTCACAATTAAACCGAACATAAACAAGTATCAATATTTTGATAGTTATTATATCTTAAAAACACGCTTTTTGTTTTGACAGTGGTAATTAGTTTTAAATTAATTTCTGCCACTTCTGGGTTTTGAATTTAGAAAAATGGATTCCATATTTGGAATCAGGATGTTCAAATTGTGTAAATAGGTAACTTTTATTTTTATACATTTTGAATAATTACTTCGGTAAATATTTTATTTAACATGGTTTAAGGGTAAATCCGGTAAATAAGGGTTAAAAAATAATATTATAATAATAACAAATTACCCTAAAACGTGTCCTAACATTACTGGTGGATACAGTTCTGACCATTGGCATCTTTGCATTGATTTTGGGACCCCATGGTTCCACTTGTAAGTGATAGGGACACTTTATTTTAATTAAGATAAAATGAATACAAAAATGACACAAGCATATATCTTTTAGGAAAACAATTTTTTACATAGGGTTATATATTTTGGATTTTAGACTATAAATATTAAATAAAAATATAAAAGTAGTTCCTACCTAAGGGTATTTTATTTATAATTTTTAGACATTAGATAATTTAATTTATTTCTGACACAATGGTGATGCAGTAATTAGCATAATAGTGAACAATTAAAATGATTGATATTGTAGATACCCAAATAAATATAATATGAGACTTTTTAGGAATTAAAATAATTTTTTAGGTTAATATGACATGTTTGGAATGATTTAATTAACTTTTTTCGAAGTAATAATTCTGTTATGATTTTCACAAAAATCAATTATTGAATAGTGTCAAAATTGACATAAAAGAGTTTTTAAAACCAATATTATATTATTAATTGATATTAAATTCCTAAAAATCTAATCCTTGGCCAAGAGTCTTATATCATTATAGATGTATCATTAATGGACCACTTGGGTATCGATTATGTGTATATAGTAAGTTTATTAACCATATAATATAAAAATACAAAGAGACATTGTAAACGTGAAACTAATTAACTAAGAGTTAATACTTAAAGATAAGGTTAATATAGTAACCCAAACCTGTCTAAATTCTATTGGTTGGGTGGTTTTCGACCCAACCCCACCTTAACTTTTAATGAATCCACTTTGGAGCCATTAGAAACTGAATATGAATTTATTATAAAATAATATTTCTAGCTTTTCCAAAGGTGCCCCTCACCCCTCCAATAAAAGGGCACTCCCCCTTCTCATTAATTCACACCTTCAAAGCCTTTTGGCTCGGCCAAACTCTGCGCAAATAATCTATAAACTTCCCTAAACTCATCCTAGAGGCCTTCCTTTAGTCAGAAATCCAACCTAAGAGCCCTTTTGATCAAATCAAAAGGAAGAACCCGAAAAAGAGTAAATGATTTCACCACCCTTTTCCAAGTTCCTTTCTTCTTCCACTTCTTCCTTATTTGTTATTACCGTTCTAAAATAATAACTCAAGTATCTTTTATATACTGTTATGTTATTATAAATATGGAACAACCATATTCAGTATTCTATCTATCCTTTGAATAACATGTCACCATACGTGCGTACGTACGACTTACCGTCTCCACGTCGTGGTGTAATTGTTATTCAATAAATTATTATTTGGATGGGTATAATAATGATGTGTAACTCATGTAAATAATAAATATAACATGATAATGATTTTGTATATATTATATTCCATCCAATTATATACTATTTTAATATCAAAAGAATGATATTTTCGCTCCTGCGTACGTACAGACTACCGTCTCAAAGAACGCGATGAGATTCTTTCTCCATCGTATCCATTAAAGTATAATTATCATTCGATGATTTAAAAATAATGTTTAAGGACTTGATATAATTTTGGATATGAATAAGATACATCCTATCCATGACAAACATGGCTTACGTAACAAAACATATCAAAGGAAACAAGTAAGTTAACACCCGAAACGACGATAATACTAAGATATTATTAACAAAGAAATGTTTAAAGATCATATATGATACCATATTAATATATATGATTCTTGTATAATTTAATAAAAATTATTTCACCATTATACAAAAGGTTAACCTACCCTCAACCAAGTAAAAGTACAAGGTAAGGTTTTATTTCGCAATCTCATCCTTATCCGAGGTTGTTTATACGTAATAATCTACTGGGATCTCTTTATCATCCACATCCATGTTTCTTAAAAATATATTTCAAAACATTTTTAACATTTACAAGAATATTGGTTAAAGTCATTTATACCCATGTTTGACTTTTTATAAGAGGTTTATGAAGGAATCTTTCTGTCGTTTTCCAAACAATTTCATTTTTAACCTTTTCGACAGAATTAAGGCAAGAATGCTTTTTTAACTTATACGGCGATTGCGGCTATTTTCTGCCATTATAAAATCGTCGAAGAATTTCTTACAAGTTTATAACAATATTTTCAAAGATAATGTTTCATTTTATAAATATATGACTCTTAAATGATTTCAAAAATAGAAATACATATTTCTCTAAAAAGAGTTTTGATTTCATCTATGTCAACATCCATTGATGGATTTTACGCTTATTTGAAGTTGATTTATTGTGATACAAAACATTTGTATTGTATTGAAGCTTTTGTGATATGTTTGACTGTGGATGTATTATTTTTATACCATTCATGGTTTATGGAGAATGTATTGACATTTCGTATGCTAGTTTTAATACGAATGTTTATGTTATGTTTAAACCTGTTCATATGAGGAATACATTGGTATTAATATGTGACAGGTGGAGCCCGCTATACCTCCTCGATGCATCGGTAGGTCTCATGAGAAAAACTAGTGTCTTGGCACAAGGCCTTGACAAAATCTTATTTGTAGTCTTGGCACTAGGCCTTGGCTATGTGGTTATGATAGTCTGGCATTATGAATTCCATCATTATAAAAGTGGTTATTGATATTTCATGTGATTATTCGATTAGTAGAATATCCATGTGAATAAGTAAATGGAATTATTTTATTTTATTTTTGACATACTATGTTGAAGTTCAAGTTTAAAAGGATTTTGTTTTAGTTATACACTGCCTTAAATGTTTATTCTTATTTATGAAAGTTTCCGCTATATTTTTATCCTTACTTGTCATTTGAGCTCACCCATTTTCTATGTTTTATTTTTCCCAGGATGTGAAGATTTAAATTATGAATGACTTGCTGGGATATTATGAGGGGATAATAGTGTGGACTATAGAGATAATATGTTGTTGTAGTAGTTTTTCACTTTATGATGTAATGTAAAACTTTATGAATATATCTAGTGTTTCCAAGGCTACTAAACCAATCAGTCTTTCAATATTTGATATTTCTTGTGATCATGCCAATGTTATGTAATAATGCACCGACTCTGGGTAACTGGGGTCGGGGCGTTACAGTTGGTATCAGAGGTAGTTTAGTACAAACTGTGGAAGCTAGATTTAGATAAACTCTGATTAGAGCACAGAGACCTAAGATGGACTTTGAGGATTATTATAGAAGAACATCCTAGAATTTTGGTATTGTAGAGATTTTGTGAGTTTTCCGAGAAATAAATCCCTATCTGGATACGACCAGGTAGAGGTGGCCCTGGCACAGATGTACCTAGGGGTAAAACCCAAAATCACCGCTTTGAGCTAGACTCGAACGGGAACTGGTGCACGACAACGGGCCTTGCTGCACTCTTGGTTACGACACTCCCCGCAGATATTCTTAGGATAACTCTCATTTTCTTTAAAATCATTATGAAGGGTTTATGAGTATATACTTCCTCAAATAAAACATTTTTATGATAATGGATTATATCCATAAATATTTCAATTTCTGTTAAGTGTTTTATAAGTATAGGATTATGTATTTTGATTCATAAACTGATCTAGTTTATGCCATTGTTTAGAAATGGAGCCTAGTGGAAGAAATGGAAACTGTATCAGTGCACACACTCCATGTAGGGATTTCCCTCCTACTCAAGATAATTATAGTGGAGCTGGTGATGCAACCGGTGCTGATCTGCTAATCACCATATTGGGAAAACTCACTCAGTTTATGAATAATAACCTTACCCGTATGGAGCACCCTGATCCGCAGCGTGGAGGATCAATGTTAGATCGATTCATGAGGAAACAATCACCAACGCTAAATGGGAGTACAAATCCCTTAGTAGCTAAGCAATGGATAAATTCCTTAGAGAAAATATTCCAGGCTTTGGGGAGTAGTGAAAGGGAAAAAGTTATCTTGGCAGTTTACCACCTCACTGGAGATGCTGATCAATTGTGGTCATTGATTCAAAACACGAATGAATATGATGAAGTATCAAATATGGAATGGAGGGAGTTAAAATATCTGTTTTTAAAAAAATACTTTCCTCGTGACCATCGAGCAGATATAGAAAGGCAATTCTTGAGTCTGGGACAAAAGGAGGATGAGAATGTCGCAAAGTTTGAGTATAACATTACATGGTTAGCGTGGTATGCTGGAGATTATATACGTAACCCCAGAAGTAAGATTGATCGTTTCTTTGATGGGTTAAAATCATTTCTCCATCGAGCATTAGTCTCACAATCCTTTTCATCGTACGATGACATTGTCTCATGTGCTATCAAGATTGAAAAGGAATTCTCTAAGTCCTAGGACTTTAAAGAAAAGAATGAGAAGAAGAGATCTGCTGATCAATCTGAGAATGGAAATAAGGGAAAGAAGGGAAAGGTTGAATATCCATCCTGTGGGAAATGTGGGATGAAACACCCTGGTACTTGTTTAAAGGGAATGGGTGTCTGTTACAAGTGTGGTGAAAAGGCCACCAAGCTCGTGATTGCAAAGGGAATAAGAAATATACCAATGTTCAGTGCTACAATTGCAGGGAGATGGGATATTAAGCAAATGAATGTCCTAATCGTCAGGGGAATTTACCTCAGAAATGGCCAAGGGATCAAGGCCAAGATTTTTCTATAACTACTACTAAGGTAGAAGCTGCAAAAGACGTAGTGGCAGGTAATTTAATGGTTTCCTCAAGTTTAACAAATGCATTATTTGATTCTGGATCATCGCATTGTTTCATATCTTCCCAGTTTTCTACAAAAATTAGATATTTACAATTTTATTTAACAAGGGAGTTGTCAGTTAAAACTCCTAAGGGAAGTATCATTGCAACAAAGTTTTGTGAATCAGTCCCCATTAGAGCACATTAATGTTCTTTATCTGCTGATCTCATCGTCATACCTATGATTTAGTTCGATATAATCCTTGGTATGGACTGGATTTTGGACTATGATGTGAAGAATTATTGTAAGAAGAAAGAGATTATGATTTTTTATGATGATGATAAGGAACACCTTATCTTTAGAGCAGAATCGTCATCACCTAATTCTTATCTAGATCCACCCCCAGTAGCTCAACTAAATTCAATTATTGGGGAGGAAGAGAATGAAATGTCTGTGGGTGAGGAAAGGAATGTTCAAATAGAGGATGTACCTGTTGTGAAATAATATGTAGATGTATTTCAAGAAGATTTACCTGGACATCCTCTAGAACAATAAGTTGAGTTTTCCATTGATTTAATTCCTGGATCAAGGCCTATATCGAAGACCCCTTATAGAATGGTCACTGTAGAATTAGTCAAACTAAAGAAACAACTAGAGGAATTGAGTAGTAAAGGATTTATTCACCCTAGTGTTTCTCCATTGGGAGCCCCTGTTCTTTTTGTTAAAAAGAAAGATGGATCTATGAGGTTATGTATCGACTATAGGGAGATCAATGCTATAACAATAAAGAACAAATATCCCCTAGCTCGTATTGATGATTTATTTGACCAAATGGATGGATCTCAATACTTTTCAAAGATTGACATTCGATATGGATACCATCAGTTGTGAATGAAGAAGGAAGACATTCCAAAGACAACATTTCGAACCAGGTACGGGAATTAAACGTTTATAGTAATGCCTTTTGGATTGACTAATGCACCCTATGTATTCATGGATCTGATGAATAGAGTCTTCAAGGAATATCTCGATGAATTTTTGGTAGTATTTATTGATGATATCTTGGTATACTCCAAAAGCTATGAAGATCATGAAAATCACTTTTTCATTATCCTGAAAACGCTGAGAAGGCATGAATTATATGGGAAGTTTAGCAAGTGTGAATTCTGGCTTCAGGAGATTTATTTTCTTGGACATATTTTCTCCGAAGATGGAATCTCTATTGATCCTTCTATGACCAAGGCAATTCAAGAATGGCCATCACCTATGAGTATAACTGAGGCACGCAGTTTTATTGGTTTGGTAGGTTATTATCGACGTTTCGTCCAGAATTTTTCCCGATTGGATAACCCATTAATGAACCTCACATGTAAAGGGGTTAAATTTGTTTGGACAGAAGAGTGCGAATAATGTTACTAATAACTGAATAGAAGATTAGTCAATGCTCTTATATTGACTCTACCATCGGGGAATGATGGGTTCATTATTTATAGTGATGCATCGAAGAAAGGACTTGGTTGTGTCCTTATGCAGAATGATAGGGTTATTGGCTATGCATCACGAAAGTTGAAAATTCATGAGTAAACTATCCTACTCATGATCTCGAGTTAGCAGCTGTGATCTTTGCTTTGATGATATGGAGGCACAACCTCTATAGTGAAAAATGTGAGATTTATACTGATCATAAGAGTTGGAATTATATTTTCTAACAAAAAGTACTAAACATGAGGCAAAGGAGATGGCTTGAATTACTCAAGGATTATGATTGTACAATACACTACCACCCGGGGAAAGCATACAAGGTGGCAGATGATTTGAGCAGAAAAGACCATGGAGTTTAAAACAATATGTGAATTTAAAGGGATCCAATTTTCATGGATCTAGTGAAGATTGACATGGGAATAACCAGGGAAGGTGAAACATCAATGATATTTCAAATGGTTGACAAACCATCTTTATTAGAAAGGATTAAGAGTTCTCAGACCGATGATGAAGAATTTCAAAAGAATATTAAAGCTATGAATGATGGGAGATTGAGAGACATTGTGTATGAAGATGGATTTTTGAAATTCGGGAAGAGACTTTGTGTTCCCGATATACCTGATCTAAAAAGGGATTTGATGTATGATGCTCATAGTTCCAATTTCTCTATACACCCTGGGAGCACCAAAATGTATAGTTATTTGGAGGAACATTTTTGGTGGGACAACATGAAGAGGGAGATTGCTGATTTTGTGTCAAGATGTATGGTTTTTCAACAAGTGAAAGTTGGAAGGCAACAGCCTGGAGGAGTCATGCAACCTCTTCCCATACCGGAGTGGAAATGGGACAATATTACGATGGACTTTGTCATGGGGCTACCAAAGACTCATAGAAGGAACGATGCAATATGGGTTATTGTTGATCGTCTTACCAAGTTAGCACATTTTCATGCTATAAGAGAATATCTACCACTGGAATGTCTAGCAAGACTATATATTAATGAAGTTGTGAGACTTCATGGAGTACCCCTATCGATTGTTTTTGATTGTGATCCCCGTTTTAATTCAAGATTCTGGAAGTGTCTTCAGAAATCCCTAGATACTAAACTTCAATTGAGCACTGCCTGCCACCTTCAGATAGACGGACAATCAGAACAGACTATTCAAACCTTAGAAGACATGTTTAGATCATTCTCACTTGACTTTCAGGGTATGTGGGATCAATATTTACCATTGGTAGAATTTTCCTATAATAATAACTTCCATTCGAGTATTTAGATGGCACCATATAAAGAGTTACACGGAAAGAGATGTCGCACACCAACCTTTTGGGATGATATTGGTGAAAGGAAACTTGTAGGTCCAGAACTAGTGGAGGAAACAATGGAAAAGGTAAAGGTAATCTAAAATCACATCAATGCAGCTCAAAGTATGCAGAAGAGCTGTGCCGATAATTGAAGGAAGGATTTAGAATTTCAAGTCAGTGATCATGTTTTCCTGAAGGTATCTCCATGGAAGGGAGTCATACATTTTGGTAATAAAGGTAAATTGAGTCCCAGGTACATCGGACCTTTCAAAATTCTAGAACGAATTGGGGCTGTAGCTTACCGACTGGCAATGCCGCCAAGTCTCTTCAAAGTTCACGATGTGTTCCACGTATCTCTGTTGAGGAAATACATGCCAGACCCAACGCATGTACTCACCTATGAGGAATTAGAACTGGAACCGAATCTATCTTATTGCGAAGAGCCCTGCAGGATTATTGATATGAGAGAACAAGTACTGAGAAACCGGATGACACGTCTGGTAAAAGTTTTATGGAGAAACCATAAGATGGAAGAGGCAACGTGTGAACCCGATGAACTTTTGATGAAGAACCACCTGATTCATTTCATGCAGTAGTATTCTAGAAATTCTGAGAATGAAATTATTTGAAGGAGGGGAGAATGTAACACCCCAAGCTTCTACGGTACGCTTCTCTTTGAAGAATTCAATAGCGTGTGTTGTACGCAACATCGAGTTCTAACACACACCTCAACCAATCAAACTAGCCGTTATGAATAGTAATACCTACTTTTTAAAATTATACAGATTTTATCTCTCAAAATGGACTTCATTTTTTGATTTGAGTATTGAATTTAGACTAAGGTGAAATTTTGGTACTTTTCGGATAACTTTAATATTTTGATGAATATTGAAAATTACTAAATTTAAATTAAAAACAACTTTTTTAATCAAAATAATTAATAGTGATAGATTATGAATTTGAGGGATTCTAAAGTATATTTAGAATATATTTTTACCATTTAATACAATTTTGTTCATTGGACATAATTTCACAATTAAACCGAACATAAACAAGTATCAATCATTTGATAGTTATTATATCTTAAAAACACGCTTTTTGTGTTGACAGCGGTAATTAATTGTAAATTAATTTTTGCCACTTCTGGGGTTTGAATTTAGAAAAATGGATTCCATATTTGGAATCAGGATTCTCAAATTTTGTAAATTGGTAACTTTTATTTTTAGACATTTTGAATAATTACTTCGGTAAATATTTTATTTACCATGGTTAAAGGGTAAATCCGGTAAATAAGGGTTAAAAAATAATATTATAATAATAAAAAATTACCCTAAAACGTGTCCTAACCTTATTGGTTGATACATTTCCGACCATGGGCATCTTTGGGTCGATTTTAGGACCCCATGGTGGCACTTGTAAGTGATAGGGACACTTTATTTTAATGAAGATAAAATGAATACAAAAATGACACAAGCATATATCTTTTAGAAACAAATTTTTTGACATAGGGTTATATATGATGGATTTTCAACTATAAATATTCATTAGAAAGATAAAAAGATTTTATACATAATTTTATTTTATTTATAATTTTTAGACATTAAATAATTTAATTTATTTATGACACAATGGTGATGCAGTAATTACCATAATAGTGATAAATTAAAATGATTGATATTGTAGATACAAAAATAAATATAATTTAAGACTTTTTATGAATTAAACTAATTATTTAGGTTAATATGACATTTTAGAAATGATTTCATTAACTTTTTTCAAAGTAATAATTCTGTTATGTTTTTCACAAAAATCCATTATTGAATAGTGTCAAAATTGACATAATAGAGTTTTTAAAACAAATATTATATTATTAATTGATATTAAATTCCTAAAAATATAAGGATCAGACAAGAGACTTATATCATGATAGGTTTATCATTAATGGACCACTTGGGGGTCTCTTGGATGTATATAGTACGTTTATTAACCATATAATATAAAAATACAAAGAGACATTGTAAAAGTGAAACTAATTAACTAAGAGTTAATACTTAATGATAAGGTTAATATAGTAACCCAAACCTATCTAAATTCTATTGGTTGAGTGGTTTTTGACCCATCCCCACCATAACCTTTAAATAATACACTTTTTATATATTAGAAACCGAATATGAATTTATTATAAAATAATATTTCTAGCTTTTCCAAAGGTGCCCCTCACCCCTCTTATAAAAGGGCACTCCCCCTTCTCACTAATTCACACATTAAAAGCCTTTTGGCTCAGCCAAACTCTGCCAAAATACTCTCTCAACTTCCCTAAACTCATCATAGAGGCCTTACATTAGTCAGGAAGCCAACCTAAGAGCCATTATGATCAAATCAAAAGGAAGAACCTGAAGAAGAGGTAATGATTTCACCACCCTTTTCCAGGTTCCTTTCTTCTTCCACTTCTTCATTATTTGTTAATACCATTTAAAATAATAACACCAGTAACTTATATATACTGTGATGTTATTATAAATATGCTACAACCATATTCAGTATTCAATCCATCCTTTGAATAACATGTCACCATACATGCGTACGTACGACTTACCGCCTCCACGTCATGGTGTAATTGTTATTCAATAAATTATTATTTGGATGGGTATAATAATGATGTGTAACTCATGTAAATAATAAATATAACATGATAATGATTCTTTATATATGATATACCATCCAATTATATATTATTTTAATATCAAAAGAATGATATTGTTGCTCGTGCGTACGTACGGACTACCGTCTCCACGGACGCGATGAGATTCATTCTCCATCGTATCCATTCAAGTATAATTATAATTTTATGATTTAAAAATAATGTTTAAGGACATGATATCATTCTGGATATGAATATTATACATCCTATCCATGAAAAAAATGGCATACGTAACAAAACATATAAAATAAAACGAGTAAGTTAACACCCGAAACGACGATAATACTGAGATATTATTAACAATGCAATGTTTAAAGATAATATATGATATCATATTAATATATATGATTCTTGTATAATTTAATAACAATTATTTCACCATTATACAGGAGGTTAACCTACCATAAACCAAGGAAAATTACAAGGAATGGTTTTATTTCGCAATCTTTTCATTATCCGAGGTTGTTTATACGTAATAATCTACTGGGGTCTCTTTATCATCGACATCCATGTTTCTTAAAAATGTCTTTCAAATTTTTTTAATATTTACAAGAATATGGGTTAAAGTCATTTATACCCTTGTTTGACTTTTTATAAGTGGTTTATAAAGGAATCTTTCAGTTGTTTTCCAAACAATGTCTTTTTTAACCTTTTCGACAGAATTAAGGTAAGAATGTTTTTTTAACTTATACGGCGGGTGCGGATATTTTCCGCCATTATAAAATCAACGAAACTTCCCTTACAAGATTATAAGAATATTTTCAAAGAAAATGTTTCATTTTATAAATATATGACTCTTAAATTATTTCAAAAATAGAACGAGATATTTCTCTAAAAAGTTTTTTGATTTCATCTATGTCAACATCATTTGATGGATTTTACGCTTATTTGAAGTTGATTTATTATGATACAAAACTTCTATATTGTATTGATGGTTTTGTGATATGTTTGACTATGGATGTGTTATTTTTATAACATTCATGGTTTATGGAGAAAGTATTGACATTTTGTATGCTAGTTTTAATATGAATGTTTATGTTTTGTTTAAACCTGTTCATATGAGGAATGCATTGGACTTAATATGTGATGGGTGGAGCCCACCATAGCTCCTCGATGCATCGGTAGGTCTCATGAGACAAACTAGTGTCCTGGAACAAGGCCTTTACAAAATCCTATTTGTAGTCTTGGCATGTGGCCTTGGCTATGTGGTTATGATAGTCTGGCATTATACATTCCATCATTATGAAAGTGGTTATAGATATTGCATGTGATTATTCGATTAGTAGAATATCCATGTGAATAAGTAAATGGTATTATTTCATTTTATTTTTTCCATACTATGTTGAAGTTCTCGTTTAAAAGGCTTTTGTTTTAGTTATACACTGCCTTAAATGTTTATTCTTATTTATGAAAGTTTCCGCTATATTGTTATCCTTACTGGGCATTTGAGCTCACCCCTTTTCTATGTTTTAATTTTCCCAGGATGTGAAGAGGGAAATTATGAATGACCTGCAGGGATATTATGAGTGGATAATAGTGTGGACTATGGAGACAATATGTTGTTGTAGAAGTTTTTCACTTTATGGTGTTCTGTAAAACTATATTAATATATCTAGTGTTTCTAAGACTACTAAACCAATCGGTCTTTCGAGATTTGATCTTTCTTGTGATCATTCCAATGTTATGTAATAATGCACCGACTCTGGGTAACTGGGGTCGGGGCGTTACAAAAATTTTGTGTATATATACCATATAAAATCAATTAATTTCATAACATTAAAATATCCCTCAGTGAAGGGGAAATTGTAATGAAGTACCTTACCTCGAGTCCAAACTTTCAGTGTATGCCTTGTAAATGTTGTATAATAAATATATATAAATTATTTTCTTAATTAATAAAATATTTTGTTTAAAAACTTATATAATCATATAGTTTCATTCTTTTAAATGTAATTTTTTAAAATTTTACCAGGTATATCTATGTCATGTGTTCTGACGAAGTTCTTCTGATTTTATTGAAACGTGTACAGTCTGTTGAAAAAAGTGACATTGGCCAATAACTGAACTACTTCAGATTAATGATCATGATATTTTTATCAATTTTTAAATAAACTATACATTAAAAATAAATAATGGATAATTGTTATAGAAAATTAACTACTTTACAATCAAGGAAATGGTATGCCAAACAAATGCATGAGTAACATTTTCCTTTCTTCAATGCACATTATAGAAAGAAGTTAAGTATTATTTTTAACATATAAAAATTATAGAGATTTCAAAAAATTAATATTATTTCTTTAAATATACATATATATATCAACCATGTTATATTTTCATTAAATTATAACATTTCTTCTTGGAGGTGGTTATCTACACATATGCATGAAGGATGCTATAATTTCTCTATGAAAGGAAAATTAAAAAAGGAATGATATTTTATATTTTAATAATTTTTAAAATGTAATTAATATAATAATTATTTCATATATATATATATAATATTCATCAAATTTATCCATATTACCTTCCATGAAATGCATAAGTGAAAAACAAATCACATCGATTCGTGAGGTAGTAGTCCATTATGCATAAGGGAAATATTATTATATCCACCGAAAAATAGTATGTAAGATGGTATATATGAGAAAATAATATAATGGGGACAATTATTTTTCAAATATAATATATATATAATAAAAATATTAAAATAATAATTTTTGATAGGTGATTATGAGTTATTTCGGTTCATGAGGTGGTAGTCACCGTAAACATGAATGATGGTTTTATTTCCCATTTGATGGAAGATGATATTGATTTAGGGTGTTTCGTTAACATATTAACATCAAGGAATATTTTATATAAATTTTTTATTACGTAAGAATAATTTTATAATATTTTAATGAGGTCGATGTTTAAATAAGGTAAAAACACTCGGTTAAGTGTGACACACCTTCGAACAATCTCCATTGGATTTCACAAATATCCATCATAAGATAGATTTTTGGAAATAATAGGCGATATTGTTAATGGGTTTGGAAATAGGGATGGTATTTGGGGATATATTGGCATATCCAAAAGGTGTGGTAGGTGTGATGCAATTAATAAAGGGTAGACATTTAAATGTGAGGTGAGTGGCACACTTTAAATTTTTTAAAATAAAAATCATACCCACATTTTCCACATACCAAGCTCCAAAATTGGTCATTAACGAGAAATATAATATATAAGGTCTAAATTTGGACATCCAATACGATTTGGATATGTGTTAGGTTATTGTTAACATTATCATTTCAATTTAAACCTATATGAACATATTTTCACCTTAATTTGGGTAAAACATTTTTATTATTTAAACTATGTATTATGACCGCAATTTAAGATTAAATATATTATAAAATTTCATTTTTTTATTAAAAATAATTAATCCATTTTACCAAGTTTAATTTATAGAATTGGATGAATCTAATTTAATATAAAACTAGTAGATACGATGAAAAGATGGTTTTCATGAAATGTATTTTTCAAGCATATGATGATTTTATATTAACTCTAATACTATTAAACATAATTCTAGGATTTTAAATTATTATTTATTTATATATAATCTCTAAATTTAATTTCAATCATTCTTTTTTAATTAATTAAAACAGAGACACATTATGCTCATTAATACAGTTTTTAGAAAAAATGGGTTTTAAACATAAAAAATAACTTATAATAAGATAAAATATAAGGGTGATTAAAATTAAATTAAGTGGATTAAATATATATGTGTGTAATAATTAATTTATATTACACTATATTAAAAAATTAGACATTAAAATTAATTAATTTGTCGATATGAAGTTACAAATTTTTTTAAAAATGTATTTTTTAATATTTACTGAAGAATACATATTTTATAAAAAATAAAAATAGTTATCGCCATTGTAATTTGTGATAGGTTATTCAAAAATTTAATTTTATATTTTAAAATAAATTTAATAAATTTTATAGAAATTATTTATAATTTATTCTCTTAAAAATTTATAAAAACATATTTGATGTAAACAAATATTTAAAGAATAAAATTATATTAAAAAATATTGATTGATTATTTACTAAGAATTTATAATAAAATATATAAATATTTTGATATTTATTTATATTTTACATAAATTAGTCAGTATTATTCATTCCTATTTCTTTAATGGATAGGTTGTAATGGTCATATATTTCATGGGTCGTTTATGTTTTGTTTTTCATGTTGTATACACTATCCAACGTAATGTTATTATTATAAAAATATCATGGTGTTACATTATCCCTTGTTTAAAAATTGAGTCCTCTAAATTTTAACATGAACTCAGAAAACAATTTTTTTGAATTCAAATATAACCTTCTTGATATCTAATATATTAAAAAGGGACAATCATACTTATACATGAAAAGTGGGAGAGAGAATATCGAAGGTCTTCTAAAATAAAGCATAATTAGGTAACCAAGTAGGTAAATAAAGTTGGAAGTGAAGATAAGGAAATGGAACAGTATAAAAATAAAAAAATTGATAATGCCTTCTGATATAGTTCATTTATAAAAATAAATTTAATGATCACGAGAATGTGAATATTCATAATCCTATAGAACAATGTGGTGTGAAAAATACAATTGATTTCATTAGAAATGATTGTAATAAGATAAAGTTTTTCCATGATCCATTTAAAAGTGTTGAGAAATTTATTTACCTCTATATACAAATAATATAAGTCTATATACTCACAGTCTCATTATAATTTCATTCTCTAATCAAACTCCACCACAATTTCATCTTTTGATATGAACAATTGGTATTAATTCTGAATTTTTATTTCCTAAACAAATAAAATAAAAAATTATTAGATCACATATAGAAAAATTGAGTCAATATATATTTATATTATATTTATACATTAACCAAAAACAAATTGGTTAACACAAGGTATGGTGATTCCAATTATGAAAAAACTATCATATTATTGAATAATACCTTACTCTCGAAAATTAAACAGAAATATCGAAAATTAAAACAAAACCATTCCATATATATATATGATATTATAATTTTTGTAACCTCAACATTAAAAAGTTTTTTATACTTAATTGTTATATCATACCTTTAGTCTTACATGCCCAAAAAATATAGCGACCTTCAGAAATAACATTAATCACTCGATCACTTGTCCACCACATGGTTAATTATATTAAAAATAACATGCTAACAAAATTACCTCAATATCTATGATAAGAAAAACATTAGAGATATTGATACCTTAAAATAATATGACTATAAAATTTAAATGATTTGTTTACATTGAACCACATCAATTCATGATAATAAACCAAATAAAAAATCTCCTAAATTGAAATTAGTCAGTTTAAGATCTCAGCACATGAAATCTTAAAATTATTATCTATGGATGTAAAAAAATGATAACTCTTAATATTATAAAAACATGATGTTATGCACATCACATATGATTAAATCACATCCAAAAATCATAATATCTATAATTATTGTAAGATCCTGACATTGCATGGAGGTATGCCCCAATTTAAATTTTATTTAAGCTTTTCTTTTTATCATTGATGAGGTGGTTCTTGAGTGTATGAGATGTTTTTGGGATTTACTAGGGTTGTGTTACATGAAAGGATGAGAAAGTAGGCCAATAAATGAGAATCACATAGTTGGTGGAAGGATACAACAAACCATGCACCTGGCCCCAGAAACCATGTGGTTATACCTCCTTTCAGGTAGAGGATGGCACACTGTCACCACATAGATTTCTAAATTGTGTCAGTTATTATAGTCGACTATTTGGTTTTTACCCTATTGGATAGAGGTAGATTTATGGTCAACACATTTTTTGGCCGACCATGTCGCAAAACCTTATAGCCCATAAGAAGTGTAAATTTCATATTTTCCCTCCATCTCTTTTTTCATTCTTCCCAAGATTTATCCTCCATTCGACCCCCTATTGTAATGATAACAAACAAAGAGACACATCCTCTTCCATGGGAAATTATCCTTTGATTCTTAGGTGTTTGGAGTGCCTTATTATGAATATTGAAGATTATGGTAAGTCTTTGATATCCCTTCCTTCCATTTTATAGAAGAGTCTGGGATTGTGGTTTTCTCTCTTTCTGAATCCCTAAGGTTGTGTTTTTTAGGGAACTTTTGTCTTATTTATTGAGTCTAATTTTGTTTAAATCATGTGTTTCATTGGGGGAACGAGTTTCTATTAGATCAAGAGGTAGTTGGTAAATAAATATTTTTACCACAGTCTTGATTTTTTATAATTATAATTCTTTTATATCAAATCAATAAATTCTGGTGTATTTCTATTGACTATGGAATGTCATAATGAACCTAGTTTTAGGTGTTAAACCCTATAAGAAACATTATATGTCCCTTGTCATTCAAAATTGAGCCTAGGGATTCCCATGAGGTGTTCCAAACCCTTTAGGATTGTGAAAATAGATTGGGAAGAGTTGATGTAAGAGAATTGTTAACGTGAATGGGTTATGAATTAAAAGTTGGTATGGGTGAAATATTAATGAAATAATTGATTTTTGAAAATGGTATATTTTGTAAATTTCTTGGAAGTCTTTCAAATTTATTTAAATGTTTGGTTTTTTATTTTTATTTGGTTATGGTTTCAAATGAAGGCATCATAACGCTTGTTAGTGGGTAATGTCTGAAAAGGAGGCGTTGACTTCAAAGTGTTTTGGGAAAATGTTTTTTCTTAACAGATTTCAATTAAAATTTGATATGAGGGAATGATTTGTATTTTTGAAATATATTTAAAGACACACTTTTGTTAATATAAATGGAAAGAAGGTTCTAGGGGAATTTTTTGAGTTTTTAAACAGGAATACCTGGGTTATAAAGGTTTTCTTCATGGCGATTTGAAATTTCTATTTTTAGTTGTGTTTCATGACAGGATTTGGTTTTAAAGGATCATTGGGACCATAGTAATTGAAATGATATATGATTTAGTGAGATAACCCAATAATTATAATGTTGAAATTTTCACATGGTCATGAAATGAACTAAATAAACTAAATGATGAATTGTCATTGTTTATGACATGTAAGAAATGGTATTTAGGTTAAATGGTATATGTGTTATTGGGTTATTACTTATAATTGGGATGTGTATATTGAATTATGATCATTAGTATTAGATGCAATCAGTGATTATGGTTTGTGTTTAGTAAATGTGTAATGGTTAAAAATGAAAGTGCACATGGATTAGTGGAATATGGGGTATTGACTTGAGGTTTTATGCCCATGTATCTGGTTAAACTGAGACTCTTAGCCCCACCCCTATAATGAACATTTTTGGGAGTTAGACTGAGGATATATTCCCATAATGGTAACATTTGGTGGGACTACATGAATTTAAGAACCAGTCTATGTATTATGTAATTTATGCTTTTTATATTTTTCTAAGGCTCTATGCTTCCCAACATATGTACATGGTGTGGTTTTTTATTTTAGAATAAGGCTTTATTCTTCCCAAGCACATGGATATGTTCTGATTACCGAACTAAGGCTCTAGGGTTTGTTGATAAATTTTTATTTTTCAATGACCCTTGTTGTTAATTTTTTGTAACCATTATGGTTTGTATTAGACTCCTTGTATGACCATAGCCTATTTTGTTGGTTTAATGGTCCTATATAACCATCAGATTAAATGGTATTTAATTATTTAATAATTTTGTGACATGTTTCATTTTATTCCTTATTTATTTATTACACAAGATTATATGTATATACTATTGTATAGACTATTTATTTCATTAAACACCATTGGTTGTGGACTACTGAGTTGTACTCGCACCCTAATCATGCTACCATTGAACATGGGCACCCAAGAGGATACTACATATTTTCATACAAGGGTTCTAGATATGGACCTTGTGTTGGTTTTTCCTAGGATGGAGGGTCGGAGCATGGGAGCTCTGGACTGGGATGGGACTCTGGTCCATGTTTGAGGTCTTTTGGTTGTCTGTATTTTTCATTTCATCATTATAAATGCCGGACATATTGGGGATACATATCATTGTTGTCTCTATTCTTCCTTATAGTCATTGGCAATTATCACATTCTGTCTATTTATTTGTTCATGCTATTTATTATATCTATTTTTATTAGATACTTCCTTGAAATTACTTAGGAAATCTGGTATAGCTTACCCAATGTTTCTCCGTTGACCCATGAGGCTAATCTATAGACTCTGGTATATGTGGTGGCATGCCACCTGTTATGTGGAGGACCAGCTCATTCTACATATTATATTGAATATTGATACATGGATGTTAAAAAGTAATATCAGAAACTATTTGTCATGACCCGTCCCCCGGGGCCCGTATCGTGACGACCCCAAGCCCGCCTTCCATAGGCCAGGGGCTGGCGACTAGCACCAAAGGCATAAATCCCTAAACTGGGAAGGCATTGCCTTTATAACTGTAAAAAAATACATCAGCGTACACAACTAGAAGCAAAGAACTAAGTAAAACTATATACAAAAAGAAGTGATAAAAAGTAAAAGGTGTCCGAAATATAAGACCAAAAGGAAAGTACATGTACAAATGAAAGAAAGTACAACTAAAGCAAAGTAATGAAGCTATTGGGTTATCCTTCTGGGTTCCTACCTAAAGGTTAGGTACAGATAGCCTCCTCAGCACTCACGTCCATTCGTCTCCTCCATGTACCGTCACACCGAGTGGTACAACTCCGGGTACCATCCAGTCCTGCTACTCTCTACCTCAGTCAGCATTTTCCATCTTCTACAACCAACACATCAAGGTGCGAGCATAGAACATGTAGGGGTGAGTACAATGATACTCACTAGGGAGCCCAAGACCATCAAGGTCTCACAAAATCAAACAACGATTAACCACAAAGTATGAAATCAACGGATAACCATTACTTAGGTATATACCCATACATATACCTAAGTTATCAAGTAACTCATCTCAATCATGAGGAAAACACAAAATTCAATGACTCAGCTCAAACTAGGATTTTATTCTAGGGGTAGTATGAAGTAACATCCTCAATCACACTGTTGGATCCTAGGCCGATGGTGTACTGCTCCTCTATCGAGTACAATGGTCCTTCCACATCACACAGAGGCACTTCCCACTATCCGTGGACTGCTGAGGTACTCCTCCTGTAGTGTACCATGGGAATGTTGCGTCACACAGAGGCGCTCCCCACTACGGGTCATCCACGCTCACACAGAGGCACTCCCCCTTGTAGCCTGCTGAGGTACTCCTCCTATCAACTACCGTGGGTCTGCTGCACTCACACAGAGGCGCTCCCGACCCTGGGTCTTCCATGTCACACAGAGAAGCTCCCCACTAGGCCAGTCGAGTCACTTCGATGTGAATCGGTCGACCAGTCGTCAGGTCTCAGCGAGCTACTATGTCTCCATACTCCGCCTGCCTGTATCTGGAAGGATCCTCTCCATGTGCTACTTTTCAATCCTCCAACTATCACGAAGTCCCATGAATTAGTATCTCAATGTGTTTCCTCGTCATAGGGGTCTCAATGAAATAGACGGTGCGTCAAACGGACACCCGGTCTGTGAGTTATTAGCATTTCCGTTCCGGGGGCCTGGTTGGATTTTAGGTTCCAACCACCCCGACTGTACCCCAATTATGTCCAAACCTCATGTGGGGTATGCCAAAAGAACCGACTCGCTCAAATATTTTTTTTCATCGTAGATGGTATGTCGATCAGGTACCTGTAGCCCATGTTATTGGAGAAAATGCGATTTCAGGTCAAATGGGTCCGGACTGGGGTCTGACCCGGTCCGTAGGTCCAGCCCTGCCCAAGGGGGAAGCCCGGCCCATGCTGGGTCCGGCCCGGTGGCCCGTGTGGCCTATTGGGAGACCTGTGTTGCCTGGCTGGCTAGCGGCTAGCAGTGCCCTGCAGGGTCTGACCTTGCCACGTGTGTCTGTGTGTGTGTGTGGGGGGGGGGGGGGGGGGGGTTGTCGTGCCCCCTGTCTCTGAAGGGAACTGATGCTACGTGTTGGTTCGGTAACCCACAGGACTCGGGAGGGTCCCACCTAGTCCGGCTAGCTGATCGGCCAGTCGGTTTAATCCGCCGGCCACTGTTTGTCCCCCGCTGTGTCCATTGGGGCCGCAGCTTTTTCCTCTGCACAGCGCGATGGCACCGCGCCCCATTGGTGGCCTGACTGCTTCCCATGTGTATCGTCCCGGCTAAGGACGACAGCTTCCTCCTCAGCGCGGTCCAACGGCATTGCGCCCTTCTGGCGACCCGGTGGCTCTATGCCGCCGGTTTCCTTCATGGCCTACCTGACGCCTGCCACTGTTTCTCCACCTCTCCTCCAGTGGCGTCGTTCCACCCCCGTCGTCATCAATAAGGAAGGTAAAATGAAGGGGGTGGGTCGGTCCATGTTCGTGCATTCCGAGCCATCCATGTTATGGTGATATCAATTAGAAGAACATTACCCATGAGTGAATGAAGTAGAATGGAATAATTTCAACCACAAATCCCCTACCTCATATTGTTGTTCGTTGACGATGTCGCGAAAAGGAGGACGTCGTTTCGTTTCCATCGGGAAGAAGAATAAGTAGTCGAGGACGATGTTGTTGGCGTTCTTCAAGGACGATGCTTCCACTTATTTTCCTGGTTGATGATCATTCTTCATTTTCGGAAGAATATTTCTTCGTTGGGAGAATTAGTTCCTCCAAGCCCTTTCATCCCCTCTCCCAAAGATCCACCCAAATGAAAATTCCAACAAAACTTAATGGGTTAAGCTAACCCATTATTTAAATGTTGTCCAAAACATTAAAATGATTTAAAATTAAATTAATTATTTATTTTATTGGATTGGCACTTTAATGATGGAAGTTCAAGGGTTCTCCCCACTTTTGGGGAGTTTCAAGAAGGTTTAGAGCTCGAGTGGTCCACACCCCTTTAATTCATAAGAGGTGTTTAGAACTCGGTTGGGCCCCACCACCATATCCTCTCATGGGAGGTTATGATGTGTTGGCCCCTACCTCTAACCTCCTCTTGGAGGTTTTAACCACCAAATAAATAAAAATAATCTAAACAGTTTATTTTTATTTCAGTAAAAACACAAATACTCACTTCCATTCTCGACCAACTTCCATCAAGGTAAAAGACTTCTTAAGAAAATATCGGCACTATGAGTTCAGCAATTCCCTCAGATTTCAATTCCAAGAACCGGTTCAAATGTTATAAGAACATGCTCGTACGTTTACTGAAGGTACCCGAACAAAACATCAGAAATTGATTTCGGGCACACTTGGCCTCATAATCAAGTTCCGCAAAATTTCATGGACTCTTAAAAATACCATGTATTTAAGAAAAAAAATTCACTTGAATTTATGGGTCTTTACATTCTCCCCACCTCAGGGATTTGCGTCCCTATAAGCTACAACTCGAACTAAGGGAACAAATGGGGATATTGAGCCTACATCTGAGCCTTCCGCTCCCATGGGCTCTCCTGGAGGTTCTCGTGAAACCATTAAATGCGCACCAGAGGTATAGACCATCCATGAAGGACTTGCTTCTATCGATCACCAATCTCCACTGAAATATTCGTGAAAGTCACCTCATCATCAATGTTCAGCTCTCCATGGTCGATGATGTGGGAAGGGTCATGCACGTATCTCCTCAGCTGAGATACGTGGAAGACATCATCCACCCGATGCAACTGAGTTTAAGAGATAAGCGGTAAGACACCTCGCCTACAATGCTGGGGACCTAGAAAGGTCCAATGAATCGCAGAGATAACATGCCGCCTCGGGAAAATCACTATAGACCTCATCTAGGTGAGACCCGTAGAAAGACGTGGTCGCTATCCTTGAACTCCATAGGTCTCAGTCTTATATTAGCATATGACTTATGACTCCTCCTTTCAGTCTTCATACACTCATGGATGATTTACACCTTCTCCGTAGTAGCCCATACCATCTCCGGTCCAACTAGTGTTGACTCCCTTGGGTCTGTCCAGCACAGTGGTGATCTTTAAGGTCGACCATAAAAGGCCTCAAAAGGTCCCATCCTGATGGTGGAGTGATAAATATTGTTGTATGAAAACTCCACCGAAGGAAAGTGATCCTCCCAACTGCAACTGAAGATGAGGACACATGAATGGAGAATTTCATCAAGGGTCTAAATGGTCTGCTTAGTCTGACCATTTTTCTGAGGATGGAAGGTGGTGCTCAGATGAAACTGTGTCTCGAAAGCTTCCTACAACCCCTTCCATAGCCAGGAAGTAAATTTTGCAACATGATTGGAGACAATCGTCGAAGGTATACCATGTAAAAGCATAATCTCCTACACATAGATGCATCCCAATCTATCTACTAGACCCAACTCTCTGATCGGTAAGAAGTGGGATGACTTGGGGAGTCGGCCCACGATCACCCAAATTGAGTCGTGATCCTTAGATATACGTGGAAGAGCCATCAAAAAGTCCATTGATATCACATGCCACTTCCATTGTGGGACCAACAAATGCTGAACCAAGCCCGCTACAACCTTCTTCATACCTGGCCACCAGTGTTGTCATCGAAGGTCTTGGTACAACTCTGCCACTCCTGGATGTACCCCTAGAGGGGACATGTGAAACTCCTTTAACACTTCCTCCTGAAGTGACAATGTCACCATAGTACGTCTTCTGTAGAGGATGATGTGCTCCCCACCTTCTGAAAATCCATCAGGTGTCTTCCTTGTGGATATCTAAGCATGTCGCGTCTCACAGTCAGTGTCTCCACATTGTGCCTCCCTGACTCGTTGATGAAGTGGAGGAGTGACTGTAAGAGTCTGTATGAATGCTGCTCCATCTCTATGCACAATAGATATCAGTAAAGTAGCCAACTACTCGGTCGCCTATCCTATAAGTTGTATACCAGTACTCCTGCTGAGTGCATCCGCAACAATGTTCAACTTCCCAAGAGTATAGACTATATCTAAGTCATAGTCCTCGAAAAACTCAAGCCATCACCACTGTCTCAGGTTCAGGTCCTTCTGAGAGAAGATATACATGAGACTCTTGTGATCAGAGTACATGGTAAAATGTTCTCCCATCACACAGTACTGCCACATCTTCAAGGTGAAGACCACTATTGCTAACTCCAGGTCATGGGTGTCATAGTTCTGGTCATGTTGTCTCAGATGCCGAGAACCATATGCGGTCATTGCTCACTCATGCATCAGGAAACACCCATGTCTGGTCCCTGATGCATCGTAGTAAACTACTTACCCTATGCCTTCATCTATAAGCCTCAATATGGGGGAACTAGTCAGCCTCGACCTCAGCTCTTGAAAGCTCTGATTGCATCTCTTCTGCCACAGTAAGGGTTTCCCGTTATTTTCCAAGGTTGATAGTGGTTCTACAACTCTAGAGAAGTGTAGAATTAATCTTCATTAATATCCAGCTAAGCCCAGGAAACTCCGTACCTCAGTCACACTCCTGGGTGTCTTCCAAGAAAGAACCGCCTCAATTTTCGCTGGATCTACTGCAACTCCAGCCTCCGAGATTACATGTCCCAAAAGTGAATCTCTCAGATCCAAAATTGTAACATTGAGAGCATACCATAAATATGGTTCTCTCAGAGTGTGTCCAGTACTACCTTTAAATTTTAGGCATGCTCCTGCTTAGTAATCGAGTAGATGAAAATGGCGTCGATAAAGACCATGATAAAGTGATAGAAGTACGGCTGGAAAATCATGTTCATGAGACACATGAACACTGCTAAAGCATTGGTTATGCCAAATGGAATAACCAAGAACTTTTAGTAGCTTTATTTTCACCTAAAGTTCGTCTTATAAACATCATCATCTCAAACTATGAGATGGTGATAGCCTGATCCGAGGTCTCTCCTTGAGAACCACTGTTCTCCCTTCAGCTGATCAAAGAGATCGTCAATCCGTGGGAGTGGGTACTTTTTCTTCACGGTCACCTGGTTCAGAAGATGGTAGTCAACACAAATCCTGAAGCTCTCATCTTCTTTCTTGGTGAACAAAATCGGGATTGCTCAGGGAGAAACACTAGGCTAGATGAATCCCTTCCACTGTAAGTCCTCTAGTTGTACCCGCAACTCGCGAAGGTTAGTGGGAGCCATCCGATATGTTGGAGTAGATATCAATGCCTTCTTGGGGTATAGGTCTATGTAGATGTCCACCTCTCTACGAGGAGGTAATATTGGAACATCATCTGGGAAAACATTCGAGTATTGGTCCACCACTACAGGATAGCTCAGACACTCCTCATCAACTGCTCCCTAGGTATGGCAGGCCAACTGATGAGTGCTCGGATGCACCCTCCTCCGAGAAAGTCTTTCTTGTGCGGCAGAATTTCCCTTCCCACCAGTGAAGGTAAACATAGTCCCATCTGTGTAGACACACCGCACTTTTCACCTAATACAGTCAATCAGAGCATGGACTGTAGATAACCAGTCCATGCCCATGATGACGTAGTAAGGCCTCGACGCCGCTACTAGGAGATCCCAGCCGAATCTCTCACCTCCTAGAGTAATCTCTCACTACCGGCACCAGTGAGTAATCATCGAATTAGCTCCCGTAGAGTCTCTAGCCGTAAGGATCGAGCCACCATCTCCGTCAGAATCTCCGAGCTCCAAACAAGGGCAGTGGCAATAAAAGAGTGTCTGGCACCTATGTCTATAAGAACTATAGCTATGGTGGAGTAGACACATATAGTACCTCGAATCATCTCTGGATCACCATGGTCAGATGACTCAGCTTCGTGAAGATGAGCTCTCCCCTATCCATCATCTCTCTGCCGTCGGGGTGGATCTCCTGGTGGTGCTGGCGATAGCACCTCGTAACGGCATCCACCGCCAACTGCTGGACCAGCTCCTCTATTGTGTCTGCCTATGCCATGTGGATCACCTTGATCGAATCTCTACCTCTGCATGGAAGGTCCCTCAACTGTCTCGTGATCATCTGAATTGCGGGGTGGACAGTCATGAGCCATATGACCCTGCTCGCCGCACGAGTAACACTGCATGCTCCTGGAAAGTAAGTCACTGCCCTATGTGCCCCACACAACAGATCCTTAGTCCTGTGGTCTCCCACTAGTGGGTCTGGTCCTCTTAGACCTTGGCACCATCTATCTACTTCCAGCTACAGAAGACTCTGCTACATGTCCACTAGTGGTGGGTCTCGCTGCCGGAGACTTCTCAACAAGGAAATTATATAGTAGGAGGGCTCTATTTAACACCCCCCTCCTGCGTTGAGATGCTGAGTGAGATCATCGAACCCTAATCTCTCACCATAGCTCCTGCTCGAAGTTCCGGGCCCTGAAGAATGGGTCTCATACAATATATGTGGAGTTGCGCGAGAAGTCGGCGAACCTCACTAAGTACTGAGCTACAGTCATGCTACCCAGCTATAGATGTAGTAGCTCATGTATCTGCACCGCATGAAGGATGGATGGGACACACTCAACCCAAAACTAGCTCTCTAAATCTATTCAGAGTTGTTTCACCTCGTCATGAACCTAGAGCATCAGGATCCACCATCTTCCTGTTGCTGCCTGAAGGAGACTCGCGGTAAGGATGACCATGTAGTCTGCTGGAGTCCCTACTAGCCTACAGACTCTCACCACAACCTCTAGCAAATCCTCAGCTTCCTATGGGTCCATCTCTCCCCGGAACTAGGGTTCCCTCTAGCACTGGAACTCATGAAACACTCTCAAGTGGCATGCATCTTCTACTACTGGGGCTGGTGGCATTGGTGGCCCAATGGGATGTGGTACCGCTGGTGCCTCTGCTGGTAAAGGGCCCTGCACCGAGGCCTCATCGCTCGGTGGGCTGTCTGAGCATATGACTCTCGGGGCTATAACTGGTCATCTGTGAGGTGTCATCCTAAAAGAAATAGATGTGACACTGTCAAAATATTATACCTGGTGAGCTGACCTGGTTGAGATGACTTAAAGAAAAACCTTTGAAAACACGCACACAATCAGTGTTTTTGTGCATTGAGTTAGAAATAAGAAGTCAGGGTCCGAGTATTTGGATATGTCGGCTGCCCGCACCAATAATGGACTCCCTGAACTGAAAACCACACTTAATACCCTTAACTCTATTGATTCATAGAAAATAAATATCAGAGTCTAATGTTCTGCGGTAGAACTGACACCTTTGATACCAATTTTTCATGACTCGCCCCCCCCCCCCCCCCCGGGGACTGTATCATGACTACCCCAAGACCACCTTCCATAGGCCAGGGGCTGACAACTAGCACCAATGGTATAAATCCCTAAACTGGGAAGACATTGTGTTTATAACTGTAAACAAACACATCAGAGTACACAACTGGAAGCAAAGAACTATGTAAAACTGTATACAAAATAAGTGCTAGAAAGTAAAAGGGGCTAGAAATACAAGCCCAATCGGAAAGTACAAGTACAATAGAAAGAAAGTACAACTGATGAAAATTAAAGCAGCTACTAGGTCATCCTTCGGGGTTCCTACCAAAAGGGTAGGTATAGATGGCCTCCTCAGCACTCTCGTCCATCCGTATCCTCCGTGTACCATCACACCGAGTGGTCCACCTCCGTGTCCAGTCCAGTCCTGCTACTCTCTACCTCATTCAGCGTTGTCCGTCGTCTACAACCAACACAAACAAGGATCGTGAATATCCCGTGTAGGTTTGAGTATAATGATACTCAGTAGGGACCCAGATACCCTCAAGGTCTCACAAAATCCAACAAGGATAAACCAAAAAATATGAAATAAATGGATAACCATTACATAGGTATATACCCATACATATACCTAAGTTATCTAGTAACTCATCTCAATATTGACTAAAACACAAAATTCAATGACTCAGCTCAAATGAGGATTTTATTTTAGGGGTAGTATCATGTAACATCCTCTGTCACACTGTCAGAACCTCGGTAGATGTGGTACTCCTCTTCTATCCTGTACAGTGGGCCTGCCGCATCACACATAGGGACTTCCCACTATCCTTGGACTGCTGAGGTACTCCTCCTGTCGAGTACCATTGGTCTGTTACATCACAGAGAGGATCTCCTCAACACGGGTATTCCGCGCTTGCACAGAGTCACTAACCCTCGTAGCCTGCTGAGGTACTCCTCCTATCGACTACTGTGGGTCTGATGCACTCAAACAAAGGTGATCCCCACCATGGGTCTATCGCATCACACTGAGGCGCTCCCCACTATTCCAATTGAGTCACTCTTAGTCGAATCAGTCAAGCAGTCGCCAGGTCTCAGCCATCAATTAGGTCTCCATACTCCTTTTGCTCATCTCCAGAAGGATCCTCTCCATGAGATACTGGTAGATCCTCCAACTATCACAATGTCCCATGAAAAGGTATATCAAAGTTTTGACTCATCCTAGGGGTCTCAAACTCAATAGACGGTGTGTCAAACGGACGCCCTGTCTGTGAGTTATTGATATTTCCATTCCGGGGGACCCATTGGATTTTAGGTTCAAACCAACCCGAACGTATGCCAACTGTGTCCAAACGTCAAGTGAGATATTCCAAAATAACATTCTCTCTCTAATCTATCAATTTCCACAGACGGTTCATTGATCGGACACTCTTAGCCCGAGTTATGGGCGAAATGGGGATTTCGGGGCAAACAGGTCAGGACTGGGGTCTGACCCCGTCAGCGGGTCCGACCCGACTCGAGGGGGCAGCCCGGCCCAAGGGAGGTCCGGTCCGAGGGCGGTCTAGCCAGAGGGGGTGGCCTGGCACGAGGGGGTGGCCCGGCCTGAGGGGGTGGCTCGACCCACGGGGGTGGCTCGGCCCGCACTGGGTCTGGCCCCCGCTGGGTCCGACACACGCTGGGTCCCACCCACGTTGGGTCCGGGCCGGTGGCCCCCGTGGCCTTCCTGGAGTTCCACGGGGCCTGTCTGGAGACCCGTGTGGCCTTGTTGGCAAGCGGCTAGCGGCGCCCGCCCTAGCCATGTGGTGGTGGGGGGGGGGGTGCCGCGCCCCCTGTCTTTGAACGGAACCGGTGCTAGGAGCCAGTTCGCAAACCCACGGGACCCGGGAGGGTCCCTCCTTGACCGTTTGGCCGAGTGGCTAGTCGGTTTACTACCATGGCGTCCGGCCTTGCCGGTCACTATTACTCCACCGCTCCAGCCATGGAGGGCCGCTGCTTCTTCCTCCACATGGAGCGATGGTGTCGCGCCCCTCCGGCGGCCTGAAGGCCTCCCATGTGTATCATTATGGCCAAGGGACACGACCTCCTCCTTAGCACAGCGCGATGGCGCCACACCCTTCCGGTGACCCAACGGGTCTGCGCCGCTGTTTTCCTTCACGGCCGGCCCGACACAAGCTTCTGTTGCTCTGCCTCTCCTCCGGCGGTGACGTTATGCCTCCTCTATCGTCAACAAGTAAGGTAAAACAAAGGGGGAGAGTTGGGCTATGTTCGTGCAGTCCGAGCCCTCCTCGTTATGGTGATATCAATCGGAAAAACATTACCCATGAGTGAACAATGTAGAATGGAAGAATTTAAAACTAAAATCCCCTACCATGTATTTTTGTTTGTTGATGATGTCACAAAAAGGAGAACATCATTTGATTGTTGCCGAGAAGAATACGAAGTAATCGAGGATGACTTCGTTGATGTTCTTCAAGGACAACGCTTCCCTTTCTTGTCCCGGTTGAAGATCATTCTTCATTGGTAGAAGAAGCGTTCTTCATTGGGAGAATTATTTCCTCCAAGCTCTTTCAACCCTTCTCCCAAAGTTCCACCCAAATGAAAATGCAAACAAAAAATTATGGGTTAAGCTAATCAATTATTTAACTATTGGACTAAATATTCAAAATATTTCAAATTAAATTAATTAATGCTTTGAGTGTATTGGCACTTCAATGATGGAAGTTCAAGGGTTCTCCCCACATATGAGGAGTTTCAAGGAGGTATAAAGGCCGGGTGGTCCTCACCCCGTTAATTGATAAGAGGTGTCTAGACCTTGGGTGGCCCCCACCACCATAACCTCTAATGGGAGGTTATGATGTGGTGGCCCCGACCTATAACATCCTCTTGGAGGTTTTAACCACCAAATAAATAAAAATAAGCTAAACACTTTATTTTTATTTTTTTAAAAACCCAAAAACATACTTCCATTCTCGACCAACTACCGTGGAGGTGAAAGAATTCTTAAGCGAATACCGGTGCTGCGAGTTCAATGGTGCCGTTGGATTTAAATTCCAAGCCTCAGTTCAAAAGTTATAAAAACCCGCTCGTTCATTTACTGAGCATACATGATCCAAACATCAGAAATTGATTCTGGGCACACCGGGCCTGGGAATCAAGCACTGTAAAATTTCGCAGACTCATAAAAATCCCATGTATTTAAGAAAATAATTTCCACATAATTTTGGGGTATTTACACTATTTCTATTATTTTACAATTTTTTCATGGTAAACAGGACTCTAGGATCTTTTCATGGCCTCTTAATAAGCAGGTACCTGGGTTCCTATAGCCCCATTTAAAAGGGAAACCTCAAGTTACCAGGGGTGGGAATTGATGTTCTATTTTATTCTTTTATTGGTTATTGTTTCTTCAACATTGATTGGTAAACATGGATTTCTTTTATTTATGAGGTTTTAAATCTTACCCCTACATGGAATGTGATTGTGTATTAGTTCATGAATCATTCATGGCTCATTGTATTGATAGGTAATCTGTATGTTCCCTATGATTGATATTTCCTTGGGATTCCTATGTGGGTGGTGTACTTTTCTACATATGGATTTTTCCTGATGATCTTCTATTGAACTATATGATATTGAAAATTCATAGATATGTGAATTAGAAATAGTCTGGTAATTTTAAATGTTTATTTAATAAAATATTTTATCGAAGTGTAAGTTCATGGGTTTTGAAATGGAATGTTTGTAAATTTAAACCCTTACATTACAAATAATAAATTTTAATAAATAAGGTAGATGGAATAATGATGGTACTGTTGGGACATAGGTGGTTGGTATCCTTTTTTTGACTCTGTGTATGGGTGTTTTGGGTAGAGAGAGTGCCTTATTTTTTAGACCATGAGTTTTGGGATGTGAGACCATTATGGGTTTGTATGTGTCATTTAATAGAAGGTAGCTTATTGTTTCATTGGTTTGGTTGGGCCCTTGATGTTTAAAAATAATGATTATTCATTTGGATGTTGTGACTCTTCTGGGTTTAGACCATATGAGAAGTTTTTTGGACTGTAGAGTGGGTGTTCTTCTCGTAGTGCAGATGTATGTGTCTGAGTAATTTTCATGAGAGACATAAAGAAAATGGTTTCTATGTGTGTTTGAAAATGTATGTTTGGAAAGGGAGTAATATTTCCCCACATTATTAGTAGGTTTATTAAGGTTTTATGTTTATGTAATATAGAGATAGATAATTTCCTTTGATAGGCTTGACACTTGTTTATGGATTTAGTAACGTTTTACCTTAATGTGTGACATAAAAGATGGGTTGGCTATATTACAACTGACATAGAGTGCATGCGGAATAGGTGGATGTTTTGGTATTGGAATACAGATCATGTAGTGTGATATTTACAGTGGGATTATCATCGAGGGTAAATTGTAATTTTGAATTGTTATAGAGGTATGAATCGAGTTGTGGATATGAGTCGATGATATTGGGAAAATTGAGGGTATCCTTACAATAGGTTGCTTCAGAGGTGAAATCGATGCACGATGTCATCGAATTTGGTATAAGTTCCTAGATACACCTAGGAATCCTTGTCCATGATATATTTTTATTCTTTTGGTTATTGGTTTGGTCATTTTTTAAAGGGAAAATTTCATTTGGAGAATTTTCTTGTGCCTTGGTAGTGTTTTATGTGGGAGTCGATGTGGGATTGTGTTGTCAATGCAAGGGTAGCCAAAGTTTGGATGAATTATTTTGGTATGGAAGTGAGAGAAGGGGTGGTGGTATTCATGTGGATGGTATTTTATACTCAAATGGTGGGTTTATTTGATGAGAATGTTGAGAATTCATTGATTCCAATGTGGCTAAATGATTAGGAAGCTCTGTTAGAAGTGTAAGAGGGGGTTGAGACTTCATTTGGCGGTGTACAACTTACGTGATATAGAGTTGTGTTTAGTGTCTGGTAATAGGAATTTTTGGGATCTTGAGGGCTCTGGTAAGGTCGATATGTGGGTATCTACATGGAAATAAAAATTCCATTTGGCAGGGTTTAACTTGGGGCTCAAGATAAGATCCTCTCATTTTCAATGAAACCAATGGGGGAATCATGGTTATCTGACAGACCATTGATTTTTTATAGTTGGTAGAACATTTTGTTTCTATAATCAGTTATAGGAGTCATACTTGGGGGAATTGAGATGAGTAGTAGTGGTAGTGCCACATAGAGCGTAGTTTCACAGCTCCATGGTAGGGTACCCTGAAGCGGTGGTGGGTTCGGTAGGTAACCCCACTTGAGATATATTGATTATGTGTTGATGTGGTGTTTGTGGGTAGGGGAGCCTAATAAATTTGAACAAAAAACTTTAATATATACTGGTATGTGGGAGGGTAATGGATAATTTGTGGTCATGTTTGTTGATGACTTATTTACATAGTTTTAGATTATGATGATCATTCTAGATATCCATACATCATCTTTGGAATGATAAGAGGGTTTGGGAATTATTTCAAGCTTCCTAAAATTGTTTTTGTTGGATATGGATCTTCTTGGGGGATACGATCATGGAGTGTTTGTAGAGACCCAAGAATGACATACATGGAAATTACAATACATTTGTTGAAAACTTAATACATGACACAAATAGATTCCCAATGATCGTATTAGTTTAGTTTCATTGGAAACACGGAACATAATTTTATAATCATGGTGAATGACCTTCAACATATCCCATAAATATCTTCCCCTATATTTTTCTTGCCTAAAACCTTTATTTATAACGTAGGGAAAAAATGGTGAGATAAAATTCTCAGTAAGGGTAAAAATGGAGAAAATAAAACAAACCATATACATTTGAACATAAAAACATGAACATAAAGTTTAAACATCAAAATATTTAGTTCTGAAATAAATCATGGCAGTACATAAGTCATAGATCATAAAGGAACATTAATCATGATAAAATAGAATGGGAATTAAACATGTTATTGTGGAAAACCATTAATCACAAGATATTATTTCCATAGTATCCAAGGCATTGCGGCCATGACCATCATAGTGGAAAACGTCCATTACTGAACTGGGTTTACCAACCCATTCATCCATGTATTACTGAACCATATTTACTTTCCATTACAACCATATCTATATCATGGGATATAAATAATTTCCCAATGCATTTAAGGGAGATATAGGTCCCACCCATCTCATAATGGAAGCATTTTTTCGTGTGGCACAAAATAAATAAAAATCATTCATCCTAACCCAACGAATAAAATGAGTTTCAAAAACATCATCCCATCATAACATAATCCATATAAAATAATGGATATAATTTCATCATAAACAAAATCAAACCATGTAAATAATAGATACATTGTGCTATAAAAATAACCATATTAAATAATGTCATTATAGATGGAAAATAGTTTTAATAAAACAATTGAAATGAAGTCTTGAGAAAAATATTGTTTATCTTTACAAAGCATTTTCTTTTCTCCAAATGACGTGCAATTTAAAAGAATAGAAATTTGTCCAAAATATTCATTAAATATTTTAGAGGAAGAATTATGTAAATAAGTCATTATGAAATCATAAAAATCTGTTCATGTCATATGACATAAAGAAAACATTGTCCTTGTACTTTTGTCCGAAAAGTCAAAAAGCACCTCGTATGGTAAACAAAAGATTGATTCCTTCCATACCACATAGTTAAAGTCAAAAAAATGTAAATAAGACTTTAAAAATTCACATAATAATATTAAAAAATTTATGAAAACATTTTTTTATATATCATGGACATGGATGATAAATAAAACCCTAGTAAATACTTACGAATAAACCATCTTAGATAAGAACGAGATTAGATTAATTATCCCTTACCTTAGGTCCAATTTCTTTTGTACGTGTCCGAAACACCTATATAATGATTTAAATAATGTCATTGAATTATTCAAGAGTCATATTTATTTTTATGATTTCATATTTGATTTACATACGACTTTATATTACCCATTCTTTTGTCAATTCAATGTTGAAGAAACGTTTTGGGTAATAATCGTTTCATTTATCGTACGTGTTTGGACTTTTTGTTCTCTATATGATCATGATTTACTTAATTATAGAATGTAAAACATGATTTATATATCATATATACATTCATTATATATATATATAATAGATAGATAAATGAAATTAAATACACCATTCATGGAGACGGTAGGCCGTTCATATGCTTGAACGATGTTTTCCTTTCCATATTGACTTGAATAGAAGTAAGTAGATAAAATATATATATATATATACACAAAAATTTTGAATCAATATAATGTCATATATCTCATTATTTTTCATTATATATACTTTATAATCATTCTTGAATGTTTAACATGGAGAATTAATCTCATTGGGTCGTAGAGACTTTAATTCATACGTACACACAAGCGATGAAATCATTACCATAATTATTGAATGGAATTGGAGTGGGTGATATAAAATATAATAATTAGTATCATGTTATATTAATCATATATAGTTATTATTTTCACCATTATACCCATCCAAATAATGTGGTGGTGGGAAAACAGATTACACCACAGCGTAGAGACGGTAAGGCGTATGTACGCACACGTGGTGATTTCGTTTTTCGTATGATGGATGGATGGTGAAATTTTATTTTTTCATAATCATAATAAAATATCAGTATAAAAGTGATACTGAAGTTATTGCCTAATAATTAAATAAATCATATAGAGTAATTAGAAGATGAAATAAGTTTGAAAGATTCGGTAAAGGATATTACATATTCTTCGACGCGCCTCTTCTAGACCTCCTCTTAGGGTAGTAATGTTCGTCTTTGAAGAAGACCAGGACTATTAGTATGTTTCTAGATAAGTTGATAAGGGAAATAAGCTTGGTTTTTTCATGTTTGAAAGCACAAAATGGAGTGAACAGAAGAGGGAGGAGGTTCCCTTTTATAAAAGAACAGAGAGGCACTTTTGGAAACCTCCAAAATAATAATTTATAATACACTCAAACCCCACGTAAAAACATCAAAAATGAATCAAATTAGAATATGATATAATATAGGGCTGTAATATCATTAACAAATCAAAGATAGACATGTTTTGATTTTATTTTAAACCTTATAATTTAGATTTATCCCTATTTAATCTATTTAATTTTATTTGTGGTGATAATATTCTAAATTATAAATGGTAATAAATACTTATGTGTTGTGAATTGTCCATAATTGAATACTTTATGACATTTTCGACCATATAAATTTCAATTTTTAACTTGTAAATATTTTTGTGATTTTTAAAAAATTTAATAATATGTAATTTTTATAAAATATCAATAGTTTTTATTTTGATACTATTCATTTATTTGAATTTAAATAAAATCCCAATAAAAGATAGAGTCAAACCGAAATATTTAATAGATTCCTAAAATTTTATATATATCTAGAAAATTCATGTATCACATTAATTAGTTAATATAATATTTATTTTAATATTTTTAAAACCATTTATTTGATATTTCTCTTAATAAAGTAATTACTTAAACATTTTTGTATAATTATTTAATATACTTATTATTTTTATAAAAATTAAAAACAAAATACTATGATAAAGGTAAATCTAATAGCTTTCATTGTAATACTTTTATTAGAATTGGAGTGGATGATATAATATCTCCTAATTAGTATCATGTTATAATAATAATATATATTTATTATTTACACCATTATACCCATCCAAGTAAGGTGGTGGGGGAAAACAGATTACACCACGGCATGGAGATGGTATGTTGTACGTATGCACACGTGGTGATTTCATTTTTTGTTGGATGGATAGAAGGGGGGAATATAGTAGTTTCATATGAATAATAAAATATTAGTATACAATTGACACTGGAGTTATTACTTAATAATGAAACAAATCATATAGAGGAAGTAGAAGAAGAAATAAGTTTGAAAGAATCAGTAATGTATATTACCTCTTCTTTGATGCGCCTCTTATAAACCTCCTCTTAAGGCACTATGGTTGGTATTTGAAGAATACAAGGACCTATAGTATGTTTCTATATAATTTGAGAAGGGAAATAGGCAGGGTTTTTCTGAGTTTGAAAGCTCGAAATAGAGTGAATAGAAGAGGGAGGAGGTGCCCTTTTATAAGATAATAACAAGGCACTTTTGGAAACCACCAAAATATTAATTTATATTAAACTCATAACCCATATATAAAATTCCAAAGTGACTCAAATTCGAATATGAGATAAGATATGGTTGTAATATCATCCTTCAATCAAATTTATACATGTGTGGATTTTATTTTGAACCATATCTTTTTGATTTATCCTTATATAATCTACCAGAAAGGTTCATCCATGGATTGGGAACCCAAATCCATGACTACAAAATTTATTAAAAAAGCGTATAAAAACAAGAGAAAAATGGGGAAATGTTTACTGTGAAACCACCACATAAAAGAAAAATACATAGAAAATACACAAACATCATTTCTAATGTCGACCTCGACCTCAAGACCCGCCCCGAGAAGCAAGATGATGACCTATTCTATATTGAATGGTATTTAAAGGTGATTCCATAGATGTGCTCTACTCCACCTAAACTGGATCCTACAAGGAAAGACCACCCACACCTGCAGCACCCTGGTCCGCCTGGACAACCCCAACAGCTAGGGACACCTCATCCTGTACAGCCACATCCCGGGTTGCCTCCACCTGCATAGCTGCATCCTGGGTCACCACCGCCTGTACAGTAGGAGGCTCCACCTGAATTTGGTCCTGTATTTCAGAACTATCATCTGCGCCAGCCTCCTGTGTCTCAGCACCTTGGTCCTCCAGGACATCCCCAAAAGCCATGGCCACCTCATCCCACACAGCCATAGTCTGGGTCGCCACCACCGGCATAGCTGCATCCTAGGTCACCACTGCCTGCACAGCAGGAGGCTCCGCCTGAATTTGGTCCTACAATGTAGAACCATCATCTGCGCTAGCCTCCTGTGTCTCACAACCACCGTGAGCAACCATAGGTCCAAGAGAGATTGAATTCACTCCCTACACCCCTAGGGGAAAATAGTTTGAAGATTCTGAAACTATTTTAGCATGAGAGTTAGTCAACATGGGGGATGTCTGGCAGTTACGACAACCAGTACTCTCATGTCCTTCAAGTATAAGCAAATCAAAATCACGATTGTTAATGGAATCTAACATAGAGAAAAAAAATTATTCTAGCTTGATCATGCCTTATCAAATTCACATTCCTAGGGGTCCTGCTTGAAGCACAATCGTCCCTTGGGAAATCTGCCTAAGTCTCAACTAGAGGGGTAGGCTGCATAGAATCTTGAGTAACCCCAAGGAAAATAGAAGCATCACCACACACAAAATTCTACTACAGAGCATCACCAGATCCAGAAGCAGGGGAAACCCCTTCCAAACCCCCCTCCAAGGATACATGAGACTCACATATCTGATGAATAGACCCATGCTCAGTCATATCACACTGTATCATATGCTCGACATAAGCACCCACCTTTTCCACAAGTCCCACTTCACTCTGAATAGAGGAGGGCCTCGACTTTTTTAGGAACACAATATGAAGCCCATAAGCATCAATCACCTTCCCTTTCTTCCCTTTCTCCTTAATTCAACAAGAAGCCACTGCAACCTGATTCAGCTCAAGGTTGACTTCTTCTTGGATAGCTGCCTCATAATCAGATTGAATCGCCTCATCTTCATCATCCAAATCAGCCCATGCTTCTTTTACACCACCTCATCCACCAACTAACTTGGGGATTAGAAGTCCCTCACCATTGACTACATCATTAGTTGCCTCATTCAAAGTGGGAGCATCAACCACGATGCCCTTTTTAAGATCCTCAACAAATAAGTATCCTCCGACATCATTTCTATCCTTCTTCTTAAACACCTTCTCATTCCCTCCAGGTACATTCCCACATTTCCTTTTACACTAATTAGAGGAGTTCCCTAATGATTTACAAAGAGATCATTGAATATTACATCAACATTGGTCAAATGAATGACCAATGTAATGACAAGAATCACAAAAGGTAGGCAACCACTCATACTGGATATATAATTCTACTTTAAAATCACTAACGACTAGAAAACACTATTAACTAACTCATTAGACAAATCAACCTCATCCAACACACAAGAGAAATGACCATATCTGGATTGCTCAGTTTTCTTATCAACCTTGATTGGAGCCCATACAACAGAAGAAACTTCCCACAGAACCGTTGGATGCGAAAAAAACCAATTAAGGCCCCTAATTCTAATCCATGTTATGGTGGATGAACTCCTAATTGTGAAGGGATATAATACTTATTTTATTTTTTAAAAAACCATTTATTTGATATTTCTCTTAATAAATTAATTACTACAACATTGTGTATTTTTATTTAATATATATATTTTTTGTATAAAATTTAAAAATAAAATACTATAGTGAAGATAAATCTAATAGATTTCTTAAGAATACTTTTAGTAGAATTTATCTTCTATAACACCCAATGTTTAAAATGTAATCTTTATTAAATTATAAAGGTGAAAACTTTGACATCATTTAAAATAAAATAGTATAAATGTCATAATCTCTTTTATAAAGCTTCTAATGGTCCACTTGTCGACACATGGATGATTATGGATTATATATACTCGACCAGAAAGGTTTTGTAAAGTGTTTGGTCTTTTTTATTGGTATTATTATTTTAATAAAAACTATATTATTGATTTTTCACTATATAAATAATTTCGGCATCATTAAGGTAATTATATATTTCTTAAAAATTAAAAATAAATTTCCATGATAAAGAAAAACATTGTATCTTTCAAATGAGTATTTATAATCTAATTTATATTCTGTATAACCTTATATTGAAAATACAATAATTATTTGAAGTTTGAGTGAGACATATTTCACTTTCCTTTAATGAAAATAAATTAAAGGTCTTAATCTCATCCAAGTGGGTTCAAATAGATACCATTTCGACCCAAGTATATTTTAGAATGAAATATAATCATCCATTTATATTATTTCATGTGTTAGGGTAATTTTATAATATTATTATTACCCTTAATTACCTGATTTTTCATTAAATGCATTAAATAAAATTTACTGTAGTTACAATTCATAATGCCTAAAAATAATAGTAGACTATTAACAAAATTTGGGCCTACTGATTCCAAATATGGAATCCATTTTTCCAAATTCAAGACAGATAATTTGTAGTAATTAATTTAAAATTAATCTCGTTGTTGAAGAAAATTGTTTATATTGAAAACATTGCAAAATATTGAAATGTTTTTCCCTATTAATTCAGTATAAAATTAATGCTAATTACATAAATTATATTATGTGGTAAAAATATATAATATTTATACTTTAAAACCATTCAATATTATAATTTAAACTTATAAATTGTCTCGATGTTAATTGTTATTTTTAATTAAAATTTAGCGTGTTTTTACTACGGATCAAAATATGAAGGTTATCAATATACTGTCAGAAATTTATCCAACATAAATTGTTATATCCTGATTCAAAATAAGAAGTTCACATTTTCAAATTTAACATATAAACTTGTAAAAAAGTAGATTTAAAATGTGTGAGCCATTAAAGGGCGAACAAACTGCATTTTTTGAAAGATATTTCTTTTATCCGAAACATTAATTTTGTTCTCATACCATGTTCAAGAAAATATGTAAAATTAATGATAATGTTTTAAAATTAAAAATCTGGTTAATAATAGTCATAATATCTAGTTCATAAAAATATTATAATAATATATTATAGTTTAGTGAAACTCAGTATTGCGTACAACGCAATCCATCAAGGGAGGTTGCTTTTGCGTGTAATGCAAGCCAAGTCAGTGTTGCATGAAAAATTACTTTTGTGATGCATATGACATAATCTAATCTTATTTCATTGAACAAAATATATATTCAGTGTTGAATTATATCAAAATAACTTGAAATTGTGCATAAAATAAGCCAATAATAGTGTTGCGTATACTGTAAGCTAATACGGTGTTACATATAGCAGAAGATAATATTGATGTATCATACAACCCAAGACATCAATAAAATTAAAAATAATCTTTCTCATAAAATTTTGGTGTGTTAATGTCTACCCCCCTTAAAAGGAAATCAACCCTTGAAATTTTTCAGGGTTATAAATGGATTAATACTTGAAAGTTTCTTTTATAAAAACCCACATTGTAAAATAGAATACTAAAACTTAATTTTAAAATGAAACGTATGAAATATAATGGTAACCCAAATTAACTCATCACCGGGTTTCCACATAAGAGAACCCAGGTGAAAACATGGATATGGAAGAGAAATATAACCATGTAGTTATGATGGAGAGTGGTAGAGAACATGGCTATGAAAAATCCAACAATCACAAAGCCATAAATTTGACTTGATCCAAGGTATCATCTAGTTCATCAGATTTGAGGGTACTAGGATAACATTTTTGGTTTTCAAGATCATTTTCCTAAAGTTGATGAATTTTTTCATGAGGAGAAATACTTACTTGATTTCAGTGTAATATCATCATTTTTCATTCCATAAACAATTTCCACTTAATCTATAATTAAAAGAAATGAAGTTGAATTTGTCATTCTTGAAGTGCTAGCAGATCATGCAATAGAATGATAGGTCATTCCATCTGTCTTTATCACAAAAAGGTTAGCACAAATTATTAAATATACATAAGTACATCTATGTTGAGATTAACTGTTTATGATTCCAAAAATGGACTTATACTTCATCTATCATACCACTTAATAATATAAAACTATTTCCTACTAACCAGGGACTTCTTGTAGGCCAGTAGTAGGCGATAAAAGAAATTCACATTTTGGTTGTGGGTTTGATTCCCTCAACCTTGTCCGACGCAATGGGTTATCACCCATCCTACATGTTGTCATTTTTCTAAAACTACAGTATTCTAAAATTCCAGAAATAATATCGAAATTAACCTTAAAAACAGTATCTAATGTCCAAGATAATCTATTTAAATCTTTAGGCTTATCCAAAATACATCTGTCCAATCTCATAGTATAAAGAAAAAGATTACATGAAAGGTCATCAACCTAGCATTGAATACCATCATTTATCCCCCGTATATCATAAGATATATCTTGTTGGTCATATTCCAAACATGTGAATTCCTTAATCATGTATTATCTTGAAACATGAATTACTATAAAATCATAGTGAAAACATGAATGCTGTCAAAAGTTAACACTTTCCACTTAACATAATCCCAAACGTTCTATATACTCAAACCATGATATCACCTTGTCTTTATATCAGCCACAAGCTCATTAATACTTTCAAACATTTCATTATCTTCTTATCCCTTAATTATGGGAATATTAGGTACTTTCTAAAAATATTTGTATAACGTTTCATGGTTACCAGTACCATTCAACATATACTTTCAAATACATAAGGAAAAAAAATAGTATAACAATCCTTAGATGTTTAATTATTCAATAGTACCAGGAAATTACATATAAAACATTACACTTGATAAACATGAAATCATTCCACTACCTTCTTAAACAATTGACTGAGCTTCATCATTTTATACCTCAATACTTATTTCATCTCTTATATCATTTGTAGTCTCTTCATCATCATCAACCAAAATTATACCCATAACACCATATTGATTCTATTCATGAGATTTTCTCTTAGGGAATCGGTTTGCGTAATCCCCAGACATTCCACATTTAGAACATTTAATTATTGTTGATTCTTTTGAAATACCATCATACTTGTCTGTGGTGTTAACCAAACCTTTTCCTTTGCAATTACTGGCTTTGTGTCCTTCTTTTCAACACCCAAAGCATCTTCCAGTTCCTTTGAATCATTCTCCCTGGTGCTTCTTCCCACATGATTTACATGAGGGAAATTGAACTTTATTTCCACTATGATCATAATGAAAATCCATCATTCTCTTATTAGATGAGTCAGGAAACTTTAAAAAGTTGAGATTATTGATCATATTATGAGATTACTGATTAGGCATAATAACTATGTTTTGACTTCCAAATTTCGTTTCATTCAGTTTATCATGAAGAATATCATTCCATTGTCCATCATATTCTCCATTAATATGAATATTTCTTTTTCCAGACATGTTCAAAAACCCAAAAATAATAGTATAAGAGGAAAAAATCATACTAGGAAAACAATATAATAAAGGGGGGGGGGGTACGTTCAATCTCTAACATCTTAGGTTTAATCGTATGTTATTCACGATAGTTATCATAATTATAGGATTGTTACCTATACTTATACTTATCCTTAGTAACATCCCTAGACATACCTTAGAAATATCTCTAGATATCTCACTAATGTTTACACAACCTAGTTTCTAAAGGGTAACTAAACCTTCGCTTTGATACCAACTGTAGAGATCCAATCGTGACATACATGGAAATTACATTACTTTTGTAGAAACCATAATACATGACACAAAAAGATGCCCAATGACCGTATTAGTATAGGGTCTTTGGAAACTCGGAACATAATCTTCTAATAAGGGTGAATGATCTTCAACATCTCCCATAAATATCTTAAACTTTTGTTTTCTTACCTAAAAGCTTTCTTTATATCCTGGGGAAATGGAAAAACGGGTGAGCTCAAATGCTCAGTAAGGGTAAGCATGGAGAAAATAAAACAAACCATAATTGAACTTAAAAACATGAACATAATGTTTAAACAGCCAAATCTTGAGTTGTAAAATAAATCATGGCAGTACGTGAGGCATAGATCATAAAGGAACACTAATCATGAAAAAATAGAATGGGAATAAAACATGTAATTGTGGAAAACCATTAAGCACATGATATTATTTCCATAGTATCCAAGGAATTGTTTCGAAGACCATCATAGTGGACAAAGTCCATTACTTAACTGGGATTACCGGTCGTTCCAGCCATGTATTACTGAACTGTATTTACTTGTTGTTCCAGCCATGTCTATCTCATTAAATATAAATAATTACCCAATTAATTGGAGGGATATATAGTTCCCTCCAATCTCATAATGAAATCATTTTTTCGTGTGCCACAAAATAAACATAAAACATTCATCATAACCCAACGAATAAAATGGGTTTTTTAAACATCATCCCATCATAACATAATCCATATAAAACAATGGATATAATTTAATAATAAACAAAATAAAAACATGTAAATAATAAATACATAATTCTTGAAACATAACCATATTAAAAAAGTCATCAGAGATGGAAAATAGTTTTGATAAAACACTTGAAATGAATTCTATAGGAAAATTTCCTTTATTCTTTTAAATCATTTTATTTTCTCAAAATGACGTGCAATTTATAAAAAAATAATTTTGTTGAAAATGATCATGAAATACTTTATAGGAATCATTATCTAAATAACGCATTATGAAATCATAAAAATCCATTCATTCCATATAAGTTAAAAAACATTCTCCTTGTAATTTTTCTAGAAAAGACAAAATGTTCCTTGTATGGTAAACAAACAAAAGAGTCCTTCCTTACCACATATTAAATGTCAAAAAGAGGTAAATATGAATTTAAAAATTAGTGGAATAATATTAAAAACTTTATGAAAACATTTTATAAAACATGGACATGGATGATAAATATAACCCCAGTAAATAGTTACGAATAAACTATCTCGGATAAGAACGAAATTGGAATAATAATCCCTTGTCCTATGTCCAATTTTTTCGGTACGTGTCTGAAAATCTTGTATAATGATTTAAATAATATCATTGACTTATTCGTGAATAATATTAATTTTTATGTTATCATATATGATTCACTTACGACTTTATATTGCACGTTCATTTGTGAATTCCATGTCGAAGCAACGTTTTGGGTAATAATCGATTCATTTATCGTACATGTTTGGAATTTTTGGTCATGATATTATCATGATTTAATTACTTAAATAAATTAAAACATTATTTATATATCATATATACATTCATTATATATATTTATAATAAATATATAAATGAAACAAAATACACCTTTTCATGGAGACGGTAGGCCATACATACGCATGAACATTGTTTTACATTCCATACTGACATGAATAGATGTCAGTAGATGACACACACAGATATATATATATAAATCTTGTAGCACTATTATGTCATATATCTCACTATTATTCATTATATATACTTTATAATCATTCTATAATTGTTAACATGGAGAATGAATCGCATAGCATCGTGGAGACTGTAATCGGTACGTACGCATGTGCGATGATATCATTCCCATAATTATTGAATGGAATTAGAGTGGATGATATAATATATAATAATTAGTATCATGTTATAATACTAATATATTGTTATTAGTTCCACCATTATTCCCATCCTTGTAAGTTAGATGTGGAAAAATAGATTACACCACTGCGTGGAGACGGTAAGCCGTACGTACGCATGGGCGATGATTTATTTTTTCATAGGATAGATAGAATGTGAAATATGGTTGTTTTGTATTCTTAATAAAATATCAGTATACATGTGTTATAGGGGTTATTACTTAATAATGAATCAAATCATCTAGAGTATGTAGAAAATGAAATAAGTTTGAAAGAATCGGTAAAGGATATTACCTCCTCTTTGACGCGCCTCTTCTAAACCACCTCTTAGGGAACTAAAGATGTTCTTTGAAGAAGACCAGGAACTATAATATGTTTCTAGATAAGTTGAGAAGGGAAATGGTCCGGGTTTGGCCGTGTTTTCAAGCTCAAATAGAGTGAAGAGAAGAGGGATGATGTGCCCTTTTGTAAGATAGTCGAGGGGCACTTTTGGAAACATCGACAATATTAATTTATAATAAACTCAAAACCCACTTAAAAACCATCCAAAGTGACTCAAATTCGAATATGAGATAAGATAGGGTTGTAATACCAGCAACCAATCAAATTTATACATGTTGTGATTTTATTTTAAACCTTATCATTTTGATTTATCCTTATTTAATCTATTTATTTTTATTTGTGGTAATATTATTCTAAATTTTAAATGGTTATAAATACTTGCTTATGTGTTGTGAACATTCCATAATTGGATAATTTATGACATTCTAGAAAATATAAATTCCAATTTTTAATTTTTAAATATGTTTGTGATTTTTAATCAATTTAATAATATGTTATTTTTATAAATTATCAATAGTGTAAATTTTGGAACTATTCAATAATTTGAATTTGAATAAAATCCAGACAGATGATAGAACCAACCCAAAATATTTAATTGATTTATAACATGTTATATGTGTCTAAAATATTCTAGGAGCACATTATTTAGTCAATATAATATTTATTTTGATACTTTTAAAACCATTCATTCGATATTTCTCTTACTAAAATAATTTCTACAACATTTTTGTATAATTATTTAGTATAATTATTTTTGTATAAAAATTAAAAAAATACTATTATGACGATAAATCTAATAGATTTTATAATAATACGTGTAGTATAATTTATCTTCTAAAACACCCATCTTTTAAAATGTTATCTTTATTAAATTATGAAGGTGACAACTTTGACATCATTTAAAACAAAATAATATAAATGTCATAATCTCATTAATAAAGATTCAAATGGTTCACATGTAGACACAAGGATGATTATGGGTTATATATACTTAGAAAATAAAGTTTGGTAAAGTTTTTTGTCTTTTTGATGGGTATTATTATTTTAATTATAACTATATTATTGATTTTTTACTAAATAAACAATTTCTGCATCATTTATGTATTAGCTATTAAGGTAAATTTATATTTCATTAAAATTACAAATAAATTACCATGATAAATAAAAAAAATTTAGCTCTCATATTTGTATTTATAATCGATTGTATATTTTGTATAGCCTTATATTAAAAATACTTTAATTATTTAATGTTTGAGTGAGTCATATTTCACTTTCCTTTAAATAAAATAAATTAAAGGACTTAATCTCATCCAAAGTGGATTCCAATATATAACATTTCGACCCATGTATATTTTAGGATAATATATAGTCATCCAATTATAATATGTCATGTGTTAGGATAATTTTATAATATTATTTTTACCCTTAATTACATGATTGACCTTTAACTATGGTAAATAAAATTTACCGTAGTTACTATTGATAATGCCTACAAATAAAAGTGTCTTATTAACATAATTTGGACCGACTGATTCGTAATATGAAAGCCATTTTTTCAAATTCAAGAGACGTAATTTGCAGTAATTAATTTAAAATCAATTCCGTTGTAAAAAAACGGGTTTTTAATTAAAAGTTTACAAAATAATGAAATGTTTTTACATATGAATTCAATGTAAAATAAATGATAATAACATAAATTACATTAAATGGTAAAAATATATTATATTTATACTTTCAAACCATTCAATATTATAATTTAATGATATAAAGTATCTCGATAAAAAAAGTTGTTTTTAATTAAAATTTAGCGTATTTTTACCATTTATCAAAATATTAAGCTTATCAGATTAATGTCAAAAATTTATCCAAGATAAAATTTTATATCCTGATAAAAAATTATAAGTTTAATTTTTCCTGTTGAAAATATAAAATTGTCAAAAGTTAGATTTAAAATGGGTACACCATCAAAAGGCGACAAAACTACATTTGTTTTTAAAATATTTCTTTTATCCGAAAAATTAATTTTGTTCTCATACCACGTTCTAAAAAATATCGAAGATGAACGATAATGTTAGAAAATTCAAAATTTGGTTAATACTATTCATAAAGGCTAGTTCATAACAATATTATAATTTTATATTGTTGTTTAGTGAAACTCGATATTGCGTACAACACATGCCATCGAGGAAGGAAGTTTTTGCGTGTAACACAATACAATTATGTGTTGCATGAACGATTCCTTTGGTGTTGAATATGAAATAATATATTCTTATTTCATTGAACTAAATCTATATACAGTGTTTAATTCTATCAGAAGAACTTGTAATTGTGCGTAAAATAAGCTAATAATAGTGTCATGTATACTGCAAGATAATATCATGTTACGTATAGCACAAGCTAATCATGGTGTATAATACAGCACGAGACATCAATAAAATTAGAAATAATATTTCTCATAAAATTTATGGGTGTTACAGTCGTATAGGTGGATCTAGATTATATAAACTGAACCATCAATCATTTTCTAGATAGGTCTTTAGAAAGGATTGGAGATCAAAAAGGTTTTTTAGTATGGTTCTCCGATATCATGAATGGGTAAAGAATAGTGATGTTTAGATGTTCTAGTGTAATATATAAGACCACATCCATTTTATTGGGTTATACTTATAATCAAATTATTAACATTGGTGGTTGAAATTTATGGATACAAATTGATGACAATTACACTCCTATGGTTGGGATAATTATGTTTGATATGGATATGTGGAGCAGGTCAGGGAGTTGATAATATTACATCGAGATTCCAATAATAAATCTATGAGGCATTCATTTGGGTTCCTTTGGGAATTCTATATGGGCCTTATATGTAGTTGTATATCAAGTAGAATGGAAATTTTAGGATCAAGCCAGTTTTAATGGTAATCTGAGTGATTGCATCAGAGGTGGATTAAAAGGATCCACAAAAACAGGAGTAGTGTGACTAGAAAAATATGTTATGATGTTAGAGGGTTATCAAAAGTAGGTAAAATACCCATGTAGCTGCATTAGATTATGGTGATATATGTTATGTTAAATGGGTGCGATAATTATGGGGCACCAGCAAATTAATGTTGTTGTGGAAAGTGTCTCTTGAAAATGAAGAATAACATGAGAGAGGTAATGTTGTTCTTAGAAAACAAGGGTTTATGAGTGCATGTCCATTCCATTGTGATTCAAAGGAAAGGATACAAACCATTGTTTATTGGAGTCCCCATTGATTATTTGGTTCATAAATATGTAAAACATATCAGTTAGGTTGTGATGGTCGAGTTGGGGATTTTGGTGGTCCCTTCGTTGGTGGAGGTATCAGCCACAAGATAATAGTGATGGTGAGATAAGGAATATGGTGGGATTTACCATAGTGAATAAATTCCTAGTTGATAGCATGAAAAGTGTTTTGTGTAAGATGGACTTGGGTAAGACCCATCTCAGTGATCCGGCTAGGGTAACAGATGATGACTCAAGTTTTTCTTTGTTGATCACATTGAGGTGAAAGTTACGCTTGGGATGTGTCTCAAATGTTTGGATTTGAACTGAGGATGTAGACCTTGAGTTGGGAACTTTTTTTGTTTAAGGTATGGTGGTTGAAAACCCACCAATTCGTTAGCATTATTCCAGGTATTATTCACAATTAGAACCTTGAAATATGTGAAAAATAGCACCATGTAATTTGGAAAATAAATTTTATAGAGGATCATATAGAAGGTGCTTCTATTGTATCTCCCAAGGTAGTGCAGTTCCTTGTCCAAATCACTTTTTTTGAGGTGTTCTAGTGATTTTTCATAGACTTTTCCCTTGTGTTATAGGATCAAAATTATGATTTTAGGTGTATACATCCTTCAGGGGCATCGGGATTTTTGGTGGATCATTGAGGGGGAAATGCTTTTGGGGTAAGACTGTTTCCTTGGTGCAAGTGTTGTTATGAAGTGATCGAGTTATAAAGAATCATAGAAGATCGATATCTATAAGTGGAATCATGTATATACCTTTGTCTTTTGAGGCTTACTGGTGCTTCAGAAGTGCATCTCAGGGATGATCCATTAAAAAGTGAGGAGGTTGTAAGATCCCAAACATTCAGAGAGGTACATCCCAATATAAATTTTGGTAATATTTCCCTTTTTATGGGTAATAGTGTCGTTCTTTAGTGTATGTCGTGTTTTGTGGGTGATTTGGGGGTGCGAAACAGGATTATGGGAGAAAATAGCCCAATTATTGAGCTGTTCATGGTTAGTAAAAACTTGTATCCTAGTATGGGCAACCAAGTAGCCATACCTCCTTTCAGATAAACACTACTACTGGGTTATGACATATGTTTCTAAACCATGCAGGTGATTCCAAGAGATTTTGCATTTGTGGTCTTGTTAAACAGAGGTAGCCACATAGTTGGTGTCAATTTTGTCCAATCGTGCTGCCAAAATATGTTTCCCATAAAAATATGGAAATTACAATTTTCATATTGATAATATTTCTTTCTTGACTTAATTTCTCCCACAGTACACCCCCAACAACATTGGTCATAAACAAGTATGTCCCCCACCTCCATGGGCGATTCTTCTTTGATTCGTATATAATTGGAGTGTCGTCTAGTGTGAATCGAATCTCAATGCGTGTCTTTGACAATGTTTCCTTTATTTTTAACTGTCTTAGTTTGTGATTTTTTATCATTATAATGCCCTAATAGATTTTTTTCAAGGGTGTTCTTCATATTAGTTGTTGTGGTCGATTTAGTTTGAATCAATGGGTATATTTTGGATGAGCATACATCATTGAGAATGTTGTAGGTGTTCATTTTTTCCAAAGTCTTGATGTTTTATAATTGTATTTCTTTTTTCCAAATTACTTAATGGTTTTGTTTTGTATTATTGAGTAAGTAATGTGTTATTGGGACATTGATTGAGGTTTCAAACCCTCTATGGACCATGTTGGTCAAATTGGTATTTGACAGCAGGTCTAGGGATTCGTTTCGAGAATTGAAAACCAATAAGGATGGTTTAAATAATTTAGTAATAATTTAAGTATTATATTTGTTAAAGTGATTAGGTTATGAATTGTATGTGGGTCTTTAGGTATGATTAATGGGATAATTGAATTATGCTAGTGGTTTCTTTTGTGAAATGTGTATAAGAATTTTAAAATGGAATAAATTTTTTATTATTGATTTTGATTCAATTATGAATTCAAATGAAGTAAAAATAATGTTTTTTAGTTGGATAATTTCAGAAATGGTGTAGTTGACCACAAAGTGTTTTTGAAAAAGTGGTTTTATTATTAGATTTTGATGATGATTTGAAATTAGTGCATGGTTCCCTATTGTGAAAATTATTTAATGGCCAGTGTTTTTGGAATCAAATGGAAATGATAGTCTTGGGTCATATATGCGTTTTCAAAGAGGAAAACTCATGTTTTAAAGGGTTTCTTCATGGTGATTTCAAATGTGTATTTCGAATTGTGATTTACACCATGATTTAGTTTTAATGGCCAGTTTGGATCATTGTAACTGAAATGATAAATGATTTAATGAGATAGTAGCCATGGATATCATGTAATCTTGTAATCATGGAAATGAAATGAACGAAATGATTAATATGTTTAGTTGATGACATAGAAAAAATGACTATTTGGAATTATGGTATTTGTGTTAATGGGTTATCCCATGTTGGTGGGATATTTATAATTAGTTGTGAATCTAAATGTCAAATTTGTTTAATGGTCATGGTTTTTTGTTAGATGTGTTATGGTTACGAATCATGTGCACAAGGATTGGTTGTGTGTAGGGTATTAACTTTATCTATTACACCAATGGGTTAGGTTGGACTAAGGCTCTAAACCCCACCACTATAATGAATGTGTTAGGGAGTAAGAGTAAGGATATATTCCCCTAATAGTTCCACTGATGAGAAAATATAGACAATATTTAATGTGTTATTAGGATGTCGGGATGGCGCTATATGCTTCACCACATATGTACATAGTGTGGTTTGGGATATTTGATTAATGATCTATGCTACCAAAACACAAGGACATCGCTTCATTACTGGGACGAGTCTCTAGGTTGTGTGGATAATTATTAATTTATGAATCTAAAATGTTACTAAAAGTTTGTAACCCATATGCTAGGGATTAGGGTATTGGTGTGACCATTTATAGTTTATTTGAATTTTTGACCCTTAAAAACTAATCGATAAAATGGTATTTTAATATTTCTCCTTTGTGAGACATGTTTATGTTTCTACCTTATTCATTTATTTCACTAGATTGAATATATACAATGTTGTACATGCTGGTTATTTTGTTAGACACCATTGTTGGGGGCATAATAAGTTATACTCAAACCAGTCTCTAGCCACCATGGCACTTGGGTGCCCGAGAAGATACAACTTTTTCTATAACATTGGTTCAGGATAGGTACTTGGTATTGGTTGTTCATGTGATGACCGATAGGATCATGGGAGGTCCGGACCTGTTTGGGACTTAGATCCATTTTAGGGGTCTCTTAGTAGTTTTGGTTTGGATTTCATCTATATGACGAACATACTTATTGAAAATACATTTAATTTTCTTATCACGTTTTCCGTGTTTTAGATGGAATTTTTCACAAAATATCTATTTATATGTTCTTACATGTTACTAAATAAATTTATATTAGTTTGTTTCATTAGATTACTATGGTACATAGGCATACCATCCAAACTGTTTCTCCCTTGAGCTACAATGAAATTGGAAACATCTGGCATATGGGGATTTGTGCCTATGGTCATGTAGAGAACTGTCTTAGGCTACTAGTTATAGTCGCTATAAAGTCATGGAGGTTACAATTATCTAAACTATACCCTAAAACATAATAAAAGAACTAAAAACCCACACTCTCAAATCTGATTCAAAAATAATAATCATTTAATTTCATTAGTTGATTTCGATAATCATGACCTATTTTTCACCATCCAAAACATAAAACATCATAAGAATATACTGGAATGTTTATATAACCAAATAACATATAGGCTTACATTATTATAGAATTTCAAAAAACCCTTAAATAAATAATACACATATATTCCAGTGTGTGTTACTCCTACTAAACCCATCATCCATTATTTCATGCTAATTCATTAATACATCCCACAAACATCATGAAATTTTTTACCTTACATAACATAAATAATTTAATCATCATTATTCATAAATTGGGGAATATGAAACATAATATGGGTTAGCTAATTTTTTTTGTAATATTGAACATTATCATTTACAATTAAATTTCATCAGTGAGTATAAGAATAGAATAAAGGTATAATGTTGAAATCAAAGTGCATGATAATAAATTAAGAATATTTATACCCATAAATACAGGGATATTCAATCTTTTTTTTGAAAACCAAGGCACTATAAATATAAAGGAGAAGAGTTACAGAATTCTAAATGATAGAAACATATTAAAATAATTATTATGAAAAGGAAGTAGATCATCAGTAAGTTCATCGAGCCATGTGATGCCTTGATTGACTCCCTTGTTTGCAAGACCATCAGCAACCATGTTAGCGTCACGATAAATATCTGTGATGATATAGTTGATGTCGTGAAGAGAACATATACAGTCCATCTAATGAGTGGTGATCGGCCATGAAAGATGTATCATACCATTCCAAACATCTTGCACAAGAGTGGTCAAATCACTCTCAGTCCAGAGATTCTGCCATCCATGATGTTTGGAAAAATAGACGACATGAATCATTCCCATAATTTTGGCTTCCAGAGAAGGAGCTATGCCACATCTACCATAGAAGCCACCAATGATCTGGATAGTATGATTCCTGAAGATGGCGCCACAACCTGCAGGACTAGGATTTCCTTTGGAAGCGCCATCCACATTAACCATAATACATACTGGAAGAGGGGGATTCCAGAAGACCTCAAAAGTACGATGAGGTTGGAAATAGTTTCCAGCAATACGTAAACATCAAAGGATGCTAATATCTAGAACCGTGTTGTTGCAGTGACCCTTTTTGATCGAAGTAGTTCCGCAAATGGCGATGAGAGTCTGAGTTTTTCCTGCATTAAGATTGGATGAGCATTTATTCTGAATAATAGAATTTATATCATAACAGATCACGTGATAAAGCTCAGAGACAGTAGCAAGAAAGTTGTTTTTAATATGATGATAACAATTCAGATCCACACATCTCTTTAATTGAGTTTTGAAAGAGTCATTCGCCCACCATCTACAATCAAAAATGTCAAAAATATAATTCCAAAGAGAAGAAGTAGTTGCACAAGAAAGAAATAGATGATTAGAATATTCTCCGTGCTGAATGCAGAGGATGCATTTAGAACAGAGTTGAAAACCAGATGATTAGAGACGGTCATTAGTGGGAATTCTTTTATGAGCATGTCTCCATATAAGAGTAAATATTGAGGATTTTACCCAAGGTTTGTCAAAACTTTTTATCCACCCAAAATCACTTTCAGAGATACAAAGAAATGGCTTTCTATGATTTTAGAATCAAGCATACCATTGTGTGATGGTTCCCAATCAAATAAATCATCAGTGTTTGAGAATGGCTAGGTGTCAATGACTTTCATAATGTTATCATGAAGAGTGTCATTATGAGCATTAAGAACATCTCTAATAGAGAGTTTAGTGTCCCAAGGGCTTTGGTCAAGGGAGACCCTAGAAATTAAAGGAGTGATATCCCAGTTATCTAAACAGAAGTTCATGGTGGAGTTTCTGGAGACCATCCACCTGGAGATACTCATGATGGAATAAAAGGAATGCTTTTTTGATGTCCAGATATAGGAGGCAAAAAAGTTTGAGATTCCATTAATAAGTTTCTTAATAAATCTATTTCTAATAAAGTTGAAAGAATCATAATTATTATAGAATAAGTTCAAAGTGAGCCTACCTTGAAGTGCCTCATTAAAATGTTTAATATTCTTTATATCGATACTTATCTTATCAATTGGATGAAAGTATTTAGACTTGGGAATGGTGACAAGTTTCCTATCTACCGTGCTACCAGTCCAAACAAAATTTTTGATTGAGGTGTTCATTTTTTTAATAATACTAGCAAGCCAATTATAATACATCATCGAATAAACCATTTTATAGACAATATTTGATTTGAAAAGGCATATTATACCTACCATAGAGAGATATTTTCCTTTCTAAGAGGAAAGTTGGTTTGTAACATGATTGTAAATTTCAAGGAAGTGACATGATTTGGGTCTTCCCCAAAATATGGGGACACCCAGGTACTCAAAATGTTGAGAAACCTCTTTTATACCTAATTAATTTATAATATTACATTTTCTATTTGAGGGGAAATTATTTCCAAAATAAAGAGAAGACTTGTTCAAGATAATAATTTAACCAGAGATTTCCCCAAATTGCGCAATTTCATTTTTTAGGGTGCACATATTTCTATTATCACTTTGAAGAAAGAGAATGATATCATCATCATACGATAAGGGAGTAGGAGTGTTTAGATTTCAAAAAACATGGATGGTTTTGAGTTTGTTTTGATTAACCATTAAAGTGAGGATTCGACTAAGATCTTCCTCCACAATGGAGAAAAAGATGGCAGAAAGAGGGTCCCCCTGTCTAACCCCTTTAGTACATTTAAAATAACCCCTGGGAGAACCATTAATTAGAATGGACATTGTGGCTGAATTGAATAATGTTTGGATAGTAGTGATAAAAGAATCACTAAAACCAAAAGATTGAAGCACCTTAAAAATAAAACTCCATTACATGGTATAGAAGGATTTATTCATATCAAGTTTGATTGAAATATTACCACCTCTGTTGCTTTTTGATTAATGTTTTAAAGCATTAAAAAGAAAGACAAATGAAGTTTTGGTTGGATCTAGCATTGATAAATCGAAATTGATTCCAGGAAACTAATTTGTCAGTGATAGAAGAGAGTATACTAGAAATGATTTTCATGATGATTTTATAGTGGGTGTTGATGAGGCCAATGGGCCTAAAAGGATGGATCTCATAATCATCTTCAACCTTTGGAATTAGAGATAGAAATTGGGAATTTAGACAATGCTGGAGAACACCGTTGGAGAAGACGAATTTGAAAAGCTTGCAAACATCTACATTAATAATATCCCAGTAGTGTTGGCAGAAACCATTACTAAAACTGTCAGGGCTAAGAGCACTATCAGGGTATAAACTGAAGATAGATTCTTTAATTTCATGTTCATGTGGGATACTAAGAAGAAAGTTTTTATCCTCATCGCTAACAACCACCAGAATTATCTCATGTAAGAGGTCTTTGTTTTTATCAGGGAAATTAAATATAGATTCAAAATAAGACAAAATATAGTAAGCAATATTAATTTTTTTGTCTAAAATGTTGTCATCATATTTTAAATAGGCAATAGGTCTACTAGATTTCCGATCTATTTGATGGGAATTATAGAACATAGTGTTTCTATCCCCTTCGGATAACCATTCTACTTTAAAGACTTGTTTTCTCATCCACTCCTTAAAGGTGAGAAAAGAACTGAGCTTTAACGAAATGTTGATTTCATGGTTCGGATCAGTGATAAAGTAAGAATTCATGTTATGGTTTTGAGGCTATTTCAACTCATTCTCAAGGAGGAGAAAATCCATGTCTATTTGTTTGACATGAGAGCTACAACAAACTTTGTGTATTTGTTTAAGGGTCTTTAATTTGGAAGGGAAAGAAAAGTCATCATTGTAATGACTCATGGAAAGTCAAATGTTCCTTGCTATGTCAGTGTATACATTTTTAGAGAACCAAGCATTTTTAAATCTAAAAGGGAGAGGATATTTAACAGTGTTAATAGAGACACTGATGAAAATAGGGTGATGATCAGAATGAATCTTATGAAGGGTGGTGTTGGAAATAGTGTCCCATTTTTCGAGGACAAGAATGTTTGTGAAAGCTCTATCCAGTTTGGAGGCAACCACTCTATCATATTTCTTCATATAATAAGTGTAATTGGAACCCGTAAGGTTTATTTCAATAAGGTTGTTATCTTCTACAGTGGATTTGAATTCTCTTGTGTAGATTGTAGCATGTAAAGGACCATTTACTCACTTGAATTGAGAATAGCATTGATGTCTCCAATTATATACCAAGGAGCCTGAGTTCTATTCTTTATATAGGTGAGATCATCATATTGTGTTCTTCTATCTTGATATCTATTCATGGCATAAAAATGGACCAGGTAATACGAGTTCTCTCAACGACAAAATCACATGTGAAAAGTTGTTCCGATATGCTAAAAATATTGAAATTTTGAATGGAAGAGTGCAAGAAGATCCATAGAGTATCAACCACAGATTAATTTTTAGTAGCACCAATGAAGGTATAACCATAATGACCTATGTGGTGGAACTTAGGAGAGAAACTGATATTAGGTTCAGCAATAGAAAACAAATTGGGGTAGTGAGTGATAATCATTCTTTTTAGAACTGAGAGGGTGTCAGAGTTGGGAATACCCCGACGGTTCCAAAAAAATATCTTCATTTATACCTAGGTTTGGAGTTAGAAATCCCATTTTTTTGTTTCCTGAGCCCTTTTGTCTATTAGATCTTCTTATTGGATTAGAGTTAGGTGGGATCTTGGAAATATTTTAACTACTTCAATTATTAGGAGGGTTCTTTGTGATACCTATTTTAGTGGTCTCCTTCACAGGGTCTATGTGAGTTAAATATTGATGAATGGAATCATTAAGAACAATTATATTCTTAACAAAAATGTGTTGGACCTTGGTATATCATCATCAAAAAACCCTAAAACAATCCATACAACTAGGATAACCATATAGATGAAATCCAATTTTATTTTCTGGATACAAAAAAATAAAAACACCATGTATTAGGGAGATATAATGGAGATCACCCTTTGTATTAATTATATCATGCTCACCCATAGAATATATTGGGGATATACCTATCATATAAGACGTATCAAGATTATATGTGAGATATAATGGGGATAAAACCTTTTTATAATACATATATATATCACTATGACCTATAATGAGGCTAAACATGTCATATAAGCTATATTGGTCCCTCCCATGAGATATATTTGGTTTGAAACCTTTGTATAAGTGGTACATGCCAAACCGTTGAGAAATAATGGTCCTCAATAATTCATTTAAATGTCCAAGGACTATACCATGAATAGTCCCTTGAAAAAACCTTCAAACCTGTTTTCATGACACATTCATATATTAAAATACCTTTTTATTTTTAAAACCCATTTTCAATACATAATGAACCCAAAATGAGAGAATGAGGTGTTTTATTTAAAGAAAATATAAAATTTTATAAGGGTATACAAACATAAAATAAATGTTACTGTTGATTGAAATGTCACTTTCAACATATATGTTAAAATATATAAGTCCTTTTGAAACATTATTAACCTATGGTTAAGAAACATGTTCCCTAGAAACCCATTTTAGATAATATGAAACCATCCAGAGAAAGAATAATGATTTTATTTTTCAAAAATATCAAATTTTCTCATAAGTAAAAAATAAGGGTTTTTAGTGATAATGAATGAAAATACAATTATATTTTCATAAAAACAATCTTGTTGAAAATATTATTTTAACTTTGAGTAAAATTATAATATTTCTTCTTATATAAAAAATAATTTTAGAAGATCACTTAAAACATTATTTAAAAAAAATAACTTTTTTATTTTGAAAAACAAAATATGTAAAATATATAACATTATCAATAACTAAATTTATACTTTTATTTAAAAAAATTTAAAACAACAAAGGTAATAATTATATAATATAATTTTCATGATATTTGGAAAATTATGTTCATTCTGAGTATATTGAAAAATTATTTCATTCCAATTTACTATAAAAATTAAAATAGTTCCTCATTTGTAAAAACACTAAAATATCCCACTTAAAATATTTAAATAGTAAAAAATTATAAAAAATTATATTTATCATTAATATTGAAATATTAAAAAATCCTTTATTTTTTTTAGAAAATTAGGATTCTTAAGAAATAAGATGCTCGATCGAAGTGTGAAATAAAGTCATATTTGATAATAAAATTCTCAGTTCATTTAAAAATGAAAATGAGGATAAAATTTATATAGCTAGAAAATATCATGAATAATTAGAGGATATTAAAATTAAGGGAGGTCGTGATAGAATAATCAATTAATTTGCTTAAACAAAAATTCATGAGTAATCAATCCGAATTAAACATGAGATTATAACATAAAGCATCTTCCAATTTGGTAGCATTAAAATTGTATGTCACATGAAATAATAAAACCAAAAGAAAAATTAAAATAAAAAACACAACCATATTTATGATGTAACTTATAATAAGGTTATTATATACAACTCATATAAAATAATCATTATATAATAAAACATTTGTCCAAAATAAGAAAATTTGATATTAGAACCCCTTATAATTGTCACAACATTGAATTGAGAATTAATAATTAAATAGATAGTCTATATAAAATGTAAATCCACAAAAAAAAATATAACACTACATGTGATAAAAAATCCTTTACACACAAAATCAAAGAATATTATTGAAAATGATGATGAAATATAACCCAATGAAATGAAACTGAGATATGAAATTCCTTATCACTTGGGAACATTCATGTGGAATCCCATTGGATAAAAAAATCCAAATTAAATTATAAAATAACATAATATATGAATTATTCATGATATTATATATCCTGTCTCAAATAAATGTAGTGAATACCATTAAAATATGCCACAATTAAGGGGAAAATTAGACGAAGTCCCTCACCTGTAGTCTAAAGTTTAAATGTATGTCCTTTATCTCACATATAATATGATTATATCCATTACAAGATATATAAAAAAACATTCATTGTTTAATACCTAATAATTAAATAATTCAATTTTTTATTGGAAAATGTAAATACTTAATATGTTGAACACTATATCTTGTATTTTTAAGGCATTCAGTAAAAGTTTTTCAAAACGGCTTCAGTGTGTTGATTGAGATCAAAATTTTCATTGTAAAATCATCTCATATATAATTAGTATGGATTAATTATAAATTTTAAAAATATATTATACATTTAAAATAATCCATGAATAATGGTTTTGAAAGATGAAATTCGTTACAATCACGAAGAAGGTATGTCATACGCGCACATGAGTTATGTTTCCAGTCATTAAATGATCATTGCCGGAAGAAGGGAAATATTATTTTAGAATTAAAAAATTTTAAAATTATAATAAATATAATATTACCTATTTAAATAATATTACATATATCATCAATGTGATCTAGTGATGAAAAAATAATGGCATCACATTGGGGAGGTGGTAGTATACACATACATGCGAACAACATTATCATTTTATAGTGAGTGGAAAGGTAAAAATGAAATGAAATATTAAATTTTAATTTTGTCAAAATATTTCATAAATATAATTATTTTCCCATATAATTATTCCATTTATTCATTAACATAATTAAAATTACCAACTAAAAATGTGGTATTAAAATAAGAATCATGACACTATGTATGGTTATATTTTGTCGTATATAGCAGTGACACAACCGTATTCCACATAGAATGGAATGAATGTAACTATATGTAATATTAAAAATAAATTATTATACTTATTTTTAAAATATATTATATATAATTTAAATAAATAATTATAGAAAGCTCAAGGAAGGTATGATGAGTTACATTGGTTCATGAGGCTGTAGTCCACTGTACACATGAATGATAGTTTTGTCTCCCATTGATTGAAGAAGAAATGGATTTAGTTTATTAAATTAACATAATAATATATAATAATATGTGATATATTAATTTTATTATATAGTTACAATTGATTAATAATTTATGGAGGTTGAACAAGAAATAAGATAAAATATAATAGTTATGTATGATAAATATTCATCAGACAACCTCTATAGGTTAGCACCAAAATTCATCATAGGATGAATTCATGATAAAAAGGGATCTAAGTAATAAATAGAAAACTATGTCAGGTATTTTGGATGGTATTGGAAAAACCAAAATTCTTTGTAGGTGTGAATTGTAGAGGATATGGGGTTGGATTTTGTAAGTGAAGTGAGTTGCACACTTGTAATTTGGGAATTTGAATTTTTATATAGAATTTTTCGACCTAAAAGAAGGTAAAAATGAACCTTTATAAATACCTATACTACATAAGGTATAAATATTTCTATAAAATATGTTTGGGATAAGTTTTTAGTGCATTTTAACTTTTATTGTTTTAGTGTAACAACTAGTTAAACTTATTTTCACTTTAACTATGTTGAAATATTTTTTTAGTATTTTTAAAATTAATTATGAAAAACTTTAAGATGAAATTATTATAGAATATTTATTATTAGGATTATAAACTACAAAAATAATTTTTTAATAGGATTGTTAATAGAATTTGAAGATTTCTTTTTTAAAATTAAACCCATAGGAATAATGAAAAAATTGTTTTTCAAGAAAGGTATTTTTTAAGAATAACATGATTTTATATTTTCTCTTTAGATATTAAAACTAATTTTATAAATTAAAATTAATACTTATTAATATATAATCTATAAATTTAATTTTAATATTTCCTCATTATGTGTTGTTTTAATTAATGAAAATTCCAAATCATTATGTACAAAAATCATTTTTCATGAATAAATATTTTAATCAAAAAAATTAACACATAATAAAATAAAATATAAAGATGATTAAAATATAATTAATTGGATTAAATATTAATTAATAATATTTTTGTTACTTTAAATTATTTTAAAAACATAAGGTTATAGATAAATTACATAACTTAATAAAAATAAATGACATTTAAAAAAATTATTTTTCTCTATTCACATAGAAATAAATATTTTCCCAATATATCCCAAAATGTCAGGTGAAGAAACTTTTCATATGATGATTTAAAAAGTCACAAAAAAAATTGAAATTCATTTTTTAAATTTTCTAAAAATTTATTAAAATATATTCTCAAAAAAAGAAGTAAAAATATATTCTTATGAAAACATTTATTGAAGAATAAAATTATTTTACTAGATATCAATTTAGTTTTTAATAATAATTTATGAATACATTTATATTATGTTGGAATGTTTTATATACATTTTATAAATGTTTTAATACTCTTAATACCCTATAATTTAATTACTACTTTATAACAATCATATATTTAACTGGTTGTTTATGATCCGTGTTTTGTGTCATATATGCTATTAAAAACAATTTCTTATATTAAAAATCATTGTAGGATAACTATAATATATATTTAAATAATATAATGGAAATTATAATCTAACTTTATTCCCTCTCATTCTGTTTGAAATGGAAAATTTAATCATTTCTCATACAAAGATCTTCTTTTATGATGTAACCTATATCATTTTCATCAAGTTTCTTTTATATTTACTAAAATATATTCAAATGTGATTCTCCACAAAACGAATATCAAAATTATATAATTTCTATTATACAATAATAATAATATTCCAAAATAAACTAGTTTAGGTTTCATAATCATCTTTTAATTGTGGTGTCTTCATGTTTGGGTTGATCAAACCACCTACTTGATGAATATAATAAATTGTTATAATAGATGACTATATGTACAAAATTGATGATAATAAATGATATTAATAAAAAATAATATATTATTTTTGTTCTAGAGTGTTATCATTTATATTATACTCATAAATTTTGATTTCATACGTTAACTCCCACAAAAACATGTTCACAATCGATTATATATTTTCGGATCATAACCTTAACACTCAATTAATTAATTTATAACATTTTAATCAATTTAAAAGCATCAATTATTGTACAATGAATGATATAGTAAAGATGATCCTTTGGTGGTGAAGGAAGAACATTTCCACTAATAAGAAACTAGATTAAACAAAATAAGATTTATCACTCATGATATTGAAAATAAATATTAATTAACTAATATAAATGAATTGAATAATTACTAATTTCAAAGGCAATAAATCTAGTAACCCCAATTTACTGGTTACCTAATTACATTGGAACTGGATACAACGAATCGTTTCCTAAATGACTGAATAGTTTTTTATTATTTTTAAAATAGATACATTCTTTAATTTTACTTTGTAATTTAAAACATAAAATCCAACATAGCAATACATTTTTTAATTACTTTGTTACCTTTTATATATCACGTCATATCAATCATTAAACAATTTCAAAATCATTGGGAGTAGAATTATAAGAATTATCTGAGCTCAGATTCATTTTAAGTGGAAGTTCATATTAGAAGATACCTTGAATAAGTAATTAATCATCAATATGGAAAGGTAAATATCTAATGAAAATTTTTATTTCAATAATTACATGATAATTTAGAATAATTTGGTTGGGATAAAATTTGATCAAATAATTCTATATAAGCAATCACATGATCAAGAAAAAATAAATGTATATCATAACTAATCAAAAAATCACATGTATTACTATAAATAATTTCATTATTAGTGAAATTATGAATATTGGAAATCATGATATTAAAAATTATTATATACACACAATTAATTACTTTTTCCATGATAATTTAATTTTTGAGTAGTTTTACACCAAAAATCAATTTAATTCTTGCTTACAGGTTTGTCTCAGGAGACATACTAACACATAAAGGGGATATAAATTAAATTACACACCCATTTATTCATGTCTAAATCATTCAGATATATAAATATATTAATTTAAGACATGAATAATATATCATATCAAAAAATTTCGTCATTGAAAAAATAATATGTAATAACAATATTTTCCCCGTAAAAAAAATAACTTTCAAACTAAAACATTGTATATAGCAATGAAATAATGTTTAATAAATAGTCACATCCATGATAAATGATATGAATGTTTAAGGAAGTATAATTGTCATAAGTAATAAAAAAATGAATGTTTCAAGAGAAGATAATAACCAAAAAAGAAATAAGAGTCAAGAGATGGATGACAGTTCATTATGAATACAGGTTTTGTGATAAAATCTTATCCGTTTGATGAATAAATATAATTTAATTGAAATATTATAATAATATTTCATTATGTATTTTTCATTTAAAACCATTGAAAATATGTATTAGAAGATATGTTTTCTAAATCCATCATTGTTGTGGGGAAGTGCATTTTAACCAAGATAATAAAAAAACGTTTGAAATTTTGCTAAAAAGATGAAAATGTACCTTTTAGAAGAACTTATAAAGATAACTTCCATAACATTTATAATAATAAAAGATAAAAAACAATTTCCCGCATAAATACACTGAGTAAATAAATACATTTTTAAAACATTGTTAAAAACAAAAACATTGAAGTAAAATATATATGATTAAATGAAAAATAAAATTCCACTTTCAATTATATTTTTCATTTAATGATTCAAGTATTAAAAAGAGTAAAATAATGAATATGTTTTTTTAAATACTCTAATATATATGTTATTATATAAATATTTATTTTAATGATTGATAAATGATAATCATCATTCAATGAAATAAAATTACATTTTAAATGAAAGTGATATTGTAAAATATATTCTTACAACATTGGTAACTTATAAATTGTAACCCCATGAAATAATATACCATAATTGAATCATTAATAAATATGAATAATTTTACATTCATTTTAAATAAATAAATGGGTATGTATATAAAAAACATAAAATCTAATATGTGTTTAATAATAAATATTTCTCAACAGAGTGTAAAGTGAGATGAATTTTATTACATCACGCTACCATTTTTCTGAGTATGATTTAAATTCACAAATAATAGTGTTTGATTTTTTTTGTAATATAACCCTATTGATATTTATAAAATCATATATGGTCCCATAATAATATCTTCCCACCTTTTTGTTAATAATATTTCATTATTACAATTGCTTCGAGTGTCAACTGCTAAATTCTACCATTCATGTTTTGATGTAGAAGTACTAGTAATTGTAAATATGATATATATATATCATTGTCTTAATTATATTACTGTTAGATATATAACATATATTCACTATATTCCACTTTATAACTTTTCTTGAATGCTGAAAATAGAAAACCATTCACAACACATTGAAAAGATAGTAGGTTGTATGTACGCAAGATTAATAATATCATTCCATTAATTGGTGAAAGGGTGTGAATTGGGTGAATATAATACATGTGTAGAATTAATATAATGTAATATTTATCAAATATTATCATCATTTCCAAAATTATTACTGTACATGTGATTCAGTGATGTGAAACAAATTACATCGGTTCGCAGTTCGGTAGTTTATTGTACTTGTGAAAGATGGATTTGTTTCCCATTTGATGGTGTAGGATATCAGTAAATATTATTCTATAAACATAATAAAATATTAGTATACCTGATATATTGTTGTTATTATATTGTATTTTTTACTATATAATTGAATGTGGATAAAGAAGAAGTAAATAATAAGAAGCTTAGTGAAGATGATTGACTTTTCATAGAAAACCCTCCTTCAAATCACTTATTAAGGACCATATGGTAGCTATTTTGAAAATTAATATAGATTTAGAATATGTATAATGATTTTGTGGAGTGATTTATATATTTATTTCTTTAGATAAATGGAATGATATGTGTGAATAAGCACGGGGAGGGGTCCCCATTTATAATTGGAGAGGATGATTATATTTGTGAATACTCAAAACTATTAAAAATTGGATGTCACGCTCACCTAATCTGCCCCAAAAATTTATACATTTGCACCTCAAAAACAAAATTATAAACATGGTTTAATCATTTTATTCCCTTATTTTATAATATTACCATCTTTTACCATTTTTGATTTCAAAATGATAATTAGTTTTTACCTATGTAACAAATCCATTAATCCATTAAATAAATAAACCTTATTATATAATTTTTGACCACATATATTAAATATTAAGTCCAATTTCTCAACTAAAATTCTTATATGTGTGGAAAAAAAATTAATACATCGGCATGTAAAATTAGAAAACCATGTCTTAACCATAATCTGAGTAAATAAAGTCTACTATATTTACTCATAATTATTAAAAAATGTATATTGATCAAATTAAATAAATTTAATTCTTATTATTTCTAATATTAATTCTATTATTAAAATTTAGTTAACATTAGTGGTAAATTTTGAATTAAAATTACTCCCCCATGCATGATGAAAAAATAATTTTCCAATGATACGTTTTCCAAAATAAAAAACGTTTTAGAATAAAATTCGACATTAAATAGATTATAATGATAAAAAATTGGATTAAAAATAATATATATTAACTAAGTTTACTTAAAAAAAATTTAAAACTAAAATTAACTTTTAATATTTCTTAGGTGAAAATAAATATTTTATTAAAAACTAGGAATTTTTACTATTTATCAAAAATAAAAATATTTTCAGAAACTTCTTAAGAATGAACTCTAAGATAAAATTTTAATTATTATTTAATATATTAATTTAATATTTTGAAATAATATTTCTAAAATTAACAATAATTTATTTCGAAATCATTTTCAAAATATGATAAACCAAATTTTAGAAGAATAATATTTATAATAAAAAAGGATGAATTTATTTGTATTTTGGGGAAATAAGTTAGATGAATGATAAAAATATTATTTAATAAATTAAATATAAATTACATAAAAATAATAAACCATTAGTAATTAATTTAATTCATTAATTTAAAAATACACTGTGCATGTAAAAGTAGTACTTTCAGAAAATATTAATTATACTTTTAAATGTTTTTTATTTTTTTACGCTCTATTTATATCTAATAAATTTATATCATGTATTTTTTAATGATAATTTCTTATAATTTTGTAAGGTATATTTATACATACCAATTTAGTTCATAGGTTATTATAATATATTATATTAATGATTATTTAAACATAAGGTTTTGTGTACTACTTGCTATCAAATAAAATAAATGTACATAAAATAATTATAATATATAATCCCAGGGGGTTATATTTTTCCCACATTCAACAAATTTCATCCTTAATTTTAGAATATACACTCGGAAAACAATATCATAAAATAGTTAATAAAACACCCTCATAAAATAATCATAAAATAGTTAATAAAACACCCTCCTAAAAATTGAGAAAGGGAAATGGAATGTTCATATATAATAACATAAAACTATGTTTCCAAATAATAAAGAATTATAGATAAGTGGAAAAACTAACATATAAGAAAAGAACAATTTCCAAATAATATAGAGAGTGATAGATATCTTTAATCATAAGAAATGTAATGATCAAGACAATGTTAATGGCCAAAAATATTATCCATTTTACGTGTGAGAAGGTCATTATTTCAAGGGAAATTAATTTAATTTTATCAAATTTTATTCCATGATTCTTTTCCTATAATTGATGGGATTTTTATTATCATGATAGTGAGTACTATAAAATATTCTAACACGATATACATTTATTTCATAAGAACAATTTCATCATTTCGTTGTAATTTGGTTGTAATTTGGTCTAAAATCATCATTTAGAAAATCATAAAATCCCTAAAATGGATTCATGTCCTTCTGTATGTCTCTAAGTGTTAACTGTGACGGAAATGGCTAGCACAAATTATGAAATATAATACGTTTATCTATAAACCATAATAGTAATACCATAATTTTATCTTAATATTTATCTAAAAAAACATTTAATTTAAAACAATATCATAGTAACCAGGACATCATGTAGGCCAGTAGTATGTGTTGTACCCATGCCTCACACCGATTGTTGGTTCAATCCCTACAGCCCTACCAAACGTAATGGGTTATATCCTGACATGTGGGATGTCACTATTCTAACACTATATTATTTTAATTCTTATAAAATTCTCAAATATTTGATGTATGGTCTCATAAATTACATTAATCAATAAAATCCATTTAAACCACGATAGATTTTTACGATGAATTATTTTTACAAAATAAAATAATCATAATTAACTATGGTTTCCTTATAATCAATGATAATCATAACCATAATGGTTTTAAAATTATTTAAACATAATAAAAGGTAATCCTTCGGAAAATAATACTTCATTTTGAACATAAGAGTTTCTTATACCTCAACACAATAAAACATATCAAAAATTTTCATTAATTAAATGAAAATCACCCCACATAAATCCCCAAAGGGGTGTCAAAGGATTTGAACATTTTATCAAACATATAATCATAAAAATATTATCGTACACATAACATTTAATTTAATCATATATTATTAAATATATTATTTCAAAATATTAATAAAATTATTTAAAAGGGTTCATTGAATTAAATAATGCCTAAGATTCCCACATTCAAGGAAACAAATTATAAATTGATCCCTATGATGAAATTTAATTAATTCCCTCATAATATTAATTTTTCATTGGATGTTTATTATTTAATACCATTGTTTTCCAAAAATATATTATTTTTCAATACATTGAGACATTATATTGTGTTTTTTTATATTTTTGACATGATGGAAATTTATCCTTTTTTCTCCATGTTCTCCAACATCTGAGATCATAGTGAACATCATCCCTTGGTGATATTTGGAGTTTATTATGGGGTAGGTTGTAAATCATATATCATGAGAAATTATTTGACTTAATCACAATGTCGTTTAATTCATTTATAATCCCATTTTATTGCTCTTCATCACCAAATTATCCATCATTTTCAATAAGGAAATATTCATTTGATTTCTATCCATCGTATAAAAATAAAAATAATAGTTTAAATAATAATAATAATTGTGAAAAAACATATAATAATTTACAAGATTTTTATTTTCTTAACCATATATTAAATATAATACACCTTATTTTTAACTTAGATCGTTCATTTTCATCATCTATTCAAATACATCATGACATTTCTTAAAGAAAATTTCAGTTAACCGAAGCACATCCACCAAGAGTGTTAAACTAGGGGTGTAACATGACCCTAGTTGTCACCAGTTGAATATCGATTCAAATCCCAATCCACCCTTTTTAGTGTTATTACCCATATATAAAATTGTTTTATATCCATGTCCACTTGTACTATATATATAGGGATTCATTTTATGGAAAACTATAGAATATCAAAGGTTACTAAAAAAAATGTTGTAATCTAGTACATAGAATTATCCTCAAAGTTATCAATAGGGATATATTCCCTAATATATTTTTTTTCCAAAATCTTGTTTCCAATATTTTCTCTAACCTTTCTATGATTCCAAATTTGATTACCAAGAATCTATTAACCCAAAGAATTACATCCCGAAGGAGGAAATAGTTCAGTTTTCTTCAAAAACTATATACATAATTGAATCTCACATTATTATTGAAAACATAAAATAAAAAATATTAATTCATACAATTACACCATTATTCTCTTTATCATTTCCATTTATATCAGTTATAAACCCCCTCGAAGAATCATAAGGAAGTGAATCATTAGAAAGGGTTGAGATAAGAATGTCATTAAGGGGATCTATAGAGTGGATTCTATAATGAATAATAAAAATTAATCAATATTAAATGGTTAATATATTTTAAAAAATCCATTTAAGAAATAAATTAATCATTAATAATAATATGGAAAGAATAAATGATGATAAAATAATTCCATCAAAATTATCCCATTTGCAAGATATATATACATGGATGTCATAACTAATCAAATAATCACATGGAACTAAGTAACAAATACCATAATGAGGTATGTGATCAATAATTTATGTCATGATTTAATATATCATTGTATCTATACATCCAAGGCCATGGGACAAGATAGATTAATTAATGGGTAGTTATACACAAAAAAATATATTTATAACTAGCTTATTAATTTTTCTCATGAGACATATTGATGCATTAGGGGGATTTATAATTACTAGACCAACCCATCACTTCATGTACACATAATTATTCATATTCTGAATTAATTATTCAATTCATTAATAATATTCCTTATAAACAAATACATATATTTAATAAAGAATGTGTAATATCAATATTTCCCCAGAAAATAAAATTACTAGAAAAGTAAAAAGAATCTATAGAAATGATATATGATTTAATAATTAATCATATCCATGTTAAATATAATGTTCATTTAATATAAATTTTACTTTCATATGATCATATGAAATGGAAGGTTTTAGGAGAATATTACAATATTAAAATAAGTAATAGGTAAGAGATGAACATTATTTCAAGAGGAATATGGGTTATGTAATAAAATAATTTCTTTGAATAAAAATGGTAATGATAGTGAAATTTTAATATCAGCTTTAATAAAAGGGTTTTAATTATTAAACTATTGAAAATTTATATATGAATCTAAATTATATAAAATAGTCGTGACAAGGGGAAGAAAAATATCAGTGTATATGTTAAAAACATTCCTTTTCTTTTTTTAAAATATATTGAAAACATCCCATTTGAAAAAAAAATATTTCTTTAAAACACTTTTTAAAAATAAAATGTATATTAAAATTTCAACCATAAATTATTTGTTTAAATAAATTAAAATTTTATAACAATTTCAAAACACATGGTTGTGGGAGTAAAATATATCTAATTAAAAATGAACTAAAATATTATTTTATTTAAAAATTTTATTATCTTGATTCATGTTTCGAAGAGAGCAAAAATTGGATGAAGTTATCCAATCTACTTAAATATAAATATGATAAGAAACTTTTTGGAGCAATTACGGTATACTTTATAATATTCGATCAAGAAAAATTAAAGCGGACCCAAAAAAGGTGACAATGTAAAACCTCTTTCGAAAAATATATAATGTAGATCCTATAGTAAATATTATTTAATTGAAACATTAATAAATATTAATAAATATGTATTCATGATAAACACATCAATGTAGATGTGTATACCCTATGTATATGTGAATAGGTTCATAATTACAAATATTTTTCAATAGAGTGTAAATTTAGATAAAATAATTTACCTCACACTTCCCTTCAGTTGAACATCATGAAATTGATTTATAATGGTTCTAATAATTTAATTAAATTTTACCACAATCATATTAATTTTTTATACATAATATGATCTTATTAAAACATCTTACCACCGATTCATTAATAATATTTTATTATTCACATTGTTTCATGTGTTTTCTGCATCATTTTCACACAAATTTTTTATTGTGGAAGTCCCATTTCCTTTTATTAGGATATACTTCTATTATCTTCTAAATTTTAATGATGTTATAAATATAAAATTAATTCATTATATATGTTTTTATAATAAATCATTAATTCCGGATAAAGAAACTAAATCACATCACTTTGTGGAGATAAAAGGTCATATGTTCAAATGAGCTATGATATCATTCCCTCAACGAATCAAAGGGTATTGGATATGATGATATATTAATTTTCCAGAATTAATAAAAGATCATATGTATCAAATATATAAATTACTTAAATAATGTTGACAATTCATGTGAGTCAGTGATGTAAAATAAATTTCATCAGTTCACCTGGAGGTTGTCTGCCATACAAATGAGTGATGGATTTATTTAAAATTTGATATAGAAGCATATGGATGAATATTATAACATTAACATAATAAAATCTCCATGTCATTGATATGATTTTTAATTATGTTGAAAATTTAAATACATCGCTTAATTTTTAAGAACATGAAGTAAAATGAAGGATCTTAGTGTAGAAGACATGCTTCGCTTAGAAAAACACCAATTATATTTTTTATATGAAACCCTATAGTTGGGCATTTGAAATGAGAAGAAGATCTATAACGTGGATTGTAGTTTTTGGGAGTAATGTTTTTTAGGTTTTTATATAACTAAATTTCGTGAGTGGTGTGAATTAGATAGGGTATGGGGTGTTGTTTGGTAATTTATGAGTAATGAAATTTTTGTAAACATCCTAAGATATTCCATTATGGGAATTTAATATCAACCCATGTAACTCAAAAATTGTTAAATAATTGATTTTTGGGATATTAATGTTGATACAAACGTCCACCACAAAAAAATAAAAATTTTTAAACATTTTATTCCCTTACCCTATAATATAATATAATTTTTAGTTTTAGTATTCACTATTGGAAATTGATTTTTATATTTACCTAAGTAATACATACATTAATAATAAAAATAGATGAGACTTATTTTTTAATTAATTCAGAATTATTCTAATTATAGAACCATAATTTTCAAATTAAAATCTTGTGTGTTTGTAAAATTTATTTAAACATAAGTACATATATTGCCCAAGAACCTTTTTTCACCTCAATCATAGTAACCAAAATTTACTATATTTATAAATCATTATAACTAAAAATTAATTATAAATAATTGCATAATATTAATTTTTTTATTTAAAATATTGAATCTATATTTTGAAACGTTTTTCCAAAAAAAAATTAATATCATAATTAAATATAAAATTTATTGTAATGAACTAAATTAGATTAATAATAATATGAATTAACTTATTCTACATTTAAAATAATTTGAAATTAAATTAAAACTTTTAAATTAAATTAAATGAAAATAAATTTTAAATATAACCCCATATTTTTATTATTAATCTGAAAATTAATATTTGAAAATAGTTTTCAAAAATATTATATAAAATAATTTTGAAATAAATTTTTTAAAAAATAAATTATAAAATTAAATTTACTAAAATTACAAAAAATAAATAAATTTAGAAAGCAATTTGTGAGGAAACAATTTTTTTAGAAAATTATTATATTTAAGAATATTAATGTATTTAATCCTATCATTTTTATAATAAATTATATCAAGGATAAAAAAAGTAGTTGAAAATATAATATATAAATATTATAAATATTATTCCCTAACATTGAATTCTTTTATTTATTACGATATAAACACACTACAAGCATAAAACAGTTTGAAAAATATTTATATTACATTAAAATGATTATCATTTTTATTTCTAATAGATTTTCAACTAATGAATTAATTTTTCACATGTTTAAACTATATAATTTTAATAATAGCTTTATTTCTAATAATTCCCCACAATTTAATGGCTCTATTATAATGATAAACTATGTTGTGGTTTAATTAGACTTGAGGTTTTCTGCACTATAAGTTATCAAAGAGATTAAATTTTTTAAAATAAATATACAATAAAATATTGGGGTGTCACAAAAATTAATTTTCTAAAGGATTGGTATGTTAATATTATATAGAAATAGGTGGTTAAGACACTAAAGTATGTTATTTATACTAAGAATGGATGAGGTTTATGGTTTCATGCCTATAATTTTTACCCCTTGACACATGTTTCTTAGTATATCCGATGTTTTCCTTGAAATGGAATATCTAATTACCATTTAAAATTTTATATAACAATCCCAATATTATTAATGTAATTTAATGATTCACATGAAACTATAAAATGTTTGGGTTTTTTGTTCATTTTTTTCTAATATCTCTGGGCTTTCTTATGTGAAATACTCACTGTTATGGAATGTTTCTAATTATAAACCATATATTTTTAAGAATGCTTCTAATTCCTCATTAATATTTAATATCATGGATCTATTATATTACATGATATTCAATCTTCCTTATCCCCTGTGTGTTTTAGTTTAATGTTCATATAGATATTATCTATATGTTTTCTCAAATTTTATTTCACGAGACATGTTTTATATTGAAAATGACTATTTATTTTATTTGGTGTATTAACTACCCTATTTATTTTAATTATAAAATATATTACATTTCTTGTTTTTTTTAATTTCTATATAGTGGTATTCCTCGTATAGTCCTTTGACTCTTATGTCACATATACTATGGGGGATTCAACGCCCATCTCATTTTCTAATAGATATTCCTTTTTAATGATAATACATCTTCTGAATTTGTATACTTTTCTCTTAAAAATCCTTATAATTCCATTCGACTATAGATATTCTAATTATTTTATATGTCTTTTTCTTATTTCTTTATCCCCTTGATTTATAAATATCTCATTTCCGAGATTTCGAACATACATTTTCTCTTTTATCGGTCTCCTAACATTTTCAATGAAAACATTCATTGGTTGATTTTGTTATTATCATTATCTATGACCCAATAATTGATTAAGGTAATATTCTGTTACTTGACCTTGTTTAAATTATTTAAATAAATTTTTATCCTCTTAAATGTGGTTTGTATTCATTTATTTTGGAAAAAAATATCATTTTAATGATCCTATGTAATCATATCTTTCTATCTCTATTTTCACTTTTTGTGATGCTTCTCTCTATATTTTATTGGTTAAAAAAATAAATTATTTTTATCATAATTTTATAAAATAGTTAATTTAAAATGATTTCAAAATATAAAGGATATTTCTTACTTCCAATAGGAGTTTTAGAAAACTAATAAACTTTTTTTTCATCTATGGAATTTCAATTGATATATATTATGAATGATATTAGATATTAACAAAAAAATTTAATCTTCCAATGTTCTATAGATGTATCAGGTGATTTTATATTTATCAAATAAATTATCAATCAATATATTTTCTTTTAAAACCATCCACCATGAGTAGGCATAACTTTTATTCTAAATTATTTTCATTATGATCACTCTATATTTCCTTCCTATAATTAATGATTGTTCACTAAAATTAAATTAATTATTGGATTATGAATATTATTGACTCACCCATTAACCCTTTATCTACGAAGGGAAAATACCATTATTTATCTTTATTAAATGATATTTGTATAGAAATTTACTAAATATCTTTGGATAAAATTAATTTTCCTTGGGATAACAATATTGATTGTTTCATTATGTGAATCTTGTAAAAAGTATATGAAACCTATTTTCATCAATTGGTATTTTTTAAGAAAATGAATGAAACAAATTTTCTTTCAATATGTTCTTTATTTCTTGTTGAATAAAAAAAATATTCATTCCATTGTTGATTTATTATATGATGTGTAAATAATTTCATATTGAACATGTAAGTGTGGATAATTGAGAGATGGGATCCTATATCCCATTCTAATTCATTGGTTTTATATATAATGGGATAAATTGTATTGGTACACATTTTACTTTCATATATTCAGGGTCATTAACTGTGAAGAACACTAATGTAACGTTGCCTATAGAAATGTGTATACCAATTTTAAATTTTGTTTTAAATTATTATTTTATGATATCATATATTAGTGTTATTGGATCATGTGTCCAAAACATTTTTATTTATGTCTTATGTTATTTCAGGACTTATGTCGTGTTTTTTATCAATGTTTTTCATTCTATGATTTATTAATTTTCCATATTATACACATTTGGTCATTTTATGATAGCATTTGATCATTTATTATTATCACTTATTTTTACCATTATTGAGAATTTTATCTTTCCCATTCTTATATTTCAATTTACCCCAGGTTATACAAAAAATTAATATGTAATATGTTCCTTGAAGAGTATCTTGTGTGGCCCGGGATCCACAACCATGTAGAGGATTGGTAACTTTTATCATAGAAAAAACTCATGGTTTGTACAAAGTATCCAAACCATGTGTAAGGACCATTCTGGTCCCATATTAAGATAATGGGGCACACACTATTTGAGCAAGGTTTTATCGACCTTATAGAAAAAAAATTTAACCACTTAAATGATTGGTAAATTACCATTTTACAATTATGGGATAGAATATTTAAACCACTTTAATATTTTCTATATCCCGCTAGATAAGATGTTCTTCTCCAATTTTGGATAGATCTCCTCACATCAAATAGGTTACTATAATAATCCTCTATCAAGACATTGGTTCAAATTTTCTTCATCTCATTGGATAACAGCTAGTAAGTGTTTTTATTTGTAGGTTCATTTCACCCTATCTCTTCTCCAAGATGGAGTTATTTTGGTGTAGGCTCGTACACCCTATTTTCAAGCCATTCATCTTTTTTTCTTCTAATCATGACAAAACCAATGGTAGGTACTAGACATGTAGTCCTTTATAGGGATATGTTATGTGTTCTAGTAGTTATCCCCCAATTCTAGGATTCTTTATATTATTTTTCATTGTCTTGTAGACTAGTTTAATCATAAATTTCCCATTAAACAAATCTTTTTAAATTGGTTTCATGTTCTATACCATAATGACCATATTAAATCCCTTGAGATATTTGAGGCAATTACCCTCAATATCTACCAACCCATTGGGTGTTACATTTATATTTATATTTGAATTCCATTATGACATTTACCAAAAAAACCATCATTGTGTTTTTTGATATATAATTCGATATCTTAAGTGATAGTTTATTATTATTATGTTGTATCATAGCTAACATACTTATCAAATAATATTTAATTAAATAGAATTGAGTGGTATGACCACATCACTATATAAAATAAGAAAATGGTTACACCCTTGTTGAACATAAATAATTTTAATTTGTGAAAAACCTATTTGATTATATTAATGACTTTGAATACATATCACTGTTATGATAATAGTCAGGGTGACCCCCTAATATTATTTATATACGAACGTATAGTCCCGAATAATATTGTAATAAATGGGCATGGAGTCCCCTCTAATATTGATATACATTATAATGGAATCCCTTTTAGCATTGTGATGAATGGGCATGGTGACCCTTATTAGTTACAATACATGGGCATGGAGACCCTATAGATATAACACATGGGAATGGAGACCCTATTGTTATGATTTAGGTATAGAGACCCAATTGATATGATATTGTGCATGGATACCCTTATGAATATGAAATAAAAGAATGAAGACCCCCACTATTATGATTCGGGTATAAATGCCCTATTGATATGATAATGAGCATGGAGACCCTTATGAATATGATATATTAGAAGGATGACCATTACTATTATGAATTGGGCTTGGTAACCATATTGATATGATATTAGGCTTAGAGACTCTATTGATGTGATACCAATAATGGTTTCCCTTATTCTTGTAATAGCGAGCATGGAATCTATTAATACAAGTGAGACTAATGAAATAGACCATGGGAACATCAGTTATGCATCTGATCTATTCCAATAGAATTTTCCATAAATATGACTATATAAAAAAATACATATATATACAAAATATAAGTACATATATGGTCACTTGGTTTGTAAATATTTGGATTATGTTGATGCAGGAAGTGTCTACAATGACCCAGACTTTTTAATTGATATTTTTTTCCTGATAAAATTTGTGTCATATTATGTTTAACACAAAAAAATATCTTTTTTTTATTATGTGGTACATTTATAGTATAAAAGGATAATATTAACATAATTATTCGACATTTATATGAACATTTGTCAAATATGATCATTGGTTAGTATGTACATTTGTTGGTATGAACACTTGAAAATTTACTCTTCGTAATAATAATAACATTATAATTTGTTGAAACTAAAGATGACCATTAAATAAGAAAGGAGATGCGATGGAATCAACCAGTAGAGCCATATCACATGAAGGATATTTTTTATAACTTAGGAGGGAGGTAGATTCACTTTCTTTCTCCCTTTACCATGTCCAATTTGAACTTTAACATGTGAAGTAATAAAAATATTTCTTATAGGATAAGTTCAAGTTAGTGGAAATTACCAAATGGGCAATGTTAGCTGATTCATCCAATTAATATATCACCACATCACACCATAACCATATATCATATAGGTGTTTTATAGGGGTTTTGTGTCCTAGAATTAGTTACATAATGTCAAATTACTTTAAATAATTAATTTTTGCATTTCATCAATTCTGTTTGGAGAATAGTTTTAAAATAAAATTTATGACGAATTTGATAAATTGATTTTTCAGAGACAAATTTTACTCTTCATAAAAGATTAAAAGTTTAATAAAATACTATGTTATTAGGATTAATATTTATTTTAATTAAAAATACTATTAAAAAACTAATTTAAATAAAATTGATGGAATAATTTTTTATGTGAATGAAAATATTTAAGTATCATAAATTTTACACTATATTAAAAACACGTTTTTAAATAAATACTATTTATATTTTTTAAATGTTAATATAATAATAAGTAGAAAATTATCATAATAAAATAAACATAATATTTTAAATAATAATGTCAAAATATTGTTAGGGTAAATTTATTATAATTTTCTAAAATACTTTATCTTTCAATTCATAGTAAAAATACAGTTTGAGGATTATTGTATATTTAATAACATCATAATTATGTTATAATGATATAGGGAATAATTAACCACCATTAAAGACATAAAAAAAATTATTTTATAAATATAAAATATTTTAATAGATTTTAATCCATTTTCACAACTATAATTTAGTTTCCAATGTTTTTAAGGGAAAACTTGTCTTACAAAACATTATTATATGGAAACATTACTTTTCCTTTCCAAAAAAAGTAATATAATATGATTCTATACTATTGTTGGTTAAAATACATAGATATATTTCCCAAATTTCCAAAACCATGGGAAAATATATTGTCGATAACAAGGTTTATCATTTTCCATAACCTATATTTCCAGGGCCTATATTTGTAAATTGATAGTCAAATCTTCCGCTTTTTTAATAAATACCCACACATTACTCCAATTTACATCAGTAAAAACCCATCTATAATAAATCTATGATTTGTTATCACAATTCCCCTGAATGTGTCATCATGCCCCCAAGTTCCCAATCCTTTAGTTTTAGGAACAACTATACAATGTAAGGGTAATCTCAACTTTTCTTCCCCATTAATGTATACTTTTTATGTGACATGTCTTTTAATTTCCAAACTAGATTATTTTTTCACATTATTTTATCGAATTAATTTAATAAAATTATTTTATTAATGGGAGACCTTTTTCTACTATTATTTAACCCTTATCTAAAACCATGTTTTTTTCCTTTTACTCGATCTCATTTAATTCACAAAATTTATCTCTTCTCTTTTAGAAATTATATATTAGTTGATGTTTTTGAACACCCAAACAACTTATTTTTAGTGGTTTATTCACAAACATGTAAAAAATTATTTATTCTATTCATATATTTACAATCATGAAACCCTCAGTCCCTTTACATGGGTTAGAAATTTTATAACGATCATGTTATTAAATACTTTTGAAATTCCATGACTTTGATATGAAACCTGTAACTTTTATTCTTCATGGATTATTTATGAAATGTTTGATTATGACCATTTTTGATCCAATTAATATTTTTGGATATTCCTTCATGTATCCTCATTTCATTAGTTAATGACTTTAATGTCTAGATGTGACATGTTTTATGATGCCTTGATAAAAAACCTTTGTAATATATATAAAACCTCAGTGGGAAACCTTGGTGATATGCTTGTGAATGTATCATTTAAATATTAGTGCCACATTTACATGTTACTAATATTGTACATTTAATTATTATAGGCCTCATGTTATGTTTCTGGTTGCATAATCATATGACTCATATTCTTAATTATATTCCAAAACATTACATGTAAACTATTTCCCTTTCATTCCCTTGCTGGTCCTTATGCTCAACCTTTCAATTCATATATATTCCTAGGTTATGAGATGCTATAGATGTACATAGTATTATGAAATAAATAATCCATTCAATTGTATTAGATTAATTTTTTATTTTTACATGTATTATGTACCATGTTTCCATGAAGATAAACATTAAAATATCCCTATTTGTAAAATGTAATAAAATGTTATGTAATAAAAAGGGGGATTCCATTGTTGGTATCAAATAACAATTCAGTTATTTACGGAAATTATTATTTTAAAACATTATGAATAATACTAGAGAAATTTTTATATATATAAATACAACTTGGTAGTTTAGTAAGGTATTATGTTAGTGATTTTTGAGAAAAAAAATCTATATCTAGATATGAACAAGTTGGTGTGGCTCTGAAATATATGTATATAGGAGTACCATCTAAAAAGCCACATTGTTCTTGAATCAAATTATATTTTGTGCAAAATGTTTTGTATACCTCCACTTTGTGATTGAAACTTCCAGGGGGATATTTTTATTTAATCACAAGCATTTTCAGAACCATTAATATGGATGTATTAAAAAATTGACTATTGGTAGAGAATAACTTATTTAAGAAAGATGTTTTCAGATAAAAATTTATTTTAGAATTATAATATTCTATAATGAAAAACATTTTTCACTATGTTTGTATTCTTCTATAAAATGGTAGGAACTATGAGGAACCACCTAAATGATTATCACAATAGTCAATTCTCAACAGACCCTCCAATGAAAGTCATATTGAAAACAACTGTGAGAATTTTGAGTCAAATAACATGAGTTATGAATAATAAATGCAATAAAAAAGAAATTTTGGATTCACCTCAAATGTAAAAACATTCTATTGATTCATTTATGTGTTAATGATCACCCTCTTTCAATGGAACTACTGAACCCTTTATATTTTAAAAATGGATACGATTTACAGAAAAGATCATTTCTATAATCGCTTTTTAGAAATAAGAGAAACTCACCATGGTTATGTATTTCTTAGAGGGAGAAGCTGACCTGTGGTGGAAAGAAACCGAATACATGAATCCAATAATTGAGATTGATGCTATGGAGTGGGATGAGTTTAAGGGAATATTTTTTATAAAATATTTCCCTTGTTCGAAGTGAAATAAAATATAGAAGAATTACTAGTGTTGAAGAATAAGGAAAATGAATGAGTGAGATGATATGAGATGAAATTTATAACACATTATCCTTAAACCTATATCTTAGTTACAAATCCTAATGAAAATGTTGAAATATTCTATAGTGGACTAAAACCCCTTCTAAAAAGAAACCTATCTAATCGAGAACATGAAAACTATGATTAGATAGTGAGGAGTGATATGAAGGTCTAACAAGTGTTTGTGGATATGTAGATGTATCATAAATTGATTAAAAAGAAAATACATTTGGATCAAAACATGGGGAGGAACTTTTACCATGGAAGGGGAGGAAAGAAAGTGCAACTTCCCATATGAATATTTTGGGGAAGAACCATTTCGGTAACTTCCAACTTTGTGGTTTAAAATTTTTCATGTGTGTAAGATGTGACCACATAGCGGGGAACTATCATATTGAGGTGACGCCCCATCTTCTCAACACTATCAGAAAGTGAAGATGGTGTAAGACCAACTAAAATTCCAATGCTCTAATTGTGGAAATCATGGAAACATTCCTAATCAATGATAAAATAAAAATATAATAGAGAGAAATCAACATCAACCTCTCCATATTATTAGGGAGAAAGATCATTGATTTTATCTAATAAAGGATGAAGTATAATCTCAAAATGATGTGGTTAAAGTTACACTAATTTATCTCTAAAAGAAAATAAGTACTTTTTTGGATTCTGTTTCTAATCATTATTTTATATCTAAATATTTTTACAAAATATATATTCAACACCAAACTCCTACATGTAGAGTTATAATTCAAGACTCTTAGAGGGATTTTCCAAGCATAAATAGTATATAGAATATATGTATTGACTTAGGGGAGAATAATCTCTTTGAAAATAATTTATTCTTTCCTATGTAGGTATGTAACACTATATTAGGGATGTAATGGCTCTCAACATATAATAATAAGATTAAATATAAAATAAATAAGATCTATATATTCTTGAATGAAAAAACAATTGTTATTTTCAAAGGATATATATACTAACCTGATATTTTCCAAGAAGAACCACTCATATAATTCTTCATAGATATGATTATTGGAGGGGAAGATGGAAATGTAGTCCTGAAAATGAAAAATACCCTGATAGTTTAGGAATAAATTGATGCATTTACATAGGTGTTACATGTAACTCCCCCATAAAGAGATGTATAGTTCTCCATTGAACTCATAAATGAAACCATGCCAATATCAAAGACCCCATAGTGAATAAAAAATGTGGAACTATAGGAATCAAAGAAACAACATCAATATCTATTTGATAATGTATTTATCTGACCAAATGTGACTCCTTGTAAAGAATGAATCCTATATATAAAGATTAAGGATCACAATGGCTATGAATTTATTATAGCGAACTTAATAGGATCCCAATAAAGACCAACTACCATCCCCAATGATTTTTTGATTAGTTTGACTAGCTTCGTGGGGATAAATTCTTCTCCACTATTGATCTTTGATCTAGTTATCATAAATTTAGGGTTATGAAATTAGGTATATGAAATAAATACTACCAATAAATATATGTCCATTATGATTTTTCCATTCCTCTGAATAACGTTACATCTATTATTATGTATTTGATGAATACAGACTTTAAAGACTACCTTGATAAATTTGATGTAGTTTTTGTTGATGTTATTATGATATGTGGAAAAATTCATGGGGGGGGGAAGGGGATCATTTTAGGAAAATATTGAATACTATGAATAAATAGAGGCTATAAGGCCCCAGCCTTAAACCTTACTTAATCTTGAGTTATTACAAGATTTCACATTGAGGATCTTTTCAGGTTTAGAGTTTTAGAGAATTAGATCATGAAACATTCATTACATTCCACATTTAAACAAAGTGGTTACATAAAAGACAAAATTCATTCTTCTCATCAACGGAAACCTATTTAAAATTAAACACAGATTCTTTCTTGACACATCCTTGACTCTATCATCTTATCATGTACCTTTCCCTTGACCTGAAATAAAATTTAAAAACTTGGGATGAGCATAAAAAGCTCAGTAAGGGATATAAAAATATGGAAGGGAAACATGAGTTCATATATACATAAGAATGAAATCATACTTTACCCATAAAACATAGGCATATCAAATCATGAATAAATCATAGAAAACATAAGACATAAAGGTAACTTGAGGCATTCATAACATTCTTACGTAGGGAGTAACCCTCTTGGTTACGTTTGGAATACCCATCACAGTATATTCCCTAAATCTCTTCGGAGAAACCTTAACGTTTCACTCCTTCGCGTTACCCAATGCATTGGAGAGCTATAACGGGCTCACCCGCCCTTAGTTTATCACGGAACCACCCGTTCTTCATAACAATGCCCAAGAACCATAACATAATCGTATCACATAAACATGAACATAGCATTTCCACATTTCAATCACAATATAACATTTTAGGATACTGAAATAATGAATCCATTCAAAAAGAAACCATTTCCAAAACCATTTAAAACATTTAATAAAGAGATTTTTGAATCAAAGTGTCCCATACCACCTTGAATCTTTTAACATTTTAAACCATTAATATCCATATAAATAAATCCTTAAAACCATTTTGAAATCATGGATATTAATAAGAACAAAAAATTAAAACATTTAAAACGATATTTTGGTTATAAAGGGGTTTTACCAAAATTAGAGACACTTGAATACAATAATCGAGGAATAACATTTAGTCAGAACTTTATAATATCATGAGAATAAAAGGATTCATGATATAATACTCCAAAGGACAGTATATACACCATATAAGAGTGAATTGGTTCATAACAACAATGAACCCTCAATAGAAATGTCAAATGTGATGAAATCCCTTATAAAGAAGGTATCCTTAAATTAAGGACAAATCAATCTCAAAAATATGTGTGACAAATATAAATACACTCAATATCAGTGGATATTAAGTGTAAAACAATAAAAGGTCATTCACACATATTCAATGGATGACATATTCAATGACTACATGTTGAACCCAAAGAAATCGAAATTGGGTTAAAAAGTTCCCTTGACAGCCTAACGGCATCACATCAAAAAGAGTTGATGAGAGATAAAAAGAGTATCTCATCACTTGGACATAAAATTTACATCAATAAGGATATATGAGAACATATACCAACATAACAATATGTAAATTAAAATACCCAACAAAAGAAGTATTTTTAAAAAAGAGGAGGGTGAAAGGTTCCCTTACCGACTTGGGTATCTTTCAAAACATACACCCCATGAAAGAAGGACAATAGATCATTGATTTAAATACTCATAAACGAAAGTATATTACAAAAAGATTAGAATAATGGGCAGTACATACACCAATCAATGTAATTTGTGGCAAATGTAGCATAAATCTCACGAGAATAAAAGTGAGATGAAAAATCCCTTACGAAAATTCGGCAGCCTAACGGCGCCACTCAAAACTTCCAAAATGGATTGATGAGAGAGAATAGGGTCTCTCATCACATGAACATAAAAATTACAGTAGGAGTAATATAAAAGAACATCCCAATCATAAGAAAGATGAGCTTAAAAGAAATTACATAATAGAGTGTACTTAAAGATAAAGAGAGTTGCAGGATCCCTTACCTCGGGTCCGACTTGACTCGATCGTTCCTTAATCTCCTGAATAATAAACTTGAGTTAATTTCTAATTCCTTAAGAACCCTTTTTCATGTTCATTATTACTTTTATACCACTTATTACCATGTCACAAACATTATGTAATCATTTAAGTTAATAATATTTGTTTTGCCGATATTTTGTTCTTAAGTCGAAAGTGGTCTTCTTACAATTACATGTTGTTCAAGTGGCCAAATGTTTATTATATCCAGAATTGTATTCATTATGTAGATATCATATATGTCACATGTATCCAGTACATTCATGCATTTATAACATTACATAATCATTTATAGGTAAGAAATGAAATGCACCGTTCATGGAGACGGTAAGCCGTACGTACGCATGAACGCTACTTTCATTTCTATTTCGTATTTTATAGAATGGAATAATAATGATATAAAGGTATATTATAATTCCAGTATAATATCATATATAATATCATATTTCCATCCTTTATACATCCCACATATGGTATTTAACGAATCAAATCACTTTGAGGGGGCGGTAGTCCGCACTTCCTTAAATGAAGATATCGCGTATACCCATAATGGAAGCCACAAAGGTAAGACAAAAATGAAAAATACAGAAGCATAAATAAAACATAAACATATTATATATCATATATAAAAATAGTGACATCATAATGGCCACCTTTGAAGGTGTTAAATGAGTATTGAACAATCATCGTTTCGGGAGGCAGAATTTCACCATCCACGGAAACCGTATGTTCTTTAACCATTTGATGTAGTTGTGTGAGAGTGTAGATAAAATAAATCTTGTAACAACATCCTAGTATATTGAAGATACTGGTGTTGTTACAAAAGAAGTAAATAAAAAGAGATTATAGGTTTGGAGAAGCAAAATAAAACAAATGAACAAGAGAGAATGAGTTACCTTTAAAAGTGTAATCTCCTTTTGATTTGAGCCTAAAGGCTTCCTTTGAAAGGATTCTGCCCAAAGGGGATCCTCTAGGATGAGGAGAGGGATGTTGAGAGAGTAAATGGGCAGGGGTTGGCCGAGCCAAAGGCTTGAGGGGTGTGGGAAAAGAGGTAGAGGTGGGGGCCTTTTATAAGAGGAGAGGAGGGGCACTTTTGGAAAGCAATGAAATATTACATTATTTGAAAATGCTTTTCGGTTCTAAAGGGTCCCACATTGATAGAATTCGTGGATAAGGTGATAAGGCATCGAAATCCACTCATACAATTGGTTTTGTCCATGTGTATATTGTATATTTTTCATTATCTTTCCATTTTAATTAAATTGTCAAATAATGATGTCATCGCTGCATCATTATTATGTCATAAATAATTTAATTTCTTTAATATCTAAAAATTGTAAAAAAAAATACTATGATATAGGAAATCTTTTTAGCTTTCCAATGACTATTTATAATCAAAATTTGGACTTGTATAACCCCACTTAAAAATTGTTTTAGTAAAACAATTTATGTTAGTGTCATTTTCACTTTAACATTAAATAAAAAGTATTTTATGTTATTTCCCAACAAAAGTGGATCCATGGGGTCCCCAAGTTAGGCCATGGCTTGTCATGGTCGACCATGACATAACCAATAGGGTTGGGACATGTGTCTAGGTCATTTTATATTATTAAAGCATTATTTATACCTTAAACTACCCTAATTACCACTAATCGCGATTAAGAACTTAATGAGTTACTATTCACCAAAAAAATTATTATAATCTCATTGAACCACATTTTACTTCTTAATTACAACCATGTATGTCGGATTTTCAAAATTCAATACACATTAGTGGTAAAATTTCATTTAACTGAAAAATCAGTTTGCTTGATTACCACTTAGTGGTTTCACTATTCATCAAAAATTGAAGTTTTTCAGAAAATTACCAAAAATTCACCCTAAGCTATATTTAATATTCCGAATTCAAAAAAGAAGTCCATTTTAAAAAATTCAAATCATATAAGTCACATTAATTAATTCAATAATTAATTCCCGCTGTCAGAGCAAATAGTGTGTTTTTATAAAACAATAAGTATCAAAAGATTGACACTAGTTTAAGTCCGATTTCAAAGTGAAATTGATTCCAACGACCACTATTGGATTTAATGGTAAAAATATTTTCAAATTTCACTTTAAAACCAATTAAAAAGATAATCTAATCATATAAATAAATTATATTAAAAAGAGGTTTTGAATTAAAATACAACATTTTACACTATTCATTAAAAAAATGAACTTTATCAGAAAAATACCAAAAATTTACACAAAGTAAAATTTGATGTCCCGATTCTTAATAAGAGTTTTATTTGGTCCAAAAGAATGTATAAGAGTGATCAAAACTAAATTTAATGATAGTTCGCCATCAAAAGGCGATAAGTGAACCTTTAGTGAAAACTAGGGCATATATGCCTAAAATTGAATTCTTTCCATATTTTAAGCCTCTATCCTTTATTGGATAAATGTAAAAACATTTAAAAACATATATAATCATATTTTAGTTATTTCTATCCATTCCCGCCATTACAACGGCTACATGTTAACTACCATTTAAAAATAATATTATTTTATTATTAGAGTGCAACGTAAGATTCCCAAGAAACTCGGTGTTGCGTGTTGGGTACGCCATCGAGCATAGCGTCCCCTTTAAAGTCATTTAAATATTTTATTCACAAATATGGATAAATATGAAATGTCATATTCTTTATTTACCTGGGATGTTACATCCTTCCCCCCTTTTGGGAATTGCGTCCTCGCAATTTTAAAATTGCGCTTGGAAACATCCTTGAAAGTCCCACATCAGAACAAAAGTCGGTAAAACAAACACTTTAAAATAAAGAAAGATAAGTACAAAGGTCACCCGAGTTAACCCATACTAGGATTCCAAGTATGAAAATATGGACATGGAGGAGAAAACATAGGTTCATGTTCTCATGGAGAGTGATAGAAAACATGTTTAGGAGAAAGTTAACCATGAGAAAATCACAAACTTGTGATGGGTTAAACGGTATTCGATTCCCCAGTAGGAAAAGTTAATAGACAACATTTTTGGTTTAAGTTACTTTTTATTGAGGAATTTATTCATAAGGAAACATAATCACTTATCATGTTGACTTTCAACTTTTATTAGATTCCTTAATCAAACTCATATTTTCTCCAAAAGGCGAGTATTTTGGAAGACTTGTTCACATTAAGAGTACTATAATCAAATTCTAGAGAATCACCTAATCCACAAAATAGAACTATATACTTCCCATGTCTTTAACCAAAACCAAAACCAAAAAGGCTAGTACAAGATCAGATATTCCAGAAAAGGATAACCCTTTATAAAAAGAAAATCTATTCTTAATCTCCAAAATTTGTCCAACAAAACCCAAAGTTCAACGAGGACCATTCTATAATCAATTTGTCCATAAAATTCTTCAAAGTAAACCAATATAAGATTGAAACCCAAATATTTGAAGGATTTAGTCGCATAGTCTTCCAAGATAAATCGTAACATTTATCTCTAAACAATATCAGTTGCTCCTAAAGTCTCGTATTGAAAAGTAATTAACCTAGTCACATATCCTCCATGATAGGTTAATCATTTTCCTAAATAACCCAAAATCAACTTACTCTTAATTCATAAAATCATATAACTAGAAAGAATCAGTCAAACTAACCAGGGACTTCACGTAGTCCAGTGGTAGGCGATAAATACCAGTCGCACTTTGGTTGTGGGTTCGATTCCCGCAGCTTTGTCCGACGCGACAGGTTGTCACACGGTCTGCGTGTTGTCCTTTTTTCAAAACTATATAATTCTTAAAACATTCCCCAAAATGAGATAAAATCTTCAAAGATGATCATAACATATTTTAACCTCAAGTTTATCTCATGCCTTTCATTTTCCATCATAACATATAATAACCCATAATTACCTCAAAAGTAAGGATCATATAAACCCTAATGGTTACCTTAATAATTATTACCTGAATTTCCACATCGAGTTGGACATCTCGTACCTAATGCACTAGAGAACTCACCAAGGTTGAAGTGGTTGATCATGACTCCTTGATAGTTGGTTTAGAACAACCATGAGTTTCCTCATTGAATCCTCCATTTTACCTAGTATCTTAATCATAGATCCACCACAGTTTCCTTCAATCCAATTGTCACTTTGGTGCCTGTGAGATCCATCCATTCACTAACAACAGATATGTCAGTGTGAGTATATCAACAAAACCATCATGTACTAATGAGTAAGATAAACACTAAGATATACTTACTCATTCACTTTATCTAAAACTAGGACTCTTTCTGAAATCCTAACCATTATGGTAATGTCACTTATGCTTAAAGAATACCCTAACCTCTAAAGTTATCTAAACCGACCTTTGATACCAACTATAAGGCCCCAGCCTTAAACCTTACTTAATCTTGAGTTATTACAAGATTTCACATTGAGGATCTTTTCAGGTTTAGAGTTTTAGAGAATTAGATCATGAAACATTCATTACATTCCACATTTAAACAAAGTGGTTACATAAAAGACAAAATTCATTCTTCTCATCAACGGAAACCTATTTAAAATTAAACACAGATTCTTTCTTGACACATCCTTGACTCTATCATCTTATCATGTACCTTTCCCTTGACCTGAAATAACATTTAAAAACTTGGGATGAGCATAAAAAGCTCAGTAAGGGATATAAAAATATGGAAGGGAAACATGAGTTCATATATACATAAGAATGAAATCATACTTTACCCATAAAACATAGGCATATCAAATCATGAATAAATCATAGAAAACATAAGACATAAAGGTAACTTGAGGCATTCATAACATTCTTACGTAGGGAGTAACCCTCTTGGTTACGTTTGGAATACCCATCACAGTATATTCCCTAAATCTCTTCGGAGAAACCTTAACGTTTCACTCCTTCGCGTTACCCAATGCATTGGAGAGCTATAACGGGCTCACCCGCCCTTAGTTTATCACGGAACCACCCGTTCTTCATAACAATGCCCAAGAACCATAACATAATCGTATCACATAAACATGAACATAGCATTTCCACATTTCAATCACAATATAACATTTTAGGATACTGAAATAATGAATCCATTCAAAAAGAAACCATTTCCAAAACCATTTAAAACATTTAATAAAGAGATTTTTGAATCAAAGTGTCCCATACCACCTTGAATCTTTTAACATTTTAAACCATTAATATCCATATAAATAAATCCTTAAAACCATTTTGAAATCATGGATATTAATAAGAACAAAAAATTAAAACATTTAAAACGATATTTTGGTTATAAAGGGGTTTTACCAAAATTAGAGACACTTGAATACAATAATCGAGGAATAACATTTAGTCAGAACTTTATAATATCATGAGAATAAAAGGATTCATGATATAATACTCCAAAGGACAGTATATACACCATATAAGAGTGAATTGGTGCATAACAACAATGAACCCTCAATAGAAATGTCAAATGTGATGAAATCCCTTATAAAGAAGGTATCCTTAAATTAAGGACAAATCAATCTCAAAAATATGTGTGACAAATATAAATACACTCAATATCAGTGGATATTAAGTGTAAAACAATAAAAGGTCATTCACACATATTCAATGGATGACATATTCAATGACTACATGTTGAACCCAAAGAAATCGAAATTGGGTTAAAAAGTTCCCTTGACAGCCTAACGGCATCACATCAAAAAGAGTTGATGAGAGATAAAAAGAGTATCTCATCACTTGGACATAAAATTTACATCAATAAGGATATATGAGAACATATACCAACATAACAATATGTAAATTAAAATACCCAACAAAAGAAGTATTTTTAAAAAAGAGGAGGGTGAAAGGTTCCCTTACCGACTTGGGTATCTTTCAAAACATACACCCCATGAAAGAAGGACAATAGATCATTGATGTAAATACTCATAAACGAAAGTATATTACAAAAAGATTAGAATAATGGGAAGTACATACACCAATCAATGTAATTTGTGGCAAATGTAGCATAAATCTCACGAGAATAAAAGTGAGATGAAAAATCCCTTACGAAAATTCGGCAGCCTAACGGCGCCACTCAAAACTTCCAAAATGGATTGATGAGAGAGAATAGGGTCTCTCATCACATGAACATAAAAATTACAGTAGGAGTAATATAAAAGAACATCCCAATCATAAGAAAGATGAGCTTAAAAGAAATTACATAATAGAGTGTACTTAAAGATAAAGAGAGTTGCAGGATCCCTTACCTCGGGTCCGACTTGACTCGATCGTTCCTTAATCTCCTGAATAATAAACTTGAGTTAATTTCTAATTCCTTAAGAACCCTTTTTCATGTTCATTATTACTTTTATACCACTTATTACCATGTCACAAACATTATGTAATCATTTAAGTTAATAATATTTGTTTTGCCGATATTTTGTTCTTAAGTCGAAAGTGGTCTTCTTACAATTACATGTTGTTCAAGTGGCCAAATGTTTATTATATCCAGAATTGTATTCATTATGTAGATATCATATATGTCACATGTATCCAGTACATTCATGCATTTATAACATTACATAATCATTTATAGGTAAGAAATGAAATGCACCGTTCATGGAGACGGTAAGCCGTACGTACGCATGAACGCTACTTTCATTTCTATTTCGTATTTTATAGAATGGAATAATAATGATATAAAGGTATATTATAATTCCAGTATAATATCATATATAATATCATATTTCCATCCTTTATACATCCCACATATGGTATTTAACGAATCAAATCACTTTGAGGGGGCGGTAGTCCGCACTTCCTTAAATGAAGATATCGCGTATACCCATAATGGAAGCCACAAAGGTAAGACAAAAATGAAAAATACAGAAGCATAAATAAAACATAAACATATTATATATCATATATAAAAATAGTGACATCATAATGGCCACCTTTGAAGGTGTTAAATGAGTATTGAACAATCATCGTTTCGGGAGGCAGAATTTCACCATCCACGGAAACCGTATGTTCTTTAACCATTTGATGTAGTTGTGTGAGAGTGTAGATAAAATAAATCTTGTAACAACATCCTAGTATATTGAAGATACTGGTGTTGTTACAAAAGAAGTAAATAAAAAGAGATTATAGGTTTGGAGAAGCAAAATAAAACAAATGAACAAGAGAGAATGAGTTACCTTTAAAAGTGTAATCTCCTTTTGATTTGAGCCTAAAGGCTTCCTTTGAAAGGATTCTGCCCAAAGGGGATCCTCTAGGATGAGGAGAGGGATGTTGAGAGAGTAAATGGGCAGGGGTTGGCCGAGCCAAAGGCTTGAGGGGTGTGGGAAAAGAGGTAGAGGTGGGGGCCTTTTATAAGAGGAGAGGAGGGGCACTTTTGGAAAGCAATGAAATATTACATTATTTGAAAATGCTTTTCGGTTCTAAAGGGTCCCACATTGATAGAATTCGTGGATAAGGTGATAAGGCATCGAAATCCACTCATACAATTGGTTTTGTCCATGTGTATATTGTATATTTTTCATTATCTTTCCATTTTAATTAAATTGTCAAATAATGATGTCATCGCTGCATCATTATTATGTCATAAATAATTTAATTTCTTTAATATCTAAAAATTGTAAAAAAAATTACTATGATATAGGAAATCTTTTTAGCTTTCCAATGACTATTTATAATCAAAATTTGGACTTGTATAACCCCACTTAAAAATTGTTTTAGTAAAACAATTTATGTTAGTGTCATTTTCACTTTAACATTAAATAAAAAGTATTTTATGTTATTTCCCAACAAAAGTGGATCCATGGGGTCCCCAAGTTAGGCCATGGCTTGTCATGGTCGACCATGACATAACCAATAGGGTTGGGACATGTGTCTAGGTCATTTTATATTATTAAAGCATTATTTATACCTTAAACTACCCTAATTACCACTAATCGCGATTAAGAACTTAATGAGTTACTATTCACCAAAAAATTATTATAATCTCATTGAACCACATTTTACTTCTTAATTACAACCATGTATGTCGGATTTTCAAAATTCAATACACATTAGTGGTAAAATTTCATTTAACTGAAAAATCAGTTTGCTTGATTACCACTTAGTGGTTTCACTATTCATCAAAAATTGAAGTTTTTCAGAAAATTACCAAAAATTCACCCTAAGCTATATTTGATATTCCGAATTCAAAAAAGAAGTCCATTTTACAAAATTCAAATCATATAAGTCACATTAATTAATTCAATAATTAATTCCCGCTGTCAGAGCAAATAGTGTGTTTTTATAAAACAATAAGTATCAAAAGATTGACACTAGTTTAAGTCCGATTTCAAAGTGAAATTGATTCCAACGACCACTATTGGATTTAATGGTAAAAATATTTTCAAATTTCACTTTAAAACCAATTAAAAAGATAATCTAATCATATAAATAAATTATATTAAAAAGAGGTTTTGAATTAAAATACAACATTTTACACTATTCATTAAAAAAATGAACTTTATCAGAAAAATACCAAAAATTTACACAAAGTAAAATTTGATGTCCCGATTCTTAATAAGAGTTTTATTTGGTCCAAAAGAATGTATAAGAGTGATCAAAACTAAATTTAATGATAGTTCGCCATCAAAAGGCGATAAGTGAACCTTTAGTGAAAACTAGGGCATATATGCCTAAAATTGAATTCTTTCCATATTTTAAGCCTCTATCCTTTATTGGATAAATGTAAAAACATTTAAAAACATATATAATCATATTTTAGTTATTTCTATCCATTCCCGCCATTACAACGGCTACATGTTAACTACCATTTAAAAATAATATTATTTTATTATTAGAGTGCAACGTAAGATTCCCAAGAAACTCGGTGTTGCGTGTTGGGTACGCCATCGAGCATAGCGTCCCCTTTAAAGTCATTTAAATATTTTATTCACAAATATGGATAAATATGAAATGTCATATTCTTTATTTACCTGGGATGTTACAGAGGCTCTTTCTAAAATTAAGAAAATGTGATTTTTGGTTAAAAAAGTTTCATTCTTGTGGCACATCGTAACCAATAAAGTAATCTCAGCTGACCCTTCTAAGAAAATGGTTGTGGAAGAGTTTCCTAATTATACAACAGTAACTGAGATTCATACTTTCTTTGGTTTAGTAGGATATCATAAGAGTTTTGTGAAAACCTTTCAAGAATTTATAATCCACAAACCACGTTAACTCAAAAATCAGTTTAGATCATCTGGTCAAAAGAGTGAGAGGAATGTTTCTAGGAACTAATGAATATATTAGATATTGTACCTATATTAAATCTACCATCTAATAGAAAAGGATTCATTATTTTTAGTGACTTATCAATGAATGAGATTCAGTGAATCCTTATGAAAAATGATGAGGTGATTGATTATGCATATCGGTAGTTAATGCCTCATGATATGAATTATCCTACTAAGAACCTATATCTAGGAGTGGTTATATTTTCTTTGAATATATGGAGTCACTATAATTATGTGCATAAATGTGATATATACATAGACCACCAAATTTAGAAGTAAGTTTGCATGAAAAAGGAATTAACATGAGATAATGGAGATGGTTGAAACTTCTAAAAGACTATGACTTTCAAATTCATTATCAACCCATGAGAGAAAACAAAGTAGTAGAAGCATTATGTTGGAATGAACCAATAGTGATGGATATGATGACAATTCATGGAGATCCATTGATCAATGTTCTAGTAATGTTTGACATGATAATCATGAAATAAATAACATGATAAATCATATCCCAAATGATTTATCAACCATCATAACTATAGAATTTCTAGAAATAACAAAGATAAGATACATTGTTACATATTAAGATAGAGTTTGAGTATAATAGGATGTTTCCTATGTTCAATATAAAATAAGAATGTGTTCTAAAATTTCATACAATGCTATTTTTCCCATCTAGTATAAAAATAATGATGTAGCTGATGGATGAGGCTCATATCTCTACATTCGCATTACATCATGGAAGCACTAAAATGTATAAGTAACTTCATGGAAATTATTTGTGGGATAACATGAAAATAGATATTGTAAAATACACTACAAGGTTCTTTGTGTGTCAACAAGTGATTGGGAAGAGACAACATGCTAAAGTGGAATTGCAACCACTACACAAACCAATATGGATGGATGGAAATCTATACGGTCAATGTCACTAGTCTCCTGAGAACATCCAAAGGAAATAATTCTTTATGGGTTTTCGAGTAATAAATCAACAAAACTTTCTATTTTGTCTCAATTCCAGAAGATTTACCTCTCGAAAAACATTCCAAGATAGATGTAATGGATGTGGTGAGGATACATGGGGAACTAAATTCTATAATTTTGAATCATGGTCCAAGGGTCAAACCATGATTTTAGAGAAGTATACATCATCTGTTTAATATTGAATTGAATTTCCATATTTCCTATAACCACAAAAATGATGGCCAATATGAATGAACTATTTAGCCACTTCAGTATAGTCTTAGAACATTCTCAATGGAATTTATAGGAGGATGGTATCAACACCTCCCATTAGTTTAGTTATCTGATGATATCATATTCCATTGAAGTATTCAGATGCCACTATATTAAGATTTATATGGCAAGCGATGTATAAATACTACTTCTAGGGATTCTGTTGTTGAGGGAAATAAGCATGTGCATGATATTGTGAAAGAGACGACAGAAACTGTACCTGTTATCCAGCAACACATAAAGTTTTCAAAGAGTCAATATAATAGTTGTTATTGCAACCATTGAAGTGACTTTTATTATGATATTGTTGATAATTTTTTCCTTTTAATATCACTATAGAATAGATTCATGATGTCTTGGAAGAAATTCATGATTCACCCATAGAAAATTTGATCCTATTAAATCCTTGATCTCCTAGGAGCAGTGGCCTCTAATAGTTACCTTTTAGAAAAATCTAGATCGAGTTCATGATGTATTCAATGTATCTGTCTTGAAGAATTACATACATGATCTCTCAAATGTATTAATCTAGATTTTTTATAACTATAACATGACCTCTATTATATGGTGAAACCAGTGGATATATTTCACCATAGAGACAAGGATCTATGAGAAATCACTACCCACCTTTTAAAAGTGTTGTGGAGGAACACCAAATATAAAGAAGAAATGTGGGAACATGAGGAAACAATTAGATAGAAATACCCACACCATTTCTCAACTGATAAAACAAGGTCAAGTTTTGGTGTTGAAATATTTAAGGATGGGAATAATGTAATAACCCAATGTGTTTAAATAATATTTGTTTTCTAAGAAAATGTGTGTTATAATATGCTAATCACAATAACTATCTCATTTTTAATGAATATAAATTTATATATTATACACAGATAATGTGACAATAACAATTCGAATGATATATAATCATTGAACAAATAGGAAAATTATTCAATATAACCATTGTAAACTATACTATTGGAAATAATATTAATGTTGTATTTTCGGAAAATTAAAAAGGATAATTAATTGAGAAAGGGGAAGTGATTGTCTCAACTAGTAGAGTCATGTTGTACGAATCCAATCTATTGAAACTCATGGGGGAGGTAGTGTCAATGGGATTCACCATTGAAAAATCCCAATATGAGCTTCATAAGGTGAAGTTAGAAATAATAAATTTATGGGAGGAGTTCCAGTATGTGTAAATTACAACTCCGTGGATTTTAGTCAAGACACACCAGGAATCTATCACCATCGCATATCTTACACATAGGTCATATGTGGTTGTTTTAAGGTTTTATATATTGCAGCCTTACTTACAGAAGTGTGATTCTTTATACAAATAATGATTCTATTCCACCAATTTCATTATAGCAATAGTTTTGAAATAAAATTTATGATGAATTTGATAAATTTATTTTTAAGACACAAATAGTACATTTCAGAAAGGATATAAATTTTCTTTTTAAACTATGGTATTATGAATAATATTTATTTAAATAAAATATTATTTCAAAACACTCTTATTTAAATATAAATAAAAGAATAATTTTAATATGTCCTCAAAAATATTTAATTGTCATAAAGTTTACAATGAATTATCAACCTAATATTTTGTTTAATAATATTTTTTTATAATTTGACATAAACATTCTCAAACATAAAAATTTATTATGTAAAAATAAACAATGTTTTTAAAATGTGGAAGTTGAAATATGTTTAGGGTAAATATATGAGAATTTTGAAAATTATTTAATATTTGGTGAATAGTAAAAATAAAGTTTGATGTTTGATGTATGTTTAATGACTTCATAATTATGACATAATGATGTAATAACTAATTAAAACAATAAAAGACCAAAAAAACATGTTATTTTATTAATATAATGTATTTTAATATATTTTAATCAATTTCCACAACAATAATTTACATTACCAATTCTAATATGGAAACGTTGTCTTTAATCACATTATTTTGAAGAAACAATACTATTCCATTCCAAATGAATTAATTTAATATTATTATTAAATATATTAGGTTAAAAGAATATAACATTTCTCCCATTTCTCCAAGACCATGGAAAACCCATGGGAAAGCCCATGGTTTTTCAATTCCCATAACATATATTTCCAAAGTCTATGTTTGGAAATTAATAGGAAAATCTTCCACATATTCTATAAATATCGACCCATTAATGCATTATCATTACAAAAAATTATTCCTTTTAAAATATATGGTTGTTTCTACTCCCACAAAGTCCTCCCAATGTGCCCTCATGCCCCAATGGTCATAATACTTGAGTTTTAGAAGCAACACCTCAAGGTAAGGGAAATCTAAAATTTTCTTTTCCCTTCATGTTTTATTTATATTTTGAATACCATCCAATTTTAAAACATAGTTATTTTATCTACATTAGTTTACCCAATTATTTTATAAGAGACTTTTACAAATAGAATACCCTTTTACCCATTTACATTACCATTTTATATAACAACATTTTTTTTCTTGTTATGATGCTAAATTTACTTCTCAAATATTCTCTCTTCTCCTTAATAAATTTTCCTTTTTTTCGTACGAGTTCTAAAACCACATTATTTTCATAATGGATTCACCTATATATATAAAAAATTATTTTATTCTTATATTAACATATATGAAACCCACATTCCATTTTGTGGGTAAAAAATGACATAGTGATTGTGTCTTTACACACTTTTGAAACACCATGATTTTGATATGAACCCCACCTCTATTATTCTCCAAGTGATATTTATGAAATATTAAATATTATATATGTGTCTCAAATTAATTATTGCACATGAAGGATTTTCCTGAGAGTAGACCAATGCATTTAGTAAATAATTTTATCCCTATATATGACAAGTTTTATGATATGTTGGTGAATAACATAGGTAATATTTATGACACATCGATGAAAAAACATGGAGATATAATTATAAATGTATAATTTAAATGTTGTAGAAACATTTCATGGTTATGAATGTTTTTATTATTATTATAGTCTTAAGGAACCCTTTATTATTTCATAATGATATTCCTTAATTTCTTATTAATATTTCTCAATGTCACATGTAAAATATTTCCCTCGATTTCCTTTTATTATGCCTTATGATTACTATTTCCTCTGATGTATGTCCCTGTGTAAAGAGATGACATAAATGTATATAGGAAAATACAATAAATAATCCATTAAGTTTGATTAGAAGAATGTTTTACTTTTTAATTTCTTATGTACTATATTTACAATAAAATTAACATTAAAGGATCATATATTGGTATAGTGTAATAAAAAGTTATTCAATAAAAGGGCCGGATGAAATAGTGTTATTATGGGGTCATAAATAAATTTGAGTAGACCTGTATATATATATATATATATATATATATATATTATTACTAGTTATCATTTTCATATTTCTGCACTAATAATTTTACATATACTAACATGGTATTTATAGACACCATTGGTGGTGGCCAACTATGTTTATCTCGAACACTATATGGGATGTTGATGGTACCTTGGAAGATTCTATAGAAGTTGATGTAGGATTGAAATAATGATGTAGATGCTCAATATACAAGAGGGGGTGAATTGTACACTTTAAAAATTTCTTTAAATAAGGAAAGATCCAAGTTTAACAAAGGTAATCTAAGAAAATTCACAACACCTCTAACACCAATTGAAAGATTGGGATGAAGTATAAAGTTGCAAAATTCTTGTTATATAAACTTGCTTAAATCTGGAAAGTGATTCTGAATAACTGGTTCCGGGAATATGGATTTGGAAATTGAAACTTAACCAAAGTTTACAATATGATATTCTACCTTAAAGAATATAGAATCTAAATTAATCAGAGTACAAGTGTAAGGAGATATAAGAAGGTTATACATTCCTTATAATAAAAAAAATACAGTGGAAAAACAAGTAGTAAAACTACCAGTAATAAACAATAACTCTTTTAACCCAAAAAGAAGGGTATATAACAACCTTGGATAAATGGTCCCTTGATTTATACTTTCATGCAATTCTGTCTTACCCACACCATGGTAAGCCCTCGATACGAAGATTGGAGTCTCTATCTTGCTATCCCTGCAAGCCCTCAACATCAAGGTAGTTGGAACCTCTATCTTCCTCAGAAAGGAAGCCCTCAACTTCAAGGTGTTGGAACCTCTTTCTTCCTATCCCAGGAAGCCCTTGATTGTAATCACCAATAATCAGATTCACACGAAGAAAGTCTTCAAAAGGAAATGTTTGAACAAGTAATTCAAACTTTTTTCACTAAGCTTGAGATTTAATAAGATTCTCTCTCCCTAGAAATTACTTTAACAACATGTAAGAAAAAATTGTGTCAAAGTTGCAGCTTCTTTTCAAATGAGCTATTATTTATAGGCGAAGATCCTACGGTCGGCTCCCTCCTCCAATGGTCATATTTCTCCTTGAATTTTGGAGGGACCTGTATACATGTCACTTAACCAACAGTTAGATAGAAACAGAATAAATGACATCGTTTTATAAAAAAACTTGTGTAACTGAATGCGCAACATCGTTTTATAATGAAACAAGTGTAAGCATAAGCAAAACTAAAATTCGGAATGTAATAAAATAAATGTTTGGAGTCTAACAAAAATGGAATTCGGAGTCTATAATAAAAGGATATTCAGATTCTATTTTTTAGGTATTCGAAACCTGAATTCTGTAGAAATCAGGAATCTGATTTCATCCGAATTCGGAACTAGAACTTACAAAGTTGGTAGTCAGAGTTCATGGGAACATGGGGTCAGAACTTAGATAAGTTTGTAATCATAATTCGGAGTCAAACTACATGAGAGTTTGTATCCATAATTGGGAGTGGTACTTCATTACAGTTCAAATCTAAAATTCAGAGTGGAACTTCATTATAGTTCATATCTAGAATTCGGAGTGAAACTTAATTACTGTTCACATATAGAATTCAGAGTGAAACTTCATTACAGTTCAAATCCAGAATTCGGAGGGAAACTTCATTACAGTTTATATCCAGAATTCAGAGTGGAACTTCATTACAGTTCATATCCAGAATTCTGATCCTAAAACATAATGCTTCATATCTAAGAATTATATGATTCCAAAGTTATTTATATGAATCCTATTTTTATACATATGAAAAATATTTATATGTACAATGAAAATAAGGTAGGGGTAAATTCCTTTGAGAAGGAAATTTTCCTTATATAAGTAAAATGTAGATTTTCTTAAGTATAGGGTGATTGTGATTTTCAAACAAGAAGGAATGGAAAAAGTCACAAGGAAAACTTTTTTGTCTTAACAATCTCCCCCTTTTTGGAAAGCACAAACAACCTTATGAAAAAGAATATAAATGATTTTGGAAAAAATTATTTTGACTTTAAAATTAAAACATATCTCACTTTATTCATGGATGATGATTAATACAACTAACTCCCCCTTAGGAACTGAAACTCTAAGGATTGTATTCTAGATTTCCGGAATGGGGTTTTCATTATCATGGGAATGAAAAACCTAGTAATAAGAAACTCCCCCTTATATTAAGGATATCTTCACATAGAAATTTTTCCTGCTCCATTTTAAAATTTTCCTTCTCCCCTTTTAAGTTATTCTTTTTCCTTCTCCCCCTTTGTGATTTTCAAAAAGAATTTAAGGGAATGGAAAAGAAATATGGTACCTGAAACATTAGTATATAACAACACAAGATACAACCAACCAAAAATTTCATTAGAGTAAAAAAAATTACAAGGAAACAAAATTGCACCAAAAGATCAGATTGAGTTAATTTGTCTTCCTTCTCCTTTGGAATTAAATTTTTTAATACAGTTTTCAGCTTCTTCAAATATTTTTGATCCTCCTCATACTTCCTCTCCAAAGCTTTTATCCTTTCATATTGAGCTTTCAACACCTATGTTTGAGCCTTCGTGGCCTCTTCTTCCCTCTTCACTAACTCATCTTGATTTAAAATTTTTTCTTCAAGCTCAATCAATAGATCTCAATCCCTTTTAAAATTTTGAGCAAGAGAGTTTACCTTATCATTCAAGTCCTTCATTTGTTGATTATGTAAACTTTTCTCAATTATTATCTCATCCTGATGATTCTTAATCTTATTATCCTTGGTGTCAAAGGCATATTTAACATCATTCTGAAAATGATCAAACTCATTCATGTCTTCTTCAACTTTCTTAGACCACAAAGTGATTTTTCTGCATGATTTTATGTGACCATCATGATTGATAATGGAATTTTATTGATCATCCTCAATCTTCACACACTTAATCATCACCATAGATAAGGATTCTGACTTCGGATTCAAGCTATGTTGCATCATCTGGAATCTGGAATCTATAGTGGAAAATATCAGAATGGTGTCCACCAACTTTTTCAAAGACTCGATAACAAAGTCATGACCCTGTGCTGATGATTCTGAATTAGACACTTTTCTTGGGGATTGTTCTTATTCAATTTTCACCAGCCTCCTATTTGAAGAACCACCAACTTCTGTTTTCCTGAGGATATATTTTATTGGTGTATCCATGAGCACTTTATTACCTTTATCAGTTTTCAGAATGGGTTGATCATCTGGAGATTCTTCCTCACTCTCTGATAGTTGAAAAATCTTTTCTTTATCTATTTTCTCCATTTCTACTCCTTCCTCAAGAAAATTATACTCATAGGATTCTTCTCCAGATAAAACATTTTCCTTTTCTTCTTCTTCCTTATCATCATCCTTCTTTCCTTCTTTATCAACCCCTTTCCCCGGAGTGACAAGTTTTGCGGATTCAGCCTTTTCATGATAATATTCTACTTGTTTGATCAAGTCATCTAGATCATCACTTCCTTCTTCTTCTTGTTTCTTCAACTACTTCTTCTTATATTTCTTCACCAGCTATTTTCTCTACTTCTTCAACAACCTCTTTCCATTTGGAAATTTCCGGAGTGAAGTACTTTTTCCCAGGAGTCTCTGGTAATGGTTGGACATCAAAGGTTTCAGGAATGGGGATCTTTTCAGAGGCTACTTATGTATCTCTCAATAGATATTGTACAATCTCAGCTTCAGACATCTTTTTCTTCATATTCTTTTCTTTTTCTTGTCTTTCCTACTTATTAGAAGCTTTCTCTTTTAAGGCCTTAGGCTCAGCAGGGTCCAGTCCAAACTGAGGGTCCCCTTATTTTCTCTTCTTCTTGTATTCCCAACACTTATCAGCCACTTCATCTGGGTAGGATTTTTGTTTCTTTGGATTGGGTGGTGCTGATTGAGTTTCCTTAGCTTTCTGGGTCTTGTCTTCATCCACCACTTCTTTCAACTTTCTCTTCTTCCCTGCATTTTTAGATGGTTCCAGAGTTTGTTGATCTTTCTGAGCTACCTCAGCCTCTTCCTCTGGTAAAGGGTAGAATTATATGGATTCAACCGAAAAATCCATCTTCATCCTCTTTAATTTATCATCACTAACCGGAATTACCTTGAAATGTCTTTGCTTTGTAGTGAAGGAAACTTTAAACAAATCAAGACATCTGATGATAAGCTTAGAAAGCAAGGACGAATATATTATGATCTGAGATTCCAGATTCCCTTCTTTAATATTTTAAACATTAATCAAAACATGCCTCATAAAATTCAACTTTATTAGATTTAACAAAAAATCAAAGATGTATATATCACTATTCTTGAGATTATCCTTATCACCCCATCTAGGTAATAAATATCCTTGTACCCAAAGATGTAGAATCTTATTATTCGAAGAGAGATGAGAAATATTATAAGTCTTGACATCTTTTAGTCCAAGTAATTTCAATGCCTTCACTTTGTTGAAACTTCCTTGCTCATCTGGAAGCTTATGTGAATAAAACTCAGCTTCAACTTCATAAGATAGTCCCACCAATCTTGTAGCCTTTGTGTAATAAAGCATATAAGTCTTTCCATAAGACATGAATGAAAACTTCTCTCTACCATCTTCCTTAAGGAAGGAAATAGACTCGTAAAACTCAACAAGCAACTCTTTATATACCGGATCTTGCTTCACTGACTTTGATAAGCAAATATCCTCCCAGCCATTCAATCTCATGTTATTAGATACAAGATAATCATTCATTTAGAAACTTGGAAGCACTAACATCTCCCTGTAGACTAACCATTTTGAGATTGTCTTTGTAGTTGACATATCCTAATAATTATCTTTAGTAGACATTCGGAAAGAAGAACTCTGGAAGATTCGGAACGGGCTTAAAGAAGGGAAGCAGAACTTCAACATGCGAGAGCTTGAAGATCGATGTGCGAAAACCATCGGGGGTTCCCTTCATATAGGCGATGGAGCTGACCTTTGATCTTCCAATACCAATCTAATGGATGAAAATTTCTCTGATCTGATCTGACGGTTGGAAACATACCCGCAAGGAAATCTTGAATCTGATTTTTTGATGTTTTAAGAAAAACAATCGGATTTAAGATAACTAGATTCAAAGAAATTTTAAAACTCATAGGATAATACCAGCAACAAAATATGACTACGAACACTTATGTAAGGAAAACTTACCATTTGGATTGGCTAAGATGTTTATTCGTAAAAGGTGATATTCATCTTTAAGAAAAAATTTGACTATGAAAAACTAACTATGAAAAGCTTAATGTTGAAAAGACATTGAGTAACCAAACTCCAGTATGAAAAGTATGACTACAAAAATCCCAGTTCGAAATGTATGAGTACAAAAAATTTAAGAATGAAAATTATGAGAATGAAAAAATCTCATTACAAAGGTTCCAGTTCTGAAAATTTCCATTATGAAAATTTCAGTTCTGAAAACTTCATTACGAAAATTTCCTTTTCTGAAAACTTCATTATGAAAATTTCCTTTTCCGAAGAAAAAAAATTTACTTACAAAAGTTTGAAAAACTGACTTCAAATTTTTTTATTAAAAATGTTTTTTTAAAAAAAACTGACTAAGCAAATTTTGATTATGCTAACAAGAAAATGTACCCCCCTTATGAAAATGAGTTTATTACTGTAAGGAGAATTGTTCAACAATATGTTAATGAAGAAGGATTACCTTACAGTTATCATTACTAACTTTTATTTTATTTATTAAAATCTATCAGAGGGTAAGATTTTGTGAAAATGTCATCATGTTGATCTTGTGTTCCGATAAATTAAAGAAGAATATCTCATCTTAGTGTGTGATCCCTATGAAATTGATTCCTAATATCAATGTGCTTTTCACGAGAGTGATGTACGTGATTTTTACTAAGGTAAATAGAACTTGTTTTATCACACAAAATTTGAGTCTTAGTAAAACTCAAGCCATAGTTTGTGAGTGTCTGTTGTATCCACAACACTTGAGCACAACAACTTCCAGCTGCTATATATTCAGATTCAGCTGTGGAGAGTGCTACTGAATGTTTTTTCTCGCAAGACCAAGAAACCAATGAATCTCCTAATAAATTACAAGTTCCAAATGTACTCTTTCTATCCATTCTACGTCCACCAAAGTCATCATCTGAAAATATTTTTTTTTAAAATCATTTCCAGAAGTATAAAATAATCCTAGATCTATGGTTCCCTTTAAGTAGTAAAAAATTATTTTCACTGCCTTTAAATGATATTACTTAGGATTGGATTGATACCTTGCACATAAGACTACTAAAAACATCATGTCTGGTCGACTAGCCATCAAGTAAACTAGACTTCCTATCATACCTCTAAAATATGTTTGATCTACTGGTTTCCCAGATTCATCAAGATCAAGTGTGTTTTAGGTACCAATAGGAGTACTTATACTCGTAGTGTTGTCATACCCATACTTTTTAAGAAGATATTTAATATAATTATGTTTATATATATAAGTTCCTTCTGGTTTATGAGAAATTTGAAAACCAAGGAAAAATGTTAACTCACCCATCATACTCATTTCAAACTCAGATTTCATTAGATTCACAAATGAATCAGTTAAAGAATATTGAGTTGAACCAAATATGATTTCATAAACATATATTTGAACAATCAAAACATTTTTCTTGTATTTATTTATAAAAATGGTTGGATTTTTATTTCCCTTAACATAGTTATTTTGAAGTAAAAAACTTATAAGTCTTTCATACCAAGATCATGGGGCTTGTTTAAGGCCATAAAAATCTTTGGTAAGTCTAAAAACATGATTAAGATGTTTTTTATCTTCAAAGCTAGGAGGTTGTTCAACAAAAACGTCCTCTTGAACATAACCATTAAAAAAAGAAAATTTCACATCCATTTGAAAAAATTTAAAATTGAAGACTGCTTCAAAGGCAAGTAAGATATGAATAGTTTCAAGTCTAGCTACTGGAGCATGGGTTTCTTCATAGTCTATTCCCCCATAATGATTATAGCCTTTATCAACTATTCTAAATTTATTTCTAACAATGAATCCATTTTCATCACACTTATTTTAGAAGACCCACTTTACTCCAATAATAGAAGTTTCCTTAGGTCTTTCAACCAAGGTTCAGACTTTATTCCTTTCAAATTCATTTAGTTCCTCTTACATGGTTTCGATCCAATCATCATCACCTAATGCTTCATCAGTGCTTTTTGGTTCTAGTTGGGAAATTAATGCTAGATGTTCTACTTCATTTCTTAAGGAACTTCTAGTCCTTACAGGTTTATTGAAATCACCAATGACTCTATCACTGGGATGATTCTTTAGAAACATCTGACTTGGGTTTTGTAATACCTGTTCATCAACATAGGGTGGAATGCCTTTTGGGGTAAATTTTTCAGAGGTATCTTCTTGAGAATTTTCCTTATCAGGATGATCTTCTATCAAAGGTTGCTAATCAATTTTTTAAAACACATCCATGTATGTAGGTTGGGTTGATTTAAAAACAAAAGGATTAGTTTCATCAAATTTTACATGTACTGTTTCCTCAACAGTACAAGTTTTTTTATTGAAAACATTATAATCCTTAGAAGTTGTGGAGTAACCTAAAAATATTCCTTCATCAGATTGTGGTGCAAATGTGTTTAGATTGTCTTTAGTATTCAGGATGAATACCTTGAAACCAAAAACCTTGATGTAGGAAAGTCTAGGTTTTCTACCATTCCATAACTCATAAGGAGTTTTGTTAAGAAAAGGTCTAATAAAAACTTGATTTATAGTATAACAAGTTGTACATACAGCTTCAGCCCAAAAATATCTAGCTATATAATATTCACTCAACATGGTTCTAGTTATCTCTGGAAGAATTCGATTTCTTATTTTGACTACACCATTTTTTTGAGGAGTTCTAGGTGCTGAAACGTTGTGAGTAATACCTTTTTTACTACAAAAAGTTTCAAAATCAGAATTTTGAAATTCTCCTCCATGATCACTATGAATAGTTTTCAATGGAAGGTTTTTCTAATTTTTACCTTTTTCTCTAAAACATTTGAAATAAGAAAAAGCTTCAGAATTCTTTGATTGAATGTATACCCATGTAAATATATTGTAATCATCAACTAGAACAAACACATAATATTTGCCTCTAATGCTTCCAGTTTTTGTTGGACCAAAAAGATCCATGTGCTCCAACTATAACACATTAGTTGCTGAGACTTCACCAATTGATTTAAAACTAGATTTACGTTTCTTTCCATATTGACAAGGATCACAAACTTTAGAAGAATAAAATCTAAGCTCTGGTAGATCCTAAACGAGAGTCTTCTTAGAGAGTTTACATAACTTTCAAAGGTTACAGTGTCTTAACCTTCTATGTCATAACAAAGAATAATATTCCATTGAACTTAGGCAAGGTATGTCTTGGATCCTAGGGTCTTCTATGTTCCAAGTGTAAACATTCTCTTGTATATGGGCAGAAAGAATAAATTATTCCTTGGAATTGTGTACTAAGCATTTATCATTCATAAAATTCACAATGTATCCTTCATCACATAATTGACATATGATAATGAGGTTGTTCTTAAGACCTTAAAAAACAAAACATTTGAAATTAGGGTTTTTCCAAGAAGAACAATGTTACCTATACCAATAATTCCTTTCTGAGCATTATCTCCAAAAGATACTTTCTCTCCTTTCATCTTGATAATCTTTTCAAAATAACTTTTGTTACCAGTCATATGTCGGGAACATCCACTATCCATATACCATTTATTGTTATTGGTACTTTCCCTATTCTCTCGAAAATGAGAAACAAGTTAGGTTTTCAGAATGCAGACTTTCATGGATCCAGAATTGTTAGCCAACAATATTTTGGGTATCCACATTTGTTTAGAAAAATATGCTTTATGAAACCCAAGTGATTTAACTCTATTCAAAGAATAGTTTTTCTTCCAATACACACCACTTTGACAGTTAGTGCAAAAAGGGTCTGTAGAAGGAACAAAATATTTTATTTTGAAAACTTGTTTTTGGTGAGTATAACCTACTCCAGTAGTGTTTCCTTGAGGATTGATTTGAGAATACATCTTGTCAAAATTTTCTTTCCTAGAGGTAAATTTTGCAAGATGCTTCTTAAGAGAAAACTTTTTGGATTTCAGTCTAAGGACTAAGTTCATATCCTCAGGAATCATTTCCTTATAGTAATATTTTTCCTCAAAACTTTAATTTTTAAAATAGCATTCTTAGGATATTTATATAGTTCTTACTTACCAAAATTTTCTTTCTCAAGGTCTTTAGAATGTTTTTCTAAAAGATCTTCTTTATCTTTAAGAACTGAAGAAAGATCTAAAATATCTTTTGTAAAAATTTCTTCCCTAGTTTTTTCCTTGTCTACTTTTTTAGAAATTTTATAATTTTTTGCATCAAGTAACATGGAAAATCTAGATGCTTCTTTATATAAAGGTTCTTCATCTTCTGAGGATGAAGTGTCTTCATTAGATGTACTATTTTTGAAATATTAATTCTAATCAACAGATAAATTTGTTAAAGCCTCGGCATAGCATACCATGGCCATAAGACATGTATGTGGAAAAGAAGTATTAGCAATGAATCCCATATTCTTCTGAGATGATGAATCATATTCCAAGGATTCACTTTCTGTAGAGTCTCCACAGATAGCACTCCATGTAGTAATAGCTTTCAGACTTTTCTTAGCTTTAGATTTGTAAAACTTATTCATATTCTTTTCAGACTGCCTCTCTTTACTTTCATTCTTTTTAAGCATAGGGAAATCAGATCATATGTGTACAATCCTCTTGAATTCATAGAATGTGAGCTTTTAATCTTTCTTATCTTTCCTTTCCTTCTTCTTATACTTTTATTGGAAATTTCTTTGACAAGCTCTCTTGTTCATTCTTCGATCAAGATTTACTAACTCATTTTCTGAGACTTCACTCTCACTAGATTCGGAATGGATAGTGACCTTCTTAGACTTGGGTTTAGTTACCCTCTAAGGAATTTTAGCTTTCATATGATTTGATGTTGTAGTAAAAGCAATAGTACCATTCACATTCTTCTTTTTGATATTGTCAGCATCTCTCTTTATCCTTGTTTCATGTTGGATAAGAGTTCCAAAAAGTCCATCTAAGGAAATTTGAATAACCTTCCTGTTCTCATCAATAGTTGTTCTCTTTGATTCCCACTAATTAGGAATAATATCATTGATCTTATCCACAATATCTTCATCATATATACCTTTCTCTCCCATAGATTGTAAGCTATTCGCGATAGTCATAAATATTTGTTGCACCTTACAAATAGGTTCTACATAAGGAATGTTAAAACCATGATACTCATCTCTCAACATAGCTCTTCTTGTCTCTATGACTTTGGATGTACCAAAATGAGTAACTTCAAGTTTCTTACATATACAGTTAGCTGCTTCACAAGAATAAATTTAGCTATATATGTTCCTAGTCATTGAACATAGTAAAGTATTGTGTACCTTATAGTTTAATTGATAATCATGCTTCTCTTGGTTTGTGAAAGCACTAACTTCCTTATCAAGAATTTTATAACCTCCAGTAATAATGACAAAGTTATCTACCCTAGTATTGATAATGAATGTCTTCATTCGATCTCTCCAGTATTCATAATAATTTCCATCAAAAATTGGTGGTCTTGTAGGATTTAGGTTGTCGATGGAACCAACATTTAAACCTGCAATATTAAAAATATTTCTACACAAAAACTTGTTAATAACAAAAGTTTAGATTCAAGGAAAATATTCCTAAGCATGAAAATATATAAAAATGAAAAACTGAGTTAGAACAACTTATATGCGAGTATAAGTATTTTTGAGACCCCCTCTGATACCAATTGTAGGATCGAAATAACGATGTAGATGCTCAATACACAAGAGGAGGGGTGAATTGTACACATTAAAAATTTCCTTAAACAAGGAAAGATCCAAGTTTAACAAAGTTAAACTAAGAAAATTCACAAGACCTCTAACACCAATTGAAATATTGGGACGATGTATGAAGTTACAAACTTCTAGTTCTATACACTTGCTTAAATCTGGAATGTGATTCCGAAAAACTGGTTCCGAAAATATGGATCTGGAAATTGAAACTTAACCAATGTTTACAATACGAGATTCTACTTTAAAGTGTATAGAATATAAATTAATCATAGTACAAGTGTGTATAAATATAAGAAGGTTATACTTTCCTTACAATACAAAAATACAGGGGGAAAACAAGTAGTAAAACTATAAGTAAAAAACAATAACTCTTTTAACCCAAAGAGATGGGTATCCAACAACCTTGGATAAATTGTCCCTTTAATTATACTTTCAAGAAAATTTGTCTTAACCACACCAGGGTAAGCCCTAGATATGAAGATCAGAGTTTCTGTCTAGCTATCCTGGCATTCCCTAAACATTAAGGTAGCTGGAACCTCTATCTTCCTTAGCAAGGAAGCCCTCAACTTCAAGGTGTTGGAACCTCTATCTTCCTATACTCAGAAGCCCTCTATTATAATCACTAACAATCGGGGTTGCACGAATCATGTCTACACAAGGAAATGTTTTAACAAGTCATTCAAACATTCTACACGAATATTGAGAGTTAATAAGATCCTCTCTCTCTCAAGAAATTACTTCAACAACATGTAAGCACAAGTTGTGTCAAAGTTTTAGCTTCTTTTAAAATGAGCTTCTATTTATAGGAGAAGCTCCAATGGTCGGCTCCCTCCTCTAATAGTCATATTTCTCCTTGAATTTTGGAGGGACCTGTATACGTGTCACTTAACCAACGGTTAGTTAGAAACAGAATAGACGACATCTTTTTATAACAAAACATGTGTAACTGAATGAATGACATCGTTTTATAATGAAACATGTGTAATCATAAGCAAAACATAAATTCAGAATGTAAGCAAATAAAAGTTCGGAGTCTTACAAAAATGGAATTCAGATTCTATAAAAAAAGGATATTCGGATTCTGTTTTGTAAGGATTTAGAACATGAATTCTGTAGAAATCTGGAATCTAGTTCCATAAGAATTCGGAACCAGAACATACAAAGTTCAGAGTCAGAGTTCATTAGAATTCGGAGTTAGAACTCATATGATTTCGGAGTCTGAATTCAAGGAAAATGGAGTCAGAACTTATATAAGTTCGTAATCAGAATTCAGAGTTGAACTATATGAGAGTTCGTATCCATAATTCAGAGTGGTACTTCATTATAGTTCAAATCCAAAATTTAGAGTTGATCTTCATTACAGTTCATATCCAGAATTTGGAGTGGATGTTCATTGCAGTTCATATCCAAAATTCATAGTGGAACTTCATTACAGTTCATATCTAGAATTCGAAGTAGAACTTCATTACAGTTTAAATCCAGAATTCAGAGTGGAACTTCATTACAGTTCATATCTAGAATTCAGAGTGGAACTTCATTATAGTTCATATCCAGAATTCGGATCCTAAACCAGAATGCTTCATATCTAAGTATTATACTATTCAGAGGTTTTTTAAATGAATCTGATTTTTATACTTAAGAAAAATATTGATATGAAAAATGAAAACATGGTAGGGGTAAATTTAATTGAGAAGTAATTTATCCTTATATAAGTAAAATGTATATTTGCTTAAGTATAGGGTGTTTGTGATTTTAAAAATAAGAAGGAATGGAAAAAGTCATAAGGAAAACCTTATTGTCTTAACAGTTGGTAGGGTTAGGTAAAGATTACAATTTTTGAAGCATTATATTATTATATCATGAGAGTGGGGCATCCCTGGACCAAGCCATGGATTATGATGCTATCAATAGATAATATTTCAGTCTCTATGTATTTTTTAAATGTGTATTATGTTAAATATTTCATCCATTCACTCATATTTCCTTTTTAAAGATAAATGATAATAAAATTATACTAGATATTTTTGATGATGGTTATTTATTTATTTTGGATGTATTAACTTCCACTATCAGTTATTCATTTTTCTTTAACTATTTATTATATTTCATACATCACAATACCACTCTAATTATGATGGTATAATTTCCCCACTACACCACCTTGGACCCTTACTACCTTTCAATAGCTTCTAGCATTCAAAGAGGTGCACTTGAGGCCATGTGGCCCACCATATGGGGCGCTGTTTAGTGTCACCCATGTTTGAATGTCACAAATTTTTATCCGATCATTTTTTTCTTTTTTCTTACAGCTTAGGAATACTATATAGGATTTTATGTATTGTATAAATTTGATAATGAGTTTTGTATTGTATTTTTGAACTCATGTATATGAAAATTTCAAATTACTTGGGAAGGAATATTAATATTTGGTTCATGCTTGTTGTACTTTATTTTATTCCACCATTGGGTGACACATATAATGTGTGAAGGTAATTTTTATGATTATGTATTATTTATTATATGTGGACCCATATGGAAAATAAGCAGTGAACATTCATAATTTTGGGCACTATAAATGATTTATATTTCTTGCATTATCTTATGGCACATTTACATTACTTCATGTATTTCATTATACATGTTTTGGTGCCCTTGTTTATATGTCAATTAATTGTTCTATCATTTCATGTAGTGACATGGTAAGCGAGTGGTTGTGATTAAATGGATATCACACTTCAATTTATTAGGTGTATGATCCCCATTGAATTGAAAGTGGTGATAAAAATAGTAACCCATTTTAAATATATTTTTTAGATAATTTAAAAGTAAATTGAATGAAATAAAATTCTAAAATGATATGGTAACCATTAAATAGGTATTCCAATTAATCTGTAATTGTGGATTTCTCCTATTAAATTTAACTGATGCTCTATATAATTAGACCTTTAAAGTGAAACATAGAGCTAATCCCATATCCGACCATTGTAGAAAGAAATAAATAGAGTCTCTTGTGTTTTATATCAATGTTCATATCACCTAGGCCTATACTTAGAAAGAAGAAATAGTGGTGTAACTATTATAAAGGAAGGCTTGTACGTACCAAATTTGTGTATCTGTGATATTTATTGTTATGAAACCCATATGAGGCATGTTCCCGGCATTGTAAAGATATTCCACCATGAAATCCTCAAGTTGTCTTCCAAGTGGGTGGTGACAACAATGCGTTGGAGGTGGTTGGCCCTGAGACACCCATGACACCTCCTACAGTTCAAACATTTTTACCTCCTATTTTCACTGTTGTGTGCGACTATTAGTGTCTTATATTATAGTTTATGAGGATTATATAGTCTATATATGGATCTCTGTGACATGACCCTACCGTGGGAGAGTTGACGCAAGAGTTTCCTCCACAACATCCACCTACATTTTAATGGTATGGTTACACCCAAGATGTAGGGTTATTGGTTAAGACGATTATGTCTATCATTAAGCATGTAGAGACAAATAAGAGATGACAGTGATTCCCAATACATATATATTACATGGATCCTCTGAAAATTAGGGGGATATTCTGAACTGGGCATGTGAGTATTGGGAATTGATTTGGAGGGAATCCCATTGCAGCTTTTATGTAGACATTTTCCAGGATACCATGAGGTTTGATCATTTTATGAAGTTCATGAACATGCCTCAGGGGCTGATGTTTTTTATTGACTACTCAGCTTAGTTTATATAACTTCCATTCTTTTTACCATTCTATACATTAAATGATCCATCGAAAGAGAGATGTGTTGAGGAAGGTTTTAAATATCCCATTAAACCATTGGTAATTGTTTTATCATAGGACACCTTGTATGATATAGTGAACTGGGATCTCTTTAATGTTCAAAATTTTGGGGAAGAAGATGATGGTCCAAGTTGTTCAGAACTGAGACAAGGGAGTGGTTTGACTAGTGGTCAAAAACAATACTTTGAGAAAACACATGTGAGTATTGGCATCCAGGTGAAACCCAATGATAGTTTTATGGTTTTCCATGATTGTGGTAAGCCTAGGTATAAAAATTACTTTTGACATAGAGTCTTTGTCATCTTACAAGGATGTAGAAGGTTGTAGTGTCTTGTGCATTTTTAAGACAACGTAATGTCTCTACCGAGTGGGATAAGATCCATATAGACTATGCATTCAAGCATAATATTAGAATCACATAGATAAGATGTTACTTGTAGTATTATTTCCTCTAAAAAGAGAGGATGATGATTTGTTTAAGATAACCTAGATTAAGATTCAAAATGATAGTAGAGAAGTCATGCTTGGGGTAGTTAGATTTTAGCACAAATATGTAGATCATGACATATTTATTCAGTGAATCATATACCAAAGGAGTAGGATTCTAGTCCATCTATTATTCGATGAAGAATTATAGTAGACAATATTATCATGTCTGCCTTATTTGAAATGGCTATATCACATTCCATCATTTTGTAGCTATTTTGTAAATCCATATGCATGATATTAGATACTCATGTGGAATGATGACAATTTATATTCTTTTAGTTATATGTCCATAGTAAATAAACCTATAAATGGAATATCCCCTCAAGGTTGGAATTCATCGTTTCTTACAGGACCACATTTTCTTCAAGATGAGGAGCTTTAATTTCATTTCCGGTTTGGACTAGTTGGTTCCCAATCACACGTACATAGATTTTTTTCAACATAGGGTGTTGTTAACATAACCATAGGGTGGCACTTATACTCAAAAGGGTGAGTACGATGTACATGAATATAGAGCTAAACCATATTATCTTGGGAATAGTGGAATGAATGCCTAGATTTATATACTTTATATAGATTATCTTGGACTATATTAGACTGAACATGATCCTACAAATGACCATTTTTGGGGAATATTCGAAAAAAATTCAGACTATATCCTAAGAGATAAGTAGAATTTACAATCTAACTAGTGTCCGTAGTTAGAATGATATCCATTTTTCTTAAAAGATGTATACTATTGAGTTGCAGGAGATCAATGTGTAGTTAAATGATTTAGAGTCCATAGTTATTATATGGGAAAACACTTATCCCTATGGTTTACCGATCCTTTTCCCTAGAAAGGTAGAGACAACTCTCATGATTTATGTGAATTAAGAAAATTTGAATCATCTTAATATGAAGAATATGTTTCCCATACCTCCTATATATGATATCTTCAACCTACTTAGAGGATAGTGGACTTTCCCAAAGATTTATTGAAGGTCAGGATATCACTAGGTGAATGTTAGTCTATTAAACATATGACGTGTGACATTCTTTAGTCAGTATGGTTTATATTATAAAATGTATATGCATTTGGATATTAAAAATGTTTCAACAATTATAATTGAATCAATGAAAATAGTTTTTCACCACTATTCATATTTAGTCATGGTTGTCTTCACATATGATATGTTGGTATATTCCCATACAAAAAAGAGAACATTCCAATCAACTTTAGATCATTCTGGATACACATAGAGGGAACCATATGTATGATAATCATATTATGAAAATATTTTGGATCAATTTGGTTCACTTATTTAGACATATTTTCCCTTAGGTATATGTATCAGTAGACCTAAAGATGGTGATAGATGTAGTTAACTAAGAGAATCACAATAACATGTTCTATATACATAGATTATTGGAGGTAGATGGTTATTTTAAATGTTTTATACATGAATTATCATGCAATTCAGAATCTCATACTATTCTTACTAAAAAGGTTTTGATGCTTGTTTACTCCGAATGTATAAAGATATCCTTTCATGGGATGAATGGGATATGGACTTTAGCACCTATCATGATTCTGTGAGAAACATAAAGAAGAGATACAGACAATTGTGATGCATCAGGTATCACTCTAGAAGTAGTTATGATATAGTAAGATCATTTAATTTTTTATGGGTCATGGAAACTAAGGATTCCTGAGAATAATTACCCAATTCATGATCTCAAGATGGAATTTATTGAACTAGATTTCTATTCATTGAGTAATTAACCACTAAGAGAGAATTTTTTTGTTCTTAATGTACACAAAATCCTAAAGTATATATCTACAAAAAGTGATGTGAATATTATTCAACGTATGTGGATTTATTATGTTATTTCCATTGACTTCGAGCATGCATATATGTGAGAAAAATGGAATGTTTTTGTCGATACTATGAGGAGGAGGGATCAGAAAAATCATGTTCAGGTGGCCAATAGCGCGTCGAAACTTATGTCCCGGATTTTTAAGATGAACATAGTGGTCCAAAAATAACATGGGTAGTCTTTACTTTCTTTACTATCAGTAACTACATCAATTTTGGAGATACAAATTTTATGGTAGTTTATAAACCTTGAAGGCTTGGTCTTATGAGAGAGTATTACAAATGAAGACTCACCTCTAGATTGGTTGGTTGATGAAGATTAGAATAGACACATACATGTTCATATTTTTTTATCCAATATATATGAGAGGGGAGATGATTTGATCTTACTACCCTACTCATTTTTAATTTCATCAGTGTATTTACAAGATTTGTCATGATTTTCACCATTAGTATTTGTGACAAAGAAAGAAATGTCAAATTGAAAGTTTCATTAATAGGTGTTCAGCATATATGTAGGTAAAGGTAGAACATCAGTAGTCTGATAGATTGTTACATATAATACTTATCTTGAAGTAGAAATGGGAAGACATGTAAATTTTCATTATATTTGTCTTAACAAGGTCGCTTTATCATAGATCTGCAGTTTTGATAGTCATTTTTCGACTGATGAATGTATCCCACTTCCTTTATATTGGGGAGATTTTCTCAATAGATAGGATTGGAAGAATGTATATTCTTGATATTGTGAATCTTAATAGGTTCCCTTATAATACCATTTTTTATGGTATTCTTGTTTCAAAATGAGGTTATTGAATGTGTTATAGAGAGATTTGGGTATAATGGTGCATCTAAGAACATGTTTTTACACTCAGACAAATGGACAATCCGAATGATCGATACCAATATTGGAGGAAATTATTCAATCCCGAATCCTTTTTTTGTAGTTCTTGTTATAAATATATTAGTCATGAAAATTTATCATACAATAATATCATTCAAGAGATCATTTAGATGGCTCTTTATGAGTCCCTATATTGTAGGTTATTCTCTTCACTTGTGTGCTGGCTAGACAAAGGGGGTAGTGACACTAGGTCCTCATCTAGTAAAAGATACTTTAGAGTTGGATTATTTAATCCATATGTGTATTTAAAAAACTCATTTTAGAAATAAATTGTATGCTGATTGCCATCTACAATTTATAGAGTTCATGTTAGTGGATTATTTTTCTTTAGGGAATCACTTAGACATATTAATAGAAATATGTCATAGATAGGGAAACTATAACTTGGATTTTTTGGACCATTTCTGATCTTGGATGGAATATGGATGGTTCAATATCAATTTCTATTACCTCATAGGTACCATTCTATGATAAATGTATTTTATGTTTCATAACATGTAATTATCGTCCTAAGTCATTTCATAATATTGATTCTGTTGAGGTTTAATTGGATAATGAGTTTTTATTTAAAAGTGTATATTATATGAATTATAGATCATAGAATGAATAATCTCTAAGGAATGTCTATTCCATTAATATGGGTGATATGGAAGAATGGTTTGGCATAAGACATGAATTAAGAGAAGGAGATCAACGTACGTGCTCAGTGGTAAGAGTTATTCTTGAATAGTGTTTCACTACCCATATAAGGGCTACTCAGTGATGAGTTACTTTAATGGGGGAAGATTATAAGAATCCTATTTTTATATGGTTCACGGATCCTTTAAATCTCTATATAATTCTTTTTTTACCTTATTTGAATGCCATGTAAGGATGTAGTAGAAATTCAGGTATCTAAGGATTTTTTTATGCTTAGAAACCCATCCAGTGGAAGAAACAATGGGCCACAATATTAGTCGAAACCGTGAAACCCAATAATTATGGTTTCTATTGTATATATGGGAGATTTAGTGACCAAAATCGGGTTCATAGTATGACATAATCATGCAATTTGAGTTTCATTACCATTCACAGGAGTTATATATTTTAGAAAAGGAAAAATAATTTGTTTCCACTTAGTTTACCAAACCATTCAAATGAACTATGAGTGTACTCTCTTTATAAATTGGATCATGCATTATTAGACCCCATTGTATAAAATTATTTCACCAAACCATGAAACCCCTTAAGTTATGAGTAAATTACAATCACACCCTTAAGTTATTATAACAGTAAAACCCATTTCTTCTTTTATTCATTCCAATAGACATGAGGTGATTTTCCCTACTTTGAGATATCTTCTCCCATCATGATATGATCTTGGATAAATCATCCATAAAAAAATTCATGTTCTATTCTTTTCATTGAAAGATAATGGTAAATTATTTGATCCGTAGGCTCATCCAAATTTTTTTATTATCCTTGAATGATTTATTTTAGAGTAGGATATTATGCCCTATTTGTAGTGAGTTATTTTTTTAAAATTTTCTTCTAATCTAGACTAATCCAAAGGGAGATACTTGAAGAGTTATCCTCTACTGGGATAAGGTATGTGTTATAGTAATTATACATTAATTTAATGATTCATTATATTAGGTATTATTATGTTGTTTTCCAGTTAAAAAATTCATTTCCTCTAAAATGAATATGACATATATTTGTATCCCTATTTTGGAACCTAATGAAATTATTAGATTTTATATGGTGTTTCAGGTCCTCAAACGCAATGTGTCCCACCCCTTTGGGTGTTCCCTATATATTCCTATATGAATTACATGATTATTAAACAAAAATTACCATCAATGTTTTGTTGTATTTCCATGTTTGGTATCACAAATGAGAGTTTATAATTTTTGTGGTGTACCATGGATAATTTACTTATCAAATAATACTAAAATGAATAGAAGTAGATGGAACAAAAATATCACAAGATTAAATAGAACAATTTCTTTCCCTTATCAAAGATATATGTTGTTAAATTATGATCAATTTATTATCTTATAGTATATTTATTAATTAATAACCACGTTTATGTTAATGGGAATGGAGACCCATATGAATATTTACATGAAGTCATAACATCACATTTAATGTTTCCATATTCAAGAATGGCCTCCCTTCCAATGTTTTTGTTTATGGGAATCATATCCGATAAGTTATTATGATGAATGGGTATGTTGACCCTTCTTTCTTATGATATATGGTAATGGTGACCCAATTGGTTTGATACGCGGACATGGAGACCCTAGTGTTATGATTTAGGCTTGGCGACCACATTGACATGATATCCTGCATAGAATCCCAGATGAATATGATATATGTTCATGGTAACACTTATAATTATAATTCATCCATATAGAATCTAATGATATGATATTGTGCATATAGACCCTTATGAATATGATATATGGGCTGGATTACCCATACTATCTTAAATGAAGCATGGTGACTGTATTGATATAAAACTAGGCATGGATACCCTGTTGATATGATACTGGGAATGACACCCCTAATTCATTTCATACTAGGCTTTTAATCCCTTTATACTTGTGATACTCATGATGCGATCCATGGATTTTTGAGTTACGCCTTGGGTATAGGATAATATCAGTATCAATACATATGGTTGTAGATGTCACTACATATACAGACTATATATATGTATACATATGGTCACTTTTTAAAGATTATCCAAATTTGGATGATGTAGGATGTCACATCCTAGGTTCAAATATGTAAGACATTCGACCCACTTAAATCTTTTATTACTTGTTAGGATTTTTATATTTTCACACTTCTCTTATTATATTCACTAACTTGGTACTTCTAAACATAATTGGTGATATCATGTTGAGTTTATCTCACCCCTATGTATACCGCTGAGGGTACATATCCAAATTATATGGATGAAGGTAGGAATAGGGGAAATCACACAGTAGTCAATTCATTATGTTTTATAGCATGGGAGTGGATAAGAATGAAACTGAGCATTTGGTTATGATGCCATGTAAAGATAGCCTTTTGTTCTTTTCTTTACACGTGTATTTTATTTCATGCCAACTTCCATGCCTTCCTATTTTCTTATTACAGGCACATGACATTATATAATTTTATATTTGATACAGGATGTTTTTAGTTATAGTAATTTTTTAATTTTTTATTTAACATTCACTATCATTTATTCATTATGAATCTGTTATTTCAACGATTTATTATAGTGATATGGTACTCTGATTATGATGGTATAGTCTCCCTATATCACCACTATGAACCCTCATTGTTAATAAGCTACCTATAATGTTTGCTGAGGTGTGATTTAATCCTTGTGGACCACCATCTCACAACACTGTTAAGTGGAACCCCTGTTGAGATGTCAAAAATTAACCCTATAAGAAGGTGTATCTTACCTAGCATGTTCAACATAATTTTTTTCTCTCCATCAGATCACATGAGTATATAAACATAGGATCTTATATAATCACCTAGATATTTATCAATATAATTTCACTCTTATTATAAAATTGTTTCATATATAATACTTTATTATTATTTAGATAATATGAAAAGAACAATGAAAAAAAACATTATTTTATTGACATGGAAATTAAATTTAATGGATTTTTATATAATTAATAATTAAAATCATTAAAATTGGGAAAAAATAAGTAATAATATTAAAATAAGATAAATTTTTGGGTCTTCTCAATCCCCTATAAAAATGTCACTCATGTACAACATTATAGAAATGAAGTAGAATATTGGTTATTAAATATTTATCTTGAAAGTAAAATTATATAACCTCAAGGGAGATTATAATTTAATTATGAATTAATTAAATATGTGATATTTATATTATTTATTGAACCCATGTGATCATTATAAATCTGATAGTTGGAATGGTTATTTTGCTATGCGAATAGTTCTCTAACAATTAGAATAGTAATTTAGAATTTATGATTAGTAACATGACGGTAATAATATTATCATCACCAATGGAAGTTTACTATAATAATTAGGAATTTTAAAAAATGAAACCATGTTTTATTTATACTGTGATACATGTAAATATATTTATTAAAATTTATAAATTAAGGGTTTGAATTTTTGTGAAACAAAATTTTTTTCATTTAAATTTTATAATAAATGTAGTTATTCAATAGAATTTTTATTTTCATAAAATAAATTTATAAATTAATATTATTTTTTTTATTATGATGAAAATATAATTTTATGAGACCATTAGAAATTTCAGAAATGGTCAAAATTTGATCATAATATTAAAATTGATATTTTTAATTTAAATTTAATCTTTCTTGAAAAATTAAATTAACATATATAGAAAATTATTTCCAGATAAATTATTTCTTGAATATATACATCAAAAATTGGTTTGGGTGAGTATTTAAATTTTTTTAAAAATAATTGTATTTTTTGTTAATAGTGAAGTACAATAAAATACATAATATAAAATTATAATCTAAATATATGAATCTTTTTGTGGTGGATGATTTAATCACACACTATTTTGAAATATATATTACCATTATATATATAATGTCAAAAGAATCTATACTTTTGGTATTATTGAACAAAAATAACCAACCAATGAATATAGTATTCAAATAAAACTTCCTCCTCCACTTATAAATGCCTTCCTTCACAACCCCTCCTCCTCACAACATCTAATCAAATGTTCATGAAAAATTCCACCCAAATCCCTTATAAATCTAATACCCATGAAGTAGTGTTTTTAGTCTCACCAAAAACCATTTCACAAATCCTTAATGGGTAGCCTAAGAGGATGTGACCAAATGATGGTGTAAAATTATCACCTCATATATTTTCCATTTATTCTTATTATAGCGCACCAAATTTTTTATCTCTTAATATGAAAATAGTTATATAATTATCCCAAATCTACGTATATTTTATTATTATGGTGTAATATTAATCTTCTACCCTCACCTCTATTTATTCATAATTGAAAATGTTGATCACAATATAGTTCGTTCAAGGCCTCCATGAACAACACACAATGTTTTCACCACCACCTACTAGGATGGTCGTATAGATATTATCATGTCTAAATAAGATGATAATAAGTATATTATTACCTATTTCATGTTCTTAAAAGAATATATATATTTATAATTTTAAAAAATAAAAATAGTCTGTGATGTTTAGTAAAACTGGCTAAATGAACTGATCATATTACATTATCCTTATCGCTAAAAAATCACCAATATTTTATAGAAAATATGGGTATTTGAAACTAATTTCATTTATTTATGTACCATTTAATTCCACTTATATTTTTTAGTGTCATTATAAATAAAATTCAATAATTATCCATAAGTGATCTTTTCTCATAATCATGAAACAAACACCCTGAAGAAAAATAAATATTTATTTAATCAAAATGAAATATTTTTAAAGTAAAATTATATGATTCTAGAAAATGAAATATATATACATATATGGAAATTTTATATAATTAAGTATTTAATTATGTGAATCTAATTATTCAGTACATAATGTGAAGGTGAATAACTAATTTGTTACATAGATAAAAAAATCTCTTTGAACCACCCTTCTCATTAGGTTATCACGCTTCCCTCTATAACTCACATTACCTCTATATTTTATGTTAAAGAATGTCTCTAAATTCTATATATATTTCACAGACATATACACCATTCTTATTCCTCCTATCATTACTGGTGTAACATATGACTTATATTGATTTTCAAAATTCCATTTTTTAAATTGAACCCAATTACGGGGTTCTTTTTTATTCCTTTAATATTTTATGTAACATAAAATTGATTCATTTATCCATATTATTAATTTCATTAAATAAATTGTAAAATTGGTATAATCATTCTAGTTTAACCCAAATATAAAATGATAATTCCATACTTACTCTTTCTTTAATTTTATTAACTGATTCCTTATAACACTGTTATGATAGTTCGTTTCTATAACTAATTTTGTACCCTTTATCATGAAAATTCATATAATGAATACCATCTTTTGAGACATATACATATGTAATTATACTTAAACTTCCAATATATTTATTTCCTCTGAATCATAGGAATATTTATGAAATTTTTATTTATTATGACATGAGTATGGATAGTGAAAACCATTTTTTAGATTTATAATTATAATGTTTATGACATATGATCAGAATTCCTTTATAGAACACATAAGCATGTACATCTTATTATGGGTGTTCCAAAATTTCATTCTAATGATTTGGGTAATTTGTTTCTCCCATGATGTGGTATTTATGTGATTGGAGAGTAAAACTAATCCATGGTGGTATTATATCCACTATCGGATGTTTTCGGAGAATTTAGCCTTGACTTATTCTTATGTCATGTTTTATTTTTCTTCCACATTCCTATATTGATTCAATATTTCTATACCCTCTTCATTTAGCTATGATAACTTATGATTATTTATGTGACTTCTCTCTTATCCAACTGCAAATTAAATTTTTTATTAAAGAACTTTTGTAGAAAAGTGAGAAACCACATAAGTACAAACCAATCCGAAGGTCACACAACACAAAAGGATATCCCAAAGTCGTTGAAAACAAGACTAAGATTGTTAAAAACTGCATACTACATATAATCCCCATTGTAGTGCTTCAACCTTCATGCTCAGGTCAACCCAGATTAAGTCTTCAAAGCGGATAGCTAGCTTGTCACATGTTTGGATATATTCCTCCACATTGATCTTTCATGCATTGAAACCCCATGCCAAAATAAAATATTGGTGGTCAATCCTATCACTTTTATCCTTACTAACATCCATTTTAACCTCTCTTTCAAGAATTATTTCAACCTACTCCCTTGAGTCATTAAGTTAGATATAATTTTCAAGAATTTCTTCATTAGAATCAAGGATTAAGCCATGATATTGAGTCTACACTCCTTCCTTCATTCCTGCCGCATCAACCTCTACTTGATTGTGGATGTATCTGCGCTTAGATTTAAGATTTCCACATCTTAGTCCATAACATTCTATATTTTGAGGTTTTGGTTTACTATCCTTTTCATTTTCCTTACTTGATAATCTTGTTTTAATTTTATTATAATGATGGGAGTAATCCTTACTCCCTTTAGATACCTTCCCATTAGACACAACACAACTCCCCTCTTCATGGTCCCCCTTCTGACCCTTTTTCTTCATTGGGTTATCGAGACCTCAAATAATCTCTCCCTCCTCGTTTCTAATAGAAAAGTTACTAGAGACCTCGGCTTCATTCTCCCCCTTAGAGAGAATCTGAACACCAAAGGGATATTCCATAGCCAAAGGTGTTCCCACATCTTGAGAAGTCCCCAGGGCACGAACCAGGAAGTTGGCCTTAACACCCCCACTGGATAGTTGGTCTATTTCCTTATCTAGAATTGGACCTTCCTCCATCAACCATTCAAAATGGTTAAAGAGACTAATGTTGGCTTGATCATTTATTAGTTTGGACATGGTCACTGTATTTACTATGTCCCCTATAACTTTTTTCTTCTTGGTACCTATAGATACTCCCTTACTTGTTGCATCAGCCACACTTACAAGATCAGGGGTTTGGCCATAGAAAACGGAATCATCATTATGTTCCAAAGATCCTCTCAACTGAGGGACTGAAATATTCTAGTTTGGCCCGACCCATGATGGGGGACTTGGGAGTGGAGGCACTAAGGCTCCATTATTCATTGTATCAGCAAATGAAGGAGAAACCAAAGGAAAAAACTGGTGACCTTCTCCCAGAACCCATCATGCTTGATGGTTTACACCCAATTCATGCTTCAAGGAATTAAATATATCTGAGACCTTCGGTTCTTCCGTACCAGTTCTTTCCTTAGACCCCTGATTGACGACTGAGAGAACCAAAGGAGATACATGACCATTTTTTTAACATCATTCACCACACTAGGCTGTATCAAGATACTCTTCCGACAAGAAGTGGATAAATTCCCCAAGCGAAGACATGAAGAGCATAATTCTGTCCAATATTCGAAAACCCCTGGTTGTTTGCACCAGAATTCCTCCCTAACGGTGATCCAGATACAGTAAATAGGCGGCTTGGAAGTATCCACCTCAACACAAAGGCATAAAGATATGGGATGATACACTAACTCAGTTCTACTATCCAGACACAAGAATCATCCAATAATATTACCAAGCATATGGATTATAGCAGGATTTTGGAAGGGAAGGGATACTTTGGGAAGACTAACCCACAAATCCGTAGACTGATTGTCACATTTCATGTAGAAATTATAGGACCCGTGAGCAATGTAGAAGCATGATCCATTGCATATGAGAGGAGCTCTGGACCACGCCATGATCTGGTTCTCCTCTGACGAGAAACGAATCATCATGTGCCGCTTTTCAAGGAGCCCCACAACTGCTCTGTCTTGGAAACCCTAGGAAGCGAATAAGAATCTGTCAAAATCATCAACCGAAGGGCGATGATGCCTGAAGAGTGCCAATAGGGCCATATTTAAGTGAGTCGAGGCTTCGTTTAATTCTGAGGGGGATAATTAATGTTTAGGGTAACCTCCATGAAGATCCGATACTTTAGGGCTAAGGTCGATGGCTGGGAAGGAGGGAAGAAAATCGGGATTTGGGAAGGGAGTGAAGGAAGGTCTGGAGGCTGTGGATAATGAAGGGAGTCACTCTCCCTCAAGTAGGGGAAGTATTGGGCTCACATCCATCACCGCCTAGGGATATCTGAGATAATTATAGGCATAAAACTATTTAACATTATTTAATTTTTACATTAGTGTTTTATCTACCAATCACCCAAAGACACTAGGCCTCACGATCCTTAGATTGTTTTTATTGTAAACTTTTATTAAAAACATGTCATAATATGTCTATATGGATTGAGTCTCTATTGTTTTCATTAGTGGATTGAGTTTTTTTGGGGATTATGCGTAAAACAAATCAGTGGAAACTCTATGGAATGTCTACATATAGTAATAAATATTGAAATATTGGTATAGAAAATAATTATTAGTTTCCAAGAAATGAAACCCCTCTATAGATACTATAAGATGATGTATATTTATAATTTAGGTATATGTGGGTATTATGAATAAAATGGGAAAATTGTTTTTGAACTCAATCATCACCTGGTCCATGAAAAAGAGGTTTGGTTTCACACCACATTCAACATTCCCATGTGTTATGCTTTGGGAAATTCTAAAAATATTAAGAACCATTATGTTGTAATTTTAAGGAATTCTATTTTGTAAAATTCTATATAAAACATACCATTGATACCCTATATTGATACCTAGTGACTCAAAAGTAATGATTTACATTTCATATATATCTAATTCTATCTATATATGATGTTATCTTATTTATATGATTGTTTATTTGAGTATTTTCTTCCTAATGATAATTTTGGACATCATAAAGAAGTAGAACGAAAATGAAATAGTGAAAGGGTAACTCATTATCCATTAATTAGATATATATATTTTATATGATCATACTTCTACATAATATTTCATATATTTCATGTTTAATATAAATATTCAAAAACCACCTCAAAATATGGATGTTTAGTTTTCTATGTTGATAGAAATCTGTGAATGTTTTTCATCCCTAGTATATAACTCATATTCAATCAATTTTTGTAGACAAAATCATATATAAAATAATTTCATACATACATTAGTGGATTTTTATTCTATATTTGGTATATATTATTTGTCATTATATAAATACAGCTTAAATTTTATTGTGAGGGAGATCACCCTTGACATACTGAGTCATCCTCAGATTTTTTACAACTGTAAGTAGGAGGGTAAATCTCATTTAAAATATTAACCTCAAGTGTGGATATTATATCCTTATGATCAAGAATATCTGGATCAATTTATTGATAAAAAGGAGAGAATAATGCTTCAGTACATGAACATTCGTACATATTATACTGATGTATTCTTTAAAGAATTATCTTGTTTAATTTTTGACAAATATATTCCATTATTAATCCAACATATGCTAGGTTCTACATACATATCCAAGAATTTCTATAGAATTGACCCAATTTAGTAGGAAGAACTAAAGAAGTGGTTATAAGATAATGTGGAAGAGGTTTTTATATGCTTAAGTGCATCATCTTGAGGTGTTTTAGTACACTTTGTATATAATAAAGAAGTGCCAATTTGACTCTACATTAACTATTATAAACTGAAGAATATCGTGATAAATTACATCCATCCATATAATAGATATATGAATTGTTTGATCAGCTACATGGGACCCAGTATTTATCCCGAGAAGACCACCATTCCTGATATCCTCAATTAACGGTTTATAAAGAAGAGATTCCCAAAAAACCTTTTGACATGTTAGGGACTCTATGATTTCATAGTGACTCCTTAAATACTCATGAATTATTCATAAATCTTAATGGACATGTTGAATAAATTCATCAGATAATACCTCAAAAAAATTGTTTATTCCTTTTAGATGATAATGTAATATTTATAAAAAGAAAGGAGGACCCTAAAGAGAATTTGAATACTATTCTATGGAACTTAAAAAATGTGAATCAATATTCATTCTATAATAAATGTGAGTTATTATTGGATGTAGTATCATAAATAGGGAATATTATCGCATGAAAAGGGATATCTATAGACCATTCAATGAAAAAGGTATCTCAATAGTATCCCAAAGCCGCATATATAATACAGATCCATAGTTTCCTTTTACTACATAGGTATTTTGAATTATTTTTTAGAAACTTATTATGATTATAAACCTCTCTAAATAAGATTAATCTAATGGGTTTTATGTTTTCCTACACCAATGAGTGTTTATAGTTCTCTATATTTGATAAAATGATTCTTATCATATAAATTGTCCTCACACTATTTATAGGGGGAATTTTTCATGGTATATAATGATTCTTCAAAGAATTACTGGGGTTCTGTAATAGTTGATAATGGTGAAGTTTTATGCTACACCTCAATGAAGATGAATTTTCATGAGAATAACTACATAATAAATGATATGGATTTGGATACATTGAACTTCAAATTAATTATTTTATGGTACTGTCATTTTGGGGAGATGTTTGAGATATATATAGATCATAGGATCCTTAAATATATATTATAACATAATGTAGTTAATATATTCTAGAATTAATGGTTAGATATGATCAAGGATAATGGAATATCAATACATTACCATAATAAGGAAGGTAATAAAATAGAAAATGATACAATTAGATGGTATCCATTAACATTATCAATGATTTGAATTGAGAATGATCTAATATTTTAGACTTACACAGGATGTATATTGAGGTCCTAGAGGAAATTAAATCATTATTTATTTCTAAAATTATTTATAGAAAATAAATTTGGTACAATATAAATGATTCTAAAAGAGATATGTTGAAACACATATGAGTGTGGAATCTAAAAGAAAAGTATAATCCTCAATAATTAAAATACATAAAGAAGAAGAGGCAAGGTTCTATTCCTGACTATATGTACCATAAAATCCAATGATAAAGAAGGATATTTTTTTTAATAATCCACATAACTAGACCTTCACCATGAATATTGGAATAATGATCATATATTGAGATTGATAAATGAATTATATGTGAGACTGTACTGAGATATATATCTCTGACTATGCATCAATGTTCAATTTATGACTATAGGTGGTGATCGAGAATACAAAATCAAAGGGGATGAAGGAATAATTACCTAAACATATATGGAAATTGGAAAACATCACCCATGGTATTTCTAGTACATGAAGGGAAAATTACTATATATTACTTGTAGTGGATCATCTTACAAGGTAGAGTCATTTCATTTCAGTTTTAGAGGAATTATAACATGATAAATATACATGTACATACATATGATAAGTAGTGAGGATGAAAGAAGAAAATTATGGATTACATTTAAAAATAATTTGTTATTCACCTCTATTCTCTATAATGTTCTCCAACATTCTATAACTAATGAATTGAAATTCAATGTGACTTTTCACCCAAAAAATGATTTACATGCTATGTTTAAAATATAGAAACATGAAGAAGTGTTGAGATCATGCTTCATTAAAATCAAAGGAGGATGATATGAACAGACAACTCTTATTGAGTTGTTATATAATAATATCTTCCAACCAATATGTTTAATGGATCCGCATGAATCCATTTATCTGAATATATATTGAACATATTCGTGATGTGATGAAGTTGATAAACACAATAATCATGGTCCTAAAATAGATGAGGAAATAGTAGAAGTGGTCAATACCATTTATATGCAAACCAGAGATGCTCAATAGTTATATAATAACTATTCTAAATGTAATCGATGAGACATAGAGTTTGAGTTTAGAGACAAGGTGTTCCTCCTCATATCCCCAGGGAAGAGAGTAATGAAATTTTTGTATAATAGAAATCTATGTCTAGGTTATATCATACCCTTTTAGATTCTCAATCTCAATGGAGCTATGGCCAATCAACTTACAGTCCATCCATCCATCTTTCATGTCCATGACCATTTCCATGTATCCATATTGATAATGTACATATTAGATCCCTTAAATGTATTCAATTTATATGTGGTAAAGTGATAAAATAATCTATATTATTATAATATTATATTTAAGATCATAGACCATAGAGACAATGTTTAATATAGTACGTAATCTCACCATGATAATGTACCATGGTGAAACCTTAAGAATGAGGCAGAGATATGGGGACCAGAGGAATCCATGATGTTGAAATACCACCTATTATTTTTAACATAGTATGTAAAATGATATTATAATGATGAAATTTTTTATGGAGATAATAAATTTATGATACAATATTTTATCAGTTGAATTTCACTTTGATTATAAAATTATATCATATTTATTTCTATAGTATTATATAATGAATATGAAAAACATAATGAATAATAGAAAAATAGTATTTTATTGAATTTGAATTTATATATAGAGATTAAATATGGTTCTTAGACTTTAATGTTTTAAAATGGGAAACATATAAAATAATATAACAATTATAAGAAAATTTGAATCTACTCACTCCACTAGAATAATCACACTCACGAACAAACCTAAAGAAATGACTGTGAATAGTAGTATTGCAATATGAATTTAGAAAATGAAAATATATAACATCAAGAAACAATATTATTGAATTGTGAATGAATAAAATATGAGGTATGAATATAATGTAAAAACCAATATGACTGATACAATTTTGATCATTGGAATAGTAATCTGATAGTTGCAATAGTGACATGACAATTGGAATAGTAATTTGAATGTTATAAATAGTAATATGACTATTAGAATAGCATCCCCACCAGTAAAAGTGTAAAATATAATTTTTGAATCTTAAAAAATTAAAATATGATATATATATATATATATCTATATATTATGGTACAGGTAAATAATTTTTTTGGAGTGATAAATTAATTATTTTTTTTATAAAATAAAATTCTTTTAATTTAACTTTTATAGTAGTTTTATTGTTTTTATAAAACATTTATTTTCATAAAATTTATTTATAAATTATCGTTACTTTATATTATTATGTTAAGATTATTTTATAATTACTTAACAAATATTTTAAATGGGCATAATATTAGTCATAACAATAAAATGGGTTTTTTCTAAAATAATTGATAATATTAATTAAAAATTAAATTTAGCATACTCAAAAAATAATTCTCATATTTGAATTTATTTTTAGAATATGAACATTGAAAAAATGTTACCAATATATTTTGGTATTTTCCTAATGCAATTGAATTGTTGGTGAATAGTGAAATGCTGTAAAATACAATATACAACATTAAAATATAAATATACATATATTTATATCAATTAAAACTAAATCACCAACTAAGTAACCATCCCATTTAAAACATAATATATATATTCACAATAATCAATACTATTTGTATTCATAAAAAATAAACTAATTAATATATTATGAAAAAAACACCCCTCTCATCCCCTAATAAATACAACCTCACCTCTAATTATTCTAAGAATATATAATAATTTTATCATTCCGAATATCAGCTTAATAATACTATAAATCCTATGTTCCTAATACTAGTGTTGTTGTTCTCACAAAATACCATTTCAATTTTCCTAAAGAGGTAGCCTAGCAGGAGGCCACCAAAGGAAGAGGTAAAATTATGGATTAACCTCTTTCAATTATATTCATCTACCACCACCCCATATGATCTCCATACAACTAAACATAATTACATCAGTATCCAAAATATAATAATATTTTATTATTTTTGTTCAATATCAACCCAATACCATCACCTCAATTTATTATGAAATGAAAAAACATGTTCAAAACATGGTTGGTTCACCACCTCCATGAACAACTAAATTTAATTTTTCTCCACGACCTTCATGGAAGGTCTTAAAAATTACTTTTATAAAATTAGATGATAATATGCATATTATAATATCTTTTATATTATAAATTAATATATATATATGTGTGTGTGTGTAAGATTAATAAAAAAAATTTTCTAGATGGTTGGTCCAATAACCAAAATGAGAAAACAATATAACATTTACATTCTACTAAAATAAATGTACCTATATTGTAGTGACTGAATATTGAATTTTTTATTAAACAAAAAACCTTTTTGAAAAAAATTGTGAAGTCGTATATTTTCATAATAGACTGTCAGTGAATTCCAAAAATAAATAAAATAGTTCTTGAAATCAATTTTAATCCTATTATATACCTTACCTCATTAGAGACATCATTGAATTGAAGGGTCCATCATGTCTAGATCATATGTGATGAGGTATTCAAATTTATAGACAATAATTTCCACAGTTTTTAATGACTCACCCACACCAATCAATCTTTTTATTAAACGACCTGTTAAAATATAATTTTACTTATTGATCCAGGTACACTGCTATTTATTGAAATCCATGATGCACGCCAGTGAAGGGGAATGGAAAAATAATTTTTTATATTACCTATGAGTAGTTTAGTGATTTAACATTGCTAGTCTCCCAAAGAGGAGTGTATAGAAAATTGTTTGTAACTTTTAACTAGAGGAAACATTTTGTGTTTTTTGAATTTTTTGGTTTTAAAAGAAACAAAAAAAATAATTAAATTAAAAATTATTGAAATGAAATTGAAATCAAAAGTGATTGAAAAAATATGATATGAGAATGGATATCAAGTCATGGTGGGTTTTCCAATTTCAATATTATCCTTGTTCTATTTTATTCAACACTTTTCTACTAAGTGGATTAATGTGATATTCCACAATCACTTACTTTATATCCTTTTTTCAAATGGTAATGGTGACAGAAATAATTACCAATATCTAAATTTGTTGTACTCCCCTTCTATATTAAGAATGGTTCATTGAATATCCTAAATTAACATGGGAAATACATGATCGAGTCTTTTTTATTCCAAAACATTGATAACATCAATTACCCATCTCAACGTACTAAAAAACGTCAACCACATCACCACTAAGTACAAGTCTATTAAATCATATACAAACCATACCCTAGTGGAGGGAGATATTGAACATTTAAAAACGAGGGAAATATATTTCATTCAATTAAGTCTAAGAACTCAATCATTAAAAAATAAAAAAACTAACCCTTCTACAATCACCCAAATGTTTACCATCCTATGGTAAAGTTAATTAGTATTAATGGTGCAGAAGAAATAATTTGAAAACTATGAATAAGAAATGGGAGAGGAAGAAAATTGTGAATCACAAATTTATGATGGAGATATCATCCTCTGTGGTCAACTAGATGGTATGGGATATATTAGAATCCTTTCAGAATGAGGAGCTCTCCACCTTTTATATTCTAAAACATCCTTTGAAAGTAACAATGTATCATCCCCATTAAATGGTAAATTCACACATATAATCCTAAATTAATTTCTTTAAAAAAATTATTGGGTTTCTCCCCTCCATGTATTAGCGTATTTGGCCATATGGAGAAAGAGTTATATCTGTCTACTCAGAATATTTATTCCTCCCATGAAGACTCTCTATGTTTCATATCTCTATTTGTCCATGCATTAATGACCTTTAACAATGTCGATCCATGAATGGATTCCTTTATTAAATTTGTATATTAATGCTGTTTACATCACTCCTATAAATTGTAGTGAATTTGGTAAGGAAATATAGGATTTATAGTCCCCTCGTGAAAAATATCCATACATGTGCATAGTTTTCATGGACCAATTTGTGACCTATTTTGAACATAAAAATTCAGGAGTTAGATTTGGATTTCAAAAAAACGTAATGAATCCCATGATTTTTAAAGTCCTAATAATAAATTATTTTACAATTAAGATCAGTATATATAAAATATTATGGTCTAAATAAATAAATAATTTAAAACTATTAAAATCCAAAATGGGCACTATTTTTTATTAAGATCAAAACAATACTAAAATCATCAAAAGATTCCATTTCTCTTAAAAAACAATTTGATGGGATTTAAAACATTTAAATTAGATATAAAATTAATGAAAATATTTATTCAATCAATTCTCCCACACTTAAAACATGGACTCCTGGAAAAGTAATCATCCAAATAAAATAAAAGAAAATTCAAAACACATTACATGTGATCCAAAAAATCCAAACCATGAAACAAAATGTTATCGCATTGAATAAAAAACCATTTTTTTAAAGTTTTGTAATTAGGCTATTTAATAAATTTCCACTTGATTTCTCATATTATCCACATATAACACCTACCTCACATGAATTTATCTCATCTAAAAAATGTTAATTTCAACAAGGAGTTTCTCATACCAACTCTTGAAAAATCACCATAAGATTGATAAATTCATAAATTTCCACCCTATGTGAGTTAAGGACATGATATTATCAAGAGGAATTTTTAGGGATTTATTTTCTGTTACAGTTGGTAGCATTTATATTTTTACATTTCTGAGGCCGAATGTGGAGTGTTTGGATCCTTTTTAAACAAAAATGTAAGAGTCTAATTTTCACTCTAGTTTTTTCTCCTCCTATCTACCATTTAATGAAAATCATCTCTATCATCATGAAGTCATAATGAGATGCCAAACCATTTATCCATTAAATAGAAGATATTTCAATTTTCTCAATCATTATTTTTTATAAATTCTATAGATATGAAAAATTTTCATTCTATTTAGAATTTATAGAAGGGAATAATATATTTTATCATCAATGCCCTAAAAAGGAACATATTTCAACAAAATCAATTCTATAGTAGAAAAATAAACTCGTAAAAATTGTATTTCCACCCAACATATCGAAAAATGAGGTATCACAAAAAAAGACTACTTCCACCATACAGAAATTAAACAATATCATGCATTGTTTCTTAAAGTGTAAGTTGGATAGGGATAATTAACATGTAATGTGGCTAAAATAACAACATTTTTATGGATTCTAAGGTATATAATGAATAAATATACCAAGTGGTCCATAATACAATGAATTTTGTTGAAAAAGGGGGCTTTGAAGGTAAATAAATTCCTCAATAATTTTAAACATATGTATCTAAATCCCTCACAAATTGATAACAATAAATAAAAATATATTTAAATAAATAAAAAATTTCTTCTCTCATGATGTTGGTTGAATTTAAAGTATATGAAAAAACTGGTTTATAATCCACATGGAAATGTGATTTCAAATATAATGGCAGTGAACTCTACCATGATATTCCAAAATAAGAGGATTATTCAATAAATTCCCTAAATATTTAAACATCAAAAAATGTAATTTTTAGAATTAATTTAGTCTTAGTATAATGGAATATTTTTTTAAACATTTAATTTGGTTTAAATAATGGAAATGAAAATCATTTCAGCTCCAATGTTTTATAAACACCATAAATTCTAAAAAATAACACAAAAAAATTAGAGAAACACACAACAATTAATTTTTTATTAAAACAGATAAATTATCATAAATGTAAAATCCAAAACCACAATGTTTCCCTACCCACACATAAATAATAATTTGACTGAAATTCCTTAAAATGTATTCTACATGTAAATAGATTTTAAAATGAATCATTGTAAGAATTAATTTGTAAAGAAGAGGTATGAATAGATGAATTTTAATGTTGAATAGGTTGGAGTAGTGCGATATCCTCTACTAGCTCTAATGGTAGGGTCCCATGGAATTTATTCAACATATTACCATTAACATTGATTGAACCATTATGTCCATCCTTCAAAATGTACACCACACCAAAAGGATATACATGAGTAACTGTAAGGGGACATTCCCATCTAGAACACTATTTACCTGGAATTAGATTGAGTATTGAGTTGAATAAAAGAACATTGTGACTATGAAGAAAGTCACTTGGATGGATAATATTATCATGGTCCACTCTTGTTCTCTATTTATAAATCCTATAATTTTCAAATTCTTCCTTTATAATTTATTCTCTCTCTTTCAACTTAAATCTTCTCTCCTTCCCAGTGATTTCAAGATCTAAATTCATCATCCTGAAATCCCATCACACCTTATGCTTCGATTCCACAAGTATGTGTCATATTTTCCCATATATTATTCTATATGGTCTCATTCCAATAATGGGTTTTAGGTTGTCCTATAATACCATAATATTTCTTCTAACATTTGACTCCAATCCTTCATGTTTGGATTGACAATCTTTTCCAATGTTCCTTTGATTTCCATGTTGGGATCTTTAGCTGAAAAATTAGTATGTGGATGATAAGGATTTAATGTTTTATGATGCACCCAATACTTTTTCATCAAATCCACAATTCTCCATTTGGAATAATTAGTCCCCTTATCACTTATCATGTCTTTAGGAACTCAATACCATCAAAAATATGTTATCCCTAACAAAATCAAAAACAATATTGACATTGGTATTCCTGGTGGCCTTTTCTTCCACCTATTTCGTTATATAATCAACTAAAAGAAATATATATGAATTTAAAAATGAAATTAGGAAAGGGCCCAAAAAATATAACCTCTGTACTTCAAAAATATCACAAACTTTAGGTGGTTGTTATGTAATTTCTAATCCCTTAAAAATATTTTTTGAGAACTGATACTTTTCAAACCTTTTTCAAAATTCCTTAGATTCTTTAAAAAGGGTGGACCAATAAAGTCCTGATTCTAAAACCTTCTTTAATATCATTTGAGGTCAAAATTTCCCTATAAAATCAAAAGTGTCATAAAACACAAATATAGAACCAATATCACTTATGAAAACAACTTCCTATAGCACGGTCATTGAAAATATTTCAAATAAATGTATTATCCCAAATTTAATATATAGATTAAAATTTAAATTTTTTAATTTGGTGAGAATTGAAATGATATGGTACATGAGGTTTTAACAAATAATTTACCATGTTATCATACCGAGGACTTTTCCTTTAATCAAGTATCAGTTCTCTCATGGAAGGTGATCATTTAGTTGGTCTTTTTCAAATATTTCAGCTTCAACAGTGTTTCGAATTAAAGTTAAGTGATTGGATGCATGGTTCATAGCTCCATTAATGTATTTGATTTCTATTTTTAACACATATATTTGTATCAACTATCTCACTAGTCTTGTTTTAGCATGTTCCTTTATCATCAAGTACCTAAGGGCTAATGATCACAAAAAACTATGATTTTAGTTCCAAGATGATATGATCTAAACTTTTCTATAGAAATTACGAATGATAAAAACTCATTTTCTATGGTTGTTTAATTGTATTGGTCCACATATAACATTGTTGAGGAAAATTAAATTACTAGAATCCTACCCAAAATTCACTAAGAAAATACTTCTTTGACTGGTTTTTTGATGCATCATAACATAGCTCGAATAGTTCTTCCCAATTTGGTGGTTGCATCACTGGTGTTGAAATCAATCTCCTCTTAGAGTCATCAAAGGATTCCCTACATTGACCATTAAACTCAAAATCATCATTTTTAAATTTAATATATAGATAAAGAGATAAATCATATAGAAATCATCAATAAAACTCATATATAATCAATTATATCCTAAAAATAATCTATCATGTTTCATAAATTTAAGGTAAGTAAATGAATTTATCAATGGAATTTTTTATTTATCCACATAAATTAATTTTTCATAATTTAAAATACCAAGGAAAATTATTCTCTAAATCATGAAATGATTCTTTTTTAAATTTAAAAGAAATATTTTTCTATGATGGTTTTCCAAAAAGGTCCATATTTTTTAAACAATGTTCAAATGAATATAAAAACACTGTGAAATATTCTGAGAATACATCCAATAAATTTTCAATATGGTTAGAAAATATACTTATCATGAACCTATGAAATGTACCTTCGTCATTAAATAATACAAATGTAATTTTTTATATTAAAAAGTTCTAAATGGATATGTAAAGGTATAATTTTCTCTATCCAAGGGAGCAATGGTTGCCTAGAAATAACCTGAAAATACATCCAAAATGAAGTAATGAGTTCTCCCTAGCAATATCACATTCATTTGGTAAACAAATGGGAAGGGGGAATGATTTTTCCAAGTGACATGATTCAGCTTCCTAAAATATATACACACTCTCATCCTATTCTGAATTCTCACATGGATTAATTCATTATTTATCTTTATCATATTTTATAAGCTATTTTTTAAATAAAAGAACTGGGGTTAACCCAATGTGAATATTAAATGGGATAGATGATCCCATATTCCATGATCTTCTCAATATTTTTCTTCATAATGACCATCAAAGTAGGATTCATCCTAAATTAGAATTGTTTGATAGGTTTGGAATATCTGTCAAAATGAATTCTATGAGAGAGTATTTTTTGTTTATTATAGGGATATCTAAGAACCACAATATGGATTGGAATTACTCTATTAAAATTTTAATAAATGATTCTTATGGGAGTTTAGATTTATTATTAGTAAATATTTAAAGTAATTTATCTCCCTCCATAAGGTACATATATTTCAAATCAAGGGTAGTGGTTTTAATACAAAACCATGGGATTATCATGGGATGAAAAAAACATAAGTTTCCAAGTTTTGATAGGCTGGTCCTCCTTCACACAATAAACAATATCACCTTCCTCTTCTACTAAAAAACCATCAATGAAATATTATTTTACCTCTTCTTCACACATGAAATCATAATCTACAGTATTTTGGGCATTCACGTGTTTGTTGATATTATAATTAGAAATATTCTCTCATATGTCTAAAAAATAATGGAATATACCTGATCCTTCAATAAGTTCAGTACGAACTTCATGGGGGAGTTCAAATATTGAGTGATCATCCAATGGGTTCCCCATGGATGCAAAAAAGGCGAAGTGTATTGTTCTATCTCTGAACTCCATAGTGATTGTCCCTTCGTGGACATTGATGATGGTTTTGACTCTCATCAAGAAATGACTCCCCAAAATTATGGGTGATTGTGAAAAACTCTTATCTTCTTTAATATTTATCACATACATGTCACTAGTAACAATAAAAATTGGACATTAATGAAGAAATGTTCTAGAACACTAGGTGGGAATGAATTGATCAATCCATAAGAAAGACCACAACTCTTTTGGGCTTCAAGTATACCTTATACAATGAAGTGTATACTAAGTGAATAAATACATTAATTTAAGAAACTAGGTCACAAAAACCATTACAGAAATTCAAATAACCAATGGTGCATAGAAAGGGAAATGTCTCTAGATCTTGAAATTTGGTTGGAAACTATGGTGTGGTAAGGGATGGGACACTTCTTTATGGATAATCCTTTAATTCCGTTGAAGACTTATCTTCATGAAGAAAATATCCATAAAATGATTTTATATCATGTAATTTTTTTGATTGCTTCAAGAATGGGGATTTTAATTTACACTTTTATGAGGGTGTCAATATTTTCTTTCTGAATATCTTCTTTCGACAATCACTATGATTCAATTATTCATGATAGAAATAGTTTTTTCAAGTATTTATTCTCCATATATTACCATTGAAATTTTATTTCTTTCATTCTCATCCTATTTTACTTCTGCTCATATTTCCCTCCTTGATCTGGGTTAATATTAATAGAATTTTCCAAATTATTAACTTCATTCTCCCTCATAAAAAGTGGTATTGTTTCAGAATAAAAGGGTGGTTGGTGGTCGATGTTATTTTACACTTTTCGTTGTTATCATGTTGACATTATCAATTGGGATTTGGATTTTACGGGCTAGTATAATTCCTTGATTCATTATTATAATTTCCATAAAACTATTGAATTGATTTTCAAGATTATAAATTTTATCTTCTAACCCGGCAACATTGGTTCATAGATGATTCTCTTCACTTATAGGTTCTATTGTGGAAGGATGATAAAATGATTTTATTTGTAATAGGGGTGGATGAAATTATTAATTGTTGAAATCGATATTTAAAGGATATTTTTAGCACAGGGGGGATTCTGGTATTTTTTATGATAATGAGGTATTCCATAGTCTATTGGAATCCATATCTTAATTTGGTCCAGGGTTTACATGAGTGATTTGGATAGAATTTTTATTGGTGATAGGCAGAAGAATAAATTTTGATCCCCTTCACATATGGAAATTTATCTTTGTAATGATATGTAGATGATCATAAAGCACTGTTTCGGGTCGGTCTTGAAATGCCCAATGGTTCCGTGTCCGATGTCACGTGGACCTTCTTTCCAAAGGAATGCATTCACTGGATGGTCTGACCAGCGACGCTTAAGAACTAACATACGTAAAGAGGATGGGAATTCAGGCTCATCATATCCTTTGCTGGTGAATTATTGAATGTTTCGGGACTCTCTTATAGATTTAAGACGTATTCATATGTTCGTAAATCTTTGGATTATGCCCAAGCATAGTATCCACGGATTTCTCCAGGTTGGAAATGGTCAGCTGAACACAAGGGTTCAGAATCATTTATGCCTGAGGTTTACCATCCCTCTTTAGATTAATGACCCCAAGGAGTTGGGACTCATTGAGGCGGAATTAGAGTGGCGCGGTGAACCGATTTGAAGATAGTCGGATTGACCAGTTATGGGATTGAACCTTATAGAGGCTTTCTACGTACCCTGCCTAGGAGACAATGATCAAAGTCCACGTTGTTTGAATGGGAGCGTTGGAGAACCGACATGATGGTGGACCCGTGTGGTCTACTGGTGATCGGGCTTGAACATCGTGGAGGATTCCTATGTATCCCTGTGGTAGGGAATCAAATTCCACGTAGTTCGCATGGGAGTGTCAGAGAACCGATGTGAAGGTGGACTCGGGGGGTCCACTGGTGATTGGGATTGAACCTCCTAGAGGTTTCCTATGTATCCCTATGGTAGGGAATCAAAGTCCTCGTAGTTTTCATTGGCGTGGGACTTATGCTCTAAGGCAGCCCAGAGTGATGGATTTGGGATTACACTCTGAGAACGCCCATAAGAGGATTTCATGGTCGATTATTACTCTATGCCCACATGAGTCATGCTTAGTGTGAGAAAAAAGAGGCAAGAAGGACCATAGGATCACATCGTGAAAGGTTCATCCATGAGAAGTGGAGTGGGGCTTATGCTTGAGGGCGGCCCATAAAGTCGGGGCTTACTCCGGGATGGACGACCATGGTGACAAAGCGCAACAGGAGAGGGAAATAGGCGCTCATGTGCCCATCACCTCTCTTGTTCCTGGGGATAGTATGGAGGTGCTTGGGGGATTCCTTTTGATGGGTACTTTACTACCCTCTGAAGAAGGGACAATTACCCCAGACCCAACATGTGGAGGGTCGGAAAGGGGGCTCCCGAGCTCAGAATCCACATTAATGTGGGAATGTGAACCCATGAATGCATCGGGAATCTGCTCAAGGGTTACGGAAACCCCTTCTCCATTGCTTACCATCAGTATGTGAACTCAAAACGGCACACTGATGTGCTTGAGGGTTACATCACAAGGGTCCGGTGGCTCTGGTGGAGGCCTCGGCTCGGGACTGATGAGAAGGACAGTGAGGGAGTCACGGAGGATCAAGTCGGATCGAGAGGATTTTATTCGCCTTAGGGAACAAGAACTCTGAAGGATTCTGAGGGCCACATAGGGGTATGGGTGGTGATTCCCTTCATGTAGGGAAGTTCTACGCAGTTGGAGAAGCCGTATGCGAACCATGGTGGTCCGCGGACTGATGGGAATCCCACGAACCAAGGTGGTTTGTGGCTTCGGGTTCGATCCATGAACCGGGGTGGTCCGCGGAGGGTTCCATGTGGGCAGCGGTGACCAAGGTCGGCGCCGACTAGAGGCTCTTCTCTTGGGGCTTCGCCCGCATAGGAGGGTGCTACGCGGTGCGGTGGATCGGAAAAGAGGCATAAATTCCCTGGTAAGCGGGGATTGCATCCTCAGAGGGACCATGGTTCGTGGTTTTATATTATTTGTTTTTTTAGGTTCACAGTTCACAAAGTTATTATGTGTTTTTTGGTTCCTTATTAGTTCATTCCCAGGTTCATACCTACTCTGGTTTGCAAACTGGAACTTCAGAAATCCTAATCCTTCCTTCGAAATCCTTCCACCCGAATCTGATTGATCTCCTCTCAGTCCTCCCTCTTTTATTTTTCTATTCCTCTCAATCTCCTTTTATAGAGCAGGAAACATGATGTATCTATGGCCATGCACCACCTTTTGTAGAGGCCCATGACCGAAAACCTGGTTCATGGTTGACTTAGTCAATCCACAACTCGTGGGGGGAATTTGAGCGCATCTCCCCCACAAACCAAACGATCTCCCCCTGTGAAGAAAACGAGCTCAGAGAGTGCTTCGCGGCCACAGAGGGTTCCGCCTCCATTCTACGAACGATAGAGGATGCGGCTTGGGCTGGTCAACACGGTATGTGGCTGGGGAGGTTCGTGACGGTGGACCGTTTCGGCACCTGTTCTACTTCATGCCCATGGATGATCTTCACCTCCATATGTTGAACGAGGCTGATCCGCGGAGGGGAACGGTTCGCTGAACCGGCCGCATAACACTTGGTCCGGTTCGCGGACCTGTTGTTCCTTTTCTAATTTTGAGTATTGGCATCCTTCTTTTTTCCAATTCCTTGAAGGGAATTGGGTAAAAATCTTCTCTCGAATAAAGGGGATTATTAACTTCATTTGCATTATTTTTCAGGACCCTAAAGATGCCCCCCATCGGAATGGGGTCCGATTGGAATGAAGAGGAGGCTATTCTGATGTAGAGTGGTCCTGAAACTCGGGTAGTTCGTGGTAGAGAGGTGGACCTAGTAGGGGACCATGCCTATAAATACGGGGGGCCCTTCATTTTTCCTTTACCGTATTTTTGACGAAGTTAGATTTTATTGTGTTTCTGTCCACACGTGCTCGTTCCATCATGAGACACGTTTTCCGCGAACCATCTTCTATCTTCGCGAACCAACCTTTGTTCACGACAACCTCCACCCACGGACCAATTTTTTGTTCGCGAACCAAACCTCTTAATTAACTAAAAAGTGAGTCACGCTAGGCCTCATAGGAAATTGCTACACGGTTTCAAATGATCAGCGGATCAGAATGATCCAAACATTGAAAAATACATTAAGTCCGAACTTAAATGCTTAAAGCTCGAAGATGAGGTTCCGTGAGGTAGCCTAGTTCATGGTTTTCTGGTCAATGCTCCATGGGCCAGGTTTTTGCGGACGCATTCCGCATAAGGCTAGTTCGAGGGATATTTTCATCTCGAACCAACCTATGAGTCCACCTTGCGGATTTCATTATGAGGCTTGGATGGAATCCTCAAATACTTGGTATTTTTTCCAAGTTTTATTTTTTTGGAATAACTATCTGCATGATTTCAATGGCATAGGGGGAAGATAAATATGGTTCATCCTCAGTATGCATCAAGGCCTGCTGTAGAGCCTCTCCAAATTGCTTTAGGGAGAGGTCTAGCCATGATTCGTAGAGCGGAAAACATCAAAGAGGACCCTAGAAAGTCCTTCATTCCTCACGATGGTGTCTTGAAAGAATTACTCTCTCCTGAGCTCCTGGGTTATCCACTATCAAATTGGATTCCTCTTTACAACTTTGTTCTTTAGGGTGACGTCCCTATCCCCCCTAATTTATCTAGTCTTCCATGTCCTTTATTGGAAGTGCTACCAAAGTGTGTTCAAGAGAGACTTACCCCATTGGGGTAGATAACCTCTGATTATGATCTGAAAGATGCTTTCAATTTGGGAGGCTCTGTCTGGACCCAAAGCAATCAGTACACACAAGACTTCTCTCAAGAAGTTGTCCTGAAGAGTTACCCTCCCATAATCAACCTTTCTTGAGTGGACCCTAACGCGGGGTTGATTCCGATGTGGGATTTGCGGTCTGCCGGTCTTTTCTCAAATGACTGGGCCTGGGCCTTTTGGGTCCATCATCATTGACTGGAATCTCTCGAGTCACTGGAAGCAGTCAATTTGTACTCCACAGTATGGGCCTCCCAGTTCTCTATTTACCCACCATCCCTGATCCTGCCTGACCTGCTCAGTCATTGGTGTTCAAGCACTAATACATTCCACCTTACCCATGGGGAATTTGGCATTAGTCAGTGTGAAATCTATCAATTGAGAGGGCTCCCGATTATCGGTGAGATGTATGACGAGTTCCTGCCCACTCCTAGTGCATGGGATGATGTCGAACAAGTGCCTTCGTTTGCGAAGGATCTTCTGGTTATGGCGGAGAAATCACTGGGTCAGGACTTGTGTGCATGCTCTCTTATTCCCTATAGCACCTGGATAGGGTTATTTCTGAACACCACTGGTCCTATGCCGAAAATCAAGCACCCCGGGACTCATCCTTCTCAACAGTCATGAACCACCCCAGGTTCCTACTGGGCCGTTTTTTAGGCGGGCGACTACCATTCATGGGGTTATGAGGTGTGCCCTGGTGTGCTGCCTATGCTCTGGATGGCAGGTTTATTTTCTATGTTTATGAGTGGGTGGCTATTCCCTTCTTGGGATATCAACCCGAGCATCAGAGCTTGCACCTTGTTGATGGAAAACGAGTTGGTAGAGGGCCGCCCAGTGAACTTAGTTGTGCCCACATTGGATCATATTTATGAGCTGCTGAGTCATGTACAGGAGGGCGGGTCTCCCTATCGTCTGAGTGGGCCATTTCATTTCTTATACGACTGGATAGAGAACCACTACCACTATTATAAGTATTTTCATAACATAGTCACCCCACATCCTACTTTCTGGCCTCCCCTTCTCGATATCGCTGGGGTTCATTTTATGTCCATCAATTCTGATGAGATTATCGAGCTCCTAAGTGACTTCTACCAGTTTTCCTTCACTCCCTACCCTGCCCCTTCCGGCGTTGCGGTTGACAACCGCCAGGGGAGCTTGGAGGAGCACTCTTACGTGATTTCACTATGGGACAAGTTTTTTTCCGCATCAAATATGGTGTGTATCTATTCAAGTTATATGCCCCACATCAATTTTCTTTCCAGTTTGGGTGTATGCAACTCTCAGTTTCCCTTCCTCCTCCTCAGGCTTGAGGACTGCACCCAGCCACTCTCCCCCTATGGAGGTTGATGCTGATGTGGGAGGGATCTGACACAAGCATTCTCTTGCCTGATACGGGAGCGGCTGCCAGCCTATCCTTGGAGTACTCAAGGATGTGGGAAAAATATTAACCCAATGGGATCCTGGGGAAGGATGTCCAGTAGGTTTGCATGTCAGGAGCCATTGCAGCTGATGTTCCTACCATACCATCCTCATCGAATCTGAGGGAGGACCGACTGATGGCTCATCGGTCAAAGCAACTCAAGGGATTCTCCTCTCCCAGCCCTTCTCTGGCTGAAGTTTAGACGAACCCAACCTTCTTGGATGCGGATGAGGATGACCCTGTGGCTTCGGGACCCATCGAAACAATTCCTGAAATTTTTCCGACCGATACTGGTGTTAGCAACATGACTCCCAAGCCCAAACCGGGGTTAGAAGATTCAGGTCTTCCAGCTTCGGAACCGTCTTTTGGTGTCCACATTCCTGTGCTGGTTGCAATGCCAGAATTCGATCTCGTGCTATCCAGTGTGTATACCAAAGATCCTCGTGTCTTGGTGGACCACCGAGCATTGCACAGGTGGGCCTGGCCATAGATTTGGAGATTATTGCCGAAACACCTCTAGCTGAGATGGAAACTAAACCCGAAGCTCTTCAGAAACTCTTCCTGGGTTTGGGGTAAGGTGGATTTGACTATCGGCAGTTGCATTCTCTTGTTTGCCAAGTCGTGATGGCCCATAAGGAATTTTCCACTAGTGAACGTAACCATTCTCACCATTCTGCCGCTCATTGCGGGACCTGATCCCTGAAGGAAGCCACGATACAACTCCATCAGCTGATAGCACAGGAGGTGATCTCTCGAGATCAGGTGGTCGGCATATCCTCCAAGTTGCATGAATGTGAAGAACGGGCAGCGATGCTGAGGGATCCGTTATTAGCTATGAATGGTCGTCTTGAATCCACCAGAAAAAAGATCAACGATCTCCAAACAACAGTGGAGCATACTTGTTTAGTGGCTGAGGATGAAGCCAGGGAGAAGGTCGTACTGGAGCAGTATTGCAACAACCTTCACCGCTCGGTTTTTTATCTGGTGGAGAGAGAGAGTCAAGCTCGTTTATGACTATCAGATCCATTCTTGTACTCTTTGTTTTACTTACCCCTCTTTGTTTGTGAGGGAGAGACCCCAGCTTGTGGACGTCCTCCCTTTTTGTTCGAATGAAATACAATCTCTATCAATCTCTTATCATCTTTAAATTTGATTGTTACTAGATCAATTGTTGTGTAAATAACAACTCACTATATCGGAATTTATCATAACTCAGGAAAACACACTCTAACGTTTTCCTAGACCATGGGGTCCAGTGAGCATAGTTTGACTATTACTAGGGATTTGTAGAAAATCCCCACAAACGTTTTGTTTCTTCTTTTAATGTCCTAATTTTTCCTAGGCCCAATTATTGTGGGCCTAACGGGCATGGCCTGACTTTTGCATAGGTCTCCCTTTTTGGGTATTAGGCCTAACAGGCCTTATGCCTCTTTTCTTGGGCGGTTTAAAGTCCAGCCGTCAAGACTATCATTACTAATGTTTTAGGTTGAACATCTTTGACCAGGTATGGTGGGGTAAGGGCCCTAATGATGTTTGGTTGATTAAAAGATGTCTCAATATCCTTTAGATGCATGTAGAGAGGGCATGTTTAGATTTGAACGACATGTAGGGCATGTCTCAGGGAATGGAGTTGTATTAGTGTGCAGAGGTGGGAGGAGCCTCACCTAAGGAAATTGTGCCTTAGGTAGATAGGCCAGGGGTGATCAATATGTAGAGCCGCTGAGGGCATGGTATTCATAATCATGCAAAGGTGTCCTAAAGTCAATGACTCTCCATTTTTGATGGCCATACGACTTCATGAAATTCCAGCTTATGGAAACCATCATGGGTGGCATGGAGAATTATGAAAACCACTGGGGTGGATTGGAAAGGTTATGTGACGTATGAAAGGTTTTGAAAACATCTGTATCAATAAAGAGTGTGGAAGAAAAGTTCCTGTCCTACACATTTATCTAGCGTAAAGGACGGTTGGGGCTTGACGCCGTTTAAAGTCATGCAGCTGGGACATCATCTAGAATGGAACGGCTTCTCCTGGTCCTCGGTAATCTTGTTAGAGACGTTCCACCATCTTCAGAAAGGTTTGTGGAAGGGGATAATAAATTTTAGCTCAGAGGGTTTCCGAATGGATATGGGGGATCAGAGGCCTGCAAGCGTACGGAGAGAGGCATTTCCTAAAGAAATATTGCCTTTGGTAGACGGGCTAGTGGCGATCAATATGCAGAGCCGCTGAGGGAATGGTATGTATAGTTGTGAAAAGGTGTCCTTAGGTCAATGATTGTATTCTCCCGATTGCCGAGAAACTTCAAGGAAGTTGAGATTCGGGGCCACCAGGGGTGGCTTACAAGGGTTCGGATCCTTCTGGGTATAGAGTATGGTTTATGAAAAAAGGTTTCCTGGACACGTGAGAAACGTCCCGACTAAATTTCCATGAATGGGTAAAGTCATCAATCGCCACGCTGATGTGAGGCGGTAGTTTGTGCAGATCTAGCCCTTGCACTGAGGGGGGGGGGGGGAACCCCTATACCTAGCTGGACTCATGATGAGTTCGGTGGTGCATTTGATGTCATGCGGTAAAGACGGAGTCTGTGCATATTAATTCCATGCGGCAAGGACAAAGTCTGTGCATTTTAACATCATGCAGTAAGAACGAGGAAAATTTTTACATTTCGTGCAGTTTAACATCATTCATTAAGGACGAAGTACTCTTAGTTTAATGGTCATAGAGCTCGAACTATTGGTCGACTATTACTACAGTCACTCGGAGGGAAATTGATTTAGGATTCTCTAGGATGCTCTGAACAAGTGTGTTGGAATGAAGGTGTAAATTGTAACTCTGGTGTCTCCTGGATCAGGAGAGATGATATGGGGGCTCTGAGGCTGGTAAGCATACAGGGGTAGGAAGAGTATCACCTGAGGAAATCTTGCCTTTGATGGACGAGCCAGGGGCTATCATTATGTAGAGCCACTGAGGGCATGATATTCATAGTCGTACAAAGGTGTCCATGGGTTGATAACTTTCCACTCCCGATGGCCTTGAATGATTATTAAAATCCAGGATTCCTCATTGCACAGAGTTAGGAATATTGGGATAATGGTGTCCTGAGCACAAAAGATACATCTTCAGGGTAGTATCCCACTGAGTCAGAGTAACCCAATTCTGGCTTGATGCTTGTCGATGCAAATTGTCATGTGAACCATAGGCGGATACATAGGCTCATCGGGAAGGGGTTCTCGGGCAACACTTGGATGCGGGTGAGGAATGAACTTGTAAACCATTGCTCCATAAATTTTTGAATCGGGAGATATGACATGGGGGCACTGGGGCCAGTGAGCATATGGAGATAGGAAGATTATCGTCTAAGGAAATCTTTCCGTTCATGGACAAGCCAGGGGATATCATTATTCAGAGCCGATGAGGGCATGGTATTCATAGTCGTACAAAGGTGTCCACTGGTCGATGGCCTTCCTCCTCCGATAGCCATGAGTTGTTATGGAGGTCCGCAATTATCCGGGTCGTGGAGTCTAGTGTATGAAGAGGATGCATCCAAATGCTCCAAAAGCATTCCTTTCACCTTTCGCCGTATATCTTGGGAGGGTCTTTAATAATCCCGTACAGTTTAACCTTGTGCAGTAAGGATGAAATCCATGTAGTTTAACGTCATGCGGTGAGGACAGAGGTGACCCGATGTGAAAGGAAAGAGGGGTATGTGTAGTTTAATGTCGTGTGGTGGGGACGAATTCCGTGCATTTTAACATCATGAGGTAAAGATGGGGAGCATTTTTAAAGTATGCTGTGTAGTTTTACATCATGTAGCAAGGACGAGGGAATTTTTAAACCAGTGAAAATTCTTATAGTTGAAGGCATTTCCCAGTATGGTTAATGCTTGGTCTCTGCAGTTTTATGTCAAGCGGCCAAGATGTTCCATGTAGTTTAACATCATGCGGTAAGGACGTAGAAGCAAAGGACGCTCTTCATCTGAATGCAACTAGGCTCGAACATCTCTGTGTGCCCAAATGTGGAGAGTGGTTTATTGGTGTAAATCATGGTTGTAGGGCTTCTTGGATCAGGAGAAATGATATGGGGATTCTGAGGCTGGTAAGCATACGGAGCTAGGAAGAGTGTCACCTGTGGAAATCTTGCCTTTGATGGACGATCCAGAGGCTATCAATATGAAGAGCCACTGATGGCATGGCATGAATAGTCATTCAAAGGTGTCCATGGGTCGATAACGTTCCATTTCTGATGGCCATGAATGGTTATGAGGATCCGCAATTATCCGGGCCACGAAGTATGTCATTTGAGAAGGAAATGTCTAGGCATGTCAGGCATACTCTTCCCAAGTTGTTGTTAAAGATTAGAGAGCTCATTGTGTTGATTTATTATGTGCGCGGGGGTGTACCATTACTTCATGCAGTTTAACATCGTGTGGTAATGAATAAGTACTCCCAGTTTAGCGGTCATAGAGCTCAGACCACTGGGTGACTATTGCTGCAATCACTCGAATGATAACTGAGTTACCATGCTTTGATATGCTCTGAATAGGGTGGGAGGTGAAGGTTGTAAACTACAACTCTGAGGTTTTTCGGATCCAGAGATGTGGTGTGGGGGTTCTGAGGCTGGTAAGCGTACAGAGTTAGGAAGAGTACTACCCAAGGAAATAATGCCTTTGGTAGATGGGACATGGGATATCAATATATAGAGCCGCTGAGGGAATGGTATTCATAGTCATGCAGAGGTGTCCCCGGGTCGATAAATTTCCACTTCCGATGGCCAGGAATGATTATGAAAATCCGATATTGCTCATAGTACAGAGTTCAGAATGTGGGGATAATGGTGTCTGAGAATACAAGAAACATCTTCACTACAACTGTCCGTTGAGTCATAGTAGCCTTGTCCTGGCTTGATGTTCGTAGATGCAAGTCGTCATGTGAACCACGTGTAGAAACACAGGCTAACCCGGTAGGGATACTCTGACGATTTTGGATGTGAAAAGGGGATGAAATTGTAAACTACTGCGCCATAAACTTCATGACCAGGAGGTATGGTATAGGCGCTCTAAGGCCTGTAAGCGTACATAGCTACGAAGAGTGTCGCCTGTGGAAATATTTCCTTTGGTAGATGGGCCAGGGGTTATAAATATGCAGATCCACTGAGGGTATGGTATGTATAGTCATGCAAAGGTGTCCATGGTTCTATTACTTTCCACTTCCGATGGCTATGAATGGATATGAAGATCAATAATTATTCGGGCTGTGGAGTCTGATGTATGTGGGGATGTATCTAAATGTGCAAGGAGTATTTCCACCTCATTTCGCCACATATCATAGGTGGTTCGTGAAGAAATCCATGCAGTTTAACGTCGTGCGGTGAGGAAGAAAAATACACCCCATGCAGGTCTGGTCCATACATGGGGGAAAGAGGCATTTTTAACTTTAATTATCCATTAAGTTTAACGTCATGCAGGGAGGACATAAAAATACACCCCGTGCAGGTCTAGACAACACATGAGGAAAAGGGAGCATTTTTAAATCTTGTTATCTGTTCAGTTTTACATCGTGCAGTAAGGATTAGGAGTACACCCCGTTCCGGTCTGGTCCGTACATGAGGGAAAGGGCATTTTTATATTTTTTTTTCAGGGGGCTGGGCCAGGATGGACAACCCTGGCGTTACTACGTATCTAGTGAGGGCAAGAATCAAGCCACACGTAGTTCTCTGACAAATACACCTCGTGCAGTTGTGGTCCATACATATGGGAAAGGGAATTTTTATCTTTTATTTAGGGGGCTGTGCCGGGACGGGGAACCCAGGCATCGATACATATCCTATGAGGGTAGGAATCAATCTATACATTGTTCTCTGAAATCCGTGCAGTTTAACATTGTGCAGTAAGGAAGAAGGATACACCCCGTGCAGATCTCATCCGTACATGGGAAAAAGGGCATTTTAAACCCTTTTTTAGGATGGTTGGGCCAGGATTGGGGACCCTGGAATCACAACGTATCCTGAGAGGGCAGGAATCAAGCCGTACATAGTTCTCTAAAAGAAGTACACCTCGTGCTGGTCTGGTCCATACACTAGGGGAGAGGGAATTTTTAAAACTTCTCGTCCGTGCAGTTTCACATCGTGCAGTGAGGAAGAAATACTCTTAGTCTATGGTCATATATTTTGGACCGTTGGGTGCTTGGCAGTTTAACGTCATGCAGCTCAGACGAAGAATTCACCCCGTGTAGGTCTGGTCCATACATGGGGGGAGGGAACATTCTCAACTCTTATTATCCGTGCAGTTTAACGTCATGCGTTAAGTAAGAAATTCTCTTAGTTTAAGTTCATAGATTTTTCACCGTTGGGTGCTTGGCAGTTTAACATCATGCAGCTCGGACGAAAAATTCTCCCCGTGCAGGTTTGGTCCATACAAGGGGGGAGGGGGCATTATTAACTCTTAATATTTGTGCAATTTAATATTGTTCGGTAAGGATGAAATGCTTGTAGTTTAAGGTCATAGATTTTGGACCGTTGGGTGCTTGGAAGTTTAACTTCATGCAGCTCGAACGAAGAATACACCCCATTCAGGTCTGGTTCACACACAGGGGGATGGATCATTCTCAACTCTTATTATCCGTGCAGTTTAACATTGTGTGGTAAGGACAAAATGCTCTTATTTTATGGTCATAGAGTTTGGACCGTTGGGTTCTTGGCAGTTTAACGTCATGTAGCTCAAATGAAGCATACAACCCATGTATGTCTGGTCTATACACGGGGGGAGGGAGCATTTTCAACACTCATTATCCGTCCAGTTTAACATCGTGCAGTAAGGAAAAAATGATCTTAGTTTAAGGTAATAGAGTTTGGACCATTGGGTGCTTGGCAGTTTAACGTCATGCTGCTCGGACGAAGAATACACCCTGTGTAGGTCTAGTCCATACACGGGGGGAGGGATAACTCTTAACTCTTATTATCCGTGCAATTTAACGTCGTGTGATAAGGACGAAATGCTCTTAGTTTAATGTCATAGAGTTTGGACCGTTGAGTGATTTCCAATTTAATGTCATGAAGGTCGGACGAAGAATACACCCCATTCATGTCTTGTCCATACACGGTGAGAGGGATCATTCTTAACTCTTATTATCCGTGCAGTTTAACGTAGTGCGGCAAGGACAAAATGCTCCTAGTTTAAGGTCATAGAGTTTGGACCGTTGGGTGCATGGTAGTTTAACATCATGCAGCTTGGATGAAGAATACACCCATGCAGGTCTGGTCCATACCTGAGGGGGAGGGATCATTCTTAACTCTTATTATCTGTGCAGTTTAACATTGTGTGGTAAGGACGAAATTCTCTTCGTTTAAGGTCATAGATTTTGGACCGTTTGGTGCTTGGAAATTTAACGTCATGTAGCTCGGATGAAGAATACACCTCGTGCATGTCTGGTCTATACAATGGGGGAGGGAGCATTCTTAACTATTATTATATGTTCAATTAAATGTCATGCGGTATGGACGAAATGCTCTTAGTTCTAGGTCATAGAGTTTGGACAGTTGGGTGCTTGACAGTTTAACGTTATGCAGCTCGAACGAAGAATACACCTCTTGCAGGTCTGGTCAATACATGGGGGGGGTGGTATTCTTAACACTTATTATCCCTGAATTTTAATGTCGTGCAGTAAAGATGATAAATAAATTTGGTCTCTATGCGACATACTTCTTCAGGAATCTCGCATTGGTCGGAGTTGTGGTGAATTTCCCGTCTATGGAGATTAGGGTATATGCTTTGTTGGAGTAGACCTTGTGTACCACGTATGGTCCCTCCCACATGGGATCCAGCTTTGGAGGTTTCCTTCCAGGTATCTTTGGGGTCCGGAGGACCAATACCAATTCTCCTACCAAGAAAGACTGGAGATGGACCTTTTTCTTGAAGGCTCGTGCAATCCGATTCTGGTAGACTTCCAGATGGTGCAACGTGTGCAGTCGCTTCTCATACAGCTTTCCCAGTCCACCCAACCGCTTTTCTGATATCTAATCATCTGATAATTGATCACAGATGGAAACACAGAGTGAGGGAAGTTGGAGTTCAATGGGCAGGAATGCCTCTGTATTGTACACCAATGAGTACAGGGTAGCCTGAGTAATGGTGTGGATTGTTGTTGGATAAGCCCAGAATGCATAGTGGAGTTTTTCCGGCCATGACTTCTTGTATTTGTCCACCATTTCCTGGAGAATTTTGGACAAGGTCTTGTTGAAAGCCTTTATATGTCTGTTGGCCACCGCATGGCAGCAGGATGAGTGGTTAGCCTCGAAACCATACTATTGGTATAGTTTCTCCAATTTAGTAAAGCAGATGTTGGTGCCATTATCCATCAATATGGTATGAGGAACACCGAATATGGTGATGATATTGGTTTTCACAAAGCTTAAAAATATTCTTTCCCTAACTTCCTTAAGAGGTATATCTTCTATCCATTTTGAAAAGCAGTCGGTTTCCATGAGGATATACTTCAGCTGTTTGGTTGTGGCAGGGGGGTATGGTCCTACAACGTCCATTCCCCAGATGGAAAATGTCCAGGAGAACATGGACTGATTAAGTAACTCTAGGGTTTGGTGTATGAAGTTGGAATGAATTTGGCATGAGTGGTATTACGCGGTAAAGCGCTCGTAATGTTGTCCCACTGTGGGCCAATAGTACCTGAGCCTGTAATGAGGTATTGATATTCCGCTTCATTATTCGTACATCCTTCTGACAGGAGGAAGGAATATGGAGAGACTGCCTTTTCTAGGGACATTAGTATTAATCCTAATCCCACCTTGTTAATTTTGAGGTTTTCCATCCTCTTCCTGGTTCATATTCAGGAGGAGCCGTCGAAGTACATTTCCTATGTTGGGAGCTCCTCTTGAACCAATAAAATGTCTTCATCGGGTAGCTCAACTTCCGGTATGGCGGTCCCCACTGAGGGGTGCTCTGCCAGAAAGTCTGCTAATGCCTGACCCTTAATGCCCTTTTGAGGCAGAAACCGGATGTCAAACTGTAGCAGGATGACTTCCAATCGGGATAGGCGCCTAGTTAGCATTGGACGGATGAGGATGTACTTGAGCGGGTTATTACACGAGACCAAATTTACATCATGATGCTGCAGATAATGTCACAACATTTGAACCATGAACACCAAGGATAAACAACTCTTCTCAATGATTGAGTATCGTGTCTCAGCATCAATCATTGTTCGGCTGAGGTAATAGAGACTGTTTTCACTGCCGGCATTGTTCTTTTGTGCGAGGAAGGCTCCCAGTGACTGCTCGAGGGCCGTCACGTAGAGGAGGAGAGGTCTTCCTTCAATCGGGGGCATGAGCACCGGTGGGATAAAGAGGTACCTATTTAGGATGTTGAACGCCTCATGGAAGTCATTTTTCCATTGGTATGTGACTCCCTTTTTCATTAACCTAGCGAAGGGAAAACATTTTCCCACCAGGATGGCTATGAATCGCCTGATATAGGCTTGGTATCCTTGGAATCCTCTCAACTCAGTGATATTGTGGGGAGGAGGCAGGTTAATGATATCCTTTTTATTTTAAGTGTCGACTTCGATACGACGATGGAACACAACAAAGACAAGGAATTTCCCTAAGGTAACCCCGAAGGCACACTTCAAGGGGTTCATCTTCATGTAATGTTGTCGAAGTATGTTGAAGACAGTCTCAAGGTCTGACAGGTGATCAGAGATCTGTCTTGATTTGACCACCAAGTCATCTACATAACATTTGACTAATCTCCCCATGAATGGTTTAAATATACATTTCATGGAACGTTGATATGTGGCGCCAACATTCATGAGACCAAAGGGTGTAACCCTATAACAAAATACACCTTGGGGGGCTCTGAAGGTGGTGGATTCTTTGTCTTCTCAGGCCATACTGATTTGATTACATCCAGAATAGTCATCCATGAAGGATAGAGCATCATACCCGTCCATCGCGTCGATTAATAATTCGGTGAATAGGACCGAGAAGTCATCTTTCGGGAAATGCCGATTGAGATCTATAAAATCGATGCAAACGTGGAATTGACCCTTCTTTTTATTGACTAAGACAATGTTGGACAACCAAATAGGGTACTGTACCTCCCGAATGAAGCCTACTTTAATGAGATTATTGACTTCAGCCTCTATTTTGGCGGCATGTGATGGATGTGTCCTTCTGGAAGACTTTTTATAGCCCTGGTGGTCTTCTGGAAGACCCAGGTGATGCGTCGCCACTTCGGGATCGAGTCCCGACATTTCTATGTAATTACAGGAAAAAAAATCCCGATGTTGCTTCAGGAAATAGGTATATACCTCGTTCTCCTCGAGGGACATGCTTCACCAATGAGAGTAGGCCTCAGACCTTCCTCGGTACCCAGGTTTATTTCCCTGCACTCATCCACCATGGTAGAGATACCCTCCTCAAATGCAGGAGGTGCATCTCGGAGATCTTCCTCCTCTTCTTCTCCCAAGTCCTCATCTTCTTGATCCGACAGGGGGAGAGTTTCCGGTCCGAGTCTTTGGGTGTTTCAGGGGGAGGCATCGTGGGCATCCCCACTTGAGTATTCGTCCCTAGACTAAGGGTGGGCGGACGTTCTCGCATCGTCATCCCCAGCCTTTGTGGCTGAAGTTATGAAGATAATTGAGTGTGTGTCTGAAATTGAACCCCTACTCTCAATATGGTTGATGGGAAGTACGTTTTTCCTCCCAAGCTACACGAGGGGGTTAACAGGAACCACTTCCAGACCATTTTGAGCAAGGATCCAGTGAACACCATCAGCCAAATGATTTTCCTCTTTTGATCATAGAACCCGGCATCAATGTAGTGTGACTCAGAGAGCTCGAAAGGGGCCTTGTCGGCATGAAGTGTCCCACATTTCCCATTGACATAGTACTTAATACACTGGTGGTCGGATGAAGGAACAACCATGTGCTTATGGAGCCACAACCTTCCCAGCAGGGCATTGAATGATGTGCTTTTTCAGACCACTAAGAATTCCGAGTAGGCCACAAGGTAGCCAACATGGGTCTTTATCTTGATTTGTCCCATCGTCTTCTGTTCACTCTTGTCGTAACCTAGAAGAGTGGTGGTCGATGGTATTAAATCACCCTCATTGTAGCCCAACTTACGGAGAGTTTTTTGGGGACAGAGGTTAACTCAAAAGCCATTGTCAATAAAGACTTTTCGGATCTCAACATCATTCAGTGTTCCAGACACATACATTGGTTTGATGTGTCCCTTCATGATGGAATCGTCATCTTGATCGGTGAAATAAATCATCGCATTGCATTCAATCGAGCCAGTCTCCGTCTGGTAAATCTCTACGGAAGCTTCCTCGGCTTGAAACACTTGGGGGATGATCAAGGCTTCAACAAGTGCCTCCCTGAGGTCGATTGATAGACTCAGGAAATCTAGGATGGATAGTCTGGCTGGTACTCATGCCAGTTGCTTGAGGATATCGTATTTTTGCTCCAGCAGCCGACGCTTCTCCGCTGGTGGGAGAGTTTTCGCAGGCGGCTTGGGATCTGGATTATGTGATGAGGAGGGACCCACCATATGGTCGGATGTCGACGATGTTACAACGTTCTAGGGACCTAGCACGGCCGTTCAGTTTGTCTGCACTAGGCGGCTAGGCGCTTATTCCTCCTCTGATGGGTATCACAGAATAACGGGGCCAGGGTGGCCGCTTGTGGATGTGGAGGGATGTTCTTTCTCTTGCTGAGTCTCTTAAAGGGCTCTCCCATGGGTTTCTGTGATATTAATGGTTCAGGATGGGTTCCAACCGTAGGGTAGGTTTCAGCCGCCACTGCATCTCCCCCGGTATCCCCTACCTCTGTGATTTCTCCTCCTGGCCCTTACATCTGCAACTCGGGTTCATAACCGTACCCTTAATCAGGGGAGGATTCCATAAGATGAATGACATTGATGGAACCAAAGATTGTCTCCTCATCCTCTAACAAGACAACCTGGTCAGTTGTACGTGATGGTGCCATTTGGTGGGTCAGTTCCCATGTCCCCATGTTTGAGGGCATGAAATCTTACAGCGTCAGGGCTAGCTTTGGCCTCGTCGCGGACTGCTCCTCTTGCACTTTTCTCCTCCTTTTATTACGCCTGGATGACCGGATTTTGGAGGGTTTTGAGGCTGATACTGTTGGTTGTGCAGCATAAGGGGTTGTTGGTGGCAACACTGGCTGCAATGGCTGAGCTCAGAGTATGCCTTGGGCTCGGTTAATAGTCTTCCAAGTCATCCAGTTATCAAATTTCTGCCCTTTTTTCTGGTGACTTCCTGCAACCCCTCCCCTTTGTCAGAGTCAGTGGTAGAAATATACATCACATGTGATGGGGTTGGTCCCAGTTTGACCTGATCAGATTCTACCATCCTTTGCAGGTGGTCTTTGAAGATGAAGCATTCCCAGCTATTGTGCTCCAAAATTCGGTGCTAGGGACAGTAGTGTGAACTATCATCGCGGACGAATTCTTCAGTCTTACTTGGCTCTAGGAGGCGGAGTAAGTTGCAATTCATGGCGGTGATGAAGTAGTCGTGGACTTGGTCCTATCAGAATGAGTACACTTTATGTCTTCATTCCTCAACCTGGTTCTGCTTTGATCCTCTCTGATCGTCCCGCCTAGGTGGAGGTGGCCGCTGATGTACAAGGGGCCCTTGATGATTTGGTGGAGGCCTGAGTAGCAGATCAGGCAAAGGGGATGGCTTGACCGTGACAGAGGATGCTTCATCTATGTCTGATCTCTTTGCAGGGGCCTGCGAGGCTATTCGGGACTTCAAATTGGTCCACTGCAGGGAGTCCTTAATTCTCTAGGAAATGGCCGAGAGATGGAGGAAGCCAATGGTGCACTCCACTGGTATGAGCGGTGTCCGCTACTCATCTCGAAGATTGTTGATTTATATGGAAAGCAACTCATCTTGAGGCATTGGCCTATTTAAAGAGTAGGTCAGAACATTCCATCTAGTGATGAAATATGAGACCCTCTCATTCTCACTATGCATGCAGTTCATGAGGTTGTTGACCGTTGTTTTGCGTAACGTTGAGCTGAAGTAGAACAAGAACTACTGCCGAAGGTCTTCCCATCTTTTTATTGGATGGCTGGCAGACTCGTATAGCAGAAAAAGGTGGATCCTTGCAAGGTCCGCACGAAGCAACTGAGTATCACCGATTCTTGTTGCTCTGAAGTTCCCATCATAGGGTCACAATAGAATGCATAGTGCATAAAATGATATTCCAGATCGCTTGATCCATTTAATATAAGGAATACAGGGCTCCAAAAATTGGGTGGAGGAGGTGTGTTGCTCACCCAATCCGGGTAAGGTTTCCACTCTGGCTATATCGGAGAGCGTCGACCTTCCATCGCTTCCAATCGAGCCGTGAGTTCCTCAATAGTGTTGGTGAGACCCTGGTTTACATCCTGTTGGGCCTGGTCCTGAGCAGGTGTAGCCCGTGGAATTGCTTGAGGATCCATCTCGGTTGGCACTTGGGGTGAATGTGCTATTTGTGACACCTTCAGAGGGTTCAAGAGTACTTGCTCCGGTTGCTTCTTGAGTGGAGGGAAGTCTTGGTATTCATCCAGATCCACATTTAGGTAGTTGGACAAACTAGACGCCTTATTGGTCAGGGTAAGCTTGGGTCTTTGAGGAGCACTTACTGGGAGTGCAGGATGTGGCTCCTCTTGGGACACGTTTAAAATAAGACAGTTCCTCTAGAGTAGCTCGACGTTAAGCCGCCTCAATTCCTTAATTTCCACTTCCTGTTAAGAAAACCTCTCTTCAAGCGTGACTGGATTGTTTTTGTTGAGAGAAGGGGACGAATTAAGGGTAACTAGTCCTTTGTTCTTATCCTTGTTGGAAGCTCGCAGGGTAAGTGGAGGGGGGTTAGCTGAAGGGGAAGCCATATTTAAGGGAATACCTCTAGTTCCGGGTGTGCACACCTGGTGGTTCGCTCTGCGTCATAGTCTGACCAGAACTATCGTCTCCCGATCCATCCTGATTTGCATCATCTCTGGTGTCACCCATGGGGTTATCCTCTATGACGTTGATAGATGCATATCGCGGGGCGGAGAAGATGTAATATTCCAAATGGGAAGAGGATCTCTTGCATCTTCTGCTAGCCTTCCCTTTCAGGACCTGGGATTGCCTTCGGACTTCTTGATGAAGGGTGATGCGAAGAGTTCATTGATGCGACCTTACGGTGCGCCTTCCTCTCGGAGGGGATGATGATTCAAATGATGGGATAGGACGGTAACCTCCTCTTCTAGCTATCCTCCCTAGACAAGAGAATACCGACTCTCGTGGGGGAGGTTGTTGTTAAGGGGGTAATAATGCCCCAAGCCCCGAGGGATGGGGTTGGCTCTGTTCCTTGGATGTTGAGTCTCTTCCCATTTTTATTGGTCACACGGGGGCATTTTTTTGTTAAAAATGCCCACTGCCCGGCAGGTTGGGGTTGACCCTGGACTGCAACAGTGGCTGATGTTATTGCTATCTTCCTAATCTTGCGTTCCTCCATTCAGGGGTGAACTGGGTTTGGTGTTGAGTTATTCTGTGAACCTATCCCTTCTGGGGAGGTAGGCAAAGATTGCTGATTGGCCTCTCCTAGGCGAGAGGCCTGTTGTATGCTCTCAGTGGCCTAATTAAGGATTTCTTGAATAGATCGTTCTCGTCGGGCCTGACACTTCGGGGACGTACCCAAGGCCCATATCTATTGGATGTGTTTCCTTTCCTAAACAAATAGACCACTCGATTTCCATCATGATGTGATGAAATTTCAAGACACCATACCGAATGGGTTGTTCTAGGCGGGGAGCAGAGTGAAATGCAGAGCTCCATGTTCTCCCCATCCCCTAATATGGACTCCTATCGTGGCGTCAATGATGATGTGGCACAGCTGGTGTTGCACACGGAGGTAGGATATCTCCATGTTTCCTTTACGCTTCTCGGGTCGCCGTTGTCGTGCCGATGGAAGATCTTCCAGGTCGATGTGATGCAGGAGGTCTCCTATTGTCTTAACATGGTCTACATACTCGTAGTATGGTATAAAGCTTTATTTCAGCCGGAAGAGGGTTGTCGATATATTAAGGCGGATGTTGTACATGCATTATTCCGAAAAATCTCTGGGTATGCTGAACTGAGAGGTGGCATGGGCCAAAACATAACTGGTATATCATCCCTCGCCAGTCATTTCCTCAGGCGCAACATGTCGACATACTCCTCTGTTAGTGACTCTTCTACCTGGTCGGCCCAACTGAAACGATCGATGTCAATGTGATCTGAGGCAGTGGGACCAGTAGGTATTGAATCATTATGTGGGTGATTCCGAGGTGGTTCAGAAGATGAACGTGGCCCCATAATGTCTCCCAATTGAAGAAGGATTTCGTCAGCGACTAACTAGGAATCTGACATGCTTGATCCCATCCTTCTGAGTGCCACGACATACAGGGGATTTTCTATGCTTGATTTTGTAGGGGGAGGACCTTTTTGTCGATATGATTTACCATTGTGGGGAGGACCTTCAAGATGGAGGCTCAATGGTGAGGACAACCATCACAGCTTGACGCCTCACTGCATAGCGGACTTTTGCAGTGCATACCTTGGGGAGGACCTCCAAGGTGTGTCGCAGCAAGGGGAGGACCTTCTGGCTGCGTAGCGTTGTTACGAGGAGGGTCTTCGCAACAACTACCATCATGGTGGGGATGACCATCATTGTTTGACGTTCGGTGTGCATCCTAGGGAGGACCTTCAAGACACACAGCGAGAAGGGGAGGACCTTCTTGTTGCTTGGGGCCACATCGGGGAGGACCTTCGCAATGGAGACTATGGTGGTGATGACTGCCATCACAACTGATGTAATGGTGAGTACTACCATCACAACTGATGTAGGGAGAATATATGTGGGAAACACCCTAGGGAGGGCCTCCATAATGTACTGCAACGAGGGGAGGGCCTTCTTGTTGCTTGACGTGTCTACAGGGAGGAGCTCCATTGTCAGGGTGGTGAGGACTACCACCGTGATCTGATGCCCGGCTGCGCGGAATTTCGTTGCAGCGTAACCCCATTGGAGGACCTTCAGGGCAGGCCACGACAAGGGGAGTACATTCTTATAATGATGAGATGTAATTTTGGGGAGGGCCTCTGCAGTTGCGACTATGATAGCGAGGACTACTATCATAATATGTGGTCCCACTGCATGGAGAGTGTTTTCAGCGTATATCCTAGGAGGACCTTCCGGGTGGACTGCAGCAAGTGGAAGACCTTCTTGCTGCTTGATCTTCTGGTCACATGGACAGTTTCCATGAATTTCATCAAAAGAGATTCTCTAGTGATCGATCATTATATGCCCGCGGGGGAGGCCCCCACGGGTGCTCTGGGGAGGACCTTTAGAGCTTCTGGTAGTGAGATTGCGGGGAGGACCTTCGCAACTGCTATTGCCACTCTCATAACATTGTAATGGGTGGGTAGGGTTCTGAGCCTTTGATGTATTCTTAGCGGCGTTGGGAACTCCATATTCCAGTAGAGCATAGTCAAGAACTCCCTCTTTATTTTCCGGTTGCCTTTAGCGTGTTCGGGTGCTTTCTTGCGGGAAGCGGGGACCGTCTGCTGTTGACAACGGCCTTCACCTTTGGGTCCCTATCCTATTGGGTCTCGTGATTCTGTTTGGGTATGCCAATGAACATATTGACTTTTAGCAGGGATATATGCCTTATCTAGAGCATCCACCATGATGAATGGGTGTCCCCCAGTTGGAACGAGTGAAGCTTCTCTATGCAGCTACCCTTGAGTTGTGGAATATAGTCGGCGACCCTCCTGGGTAGAAGTAGGGATCCAGATCTGCTTCGAGGATGCTATCTCGTCTCTTAGATGAGTCACCTCAATTGAGGAGATGGGATCACGGGCCCGAATCCTTGTTGTTGCCGCTGATGTAATTATATTCTGACAAGTCTGCAAGATATGATCTGGGATCGATACCTGCTCCTCCATCATTGCCAGGATATGCAGACAGACATCTTTGTATAGAATGGGTATGAAGGCCCATTTCGGTATCGGAGTAGGAATATCCTGCTCCGGTCCTCTAGTTGTCAGTGGGTACTGACAAATCTCTTCTGTTGGGGCAGGTGAGTGAATCATCCCTTGTACAGGGATATGCCAGTTTATCTCTCCGTTTTCCGCCACATCGGGATGGCGGACTTTACTTGCATCCACAGGGAGCTAGCCCTACATATATTGGTTTCCCACCGTATCGAGTTGGTGGCCTTTCTTGGCGGGGAGACATGTCCGGCTATGATTTTCCGTCACATCTGGGTGGCAGGCTTTGTTGATCATCACTATATCGGGATGGTAGGTGTCAGAAGCATTAGCTAGGAGCTAGTCCTACAGGCACTGGGTCTCCACCATGTTAGGTTAGTGGGATTCATGACCCTCGGTAGGGAGAGGTGCCTACTGAGTAGGTGCCGTCCTGTGTGACCAATGGGCGTGACGGAGCTCGGTGAGGATGTGTGTCGGCCCGTATGATGTCGCCATATCTAGATGGTGGGCCATGGAGGAAGGAATAGGTGTATGTGCCTATTTGTAATGCATAACCATGACTAGGCAGTAGAGCTCCTTATCGGGGACTAGGGTGATGACCGGTCCCCGATTGTACGTTTGTCGCCCTTGTCGGGAGGTCCGAGGGGCCGGAGCTCGGGGAGTGTGGGCCTGGGTCCTCGGGGTGATGTCCTCCCTAGCGAGAGGATGTTGGGTCGTGGCGTGACTGCGATGATGTCTTCTGATGGGGGGATCGGATTGGAACCCCCCGTTTAGCGGGGTTGAAGTCTTCAACGTCGACCTCATCCGCCTCCCTAAGACAATGGATGTACGCATTGTCCCGTTCCAGAGAGAGACTCCCGAAACGGTCGGAGACAGCAATAGGGGCTATCTGGATCTTCCTTTGCAGCCACTGCTGGGGAGGAGACCAACGCGTTCTAGTGGATTGGAGGGCGTTCATGGCCGCCTCCACCATCTGGATAGTACTATTCATCTGGTACTCTCGGATCATTGCATCTGAGACCCAACGTTGAAGACGCTGGGTAGGTGACAGGATCCTCCGTTAGTGAGGACGTCCGATCATTGCATTGTTCGAAGCATGCGCCTGTGATTTTTTTCGGGACGCCGTTGGATCGAAGGGAGTTTTGTGTGTCACCTGTAAAATTGTTTAACAAATACAAACAGAAAACCCGTCAAAGAAGCATCTCATGATCCCATACGTAATTAATGACCATGCTTGGCCCTCCATGTAAGTAAAAGGAGGCACAGAGTGGAATCTGGTTAAATCCATAAGGTCTGGTTAAATATTCACGTCGGGTTCACCATTTTTGTTTTGGGTCAGTCTCGAAATGCCCAACGGTTCCATATACGATGACACGTGGACCTGCTTTCCAAAGGCAGGCGTTCACCGGATGGCCTGACCAGTGATGCATAAGAACTCACATTAGTCAAGAGGATGGGACGTCGGGACCATCTCAACCTTTTTGTAGGAATTATTTAATGTTCTGAGACTCTCTTATAGATTTATGATGTATTTATATGTTCCCGAATCTTTGGTTTTTTCCCAAGAATAGTATAAATAAATTTCTCCTAGTTGGCAATGGTCTGCTGAACACAGGGGTTCAGAATCATTTATGCCTGAGGTTTACCATCCCTCGTTGGATTAATGACCCTGAGGATTCGGGACTCATTGATTCGGTAATAGGAGTGGCGCGGTGAACCGGTGTGAATATTGTTGGATCGATCAATTGTTGGGCTTGAACCTTACATAGGCTTCCTACATACCCTGCCTAGGAGATAGGGATCAAAGTCCATGTAGTTAGAATGGGAGCGTCAGAGAACTGACGTGAAGGTGGACCTGAGGGGCCCACTTTTGATCAGGCTTGAAACTCATGGAGGCTTCCTACATATCCCTATGGTACGGAATCAAAGTCCTCATAGTTCGCATGGGAGCGTCGGAGAACCGACGTGAAGGTGGACCCGGGGGTCCGCTGGTGATCGGGCTTGAACCTCTTGATGTCTTCCTACATATCCCTATGGTAGGGAATCAAAGTCCTCGTAGTTCGCATTGGCTTGGGACTTACGCTTTGAGGCAGCCCAGAGTGATGGATTGGGGTTTACACTCTTAAAAGGATCATAAGTGGATATCATTGTCGATGCTTACTCTAAGCCCATGTGAGTCATGCTCAGTGTGAGAAACAAGAGGCAACAAGGACCGGAGGATCACGTTGCAAATGGTGTGTCTGTGAGAAGTGGAGTGGGGATTATGCATGAGGGTGGCCCATAAAGTCAGGGATTACTCCGGGATGGACACCCATGGCGACAAAGCACAATGTGAGAGGGAAAGAGGTGCTCCTGTGCCCGTCACCTCTCTTGTTCCCAGGGGAAGTACGGAGGTTCATGGGGGCTTCCTTATGATGGGTATTTTACTACCCTCTAAAGAAGGGAGAAGCACTCCTGCCCCAACAAGTGGAGGGTCTGAAAGGTGGCTCCCGAGCTCAGACTCCACATTACCAAGGGAATGTGAACCCAGGAATGCTTCGGGAATCTTTTCAAGGGTCGGGGCTATCCCTGCGCCCCTACTTACCGTGGGTATGTGAACTCAAAACAGCGCACTGATGCACCTGAGTGTTACATCACATGGGTCCGATGGCTCTGGTGGAGGCCTCGGCTTGGGGTCGATAAGTAGGCTAGTGAGGGAGTCATGGAAGATCAGGCCAAATCAGAAGGATTTTATGCGGATCAGGGAACATGAACTCCGGAGGATTCGGTGGGCCACACAGGGGTATGGGTGGTGAATCCCTTCGTGTAGGGAAGTGCTATGCAGTTGGAGAAGCCGTCCACGAACTAGGGTGGTCTGTGGACTGATGGGCATCCCACTAATCAAGGTGGTTCACAGCTTCGGGATCGATCCGCAAACCAGGGTGGTCTGCGGAGGGTTCCATGTGAGAAGTGGAAGCCAAGGGCGGCGCCGGCCAGAGGCTTGTCGGTCGAGGCTTTGCCCGCGTTGGAGGGTGCTACACGGTGTGGCGGATCGGAAAAGAGGCATAAATTCCTTGGTCCACGGTGAGTGGATCCGCGGAGGGACCATTTTTCGCGGTTTTCTCTTCTTTGTTATTTTAGGTTCGCGGTTCATCAAGTTATTATGCATTTTTTGGTTCCTTATTAGTTCTTTCCCAGGATTAAACCTACTCTGGTTCGCGTACTAGAACTTCCAAAATACAATGCCTTACTTCAAAATCCTTCCACCCAAATCTGATTTATCTCCTCTCCATCCTCCCTTTTTTCTTTTTCTGCTCCCCTAAATCTCATTTTATAGAGAGGGGAACATGATGTATCTATGTTCATGAAGCACCTTTTGCAGAGGCCAGTGACCAAAAACCCGGTTCACGGATGACTCATTCAATCCACAACTCGCGGGGGGCATTTGATTGCATCTCACCCGTGAACCAAAAGATCACCCCTCATGAACCAAACAAGCTCGGATAGTTCTTTGTAGCCACGAAGGTTTCCTCCTCCATTCTGCGAATGACAGCGAATGCGGCTTGGGCTGGTCAACGCGGTCTGCGGCTAGGGCGGTTCATGACGGTGGACCGGTTCAGCGCCTCTTCTGCTTCACGCTCGCGGAGGATATCCGCCTCCATCTCGTGAATGAGGCTAGTCCGCGGAGGGGAGCGGTTCGCTGAACTGCCCGCGTAACACTTGGGCCGGTTCGCAGACAGGTTGGGGTTGATTTTCAAATTGCAATGATATCCTTGGAATATTTTATTCAATCCTCTTATACTATGTTGATTAATGTGAAATTACACAATCATTTCCTCTCACTCCTTTGGTCAAATGGTAATGGTGAGAGAAAAACATACAAAGTCTAGAGTTTGGTCAACTCTCTTTCCATGTGTGAGAATGTTTCATTGAATATCCTCAATTTACATGGGAAATAACCAATCAGGTCTTGTTTACACTAAAAAATTAATAACATCCATTATCCCTATCATAAATATTGATTATCATTAATTTCATCACCAAAAATATGTGGGATATTCCATAATATATAAACAAGAACCTAAATGAGGGAGATAATGATCATTGTCCAAAGAAAGAATCAATAATAAATCCAAAACCAAATACAATCAAAAAATTATTATTAAAACAGCCATTTTAAATTGAAAACACCATCACAAAATATATTAAGATATATCATTCAATTCAGTTCAAGAACTAAACCATTAAGAAGTTGAGAAATGAATAATTCCCCAATCACTCAAATGTTTATAGCACCATGGTATGGGTAATTGAGATAAATAGGGATGATGAAGTCATACCAATATTAAAAATAAGAAATAGGGGCGAAAGAAGATGGTGAAGCGTGGCTCCTTGTTGGAGATTTCCTCCTCCAGGGTTAAATATATAGTATGGGATGGATTGAGATCCTATGGGATGGAGGATCCCTCCCCTTTTTATTGTCCATATTTTCCCTTCATAAGTTATCATATGTTAGTACCATTATGTTGTAGATTAATGAATGACCCCATAACACCCTGAGAGGGGTGGGTGAATCAGGGTGTGAAATTTTTCTTTAAAAACAATAGAAAATATTACCATGTTAGTAGGAAATTGTTTGTACTATATGATGGATTTGATCAACTATAAAAAATTCACATGAAGTAATTAATCACAATAGTTTTAAATGGTTCACAACTAAGGGATATTCCAAAGAGAATATGCTCACAGTGTGTCAGTCATACCTAAATCTATTAATCATTACTAGATGTGGAGTACATATGTTTTGACATAGTCACTATATTACAGAAAAAAATTCATTACAAAATTATAGGGATAGAAAATTGAATCCCTTAAAACAATTTCTTTGATCCCCACTAACACATTTCTTTTAGAAATGTCTTACTCATTTTATTTACTTGAAGCTCACTTCAATGGATTTTCATTAATGTCTATGTCCATGTCTAGAATGAGACACTTCTTGCAATTTATAGTTGAGTTTATGTTATTTGAAATACATGACCACTTAAACCAAATGGTATTTACTTCCTTATTTAATTCTCACTTTCTACATTTAATAGGCTTCCTTCATGAAATTCACTTCCTTCATACAACAAACTGCCTTTTTGAGGCTCACTTTCTTCACAGAATGGACTACCTTTGTGAAGGTCACTTAGTCAATGTGGAATAACCCATAATTAGGAATCACCCTTTAATCAAAACTATTGGAATAAGTAAAGGAAAATATTATTTTCACAATGAACTAGATCTCATAGAATTCCATATTCATGATGCTCCCTTAGCTTCACGAAATCATAGTGTTTCTGTATTTTTCGTGAAAAGCACAATATAATGAGTTGGGTGTTAGCCTCATATTTATAGGCTTGACCATTCACAAGACCCCACCACCACCAATGAATTTTATGGATCTTTCAAGTGAATATTCACCACGATCCTCGCTTTATGATGCTCTAGTGAAATTTGATATAGTCTAAAATCATTCAAGAAAACTATTACACGTTGTGATGCATCAATTATTAATCATTCGTGAGGTTTGTCATGGTCACTTAGATCACCATCATATTTCTTTGATCCTTCATGAAACACTATTAATGAATCCTACATTAACGAAATTCATGCATTTTCAATATTTTCAAATGACCAAAAGGAAATCCATGTTTCACAATGCTATCCTTTTATCACAATTTGGCCCCCAAAAATTCAGACAACACTAGGAAACACGCCACAATAAAAATTTTAGTTAGTTCGTGCTGTAAGATCCCTTTTATTGAAAACTCCACAATATTCCACATGGGGGTATAAAACAAAAACATACCATACTCCATTTACAACAAATAATATCATTGGTTCTAACTATTAATAGATTGACCCCTTCATGAATGTTTTTAAAAAATTTACTTAACTCCTCCCATCAAAATGTTATATTATTTGGCAATGTGTAGAGAGAGTTATGTATATTACCCATTATAAATTTATTACGTCAATGTATAATCTCCATATTTAATATATATACATTTCAATGCATTAAGGACCCTCAAAAATGTCTATTCACATGTCGACTCCTTCATGGAAGTTATAAAAAATGTATTTCTCATATCACCTCCAAATATCAGTTCAAATGGTTGATAAATTTTGGATATGTGGTCCGCATATAAAAAAACACTATATCTATTCATTGTTTTCATATACCAATCTGTGAGTTGGTTTTGGGATTTAAAATGTAAAATTTATCTTTGGGTATAGAAGAATGAAATAAATACCAAGATATATATACTCCTAAAAATAAATAATTACATAATTTTAATCAATATGGAAAATTTTATTGTATAAATATAGAAATAATTTAAAACTATTAATATCCAAAATGTGCAATTTTTCAATTAATCTCAGAATACCACTAAAATCGTAAAATGTGACTATTTTCCTTTAAAATAACACATTAGTGGAATTTAAAACATTTAAATTTGATGAGAAGTATTTATAATATTTTCTCTTTCTGTCCACTAAAATCATTCTCTCATCCATCCTATCAAAATACTCTTTGGTAACATCAACTTTAAATTCCTCCTCTAACATTTATTCATTGGAATAATTGTTAAGCTCCCATTCTATATCATAAGGCAATGGTTGTAATTGAACATTGTTTAATTATAAAACATAAATATATAAAATGTTATGAATTGTCTGATTAATTTATTTAATTTTATTTCTGAGGACCTCAAGTAAATATTTTAAACAATTTCTGAACATCAGGTGAGGGGACTCTCTGATGCCCCCGTTTTATTGGATTATGACCCTTCTCTATCTAGATCACATTCTCTCTCTATCTCTATATTTTAATATATGTACTATTTAAAATTATGTATATATTTATATTACATATATACCAATCTAAATCTCCCTTCATTTGATAGGTAATACATCCCTTGAGTTCATTTCTCATCTTACTTCCATAAATTTAAACCTAATTAGGTTGAACTTGTAAATATCTTAATCCTTCTATGATATACTTATTTAATATTTTTATAAAAATTCTTTATTTCAATAAATAAAATTATATTTTAGTTATATCCATTCATGTTTACAATTGATTTTTAAATGAATTTCCATACTTATTATTGCTCCCAACATCTTTAATATATTACTTAAAACACTATTTTGAAAATTCATTTCTACTCCTTGATGTGTAACCTATCACCAGAGGATTCAACCAATTTGACATAATATTTAGATATCTATTCTATAATACTCTCATATTATCATCCAAAATATGTAATTCGTTCTTATCTTTGGAATATTTATGAATTTTCATTTATTTATAATGTGACATAATACTATACAACCCATTTATTTTGATGGAAAATTATTATGATTATAAATTATGATTTATATCATATTGCAGCACATAAAATAATTTACTTGTTATGTTGGGTGTCTTCAAATAGTTCTCTAATTTATTGGGTGATGTTTTCATCCGATGTGACGATATTTATATTATTATAGATTAAAGTTAATCCATGATGGGACTCTTCCCACAATATAATAATGTCTTGATAGTTATCTTAGGCTTATTATTATGTCATGTGGTATATTTATTTCACGTTTTTATCTTTCAATGATCATATGATAAAATGTTTTTTATTGTATTCCCCCATGTCAATATTTTTTAACCCTCTCTATTGTGATATAATTTTATTCCATTTGACTCACCTGTTATTCTTTGTTGTCATGTTTATTCACATTCTAGGCTATATATCTCACTCTATTATTTATGTGTTCCCCCAGTTATCCATTATAGTTTGAGGAGATCAAATGGATTTTGGAGATCATTAGGGTGATTTAAATAAATATTTTTTATTTTATTTTCACATTAATAATTTATGTATATAGTCTTCCAGTGAAACTGGGACACTCAATCGTTGGTTTGTTTTTGTTGGATATTTATATTAAAAAACATGTGCATTATGTTCAAAAGGATTGGGTCTCTATAAATTATCTGGTATCCCTTGATATGTCACATGATAAATTGTATTAGTACTTTCTCAATTTGAAGCCCTTTTTTCCTCTTAACTTTCTAACATATATATTCATCCTAACTATCATCCATATCTACAATACCACATAGTCACAACCCACCCCTCTGATAATCTGTATAGGCCATTAGTTTAGAAGAGTGTGACCCCTCATGCCAACCTCCATTTATACATAATTTTATGAAATGCATTGATGGTATTCAATCAAAAATATGGGAGGCATTGACCTCAAAATCTAGGGAATATAAAAAACAACCAATTTACTACATGAAAAATAAAAATAAATTTTCTATAATGAATGTAATGTTATATTTCATAATTAAATATTAAATACCAAAAATAAAAACCTATTGTATAAAATCAAGAAATCCAACAAAAATTTACAAAATATAATATTTCCTAGACCAATCACACACTCCCTTTCAAAAATATAATATAAATATACAGGTGAGTATACATATATGTATAGCTCGATAATACCCAATAACCCTCATGAAAATGTGGAAAAATGGAACCATCACATTTTGTAATTAATATTACAACTATGTTTTTGCATATAATAAGGTAACTACCACCCAAAAACATCATGTCTCATGAAAACAAATCTATATTCCTGGTATAGTGACATATTATCAAGTGAATAAATCACGAAGGTACCCTAAAACAACGTCCTACTAATCGTGTACACCGTATACCCCAAACAACTAAGGTTATTTTCATTAATACCTTTAATACTAAAATATATTCATAACCACATGTCACATGATAGGAATAACTATATATACACTATTTTAAACATCACCACAGTCGCAGAACAAACTGTCATCATGGAAGGGTAGTGTGAATATGTTAGAAAACCCCTATGTACTGCTCCTATTATGCACATCCCAAATGAATCCACATCTCAACAAAAATGCAATAAAAACTTGTATATATATATGAAACATCAATCTATTATGTTTCATACATATATATCTAAATCTAAAATTCACCATACCTCATACTCTATTTGAATCCAAATTAGGTATGAAGAATTAGTTATCCAATAATTCCCTCTTTTACCATGATATTTTGGGATGAAGTTGTAGTTAATATCATCACATGTGAATCAATAGGATTTCTTAATTTAGGGGGTGTGAAATTAAAGATAATAGGCTAAATATAGTGGTAGACTGAAAAATAGATTTCCATTTATTACTATTATATTATTTTACCACGTCAACTTGACCACCTAAAACCAACAACAATATCCATGAAACTATACAACTATGTTTAACCACATCAAAAAAGTTAAAACAAATTACATTGTACCTTTCAATGAAATAATTATTAAATTGTTGGTTTACTATTTCTATTCGCATTGTATTCATTTAGTCATATATAATGAAAAATCACTCTTGAATCATTGACCATAATCTATCATAGCCTTTACAAGTTTTGTATTAATAACTAAATAACCAAATATCATTTACCAACATCATTAATTAATATTTTCTCCACATTATTAACCAATAAACCTATTACAATTTCATTTATAAATTCATTCTCTCATTAGTTTAAGTATAAAATGATACTGTAAAACTATGGAAAACCCAAATTCTTTTCCCACAATACAATATAACCCATAAATCTGTCTCATTCCAACATCCACCACAACAATTTCTTCTCTACCATATTATCCATGATTGTTTACCTTCCATGAATCAATCCATTCCACTAAAATAATATCCATGAAATAGTCCATCATTTACTACTACAACAACAACCATTCATCATCATCCAAACCATCCAATACAACAATAACAACAAAAACAAAGGCATAAAAAATTGTATATAATTTTTATAATCATTGAATAAAATTACAAATGAATACCACTTATTAATCATTATTCAATATTATGTCAAAATGTATTTTACAATCATCAGTATGAAAATTCCATATTTAGTAGGATACCATTGAGTTTCCATTATTATGTGGTTAACCTTTTATGGAAACTGATCAAATGATTTCAATTGTAATAAGAAATTTTTCATAGTAGAAAAAAATAATTCTACAACAATAATATTAGTTGAAAATTAATTTATAGAAACTAAAACATAATTTCATAATGCATAAGTGAATTTTTTATTTTCCTCTATATTTTGTTAGTTTGGTACATTATCTTCTTCCATATAATTTAATCATCCACCAAATTAATGAAAAATCATTAATACAATAATTTTTTATACTATTAAATAAATAAGTGTCATTAATATAAATCCTTTAAGGATGACTAAACAACTACTACATATAAAATAGGATAATCCTCAAATCAATAACCTTCAAATATGTGAGGGTCCAACATAATATCTAGTAAAAACCATTCCCCATCGAAAACATGATCCAAAAATACCAAAAAGGAATCCTAACAATAGTTATTATATCCAAAAGAATCAAGAATAAAGATATAATTATGAAGTGGGGGAGTGTAAATCACATTGGATTAAAAATAGTTTTTCACTTAAAGCTAAGGACCATAAGCCACGTTTGTAAAACTGAATATCACTAAATAATTTCCCCAGTGGACCTATTATTATTGTGTTGACAATGTTTTTTAAAATAAAATAAGTGATCTCCAAAATTATAATAAAATTAGAAAATATTAAGAACCCAATGTTAAATATTTGGTCACATTTCCATGAATCCTCAATATAGATTTCATGGCTAGATGTCGACATGAATATATGTGTTAACACTTCCTCAATTCAAAAAAAATAATGAATCTCATGATAGAATAGTGAACCAAATACAACAAATAATGATATACTATTTAGTTTAGAGTTAAATTAAGTAATCTAAATGTTATCCTAATGTCTAAGGTTATCAACACTTCTTACCTATGATGTCCAGATGGGTAATTTATAATCACTTCCTCTATATCCAATAATAAATTATGGATGGTAAGAATAATTTTAACTGAGATCTATGATTGGTCTACTATCCATCCAATGTTTCTAAGTGTTATAGTTGGCCTTTGATGTTGAGATATGAAATATAAATTTAGTTATTATTGTTCCTAAATAACTAATACTTCCCACTAAATCTCCTAATTGTGTATACATTCGTTAAGAACGCAAACACCAATCTCATGCATATTAAATAATAAAATTAACCCCGCTACATAGAAGGGGATATAGATCACCAACCAAGTTAATAAGTAAAAATATGAATTCCAAACTAAATATGATTATATTGATAATAAAAATTACTAAACTAAAATTAAAACAAGATTTATAAAATTGATAGAGAGAGATGGAATTTATTTTTTTACAATACTGAGAATGGATGTATCCATTTTTTTTGGATTTTTTTCTTCCCTATCATTTTCAACCATTATATGTTATTGTGTAGGGTATGGTGATTTTTTTGACATGATGTGATAAATCATGCCAGATCTATCATTCAACATTTATATAGTGTCATAATAAGGTGTTTTTTTAAATTAACGAAAATAGTAAATAGTTACTTTGAAAGGTGGTGTTCCTTTGTAATGGAGTGGGGTAGATTTTATAAAGAAATATGAAAGGTTGGGATATTAATTCAGATTATACTATATGATTTTTTGAAGCTATCCAACGAGAATGAGAACCTAGACAGCGCTATATCATGAATTTGTTTGTTAAATTTTAATTTCATGATGACATTATTTTATTCATTAAATAATGGGACATCAATTATTAGATTTCATACATGAATTTTTATTTATGTGGTGTTAAAGTTGTGTAACAGTAATGATTTGGGGTTACCTCATCAAAATATGAGAAATTTAGGTGTTTCATGAATTTTCTAATGTCTCATGGATATTAGTGTATCAAAAAATTTGTAGATTTTTGTGAACCTATAAAATATCAATAAGAGTTCAAATAAGGATCTTATACTCATAAAAAAGGCGATGTCAAATAATTGATGTTATGTTTACCATGAATGTTTCATGCAAGGTTGGTTTCATGCAAGGTAGTTTTTTTGAGGTTTGGTAGTATCAATAAATAATCCACTACACACGTAATTTCATTATGAAATACTCTTTGAAGATATCAATTATTTTTATAGAAAAAGAGATATTAAATTATATTTCCTTTATGAAATAGAAATACAATCATATGTTTTGTAAATAGAGGACCTATGTCAATTTAATCATGATTTTTTCAAGAACATTTGTTTACATTAGTTTTGAGAAATAGCTTATTGATTTAAGTAGAAATGGATATATTAGTTATGATATGAATATAACTTTCGTCTCATTACACAAAGTTTGATTTTCCAAGGACTCTCTGTAATTCAAAATATTAATATATGATGATACAATAAATGATATGTGAATTTTGGAAGTTGTGTGAAAACGTATGTGTTGAGAATAAAATACTTGATTTTATTGAATATGAGTATTGGTAATTCACATCAGGTGAATATTATATAATGTGATTGGTACAAATTTTATACCCTCACAATGGACATCTGTAAGCATTGAAAACCACTTCTTTATAGAATGTGGTGTTGCTTCAATGGTGATACTCCCAACTAGAGTCTAGAAGAGTATTGTGCATATCAATTAGAACTAATCAATGAAAAAGTATTCGAAATTCAATTCATGAATGAGAAAATGAGATAAAAAACATTCTTTATTCATTTAGTGAGAATTGGGAGAGGAAAACGAATCCAACCTAGGGTGGAAATATCCATCCCTAAATTATATAAAGGGGAGTGTCTCTAGGCATCAGAGATTTCAATACACAATACACCGTAGAAATATAACTAATTTATTTGGTCATATAAATATATCATTGGTATGTACTCCTTAGACGTATCCCAATGTGGATAACCCATGTAAATTTTCATTAGTCTTGTTTTAATTATTTACTTAAATTATATAGTTTGATAATAGGTTTGTGTGGATTGAGTAACCATTAATCATATTTGAATGTGGCAAATATAAGAAAAAATATTATCCTGGTCACAATTCAAATTGTGAACATAAAATTGACCCTAATAACAGGTTTATTTAATAATAGTTAATTGAAACAAATTCTTTCGATTATGTGTTTGAAAATAATGATTTTGATTCTATGATCCCACCATGAGAATATATTTCTAATATATCATGTTGTACCAAAAATTTGTATCAAGGAATATTATTCTCTAAATAGATTAATTTTTTTTATAAATTTCTATGATGGATTTTTTAGAAAAATTATATTTTTCCCATAGAACATAGGAAAAACAACAAGAAATGTTTTACAGAAAAGTAATAATTTATAATGGAATAGTTGTTGAGAACTATACCATTGAGATAAAATAAACAGGTATTTCTCAACTAAAATGTAAGGATGAATGTATTTATTTTAAAAAATGTTTATAAAATGATTTAGTTTTACTATATTAAGAGTTTTATATGACATGGAATGATATAACTACTAATTACATTATTATATCAAAAGATCTAATGGTGTAAAATATCTACATATCAGAGGAGATATATCATTGTATGAATGAAGAACTCATTGAGATGACAATGATGAAAAATACTCAAACGATGTAGGTTTATGTGTTGATTGTTTAGGTTAAAAAAATCAAAGTGCAAAGAATTCTGAATTTCTTACACATGTTTCATTCTTGGTTGAGGAGAACCAAAGGCTGAGGTAAATTAATTTTTCCAAGAACGATGAAATCATAAATATATATACCACAACAAACACTCAGAGTGACATACTTGGATCAATTATTAATAACCATGATAATAATGTTACCATATAGATGAAGTTGAAATCATGAATAATCCCTTCCAAATATAAAATAGAATTAAGGTTTAAATATGAAAAATAAAAAAGATACTTTTCAGTGGAGAGAACATAAAAACAAATGTTGAATTCTAGGAAGACCAAAAAGTTATTAAAAAGGATGAAAACTTCGAATTATAATAAGATAATCCATCTAATGGCATCATAAATTGATAGAGTCCAAAATATTAGAAGTTAGAATTTAGTAATTGAGAATTAATGTTGTTACAAGTATGAGACAGATTAATAAAAAAGAAGGTATCTATAATTAATACTAGTTAGGAATCAATAGATAAACCTTGATTGCTTTTGGAGTCCCAACATCTAAATAGTAGAATTAAATTTTCTAGAAAAATATCTCAAATGAGATGAGACATTACTAATTATATAATTAATAAGTGATTATTAATCTATCATAACTGTAGTCATATGGATAGAACTCAAAATGTTAGATAATCAAAGTTTGTCTCTTGGAATTTATTTATTCCTATGAATAATTGGAATAATGTCTCCAATGAATTAAATTATGTTATCTTGGAAAACATATTTAGTACTCTTTATGAAAATAATGAATATCACCAAAAGGGGGATCAAGAAACAACATCATTTTACACATCGAATACCTCATGTAAAGAAAGAAACAAAAATAGGATGTAAAATAAGCCAGATTCACTAGATGTGATAAAGTAGGATGATCATATAATGAAATATCCAACAAGGATGAAATCATTTAATGTGGATCCATTAAATGTTGAAGAGAAAAAACATGAACCATTCCAAAATTTATTTTGAAAAAAAAACACCACAAATAGATACATAAAAAAATATGGTAGTTTAAAATAAAAGGAATATAGATATTTTATAGGGATGTTCTAAATCAGGTAATAAAGATATGGATTCTTTTAAAAACATTAAAAATTTATGGAAAAATAAAAGTACTCTAAATGTATATTGTTTGAAAAATATAAACCCAAAAAAATACATGGAACATAAAATATTATAAATAATAAATGGTTTCGTAGTCCTATAAGTAGATGTGGGGAATAATTATCCAATAAATAATATGTGTGATGATCCTTGATGGGAAGAGTACCCAAGGTAGAAGAGTTTCTGAGTTAGGATATGGTGGAAATGAAATATCCAATCAACAAAATGTTATGTCCCAAAAAATATCTAAAATTATGCTTCTGTATATGTAATCACTCAAAAAGGAGGAACATTAAATTCATTGAATAATTTTACCATGAAGTTTGATCATGAATAAGAATAGGTTCATAAGGTGATGGAATTCCATTCCTCAAATCTAAAAAAAGGGTAAGTTTAATGTGTGATGGTGAAGGGTTGGTCCACCAAGAATAGACTCATTACACCACATGAGGATGTGAAAAAAATCCTCTAAAATTGTTTTTTAATTTTATTAAATATTATTGATAATTTTATGTTTTTGGGGAGATAAGATCCATGCAGTTGTTGAAGCAAGATAAGAAATGTGATGTTGTAAAGTGATTTTTAGTTTTGGATTTCTAATTGAAACATCAGAGTAGTTACAAGAATTTAAAATCACTGTCATTGATAGATGAATGTTTACCTGATAATCAATGTTAATTGGGGTTAAAGGAAATCTATTACATAAATGATGTATCATGAAAATGAATTTATATTAAAAAAAATTTATATTTCTAATATATAATTTTTTCATCACATGATACTATATGAATATAATCTTTTCATTAGATGTTTTGATAGATAACTCTTAAATGGAATATTAAAATATGTATTTTAAGTAATATTTATATGTAATGGATGTTTTTTCAATAATTTTATGATTTATAGAATAAACAAAAACAATTTAAATACAACGTATGGATAAGAGAATAATTTATTTACCTATTATAGTTGACCAATTTGTCTCAAAATCTAATCAAATGAGTTAGCATTTCCATTGTTGGTATCAAGCATGGTTTCCAAAAATTTGTTTTATTAGTTATAACATTAATCATAAAGAAATTTCTATATTATTCTATTATCCATCAATATGTTATATATTATAGATGGAATCAGCTTCAAAAATGGGTATCCATTGGGTGTCAGATAATACAAATTATAGAAGAAGATGTATGGAAGAGTTCAATTAAAGAAACTAATGTTCAATTACATCTTTTGATTCACTAAAGTTAGCGAATATAGTGTATTTTTATTTTTTTATAAAAATTATCTATTTTTTCATACACTGATTTTAAATTATTTAGTTCTGTATTTCCGGTTTATGGATATTTTTTATTTACTGAGTTAATCATTGAAAATATTTTTTAATCCATTTACACCTAAAATATTTTTTTTGAGTTGGAGAGGTTTCTCAAAAATATAATCACATATAATGAAATGAAATAAGATAATAAAAAAGTTTAGTTTAACCAATTGGCTTAAAAATTGGGGTTATATTAGAGTTCTATATAACAGTTAGAGAATTTTCACTCAATATCTATTCAAAGGACACTGCTGAAAAATAGGGAGATATAAATATACCCATATCCAGATAACTAATAAATGATATGGATTAAAATAAAAATATTCATGATCTAAAAGGAATTATAGCGCAGAGTCAAAAAATATCTGATATAAAGAAAACATGGGAAAAATATAATGATAATGAAACAAACACCCTTGTTTTCCACATGTAGGCACATCCGAATTATATATTTGTTTCAAATGACACTAATTATATGTTGGATTTTCAATATAATGGGGAGAATGATCATGAACCTCTCCATAGTTCCTACAGTGTAATGAAACGATCATGAATATGTATGTATTTTGCCTCAACCCTATAAGGGATATTATTAAGTGATTAGTTATAAATATTTCAATGCTTAATATCTTTATTCAATTTACTTATAACATTAAATATTTCCCTCTTGTTTCAAAATGAAATAAATTACCAGATGGGGTTGAAGAATATATCTTCCCATGTTTCGCATGTTGTTAAATAGATGGTAATGGCCACCACCATTAGTCATTAAATTATATTAACATTAATTTTTTGTTTTTATTTACTATGGTGGCATCTAGATAGAGTAGAATGATTCATATAAGTCTACCAAAACTCCCGATGGGGACATTTTTTGAAACAAATGAAAATTAGGTATTCCATGATTTGTTTATTGAATTCATTATAAATCATATCATCTTAAACACTAGTGGGTTAGTGTGTTATATTTGAGTTCTCCATTGACATGGATTGATTTTATAAATTGATTTTTTCCACCATGTTAATAGATGTTTGAGACGGTGATGTGACCAAAAAATGGAATGTGGAAATAATTTCTTGAGAATACAGTGTTCCCAATTTTTGGAAAGTAGAATATTTGATGAAACATTATTATAACCTTGTATATTTATTATTCTTATACTAATATATGTTCTGATCAATGTAATATACTGATATTTGATGAAAAAAATTTCAAATAAATTTAGTTTCATCGATTTCTTGTGTCATATAGAACATCAAGTTTAAAAGAACTATAATATAGTGTACCTTTATAAACAAGACATTAATTATTTGGGTTTGAATATAAATAACTGAATTATGAAAATTACATGTTTTAGAAAGGTATAAAATAAATTAATTGGTTATCATTTTATTATAATTCAAAATTAAATTCATTTCAATGTAAAGGAAATGTTTTTTAAAAAATGTTATTATTCATAAAATTTGTTTTGATCATAATAAATTAAATTATTCTTTATCGGTTAATTATATTAATGACATTTATATATAATGTATTCAATAATATCGTTTATCATTCATCTAACGTTTTTTCTAAGCATGTTATATGAATAAATTAATTTTAATGCTTAAAAACATATTTTTTATGAAAAGAAGTTTTAATTAAATTTTCAGTCATTTTGAAGATTTGTTTTCCCACTTATAGAATGTTTTTGTATAAAAATTTTTTATAGTAGAAATAAACATGTTAAAATTATCGTACTATGAATTTTGGAGCATTTTTTGAACTGATTATTCATTCTATGAATAGTAAAAAAATACTAATATTTATTGAATCATTTAATTTTTTTTAAATAATTCACAATGATAAATATGTTTTTTATGTATTAAAAAAATTAGGTATATTTTATTATTATTAATCAATTATTTTCACTAGAATCAGGTTTTTGTTGAAATTTTATATAAAAACATTTAATTCTTATGGAATTTTTTTCCATAGAATACCACTTTTTCATAACGTCTATCTGCATAATATTAAATTAAAAATTTTCAATTATATGAATTGGATTTAGAAACATAGATTGAATATTTTTTAAAAAAATAATTAAAATTATAGAATATATTAATCTTTATTTTTTTCAATATTTAAAACTAAAAACAATAAAAATTAAGTATCATGGTTAAAGATAAAACTAGTTTACTAGGGGTTAAAAAAAATAAATATATATTTTTGAATTCAACATTTATATATCTTATTATATGACCATATTTGGACTTTAAATTGTAAAATAAGTAATCTATGTCAATTTTTAATAATGTTTCTTATAAATAACTTTACCATTCTTTATTCTTATAGGAAATTTCTAACTGTGCTCCCTCCCCCACTTATAAATGGAAATCTCATTTATAGTCATCTCAACTGATAATGATAATTTATTTGAAATCTAATACATATACAAAACCATTTATTTAATACCTTCCCATGAACTAGTTCCTCTATTTTGATCACAAAAAATATCCTAGGAAGGCAATAGGTATTGGCCTAAAGCGGTTCTCTAAAGAAGAGTGATAATTATTAACCAAGAATTTTCATTTTATTTTCTATGCCCTATCCTTCTAATATTCTCCAAATTTGATGAAATAATAACACCAAAATCTTCCATATACTTATGTGTTATTATGATAATATAAAAACCAATATCTATATCCTCTTCAATCAAAAATGAACCGAAACTTTCAATCTTGTGTCCGAATTACTACCACCTCGTGAACTTATGTAACCAATTTTCTATCACCCCCACTAAAGGATAGATATAAGAATCTATTTATTTAATATATATGATATTAATTTTTTATTTGTTCTTATTTATTTATAATATCACATCTACCTTCTTACCTTCATATATTTTGGAAAACGGTAATGTCACTCGTACGTATGTGTAGACAACTAACTCCAAAATGTGATTTGATATATTTTTCATTTTATTTTTACTTTTATATAATTAAGGATAGTTTTAAACAATATATATTATTTATATGATATTAATAATATTATTTTAAGGTTAATAATTATATTAATTTTTTTCCATCCTTTATAAAATTGGAACAACCTACATGCTTATGTACGACTTACTCCCCCTTTGAACAATGTATTTAATTTTCTCTATCTATAATTTTATAGATGAAAACAATTATATAATGAATTTATATGACATTTAAATAATAATTAAAATTATATAATTTTTCACCATGATCCAATTATAAGTACCAAAACATCATTACAAAACCATATACAAAAAACAAACCTGTCATTACTAGAAATGTTTTTTATAACATATAAATATGAATAAAGAGGTGATAAGAAGTTATATGTAAATAATATATGATATTATATATAGGGTTATGCTTCAATAATTAAGGTATAACAAACCAATATTTATTATAAATTACATTTTAACGTTTATAAAGGAATTGAATACTTGAGGAAAAATATTTTCGTCTCAATTTTATTTCAGTGCGACACATTGCATATTCACAACATTTTTTATTATATATGATTTATATACTACCAATTAATTTTATTTATGATCCTAATGATAAATATTATGTGATATAAATGTTTATATAATATTATATTTTTCATGTTTCTTATGAGTAAAAAGTTTTTGAAGTGGAAATGGTAATTATGTAATAATACAATTGTTTAGTAGGTTATTTAGAATTATGTTTCTTATAATAAAATATTATGATATATATCTCAAAAAATAATATATTTTATTCTCTAATAATTATTTATATAAATTACACGCTTTCCTTCCGTTTTCATCTCTTTATATACTCAATATTACAAAAAAAAAGGTTTTACGAAAATCTTTCATTATTTCCCTATCTGGTCAAAATTCATTTCAGTTCTATATCAATTTTCCTAAAATATTTTAAAGAATGTTTTCGTTATTGTTAAATGGTTTATTAAATTTATTTTAACACTTGTATCAATTTTTTCCAAAATTCTATAATAATAATTTTCTTTACATTTTCCAAACACGATATCTTTAATTTTCACCTAAAATGTGAAAGGTATATTTATTCTAAAATGTATGATAAAAAATAATGTTCCTATAAAAATTACTACCAAATGGTTTAAGACATAAATATTATATTTCCAAGTGTATTATAATAGACGATTTTTTAATTTTTTTTAACATATATTTTTTAAAAATAGATTCTCTAATTCAAATGGGTATTTTTTTAAGAATGTTATTAATGATCATCTAATTCTATTTTTATAAATTAATTCTTGTATTACTTAATTAAAATAATTATCCACAGGGTATATGATCCAATTATACTATATATATATATATATTCCATAGATGTATTTTATTATGAAGGCAATGTATGTATGGGACTCTTTTCTTTTTGATGGGTTATGCTTATGAAACTCAATTCTTTTCCAAGGGATATGCAATGATGAAACTTTTATGAAACCACATACCATTCATAGGGTTATACTATGAATAATGTTTTATTATATTATTGAACAAATATATATGATTTTAATTATTTGATGTGTTGTCTATGAATTATATATACCTCCAATGATTTTTGTAATGATGGATATCTCATTAGATAAATAGTAATTGAAAGGGTTGTGAACCTGTTTAGCAAGGGACATTATCCAATATGATAGTATTGGGAGTGAACCAATACTACTATGATGGTTTGGGGATTAAACCCATTTAACTATGACAGATGTGGAAATAATCCTTGAATACTAAAGAAATAGATATTTATTCTTACATGAATGCCAAAAATCTATACATTATTGCAATTTAATTCCCTTATGGATTATGTTCATTGATTTTATTATGGATCATGTATTATGATATGAAATTATATATACCATGAATCATTTTATATTATATGATATGTGTGTTCTAGTTATTAAATGTTAGCCTTTTGTTCTCATAACATTATGCTCATGTTATGTCGATATCTCCCTTATTTACCCTTATTGTGTATCTAAGCTTACTATTTTCTTGTGTTTCCATTTCCCATGTTATAGAGAATGTTATTATATCTGAAATGTATATGAATAGTGATAGTAATGAGTTACTTAGTAGTAGATGAAACAGTTCATTAATGAATCATTTTTCATGTATACATGTTTCTAGAGATATCAGTCCTATACATTTCATGCATAGATGATTATATTATAAAATTAATATTAATATAATAAGATTTAATATTTATGAATGAAAACTTTTATTTTATATTATTTTCATCTAAGTAATGTATGGAATCAAATCTTTGGGAACTCACATTTATTTATGTTCGATGATACCTGGATCTCCACAAAATGCCTCCAGGATGAAAGGGATGGTTCTAGGGGTGGTGATAATGGTCTCACCTAAGAGATGTATCCACCCAGAGAGTGATCTAATATTTATCAACTATATCTCCCTTATAATATGTTCATACCACTATAAACTAGTACAATAAAGGGTTCACCCGAATATGGCATCACTATATATGGTTTTGTTTTGAGAAATTCAATTTCCATGAAGGACTTGTTATCTTTATGAAGGAATGGGTTTATAATTTTATAAGATAATAATGGAATTTATCTGTATAAGATTGTGATGTTTCAAAGTTTTTTCCAAATGTTTGGTGTTAAACATTTTTAGGGAAGGTAAATAGTTTTTGGAAAAGGACATATTTTCTATAAAATAAATTTTTTTTGTGAAATGGTGAATGTTTTTTTTGAAGTTGTGATAATGTGACGATTTTTGTAAACAAAATTAAAATTCTAAAAATATATGATTTATTAAATTCTAGGATGATTTTTGAAGTTCAGAGTTACACCAATCTTGTAATGTTTTAAAAATGATAAAAATTTATCAAATTTGTGGGAGGGTTGTGAGTTTTATGATAAGGGGGATATCAAATCATTTATGTTAAGTAAAAAAATAATTTTAAAGGTTGGTGAAAAAATGGAATGTTCAATAATGGGTTAGTTGCACCTATAAAATCTCCTCTACCCCCTAATTTTAATAATAAAAAAATTTTATATTCAAATTCTATAAAATCATGATAGTTCTTCGTGAATGTATTTATCGAATAAATAAGAAATTACAAAAAAAATTCTAGGTATGGGCTTCTATCATTTTGAAAAATCAAGTTTCAAAAACACTTTCTTATAGACATATTTTGTTAAAAAAGAAATATTATAAGAATCATAAATTGTTACATTAGTTTTGAAAATAATGTATCTTATGTTACATCAAGCCAAAGTATTCTTATGGAAGAATCCTGAACTCATGAAAGTTGGGTGTTCCATAAACATCCAAAGTCATAAGAATTTGAATGGTTTTAGTTTCTAAATGACGAGTTTTATAAAATTGACTACTAGGGATTCACATTATAGAATCAATAAAGAAAGTTATTGATAGTAATTGTATTATATAAACAAGGAATTTTTTATTCATATAAGACTTATCAATAGGGAAATTGATGACACTATAATGGTGGTGCTCACAACTAGTTTATAAATGTGTAGTGTGTAGATCAATGATAACTAACCAGTGTAACAACTATCAAACAATTAAGTCATTCATTAGCCCATATGCCAAATATACTTCCATCCTAGAATATTGAGTAAATGTAGATAATATGGTGAGTGATCCTTTGTTCAAATTGATCTAACCCAAACTATTATAAAGGGTAGTGACCCTATGAATATTATTGGAATTTAGAAAATAAACCGATGATATATTATTAGTGTATTTAGAGACATTGAAATAATTTTAGTATGTTCACCATAGAAGTTTCACACTCATAGTTAAAACATTATAATTATCCTGTCTTATGTTCCAACCATACTTATATTTTTCATAAGAATAATCATTATAGGTGACTTGAGAAACCATCAAACAAATCTCAATAAGGATAAAGTAAGTGCACTAATTAATCAAGCCATCATTAAGGTGTTGTACAAAATAGTTACCCTATTAAAATGTGAGGGTAGTATTTATTTGGTTAGTTAGTGTTTTATGTTTCATGGGGAAATATGAATGAGTTTCATAAACTTATTCACCACCCATTGTCCATATCCCATAAAGGTATCTGTTGGGTCCAACAATTTCATAATGTTCACTAGAATAACCACTATAGAACATTATACTTCCAATTCAAGTTCAATAATATTTTAACACTCTATTAGATGGGTAAGAAAGTAGATAGGTGAATAATAATCCATTATAATTATTAAATATAAATTAATATGAATAAAAACAAGGAAAATTAAATTCAATCAATTACGAATATGCAAGCCCATAAATAAATTATCTATAATGCCTCTATATTTTCTTATAGGGTTATGGAATCATTCAATTTTATCCAATAAATCCATTGAGATGTTCTCCTTTTGGATGGCCGCAATTTCTATTTTTCCTGTGGAATTTTCCATTCCATACATTCTAGTCTTTTAAAAAATCTACAAACATCCCTCTTTGGTGATTAAGGAATTATTTTTCATGTTTATATACACATGGGAGCCTCCTATTAAACTTATTCATGATTACATGGAAGGCCAAATATTTAGAATGATGTTTGGATGAGTCTTATGAAGTCTTCATTGAAGTCTGATCATGACCTAAAATTATTCACCCAGTATATACTATAATTTTTTTCAACTTTGATCGACCTCTAAAAAAAAATTGATTGATCAAGAACTTAATGTGATCACATCATTAATAAGTAACTATGCATTTTGTCAGTGTATGATCAGTAAGATTTTCTTGCATTCAATATCCTTATGGTTATTCTAATGCCTTGTGTTCAGTTGTAATGATGTTTTATTTGATCATATCAATATTATATTCGTCATATGGTTGTGTGCTTGATACACTATATCATGGTGGTATAAAAATGTCATCTTATACTCGATCTATTATTATGATTGACTGATCAACTAAAGGGAAAACTAGTGACCCTTAGAACCTATAATAATTCAAGAATCATCATTTAAATAAATAATCAGTAGTATTTCATCATAATGGTCACCAACCACATAATGTTTTCATAAAAAATTAAATATTAAATATATACATTATTATAATCTTTCCAAATATTCTACTAAAAATTAAAACTCAAGACACAATTAATTTTTTTAGTAGTGCCTAAATTACTCATATTATTTAAACATGTGATAATTACCCATTAAGTGATAAAATGGTGTGTAAAAACCATTATATTAATCAATGAAATATACAATCGTATTTGATCTATGAATTCACACACATTTAACTACTTAACTCTATACAAGTGAAAATCTAAATTCTTTCGAAATAAATATTCAAATACCTGTCCAATGTGAGTTTATATTTTAACAACATTTCCATTAAGTTATCATGACTCCTCAATTTTTTTGATTCCATTATTTCCATTATTCATTCAATTAATTCCTACATATTATATCTCATCATACACACTTATACATATATTCCTAGAGTAAATCATAGAACCCTAATATATTTTGTTTAAATAAGGTTGTTTTCCATGAAATTCAAAAATATTTTAGCCATAGAATTGATGAATTTAATCATCCACATAAAATGTGTTATGTATTTGGTCATATCATATGGGATTAATTAAGAATTTTTGTGTCTTAAAGGTAGTAATGATTTGATTGATAAATTTATTTGGCCGAATGGGGAGGCTTAACACTAAAATTATTCATAATGAATGAATTTAATTTTTCAACATAATATATTCCTAGTTATATTAATCTTCCATTAATTTTCCCTTACCATTTTAAACTATCCATGGAAATACCACACCATACATTACCTCAACGTTAGTAATAATTCATTTATTTATTTCCCTTAGTATGTGTTATACCTTTTCTTCTTCTTATTTTTTTACATGGTTGTGCTATTCATGGGAGAGTGTATCGTTACATTTTATTTAATAGGTATTAGATCTATTTTCCCCTTGTTGTGATTTATTTTTTTCAAAACATTTACTATTCTCCACTCACATTATTTTAAATCATTTGTATTTTAATATTTTTATTCGATATTATTTTAGAGAAAATTAAGGTATATTTTTTCTCTAAAATAATGGTATAAATCCATGGGCTGCCTTTGGTGAATTTTTTTTTCCAACTTTCCTATAATGTTTTGTCTTTAAAAATAACATAAAAAAATTTTAAAAATAATTTATTTTAAATTCAAATGTATCTTTCCAAACATATTTTTCCATCTATTTTTCTTTTTTCACTATATAAATTCATATTAGAACATGGAATATAATCTAGAGTAACATCTATTGGGATATTTGGTGTAATATTCCACCATCATTGAAAACACACCATCACTAGACTAGAGGAATGTCGCAGGACATCAGTCGCACCTCTATGTATTCTAGAGGCTTACAAATATCATTGGGGGACAATGCAGATACCATGGAATGATTATTCCCTTGATATATGAGTAACAAATGAAATATAAATAATTAAAATAGATAAATTGACAAACTATTCCAAAATTTCATTCAAAATAAATAGAAAAGGCCAAAATAGATATAGTGTCATAAGACACAATATATAGAATACTGTATATGTCAAAGGGATCCCATGTGGGTGGATCAAATAAATGTAAGGAAAAAAATTAAAATAAACTAAAAACTTATCTCCAACTTGTCATGTGTCCATCCTATTACCTTCATTTATGATTAACTATAACATTCCATGAAAACTTTCAAGAATTAGCTCATTTAGCAATAACTATAACCAAAAACTAGAAATAATTTATTTTGGGTACCCTACTGGAATGGTAGATTAATTAGGTTTTGAGTACAGTTCATTAGGATAACACAAATATTATTCATAAAATAAAAATTCCATATTTCTTCATAATGTAGTTCTCGAGTGAAATAATTAAAAAATTTATCATTTTAAAAAATAAAAGTAAAATAATAAATCAATCATTAAATCTAGGGGCCATGTTCTCCCCAGGTATGTTAAAAACAATCATTCGAAAATTCTAGGGTGTCTCAGATAACATCACATAGACCATTACAACTATACCAATTATAACATGTGTAAATATACCCATTCCTAATATAAACTGACATTTAGTGGAAATATACTCATCCCCAGATCCATGTGTCCCCTTAGAGTATTTTCACCTAGTGATAACCATAAAATCACTGATACCCTGGTGGAAGTGTTCTACCAAGGTGAAAAATAACATTTTCATGTCACCTGGGGGTTATGTTCGCCACTTGGCTAACCAATTTTGTTCAAAAAAGGACCGACGTAGTGTTTAACCCATTATAACCAATTATGAATACATATCATAAAAATCACAAACCTAAAAACAATAATTAAATAAAGGAATAATTTTCCCCATATTTATATTTCCATTTCCATTTCTAAACCCTCTCCCACATTTTTTATTTCTTTTAATAATTAAAGAATCCATTTTTCGGTTTGCACATCCAAAATTGAGAAATTTAAAATTACAATTTTTAGGGATAAAAACATGCCAACACAATCATATCAATGTTTACATATGAAAACTATTTTCGATTTTCAATTTTAATTAAAAACCTCATTCTAAATTTAATTTGGATAATAATTAAAGGATCACATTAAAAAGTAGTTTACCATTTCAAAATGGGAGGAAACAAGATCAATTCTATCTCATAATTAGATGATTATTGTTATATTTCATTTCAAAATCATCAGTTTCAAAACATGTTTTCTATATTGGATCAATTTTAACATGTCTTAACCATTCAAATTAGTCTTACTACATAATGGCCAACAAATAAACCTATAAATTTTAATCAAACAACCCAATGAAAAAAGAATAATTAAATTCTAGTTTGGCTCCTACTAGTTAGCATGATCATACACACAAGCACCTAAATAATTAAATGATACTATGGAATAGTCTTAGGACCCAACAAAATTAACATCTAATGATCCGACACAATATGTATCAATTTTTAGTTCATGATAAATCAGGATAAGTTGGAAAGTTATGTGAGCAACCTAAAAATATTGAATATTTTATTAATAAACTGATAGTGAATGTTACAGTGGATGAATAAAACTAATGAAAAGTATATTTAGAGTCATTATAAGATCATTATTATATGAAATACATATAATTTTAACATCAGATGATAGTGATCCTTCTTTGGGAAGATGATAGATTAATAGTGTACAAGAAAAAGAATACTGACTTGAAATGGTGGCCAAATCCCATTAAAAAGGAATAGGGACAGTCTTGTTGATATTTCTAGCATACCCCCACACAAAAAATAACTCATGTGGAAATCATCAACCAATACCTAGGACATTAGATTCTTGGTTTTCCCATGAAGAAATTTGGGGGTTATATCCACATCCATTGTATTGGTTGTTCACATGTACTATCTTTCAAGTGCTGTTATAACTTCCCTTTGAATCCCCAACATTGTTCATTGGATTCTTGTTATCCCTCATGATCCTTATGTCACTATTCATGAATTATTATATTTTTTAATTACACATGTTTAAGGTATTTTATCCTATACATTTTTATTCTGATTTCATGTTAAAAAACCTACCCCTTTTCCAAAATAACATTCAATAACATTGAAAAAAATTAAATGATCATATAGAAAATCGAATTAAACCCCCCCCCCCCTTAGAGAACTAATCTTCCTCATAAATTCCCAGTGGTAATCCATCTATAGGTCTCCTTATCCCTATCATTGATTTCTATCAAATATTTATGATCTAATTTTTTACTCCTCATCTGCTTCCCAAATAAATGAAAAAATATAAAAACAAAAAGCCACGTGACCCTGATCTAGTGATCGTGTTGTTATTTTCTATCATGAAAAAATATATTACTTCTTTATAATATTTGACATACAAGTTTCTTCATAAAACTAATTCATTTCCCAAACCCCAATGCCTCCTGCAATTTGGATTTTTTTTATCGAAACTATGTTCCTAGTAGTGCACCAACTAGGTAGATATAGTTCCATAATTAGTGCACCATAACATGAATGATATAACTATTAAATGTCATTAAACCTATCATCACTATCACTAAAGTTAAAATGGATGTGCCTGCAACATCTAAGCATGATCTGAACACTCTAACCATTCTCAAAAAGCCTCATATTAAACAATATCTAGATCTATTAAATTTCAAATGATGTTCATGATGTGGTCTAGAACCCACCACATTGAATTCCTTAAAAAAAATATGCCCAAACCTCCTTCGTCCAACTATCCACAAGAAAAATCAGGTATGGTCTGCAATAAGCCACTAAAACCGATGACACCAACAAATTTATCTTCCATGGAATCTTGTGGACCCATGGAGCACAAATTGAGGTCTAGACCAAAAATTTAAATTAGAACCCAATATTATAACATTTAAAAAATGGAATATTCATTTTACATCTACCTGATCACTACTGTTCCACGAAACTGAACCATGATTGAACCATACCATTACATTTTTATCTTGAAACAACTATTCAGACACCCAAAAACTCACTTAATAACACACCTATATAATTCCTTGAGGAATCAAAACAACATTTTAATCCCATGGAATTCGACATTGGATGGAGCTATGTTCATAAAATTACTATTCTCACACAATGATAATCCTATTAAATCAAAGTGGAAACATTCCCCAACCATGAACAATTCTACCCACCATACATATATCATTGCACTGCATCATAAAAAAGACCTAGGTGGGTCCCATTTCTAACACATTCATGTCACTCATCCAAGACACACTTACTATCATGTTATTACATGAAGAATACAATTTTGATGGACCAAACCAGCCACATCTCTTTATCCAAACCAACACTACCCTTCTCAATCGATGAAATTTGATATTTTCAAAACAAAACGTGGGAATTTTTTCCCATGATGTCACCTCAAGGTCATCATCCATAATCTCTCACATGGACCCTTATAGATCAACAAAGTGTGTGACACCACGCATAACAGTATGAAATTACATCATCCATTAACCAATATAGGTCCTTCCCCCCACATGTTTTGATCATGAATCCTAATTGACACTCTACATAGTCAAGCAGTGTCCATTCTTGGCTCACAAGTCAAAACACACCGACCATGTTCACACACAAGTCAAACATATATAATGAAAGTTACTTTGTTAATCCTCTTGAAAGTGTATACTCACTTGGGACTGGGTTTCACAAACAATCTATAACCACTAACATCACTCCCATCATACTAGGGTATATTCCTACATACAACTAGTTGTTGTATGTGAATGTCTATCTCAATAGTTCCAGGAACTCATATGAACATTCCCTAAACTGATAAATTGATACTAAAAACTAGCTCCCTAAATTAAATTGCATTTTGAATAATATGAGGCATATATTTACCTTCAATACACACATAGACACCCCTCACATGCAATTATCCAACACGAAAACCACATTGATTCATTTTTTATGATGGGTTCCCACCGTAGAATTGACCAACATCACCGATATCTTAGGGTATCATGCCCACATACACCAATTTACCAAAACAAGAAACAAAACACCATTTTATGACTATAAAAAGATCTTGGTTCACATGCCTAACCAAGAAAAATACTATATACAAAGAATGTAACCTGCACTTACTAGATGTATCATAGATGTCTTATCACCATTAGAATTAAACTGTTTAATGTTTCACAACCAAACAGAGGACCACCCCTCGCCCCATGTGTCTCTTCAAAAACCACAACCAACTACCTACACTACCACCACACACCATATAACATAAACAATTGTTAGGGTTTGATATCTTAATGATTCACATCCCCCATGATAGTCATCCTAGACACAATCCAGTAGAAATCAAGGTTATTGACTACAAGTATTCCAAAACAATTAAATTAAAAACATGAAATATTATCATAGAAAAGGTATATACCAATTCCTCACAATACTAATTCATATAAAAAAACTGGGTCCAAACAACACATGGGATACCCAAAATGTCACAAGTTAGCGGAAGAATAAAATTGAGTTTCATTAAGAATATCTTTAAGTTATTATGCATTTCCCATAAACCAGACTCTCACTAAGGACACAAATCATAAGATAAAACTAAACCCCATATCTATGAAAAAAGTGATCAAACATTTCAATGCACTATTCTTGGGTTCCTCACAAGAGTTTGTGTCCAAATAATCATATCTACTCGTGATATAGACAGTACACACATTGGGAAACACACAATTGTGGCCGAAAAAATTGTAGAATCTTCCATGTAACATGCCACACATAATGAAAGGTTTCATAAGTAAGAACCTCACCATGTCACCAAGCATCCCTTACTATTGTAAACACTATAAAAAACACCCTAAAACTAATTGATGATGTGACAAGGATAATCAATTTACATAGTGGTTCAAACACCTTAATCATAGGGTTCATAATTTCATTCCATCTTAAGGATATCCTAATTACAATAAACTATAAAAAAGCCATTATTTTGAACAAACATTTCATTTAATTGTTTTTTAAAACACAATTAAAACACTAAAATTTCAAAATATATCCAAAACAAAAGCACCACATTACAAAATTACAAATATGTATTTAACATTTAATAAATCTAAAATTTTCTTTAAATACCCAATTCCATAAGATCCTCCTTTCAAAAAAATTCATAGGTTACAAAATTTAAGATAATTATCTGGGAATTGAATTATAAGTTTATCATTCATGTTTTATAGTGGAGAAAAATTTATATGTTTCTTAATTTCCCTTTATTTAACCATTATCTTCATCATTCCATTGAAATTGTTCTATAAATCATAAAATCATCATGATAATTGGTCAAGTAAGATAACACCATTCTTGTTTAATAAATCCACCCTATACAATGATTATAAAACATGAAATAGAAAAACACATATTTCTAGATATCTTAGATCTTAAAAAGAAAAAGAAATCAGTAAAATATAAATATTTTAAAAAAAATACATGAAAAAAAACCATAATATATGTACATTTGACATTTAAACCCATAAAATTATTATGATTAATGGAATATTAATATCTACTATCAGAAAATAATGTATTAATTCACCCACATTTTATAATAGACCAAGAATAAATCCTTGAAAATAATCACTTCAAACATCAATAATATGATTGTGGTGAAAATAAAATACAACTATCATAAGATAAATTAAATGAGAAAAATTTCACATCCCTAGAAACATGGGTTTTCTCCTAAGTGTGGGTTGATTAGTCCAAGGGATGAGTTCATTACCAATACCCAACACATTAATATTCCCAAATATGAATTTTCCATAACATAAAACAAATAAAACATGCTCTGTTTTAAATTTGTAATGTCCCACCATCCAAAACTACACAGAGGAACTAGACTGTTGAAATATTGTAAGACCACATTTTTACCTTCTCATATGTCAAAGGATACCAACTAGTGGTGAAAACCTATTATTACACATTTGGGAGACTAATCCTTCAACAATACAATAACTAAAGGAACAAAAATTAGAAAATTAAATTTAAATATATATACAATGAGAAATAAACATCATAGGTAAATAGGATATTAACATAATAGAAAATATATCAGATGTCCAAACAAATATAATGAAACACCAATCATACATACCCCCATGGGTGGGTCTTATATATGATTAATGAAAAAAAACTAAACTAAATAATCATCCCCAACTATTCCCAAGACAATCCCAATTTTGTATCCCATTATTCACTCAATCATGACATGAAACCCTTCAGGAAATGGGTCTTTTCCATATTATTATAACCTATAACCACATTGACTTCTCCTAATATTAACAAGATTTAGGGAAGACTATTTATTGTGTGAGTATAACTCAATAGGTAACCACAATCAATGTCCATAAAATAACTAGTCTAGAAATATGCATTCATTAGTTCTCTATATAATCAATTAAAAGTATAATAATTTAAAATTTTATAACGGAAATCATACATTAAAAATAGAGATAGGTGTCTAGGTTTACCCTCGGGATGGTATAAACATGATTTGGTTAGTGTTATATTGTCTCTCTCCTCGTCTCATAGTCTTTTCCAACCATAGAACCCCCAAACATTGTAAATATTCATGCCCCAACTCCAAACTGAAATATGTGGGAAATGTACCAATCAGTAGATCCATACATCCCATCGAGGAAACTTTCACCTCAGGTTAATCATGAAGTCAAATATATATTGGGGGAATTGTTCACCCCATGTTAACATCTTTATCATGTCTGCAAAGGGGCCATGTTCACCCTCATGTTAACCATTTTGGATCTAACATTCCTTTGGAAGAAGTATTCACCCTAGGGTATCCTTTTATCTATACAAATAAAATAAGGAATACACATAGAAATAATAAAAAAACAGGAAAAAATATTCCCCAACATTAAATTTTAATTTTAAATTCCAAATTCCCCCCCCCCCCATTGGGTGTTTCCTCACCACAAATAAGTTAAAATAAAAACAATAATTTTCAATTATCCATTCCAAAATAATCCAATTTCAAATTAAAATTGTTATGAACCATGACATGCCACCAAAACTTGTTACACAAACCATTTCAATTAAAACCCCCATTAATCATTTAATTTTCATAATACAAAACTCACCCTAGGACATTCCAAATTATTAATTCAAAATGTAAAATGACAAGACCAATTCCATATCACATTTAATAGATGGTTGTGTACCTTCATTTCATATTCATCTATTCCAAATCATAATTTTACAGTTTGGAAAAATAGTAAAATTGTGTAACCATTAAAAAAACGTAAAAAGTAGCATACATATACTTAATTGATAAATATTAATTAAACACAAGGAAATTTTTTTCTTTAATTCTAGGTCAAATATGTTTAGTCAGTAAAACTACACAACCCATGAACCCTGAAAATTAATTAAGACCATGCAAATGGATTAAAAAACGGTGATCTTAAACGTACATTTTACCACATGATGAGTGGTATCCACTAATTCTTCCTAAATTTATAAAAAATGGAAAATCATATGAACTCCCTAAAAATAGGTAAGATTGTAGAAATAGTAGTGAGATAATTACGAGGTGAAATAAAAACAAAGTGGCGGGAGGAGTTGGACTCACAGAGACCTCTTGAACCTAAGTGATGTCATCTGATTTTGAAATAAAATGAGTAAGATCCCACCATGGGAGATGAGAGGGTATGATAATGTATCTAATGGTATTCTGGAAAAAAAATTATTTCTAAATACCACATACAAGGATGAGGGGCATATTGAAATAAATTACATGGATTCTCCACACTTAAACAATCACCTATGAGTCCACCAACTAGATGGTGAACTCCACCCATGGGTCATACATGGTAAAGTAGAGAGACAGTGGTCTCAAAAATAACTTTTTATTTTTATCCTTATCCACTAGGTATTCGGGGGACTTGTACATGCTATTCGGTGTTATTCTGTCTTTATTCTACATCCTAAACTCCATTCATAGAATCCTTGTTCACCCTCATAACCATTACATATCCTCTCAGAGAAACATTTCATGTGTAATTACACATATTTATGGAATCTCAACCATCTATTTAACCTTCCAAATACAAATTTAGGATTTCTACCCTCCTCCAAATGAAGAATCAAGTATAGTCATGAAAATTTTAATCACAAATAACAATAAGAGAATTATATTTGGATATTAATATGGTTTCCTAATAAATTAATGAATTTATTCTAATGGATAGAGTGATTAATGTATAGGTATTGTATGGATTTATTAAAAATGTTTCTTAAAATAAAAATAATTTATTTATGAATTTATCACAATTTGATATAATTATCAAAGGTTTGACTAGACTAATCATAATGTTATAATTATTCAATCATATTTGGTTCTCTCAAGAAATATTTATTATACAAGAGATTATAATTTTTTGAGAATATATATATATATAGTAATGTTTTGAAAAATAAATGATAGTATTTAATGGAATGATTTTTTGAAATAAGTTGGATTTGTATAAAAATTCTTCCCTAATAATTTAAAAACATATTAATTTTGGAATTTTATTTTATGAATGAATTTGTAAAATAGTTTTCATTTCACTGGAATGAATTAAATTTATAAACTTTTATTCCATTTAAGTGTACATGTTTCAAAACATAATATAACCAAAAAATAAAAACACCAAATATTCAAAGAAGATATAATTTTTAAAAAAAATCATTGAAGTCTTAAATTAAAGGTTCCATCCCCCACTCTTAAGTCAAAAAATTTAATCAATTCATTTTAATAGATTCATAATCAAAATTATATTTGAAATAGAATAACATAGATATATATATATATATATATTTGACAGGTATAACTATATTTCATTAGTGGTAACCAGGTTTTTAGAGACCCACACTTAACGTACAAGGATATTACAATACTTTTGTAGAATAATTAATACATAACAGAAAAATTCCTAAAGACTTTATTAGTTTAGTGTCTTTGGAAACTCGGAGAAAAATATTCTAATCATGGTTAAAGATCATCAATATCTCCCAAAAAGATCTTCCCATTTTGGATTTTTACCTAAAATCTTTATTTAAATCATGGGGAAAGGAAAACATATAAATGGTGAGCTCAAATTCCAACTAATTGTAATCATGAAGAAAATAAAAAAAACGGAAAAATTAGAACTTAAAAACATGAACATAAATTTTAAACATCAAAATCTTGAGTCGAGAAATAGACCATGGCAGTATGTAAGTCATAGATCAAAAAGTAACATTAATCATGATAAAATAGCATGGGAATAAAACATGTAATTGTGGAAACACATTAATCACATGATATGATTTCCATTGTAGCCAAGGCATTGCTTCCAAGACCATCATAGTGGACAAAGTCCATTACTGAACCCGGTATACTTGTCATTCTAGCCCTTTATAACTGAACTGGATTTACTTGATATTCCATCCATGTCTATCTCATGAGATATCAATCATTACCCAATGCATTGGAGGGAGATATAAGTCCTACCCATCTCATAATGAAATCATTCTTTTGTGTTTCACAAAATAAAAATAAATCATTCATCATAACACAATGAATAAAATGGGTTTCATATACATCAGCCCATCATAACATAATCCATATAAAACAATGGATATAATTTCATAATAAAAAAATAAAACCACATAAATAATAGGGAAATTATACATGAAACATATCCATATTAATGAATGTCGCCTTATATGGAAAATAGTTTTGATAAAACACTTGATATGAATTCTTGAGGAAAATATCCTTTCTTCTTCAAAATCATTTTCTTTTCTCAAAATCATGTTCAATTTGAAAAGAAAATAATTTTGTTGAAATTAATCATCAAATAATATAGAATAATCTTCATTTAAATAAATAATTATGAAACTGTAATAAACCATCCATGTTGTATATGTTAAAAAACTTTTTCCTCGTACTTTTGCCGGAAAAGTCAAAAAGTAACTTGTATGGTAAACAAAAGAATGATTCCTTATATACCATGTGGTAAATATCAAAAAAGGGTAAAAATTAATTTAAACATACATGTAATAATAACAAACATTTTCTGAAAACTGTTTTAGAATATATGGACATTGATGATGGATATATCCTCAGAAAATTCTTACGAATAAACAATCTCAGTTAAGAACAAGATTGGAATAATTATCCTTTAGCTTAGGTCCAATTTCTTTTGTATGTGTCTGAAAATCCTGTATAGCAGGTTTAAACATATTATTAACTTGTAACAGAACCATAATAATAATTATGAAATCATCTATGATTCACTTATGACTTTATATTACCTGTTCCTTTGTCAATTCCATGTTTAAGCAGCGTTCTATGTAAAATTGTTTCATTTATCATGCGTGTTTTGACTTGTAATTTTTTATATGATTACATAGAGATTGATTAATAAATTCCATACTGTAAAACATGATTTTTCTATCATATATATTCAATATATAAATAGATATAATCGATCAATAAATTGAATGAAATACACCATTCATGAAGATGGTAGGTCGTACGTAAACATGAACGTTGTTTTCATTTCCTTATTAAATTGAATGTAAGTAAGTAAATGACATATAAATAAATCCAGTATCATTATTATGTCATATATTTCATGAATATTTATTATATATACTTTATAATCACTATGTAATGTTTAACATGGAGAATGAATCTCATCGCATTGTGGAGATGGTAAGCCATACCTACAGATGCACGATGATATCATTCCCATGATTGTGAAATTGTATTGAAGTGTATAGTGTATAATATTCTAGAGTAAATACCATTTTACAAAAATCTAATATAGTTATTTCTTCCATAATTATACCTATCCAAGTAGTATGGTGATGAAACATATATTACACCTTGGCTTTGAGATGTTAGGTCGTACGTACACACGCATGGTGATTTTATTTTTTATAGGATGGCTAGAAGATGGAATATGGTAGTTTCATATTCATTGAAGTGCATCTTCTAAAACTCCTCTTAAGGCACTAAGGATGCTATTGGAAGAAGGACATAACCTCTAAAATTTCTCTAGGGAATTTTTAAAGATAAATGGGCATGGTTTGGCTTTGTTTTAAAGCTCAAAATGATGTGAAAAGGAGATGGAGGATGTTCGCATTTATAAGAGCGGAGAGGGGAACTTTATAAAACTCTCAAAAATATTAATTTATAATAAAATAAGACCCCACCTAAAAACTTCCAAAGTGGATCAACATAGAATATGAGATGAGTTAGGGTGGTAATATCATCAACAAATAAAATTTAGACATGTTTGGAATTTATTTTAAACCTTATCATTTTGATTTAACTTTATTTAATCTATTTGATTTTAATTATTGAAATAATATTCTAAATTTTAATTTGTTATAAATACTTAATTATTTATTCATTAATTGTACATAATTAGATACATTATGACATTTTTGACCATATAATTTTCAATATGTAATTTTTAATTTTTTTTGTGATTTTTAAAAAATTTAATAATATTTTATTTTTATAAAATACTAATAGTGTCAATTTTGACACTATTAAATTATTGGAATTTAAATAAAATCCACACAGAAGATTTGTTTGAAAAAAATATTTATTATATTCCTAACATGTCATATTTATCTATAACATTCATTATGAATGTTAATTAGTTCATATAATAATTATTTTAACATTTTTAAAACAATTTATTTGATATTTTTCTTAATAAAATATTACTACAACATTTCTGTATAATTTTTTATTATAATTTTTTTAGGATAAAAATTAAACCTATAATACTATATTTAAGATAAATCTAATAGATTTCATAATATCTCATTTAATAGAATTTATCTTCTAAAACAACCAAATTGTAAAATGTTATCTATATTAAATTATGAAGGTGAAAACTTTGACATCATTTAAAATAAAATAATATAAATGTCATAATCTATTTTATAAGGATCCAAATGGTTCATAAGTCATCCCTTGGATTCTTATGGTTTATATATACTTTACCAATAATTATTTATCAAATTGTTTGCCTTTTTGATATGTATTATTGTTTTAATAAAAATTATGTTATTTATTTTTCACTAATAAATTATTTCTGCATCATTAATGTATAAGATATTAAGGTAATTATATATTTAATAAAAATTAGAAATTAATTTCCATGATAAAGAAAAAAAAATTATCTTTCAAATGAGTATTTATAATCGAATCTATATTCTGTAAATCTTTATACTAAAAATGAATTAATTATTTAATGTTTGAGTGAGGCATATTTCACTTCCCATTTAATAAAACTAATCAAAGGTCTTAATCTCATCCAAGTAGGTTCCAATAGATACCATTTAGACCCAAGTATATTTTATGATGAAATACAATCATCCTATTATATTATGGAAAATGTTAGGGTAATTTTTTAATATTATTTGAACCCATAATTACCAGATTTACCTTTTACGGTGGTAAATAAAATTTACCGTAGTTACTATTCATAATGTCTAAAAAATAAATTAGCCTATTAACATAATTTGGACCTACTTATTACAAATATGTAATCCATTTTTCCAAATTCAAGACACAAAAGTTTCAGTAATTAATTTAAAATTAATCTTATTGTAAAAAAATGGGTATTTATTTAAAACATTGTAAAAGATTTAAATGTTTTTACCTATTAATTAAATGTAAAATTAATGATAATTACCTATAATATATTACATCTTAAAAATATATTCTATTTATAATTTAAAACCATGCATTATTATAATTTAACCATATAAATTATCTCAAAGAAAAAATATGTTTTTAATTAAAATTTTGCGTACTTTTAGTATTCCTAAAAATATTAAGGTTATCATAATAATTTCAAAAACTTATCCATCTTAAAATTTTATATCCCGATTCAAAATAAAATGTTTACTTTGTCAAATTGAACTTATAAAATTATCAAAAATTATATTTAAAATGGGTGCGCCATCAAAAGGAGACAAAACTACATTTTTTTTAAACATTTATTTTATCTGAAAAATTAACATTCTTCTCATACCATGTTCTAAAAAATATTTAAGATGAATAATAATGTTTTAAAATTAAAAATTTGGTTAATAATATTCATAATTTCTAGTTCATAACAATATTATAATAATATATTTTTGTTTAGTGAAACTTGGTATTGCGTACAACGCAAGCCACCGAGGAAGGTCTCTTTTGCGTGTAACGCAGACCAAGTCAGTGTTTCTTGAAATATTACATTGATGTTGTCTAAAAAATAATCTAATATTATTTCATTCAACAAAATCTATATTCAGCATTTAATTCTATCAAAATAACATTAAATTTTGTGTAAAATAAGCCAATAATAGTGGTGCATATACTGGAAGCTAATACGGTGTGGCATATAGCGCAAGATAATATTGGTGTTGCATAGAACAGAAGATATCAATAAAATTAAAAAGAGTATTTCTCATAAAATTTCAGGGTGTTACAAGGTTTGAGTTGTGTAATATCATCAACTAGATCTTGTGGGATATTCCCATAAAATTAATTAATCCTATTTACATTAAAAGTGACGGGATATTTCTACCCTTATTTAAAAATATTAAAATAACCTAAATTATAAACCTATATAACATTAATAGTGCCTTAATATATGGAACAATGTTTACTGGGAACCATCTTCAGTTTTGATTTTTATAACAGCAATGTATCTCCAGTATTTAAGTGCTTCGTTTTGATCTTCTTTCCAAAATCCAAACATGTCCTATAAATTTATATTTCATAATTTCCAAAAATCATCTTTTCAAATTTCTTCCTTCCCATATATCATAATTCTCTTTTCTTTTCAAGCAGTATATACTTTAATAAGTTTTAATTCCACAAGAGACCATAATATTAAAATTCACTTTGTATATAATGGTTCCTTAAATTGGTTTAACCATTTGAGGATTCAGATATATTTCATGAATTTTAATCCTTAGGAGAAAAATTAATTAAAGAATTTATAAAAAATGTGTCTTTCTAAAAATTTATAAATTCATTTTTCAGATTCAAAGAAGTGGTAGTTTATGATGGATTGGTTTATTTTATGAAGAGGATATTGATATTTCACTCTATATATTAGAATTAAAATATTAAGGGGGGGAGATCAAATTAATATCATCCCATGAGGAAACCCCCAATCTAGAAGTAAAAAAAATTCTAATAGGATTTAAATTAACATACCCCATGGGGGAGAAAAATTTATGAATTCTAATCACTACTAATCTATATTTAATCCATTAATATCTATAATTTAGCATTAGGTAAAGATTATAAAATTAATAGATAGATATTATGGGATATCCCATGAATATGTTACAAAATAATCTAATATATATTTTACCTTGGGTGATATAAGAACCCTATAAAGAATCCCGAAATGCAGCTGAATTCCAACTTGACAATATCTGGTAATGGCACAAAAAGTTGACATGTTCTTATCTATAAAAATCATAGTGAGTGTTCCTTGATTTAAATTGATTGAGTTCTTCACCATATTTAAGAATTCTCTCCCCAAAATTATTATTTAGTGATAGTTTAACTATTTACCTCCATTTTAAGAAAATATTGACTACAATAGACATCAAAACTTGAACTCCAACAAAGACATCTTCTAAATCCCTAATTGAATGAATAGTGGATCTATTCGCAATCTAGACTACCAATCATTTTGGGATTTAAAAATAACATATTTAATATCTAAACATTTTGTGAGGAAATAAATTAATAGAGTCACATATATCACCAAAAAGTATTAATGATGTTAAAGATCCAATGTCATAAGTAATATAAAATGTCCATAGATCATGGGAGTTGGTGGGTATATTGAGTGTGAACAAAGCTGGGATACATTTTCCTTAGTATATAATCCCATCTCATAAATAATCCTCTTCATTATGAAAACTTTAATTAAGAAATTAGAAATAAATTGGGATATTTTTAGTGCATATATTAGGATAGTGTTGACCTACACATTCTACAAATTACCTAAAATTTATTTTTTGGTGACTCCTAATTTCGACTGATTGTGTCATTATTTATTGAAATAGGGATGGTTGGGTTTTATTATCTATTTATTTTATTTTATGTGTTTTTTATTGTCTTCTTTCCCCCATTTGACTCATTTCTTTGTCGTATTATTTTAATTATTTTTAGGATTTCTACTTAATAATCTTGTATAATTGTCAAAGTTCCCATCCTCATTATCCTCTAGTTCTTGTTGACTTACTTCATGATCAAGTGTGGTATGTGTTTGGACATAATTTTCCCTTTATATTTTTTTTCAAAATAACATTATAATTGGCCTGAGAGACTATTATCACATGAATTTTCTATAATTCTTTTTAGTAATAATCCCATAAGGTTTTTATAACTTCTCATTGACTTATCTACCCTACTCTTGAATTCATGAAACTATAAACCTTTTTTTATGTTAGAGTATGTACAAATGTAAATGTTTGATCAAAAGGATATTTTAAGGAAAATGGGTGGCTGGTTGGATGGTTGGTTATAATATTTCATGTATGTATTTTGAATGATTTTTGGGTGTTGGTAAGGGGGAATGTTTGTGGTTTGATTTTGGTAGGGTTTCTTTCTTGGTTATATTGATTTAAAATTACATAATATTCATGGAGAAAATCCATCCATTACAAATTTTATTACATTTCCATTAGAAAAAACATTGATTCACAATATTCCATGCCATGTACTTGATCACACTAGTTAGAAAAATGGATATGTGACAAGAAAAACCAACATACCAAAGTTAGAATTCATTTTTCAGTAATGATTTTTTGTATTCCTCTATATAAATAAAATGTTCATATATTATTTTTATTTATAATAAGGATGATAGATAAAAATTCCGTACATCAGGTATGACTCATGGTCGAACATATCCTATCCTAAATTGTTATGAACACTGGGAAACTCATCTTAATCTTAACTTTTACATCTACTATAAATTTCTCAATAACTAATACTCTCACAAAACAATAATCCAATTAGCAGTGTTATTATTAATTTTAAAAGGGGTTGTTACCCCCTCAAAACAGATTTGTAGTACTTATGAGGAACAACTGCTAGTGTGTCTGCATATTATTGTTAGAGGCAGTATTAAAGAACCACTAGTAATGAAATGGGAAAATTTTCAGTTGTTAAATTAGAGGGGGGTTAAAATCACCTCTAATTTCATCACATAATATCATATTAGAGGTGTTTCTAACCCCCTACAATCTATTTACTAGTTTATATGTGGTTAGAAACTACCAATATTGGAATAGAAAAATACTAATTAGAGGATGTTCCAAAAATTGCCTTTATTTAAGATAAAATTAGAAAGAGTTATAACACCCTCAAACAGATAATGTATTAGAGGTCATCTAAAAACCAAATCTAATTAGTTATTTTTTAATTTTTACATTTTCACCCAACCACTTCTCCTCTTCTCTCCATTTCTCCCCCATTCCCTCTTTTTCTCATCCTGCCCCTCCCATTCCAATCCTTGTACCACCACACACCCCCTTCCCTATTTGTCCACTCCCATTCCTACAGTGCATCCCATCCCATTCGGGTCTGGTCCCACCCCTCATTCTATGTGTCGCACTGCCCCCCCCAGAAAAAAGATACAACTATATTATAAATGGAGGACCTACAAAAATACCATGCGCCACCCAACCACTACGTAAAACTTATATTGCTATATTATTAACACATTATTAAATTTATATATATGTAGGATGTGATTTAAATATGTATTATTTGAATAAATATTTAAATAGATATAAATATTTATATTTAGTAAATTTTTGTATAATATTTATATATAATATATATTTTTGTGTATAATATATATATATATATACATGTATAATATATATATATAATGTATTTGTGTACAATATATAATGTATATATTTATATATAATATACATTCATATACTATTAGATACATAAATATTAGATAATATAAAATATATCTGTGTATAATATATATATATATATATATTATTTCTTTTTCAAAATAATATATATAAAATTATATTTACATATATATATATATATATACATTTATATTTTTGTGTGTGTGTTAGTGATTTTATGTATTTATATAATATTTATATATATTAAAATTATAGATTATATATTTGTTTAATAATTTTTAAATATTTTTATATATATAAAAATGTGTATAAAATCAATATTATTTATTAATATTATTTTTTATTGCACCTAAATTTTAAACTATAAAAAATATATGTTCGTTTGGTAAATACTACACATTTATATATTTTATGAATTTTATTATACATATATTATAATAAATACATTTATATTATATATTTAGGTATGTGATTATAGACATTTATATTATATCACATACATATATATATATTTATATATGCACACACAAAACTAAATACATCCATATAATTTGAAATATATAATATAATTTAATGATATATATATAATGAAATAAATGAAAATAAATATGGTATACTATAAAATATATAAAATAATTATAATATATATATATATTTATATATTTATTTATTTATATAAAATTAAATATTTTGAAGATAATATATATAATATAAATATATAATATAATATATATATTTGTATATTTAATTTTAATTTTTTCTATATTATATATATTTGAATACATAATATAATATATTTATAATTATGCAAAAATAAATAGTCCAAATATAATTAATATGAAATATATATAAAATATAAATCATCATATAAATGAATAGTATTTATAAAACCATATATTAGTTTTATACATTTGAAAAATTAAGTTCATAAATACATTTATTTTTTGTAGACCAATATTTATATATATCACTGAGCTCGGATGGGCCCATAAGGGGCGACGACTCAGGAGCTACGGTTTCTCGCCATCATACGCCTCCCTCCCTTCTCTTTATATGTAGCTCACGATTGAGGGTTGGGCCGCATGGTGAGGGCATGAGGGTATCAATCGCTCTAGGGTCTCCTGGATCTAGAGCATTATGTTCTGTTGGAATTGCAAACAAAAAACCCACGGGTCAAGGAGCCCACGTATTTTTTCTACATTATTTATTTCATGCGGGTCCACGCCATTTATTTTTTATTTCAATTAATTTAAATTATATGCATTTAAGGATTTGGTATATCTTTGTACCTTCATAAATGCTCTGCATTTAAAGATTTGGTATATAATTGTACCGTCATAAATGCATTGCATTTAATATTTTGGTCATTCTTTATACCGTCATTTATTCTCTGTATCTAATGTTTTGGGCTTTCTTTGTACCAACATAAATGCTTTGCATTTTATGTTGTTGGTCTGTAAATTGATGTAATTGTAGTCTAAAACTTCAATTTTGAAAAAGATTGAAAGCTCCTTTGTGTTGGGTGCCAATTTTCTTCCTCTTCAATTTTTCTTCTCATATTTATCATCTTGTATCGCCAAAAAACTGGAATCAGAGCCCGGTTTACAAGAATCACCAATTTTTTAAAAGATGGTCGTAATCTGGCCGCAGGTTCCGAAGCTGTCTAAGGACAACTACGAAAGGTGGTGCATCCAAATGAAGGCGTTATTTGGGTCACAAGAATTATGGTAGATTGTCACTGACGGGTACATTTTAACATCTACGGAGGAAGAAGCCACCTTCACGAATGATGAAAAGATGGGCCTCAAAAATCAATGAATGAAACATAACAAGGCGTTATTCCTCCTTTATCAAGGGTTGGATGAATCAACGTTTGAAAAGATTGACGAAGCGACATCAAGCAAGCAAGCTTGGGATACCTTTTCCACCATCTTAAAAGGTGTTTATCCAGTAAAGCGGGTACGTCTTCAAACATTAAGAGCAGAGTTTGAAGCGATGAACATGAAAGAAGGTGAGAGTATCCCTGATTATTTCTCAATATTAATTTTTATTGTTAACAACTTGAAAAGGAATGGTGAAAAAGTGGAGGACATTCGAGTTATTGAAAAATCACTTCGATCTCTCACAACAAAGTTTGAGAATGTGATTGTGGCAATAGAAGAATCGAAGGATTTGGAGAAACTGTCCATTGAAGAACTGATTGGGTTTTTGCAAGTTCATGAGCAATGGATGCAAAAGATTACTGGTTCAACAATAGAGCATGCCTTGGAGTCCAAGTTGACTCTGAAAGAACAAAAGAATGACCACACGCAAGGATGCAGACATCGTGGAAGAGGAAGAGGGCATGTATATTATCCAAGACATCAACAAAAGAAACAAAATCCTACCATCTTTCATGGAAGAGGGAATGGTGGAGGATGATTCACGTGTGGTCATGGAAACACAAATAACATTCAATGCCACAACTATTAGAAATTTGGCCATTATGCTTCTGATTGTTGGAGAAAAGTGGATCACGATGAACGATCCAACTATGGTGAAACATCTCATCATGAAGAACAAGTTACCACACTCCTCCTCGCACAAGAATAGGCATGTGAATTCCCCAATGTGTGGTATCTCGACACGGGTGCAAGCAACCACATGAGTGGTAACAAAAAACTGTTCGAGGAACTCAACGAAGAAGTTTGTGGTGACGTGAGTTTTGGCGACTCATCCAATGTACCCGTGAGAGGCAAAGGTAAAATAAAAATTTATCTGAATAATGGAGAGTCGAATTACATTTCTAATATATATTACATACCATGTATGAAAAATAACATCATTAGTCTCGGCCAACTTTTTGAGAAGGGGTATTTCATACATTTGGAGAATTATACTTTGTCTATAATGGATTATCACAGGAGACTTGTCGCTCATGTTCAAATGGAAAAGAATCACATGTTTCCACTACATATCAACAAAAAGGCTGGGGAGTGTCTCTTGGGACTCAAGAAGAATGACTGACGGAGATAGCATCTGCGATTTGGAAATCTACATTTTAGCGGTCTTAAACTTCTACCCTCATCAATCATTGTGCATGGCTTGCCAATGATTGAATCTCTAAATCATGTGTGTGAGGCGTGTACACTCGGCAAACAACAAAGGAATTCATTTCCAAGTGGAGTGTCTAGAAGAGAAACAGAAACATTTCAGTTGGTTCAAACTGTTATTTGCGGACCACTTGAAACACCATCAATTCAACGTAATAGATATTTTATTACCCTTGTTGATTATTTCAGCAGAAAGTCGTGGGTGTATTGCATCAAAAAAATCTTCTGTTTTCACTATCTTTAAAACATTTAAAGCTCATGTTGAAACTGAAGGTGGACACAAAATCAAAGTACTCAGATCTGATAGAGGTGGAGAATACACCTCAAATTCATTTCATGATTTTTGTAGGGAACATGGAATCAAACAAATATACACTGCAGCCTACACGCCACAGTAGAATGGCATCGCAGAAAAGAAGAACCGCACCATCCTCGACATGACAAGGACCATGATGAAGTTGAAAGGCTTGCCAAAGAACTTCTGGGTAGAAGCAGTGGAATGTACTACCTATCTTCTCAATCGGTGCCCAACCAAGAGCGTTAGAAACTTGACAACACAAGAGGCATGAAGTGGCTACAAACCAAGCATAGCACACCTAAGAATCTTTGGGTGTGTTTCCAATGCTCAAGTTTCAGAAGCGAGAAGAAGGAAGCTTGATGATCGTGGTGAAAAGTGCATCTTCATTGGCTAAAATGAAGAGTCTAAATCCTATAAGCTCTACAATACACTAACCAATAAATTAGTGCTAAGTAGAGATGTTGTCTGTAGCGAGGAAGAAGGTTGGAAATAGAATGATGAAGAACCAAACAAAGATATTCCAGTTGAAACAGAAGACCCTGAAGAAAGTCATGATCATCAGGAGCAAATGACAGAAACACCTTCCCCAAGCACATCATCAGTACACATGAGTCTAGGAGGACATTCCGTCACTCCGGAAAGGACTCCATCAAGTCAAAGTTTGGCGAGCTCATCCTCACTCATGGTGCCCATAAAAATGAAAAGCTTAAGAGACATTTATGAGCAATCTGAAGAGGTAAATATTTTTTTCCTATATGTAGATCATGAGCCTCTGACATTTCGGGAAGCCGTAAAGGAAGAATGTAAGAGAATGGCTATGGGAGAAGAAATTCGCACCATAGAGAAAAATGACACATGAGAGCTAACCACACTTCCTAATAGCCAGAAATCCATTGGTGTCAAATGGGTGCAGAAGATCAAGCAAAATTTTGATGGTGAAATCGATCTCTATAAGGCTAGGCTCATAGCAAAGGGGTACAAACATTAGTATGGGGTGGACTATGAAGAATTATTCTCTCCTATTTCTCTCCATGACACTATGAGAATGATTATCTCTCTTGTTTTTCATCATAGTTGGATGATCTGCCAATTGGATGTAAAGTCTGCATTCCTGAATGGAATTCAAGAGGAAGAGGTCTATGTAGACCAGCCTGAAGGCTTTGTTATGAAAGGGGAGGAAGACAAAGTGTATCGATTGAAGAAAGGACTTTATGAGTTGAAGCAGGCTCCTTGTGCTTGAAATGCATGCATTGACAACTATCTCTGAGAGAACGGCATCACCAAATATCCATATGAGCATGCAGTTAACATGAAGAAGAATGATCCTGGTGATATACTGATTGAATGCTTGTATGTTGATGATTTTTTGTTTACATGGAATAGTCAACATATGTTTGATGATTTCAAGGAGGTTGTGTTCAAGGAGTTCGAGATGACTGATGGAGGTCTCATGTCATTAATTCTAGGCATAGAAGTAAATAAACAACATGGAGGGATCTATATTTCTCATAAGAGGTATGCTAAAGAGTTTCTTTAAAAATTTAAGACAGCTAATTGCAATGCGGTAAACACACCTGTGGCAATGAGCTTAAAACTGAAAAAAGATGGGGAAGGAAGAAGTGTTGAATCGACTCTGTTCAAGAGCCTAACTGGAAGCCTGAGGTATCTCACAATCACAAGGCCATATATTGTCTATAGTGTTGGGCTTCTAAGAATGAACATGGAAGCCCCAAAAGAGTCACATTGGCTAGCAGCAAACCGTATCCTCGGGTACGTTAAATGAATGATGGATTTTATTACTTTTTACCCATACAATTAAGAAGCAAATCTGCATGGATACTCAGAAAGTCACTGGGGAGGATACCATGATGAAAGAAAAAGCACCACTGGGTATGTATTTTTCCTTGGATTGACTGCTTTCACGTAGAATTCAAGGAAGCAAAGTGTGGTCACCTTGTCTACATGTGAACACGAGTACGTGGCGGCATCATCCACTATTTTAAGGGAATCTGGTTGAGAAATCTGATGAAGGAGTTGAATCATCCACAGGATGGATCTATAGTGATATATGTGGATAACATGTTGGCAATTGAACTTTCCAAAATTCCGGTGCAGTATGGAAGAAGTAAACAGATTGATACCCAATTCCATTTTCTGAGAGATCATGTGAAGTAGAAAATGATAAAATTGTAATATTTTCATACTATGGAATAGGTGGATGATATTTTCACAAAGGCATTACCGATAGATGTATTGAAAAGACTCAAAATGATGCTCGGAATGAAGGCAGTTTTTGTTTGAATGGGAGTGTTGGAATTGCGAACAAAAAAAATCCCATGGGTCAAGTAGCCTGCGTTTTTTTTCTACATCATTTATTTCATGCAGGTCCGCATCATTTATTTTTTATTTGAATGAATTTAAATTCTATGAATTTAAGGAATTGGTATATCTTTGTACCTTCATAAATGCTCTGTATTTATAGATTTGGTATATCTTTGTACCGTCATAAATACTCTGCATTTAATATTTTTGTCTTTCTTTGTACCGTCATAGATTCTATATATTTAATGTTTTGGTATTTCTTTGTTCCAACATAAATTCTATGCATTTAATGTTGTGGGTCTTTAAACTGATGTAATTGTAGTCTGAAATTTCAATTGTGAAAAATCATGAAAACTCATTTGTGTTGTGTGCCAATTTTCTTCCTCATCAGTTTTTCTTCTCATATTTCTCGGCTTGTATAACCAACATGTTCATCCTCCTCCGACTAACCAGTAAAGGTCTCAATTCCCCCTCCCACGATGGCTTCGGCCGATCTCTTCATGATAGCCCTCTTTTCTTCTTCTCTGGCCCAGGTTCATCATCTTCATATCGAGTCACTATGAGGTCACAGAGGGAGAGATGAGGAAATCTTGGGGGCATGCAATGGTTCCTTGTATGTTTTCCCCTTTCTTGTTGTAGGTTCATCATTCCAATTTTACAGTCGTTTTGTCGGGTTCAGATGTGGGAATAGTAGTAAATCTCCAGTCTGGCTTGGTGGGATTCTGGTTTCTTCTCATTTTTTTCATCACAATCTGCCAAATATACTCTGCTCTTTTGTCCCTCCCCCTTGGAGCATGACTCCACGATGGTAAGGTTCGAACGATTATTGAGAGTTCTGGGATGATGTTGGTGGTTTTGATGATTGCGGTACTGAACCATGTGGTTGTGGGGTGTAGTTTAAGGCTTGCTTGGTGCGACACTGTATGTGACTGGCCCCAGCTGTAGTTCTCAGTATTGGTGGGTGTGGTTCCTCCCTCTGATTCCCCTCTATTGTCTTTCATGGTTCAAGGTGTCGTTCTGGTCCCCGGTGTGCTGTGTGGTTTTGATGGGAGATATCAAATGTTTTGGTGGTGCTGCATCCTGGGAATGGGAGATTTGTGCGATGTCATGATGTAGTGCAGGGCAGAAATAGTTGTCGTGACATGTGCATTTTTATGGTGTTTTTGGATGGGTTGATCCTCGGGAGTGTTTCTTGTCCAGTCTTTCTTTTGTGGTTGATGTTGTTTGGTTTCTTCTTTTGGATAGGTCAAGTCTTGGGCATGGTTTCGTGTCCGACCTTCTTCTTATTACTTTTGTACTTCTCACTTAGCCTCAATGTGTTTTTCTTAAAATAAAAAAAATTATTGGAGTAGTAATGTTTATATAAGTATATATTTTTGTTTAAATGTATACAAATTTATTTAATGTATTTTTACAAAGTCTTTATATATTTATTTATAATGTATTTAAATAAATTTTTATAATTTTTACCATATATATATATATATATAAATTAACAAGCATGCACAAACACAAATATTTTAATGAAATTTGAATAAATATGATATTTATTTTAAAAAAATTAGAGGGCGTTTAAAAACCCCATAATCAAAGGTATCAACAACGGTTCAAGACACCCATAAAATTTATTGAATTATAGGGGGTTCAAAACCCCCTAAGTTTATCAATTATAGGGGTTAAAACACCCCCACAAATTTCTCAAATTTGACAGGGTTCAAAACCCATACCAATATATGGATTTAACGGTGGTCAATAAACCCCCTCTAATATATTAAATTTATGGTGGTTGTGAACTCCCAATATTTTTATTAAAAAAATATTATATATATAAATATATCCAAACTAATATTATATAAATAGATCCTCGAAAATATAACACAAAATATTGATCCACCGATTATTAAATTAGCGGATTTTTTAAAATAATTATCTCTAAAGTTTAACCAAAAAACCAAAAATATAATGCCATAAATTTTAAATGGGGTTGTGAACTCCCTCTATATTTGATTATTATAGGGGGTAGTTCATAACCACCTCTAAAAAACCAAGGATAATCAATTGTTTTTAGTGTTTTTATGAGGCATCTAGTATAATTATATAATTCTATAATATACTATAATATATGAAAACAACGAAATCAATCTCAAATATCTCTTGATGTAGGAAAATGGAATATAATGTTTTTATAGATCCCATGAGTCAAAGATATATTCTCATATAGATTGTAAAATTATGTTCAACTCACTTTAGATTGTGATGCTTCAAAAGGCTGGGATAAATATTTGATGGAAGAATCTATGTACCGAATCCTAGTGTCAGATCTATTCTATTAGTGAGTTGCAGAATACTTAATGGATTTTCTTTCATGTATGAATGTGAATACCCTTTAATTGACTTTCCCCTCGATTATTCATATTAAATTCAAGGAGGATCTCGCCTGGTTGAACAATTTGTTATTCTTTATTAGGTAATCTCCAAAAAATATATAGAATTTAAGAATATGTTGAATTAGTGTATTCTTAATTTCAAGTTAAATATATGGAGGAGACGGAACAATTCTTTTTCTACTTAGTATATTGAGGCGCACACATGACTTTTAAGATATGGTTGGTGCTATAAGAAATGATGATAGGATTATAGTAAACATTTTGAGTTTCCCGTGTGTTGGAAATAGTTATATTTTCACAAAAATTTTAATAATGTTTCTAAGTATGGTTAGAATGGGTTATTCAATTTTAGGATATAGTTGGTCATGGTTTGTTTAAGGGGTCATATTCATGAAAATAATGGGTTAGATTATTATCACTTCATCTGTTGTCCCCACTTGGTTAAGAACCCTAATAGGGGGTTGAATCCTGGGATGATATTTTAAAACCAATCTTGAAATTGATTTTTTTCATAGTTAAACTAAAATATACTCCATCTCCTTACTAAATAAATTCATACAGTGTAATTCAAACATGTATGATCGACAAAAATTAATCGATTCACTCTAAACAAGGCTGGTCCATGGAGCATTTAATAGTGAAGTGCCAATATACAAAATCCACAATAGTGCACTCAAGTTATGAAGTTTAGAGGGGAATCATTATCCTTTATTTTTTATAATAATAAAAACATCAAAAATAAACTATAATGTCAAGTAAATTAGAAACATTTCTCCTCCTGTGGATCTATCAGATGATCTGTATCAATTCTAATTTGGTTCCCAATGAAATATGTGATAGGAATCTCTATATTCATCTGAGATATGAAATACTCAATTTCAGGTAATTGAATTCGTGAAAATATATTCCCCATGAACTATAACCTCATAGGGATTGTTCATTGATTACTATAATCTCAAATACTGGATTCACCAAAAACTACCCTGCATCCTAATGCATGTCAACTTTAATGAAATGATTTATAGTAAAATCGAACCTCATTGGCCCTCAACACAACAAAATACCCATTGCAAATGCATTTACAAATGAACACCATACTTGTAATATCCTACTTTATGAACTCAAAATCCATATATCATACTCCAACTTCATGGGAATTAATTTACTGAGAACTCCAACTTCATAGTTTTGAAAACCAAAACTGTGTTCCTCCAACTGCCCTTTGTGGAAAAACTATTAGATGTGGTAGAATTTATATAGATATTATTATAATTAATGTAATTATATCTATTAATGTAAGTTATTAGGGGACATTTATATAGGAAATAATTTCCATCAAAACCACTAAATATTCAATTATTGTTCAGCCCTTTATTATAACTTCTCAACATCATCATTGTACCCCATACAGAGAACCTCATCTCATGTTGCATGGGATGAATTTTTTGTTAGTGTATTATCCTTCATGGAGGCCCAAAATACACTATCAAATGACCACATATACATTTCTTTCATAAAAATTCATATTCACATCCACCATGTTTTCATTAACACGCTATTCTATTCATCTTCAAACACTCACCTTATTCTTAGTCTACTCATATAAACATTTCACTCGGCATGATTAACCTCATAGTATACAATTCAAAAGATCCCATCATGATGTCAAAAAACATAAATTCATTATTTTTACACGGCCCCTCCTTGTTTCTAAACAATTATTCACAAATAATATTCCTTCCATAGAATCCAAAATTGAACCACTAAATGTTAAGGAAAAAAAACTTCAATCACTTGGAAATTAATCCATCTAGAAAAAACATTGGGGGCCACCTTATCATCATGTTATGTAAAAAACCCAAAATTATGAAATTAAATCACGACTGATTTCATAACATAAATCACTACATTTGGAATGTTTAGAACTCATCAAGGACACTTGAAAGCTTCTTTCGTAGAATACTAATAAACAGTCTATTCCAACCACCACTCTTAGTCTTCATCTTTTTATAATGATAAGTGAATTAATCAACACATAATTTAACCCCACATGATACATACTCCACATGAGAAAAAATATTATCAGGAAAATCTCATTAATCATTCAATTCATTCTTGACATCACCTGATTGATATCAAATGATGATCAACACCATCTATTGAAAAATATACTGTGTGGCCCATGGCCGGACTAAATTCTAACCTAAAAGTAATAGATTCTTTAAATAAACATATTGGTCATCCATTTTTTATATATGTTCATTGGAAGACAATCATTATTTTAAATATATTTAAAACTCCCCATTCTTATTTTATCCCACTTATTTTTCATTGAACATTTATCTCCATATTAATGACTTCTCCTAATTCATCAATATGATTTCTCCCCCTCTTCTATTGTGGGTGGGTAATTTGTTATAGAAAATAGAATAAATAATCAGTATAAAAACCCTATATCTCGTGGATTTGGGTTCCCACATCCACACAATATAAATGTGCTGAGTTAGGTGGACCCTATGTTATAGTTGATACCATAAAAATGTTTCTATGGGTATGGCTATCCTTATGGTGTCTTTAAAATGTAGTTAAGTATGCATAGTCTCCATCTTTACCTACCTATGATCCAATTTCTTCTTAATAATAAGATATTGGACATAAAGATTCTTTATCCCTGACTGATGGAATGAATTTGTTATATGATTTATATCACTTGAATTATAAAAATGAATTTGGATTAGAATATTCTCATAACCTGTAATTTTTTCAAGCTGCTTCTTATACACTGTACCTTCTTGAAAACTTGACTATCCACAATATATTCATCTTCAAAGATGAATAAGTAAATTAAATATTATATCTTTATTATAAAATAAATAAAAGTACCACAAGATTGAATGAACAAAATAATAGTAACTTTTTGTTTTATGTTTCACTCATCCAGTATTAAAATTTATATCCTAATAAATATTGCTGACATTTTTTAATGTATAGTAACACAAAATTATCAAATCCATTGATATAATGAATAATTATTTTTCGAAGAAAGTAGTTTTATTTAATTATGGTTACATATATATTATGTCTTCTAGATAGTGGAAAAAACGATGACTCGTGTTGCTGTTTTTTAATGATGGCTCAAAAGGATCAACCTGTCTTCTATGACAATTATAGTTTTTCCAAAAAATCAACCCATGATTATTTTGATTTTATAGAACCCAGAGTTGGAATCCCCAAAGTGTTATCCTTTACGAATCTTTTCATTATCTTTATTAGGATATTAACTTTGATAACTAATTTTTTCATCCCATCTGAGGGTGTATTTTTTTCCCGAAATCCCGGCACGCTCGGCTCGAAAGCCCATGCAGCCCAACCCGGCAAAGCCAAGGTTGGGCCAGGCCGGTCTCAGGTTGTAGGTAAAAGGGTCGGGGGTCGAACTATCCAAGAAGTCCCATAAGTCAGGCCGGCCCAAAAAAATTCGACCTATAGGCACATGTGATGTCCAGCCTATGTGAAGCCCATATGTAAAAAAAATATAACGGAAAACTTCTGGTAATGTTATTTGAACCCCCTAACTCAAGCTTCCATGGCTTCCCCTAGAACAAAAGGTCAAGGCACTGTGCCTGTTATGTTACCAACAGACTGTGTATTTATATATATATCCACAATATATGTATACATATATATCATTATATATTAACAAAAGATAATATATATATATATATATTGTTTATAATAATGTCTTTATGAACATATAATTATTAATATATATAATTATAATGTGTGTCTGTATATATATATAATATATACAATGATATTTAATTTTATATGTAACACCCGAGACTTTTATTTTATATAAATCATCAAAGGAATCGTTTTCTACACACAACACTTTCTTAGCTTCCTTTACACGAAATCGCGACCTTCCTCAATAGCTTGTGTCGTACGCAATACTGAGTTTCACTAAACAACGATATACTATTAAAATATTATTAAAAATAGCCGTTATGAATAGTAATAACTACTTTTTGAAATTTTATAAATTTTATTTTTCAAAATGGACTTCATTTTTGGATTCGTGATATCGAAATTAGCCTAGGGAGAAATTTTGGTATTTTTTAGAAAACTTTCAATTTTTGATGAATAGTGAAACCACTAAGTGGTTGTTAAAAAACTGAATTTTTCATAAAACATAATTTTACCGCTTCTGTGATTGAATTTTGAAAATTTGAGAGACATGGTTAATGTAAGTAAGTAAAATGTGGTTCAATTAGATGAAAATAATTTTTGGTGAATAGTAACTTTTTACTTTTTTTACCACGGTTAAAAGTAAATAGGGTAATTAAGGGTAAAAATGATATTATTATTACCTTAACACATGTCATAATTCTATTGGACAGGTGTCATTCGACCAAAAACAAGCATAGGAATAAAATATGACCATTTAGGCCCACTTGGATTAGATTAGAACATTTTTTATTAATTTATTTAAATAAGGGTTAAAATAGTTAAAATCAAAGTTTAATAACTAAATCATTTTTAATATAGGGTTATTCATAAGATATATTCGACTATAAATATTCATTATAAATATAAAACGATTTCCTATATAATTATATTTTATTTGTAATTTTTAAACTTTAAATAATTTAATTTATTTATGACACAAAGATGATGCAGTAATTATCTTATTAATGAAATATTGACATAATTGATGTTATAAATACACAAACTAAATTTAATTTGAGACTTTTTATGAATTCCAATAATTTTAGAAGAAAACTATGACATGTTAGTATTGATTTAATTAACTTTTTTCAAACTAATAATTCTGTTATGATTTTCACAAAAATTAATTACTAAATAGTGTCAAAATTGACATAAAATAGTTTTTAAAACAAATATTATATTAGTAATTGTTATTTTATTCCTAAAAATATACGGTTCGGCCAAATTACTTATATAAGGTCATATATATTAATAATAAACAACTTGGAGTTCGTTTGGCTGCTTATAGTAAGTTTATTAACCTTATAGTATAAGAACACAAGAAGACACGGTAAAAGTAAAATTATTTAATTTAATGTTAAATCTAAATGATAAGGTTAAAATAGGAACCTAAACTTCTCTAAATTCTATTGGATGAGAGTATTTCGACCCATCCCCACTTTATCTTAGAAATAAATCAATTTTGAGCTATTTAAAACCGAATTTGGATTTATAATAAAATAATATTTTTGGTTATTCCAAAGGTGCCCCTCTCCTCCCTTATAAAAGGGCACCTCCTCCCTCTCTTCCTCACACCACTTTGAGCCTTAAAGCTCGGTCAAACCCTGCCAAATTCCCTTATCCACTTCCATAGAAACATTCTAGAGGTTCTGGTCTTCCTCAAAGACCAATGTTAGTGCCCTAAAAGGAGGTCTCAAAGAGGCGCTTCAAAGAAGAGGTAATGCCCGTTACCGATTCTTTCATCTTTATTTCTTCGTCCACTTATTCTTATTTAGTTGTTTCATCATGAAGTAATAAAATCATTATAACTCATATACAGATATGTTATTATAAGTATTAAGGAACCCTATTTCACCATCTATCCATCCTACGGAAAATGAAATCACCGCGCGTGTGTACGTACGGAATACCGTCTCCACGCCGTGGTGCAATATATTTTCCCCCACCACCTTACTTGGATGGGTATAATGATGTAAATAATTACTATATATAATTATTGTAAAGTGATATTGATTCTGAAATAGTATACATACACTCCAACACAATTCCATGATCATGAGAACGATATCATCGCTCGTGCGTACGTACGGACTACCGTCTCCACGACGCAATGAGATTCATTCTCCACGTTAACCATTCATGAATGATTATAAAGTATATATAATAATTAATAATGAAATATATGACATAATAATGATTCGGGATTTATGTGTATATTTATTTATGTCATCTACTTAATTCCATTCAACTCAATAAGGAAAAGAAAACAACATTCATGCATACGTACGGTCTACCGTCTCCATTAACGGTATATTTCTTTCCATTTACTGATCTATTATATATATATATATATTCTGAATATATATTATATATAAATCATGTTTTATATTCCGAAATTAAGTAATCATGATCTAAGTAATCATATGAATAATTACAAGTCAAAACACCGATGACAAATGAAACGAGTTTACCCAAAACGCTCTTTAACATGGAATTTACAAAATAACGGGTAATATAAAGCCATAATTGAACCATATATGATATCATAACAATGAGTATGATTCTGGAATAAGTCAATGAAATTATTTAAATCATTACAAAGGAGGTTCGGACACATACGAAGCAAATTGGACCTAAGGTAAGGGAAAATATCACAATCTCATTTTTATCTGAGATTGTTTATACTTTGGTATTTACTGGGGAGTATTTTATCATCCACATCCATGTTTCCTTAATTTGTAATATTTATATCCTTCTAAAATAGTTTATACCCAATTTTACCCTTCAGTGAGTTTTTTGTAAAAGATATGAAAGGAATCTTTTTTCGTTTTTCGTATGAGGTACTTTTTTGACTTTTCCGAAAAAAGTACGAGAAGAATGTTTTTTTAACTTATACGGCATGAATGGATTTTTAAAACATTATTTCCAAGAATCTTCCTTTACAAGTTTTCTAGTTTATTTTTAATCAAATTCTTTTAGTTTAGAATTGTATGACATGTTAAGAAAGGAAAAGTATGTTTGAAGTAGAAAGGATATTTTCCTCAAGAATAGAGTTCAAGTGTTTTATAAAAATTATTTTCCATCTAAGAAAATAAAGGGTTCTGTTTCAATCCCTATTATTACATTGATTTGATTATGTTGTGATGGAATTATATTTATTAATTCCTTTATCTTATATGAATTGTTTTATGATGTCACAATGTTTAAGATTCCCATTTTTATTACAAGGGTTATGAAATGATGTATGATTTATGATTTTGTGGCACACATAATAATGGTATTTTTATGAGATGGGTGGGACCTATATCTCCCTCTAATGCATTGGGTAAAGATTTTAAATCTCATGAGATAGACATGGCTGGAACGGTAGGTTATACCGGTTCAGTGTAACAGGACTGAAACTAGGAATGAACTCGGTTCAGAAATGGACTTTGTACACGAAGACAGTCTTGGCAATGAGTCTTGACTAACAAGAAATGATTCTCTACGATTATGTGTGTATTCCACAAAGTTTCATGTTTTATGTTATTATTATTGGGATTACATTTCACTACTATGATTTATCCCATGTTATGAAATTATGATCTCTTTTGCAGGTTAAGATTTCCAAAAGATATGTTCTTATGAATATGACGTGATTGATATTTCTTTTGTTTACCCTTACTGAGCATTTGAGCTCACCCTTTTTTATGTTTTATTTCCCCAGGTCAGGAAGATGGTTATTAAGTAGAATATTCCAAAAAGGGACTCTAGATATGATGAAATAAATGGGAGGCAAAGTAGATGCTTTATGAACCAGTTGTTTATGTTTCCCAGATTCTAAAGACACTATACCTATACGGTCCTTTCTTGGTTTTGTTATATGTTGTAATAAGTGTGCTTCAATTCTGAAGTAATAACAGTGTATGTAAAGTCTGGGTCGTTATAGTTGGTATCAGATGAAAGGTATAGTCAACCTTTGGAAACTAGGATGTGAAAGCCATAGTAAGAACCCTAAGGATAAGTCTAATCATAGAACACAATCTTAGTGTTTTAGAAATGGCCCTGAATAACCTATGATAAGACCTTAAGTGTGAAATTTTATTCTTGATTATGTGGTTTACCTATTATAATTAGTGTTTCTCACACTATTATTCTTGGTTTTAGTCAATGTCTGGAACCCGAAGGAACCATGATAATGCGGAACGCGATGGGCAATACAATGATTGTCCCCCTGAGCAACCAAACGTTATGGGAACTGGAATGCAAAATCTTTTAGCCATGCTCACACAACTTTCTCAAGATATGAATCATGCAGGACTTCCAAACGAGTAAAGGAAGGAGCAACATTCTATTGAATCCTTCATGAGGTAGTTTCCACCTTATTTCAGCAGGTCTACTGATCCATTAGTTACTGAACAATGGATTAGTACTACTGAAAAGATATTTTCAGTTCTTCAATGTTCTGAACATGATAAAGTCACCTTAGCAGTGTATCATTTGGAAGGTGATGCTTATCAATGGTGGAATCTTATTAAGAATACGAGGCAAAGGGATGAAATTGGAGTCCATGGAATGGGACGAGTTCAAGAACTTTTTTTCAATAAGTACTTCCCTCGTATTCTCCGAACAAAGATGGAGAAAGAGTTTCTTGAACTGAATCAGAAGGATGATGAATCTATTGGTACCTATAAAGCAAATTTTACAAGACTTGCAAGGTACGCTTCCGGTATTATTATCCAACCTGAGAGTAAGATCGATCGATTAATTAGTGGCTTAAAACCAAGTCTTCGAAGGGCCTTAGCTATAAGGGACTTCAATAGCTACGAGGAAATCATTTGAAGTGCTCTTACAGTTGAGATGGAGATTGGAGTAACCCATCCGTCATATGGGTCTGATAAGAAGAGGAAAATGGAATTCAAAGGAAAATCTAAAGAGCACACTGAAAAGAAGATGAGTTTTTCTTTATGCTCAAAGTGTGGAAATAAACATGGAGGGAGTTGTCTTAAAGGGAGAAGTAAATGTTTCAAATGTGGAAAGGAAGGTCATCGGGCATTTGAATGCTGCGATGATGGGAAGAAGTTGTCTAATGATGGAAACAAAGTAAGGGATACACAGAATGAACCTACTACACTTCGATGTTTCTAGTGCAAGGAGATGGGACATTATGGAAATAAATGCCCTAATCCAAGGGTTGATGGTGATTGTCGACGTCAACAAACTCTTAAGGCTAAAGACAAAGGAATGTCACATGCAATTTCTATCAGCGATGTGGAGTACGATAACGATGTGGTGAAAGGTACACTTACCATCCACTCTAAAGTAGAAAATGTTTTATTTAATTCTAGATCCACCCAATCCTTTATTTCTGAATAATTTCTAAGGGTATCACCATATTACCTCAACAATTAGATGTTGAGTTAGCCGTGACAATACCTAAGGGCACAACAGTCGCATCAAAAGTTTATAATTCTTCTCCGATTGAAGTTTGTGGGAAAGTGCTTCCTGCAAATCTTGTGATCCTTCCTATAGTGGAATTTTATGTTATTCTTGGCATGGATTGGCTTTCTCTACATGGAGCTCATATCAATTGCCAAAGAAGGGAAGTCACATTTCATATTCCAGATCAATCTATGATCGTCTATCGATGCAAGGATGAACATAACCTTCCATTGTAAATTCATTCCATCTTATGGGTCTTGATTCCACTAAATGAAAGTTATTTATCTCAAATGGTTGGTGAGAAACTTACAATTAAGAATATTCCCATTGTACGAGAGTTTGATGATGTCTTTTCGAAGGAATTACCGGATCTTCCACCGAATTGTGATGTTGAGTTTTCAATAGAACTCATACCAGTTTCTTTGCCTATTTCAAAGACACCTTATAGAATGGCCCCAATTGAGTTGCAGGAATTGAAGAAGCAACTCCAAGAGAATCCTGATAAGGGGTTCATACGCCCTAGAGCGTCACCATATGGAGCACCTGTTCTGTTTGTTAAGAAGAAATATGGATCAATGAGACACTGCATTGATTATCGAGAACATAACAAGATCACTATCAAGAACAAATATCCTCTCCCACACATTGATGACCTATTTGACCAACTATGCGGAGCTCAATACTTTTCCAAGATTGATCTTCATTCAGGGTATCATCAATTAAGGGTCAAAAGGGAGGATATACCAAAGAAGACTTTCCGTACAAGGTATGGACACTATGAATTTATAGTGATGCCATTTGGTCTTACTAATTCCCCTGCTATCTTCATGGATCTAATGAATAGAGTCTTTAGAGACTATCTTGATCAGTTTGTGGTAGTCTTTATAGACGATATTCTTGTCTATTCAAAGAGCAAGGAAGAACATGAAGATCACTTGAAAATTATATTGAAGACCCTGAGAAAGGAGAAGCTTTATGTCAAATTTACCAAGTGTGAATTTTGGATTCAAAAAGTTGCATTTTTGGGTCACATAATCTCAAAAGAGGGGATATTTGTGGATCCAGCAAAAACAGAGGTTATCGAAAGATGATCGAGACCAACAACAGTAACCGAGATACGAAGTTTTCTTGGTTTGGCTGGATATTATCGACGTTTTGTGAAAGATTTTTCACGATTATCTAATCCACTGACCAAGTTGACTTGGAAAGGAGTTAAGTTTGTTTGGATGGAGGAATGTGAAGAGAATTTCAAGGATTTGAAAAGAAGGTTATCCAATGCACATGTGCTCACACTGCCTTGTAGTGGAGAAAGGTTTGTGATCTATAGTGATGCATCCAAGAAGGGATTGGGGTGTGTTCTTATGTAAAATGATATGGTGATAGCTTATGCCTCACGATAGTTGAAAATACATGAGCAAAATTACACACCTCATGATTTGGAGTTAGCTGCGGTAATCATCGCATTAAAGATTTCGAGGCATTACCTTTATGGTGAAAGGTGTGATATTTATACTGATCATAAAAGTTTAAAGTATATTTTCACACAAAAGGAGCGGAATATGCGCCAAAGAAGAGGGTTGGAGCTGATTAAGGATTACGACTGCTCAATCCATTACCACCGTGGGAAAGAAAACAAGGTGGCAGATGTATTAAGTCGACAAGACCATGCTAGTTTCTCCATGATGAGGATCAAAAAAGATCCAATATTTATGGATTTACAAAGGATGGATCTTGGAATTATAATGAAAGGGGAAAATCGTATCTTTCTCAAATTAATGTTCAACCATCTATACATGTGAATATTAAAGAGGCACAGAAAAGAAGATGTCGAGTTACAAAAGAAGGTGAGAAATGTTCCTGAATTCAACCTTGATTGTGATGGGATAATAATGTTCAGGAATCGGGTTTGTGTTCCTCCCATCCCGGAATTAAAGAAGGAGCTGCTGGATGAGGCTCATAGTTCTTCATTCTCTATTCATCCTGGAAGCACGAAGATGTATAGGGACCTGAAAGAGTACTTCTGGTGGGATGGCCTAAAAAGAGATGTTGCTGAATATGTCTCTCGATGCTTGGTTTGTCAGCAAGTTAAAGCTGAGAGGAAGAAGTCCAAGGGGATGTTACAACCATTACCCATACCGGAATGTAAATGGGAAAACATCACTATGGACTTTGTCACAGGACTTCCTAAAAAATCCAAAGGCAATAATGCTATCTGGGTCATAGTTGATCGTCTTACAAAATCTGCACACTTCATTGCAATTTGAGAGGATTTCTCTCTGGATCAGCTTGCCAGGATATATGTAAAGGAAGTCGTAAGATTTCATGGAGTACCACTTTCTATTATATCTGATCGGGATCCGAGGATTACCTCAAAGTTCTGGCGAAGTCTTCAGTATACTCTAGATACAGAGTTATGTTTCAGCACTGCTTATCATCCTCAGACAGACGGTCAGTCTGAGAGAACAATTAAAACTCTAGAAGATATGTTGAGAGCTTGCTCTATGGATTTCAAAGGTGGTTGGGATCAACACCTACCTTTGGTGGAATGTTCTTATAATAATAGCTTTCACTCCAGTATTCAGATGGCTCCTTATGAAGCTCTCTATGGAAAGAAATGCAGGACTCCAACTTGCTGGGATGAAGTTGGGGAAAGAAATCTATTAGGACCTGATCTCGTTGATGAAATGACAGAAAAGGTCAGATCTATTCAACAACACATAAGAGCAGCTCAGAGTCGGCAGAAAAGTTATGCCGACAACCGAAGAAAAGACCTAGAGTTTGAAGTGGGTGATAAAGTGTTCTTACGAATATCTTCCTGGAAGAGGGTCATGAGATTTGGAATGAAGGGGAAGTTGAACCCTAGATATATCGGTCCTTTCGAAATACTGGATCGTGTTGGGAAGGTAGCTTACTGATTGGCGCTACCACCGAATCTCTCTCAAATTCATGATGTGTTCCATGTATCTCTCCTGAGAATGTACATACCTGATCCTTCACATGTACTCAGCTCAGAAGTTGTATCGGTGGAAAAAGATCTTTCTTATGAAGAACAACCGATAGAGATTCCGGATCGTAGTGAAAAAGTCCTACGAAACAGGACCACTCAATTGGTTAAAGTTTTATGGATGAACCACCAATTAGAAGAAGCTACATGGGAGTTTGAGGATATGATGAGGGAGAGGTATCCTCATCTGTTTGTTACAAAGTGATGAATTTCGAGGGAGAAGTTCATTTTAAGGGGGGTGGAATGTAACACCCGAGACTTTTATGTTATATAAATTATAAAAGGAATATTTTTCAATACACAACACTATCTTTGCTTTCATTACACGAAATCACGACCTTCCTCGACAGCTTGCGTCGTATGCAATACCGAGTTTCACTAAACAACGATATACTATTAAAATATTATTAAAACTAGCCGTTATGAATAGTAATAACCACTTTTTGAAATTTTATAAATTTTATTTTTCAAAATGGACATCATTTTTGGATTTGGAATATCAAAATTATCCTAGGGTGAAATTTTGTTATTTTTCTGAAAACTTTCAATTTTTGATGAATAGTGAAACCACTAAGTGGTAGTTAAAAAACTAAATTGTTCATAAAACTTAATTTTACCGCTTCTGTGAGTGGAATTTCGAAAATCTGAGAGACACGGTTAATGTCAGTAAGTAAAATGTGGTTCAATGAGATGAAAATAATTTTTGGTGAATAGTAACTTTTTACTTTTTTTACCACGGTTAAAAGTAAATAGGGTAATTAAGTGTAAAATGATATTATTATTACCTTAACACATGTCCTAAATCTACTGGACAAGTGTAATTCGACCAAAAACAAACTTAGGAATAAAATATGACCATTTAGGCCCACTTCGATTAGATTAGGACATTTATTATTAATTTATTTAAAGAATGGTTAAAATAGTTAAAATCAAAGTTTAATAACTAAATAATTTTTAATATAGGGTTATTCATAAGATAAATTCAACTATAAATATTCATTAGAAAGATAAAAATATTTCCTAAATAATGATAGTTTATTTGTATTTTTTAGACTTTAAATTATTTAATTTATTTATGACACAATGATGATACAGTAATTATCTTATTAATGAAATATTGACATAATTGATGTTATAAATACCCAAAATAAATATAATTTGAGACTTTTTATGAATTCCACTAATTTTCTAGAATAATATGACATGTTAGTATTGATTTAATTAATTGTTTTCGAACTAATCATTCTGTTATGAGTTTCACAAAAATTAATTACTAAATAGTTTCAAAATTGACATAAAATAGTTTTTAAAACAAATATTATATTAGTAATTGTTATTTTATTCCTAAAAATATAACGTTCAGCCAAATTACTTAGATAAGGTTATATATATTAATAATAAACAACTTGGGGTACGTTTGGCTGCTTATTGTAAGTTTATTAAACTTATAGTATAAGAACACAAGAAGACACGGTAAAAGCAAAATTATTTAATTTAATGTTAAATCTAAATGATAAGGTTAAAATAGGAACCTAAACTTGTCTAAATTCTATTGGATGAGAGGATTTCGACTCATCCCCATATTAGCGTCGAAATAAATCAATTTGGAGCTATTTAAAACCGAATTTGGATTTATAATAAAATAATATTTTTTGTTATTCCAAAGGTGCCCCTCTCCTCCCTTATAAAGGGGCACCTCCTCCCTCTCTTCCTCACACCACCTTGAGCCTTCAATCTCGGCCAACCCCTTCCAAATTCCCTTCTCCACTTCCCTAGAAACGTCCTAGAGGTTTTGGTCTTCCTCAAAGACCAATTTTAGTGCCCTTAAAGGAGGTCTCAAAGAGGTGCTTCAAAGAAGAGGTAATGCCCGTTACCGATTCTTTCATCTTTATTTCTTCTTCCACTTCTTCTTATTTAGTTGTTTCATCATGAAGTAATTACATCAGTATCACTCATATACGTATATGTTATTATAAGTATGAGAAAACCCTATATCACCATCTATCCATCCTATGAAAAATGAAATCACCGTGCGTGCGTACGTACGGAATACCGTCTCCACGCCGTGGTGTAATCTATTTCCCCCACCACCATACTTGGATGGGTATAATGATGTAAATAATTAATATATATAATTATTTTAAATTGATATTGATTCTGAAATAGTATATATACACTCCAATACACTTCCACTATTATGAGACCGATATCATCGCTCGTGCGTACGTACGGACTACCGTCTCCACGACGCAATGAGATTCATTCTCCATGTTAACCATTAATGAATGATTATAAAGTATATATAATAATTAATAATGAAATATATGACATAATAATGATTCTGGAATTATGTGTATATATATGTATGTCATCTACTTAATTCCATTCAACTCAATAAGGAAAAGAAAACAGCGTTTATGCGTACGTACGGTCTACCGTCTCCATGAACGGTGTATTTCTTTCCATTTACTGATCTATTATATATATATATATATTCTGAATATATATTATATATAAATAATGTTTTATATTCTTGAATTAAGTAATCATGATCTATGTAATGATATGAATAATTACAAGTCACAACACGGACGACAAATGAAACGATTTTACCCAAAACACTCTTTAACATGGAATTTACAAAAGAACGGGTAATATAAAGCCATATGTGAACCATATATGACATCATAACAATGAGTATGATTCTGGAATAAGTCAATGACATTATTTAAATCATTATACAGGAGGTTCGGACACATACGAAGCAAATCGGACCTAAGGTAAGGAAAATATCACAATCCCATTTTTATCCAAGATTATTTGTACTTTGGTATTTACTGGGGAGTATTTTATCATCCACATCCATGTTTCCTTAATTTGTAATATTTATATCCTTCTACAATAGTTTATACCCAATTTTACCCTTCGGTGAGTTTTTTGTAATGGATATGAAAGGAATCTTTTGTCGTTTTTCGTATGAGGTACTTTTTTGACTTTTCCGACTAAAGTACGAGAAGAATGTTTTTTATCTTATACTGCATGAATGGATTTTTAAAAAATTATTTCCAATAATCATCCTTTACAGTTTTTCAAGTTTATTTTTAATCAACTTCTTTTAGTTTAGAATTGTATGACATGTTAAGAAAGGAAAAGTATTTTTGAAGTAGAAAGGATATTTTCCTCAAGAATGGAGTTCAAGTGTTTTATCAAAATTATTTTCCATCTAAGATAGTAAAGGGTTCTGTTTAGATCCCTATTTTTACATTGATTTGATTAGGTTGTGATGGAATTATATTTATTAATTCCTTTATCTCATATGAATTGTTTTATGATGTCACGATGTTTAAGATTCCCATTTTTATTACAAGGGTTACGAAAAGATGTATGATTTATGATTTTGTGGCACACATAAGAATGGTATCATTATGAGATGGGTGGGACCTATATATCCATACAATGCATTGGGTAAATATTTTATATCTCATGATATAGACATGGATGGAACGGTAGGTTATACCGGTTCAGTGAAATAGGACTGAAACGAGGAATGAACTCGGTTCAGAAATGGACTTTGTCCACGAAGATAGTCTCGACAATGAGTCTTGACTAACAAGAAATGATTCTCTATGATTATGTGTGTATGCCAGAAAGTTTCATTTTTTAAGTTATGATTATTGGGATTACATTTCACTACTATGATTTATCCCATGTTATGAAATTATGATCTCTTTTGCAGGTTAGGATTTCCAAAAGATATGTTCTTATGAATATGAAGTGATTGATATTTCTTTTGTTTACCCTTACTGAGAATTTGAGCTCACCCTTTTGTATGTTTTATTTCCCCAGGTCAGGAAGAAGGTTATTAAGTAGGATATGCCAAAAAGGGACTCTAGATATGATGAAATAAATGGGAGGAAACGTAGATACTTTATGAACCAGTTGTTTATGTTTCCCAGTTTCTAAATACACTATACCTATACGGTCCTTTCTTGGTTTTGTTATATGTTGTAATAAGTGTGCTTCAATTCAAAAGTAATAACAATGTATGTAAATTTTGGGTCGTTATAGTTGGTATCAGAGGAAAGGTATAGTCAACCTTTGGAAACTAGGATTTGAAAGCCTTTGTAAGAACCCTAAAGATATGTCTAAGCATAGAACATAATCTTAGTGTTTTAGAAATGGCCATGAATAACCTAGGATAAGACCTTAAGTGTGAAATTTTATTCTTGATTATGTAGTTTTTCTATTATAATTAGTGTTGCTCACACTATTCTTCTTGGTTTTAGTCAATGTCTAGAACCCGAAGGAACCGTGTTAATGCGGAATGCGACGGGCATTGCAATGATTGTCCCCCTGAGCAACCAAACGTTATGGGAACTGGAATGAAAAATCTTGTAGCCATGATCACACAACTTTCTCAAGCTATGAATCATGCATGACTTCCAGATGAGCAAAGGAAAGAGCAACATTCTATTTAATCCTTCATGAGGCAGCGTCCACCTTCTTTCAGCGGGTCTACTGATCCATTAGTTACTGAACAATGGATTAGTACTACTGAACAGATATTTTCAGTTCATCAATGTTTTGAACATGATAAATTCACCGTAGCAGTGTATCGTTTGGAAGGTGATGCTGATCAATGGTGGAATCTTATTAAGAATACGAGGCAAAGGGATGGAATTGAGTCCATGGAATGGGATGAGTTCAAGAACTTATTGAAAAATAAGTACTTCCCTTGTATTCTCCGAACAAAGATGGAGAAATATTTTCTTGAACTGAAGCAGAAGGATGATGAATATGTTGGTACCTATGAAGCAAATTTTACAAGACTTGCAAGGTATGATTCTGGTATTATTATCCAACCTGAGAGTAAGATCTATCGATTATTTAGTGTCTTAAAACAAAGTATTCGAAGGGCCTTAGCCATAAGGGACTTCAATAGCTATGAGGAAATCGTTTGATGTGCTCTCAAAGTTGAGATGGGGATTGGAGTAACCCATCAGTCATATGGGTTTGATAAGAAGATGAAAATGGAATTCAAAGGAAAATCTAAAGAGGAGACTCAAAAGAAGATGAGCTTTTCCTTATGCGCAAAGTGTGGAAAGAAACCTGGAGAGAGTTGTCTTAAAGGGACAAGTAAATGTTTCAAATGTGGAAAGGAAGGTCATCGGGCATTTGAATTCCGCGATGATGGGAAGAAGATGTCTAATGATGCAGACAAAGGAAGGGATACACAGAATGAACCTACTACACTTCAATGTTTCTAGTGCAAGGAGATGGGACATTATGCCAATAAATTCCCTAATCCAAGGGTTGATGATGATGGTCGATGTCAACAAACTCTTAAGGCTGAAGTCAAAGGAAAGTCACATGAAATTTCTATCAGCGATGTGGAGTACGATAACGATGTGGTGAAAGGAACACTTACCATCCACTCTAAAGTAGAAAATGTTTTATTTGATTCTGGATCCACCCACTCCTTTATTTCTGAGGAATTTTCTAAGGGTATCACCATATTACATCAACAATTAGATGTTGAGTTAGCTGTGACAACACCTAATGGAACAACAGTCGCATCAAAAGTTTATAATTCTTCTCCAATTGAAGTTTGTGGGAAAGTGCTTCCTGCAAATCTTGTGATCCATCCTATAGTGTAATTTGATGTGATTCTTGGCATGGATTGGCTTTCTCTACATGGAGCTCATATCAATTGCCAAAGAAGTGAAGTCACATTTCATATTACAGATCAATCTATGATCGTCTATCGATGCAAGGATGAACATAACCTTCCAGTGGAAATTCCTTCCATCTTATGGGTCTTGATTCCACTAAATGAAGGTTATTTATCTCAAATGGTTGGTGAGAAACTCATGATTAAGAATATTCCCATTGTACGAGAGTTTGATGATGTTTTTTCAAAGGAATTATTGGGTCTTCCACCGAATCGTGAAGTTGAGTTTTCAATAGAACTCGTACCATGTGATTTGCCTATTTCAAAGACACGTTATAGAATGGCCCCAATTGAGTTACATGAATTGAAGAAGCAAATCCAAGAGAATCTTGATAAGGGGTTCATATGCCCTAGTGCGTCACCTTGGGGAGCACCTGTTCTATTAGTTAAGAAGAAAGATGGATCAATGAGACTCTGCATTGATTATCGAGAACTTAAAGATCACTATCAAGAACAAATATCCTCTCCCGCGCATTGATGACCTATTTGACCAACTACGTGGAGCACAATACTTTTCCAAGATTGATCTTCCTTCAGGGTATCATCATTTAAGGTTCAAAAGGGAGGATATACCAAATACGGCTTTCCGTACAAGGTATGGACACTATGAATTTATAGTGATTCCATTTGGTTTTACTAATTCCACTACTATCTTCATGGATCTAATGAATAGAGTCTTTAGAGACTATCTTGATCAGGTTGTGGTAGTATTTATAGACGATATTCTTGTCTATTCAAAGAGCAAGGAAGAACATGAAGATCACTTGAGAATTATATTGAAGACCCTGAGAAAGGAGAAGCTTTATGAAAAATTTACCAAGTGTGAATTTTGGATTCAAAAAGTTGCATTTTTTGGTCACATAATCTCAAAAGAGCGGATATTTGTGGATCCAACAAAAACAAAGGTTATAGAAAGATGGTCGAGACCAACAATAGTAACCGAGATCCGATGTTTTCTTGGTTTGGATGGATATTATCGACATTTTGTGAAAGATTTTTCACAATTATCTAATCCACTCACCAAGTTGACTCGGAAAGGAGTTAAGTTTGTTTTGACGGAGGAATGTGAAGAGAATTTCAAGGATTTGAAAAGAAGGTTATCCAGTGCACCTATGCTCGCACTGCCTTGTAGTGGAGAAAGGATTGTGATATATAGTGATGCATCCAAGAAGGGATTGGGGTGTGTTCTTATGAAAAATGATATGGTGATAGTTTATGCCTCACGATAGTTGAAAATACATGATAAAAATTACCCAACTCATGATTTAGAGTTAGCTGCGGCAATATTCGCATTAATGATTTGGAGGCATTACCTTTATGTTGAAAGGTGTGATATTTATACTGATCAAAAAAGTTCAAAGTATATTTTCACACAAAAGGTGCTGAATATGTGCCAAAGAAGATGGTTGGAGCTAATTAAGGATTACGACTGCTCAATCCATTACCACCCTGGGAAAGCAAACAAGGTGGTAGATGCATTAAGTTGACAAGACCATGCTAGTTTATCCATGATGAGGATCACAAAATATCCAATATTTATGGATTTACAAAGGATGGATCTTGGAATTATAATGAAAGGGGAAAAATCGTATCTTTCTCAAATTAATGTTCAACCATCTATACATGTGAAGATTAAAGAGGCATAGAAAGAAGATGTCGAGTTACAAAAGAAGGTGGGAAATTTTCCTGAGTTCAACCTTGATTGTGATGGGATAATAAAGTTCAGGAATCGGGTTTGTGTTCCTCCCATCCCGGAATTAAAGGAGCTGCTGGATGAGGTTCATAGTTCATTATTCTCTATTCATCCTGGAAGCACGAAGATGTAATGGGACCTAAAAGAGTACTTCTGGTGGGATGGCATGAAAAGAGATGTTGTTGAATATGTCTCTCGATGCTTGGTTTGTCAACAAGTTAAAGCTGAGAGACAGAAGTCCAAGGGGATGTTACAACCATTACCCATACCCGAATGGAAATGGGAAAACATCACTATGGACTTTGTCACAGGACTTCCTAAAACATCCAAAGGCAATAATGTTATCTGGGTCATAGTTGATCGTCTTACAAAATCTGCACACTTCATTACAATTAGAGAGGATTTCTCTCTGGATCAGCTTGCCAGGATATATGTAAAGGAAGTGGTAAGATTTCATGGAGTACCACTTTCTATTATATCTGATTGGGATCCGAGGTTTACCTCAAAGTTCTGGTGAAGTATTCAGCATACTCTGGATACAGAGTTAAGTTTCAGCCCTGCTTATCATCCTCAGACAGACGGTCCGTCTGAGAGAACAATTCAAACTCCAGAAGATATGTTGAGAGCTTGCTCTATGGATTTCAAAGGTGGTTGGGATCAACACCTACCTTTGGTGGAATTTTCTTATAATAATTGCTTTCACTCCAGTATTCAGATGGATCCTTATGAAGCTCTCTATGGAAAGAAATGCAGGACTCCAACTTTCTGGGATGATGTTGGAGAAAGAAACCTATTAGGACCTGATCTACTTGATGAAATGGCAGAACAAGTCAGATCTATTCAACAACACATAAGAGCAGCTCAGAGTTGACATAAAAGTTATTCCGAAAACCTAAGAAAAGTCCTAGAGTTTGAAGTGGGTGATAAAGTGTTCTTACGAATATCTCCCTAGAAGAGGGTCATGAGATTTGGAAAGAAGGGGAAGTTGAGCCCTAGATATATCGGTCATTTCGAAATACTGGATCGTGTTGGGAAGGTAGCTTACCGATTGGTGCTTCTACAGAATCTCTCTCAAGTTCACGATGTGTTCCATGTATCTCTCATGAGAAAGTACATACCTGATCCTTCACATGTACTCATCTCAGAAGTTGTACAGCTGGAGCAAGATCTTTCTAATAAAGAACAACCGGTAGAGATTATAGATCGTAGTGAAAAATTCCTACAAAACAAGACCACTCGATTGGTGAAATTTTTATGGAGGAACCACCAATTAGAAGAAGCAATATGGGATCTTGAGGATATGATGAGTGAGAGGTATCCTCATCTGTTTGTTACAATGTGATGAATTTCGAGGGCAAAATTCATTTTAATGGGGGTGGAATGTAACACCCGAGACTTTTATGTTATATAAATCATAAAATGAATCTTTTTCTACACACAACACTTTTTTTAGATTTCTTTACACGAAATCGTGACCTTCCTCAATAGCTTGCGTCGTACGCAATACCGAGTTTCACTAAACAACGATATACTATTAAAATATTATTAAAACTAGCCGTTATGAATAGTAATAAACACTTTTTGAAATTTTATAAATTTTATTTTTCAAAATGGACTTCATTTTTGGATTTGGAATATCAAAATTGGCCTAGGGTGAAATTTTGGTATTTTTCTGAAAACTTTCAATTTTTGATGAATAGTGAAACCACTAAGTGGTAGTTAAAAAACTAAAATTTTCATAAAACATAATTTTACCGCTTCTGTGAGTGGAAGTTCGAAAATCCAAGAGACACGGTTAATTTTAGTAAGTAAAATGTGGTTCAATGAGATGAAAATAAATTTTGGTGAATAGTAACTTTTTACTTTTTTTTACCACGGTTAAAAGTAAATAGGGTAATTAAGGGTAAAAATGATATTATTATTACCGTAACAAATGTCCTAATTCTATTGGACAAGTGTAATTCTACCAAAAACAAACTTAGGAATAAAATATGACCATTTAGGCCCACTTGGATTAGATTGGGACATTTATTATTAATTTATTTAAAGAAGGGTTAAAATATTTAAAATCCAAGATTAATCACTAAATAATTTTTAATATAGGGTTATACATAAGATAAATTAAACTATAATTATTCATTAGAAATTTAAAAGGATTTCCTAGATAATGATATTTTATTTGTAATTTTTAGACTTTAAATAATTTAATTTCTTTATGACACAAAGATGATGTTGTAATTATCTTATTAATGAAATATTGTCATAATTGATGATATAAATACCCAAAATAAATGTAATTTGAGACTTTTTATGAATTCCACTAATTTTATAGAATAATATGACATGTTATTATTGATTTACTTAACTTTGTTCGAACTAATCATTCTGTTATGATTTTCACAAAAATTAATTACTAAATAGTGTCGAAATTGACATAAAATATTTTTTAAAACAAATATTATATTAGTATTTGTTATTTTATTCCTAAAAATATATGGTTTGGCCAAATGACTTAGATAAGGTTATATATATTAATAATAAACAACTTGGGGTTCGTTTGGCTGCTTATAGTATGTTTATTAACCATATAGTATAAGAACACAAGAAGACACGGTAAAAGTAAAATTATTTAATTTAATGTTAAATCTAAATGATAAGGATAAAATAGGAACCTAAACTTGTCTAAATTCTATTGGATGAGAGGATTTCGACCCAGACCCACTTTAGATTCGAAATAAATCAATTTGGAGCTATTTCAAACCGAATTTGGATTTATAATAAAATAATATTTTTAGTTATTCCAAAGGTCCCCCTCTCCTCCCTTATAAAAGGGCACCTCCTCCCTCTCTTCCTCACACAACTTTGAGCCGTCCAGCTCGGCCAAACCCAGACAAATTCCCTTCTCCACTTCCCTAGAAACATCCTAGAGGTTCTGGTCTTCCTCAAAGACCAATTTTAGTGCCGTAAAAGGAGGTATCAAAGAGGCACAAGAAAGAAGAGGTAATGCTCGTTACCGATTCTTTCATCTTTATTTCTTCTTCCACTTCTTCTTCATTAGTTGTTTCATCATTAAGTAATAACATCATTATCCCTCATATACTGATATGTTATTATAAGTATGAAACAACCCTATTTCACCATCTATCCATCCTACGGAAAATGAAATCACCGCGCGTGCGTACGTACGGAATACCGTCTCTACGCCGTGGTGTAATCTATTTTCCCCCACCACCTTACTTGGATGGGTATAATGATGTAAATAATTACTATATATAATTATTTTAATGTGATATTTATTATGAAATAGTATACATACACTCCAATACAATTCCACGATCATGAGAACAATATCATCGCTCGTGCGTACGTACGGACTACCGTCTCCACGACGCAATGAGATTCATTCTCCATGTTAACCATTCATGAATGATTATAAAGTATATATAATAATTAATAATGAAATATATGACATAATAATGATTCTGGATTTATGTGTGTATATATGTATGTCATCTACTTAATTCCATTCAACTCAATAAGAAAAGAAAACAACGTTCATGCGTACGTACGGTCTACCGTCTCCATGAATGGTGTATTTCTTTCCATTTACTAATCTATTATATATATATATATATTCTGAATATATATTATATATAAATCATGTTTTATATTCCGTAATTAATTAATCATGATCTAAGAAATCATATGAATAATTACAAGTCAAAACACGGACGACAAATGAAACGATTTTACCCAAAACGCTCTTTAACATGGAATTTACAAAAGAACGGGTAATATAAAGCCATAAGTGAACCATATATGATATCATAACAATGAATATGATTCTGGAATAAGTCAATTAAATTATTTAAATCAATATACATGAGGTTCGGACTCATACGAAGCAACTCGGTTCTAAGGTAAGGGAAAATATCACAATCTCATTTTTATCCGAGATTGTTTATACTTTGGTATTTACTGGTGAGTATTTTATCATCCACATCTATGTTTCCTTAATTTGTAATATTTATATCCTTCTACAATAGTTTATACCCAATTTTACCCTTCGGTGAGTTTTTTGTAAAGGATATGAAAGGAATCTTTTGTCGTTTTTCATACGAGGTACTTTTTTGACTTTTCCGACAAAAGAACGAGAAGAATGTTTTTTTAACTTATACGGCATGAATGGATTTTTAAAACATTATTTCCAAGAATCCTCCTTTACAAGTCTTCATGTTTATTTTTAATAAACTTCTCTTAGTTTAGAATTGTATGACATGTTATGAAAGGAAATGTATTTTTGAAGTAGAAAGGATATTTTCCTCAAGAATGGAGTTCAAGTGTTTTATCAAAATTATTTTCCATCTATGATAATAAAGGGTTATGTTTCTATCCCTATTATTACATTTATTTGATTATGTTGTGATGGAATTATATTTATGAATTGTTTTATCTTATATGAATTGTTTTATGATGTCACGATGTTTAAGATTCCCATTTTTATTACAAGGGTTATGAAATGATGTTTGATTTATGATTTTGTGGCACACATAAGAATGGTATCATTATGAGATGGGTGGGACCTATATCTCCCTCCAATGCATTGGGTAAAGATTTTATATCTCATGAGATAGACATGTCTGGAACGGTAGGTTATACTGGTTCAGTGAAACAGGACTGAAATGAGGAATGAACTCGGTTCAGAAATGGACTTTGTCCACGAAGATAGTCTTGGCAATGAGTCTTGACTAACAAGAAATGATTCTCTATGATTATGTGTGTATGCCACAAATTTTCATGTTTTATTTTATGATTATTGGGATAACATTTCACTACTATGATTTATCCCATGTTATGAAATTATGATCTCTTCTGCAGGTTAAGATTTCCAAAAGATATGTTATTATGAATATGACGTGATTGATATTTCTTTTGTTTACCCTTACTGAGCATTTGAGCTCACCCTTTTATGTTTTATTTTCTCCAGGACATAGAGAAAGGATTTAGGTTTTAAAAAAAAGAAGACCTTTATGGGAGATGTTGAAGAACTTTCACCACGATTAGAAGATTATATTCCGAGTTTCCAAAGACACTAAACTATTACGATCCTTGTGTGTGTGTTTTTGTTATGTACTAAGTATTCCGCAAAAGTAATTTAATGTCCATGTACGTTAAGCTTTGGTTCTCTACAATATATATATATATATAACAATGTATATATATAAACAAATTCATTAATAATATATATCAATTAACTGTGGATTTTAAAAATCCATTTTATATATATATATATATATATATAATTTAATATAATGTATATATAAAGAAAGCTATTAATATATATATATATATCAATGATTGAATATTATATATATATATATATATAATAACTTCTTGTATGTTAATAAAAGAAATAACACACTCACCTAATGATGTTCATGTGCGTCCTTCAACCTCCTTATTTTTTTTAAGTATACTACAACTCGCATATATTATATATATTATACATATATAAATATATTTAGAAAAAAAAATTAATCCACCCATTGTGGCGCACCCCCAACCGCTAATTATTATTTTGATAATTTTCTCATTATAATTGTGTATAATAACTTATTATGTATTAACAAAAAATAACACACTCACCCAATGATGTTCCCGCACACCCCCAACCCCATTAATTTTTTTAAATATGATCAAACTTGCATATTATATATATATATATGTATATATAGATATATAAACAAATCTATTAATAATATATTTATCAATGACATTATATAATATATAAATATTAATATATAAATATATATAAACAATGCCATTTATAATATATATATATAAATCTATTAATAATATATATCAATTAAGTGTGGATTTTAAAAAATCCATTAATAATACATATATGTATATATATATGTATACATATATATATAAATTATTTAATATCATATGTATATAAACAAAGCTATTAATAATATATATATATCAATGATTTGATATTATATATATAATAAATTATTGTATATTAACAAAAACTTAACAAACTCACCTAATTATGTTCATGCACACCCCTCAACCTCATTATTATTTTTTAATTACGATACAACATGCTTATATTATATATAAATATATTTAGAAAAAAAACTAACCCACCCACAACAGTGCACCCACAACCTCTAATTATTTTTTTTACAATTTTCTCATATTATATATATATATATCAATATCAATCATTAAGCATTATATATATACTTATTATATATTAACAAAAAAATAACTACCCACCCAATAATGTTTGCACCCCCCAACCTCATTAATATTTTTTTAAACGTGATGATACTTGTATATATTATATATACTACATGTACATATATAAATCTATTTAGAAAAAAATAACTCACCAACTATTGCGCACCCCCCCCCACTTCTCATTAATTATTTACAGATAATTTATAGATATTCACATATATAAATATATTTAGAAAAAATATATATCCACCCATTATAAAATTTCAATAAAATAAAAAATAAATGTTTTTACAAAAAATGTTTAACATTTCATAAAAATAAATATAAAAAATATGTGTCTAAAAATGTTTTAAAAAAATTTTTAAATTAAAAAAACCTAAAAAATAATTTTCATAAATAAGTTAAATAAGTAAATGTAATAAAATGTTTTTAATGAATGATAAAAAATAATTCAATAACAATAATTTTAACCCACCCACTGCCTGCGCACCCCCAATCTTCCAATAATTTGTTTTCCAGTTTTCACATAATATATAAAAATTTGTAGGAATATATAAATATATTTAAAATATATAACATATCCACCAACTGTAAAATGTTAACAAATTTTTTTACATAAAACAAGTTAAATGTTTAAAAAAGCATTCAAAAAAAATTTTATGTTAAACATCTTAAAATTAATGTAAAAAATGTTTTAAAGTGTTAAAAAATGGTTCAAATGTTTTTTAGATAAACATGTTTAAAAAAATATATTTTCAATATTTTTAAAACAAATATTTAAATTATTATTTTTAAAACAAACACTTAAAAAATATTTTAAATTAAAATTTGATTAAAAAGGTAACTCTTTAAAAAAACAGTTTAAAAGTATGTGTTATAAAAAAATTAAAAAACATTTTAAATTAATCATTTAAAAATAAATGTAAAAAGTGTTGGAAACATATTTTAAAAATATATTTAAAAAAAATTAAATGAAAAATTACAAAACTCATAAAAAATTATAAATAAGATAAAAAAAGTAAATATTTTTTTTAAATAAATGTTTAAAAATGATTAAAAAAATGTTTAAAAAACAATGCTTGAAACCCTCCAACTACTGTTCACCCCCAACCAATCATTAATTTACTTTTAAAATTTTCAAATTATATATTTAGATTCACAATGTATAAATATTTTTATACAAAAATACATATCCACCTTATGTAACATGTTAATAAAAAATAAAATGAACATTTAAAAAAAAGCATTTAAATTTTAATGCAAAAAACCATTTAAAAAAATGTTAAAAAATATTTAAAAAATTCATTGTAAAAAAGTGTTAAAAAAATTATTTTGTGAATAATAAAATCATTCCATGGACTGACTAAAAAATGCCCGACCCGGCCTGAAAAAGCTCAGCCTGCCCAGATGGTTTTGGCCTGCCTGAGGTCGTGATCGGGCCGCCTCAAGGTGTTGTTTGGGGCCGCCCTTCCCACCCAGAATAGTGTTTAGTTGCCCAGTTATTTGCAGGGAAGGCCTGACTGGGCCAAAATCACATCCTTAATCCTGTCCTTGTACCATCTATAGTCTAAGAAAAAATTTTAGTTCATTTAGCATAGTAATTTAGAATTTACACTTCATGAAATATAAATACTAATTTCATTTTTATGCATCCTCAAAACAAAAAAATATTTCATCCAGATAAACTAGAAACATAATCATTTGATTAGTCAACTTTTTGACTTAGAGATTATTATAATATCTACCATGCAGGAAACCAAGCTTGTACATGTACTGATCATGTTGTCAATAATATTATATCACGGCCAACATCAACCCAAAAAATAATTTATTCACCTAAAAAGGATTATTCTCATATTTATGAAAAATAAAATCATCTTTTTTATTTAATGTAAACCACTTATTCATTACCCCATTTTATAATTTTGACATAAAATCGATATAGAAAACACTTAATTGATTTTACAACAAAACATTTCTGTAAATTCAACTTTCCTCTGGCCATTAAACATGAGAAAAGTTATCACCAAAATCCATTAAAATTTACTAAACTTTATTCTAATAATGGGTTCTAATTCCATGATAGTTCATTTGGTTCTAATGTAATGAATCCCAAGGTAATCCACATTATTTAAACAAATATACTCAGTGGGAAGGGATCAAGTGATGTAATGATAGTGAACAAGTTACCTGGATAATATTAAGAGGAAGTGACTGTGTTTACTTCCTACCATGGGTGGTTTCGATCCATGTGGATGCTGTAAAAAAATGTATGTATTTATAAAAGGAATATATTATTTCCAAAAAATAGAGATATAACTTTTTTTAGACTTCATCAGAATATAAAAATCAGTTTCAAACTGGTTCAGTATGATACCATGATAATGAATTAGTTACAATCCATCGATCATGGATGAATATTCTATAATTAGTAAATCCCATCGATGGAACAATTCACTAAAAGAAAATAAGATAGAGCCCCATTATAGAGTTCACCTTTCATGTCAGTCAATACATTTTTCAAATTACTATGTCTCCATCATTTTTGATTCTTATATAAACCCAATTTTTTCCTAAAGAAATAATTATTTGTTTCCTTCGAAACAAGTTTTCAATATATATTATTCTCAATTTGGTCAAGATTTTCATTCATTTCATGAAACGAATTATCATCTTCTATTACATATTCAAAATATTTTGGATCTACCTCTAATAGTAAAGATGTTTTCTAAAGGGAGATCATTCCAATCATCCACACCTATGATATATAATTGCTGAATATTTTCTATTTGTGAATTTCATCTTGTATATTTATCATATATATATATCTAGGTATAAAGTCATCTAAATTATCAAATAAATTTCTTCTAAATAATTTTTTGCACTTTAACTCCCCTTAGTTTATTCAACTCTTCATCACTATCCTCAAGATACTATTCACGGATTTTCAAAATATTTTACAAATTATCCTCCAAGAAAATAAAATTTCTCTTTAATACCATTCCTATACTCTTTTTTAATAATTTATATGTTTTTCCTAAGTAACCAAGAATTATCCCTTTGCCTCCTCAGGATTCATGCTTCTTATTTTTATCTATATTGGAAATGAAGATCATACATCGAAATAATTAAATATACTTCAACATTTATTATTTTCATACCATTGTTCATATATAGTTTCTTCATCACTCAGACTCAACAATCAATTTTATATGTAAAAAAATCTCAACACTTATTTATTATCAAAATCTATTTGTATTACTTTCTCAATAAGAATATTTTGGGAAAAAACGATGATTCAATTTCTCCCCTCAACTGCTGAATTTTTAGAAGGATTTATCATATATGAAACTTAGTGCCTCATCCCTTTTCTCTCTATATTATCCTCTACTTTTCTATTTTTTTAATTCCTACCTTGTGTCATGTTGTACCATTCAAATCTCTAGTCGAAGAATCCATTCATCCTGCCTGTGGTATTTTGTTTTGGAAGTAAACAAATCTGTCTTATGTGTAATGAAGAACATGAATTCCATTACAACATAATAGTTAATTAAAATAATATAACATATTGTCTAATTAATTGAAATTTGTTAGATTAGTCCATACTCATAAATTTGAATTAATTCAAGCACTCTTATCATAAATATTTTTTTTACATATATGTATTTCGAGATATTTTTACTCGTAGGAAAGCATCACATGGGGTGTACAACCAGAAGATAGCTTATGGGAATCTCCATTTATATCACAATTCACCTAATTCTCAAAGGATGAATGGATCAAATGACCGTCGATTCAATGCCATGAACTATTATCTTATTCCCTGTATATAAATAACGTATATTCTTCTTCCTCTCTCATGTTAAATAATCCACCCTATCCATTTTCCTTACATCACCACTCGAAAAAAAATTCCCTTGATAATAAAAATCTTCATGGTAATGGTTATATCAATACTTATGTAAAATAATTTCCTGAAACTGATTAATTTGTGGTTGAGTTCTTCAAGAACCAATACATCAATGCATCTAATATATATTCCATTGATTTTTATTTCTAGAGCCAAAAGTCATTCGTCCTTCATCATTGATGAACATGATGACATCTTCAATTTTACTCATGATGATTATGACTATATATATATTTCCAATCATGAGGGAGGTGAATCTACTATACATGATCCATAAACCATTCTTATTTGGTTCTCTAAGGGTTTTCCTAAAAACCAGAACCTATTATGATTATCCCTTATTGATCCATGTCTTTGTATTCACACCTATTGATGAGGGAAATCTCTAGTAATATTTTGTGTTAGATTGACTAGCCTTATACTATAAATTAAAAAAATCAGTTCTAACTTCTATTAATGAATTTTAGGGTATTTGAGTACAAATTCATTGGGTTTTATTGGGAATATTCCTCAATGTTGTTGATGAGAAATTATTTCCCATATCTCTAAATATTTCACACTAGAAAGAGTGACTATCAAATTAATCCATGAAATGTTAAATTCATATTGGATACCTCTGTTACACTTATGAAATTAATAAAATCTTGTAAATTGAACAGATATTTTTAAAAAATAATATATAATTTAAAAATAATATTTGTTGATTTAGGGTGTGATCCTCTGACTTGTTATTATATCACTAGTTCCCCATTGGGTTCTTTAAAACTTATAAGTAATCATAAAGTCACAAATCATCATTACATTGGGTGCTTATAGTCATTCTTTAACCATCCTTAGTTTATATTTATGATCAATATATACATAATAAATTTCATTTTTATATAACAATTTCTTTCGATGACAGTATTTTATATAGTTTGATGGTCCTCTATGCACTAATTTCACTTTTTCTATCATTTTTGTGACTTCCTATGACAATGTTATAGCTAAATTCAAAAATTTATTCTTTTTCATAAAATATACATCATAAGATAAAATATTCTTCCTCTACCACATTAATATATCTCAAATGATCATTCCCAATTTTTTTTAAAATAATGATAGCCCCATTTTTTATAAATATTGATCTTATATTCAAAAAAATCATATAGATTTATTTCATTATAGATTTTAGGTTTTCCATTTATGCCTTTAGTTATGCATTATCATCTTCCATCAACTATATACAATTTTTTCATCATGATCCACACTATTTTATATCTTAATTTTGGTTTTCCAGATATCTACTTTTTAAAGAGGTACCACAAAATTATCTTGGAGATAAACTATTCATTCCTCTTCTCCATCATCAACCTCTATATCTTCCCATATTTCTGAATTTCCCACAACTTCCACGAAATAATTTTCATTGAAAACGTTTTAGTCTTCAATCTCTTTCTCCTTAGTAAATTATGAACAATAATTTTAGAAAAAAATAAATTTCTTCATCTTGAATTAATTTTAGATAATTCATTTCTAACATTTTACATGGGATGAATACATCATCATGGTAATTTTATAATCCTCATTTTCCTCTTGAAACAACATATGATACATTTCTATATTAAAAACATGAAAATGGGAGTTTCTATTTGAAATTTTAATTTCCCATTTGTATATTTGAGGATAGGAATGACATAAATTTATCCAATTAATCTTCTTCTTGAGAATATCAAATGATGAGAATCATCATTGCCATTAATTTACCATAAAACATTCCCTTTTTGATAGACTTTTTATCATCATTCTATATCTTATTTGAAAATAGAGTTCTTTGAAAACTATCCCGCGTCATTTCATTTTGATTTTTTCCCTCAATCATATACGATTTCAAACTAAACTATAGTAGAAACAATCATTGGATGTGTATGATAATATCAATGGAATCAAGGGTTTCTCTAAGAACATAAATTCCCATAACAACTATGTTCGCTTAATAAAATAATTTTTTAGTATATTCACTATGGTACATCATTGGGTCATCATACTTGTTTCTTAAAACATTCTACTTTTCATATCAAACTTATTTATCACCCTCTAGGTTTATAACCTATTTTTTAAAATTGAATCTGTGGATTTAACTGATACTACATTCCTGTATAATTTATTTATTAAGGAACATCATAAAAATTAATAACCATAGAATCAATACCAACTATTCATCATTTGGTATTGAGTGAGGCCACACTATATATAATATCCAATATCCCTTCCATCAATGTTTTATAATTATTCGTTCCTAGATATTTTAAGAAGTGTGGAATTTAATTATTCAATCATTGGAATCTATTTCCCAGGAAGATCAAAACCCCAATAGATTAATAGCTATCATGGATTCAACTGTTAGATAATCACTCACTTTAACATTTCCCATTGATTTAAATTTTTATCTGAACAACATTAGTAACCATGAAGAGGGAGGGTGAATCACGGTATGATAGATTAAAAAAATCCACTATGGATCTAATTTCCTCATTAAAAACACTCGTTTACCTCATCTCGAAATAAATGTATAAATTGAAATTGAAACATGATTGAGACATTATAATTATACTTGTTCCAACCATAAATGGGAAAATTTAAGGAGTATACGCATGTGATGTTCCAATATAACAAATATACTATAGTTTAATTCCATTAAAAGGTTTAGAGAGGTCTGAAAACCCCTATCAGATTAGAACAATTTATTAATCAATAATATACTACTCTCTTCACTAATGTGAATACAATTCTCCTCTAGAAGATCATTTTGTTGATATATATTAGATCTAAATTGATTATCACTAAAAAAGGTATAAAATAAAGAACCATTTTTTCTAAGAGATGAAATATATCATTCATCTTATTTGACCATGTAGACCACTGTTAACTATAAAATACAACCTATTGTACTTTGGTCACAAAAAAATCCAAATCACATACTTGATTCAACATGAATTACCAGACAACCTCACATAATTAAATTTTATGAAAAAGGATAAATGAAAAATAAATAATCAAATACCATTTTCATCACAAAAACCCCTTTCTAGAAAAAACATCAATATTATCTTCATCCTCACAAACTACACATTCACTAACTCACAATCCACCTCATGAAAAATAAGAATAAGAACATAAATTTACCGTCATATACAACATTGGTGAATACAACTTTGATAAATTTCGTTCCTAAAATATAATTTCTAAACACCATTTCAAATATGTATGAATTCCCCTAATGAAATCCTCTATAATGTAATTTCATATATCAAATGAATTAATTTAGGGTTATTTATATATGATATATTTTTCAATAAAACATCTAAACAACTAATAATTTTTTATGCCCTCATTGATGCTCATAAAATTTATCATTGAACCTCATATCTTAAAATCTACATCAAGGTGCCTAGAATGAAATTGCAGTTCACATAGTCTCTTTCATGGTGGCCAAAAAACACTATTAAATGACAAAATACTTGACCCTGTATCGGAATACACCCATTCTCCATGAACACACCTTCCTCTCTATCTCCACATACTAACCTTCTACTCTTCCTCCACATACTCACCATGTGGTCTGAATGCTTTTAAATATAGTCTATCATCCTTAATATAGCTTCATAATCCCATATAATTTACCTAGTTGTTCTTGTACTCCCCCTAATAGACCACATAATCTACTCTATGGAAGTATTTCAACCACCAAAACCAAATATGGACTTTTAAAATTTTGGTCCTACAAATTTGGGAAATGGTATGACATAACTCCACTAAAAATTACCATTATAAACCAATTTTATAGAAAGATATATAAAAAGTAAAATAAAAAAACTCAAAAATTCCATCAGGTATGATTTTTAACCAACAACCTTCCAATAAAAGACACAACGTTATAACATGTGATTATCATGGTGTATGGGAAAATAATTTATTTTTTAGTATAAAATGATGTATTCATTATAACCTAATTTTGTATATAAGGGCGGAGTTCTCTAAAATATATTTCCCCGTGAATTTTGTATAAATAGATTTTGTTTTGAAAAGTTTGTAATATTAAAATTAAAAAAGGATATGAAAGAGTTAGTTAAAAACTATTAATAATGAGATGGTGAAAAGGATAATATTGTATTAACCTATTGTAATGAAATCCTAGTGTTAATGGTTATCAACTTTTCTGTATCCAATTTAATAAGGGAAAATAAAAAAATAATTCCCTCTATCCCAAATAAACTAATCATGAGGGTTAAAATTATACTAACTGAGATCATAGGATGGACTACCATCTAATCGACGTTTCAAAATGTTTTAGTGGACATGTAGGATTTGGTGAACTGGAACCATATTTTGGGTACTTTATGATATCTTTTATTCAAATTTGATAGTATTAATAAACCTCTAATCCCATCATGATTGTTCTTCTGTATATCATATTAAGTTATAATTTCTCTAGAGTAGTTGTTAGACTAAATGGTCATAGTAGTTCCCCACTATAATGAGAGCCAAGAAGTTCTATGACACTTTTGTTACATATATATTATATTGTCAGGTGATATCATTTGAGGGGGAAAAATGATAAAAGATATCACGGGTGGAGAGTCATTGGATATTGAGTCACCTTATAATGGTGTAATCCTTTTTAATATCAAGTACGATATTATGAGGACGGGACCCGCTAGTTGGAAATCTACATTTTATGGGTCATTTAATGTTCCTATCTATGGAAATTTGTATTGCACCTTAGATTTATGATTATAATTAATGAGTGTTATGAGTTTATTACCTTGATGTATTGACTAAATCTATGACAACAGATGTTTGTGGCGAGTTAGTATACCTTGGGTGCGTTATGAGTAATATTGCATTAATGCATAATGTGAGAAAGGATTTATCACTTATATTCCTCAATAAACGTTTTTACCTCATTCATTTTGATGGAAAATATATATCCTAATTAAATTGAAGGAAATGGTGTTTTATAGGGGATTTCTAGTTTTGAAAAGTGACAAAATGATACATCGAGCACATAGGTTGATGGCAGTGGCATGCAACCTTCTTGATTTGAGATATTCTGATAAAGGTATTACATTACACATTAAGTTTTTGTATGAGGTTTTATGTCATTACAACATAAAATTCATTTTATATGGGTACCTTGGCTTCATTCTAGACACTAACATTGGATGTTAGTCATATTTTCATAATTCAATTTAAAAAGTGGCCAAGAGGGTCAATCACTAAGTGTATCCAGAATATTAGTTAAATAATGTTTTATAATTTATAAATTAACATGTTAAATAAATATTATTACCATATGTGGTTTAAAATTAATCATGTTTTCTTTATCTCAATTATTTTTTCACAAATTATTTGGTAGAATATAATTTAAACAAAATATTTGACAAATATTCATTTTCTATTTACTGTATATATTATTTATTTCATTAATGGAGATTAATTACAGGATATTTATTTAATAAATAAATATACATTATTTTCGGTCAAATAAATATTATGTAGAGATGATGTACATGGATTTTAGGTCTGTTGAGAAAATAAAAATTATTGACTATTATTTCATTAAATAATATTTAATTTTAATTTTCATGTTAAGCTCTTGTCGATAAAAAATAATAATATTGTTATTATTTTATAGAGGGTTTTTTCTTATATTATATAAAAAATTAAAATCACTTGTAAAATTATTTTATTTTAACCCTAGTGATATATAATCCATGTTATGTTATTTTCTCAAAAGGAAAATTTATTTGTTTTGGGTTCTGCACAATGGAATTGGATGATTATCTTGATCCCTTGAGATCTATCTTCACTACAGTCACTTTGAAAAATGGAGAGAGTTATTTCTCCCACAGATCAATTAGAATGATTTGTGATCAATTCTCATAGTGATAATTGGAAAAAGATGCAAGTGAAAAGATCTTCTATTCTACCTACTGTATATTTTTTCAGTGAGGTCTAGTGATTCATGGAACACATATGTATCCATGTTAAAGGGAATATTTAATTTATTTCTATAACACAATGATAATGAATAAAAAAATCATTACCAAAACCATCAACATAGAAAGAGTTCCATCAATGTAATTCTTAATTATTTAAATTATTTACAAAAAATTGTGATGATCCTCAGTCTAGTTCTAGCATGATTCATGTTGTCAAACTTATTTGTTTTAATTTTTTTTAATCATGATAATTATCGTTATGAATATCTCAACTTGATCATTGAACAAAGTGAAAACCAATGTTGAGAATCACCCATCTTACACTTTAGATGTGCCCAGCACCTACAAGTGGTGTCAGAGCGGTGACATAATTATTTATAATTATTTGAAGACATATGGCGATTTACACATTTTAATTTAGTTTTTAAATTCATTTTTAATCATTATTTTAATCCAAATCATGAAATATGCCTCTCACATTATCATTTCTTGTATATCAAATAAATATTATTAATTTTTTGGAAAAACTAAAATGAAATATCCCTTCTAGAGGTTCCAAGGATTTTGGCAGGATAACATAGTATACACCATCTAATTGGAATTACATGTTGTGTAATTTTATTCAATGCATCGGGAAATAATTCAGAAATTAATTCAAACAGTTTGTATTGATTACACATAGTGCAGTAAATACCATACACTGTGTATTGACTAGGTCTAGTTGGTACACATTAAACTAGAGTGCATACCATGTATCCCATATACACTGTGTGTAGTCTATTTGAGTCAAAGATGGGCCATGCATTAGAATACACGACCTACCTGACTGGTGGCCATGTCATTTGGAGATCACATGGTGTGTAGCCCATTGGACACACTATGTACTCCATTTTTTCAAGGTAAAGTTTACATGTCGATCCTCTACACATGTTCATTGGATAGACAGTGAGACATGTACATGCCATGTCGATCATTTTTACATGTCTTTAACTTATAAAAAATTACAATGATTTAAAATTTATTTATTATATTACATAAATATTAAGGTATGTTCTTAGGTGTTATCATTATTTTTATTGGACACTCGAGGTGATGGGTTTTAATATATATATATATCTGTGTGTCTGTGTGTGTGTGTGCACTTAATTATAATCTTGGTAATGTTCAAATATCCATATCATTTTTGAGTCATATCACAGTTCTTACTCCATGTATATTGAAGAATAAAATTTTAATGAAAATTCATATCATTCATATAATCATTAAGTTTATAATACCCTCCATGAATTTATGTTATAATTCATGTTGGAAAATGTCACAGGAGTAAACACTATATGAGTATAATCCATTTTAGGTATATTCTGATGGTTATTCAACATGATTCAACCAAGGTACAAATATGTAAAATGTTAATTTTTAAGGAATTTATTTAATTTGTTTAAAATAATAATCGATGATAATATCAATGAAATTTTTATGGTAATTCAGATAAAATAATATATTAATTAAATATGATAATTAATTCATTTGAGTATTATTTATCTTAAATAAGAAAAGTAATAATAGGTTGCTATTTTTATTAAATGAAAAATTTATTTAATACATGTGGATAATCCTGAGCAAAGAGAATTCCTTCAATAATATTGGATTTCTTTTATTTTATTATTAAATTAAATTGTTGGTATGTGTGCCTTCACTCCTATTACAATATAGGTAATGTGTTTCGATGGTTTCTTTTCAGTTAACCCTTTTCCCCTCACATATTACTATGTTGGGTCTGTGTTACCGTGGTTTCATTTATGTAGGGTTGGCGTGTGATTAATAGTATATGTAATTGATGGAGATTCCAAGATAGTATAGGAATTTAAAGTTAGGAGTTGTGATAAAACCAATCCATGAGATTGTTAATCACTTAATTAATTCCACTTCATATTAATAATCATTTTATTAAGATAATAATTTTAAATTTATGAATAAGGTATAAAATCAAAGAATTATACATATTAAGCTGGTATAGACTTATACTACATCAGTTAAAATATATTTATATGGAACACCCCAAGCTTCCACGGTACATTTCTCTTTGAATAATATGATAGCATTCGTAGTACGCAACTCCGAGTTCAAGCACACCACAACCTATCAAAATAGTCATTTAAAAAGAATTTAGGAATATTAATAACCAGATTTTTAATTTTATATATATCCAATATAATTTTATAATTCATATTTTTCATTCTGTTGACATAATATAAGGACAAATTCAATTTTGTAGATAAAATAGGTATTTTTCAAAAAATGATGTTTTTCTCCTTTGAATGGGGAACCATTTTTAAATCCTATATTTGACACCTGTATATATTCATCATGATTAAATTAAATGTTTTTAGAAGTGGGATATAAAAATTTAGTTTGGATAAATTTTTGGCGTTTTTCTGATAACATTCATATTTTGATGACTAATGAAAAAATAATAAAGTTTAATTTAAAAAAACTTTTTTAATTAAAATAATTTATAGTGTAAAACTACAAATTTTATTTTTTTTGAAGTATAAGTAGATTATATTTTTATAATTTAATCCAATACTGTTCATTGGAGGTAATTTTTCATTTAAATTGGACATAAACACATATCAATCTTTTGAAACTTTTTACATCTCAAAAACCCGCTTTCGGGTTTTTGGAAATAGAAATAAATTTTAAATTAATAAATAAAACTTTAATTTTCTGAATTTTTTAAAATAAAAAAGATTTTTGAAATTGGAATATCAAAATTTACTTAGGATTAGTTTTTTGTATTTCTCTAAAAACATTCCGTTTTTTATAAATATTGAAAAATACAAGATAGTACATAAACACCAATATTTTTTAATTTAAATAATTATTTTTATATTTAAATTTATTGAAAAGGAAAAATAGATACATAATAATTATGTTAGTCCAATTTAATTCACTGATTTCATTTTATAATAATATTAGATATTTAAAATTTTAGTGAACATTTAAACGTCTTTTACCCACCATCTTAGCACATTTTCAGATTTGCATAAAACATAATTTTACTGCTTCTATGAATTGAATTTCCAAATTACAAGAGTGATGGTTGACATTATTTTGTAAAATGTGGTCCAATATGATGAAATTATGTTTTTCCGATTAGTAACGTTTGAATTTTTTTATAATTGTTAAAAGTAAATAGGATAATTAAAGGTAAAAATGACATTATAATAATCCTAAAACATATCCTAATTAAATTGGATTAGTGTATTTAGAGCATAATAAACTTTAGAAATAAAATATGATCATTTTGGATTCACTAGGATTAGATTAGAACATTTATTATTATTTTATTTAAAGAAGAATTTAAAGTGTAAAATTCAAATTTTAATAACAAAACCATTTTTAATTTATAGTTATACATAAGATAAAATTGACTAAAAATATTCATTAGAAAGATACAAATATTTTCTACATAATGGTATTTTATTTATACTATTTAGACATTGAATAATTAAATTTATTTATGACATAATGATGATATAGTAATTAACTTATTAATGAAAGATTAAAATAATTGATATTATAAATATCCAAATAAATGTAAATTGAGACTTCTGATTGTTTGAAAAGATTTTATAGGGTAATAGGAGATTTTAGAGTTGATTAAATAATTTTGTTTCAAAGTAATAGAGTTTTTTGGACTTTCACAAAAACAAAATACCAAATAGTGTCAAAATTGACAAAAATCAGTTTAAAAAAAATACTATATTATTAAATGATATAATATTCCTAAAAATATAAGGTTCGACCAAAGGACATGGATAATGTTATATATGTCAATAATTAACCACTTGGGGTTCTCTTGTCTTTTTATAGTATGTTTATTAACCATGTATTATAATAATTCACGAATACATGGTAAAATTTAAACTATTTCACTAAGAGTTAACTTGAAAATATTAGGTTAATATGGTGACCTAAACTTGTCTATAAACAATTATTTGATATTATTTCGACCCCTCATCACCTTATCCTCGAAAAAAATTCTTTTGAAGCAATATTAAACCAAATATGATTTTATAATAAAACAATATTTCAACATTTTCCTAAAGTATCCCTCATTTCTCTTATAAATGGTTACTACCCCTTCACTTAGTTTCACACCTCCAAATCCAATTGGATCGGCCAACCACTACTCAAATATCCTCCCAACTACCATCCCCTCAACCTAGAGGCCTTAAATTGATCATAAATCCAACATATGGATCCATTTTGATCAAATTATTAGGAAGCTCCTGAAGCAGAGGTAATGATTTAATCACCTCTTTCAATGTTTTATTCTTCTTCCACTTCCTATTTACTTGTTGTTTCCATACCAAAATAATAACACCAGTAAATTCTACATAATGTGATGCTATTAAACATATGGTACAACCATATTAATTATTCTATCAATCTTATGAATGACAATGTCACCATACATGCGTTCGTACGACTAACTGTCTCCACATCATGGTGTAGTTTGTTATTCAACACTTCATTTTTTTATGGGAATAATAATGAGTATAATTGATGTAAATAAAAACTATAACATTAATAATGATTCTGTATATATGATATTCCATCCAATTACATACGATTTCACCATTAATGAAGTGATATTTTCGCTCGTGCATACGTACGGATTACCGTCTCCACGAACACGATGAGATTCATTCCCCATTGTAACCATTCAAGAATAATTTTTATTTTATGATTAAAAATAATATTTAAGAACATAATATAATTCATTATATGAATTAAATAAATCCTATCCCTAAAAATCATGACTTATGTAACAAAACATATAAAGGAAATTGACTCAGTAAACACTTGAAACAATGATACTACTGAAATATTATGTACAAAGAAATATTAGAATATCATATATGATGTCATATTTAGGAATTTGGTTATTTTATAATTTAATAACAATGATTGAACTATTATATAGTAGGTGAATGTACCCTCTACTATGGAAAATTACAAGGTAATAGATTTTCATCTCACTTCTTATTCCAGTGAGATTCATACTATATTGCAGCTATTTCATCTTGTGTTGTGTATATACTGCCTATGATTGTATTCTTTGTGTAATGTACTTAAATTAATTACAATTTATGTCTTCATTTTTTATCCTTATTTCATGGGGTGTATGTTTTTGCATGTTACCAAATCATAAAGGGAATTTCTAATTTTCATTTCCACTCATTGGGTTTTACGCAAACTTAATTGATAATTTTACTCCAAGATTATGTGTAAAATAACTATTTATTTATTTTTGTAGTAATTTACACTCCCATTAGTGTGTATATAAATTTGATACATATAATCACTCCATTTATAAATTATTAATTAATCGATATGAACTTGATTTGAGTAATCATAACTCAATTTTCATTCATTGAGTTAAACATCCAAGTCATTGATGTTGGTTTTACAAGAATATGTTTGAATGTACTATGATTTATTTACACTGAATATCCAATCATATTGAGTGTATTTATATTTTTCACACATAATATGTCAATGATTTATCCTTAATTTAAGAATACTATCTTAATAAGACATATCATCTCAATTTACATTCCACTAATAATTCTTTGTTGTTAAGAGCCAATTCACTTTTATATGGTGTATATACTGTACTTTGACATAGAATATCATGAATAATTTTATTCTAAAGATATTATAATGTTTTTATTACCTCAATTATTTATATTCAAGAATCTCTTATTTGGTTAGGAACTCTAACAAAAATATCATTTTTAATGTTCTAATGATTTATTCTTTTAAATGATTCTCATTAATGTCCATGTTTTAAAAATGGTTTAAAAGATTTATTTATATTGGAATTAATGTTTTATAATTAAAATTATTTTAAAAAATTTCAAACTTGTATGTGACAGACTAATTCAGAAATATATTTTTTACTCTTTCTTGATAAACAATGTTACTTTTAAATGTTTTCAAGAAGAAGGAAATATTATCTCTCAAATAGTTTTAATGATTGTTTTTATCGATGTCAATGTCTATAATTATTCATGATGGAGGATTATTTATTATAATAAAATCTTTCATATTTTATTTAATGATTTATTCTTGACTTTGGGAGTGTTGGTTTTATACCATTTGTGGTTTCTTGTTAAAATATTGACATTTTGTATGCTAGTTTTAATACAAATGTTTATATTACGTTTCAACCTTTTCCAATGAGGAATGCATTGGAATAAGTATGTGATTGGTGGATCCTTCTATAGATCCTTGATGCATCTGTAGGTCTCATGAGAAAAACTAGGGTCTTGGAACAAAGGTTTGACAAAATCTTTATTTTTAGTCTTGGCATGAGGCCTTGACTATGTGTTTATGATGTCTGACATTGTGCATTCCATGATTATGAAATTAGTTATTGATAATATATGTGATTATTAGAAAATTATTATATCCATGTGAATTAGTAAATAAAACTATTTTATTTATCTTTTCCATATTATGATGATGTTTATGTTTAAAAGGATTCTGTTTTTGTCTAATACATTTCCTTAAATATTTATGCTTATTTATGATAGTTTCCGCTATATTGTTATCCTTAAAGAGAATTTGAGATCACCCATTTTTTATGATTTATTTTTACTAAGATGTGAAAAAGAATATTATGTTTGACCTATAGGGATAGGTTAAGGTATATGAGTGTGTTCAAAGTGTACACATTGTTGTTGTTTTTTTATGATGGAATGTAAAACTTTTGTATGTATCTTATACATCAAAGTCTTCTAAAATAATCGTTCTTTTCATACATGATCTCTTATGATCATACCAATTTAATGAAATAATACACCAACTCTGGGTAACTAGGGTTGGGGCATTATAGTTCCTATCAGAGGTGGTTTAGTAAAAAACGTGGAAACTATAGTTAGATAAACTCTTATTAGAGAACATTACCATAAGATATATTTCGAAAATTTGTATATAAGAACATCCAAAAAAATTGGTACTTTAAATTTTATGTGGGTTTTCAATGAAAATACGTCCCAGTCTGGATACAAATAGGTAGAGGTGGCTCTAGAACAAATTTTCCTAGTAGTGAAAACTACAACAAGGAGTTTCAAGCTTGATCCAGGGTATCCTGAAACACGAAAATAGGTCTTTCTGCACTATTGGTATTGACACTCCTTGGGGATATTCTTAGGATAATTCAAGTTTTCTTTAAAAATTGATTTGAAGGGTTATAATATAAGATCATAATAAATAACCTTGACTAATACTATGATGTTTTAGATTGATAATAAGGTGTCATGATATTATCTAATTGATTTTATGTCTACTATTACTCACACTATGCTTTTTGGTTTTAGTTGATGGTCGGATTCCTAGGAAGTCATAGTAATATTGAAAATAAAGGAGGATAATGATATACAACATATACATCAACCAAACCCCAAACTCAACAAACAAGAGAAAGGCAGAGAATGATAAGAGCTCCAGCAATGGTGACCGTGGAGAAAAGAAATCTCATTTTCCATTATTCAGTAAATTTGGAAGGAGTCATCCAGGAAAGTGTTTTAATAAAACAATGAAATTAATTTTATTTATTAATGAAGGACATAATGTAAATAATTGTTGATGGAAAATGAATAGTGAAATGGAAGAAAATAAAAATGATCCTAACAATACATTTAGAGTTATTTATCGTAAACATAAGGGACTTGGGCTTTACCTGAGTCAATGTCCTATTATATATGATAAACTCTATGTCATGGAAGAACCTATGTGGAAATAAATGGATGACTAAATGTTTAAATGTATTAATGCTCTTTATTGATTTGATTACATTGGAATAATTTTCTCTTGTATGTGTAACCCTGTAGTTTATTATGTGAAAATTCTATTTGATGAAGAATTATATTTTATTTTGTGGATATAGTTATAAAGAACCATTTTGGATTATATGATCTTTGTATTTGAGTCAATTGCAGGTTATTAGATTTTGGGATGAAAATGCATGGTATGAGATAACATTTGTGGTTAAAATTTTTCATGGTTGTTTTAGAGGAATTTATCTTATTTTTGGGAATGTAATAAAATTATATAGTTTTTGAAAAATAACAACACATAGATAGTGTAAAAACCCTTCACATCGGACAAAGTTGCGGGAATCAAACCCACAACCAAAGTGTGAATAAGTTTTATCACCTACCACTGGACTATAGGAACTCGCTGGTTTGTATGACTAATTATTTTTAGTAAACTAGTTTTATGGATAAAAAATATGTTGGTTTTGGGAACATATTATATATCTTTGGTATAGGAAAATGATTATGTGATTAACTGATAAATGTTATTTTGGAATACATTTTTGATTTTGGGAACACTATATGCATAAGGAAAATAGAATACTATGGGGTTTCATTTGAGGAGTAATAATGGATTTTTATTTTGTAAGAATGTATGATTTTTTGTGGAAATATAGTGATTTGTATTATTTATGAAATATAACTAACCTATCATAGAAAATATTTTTTTATGTTAATTTTTTTGAAGTATGTGACTTTAAAAGTATTCGATGTTATTTGGAGATAAATGTTAAGATTTATCGTGGATACCTTGTGATGAAATACTTATGAATTTTGGATTTCAAACTTAGTTTGAATTATTTTGTAGAATTTTATGGACAATTGTTTTTTTAATGTTCTTTGTTGAACTTTTGGTATTGTTTGTTTAATTTTAGAGAATAAGAGTCGTATTTCTTTCTATAATGGATTATCTTTTTTGGAGATCATCTGATCTTGTACTCACCATTTTGGTTTTGGTTAATGCTTAAAGGCAATTTAATTAAAAATTTCATCTTTTCTATATTATGAGATTCTCTAGAAGTTGATTTTAGCTCTTCCGGTGTGACCAAGTAATCTTTAATACATATCTTTTGGAGTGAGAGATGATTTTTTTGGTAGAAATTAGTTAAAGGAAGGAAGACTACTTGTCAATTATTCTTTTTTCTTATTCTATGAATAAAAAATTATTAAACTATAGGGAAAGGCTCCAGAAACCAAAAATGTGTTATCCTAATACCTTATGTTCTGTTTAACTCGTGATATTTTAAATCTTCATAGATTAGTGGCTTTGATACTCTCACTTTTTGATTCACTTGTTTTTGAATGATGAACTCAATCACTCCCTATAAATAAATCCTTTTTTTCTCCAATTATAATTTCCACCAGTGTTATCCTATTTGAAATCATAAATTAGTTGTGACAGTCTCATTTCCCTTTCCCTATTATTACGACTAAATTTTATTAAGCATATTTCCAATGTGGGATTTCCAAAAGGGTATTTTATATTTTTTAACATTTTATTTCGGAATTTTTTTTCAAATTGCGAGGGCACAATTTATTTAAGGAAGGAATAATGTAACACCTCAATCATCCATGGTACATTTCTTTTTGAATAATATGATAGCGTGCGAAGTACGCATCACCGAGTTCAAGCACACCAAAGACCTATCGAACTATTCATTTAGAAAGCGGTTATGAATAGTAAGATCCAAATATTGAATTTTATATATATCCCATATAAATTTAACATTCATATTTTTGGTTTTTTAGACATAATATAAAGAGAAATTCAATTTTTCGGATAAAATAAGTATTTTTCAATAAATGCAGTTTTTCCACATTTTAATTGGGAACCCTTTTAAAATCCAATATTTGACACCTTTATATATTCAATTAGATTAAATTAAATTCTTTTTTAGAATCGGGGCATAAAAATTATGTTTGGATAACTTTTTAGTGCTTTTCTGAAAACATTCATATTTTGATGAATAGTAAAAAAATACTATATTTTAATTTAAAATTTTTTTTATTTAAAATAATTTATAGAATAAAATTATTAATTTAATAGTTTATAAATATAAATAGTTTTTATTTTTAATATTTAATCCAATATTTGTCATTGGAAGTAATTTTTCAATTAAATAGGACAGAAACACACATCAATCTTTGGAAACTTTTTACCTCTCAAAAATTGCATTCTGGTTTTGGATACGGGAATTAATTTTAAATTAATTATTTAAACTTCTATATATTGAATTTTGTAAAATAAATACCATTTTTTAATTCTGAAAATAAAAATTATCTAAGGTAATTTGTTTGGTATTTTTTTTTGAAAACATTCAATTTATGATGAATAGGGAAAATACTACATAGTACATAAAAACCGAATTTTTTATTTAAATAATTACTTTTTTATTTAAATTTATTTTAATATTAAAATAGATACATAATATCTATATTAGTCCAATATAATTCATTGTAATAATTTTATAATAAGATTAGATTTGTAAAATTTTATCGAACTTTTTAACGTCTTTTACCCATCTTCTAGTCACATTAGCAAAATTACATAACATCTAATTTTACCATTTCTGCTAATTAAATTTCCAAAATGAAGAGGTAAATATGACATCATTAATAGAAATTTGGTTCAATGGGATGAAAATAATTTTTTTGTGAATAGTAGATTTTGAATTTTATGTACTATGATTAAAAGTAAATAGGGTAATTAATGGTAAAAATGATAATATAATTACCCTTAAACATGTCCTAATTCTATTGGATAAGTTTATTTAAACCAAAATAAATCTTAGGAATAAGATATGATCCTTTTGGATCCACATGGAATATATTAGAACAATTATTTTTATTTTATTAAAAAAATAGTTAAAAGTATAAAATTCAAAGTTTAATAACTATACCATTTTTAATATAGGGTTATACATAAGATAATTTTGACAATAAATATTCATTATAAAGATAATAATATTTTCTACATAATAATATTTTATTTATAACATTTATTCATTAAAGAATTAAATTTATTTATGACACAATGTTGATGCAATAATTACCTTACTAATGAAAGATTAAAATAATTGATATTATAAATATCCAAATAAAAGTAAATTGAGAATTTTAATGTAGTAAACTAATTTTATAGGTTAATATGAATTGTTGGGATTGATTATATATTTTTTTCAATGTAATAATATTTTTATGACTTTCGCAAAAAAAATTTGAAATAGTGTCACAATTCACATAAATGAGTTTTTAAAATAAATATTGTATTATTAAATAATATAATATTTCTAAAAATATAAGGTTCAGTAAAAGATCTTATATAAGGTTATATAAGTCAATAATGAACCACTAGGTTTTCTCTTCGCTTTTATAGTATGTTTATTAGCCGACTATTTTTATAATACAAGAATACATGGTTAAAGTTAAACCATTTAACTAAGAGTTAAATCTATAAGATATGGTTAATATGGTGACCTAAACTTGTCTAAAAACAATAGATTGGGAAGATTTAGACCCATACCCACCTTATCCGCAAAATAAATCCTTTTGTAGACATTATAAACCAAAAATAAGTTTATAAAAAAATATTATTTCAATCTTTTCCTAAAGTAACCCTCACCTCTTTTATGAAAGGCTACTACCTTTTATCTTAATTTGACACCTCCAAAGCCATTTGGATCAGCCAAAACCAAATCAAATATCGTCCCAAATTCCCTCAATTCAACTTATAGGCCTTAGTTTGACCAATAATCCAACCTAAGGATCTCTTTTAATCTAATTAAATGGAAGCACCTGAAGAAGAGGTAATGATTTTATCAACTCATTCAAAGTTCTTTTTTTCTTCCACTTCCTCTTTATTTGTTTTTTCTATACCAAAATAATAAATCTAGTACCTTATACATAATTTTATTTTATTATAAACATGTTATAACCATATTCATTATTCATGCCATCCTATGAATGAAAAGACACCACACATTTGTATGTATGGCTTAGCGTCTCCACGTTGTGTTGTTGTTTGTTATTCAACGCTTAATTATTTGGATGGGTAAAATAAAGAGTATAATTAATGAAAATAAAAAATATAACATGATTAATTATTTTTTATATATTATATATCATCCAATTACATAATATTTCACCATCAATGGAATGATATAGTCGCTCGTTTGTGTGTACGGATTACCGTCTCCATGAACATAATGAGATTCATTCCCCATCGTAACCATTCATGAATAATATTCATTTTATGATTATAATTAATATTTATGAACTTAATATAATTCTGGATATAAATCAAATACATCCTATATATAACAATCATGAATTATGTAACAAAACATATAAAGGAAAATGAATCAGTTAACAGCTGAAATAATTATACTACTGATATATTATGAACAATGAAATATTAAATGATCATATATGACATAATTTTTAGGTATTTGGTACTTTTATAATTTAATAAAAATTATTTAACTATTATACAAGAGTTTAACTAAACCTAGACTAAAGAGATGTACAAGGTATGTGGTTTTCATATCACTTCTTATTCTCGTGAGATTCATGCTATATTGTCACTGTTTTCTTTTGTGTGGTGTATGTGCTTCACATGACTGTATTATTTGTTTATTATACATTAGTTTATGGGTATTTACATCTTCATTTTATTATCCTTCATTCATGGGGTGTATGTTTTGTAAGTTACCAAATCAGTAAGGTAATTTCTAATTTTGATTTCCATTCATCGGGTTTTACACAAACATAATTGATTATTTTACTCCATGATGATTGTGAAATCAATATTTATTTATTTATGTATTAATTTCCACTAAATTTTTGTAGATATACTTTTTATACCCATATTCACTCAATATATAAATTCTCAAGTCATCGATATAGACTTGATAAGAGTAATCTTAACTCAGTTTTCTTTCAGTGTGTTAAACATCCATGACATTGTTGTTTTTTACATGAATATGTGTGAATGTACTCTGATTTATTTACACTGAACATCCAACCATATTGAGTATAGTTATATTTGTCACACAAAATTAATTCATTGATTTATCCTTATCTTAAGATATATTCTTTATAAGGGATTTCATCTCAATTTACATTCCATTGAGACTTCTTCGTTTTTATACCCCAATTCACTTTTATTTGGTGTATATAATGCACTTTGACATAGAATATATTGAATATATTTATTATCATGATATTATAAATTTTTTATTACCTCAATTATTTTTATTTTAGCATCTCTCATTTGGTTAGGAACTCTAACTAAAGTATCATTTTAAAAAAATTTATGATTTGTTTTTCTAAATCATTATCATTAATGTCCATGTTTTAAAAATGGTTCTAAGGATTTATTTATATGTGCATAAATCTTTTAGAATTTAAATTACTTTTAGATGTTTCAAAGTTGTATGAGAAAATTTGATTCAAAAATTTATTTTTAACAGCTTCTTGATAAACAATGACACTTTTAAATGATTTCAATAAAAAGGGAATATTATCTATCAAATAGTTTCACTGATTATTTTCATCTATGTCAAAATCTGTCATTATTCATGATTGAGGTTGATTTATTATAAAATAATCTTCCATATTGTATTGAATGAGTTATTTTGACTGTGGATGTGCTATTTTTATACCATTCGTGGTTTGTGGTTAAAATATTGACATTTTGTAAGCTAGTTTTAATACAAATGTTTAGATTTGGTTTCAAAAGTTTCATATGGGGAATGAATCGGACATATTAAGTGATGGGTGGAGCCTCCTATAGCTCCTCGATGCATCGGTAGGTCTCATGAGGCAAACTACTGTGTTTTCACAAGGCCTTACAGAATCTTTATCTGTAGTCTTGGCATGAGGCATTGACTATGTGGTTAGGATGTCCAACATTGTGGATTACATTATTATGAAATTATCTATTGATAGTACATGTGATTATTCTAAAAGTATAATATCCATGTGAATAAGTAAATGGTACTATTTGATTTAACTTTTCCATATTATGCTGATGATTATGTTAAAATGGGTTTTATTTTTGTCTTATACATTGCATTAAATGTTTATGTTTATTTATGATATTTTTTTCTATATTGTTATCCTTACTAAGAATCTGATCTCACACCATTATTATGTTTTCTTTTTCATAATATGTGAATAAGTATGTTATGGTTGACATATAGGGATATATTAAGGGATATGGGTGTGTTAAAAGGGGACACATTGTTGTTGTTGTTTTATGATGCAATTTAAAACTTATGTATGTATCTAATACATCTAAAGATATTAAAAACATTGGTCTTTCAAGACTTGTTCATTTATGATCATTCCAATGTTCTGTGTTAATGCACCGACTCAAGGTAACTTGGGTCAGGGCGTTACATCAAAGTTCAATGTTCTTGACTAGGCCAAGTTGGGGTGCTTTCAATGATCGTAGAATTATAACATGATAATTTGGGATGAATTAACATAGTTCACAACAAGGGTAGACTCCCAAAGTATGATATTATTTAATTAAGAGGAAAAAGTTTAGAAAATATAAATTAATGATTTCAGGATTGGGGATTCCACTCAATGGATCAAAGAACTATGAAGTTAATGAATATGGAATTTGTAAGGCCTACCTGAAACAATTAAAAATTCTTGATCAACCAATTTTTGGGCAATGTGAAAGGGAATATGGATCCTTTACACTATAATTTCCAATAATCATGATATTATGAATACAATGTTTGGTGATATTAGGTTTCAATAAAATATTTTGATAATAATATATAGAATATTTATTTATTTTCCTTATTTTATTAGATAAATAAAAAAATTATGCTCATCTTGTTTATATAAACATCATTAAAACAAATACGAACATATCCTTGTTATCCATACATGATAATGATAATCATATCATTAGAACAAATTCCCAAGAGTGGAAAAGGATATTATAAATTATACATTTCCATGAAAAGAAATTGTATGTTCTGGAAGAACCATTTCTAGTTGCGCCGGGTAATGAGGTAAGTGATGAAGGGATATATCTATGAGAAACATATGAATGATGCTTTATATGTTCAGCGATACATTCTGTCATCCATTTCCAATTATATTTTGAAGCATCACGAGTACATGGATACTTATATAATGATGCCTCACCTTCGAGATCTCCGTCATGAGGAGGAAAGACCAAAGATGTGTGAGATCTCCAATGCTTTGTTTACAACCTGTTTAAGAGTGTATACACTTGTTGGACCTCATATAGTCAAGATCATTAGAATCAATGAATTATTAAACATCTTATTAATTAAATTCCTCTATTAGTTTCATACATATCTCATACTTTCATCATTTCCAAGTCATTCTCTAGTTTTATTATCAATTAGAATAAGATAAATAATGATAAGAGTCTATTGTATCTTCTTACGGTAATTCACCATGTGGATAAGGACATGGTGTCGGATAAACCCACCATCATTATAGTGAATAATAAAATAAAAAACAAAGAAAATTGGCCTAAGACCAATAAACAGTCTAAATATCCCAAGCACCATATGATCAAGATGTGGGGCAAGGAAAAGGAGGCAATATGTTTTATATATGGCAATTCATGCCACTAGAAGAGGAAGTAAATCTTGTAGAAAGGGTATACTAATGGCGTGTCTTTTATTAAGTGTAATCTTTCAATATCTACACATTGGGTATTATATATATCTTTTGGATATCACATCTCTTTCTAAATGTAGGAGACAAGTCGATTTAGAATGATTTCAACATGAGAGGTGGATCTGAGAGCTTCGAATGGATCGAGTTGGGGTACACTAGCCATTGGTGGCTACCACCTTTAATTTCCAACATGAATGAATTTGGTTTTAAAATATTTTTATTATATACCTATATTTACCAATAACATAATTATTGTATCATTCATAGAAATAGATAATTTTATCTTCAAGTTAGGTAATAGTTTTTTTTGTATTCCATAATGTCAGCATATGTTATCATATAGAACATTTAAATAATGGTATTTATGTATTAAATTATGAAATCCAAGTGTTGGAAGTTGATAATGAATCATGTTCACATGAATCATATAACTCTCAGCAATTGCATCTCTATATTGTTCATGTAAATGAGAAGTGTTTGAAAAATCTCTATCAAGATGGTTATTGATACACTTATGAGGTAAAACCACATGAAATATGTCATTGTTTTTTAAAATGAGAAATAACTAAACTACAATTTCGTGGAAAGGGTTAATGGTCCATATAGCTTCTAGGATTGGAATATGATGATGTTTGTGGGAAATTTCTATTTGAAGATAGAGGTGGATATTCTTACTTTATAACACTTAATTATTACATGAGTATATATCACTATATCAAAATGATATGAATAAGTATGAATAATATGAAAATTTATAAAATTTAATAGTGAAGTGAAGAATGAAATTGGAATGAAGAAAAAGAATCTATGATCTGATTGAGGTGGTGAATATCTTGTATAGGAGTTCATTGACTTATTAAGTGAGTTTGGGATTATATCTCAATTAACTCTACCTTACACACCACATTGGAATGGTGTTAGTGAAATGAGTAATTGTAAAATGTTAGAAATTGTATGGATGATGATGATTTATGAAGATGTTACATTACACATTTAGGGATATTAATTTTAAATAGAGGTATACACATTAAACTGAGTACTAACTATGCTGGAAAATGTTATACTCTTCAAGTTATATAGTGCAAATACACCCATTTTTTCACATAATTATTTATGGTTTTTGATGCATTTTTAAGGACTTCTCAGGAAACAAACTAGAACCCCTACGCACATAGTGTATCATTATAGGATATCTTATGAAAATAAGGTTATTATTCCTATACAACCCCTTAGATAAGAATGTGACTGTCTTTAGACAAGACATCTTTCATTAGGGGGAGAACATACTCAAAAGGGATAGTAGCAGAAATATTGAATTTGATCAATTTGATGATCCAGATACATAATAGTGTTTATATGAACATATTCCACAGGTCCCCATAGAAGAAGTAGTTACTAAAATTCCATTACATTATTTAACTGTATGTGAGGAAAGAAAACTAGATAGATATGGTTCTCTTGTCGCTAAATATGGTGACTCATTATTGGTTGTAAATGATGAACATATTTTCTACATGGAGTAAGTTGGGTGCTCAAAATCATCAAGATGGAAATAATCCATGAATTCAGAAATTTATTCCTTGCATTAAAACTATATTTGGGTTATTTTCAATGTGATAGTTTATGTTAATATAGTTTGACACAATTTAGTATTCAATAGGATACTTTATATGGAAGGTAATGTAAAAACATCTAACGAAAGGATAGTGGCAAAAGGGTTTAAATATTGTCAAGGAATTGACTATAATGAAATCATTACAATAGTATCTAATTTTATATCCACCAGAATTATAATTTCTATAAAATATTACCATGGGTATGGGATTTGGAATATGGATATCAAAACAACATTCCTTAATTGGGACCCTCATGAATATGTCTATATGACACAATGAGAAGGTTTTGTGACTCTAGGTGATTCCCAATGTATTTTCAAGTTTCCTAGATCCATGTATAGATTTAACAAAGCATCTAGGTCATGGAATATTTGATTCAATGAATCCATAATATAATTTGGATTCATTATGAATTAATGTTATCCATGTGTTTAAAATAGGTTTATTGGGAATACGGTCATTATATAAGTAGTATATGATGAAAAAATATTACTTATTTGAAATGAAATTCTAGTCTTATGGACTATAAAAGAATAGATAAAAAATTGTTTCTCCAATAAGGACTTTTGTAAATCATCCTATATTCTAGGAATCATGATCATTCATGATAGGTTCATGAGGCTACATAGAATAAGTGAAAGTACATTTTTTTCCAAATTTGAAAGAGATTTATCATGGAATAATCAATGAGAGGATTTGTTCTAGTGTCACATGGTTTACAACATTCCAAAAGAAATGCCTCAAGCACAACATGATAAATAGTGATTGAGAAAGATATCATATGATTTAGTGGTAGGAACAATCAGGTATTCCATGATACGTTTTAGATGTGATGTTGTATAGGAATTGATCGTGGTTGGAAGATATCAACCATATCCATGAGAACATCATTGGAATACTACTAAGGATATCATTAAGTATCTGAGAAGAAAATACAATATGTTCCTAGTGCATAGAGGAGACAAAGAACAGGTCATCATTGGTTATACTTATGGTATTTTATAGACAGATTAGAATGATTTAAAGTCATAGTCATTATATGTTCTCTATCTCAGTGGAGGAGTTTTGATCTAGAATAGTTTAAAGTTGATAATTTTCATTGATTCTACCATGAATAATGAGTATATAGTGGCTCATTATGAAGCCATGATATCCATTTTGGATTCATAAAATTATCTATGTGTATCATGTGGGGACTTGTTGTAAAGATCCTATCACATTATATTTTGATAATAATGTTATGGTGGCACTTAGAAAAGATCAATGGTCACACCAATGGAAAAGAACATAATTTGGAATTTTCACCTCTTCAGGGATATTATTAATGTGTTGAAGTTGCGGTGGGAAGAGTAACCACATAATTGAATGTGGTAGGCACCTTGACTAATGTCTTATCTTAGTAAAAGAATGATTATCATGTGGGAGATAGAAGACCGAAGGATATTAGCAGTTTGATCTAGTGTATGTGGGAGCCTATTGGATTTGGTTCCATAGAACCAATATCTATGTACATTATGATAACTTGTATTCATAGTTTTGAATATTAATAAACATCTTATCACATACTGATTTCTATTCTATTTAACAAAGTATGTGATAATAGCTATCATGCAAAAAAGGCCATAGTAATTCCCTGCTATGATTATAAAATGGCAGTGCTATGAAAACATTCTAAAATATATATTTTATAGATTGATGATATCGTTTTAGGGACTACAATTATATATAATATCATGTGTGGAGACTCATATGACATTGAGACACCTTCCAATGATGTACACCCTTTGTTATTTATTGCATGATAATATGAAAATGGGACCCACGTATAGGAAATCCACATTTATATGTGTCATTGGTTGTTCCTAAATAAAGATGTGTAAATTGGTCCTTGGACTATAATATTATTATTATTTAGTATTATGTGTCATTTACCATGATATATTATACAAATCTATGATGATATATGTTCGTGGAGAGGTATAATATGTTGGCTACATCTTGGGTAATATTCCATTAATGAATAATGCAAGAAAGGATTTTTACCTTTGGTTATTTTATGAATGTTAATATCTTAAAACCTTTGATGGAAATGATATATCCTAAATAAGTCCCCCGACATGGTTTTCATTAGGAAAGTTATATTTTTGGAATTTCCAAGAAAGAAACATCAAGTATATAGGTTGAGGGAACCAACATTCAACCTGCTAGATTTGAGGTATTGTGGTAAAGGGGTTACATTACACATCAAGCATATTTATAAGGTATTATGTTATATTAACATTAAATTCCTTCCACATGGGTTCTTTTGTGTTGATAGATGCTAAAAATGGACAAAATTCTATTTCTCCTAATGCCACTGAGAAAGAGTCCTAGAGTGTCTCACACTATGTGTATCCAAAATTTCAGTTAAATAACTTATTATTAGTTATTATTTAACAAGTAGAATTAATATTGTTCACACATGTGGTTTAATAATTATTCATGTTTTCTTGATTATATTTATCACATGAGTAGTTATTTGGGAGAATATATTGTGATTGGGAAATTTAATAAATATTTATTAATGTGAGTGTATATAATTATTATTTATTTATTTTTGAATAATGAAGTGATATTTTTTAATAAATAAATAGACATTATTGAAGGTCCAATAAATATTATAGTGGAATGAAGGATCAGGATTTTAGGTATGGTGAGAAAATAATAAATATTGAATATTAATTTATTAAATAATACTTAATTATTATTCGAATGTTAAGTACATGCAGATAAACAGTAATAATACCTTAATAATATACATGGGAATTTCTCTAATATTAAATAAATAATTAAAAGAACATGTTCAATTTTTTTAATTTTAAACATAGGGATATATAAACCTCATAATGTAATTGTCTCAAAAGAACAATTAATTTTTTTGGGTTGGTCCTAATGGAATTGGATAATTCTCTCAAGACCTTCATATATCAATTCTCCAACATTCCTCCCATGAATGGAGATAAATATTCCTCCACATGACCAATGAGAATTATTTTGAATCAATTCTAATAGGGATCAAAGGTAGAAGACGCAATTGAAAGGATCTGTTATGCTAACACATGGAGATTCCATTGGTAACAACTATAGATTTGTGGAACACACATAGAGCACCTCTAGAGGAAATTTTCACATGATTCTTACAATGCAATTATGGTGCACCGTCGATCTGTTACCAGATTAATCAACAATGAATGAATTATATAAAGTTAATTAATATTTAATTAAGTTAATTAAAATAATATGTGAGGATCGTCACTCACTAGTTCTGTAGTGATTCATGTTATCTTTTTTCATTCATTAAATTCCATTGAACATTACATTTATTATCATTAAAATCTAGAAATTTTCATTGAACATGAATAAACAATTTTGGGCCACACCCATCACACTCTTCTACTATGCTCAAAACCTACAATAATCCCATATTTGAGTTATTAAATTTCCCATTAGATCTTGTAATTCCAATATTTATAAGTGTTCTAACTACTATATCCATACATGATAAAAATGTTAAAACTATCACCATATAACACTATTATGTTCTATCTTATACAAATCAAAACTCAGTGTAAGGAGATAAATATTATTAAGAAAATATATAGTCAATATCAGTAAATAAAAATGAAATATAAAATCACTAGATAATAAAAAATACTAAGGGAAAGATAAAACTTGTTTAAGATAAGATAGAGAGAGGTAATTATTTCTTTCTATGCACGAACTCAAGCATTACAATTATTTTTAGTTATAAAAATTATCTTCCGTGGTAATTTTTTTAATTATTGGTCTTTATTTTTTTCCTTAATGTTTTTTTTCAAATTTTATGTAATTTTGGATGGTCCATGAGAAATCATTAGATTAAAAACAAAATATTATACATATATTGTTTCACCATATGGGATTTCATGGAATAAACTTCCTCTTAATGTCCTATTGAGGTTTTCGAATAAAATTTCACATCAAGATTGGGGAGTTGTTGAGTGAAATTTTTTAGAAGAGGCACTTTTACATTGTGAAGCCATGTGTCACTATATGGGACAGTCTATGAAGAAATTTGTTTTCATAAAGTTATAGTTTTATCATTAATTTAAATAAGACATTTTTTGGCCTCATTTCATTTCATTTCAAATACCTTTCTCAAAGTAAAATAACCTTAAAATCTCTTCCTCTTTTATGGTTATTTGAATGATTTTCTTTAGTATTTGAGTTTATTTTCACAAAGAAATCCCTATTTATTCTCTCCCATTGAACCTTTACATACATGTAATTTTTTTCAATCATGGTCTTTGAAAACCAGGTATTTTTATATATATATTTTAATTGGATGTTTTATATTTTTAGGGCCATCTTGGATTCTTAATGATTATTATTTATTTAAAATGATTTATTAACACTTCACCTTGGGATGAACCAAGTTTGAGGTCAGTTTCCCATAACATTTTCCTTTAAAATATGGATCCATAATTTTCTGTATGTTTTATTGTTTTTGGATTTGATATGATATATTTATTATGATGAAAATTTATATTTAACAGAAATTTTGTTTTCATTTGATTTTCATTTGAGAAAACTGGCCTTTCATTATAAAAAATTATAAATATCCTTTCACATAACTATAAATCCAATTAATTTTTAACATTAAATGAATTGATTTTATAAAGGGTTTTAAAATCATAAATGGTGAATGGAATCTAAATTGCATTTAAAACGAAATTATTATATTTAAATATTTATTTTCATTAGAAACATTTGTTTATGGATTATAAAAATTTTAACGGTTAATCAATGGTTGGAAATAATTCTTGAGAATGGTTTCATAAACATGCTTTTGAAACCTGATAAAATAGCCTTGATATAACTTATAAATGATATTTTTCCAAATAATACCAACCCATTTTATGTGTACTTATATTAGTTCCATTAAAATATGGAACATGTCTATGGTATGAGACTATTTTTTTGATATTTATATTATTGATGAATAAAGGATCATTACCTGAGGGGAAATATTGGGGGAGTCCTTCTTAATAGGTTTTGTATTTCATACATATTTCAACATATATACATGCATATTTATACATGAATATATTTTGGTACATTATTTTTTTAATGGAATCAGATCACCACAATTTTATGTATATCTTTGGAACAATGTGTGGAATGTGAAATTTTCAAACTTATATGACACAATAGTTTAGGATTGTGCTCTGGATACTGTTCATAGGTGGTATATGTATTTATATGGGTGTTTTATTGGTGGTTGGGCCAGGCACGGTGTGTTCAATGTATAGGATTGTTAAATTTAATCAGGTTCACCATTATTATGGATAATGATTATTACTATATTAGAAATTTCCCTAAACTCCAAGGTGATCTGAGGATTTACGGAATTTATTTACTTTATATGAGTTATAATTTTCATTATTCATATGGTATTAGACATTGTTTTTTTTATTTTTCACTTATCACATTTTTATTGTTATCCTTATTATGGAAAATCATTCTTTTTATTGTTGTAATCCTTTTGTTTAGGAATAAAAAAATTGAGTTACAGTTTATTGAAAATGGTTTGGAACAGTCAATATCAAATATTCAAAGGTCCATATCTTTTAAATTGTTTTATGACCAATGTTTTATTAATGAAAATTTAATATAATGGTTGACAGAATATTATTGGATTTTAAAAACTATATTATTAATGAAATTAATTGTAATTTTTTTTCAAACCCACCTGACAGGGATACAATATTCAAATGTAATGTATAGGGGTTGGTATTACTTGGTATAACTACTAAGATTTATGTAAATAGGAAACTATTTATCAGTGTTTGTTTCATGATATGGTTTTTATTTGGCCTCAATAGAGAGATGGTGGTTTTGTGCATTGATGGAAAACTCAAGGATACACAGAGATTGGATTGAGTATTTATTTTTGTTTTTATATTCTTTTTATTATATCATCCAAGAGATCCCCTCATTTATCTTTCTATTCGTTTAATTCATGTTAAAAATTTTCAATATGATGGAATTATATATTATTTATTTTCATTTGTTTTTGTTTTTATTATTTTAAACATATTTCTAATAGTGCATGGACTAATGATGTACAAAATGGTGATATCAGAATTTTTTTAAAAAAATCAGATTATGTTTTTTAAATATTATTTGAAAAAATATCCCTATAATTTTATATTTTATTCTCTGGATATAGTTTCTAGACCATGGTGATATGAATTACACCTTCTGTATATCATGGTCCAGCTTTGATTTCCCAGTTCATGGGAATCTCTGAGTTTATTTGTAAACAATTGATATCAGGTCCTAGGTTCTTAATAGGTCATATTAAATATAATTATACTTGTTAATTGAGAAATAGTATTATATTAGACATATGGGTATTAAATACCTAGACGTTGGTGCTGGGAGATCTATGTAAGATATTTCTTGTTTTCAACATCAACATACCTTGATGTATTTGGTTACTAGCCAATTTTTCATGTTTCTTAATTTATTTCCATAATGTTAGGTTCTGTATCCATGGTGTTGAAATTTGTTTTTGATAATATGTGGATTATTTAAATGAATTTTTAATTTGGAGGTTATAATTGTGAATTTAATTGGTGTTGCAATGTGAGATCTTAGTGTCCAGAAAAACCATTTATATCCTAATTACATGGTTCAAAATAACTCTCAGTAGTAACTGTATGACTTACACAAATACTTTTATGAAATATAGTTTTGAAATCCTCAACTAAGAGTCCCTCATAATTAATTTTATGTGTATATAGTGTTTTGATATATATATTTTTGGTTTTAATATAATTTTGATAATTCTGAATGTTTTTAATGTAAATGTGTAGTTTTAAAATAAATAAAGAATCTTTATAAGTTGGTAGAAGTGGAATGTTATTGGATGTATATTTTTCAACGAAAACTAGTTTTAATGATAGTATATGGGTGTATTTTCCTTGAATTATTTTTAATAAGGGATTTTGAATCTTAAAATATGAATAATAGTTTTAAGATATATGTAATTCAGATTTCAAATCCAACAGGGGTCTTCATGGTGGAAAACAAGATTTAAAGAAAAACTATGGTGGTATGAAATATGAAAATGTGTTTCTAAAAATAAACACAATTTTTGGAAATTAGCTAATGATGTAAATAAGGTATTAGTAAACATTTTAAAATTATTTTTATTTTATGGTTAATTTATTTGGATCAAAAATGATGAATTTTGAAAATAGTTTGAAATGAGGGAATTAAATTTCATTTAAGTTGTTGTGATTTCATTTTTTAATAGCATATTTTTGTGTTAAAATTTTTTTATGACTAGGTAAGGTTTGGTTTTTATGAGTTTTTATCATTTTTTGTGTATTTATATTAATATTATTCCCCCTAAAATAATTCATTTATTTTTAAGGGGATGTTGATGATTGGTTTTCATATATAATCTCTTTAATTTATTATCTTAAAAAATTCTATCTGATTTCACAAAATATAAATCCTTCTATCTTCTTCAGTCAACTAGATTCATGAGGAAAATAAGAACAACAATAAAATATTTAAAAGATATTTTTTCCTCTTGAGAATCATTTCTCTCTCAAGTAAAGGTACCCAACATTTATACTAGAATTTTTGAGATGAGAGTGGTGGAAATCCATTTTTTGGAATAAGGAAATCAGGGCACGTTTCTATAAATTTTTAATCCTTTGGTCATCCAATAGAATTTCAATGAGGAAATCAAATAGTATATTGAGATTTATATATAAATAATCAAATATGGTTATTTCTTGGTATTGGGTTATGTTTGTTTTTTTTTCTGATATTGTCACCTATATTCTAGAGTTTGTCTTGGAACATTTTTAAAGGCATATTATTTCCAAGGGGCCCTACATCCAGATCTATAGAAGAGGGTGTTAGTGTATGGTCTTACAACATATACACAAGTGGTGAGGAACAATATATTATTTCAAGGAAATACTTATAAGATTAATGGAGGTGAATGTTAGTCCCTCAATTCCTAGAAAGAGAGAATGGAAATATAGTAATTGAAAGGGGAAGTAGTTTTAATATGAGTATGGCGATTATGGTATCATAATTACTTCGATTAAATCTCCTTGTTATTCCATATGCATGACTCCTATATGCCATTAGTGAAGAATGTCATGTAATAAGAATAAATTGGTTAAAAAATATCCAACTTACTATCATAATCATAATTATATGTGTCATATGACCTGGTTTTATTGGGGGAATTATTTAAAGATAGTGGATAAATATAAAACACTTCATAGGTTTCCTTATTATAACTAATGGGACCTGATCATGACTATGTTGTTGTTTGATATGTCTATTTTTCATTCTTACATTCAAATTTATGATGTACCTATTAGCCCCTATTTTGGGAAAACATTAGACCTTCTTATAGGATGTGTTTCTTTTGAAAATTCTCAATTTTTGCTTGTTTTGTTGAATCAATCTGTATTGTTAGTGATATATTTAGGTCAATATAATCTTTTGATAGTGGGTATCCTCTTCTTTTTGTTTCCATGAATCTTTTTTTCATTCCTTGAAGAATTTATATTTTAGTTGAATTCCAATATGGTTGGGGCACCACCATATTTAGTCTGAATTTTCATTCTTAGTTATCTAAGCTAGAGTACATAATGCAAGTATATATCTGAAGAGGACTGCCTATTTTGGAATTGTGGCTTGTGAGGTTCTTAGGCATATGGATTTCATTTTGGATTAATGCAAAAAGTGGATGTGGTGTGCTTTTTCTAGTATTTCTTCATGTTAATTAGATGTTGTCTTTCCTCTATTTTGGATCAACTAAACCCACTAAGGTTTCATATGGGACGAGATTTCCATTGTCGGGATTATAGTTACACCACAACATTTATTTCCATTTTAATTTTTTTAAATATGGAATTATATTTTATTTACTTTATTTTATTTTTAACAATTTTTTAAGGAAATCATGAGAACATTGGTTTAGAAATAACCGGTTGTAGTTGTGTCACACTGTTATAGGGGGTGTCACTACATGAACTACCTTCTAGTCGAACGCATAGGTTGCATCTGAAAATTTCATCCCATCATTTGGGATTCCATAAATTAATTTTTTAATCTTGGTACATCCACATCTTGAACCCATGTGTCACATTGTGAACTAGTTTGGGAATAAATAAATTGTTATAGAATAAATAGATTTTTCTATTATAAAATAAGACCCATTGGGATCTCTTTACCTTGAATTTAAAATTTCTATCAACCAAAAAGTATCATCTTAACCCCTTTTTATTTTACATATTTTTTATGAGTATCTATAATATGTTTGGTACTTTTTTCATTGTATTCCCTCTTCAGTCTCACTCCATTTGTCTTATCCTCATTTTCCTTCATTTTTAATCTATCTTGGTCATAGAGACCTTAGGTTTTTTGTTGGATACATTAAAATTGGTGGTTTTATCATTTTTTGGTATATATTGGTTACCTTAGGATCATTATTTTATTATATTTTTGGAATAACACTTTTCATATGGTATTTTTCATTTTTAGTTAGGTTACACTTACCAATAACCTTTAAATTCAATAAAATTAATTTCCAACATCATTATACTTGTGTCATAGATTTTATTTGATGGTATTAATATGTTTGAGGACTATATGTAAAAAAACAGATTTTATTTGATTTTTATTATATTTAACGTTTTTTTCTTTTTAAACACAGTATAAATATGTTTTCCCCTAACCTTGATCAATATTTGTTTTCAAAAATGTATAAATTTATTTTATAAAGGTGTACTAAATAATAAAAATTATTTTATCTTCAAAACTAGTTTCTGGAGAATATTGATGGATTTAAAGTGTGTTCTAGATCCTTATAAAAGGATTTCTATGGTTCTTAGAATGTTGTAAAATTATTTAAAGTTGATGAAATGTTTTTGAAAAAAAAATATTTTTATGATCATTTTTTTAAATGTGATGAAATGGGCTTGTATGAATATTTTTAATGAGGATTTTCATTAGAAAACTAACTCATGAGATATTCTCTTGTTTTGGTTTCTAAAAAAGACCGAACATAACTTTAATATAAGACACACACACACACACAAATATATATATATATACATATACATATATATATATATTCTTGGTAACTAAGTGTTCATACCATGGGTGGTTATTGGGGGTGGGGCCTTATTTATAGTTTTAGTCCATTATACCTATAAATATATTTTTATATATGAACTTATATATATTGATTTCCTGGTACATTCTGATAAATATTTGGACATATATTTTATATATATCATGGGAACCATGAGTTTCTTGTGGAATTTATAAGAGAACATGCCAGACTAGTTTGGAATTATTATTTGGTTATTTCACCATAGTGTGCATACACCATTCATAGGGAGTTTTACCCTATGTTATGCTAGGTAGATTATCATCAAGTGTAAATATGATTTGATTGCATTACATTATACAATTTGATTGATCATGTTTAGTACTATTATATATTTTCCCACATGATCTAACAAGATAACATGATAATGAGTACCTTGTTTCCATATATTGGTGACATTTTCCCTTATACATAATGTTGTAAAGGATATTTTTTCATTTTCATTTTCTCTAAATTATTTACATAATTATTATGGGAATTTCGTATTATTATTTTTTAACCCTATAATTTCATAATAAAATTATTTATTTAAGGTTATATGAATTTGGATAAAAAATTATTAAAAACATTTCTTCAGAATAATGACAGTTTTAAATTATTTTCACCCACCATGATTAATTATGGAACTTTTAAAAGAAGAATAACAACCAACTATTATTTACCTTTAAATAATCTTGTGGATGTCCTATTATTTGTAAAACAATTAAAACTAATAGAGTCTAGATCATTTATTTAAAAGGAATACATGAGTTGTTTTTTACGTGGTATACCTACTTAGATTTGTGATCATTCCTTCTTATATTTTATTTTTTGGTTCATTTTCTAGTTTCACATTGGTCACCATAGATTTATGGTATTATTGTGGGTGGATTCTAAGCATAGAGCCCCATAATGAATAATTTGGGTATTTAATTTTGGTTTGTTTTTTAATAATATTATCGGTGTATTGGCCAAGATGGATTTACTTGTATTTGTCTATAATTTTTTTATTGTTGCTTTTATATGGATTATTATTAATTTTTTATGATACATGTTTTTAATTATTTTAAAATAATATTATAAACTATCACATAGACCTGTGATTTACATAATTCTCATACCTAAATCCTAGTTTAAATTAAACTATATTGAATATTATGTTTTTGGGAAAAAACTAATTCCGAAAAGTTCATATTGTATTTCCATACACTATTAATAATATTTGGGTGAATAGAAACCTACCTTGTGTATATCATGGGTTGGATTCAACTACCCAGTTTAGGTCTAGCCCAGAGTTGGTTTTGGAAACAATGGCATCATAGACTAGATTCTAAATAGGATATATGATATATAAAATTATTTCATTTATGGGTAGAAATGGGGTATTAAAGATAGATATTTCATCACTCGGTTAGAAGGAATGAGAATACTTTCATTAACTCTTTCTCATTCAAAGCTAAAAGTAACAATGAGAAGTTGGGTTCTGAGTCTTCAGTTTAGAGTTTCATCGTTGATTTACACTATAACATTTCATTCATTAATGGTTTTCAAATTTTTACTATTAATATGTATATTATTAAAGGATTTTTATTATTTATATAAATGAATGTGTATTTTAATTGGTGGTAGATACTATTTTTATATGATAAATAAAATCATATGGAGCCTATGTGTGTGGTTATCTATAACTCTCAATGAAAACTACATGATTAATCAGTGGTCTTTCAAGACATTTAGTGGATTAATCTATGGATACTAGAACCTATTATGTAAAATTGTGAGTGAGATGGTATTCTGATAAATATATATTTGGTTTTATGAAATTTTATGATTGTTTCATATTTTCCAATTAAAACTGGTATCTATGAAATTAATTTTTTCAAATAAGTTAAAGTCGAAAAAATTTTAACTTATAGTTTTTATTGAAAAATTCAATTTAATAATAAATGTTTAGATTATAATTTTTGAAAAGGTTTTTAATTTTTTAAATATGAATATTTTAATATATATTTTATGAAGAATGTAATTGGGATTTATATGTCCTCATGGTTCTCTATAATTGAATTCAGATTGTATCGGTAAAATTTGCAGTTTTTAAATTTCAAAAGCATTTTAAAACATGAGATTCAAGTTTATAAATGAATAATTATTTTATTATTGTCTTAGTAAAAAATTAAAAATTATTAATAATTGGTCTTTTAATGATAAAAAAAGGATATGGAATTTCGATTTTCTTTTTAAATGAGATCATTTAATTTCATCTATGTTATTGGGATTATGTTTTGTGAAGCATTATTTTTAGTGGATATTTATTCCGGGATGGGTACGATTAGAGTTTAGTCGAATTTTATTTGGGTTTTTGTTAATGTCTATAGTAATACCCCAAAAATTATTTATGTATTGTTAATGGAATATTGTTTGTGTATTTCTACAAGAGAGATCCTAAGTTAATCATCCTTATAAATTCCATCTAGAGATAAAAATGTTTAATCCAAAATCCTTTGCTGCTAGATGGTTACCAATAAATCAATGATATAGGTGTATAATATTGAAATAATATTTCGTCTTCTTGATCTTATTAATTATTTCAAGACAATGCTTTCATCCATTATATTTGAATATCCATGTTATAAGTGTTGGATGTCCATTATTTGGACATATCCATCAGAGGACCATTAATATTATTTTTTTAGTATTTATTTATCCAAAAATATTTCACTATATATTTAAAGGTTGATAAGTTGATTGAGTTTCCAAATACTAATAGGGTGGTAAATTTGTGTTGGATTATGTTAGTTTTTTGTTGATACGGGCCATTATATTATAGAGTTAGTCATGGAATATTTTTTAAAGTCTATGTATTTTAAAAGGGGACATTACATAGAAATAATTTTAATGGTTTCGGAGTATGGTATAATAGCGTTTGTAGAAGTGGTGGGGATATAATATCATGTTTATGTAGCCCTTACAACTATTCTCCAGGTGAATATGTCTTCTATTCCTGAAATTTTAAAATGGAATTATAGTAAATGAATGGTGAATAATTTTGAACCTAAGAAGGTAGGTATCCATATAAATATGCCTCATCATTCCTCTTCATATTATTTTTCATATATGAAATATGTATTCCATCAGTTCTAAAAACTATTACATAAAAAGACATTGGGTTAGAATGATATAAATATCTATCCTGGTTGTGGTTATATAGGTCATCTAAAAAGTTTCTGTAGGGGAGAAATGTGAAATGGTAGTAAATACATATCTACCCCTTCGATGGATTCTCCAACCTAGTTTTATATACATGATCATGACTACATGTCCTCTTGAGGTATCTCTTATTATTTCATACGTTCCCTTTTTTGTGGCTCACATGGGCCTCTGTTATTGTAAATTCATATACTTCCTCATGGGATGTGTGTCTTTTATATTTTATATTTTTTTGTGGTGATTTTGTATTTTTCTATTTAATTAATGATTTCCTTTGGATTATATAGTATTCTTGGGTCACTTCTCCCCTTCTCGTGGTTTCCTTACATCATTTTATGATTCTTTGAGGAAATTATTTTTAGCCAAATTATAGTATTGAGGATAACACTATAGATTTTCTAACCATGTTTTCAGGGTGATCTAGACTAGTTTTCATTGTGGTTATATATATTGGTAGAGGAGTAAATGGTGGTTACTTGTGACCTTTTATGTTCATCGTGGGATGAGTTTTTATTAGTCTTCATTTCAGAAGTGGGAAGTTTGTAACTTGGTTTCGAACATAAAATCAACTTTAAGAGGTTCACATTGATGCTTTCTATGGGACTTAATATATTTTTTGGGGTGTATTTTCAAAATTAGACCTAGTTTTCAGTAGTAATTTATTCAAAAATTGGTTATATTTTTTATGCTTTTTTTATAATTTTTCAATAATTTTGAAGGGCCTTGGGAGATATATGGATTCAAAACTATAAGTTAGAGCAATTACATATTTTTAAATGTGTTATCATGATGTGATCTATCTTCTTGTGGAATATATACATTCTGATTGGTCATTTAACCAAATGAACTGTGATTCTTGGAATGAAATATTAAAGAGGACAAAGTTTCTTTTCATGACACACTAGTTAAAATTATGAACCCTTCTTAACATGGTGAGTTTTTTCAAAAATTGTATCGTTTTCATTCATCAAAATAAGACCCATTGGCGTCTCTCTTTCTTTAATTATAAACTCTTCTAAACCAAAAATATATCCCCTCAAAACATTTATCCATCATGGTGATTTTTATCAGTATTTGTTTGAATTGAGGTTGAGTTATCAAGGTATGGCCTCTATATTCTATCCCCTCTTGTATTTTATTCCAATTTATTCTTTTTTAAACATATATAAGAATTGGTGATCTTGGTATTTGTGGTTTCTTCATTCAATTTGTCTCCTTCTATTTTTTTGGTTAGGGATTGGTTTCTTATGGATCATTCTGACCTTCTATGGCCAGAATAATGCATCTCTTATTAAAGCATAATTTTTAAGGTTAGTTTCAAATTGAATTTGATATTATGTTTTGGAACCCAAATTTATTTTATGTTTATATGTGTATTTTTTATTTGATATGGTAGTATTAAGATATTAGTTAATTATATGGAATAAAAGTTTGTTTTAACTAGATTTTCGTTGGGTGTGTACAGAGTTCCATTTTAAAAAATTATATAATTATATTTTCACCAATGCTTTTCCTATAATTGTTTTTTAAATTGAATGAATAGATTTCATAAAGGTGTTTTAAATTTCTAAAAGTTTTTTGGGTCATTTAAATATTTTCAATGGATCTTATTGGGTTTCAAGTGTCTGATAGGTCCTTGAAATTTAATGTTAATGTTTATTAAAATAATATAAAATTAGTTCAATGTTATGAAATAGTTTTTATGAAGGGTTATATAAAATTATTTTTTCAGAGTGATAAAATGACATTTTTTAGATCTTTTTAATGTGTATAGTGACAATAAGACACACACATGGTAAATACCCTTATCATGGTTTCATTAACAAAGTTAACATGTCCCTGATATGGGACATGTTAATTAAATATTAATAATTTATGAATAAGGGTTCATTCCATGGGGGGTGGGGTGAGTCCTTTATAGTTTCATTCTTATATATCTAAATCTATAGTTTTTATATCCATGTATTTATATTTTTACCATGGTTTTTATAATGAATTATCTCAGCATAATTTTATGTATATCATTGTAACCAAGAATTGATAGTGCAATTATTGAGAGTAGATATTAGAGTACACTATGATTATATTCTAGTGAGAGGAAATTAGTTAGGATTTTTTATTCTATTTATTTATCCTCTCATTTATTCAATTTAGTGTTCTCTCGAGTGTTAGGGTGTTAAATTCCATTTGGAAAGACAATTTATTAGTTTATATTTAGTAGTTTTGTAGACACTAATTTTAGATCTTAGGTGATCACATGATCATTGGTTCTTACTTGCCTTAAATTTTCATTATTTTATTAACACAGATGGCAGTAGAAATCTTTATTATTATCTAACAATACCTATTATTAAATTTCTGATGGATTCTTCTTTATATTTATATAATCTATTCATAGGAGAAGAAAACTAATTATTTATGGTGTTAGGAAAATTTGTTCTATCTACTATTATTAAATCATTAAAGGACCATATATTTTAAATAAAATAAAATCCATGTTTTATTAAGAATCTATTTTGAATAAATACTGAACTGGAGTGTTATTGGAATCTAAAAACAGTGTTAAAAATCTTATTATATAATTTTGTTTTTCAGACTAGTGATCCTAGAATGTTTTATTTATTGGGAATGCATATGTGGTGATTTTATGTGGAAGAAATACTGATATTTGGGATCATATGTATCTATTAAGTTTCAAATTTATCACTAGGATTCTATATTGTAACCATTGAGATATTGTGGTTTTGTGTTTTGGATGGGACCTTGATGTAAGAAAAAGACTTGTTTGGGTATTTTGTTTTTTTGTCTATTTTAGTAATCCTAATGTTAAATAATCCATGTTATAATCTCAAGAATCTATCGAAAATTTTGGGATTAATTTTTTGTTTTCTTTCTGGAACATGGTTAGTTTATTAATTATGCTTAATTTGGTTTTTAGTATTTTTTAAAAAAACATTTATACCACTCAAAATCCTATAGTATTTGGAGTTGATATGCTTGAATATTTATGAAAAGTGTACTATATTATATTTATAATTATTCAATGATATCATTCCCATGATTTAATATTTTATTGCATGGAACTAGTAAATATTGAAAATTTACATGAAGGTCAATTTGGACACAAAATATTTGTAATAAATATTAAATAAATTATTACAACACCAACATCAACAGACCATGTCAAGATAAATAAAAAAAATGAAAACACATATGGATGATTCTATATAGTTACCACCACAACATTAGGTTCACAATCAACGTGAAGAATTTATGTATTCGATAAATCCTAACTATTAAATAGATCTTGTCTAATGAGAGTAGGGGTGGTGTAAATTCCATCTCACTATCAACCAAAAATATGTCTTAGGATTAAATCAATAATGAAACCATAGACATATTTTTACATTATTTCTAGGACATATGGTTTGTCAGTAGCTTGAGTTTGGTTATTTTCAATAACTAAAATTCCACAAGCATCAATAAATTTTTCATGCCTCCTCATCTAATAAAACCATATACATTTAATCACAGTAACTCTACCATGAGTGTAATAAAAAAATATTTTTATTTTCTCAATAACTCCATAATAAGATATATTTTCAAATTTTGGTATATTATATGATACATAGGAATAATAGTCTATTTTTCAAGTAACCATAACACAATTATCATATGTTCTCATCTTCTTTTTTTATTCACTGATAATAAAGTTGTACCCAAGGATCACAGTTGATTTTAATTCAAAAACCGCAATAAAAAGGTCATAATTCAATGCGCTTATTTACTATATGATCAAGTTATCATTAAATCTAAATCCCTTAAATGTAAATTAGTATTCTACATAATTAAATATATATTATATTAATTTATTGAGATAATTTTTAAAACATAAATTTCAACTAGGAGGAAAACTATTAGCTATTAAAACTAAATCTTTTTATAATAGATAAAGAATGATGCTTTCTATTTTTTATTTTCTATTTTTACATTACAAAATAATCTATATAGTTATAGAGGTACATAAATTTACATGAAAGTTCATAATATATACTTGTTCAATTTTCTTACTGAATGTGTTCATTGAACTAATCAATATTAAACAAAATGGTATGATGAGTCATCTCACACTCTTCATGTATTAATGTGGTAAATGTATGTGATTTGAGAATTTCCCTTATTTTTGTAATTGATGTCAAATTGGGATCAATATTATAATTTTTGTTTCTTCGTTATCATTGTTCTATTCTATCTCATAGTCATATTAGAAAAATACATTGAAAAAAATCATACATTTTAGAGCCAAGTAACCATTCACGATAGATCCTTTATGATGAATATGGTTCCTAACATAAGACCTCAATGTAGAAATTATTCTTTCAGTTAGATACATCAAATGAAAAGAAATAGGTCCTCTGAGAATTATTTTGGTTGGGATATAGACAGTTAGATGTAGCTTGCAATTGAAAAATGAAGGAGGAAATATTTTCCCTAACTCACACCATTGTAATGGTTCCTCTACAAATAATTTTTCAATAAATAACATTACAACCTCTTTGCACAAAGATATATAAAAATGGTACATCCAAATATATTACACTCTTATATTACAATATAGAAGATAACATGTTGTTATTGCAATCAACTAATGAAAAAGTTTGTGATAATTACAATTATTCAAAGATTTCAGCTTCAACACTCTTCTATTAACCCATTTTAATATGTATCATGATTTTCCTCAAGAAACATTAATCATCTATATTACTTCCATAAATAGGGTTTTTATGTAGGTTTCATCCTATAAAGAGCACACAGAGAATTATATTTATTTTCAATGACACACAAAGGATGTAATTCAGGTCTGATGCACCAATGCACCAGTCTCACCGATATCATAAATAATCTTTTTCCATTCGATTGAAATTTAGTATAATTTAATTCAATATATATTCATTTCAATGTAAATTATCTCTATGAAATTATGTAAAAAATTGGTTGACCAATAAGAAAACTCAAAAAAGATAATTTTATTATTCCAATTGTAATATATTTCAGTGGAATCATTCCCCCTCTTTCTCAATATCTTATAACCCTTCCAGAATGATTAATTGAAATATTTCAATTCATTAAGAACATCAGTTCTAGACATGCAAAGGTGTATTTTCAGCCTCCATGATTTTTTAAATATTCTCTGATTATTCATATATGGATGGTTCACATGCATGAATCCTTAATGTCCCATATAAATAAAACAATAGAAATATTATAGAATTTTGAATCATGTATTATTCATACAAATAGGACATGATCATTTTCCCTTTCTTCTCCATCGATACATCATTGTGTTTGAAAGAAAATTATTGACTATCCCCAAAAGTGCCCCACACATCTGAATCATGTCTTTCGAACATGCATCATATATGCACGCACCATAATTCAAATGTTTTTTCAAATAATTTATTAAAGGTTTCATTTATACATTTAAATAATTTTTGGGATCAAAATTTCTAGATATGAGTAAACTAATTAAAGTGACAGGATTTTTCATACACATCCATGGAGGAATGTTATAAATGTTTATGAGAACTGGCTAGGTATTTTTGAATTAATCATATTCCTAACCTAATTAAAAGCATCGCATAAATGAACCAACCTCAGATTACACACAACAACTATGCAATCAAGATATAGAGCATTAAATGTCTTCAATGAATATAAATCTACACGTTGAACCAACACATCATTATTATTCATTATATAGAAATCATTCCATCCCATTTTTATTAATATTTCATCAGGCATGAAAATATTGTTGAGTCTTGGGATCAATGGAATGTGCCACATGACATTATGTATAACATGGGGTGGTGTTACATTAGCATTTGGATTCTATTAAAATGTTCAAAATTTTATAAAATAACTTTATTTAGAAGTATCCTTACTAGAATCATCGAAGCATCATTCATGTTTTTCACCTATTCAACATCATCATTTTTAGTGGACTCATCATGTGTTCTCATATTGATTTATTCTTGTATCTACTTCTTTTTCTCTTCGTGGTGGTGAAAAAAAGAAAATCTAAAATCTAAAAAATTCTCTAATCTGATCCTCTCATGTTGATCATGACCAATTTTAGATTACACATTCTCACTATTGGGATACCACACATAGTAGTTTGTTTAAAAATAAAATGTTTTTTATGTTATATGACTTCTTAATTTCCCAACCAATGTATTAAAACACCATTATAACATCGAATGTTCATATGAGCCCTATTACAAGCATATTAAAATGAAAAATATAAAATATCTCCAACCTTTATTGAAAATCACTTGAGATTCAACAAGTTTTATACATCCAGCTTCAATACATTATGTGAAAAATAATATATGTCATTTCGTAAATGAAATTAGATAAAAATTATGTTTACTTTAAAATATATTTAAGGAAACATATAATGATAAATTTATATGTAGCCATAACTGACACACTAATCTATCTAAAAATAATAATATAAATGACAAAAACATATTATATATATAAAAAAATTCTATAAATACAAAATCATTTCATTGAATTGAATTATATTAAAGAGTTATAGCTATGCATAACAGTAATATATATTTTTATAATTAATGTTCTTATTTTTCTCTCTTACTATATTAACTTTTTAACTAATGTTGTTTTAATTCAATAAATTCATGTATATAAGAAGACTGCATCTAGGTAAAAAGATTCTATTTTATTCTGATCAGTTTTTCTCAGTTCTGTTAATTTATGATTAGTTTAGTTCTGGTATATTTGTATTAGTTGGGTTTTTTTGATCGGGTTGGTGCATTCCTATTAAGGTTTTATTAAATATTTTTCATTTTAGTTCATTTTTTATCATTAATATATAATTTATTTTATTTTGGTTCAATTTAGTTGAAATCAATTTATTTTAGTATAGTTTGATGCAATTTAGTAAAGTATAGGTCCACTCACATAATTATTGAATGAATTTTCATTATAAAACAAATATTCAAAAACAAAAAGAATGAGACTAGAATGGTAAATTATAATATAATATTTAAAAAACATTCATCGCCCACAATTAAAATTAGATAAATTCAACTATGTTATATCCTAGTAAACTAAGAAGTATTATGAAAATGTAGAAACCTACTCAATAATTAAGTACTAATTCTATTGATAATGTTTCTAAAAAACCTCCATCTAATATTTTCTGTTCAACCAACAAATAATTTATATATATATATATATAAAGTGTGCATATCTAATTACAATTAGTAGTCTACCTTAACCATTGTGTGTATATGCGAGATGTGAATGTTAATGCATCTTTATATTAACAAAAAAAATAATAAATTCAAATAAAAATTCATAAAAAAAATATTCACACATATTAGACATCAAGGATTCATTTCCCAAAAAATAAAGAAATATAATGGCTTCCTTTTTCGATATATAAATTATAATGTTTAACCGTCATCATTCAAAGACCACCACATCATCCTTCACCAAATCATACAATCATCAAGAAATGTGACTTCCTTTTAAACCACAATTTTATTAGGAAATAAAATATTAGTGTATTCAATATATCTTTTAATTCGATGGTATACTGGAAATATCCATATATCACTATGATTATAACAAAATCATATATGACATCTATATTGGAACAATTACAAAAGCAGTATCCTCACAATAATATAATACAAAAAACACCACTTATAGATAGAAATTATTCACATCAACTAATATATTTAAAATAATATAAAAATCCAAAAATATACCCTAATTCAATCATATTATTTGTTATATAATTACCTTATCCCATTCCTCATCCTCTTTAAACTCACTTTATTACTAAAAAAATATATTTTCTCATATTTGGGCAATCCGATTATAATTTAAACTTCTTAATAATATAACCACATCACAAAAGTGATGGATATCCTAAAATTAAATCCTCTTCATTCATGGTGAAGGAAAATTTTATAAATATTGAGATTTAATAAATCACATATAATTGTAAACAATTTATCACTACCATCTTTATTTTCTAGTCAACTTCATCCTCCATCACTTTATGATAATTAATATACTACAATTTTACATTAAAATGTAAATAAAGTCCATTAGTAATTAATAATAAAATAATCTCCTTCAAACCCTACATATCATTAATATTATCCAAAGTCATTACGCTACATGCCATGACATGTTACACATTTTTAGAATTATTATAAAATATTTACAACCAATTTAAATTCACATATTCAATATCGTAACATTTTCACCAATAAAAACCCAATTTGAAGGTTTCTAAAAAACCAAATCTATCATATATTTTAAAGTCCAATGAACTCATAATTATAATCACATAAAAAATAAAATTATCAATATTGATAATTAAATAACCTAAATTTTAAAATCACATAATTCAAAAACAATGTGATCAATGTTAAAAAAATAAAAAAAATAAAAACATCACATGCTAAATTATTTATTATAGTGACACATAGAAACTCAGTGAACCAACATACCTATAAATACCTTGATGGCTTCAACAATATGGCTCAGTCCATTTTCACAAAATCTAAAATGATACCCAACCCTTATATGATATGATGTATTTGTAACATGCCAAATTCATATTCAAGAACAATCAAATTAAATCCTTAACGAATAAAATATTCCAATGGATGGGGAATGAAAAAAACATCAAAGTTGAAAAGGAAAAATAAATCTAATCTGAAGATATGACACATTTCAAAATAAATGGTTAGATGTGGAAGAAACCAAATGAATTTAACCAATGATGGATTTTCAACTAGGAGGACTAGGAGCACTCACCGATTGCGAAGAAGAGGAGTCATCATGTAAGGAAAAATGTAGATCAATTCAGAAATGAGGAGGACTGGCCACACCTGATGTATTTGGGAAACCTCTATCCCAAATTTTATTTAAATTACTATGATACCCTTATAGAAAGTGTCTATTCAATATATTATAGGAATATACATACAAACGATTATAAAAAACCCTTGGTATTTAGGATTTATTCCAATGGTTTCAAAAAACCATTGGGATAGCCTTATATAAATAGGCATATCCCAATAAGTATAATAAACCATTGGGATATGAACCCCTATGAAAATGGTTTTTTAAAACAATTGGAATAGGGGTGTTGTTATAGCAAGGATTTCTAGTAGTGAAATGAAACTCCAAAATCTGATTATAAACCAATGAAGTTTCATAAAAATTCTATTTGGTTACTACCTATGATACCATTCTTTCACAACCTAACATGATGGGGCATGACACGTAACTACCCCCAGCCCGCATCTAAAAGGCTAGGTTCTATATACTAGTACTGATATGAAATATCAAACACATGGGAGGAAATCGGCTTAAGTACTTATACACTTGTATACATGTCCATTCCCATGAAATGATGAAAAATAAAAATAATTAATAATAATTCATTCATACATCTATAATTCCACAACTAAAGTATGATGTAAAATACTGGAATGAAAAAGAAGTACAAACACATGACCACCCAAAATTGAAATGTAATGTATATCCTGATCATAAGGAGGGGAATACTATCAAATAAAAAAGTGGTTAACTCTTCAGTATTTCTATTGAAATCTATCATTACATTCTCTTAGTCCACCAAGTACTCCAAAAAGGATGTCTATCTTTATAAGATATGAATCATGTAGATAAATCCCATATAGGGATGAGTATAATAATACATATTAAGAAACACCTATAAAACCAATTTAGAAGCATCAAGAGTAACATTCATATCTAAGAAGTTTTATTTCTACAGTACACACATCAAGAATAAACATTTATACTCAACAAATACACATAGTCTCAATGTAAAGTCACAACTATAAAGCTATCATAGGAATCCGGATTAAAGGTCTTACAAAGAAATATTCTGGGAGAACACACTTTATGAGTCATATAGCCCTGGTGGTATCTGTCTATGATGTCATGATTATCGGGTCATTCTATAAGAAGTACATTTTTAAAGTCATAAGATATCAACATGCATATGGGTATCACACCCATGATCTTAGGGTATAAAAAACAACCGAATCTAAAATAACGTTCTATGTAGAAGATCTAAGCTCGTGTGGTGTTGATCATGAAGATTCCATGAACTGTACATATGAATGATAATGACAGAAGATATCACTTCAGGCCCCACTTAAGGATTCCAAAAACACTATACAATAAGTACCAATAAATAGATTACTATCCTAAGTGTAGAAAATTATTCCATTCAAAGACACATGGAATGGTCCAAGGAAACACACCCAACTATTACTAGGTAAATTTCATGTGGATTACCGTATATGGAATGTATCATATCACAATATTATGGGAAATTATTCCATATTCACGTCAGGTGATCTACCTAGAAGTACACAGTGTGTGGCATAACCCACAAGGTATGCCACTCAACCCAACATCCTAGATGTGTACACCCTATATATGCTGAAATGGTCAGATAAGGGTCATATTTTTTATGAAATGGGCCACATGAAATGTGATACATTTATTCGAGATAAACCACTAGTGCTGAATAAAAGGAACTATAGAACTTTTGTTCCTAGGATAATACGCCATGTAGCTAGGAATTTCATAGAAATTATATAAAGTTCAAGTGTTCTTTCAAGAAGCCCGTAGCTGCAAATTCTACCCTGAATTCCATTGTAAGATTAATATTTTAGATTGAATGAAACTCCCAACCACTACTGGCCAGATTCTAGACAAATATGGTTCTCCTGAACCACTACCATCACACCTCCTCTGTTTCAGACTCCCAAAACCACGAACAATAACTCCCACAAATCCATGGATTCAATTACATAGTTGTATACCTCAATTACAGCATATAATATCCATCCCTCCCCCATGGTAGTGATTTGTTGCACAAAATGTTGAATGAAAAAAGATCTTACATTTGGTATCTATCAAATAACAAGCTAAAGAAATTTCCAACGATGGACACACAAAAATTGGGGAGAGAAAAACATAAACCATAAGATTGAGGAATGAACTATAGCCTTTTGTGTTAGCCTGAATATGTTTTCATTGGAAACATAAACTAATAGGTATACAAATAATTTTAAAACTAAATAAATACTATTCCCAAATCCCCCAAATCATCCAATACACATAGATCATCTCATCAATGAATCTATCCATTAATTTATTGATTTGTGTTCCTCATGGGATAAAAAATTGGGATAAATCCACAAACCAAATGTCCTTTTTAGGGTTTGGATCAATATCTAATGAATAATTGTCCTACTTTTATATAGTTGGTCATATCTATGAACTCTGATTGCATAATTATCCTTGATCTAATCTCGATCTTATGTTGTCTACTAAGAACACTCTCCTCTAATGGTCCTCTATGTCACTATTGTTTAGCATCCATCAATAATGATCTATCATAACCATTCATCTAAAGGGAGTGTAGTTCATTAAGTTAAATAAAATAAATAAAATAATTTTGTTAATTAATTCTATTAATTCTACACAAAAGAAACATTTTTACACAAATGCCTTGTGCAGACAAAGATTATGTTTTTTCAAGAGTTCCACCTGGATTCTAAACTCAATGTTGGACATGTATTTATGATATAGTCCATCATTGAGGATTTTTTCTTACTTTTTATGAAAACTATATGTTTGTGATATTAATATATTTAATATATATACATTTAATTTTTTCCACACCATGCCTCAGAATCTCACACTGTCTCAGCATATTATCCATATGTATTTCTATAAATATTCCAATGTCTTACATAGAAACAATAGGCACATTAAACTAATATATGATCATAATATTTTTAGGTATATCGAATGTTATTTCGCTTCATCATCAATTGATTTTATATTTACATAGATAAATCCAATCTATTCCTAACATGTCATCAAATTAAACCAGTGATATAATATAGAAATTTTTAGGAATTGCAGTCCCATAAACATCAATAAGATATGATTCATATATTTGAAATGTCAGTAGTGTATAATTAAGGATTTCCACATCAACGTTTACATATAACCAAAGGGTTTAATGATAAATACATTTGATTACATCATGGAATTTATACAACTAAGCTAAAATTTAATATTTCAATATTTGAACATACCATTCACCACCCCAAATTTAGGATCAACCATTATTTCCCTGCTAAAACCGAGATGATTATTATAACAATCAATCATCATTAATGGGAGTTATTAATCTTAAAAAACCCTTCATAGGATATCTAAATTATGGAAAATTGTTTTTAATATATATAACTATATATTCAACATAGTTTTTTAATGATAATAATATATTCAAATCCATTATGATAGTTAGTAATAATTTTTTGAATTTCCAAAACATATCCCGTGAGAGTGTCAATATAGGTGTCCCGAACGTCCTGTTTTCACACACCCTTTGAAAATAGAGTCAATGAATAATGCCCAATTTTTTTAATTTATCAACCCAATTCGAAAATATGATAGGACCACATCCTCATATAGAATCCTAATAGGGATTAACTTAAATTGAAACAAATCTCTCTATCCTTCACATATATTATAATAAATTTTCTTATTCATATATTTATAATTATTGTTCTGGCTAAAATTTTAAGATCCCATTTTATTAAAAAAAAATAATCTATAATCTAACCCCAACTATAATGAACTACACATTTCATACATAGATATCAAATATAAATAGATAAATATACATTACATAAAAAAATAATGCAACACAAAATCATTTAGGTCTAGTGCATTTGTAAACACAGATACATAAACAACTTGATTATAGGTGAACTAAATCATCTCTTATAACTAACATCCTTCTTATTCGTATCATTCATAATAAATTTCTTCATAACTTGGGGTATTGAAACATATGAAAGGGAAATCTCATATGCTACGTAATGGTAGAAAAGGGAAATATAATTATTACATGGTCATAAATGTACGATAACATGAGAATAACATTCGAAAACCTCACTTCATATATAATTAATATTAAATATGATTCCTGGAAAAAATATGGGCAGTTCATAAGCCATTAATCATAGTGTAATAAATTAAATGGAATCATGATAATATAACATTGGAAAAATACATATATGTGGGGCATACACAAAATAATATGAATTATTATGTCAAGAAACCCAATAAGATCACTAATAACATGTGAGGCTTAGACTAACCACTCATGTACCTACTTTGGACTTGGTATAACCTCCCATGTACCCTTTTTGGGGATTTGGATAACCTCTAATGTACTTTATTTTGATCATGGGATAACATCCCATATACCCTATCTCACGCATGGGATGTACTATCATTTACCCTATGATCTCATAGAACATTAAAAATTACACAATATATAGGAGGGATATATTATTCTGACCGATTGCCGCATGGATTTCATTGAAATGTGTTCAGAAATATCCTAAAACATTCATCATATCAGAACCAATGAAATGAAATGGGCATCAAATAAATCATTATAGAATTACACCGAGAAAATGAATCGATTACATAGACATATAGTAATCATAAAAATAAATATTATAAATAATGAATAATGATAGCATCATTAGAGAATATCTATATTAAATCATAATTAAAATCAATATTTGTTACCTAATATTAAAAAAACTTAATGTTAACCTGGAACATTTCTTGTAAAAAAATTTCATTTCCACTTTAAAAAAAATTATTTAAAATTAAAAAATTTCCCAAATCTTAATGAATAATTTTTTTTATATAAATAAACATGGAATTTTAAAAAATAATTTTTAAATAATTGAGTGGTAATGATGGTGGAATTTCTTTTCATTCTATACTTTTTAAAATAATTATTCTTTTCACATTTTTAATACAAATTCAAAAGAGACTTTATTGTCAGATAAAGATAATATTCCTTATAAAACACTTTTAAAAAATATAAAAAATAAATAAATATGCCTTTAATAAATTATTTTAAAATTTATTAAACTTTATTTAGATCTTTTTTATAAAACAATTTTATTTTAGAAAATTTATTTTCGACCCAAGAGTGAATTAACATAGATTGTTTTTAAAAATATTATTTTGGTATCATATGTACTTAAAGTGTGAAAAAACTATAAGGAAAATTTATTCTCTATAAATTAAAATATTATTATTAAAAAAATGAGTTTAATAATAAATATACTATAATATTCAATCATCAAAATCATAATCATATGCGCTCCAAATAAAAAATGTGGTTGAAAAATAAAACCATTACCACTTTGGTAATATTTTAATCATAAGATCCATCAATGAAATAAATTGATATAGATATGTAAATATCTTTATTTTCATAATAATAATAACTAATTATATTAATGGTTACAATATAACAATGATAAAAAAATAAATTTTGAATATGGAATGTATCTCATAGAAATAAATGTTCCCTCAATATCCCCTAACCTCAAGGATCAAATTTATTCTTACACATTTGAAAATAAAGTATAATTTTCATAGTATTATTATAAATATATTACTAAACCATATTCATATATATAATTCCATAAATTATTTATATTTGATCATTTATTACCGGTTTATTACAAATTTCTTAGTTAAAATGGAGTTATGGTTAACAACAAATCCATTTTTCGTATATGTTTTGGTGTGAGTTTTTTAGTCATTTTACATTGATAATGTTTACATATTATGAATAATGTTAAACATGGTATAAATTTATAATATATATATAATATCTTTATTTATAATAATACATAAAACATAAATATGGAAAATTAATTAAACTGCTCATGGAGACGGTATGTCGTACGTACGCGTGACCATTGTTTCTGTTACGATCCAATGGTTATTAGTACTATTTTTTACTGATTAAATTTATATTTTATTATATTATAAATTTTTAAGAGCATATAATATTTAGATAAAAACAAATATAAATTATTCTATTAATCATTACATTAATCAATGACTGAACACAATAATATCAAAAAACATTGCAAGGGGATAAAAAATAAAATAGAAAGCTAAAATGGAAAAATATAGATCATTTAGATCTTCTAGAATCATAACTCCCTTAAACAACACTGTATAAAAACCAAAAAAAATAGTAAATGAATATAAATCATAGAAAGTGGAAATATATAACTTTGAGAAGAATTGTGTTGAGTATTATGTAAATGAATATAGAGGTATTTATAAGAAATAATGTGACCATTGGAATAGTAACATGTTCATTAAATTGTAATTTCACCACAAAAATTAAAAATTATTATAAAAATAATAATTAAGATTATTTTTATAAGTAAATATTAATTTTATAATTCCAATTAATAAATATAATGACTAAAAAACTAAAAGAAATTATAAACACATTTTTATTAAACTGTATTTTAATGTATTTTAAAGAAATTTTTATTTTTATATTTGAAAATAAAATTACCTATTTTATATTTTTTTGATAAAATTCTTATAATTTTTGAAATCGTCACATTTAGGTTATATAAGGGTATTTCATTGGTAATTTTTCAAAATACTTTAATTTTTGGGTGAATAGTAAAAATATAGTTGTTCACATAACTCGTGTATCATAAATTACATCATTAATGAATTAATGGTGTCCTAATACATTAAATAACATGATGATAAAAAATTGTATAATTTAATTGAAAAAAGCTTATAATAATTAAATAAACTTAATTTTATAAACCAAAAAGAACATTCCAAGACCTAAAGTGAAAATTGTTCTATTATAATAAATTTTCTTATTTCGTTCCACATCCATTTTTTATGAACTATTTGATTATAAAAATAAATTTTAAATAAGCCTTAAATTCATAATATTAAATTCATATATAATTTATAATTTCAAAAAATCACTCTTACAGGCCATACCTTTGATGTATATTTTTATTCCATAATTTATTGTAAAATACCACCCTCCTCGGCTATAAATGCACCCTCTTCCTTCCAACAGATAACCACAACTAACAACCATTACAAAAACCATGATCATAAAAAATTATCCCTATATAACACCTTATAATAAAAATATACATTTTTTAGAAATCGACCACTATCTAGAAAAGAGTTATAGTGTCGTACAAGATAAGCTACACTGGGGAATAAGTATGTTTCAAACAACTCTTCTTGTTTTTTTGTTTTCTTCATCTTACCCATAATTTTCTACAACCCATTTCATTAGAAATAAATATAATATTAATTAGGATGGATTTTAATATTATATTAATGATGTTTATATAATGTAATTAATATATTTTCTATATGTATAAATTTCAATCCTTCATTTCCTTCACTTTTGACAATGTCTTGCCCACTGTTAGTTAACCACCAATGATGAAATTTCCATGTCAACACATATACCCATAATCATTGTTTGATATTATAAACGATAAATAATATATAAAAATTTAATTATATAGGTAATAATATTCTATATCTAATTATACTGTTGTACAAATTAAAATTAAGAAAGTAGTGAAATCAAAGCAAAATCAGAAATTTTTTAGAAACACATTATATCAAAACGATTCAATTTATTGAAAAAAAATTATAAATAAATACAATGACTATAATTGATTAATATTTTTATAAATGTATATAATACTCTTTTGTAACAATTTTTCAATAAATATATGTTTATTATCTGGTGGAGGAAAAATGATGACATAAGATAGGAATTAAGGTAAAGGGATTTGTTTCCGACACTTTCTCCAGGGCGCACACATCTGTTTTTGGAGGACGCGCTACTGTGGCCTCACATTCCCGCTTTCCAAAGGCGGGCGGCATCCGTTCCTTGTTCAGGGACGTTTTCTCCTTGATTAAAACGGGATGATGGGATGTCAGTTCTTCCTTCCGTGGATTCCTCCTCGGAACTCGTCACCTAGTCCGAGTATCCCTCATATATTTAATACGTTGTTCATATAATGCCCCAGACTTAAACCTTACTTAATATTGAGTTATTACAAGATTACACATTGAGGATCTTTTCGGGTTTATGTTTTAGAGAATTAGATCATAAAACTTGCATTACATTCCACATATAAACAAAGTGGTTACATAAAGATTGTATTCTTTTTTTCCCATCAATGGAAACATATTTAAAATAAAACATGGATTCATTCTTGATAGTTCCTTGACACTATCACCATATCATGTACCTTTCCCTTGACCTATGAAAACATTTCAAAAAAACTTGGGATGAGCCTAAAAAGCTCAGTATGGGTTATAAAAATATGGAAAGGAAACAGAATTTCATATATACATAAGAATGAAATCATAATTTACCCATAACACATAAGTACTTTAACATACCTCATCAAATCATGAATAAATCATAGAAATCATAAGAAATAAAGGTAACTTGAGGCATTCATAACATTCTTACGTTGGGAGTAACCCTCTTGGTTACGTTTGGAATACCCATCACAGTATATTTCCTAAATCTCTTCTGAGAAACCTTAACGTTTCACTCCTTCATGTTACCCAATGCATTGGAGAGCTATATCGGGCTCACCCGCCCTTAGTTTATCACGGAACCACCCGTCTTCATAATAATGCCCATGAAGCCCAACATAATCGTATCACATAAGACATGCATAAAGGAAACATAACATTTCCACCTTTCAATCACAAGATATCAATACAACACATTGATTAAAAAAAATTATGAAAACCTGTTTCAATACCAAAATAAAAGAAAAGTAAAATATGGTTTTTATTTTTCTTTAAAAAAAGGTATGGCTTGTAGAGGAAGCCGAAACTCAAATAATGGTCACGACGGCGGAGAAGTCGTTATCTCCGCATACATACAACAAAAACATTCCCTTTTGTCGTTTATTAAATGCTTCATATAAAAAAGATCCCTTTTGAATAAACGTAAAATTCAAAGGGGTTTATACACCGTATAAAAGAAGGTTGTGTATAAAACAAAATATGCCTCAATGAAAGGAGATTGAGACGATGTCCCATACCTCGGGTCCGACTTGACTCGGTTGTTCTTTAATCTCCTAAATAATAAACTTGAGTTAATTTCTACTTGTTTAAGAACCTTTTTCAAGTTCATTATTCCTTTTATATCACTTATTTCCATGTCATGAACACTATGTAATTATTAAAGTTAATAACGGTTGTTTTAATGATCATTGGTACTTGAGTAAAAAATAAGCCCTTTATAGTTACTAGTTGTTCATGTATCCATTATATCCAGAATTATAATCATGATGTTTATATCATATATATCCAGTATATACATGCATTTATAATATTACATTATCATTTAGAGGTAAGAAATGAAATGCACTGTTCATGGAGACGGTAAGCCGTACGTACGCATGAACGCTACTTTCATTTCTATTTCATATTTTATAGAATGGAATCATAATGATATAAAGGTATATTATAATTCTAGTATAATATCATATATAATATCATTGTTCCATCCTTTATACGTCCCATATATGGTATTTAACGAATCAAATCACTTTGAGGGGGCAGTAGTCCGCACTTCCTTAAATGAAGATATCGCGTTTACCCATAATGGAAACCATAAAGGTATGCCCAAAATGAAAAATACAGAAGCTTAAGGAAAACATAAACATATTATATATTATATATAAATATACTGTCATATTAATGGCCACCTTTAAAGGTGTTAAAATAATGTTGAACAATCATCGTTTCGGGAGGCATAAATTCGCCATCCACGGAAACAGTATGTTCTTTAACCATTATATGTAGTTGTGTGTAAGTGTAGCTCGAATCCTTCTTATAAAAACATCCTAGTATATTGAAGATACTGGAGTTGTTACAAAATAAATGAATAAAAAGTTTTCAGGAGGTTGGAGAAGCAAAATAAAACAAAAGGACTCAAGTGAAGACATTACATTAAATTCGGGTAACTCCCTTTGGTTTGAGCTCAAAGGCTTCCTTGGGAAGACTTCTGCCCAAAGTGAGGCTTCAAGGAGTAAGAGAGGGAAGTTTAGAGACAAAATGAGCAGGGTTTAGCCGAGCCAAAGGCTTTGGAAGTGTGGGTAAGGAGGTAGAGGTTGGGGCCTTTTATAAGAGGAGAGGAGGGGCACAATTGGAACTTAAAGAAATGTTACTTTATTTTCAAATGGGTTTCAGATTTTAAAAGTCCCACATTGATATATTTCGAGGATAAGGTTATAAGGGTTCGAAATATACCCACCCAATAGGTTTTGGACATGTGTAGGTCTTAGATTTTACATTATCTTTCCATTTTATTTAAATCTTTATTAATGAGGTAATCGCTGCATCATCATGATGTCATAAATAATTTAATATATTTAATGTCTAAAAATTATAAAAACATATCATGATGTAGGAAATTTGTTTATATTTCTAATGAATATTTATAGTCCAAATGATCATTTATCTGGACCAAATTAAAAATATTCTAATTAGCTGATACATTCTTTGTCACATTTAACATTCTTTAAAAATAAAAAGATAAAAAGTCACTTTCTCACAAAAGTTATTCCATGGGGCCCTCAAGTTTGGCACAAGGCATCCCATGGTGGGCCAGGAGACAACCAGTAGCCTTTGGACACATGTTGTGGTCTTTTTGTATTATTATGATACCATTTTATTATCTTTAACTACCTAATTACTCATTAATCAAGATAATTAGAGATAATTACCATCGTTACTATTCATAATGACCAAAAATAAAAGAGTCTTAATTACATAATTTGGACCTTCTGATTCCAAATCTGTAATCCATTTTACCAAATTACAAACACATAAATTTCAATAATTGATTTAAAAATAATTCCCGTTGTCAACACAAATAGAGGGTTTTTTTGAAACAATATCTATGAAAAGTTTGGAATTAGTTTATGACCAATTCCAAAGTGAAATTAATCCTAATGACCACCATTGGATTAAATGGTAAAAATATATTCAGATTACACTTTAAGACCAATTAAAAAGATAATCTAACCATATAATTAAATTAAACGAAAAATCAGTTTTGATGTAAAATGCAGTATTTTTCACTATTCATTAAAAAAGTGAACATTGACAAAAATATACCAAAATATTATCCAATGTAAATTTCAATGTCCCACTGATAATGAATTTGATTATTTTGAAAAATATGGATTATAAAATTGTAAAAATTTTGATTTAAAAAAGGGTTTTCCATCAAAAGGCAGTAAGACAATCTTTTAAGAATATTAGTGTATTCCATGCATAAGATTGTATTTATTTTCATTTTAAGCCTCTAAAACACTATCTTAATCATTAATAGACATAGATAAAAATATTTATTATTCATTACTTACTTGGGATGTTACATCCTTCCCCCCTTTAGAAAATTGCATCCCCACAATTTATTTACTTATCGAATAAATGGGGGGTACTTATCCCTCATTGCATTTTCATATTCCCATGTTGCCTCTTCCATCATGTGGTTTTTCCACAAAACCTTTACCTGATTAATCACCTTATTCCGTAACACTTGATCCCTGTGGTCAAGAATATGGACCAGTTGTTCCTCATAAGATAGGTTCTCTTCCAGCTGAACTACCTCTGGACTCAAAACATGAGATGGATCTGGCATGAACTTTCTCAGTATCGAAACATGAAAAACATTGTGTACCTGAGATAAAATCGGAGGTAAAGCCACTCGGTAAGCAACTGATCAAAATCTATCCATAATTTCATATGTTCCAATAAACCATGTACTCAGATTTCCTTTCTTACCAAATCGCATCACACTTTTCCATGGTGAGACTTTGAGAAAAACATGATCACCTACCTCAAAAGATAGATCCTTCCTCCTGTGGTCCGCATAACTCTTCTGCCTGATCTGAGCTGTTCTCATGTGTTTCTGTATCAGCTAAATTTTTCTGCCAACTCTTCTACCAATTTGGGTCCCATCATCTTTCTTTCACCCACTTCATCCCAAAAAGCTGGAGTTCGACACTGCTTCCCATATAATGCCTCAAATGGTGCCATCTGTATACTGGAATGAAAACTGTTATTATATGAAAATTCAACCAAAGAAAGATGTTGGTCCCAACTTCCCTGATAATCCATCGAACAAGCTCGTAGCATATCCTCCAAGGTCTAAATTGTTTGTTCTGACTGCCCATCTGATTGAGGATGAAATGTTGTAATAAAATTTAATTCAATACCCAACGACTTCTAAAGGCCTTTCCAAAAGCTAGAAGTGAACTTGGGATCACAATCAGATACAAGGGAGAGAGGAACTCCATGTAACCTGACTATCTCTTTAAGATACAAACGGTAAAGTTGATCTAGGGAAAAGTATATCGTATAACAAGGAAATGAGCAGATTTAGTCAAGCGATCAACAATAACCCAGATTGCCTAATTACCTTGAGATGTCTTCGGTAATCCCACAACAAAGTCCATGGATATATTCTCCCATTTCCACTCTGGCACGGGTAGAGGCTGAAGCATCCCTTTCGGTAACTGCCACTCTGCTTTAACTTGTTGACAAGTCAAACACTTCACAGTAAAATCAGCAATATCTCTTTTCATTCCATCCCACCAGTAATACTCCCGAAGATCTCTATACATCTTAGTACTGCCTGGATGAACTGAAAACAGAGAACTATGAGCTTCAAATAACAACTCTCTCTTCAACTATGAATCACAAGGGACACACAATCTCTTCCCAAATCTCAAAACACAATCATTATCAATGTTGAATTCAGGCAACTTACCTTTCTGAACCAGCTCTACCTTTTTCTGCAACTCACTGTCTTGATTCTGTGCTTGCTTGATTCTATCTGATAGAGATGATCTCACTGATACCTGAAACAAAACAGAAGAACTTCCTGCACCAAAAACTTCTATGCCAAAGTTCAACAAATCCTTAACCAAAGGATCACGTTCCAAACACAGCATTTCTAATGAAGCATTAATTTTTCAAATCAAAGCATCAACCACTTTATTTGATTTTCCTGGATGGTAATGAATTGTACAATCATAATCCTGGATTAATTCTATCCATATTCTTTGTCTAATGTTCAGTTCTTTCTGAGTGAATATATACCTTAAACTTTTGTGATCGGTATATACTTCACACTTTACTCCATACAAATGATGCCTCCAAATTTTAAAGCAAAAACAATAGCATCTAATTCCAAATCATGTGTAGGGTAATTTACCTCATGAGTTTTCAACCGACGTGAAGCATAAGCAATTACCTGATCATTTTGTATTAGGACGCAACCATGTCCTTTCAATGAAGCATCACTGTATATAACAAACTCACCATTCCTGTAAGGAAGTGCCAAAAATAGAGCATTCACCAATCATCTTTTCAACTCCTGAAAACAATCATCACATTCTTTTGTCTAGATAAACATAACACCCTTCCGAGTTAGCTTAGTCATTGGACAATATAACCATGAAAAATTTCAAACAAACCTTCGGTAATAGCCTGCCAAACCAAGGAAGCTACGAATCTCAGTTACATTTATGGGTCTTGGACAGTCTTCCACAACTTTTGTTTTTGCAGGATCAATAGTTATCCCATATTTAGAAACAATGTGACCAAGGAAAGAAATTTGTTGCAACCAAAACTCACACTTGCTGAATTTTCCATACAGTTTCTTTTCTTTTAAGGTTTGCAAGATAACCCTTAAATGTCTTTCATGCTCCTCTTTACTTTTAGAAAACACCAAAATATCATCAATGAAAACCACCACAAACTTATCCAAGAACTCATGGAAAATTATATTCATTAAGTTCATGAATACAACAGGTCCATTGGTTAGCCCAAAAGGCATTACTACAAATTCATAGTGGCCATATCTTGTACGGAACGCGGTCTTCAGAACATCTGCTTCCTTTACCGTCAGCTGATGGTACCCCGGTCTCAAGTCAATATTTGAAAAATACTGAGGTCCATGGAGTTGATCAAACAAATCATCGATATGAGGAAAAGAATATTTGTTCTTAACAGTGATGTTATTCAAGTCTCTATAATCAATGCATGGTCTCATTGAACCATCTTTCGTTTTAACAAATAAAACAGGAGCACCCCATGGTGATGTGCTAGGTTGAATGAAACCTTTCTCTAATAAATCTTGCAATTGCTCCTTCAACTCTAAAAGTTCAACTTGATCCATTCGATAAGGGGGTTTTAAAATTGGCTTAGCATCAGGAACTAAGTAAATAGTAAATTCAACTTCCCGATCTGGTATTATTCTAGGCAACTCATCAGGAAAAACATCAGGATACTTATTTACCACAGGCACATCATTAATCTGAATAGTTCCCTTGTTTTCAACAATGTGTGCAAGGTAACCTTCATTTCCATCTTTTACAATTTTCTTGGACTCTTGATAAGTTATCAACAGTTAGGGTTCATTCTTGTATGAAAACTGAAATTCATTCTGAAAAGAAACTTCTTTAGCTCTACAGTCAATCTTAGCATGGTAAATAGAGAGCCAATCCATACCCAGGATAACATCAAACTCTACTAGAGGTAGAACAATAAGTTTTTCAAGTAGTTTCTTTCAACAAATAAGGATAAGAAGATTCTTATAAATTATTTTTGCCTCAACATTTCACCCAGGTGTTTTTACCCCAAGTTCAGGTGTCATTTCTTGAGATGGTAGTCCCATTTTCCTAGAAAAGGTTTCAGAGATGAAAGAATGTGTAGACCCCGAATCAAACAACACACTGGCATAATCTGAAAAAATAAACAAAGTACCTGATACAACTTCATTTGATGGCCCGACATCTTCTAAAGTAGTTGCAAAGGATTTCACCACCCCTTTCTGCTTGTATTCTAACTGCTTCCCATCACTCAAGCTCTTTGTCAAACACTCGTTAGCATAGTGACTCATCTCATTCCACTTAAACAATTTCACTAACTATAAATCAAATTTGGTCTTACCATCACCCTGATCTTTTTCAGTGAAATCACGAGCCTTATGTCCCATCTTACCACATCGGTAGCACTTTCCAGAATTCAGAAGACATTCCCCAGCATGCCTTTTGCCACATTTATCACAAACTGGAAACTTAGATTTCTTACCATCAGACTTTTTTGAAGAATTCTTTCCTTTCTCCTGCCACCTCAGTCTCTTCTTCTGTTGGTTGTTATAGAAAACATGATCATCGGAAAACACCATTTCCACATTCTCAGCACATCGAATAAGCTTTTCATAACTTTTAAATTCACAAGAAGCTAATTCCCATCGATATTTTGGCTTTAATCCTGAGTAAAAACTATTGATTTTACTATCAAGGTCTCGGATAAAATTTGGAGCATACCTTGCCAATGGAGTGAACCTTTCTTCATAGGCGGCCACTGTGTCTTCCTCTTGCCTCAATTCCAAGAATTTATTTTCCATCCTAAGTCGAACAGCCTTAGGAAAATACTTCTCAATAAACATACCATTGAATTCATCCCAGTCGAGAGCTTCAATATCATCAGCATCCCTGATATTTTTAACCATCGACCACCACTGATCTGCTTCACCCTCCAAATGGTAAATAGCAAGACTAACCTTTTGATTGTCTGAAAACCCCATGACATCAAAAATATTCTCCAGTGATTTAATCCACCCTTCAGCAAGCACAGGGTCAGATGATCCTCTGAATAATGGGGGATGTTGCCTCATGAAATGTTCCACCAGTGACATGTTCCTCTGCGGTTGATCTGGCTGATCTCGTGCATGGATACCACCGCCATTTATCGCTTTAGTCAACTGCACCATTACTGCAACAAACTGTTCAGTTCCAATTCAGACCATCTCATGATGCTGATTCGGAAGGTTATTTCCTTCTGTATTCCTTCCTAGCACTACTTCCCTATTTCCTCTGCAGAAAACCATTCTGAACAAACATGTCTTAGATAAAGCAACATGGTAATCATCAAATGCTATATCATCTCAAAAAAATATATTTTTGGATAATCATTTAATAGAATTCTAACTCTTAAAGTTATCTAAACCGACCTCTGATACCAGCTATAAGGCCCCAACCTTAAACATTGCTTAATCTTGAGTTATTACAAGATTACACATTGAGGATCTTTTCGGGTTTAGAGTTTTGGAGAATTAGATCATAAAACATGCATTACATTCCACATATAAACAAAGTGGTTACATAAAGATAGTATTCTTTTTTCCCATCAATGGAAACATATTTAAAATAAAACATGGATTCATTCTTAATACTTCCTTGACACTATCATCATATCATATACCTTTCCCTTGACCTGTGAAAACATTTCAAAAAAACTTGGGATGATAATAAAAAGCTCAGTATGGGTTATAAAAATATGGAAAGGAAACATAAGTTCATATATACATAATAATGAAATCAAAATTTACCCATAAAACATAAGTACTTTAACATACCTCATAAAATCATGAATAAATCATAGATATCATAAGACATAAAGGTAACTTAAGGCATTCATAACCTTCATACGTAGGGAGTAACCCTCTTGGTTACGTTTGGAATAACCATCACAGTATATTCCCTAAATCCCTTCGGAGAAACCTTAACGTTTCACTCCTTCGTGTTACCCAATGCATTGGAGAGCTATATCGGGCTCACTCGCCCTTAGTTTATCACGGAACCACCCGTCTTCATAATAATTCCCAAGAACCTCAACATAATCATATCACATAAGACATGTATAAAGGAAACATAACATTTCCACCTTTCAATCACAAGATATCAATACAACACATTGATTAAAAAACATTATGAAAACCATTTTAAATACCAAAATAAAAGAAAAGTAAAACATGGTATTTATTTTTCTTTAAAAAAAGGTATGGCTTGTAGAGGAAGCTGAAACTCAAATAATGGTCACGGCGGCGGAAAAGTCGTTGTCGCCGCATACGTACGACAAAAACATTCCCTTTTGTCATTTAGTAAATGCTTCGTATAAAAGAGATTCCTTTTGAATAAACGTAAAAGTCAAAGGGGTTTATACACCGTATAGAAGAAGGTTGTGTATATATCAAAATATGCCTCAGTGAAAGGAGATTGAGATGAAGTCCCATACCTCGGGTCCGACTTGAGTCAGTCATTCTTTAATCTCCTGAATAATAAACATGAGTTAATTTCTACTTGTTTAAGAACCTTTTTCAAGTTCATTATTCCTTTTATATCACTTATTTCCATGTCATGAACACTATGTAATTATTTAAGTTAATAACGGTCCTTTTAACGATCATTGGTACTTAAGTAAAAAATAATCCCTTTATAGTTACAAGTTGTTCATGTATCCATTATATACATAATTATAATCATGATGTATATATCATATATATTTAGTATATACATTCATTTATAATATTACATAATCATTTAGAGGTATGAAATGAAATTCACCGTTCATGGAGACGGTAAGTCGTACGTACGCATGAACGATACTTTCATTTCTATTTCGTATTTTATATAATGGAAACATAATGATATAAAGGTATATTATAATTCCAGTATAATATCATATATAATATCATAGTTCCATCCTTTATACATCCCACATATGGTATTTAACGAATCAAATCACTTTGAGGGGGCATTAGTCCGCACTTCCTTAAATGAAGATATCGCGTTTACCCATAATGGAAAACATAATGGTATGCCCAAAATGAAAAATACAGAAGCTTAAGGAAACAATAAACATATTATATATCATATATAAATATAGTGTCATCTTAATGGCCACCTTTTAAGGTGTTAAAATAATGTTGAACAATCATCGTTTCGGGAGGCATAAATTCGCCATCCACGGAAACAGTATGTTCATTAGCTATTAGATGTAGTTGTGTGTAATTGTAGCTCAAATACTTATTATAACAACATCCTAGTATATTGAAGATACTGGAGTTGTTACAAAAGAAATGAATAAAAACTGTTTAGGGGGTTGGAGAAGCAAAATAAAACAAATGGACTCACATGAAGACATTACCTTAAAATCGGGTAACTCCCTTTGGTTTGAGCTCAAAGGCTCCCTTGGGAAGACTTCTGTCCAAAGTGAGGCTTCAAGGAGTAAGAGAGGGAATTGGAGAGACAAAATGAGCAGGGTTTGGCCGAGCCAAAGGCTCTGGAAGTGTGGGTAAGGAGGTAGAGGTGGGGACCTTTTATAAGAGGAGAGGAGGGTCACTCTTGGAAAGTAAAGAAATGTTACTTTATTTTCAAATGGGCTTCAGATTTTAAAGGTCCCACATTAATATAATTATAGGATAAGGTGATAAGGGTTCTAAATATACCCACCCAATAGGTTTTGGACATGTGTATGTCTTAGATTTTACATTATCTTTCCATTTTATTTAAATCCTTTATTAATGAGGTAATCACTGCATCATCATGATGTCATAAATAATTTAATAAATTTAATGTCTAAAAATTATAAAAAAAATATCATAATTTAGGAAATCTTTTTATATTTCTAATGAATTTTTATAGTCCAAAAGATCATTTATGTGGACAAAATTACAAATATTTTACTTAGGTGATACATTCTTTGCCACATTTAACATTCTTTAAAAATAAAAAGATAAAAAGTCAATTTCTCACAAAAGTGAATCCATGGGGCCCCCACGTTTGGCACAAGGCATCCCATGGTCTTCCATGAGATAACCCGTAGCCTTAGGACACATGTTGTTGGCTTTTTGTATTATTATGATATCATTTTATTATCTTTAACTACATGATTACTCATTAATCAAGATAATTAGAGATAATTACCATCGTTACTATTCATAATGTCCAAAAATAAAAGAGTCTTAATTACATAATTTGGAACTTCTGATTCCAAATATTTAATCCATTTTACCAAATTACAAACACATAAATTGCAATAATTGATTTAAAAATAATTCCCGTTGTCAAAACAAATAGCGGGTTTTTTTGAAACAATATCTATGAAAAGTTTTGAATTAGTTTATGACCAATTCCAAAGTGAAATTAATCCTAATGACCACCATTGTATTAAATGGTAAAAATATATTCATATTACACTTTAAGGCCAATTAAAAAGATAATCTAACAATATAATTAAATTAAATGAAAAATTAGTTTTGATGTAAAATGCAGTATTTTTCACTATTCATTAAAAAAATGAACATTGACAGAAAAATACCAAAAATTTATCCAATGTAAATTTCAATGTCCCAATCATAATGAATATGTTTATTTTGACAAATATGGATTATAAAATTGTCAAAAGTTTGATTTAAAAAAGGGTTTTCCATCAAAAGGCAGTAAGACAATCTTTTAAGAATATTAGTGTATTCCATGCATAAGATTGTATTTATTTTCATTTTAAGCCTCTAAAACACTATCATAATCATTAATAGACATAGATAAAAATATTTATTATTCATTACTTACTTGGGATGTTACAGTTCGTGAATCTCATTCCCGGTGCTATATCTTCATGGATGCCGGTTAATTACACTACTTCCGTCAAGACATTCCATAGGGTCTTGACATGGTAGCGACCTTCAGTCGGAGTAGATGTCAACATCAGGCATGTCAGAGAATCTCTGGGTTCATGGACATTGGGGGGCCTGTATTCTTCTTCATGAGGGGGAATCTCAAGGGTGTATATCCTGAGGCATTCCGCGTCGAGTGTGGGGAATCATATTCCACATGCATGTACCTGAGTTTTTCCTCAGCTTCCCTTGTTTAACACATGGTATGCAACATGATTAACGTCTTGCGAAGACGGTTACACCAAAGGCGTGTCTTCCGAGGTTTTTCTCATGCATCTCATGTTTATCATGAGGTAGACCGCGAGTTCAACGTCTTGCAGAGACGGTTACACCAAAGGCGTGTCATCTGAGGTTTTCCTCAGGCATATCATGTTTATCACGAGGTAGGATGCGAGTTTAACATCATGCGGAGACAGAATGAGGGTGATTAGAACATCCCATAGAGACGGATCAGATTGGTATATCCCAAAGGGAGAACACCAGGAAGATGGATGGATCAGAACACCCAATGAGGACGGTACTGAGGTGGTACACTCCCTAGAGGGGAGATGTCACACCGTAATGGCTGATATGAACACCACTAAGGGCAGATTAGGGGAAGTGCTCCCTAGGATGGGGGACACCATGGATTACAATTGGTTGGGATTGAACCTCTTTGAGGTCTCATACGTACCCTGTGTAGAGGATAGGGATCAAAACCCACGTAGTTTGAAAGGGTGATGAATTGGGGTGTACACAGAGGACAACGACCCGTCGATATGATGGGGATTACACATGGAAAGCGGCCCATGCGCCACTAGGAGCAGCGAGGAGGTGGATGGAATGATCCCACCGGGATGTGGCGGCCCAGGTGAGAATCAGGCTGGCCGATGGATGGATGAATTAAGTGGAGAGGGAATGAAATGGGACCATCACAGGGGCGACAGTGAAGTTAGGATTGAGCCTCGAAGAGACCTCCTACGTATCCCCGTGGCAGGGAATCAAAGTCCATGTAGTTCGGGATGGTGCCAGTGGACCGACGTGAAGGGGGACCTTGGTTCGATGGATGGTGTCTTCAGTGAACCGATGTGAAGGTGGACCTTAGTCCGAAGGGTATTGACAACAAACCAACGTGAAGAGGGTCGGAGTGACCAGGTGATGGGCTTGAACCTTATAGAGGCTTCCTACGTACCATGCCTTGACATGGATGAAAGACCATGTAGTTCAAAGGGTGTGTTGGCGAACTGACGCAAGTGATGACCTTGGTCCAGATGCTGTGGGGATTACACACTAGGCTGCCCAGGTGCTAATGACCTGACGTGATGAAGGTCAGAGTGACCAAAAGGTGGTGGGCTTGAACCTCTGGGAGGCTTCCAACATACCATGCCTTTTCACGGATCAAAGACCACGTAGTTCAGGTTGGACGCCGGAAGGCCGACGTGAATGTGGAGGACCAGGGGGTCCCAGTGGTGGTGGGCTTAGACATCGTGGAGGCTTCCTACGTACCATGCCGAGACATGGATCAAATACCACATAGTTTAGAGGGGATTCATCGGCGAACCGACGTGAAGGTGGACGTTGGCCCAATCAGTGGTGGGCTTGAACCTCTGGAAGGCTTCCTACGTACCATGCCTTGACATGGATCAAAGACTTCATAGTTCAAATGATGGAATTCGTCAGTGAACCGACGTGAAGGTGGGCCTTGGTCCAATGAAAGATGGGCTTGAACCTCGGGGAGGCTTCCTACGTACCATGCCTTGACATGGATCAATGACCTCATAGTTCAAATGGTGGAATTCGTCAGCAAACCAACATGAAGGTGGACCTTGGTCCAATGAGAAATGTGCTTGAACCTCAGGGAGGCTTCCTACGTACCATTCCTTGACATGGATCAAAGACCTCGTAGTTCAATTGGATTCATCGGTGAACCGACGTGAAAGTGGACCCAGGGGTCCACTAGTGGTGGGTGTGAACCTCGTAAAGGCTTCCTACATACCATGCCTTGACATGGATCAAAGTCCCCATAGTTCGGATGGTGGGTGTCAGCGAACCGACGTGAAGAATGAGGGACCTTGGTCCAAAAGGGGATGGGCTTGAACCTTAGAGAGGCTTTCTACGTACCATGCCTTGACATGGATCAAAGTCCTCGCAGTTCGGGTGGTGAAAACGGCTTGCTGTCGGACTGGAATGTAGTTTAACATCATGCTGGACAAAGGTAGAACTTGACGTGAATTGGATGACGGGTGGGATTGAACCTCGTTGAGGCTTCCTACATACCATGCCTTGACAGTGATCATAGACCTCTTAGTTCAAATGGGTGTGCAGTTTAATGTCATGCGGGACAAGGGCATAGAGTTTAACATCATGCTGGATGAGGGAATGCAGTTTAACGTCATGTTGGACGAGGGAATGTAGTTTAACGTCATGCTGGATGGGGGCATGCAGTATAACGTTGTCCTGGATGAGAAATTGTCATGGCCAGTCCCAAATCTAAGCCCACGTGAGTCATGCTCGGTGTGAGAAACAAGAGACAGCAAGGACATGACAATCACGCCGCGAAGGGTGCATCCGTGAGAAGTAAAGAGTGGCTTACACGTTAGGCGGCCCATTAGTGATGGGACTTACTCTAGGATGGAGGCCCGAAGAAAAGGATGACGATGGATTCGGGCTTGATCCTTGAAGAGGCTTCCTACGTATCCCTGTGGCAGGGAATCAAAGTCGATGTAGTTCTTCTGATGACGGCTTACCACCGATTAGGGGTTTCAACGGCTTACTACTGGATTGGGTGTGAACAGCTTATCGCTGGATAAGGATGTGAATGTCTTACCGCTAAATGGGGTCGCAATGGCTTACCGCTGAATAAAGATGCAACGGCTTACCGCTGCATGGGGTCGCAATAGTTTAATATTGGATTGGGTCACAACGGCTTACCGCTGGAAAAGGATGTCAACGACTTACCGCTGCATAGGGTCACAATGGCTTACCACTGATTGGGATCACAACAGTGGATGGGGCTTACGTGAGGAAGCTACCCAGGTGCTGCTATGGAGGGGAAATGGTGAATGGGGCTTACGTAGGGAACCTGCCTGGGTGCCGCTATGGAGCAGCAATGGTGAATGGGACATACACAAGGAAGCTGCCCGGGTGCCGCTAAGGAGCAGCAATGGTGAATGGGGATTACACTAGGAAGTTGCCCGGGTGCCGCTATGAAGCGTCAATGGTGATTGGGGCTTACACAAGGAAGCTGCCCGGGTGCCGCTAAGGAGCGGCAATGGTGAATGGGGCTTACGAAAGGATGCTTCTCGGGTGCTTCTATGAAGCGGCAATGGTGAATGGGTATTATGCTAGAAAGCTGCCTGGGTGCCGCTATGGAGTGGAAATGGTGAATGGGGCTTACGCTAGGAAGCTGCTCAGGTCCCGCTATGGAGCGACAATGGTGAATGGGGCTTACTCTAGGAAGCTGCCCGGGTGCTGCTATGGAGCGGCAATGGTGAATGGGGCTTACGCAAGGATGCTACCCGGGTGCCGCTAACGAGCGGCAATGGTGAATGGGGCTTACGCAAGGATGTTGCCCAGTGTGCCACTAAGGAGCGGCAATGGTGAATAGGGATTACGCTAGGAAGCTGCCCTGGTGCCGCTAAGGAGCGGCAATGGAGAATGGGGCATACGCTAGGAAGCTACCTGGGTGCCACTAAGGAGCGGCAATAGTGAATGGGGCTTACGCTAGGAAGCTGCCCGGGTGCCGCTAAGGAGCAGCAATGGTGAATGGGGCTTACGTAAGGATGTTGCGTGGGTGCCTCTAAAAAGCGGAAATGGTGAATGGGGCTTACGCAAGGATGCTTCCCGGTGTGCCGCTAAGGAGTGACAATGGTGATTGGGGCTTACGCTAGGAAGATGCATGGGTGCCGCTAAGGAGCGGCAATGGTGAATGGGGCTTACGCTAGGAAGCTGCCCGGGTGCTTCTAAGGAGCGGAAATGGTGAATGGGGCATACGCTAGGAGGCTGCCCGGGTGCCGCTAAGGAGTGGAAATGGTGAATGGGGCTTACGCTAAGACGCTTCCCGGGTGCCACTATGGAGCAGCAATGGTGAATGGGGCTTACGCAAGGAAGCTGCCCGGGTGCCGCTATGGAGCGACAATGGTGAATGGGGCTTACACAAGGAAGCTGCCTGAGTGCCGATAAGGAGCTGCAATTGTGGATGGGGCTTACACTTGGAAGCTGCCCGGGTGCCACTAGGGAACGACACTAGTGAATGGTGCTTACGCTAGGAAGCTGCCCGTGTGCCGCTATAGAGGGGCACTGGTGAATGGGGATTATGCTTAGAAGCTGCCCGTAATGTCTTCCTCATGTCTGGCTATGAGGGCATCCCAACTCACTGATGAATTGAGGCCTTCACCTATGCACTGGTGCACAAGAGGGATAATGCCAAGGGGCGTTGGAATCATGTCACTATAGTCATGGCATTGAGCATCTTACGCTTGGAGCATAAGGCATCTTTAGTTTGGAACAAGTGGCATCCTACGTTAGGAACATAGGGCGTACTACAGTTTAGAGTCTTGTAGGTAGGACTATTAGCATCTCATTCTAGGAGAATATGGCATCTCTTATTTCGAGCAAGAGGCATCCTATGTTTGGAACATAGGGAGAATACTGCAGTTTATAGTCTTGTAGGTAGGACTGTTGGCATCTCATGCTAGGAGCATAAGGCATCTCTCGTATAGGGAAATAGGCATCAAATCATTTGTTAGATAGGGTGTACTACAGTTTAAAGTCATGTAGATAGGACTATTAGCATCTCATGCTTGGAGCATAAGGAATCTCTCGTATAGGGAAAGAGGCATCCTATGTCTGGAACATTAGGCATTACTACAGTTTAGAGTCATGTAGAAAGGACTATTAGGCATAAGGATGCTATAAATGGTTGGTGTTGGGTCTTACGCTAGGTCGGCCCTTTCTGGATCAACCTGGCATGGGATCCAAGTGATAGGGTTTGGAGTAGTTTCCTGAGGAATGGTTCGACTCATGGTACTTGGGGAATTGATGATGAGAACCTCAACTCACAACATAGGAAACGAACCAAAAGGAATACGTAAAGTCAATGTTTTTTCATGGTGTGTGGAGGAGCGTCTCAAATCATGCTATTCCATAGGATGAAGGTGGGAGCGCAATGGAAAATCTCGGCATCCCGGCCCGGAGGGCGGGTACCGAAGGGCAACACTGAGGTTGAGCGGGGGTGTGGGGGCGCAGCCCCCGCTGTACGGACTGGTGGGTGCGAAGGTAGGATCCTCGCAAAGGATAGGTCTTCGCGAAGTAGCTACGCAGAGCATGGCCTCGTGGAGCAAAGGGGTCTCGCGGAGCTTGGTCTCGCGGAGCAGCACCGCAGAGCTTTGGCACGCGGAGCATGGACTCGCGGAGAATGGTCTCACAAAGCAGCATCGCGGAGCATGGTCTCGTAGAGCATGGCCCCACAGGTCCTCATCTCACAGAGCAGCAACACAAAGGAAGCTGCTCGCGGAGCATGGCCTCGCGGAGCCGCAATGCGGAGCTCCGCTCAGCCGCCCAAGGGGAGAAGTGGTCGTGGCTGTCCATCTTGAGAAGGGGGGTGAGCTGGGTATTTATAGGTAGGGGCGCCGCGAAGCAGAGCTCACGCGGCGTGAAGACAGAGCTTGCTCTGTGGCGGATCTTCGCGGCGTGTCGCGAACGTCAAAGCACTTCATGGAGCCGTCCCGCCTCCTTTGCTTCGCTGCGGGTTTGCGAACGTCAAATTCGTTCGCAGAGCATCCCACCTCTTGTGCTTCGCAGCGGGATTGCGAACGTCAGGGCTTTCGCAGAGCGTCACCGCCTCTTCTGATTCACGACGGGTCTTCGCGGCATGTCACAAACATCAGATGGGTTCTCAGAGCCTCTTTCCTCATTACTTCACGGCGGCGCTTGACAATCGCGAAGGTGGCTTCGCGAATGGGCTTTGCGAACCAGTTTTCCAGCCAAACTTCAAATTTCCATAACTCCTAATCTGTAACTCTGTTTGGGCCCTACGACCTACCAAATCGAAGCTTGCGAAATGGACTATGATTTTGGATCATGTATGGAAGCAGTTGGAAAATTTTGAGGACGCATTTTCCGGGGTCTACAGGATTCTCAAACCCACCAATATTATCCTATATCACACCTATTTTAGTATAGATATTCCATTACTATTAATTAATTGAAATTTACATATTCTTATTTTTTATTTTTGGGGTTATAAATGTTTCCAACATGCTTTTATGAAAATATCAGATATTTTCTAAAAGAACATTTTTTTCATAACACATCTTTGACTCCTCCTGACTTCTTTCTTTTTAACTCAAGAATGATGATTATTATAACAAATATGATTTACCATTTTTATTTTGGAACCCCAACTTATTGTTGAAATCATGATTGATAAATCCATTTTAATATCATTCATTTCTATGGTTTAATTCATGACTATGATTGTGAAATTTTATATGTGTCAGACACTATTATGTTAATAATATGATGTGACAGGTGGGTCTAGAATTATATATTCCTCCAATACATTGTAAAATGTGAAGTATCTAATGCGAAAATGTAAATTATGATTGAACATGATTCCATATTTTATCTGAATGATGATTTTATGATTATATCTGTACATTATTCGGGAACAGGGTGATAGTTTTTTCATCTCTATGTGTTGTATTTTACTAATGTGACATTCTATTTCATTTTTATGATTTTCCACATTCTATGCGTTTATCACATGATTCACTCACCACATTGGTGATGATTATATGCTTATGATATGATGATAATGATTATTATCACCCATGTTATATAGATCCATATCCCAAATTTATCAACTTATTGGGATTTTAGATAACCCCTTTAATTAATGTGTATCCTCAAGAGATTACATGTACTAAGGAGAACATGAGGTCCACTAAGAATCTAGAGAAGAAGGTATTAAATAATTAATATTTTATTATTACATAAAATATATGTTTGAACCTAATTTTTCTAAAAAACTATTCCTTTTGATCATGTATTTATAATGCAATTATGTTTTTTATCTTTAAAATTATAGAATAGTAATGTATGAAAATATAGGGTTTCTATAGATTATATCATATCATGGATCAGTCAATTTGGGAATTTATATTATAACACAATATTGAACACTATATGTATAATCATATTTATGGGTAAAACATATAAAAACCATATTTTTATAAATGTATAAACTTAAATATCCCATAAGATATGCCTTTAATGTTAATTTAAAAAAAACAAATTGTTATTTCTTGTTTTTTTGACTTATGATTTTTTCAAATACTTTCTATTTTATAAAATGGTTGGGATCTAGTATAAACAATGTAAAAAACCCATTCTAGGGACAATTAAATGGTTATCCAAGAGATATTCCCAATGCCTTGGGATTTTCAGTTCAAAACATCGTTGAAATACATACCTAGTTGTCTTAAGCTATGAATAATAACCTAAAACACAAGGTACATTCTCCATTACCAAAGAAGTTGAAACTGTCCATTGGATCATTTATATAGATAATACCACCGAGGTTTAGTGTAAAATTCAATCCAATTATCATCAAATATTTGGTTAACACAATGGCAAAGGCCTTTTCGGTGATCCATTATTCCGAGAAGGAAAATTTGAATCTTTTAGTTTATCATTCAAATAGGGGAGAAGATCAATGGTGGGACTCAAAAAACAACACCATGATAAATGATTAAATAGAAGATATGGTGTTATAAGACTTTAAGAAAATATTTATTACCAATTATTTCCCTCTAAATCATTGAAAAAATATAAAGAGAGAATAAATAGAAATAAAGCTAAAAATAATGTTCATCTTTCATGTATTAAATAGAAAATATAAAAATTATAGTAGGACACACCTTGAGTTTTGTTATTAAAAATGATAAAAAAAATTAGGTTCTATAGTGGTTTAAAACCACACCTTCTAAAGGATCTACCAATATGTGACATTGGGAGTTATTTAGATGTGGTCTGATGCACTCTCAATATAGAGACGAAGTTTTCAGAATGGCCCCATGATTATAAATATAGGAAGAGAATAATGGTGTTTCATTATAGTCGTTAAAATGATAAAGGAAGAAAGAGGATCCCTCTACCCACATGTGAAATATGTTGTAAGAATCCTCATGGGAAGTTTCTCAAATTTATAGTAAAATGATTAAACTATGGGAGAGAAGGATACCAAGATCATTAATTTAGAAAAGACATGAAAAATTGAATTGATGTGATGGGGGAAGGTAAGTATCCTCTTAATTCATTATATATGGTTCAATGATTCAAATTTTGATAGTAAGGGAGCTATGTAATCAAGTTCACTAACCCTCGAGTCCATTAGGGTAATCAGCGTTAGCAACCACCAATTACAATGGAGTAAGGGAAATCTTATTCCATCACAATAGCTGAAGTGGAGTATGTAAATGAAGACGTACAAGGTTCCCTTCCTATTCACAAAATAATGGATTTTTTATTTTATTATCTTTCAATGAACTTATGTTTATCCAAAATGTTTGATAGAACTATTGAATTAACAGATCGATACCTTGAATTAGAGATATCCATAAAAACATCTAGTGGTGCAATTATTACCACCCATTTGTTGGGATATTCTCCGATAATTTTCTATTGTAAGATTCTTCCAAAAAATTATGTAATATGTACCATGGTGGAATTTGATACGATACTTGTAATTGATTAGATCTAATTATAAAGAGCGCACAACAACTATCATGAAAAGGAAATATACTTTCATATTCTGAACCATCCTATGATTGACTAGAGATGAAAGTAAGAACATGAATATCCTTTTTAATATCTCATAAGGTGTGGTTTTTTATACCCTATATAGATGCATACATTTCCCAATTTCTTAAGTCAATGTGAGGTATTTATTTGGAGTAATTTTCCCATATTATAGAATAAACTCAATTATTTCTCAAATAGTTTTTCAAAAACCCAATGATTGTGAGGTAAAGTTCTCAATAAAGGTCTTACCTATAGCTATTCCTATATCAAAATTCCTTTATAGGATGTACGTGCTTCAACAATAAGATTTAAAGAGGAATCCACAATAGTATATTGACAAAGGGTTTATATGCTCTAGTACTTCAACTTGGGGTGAACTAGTGACCTTTTTTAATTAGTAGGATGGATCAATGAAGTTGTATATTGATTACTAGAATCTAAACAAGATCACTATAACGAATAATTATTCCCTTCCAAGTAGTGATGACTTGTTCGATCAACAAATATGGTTTCATTACTTTTAGAAAGTGGATCTTCATTCTCGATATCATCAACCGAATTTGAAAGATAAAGATATTCAAGAGAAATATTTCTAAATACATTATGGTCACATTGAGTTCATATTGACGTGCTTTTGAAATACTAATTCCACATAAATATTCTTACATTTTATGACTACATTCTTTAGAGACTAAATAAAAAATGAAGAGGTTGTGTTTATCGGTGATATTATAATTTAGTCCAGGAGGGAGGAGGAGCATGAAGAGCATATAAGGATTTTAAATATGGTATTAATAAAGGATAATGTGAATGAAAAGTTCTAAAGTGTGGCTTCTGGATGCATAAATTCATATTCATGGGGAACATGATCACAAGTGGGGGACTTTTTAAGTACCCTTCAAAGGCCAAGGTAATTGAGGAGGGTCCCAGTCCCATTAGTGTCACCAAAATACACATCAGTTTGGTTATAGTTGGTTACTACCGATGTTTGGTGAGAAATTTTGTTTGATTATCAAGCCTTTGCACTATGTTAACACATAAAGGGTGAAATTATGCCTGAATGAAATAATTCCAAGAACACATAAAGGATCTCAAGAAGAGGCTAATCACTGGAAAATGTACTCACAATACAAGAATTGGAGATTGTTTTGTGATATTCAGAGATTATTTGAAGAAAGGGTTGTGTTTTTAGTAATGTATAATGATAAATTCATTGTATATACCTCATGATAGTGGATGATCCTTGAGAAGAACTACCCAGCGCATGATCTATAGTTAGCATCCATGATGTTCACTCTAAATATTGTGTTCCACGGTCTCTATGGTGTGATTTTTTCTATAAATACATATAATATGATTATAAATTATATATTCAAATATAATGAACTCAGCATGTGTCACAGAAGTTGGATTGATCTAATTAAAGACTATGATTCTTGTATTCACTACCATTTGAAAGGGGTGAATAAGGTTTTCGATGCACCTAGAAAAAAAGAATCTGCTACTCTATCCATGAAGAATATTGAGAAATACTATATCCTCGTGGATATAAAAAACATGGATTTGTAAATAATAACAATAGGGAATATTTCATACCATTCCCAAAATATTTTCCAACCATATATCTAATATAAGATCAAATAGACCCAATGAAATGATCTGGATATACAAAACTAGGTGAAAGTAGTGAACAAGGGAAGAAACAATAATTCCCTATTGATGATGATAGTGTGACTTGGTTTGGAACTAGGATTTGTATTCCTTCATCACCATATATAAATAAGGATCTATTAGATAATTTACATAGCTTGTATTTCTCTATACATCCTGGAAGTACCATGATGAACTATGATCTTCATAATAACTTCTAGTGGGAAAACATGAAGAAGAATATTGTTGAGTATATATGACCATGTTAGGTATATTAGCAAGATGAACCATATCGATAGAAGACTATAGGGATAATGCAACAATTTCCTATACCAATATGAAAATTAGATATTTACACAATGGAATTTATTATTGGTCTATCAAATAAGTCCAAGGAAACAATGTGATATGGGTTGTGCTGGATCAGCAAATAAAGACTCCCCACATCATTAATATTCATGAATATTTCTTGCTTGAATAACATGATGAGAATACATAAAGGAAATGGTGAGGATGCATGTTGAACTACTTTTGATCTATATCTGGTTGTGATCTATGGATTTATATCTAAATTGTGTTGAATTATTGATCATGACGTCAGTAATTATTCGTACTTATGGATGTCCGATCACCCCCAAACTGATATACAATCTTGAAGGACTATTCAGATGCTTAATGACATTAAAACATCCCTTGCAATGGAATTTATTGTTTTATTGGATCAATATATCCCATTGGTTGAGTTCCCATATAATAACAGTTTCCACCCACATATTCAAATGCTCTATATGAAGATCTATATGGGAATCTATGTAGAACTGCAGCTTGTTTTGATAAATATGGGGAATGAAGAGACTTGGACTTGATCTTATGAAAAAGTTGATAGAGAATGTTCATGCCATTAAACAACAAATAAAAGCTTCTCAAAGTCAAAAAATATCTCTTTTGACAACCTTCAAATAGATTTTGAGATTGATGTCAAATAAAAAGGATTCCTTCAAATATAACAATAGAATAAAATAATGTGTCTTTGAAGTAAATAAAATCTTATCCCAATGTACATTAGCACCTTTGAGATCCATGATCACATTGTAGCAGTGGCCTATCAGATTACAATCCCACCAATTATGGATCTTGTCCATGATGTATTCCACATATCCCTATTGAGAATGTATATACCTGATCCTTCACATTTACTAAATCCAGAGGTCGTATAACTAAAGAATACCTCTCATATGAAGACCCGCCAGTGAAAATCTTAGGCAGTAGAGAAAATGTTCTATGAAAAAATAAAAATCACCATGTAAAAGTGTTAAAATGGATCTATAACTATGAAAATGAATCTTGTGAACCATATGAAACAATGAGAAAAAATTACCCTTTTCTATTCTTATCTGAGAATAGGATTTGAAATTTCAGAGGTAAATTTTCTAAAGGGGGGATGAATTTAACAACCTAGTGTTTATTATAAATAATTTTTCTTAATTAAATGTGTGTAGTAATATATAATACATTTTTATAAAGAAATAATAAATAAAAAAACCCAAAATACATTATTCCATTAATCAATAAATTAATCAATGACTAAATGCAATAAAATTTCAAACATAAAAAGAGACAAAAACTATAAAATAGAAAATAGAAAATGGGAAAATATTGATCTCACTAATCTAACAAAATTATCTCTCCCATGAAAACAACATTGAAAATAAACAATGTATTAGTAAACCAATTAATATTTTATAAAATCAGAATATATAATTTTGAGAGGAATTGAGTGGAATAATGAGTGAAAAATATAGATGTATTTATAGAAAGTAATGAGATCATCAGAATAATAACATTACTATTAGAAAATTAATATAACATAAAACATATTAAATTATTACATAAAAAATATTTATCATGATTTAATTAAGTAAATATTAATTTTTTAATTTTAAAAATATAGTATCATTCCTAAAACTCAAATTAAATACAACCATATTTTTAATTCCTCATATTTTAATGTATTTTTGTAAAACTCATTATTTTATATTTAAAATTAAAATAATATTTTGTCGAAATATAATATTATAAAATTAATATCTGTTTTGAATTATCATTTTTAAATTAACAATTGTTTATATTTTGGTAATGTTATTAAATAATTCAATTTTTTGGTGAATTGTAAAAAATACGGATTCTCACATAACACGTGTATCTTAAATTACATCATTCATTATGTAATGTTGACCTGACTATTTATAGATCTTCAGTTTTGGAAATGTTTAATTTATTTTAATAATGGGTTATTAAAATAAATTGAACCTAATTTTTAAACCGAAAAAATAACTTTCCGAAACCAAAATTCAAAACTGATTCCTTAAAATAATAATTTTTTTCATTCCACTTTCTTTTTAATTGACTGATGAACAATAATTACAAAGTATATTTAATTTCTAAAAAAACTTATTGTAATCATATATGATTTATAATCTCATAAACTCACCATTATATATTTTACATTTGATATATTTTCTAATACAATATTATATTTTAAAAATACCCTTATCGTCAATTATAATTACGCCACTGCCATGCCTTGAAAAATGATTACTCCCACCCATTAAAAAGAAAAAAAATCATCCAAAATCCTTCCTATAAATTCACTTAGAATACATAGTGACATTCTAGAGGAATCCATGTCTAACCATTAAGTAGTTTTAGTGTCTTACAAAAGAAGCTTTGTATGATTTGAACAACTCTTCTTCTTTTTATTATTTCATCATTTTCTTGTTTTTCTCATAAACCATTTAAAAAAGACATATATGATTAATTAGGAAGAAATTTAACATTTTCTAAATTATTTTAACATAATTTAATTATGAAATTTAATATATGTATAAACCTAGAACTTCCCTTTTTGGATCTTTCGACAATGTCTTGTCAAAGGTCGTTTAACCACATACGGATACATTTCCATGTAAATACATATAACCATTTTCATTAATTGATATTATTAACTATAATATATATATATATATAATTAAATAAACTAGATTTTTCTTTCATAAATTATAATAATGTATAAATTGAATTTTAAGGAAATAGATAAATCAAATAATATTTTTAAGAAAAACATGATATCAAAAAGATTCAATTATATAAAAGAAAACTAAGAAATATAATCCAATTATATTAATTGATATAAATTTTTATAAATTAATATAGTATAATTTTGGATCAATTTCTTAATAAATCTTTGTTTCTTATTTAGGAGGTGAATAAATGATGAAAATAGGGGGAATTAAGTTAAGGGGATTCACGAACCCATTTCAATATCCATGTTTCCCCATATTTTACCCCAATTTTGTTATGGATGTTTCATTATTATTCCAAAAATACTATTTCATTAATACCCAATTTTAATTTTTGTGGATAAATTTTTTTCCAACTTCTTTTTAGGAAAGCTATCAATATTTTACAAAAAAATCATTTTTTTAAAACACATATTTTACTCCTCCTGAGTTGTTTCTTTTTAGCCCAAGAATGATTATGGTAAAACCTAGTATGCATTCCCCTTTTTAATTTTGGAACCCCATGATATTCATGAAATCATTATTGTTAAAATACTTAAGAAATAAATTCCTTAAACATTGATTAATTCATGACTATGATTGTAATATGTTCTTTGTGTTATGAATGATTATGTAAATATTAGGAAGAGAGAGGTGGTCCATGAATAATATCTCACTCAATTCATTAGATTATTTGATGTATAAAAAGAAATTAGCTATATTTTTCATGAACATGAAGATATATGTTTTCACAATTATGATTTTATGATTGTGCACATATGTTTTATGTTAACATGATTCTATATTTTTTCACAACTATGTGTAGTATTTGACAGCTAATATATGATGTCTTTTTTTTATGAATTTCCACATTATATGACTTTATCACAAGTTTACCTCATTATTTTTATGATGATATTGTGCCAATGATATTATGATTATTATTATTCTCACAGATTTTATGTTGATTCATCTCCCTTTTTCATTATCTTACTAGGATTTTAGCTTATCCCTTTTCATTGATGTATATCCTAAGGTGATTACTCATACTAAAGAGGACATTTGGGAAACAAAGAATCTATAAAATAATGAATTAAATAATGATTATTATTCCTTAAAAAAGTATATCTTATTATAATTTTCCATATATACTGAACCATTGGATCCGAGATTTGTAATGCTATTATGTTTTTTATCATTAAAATAATTTAATTTTCATGTAAGAAAATCTAGGGTCCCTATTGTTTCTATTTTCCAAAAGGATGGAATGAAATAAGATTAAATATTTATTAATAATTACATATTACTTTTTATATAATAAATATCATATATATTTAATAATTATTTTTTCATTACCATTAATTTCAAAATAAAATGAAAAACATGTCACATCGATTCATGGGGGTGGTTGTCAACAGATATGCATGAGGAATGTTATCATTTTATAAATGATTTTAAGGTATGAAGGTATATGAGATTTTATAATTAAAGAAGATTAATTATGTCATAATTTTCATTTTCATATCCTAAATCCATAATTATAAATGACTGTTGGAGGTGGTGAAGGGAAACAAATTATATTGGTTCATGAGGCAGTAATCAATTACCCACACAATTGATGGTTTCATTTATTATTTGATTGAATAGTTGAAAAATATAGGTTATGAAATTAATATAACAGAAACTCAGTATATTTTAGATATTGATGTTATTATATTGTAAATTTTTATGAATATATGAAGGACGTGGAAGATAAAATAAAATAATAAATACTCATTAAAAACAATACCCCTTCATTGGACAACCTCCTTATGTTTGTACCAAAATCCTTATTATGAGGGTTTAATATGAAAAATAAGTACTATATAATTTTTTAGTTAAATAAGGGTGATATTTTGGTAGGTCTTTTCCGATCCAAATATAATTTGGTGTTCTAAGTCTAGAAGAGTGTGGGTTCCTTATTATAAGTGGGGAGCGGAAAACAAGGAAATTCTGTAATAAAAAAGTTATTCCTACATCTTAAATATTCCACATGGATCCCATATGGATAATTATTGATTCCCAAATGACATAAGGTCAATAATGGAATTTAAAATACGATCTAGATAGGTTTTTAGGTCATGTTAACTGTTATAATTTTATTTTAATCCTTGGTAAACACATTTAGAAATTAAATGTGGTAATTAATTTTTAATGTTTTTATGATTATTTATGACAGAAATATAAGTTTAACATATTATATATTATTAATTATTGTGATTCAACATATGTAATCCTTATTTCAAAATTCAATTCAATTAATTGTGATAATTTCATTTAAAATTGAACTCGCATATGCGATGAAAATCAACATTCTAATGAAACATTCTACATAACTATAGAATTTTTTAATGTTAAAAAGAAATATAATATGGATTCTAAGTACATAAATTGGATTTTTTATATATAATAAATTTAACTATACATTAAAAAAATATTTAATTAACGTTTTAATTGTAAATTATTTAAATGAATTTGAAGTTTTTAATAAAAATCAACATTTTATTCTGTTTAATAAAAATTTAATCTTTTTAGAAAAATATAAAAATATCACCCTAAGATAATATTGATATGATGATTCCTAATATTATGTCAATGTTTTATATTAATTTTTTAAATTGTGGAAAATAATTTAATTCTTTTATCATTCAAATGAATGAGAATAATTTTTTAGAAGAAATGTATTATCAAAGTATATAAAGACAATACCAAATATAAAGTAATTATTTTTTAATATGATTTCCTTATATAAAACTAATATGATTAATTTATAAAATTATTTTGGGTGTGTTCATTCACACACAGATGAATTTATAGGTTATAATGGTCATGTTTAAATAATATTATTAATAGTAATTATTCGAATATTAAAACATTATGGTGTGTGTATTGAAAGCTATAAGGGAAAATAATTTTTTTAAAAGAATAAATATTCCATAAAATATCATTCACAAACCTTCCCTCAGGGCACATGTCATGACTACCCCAAGCCCGCCTTCCTTAGGTCAGGGGTTGGTGACTACAATCGAAAGGTATATCCCTAAAAAAATGGGAAGCCATTTCCTTTAAACCTGCAAACCCACAGTCCAGGAATACAATGAACATAACCCAAGTTGTAAAACTAAAACTATAAAAAAGATGTATACTAAAAGTAAAAAGGGGTGAGTACTATAAGTAAAGGGGGATGAAATACAATCCCAACTGAAAACTACAATGTCCAAATAAAAATAGCTCCTAGAATCATCCACCAAGGTTCTTACCTGATGGGTTGGTACAACTCATGGTCGGTCGTCACTATATCACATCTTGTCTAAAGGTCCACCTCTGAGTACTGTTGAGTCCTAGCTCTTAAAACTTGGTAAAAGTTTTTTTTCATCTGTACAAGACACAACAACGTGCGGGAAAATCCTGTGTTGGGATGAGTATAACAATACTCAGTAGGGACCCCGAGACCCGCTGAAGGTCTCGCAGAGTACCAAAAAGGAAAAACTACAATGCAAGACCCAAATCACAAATCATGAAGCAATAATCATCTCCCACTAGGTATACAACTCAGAGATCAGGAATATATATGATTAGTCATAAAATATATCATTTTATTCAATTTATAAGTTCTATAACAGATCCACCAAGAATTTTTTCTATTATCGATCCACTCATGGATGTAAGTTGTTGTTCCATGATGGGCCAATGTAATGATGGTCCTTGTCAGGTCACACTGCTGTAGATCCAAAGAGGGTCATCAGAATATATTTATACATAGGGTCCCTGGATTGTTGATCCACATAGGGTCTCTCGAATATGATCCACACATTGTTTCTAGATGTAGATCCACTCAAGGTCACTAGGTGATGATCCTAGATGGGCCACTCTAAAACCAGTCCCCGTCGGGTAGCTATGATGTTGATCCACATAGGATCATGATGATATTAATCCACACAAGGTCTCTACTTCAATGATAGACAACCACATGGTTCCCCACAACCGGTGTGCTTCAGTTTCATATAATCTGATCCTCAAGATATTTTTCATACCTCAACCACCACTAAGAATAAAAAAGGAGTAACCTAATGGACCTCCATTTTACAATGGCTCCAATGTGACAGACGTCGAGTCAATCAGATGCTCGGTCTATAAATAATAACCAATTTACTACCGAGGGCCCAGTTGGATTCAGGTTCGATCCAACCCGGTCATACTCCAATGTTCTCCAAAAAATGACTGAAGTATACCAAAAGGGACTTCCATCTACAATGATCCTAGCGCCATAAGTGATTTATCAAACAGAATTCGGGATTTCATGTTATAACATTTTATGTGAAACTAGGCTTCGATGGGTCCGGGTCTGGTCCGACCCGGTCGGACTGACCAGGCCCGACGCAGTTTGGGCTGCCCGACCTAGTTCGGGCTGACCTAACCCAGCTTGAGTCTGATCCAGCCCAACCACAACTGGCTAGGGATGGCCCGGTTGGGCTAGGTCACGGTGGGGTCGTGGCTTGCTCAGCCCACTCAGTCGCGGTCCAGCCCCGCCCGCAGGGGGCGTGGCCTAGCCCGTAGGGGGGTAGCCTGATCTGTAGGGGGTGGCCCAGACCGCAAGGGGCATGGACCGGCCCATGGGGAGGTTCCACCTAGCCTATTTAAGGGCGTAGCACAACCCGCTGGACGGCGCGGCCTGGCCTGCAGAGTGCGCAGCTCATCCTGTAGGAGGGTGCGGGGCCCGCCCTAGCTAAGATGGGGGGACCTTCCCCCTTTCTCCTAAATGTATTATCCATTTAGGATATATGGTGGTGGCACAACCTAGCACCGTCTGGTCACTATAGGACCCTCAGGGAGTGGGTCTCTGCCTCCATTGTGGCTTCGAGTCACAGCCACCTTCAACCGCACACAACGACTCGCCGCACCACCTTCGTGGTTGGTCAGTGTTGTCTGCCCTTCTCAACTGATGTGGCTTAAAATACATGGCCTCCTCCTCCTGTGGTACACAATGTTTCACCACCATCTCTATGGTCAGTTGGTTTCAGCCGCCCTTTGATAGTCCCAAACTAGTTCCACGACATCCTCCTACATCACACAATGACGAGCCACCACCATCACCTACTGGCACCGGTCATGGGCGTCGCACTGGCAGTCCTCTAGAGACCACCGGGTGACCCCCGGTGGTCTGTTATTCTATCTGATTGCACCTATAAGCTTCACAAGTCATCTTATTCACTACTTGACCCTCATATTTGGGTTCTTTCCAACCCATAAATTCACCCATGTATATTTAAAAGATAAACAAGTGGTGGAGGGTCATGGCCTTGTTCTTTTGGCCCGCACCCTCTACATTATCATCTTAACAAGGGATAATATGATTGCTTTAAAAAGTATTCAAATTTAAACATGATAAAACCCTTCCTCATTAGTCTTTGGAGAGTGTCATGCGTTTGAAGATGGGGTGGTGTTCGTCGATCCTAAAGAAATCCTCTAACGATGCTGCTCAAACGACGATCTTCAGTTCTTTCTTGATGGATCCTTTCTCGATCAAGAGGGTCCTCCAAAATCCTCCTCTCCCAAGAACACCACTGATTTTTTCCAACGAATTCAAAAAAATGTGACAATGTGAGTTATCTTTAAAACACATAATTAAGTGTGGTTCATTAATTGGTGAAATTAATGAACCTTCTTAATTTCATGTCGGGTGGTTAAACATTTTTGTGTAACCGGGCATTTAATGTCCAATATTAAATTCCTGACCACCCATTGTGGTCCTTACCAGCATAACCTAAAAGAGAGGTGGAATATGTTTAAAATAATTTAGATTTAATTTTTTAATACTCCACAATAACCGTAAAATCCAACTTCTTCGCTCAACCCACTATGGTCGAGTTTAAGGCCCCCTTCAGCGAATCCGAGTGCTGCGAGTTCAACAGTGTAATCAGATTTCAATTCCAAAAACCGATTCAAAAGCTAGTATTTCATGCTCACATGTGTACTAAACATACCATATGAATGTTTAAAATTAGGTTCCATACACACCAGGCATCCAAATAAAATGATGTTAGATTTTTCAACCTCAGAATAGTTCCATTTAATTAAAAAAATACATGGAAAAAACCTGGTCTTTACATTCTCCCCACCTTCAGTATTTTTGTCCCAGAAATCCAAAATATAGAATAAAAAAATGGGGGTATTGAGCATGAATCTGAGCCTCTCACTCCTATTTCCTCTCCTAGAGGTTCCTGTGTTTCTAGAAAATGCATACCATAGGTATCGATCATCCACGAAGGCCCCGCTCCGGTCAATCCTCGATCTCCACTGGAACCTCTGTAAACATATCCACATCATCAATGTCCAGATCTCACCAGTCAATAACGTGGGATGGATCATGCACATAATTCATTAGCCATGACATGTAGAAAACATCATGTACCCAATGCATATATAGGGAAAGAAATAGGGAATATGCCATCTTTCCAACTTTGTTGAGAACCTGTAAGGATTCGATGAACCTCATAGATAGCTTGCCACCACGACCAAATCTCTGCAAACCTCATCGAGGTGAGACTCATAGGAATACATTGTCTACTTCCTTGAACTCCAATGGTAATCATCTCTTATCAGCATAAGAATATTTCCTGCTCTGTGTAGTCTTAATCTGCTCCTAGATGATCAGCACCTTCTCAGTGGTAGCCCGTACCAACTCTGGACCAATAAGTTCTGACATGCCTGAGTCTATAGAGTATAGAGGTGGTCTCCATGTTCAATAATACAAGGCCTCAAATGGTTCCATAATGATGGTGGAGTTATAGCTGTTATAGTATGCAAACTCTAACAAGGGAAAGTGATCATCCCAACAGAGACCAAATTCAAGGACGCAAGCATGAAGCATGTCCTCTAGTGTTTGAATTGTCTACTCCATCCAACCATCTATATGAGGATTCAAGGAGGTTCTCAAGCGTAGATGGGTCCTAATTTTTTCCTATCATTCTATCCACAATCCATATGTAAACCATGATTCACATTCATAAACGATCATTGATGGCACCCAATGAAGCCATACAATCTATTGTACGTAGATGTATCTCAGGCCCTCTACGGATCCCTGCTCTCGAATGTGTAGGAAGTGGGATGACATGGTTATTTGATCAACGATCACCCAGATAGAATCATGTCCCCTAGAATTCTGTGGTAGCCATGTCTCAAAATCCAGGGAGATACCATCCCACTTCCACTCTAGTACCCCTAGTGGTTTCACTAATCCTAATGGAACATAATGCCCAGGCTTCACTTATTGAAAAGTGAGGCATTGTGAAACAAACTCTACCATTGATTTCTTCATCCCTGTCCACCAGTGCTGACACCAGAGGTCCTGGTACATCTTCCCCACACCAGGATGTACCGTCAGAGGAGACGTATGGAACTCTTTCAACACCTCCTACTGTAGCGCCACTAGTACCATGGTGCCTCCTCTAAAGAGAATGACATGCTCCCCACCATCAAAAAATCCATATGGTGAATGTCCTGAGGATATCTGACCACGCCAATCCTCACAGTGAAGGTTCCCAAGATGTACCTCCCATCTCACTGAAGATGTGGGGGAGTGACCATCATAGACTAGAGGTATGTTGCAGCATCTTTACCCACAAAGGATATCTGTAACACGAATAGCTGCTTTGTCGCCTCACTCAGCAACTCTAGAATAGACCTCCTACTACGTGTGTCTCCTACTATGTTTCTCTTCCAAGAAGTGTAAACTATCACAAATTAATAGTCATGGAGGAACTCTATCCAATGTTGTTGTATCATGTTTGGGTCCTTCTATGAGAAGATATACCTGAGACACTTGTGATCATAGTATGGAGTACATCTTTCAACCATCAAGTATTGTGGCCACATCTTCCAGGCGATGACCACTGCTGCTAACTCCATGTCATGGGTATCGTAGTTCTTCTCTTGTTTTCTTAGATGTTGTGACCCATAATAGATCACTTCTCACTCTTTCTTTATGACACATCCATGTACGGACCCCGATACATCAATGTAGACTACACACCCAACGCCCTCTTCAAGTATCCTCAAGATGGGACACTCTTCAGAATTTTCATCAACTCCTGAAAACTCTACTGGAATGTCTTCATCCACACGAATAGATTTTCCTTTTTTTCAATGCGAAAAATTGTGCCGAAACTTTGGAAAATTTAGGTTTGAATCTCAGTTAGTCCCTATCCAACCCCCGAAAACTTCACACCTCGATCACACTTTTCAGTGGCTCCCAAGAGAGCACTGTTTCTATATTCGCCGGATCCACTGAAACTCCAGCCTCCGAGATAACATGTTCCAGAAAGTGGACTTACCATATACAGAACTGGAACTTTGAGAGCTTACAATAAAGCCGGTGATCTAAGAGTGTATCCAAAACTATCAACATATGATAGTCATGCTCCTACTCTAATGCTGATTATGTCAAGATATCGTTGATGCGAACCACCACAAAGCGATCATGGAATGGATAAAAGATATTGTTCTTGAGTCCCATAAATAGTTTAGGGTGTTATTCACACTGAATTGAATAAACAAGAAATCATAGTGGCCATACCGACATCTGAAGTCCTTCTTCTGCACATCCTCATCTCATACATTGAGCTGATGATAGCCTGATCTGAGGTCTATCATCGAAAACCAACAAGATCCCATCAGTGGATCGAAAAGATCATCAATCCTCAGAAGTTGATACATGTTCATCATGGTCACCTAGTTTAAGCATCGATAATCCAAATAGATCCTCAATCTCCTATCTTCCTTCTTAGAAAACAAAATCAGGGCAGCCCATGGAGAAACACTGGGCCTTATGAACCCCTTCCTCTAAAAGCCCTCCAGCTATGCATGTAACTCACGAAGCTCTGCGAGAGACATCCGATTTTCTGGGGTAGATATCGGCTTCATCATGGGGTACAAGTTGATATAGAAGTCCACCCCTCTATGAGGGGGTAGTCCCAAAACATCATTACTGAAGAACTCAGTATACTGGTCCACCACAACAGGATAACTCAAACTCTCAACATTAACTTCTGTGAGGGTAATTCTATCCAACTGATGTGTGGTCGGTTTCACCAACCTTTGTTTAAGTCCATCCTATGTTTCAAAGGTTCATTTCTAGACGATGAAGGAAAACCTTGTCCCATCCTCATAGACACACCACACATTGCACCGAATGTAGTCAATCTGAGCGTGGACTATGGATAACCGCTCCACACCCAAGATGATGTCGTAAGTCATGGATGTCACTACTAGAAGATCCCTGCTAATGGTCTTACCTCATAGATTAATCTCACACTACCGGCACCAGATTTGAATCACTGAATCCCCTCCCATTGGAGTCTATATCTGTAAGGATCGAGCCAAAAGCTCCACCAGAATCTTTGACCTCTGAACGACGGTTATGGAAATGAAATAGTGATTGGAACCTATTTCGATTTGTACTGTAGCTAAGGTGGAGTAGACATAGATCGTATCTTAAATCATCTTAGGGGATCCATGGTCATAGGCCTCAGCTGCCTAGAGCTGATCTTGTCCCATTCCACTAGCTCCCTATGGTCAATGTCGACCACTTGGAGGTGGTGGCTATAGAACCACAATCTGTCATTCACCAAATACTATATAAACTTCTCCTCTACCACATCTACCTCCCTACAGACCTCCTCACTCAAATATCATCATCAGTGGTCCCTCGACTGTCAGCTGGTTGTCAGTTCGGTGGGTCGGGTAGTCACGAGCCACGTGACCCTGCCTGTAGCACGTGAAGCACAGTCTGCTCCTTTAATTTCCCGCTCTACATCATGATCCTTGAACATCCATCCCTATGTCCTGGGGTCATCCAACAGAAGTTCTAGTCCACTTGGACCTCTTTTTCATATTCCGACTACAAGACTCATTTGAATCTGCTACGTGTCACCTGGTGGTGGGTCTCGCTGTCGTTGGCTTCTCAGCAATGAAACTCTCATCCAATAGTGCACTCTCTAGCACTCTAGAATGCTTTGAGATGTTGATAGATAACATCAAATTTCTAATCTCCCATCAGATTCCATGCTCAATGGTCTGGGTACTGATGAAAGGGTTCTACACCATATTGGTAGAGGAGCAAGAGAGGTCAATGAACCTCACTGAGTAATGGACCATGGTCAGGCTGGACTATTGTATGTGTTGAAGCTCTTGTATATGTACAGAGTATAGATTTGCTGGAACAAACTCTTCCCTGAAAAGGCCCATGAAATCTCCCCAGGTGAGGGTCGTCTCGTAATGTATCTGGAGCATTAGGCTCCACCATCTCCCTGCTTCTTTCTAGAAAAGACTGATAGATAGGATCACCATCTAGTATGCTGGTGTCCCAGCTAGGCACAGACCACTAGCCATAACCTCCAGACAGTCCTCATCCACCTACGGATCCATCTTGCCTCGGAACCTCATAGGCCTCTGCCGCTGAAACTCGTGCAACACACTCAATCAGTGTGCATCATCCACCATTGGGATTTGTTGAAAATACTGCGCAATGGGTAGTGGTTTTGTCGGTGCACCACAATAAGGGGATAACACGGTAAGAGGGCCCTGCACCAAAGCCTCAACACTCAGTGGGCCTTCATCATGTACACTCTCGAGAATGTTGGCTGGTTGTCCATGTAGAGACATCCTAAAAGGAAGTAGGTGTGCCAAATATATTAAGTTATACCTGGTGAGCTGACTCGAAATATATCAAAAGTAAAACATTTCCAAAACACATGCAAACAGTGTTTTCATGCACCGATTCAGAAATCAGAATTCAGGGTCCTAGTGTATGGATACATCAGCCGTCATACCATCACTTGACTCCCTGAACTGGAAACCACATTGAAAACACTAAACACTATTTCTCCATTGTAATGATTAGAGTCCTAGTTCTTTCGTAGAACCGACTCCATTGATACCACATTGTCACGAACCGTCCCCCATGACCCATGTTGTGACTACCCCATGCCTGCCGTCCTTAGGCCAGGGGTGGGAAACAAGCACAGAAAGGCATATCCCTAAAAAAATACGAAGGCATTTCCTTTAAACATTCAAACACACAGTCCAACAATACAATGAGCACAACCCCCATAGTAATATTATAGTAGTAAAAAGATGTGTACTAAAATAAAAAAAGGGGTGAGTACTGTAAGTAAAGAGGCCGAAATACATGCCCAACTAAAAAGTACAACAACAATAAAAAAACAACTCATAGAATAATCTACCAAGGTACCTACCTGAAGGGTAGGTACAGATCACGATCGGTCATCAATGTGGCATGTCATGTCTAATGGTTCAACTCTGAGTACCGTTGATTCCTATCTCCCACAACTCAGTCAATGATGTCCATCATCTTCAGAAGACACAACAATGAGTGCGTGAACCCCATGTAGGGGTGAGTTTAACAATACACAGTAGGGACCCTAAGACTCACTGAAGGCCTCTTAGAGTTTCACAAATTAAAACCCCATGACTCCCTGAAGGGATATTATATTCACACAGATAATGATGATCCACATAGGGTCATTGGAATGCTGATCCACATAGGGTAGCTCATTGCTGATTCGCATAGGGTCGTTACATGTTGATCTACTCAGGGTTTATAGTTTCTGATCCTTGATGGCCCACTCTATAACAGGTCATTTCCAGGTAGCTAGGATGATGATCCACACATGGTGGATTTGATGATTATCCACATAGTGTTCTTACATCAATGAAATCCATCCACAGAGATCCCCGCTCCCTGTGCGCTTGAGTTCCGTAGAATCTGCTCCTCAAGATATTGGTCATACCTTTACCACCATTATGCTCCAAAAAAGAGTAACTCAGAGAAACAACATGTCATACGGGTTAAAATGTGATGGATTGAGCATCAATCAGATTCTCGATCTGTGAGTTATAAGTGTTTTACTACTGCTGGCCCAGTTTGATTCTAGTTCAATCCAACCTCATCATACATCGACTTTCTCAAAATTTGAGTTGAGTATACCAAAAGGACCCTCTCTCTCCAAGGATCCAAGTACTATATATGGTTCATTAAATGGAAATATGAATTTCATGTTAAGGAATTTTAATAAAAACTCATCTTGGCTGGGTCCGGGTCTGGTCCAACTTGGTCAGACCGACCCGGTGCAACCGAGTCTGCAGGAGGGTGTGTGGCCCTCCCTAGCTGGCACGAGGGGGGTGGTGGGGGACATCCCTCCTTTATATATAACATCTATTCCATTTGGTATATGGAGTGGCGATGCCCCATGGTGCTACCTAGTCACCGCAGGACCAGTTGGGAGACTGTCCCATCCTCCATCGCGGCTTTGAGCCGCGGCCACCTTTAGTGGTACTTGACGAGGCGCCGCACTACTTCCACAACTATCCGGTGTGGGCCGCCCAGATCAGCCGCTGCTACTGAAAATTCATGGCCTCCCCCTCTTGTAGCACACGATGGCGTTCTTCCCCAACCATGGTCGGCCGGTGCTGGCCGCCACCAATGCCTACCGGTGTTAGTCGCCAGTTCTGCCGATCGTCGGTGCCGCCATGCCGGTGGTCTTCCACGGGCCACCAAGTCTGCTCAAGTGGTCCCTTTTTTAATCCAATCACACCTATGGGATTCCTTGGTGGTCTATTTAGCATCATGACCATCATATTTGGGTTCCATCCAACTAAAAAAATTCACCATCATAGATAGGAAGGATAAAAAAGTGGTGAAGGATTGATCCTTGTTCATTTCTCCCATGCCCTCTGCATTGGTATCTTAACAAGGGAGAAGATAAATGATTCAACAACTCATGAAATTTAAACAAGACCAATCCCTTCTTCATGAGTCATTGGAGAGTGTCTCGCGTTTAAATATGGGCCGGTGTTCGTCAATCCCGAAGCAAGCCTCCAACGATGCCACTCAAAACAACGATCTTCAGTTCTTGATTGATGGATATGTTCTTCGTCAAATAGCTCCTCCAAAATCCTCCTCTCCAAAGAACACCACTCCAATTGCAAACGAATTCCAAAAAATTAGAGACGATGGGAGTTAACTTTACAACACATAATTATGAGAGGTCAATTAATAGGTGCAATTAATGAACCTCCTTAATTACATGTAGGGTGGTTACACATTTTTGTGTAACCGGGCATTTAATGTCATGCATTTAATACCTGACCACCCCTTGTGGTCCCCACCCCCAAAACCTAGAATAGAGGTGGATCATATTTAAAATAAATTAAGCATATATTATTAATCCTCCATTAAAACCGCAAAAACCAACATTCTCTTTCAACCCACTGTGGTCGAGGTTATGTGTACCTTAAGTGAATCTCGACGCTACGAGTTCTACGGTGCCCTCAATTTTCTATTTTGAGCACTGGTTCAATAGTTAGGATTTCCCACATTCACATTAACAGAATGTACCATTAGAATATTTAAAATTACTTTCCATTCACATTAGGCATGGGAATAAAACATTTTAAGATTTCACAACCTTGGACTAGTTCCATATAATTAAAAATATTACATGGAAAAATCTGGGTCTTTACAATATCAATGTTTTAAAAATCATCCATTACATGGGGTTTTGGATAACTCTAAATTATTATGGGTATCTAACTCTAAATCATATGTGGTACAGTAATCTTGTTCACATTATATTTTGGTTCTATTAGAGGAACTTTTTATTAAATAAGTCATGGTAAGATTAGTAAACCAAATATATGTACCACCTCCTAAGACGGTTCTTATAACAAATCCTCATTAATAAGAGGATAATCATCATGTTATTTATAGGGAACCATAGTTCCCTTTCATCTCTATAGAATCCTAAGAATTTAATGGAATACCAAGGTCAATGAGTATATCTAGGGAGATGACATGAGAAGAACATGGAAACCAAAAACCACTCCTATATGTTTCATGTACCAATTTTTTCCCCAAAATTAGTGTTTTAATGTAATTTTTCAATAATTAGGTTCTCATATTACTACTGAATGAATAATTTGGTCGTCATTCCCAAACTAGGATTCCGTGATAGGGGGACGAACTAGAGACACTTTAACATTGTTACTCTAGTTACCAAACCAAACCTCCAAAATTGAAAATACCTAAAATATACTCCAATGATTAACTGAATATGATTGTAATGTCCCAGGATCTGCACCACTGGGGACTACCTGCCCAACATTAAGGTGTATTGACACACCTCATGCCTACCTCCAATATGAAAGGGGATATAAAAAAGTTTTGAGAATTCATATCAAAATCCATGTAGGCCTTAGAATAAAAAACCTATAAACATGTGAACATATATAATCACTAATATTATATAGAAAGGAAGAACACAACTGATACACAAATTTATGCATAAATTCATATCTCACATCTATGTATGATATGAATACATGAAATAAAAAAAATATAAATATAGGCCCACTAGTTTTGTAAAAGAGTCCAAACTTATGTAAGGAGGGGAATGATATAAAATGAAACTCTAGGAACCAAATATAGTATATCTAGATCATGTATTCTCTTCCAACTCCATGTCTATATAAGACTACAGAAAAAGGACTATCATGTTCATAATACATGACATGTGGGGAGAGTGAGAATGATGGGGTGAGTATATACATTCCCTGTAGGATACACCGAAATCACCAAATATAAAGAATTAAGAGAGTAATCATGTAAATATAAAAATAGAATGTAAATAAGATTATTAGATAATAAGAATGAGAATATTGAAATACACAAGACACACACTATGTCTAAAGCTAATGTCAGAACCATGCTAGTATCATAGGATCCTTCCTAGCACTTTCAGGTAATACTTGTATTGGATAACTCATTCCACAATCCTTCCCATCACTCATAGGTTATATCTAAGAGGTCATTAATTTAAATACAACCCATGAATAATTGTCATAAAATATTAAAAAATATGGTGTTACATGGTTAGTGGATCACAACCAGGTGAAATGGGTGGTGTTGGACTCAAGATGGAATTACCTACTAGGAAGGGGAATGAATGCGTTTGTATATAGGTCACAAGACTCTAGAAAGTACCTATGGAATATGAAATTATAGAGAATAACCCCTCAGTTACCATTTGTTTATACCTAAAACTATCTTAGACTAATCCCATATAAAGGTTAAAATATTATGCCCATGATATTATGCTTCACAATACCCTCAATGGGATAGACCAATGGGGCACACCCTATTGATACTGGTTTACACTGAAGAGATTGGGGGAATCAATGAGCCCTCATAAAAGTATGTTGATTTTATTAAGAGTAAACAATGTTTTACACTATTATTGTACATGTCATTGATTATTCCCATGTCCACAATAATGGTTTTGTGTATTCTGCCATGCTCTTATACAATGGTCATTCTTGTGTAGCTGTCCATGGGTAAGTACATGGCCTAAACTGCGTATATGGCCATGATTATGTACTCAAGACATGTATTTATACATGGTCCATGCCCAAGGAAAAGTTACCTTATGGTACACCTCATGCCTACAACACTAGTTCATGTGCTGTTTATATGGAACACATGGCATGTGATATTTAATTTTAAAAGAAACCCTAGCTACTATAGTATATTTCTCATGGCCCCTATTAATCCAAAAAAGATGTTGTGTTAATTTGAGTTTTACATAATCTTATGATCATCACACATTTCTAATCACAATGTTTCCTCCGACAATAATTCTAGAAGAACTACCTAGTAGCCTGGATCTAGGTTTGGTCAAACTGGAATCATCAGTGGTGGTAGGATTTCCGCACCTCAATTTTCATGTGGATCATACCCGTCATGCCGCATCCATGAACACCCATTCCCAAAAATTAATCACACTCTATCCATCCTAGTATCTACTTCTAATCTTATTCTATATCATGGTCACCTCAATACATATTCTGATCTTAAATCTAAACCCTTAGAAATGATCTATTTCATCAATGATCAATTTCGCAACAATCAGTTTCTTGGAATTCATCAAATACCCAGGAAAATGATATACAAATAATGAATGAAAAAAATAACATGGATAAATACAGAAAAAACCAAACATAAGGAATCATCCTTGGAAATTGTTTATTTCATCCCCAATTTATTGGTAGGGAAAATTTCAAAATAAGGTAACAATAATAAAATTATCCATTCCTAAATCTACGAAGATAAAGAAATACCAGAAAATAAATGATCATCTAGTGAATCACTTTATTTAGAAATATTATTTTTTTATGTAGGACAACAATATTATGAATACAACAACAACAACAAATGACCTACTTAGTGTTTTGATAGATCACTAAAGAGGAATTATTTTGTGTCATTATCATTATCATGATCTAAGAACATAATTGGTCATATAAAACCTCCTCATTACTGATCATTGATCAATGATTCAATTGATTCCACTAAATCTCTCTTCTATGATCACTCCAAATCCATAACATTATTCATCTAACCCTCGAATTTTCCTATATTTGGTTTTAATATTGGGTATCTAGGTCATAAAAATTAAATAGATAATTATTTAATTAATTACAAATAACTATAATAACTTATGCGATTATGTTTAAATGAAACATGTTACAATGACATGGTTTATGTTGTTCTTAGGGTAAAAACTGTATCCAATGTTTAATTGAATTCTCATATTTAAAATATAATGCTCTGGTCATGAGATATTACACTATTTTTATAAAATATGACAAATGTGACATCAAAAATCTAACAATTTTATTATATAATAATTAATAATCCTTTACCAAGGGAATTGTACTATAACAATGTTTATACCTAAAAAGAATTCCATTATTTTACTAGTAAAATATAATATCATTTCATGGAATTACTTTTATATTTATTCCCCTTCTTCATCCTCTCTTCATTAACAACATTGATAAAAATATTTTTTTTCTATAGTATCATTATCTTCAATCATTCATCAATACATAGGATATTTTTTGTGATGAAATATTGTTTCTCTATTGTATCACTGTGAAACTAATTCTACTTCTTTTTTCTCATGAAATTCTTCATAATAATATAAAAAATTTATTTCAAAAATTTAATTTGAAAAAAAATTATTCTTATTAACTAAATTCTCCCTCAATCTCAGTCATCAACAGTAATATAAACCAATGAAACAAAACATAAATATATGTTTCAGATTTTTAACCAGCATGTGTTATCTTGAATTTTTGAAACTCTATCTTTCTAAAAAATCAATGACCATGTAATTTCAATATTTGTTTGATAACATGTAATGTACCAATTAAATCATAAATTAATTAATCAAAAAAATATTTTTTTAATGGTTTAATTATAGAATACCCAATTTTTGTGTGACCTAGTCATTCATCTCAAATTATACAACCAATTTTCCTTGAATTCCATCGTCAATGTTTTTTATAAAGTGATATTGCTTTTCATGGAACATATTTAATTTATATTCTCCATTCATTTTCTACAAAAATTGTTTAATTATTCATAACTTACTCATAAAATAACTATGTGTTTTATCACATTAATACAACTCAACATCATTATATATGATCAGAAGATATACAATATTTTATCAAACGATTAACCTTTTCATTATAAATTTAAAATTTTATATATTTTGTGAATGATCTAAAAACGTAAGATTAGTAAAAAAGATCTTAAATATTAATGTATTTTTTTTAATTTTTAATTTATATATTACCTTATAAATATATCTAATATATTACTTGAATGGTATAATATATCCCAATGAGATGAATTTATTTTTTCAATTTCTAAATTTTGGAATTTCATATGTATAAACTACAATTTTATAATAACTCAATATATTGATTTTACCTTTGGTAAATTTTTCATAATCCTCAAAAAATATATTACATATTCTCTTAACATATTTTATATATCATATTATTATATTACTTTTACCACATTTCATTATAATATTTCGGTGATATATTTTTTATACTATAAATATATCTTAGTTATTATAGTGAACCCATTAATTTTACATATCTTTATATGAAATTAATATATATTGTGTCATAATAATATCATTCCATTACATGTTTTTCCATACAACTCAATGTGAATCACAAATATCAACTTGAGAATATTATGTATTAAAGTGTGAATTCTGTTGTCCATTTACAATTCATTAGTATCTGCATAATGTAATTATTAAATACCATCTTTAAAAAGGAATCCATATTACAATGACATAGAAAAAATTCCAATTATTTTTATAAAGGAAAATAAAAAAAATATTATGTATGAAATATTTACTTCTTCAAATCTATAAAAATCTCCTCGAAAATATTTATTGCTTCCCCCAATCACATAAAGAAATCTAAAAATATTTTAAATTACTTTTTAATTTATAATAATTTTACCAAATGTATTCAAATTAATTTATAAATACTTACATAATATGAGTACAAAGCTTTGATTATTTCATTAAAAAAATACATCCAAAATAATTCCATCCTAAAACTCAACTGTTCCTAATAAAAATCTAATTGATATTATTCATATTTTATAGTAGACATTAATATTGATAATCAAATAATTTATATCCATTTTCCTAACTTCTATTCTTATCTAACATCACTTAACTTATATAGTAGCAATAATTAAAATCTCATTTGAGACTTGTAGTTGATAGCGATTCCACGATTCATCATTAATTTTAAATTAATAACATCACAATACCATCACTTAAATAATAAAATGTATTATCTTTTCTTCTAATACACCATAGGAATATCAATCTGATTTTCTAAAATATTAATGGATCTATATCGTTATGAGAAATTGAAGGTAGATTCAATATATGTGACCCATAGTAACTACTATATGCATCTAATTCCATTAAACTTATTTATTCATTGGTATCATAATCATTCCAAACACATATTGACATCTTCACTTCTTAGTAACTACAATAATTATTAACAACAAATAGAATCAGCATAGTCTATTGGGATCATCATTCTCCCTATTTTGATTTTGTATCAATACCCTTAAATAAATCAAATAACTAAGTCCAAATTTGTTATTAATAGTTCATCCATTTCATATAACCCTTATATAAAATAAACGTAAAGGTGATAGGTTAAGAAATAAATTTACCCGTATCATTTTATATCCTCGACAAGAAATATAATAAGCATCCACTTAGTACAACTAAACTCTATTAGTGTAGGGTGGAATCACATTTCACATTGAAATGTTGAATGGATTATTAAAATATACATCTATATGCGTTATATCACTATAGAACACTATAGTGATTAATATAGAGAAACAAATATCTATAAAACGTTCTAGCTATTGATATATGATAATAATTATTTTAAAAGTGGGGTTTGAAGTATTTTTTGTAGGAAAAATATACACAAAATAATCATTACAAACATATAAAAATTATTGATGATAATTTTGATTCAATACAAATCACACTGTATTTATATTTTTGTTGAGTAATGAATATCTCACCCTTAAAAACTAATTTAAAAATTTATATAAAAGTAAATGAAAATATGATAATCAAATCCCATTAATGAATCATTATAAAATATTCCAAAACATATTTATTCACAAGAAATAATAATGTTCTACTGGCTTCCTCATCGTAACACCCACAAGAATGATATCTTCCACCTTCCCGAATCAATGATGATATTCATTATAATGTACTATAATGATAACTTTTAAGATTCTTCTAGAATTATTACAATGAGTCATTATGATACCAATTAATGAACTCCAATATTGATATCTCCTCATGTTCTATATCTTTCAAAACATTAACCGAGTTCTCCCCTATGTGATTCACCAACAATTCTTGAAACATAAACACAAAAAATAGACATTTTAGTAAGTTTGATACCATTATTTTTTCTTAATGAGAGATATAGTGTTATGATTTTATTCTTAACCCATAACATATTTTACTCTAAAATTAAGAATAGTTAGAACCCATCATGCTTTCTCCTGCTTTGATTTCTAAATAATTGATCATTCAGGGGTATTATTTTCCTCTTTATTATGAAAAACATTTTATGAAGTGTAATTTTACTTTTTACATAAAGCATTAAATAAGATTCATTAGTTTTAAAATTATCCAATTTTTTATCCATTTCTAATTATGTTGTAAAAATACTCATGAATTCTATTATGACATGTCCAAGTTGCATCATTTTTGTATATGACTTCTATGGTTTTTATAATTTATTTATCAACACAAAATTATATCTAGGAATCCATTTCAAGAATATATTTGGAATATTAATAGTCTTTTTAACCTTACAAATAATATTTCAACCAAATCTATGTTACCCTTATTTGGTAACGTGTCAAGTTCTTATTCATGGATATCTTCCTTCAAAATAATAATTTTTTTCTTTATTATATTGAATCACATTATTGTTCCATATCTATTTCTAAATTATTCAAATAAATGGATGGAATACATCGATTCGTGATATACAATTTCCTTCCATAGTAGAATCAACTATAAATAAGTGTGACATATTTAATATTATTCCAATTCAGTTTTTGTTTTCAAAAAAATATTATTTTTACTTACACCTCAAAGATAAAAACCCGTTAATTCTTGTATTTTTTGATAGATTTGGTGGTCTTATTTTTTCATTAGAATAAAAATTATTCTTTTTGGAATTAAAATTACACTAAATGTTAAAATGACCACATGTGTTGTAATATCTATCAATGTATTCTAGGGATTCAAATCTATTCTTAAATGAAAGTTTTTCTTCATCTAAAATTCTTTCCTAATTCTAGTTGAATTCTTCCTAATTTAAAATTATTACCCTAATAATATCCATATATAATCTTTATGAATTGAAGAAGTATTTATAAAATAAATAGAATCATTTATAAACCACGTTAAACAATAATAATATATTATAAATCTTATTCTCTTATCTATAGTTGAAATATAGGTTGTTTTATCCATTTTTTTTTGGGAAAAAACTTTTGGGTTTCTATTTGGGAATAAGAATTAAAATACTAATAAAAAAACATAAATAATAAAATGGTGGATTTATCACCATTTTTATTCACCCATAAATTTCCATATTTTAATTAGTATCTATTAATATCAAGTATAGACTAATCAATAAAAAATTATATTTCTTGAAGTCGAGTTGTCTATTTCCTTAAGGTTACAGTAGAATTTTCCTTACATAATGTCCTAAAATTCATTCTAATTTTAATGCAATAGACTTCCCTATTCCATTACTTTGTAAAAATCCATGGTTTGAGTTATTTTTCTAGTCACAGTGACCCATTTCCAGTGTTTTCAAAAAACAATGTCTTTAAATGTTTGGTGGCATCGGTAGGTGGTGTAGGTAGTTTGGAATGGTGTTTTGCTTATTGTAGATCACATCAGTGACTCACATCAGTGAATCACCATCTATAGCTCACCGTAGTGTCTCAGGTCAGGGACTCACCATCGGTAGCTTGTGTTGGTGACTCGCATAGGTGATTGGGTATCAATATATCACGTTGATGACTCACATTAGTTACTCTCTATTGGTAGATCATGTGGGTGACTCCCATCTGTGACTTTCCATTAGTACCTATAGTCGATGACTCACATTGGTGACTCTCCATTGGTATCTCATGTTAATGACTCGCATAGGTGACTCGTCATCTGTAGCTCGCATCAATGAATCTCATTAGTGACTCTACACTGGTAGCTTTTGTTGGTGACTCACATAATGGTGATTCATTTGAAATAATTTTTCAAAATTCCAGTTTTCCCCTGTTTTTCTAGTTTCATCCCATTAACATTTTATTTGAGGTAAAATTAGTCTATAGCCATGTTTGAGGGTTTTTAGGCCATTTCGAAGGATATAAAGTGTGTCTTTATTTTTCCTAATTACTTTGAGACTTTTAACAGTCAAACCACATGACATTGATTGTCAAATGGATTTAATGGCCTTTGAATGTCTTCCCCTCTTATATTTTGGATCTTTCCTTTCTAAAGGAAAGACCCTTTCTTTCTTATGCACTAAACTTTCCATTATATATAAGGTGCCTCAAAACATTCATCCTAGAGGATCCGTAATTCTGTGTTGAACCCCTCGATCAAGTTTCCCTAGAGCCTTACACAACCATATTTTGGTTGTAGGATGAGTTTTCGATTGTCATTTATTACTGGTAGGGATCCCTTCATCTATTTTAATTGGTTTATAGTGTAGTGTTGGTATAATCATGTATCCTTGTGAATAAATATCAATAAAAATTTAATAATAGGTACTAAATGAGGGGCTGGGAAGATGATTATGATGATTGTTTTGTCTTATCTATTATTTTATTCGTGTTGTGTGTTGTATCCTACTGAAAATCATGGTTGTTGTTGGCCATTGTTTTCACATGGGTGATGGATCATGGATGCCTTATAATATTTTTTTGTTGAATTTATATATTAAAATAAAACAAATTAACAACTTTTATTTAGTTAACTAAATGGATTCCATTGGATTATAAAACACTGGTTATCACCCATAAATTATCAAAGTATAAGAAAATAATGAGTGTTTTCTAAATCTAAATATTCCTTTCTATGCTCGGGTGGTTGTGAGCTGTTTTTGGCCTTGCTCTTTATTGTTTCCTTGTTTGTTTTTATGGTATTTTGGTTTAGAGAACATGTGTTGTTGGGGTGATACGGGTTTTTAAATTGTATCTCAGGTTAAGAGATTGATTGATTATGGAATTTATGGGTAGTGGCTGAGAAGTGGGGTAGTAGGTTTTGGTTGTGCTATGTTTATGTTACTAGGCATGGTGTTGTTATACAACATGGTTGTGGGGTTGGTTGTGATGAGGTGTGTTGAAGGGTTTGGAAGTAAGCTTGGGGTTTTCTTCTTGTGGAATGGATTGGGTGGAATAACGTTGAAGAATAATGATGGTAGTTGGTTAGTTTACTATGGTTTCCACTATGTGGTTGATATTATGTTGATCAATACATGATTTTGTTGGTAGCTTCTTGGGTGGGGATGGAATTAATAAATGAATTGTTTAATAAATAAGGAGAACTATTTAGATGAATTGGTTGGGGATATGTTTGAGTTGGGGCATGTTCTGGGTAGATTTCATTTATCAACATCAAAAGTGAATTCTATTGGTGTTAAATATTTCATTTAGAGGTGGTTGAAAAGTTAGAATTATCATGTAGTGGATGGATATTTGATTTATAAGCCATAGGTGTGGCTGAGTGTTTGATGCCTATATATATACATTTACTTCCTTGTGATTTCTATACCCACCCCACCCTCATTGAGAACTATGTGACGAACTACCCAATTTTAATGGGGGAGGGTATCATTCCCAGACATCCTAGTGGGAGGATGGATTTATGGCCACCTGCTCATCCTTTCCCCCCTCTTCCATGTTATGTCATCCTAAGACCATTCGATCAAGTTGTTGTTTTCGGGTCCAAGGTGTGTGTGGGAATGTTTTGGTTTCCCAAGTGCCTTAGGAATGAGATGAGTTGTGGTATCCTTGGCGTCTTTGGGTGTGTTTTGTTATGTGGACCAGGTGACTATGGGTATGATGTGGTGTGGCTTTGGGATCAGATGTGTGCGGGTGGGTTGTGACTCTGTACCTTTGGAGGAAGTGAAAGTGCCATTATGTTTGTTGTAAGGGTGTGAGACAGACTAATCATTGGGAAAGTGGTGTGGGAACCCAATCATCAATGAAATATCTATTACTATAATTTACTTCATTAATTTGGATTGTGTGACTTTGGTGAGGTTGGTGTGGCTTGTATACCTTGTTAGGTTCTTTTAGTTTCTACTGTTTTCTCATAGGGGAATTAGTATGCTTCCCCAATTGTGCATGACTTTGGATTATCCCTACTGAGTACATTTTTATTCTCAACCTACATTATAAACCTAATTTCATATTTCTTGGAGGACTACAAGGACCATGCTGGGAATTAACATCTCGAACATGGGGATAGTTGTTATGTCACTGCTTAGCCGTGCTCTTTTGGTATTTTCTTGGGAGAATCTTGTTTTGTTATAGTTATATTTTTAACTTGAACGTGGGATGAATTTTGTCTTTTTTATATATATCTTGAAGTTGTGTTGTGATTGATACATCTTATATCTTGATCTGATTAATATAAAATGGTAAACACTCCAATTTTGTGGGATTTTTATACCCTTGGTGTTGGTTTCCACCCCAGTGCCTACTCGAGCTAGGACTCAAAGTCCATTTTCTCTCTTCCTTGATTTCCATCTCCAGAGGGGAATCATTGGAGGGAGGGGGTCATGATTGAATTGTATTAGAGGGTGTTTGAAATATTTCATGGAGTTTGGTGTTTGTAATAGTGATTATTCCATGGGTTTTTTGGGATACAATGATAGGTGATCTTGGTGTGTGGCATAGGCTAGGGAAGATTGGATAAGACATGGGATTTTAGGTCCCATTGTGATCTAACACAAAGAATCTGATCCTACCAAATGACTAAGTGAGGCTACTCCATTTTTACAGTGTAGACACTATAAATGGTACATGAATCATAATGACTTGAGTTCTTATCTAAATTGGGTTGTTTCATAGAATTTGAAATGGATTAAAAAATTAGTTAAATGAGTTAAAATGAGTCTTAAATGAAATTTCACACTACTTGGTCTATGGAAATCCATGTTTACCATTCAACAATGGAATCTGGTCATTTTACGCATGTATAATAGGAAATAGAAGCTCAGCAGGCTGACCCAGTTGATCAATGAAGGGTTGATCTAATTGAGGCAGACGAACAGTGGCATAGAACATTATGTTCTTTTCGGTGACAATCTCTGTGGAAGTACAAGGGAATCGTTTTAGGCATGGAGACATGGATTTGGCTTGAAGATCTTGTCATTTCCATCAGCTTGATCTAAGCTCCAATGGAGTACTAGGTTCCCTTGGCGATGAGCTAGATGTGGGGAGTCACATGTCAGTGGTGCATGGTTCACATGGGATATAAAAAAGTCATTGATGTTTTGTGGGATGACTATGAGAAGGAGTTTCGAGAGTAATTCATTTCATCCACCATGATGGCTGAGAATAGGAAGGGGTTACTCTCCCTACTACATTAGGGTATTTTAGTATGGTAGATATGGATCATGTTCAAGGTTCTCCTATTTTTTTCTTTGGATCTCTTTCTGAATGAGGATTCCCATGCGAGACACCTGGAAGAGGAACTTTATACTTCACCCTAGTACACAGTTACTCCCTTTACCTTGACAATATAACTTTAACATCAGAAGAAGGTGGAGGTAGTTGTGAGGATTCACTCATGAGTAGGTTTACCATGAGAGAGGGTTCAACCTAGTTTTTTAAAGGGAAAAGTTTTCAGTAGTAAGTCTCTGGTGCTAGGGCCTTTGAGGTTCTGATCAGCGAGGAATTGACCAGAGCAGCCTTCATTTCAACCTTGTGGTCATAGTATCTATCCTATAGGCCTGGGTCTAGTGTTTTTTATATGTGGAGTATGTGGGAATATTCAGAGTCAATTCTTGATGACCACATAAGAAAAATATGGTGGTGGTGAGATGGTCCAATGCCCGCCTTAGTATTAGATGTCAGCAGAGTAGTTCTAGCATTAGGGAAATCATCCTCACACTCCACCAAGAGGAGACAAAGTAGATATAGGCCGACCTCAAGGTGTTCCTTGTAGACTTGACTTGGGATTGTTCAAGGAGGTAGTATTCAGCATATGGGAAAGAGGGCATGGGTGTGGTCTGTTACATGTTGGAGAGGATGTAGTTCCTGTAGGTCCAGAGATCGTTTGAGGTATGATCTATTTGTTTAGTACACTATATTACTCTTTGTTCAATGTAGTATATTATCACTCCTTTTTTCACATGGTCTATCCCTTGTTATGAGAATATACATAGAGATACTTGCCATTCCCCTAGTGTTGAGTATGCCTTTTAGAGGTCAGAAGAGCCTGTTTGATGTGTGCAAGAGATGCATACTGATGACGAGACCGTATCAGTCCCATGGGGGTCATCCCCTATTAAAAATAAAATCATATGATTCCATCTTTGTCATCAAATGGTTGAACTATTTTAATGTTATTATAAACTTCTATTGAAGGGTAGTCATGTTTTTATATGTATATGAACATCATGTGCCTTTCATTAGAGATCGGAGTAGGCAGAGGTGCAGTAAATATATGGGGAAACTTCATTCCTTGGGCGGCGAGCTGTTATTGGAATCGGTGGATGCTGGGATGGAGGAGGTTATCAAAATTTTTGAGGAGTTATTTTATGGATTCCAAGATGAGTTTGTGACTATACCCCCTAAACGAGATGTTGATTATGGGATATAATAGAAGCCTAGTGCTTATAAAATTTCTATGGATACTCATTTGATGGAACCTTCAGAGCTGTGGGAGTTGAGGATTCAGATTTATGACCTGAAGAAGAAGTGAACTATCCCGCCCAGTGTGTCACTAGGGGGAGCTCCAGTCATGTTTGTGAAAAAAGTGTATAATTGTTTGAGGATGTGCATCGACTACCATAGGTTGAATCAGTTAATGCTCAAGAACGATTTTCCACTACCAAGGATATATGATCTTTTCGACTAGATGAGGGGAGAAACTTGGTTCTCTTAGATCAATCTTCGGTATGGATGTCATCAATTGAGGGTGACATCCCAAAGACTCCTTTAAATAGTAGGTATGGGAACTTCGGGTTCTAGGTTATTTCTGTTGGTGTTGCGAACACACTAGTCATGTTCATGGGGCTTATGAACTCTGTCTTTTAGGAGTTGTTGGACCAGTTCATCTTTGTATTCATCAATGATATCCAGATCAAGATGATATAATAGGAATAAAATACTGAGAATCTGAGGAATTTCAAGGAGGTACTTCAAAGCCACCATCTCTTTTGAATGTTTTCCAAGTGTATGTTCTGGAAAATACATATACATTTTGTTGGACATTTGGTGTCACGGTAGGGTGTAGCAGTGGGTCAATTATAGTTATGGGAAGGGTTTTCCTAGGAATCACACATTAATGTTGTAGATGATCATAGTTTCTCTGGTATATCATGTTATTACCAGAGATTCATACCTTAATTTTCTCAATTTGAAGCTCCACTGATAGGTTTGAACACGAAGGACAATGATTTTCAATAGAGTGAGTAGTGTTAAGAAGCATTTAACTACATAAAAGGGGAGTTGGTCAGTGCTCCAGTGATCTGGTTTCTAGGGGAAGGGGAGATGTTCAATGTTATTTTCGATTCTTCCCATCTGGTTTTGGGATATGTTATAATGTAATAGCACTTCCATAAAATTACCAATTTGAAGCGGTTTTTTTGGATATGGTGTTAGTTTAAACCGCCGCCATATGATTCTGCGGCGGATTCAAAAAATTTCCGCTAATGTGTGTGTCATTATACAATATGCAGTAGATTCCTTGATTTAGTGGTGGTTTTTGGAAACTATCATAGTGGGTGCATTTCGTGGTGATGTTTATCATTTGTGGAGTAGTTTTCTTGGTGAAAGTGACTTTTTTAGTGGCAGTTATCACTGTGTCTAAAAAAATAACATTTTCACTAGGAAAACCCACCCCTAAAACCATAAATACCTCCATGAAATAATAAAAAAAATGTAAAATCTATATAGCAGCAGTTAAAACTGCTGCTAAATTATTGTTTGAAGCCGTTATTTTAATGGTTTTAGATAGAAAAATACAGTATTTGTAGCATTGGTTAAAACCTATGCTAAATATATTATATTTATTCAGTGGTAGTTAAAACCAATTCTAAAGCCAGATTTACAAAATAAGCAACTGATACATCATGCCCATTACCAATGCCCTGAAAAAAACCATTCTAATTGATATAACATATAATACATCATAACCACAACACATTGAAACCACCACGTATCACAACCAACCCACATCACCACCACCACAACACATAACCACTACACATCACAACCACCACGCTCAATTTAGTTTCAATAAGGGTTTTTATCATAATTACTAAATTATTAGGAACGATATTCCCAGAAAAATATAATATTGCATGGGAAACCATTTTAATAGATCAATAGAGATTTTTAGTCATTTTCATATGTGTTGAGATTATATAAACATACATAAAAAGTTTTATAAAAACCAAAATAACACACTCTCTCAAAATAATCAATAATTTGATAACCATGTAAGTGTGGCCATATAAGAATTACTTACAAGAATAATTAAAAATCATGTGATTTATCCCTTCCCATTAAAATTAAATTACTCTTTTTCATTACCTTTACTAAGATGATATATAACATTTAACCAAAGGAATAAAAAAGCATGAAATTTCCAAATGTACATATAAAGAAGGGGAGATAATGGATCCCCAAACTTGACTAAATCCTCAAGGATAAATGAACAAGAACCAAGGATAAATGAACAATAACCAAGGATAAATAACCATTGATCTCAAGTGAATCACTATTAAATCCAATAAATAATATGTCTCCATCAAGAACCACCCAAAAAATTGGAGAATTACCACCATAATAAATTATTGAATATAATAGAAGATAATGAATGAGTACTGGAGAAATAGAGGGCTACCATCAATCAAATAACTTCAATCTAAATGATCCAATATGATCCTAGTGGTTTAGAACATGAAGGGAGGTGACTGGGGAAGGGGAGGATGAGTAAGGGTCAACCATGAATTGAGGGAATGTATAATATTCAAAACAAGGAAGTAATAAAACATCTATTTATAAGTGAATCACACTAGAATCTACCAAAACATTGTTAATATCCAAAACCCATGTGGTGGGTTTGGTAAAAGTGTGATCTAGAACCCTCATTGTCGTTTTATCTTTTTTCCCATTTTAAAATAGTATATGGCCTTCCACAAGTCATTGAACAAGTAGTTTTGGCCTTTAAAAGTCTAAAAAAAACCTCAAACCTCAAAATCCCCACAAAACACTCCCTAAACATCCAAAAAACATGATAATGTACAAATGGAAGTTCATAAAGGGTATTTCCCATTACAATCATTCTATTTATTTTGTTTTACATATTATTTATCAATTCTAAGTCAAGGTGATAATATTTTCCCCAAAATGTTATGAACTATGTGTGGATTGATTCCTATTCTCATGGGACACATAGTGATTCCAATATATACTTTCACAAACCCAACCAAAAAACTGATATCAAATCCTGCAATTTATCTTAGTGAATGGGTTTCTTCATTTGCATTAGTTTTCCATCCATAGGGTTGGCATCAAGACAAGTTCATATAATTTTAAACATCAGTTTACACTACATTAATACTCACATTACAAGGTAATTTTAATATGATCTTAAAATATAAATTATTTTAGTCATGTTCACATGATGTTAAACTATTTGATTCATGGTCCATCTTGTAAGACATAAAACTTATTAGCGAATTCTTCATAGTAAGACCATTCTTCCACTACATATTATCCAAATCTAAATAAGGATCCTTAACATGTGGTTATTTATCCATAAACCTATTTTATAAAAACAAATGACTTCTACCTTAGGAAAGAGTCTATTATGCATAGAGGATGTGGATTGATTCATGATGTTTCAATATAAGTAATGATGTTGGGATCTCCTATAATAGGCCTTGAGGAAAATTTTAATCACACTGGTTATATCCTTAAGGGGAGAACCTTCTTGATTCACATCAATTTTTGTTATTTCTCTCTCTCATAATGGTACCTATACATCTCATCCATCTCCTCCTACACCGAAGACAAATTATTATAGAGGAACTTTTCCATGAACTATGAGTGGATTTATTCCTGTTACTATATAATATTTTTTTGATCATTCATCCTTGGGTAACAAACCTAATAAATTTAGGAAAAATGGATCATAAAAAATGAATCATGATAAAAATGAATCGAAATATATAGTTCATACCACACTTGAGAAAAACAGACATAAAAGGAAATATCATAAATCAATAAAATACATAAAAGAAAACATGAGAAATCAAGAAAATGTTAGGTCATGAAACTATTTTGGGGAAACTATGTGCCAAACATTATATATATACAAACCGATTGTTTCCATATTTGTCAAAAATAAAAAAAAACTAATCACAATTTGATGATGAACAAATCTCATCACCCTCTTCACATTAATCTTTACTTTCTACAACGGCCTAAAAGAACATTATATTGAACATTAAATATGTTTTATATTTATATTTAAACATAAAACCAATAAAAGTTTACAAACTAAATTATTTTGAATTTTTTATGATGTACATGTTCAACACTAGTAGATGCAATTCCACTACGGGAAGATCTGGTCACCTTCTAATATAAATCATTCAACAATTTCTGCAAAAAGGATATCTGTGCCCCTTGGTCTTGAATTGTGTTTCATAGAGGAAAAATATCTCTATAAATATATCGGGGTATGGATAGACTACAACCAAGATTAGATGAAGCTACTATCCTCGATGACCTTCCAAAGGCCTTATATGGTATGGGTCGAAAACCCATCACTTCCACTCTACCAAGATGATCTTTCCCAAGGAATTTATCAACAGGATCATCCTGGGAGACTGAGTAAGACTGCGCAGGATTGGCATCCCACAGTTCTATAATTTTAACCAATAAATAAAATAGAAATAATTTTAGAAGAATTATAAATTAACAAATTAACCACTGATAATAATTTATTATAATGAAAAATGAGTCCATACCCTAACTTCTTTGGAAGTCTCATTAACAAAACTTCTATCATATTTTTTCTGAAGATTCAACCACACTTCTGTTCAGAATGCTTCATGCCCTAAACTCTGTGACTACATCAAAAAACATAAATAAAAAATTTAATATATTAAAAAATAATATTATCTTATAAATATTTAAACTAATTAAATTATATCCAGAGCTGATTAGATTCTAGAAAAAATCTTTAACCCCGCAGTGTGAGAGAGGACCTACTTAGCCCGGCTTGATGCATTCTTTCTTGAAAGTTCCTGAAATAAATAAAATAAAATTTAATATAAATGTATTCAATGTCAAATCCTCATCATATAAATTTATAAATGTAAAAGAATATTATTATAGAAATATATATTTAAATACCATCTGATTCTTATCCTGATGTAGTCTATAGAAACATTCCATTTCTCTTTGGGTATCCCATAGAGTAGCTTATCATACATATGTTGGGCGGTCAATGATGTATCTTTGACATCACCCCACAATCTACATATAATTTCATCCCATTTTTTGAAAATATTTTTCAATGTCCACTTTCATGCAATCACATCAGTAACCGTAAAGTAGAAAAACATCTGTACACAGAAATTCATTTTGAAAATATTAATATGATGACATTCAATTACACACTAACATATTAAAATAACCTTCATTTGGGAATCAAAAACATTATTTTTCCAAATTTCAAACATATGTGTCCAATCATCACATGAAATAGAAAGGGATATGGGCTCCATAGCCAGCTAGCCAAAAAATCTAGCTATGTAATCCTGTATCATCATCTGTATAGACCCCATATGAATCAAATGGGACAAATATCTTCCCTCCAATCATATTCCATACATTTAAACTTTTTATATTTTTCTCTATATTTTCATTGTTTCCATATTTCATGAACAAATAGTTAGTATAAAAAAAGTTCAATAAATTTATTAATATTAAAATTTGTCCCTATAACAGCCACCCTCCAGTATCCCTGCAAAGAACTAGAAGTGGAACGCCGCTCCCGCACTACTGAGGCTACTGAAGCAGGAGACGACGATTGAGCTGCTAATGGGGCACTCACAGAGGGTGTGAGAGATGGTGCTGAGGGATATGGTGTAGGGGGAAGGTAGATGGTGGCTCAGATGTCATAGGGAGGGAGACAGATAGATCATTATCTGTCGTAGTTTTCAATGAAAGATTATATGGATTACTCCTTGGAAATCCTGTCATTTAATAAAAAAAATTAATTTCAAAACATATATTTCAAAAAAAAGGATAAAAAATAAAATAAAAAAGATAATCAATGGACAGTACTAACTAACAAAATATACCTAACAATGATAATGAATGATTTCACCAATGAAATTAGTGGTTTCTAAATGAATACATAACTATACATAAAATCATTTTCTCCATCAATAATTTCGGTTTTTAAATCCATTACTTCTTACAATTCATTCATCCTTGCTAGAATAATATTTTCAATATCATGGTAGACAAATAATTTAGATTATTTTTGTTGATGTGATTTAATGTTAGTGGTAAAATCATCCACATCATCACCCATAACATACAAATCACTTTGTGTTACGTGGGAAACTACACTCCACCATTCATCCACAACATCATTCACGAAATATAATTTTCTTTCTTGAGATGATAAGATATATGGATCATGCAGGTCACTATCACCAACATCCATCACGTGAGAGAATTTCACCAATGTAAATTGCAAGAAATCTCTTTTTACACCTTGGATAATATTGACTCAATTTCAATTGAATAAAACAACAGAAAAATGGCCATGGTAGTTTAATTATATAATATTGGTTAGCTTATCATAGAATCCCTCTTCATCAAATTTAAATATAACAATATATTATGGATTCATACCCTCTTCTCACTCGACTGTACGAAATCTAGATCCATTGACATTGTATGTGTCGAACTTTTTAACTTGTTTTAAAGGACCACAAGAAAAAAACTTCAAATCTTCTGACAACACAACTTGAGTATCACTATTCATGATCAAAAAAAAGTAATATAATTTTTTAGAATTAGAAAATATTTGTGTCAACCTAATATTTATATTTATTACAATACGAATGAACTTACACATCATGTTATCCATTCTAAGAGCTATTTATTAACAGATTCAATTATATCTTTCTCATTTCTTTTTCGGGATCTCATTCATCTCTTTGTTTGTATCCTCAACTCTTCAATAAATGGATCTACAATTTCACTATTCAGAAGCACGTATCTATGTGCCTTTAATAATTCCATTTCTATTAATGTATCATTTGAGGTCCTCCCAACTGATCGACCAATAACAAGAAATATTAATTATTTCCCATGTGTTTGAGATTGAGACTATGTGTCATCAATGTGTATAACTTGATTAAATTTTTTGTCAATATCACCCAAGTATATAGAACAAAAGGTAATACACTATTCATCCAAAAATCCTTAAACAATAGATCCTTTTTGTTGAGAATTATTTCTCACATATGATTTTAAATTCCCAAGATATCTGTGAAATAAAATAAACAAAATTAATTATGCATTTAATTATGTTCTAAAAAAATTGAGTTAAATAAAAAACATATAAATAAATTACCCCTCAATTTGAAACATCTATCAATAATGAATGGGGCCTCCGAATTTATATTCCTCTACCTAATGCCCAGTAAAGTGCGTTATGACAGTAAAAAACGATGGAGGAAATATCATCTCAACTGTATACAGTTTCAATACAAACCTCTCCTGAAGGTTGTCAGGCTGAAATGGATGTAAGGATTTCTCACATAGTTTCCTAAAAAATGTGAAAAATTAGAGTACAGTAGTAGTAACTTTTTTACTTAATAATGTATGCAATGCCAATGGTAGTAATAACTCTGACAAAATGTGAATCATTACTTATTCCATGTAAATTTTGATTCTTTAACTCAACACACCCTGAGATGTTACTTGAATACCTATTAGATACTTTAACATGCTTTAAAATTGGAAAGAATGTATCTTTATCCCTATTTTTCATTGAAAACATTTCCAGAGCATACTTTTCATTCTCATTTGGCCAGAGATCACGTTTTATGTTGATTACATGAAAGTAGTTCCGAGCATTGAAATGATCCTTCAACATTCCATGATAATTAAGAAATGTGAAGATTAAATTGTCACAGACATTCTTCTCAAGAGGCATCGCATCAAGATTATTTGACCACTAATTATATTCCCAATACATATTTTTGAAGAATATATTTTTTCTCTTCCATTGTTGCATTCCGATTTACCTTGACAATGAAATTCGAACCTATTTCCCACTATCATTAAATTGATAAACCTTTCCAAATTTTTTTTCAACATTTCCACGTTGTGTCAACATTTCAGAATCTGTTAACAACTTTGGAGGTGGTATATGATCAATGAAACCGTTAACTTATGATTTTTTCAACTGAAATCTAGGAGATACATTGAGAAATCATAGATGGCACGAGAAGCACAATTTTCTACTATGAGGCAACTTTTTGGGATGAAAATAATTGTTAAAAAAAATAAAATTGAAACCCTTGTATGTGTTACTACTAGATAAATTCTCAAGATCTGGGATGTCACTAATAGTCCCCATTAAAGAAGCATGCATTCTGAATGTCATTTTAGAAGAAGCCTTATATGTCTCAACACCGTTTCTTCATAACTCATGTAATTCTTCAATTAAAGTCTAAATGTATACCTCAATATCATTTCCAGACATTTTTTGTCGAGGAATAATCATCAAAATGATAAAAGAGATTCTTGGAAAACAAATTCATAAAGGCAGATTGTAAGGGGTAAAAAAACTAGCCATATGATATAAATGCTACTGAATGTCCCAAATGGGTTGAATCCATCAGCATCCAATCCCAATAGAACGTTCCTAGGATCAGATGAAAAGTCTGTATTTAATGAATCAAATGTCTTCAATGATTGTGAATCTTGTGGATGTCACATTAAGGAATCATTGTTATTATCTATAGAATGACACCTCATGTGTTCGGTGGTTTTTTATGAGATGAATAATCATTGAAATCAAGGTTTTAAAGTAATGTAATGAAAAACCTTTGCAGGAGTGTTCCTTTTCTTCTTCTTTTTTCTAGTATGTTGATTCAATCTTCCAACCTCACCCATTGATTTCCATCTAGAAGAAGAGAATTTTTGGAAATCCATTTCACATGAATCCTATCACCAATAAAGCATACAAAAATTAAGACACACATTTATTTAGGTATAATTCAAACAAAGCCCGTAAAAAACTTTTTCATATCAGAAAAAGACACAGGTTTGTTTTCTTTAAGAAATGCATCATGAAAAAATTCCAATATCTTGTAAATTTTCTTATTTTTAATTCCACGTAGACATTTGATATGGTATTACGTCAACAAAAAAGGAGGTTTTGAATATTTCAAACATCCACTAAACATGATTTTCATCGTCAACTAAATTATGAACCGTATTTTCATCATTGATTTTTTCTCTTACATTAGTATCCCTATAATCAAGAGGAGTATCCACTGATATATTACAATATTCATCTAGTTGTCCTAATGTCTAAAAAACATCAATTGTCACGTTGCTATTTGTAGCACCCTAATCTGGTTGTTCTGAAATGTTTTGATGTTGATGGTGGGTCTTTCAGTTCCAAATGCATCATTTATAATGGTTTTCATTTCATTTCCTATTTTCAACACAGTTGGGTGCTCATTCTGTGGATTAATATCAACGATCAACCTTTCTGTAATGTTCGATTCTCCGTACCAAATCAAACAAAAATATTGACCAGGGAATTGATTCAATATTAAATGTTTATAAACTTCACCTCTCTTCAACCATCTTATAAATTTACTTTTAGGACATTGATATCTTATTCCCCCTTCAATGGATCGTTTGGAAATTTCAAAATCTAAAAACTCCTCCAAACCCTTAACATACTTAGGTGTGTTCCTCAGTAATGTGATCTAGGTTTTGACCATGTATATCAAAATGTGCCTCTAGAATATTTAAAAAAAATAAAACACCTAACTACTAATAATTATGGAAATAGATTCATATATTACAGTTGAAAAAATATTTAAATATGTAAAATATTTTGAAAAAAGTCAAGGATTAGATCAGAAAACCCCCAAAGATACATTTCCCAATAGCCCATGGTAACTTAATGCACATTAAGATGATATATGGATAAGAAATTTCTCATAATATTCTTATTATGTTTCAAAAATACTATTTCATGCCTACCAAGACATCCCAAACTATATAAAAATTTCAAAGAATAGGCATGAATGCATTTGATACCAATTTGTCACAGACCTACCTAGATAACCTGGATTAGAGGAATATTATAGGGTTTCAATGTAGATAAAAAATTTCATGGATTATTAGGTACATAAAAATAAATAATAATGAGGTAGAGATAATATAAGAATATTATACTTTTGAAGATATTCATGTGTGATAAAAGATACAGATGGAGGAATCGTGGAAGAAGGGAAATAGATGTTGGGATGACAAGAACGTGTCAGAGGTGGCGCTAAAGGAATGGACATAGGGAGAATGATATATAATATTTTTTCATATGTTAAAAAATCACACAATTAAAATTATACATCTGTAAATGCACCTTATATTTGTTATGTAAGAATGAAACCAAAAGAAAACGTATTAATCCATCCCTAGTAAGGATAATATGTATTATCATGGTGTTCTAATGAAAATTTTTGGTTAACATAACCATTTTATAAAATTGAGTAATTTCTATCAAAATACATGGTTCAATACAGATGTTCACATTGTGTATCTTTAAGTATAAGACATCCATTATTGGTAGTATAATGAGTAGTCCAATTTTTTGCGATTTAATGTATTTTGTATTAAATTCCTACCAAAATACAATCAAATGATTTGATGATTATATTGTCTATTTTATTTTAATGGAAAATATATCCATCTAATAAAAATTCCCAAGTTAATTGACCTGATGTAAATGTGGTTCAAAAAACAACTTATCAAATATCAATTCATAAAAAATAATCAGAATAAAATCAAATTATTTAAACCCATATGTTACTCAAGACTTGTGGAGAGAAAGTGCTCGTGAGGCCCTCCTGACACCGACCTATTGATTTCTGATAGATCTATTTTAATTTCTACCAATATACCCAAATAATAGTTGAGAATTATAGAACCTTGGATCTTATGGTATCTATGGATCTAATACCATTTTTCATAAACCATCCTTAAATACTAAAAAAATTGACACACGTCCAATATGCCACTATCCTGAAGTGTGTTCCTATTCTACATAGGATAAGAAAAAGTTATTTGGAATCATGAAACACTACACAGCTAATGATTTATCTATTTAATTATAAAATGAACATTAATAAGAAGGAAATACTAAATAAACCTCTAAATCCTCCAACAAATAATATATATATATATAGTGAAAAATATTTAAAACAAGATAGGGATATAAGAGAAAATTAATACAATAACAACCAAAATTTAAAAGCAAACTCGAATCACATTGTGATGAAATTTCTATAAATGAAAATTTATAACCACATCCCACTCATCATCAAGTACCCAAGATAGATACCCATTTCAGAACAAGAATCAAAACCTAAAATATTAATGTAAGATGAATGACCCTCTGAATCTATGAAATAAAATTCCTTAAGTTGTTCATGTTTTCATGTTTGGAATATAAATTATATAGGGTTTTAAATTGATGATGTTTGAGTAAAATTAAATACTATATTATATACATTTAAATAATTGGGTCCTTCAAATAAAAACTTATTCGATAACCCAAGAAAGTTCAAAAAATTTATTTTTCCCTTAATGAAAACAAAACCATTTCACTAAAACATTTTTTAAACAATTTTTTTAAAACATATTTGAAATCCAATTGAATAAATAAATCCAAACACCATGGTTAATGGAAAATATAATTTGGGCATCATAATTTTATAGAAATCAATGAACCTAAAAATGAAAAGTGTGTCCCAAACAATACAATCAAAGGGAAAACAATCATTACATGATGAGAATCCCCAAAATTGAGTATTGATAAATGATTAATAATCAAGGTGTCAACCATAGTATTTTTAAAATAAATTATAAATTAAGATTTTAGGGAGGTTAGTTATTCACAAACTAAAATAATAAAGAGAGTAATAAGGGTTGAAGTTTATGAGTCAAACATTCATTATGAAAAATAAAATATCTAAAAACCCAGTGGATGAGAAACCTCAAGAATTTTTTTAATATTTCATGTAAACAGATATCTTAAAAAAATAATAAAACGATGAATCATAGCCTAAATCGATAAATTAATAACTACATTAAATTGAAAAAGACAAGACATGACTTCTTGTTTAGAGGTCAGATGATTAGAAATCCCTTTAAATAAAATAGGTGTTCAAGAAAAAACATGATGAACATTGAGAAGTTATATAGGATAAGGCATGATTAACAGGTAAAGGATATTACCATGTGGAGGTAATTGATATTGAATAATCATTCACACTATTTTCATGACTTTGATCATTTGGATTATTATTATCAGTGTAAATTCAATGGATATTCAAGGTCAACCAAAATGATATAAAGGTAAATATATTCAATGTAATGAAAAAGTAAGAGGTTTATATTTAAAAATGATTGGATTATAATTTGATGATGAGGAAAAAATGTATGGAATCTTAAGAAGTATCTATATGGATTCAAATAAACACCACTAGATTTTTATGATCTATTGAATACATACTTGAACAAGTTTGAATTGAAGAGAGGTGGTGTTGACTATAATCTTTATATGTACATATCCAATTAGTAATAATTCATAGTACTCATCTATGAAAATAAGTTCATATTTGAAAGAGATAAGAAGGAACTAATTGAGCAGTTTACTAACTTGATGATTCTATAGATTAAAATATCTATGATTAGCAAAATAACTTATTTTCTTAGGCTGCAAGTGAATAAAAAAAGTGAATAGATATGTTACACTCAAGAAAAATATACTAATAAGCCACTAAATATGAATTATATCAAATATTTTATGATAGATCAAAATCCCATCATGGTTGGAAGAAAATCTAGTGAATGTGATAATGAAAATCTTATCCATCCCACACTATTAAAGAGAAGGTTATGGAATTTTATTTACTTGATGTAAACATGGATGAATATAGTTTATGAAACAAAATTACTAGTCTTTTTCAAATAAATTTGAATGAAAAATCCTATGAAAAATGAACATAGGTTGAATCAGAGAGGCGACGAGGGGCTAGGGACTTGGGGGTCTCCAAGGGGGTGGGTCTCATAGTCGTCAGGGGGAGAAGGGGGTCTCAGGGGTCTCAAGGGGTGGGGGGAAGTGTTGGGATTGGAAAAAATAGTGGTGGTTTATAAAAAACCGCCACTAAATCATTAATAAAATATTATTTGTGGTTTAGTAAACCGCCACTAAATGGAACAATTAATCCTATGATATAGAGATAGTATCCCTCGTCTTCATGTTAATTTTGTGGCTGCATTACCACAAGGTGGTGGTCTTTGTGGTCTTCGTATATCATAAGAGCATCAGGTATATCATTTTCCCAGTCAGATATGAAGTTGTAATAGTTGAAGTGGATGTATTTTCACTAGGATTACAATTTATAGGTCTCTTGAACCGTAGGGAATCAGAATTTGGTGGCCTATGCTTTGAGAAGGAAGTCATCAAAGGATATTGTTTGGAAATATATAGATGTTGGAATGAAATAGAGCAGTTAGAATCCTTGCAGGTGGATGAATGAATTGATGGAGGTGGAGGATTCTTATTTTAGATTATAGTGATGACTTCTCTTATACAGTAGGTAGAGGAGTCTTAGCTAGGAGACTCGGAGGTAGAGGTGATATATGATCTTGTTTTCTAAGGTGATGCTCTAGAGAGGATGGTCATAGGATGGTCAAAATTAGATGTTGTTTCATGGGAAGCTATTTGTTTTAGTTGAGATGTATGAGGTAGTTATCCATGAGTCTCACATATCCCCATTAGTGGTAAACCCAGTAATTTATAAGATGTATGACAGCATGAGAGAACATTTTTGGAGGAGTGGGATAAAACTGATTGTAGTAGAGTTTGTGGTGAAGTGCATAGTTTTCTAATAGGTGAAGTATAAGAACCATGTCCCTTGTGGTTTATTGTATCACTTAGATATCCCCAAGTGGAAGTGGGATGAAATCTTTATGTATTTCATTAAAGGATTAACTTGGGCTCAGGGAGGATGTCATGAAATCAAGGTAGTGATGGATTAGAAGACAAATTCTACTCAATTCTTGGCAATTAAATATTCAGTCATAATGGATGACTTAAAAATTATATATGTGGATAATGTGGTGAAACATATTTGTGTTCTGAGATCCATCATCTCCGATTGGGATACTCTTTCTACCTCATGAGTCTGGAGGGGATTACAATGTGCTTTTGGAACTCAACTATGCAACATCACTTCCTTCCACCCTCAGAAAGATGGGCAACCATAGAGGACTATCCAGATGTTTGAGGATATGTTGTGGGCATGTATCAATGAATTTAATGGATCTTGGGTGCAACACTTTCACTTGGAATAGTTCTCTTAAAATATTAGATATCACTCTTCCATTGGTATGGCTCCATTCGATGACTTGTATTGGAGACTATGTTGTCCATCCTTGTGCTGGAAATAAGTAGCAGAGGGAGCTATTCTTTGTCCTGAGGAAGTCTATTACACAACAGAGAAGGTAAATATTGTCCATGAAAGGATTAAAGTACCAAAAGACCAAAATAATTTGTTGATTGATCACAAGAGGAGGCCCTTGGAATTCATTTTTGGGAACCACGTATTCTAAAAGGTTTCACCTCAACAAGGTTAGTAGGATTTTGGAGGGTGGGGGGAAAGCTTTATCGAAGGTTCATTGGATATTTTTAGGTGTTGGGGAAAGTTAAAATGGTTTCATATCATTCGGTGCTACCACCGATGTTAGAGAAGGTACGTGACTCCTTTCATGTATCTCCGCTTCATCGGTATCTTCACGATTAATCTAATCGCATTGACTGGAGAGAGTTGTATGTTAGAGATGACAAGATGTTTGTGGAGAGACCAATATATATCTCAGATCATTAGTAGAGGTTTTTTGTTTATGGACCATTCCCTTGGTTCATGAGTTTTAGAAGCATTGTTGATTGGAGTAGAGTACATGGAATTAAGAAGCGTAGATGCATGCCCAGTACAGAAAGTTGTTTGGAGTTTTACCTTGTCATATCTTGATTTATGATGTGATTCTTGTACCTAGATTTTTTATGAGATGATTTATTTATATATTCTTTACTGGGTAATAAAATATTGATATATGAAGAGGGTAGGGCCTAACTCCTAATCAAGACACATTATTGAGGATGTGATTAAACTCTTTTGGGTGAGTTTGTGCGACCCGGAGTGGATAATATATTGACATGGATGACAGAATTCCTTGATTCATGTGTCTATATGGTGTGATTTTTTTGTTAGGGCATAGTTTTTTTATTGTTTTGTATGTCATGTGGTTTGTTGGGGTAGTAGATGTTAGAGGAGTTATTTGATGTTGAGGTTCCACTCCATCTTTCGAATAACATAGGGTGGTATATCATTGTACTTTGACGTCATAGTCGTGTTTCAAGTATAGCATAACCCTTGATAGGTATCTCACATGGTGGGTTTTCAGCCCCATATTTTCTATCTATAATAGTTTTTAATTCTCAAGGCTGACAATATTATTGAGAGGTATTTCATGTAATGGTCCAGACCCCCCCCTCCTAGTACATTACTTTTCAAAAATCTAATAGTTGAGGTGTTTTGGAGGTCATGGTGACTCATTTAAAGAGATTTCCAAAAATCTAATTTTCCAATATTATGTGGTGTCAGTATGGGGAATCAGTAGGTGGCATCGGTAGGTGGCATACGTAGTTGGTGTTGGTATGTGGCATTGATAGGTCACAATAGTGGGTCTCTAAGGGTAATTTATGTCGGTGACTCGTATCAATGACTCACCATTAATATCTCACATTAGTGACCCACGTTGGGGACTTTCCATTTATAGCTTATGTCGCTGACTTTCCCAATAGTGTGTCATTTCCAACTGTTTTTCAAAATTCTAGTTTTCCCCAGTTTTTCCAATTTCCCATCTTTAATGTCTTATTTGACATAAATGAATTTAAAACCATGTTTTAGTGTTTTTGAATCCATTTCAAATTATATAAACTATATCTTTATTTCTTATAATTCCTTGAAGACGTTTAATAGTCAAATTACATAGTTTTGATTGGGATCCAGCTTAAATGGACATTGAAGGCATTGTCCCCACTGGACTTTCTAATGTCGAGACCATTCGTTTCATATGTTATTCCCATTATCTTAATACCAAGGCATCCTAAAAAATTCTTCCCCAAGGAGCCATTAGTCTGTGTTTCACCTCATGATCATGTTTCTCTGGAGCCTTGAAAACCACATGTTTTGGTGATAGGAGAAGTTGATGACCGCGGGTTTTAACATGTAGGGATCCGTTCATCTCATAATTTTTGTATCATGCAGGGTGGGTGTACTAATGTATCTTTCTTAATACATTTGGATCTAAATTTAATAAGAAGTGACAAATGAGGGGCTATTAATATGATGATGATTATGATCGTATAGTCTTTTCTATTATTTAATCCATATTTTTAATTGTATCTTCATTAAAATAATGGATGTTAGTGGCCTTGGTTTTTCCATGGGTGATGTCTTATGGATGATTGCTATTTTTTTTATTTTGGACATAGGTATTTAGATAAAACTAAATATCTACTAATACTCAGTCAACAAAATGAATTCCTCTAGATTATACACTTTCAATGATCTCCCCTGAATTATAAAATAGGAATTAAAGAATGTGTGTTTTCTTAATATGAATATGCCATTCTTTGCTGGTGTGGTTGGGTTTTTTGTGTTGCATTTTTCTTTATTTTATCCTTGTGTGGTTGTGCGGTGAAGGGGTTCAGAGCACGGTTTTCACTGGGGTGATGCACATGGTGAAATTGTATCTTAGGTTGTGATATTGATTGATTGTTTAATGAATGGGTACTGGTTGAGCTGCAGGGTTGCAGGTTCTGTTTGTGCTATGTTTATGTTATTGGGTGTCCTTTTGTTATAAAGCGAGGTTATGGGTTGGTTGTGATGAGTTTTGTTGGGGTGTTTGGTAGTATGTTTGGGTTTTTCCTTTTGTGGCATGGACTAGGTGGATTACATTGTGGAACAATTATAGAAGTGGGTTAGTTTAATGTGGTTATTTTTTCTCATTATGGATGATACTTTGTGTATCATTGCGTGATTCGGTTGGTAGTTTCCCGGGTAGGGAAGGAATGAATAGAGGAATTTTTTTAACAAATAATTATAACTAGTTAGATGAATTGGTAATGGATGTTTTTGATTTGCGACAAGTTTTGGATGGATTTCACTTACAAAATTTTAAAGTGACTGCTGCTGGTGTTAAATAATACATTTATAGGTAGTAGAAAACATAGATGTACCATGGGGTGGTTGGTTGTTTAATTAATTACACATAAGTTGGTGTGAGTGTTTGATTCCAATATATATACCTATAATTCCTTATGATTTCTATACACACCCAACCCATATTGAGAAATATGTTCCAAAAACCTCCATTTTTATGGGGGAGTGTGTTATTCCCAAACATCCTGAGGGGAGGATGGATGAATGGCCACCCAATGTTCCCTTATCCCTCTTACATGAATTTTTATCCCATGATCCTTTAAGAAAGTTTTTGTTTGTGGGTCCTAGGTATGTGGGGGTGAGTTTTAGATTCCCATGTGTCTTTGAAATGAGATGAGTTGTGGTTTCAGTGACAACTTTGTGATGTGGTGTGGTATCTGGCCCAAGTGTCCTTAGGTTGGATGTGATGTGGCTTATGGACTAGGTGTGTGTGGGAGGGTTGTGATGTGGTACTTTTTAAAGAGGTGGAATCAATGGGACATTTTCTGTTAGGGTCTTAGAGTGGGTAGTCATTTGGAAAGTCATGAGGGTACCCCCATAATTGATGTTCACTATATTACTTTACATTAGTTACATTATATGATGAGGGTGCCTTTTTTTAGTTATGGTGTATAGTATTCCTTTTTAGTTGCTTCTCGTTTCTACCATTTTCTCATAGGTCCATTAATATTATTCCATACATATGAATGAGAGACCTTCGGTTTTCCCTACTAAGTATACTTGTATGCTATCCCTATGTTATAAAAAAATATTCTGGGTTTTTGGAGGACTACGAGGAACATGATGGGCATTACTGTCTCAGATGTAGGGACAATTGTTGTGTCGCTTCAGAGCATTGTTCGTTGGGTATTTACATTAGTGACTCTTGTTTCGTAGCATCTATATTATATACTCACACATGGTTTGGATTAGGAATCCCTTTTATATATATCGTGGAGTTATTTTTGGTTGATACATATCCTCCCTTGATATAGTTACTATAAAAAGGATTATGCCTCCCATTTTGTTATATTTCTTTACCGTTGGTGTGGGTCAGCACCCCGGGGCCCACTGGAGGCTTGACTCGGGGTTCATTATCTCTCTTCCATCATTAATAGCTTTAGAGGGGAATATCTAAAGGGATGGGGTCATGATAATAATAATTTTTGTCCATTTTAAAAAACAATATTTCAAGTAACATTCCTAGAATCACTGGTTTTTTAGTGGTGAGGGATGATTTTCTTAGGTCCCACCCAGATTTCTTATTTTTACCTCCATGAAAACACACTTCATATTGAGGTAATTTTTTACAACCTCAAATGAGAACAATATGTCTTTTTATTCTCTATTTATCATCTCAATGGGATCCAATGCATATTTACCACTTTTTGGAAGGAAATTTTATTGTTATTATTTCAAATGGATTTGATCATTAATTGGTATTGCATAACACAAATAGCATAGTTTTGAGTTTTTTATAAGGATAATATTTTCCCTTTATTAATTTTTATTCTCTCATAATTTCCGTCAATTTTATTTTTAAAATTAAATTTATCTAGGTGTACCTGTCTCCTATATAAAAAACCATTTCATTGGAATCTAAATCATTGATAAATGTTTCTCATTTTTCCACTTTTCAATAAATGATTGTTCTATGGAATCAAAATTGAAATTAATGTATGATTACCCATATTTTAGAACCTTGAAAAAATGATATATATATATATATATATTAAGTAACCTAAATATATATAATATTAAAATTACTCTTGATTTCAAAATTAATAAAACTAATTTTTTATATTTACACATAATGAACAATGCCTGAACATGATTATTATATAGGATTGTTACCAATTGATATTGTAGAGATACTATCACTTTGATAGCATTTTATAAGTAAATAATTCTCATATTCAATCAAATATAGGGAACTAAATATCTATTTATATTCTCTATTCTTCATGTTCTTTAGTGTTTAGACGTTGCATCTATATCTTTTTGGATAGGGTACTAATTAATTTCTATAGAAATGCACTTTATATCTAAAAAAAGGAAATGGAGAAAAACATCCAATTATAGGGAAATATTATTAGATTTATTACCACATTAAAATTCCCTTAATAATTATGTATTCACTTTGACAGTGGGGTGAATCAGTGGTACATTTTTAAGAAAAAATGTTTCTTCCATTTAATGTTACCATCTCAATAATTAAAACATTGTTATGAGTTAAGATATACATGAATCATCTGGTGATTACCCACCAAAAATTTACAACATTAAAAATTTTATTGAGATTAGGAGAGATTCATGTGATATTTTGTATATTTTTTCCCTTAACATGTAAATATATTTCTTTTTATGTTAGGATCAACTATAATATACAGATATTTGTAGTATAACTCAATAGAATACCCATCTATATGTATCCAAAAATCTTCAAATAATATTGTTAATATTGTAAAATATTTCATTATCTTATTATCTTCTAATAGTTTTTTATATAGTATCTCACTAGTGTAAATGTTTCTATCCAAACACACTATAAAAAAATGATCTTTAAATTGCTCCCTATGTCACTCAATCATAGTCATAAGATCTTCTTACTTGATCAATGTTTTTATGGCCAAATGATTACCTTATAGAGTCAAATTCACCACAACCTCTATATATACACTTAAACTAAATTATATTCATCATGATCATTGACAAATATAAATTCTATAGGAAATATTAGGGTAAACTATTAAAAAACTCCCCTTATTCCTCACATATTCTTCAAAACTTACAATTTTTGGATATCATAAGGAAATACCTCCCTATGGATCATCCTTATTAATCCTATATTATAATATTATTAATTTTATTCCTTAATTCCTATAATTTTCATCCAAGAATAATATTTTATTGTATATATCTTCCACACAATGGATCGTTTTTCATAATGAATTATCAATTCCATTTTATCTCAAATCTAAAATTATTCTCCCTTTTCCAATCATAGTGTTATCAATATATATCATTAAAACGTATTTCAAAAATTGAAATTAACAACCTTTCAATCTCATTACATCAATTATCCATTAATTTAAATTATTAAAACTTACTTTAATAACACAAAAATATACATACTTTAGAATCTGTTTTATAAAATTCATATCGTATCTTTAATTATCATAACATTACCTTTCCAAAAAATTCTAGAGTACTTAATTATAACATCATCATGATACCATATAGTAACACAACCAAAAAATGATGAAATTTATAATGGAATGTATTATTTTAATTTTGGAACAATTGTGTTTTGGAATTTATTATTATATCGTAAAATAATATTTTATCTCAACTTACATAACCAAATTCGCCCCTTTTCATAAAACTTCTTCTTGTTCTGATCATCTTCTTTTGGTGAATAGAAAATTCATCTTCAATTTTATCAATCACTACATCATGTTACTTGGGTAAAATATTACTCAAAAAATCATCGGAATGTGTATCTATTTATTAATAAATCAATCTCATTATATTTCATCACAATAAATCTAATTTTTTGTAAATCTATTTACCCTTAAATTTTAAATATAATTTAATATTTAATTGTTAAAAGATTGAAATAATTTATGCACATTCATCATGAAATTGTTTAATAAAATAAAAACATTCTCTTTTATAGTTTTGTATGATATTAAGAGTATATCTTATATATTCCTTACATGATATTAAATTTTATAGTGAGCTTCAATACTATTAATATTTTTCAATTAATGAAACTCTTATATATGAACTAGAAGTTAGTTATTTATCATTGTAAAGCTATTATATTTCTTTTTGATCCTCAACCAATATATTATGTATACTTTGAACATGTGATATCGATCACTATAATATATCCTCTTCATCACATTTAATTATAATATCTTGAAATTATATAACATATTCTTCGAACCTATCTTACTCATTACAGTGCATCCATTCCTTTTCCATATTACAAAATTCACTCAATATCTTCTATATCATAGTCATATTTTTCCACTATATATATTAGCATAACACCAATAATGTTTCTTATGTGTCATCTTTAGAATCTTACCTATCACTGTGTAAACTCTCATGGACTTTACCAATTCCTCACCTTCAACTTATATTAGCTATTAATTATCATCCTTAAAAAAACACATGTCATTGTCTCATCCCACAATATTATGACCTGAGTCACCAAGATAGGGGTGATTATCAGTGTTTTCCTATTAATTTTTTTATATTTAAAAATACTAGGATTTTGTTATTATAATGTCAAGTGAAATGAACAATGTTTGTAACTCCCTATTGTTTTTTGAAAATATTTTTTAACATATTTTTTATTCTTTTGTAGATTTCTTTGCATGAAATCATGAGTTTAATAGAACCATGATATTACCTTATTATTAAATTAACATTATAGCCTAGCCATTAGGTAAGCAGTAAAAATTATAACCATCTAATTAAAATGCCTTATAAATTCATTAGTTATCAATGTTTTATAAAGAATATAAATCAATTATATATTTGTATTTTTGAGTGAATTAATTTTGGTAATGAAATTCATGATTTATATATGTGTGTTATAAAAGTAATAATTTATTTTTATATTCATCCATTGGATATTTTAATCATAGGGTATGAACAAAACCCTATAGATGCATTAAAACCTATTTTTTAAAGGTTAATTTTACACATTTTAATGTAGAACCCATTTTAAATTAATTTTTTAACAGGTTAATAATTTTTATATGAAAATATAAACAAGTTATTTTGATATAAGATATAAATAATACTTTTTATAGATTTATAATATTTTTCTGTTAACTTTCTTTTTTTTTGAATAATAAATGTATGATAAATTTTAATTAAACCCCCAATTTTTTCATCGATATCATTTAACCAGTTAAATTAAAATATTCAATGGTGTTAAGTAATTAAAAGAGTATATTTTTATAATTCAACAAAATGTATTTTATTAACATTAATTTTACTTTGAATTCACAGTTAAAAACGTTTCTATCTTTTGCAATGATTTATCTTTTAAAACCAGCATTCTCATTTCAATAAAGGGATTATTACTTAATTAATTACGGAAAATTCCATGATTTAAATATTTAAAAATTTATTCAATATTTGTAATCAACGGTTCCAAATTTTTTTAATAGGATACTTTTATTTTTTTAATTATGAATAGAAACTTTTTTAATAATTTTTATTACCATGGTTAAAGGTAAATCGAGTAATTAAGGGTAAAAATAATATTATAAAACTACATTACCACATAAAAAAATTCTGTTGGATGACTAATTTGACCCTAATTATCTATTATTATAAATTGAATCACATTATGCGCACTTTCCTATTAATATGACATTGGGGGTTTTTGTGTAAGTTTTTATTTTACTATAATTTAATATTTTTGGAGTTTCAAAAAGTGCCCCTCACCTCAGTTGTAAAAGGTCACCGCCTCCCTCACCCCTTCACATCATTTTGAGCTTTCAATTTCTAGCTTCCCCTACCATATTTCTTTATAAACTTCCCCATTTTTTTCTAGGGGGTCTTTTCATCTTCAAAGACCAACTCTAGTGCTCTAAGAGGAGATTTAAACAAGGCACATCGAAGATTAGGTAATATCATTTACCGATACTTTCAATCTTTTTTATTTTTATAATTCCTCTTCATTAGTTATTCCATTAAATAATAATATCATAAATATCATTGTTATACTGATATGATATTATAAATATGAAACAACCATATTCCACCGTCTACCTATCCAATGAAAAATGAAATCACCATGGGTTCATACCTACAGCTTATCATCTTTACATCGTGGTGTAATCTTTTTTTCACCACCACATTACAGGGATGGGTATAATGATCAAATTAATAAATATATATATATATATTATTGATTTAATAGGATTTTTATTCTGTTATATTATACACCATCCACTTAAATACCATTCAATAATTATGTGAATGATATCGTCGCTCGTGCGTACGTACGACTTACCTTCTGGACGGTGCAGAGTGATTCGTTCTATGTAATCTTCATTAAAAAATGATTATATATATTAATTTAATGAATATATATGATATAAATTATACTAATACCATTATATAAATGATATAACTATAATATAAAGAGAGGAATATGATCGTATCTAACAAGACATTCATAAAAACATAAAGCATTTAATACCCGAATAACGAGTAATGATGAAATGTTACTAAAAAACAGATGAAAACGTGATCATAAATGTTATCATAAAAATTTATATTCTTCTGTAATAAATCTGTAACATTAGATATATCATTATAGATGAATTTTGGATACATACGAATAATATCAGACCTAAGGTAAGGGATTTCATTTCAAATATCTTTGTTATCAAAAATTGTTTATCCGTAAGTATTTATTGTGGTATATTTATCATCCACATCCATATTTCTTAAATATGTATTTCAAAATTTAATTTATATACTTCTATAATTGTTAAAATTCAGTTTTACCCATTGGTAATTTTTTACTAAATGGAATTATTGTAATCTTTTATCGTTTTAGTATGAGGTTCTTTTGACTTTTCCAACAAAATTACGAGAATAATTATTTTATTAACTTGTACGGCATGAAAATATTTTTATGCTTTCATAATGATTTATTTCCATTAAGATTACCCAACAAGATTATAAGGTTATTTTCACAAAATATTATTTCTTTTAAAATTGTGTGGAATTTTGAGGAAGGAAAATGTTTTTGAAGAACAAAACATATTTTCCATAGGAATTATTTTCAATCATTTTCCCGAAATTATTTTCCATAAAAAATGACACTAATTAAATAATATTATATTTATAACAATTTTAATTCTATAATTTTATTTTTTAATAAAAATTATGATGGAATGATTTTTAAGAAACACATTTTATTTCATGTTTTATGCTATGGTGAATGTTTTTATATTCTTTTGGAATATGTACGAATGGTTTCATTATGAGATGGGTGGGACCTATATCTACCTACAATGAATTGGGTAAATATATATATCTAATTAGATAGACTTGAATGGAACAAAAATTAAATATGGTTCTGTAATATAGGACTGGAATGAGGAGTGAACTCTGTTCAGTTATGGAATTTGTCCACTATGATGGTCTCATCAATGAGTCTTTACTAATATGAAATGATTTTCAATGCTTATATGTGTATTCCACGAAATTTCATCTATTATGTTTTGACTATTGGGATGACATTTATCTTTTATGATTTATCCCATGACATGATATTATGACCCTTTATATACAGGACAATATTTTTCTAATGTTATGTTCTGATTATTATGATATGATTGATATTCCCATTATTTACCCTTACTGTGCATTTGATCTCACCCTTTAATATGTTTCTTTTCCCCAAGTCATGAAGAAGGTTATTGTGTAAGATATGTCAATATAGAGTCTAATTATGAAAAAATAACTAGGAGATAATGTCAATGTTTTGTGAACCAGTTGTTTATGTTTCCTAGTTTATAAAGAAACTAGACCAATACGGTCCAGGAGTGGTTTTGTTATGTTATGTAATAAATATTCTTCAATTTAGAAGTAATATATATATATATGTAATTTATGGGATATTATATTAGTATCAGAGAAAACGTATAGTAACAATTTGGAAACTAGTATTAGAGAACCTTAGTAAGAAACCTAAATATTTTCCAAAGAATAATTTACAATCATATCCTACTTTTTATCGGGATGTTCATGAATAACCTAGGATAAAACCTAAAATGTCCTCAATTGAAGTTTTATACTAGATTATGTGGTTTTATTATTATTATGGGTGTTTCTCACACTACTCTTCATAGTTTTAGTCATTTATTGGAACCTGAATGAACCACATTATTGTTGACTATGTCGGGCGATGAAATGTTTGTACCCCTAAGAAAACTAATGTAAGGGGAGATGGAATGAAAAATATTGTATCCATGATCACACAACTTTCTCAGAATTTGAACCATTCAGGAATTTTTAATGAGAAAATGAGGGAGCATCATTCTATTTATTTCTACATGAGACAACATCTACATTCATTCAGTGGGACTTCTAATACATTTTTATAGCGACCCTAACCTTTTACATGTAACATTACATGATTTTGTTCATAACTATAAATCATATTACCAGCCAAGTATTTTAATATCTAGTGTATTTGGAGACTTGGTACATAATCAAGCATTATAAAAATAACTTTTTAATTAAATTCTGTAATGAGATCTAATATTACATTGTACTCATACATCTGCATAGGATAACTTGAGGAAATAATAAACAAAGGGATGATATAAAATCCTAATAATGTAATAACCATAATAACAAAAAATTTAAACATGGGGTAGAATGAATGGCATGATGATATAAAAAACATGAAACATAAGGAATCAGAACATATAAACATTGGATCATTTAAACATAAAAGCGTAGAAAGGCAGATGAAAGATAAAACATGAATATAGTCTGGGTGAAGGCTAACTTCCAATAACATTTCCCATAGTATCAAAATCCAAGGAAAACTTTCTAGACCATTTCACATAGTAGCACAAGACAATTCTAACCACCAAGACCATCGCACATAGTAGCACAATCCAAGGAAAACAGCCAAGATCGTCACAAATAATATATCAAGAGACTCAAATTTACCTAATGCATTGGAGAACTATCTAGTCACTCCCATATTAACATTACATGAATATGTTTTTCATATAATGAATCATACATAATCAATCATATATAAACATAAGGGTTACGCATGGAATGGATTGGGTACCGTAATCATGACAGAAATAATAGAAAATGGGTGTATCATAAAAGTTTCCTTGAATGAAGGGAACTAAAATATACATGGTCATTCATAAGGAAAAATATTCATGTATCGTGGAAAGTGATGTCAATTATAATGGACAACATTTAAGAAAATATTTTAAGAAATTTTATTATTAAAACATTTTTTAGAGGTTTTAAGGAAAATAATAAAGTGCCTTTAAGGTAGAAAAGTGTAAAATTATTTATAAAAAATAGAAATGAAACCAATAGGTTTTCATAATAAAAAATAATGAATTTATAAAGACCATGGTGGCTTAAAATTGAAGATACAATGAACTTGAAAACAGATAGGAATCTGGGAAATTCCATTAAAACATGATTGCTTATCGAGAAGTATTCATGTTGTTATCACTTAAAAACATGTATATCCCAAAAATATAATGATGTAAGGGTCATGGTAAATGGATTTTGTAAATATAAACTGAATTTATAAGATTCAAAAAATTATATAAGAAAACTTAATTTTGGTCGAATGAATGATAAGGCAGCCCGAATGAATAATGAATATTCATGTAGAATTTCGTACAGATTATTGTCATGGTATCAGGTGTACTTAAGAGGGATTGATGAGAGATAAAGGGGTTTCTTATAACTTATAAATAATGAGGTACGTATGGGGGAGGTTAGAAATTATACCCCATCATTAGGTATTTCACATAAAATGGAATATCATACGGGGAATTCTTGAATAAAAGTTAAATAGAAAGGATCCCTTTCCTTAAATCTGATGGAGATCTTTTCTAGAACATAATAACCTGACTAATAATATTAGTTTAATTAATTAATCATCATAGGAACTATTATATATTAAAAATATATATTATAACTTTGTGTGTTCATTTATATCCATTTTTATTGGTTATGATGTTCAATGTCTTTGTTTGGGTCTCCACGCTTTCTTGGTTTTAATGATCGGTTCATGTTCGGATAAACAAGTATGATTAAGGTGGTTTACCATAATTGAAGTTTTGTTTTATTATTGGCCATCCAAACATATACATGGTTTAAAATTTTATTTGGTTACTTTTAGTGAATTTGAAGTATTATATAAAACATTAGTGATAGCCTTTTGGGTTAATTGGCGGTTTTGACCACAATGAACACGTTTACTTTTATAAACCAAAATCATGTGTAAAAAAGGATTACAAAACCATATACGAGGAATAATAAATATTTTATAGTCTGTATCAGCCATTAAAATGGTTTCATGGAAATAATTTAAGATGGTAACAGAAATAGAAATCCTATCATCCTTGAATGTGGTAAATTAACATATCTCAGATGGTGTCTTTACTACTAAAATAAAAGAATAGTAAAGAAGAGATAATAATAACTTCTTCCGTTATCATAAAAAAATTATAGTACATTTAAGGTACTACATTTTTTGTATCCTTTCGATGAGATGAGGTAAGGATACAAAATTATCCAAAATAGATTTAAATGAAAGTAATATAATCGAAAAGAGGAATTTACCTCTTGAAACAATCTTCCTTGAGAGCCTCATAAGGGGAAATTATTTGGTATTTTTAAGAGACCTATGCCTATTGGATGTGGGTAGGGAACATGTGGAGATATTTTTGTTGAATATAGGGAAGGCACAAGGCTTGAGAGGATTTAAGAGAAGTGGGTTGAAGAAGTGGTATTTATAGTGGAGGGGAGGAGATTTTTCATAATATTTAATTTGTTAGTTTATTATTTTCACTCAAGACTATAAATAGTGATTATTCTATGAAAAAATAGTAATGTGTGCATGTGTGTTGGATATAATTCCCTTACATCAACCATACATCATCTAATGACATCATAATTCATGTATTTATATTTATCTTAAATGATAATATTTTACTCTTCATAAAAAATTGATGTATTTTTGAAAAAACCCAAAAAATCACTCTAACCATTTTTTAACATGTCAAATACCAAAATAAACTCCAATTTTAAAAAATAATTTTCTAAGTATTGTTAATTAAATATTTAATTAAAATCATAATTTATTCTAAAATAGTTGTTTTAAAACATTTATTTACTTATTCAAAGATATGTGTACATCATAATTTCACTTAAATATTATTTATATACCATCATTGGTAAGGTGTATATTAATTATGGTATATCACTATTCCTAATGGTAAAATTATTATTCATAAGGGTATTTTACTATTCACCAAAAATTATGTTGGTCATATTAGACTCCAAATAACTTACTAATCGTAACTGTGTATGTCAGATTTTAGAAATTCAGAACATATAAGTGTAAAAATTATGTTTATAGGCCACATAACACATATTAGTTCATTGTGTTGAGATTTCATGTGAGTATATGACAAATTTATAAGAATTAATTTTCCATTGAAAACTTTGGGTCCTTACAATTAGTGGCTGAACAATTGATCAGTACCACTGAAAATATATTTCTAGTTCTACAATGATCTGAACATGATCAAATCATCTCAGAAGTCTACCATTTTGAAGGCGAAGTTGATCAATGGTGTAATATTTTCAAGAATACAAGGAAAATATACGAAGTTGAGTCCATGGAATGGGAGGAGCTCAAGAACATATTTTTTAATAAGTACATTCCTTGTATTCTTCGACCAAATATGGAGGAGTTCCATTAACATAAGAAAAAAGACGATGAATCAATTTGTATCTATGAATCAAATTTTACACTACTTGAAAGGTACTCTTCTATAATTATTATCCTACTTGAGAGTAAAATTGATCAATTATTTAGTGGCTTAAAACCAAGTCTCAGAAGGGAATTATCTATAAGGGACTTCAATACCTATGAGTAAATTGTTCGATTTTATCTCAAGGTTGAGATGGAGATTTGAGTAACTCATCCGTCATATGGGTTTTATTAGAAGATAAAAATGGAATTAAAATGAAAATAAAAACACCACACTGAAAAATAGATTGTTTTTCCCATATGCTCAATGTGTGGAAAATCAAAGATGGAATTATCTTAAAGGGATTATAAAATGTTTCAAGTGTATAAAATAAGGTCATTGGTCTGTTTAATGCTGACGTAATTAGAAAAATAAATCTTCTAATGTGAAAAAATAAAAGGCTATAAAAAATTCAGCTCAAACACTTCAATGATAAAAGCACAAGGAAATAGGTCCTTATTCCAATCAATACCCTAATCCATGGGTTGTTGACGATGACCTACTTCAACAAACTCTTAAGGACAAAGAAATATTAATGTCACAAGAAATCACTATCGGTGATGTGGAGTACGATAATGAAGTGGTGAAAGGCATAGTTACCATCCACTATGAACTATAGAATGTTTTATTTGATTCTGGATCCACCCACACATTTATTCCTAAGAGATTTTCTAAGGGTATAGCCATATTACCACAACAATTAGATGTTGAGTTAGTTATGAAAATTCTTAATGAAAAAACAGCCGCATAAAAAGTTTATAATTTTCCCCGGTTGAATTTTTTTGGAATGTGATTACTAGAAATCATATGATCCTTCCTATAGTGGAGTTTTATGTGACTATCTGCATGGATTGGATTTCTCTATATAGAGCTCATATCAATTTCAAAGGAAGGGATGTCAAAATTCATATTCTATATCAATATATGATCACATATAGATTCAAAGGTGAATATAACCTTCCATTATAAGTTTCATCCATCTTAAGGGTCTTCATTTCAATAAATGAATGTTATTTATCTCAAATGGTTGGGGAGAAAATAGTGATTAAGAATATTCCCATTGTATGGGAGTTTTATGTTGTCTTTCTAGAGGAATTTCCAGGTCTTCCTCTAAATCGTGAAGTTATGTTTTCAATAGAACTCATAGCAGGTGCTATACCAATTTAAAATACACCTTATAGAATGTCCCCAATTTAGTTGCAGAAATTAAAGAAGAAACTACAATATAATTTTGATAAGGGATTCATATTCCCGAATCCATCACCTTGGGGAACAAGTATTCTTTTGGTTAAGAAGAAAGTAGGATCAATGAGACTCTGTATTGATTATTGAGAACATAACAATATCACTATAAAGAAAAAATATCATCTTCCCTGCATTGATGACTTATTTGAAAAACTACACAGAGCTCAATAATTTCCCATGATTGATCTTTATTCAAGATATCCTCAATTAAGGGTCAAAAAGGAGGATATACCAAAGAAGACATTCTGTAAAGGGTATGAACACTATGAATCTATAGTTATGCATTGTTTTCTTAATAATTCACCACTTTATTCATATTTTTAATGAAAAGAGTCTATAAAGACCATATTAATTAATTTTTGGTAGTCTTTATAGATGATAGTCATGTTTATTCAATAAGAAAGGAAGAACATGAAGATCCTTTGGGAATCGTACTGAAGACCCTAAGAAAAGAGACTATTTATGCCAAATTTACCAAGTGTGAATTTTGGCTTCAAAAAGTATCATATTTGGGTCACATAATCTCAAGAGATGGGATTTCAATGGATTCAGTAAAAAAGTGGTTATTGAAAGATGGTCAATACCATCAATGGTAACTAAGATCCAATTTTTTCTTGGTTTGGATGAAAATTATCGATTTTTTGTGAAATAGTTTTCAGGAATATCTAATACACTGTCCATGTTGACTCAGAAAAGTTTTAAGTACATTTGGACGGGAGAATGTGAAGAGAATCTCAATGAGAAAAAAAGAAAGTTTGCCAGTTCACTTGTGCTCACACTGTCTTGTAATAGAGAATGTTTTTTCATCTATAGTGATTCATCCAAGAAAGGGATGGGATGTTTTATCATGAGAAATGAAACATTGATAACTAAGGTCGCATTGGAGTTAAAAAATCATGAGACAAATTACCTAACTCGGGTTTTGGAGTTAGTTGTAGTATCTTTTTCATTAAAGATATGGTGGCATTATCTTTATGGTGAAAGTTGTGAAATTTATACTGATTACAAAATCATAATTTATATTTTCACACAAAAGGAGGTGAATAGGAACCAAATAAGATGGTTAGAGTTGATTAATGATTATTAATTCTCAATACATTACCACCCAGGGAAAGAGAACAAGGTGACAAATGCTATGAATCAAAAATACCACGCTAGCTTATCCATGAAGAGGATCACAAAAGATCTAATATTTATGGATTTGAAAAGGATGGATCATGAAATTTTAATAGAAGACGAGAAATCATATCTTTGTCAAATTAATGTTCCAAAATCTATAGAAGTGAAGATTAAATAGATTTAGAAGGTAGATATAGGGTTACAAAAGAGGGGGATAAATGTTCTTGAATTCAACCTTTATTGGGATGAAATAATAAAGTTCAAGAACCAGGTTTGTATTGATCTGATACTAGAATTAATTAAGGATCTATTGGATGAGGATCATAGTTCTCCATTCTATATTCACCATATATCCACAAATATGTATGGGTACATGAAAGAGTACTTCTGTTGAGATGGCATGAAAAAAGATATTTTTCCGAATATGTCTCTTGATGCTTAGTTTTTCGACAAGGTAAGGCTAAGAGAATGAAGGCTAAGGGGATTTTATAGTCATTACCCATACCAAAATGGAAATGGGAAAACATAACTATGGAATTTTTCATCGGACATCCCAAAAATTTGAAAGGAATAATGCTATCCGGGATATAATAGATCACTTTAAGAAGTTGGCACACTTTATTTCTATTAGTGAGGATTTATCTCTTTAACATATTACCAGGATATATGTAAAGGAAGTGGTAAGATTACATGGAGTACCACATTACATTATATATGACTGGGATATGAGTTTTACATCAATTTTATGGAGAAGTCTTCAACATGCTCTGGATATAGATTTCTGTTTCAACAATTCTTATCATCTTTTGGTAGACGGTCAGACTGAGAAGACAATTCAAAATCTGAAAGAAATATTGAGAGCTTGCCTTATGGATTTCAAATGTGGTTGGGAGCAACACCTACCATTGGTGGAATTGTATTAAAATAATTGCTTTCACTCTAGTATTGAGATAGATCCATATGAATCCATCTATGGATTGAAGTAAAGAACACCAACATGCTTGGATGAAGTTGTGGAAGGAAATCTATTTCGACCTAATCTTGTTATTGAAAGGGTAGAAAAATGTAGATCTATTCAAAAACCCATAATATCATCTCAGATTCAACCAAAACGTTATGATGACAACCGAAGAAAAGATAGATAGTTCAAATCGGGTGATAATGTTTTCTTATGAATATCTTTCTGGAAGAGAGAACTAAGATTTGGAAAGAAGGGAAAGTTGAACCCTTTGTATATCAGTCATTTAGGAATTCTGGATAGTGTTGGGAAGGTAGCTTACTAATTGGTGCTTCCATCGATTATCTCTCAAGTTCATGACGTGTTCCATGTATATCTCTTGAGAACGTACTTACCCAATCCATCACATTTACCATGCTCATAAGTCATACTACTGGAACAAGATCATTATTATGAAGAACAACGAATAGATATTTTGGATCTTAGTGAAGACTATCTTGGAAACAAAACCACTCACATGATTAATGTTTTATTGAGAAACCACCAATTTGATGAAGCTAAAAGATAAATTTATTATATGATGAGGGAGAGGTATCCTCATCTTTTTGTTTCCATGTTATGATTTTAGAGGGAGAAATTCAGCTTAAGGGGGGTTGAATGTAACACCTGGATGTTTTTATGAAATATTTTCATTAAATAATTTTTATTCTTTAGTAGCTTTATTTGCACAAAATCAGGTGTTTAAAGGACCTGTGAAATTCATTTATTATAAAATTATTGTTATAGCCTAGATGTTCAGTTATTGGGAATAATTATTACTTGCTTATGAATATTGATTATGAATTCATTGGCTATCAATTTGTTATGAAAAATATAAATCAATTTTATATTTTTATTTTTAGTTAATTACATTTGGTAATAAAATTAATGTGATATTTATGTGTCATATACATAATAAAATATTTATGATATTCATCCAATGGATATTTTAGTCATAGGGTATGAATAAAACCCTATTTTATGTTGAAAATCCAATTTTTTGAAAGGTTATTTTTATACCATTGAAAGGAGAACCCGTTTTAAATTAAAATTTTGACACAATAATTATTTTTTATAAAAATAGAAACATGTTATTTTGTTTTGGGATAAAAAAATTGATTTTGGATAAATTTATGATATTTTTCTAATAACATTCCTGTTTTGACGAATACCAAAAATATGCTAAATTTTAATTAAAAACACCTTTTTTAATCTATATAATTTATATGGTTAAATTATAATATTTAAATGTTTCTAGGTATAAATAGAATATATTTTTCTCATTAAATATAATTTATTTAATTAATATCATTTTTACATTAAACTTACAGGTAAAAAATTCAATCTTTTTTAATTTTAAAATTTTAAGACTGGTTTACTCATTTTAATAACGGTATTAATTTTAAATTCATTACTAAAAATATTGTGTTTCAAATTTTGAAAAATGGATTCCATATTTGGAATAATTAGTTCAAAATTATTATAATAGGCTACTTTTATTTTTTTCATTTATGAATAGTAACTTTTGTAATAATTTATATTACAATGCTTAAAGGTTGATCGAGTAATTAAGGGAAAAATTAATATTATAAAACTATCATAACACCTATAAAAATATGATTGGATGACTAAATTAAACCCTTATAATCAATGTTTCCAATGGAATTACTTATGTCCACTTACCTCTGAATATGATATAAATGTAATGAAAACTAATAAATGTGAAAAAATGTCACGACCTAATTTTTTTTATTTATATTAATTTTAATATATGTATAAATAAGAGATAATATAGACTATTTATAATATCTATAAATATAGATGAATTCCCTACATAATATAAATTTATTTCAAATTTTTAGAGATTAAATAGTTACTATTAATGATGACACAATAGTGATGTAAAACTTATTTTATTAATAGAAGAATCAAATAAATGGTTTTAAAAATATTAAAATAAATATCACATGAACTAATTAATGTGCTCCTTGAATTTTATATGTGTCAATGACATGTTATGAGTGTATTGAATATTTTTATTCAAATAAATCTCCTATGAGAATTTTTCTAATGTCAAATAAATGAATAGTGTCAAAATTGGCCGTATTGTTATTTTATGAAAATAAAATTCTATTAAAATATTTAAAATCATAAATATATTTAAAATTTACAAATTTAGAATTATAAGATCTAAAAGTTATTTAAATATCTATTTTTTTCAATTAAAACCATATATTTAAATATTTATAATGATTAAATATTTAGAATATTATTACCACAATTAAAATTAAATAGAATAACAAAGTGTCAATTAAAATGATATGGTTTAAATTGACAAAATAACATGTCCAAAATTTATTGGATGATGAGATTACAACTCTATCTCACCGTAGCTTCTATATTGGGACATTTTGGAGGTTTTTGGATCGGGTTTGATTTTGTTATAAAATATTATTTACAGAGTTTCCAAATGTAACCCCACCTCAATTATAAAAGGGAACATCCTCCCTCAACTATTCACTTTATTTTGATACTTAAAGCTCAGAAATAGCCTACCTTTTTTCCGTATAAACGTCCCTATTTTCATTCTAGAGGTTCAGTTCATTTTCAATGACCAACTCTAGTGCACTAAGAGGATATCTAAGAGAGGCACATCGAAGAAGAGATAATATCATTGATCGATTCTTTCAAATATCATTCTTCTTGTACTTACTCTTAAATAGTTGATTCATTAAAAGTAATAACATAAGTATCAATCATATAATTTTAATTTATTATAAATATGAAACAACCATAGTCCACCTTCTACTCATTCTATGAAAAATGAAATCACAAAGAATGTGTACGTATGACTTACCTTCTCAACAGCGTGGTGTAATATGTTTTCTCCACCAACATACATGGATGGGTATAATGATTAAATTAATAAATATATATATTATTGAAATAAATTTATTTTTATTCTGAGATATTAGACACTATGCGCTTCAATACTATTCAACAAATATGGAAATGATATAGTCGGTCGTGTGTACGTACGGTTTACCATATGTAGGGTGCGATGTTATTTGTTCTACAGATTCTTAATTGAAGCATTATTATATAAATGAATTGAATAACGAAATATGATATATATTATACTGACACCATTCAAAAAATTATATATCTATATCCTAAAATGATGAGTAAGTACTTATTTGACAAAACATGCATAAGAACTTAAAGTAGTTTATACCTCAATGTTGAGTTATAAGGAAATGTTACAATCAAAAATAGGAAAATATGATCATAAATGTTATAACAATATTGATTATGAATCTGGAATAAATCAATAACGTTATTTAAATCATTATACAGGATGTTCAGATACCTTCGAAGCATATCATACCTATGGGAAGGGATAACTTTGTAAATCTCATTTTAATCCGAGCTTGTTTATTCGTATGTATTTATGGGGGTATATTTATCGTCCAACCCCATGATTACTAAATTTTTAATTCAAAACATTCTTTATATCCATATATAAATGTTAAAATTAAATTTTATCCATTGTAACATTTTTACAAAAAGGTATTAATGGAATCTTTTTTCGTTTTCGATAGGAGTTACTTTTGACTTTTCCAAAAAAAGTACGAAAAAAATGATTTTTTATCTTGTACATTATGAATAAATTTTTTATCTTTAATAATCCTTTATTTAATTTATATTACCCTGAAATATTATAAATTTACATTCAAATAAATTTATTTCTTCTAATATTTTTTGGCATTTTGAGAAAAAGGAAAACATTTTTGAGGAAGAAATGATATGCTCCTCAAGAATTATTTTCAACTATTTTGTAAAATTTATTTTCTATCTAAGATGAAACTATTTAAAAATAATTATATTTATAATCCTTATATTACTATTATTTTATTGTATTATAACATTTATGATGGATTATGTATTAGAAACCCATTTTATTTCATGGATTATGCTTTGGTGAATGTTTTTATGTTTTTGTGAAACCTATAATAATGGTTTCATTATGAAATGGTTGGGACTTTTATATCCCATCAATGAATAGGGTAAATATTTATATCACATGATATAGACATGAATATAATTAAAAGTAAATGTGGTTTAGAAATACATGGCCAGAATGAGAAGTGAACTCAGTTCTATAATGGGAATTCTCTACTATGATGGTCTTAGCGACGAGCCATGACTAATATGAAATGATTTTCTATGCTTATGTGTGTGTGACGCAATATTTTATATCTTATGTTATGACTAATGGGATTACATAGAAATTTTATTATTTATCCCATGACATGATATTATGTTCTTTATTATGCAGGATAAGATTTTTAAATGTTATGTTCTTATGATTATTAGATGATTGACATTTCCCTCGATTACCCTTACTGATCATTTGAGCTCACCCTTTCAAATGATTCTTTTACCCATGTCATGAAGAAGTGTATTAAGTAATATATGTCAAAATGGAGTCTAGTTATGAATAAATAAGTGGGATATAGTGTGGATGTTTAATTAACTAGTTATTTATGTTTCCCAATTTCTAAAGGTACTAAATTTATATGGTCCTGGTGTGGTTTTGTTATGTTATGTAATAAATATTCATCTATGTTTAAGAAATATATATATGTAAATCATGGACTGTTATAATTTTCAACTTAATAATTAATTAATCTTTTACACCACCTTCTTTAATCTCATGTATGATTGTAAAAATTAAAATCATTTATAGGACATGTTGAATTTACCCTATTTGATAACCAATGGATAATAAAAATAGAATATCCCAGTTAACAATCAATGTAGAAGGTTGTAACACTATTATCTATTATTATAATGTTTTTTGAATGGTGTGTTTATAAACCTAGGGGCACTTCATATTCATACCTCCCATCCATACATCAATGAAGGAAAAATTCAGTTTATGGAAATAATGGTACACATTAACTATTTATAGATATTAGGTTCTCTTCCTAGTTATTATATGTGTTTATGTTAGTGTCCTTATACCAATTTTTTTTTATTTTGATTACATTTATATTTGATATATTTATTATTAATTCGAATTATTTTTATATATATTTAATTGTTATACATGATTCTAATGTAATAATTTTCATGATTATACACTACAATGATAAGGTTATAGAATTACCACACAGTGTTTAGAACCTGTTGTGCTATGAAAATTTTATTAAATAATGTTCTATGGCTGGATTACATACTATAATGGGAAAAATTTTACATACACTATTAAGTGTGAGTACTATTAAGAGGATGCGGCTTATTCTCATGAAGATATCACTTAGTAATCTCCAAGATGGGAGATTATGAGAAAAAATCATCAAGTCATTATTCTACATGTTTGGTTTTCATTTGATATTCCTATATGCGATCATGTTTGGTGGTCCATATAATTTATTACTATAATATATTCATGTCATGATTTGTGAAATTAGAATTACTGACCACTTTCATCATGTAATATAATGGATGGATGTAGTGAACATTGGGTGTGTCATGATTGAAATATCATTAATGGATAATTTGAGTATGTGTTTATGCCTTCCATATTTATTAAAGTTGATATCTTATCCTTTTTATTGGAATATAATCTTCCCCTAAAATTATATAGACATGGTGTGATGACATGTTTATTTCACAAAATTATTTAATGATGTATCGAGTAGATAGGTTGGTGACAAGGATGTGAAACCTTCTTGGTTAGATAATGATATAACGGGGTTATATTACACATTAAAGATTCAAATATGGTTATCACCATTACGATAATAAGTAATTTATATTGGGTGCCTTGGCACATTGCTAGGCAACAATATTTTACTTTAGGAAAACCCACCTAATGCCAAAGTGAATGAATCTAAGAGGGTCACACTATTAGTGTTTATGATGATCTTAATTAAAATCATTGAATTTAATTATTGGAGAAAATAATATTTTCAAGACCCATGAATAATATTATTCGTTTTTTATTGATTTTTAATATTAAAAAGGTAATAAATATTTATTATTTTTTTGATTAAAAATTTATTTGATTGCATAAATATATATATAATACTTATTCACTAGATTGTGGGTAAAATATTTATTTTTATTTATTGAATATTTTAATAAATATTTATTTGTTGGTTTGTGAATCAAATATTTATATATGTATAAAATATTTAATCAGGTGGTCAATAAATTTTAGTGGAGTTTGAATGGACCAAGACCATGTCTACGGAAAAATATTAATTAACAAAATGATTAAAGAATATTTTTTATTGCAAAAGATGGAATACTCCAAAAAATAATAATATTATTACTATTATATGAAATGGGGATTATGAAAGGTTTTAAATTTTATTTAATTGCCATCATGTAATTAATTAATCTTTTATCCTAATACTTATATCTAAAAATATATGGTTTTCCCTACAGTATATTTCAGTTGGATATTTAGAATAGATAATTGTTGCACACAATGAATTCTCTTTAGATTCATGCTTTCTCAGTTCCTATAAATAATGGGAAATGAAAGATAAATTCCATCAATATCAATGGATGAGTGATCAACATCTGTAATGAAAGATAATTAGATCACCACAATAGATCCCTTTGATTTATTTTCATTGATCAGAGATAAAAGTGGCTCATGTGGATCACCACTAAAGAGAATCAATCCATAGACCCTCACAAAAATAAATGCAACTAGAAAAGAAGTTTTTGGATGATAAACAATATCAACTAAGAATTATTCCTAATCCAAGGTAATCATTATTTTGAATATTAAATAAATAAATTATACAAATGGAGTGAAACATCCTTTCTCTTGGATTTAGGAATTGAAATATTAAAAGGAATTTATATATATCACCCACCAACACATACTTCTTCTATGTGTGGATCCATCGAGTCATATCAAAGTGGTCACGTTTAAATTTATAATTATTTATTTTATTGTTGATCTATATGAAATCAAGGTCTAATTTTCATTTCATATTATTATTTCTTAAAAATAATTTTAAATAATATTATTCGATATATAAACCATGTTCATTCAGTGTTTTATTTTCTTAAAGGATTAAGCAAATAAGACAAACAGTCATAGATGTGATCAGGAAGTACCGAATATTTTCTCAATAATGCTGGGTTAAACAGTGTGTAGCTAGAGTGCACACTATGTAGACTTGTACATTGTACCTAGATGTGCTGAGAAATTAATTATATGTGGTGCATTTATTTCGCATCGTGTATTAATTGGGCCAACCTGGTAAAAAAGAGAGGATAGAGGGCTTGTAACTAGCATGTAAATGCAATGAAGTCCAACAGAGTTTACTTGTTGATTCCCCATGAGTGTGGCTCATATAAATCTAAAATAAGGAACATAGCTTGTATCTGGATTGTACATGCTTTGTAGTCTCCCATTAATGTACATAATTAAAAATTAAATTAAATTTAAAATTTAATCATTTGAATCTTGTTTTTTTATTGGTACATAAATCTGGTTTTGAATTTTTAAAAACGGTTTAAAAAAAATAAATTATCAATTAATTTATTATAATTAATATTTCAATAATGGTTTTTCCATTTTTTTCCCTTAATACTATAAATGATGGGTATCACCAATTACATTTGGATGGTCATTAATATTAAAGGGAATTAAAATATTAATTAATTATTTAATGCAAGGTCCTTCATCTTAAATAATAAAGAACAAATATATTAATGAATTCTATGGGGTTAATTTTTCATATTAATTTCATTTAGGATTTTTCATGTGCTTTAAAAATACATTTTTATGCATTAGATTTCATAATTTAATTTATTACATTGGTTTCCTACTATTTTCAGTTAAATTAAATACAATTTCTCACATGAAATCTCTCCCACCATTATTATGTTGGAACTAAGTTTCTAGGGATATTTAATTAATCCCAGTTTATCCAATCCTTTGTTTCACCTCACCTATGGGTGAGTCATAAATACATTATTTAATAGTGTATACTGATGCATGTTGTGGTGGTTTATGAAAAAAATTATTATAATTCCAACTCATGTGATACATAGGTGGAAATGTGTAATGTTGTAACTCATGCCATGACTAACAATATCAGTTAATACCTCAATGTTAGAGGTTGATTTAATGTCTAGTCATTATATCAATCATCAAATACATTTAATCAAAAAATATTTAAATTATTTATTTATTTTTGTCAACGTAATTATTTATTTTAGTTGTACAAGAATGTGATCACATAAATGAATGGATTTACATGAAAATAAATAATTTAAATAAAGGTATTATAAATAATTTTTTTATTCAGTGTGGTTAAATACATAAGTGAAATCCACATAATATAAAAAACACATCAAAATGATAAAACAAAATATAATTTTTACATAGAAAATCAAATAAATTAATTATGAATAATTATTTTGTGCATCATGGTGATTTAATTATGTAACATACACGTAATATTATCAACAAATATAAAGGACAAGAAACTATAAAATTTATTCAAGGTTGATTAAAATACCTAAACCAAATATTAAGTCTAGATTAGGTTTATGTTACATGATTACATTCAAAACAATATAGAACTAAGTGTTTGACCAACCCTTGTTCGGAACATTACATTTATAAAGTGATCTAATATGATGTTTTTGGTTTGATATAAACATATTACATCGAGATGAGAATCCCTTGATATAATTGTTGTAATCTAGAGGAATGATGTTAGGAAATAAATTCTAGTCTTTTAGGATTGTGGGATCCACTGAATTGATCAAGGACATACAAGCACATATTCGGTAATGACCTTTCTACCTAAATATCTTCAAGTAGCTTAAACAACCCCTGTTGAGGTTATGTCTAAGGGAATATAAATCGTTTCCACTTAAATTCTTATAAACTATACATTCAGATTTCAAGGGTGTGGGATAGTGGGACTTTATAAAATAGTGTGATATTAAATAACTTTTATTTATTTATTATTTCTCACATTATTTGTAATCTTGAAAAAGTACTAATAACCAAAACTTTTAATTTTAGAATAAAATTTTAAGATTATCACCCCAAGAATATCTATGATAAATATAAGTGAAATAAAACCTCCTAATTATATTTGGTATCCAACAGTGGTTTAGATTCCACCAGGATGTGCTACACAAAGATTGAAAATCTTATGTGTTTGAATCCTCAATACATGATCTGTCTGGTGAATAGGCGAGTGATGAAGAGTTCTTTATCTAGGAAACAATGTGAACTAATGTTCTTGATGATACACTTTTTAGGCTTTCATATATTTCTAGTGAACTCATAACATCAAAAAATCATGTGTGTTTATATCATGATTTAGATCTGGTGTTTTCATTATGCATAGAGTGATAGATAAGAATAGTTTGAGATTTCCATGGTGTTCTATATGAGAATTCTTGGACATGGTACCCCTGCTGGGCCAAAAATATCCAATACCATTGGATACATTGATTACATATTGGTTCTATGGTTTATACTCCCAGATGATCTAGGAATCAATCTCATTATAGAGTAACCCCCTTGGATAATCTCTATGTTTTTTTAGAATTTAAATGTGAACACCATTCAATAGTACCCTCCAAATCTTCTCAATCTTCTTCACCAATTTGATATGGATATGAAGAAAATAAATATTTGTTAATCCTTATTGGGAATAAATTGAAATGGATAGAGATGATATCAATGTCCAAAGATTCTTCACAACCTTTCATTAAGAGGTTGATCAATGGAAAGTAAAGGGAATAAGATTTTTCCAAATTTTCATGTGAAAATAAGAAACACTAGAATAAAAACAACACTCATAGAAAGAAGAAATGGGAACACTAATGTGTGTTTTTTATCAAGTTAAATTTATGTTTTTCTACAATTTAGGTATTATATAGAGATTAAGGTTCTCCTATGTGCACTCAAATGTATAAACCATATAGATTCAGAAAAATTTTGTAATAGAGGTTGATCTAAATGTGTCTCTATAGTTATTGGGAACTACCACCTCACATTGATGATTAAAATATTTATTGTTTTATTTGGTAATTATTATGTTCCTTCAGTTATAAAAACATTATTTCTCTATACACACTATATACAGATGGATTTATTTTGAATTTAGGAATTAATGTTGCTTATTAGAAAAAGAAAGAATATTTTATAGTTCTGGGTAATTAAATCATGGTCTTTTTATGTTGTATAAAATGATATATGTAATGAAAATTGTTAATAATGTTACTTCACATCACCTGAACTACACCCAAGTTGGCATCACCAGAAAATTCATGTAAATATTAATTTCATGACTAACCAACATAGGGATGGTATTTATATTCATTTGAACTTAAACCACCTGAGCTTATTTCATTCATGTTTATATGAAAAAATGAAAAAATACCCATATAGTGGGAATGGATAAAGGGATAAAGAGATTATTGAATTAGATTATATTGATGTGTCTTGAAAATTTCATATAGAATCAAGATGTTGGTACTCATACATCAGGAATTCTATTGGTGATTTCAGTAGATATGGATATATCTAATTAATGAGGTATAAGTAGGATTATTTTGATAAATTCACGGAATAAAATAATGAAGTTGAGAACTATATTGGATAGAAGATTATGAAACTCTATTCAGACCATTCTAGAGAATATCTTAATCCTATATTCATTTATTAGATACATAATTTTTGAATAATTTCCCAACTCAATCCTCCTTACAAACCTGAGTATAATGGTGTATGTTAAAGGATGTATTTCACCCAGTTAGACATGGTGAGATCAATGATGAGTCATGTGATTATTCCATTATCATTTTGGGATATTCATTACAAGTAGATGTACACATACTAAAATAGTTTCCAAAAAATTGATAAATGTTATTCCATATGAATGTTAGAGGGGGGAAAATCAGGTTTTCATGTTTACATGTGTGTGGATGTGAAGTGTTTTTAAGGCGTCTTCAAAAAACAAACCCCATGCATAGAAACAATGTTTACCATCATAGGGTGCCTTAATGAAACAAAATAATATTTACTATATGAAACCTCATTAATAATGTTAATAGTGGAAAGGCACATTATATTCCTTGAGAGGGAGAAAAGAAATAAAAGTGATAGTGGGACTGAGATAGACTTCGATGAAGTAGAGGCTCAAGATCCACAATAGTTGGCAAAGGAATAGATTCCAAGAATCCTCATGGAAGAAGAAACTATTACTGAGACACAACTACTATGTAGAACTATAAGGGAGGTTAGAGATCCAAAATGGTATGGTGTTATAGTCACTAAGGATGATGAATTATTATTAGTGGAATATAATGATCCCCTATACTACAATTAACTAATAAGTGGAATATATTTTTCTAACTAGTAAAAGGCCGCTATTTCTGAAATTCATTACATTTATCATAACCAAGCCTTTATTTTGGTTGATCCACTAATGGATGTAAATTTCAATGTTTCCATAATTCTATTAAAGTAACAATAGACTTAAAAGGAGAATTCAAAACTTATAATGTGTGACTAGTTGTAAAATAGATTAAATTGCATCAAGGCGTTGACTATGATGAATATTTTTCACCAATTACAAAGCATAAATCCATCAAAATTATATTTACAATTATGTATCACAATTTCTATGCCATTTTTAAAATTAATGTTAAAATAACATTACTTAATGGGAACCTTTGGGAGTATTTCCATTTGACACAACCTGAAAGGGTTTGTGACCCTAGCACATTTTGATAGGATATGAAAATTTCAAATATCCATTTTTGGATTAAATCAAAATTTTGGATTAGGGAATATTCATTTTGATTAATCCATAACCTAATATTGTTTCATAAAGAATGGGTGTGATCCATGTGTCAACAAATAGTTTAGTAGGAGTGAAGTTACTAACATAATATTATAAACTGATGAAATATTACACATTGGAAATGAAATACCAGTCATTAAGTGTGTTTGGGAATGGTTGAATAAATTCTTCTATATCAGGGACTTGGAAGAGGTATTATATTTTGTTGGGATCAAGATCAACCATGATAGATACAGTAGGATTCATGGACTATTTCAAGGAATTTATATTGACAACATGCTAGAGAGACTCAGCGTGGAATGATCCCATATGTGATTGTTTCCAACATAACATGAAATTTATAATTTCATGAAAATGTTTCCCCAAACACATTAGAAAATAAATATAATGGGTATGATTACACATGAATCAGTATATGGGTTTGTCATGTATATAATGGTATGCACTAGGAAATATTTCTCTTTTGGATTAACATTGGTGGGATGATACATAAATGATTTAGATGACCTGTATTAGATGGTATTCAGGACTATCCTTAGATATTCTTGGAATACTAAGGATATATACGTCTTTTTATAAGGGATATGAGTAATAAGTCAGTAGAGGATATGAAAATAATAGTTTCCAAACTGATCAACATATATCTATGATATAAATAATAAAACAAATCACTTTTCATAGAGGTTTTGTGATCTAGAAGAGCTCAAATATGGCTATGGTCGTAGATTCTGAAGCATAGTTTGAGAATATTACATCTTCTAAGGTAGATAAATAATTTTTATGGATTTGAAACTTCTTCCATGATCATGAAATTGTACATAGAAGTAAATATCATATTTAACGTCATTATGTAAATATAGTATTGGTGGATGTCGCAAAATATCCAAGGTCACATCAGTGGAAAAACCAAATACTTTTTTAGTATCAACTCTTGAAGAATTTATTCACAAATAGGTGAGGTTATAGTGATAATTATTTCTATACAGGATAACATGGAAAACCCATCGAATAAATCCTTGACTTTCTAGAAATATTATTATCATATGTGGTTCATCTGGCTGAAAGTCGTTGGAAGGTGGCTCTTGTCCAATGGGTAGTTTTTTTATGTTGGTGTCCCAGGACTGACTATTTGTACCTTGATTACATATATACTATATATATTGTGCATTAATAAAAATTTATTACTACATATTGTTCAATATTATCATTGGATATAATGCAATAATTTCCTTGAGTATATGTCGCATTTATAAGATCTCAACATTTCTCTTCTACGATGAGAGTCATGAAATGATATGATGATATTATTATATAATGTTTTATTTTTTGGAAAATATACTATTAATTGAAATTTTGTACATATACAATTATGTTTTAGTACTCATAAGCATAAAATTAATTATCTCATTAATCTCTCACATGGAAATCACCAAGAAGGTAGATTGGGTAAACAAACCCATCAGTATGAATCTTATATGTTTTGCTGTCATCAGATATTCCTATTTGAGAACATGTGAAAAGATCTATATATTTTAATATTATAATTGATTCATCTCATGAATATAACACTTTAATTAACAAACCAAAATAATCACGTAAAATGTTGGTGAGTTGTAGGGTTCAATGGGTGTGTCACACTTGACATGTCATCAATGGATATGCCATTGAAGGATTTGTCACTTTAATCATTATGAAAGCCAGTATCTTGGACCTTCTATAAGAATATAATTATTACCCTGAATTATATGACCATAGTGTAATTAAATGGTTATTTCATATAGTCAATGGACTTTTTATATGAAATATAGGTTGGTGGCATGTATGTGAAACATGTCTGGTGAGATATTGAGACAAACAGATTATATTACATAGTGATCATTCATATGTGGCTATATTAATTATGATATTAATTTAATTATCATAAGTTCCCAAACGTGTTACTAGACATTAATCTAGGAGTTTGGCCAGTATTAACTAATGAATATATGAAGGGATCCTAGAGGGCCACACACTAGGTGTTTAAGGTGATCTTAATTAAATTTAATTTGAATTTAATTTTTATAATAAACATTATTCTCAATAACAAGGAATAATTTTGTTCATTTTTTATTGATTTCTATTAAAAACAAGGTAATATATAATTATTTTATATTAATAATTAATTTATTTTTTTATATGAAAATATATTAAATTTTTATTTTTTGGATTGTGAATATAATACTTATTTTATTTATTTGATATTTTAAAAAAATCATTCTCTGGTATGTGAATAAAATATTTATTTACAAATTAAATATTTATTTGGGTGTTCAAAAAATGAAATAGGTGTTCTAATTGAACAATACCCAGGATAATAAAAAGTATTTGTTAACATTATGGTTAAATAATAGTTTTTATGCATTAGTTGGTGTTTGAAAAAAAAGTGATAATAATGATATTTTTATTACATGGAATGGGGATTACCAAAGTTTTTAAATATTATTTTATAGACGGCATGCAATTAAATAATACTTTATCCAGCTACCTATCTCTATTAATTGAGGGTTATGCCTATTATTTTTTAAAATCAAATATTGATAATAGATAATTATTACAGACAATGAATTCTCTATTGAATCTTCCTTTATCAGTTCCTCCCATGAAAAAGAAGCATAAGAGATATTACTTCATGATCGAAGGATGAGTAATTAACACAAGAAATGTAAGATAATCAAATCATCGTGCAAGAACCCAAAGATTTATTGACATTTCTCAAAGATCAAATAAGCAAGTGTGGATCACTTATACAGTCATTATATCCATAGATATTCACAACACAATGGTGGAAATTCCAAATTGTATTTTTGGTTGATCAACATCATCAACAAATAAAGGTTCTTATGAAAATGTAGTTGTTTCTTATTATATTAAATAAATCTATTATAATTTCAACATATAAATCCTCATTCTTGGTTTTAGGAAATGAAATATTAAAATAAATGATCATATATTTCCCACAAACATAAACATTCATTGCAGGTGAAAGCATAAATAGCACACTATGATACCCGAAATCCATGTTTTCCTTATAGTTTCTATGTTGGTCTCTTTGACTGATAATCATATTTTGTTCAAACTGAATGATTGTTTGAACTTTTTATAATTAATAACTATATTTATTCCATTAAAATTTTTTGTGAAAATTTTCCTCCACATGATGAAAATTAAACTACATACTTATTACATTTGACTTTTTTAAATAGATATAGTTGGTCAATTTATTATCTTCTCATTCCCTCTACAAGAACCATATATAACAATGTTTCTCCCTTTATTTTTCTTCAAAAAAAATTTATATGGTAATATAATAAAGATATATCTTCTCTACCTTATGATAAACTGATATTCAATATATTCCCTAGTGCTTTTTCTCAGAGACTGTTGCTATACATTATATAGATTTATAGTAACACACACCCTTTGTATAAGTGTTGAGATTCATCTATTTTCTATAGCTAATATCCAATGAAATAATATGTTCAAAATGAATTTAGTACACTGATTATATTTTATTATAATCATGTAAACTCTTGAAATAGATACCATGACATCCATATTTTAATTTCTAATCATAACTAGTATTCTAAAACCACATTTCCATGGTGTGGGTTCCACTATGAATATATAGTCTTCTCATAAAATACATTGGTGTTGAATTGTTTCCAATACAATGTAATGTTATAATTCAATAATTAAATACACTATGTATTCCAAATATATTCTCCTTAATTCCTTGGGAATTCATAAAGTGATTTATCAATTAATAAAAATCTTTGAATATTTAAATACATAGTCTAATGTTATAATTTTGAATACCTATAATATTAGTTCAATAATTTTGTAAAAACAATATTCTTCATGATGAATAAAATATGGGTTTTTATATTCCTCAAATTTCATTTCAATCCTCTATTAAATTTCTTCTTAAACCATTCTTCATAACATTTATGTCATTAGATAAAAAAATTTAAACTTATTTTTAATACCTTTCCAACACAACCAACATCTTACCACGTGATCTTATAAAATTTCATTTTCTGTTTGAGTAAATTATAGTGGATTATACCCACTGTGGTTCATGAATGTAAATATTTATAAAACCCTTATAATCTACATAAAATACTTTGATGAATGGATTCTATGTTAATGTACGGATACAAAAAAACCCATGTTTAGAAAAATAGTATTTTTTATGTTTTCTCTCTAATAACTCTTACCAACATCCCACATAATGTTATAATCTACTATTATCATTGAAAACAGATTAAGTTTTCTTAAATTTCATTTTGTATGGGGATATAACTGCAATGGTGTCATAATCATTAAAAAAATTAGTGCATCTAAAATCGACTTACATTATTCCTAGTTCAACATATTCCCTTATGAAATTGAAAAAACCTTTCATTAAAATTCTATTAGGGGTAGAACATTTTGTTTTCCATTATTAATCTTCTAAATATATTATATGTATTTCCAAAAATATGTTATCTATAAGCTAAGTGTTTTAACTTTTACGTTATTTTGAATTATATCCCCATTATACTGTGACTATTGTAGTTCTATTGGGATTTTTTTCCTGAAACATATATAATATAATCATTTTTTATAATTTCAAATTCAGCCTTTTAAAAATAATGTTACCCTAACAGGGATAAAAAACCTGATAGGGGGGTGAATCAAGGAATTATTGATTAAAACAATTGTCTCTTGGGATCTTGTTTTTTGTTTAACAAAACACTATTCTCTCACAATCCCATAAAATAGAATAAACAATAATTAAGACATGTACATGACATAAAAATATTACTTGGTTCACCGTATCTAGGATAAATCCTTGGATCACTAAAAAATAAATGTTCATATTTACCAAATAAACTAAATCACATTCCTAATACAAATTTCTTAGAGGAATCATCATCCCTCCTACTCTATAACCGATCACAATATGAAATCTCACTACTCTCTACACTGAATTGTGCATGATGCCTCCTCATAAAAACCATATTTTATTCTGAGTCACATAAATTTTTTTCACATATATGTTAGTGTTATATTAATTAATTGTTTCCCCTCATAGGTGAAATACACTTTTTCAAACACTTTTAGTTAGTAAAAATTTATTTGAAAGGAAATTCTTGGTCCCATCATGAACTGCATTCGACCGTGTTGAATGACTACTTTGTAGAAGACCTTATATGGAATACTTCCTTCACAGCATGGATGGATAGAAATTTATCACCTCTTTATCTTTTTGATTTCAAGATCCATGAAAACCCCTTCTACAAATTTTCTTCATCAACTACTTCCTTTGGGAACTAACTCATCATATAATACATCATGATTAACCTCTTTCACGAGTCACATTATTCCCTGAATTCCTTCTTTGGGAACCACATTGGATATGGCTGAAATATTCTGGGGACTATATTATCTAATAAAATTCAATGAATCTAATGATTTTATTAGTGTCCACATCCGTAAATTATGATCACTTTCTATGTGTATTTAATTCACCACAATCAAACCCAAATGATCAGACTCCCACAAACTAACCTTGTTTGTGAGTATTTTGATTTTCAACTTCATCCTTCAAATGATAGTTTTATTTTCCATTATATATACCTCCATTTTCATATTCATATGGAATATTCTATTAAGTCTATATTACCATGAAATCCCAAAGATATTATGGAGTAAACCATTTTTTTGTGGGAATCCTTCCTTTTCCATAAAAACAACTCCAAATTTTGAGGCCTAAATATTTAGTAAATACTACAAAACAACATAGTCATAAAAACATATTATTTTATAGTTACCATGATGGAATGTTGTCATATATATTTTCCAACCAATTTAAACCACTTAAAAACACCAATATGAAGCCACAATGGATTTTTTCCCAATATTCTCTCCATTGGGATTATTGAAAACTCTTCACTATTTGATACAACATTAAATATTTTTCAATATTTAACCAATAAAATTATTATGATTATAGATGGAGAAATTTTTTTTCCCAACAAAAAATCTAATAAAACAATCCATTATTTTCATTAGAATCACGAGTTTTAGTAAAATGTTGTTAACGGATCACTTCATTCCTGATAACACTTAATTACACTTTCTTCTTTCCATTTGTAAATATGCATGTGGAGTTCAATAATACAGAATTTTTCATCATTACATTGAAATATACTCTCATCATGAAATTCTATCATTATTTATCTCAATTAAATTCCTGAATTCAAAATATTTATATTTAAAACTCCCATACTTTTTTGCTCCCCTAAACAGGTTCTCACCTAAATTGATCAAGTTATTTTCTACCTGTTTTCTAGTAAACCCAGAGGTCCCTCATTTTTTGGATGAAACATTGAAAAGATCACATACAAGACCATAAGGTAACAATTAATCTATCCTCAAGGAGATGGGATCCATCATCCACACTTTTTCAAGTGTCAATAGTTTAATGAACTCCAAGGGCTAGTCGATGCCACTAAAATTCCTCTCAAGGTAAGGCCTTTGTTAGATTTTTTGCTACTATTAAATCTATAAGAACATAATCCATCATCATAAGACCATGATCCACCATCCCCTTGAAAAAAGGATAATTTATTTAAATGTTATTTTGAAATGAGTGATGTAATTTATTTTTGTTGGGATTAATAGAACTTGAATTATATTAATTTATTTTGGTTCGAGACTTAACTTAAACTATCATATCATAATGTTGTTACTTTATTCACAACAACAACATACAATATTGATTAAAAACAATATACTCATATACCATGTTTCTTGGTGAAATTAAATCCTGATTATTCTTTATCTAATCAATTCACAATCATTCAATAAATAATGTTCCACCTAAGGAATATTTTTTATAACCTTATGAAGAATCCCACACTACATATATAATTACCAATTCCCCTTTTTATTATTTTTTATTATACCAATACAAAACCCATAATTCCATTGATACACTGAAAATTTATTTTCACAAAAAAGTAATTGTATTTACATTCGATTAGTTTTATATCATGCTTCTATGATTTTTGGGAAAAATTATTGGCTCATTTTACTATGAAGCACAACAAAATATCAAATATTTTCCTATATTCTACGATGATGACCTCTTTTCCTTCATCATACCATTATAGTTTAATCTTGGTTTCCCTTGAGTTGTCATATCCTTGTAATTATCCATTCCAAATTTTCACATAAACTCTTTAGAATGTTTTTATTTTGAAACGAATGTGACAATCCTTACTTATATCAATTTGAAACCTAGTAATAAGTCCATTTAAATAAACATTGACATTTAGAAATCAATTTTCGTAAATTATGAAAAATATTTGCATTGTAATTCATATAATGCACCAAATATTATGTCATTTATAAACAACAAAACCATAATACAATGGAATTTTTTCTGACATTTACACTGTAATAAACTCTTCCTTGTTGAAAACTAAGTTTTTTCAAACAAATGATCATTCCTTGAATACCAAACTCCTAGTACTTGTTTAAACCCATATAGTTCGTTCCTCATCAAAAGAAAACAATTTTTTCGTCTTCATGAATAAGAAAACAATGTTTCTTTCTTGATATAGAAATCTACTTATAGAAGCCCATTTGTAAATTTTGACTTCCTATCCATTTGTAAAAAATTGAATATCATTTTCAATGTTATTTCCAAAAATAAACAGATTTTATCTATCCATTAAATAGATGAAATTTTTTCATCCATATCGATACCCTCTATCTCTGAGAACCTTTTCCACACTAATTGTTCTTAGTTTCTCCTCATTATTCAATATTCATTTAGTTTATTTCGGAATACCCATTTGGTCTCAATGACATTATTCTCTTCTGGTCTATAAACAATATCACATGTCTTCTCTTTTTTATTTGGACAAGTTAATTATTCAATTGATAAAAAAACTTCTCATCTCTTTATTCTTATTCGAAACATTTTTCCTCTACCAATGATAAGAAATATTCTTATTGTTTTGTCCTTATCTTGTTCCTCTTCGTTGGAGTTGTCTGATAGTAGATGAAAAATTATCTATCAATTTCAGATCGACTCATCATTTTCTATTCAAATATAAGTTTATGTTCATCATTTTGGCCATCCTAATCGTCTTACAAATTTACCTAACATGCATGAACTCCATAATATCATCTCAAATCTTTATCACTATCTTACATAAATTGTTCATGTATTTTGGAAATAGTTTTATCATTTAATATCACAACCAAATAAATAATTTATACAAATATCCTATGTTATTTTATAAACATTTATATGAAATTATTGTTCATGAAAAGCCATGAAATATCCTTTTATTTAAATGATATTCAAAATTCTTATTTTCAACTTATTGGTAATGAAATAGATGCTCTCAAAGACTCAAAAGTACTTCAACATTGGCCTTTTTCCATAACATAGATTGTATGGTTACATCTCTTCCTTTGGATATAATAAGACTATATTTTATTTTTAGATCAACACCATCATATATTATTTCCAAAAACAATATTCATGTAATTAATTCATGTTATATCAGGAATATATGGATATTTGACCATGGTTATTTTTAATAGGCCTTCAATAAAGTGAAATGATACTAGAGACCTGAAACATGTGGTTCATGATTGGAACAATTTAAATTTTACTAAAATCATCAATAAAGGGAACATAATATCTCCTCACAACAAAATATGTTTCAAGAATAGGTTTTCACTCATGAATATGAACCAACTCAAGAACTCTTATTGATCATTTTTCTTTCTCCTTATACATCCATTGAATGGTCCTACCTTATTGAAAATAATCACATTTATAGGAAAAATCACATGACAATCAAGTGATATTTTCATTAGCCCCACATTTTACTAGATATTCCAATCATTCTTACGCAAAATGACAAATATGATTACGTTATAACATATTTTCTTCATCCATGGACAGAATAGCCATATCTTCTTATCCAGTCATAATGTTGAGGTTCCAATTGATACTATTTTCTTGGAAAAAAAATGAACATCCTTTTTCTTTGATGGAACATAATTTCTTGAAAATGTTCATGGGATATCATGAGTCACACAACTGATAGTCAGTTGGAAAGTTGTGACTGATACATTCAATAACGAAGTCATATGCATGTCTCATGTATTTTCCCCCAAACATGTACTTTCCCAATATAATAATATTTTAAACATAATCATTATAAAAACATACAATAACTTAAATGTATTATCATATTCATATCACTATAGATTTTCTTAATATGATAGGGTATGTGCATTCACTTTAAATAATCAATATTATAGTGTGATCAGATACACTAAATGAAATCTCTATAAACATTGCATTCTCGTCTATTTTCCTAATAATCTATGTAATTGAATAATATTCTTGATCATGGTAAGATTATTATGTAATAATTTAATATTTTAATGATTCAAATCTATTTCCTATTTCAGTTCATTTTAATACTAATTGTGTCGTTGATTATATTTTCTTTGAGTTTGTTGTGGATCATTCCTCTATATATTTTATGTATAACATCAGACCATGTGTCCAAATACTCCACACTAGAAACAATGACCATAAAAATAATATGCATATATATTTAACTTTTTATGTCACTCTTTTTTTCTTCAATCTCACATGGATATGTAAAAAATATTTTTTATAGTATGATATTTCCATAATAATAACATCTAATGTGGGGAGGATTACTATGTCTCACTCATGCACCACTGGTTTCCCCTTGAGTTATCATGATATTCATTTCTTAATTCACTCCCAAATCAAACATTATCCTCGAAGTATGGGATTTATGTCTAACTTAAACCATTACTTATTTTATTTGGTGATCAATACCCACACCAGTTTTACCGTTATGATCCATTATTTTCCTCACCTGACATTCCATTATATATTTCACTAGAACTCTGAATTCAAATTTTACACTTTCTTTTTCTGTTCTGTCCTACATTACAAGATTCTACAGTTTCTCGTGATCTTTTACCTTTATTCGTAGTTTTAAAACCTCTTCCTCAAGATCTCCGATGTGTTTGACTACATCTTTTACTATTTTCATCAGAAAATGTAACATTATTTTTTTTTCATTAACATTTATCTTGTATTCAATGAATTTCTTTGTATTTTCTATTTTTTTGATATAATCTATTAAATTTTAAACTCCAAAACAATCCTCTATTCGGTCTTTGGTTTCATATAGTGTTTTGAATCATTAAAATTTGTGTTGGATTTATTTTTTTGGGCTCTCCATATATCTATCACTTCATCTTCAACTTCTAATTTGATATAAATGTCAACTCTTCCTTCGATATCTCCTTCATCATTGTCAATTTCTTCCCTTATTTTATAATTTCATAAAATTTCAATCGTAGAATTTTCTTTTTGATATTTTTAGTCCTCCATATCTTCTTCCTCATATTCTTTGGAAGTTTCATATTCTTTAAAAATATTATTCTTCTTATTGAATAAATTTCTACTAGCACTTCTCATTACACTCACATTGGCATAATCCTTAATACTAGAAACTTCATCATCTTCCTCATCATTGTATTTAAACTTCTTAGGAAACTTTTTAAAATGATTTATTATATTTCTACATAAAAATCATGTGATCATATGTTTCCCATGGACTTTATCTCTTCTTATTTTGGTATTTGAGGAGAAGAGTGAAATGAACTCATCCACATTATCTTCCACATAACTATATTCAATAGTGATATTATAAATGGACTTCAATAACACTTTTTTGAACTTCCCCTTTTCTATAGCATCGTTGTCATCATTTCTCTTCTCATATGTATAAGGTTATTGTGTAAGATATAAAATTTCATCTCCTTGGTATATTTATTCAAATGATTATATACTAATATTATGATACATATTTTAAATCACTATAATAAAAAATTAGTCTTCTTCATTTATCCATGACCTAATGTAATATTTCATTATATTTATTTAGTTTCCATGCATCCAAACATCTTTCATATATTATTCCTTCACCATTAATTTGTTATATTTATATATTTCGTTTGTTATGTTTCCCAATTTCTCCAAATTTTTCTCTAATTTTTTATATTATTTTTATACCTAAAAAATTAAATTCCAAATTTTTAAACAATAGGAACAGAAATATATATATATATATATATATAATGACCCAAACCTCTCATACAAATATATAATATTTTTTTAAAAGAATATTAATTACATTACACAAACACGCATCTAAGGATCATAATAGTATATTTTCATTGGAATCCTAGAATCATAAAGAGCTAGTGCATGTGAGATTTAAATTATATCCAATGTATTTTAAAATTACTAAAACCCATTATAGATATAAACATGTAATAATCATCATCAGAACCTGGGGAAAAGAAACATGAGAAAGGGTTCACTCAAATTCCCTTTGTGGATAAATTAGGGAAATACATAAACCTAACACGGGAATAAGGGTATGACAACGTGAGGATAAAATTTTAAAACCTTACCATTGAAATAAATGGACAAAATAGTAACTCATGTAACAAGGATTGGTTGTTATTAAGACAGGAATAAAAAGTAAATAAACGAACATCATCCCTGAGTGACTAACATCAGCATAAAAAATAGAATTATGGAATACAAAGAAATATAGAAAACAAGTTCAATAGTATTCACAGATCACTACCTGGGCTATCATACATGAATAGGTACACTCCAAAACCATAATACTAATCAAGGGTAAGTCCTATGTCTTTCACAATAGAAACATTCCCTTACTAAACTGGTTTCAATCCACAATCCGATCTAATTTTTCTCATAAGATTTCATCCTTCAACCAATGCGCTGGAGGGAGATAAAAATCCCACCCATCTTTACCACCATCCTTGGCTATTTTCTAATTACTTTACTTAGTTATAATATGAAAACCATCACACAATGAAATTAATACATAAGTGTGACACATTCTTATAAATCATTCATTATATTAGAACCCAAGGAAGGAAATGTGATTCAATACACATTTATCTTTTCAGAACACATGAAAGGAAGTGGCTTTCAAAAAATATTCCATGATAGTATAACCCATGGAAAATAATAATTTTTTATAAATATATATCAATCATAAACATAAATAATCTATATAAATAATAAGAATGGTGTCCTGGTACCATATTCTATTTAAAGCATAAGTAACCACAAAGAATGTCATCTTAGTTTGAAAATTGATTTAGAAAGATAACTTCAATAATTTTTGAAGAAAGTATAATTTCCAAATTAAAAAACCCTTTTTGAATAATAAAAAAATTATTGAAATACTTTTCGTTAAAAATAACCTTGTAAGCGTATAATGGAAGGCTTAAGAATAATTTAAACATTTCATAACCAAATAACACTTTAACGTTGACGACAACATTTTAAAATTTAAAATAATTTAGAAATCCTTTTATATTAAAGTAATTCCACAAAAATATAAATTAATCATGAAAAAAATTATTGTTCATGAGTGAAAAAAATGTTGTTCATGCGATACTATTTAAAATTAAGATTCCTTCCACATTTGGGTAAAATAAAATGGGGTATTTATTGGAAAATAACCTAAATATTTATTTAAAAAATCATAAACATGTATTACATGGGTATATAATTTATTAATAAATCATTTAGAGAATGATTTTTTTAAATCATTTTAGAAATCATGGTCTTGGATGAAAAATAGGTATTCAACTAAATAGATAAATAAAGATGATTTTTTTAAAACAAAACTCATGAACTATTGAGAACATAATGAGAGGAAAATGATTATAAAACATGTATTCTCGTGAAATAAATAGAGGAGAACAAAATAAAATATTTTTTTGATAGAAGTTTTTATGATTTCATCATGATAATTATAAACATAAATAGATTATAAAAATGATGATTCTTTTTCATAAAACACTTCACACTTTAGATTAGTAATTTTTGTACTCTTACATTGATCATGATTCCAAAATATCCATAATTTTTAACATGATGTAAAATTAATATATATTCATTGTAAATATATATATATTAGTCAATAAAACAAATTGATATAAAATAAAATACATCATTCATGTAGACATTTGGTTGCACAAATCCATGAACGTTGTTTACATTTCCTCAATAGATGAAATGATTAAAAGGTATGTAAAATATTTCCAATATAGAATAATTTTAATTCATTTATATAAAATATATTCTTTAAAATTACAATAATTAAATTTTATTAAAATAATTAATTAAAAACAATAGAAATATCGCTTCATGGGGTGGTTGTCCACCATACACACAAATGACATTATCATTTCCCCAACATATTGGTTGTTAAGATGGTTAATGGACTATATTTTATAGAAAGGTATAATTATGATACAAATATATTATATATGTATATAAATTTAATAAATACTTATTACCATCCAAGTAAAAATAATTGTAAGAACACATTACATCGGTTCACGAGCCGACTGCCCTTTGTACACAAGAGTAATGATTTCATATAACATTTCATAGAATAAGAGAAGGATTTATGTTATACCATAAAAATAATATGACATAGTAAATTTAACATACTAGGGTTATTATATAATAATTTGTTAATAAAAATATAAGTAGTTGTAGGAAAACATAAAATAAAATGGCCAGTTAGGGATATTACCTCTTCTTTAGACAACATATTTTGGTTTTCAATAAAAGGATTCATATGATGGATTTATGACCCAAATAAGGATTATATTATTCCATGAAGGAATAAAGTATGTTATTTTGGCAATTATATATTGATCTAATTGGTTTTGGAAGTGTGATGGGGAGATGAGAGGGGTGGTCCTTTGTGAGTAAGGTGAATGGTACACATGTAAATTTTGGAATGAAAATGGAGTATCCCTATTTTTTAAAATTACAAAAGAATTAAAAATGGGGAATAATAAAAAAAAATTATGTAATAATGATACAATATTTCCTTATAATTGGGGTTTTAAAATTTTTTAGGTCATTTAACCCCTTATTTGTTTTAATTTATCCACCTGGTAAACCCATTTTCACATAAACCACATTAATTATTTTTTATTTATTTTACTATTAGTAGTGCCCAAGAACTATATTAATATTACTAGAAAATGTAAATTATGAAAATAAAAAAAAATATATCCACTCTTTATAATCCAATTCATATAAGGTGAAATTTTTAATTTAAAATTAAATTTGCATGTGTAAAGAGAAAGCAATTTTCTAAAGTGGAAATGTTAGAAATATTAAACAAATTTAAAAAAATGATATAAAATTTATTTTTATGACATAAAATTATAAATAGATATATAAAGAAACGAATTTTATCTTCAAGCCTATCTAGAAAGAATCATTATATTTTTAAATTGTTTAAATGAAACAAACACTACTGGAAAATGGACCTCTCCCCACGGTTTTCTCCAAAACCGTGGGGATAGACCCCCCCCCCCCATATACCCAAGGTTTTGGAAAACCGTGGGTATATGTGACTTTTTAAAACCTATACCCACGGTTTTCCAAAACCGTGGGTATATGGGGGTCTATCCCCACGGTTTTCCAAAATCATGGGGATAGGTCCTAAATATTGACCTAAACCCACGGTTTCCCAATACTCTGGGTGTAGGGGTACCTATCCCCACAGTTTTTGGGAAAACCATGTGGATAGGTCTGGGCTAAAATATATATACCCACGGTTATGAAAAACTGTGGGTATAGGTCACTTTTGTGTGTACGGGAAAAAAATTTCCCCCGGGAAGGAAATTTTTTTTGGCTGGAACCCTATACCCACGGTTCTTCCATCTATACCCACGGTTTTTATAACTATATTTAACTATATATATATATACATATAGGTTATGTTAGGGTATTGGTTAGATGTGGTGTTTGTAACTAAGAGGTTGCGGGATCGAAATTCCGCGCCTGCATTATTTTAGGACCTATACTCATGGTTTTGAAACCGTGGGTATAAGCCGTTGACACCGTGGCAATTGACTATATTTCGATGACACAATGGCAGGACACCTATACCCACAATTTTGGAAAACCGTGGGTATAGTCTAGGGACCTATACTGACGTCTTTCCAACCCACGGTTCGCAAAACCGTGGGTATATCCTATACCCACGGTTTTGGGGGCTATACCCACTGTTTTGAACAGTGGGTATAGGCCGTTTTTCTAGTAGTGAAATATTCTAAATGAAAACCAATATGTTTCACTAATAGGGAAAAATTTTAAATTCTCAGAAATATATAACATATTCACCTAATATAATTTTAAAATTATTATTCAAAAAATAAATTCAATTAAATTAAATTCATTTTATAAATTTTATTTTAAAAAATAAATTTTGAGTGTAAAAAATGAGAAAAAACTAATTTTTTTTTTTAAATAGAGTTTGAAGAATAAATTGGATTTATTCTTATAATATGTCACCTAGATGAAAATTATGAATGTTAAAACAATTTATTTTATATATAATGTGAAAAAAAACATAATTAAAATCATTCAAATAAAGTGAATTATTTAATTTTCTAAGGTAAAATTAATTTGTTATCATAAAAATGGTTTTCCAAAAAAATGATTTCCTTTATTTTCAAATAGGTTTTATTCTTATTTATAATTAACTTTTAAATAAATAATTCAATATATATAAATTTTTGAACAATATATATTAAAAATTTATTTAATATTATTCATACCCACCATTCTAGAAGATATATGAAAACAACCATATTAAATATTAATATTTTAATAGTATGTAATGTTTCATTTAAACTAGGAATTGTGTGTGACTCAAGGTATACTCAGTGATTCATGTAATGATTTCTCAAATTCTTTTTGTGTGTACCGCAAGATGAACTCATTATTGTATGTAACATAATATATTTCTAATATCAAAATTATTTGAAAAATATATATTTCACAAATCTTTTATGTGGTACATTTTATATATATATATATGTGTGTGTGTGTGAATATATAATAGAGATATATATAAATAAAAAAAATATTCATTTTTTCTTTTTGAGAACCCTAGGATAAAGGAGGTTCTTGGTTAGCTTGTAGGAAGGTTTTTGTTGAGTCTGTTCAATGTTTCGGATGCAAGAAGACGACAGTGGTGGCGACTCACTACATGCACTGGTGGGGGTTAATCAAGATCAACAGCTTCCCATTTCAGCATGTGGATCTAGAGATCCTACACTACAAGGCCTTCGAGCCCATACTCCTCCTTAGATGCGCAAGGTTTATGGGGGTTGACATGCAGATCTGAATAAAGGTTGGAGGCCACACCTCCCTGATTTTTACCATCTTCCATAGCATAGCCAATGCACTGGTCGCATTGTACCTGAAGTACATCGAAGAGTAGTCGAAGAAGGAGATCAAGGAAATATTTCTTCAATACGACCGTACACTGATTGTAGCCGATTGTATATGGTGTGAGTCCTAAATGTTCGGTGGTCGTGGTGCTCATGCCAGGTTCTCGAAGTCTTACCATTAGATACGTATCTAAAGCAAAGGTCAGTCTGCCCTCCTTTCATTATCCCTTTCCTTAAAATTATATTTTTCATATCATCCAGACTATTACTATTTTGATGGGCTTGATAAGAAGTATTGTGGTCCCATCTATATTTTTTGATTGATTTCTATCATTTCTATTTTGTGTTTTCTACAATAACTCTTCTACAAAATTTCCAAAGGCCTTCAAAAGGACTCTATTCTAAAAAAAGGTTTTTGGGATGGTGTTTGTTGGTTATCACTAATTTTTAAAAGTTATTTTATTTTATAAAATCAAAAAAATAGGTTTTAAAACATGTGTGTGTTTTTTATATCATTTCTTATTTTAGATATGGTGGATGAGATTTCTATTTTATGCATGACATAGAGTGGCGTTGTGATTTTTCAGGCCCAATGTTAGAGTTGGTGTCCTAGAACCAATTTTCATCATACATTTAATTACTATTATATTCATTACTTTAATATTAATTGATTTATAACTGAATACCAACAATTATTATGCAAGATAGTGTATGTGTTAATGTACTTGGATACATTTGATATCGAAAGTGCATAATAGTTCAATGTTATAATGAGATAATTCAAATGTTTTGATATTAATTCTTGAACATTTATTCTAGGGAAGGATGATATAATCTATGGGGACACTCATTATATAGGTTATTTGGATATCATGATACCATATCAGGTTTTTGTCCCAAGGTAATCTCTAAAATAGAGGCTATATGAATTGATTCACCAATTGGATTTCCTTATGTTATATGTGGCATTAGATATTACTCTCTGTAGACATTTGTAATGTTCCTTTGACTTGAATATTTTTATTAATACCTATTATGATTCATACACTTAGAATTATTTTTTATATCTTTACAAATATCATCCATTGTATATTTGGATAATTTGGGAGCACCATGAGTGGATTTTCAATAATAAATAATGTGAGAGAGTATTTTTCCATTTCGTTTGAGTGAATATCTTAATCCCTTTTATAGATTCCAAAAAGTATGATAAACCCATATCCATGGAAATACAATATTCAAGGATAGTTTCTAAAAATCCATGAATGAGAATCTATCATATCGGTAAATGACAGCAGTTATGTAGCCCGTTTGATGTGAGATATTGTGAAAAAATGATTACTTTACATTGAAAGAGTTCATATAATGACTCATTTATTGAGACATTAAATATTTTCATTATGGGTGAACAAGTGATTTCTATATAGAAACCTTATACTTTAGGTGGATTAGCCAAATTTCAGTAATAAAGGGGTCTAGATTGTGACCCACTAAGTGTATCAAATTTTTTGTTAAATATATATGTGTTAAACAAGTAGATTGGAATATTATTCTAAATTACAAGGAATAATGTTTAATTGTGATCATTTATTGAACTCAAGTATTTATTTTTCAGTTTAATAAATAGTTAAATTTATTTATTTATATAAACACTCTTTATATAGGGTCTTTACATAATGCGGGAAATATGACCGATAATTTTATGGTGTGAATGGACTATTATATGACTAAATATTAAATAATCCCTTAAAAATCATATCTATTCACTTCAATTAAAATTTTCATGTCATGTAAATACTATTATTACGTTTACATGGGCAACACTAGAGATTAAGAGAATATTATAGGGTATTTGATAACATAATATTCTAACCGTAGATTAATACATAAAAGACTATAAAATTTTATAAAATGTAAACCTATATATGAAAGGAAATTTATTATGAATAATATTTGTCTTTATATAGAATTATCTAATCCTAGAGATATTCACAATAATATGAAATGTATTGTGTGATTTGTTGATCTTTCTACATATACGACTATGATAAAATGAAGATAATATGACGGGCCTCATTATGATTCAATGGTGTAATAGACATCAAACTACAGAAGTTCTAGGAACATGTACTCTTGTATTATAACCACCCCATGTTGATTTTCACCTTCTCATGTTACAAATGTGCATCATAATAAGAAGTAATATTCCCTTAGTTTATCAATATAAATAAATGTGTAATAAGAATGGTTAACTATATTCATCAATGAATGAATAATTACAAGATATGGGAATTCTTGACATATCTAAATTAATTTCAAATTAAAAATCACAATAAGTATTCATGGATTCTGAGAATTGATATCAATCTATATATGTGTAAAAATCCGAAGATGTTGAAGGAAAATATATTGGGAACTATATGACACTCTATTGATTCACCTCATAACATTCACGTGGTATCCGATTGAGTCACATTTCTAATTTATTATTATTTATTTCAGTTTATCTCTTCATTTATTCTATGTTATCTTAATTTTTTTATTCTTTATTTATATTGAATTTCATTCATTATTATCCTTCACATTACTATAACCAATATTAGGTTAAATATGGATAAATGTTGAGTGGAAGGGATCCATTAGAGGTGTTAGAGTTTTATTTTATGGTTGACCTCTATTACACATCATGAAATCATGTTTACTGAATCAATATTGGACTCAAGGTACACAGAATTCAATACAGAATCAACTCATTATGTATTTAGTAGATTTTATGGTTTGTCTGGCCAATCTAGTAGACAACATAACGAACTACATGGTATGTAACTGGTGTACAAACTGTGTAATCTATGTGTTTTCTCTATTTAAATCGAGAAATACATGTGGAAAAAGACACATATTGTTATTACATTACCTGTGTGATTAATTATTGAGAAACAAACCAATAAATGGAACTGATTTTATGGTCATGAAATTAATACCCATGCTGTTTTTTAATACTTATGATGTAGTTTTCATGTAATTAATAAACATTTGGTGTATCTAAGGCAATTGACTGGGTGATAATTTAAATAATTCACATGCGGTGTAAGAAATTTAATGTGTAATTAATTAATAAAAGATGTAAAATTTTATTAAAATATAGTGTATTGAATTTATATTCCAATTAATTAATTAATTCTCACAAGGTTTAATTATATTTACATTATGTAATAAATAAAATCTCATTGTGTTTAATTCACTTGTGTTATAATTAATAAGTTCTCATTATTTAAATAATTGACACGCGGTGTATTATTAATACACATGTGGGGTGTTTGTCACATTCAGTATAATTATTATTTTACATGGAAATATAATTAATGAAAACATTAAACCAGTCTATACATTGTGTGGAAATGTTTAAATGAATATTAAATTCCCAATTTATTATGTGTTTAATTAAGAAAAACGTTTCTTGTACCCTTTTTGTACTCATCATGATATTATTAAATCCATATGGACTTCCATGATTTTTTGGATAGACTTTTATGATATAGAATTAATTAATTAAATTGATTAACTAAATTATTTCAATAATAATATATCCTGATAAAATAATGAATTGAAATTAAATCAATATAATATGAAAAATATTTGTTCATTGAATGTGTGGATGATCATGAGATTAGTCTGAGCTATATATTTAAGGTTTCATTTAATTTAATTATGATTCACAGGTTTGTGATTATTAATAATTAAATTAATATGACAGACTATACATTATATCTTACTGTTTTCTGTATGGGATTATTTTACTAGGGTTTCTTTTATGTAAACACGTTAACTGATCCTTGGTTTCCCCTCACCTATATATGAGTAATATTCAAGTCAAGAATAGTGTTACCGAGTGAGTGGATGAAGTTCAAAATCAGCCTGAGGTGAAACCATACCAGTGTTGTTTGAGACCTACCATAATAAGACTCAATAGGGGGAATAATTGAGTTATATTAAATTTCCCATCACATATAAAATTATCCGTCTATTGATTAATATTGACTTATGTACAGTTATTTAATAAAACTTTAAAAAAATTGAATGATAAAAATTAATTGAAATATTGTGATTTATATTTGTTTTGGGAATAAAATCCCCATAGTCTACATCACCACCACTCTTCTCCAATGTATGTAATATTTACAAGTCCAGTCCTTTATTTGAGGACTTATTATCCTTTTCCCAGGACCCCATGAATATGTTAAATAATTTGACACTTGGTATAATCATATAAGCTTTAAACTAAGATCCAAACGGGATTTATAAGGAAAAATCGACAATGGTTCTTCTACTGGGAAGAATTAAAATATTATTATTTTTAGAATAACATGCACTACTTCTTATTTAAATTAATTTGAACATGATCTATAGAAAATAGGGATGAGTGACACTTGTATCCTCTTTAAATTCATCGGAAATATTAGTATAAACAAATAAATTATTGTCTTTTTCTTTTATCTCTATACTTAGATCTTATTAAAATAAATTTCATATTAAAGAAAAAATATACCATTTAATTCTTTTATAGTGGAATTATAGACTTAACTTTAGTGCATCAATGGTAATAAATTCCCAATAGCTCCATAAAGTTCTAAATTAGAAGAATTGAATCAACATAGCCAAACTATTGAACAAAAACCACATATCTAATATTCATATAAAAATCTATATACCTGATTTTAGTTCACTTAAACAGATTGAATCACATAGGTATTTCATTCAATTAATCAACTATTATATAGTTGATTTTAAATGATGTATCCATTTGATTTGGGTAGTTGATACACCAAAACATACGTAGCTGACTAAAAAACGTAGCCGATTTCATTATTTGGGAGATTAATGTAATTGATTCTTCTATGTATCCTATTTTATCTATACATTTACTCACATATGGAACATATCACATATCTAATCACATTACATAAAAATTTCATGTAGTTGATTAATTACCTAGGAGATTCCTTATGTACGTGATGTTGTCAGCATAAGAAATTTTCATGTAGGATATTTCAAAAAGAGGTTAGTTGATATATATGTTTACTTCATGTAGGTGATTGATTAACATGGCCAAGTATCTTAATGTAACAAAAATTTCTTTAAATACACTGATTTGAGAAAAAACATATAGAATGCATATATGAATTAATTTATGACTGAACTCATAGGAATAAAATAAAACATCATAAACACACTTTGAAAAAAATTAATAAATTATGAAGGGTATTTGAGATCATAATAACCTAAAGTACATCAAATATATTGGGTAATCATTAGAAGTCCCACAATATCCCCATTTTGATGATCACAATACGAATAAAACTCATAAAACTCCTTATATATTTGATTTGGTATTAAATAAAAATTTTAAAATTGTTTAAGTAAAATTATGTTCAATTATCTAAAAAATAACAAAAATGTAATGTTATCTCCTTTAGTTACTTACTTATTTAATTTTTTAATTGAAAATATCTCCCTCTTTTGAAAAATACACACCTCTCTTTTTGTGATGAGTTCTCAAAGGGGTGAAATTAATCCCCCTTCTATGGAATTAAAATGGATTGATAAAAGTGATCAAACACATATTAATCGATCAAATTAGAGTTATGGTCTATTTAAGAATAGAGCACAATTAAATTATGTTTTTAGGATGTGGTTGGGATTCATTAAATAAAAATATATAAATAACATCAAATTAAAAAATAATTAAGAAACCCCTCTCAAATAAATAATTAAATAATGAAATATTTCATTAATTAATTATAATTGTAATGATACATCTACTCAATACATATAAACCATATGAGTCCTCAAACCCATTTTGTTTTTGGTAGATTTGTTATTGAGGTTTAATCAGGTTTTTAGGTTTATGGTGGTTTGGAGGAAGATGATTTAGACTAGGATTTCACTGAAGGATCATACACAACTTCTATTATCTTTATGGATTTATAAGAAGTACTATACTGATCAGGTATAAGTGGAATGATTCTACTTATTTGATATAAGGATTTAGCACAGATTTTTGTCATCAAAACAATGTAAGACTTAGAATATTGAATAAAAAATGGATAATATTTATTATTATTTCAATAAAATGATGCTAATCTATTTAGGAATAACATATTAAGATTTTATACCTTCTATGAAGAGAAAATTGGTGATTCAAAATAAATATGAGTTTAAATTAGAGGGTAAATTTCTATAGCTAATCTACCAGAAGGCTTATCAACAACAACTATTTACTTAACAAAATTCTTAGGGATTGACACATCTATAAGCATTCTAGTTAGTGATTACAAATTATAATTTTAAATATTTACTTACAATAAATTTTCTCAGAAAAAATCCTTATGTTATTTGATATATGACCTAAAAATAGAAGCACTAATAGCATGTCAAGGGTCAATTGATCGAAAAACAATATATATGATTTTTTAAAAATCAACTCCCTACCTATAACATCAACTAATGTCTCTAAATACTCTTCTACGGATTCATTTAAGGATTCTTCTAAATATTCCTCTACATCTAAATTTGTTATAGTAATGGTATATATATAATAAATATTTTTATATATTTTTATATATTGTTTGAGAAGTATAGGAGTGTTTTCAGAACAAATTTTATATTTGTCCTTAGCTATATTTTATGCATCCTTTAATGTACTCAAACATTCATCTAATAACATTCCAAGAGAGTTATCATGATGACCAATGTCTTCATTGTTGAACAATTCCAAGAAAAAATATTATTAATTGATTCTTAGGTGTTATGTGAGGGAAGAAAAGGTATCTTTGACATGTCACACAAACATAATAGAGTAAACATATCATCTAGGAGACACAAAATATGAAAAAAATAGAAATCCACTTTGAAATAATATGAATATATCCATTATGAATATCTTGAGGAATAAGTCACTCCAAAGGAGTAGTATCTCTGGATTGAAACTTCTTTATAAATTAAAACCAACTTAACACATAATCTATAAAAATGTAAAATCTCTATTTTAAATTGGTATGAAAATATTCGACTTCATCAACAAATTCCAAATATGAACTTGTTTTCACTGATGATGGATCCTTAGACAGATCCTTTTGAGATAAATCCAATGAAAAAAAGCTTAAAAAATTCATCCTTTTTGGGGAAAAATATTTCAAGACACTTATCAAAGCTTTAATCTCTTCATGTTTCTTATAACATAAAAAAACTAGAAAGAAAAATAGGTGGATCAGGTAGATGACTATTGATTATAGCTAAATGAGTGTCCACCATTTCCAAAAAACTAATTAAATTATGATTTAGAGAGATGAGACACATTATATTCTCTGATATCATATTTTCAGGAACAAGGTTACACTATTAAACCATATATAATTTTTTATATTGTCAATATGCATCATTATTTCATCGGTAAAAACATAATTTTCCATTATTTTTGAAATATTTCTAACAAAAGGAGATACTTCATGAGAATCTAAGTGTAAAGATGGTACCAATTGGGTATGTGGACTCTCTTTAGACTCTATAGAAACATAAATATATCTTCTTATATCAATAAGTGATATAAGTATAATTTCCCAACTCATTCATGCCTTTCCACTTGCTATGTAGTTTCAGTGCATACTGGATCAGTTAGAGATTTCCTATCTTCGGAAAAAGTATTTTATGCCTCAAATATAGTTTCTACATATTGCTTTTCTTCAAGAGACATAGCTACCTCTAAATAATCAGGATTCTGAGTATCCATATCCAACAATATATGAAAATATTCACCTAATATATGACTAAACTCTAGAATTGAAGACATCTTTTGAATTGATATTTTCTACTATACTATACTAGAAGACTTCATATCGACATGTGTTGCATTACTGTGTAGGGATTTATGTGGTATGTCCCTCTGAGTCACACTCTTCTAGCCAACTATGTTATGAGATTTCGGAGAATATCCCAAAAAAATATCCAATCATCATTAAGAGAACTATCAATTGGGTATTACTCTTTTAGAATTTCAGCACATCACATCACTTTATATCCTCCTCATTCTTCTTAAATCTAAAAAAATAAATCTATCATAAGGATAGTTGATTATATTCCTTCTACCTTACCAATAATAATTTAGGAATATCATTATGAATCTTGGAAAACATAACATAACTTTTTTAATCCAGACATACATCAAATACATATCTTAATAGAGAACCTTCCTTGTTCCTCCTTATGTTTGATATATACTAGCTTTCATAAATATACATAAGACATTTCATTCTGCAAGTGTCTCATTTACATGTTACATTTAAAAAATAGAGGATTCTATCAATAAATAGAAAACATATATAAGACCTAATGGCATATCCCAACATGCTATTGGATGAATGAGAACTTCCCCTGGTGTAGAAAATGAACATCAAAATCCATGTCAACATAAGAAACTTCCATTTCCATTCCCTTAACATAGGACATGATGAAATCCTCTATTGTATTACAATGAAGCTAAAAATTCATTAAGAAATAATTTACTTTTTCCTTAAAAAGAAAAGCATACTTATTATTATAAATACTAAATACAAACCTTTAAACTCATGAAATTTATTTAAGAATTGTTTTAGTTTTCATCAACCATTCCATATCAATGGATTTTCCATGAATAAATCTTATTCAACTTCCTTTTAATATCATAGATGAATATGAACTTGCATAATCAGCATAAATAATCTTTCCCATTTGGAATAGGACCACTAAAGATCGAATAGGGATTGAGAGGTTAGAGACAATGGTCTATATTCAAAGGATGGTTACATACATGAATTGAAAAATGGTAGAGATCCAATTTTTTAATTGGTTATGTACCTAAATCCCAATGTTCTTACAAATACAATTTTGTTTTAGAGTTAAATTCAACTAAAAATGAATAACATAAATGAAGAATGTGATGGAATGAATGAATTTTCCTTTTTTTACAATTTTAAATAAAAAAACAATGAAAAATTATTTTCATACAACATTGAATGAAATAAAATAACAAAAAAATTAGTTTTAAATTTTAATCTCATTAATGATAATAAAGAATAAAAATTCATTTAAATAGGAATAAAATAAAAATTATATCTTTTTTAAAAAAAATAAACTCAAATCTCTTTTAATAAAATGAAAACTCTCACATGAACATTGGTCGGAAAAAATATATGCTAACTAATTTTTTGTATATATGATTTGGATAAAAATATCCCCATTTTACTGTGACAACATTGATACTGATTCATTAAGTCAATGAATTTTTTTCTAGAATGATTTATTGGATTTATTAAAGTGTTGATAGCACTAGTGTTGTCAACTATAATTGATACCTGATTAAAATTGAATCTAAAATCCATTAATTTGTTTTTCCACCATATCACTTTTTCACAATAACTACCACTATAAATACATTCTTCTTTTTTGGTAGAGAATGAAATAGAGTGTTGCTTATTTCTATACTAGGATACTAGGTATTTACTTAGAAAATGGAATTATCTTGAAGTAATCTTCATATCTAGTCAAAACCCACAAGATTGAACATTTGTACATTGTATTAAATGAAAATAGTGAGGTTTTTTAAAATTTAAGGAAAGGGAAATTTTTTCTTTTAAATAATATAGAATAATTTTTTGTATCTTTTAAAAGTGATTCTTTGGTATTTTCTTTCAAATGAGTATAGAGAAATATTTTGAACATAATATTTGGCCTACTATAAATAAAATACTGTATTACCCCAATTATTCCTCTATAAATCTTATTCTTAACTAGTTATTTATATTATTCTATGTTATTTGTTCTATTATAACTCATAGGGTTATTATGTACATTACCAATATCATGTCTAAATATTTCATGTATGTCTAGTATGTATTTTCATTGATTTAGCACATTCCCAAAGTCATTTTGATAAATTTGAAACAATAGAAAATAATTTAACTCACCATTATTCTCAATTAAATTTATTTTTGAATGTGTTTATAAAATGAAATAAATATATATTTATTTGTAGAAAAAAATAGATCAAAAACTTATATTTTTATCAATATGATATCCAAATATCATGATATCATAAATAAACAAGTGTCTTCCATTCCTACTAAAATCCCATTTGATTAAATAAAAGAACATAACCACTCATACCAAGCCATGGGTGCTTATTTTAGACTATAAAGTTCTTTGGTATGTTTTAAAAACTAAATTTATAAAATGGTGGTTTTAAAATTTAGGAGGTTTCTCAACAATAAAATCCTTCATTAATAACTCATTTGGAAAGAATATTTTATAACCATCATATAATAGAAAAAATTCATATATGATGTATAGGGTTAAAGAATCTTAATGGCGTCTTGTCTCGTTACATGGAAAAAATTATCCTTATGTTCAATAAATTATTCCCAATTATAAATGTTTGCTACTAATTTATCTTTATTCATATTTATTAAATTAATATTATCTTTTTTATTCATAAAACCCCATTCTTTACTATAATTGGTTATTCAAGGGGTCTGTAAACTGATTTGTATACCATATTCCTCTTGAATAGTTCTAAATTCTCTTTCATATCCTTAACTCAGCTTTTATCTACTTAGGATTATTCTATATATGTATGTTCTATCTAAAATAAAAAAATTTAACACTCTAAAATGTTTATTCTAGTACATATAATTATAATTCCTTCATATAAACTTCTTATATCATTTTCAAAAGGATGGTACTTAAGGGTTCTAGGCTATCTAGATAGAACACATTCAGGTCTACTGGAATCCATCCTTTTTAGATTTTTTTTCTGGAATATCATATTCTAATTATTCATCTTTTTTTTTTGTTAAAAATCAATATAGATATCATGATTTTTAAATAATTACTTATTTCATCGATATGTGTTACTTTGTAATCAAAACCATCACATTTGTAAAATTTCACATTTTTTTCATCAACAATATTTGATCATTTATTTAAAAATATATTCTTTTGTAGAAGTAGAATAACCAAGAATGTTTCCCCCATTATCTTTGAGATCAAACACACCATTATTATACTTGGTTTTTAGAATATAATCTTTATATCCAAAATTCTTGAAGTCTCCATCATATGGATTTGAATTACTATATAGCCCATGGAGTTTCATCTATAAAATATGCCTAATTAGGACTGAGTTTATGAAATAACATGTTTTATTCGTATCTTCATCCCAAAAAAGTGTATGCATGTTATATTCATATAACATAGTCCTGAATATCTCTTGTAGTTCTGTATTCCTCCTTTAAAAAAGACCATTCAGTTGATTTATCCCAGGGGAATAAATTATATGATTGAAACCTTTTTTGAACAATAATAAATGAATTAATGGTTTTAAAATTATACACCATGCTCACTTCTTAAACAAATAATTTTTGAATCTTTCTCTTTCAGAACCAATTTTAAAAAACATATGAAAATAGAACAAGCATTACATTTAACCCTTTAAAATAAAACCCATGTTAATATAAAATAATCATCAACTAAAACATATATAATATATTTTCTTCTTAGGATTCCAAATGTATATAGATTGAATAAGAACATAAAACAAGTTCTAAGTTTCTAGAAGTAGAAACATCATTGATTTCATAAAAAGATGGTGTGTGGGTTTCTTTCCCTTTTGTAATGCATCAAATAGAATCTTATAATTAAATTTAAGTTGAGTTAAATGTGAAACTAATTTTTTTTAAACATTCTTAAGGAATACTCTTTCAAATGCCCAAATATTCAAAGACATATCTAGAACTCAGTTGATTTAGTATTTAAAATTATCACATTTTTTCTGCTCAATGTCTTATGATATTGAGTGTAGAAATTCTCACTTCATGGTGCCTTAAATTAATGAATTTTATCTTTAAAAACATAACTTGAAATATTTTAAAAATTAACACAATAAAATTAATCACATAGTTAGGATATAATTATCAAATATTTCATTAAACCTGACATATTAATTTTTTTTATCTATATAGAGTTCAAATATTTATCAAATCAAACTCTAATAGTATTTCCTTTATCATTTTCACTAAAAGTGACAAGACAACCATATATCTTTGATATGGAGTAAACATTTGAGAAATCTCCAGTCATATTTATTGATAATCAACTATAAATATAGAATAATTTTTTGGTTCTCATAGACTACTTTATCTAAAATGAAAAATGAAATAAGAAATCATATTGGTGACAATATTTTCTGGGCTCTCTTAAGGTTAGAAATTAAGGATTTAGGAATAAAAATCTATTTGTGCAATCCAAAACCTTCAACACTAATTTTTTAAAAAGTATTTATAAGAATTGAATTATTAACATTACAAAACAATTGGTTTTTAAAAAAAATTCATTTTCATAATGTCGGATCACAGCACTAAGAAAAAAATTAATTTTTGAAAGATTTATATTCTTGTAACTAGGTACGAAATAGTTATTGTAAAACATTGGTTTCAATCATAGTTGCTATTCTAAAATTATATTTATGATTTTTCTTATTTCAATGAATTTTAATTAAATAATTTTATTATTTTTTAATGTAATTTTAATATATTTAAATTATTGAACTTCTTTTTTATTTTAATAATTTTATTTCCATGTTCAATGCATAAATTTTCAGAATTTTCCAGTTTACATTTCAAAATTAACACTTTTTTATTTATGTACTCTTTTTCTTTAATCAATTTACCATTTTTATCTTAAATATTTTTATTTTTACTTTATAAATATTCATAATTATCTTCTTACAGAGAAGAATATTCATCTAATTTCTCAAATGGTATTTGTTTCATTTTATGGATTAGTTTCATGATATAAAACCATCCAAGAATGAACCTCATCATTTAAAAAAAACTTTTTGGAATTATGATAAGAATGTTCAGATTTTTATTTTGAGGATAAAAGATCAAGAGAATCCTTAGAAGAACTCCATTTTCCTTCATATATTTCATATATTTCTTGATATGAATAACTTTCTTGAATTATTTCATTAATTCATTTTTAAAATCTTATATCTATGGACAATCGAGCTAAATATTTTCAGGATTTTTCTACTAATAAAATATTTCTTCCATATAATTTCCATATGAATTCATAAATTTGTTGAATGATTTCTTATAACCTATTATATATTTATAATACATATTTTAAATTTGGGAAATGTTAGCTAACTCATTGTCTAAATTGGAACTAATTATTGAATGTTAATATAATAACTAAGTAATATGATTTTCATTATACTTCAAATCATCCATAGAAGTTGATATTCTTAATGCAGTATTATCCTTTTTATCTAACTTATGTTATCCATATTATGATTCCATATCTACTAAATATATAATCTGAGCTATAATAAAATCTTTAATTTTAAAATTAATGGCCCATATTGACTATCCTATTGAAGCTGAAATACCAATCAATCTTGGTGATAGTATTTTGGGAACATTCATAATCTATTATAGTACATTAATTTTTGTGCCTCAATTAGTAACATTATTTAAAAAACATTATTCATCTATTCAACTATTTCATTCCCTCCATATGAATTATTTATAATGTTTCAAACAATAGTTTGACATCATTATATCTGAATGACCAGATACTATAAATTCATTCATATGAAGCTAAAATTGTACTCTACATGTCATATAATTTTTTTGACAATGGGAAACCCTGCTAAAGTATTCTAGTCCTAATACAAATATTATATCATTCAAATATTTAGAATTTAAATAATATTTTTTTGTTTATGACTCCCAAGTTTCATGTCTTATCTTTTTAATTTCAATTTTCTTTAGAACATTGAGATAAGCCATCATACCATAGTTTTTTATATATAAAATCATTCATTCCTACAAATATCCATAATTATCACCATTAAAATAAAGTGATCCGACCAAATACATTAATTCAATATTATCATTCATTACATCTATTATTAACGAAACATTTAGACTTCAATATTTTACTACTTATAATATATAATCAAAACATTAGATACAAAATATTTTTAGTGATTTCCCATAATAAGACTATATAAGGGTGAATAATGTACTTTTAAATTTTCATTTTCATATTAAATTCTCCTTATCTTTTATAACACTCAATTTTGTACTGTTATTTAATAAAACATAAATTATAAATAATATCATAAAAAGAAATATACATCGTTAAATTTATAGCGGTTTTGGGAATAAAAGTTCCCTAGTACACCTCTTTTTCACCACTCCCCATGATTACGATGATTTTCACAAGACTATTACTTTTTTAGAGAATTAAAATCCATTTCCATGAGGATTCACGAAATATTACAATAATTAAACACATGGTATAAGAACAAGAGCATCCAATAGGGCTCTAGAAAGGCATTAAACCCAACTACATTCAAATATTCTTTTACTGGGATCCATTACAGCATAAGATAAAAAAGATATGCATTATATTTTATATGCAGACCCAGGAAACAGATGGCATAAAAAATGATCTCAGTGAGAAATAATAGAAAGTGTAAATAACTAAATAAGAGTATTTTTCTAATAAAAGTTATTTTTTATATCCTAATATATTATATTGATATTTTTATGTTTTATTTTTTGATAAAAATACAGTGTTATTGTTTATTATCTGAGAAAATAAATCATTTTATGTTCTTATACTCTAAAGATTTTATAAAAAAGGACTTTTCTCAAATACAACATTTGCTAAATGTATTTTGAAATACATTAACTACTTATTATTTAATTTCACAACACAAGATCCATATAAGACAAGGATAGTGACATGTATTTCTTCTTGAAATTCCTCATCCCTAGTATTAGAGACAATTAAAATAATGATATTTTGTTTTGTCTCGGTATTTCGAACTTATTACAATAAATTTTATCCTCATTATGAAATACATCTTTTAAGACTTCTATAGTGGTATTAAAAATGTTACTTGATTGACTCAATGATAATAAAAGCCAACTTGTTAAATGATTTTTTCATGTTAAATAATTTAATCCACATAGTTAAATTTATAAACAAAAACCATGTAGCTTATTTGAATATCTAAATACACATAGCCTATTTGACTTCATGTGGAAAAATTGAATCACATAAGCAGTTTATTCATATAGATAAATCTAACGCAGAATATTAGAAATGACATAACCATTTTATTTTCATAGTCGATTCACCAAAACTGACAAATTCATTAAAGAAACGTTGTTGATTTCATCATGTTTGAGATTCACATTACTAATTCCTTCACGTAACTAGTTTCATGTATCCTATTACTCAGGTAAGAAATAGATCACATATCTAGTTTCACTTTATAAAAATTTCATGTATTCGAGTAATTTCATCGGTGATTCCATATGTAGGAGATCTGGTTAGTGTTGGAAATTTCAACATAGTTGATTTCAAAACATAGACGATTGAAATATCAATTTCATTCATGTATTTGATTGATTGACGTAGCATAATTGTGTCTCATTGGAAAATTTATAAACATAAGAAGATTCGATCCAAGACATCTATAATGCATAAATGATGAAATTTAATTCCAAACTCATCGGAATAAAATAAATCTAGTAAGAAATTCTTGAAAAAATGAATAATAGAAATGTATGAATGGTATTTTAGATCATTAAAACCTAACCAAAATGGAATTTATTGGATCAAAATTAATATTCTAACATCCATGAGATATATCAGTGTACATGTATACTAGTACAACTCAAATGGGGACAGACTCAAGTATTTTTTTTTCCAAGACTAAGAGTTGGTTTATCATCTTCTTGATAAAGAAAATATTATATGAAGATCATGACCATGCCACATTTATGTTTATTTCTATTGATTTCATGGTCCATTATATATGTGTAATGAAAATAATACTTAAATTAATATATTAATTTGGTAAATCCTTCCATTTTATAATTTTTAATTGATAAAATAGTTTCAATGTTCCCATCCAAACCATGTCATGAAGATTTATTCTAATTGTGAGTTATTAATAATTTTTTGGGATGACATAGAAAAATTTATATCAAATTTACCAACACTCTCTAGGTTTGGTATAAATATTAAGGGATGTGTTGAGATAATATAATTCCATGTTATTTGGATTTGGGATTCCACATAATATAATGAAGTGACACATGTCATCATTTGGACAAGAAATTACCTCCTATGTAGCTTCATGTGGATTGATTGAACATTGTCATCATTATGAGACAATAAATTAGGATATATTCCACTAGTTTATCCATGATTTATGATAATTTATTTATAATAGTTACGGTTATCGAGACATCATAAAATATTGTAGTATTAATAGATTAACTTATTCATCACCTTTTTTAGTCATGGAAAATATTAAATATTAGATTTATTCACTATAGAAAAAAGAAACTATTATGATATTAACCTTATTAACATGATCCATGATATAGAAGGATAAAAATTTAATGGAAACAAAATTCTAGGAATGGTACTTGAACTACAATAATTTATTATACCAAGAGAGAAAGTTATACATAAAAGAATCTATGTTTCCTAAGACCCTATATAATGAGGCCTGTGATGGGGAACATTCATTACATAAAAAAACTTTTATTATTCATTATATGTCCAAAACATTTTATTCTCTTTATCATGTCTTGCATGATCTAGAAATTGAATAAGGATATGGATCAATATAGAATTTTTTCTCAACTCTATCAGGGGAAGGAGTGTGTTGAAACCCATCAATCGAGCATCGAAAAGTATACAGGTGAAGAAATGGGTGAATAATGGATATTATTTTCTCCACAAATAAAAGGAATATAAGGTTTCCAATACATGGGGATCATGTAGCATTGAAAATGGCATATGATCAAACGACCTTTAAAGGTTCTTTTCAACGTGTCATGTGCAGCGTATGATCAACATCAGATTATGTGGGTCCCCTTTGACATTTCACCTTGTAAATGAAAATGTTTCATAGCCACTCGTTGATCATGCATAGGTTACTAGATGAGTTCCTCTGATTTATGAAACTTTTAAACCAATGGGTTTCAAATGATCATCCAAACCCCCATGTAAAATGAAGTATGAAATTATAAAAATGGCATGGACCTTGTGTTGTCATTGATATTAATGTGAGATGATCACATAGTTTTTAATACACCATATAGATTTAGTGGCATATGTGAATGGTCTCATATATATACACTCAACCATGTGCTAACCATCTAGATTTATAAAACAATCATATGATCTTTCCCCAATGATCCTCACACAGAAGTGAAACATCAAGAATTAATTATGAGACACACGATGTATATGAATAGATACTAACTAAGAAATAGTGTGCACACCATCACAAGATCCCATATTGATCCTTAGATTACCTCATGGAAGAAATGGGAATGATTTGACAAACATTGTAAAATAGTGGATGAAATACGAAAATGACAAAATATCTTTGTAGCCATTGATATTTATGTGATACACTCAAGTGGTTTGTAATACCTATCAAAATCCATTGACATATCCACCATATAATCAAATAGCCTAGTGAACAGTTCCCCTTCATCATGTGATAGTAACTAGACATGTCCATTCAATTATATGATGCCACTCTTGCCTCACAGGTAATAAATAGGGTTTTCCATTATAATTTTCATGCAAAACTAAAAGACCCATTGTTGGTCATGTGATGCATCAAAGTCAAGGAGAGAAATTTTATTTGACAAAACCCATGCAACATAATGAGTTCCCAATCCATTGTGAAATAAATAATGAAAAAAGATGAAAATGAAGAAAAGACTTGCAGAAATGAGGATATGTTGGTCATCATAAAAAAGGGGTCATATTCCCTGAGTGATCACAACCTATCATGTGAGGCCACCCACCACAATCCATCATGATTTTTTGAAAGACCCCCCATATGCATCATAATCTTGCAAAGGACCCATAAAAATCCACATTTTTCTTATGAATACCCAAGAAAATTCATTTTTGATCGTACAAAGCACTTCCCACAAAAAATCTGACCTCATGAAGGCCTCTATATATTTGTACCTGACCATGTTTAAAATACATGAAACAACCAGATGGTCAAAAAAATCACTTTTATCATCCTAGACCCAATAAAATGGAAAATGTGGAACATTATTACAATAACTGAATATCATGTAATTCTATGTATGACTCATGATATGATCACATGGAGAACATCAAAATAAATCCCTCCACCATCTCCATCCCAATTCTGGAATATATTCGTCGTGCAAGTGGGCATATATATGGGGTAGTGAGGCATATTTATCCATCACTATTAAAGAAAAAGGTACCAATTCACTATTTGTCACGCTTGGGAGTGTGTGGTTTGTATTAATAGGGTGGAAATTAATAATATTGAATGTTATTCAACAGGTAAATATAAATGGAATGACAAAAGGGATAACATCAAATTCATTGGTACTCACTTGATCACTCATAGATCATTGGAAGGACGTCAAGCGTTTTAACCAACTCATGAAAAGGAGGTCACACATATTGGCAAGGACTTGCAAAACCTAAAATAATATAAAACTAAGAAACAATTGAGGCACATATGAATTAACGTATAGAATAAAAGGCTATAAAATGTGGGAGACTAATGAAAATGGAAATAAATTTATCCTTCTACACTTCCCATGGACAACTTAAATCATGCGAAATCATTAGGACGTGTCTATGTAATCATGTTCTTCTCCACTGATAGACTATTTGGATCATGAGTTTTCCCTTTGACACATCAAGTTTTGTCACATGTTTCCCTTTGGGAATTCCATCGACGTCTTGTAGAGTCCCCTAGTCATTCCATCCAAATATTTGAATTTCCTCCTAACATATCAGTCATGTTTTGTAGCAACACAATGACATGTTATATTTGTCTCGCATCGAAAATAAGAAAACTCAACATTGATCATCTGGTCCCTGTAACAGCCCGAGATTTTATGAAAAATATTCTTTTTAATTTTATTAATGTCTTGTGTTGTACGCAACACCAAAAGGATCTTGCACAACACACATCCTTGACTTGCCTTGCATTACACGCAATCGCAACCTTCCTCGATAGCGTGTGTAGTACGCAATACTAAGTTTCACGAAACAATGATATGCTATTAAAATATAATTAAAACTAGCCGTTATGAATGGTAATAATCACTTTTTAAATTTTAGAAAATTTAGCTCTCAAAATGGACTTCATTTTTGGATTCGGAGTATCAAATTTAGCCTAAGGTGAAATTTTGGTACTTTTCGGATAACTTTCATATTCTGATGAATAGTGAAAATTACTAAATTATAATTAAAAACTACTTTTTTAATCAAAATAATTAATAGTGATAAATTATTAATTTGAGTGGTTTTAAAGTATATTTAGAATATATTTTTAAAATTTAATACAATGTTGGTCATTGGATGTAATTTCACATTTAAACCAGACATAATCAAGTGTCAATCTTTTGATAGATATTGTTTCTTAAAAAAAACACGCTATTTGTTTTAACAGCGGGATTTAATTATAAAATTAATTAATGCAACTTCTATGTTATTAATTTGGTAAAATAGACTTCATTTTTGAATTCGGAATATGAAATATAGCTTAGGATGAAATTTTGGCATTGTTCTGAAAAACATCAAATTTTGATGAATAGTGAAACTACTAAGTGGTAGTTAAAAAAACTGAATTTTTCATAAAACTTAATTTTACCGCATCTGTGAATGGAATTTCAAAACTCCGAGAGACACGGTTGATGTCAGTAAGTAAAATTTGGTTCAATGAGATGAAAATAATTTTCGGTGAATAGTAACTTTTTACTTTTATTTACCACGGTTAAAAGTAAATAGGGTAATTAAGGGTAAAAATGATATTATTATTACCCTAACACATGTCCTAATTCTATTGGACAAGTGTATCTCGACCAAAAACAACCTTAAGTGTAAAATATTATCATTTAGGCCCACTTGGATTAGATTAGGACATTTATTATTATTTAATTCAAAGAAGAGTTAAAAGAGTTAAAATAAAAGTTTATTTAATACAACATTATTAATATAGGGCTATACATAAGATAAATTAGATTTTAAATATTCCTTAGAAAGATAAAAAGGTTTACTACATAATGGTATTTTATTTGTAATTTTTAGACATCAAATAATTTAATTTATTTATGACACAAAGATGATGCAGTAATTATCTTATTAATGAAATATTGACATTATTGATATTATAAATACCAAAATAAATGTAATTTAAGACTTTTTATGAATTCCACTAATTTTCTATGTTACTATGATATATTAGTGTTGATTTAATCAACTTGGTTCGAACATATAATTCTGTTGTGACTTTCACAAAAATCATATATCAAATAGTGTCAAAATTGACACAAAATAGTTTTTAAATCAAATATTATATTATTAATTGTTATTTTATTCCTAAAAATCTAAGGTTTGGCCAAATGACTTAGATACGGATATATATATTAATATTATACAATTTGGGGTTCGTTTGGCTTGTTATAGTAAGTGTATTAACCATATAGTGAAAGAAAACAAAAAGACATGGTAAAAGTTAAATTATTTAACTTAGAGTTAAATCTAATTGATAAGGTTAAAATAATACCTTAAACTTGTCTAAATCCTATTGGATGATAGGATTTCGACCCATCCCCACTTTAGCTTCGAAATAAGATCCTTTGGATCCATTATAAACCGATTTTGACTTTAATATAAAATAATATTTTGAGATATTCCTAAGGTGCCCCTCTCCTCCCTTATAAAAAGGCACCTCCTCCCCCTCCTCCTCACACCAATTTGAGCACTGAAGCTCGGCCAACCCCTGCCATTTTCTCCTCTCCACTTCCCTAGAATAATCCTAGAGGTCCTGGTCTTCTTCAAAGACCAATCTTAGTTCCCTAAGTGGAGGATTCAAAGAGGCGTTCCAAAGAAGAGGTAATATCCATTACCGATCTTTTCAATTTCTTTCTTCTTCAACTTTTTCTTCTTTAGTTGTTTCATGATAAAGTAATAACATCAGTATTACTTACATACTGATATGTTATTATAAATATGAAACAACCCTAATTCACCTTCTATCCATCCTACGGAAAAATGAAATCATGTGCGTGCGTACGTACGGAATACCGTCTCCACGCCGTGGTGTAATCTATTTTCCGCCACCACCTTAATTGGATGGGTATAAAGGTGAAATGAGTAACTATATATGATTATTATAAAGTTATATTGATACTGAAATAGTATACATACACTTAAACATAATTCCATGACCATGGGAACGATATCATCGCTCGTGCGTACGTACGGACTACCGTCTCCACGACGCGATGAGATTCATTCTCAATGATTAACCATTCATGAATGATTATAAAGAATATATAATAATTACTAATGAAATATATTACCTAATAATGATACTGGAATTATTTATATTTATATGTATGTCATCTACTTAATTCCATTCAATTCAATAAGGAAACGAAAACAGCGTTCATGCGTACGTACGGACTACCGTCTCCATGAACAGTGTTTTTCATTTCATTTATCTATCTATTATATATATATATATATACTGAATATATATGATATATAAATCTTATTTTATATTCTGGAAGTAAGTAAATCATGATATAAGTAATAATAATGTCAAGAACAACAAGTCAAAACACCTACGATAAATGAAACGATTTTACCCAAAACGCTTCTTTAACATGGAATTTACAAAAGAACGGGTAATATAAAGTCATAAGTGAACCATATATGATATCATAACAATGAATATGATTCTGTAATAAGTCAATGACATTATTTAAATCAACATACATGAGGTTCGGACACATACGAAGAAAATCGGACCTAAGGTAAGGGAAAATATCACAATCTCATTTTTATCCGAGATTGTTTTTACTTTTGCATTTACTGGGGTGTATTTTATCATCCACATCCATGTTCCCTCATTATTTAATATTATTTCCATCCACCTACAATTGTTTAAATCCAATTTTACCCTTCGGTGAGTTTTTAGTAAAAGATATGAAAGGAATCTTTTGTCGTTTTTCGTACGAGGTTATTTTTGAATTTTCTGACAAAAGTACAAAGAATGTTTTTTTAACTTATACGGCATGAATGGATTTTTAAAAAAATTATTTCCAAGAAGCTTCCTTTACAATTTTTCAAGTTTATTTTTAATCAACTTATTTTATTTTAAAGTTGTATGACATGTTATGAAAGGAAAAATGTTTTTGAAGAAGAAAGGATATTTTCCTCAAGAATAGAGTTCAAGTATTTTATCAAAATTATTTTCCATCTAAGATAATAAAGGGGTTCTGTTTTTATCCCTATTATTACATGGATTTCATTATGTTGTGATGGAAATATTTTTATGAATTCCTTTATCTTATATGAATTGTTTTATGATGTCATGTTGTTTAAGAATCCCATTTTTATTACGTGGGTTACGCTATGATGTATGGTTTATGATTATGTGGAACACATAAGAAAGGATTCATTATAAGATGGGTGGGACCTATATCTCCCTCCAATGCATTGGGTAAAGATTTTATATCTCATGAGATAGACATGGCTGGAATGGTAGGTTATACCGGTTCAGTGAAACAGGACTGAAACGAGGGTTACTTGATTCAGAAAGGGAATTTGTCCACTAAGATAGTCTTGGCAATGAGTCTAGACTAACAAGAAATGATTATTTATGATTACGTGTGAATGCCACAAAGTTTCATGTTTTAAGTTATGATTATTGTGATTACATTTCACTACTATGATTTATCCCATGTTATGAAATTATTCTCTCTTTTGCAGGTTAAGATTTCAAAAAGTTATGTTCTTATGAATATGATGTGATTGATTTTTCTTTTTTATACCCATACTGAGCATTTGAGCTCACCCTTTTATGTTTTCTTTTCCCCAGGATATAAAGAAAGGTTTTAGGTAAAAAAAGGGAAGATCTTTGTGGGAGATATTGAAGATCTTTCACCACGATTAGAAGATTATGTTCCGAGTTTCCAAAGACACTAAACTATTACGATCCTTGTGTGTGTGTTTTTGTTATGTACTAAGTATTCTGCAAAAGTAATGTAATGTCCATGTAAGTCAGGCTTCGGGTCTCTACAGTTGGTATCAGAGGAATGGTTTAGTCAACCCTTGGAAACTAGGTTGTGATAACTTTAGTGAAATCCCTAGTGATATTTATAAGGTTTGTCTAGGGATGTCCCTAAGGATAAGTATACGTATAGGATACAGTCCTATTACTACGGTAATGATCTTAGAATTTATCCTAAGAAGTTAGATATTGAGGATACTCCCCCTTTACAATGTTATTTTCCCTAGCATGATTTTTGCCTCTCACGCTATTCTTTTTGGGTTTTAGACGATGGATGGAACCCGAAGGACCCGTGTTGATCAATGCAATGGACAATGCAATGATTTCCCTCCTGAACAAACAAATGTTATGGGAGACAGAGTGCAAAATCTTATTTCTATACTTACACAAGCTATGAATCATTCTGGACTTCCAAATGAACAGAGAAGGGAACAATATTCTATTGAGTCCTTCATGAGGCAACGTCCACCTTCTTTCAGTGGGTCTTCTGATCCACCTGTTGCAGAACAATGGATCAGTACCACTGAAAAGATATTTTCAGTTCTTCAATGTTCTGAACATGATAAAGTCATCTTAGCAGTATATCGTTTGGAAGGTGAAGCTGATCAATGGTGGAATCTTATCAAGAATATGAGGCCAAGAGATGAAATTGAGTCCATGGAATGGGATGAGTTCAAGAACTTGTTTTTAAGTAAGTACTTCCCTCGTATTCTTCGAACAAATATGGAAAATGAGTTTCTTGAACTAAAGCAAAAGGATGATGAATCTGTTGGTATATACGAAGATAATTTCACAAGACTTGCAAGGTATGCATCTGGCATTATCATCCAAACTGAAAGTAAAGTTGATCGATTTTTCAGTGGCTTAAAACCAAGTCTTCGAAGGGAATTAGCTATAAGAGACTTCAGTAGCTATGAAGAAATTGTGCGTTGTGCTATCAAGGTAGAAATGGAAGTTGGTGTGACATATCCATCTCAAGGTTTTGACAAGAAACGAAAGATGGAGTTCAAGGAGAATTCTCAGAATAATGGTGAAAAGAAGATGAATGTTTCCTTATGCTCAAAGTGTGGAAAGAAGCATGGTGGAGATTGTCTTAAAGGGACTAGAAATTGTTTTAAGTGTGGAAAAGAAGGTCATCGAGCAGCTGAGTGTCGAGGTAATGGAAAAAGGGTTTTTAATGATGTTAATAAAGAAAACACTGCAGATAATGCACCACCAATACTTCAATGCTTCAAGTTCAAGGAAATGGGGCATTATGCTAATAAATGACCTAATCCAAGGGTTAGTGATGATCGACATGAGAAACCGCTTAAGAAAAAGGACAAAGGGAAGTCACATGCGATCACCATTGGCAATGTTGAATATGACAACGATGTGGTGGAATGATTAAGTGTTTATGTAATGGGATTCCAAAATAATGTTGTATCATTGAGTATTGTAATATTTATTGATGTGGTATTAAAAGTGATTGAGATATTTTTTGGAAATAAGATGATATGCGCATAATGAAGGGAAAACGAGAAAATGAAATGTTTAACAGTATTCATGAGCTCATGATTGATATAAGGACTAAGTGATATCATGGTTTGAGTATATAGAATTTTGAGGATTTTGGTATATGGAAAGTGTTAACTTTTAACTGCATTCAAGTTTTCACTATGGTTCAATGGGCATTCAAGAGAGTACAAGATTAAGGCCTTTGAATGTTTGGAATGTGACCAATAAGATATATCTTATGATATATGGGGATCAATGATGGTATTAAATCTCTGAGAGTGGACGACAATATTATGGATAAGCCTAAAGATTGGAATGGTTTATGTTGGACATAAGTTAGTATTATTGATGGGATGTTATAGTAAAATAGCTTTAGAAAAAGGACAACCTGCAGGACGGGCGACAGCCCATCGCGTCGGACAAGGCTGTGGGAATCGAACTCACAACCGAAGTGAGGCTGGCCTTTATCGCCTACCACTGGCCTACAGGAAATCCCTGTTTAGTAGAAACTAGTTTTATTATATTAAGGAGTATGATATATTAAGTATAAGTCCATTTTACGAACCATATATGATTAATCTCACTATAGATCGACTTATGTATATAATTTTTTCTAACCTTTTGTTTGAGAGAGATGGAATGACCCGTCATTCTATCACATGATCTGCTAACACTTCACGAATAACAAATTCAACTTCATTTATTTAAGAGATGAAGTGGAAATTGTTAAAGTCACGAACAACAGTGAGATTGTACCAAAATAAAGTAAGTATTTGTTCTAATTAAAATTCTTTAACTTTAGGGAAACGATCTTGAAAACCAAAAATGTTGTCCTAATGATCTTATATCTGATAAATCAGATGGTACCTTAGATCGTCACAAATTTATGGCTTTGTGATTGCTGGTTTTTCCATAGCCATGTTCTCTGCCACTCTCCATCAGAACATGATGGTTAGATCTCTCTTCCATATCCATATTTTCACCTATGTGGAAACCCAGTGATTAGTTTATTTGGGTAACCGTTACGTTTCATACTTTTGTTTTTAAAGATTGGTTTTGATATTCCTTTTTACGATGTGGGTTTCTATTAAAGAAACTTTCGAATAGTAAAAAATTTATAACCCCGACGAATTTCGAGGGCGAAATTCATTTTAAGGGGGGTAGAATGTAACAGCCCGAGATTTTATGAAAAATATTCTTTTTAATTTTATTAATGTCTTGTGTTGTACGCAACACCAAAAGGAGCTTGCACAACACACATCCTTGACTTGCCTTCCATTACACGCAATCACAACCTTCCTCGATAGCGTGTGTAGTACGCAATACTGAGTTTCACGAAACAACGATATGCTATTAAAATATAATTAAAACTAGCCGTTATGAATGGTAATAACCACTTTTTAAATTTTAGAAAATTTAGCTCTCAAAATGGACTTCATTTTTGGATTCGGAGTATCAAATTTAGCCTAAGGTGAAATTTTGGTACTTTTCGGATAACTTTCATATTCTAATGAATAGTGAAAATTACTAAATTATAATTAAAAACTACTTTTTTAATCAAAATAATTAATAGTGATAAATTATTAATTTGAGTGGTTTTAAAGTATATTTAGAATATATTTTTACAATTTAATACAATGTTGGTCATTGGATGTAATTTCACATTTAAACCAGACATAATCAAGTGTCAATCTTTTGATAGATATTGTTTCTTAAAAAAACACGCTATTTGTTTTAACAGCGGGATTTAATTATAAAATTAATTAATGCAACTTCTATGTTATGAATTTGGTAAAATAGACTTCATTTTTGAATTCGGAATATGAAATATAGCTTACGATGAAATTTTGGCATTGTTCTGAAAAACATCAATTTTTGATGAATAGTGAAACTACTAAGTGGTAGTTAAAAAAACTGAATTTTTCATGAAACATAATTTTACCACTTCTGTGAATGGAATTTCAAAAATCCGAGAGACACGGTTGATGTCAGTAAGTAAAATGTGGTTCAATGAGATGAAAATAATTTTTGGTGAATAGTAACTTTTTACTTTTATTTACCACGATTAAAAGTAAATAGGGTAATTAAGGGTAAAAATGATATTATTATTACCCTAACACATGTCCTAATTCTATTGGACAAGTGTATCTCGACCAAAAACAACCTTAAGTGTAAAATATTATCATTTAGGCCCACTTGGATTAGATTAGGACATTTATTATTATTTAATTTAAAGAAGAGTTAAAATAGTTAAAATAAAAGTTTATTTACTAAAACATTTTTAATATAGGGTTATACATAAGATAAATTCGATTTTAAATATTCATTAGAATGATAAAAGGATTTACTACATAATGGTATTTTATTTGTAATTTTTAGACATCAAATAATTTAATTTATTTATGACACAAAGATGATGCAGTAATTATCTTATTAATGAAATATTGACATAATTGATATTATAAATACCGAAATAAATGTAATTTAAGACTTTTTATGAATTCCACTAATTTTCTATGTTACTATGATATATTAGTGTTGATTTAATCAACTTTGTTCGAACATATAATTCTGTTGTGACTTTCACAAAAATCATATATCAAATAGTGTCAAAATTGACACAAAATAGTTTTTAAATCAAATATTATATTATTAATTGTTATTTTATTCCTAAAAATCTAAGGTTCATCCAAATGACTTAGATAAGGATATATATATTAATAATATACAATTTGGGGTTCGTTTGGCATGTTATAGTAAGTGTATTAACCATATAGTGAAAAAAACAAAAAGACATGGTAAAAGTTAAATTATTTAACTTAGAGCTAAATCTAATTGATAAGGTTAAAATAATACCCTAAACTTGTCTAAATCCTATTGGATTATAGGATTTAGACCCATACCCACTTTATCTTCGAAATAAGACCCTTTGGATCCATTATAAACCGATTTTGACTTTAATATAAAATAATATTTTGAGATATTCATAAGGTGCCCCTCTCCTCCCTTATAAAAAGGCACCTCCTCCCCCTCCTCCTCACACCAATTTGAGCACTCAAGCTCGGCTAACCCCTGCCATTTTCTCCTCTCCACTTCCCTAGAATAATACTAGAGGTCCCGGTCTTCTTCAAAGACCAATCTTAGTTCCCTAAGTGGAGGATTCAAAGAGGCGTTCCAAAGAAGAGGTAATATCCATTACCGATCTTTTCAATTTCTTTCTTCTTCAACTTCTTCTTCTTTAGTTGTTTCATGATAAAGTAATAACATAAGTATTACTTACATACTGATATTTTATTATAAATATGAAACAACCCTAATTCACCTTCTATCCATCCTACGAAAAAATGAAATCACCGCGTGTGCGTACGTACGGAATACCGTCTCCACGCCGTGGTGTAATCTATTTTCCACCACCACCTTAATTGGATGGGTATAAAGGTGCAATGAGTAACTATATATGATTATTATAAAGTGATATTGATACTGAAATAGTATACATACACTTCAACATAATTCCACGACCATGGGAACGATATCATCGCTCGTGCGTACGTACGGACTACCGTCTCCACGACGCGATGAGATTCATTATCAATGATTAACCATTCATGAATGATTATAAAGTATATATAATAAGTACTAATGAAATATATGACCTAATAATGATACTGGAATTATTTATATTTATATTTATGTCATCTACTTAATTCCATTCAATTCAATAAGGAAACGAAAACAGCGTTCATGCGTACGTACGGACTACCGTCTCCATGAACGATGTTTTTCATTTCATTTATCTATCTATTATATATATATATATATACTGAATATATATGATATATAAATCATATTTTATATTCTGTAAGTAAGTAAATCATGATATAGGTAATAATAATGTCAAGAACAACAAGTCAAAACACCTACGATAAATGAAACGATTTTACCCAAAACGCTTCTTTAACATGGAATTTACAAAAGAACGGGTAATATAAAGTCATAAGTGAATAATATATGATATCATAACAATGAATATGATTCTGTAATAAGTCAATGACATTATTTAAATCATTATACAAGAGGTTCGGACACATACGAAGAAAATCGGACCTAAGGTAAGGGAAAATATCACAATCTCATTTTTATCCGAGATTGTTTTTACTTTTGCATTTACTGGGGTGTATTTTATCATCCACATCCATGTTCCCTCATTATTTAATATTATTTCCATCCACCTACAACTTTTTACATCCAATTTTACCCTTCGGTGAGTTTTTAGTAAAAGATATGAAAGGAATCTTTTTCTCGTTTTTCGTACGAGGTAATTTTTGACTTTTCCGACAAAAGTACAAAGAATGTTTTTTTAACTTATACGGCATGAATGGATTTTTAAAAAAATTATTTCCAAGAAGCCTAATTTACAAGTTTTCAAGTTTATTTTTATTCAACTTATTTTATTTTAAAGTTGTATGACATGTTATGAAAGGAAAAATGTTTTTGAAGAAGAAAGAATATTTTCCTCAAGAATAGAGTTCAAGTATTTTATCAAAATTATTTTCCATCTAAGATAATAAAGGGGTTCTGTTTTTATCCCTATTATTACATGGATTTGATTATGTTGTGATGGAAATATTTTTATGAATTCCTTTATCTTATATGAATTGTTTTATGATGTCATGTTGTTTAAGAATCCCATTTTTATTACGTGGGTTACGCTATGATGTATGGTTTATGATTATGTGGAACACATAAGAAAGGATTCATTATAAGATGGGTGGGACCTATATCTCCCTCCAATGCATTGGGTAAAGATTTTATATCTCATGAGATAGACATGGCTGGAATGGTAGGTTATACCGGTTCAGTGAAACAGGACTGAAACGAGGGTTACTCGATTCAGAAAGGGACTTTGTCCACTAAGATAGTCTTGGCAATGAGTCTAGACTAACAAGAAATGATTCTTTATGATTATTTGTGAATGACACAATGTTTCATGTTTTAAGTTATGATTATTGTGATTACATTTCACTACTATGATTTATCCCATGTTAAGAAATTATTCTCTCTTTTGCAGGTTAATATTTCCAAAAGTTATGTTCTTATGAATATGATGTGATTGATTTTTCTTTTGTATACCCTTACTGAGCATTTGAGCTCACCCTTTTATGTTTTCTTTTCCCCAGGATATAAAGAAAGGTTTTAGGTAAAAAAAAGGGAAGATCTTTATGGGAGATGTTGAAGATCTTTCACCACGATTAGAAGATTATGTTCCGAGTTTCCAAAGACACTAAACTATTATGATCCTTGTGTGTTTGTTTTTGTTATGTACTAAGTATTCCGCAAAAGTAATGTAATGTCCATGTAAGTCAGGCTTCGGGTCTCTACAGTCCCCATCATAAAATTCTATTTTTAACATGTGAAGTCTTGCAGATGTGTCATCCAGGTCTTGGGATGAAACCAACATAAGTTATCATGGATTATATGACACCCTCCAAACAATTCATCCATGTCATGTGACTCTCTACAAACATGTCATTTAGATCATGAAATATTCCATGCAAATGTAAACTGGATCATGTGATTGTATTTTTAAATATACTCCAGTCAATCAAGTAATTTCTAGAAATCATTAAACATGTGTGGTTGAACATCATAACATGTAAGGCAGACAATCCGGACATGTTGATCTAGCGTCCCAAAACATGAAAACCTTTTCCACTTATTATGGTGGGAAACAAAATTTCGTGATCCTCAATTATAATAGAAATAATTGAACTCTAACTCCTTCCATTACTAGGATAGTATGACTCCATTCTAGGGTCTGAGCTCAAATTGAAACCCACCTCATTGTATATCCCCCATGTCACTGAAATTATATCCATCGGGACCCAATCTCTATCATAGGTGGATTATTCTTCCTCTTCCACTAGTGGATTGAGATGGATACTAAACTAAAATAATTATGATTTTTACTATACACTGAATATGTAAGATAGATTCCTAATACCCATGCTCATATAGGCACCCACATTATTATAAGTCTAATATTTCTCTAACATTCCAAACATTGGTACCCAATATCTACCATGTGACAATCATTCTTTTTAATCCACCAAGTGATTGAAAAGGTAACTGAACTATGATATAATTGATTCATATTATAATTAGGATACATAGGAATCCTTCCAAAGCCAAAGATTCATAATAAACATCCAAATTTCACTCTAAGGGAATAAGTCCTACATCCATATACAGTGAAACTAATTACATGCTATCCCATTATTCTCAAACTAAGCATGGATCATGTGAATTTAGGGATTTTCTATAATAATTTCATTCGAAAAATGAATCTGCACCAGCAATTGGAACCTCGGTGTATAATCCTTGATCAGTGGCATAATATGACTGCCCCCATTCAAGGGAATCCAACTCCAAGGAAGTCTAGAGGGTGTGAATGAACTATGATGAAAGTGATTCCTTCTATAAACAAGATACGTATGTAACCTACATGTGGCTGAATATCAATAATTTTTTTCTTAGGTACTCTTAAAAATTTCCATTCTTAATGAAACTAAAGTGCTTGAGTTTAACTAACTACATGGATTTTTACTCCTATTATAAATTTGAAATGTATGATGCTAAAAAATGGTTGAATCACTTCCTATGAATATTAATCAACTCCATGGATTATTTCAAATTCTAGAGTTACTAGTTATATGGTATCAATATATAAGAATCTACCCCTTAATGGGAAATATATGAAGAACCTCAAATACATAGAGATGATGTCATTGATAAACCCCCCTTACACATGAAGGGGTTCAAGTATTGATAATTTTGTTATGATAACTGATCTAATATAAGGATTAGGATTTTTATTTTGAGAAGATATTAAAAATATAAGTGAGTCCTATAGTATAAAATTATTCCCCCCAATGATCTTGGGGAGCTCCAAATCCCATCCTCTTGACCAATGTGAGTTTCTAAGTGCCATTGGTTTTAAACCCATATCCGAGAACTAGAATTTAGAAAAACATTCTATACTCTATTATGGATTTTGGAAACAATGATATTTTATATTATTAATAATAAACATAGACTTGATGTGAAGAATTATTAAATATATTGAACATCCGAAAATAAACTAGTGGGCCAAATTGAATTCATATCAGTATTATTTTTTACGAAGAAACAAAACTCGTGAACCACATGTGAATTTATATCATTTATCTATGGAATTTACTTCACTTGTTAAGGATCATGAAATTATTGGATCTCATTGGTTAATTTTTTTTCCTACCACGGTGTGTGATTTCTTTCGAATAAAAAAAATAGGGAACCCGACGAGACTCTCTTAAATTATAAAATGATCAGTTTACCATGAATCAATATATTTTTTCTGCATATACTATAAAACAATAGGGAACCTAATCTATTAAATGATAATGATGACCACTTGACAAAATATTATTGGGGACCTTTTAAAATAAGTATTACCTCAATTTTACTACTCCACGTGAGTATAATGGTTGAACCAGTAATTAGAAAGGATAATTGTGTTACCAATGAATATCTATTTGGGAACTATCATGCCTATAATTATGTATTGAGCAGTGAAATTGTTCCTTGTTTCCATCATGACAACAAATAATTATCTCACAAAAAAACACCCATCCCGAAATCGTGTTTTCATGCATTGATTGTTCTGAAAAATCATCTTCATCTTCAAAACATTCTGTTCAACGAAAATCTCACCTACTAATCACCTTCATTATTTGGGAATAATGAAAAGGTATAGAAATAAAATCTACATTGTATAATCCTAACCCTTGAAACTACATGTGTAGGCCTCCAAAAGCTAAACACGATGAGACATCATCCTCTATTAAAATACGAAGTAATGGTGGTGGAACTCATTTCCATAAACAAATACATCAGAATTTTATCCCTAGAGTGTGAAAATCACCACATTTAGTATCTGATGATGGTGGACCAAGGATTAAACTATGGATCCCTTCCACTTTAGTATACATCAAGGAGGTATCCGTTCAACCTATTGTTTTAGTGACATCTCTCTAATTCAATTAAATCCCATGGTAAGATGATCGCCTAACACATTTCCACCTATGACACCCATGGACAGAAAAAAAGGAAGACACATCATGTGATGAAATATTTGGTATCTAGGAGAGGTCTCATATACTCCCCTCAATTAATTAATCCCACCTGAATATTCTAGTAGTATCCAATGTGAAGGATAGTATCCATTTTCACTTGTTGCACGTCTATAATCATATTACAACCGTAAGAATGGGGTGGGGCATATCACTGCCTGCATGAATGAATCTCATAGAAATATTCTAATGGACATAAGAGGAATAAGGTAAGATTTTTTACCTTATTAATTTGAAGATATCTGACATTACATATTGGAGATAGAAAATTGGTAAGATTAAATTATCGAGCACAATTTTCTAAAGTTTCACTACTTATTAGAATAAGTTGATGAACTCCACCAGAATATTCTTTCACTAGTACATATTCAATGATAAGTGATTATTTAAATCCAAAGAGATGTCGCATTAGAACACACTGGTGAGTATGAATAAGGGGAATCTCCAATGAAAGGACACATTATTTCTCCCATCTAGGATGAATATCTATATATTCTGATAAACGATGTGGTGCCAGATCATTCTTATAATCCCATTCCAATCAGGGCTCACTAAGTGAAAGCATCGTACACCTTAGGATAGGCTCATATTCCTATCATAAAATATAAACAACATATTCAAAATGCCCAAGAGGGGTCCATATCAATGTTCTTTCATGGTATTACCAAGTGAGAGCCACAACTACCTTAGCACGAGCTCATATTCCTCTCGAATAAGACAGGAAGTAAACTACAAAGCCTCAAGATCAGGCTTATATCCCCATTTTACTAAGGCTCACCAAGTGGGATTAGTGTATGCCTTAGGATATGCTTATATTCCTACTAGTGAATTTACTTGGTATATTATAGTAGATCAGGGAAGAAATTATCATATTCATACTTCTGCTGATGAATGACTATAACATCATCATTCAGATGTTATACAGGAGGAGGCTCATATTATTTTTCTCATTTCAGGGGACTAAAAACATATTACCAAGCGGAATGAATATTTTAGGTGGGATCATATCCTCAATTCATCCAAGGATTACATCTATAATCCTTCATCCACTAATAGGAATGCTCGTATTGCTACTAATAATGAATAAGCTCATTTTCATTCACCAAAATCTTCTCATTAGTGGGTTCATATTACTATATAACAATATAGTTATCAATAAATTCTTCAATATTTCTTACAACTCACTCATATCATAACACATCCAAAAAATAAAGGTTGGAATATTCCATCTACGATGCAGAATGAGGCGATATTAATGACTTGCTCATTTCTATGGTCAATGAGGTTATTCGAGACACATTATCAACACCCCAAGGGTCCACCGACTCATCAAAAAAATGAAAACACTCATTACCACGATATTACACATAAAGATAGTGTGGAGATAGATCATAGTGACTATTATAATAACATATGTTGTTGTCAACCACCCCACAATGATATCTCCCATGAAAATGAAATCCAACCCCCTCCCAAACACCTCTATATAGATATATGCTCCAAACTCACACACCTCTGTATATATAGGTTCTTCAAACACTAGGGTCATCCATATATAATTACCCATAAACAAAAAGACAAACATTTCCTCAGTCAGCAGGTGACAATAAGAATAAACGTCATTCATTTGACCAGGTGTAGGTATGTAAGTATAATGAATAGGAAGATGATATTGATATATAGAGAGAATTATCTGAAAACTACCATCCCACCATGTTTTTCCCCTTCCAACTCTTGAATACGAGATCCAAGATGATATTGAGAAGCATTTCATGCCTTATCTATAAAAAATATGCTGGAAAATCATTTGTGATTGAGGTATAGACACCTCCCTTATCTAGGATATGCTGGTAAATATAAAACCATCATGATAATATTTTGTCAGCAAGACCATACTGATATCTCCATGGAACAGGATGTAACACCCCGTGTTATTATAAACCTATTTTTTTCAAATAAATTAATTTCCGTGTATTAATTTATTTTCATGCCACACAATGTTAATATTTCATAAAATGATGCACCATGTTAATATATAATTTCACGCAATGCCGACCTATCATGCATTACAAGCAACACTATGTTGTAATAAAATAATATTATATTATTAATACAGTTATTTAAACACGATTATTATTAAATAGCCACAATATAAAAATTTATTACTACTCTAAAAATATTATTTATATTGAATTTACTTTGTGTAAAAATATTGATAATAAAAAAATATTATTTTTTGTAAGGTATTTATATGTTTTGAAAATAATATTTTCCCCAAAGAAATCTTTTTCATGTTCTTCTATATGAAATAATTTAATTAATATTTTGAAATTTCATAAATATATTTTGATAAAATAAACATCATTTTTTTATTATTTATTTCCAAATTTTCTTATGGTGGGAATTTGGGATTAAAATAAACGATTTCATTTTTTGATGAATAGTGAAAAATACTAAATTTTAATTGAAAACTACCTTTCTATATAATTTATTTGTATAGTTAATTTAAATTAAAAAATGTTTTTAACATATATTTATTTTAATAATACCGAAATTAATATAATTTATTTCATTGGAGTCAGTTTCACATAGAAATTTGAAAGAAGACATTTCAAACGCCTGATCATTTTCACTTTAATTTTTTTTCTCATTTCATCTGTGTAATTAAATTTAAATTAATTTATTCCACTTATTTAAATGGTGTATGAAAAAATGGATTCAATATTATGAATAATAATAATTTATAATTTCTAATTATTCCAACTTAATGTTGGACAAAAGTGATAAATGAAAATAGTTAAAATTTGTCACGATGATTAAGAGAAAAAAATAGTTTACTAAGGGACTAAACATTAATCTTAAAAGGGAAATGAACTAGAAACCTATACAAAACCAATTGGATAGAAATAGTTAAACCATATTCTATCTTGGATCTAATTTTCTTTATTATTTGAGAAACATGACATAAGGGAGACCTCCCAATACTGTTTATCTTTTGGTATTTATAAGAATTACACTCCTCCTCCACAATAAAAGGGTGCTCAAATCCCCCCCCTCACTTACTAACACCACTAAATTAATTTTTATCACCCAAACCCTAACCAAATCCCTTACCAAAACCCCTACAATAATTCATGAATCCTCACACTAGGATGAAATTAAAAAAAGGAAGTCCTTTGGTGCAAACCAAAAGGAGAAACCCATATAAGAGGTAATGTTCATCAGCAAACTTTTTTGTTTTATTTCTGACTCAAGAGCCACTAATTGTTTTTATACCATTTTTATATAAAAAAATATAGATTTAAAATTAAATTAAATTTAGTTATGTGAAATATACAACATGAAAAAGAAGTCAATTCCATCAAATGTGATACACAATCATAGTTCGTGTGTATGGAAGACTACTACATCGCAAACTTATGTTGTTCATTATTCCGTTTCCATCATTAAAGGTGGGGAATAATGATGTATTTAAAGTTTATATATGATATTTATTATTTTTATGATGTTATTATTTTTATTTAATTATTTTATCATACATACCTTCGTGTCTTCCATTTTATGGGAATTTGAATATGTTGTTCGTGTGTACGGAGGACTGACACCTTACAAAGTGATATGATTCTTTCACTCTTTACATGGAATTTATTGATGATGGTTTATATAAAAATATTTGATATTTATGACCTATAATTAAACCTTAATGATAACATATCATATATTTTTCTTTCTTTTTATATGAACAATTGAAAATAATGTTCATGCATATGTATGACCTTCCATCTCCCTGAATAGTGTATTTCATTTCATACTTATTTATTTTAAATATTATAATAAATACATATATAGAATACATATATGATAATTCTATCATAGTTATAATTTTATATATCATTAAATCATGATCTATGTATGATTTCCAAGAATTATACGTCAAAACCTGTACAAAAAACGAAGTTGTTATTACCTGAAACGTAACTTTAACACGGATTACTAATAAGAGGGTAATATAAGGTCATAATTAAATAATATATGGTATGATATAAATTAATTTTTTTCTTTAATAAATTTATTATAAATTTTAGTTTATAATAATTGAGGTTTGAATGAGCACAACAAGAGTCACGACATAATATAAGAGATTTTGGTCTCACTTTTTTACTTCAGTGAGACACAAGATATATTTATCACCTCTTTCTTCAATGTGGTGAATGTAATTCTAGTGAATTTGTTTTATAATTATTATCCAATATTTTTTTTATATCAATTTTATTTTCTCTCAATCATGGGGTTTTCAGTTCAGATGATTCCAAATCTGTAAGGTAATTTTGACTCTATTAGCCTTTGATGAGACATATGTTATGTTATGCACCTATTGTCTTCTAAGAGGTTTATATTCTTCCCAGTTTACATTTTATATCACGAATATATTTATTTACATGATATTTTATGATTCATGTATTGTTATTCTCTCAAGGGGATTATGATACAAATTCAGAAAAGTGGTAAGATTTTATTATTATAGTCTCATCATTAATCAATAGTTTTTATGATTATACTACCATTTATGAAATATTAATATATATATATATATCAATATATGTAATCAAATTTCTTTAAATATAGTTATTTATAATATATCAATGTAAAATTATAATTTTTTCCCTCTTTGTTACATAAGAGAATTAAAAAACAATTAAGACAATCAGACATTATTTATTTCTTCAGGTTGAAATCGGTTTTCTACCAAAACTCTTTTTATAAAAAGTATTTTTAAAAAATATAATATCCTAAAATAATTATTTGAAAATAATTTATTACCAATTTTTACCTATTTAAAAATGGTTTTTTTAGAAATCCTATTACCATTTTCCGATCAAGGATCTCTTTACTAATACCAAACAAATGAAAGGAATATTTGTTTTAATTTGTACGATATGAATAGAATTTTCGAAAATAATTACCAATATTTTATTCAAATAATAAATTTTACATTTGAAATGTTATTTTAAAATAAAACGATTTTCAAATGTTTTGTGTTTTAATAAAACATTTTCAAAATGGATAGCATATTTTCTAAAAAAACAATTTCAAATGTTCCTTTTAAATTTATTTTATGTATAAGATGACATCTGTTGGTGTTACTCTTACCTTACTGGTGATATTATCCAAGGGTACCATTCAAAATATTTCTCTAAATGGTTTATGTTTTATTGGAATGATTTTTATTAAATGTGCTTGTCTTCCACATGTTATATGCATATGGAACCTGTATCTTTTCATGGGTTATGCTTGGATGAAATGACTATACAACCTATCTCTTATGAATTGGTTATGATATGATGAAATTTTTATGATGCCCATTTAATTTTATAAGATATTGAGTGAGTTATTGTTGTGATCTTAAGGGACACATATGTATGATGTTGATAAATGATGGGGGGGGCCTATATCTCACTCCAATGCATTAGGTGAATATTTAAATCTCATGAGATAAACACGTCTGAAAGGGGGGATAAACCTTGAAATGAGTATAGATTTTTTCATTGGTGATGTTAAAAGAAAGGAAATAACCAATTACACATTATTTTCCAATCTTCTAAATATGGAGGGGGATCGACACAGATGATGTCACATAAAAAGGATTTCCAATTACAAATACCCAAATTCATGGGTGAGTTTGATGATGGGACCATCATTTTCTTTGTGGTACATGGCACTGAATATCATCATCTGATGAAATTATAATCCACTATTGACTCATATTCTTCATTTCCTCAAGGATTAAGATAATAGTTTCATGTTAGGTTCACCATCTCTGTTTATGATGCATTCCCCGGGGAACCATTTTTTCACTCCTATAGATTCAATTTCCCCGAGTTCCCACTTTCCAACGGTGGGGGGAATCCCTTAATATCAAGGGATATGTATTCTACTTGATCAAAACTGGGTGATGATATGTTTATTCCTCCTTATATGGATTCCTCCTAGGAACTTGATTCATAGTTTGTTTCCCATCAGAGAATAATTAATTTTAATGGAACTCATTCCCAGTGCCATAGGAATGTGGATGTCGTTTAATTATAGTGATTATGTCTTGATAGTGTTGAAACATTAGATTATGGTGAGAAGGTATTTTGGAAAAAAATTGGTAATTTATTGAACTTAGTTACATTAGGTAACTATAAATTCATCTTCTTTTGGAGATAATCTCATATTAGGCATATTAGGCCATCGAAACCATGGCATCCTATGTTGTCCATGATGTAATTTATGAGAGTTTAATTCGTTTCCATGAGTTTTATCCTTGGAAATCCCATATTTATTTCATGTGGTCAATATTATGTACAAGGCCATGTGTCTAGAATTTTTGGATCAAGGAACATGTTTAAAGTCTTATTAGGGAAACTTGGGTGTAATTTTAATGTTTTTTGGGGATAGAATGGGTGTATGTTTAATATCTTGTAGAGACATAATGGGTGTAGTTTTAATGTCTAGGGGGACATAATGGGAATATGTTTTATGTATTGTGGAGAAAGGATATGTGTAGGATTAATATCTTATGGGGACAACATGGTCGCATGTTTAATGTCTTATGCGGATAAGATGGGAATAAATTTAATGTATTGTGGGGAATATATTAGCATCAGTCTAATGTACTGTGTGGATATAATTTGGGTGGTTTAACATATTACTGGAATAGTGTGTGTGTGTGTGTGTCTGTGTGTTTAATATCATGTGGGGTAGAGTGGGTCTTGGATTAAAATCATGTTGGGAAAAATTGGCATTGGTTTAATCTCTTGTGGGAGTAGGACAAGCTCAAGTATAATGTCTTCTGGGGATAGTATGTGTGCATTTTAACATATTGTGGGGACAGGATGGCAGTTGGTTTAACATATTTCAAGTATATGTTTGGTTTATTTATAATATATTATGGGGATATTAAAGAAACATATTGAATGTCTTTTTGGGATATGATGGACATAAAGTTAATGTCTTGTTGTAATAGGATGAGCATAGGCCTAATACCTTGATGGGTCATGATGGGAATGTTCTTTTGAGTTTTATCAATGGGTTGTGTCACTAGGATATAATATTTCAAACCTGAATAGTGGATAAAAATTCCATATTGACTTGGATATAGGGGGTTTTCCCTAATAGAAAACATTTCACACTAAGTTGGCCAATTAGAACACCCTATTGATGTGGATACATTGGGTGTGTCCTATAGATGTAATATTTCATAATGGGTTTACATATGATGTGATTGATCCCCATGGAGGAATCATACTTACACTGTTTAATATACAGAGATCCAAACCCCAGTATATTGATTCTATATTTTAATGTCATTTGAAAAGACTGATTTACATCATCTACTAAAGAAGCTCATGTTTTGGAATAAGCATCAATGAGGGATTTTGTGGGGATTACCCAAGGAAGATGATGGAGTATGAAGTTCTTCCAATCATGGATAAGAAATATTCTCCCCTTGTGATTCATAATTGGGGAAACATGTGTTTATTGCATAGGGTAAGAGGTGTGGGGTCATCCAATGTCAGTCATACACATGGAATCATATGTTTATCACACAGGTAAAGGAGGCCATTTGGCTTCATGTTCTAAGGATGTTGTCATGAAATTTAATGTTGTATGAAGAGGACATGGATCTAGGTTTTTCTATGTCACGTAGCTCAGTTGTTGATGGGGTCATTCCTCAAGGGAGTTTGTGTCAATGTGAGAGGAATATATTGAATAAAGATCACCTACCATGATAAGATCAATGTTTCCCTCAACAATACCACCTATGGGGATTACATGACCACTAGTCATGATCTTATGGGAACAACAAGGAATTGGAACTTCAATGGAGAAGTGTCCATCAAGAGGTATGATGTTAGGTAACCTATTCTTAGAAGTGATTGGAATTAGGCTACCTATTAATTGAATCAACATATACAATGATGGTCACAACCACACTTGATGAAAATTGGGTTGAAACTGGAGTGGGTGTCACTAATCACACAGGGTGTCAGGGTGAGGATAAACCAGACTTGGATTGGTATGGTAGCCCCAAGAACTCATCTTTCATGAAAGGGTGTCATTTGAAAGGACTCACCGTGTAGACTCCCATAAGTGGTTCTTCATGAAACCAGGTACATCATTATGATTTTTCATAGAAATATCAAGGGTGTCACATATATTAGTTTTTTTACGAAGGGTTATTCATTTCTAAACAGAGTGACCCTACCATTGGGTGATGTTTTTCTTTCCATGGGGTGGTATTTTCATAGGGTATGTGCCACAATAATCCAAAAGTTCCAAATGGGGGTATTTATTTGAAGGGAATTAGACATTGTAAATGGAATCTACATTTTGATTTGAGTCTTTAAAAAAGGTATTATGTTTTAAAAAGGATGAATAACTTGGGGATCTATTTTCTCTTTCACTCATAGAGATCTAGTGTATTGTGAACTCAAAGTGTCTCTTAGAAGACTAAAGGTCATGCATCCCATAAATATATGGGATTAATGGGATTGTTATTGGGTGTAGTTTTTGCGAAGGCTAGATCTATAATAAAATAATTATGAAATCCATGAATTGTTGGTGCTTTATTTACATGAATGATTATGTGTGGAGGTTGTTGTTAACCCTCCACCTTAAAAAGGAACTCTATATATCATTATTGATGTTGTATAGAAATTACCATCAGGTATCCATTCAACTGGGACCTTCTTGATCTTTAGTCCTTTATGAAGGTTGTACAATTCAATAATCTATTTCCTTAAATGGATTTTTGGGCCTTTTGGACTTGATTATTTTTGAACTGACCCTACCATATGACCACTCCAGTTAAACGTGTATTTTTGTTTCAACAATCACAATATAAAAAATTTGAGTGTGGTATTAATTAAGATATTCTATTTTATAATGATAAAATAGATTCATAAACACATGGATATTATATCCAAAGGTATCTTCACTGAGGGATATGGTAATAAAAAGTATACTAGCCATAGGGGATTGTGGAAGTATTAATAGGAATAATTTAAAACAAATTACTTCCCTCACTAGATGCCTTTACTAAAAAAAGAATATTTATCATTTAAATCAAATATGAATCTTATCAGTTTGATCTAGTTCAAGTATGACTTTTTTTGGAGTGAGTGAGAATGAAAAAACTATATTTATAATTTTTTCTATGTTACATTTAGTATTTGAAATTAAATTAATATCTTTTCTCATCATGGTTTTTTTCATACATGATAGTGTATAAAATAATATCACATGATACTTGTCTCTTCATAAGTAAGAAACAATGCCTCTCTATGATGAGATACTTCAATTATTTTGAAAGTATACAATAACATATGTTCTATGTCTATATTAGTTCATCTGAAATGATAAATATTATACAAGTTATCAATGTTAAGAGGCTCATAAAATATTGGGACACCATCTCAGGGTGTTCATACTTAGAAATATCCATGAAGGTTGGTTATGATATCTTACCCTCAAATATTACTTACATATATTTAATGTGTCAATGGATATTACTATCCATGGATGTGGGTGCAAATACTTTGACTCTATGATTGTTAGGAAATTTTATCATGAATCACTAACTTATATATGTTTGTAAACCATGGTGATGATCATTCATGATAACTTTGGATGTGTAGGGTGCATCATGAATTTTATTTAATTGATAAACAATGTAATATAGGATTCTTTACTTCATTTGGAAGAAAATATCTTAGTCCCATTTATAGAGTTTGAAAATCCAGAAAGGTCTACTCCCATAGAACTACATATCTACAGGTTCTTTTAAAAATACTCAATATTTGGTTGAAAAGAATATATATTGATGACAAAATCTATACAACCTATATAATGTGATAAATATTGAAAAATGAATATATTACCTAGTAATAGTCCATAGGATGTTTAATTTCATTGCGGTATCTACTATTTTCATTGTTTGCACATTGTTGTGTTGCTATATTTTATCCTGGAAATTTAGACGCCTTCGTGAAATGCACCTAAGAAAGAGGACTATAGGGTAAAACACTTAGTGTATCCCAGAACATCAATTAAAATCTGTGTGATTATTAAAAATTATTACAATATTATTCTCATGTGTGAGGAATAAAATTTATTCAGGTTTACAAGTTGATCGCAAGTATTTATTTATCGGTGTATAACATAGTGTCATTAATTTATTAAAATAAACATCCCTTGTACAAGGTCCAATAAATTATAAGGTGGATGATAAGACCAAGTACTAGTATAGTGAGAAGAAAATATTATTTAAGTAAATATTAATTTATTCAAGGATAAATAATAGTAATTTAGTCTCCAGGTTTGGTACATGTCATGTAAGTAATATTATATTATTTTTATTTACATATGGGATTTGAATGGATTAAATGAATATTAAAGAGGATTTTTTCAAATAATACTCTAACCAAATCTCTATTAATACTTGGCTAAATATTTCTTTAACAATTGATATTCAATTTGAAAAATCAACTATTTTCCATATCATTTTTATATACAGATATTTCTATCATCCTAGAGATATTCTCCATAAATCTCCATATTATTTGAGAATTATTGATTCCACTCCCTCTCTGGATATCACACAACCTAGATTATCCAACATGCCTCATTGGTTTTCTAATTTGTTTTTACAATTAATGATGCAATACGTAGGGACATCTCCACTTGAATATGTAAAACTCTATAGTAACTATAACACCCCGAGATTTTATGAGATATATTCTTTTAAATTTCTATGATATCTTGAGTTATACGCTACCAAAATTTTATCTTGTGCTGTAGGAGACACCGTATTAGCTTGTAGTATATGCAAACACTATTCTTGGTTTCTGTTGCATGCAAGAGTGACCTTCTTCAATAGTGTGAGTTGTACACAATGCCGAGTTTCACTAAACAACGATATACGATTATGAACATGCTGTTATGAATATTATTAACTAAAATTTGAATTTTATTACAAAATAATTTATCTTACATATATTCTAGAACATGGTATGGGAACAAAATATATTTTTCGGGTAAAATAAGTATTTTAAAAAAGATGCAGTTTTCCACCTTTTGATGGTACACCCACTTTAAATCGAGTTTCTGACACGTTTATGAGTTCAATTTGACAATATAAACACATTCATTGCAATAAGTATATAAAAATTTACTTTGGATAAATTTTTAATATTTTTCTGTTAACTTTTATATTTTGATGAATAATATAAATACGTTAAATTTTAATTAAAAACAACTTTTTCATCAAGATAATTTATATGGTTAAATTAAAATATTGAATTTATCTAAACAATAAAAAGAATATATTTTTACCATTTAATATAATACAAGTAATTATCATTAATTTTACATTGAATTCATAGGTAAAAACATTTCAATCTTTTGCAATGTTTTAACATTTAAAATTCATTTTCTCAACAATGGGATTAATTTTAAATTAAATAATGAAACTTATATGTTTTTAATTTTAAAAAATGGATTCCATATTTGGAATTAGTAGGTCCAAATTATGATAAAAGGATTATTTTTATTTTTAGACATTATGAATAGTAACTACGGTAAATTTTATTTACTACATTTAAAGGAAAATCAGGTAAATAAGGGTAAAGATATGATTATAAAATTACCCTAACTCCTAAAAAAATTTATTTGATGAATAAAAGTAGACCAATATCATCTAAGGGTAATAATAGATTCATTTCATGGACTTTTGACCATGAAACAGATGTAATTAATATTAAATTCAAAGAAAGTGACAACATGTCACTCTCTTATATCTTATAAGTGTAATAATTTTAATTTTGTGATAAAATTTATAAAAATTGGAACATAAATATTCACCCTAAATATAATATCATTATCTACATCATTTGAATTTATTTAGAATTTTTAGGTATTAAATAAGTATAATTAATGGTGACACAATAGTAATGTAGAATGTTTTTTATTGATTGAAATATCAAATAAATTTTTTAAAAAATATTAAAATAAATAGTGTATGAACTAATTAATGTTTAAAACAAATTTTCTAGATACATATGAAATGTTAATAATATATTAAGTATTTTTTTGAATATATCCTCTTTTTGGATTTTATATAATTTCAAACGAATGAATAGTGTCAAAATTGACACTATTGATATTTTATAAAAATAACATATTTTTAAATTGCTTAAAAATCACAAAAATATTTAAAATTATAAATTGAAAATTTTAAGTTCTATAATTTTATAAATTATCTAATTATGGAAAAATCACATAACATAAATAAGTATTTATAACAATTTAAAATTTAGAATATTATTACCACAAATAAGACTAAATAGATTAAATAAGGATAAATCAAAATTATAAGGTTTCAAATATTTCCCAACGTGTATAAATTTTATTGGATGATGATATTACAACCCTATATCATATAATATTCTATTTTGATACATTTTGGAAGTTTTTAAGTGGGTTTGGGGTTTTTTATATGTTAATATTTTAGAGATTTCCAAAACTTCCCCTCTTCTCTCTTATAAAAGGGCACATCCTACCTCTCCTCTTAACAACATTTTCCACCTTACATCTCTTCCAAACCATGTACATTTATTTTCTCCACTTCAATAGAAACATTATTTATGTCCTTATCTTCTTAAAAGTCCAACATTAGTGCCCTAAGAGGATATTTAGAAGAGGTGCGTCAAAGAAGAGGTAATATCCTTTACTAATTCTTTCAAATTTACTTCTTCTTCTATTTCATCTTATTTATTTTTTTCATTATAATGTAATAACATATGTATCACTCATATACGGATATGTAATTATATATATTAAACAACCCTATTTCACCTTCTATCAATCATACAAAAAACCAAATTACCGCACGTACGTTCATAAGGCTTACCGTCTCCATGCCATGGTGTAATGTTTTTTTCAACCACCAACTTACATGGATGGATATAATGGTGAAAATAATAACTATATATGATTGTTATAAAATCTTATGGATTTTTATATACTATATCATCCACTCCAAATCTATTCAATAATTATGGGAATGATATCATCGCTCGTGCGTACGTACGGATTACCATCTCCACGATGCGATGAGATTCATTATACATGTTAACCATTAAAGAATGATTATAAAGTATATATAATAATTAATCATGAAATATATGAAATAATAATGCTACTGGATTTATGTATATATATATATATATATTTCATTTACATCCATTCAATTTAATAAGGTAACGAAAACAACATTTATGCGTACGTACGGCCTGCCGTCTACATGAACGGTGTATTTTATTCCATTTATCGATCTATTATATATACTATATATTATCAATATATAATTTATTTATAAATCATTTTTTACATTTTGGAAGTATGTAATCATGATCTAAGTAATCATATGAATAATTAGAAGTCAAAACACCTACGACAAATGAAACGATTTTACCCAAAACGCAGCTTTAACATTGAATTGACAAATGAACAGGTAATATAAAGTCATAAGTGAATCATATATTATATCATAAATATTATTATGGTTTTGTTACAAGTTAATAATTTGTTTATACCCACTATACCAGACTCTCGGACACATTCAAATGAAATTTGACATATGTTATGGGACAATTTTTCAAATCTCATTTTTATTTGAGATTGCTTATATGTAAGTGTTTTCTAGGGTTATATTTATAATCATTATCCATGTTTTATAAAAATGTTTTCATAAAGTGTTTACTATTATTCCATGTATTTTAAAGTCATTTTTACCCCTTTTTTGACTTTTACTGTGTGGTATGGAAGAAATCTTTCTTTTGGTTACCATACGAGGCACTTTTTGACTTTTCTGGAAAATGTATGAGTAAAATGTTTATTGAAATTATACGGCATAAAAGGATTTTTACGATTTCTTAATTCCTTTTTTCAGAAATATTCTTCTATATTATTTCATTATTATTTTCAAAAAAATCCATTTCTTTTAAAATTACATAGGATTTTATGAAAAGAAAATGATTTTGAAAAAGAAAGGACATTTCCCTCAATAATTCATTTTATGTGTTTTATCATACTATGTTCCATCTGAGATGACATTATTTGATATTATTTTGTTTCAAGTATAATTTCTCTATTATTTATATGGTTTTATTTTTCTTATTATGAAATGATATCCATTTGTTTTATATGGATTATGTTATTATGAGACGATTTTTATGAAACCCATATTATTCTTTGGGTTATGATGAATGATTTATGTTTATTTTGTGGCACAGGAAAGAATGATTTAATTATGATATGGGTGGGACCTATATCTCTATTCAATTCATTGGGTAATGATTTATATATCATGAGATTTACATGGCTAGAACGACAAGTAAAATGTGGTTCAGTAATACAGGGATCAGATGACAATAAACCTGGTACAGTAATGGACTTTGTCCACTATGATGGTCATGGCATCAATTCCGTGGCTACTATACAAATCATGTGATGTGCATAATGGTTTTCCACAATTACATGTTTTATTCACATTCTATTTTATCATAATTTATGTTCTTTTATGTTCTATGCCTTCTCTACTTCCATGATTTATGACATTACTCGTGTTTTAAGTTCATGCTTTTAAGTTCAAATGTATATTTTTTGTTTTATTTTCTCCATGCTTACCCTTACTGTGAGTTTGAGCTCACCCTTTATATGATTTCTATTCTTGGGGATTTAAATAAATTTTTTATGTAAGAAACACAAAGGGGAATATATTTGTGGGAGAAGTTGAAGATCATTCACCAGGATTAAAAGATTTTGTTCCGAGTTTCCAAATACACTAAACTATTATGGTCCTTGGGTGTCTTTTTTTGTTATGTATTGTGTATTCCGCAAAATTAATGCATTATCCATGTACATAATGATTGGATCTCTATAATTGGTATCAGAGCGAGGGTTTGGTCAACCATTGGAAACTAGGATGTGAAAACTTTAGTGATATACCTAGAGATCTTTCTATGGTATGTCTAGGGATGTCCCTAAGGTTAATTATACGTATAGATTACAGTACTAGAATTAATATAACGATCATGAATAACCCAGGATAAAACCTAAGATGATAGAGATTAAAGGTACTTCCCCTTTATTATGTTGTTTTCCTAACATTTTTTTCCCTCTCACACTATTCTTTTTGGGTTTTAGACAATGGCTGGAACCCGAAATAACAGAGTTGATCAATGTAATGGAAAATGAAATGATTGTCCTCTAGAACAAACCTATGTCATGGGTGATGGAGTAAAAAATCTTATTGATATACATACACAAGCTATGAATCATTCTAGACATCCAAATGAGAAGAGAAGAGAACAATATTCTATTGATTCCTTTATGAGGCAACATCCACCTTCTTTCAGTGGGTATTCTGATCCACTTGTTGCTGAACAATGTATCAATACCGTTGAAAAGATATTTTCCATACTTCTCTATTCAGAACATGAAAAAGTCATTATATCTATTTACCATTTATAAGGTGAATCAGACCAGTGGTGGACCCTAATTAAGAATATAGGGCCCCAAGATGAAATTGAATCCATCGAATGGGATGAGTTCTATAACTTGTTTTTCAATAAGTACTTCGCCTGTATTCTTAGAAAAAAGATGGAAAATGAGTTCCATGATCTTATTCAAAAGGATGATGAATCTATAGGTATATATGAGGTGAATTTTACAAGGCTTTCAAGGTATGCATCTAGATTTATCATCCTACCTGAATGTAATATTGATTGATTCTTCAATGGCTTAAAACCAAGTCTTCGAAGGGCATTATCAATAAGATACATCAGTAACTATGAAGAAATTGAGCATTGTGTTGTCAAGGTAGACCTATAATTTGGTGTTACATATCCATCTCATGGTTTTGAAAAGAAACAAAATATTGAGTTCAAGGAAAAATCTCAATACAATGGTGAAAAGAAGACGAATGTTTCGTTATGCTCAAAGTTTGGAAAGATGCATGGTGGATATTGTATTAAAGGGAAAAGAAAATGTTTCAAGGGTGGAAAAGAAGGTCATCGAGCATTTGAGTGTCAAAGTAATGGAAAAGAGGTAGCTAATGAAGTGAATAGAAAAAAGACTATAGAGAATACACCACCAACACTTCAATGATACAAGTGTGAGAAATGGGGCATTATGCTAACCAATGCCCTAATCCAATGGTTAATGATAATCAACATCAACAACCTCTTAAGGAAAAGGAAAAAGGAACGTCACATTCAATCTCTATTGGCAATGTTGAATATGATAATGAAGGGGTGAAATGATTAAGTGTTTATGTAACAAGATTCCAAATTAGTGTTGTGGAATTTCATTTATAGTATTGTGGAATTTTGGAATATCTAGGTATTGGTTTATTTTTGTTTTTTCAATAATTATCTATGACTGGTAACCATTAAAAGTGATTAAAATACATTTGGAAACTAGTTGATGTGCGCATAATGAATGAATAAGGAGAAAATAATATGTTTGATAGTATTAATGAGCTCATGACTGAAATAAGGACAAAGCGACACAATGGTTTTAGTATTTATAAATTTTTGGGATTTTGGTATGTGGACTGTGTTAAATTTTGACAACATTCAAGTTTTCACTAAGGTTCAAAGGGTATTCATTTTTCTAGAGAATACATGATTAAGGTATTCACATTTTTGGAATGTGACCAATAACACGATATATCGTATGATATATGGGGGATAAATGATGGTATTCATATGCTTGGTAGATGACCTTTTTATTAATCATTTTCTTTATACTATGAGATTGGATAGAAGTATTATGGATAAGCCTAAATAATGGAATGGATTAAGCTGTACATCAGATAGTATTTTTTATGTCTATAACTTTTTGATATTATTTCTGAAATGTTATAATAGTATAGTTTTATAAAAAGGAAAACCCGTAGGATTGGCGACAACCCGTCATGTCAGACAAGGTTGCGAGAATCAAATCTGAAAACGAATTATGACATGCCATTATAGCCTACCACTATCCTAAAAGAAGTCCATGATTTTTAGAAATTAGTTTTATTTTTAAGTGGTATGATATATGAAGTATAATTCCATTTTTGGAGCCATATACGATTAATATCACCATATTTGGACTTATGTATATTAAATACCTTTTGCTAACCTTTTGTTTACAACAGATAGAATGACCCATCATTATATCACATGATTTGATAACACTTCACGAATGACAAATTAAACTTCATTTGTTTAAGATATGAAGTGGAAATTGTTCAAGGAATGATCAACTATGAGATTTTACCAAAATCAAGTAAGCATTTCTTCTAATTTAAATTCTTAAACTTTAGGGAAATGATCTTGAAAAAAAAATCTTTTCCTAGTACCCTCATATTTGATTAATAAGATGGTACGTTAGATCATAAATGATATATGGCTTTGTGATTTTTGGCTTTTTCATATCCATGTTCTCTAGCAGTCTTCGTCAGAACATGATGGTTAGATTTCTTTTCCATATCCGTATTTTCACAAATATTATCCTATATGGACACACTGTGTTGAGTTACATTGGGTGACCATTATGTTTCTAACATTTTTGTTAAATTATGTTTTAGTATTCCTTTTTACAATGTGGTTTTTATGAAAAAAAACTTTCAAGTTGTAAATGATTTATAACCCCGATGAATTTGAGGGAGAAATTCATTTTAAGGGGGGTAGAACGTAACACAACGAGATTTTATGAGATATATTCTTTTTAATTTCTTTGTTTTCTTGGGTTGTATGTTACACCAAGATTATATTGCACTATATGAAATAATGTATTATCTTGTAGTATATGAAAACACTATTCTTGGCTTCTGTTGCATGCAAGAGCGACCTTCCTCGATAGCGGGAGTTGTACGCAATACCGAGTTTCACTAAACAACGATATATTATTATGAACAGGAGGTTATGAATAGTATTAACTAAATTTTTAATTTTATTACATAATAATTCATCTTACACATATTCCAGAAAATGGTATGGGAAAAAAATAAATTTATCGGGTAAAAGAATTATTTTTCAAAAAATGCAGTTTTACCACCTTCTGGTGGAGCACCCACATTAAATCAAATTTTTGACACGTTTATGAGTTCAAATTGACAAAATAAACTTATTAATTTCAATAATTATATAAAATTTTAATTTGGATAAAATTTTAAGTTTTTTCTGTTAACTTTCTTATTTTGATGAATAGTAAAAATAAGCTAAATTTTATTTAAAAACAACATTTTCATGAAGATAATTTATATCGTTAAATTATAATATTGAATGGTATTAAACTATAAATAGAATATAGTTTTACAATTTAATATAATTCACGTCATTATCATTAATTTTACATTGAATTCGTAGGTAAAAACATTTCAATCTTTTGCAATGTTTTAACTTTTAAAACCTGTTTTCTCAACAGCGGGATTAATTTTAAATTAAATAATGCAACTTCTGTGTTTTGAATTTTGAAAAATGGATTCCATAATTGGATCAGTAGGTCCAAATTATACTAATTGGATACTTTTTATTTTTAGACATTATGAATAGTAAATACGATAAATTTTATTTGCTACATTTAAAGGTAAATCGGGTAATTAAGGGTAAAAATAAGATTATAAAATTACCCTAACACCTACCAAAATTCTATTTGATGAATAACAGTCGACCCATATAACCTAAGGGTCATAATAGATTCATTTCATCAACTTTTGACCATGAAAAGGATGTAATATTATTAACACCAAAGAAAGTGAAAACAGGTCAGTCTCTTATATCTTATAAGTGTAATAATTTTAATTTAGTGATAAAATTCATAAAACATAAATATTAAATAGTCAATAGAAATATAATAGAACTATGTACATCTTTTTAATTTGTTTATAATTCTTAGGTATTAAATAATTATATTTAATGGTGACACAATAGTGAGGTAGAATTTATTTTATTGATTGAAATATAAAATAAATGGATTTAAAAATATTAAAATAAATATTATATGAACTAATTTATGTGATACAAAAATTTTATAGATTAATATGACATGTTAGGAATCTATAAAATATTTTGGTTTGAAGATATCCTTTGTTTGGATTTTATATAAATTCTAATAAATGAATAGTGTCAAAATTGACACTATTGATATTTTATAAAAATAACATATTATTAAATTGTTTAAAAATTACAAAAAAAAATTTAAAAATTATATATTGAAATTTATATGGTCTATAATTTCATAAATTAACCAATTATTGACAACTCACAACATATAAGTATGTATTTATAACAATTTAAAATTTTGAATATTATTACCACAAATAAGAATAAATAGATTAAATAAGGATAAATATAATTGATAAGGTTTACAATAATTTCCAAAAATGTCTAAATTTTAGTGTATGATGATATTACAACCCTATATAATCTCATATTATAATTGGAGTCATTATGGAATTTTTTATGAGGCGGTTTGGGTTTATTATAAATTAATATTTTAGAGGTTTCCAAAAGTTCCCCTCTCCTCTCTTATAAAATGGAACCTACTCCCTATCCTATTAACAACAGTTGGAGCCTTCAAGATCAGCCAAAACCTGTCCATTTATTTTCTGAACTTCCCTAGAAACATACTAGAGGTCATGATCTTCTTCAAAGACGAACTTTAGTGCTTCGAGAGGAGGTTTAAAAGAGGCACGTCAAAGAAGAGGTTATATCCTTTACCGATTATTTAAAATTTATTTCTTCTTCTATTTAATATTCTTTATTTGTTTCATTATAAATTAATAACATAAGTATCACTCATATACTTATATGTTATTATAAATATGAAAAAACCCTATTTCACTTTCTATCCATCCTATGAAAAATGAAATCACCGCGTGTGCGTACTTACGACTTACCGTCACCACGCCTTGGTGTAATCTATTTTTCCCCTACCACCATACTTGGATGTGTATAATGCTGAATATAATAACTATATATTATTATAATAACATCATTCTGATTTTGAGATATTATACCATCCACTACAATTCCATTCAATATTTACGGGATTGATATCATCGCTCGTGCATACATACGGATTACCGCCTCCACGATGTGATGAGATTCATTCTCCATGTTAACAATCCAAGAATGATTATAAAGTATTTATAATATTTAATCATGAAATATATTACATAATAATGATACTGGATTTAAGTATATATATATATGTCATTTACTTCCATTCAATTTAATAAGGAAACGGAAACATCGTCCATGCATACGTACGACCTATAGTCTCCATAAATGGTGTATTTCATTACATTTAATGATTTATTATATATATTATATATTATGAATATATATTATATATATAAATCATATTTTACATTCTTAAATTAATTAATCATGATCTAAGTAATCATTTGAATAATTAGAATTCAAAACACGTACGACAAATGAAACAAATTTAACCAAAACACCGATTTAACATTTAATTGAAAAATGAACGGGTAATATAAAGTCATAATAGAATCATATATGATATAATAAATATTATTATGGTTCTGTTACAAGTTAATAATATGTTTAAACCCACATTACAGGAGTCTCAAACAAATATGGAAGAAATTGGACATAAGGTAAGGGATATTTGGTAAATCTCATTTTTAACCGAGATTGCTTATAGGTAAGTATTTACTGGGGTTATATTTATCATCGATATCCATGTTTTATAAAAATGTTTTCATAAAGTGTTTAATATTATTCCATTTATTATTAAAGTCATGTTTACACCCTTTTGACTTTTACTTTGTGGTATGGAAGGAATCTTTCTTTTAGTTACCATACGAGGTACTTTTTGAATTTTCCGGAAAAAGTACGAGGAGAATGTTTATTTATCTTATACGACATGAAGGGATTTTTACGATGTCATAACACCTTATTTCCATGAAGATTACTCTATATTATTTCATGATTGTTTTCAAAAAAATCATTTTCTTTTAAAATTACATGGAATTTTGTGAAAAGAAAATGATTTTGAAAAAGAAAGGATATTTTCCCCAAGAATTCATTTCAAGTGTTTTATCAAACTATTTTTCAATCTAATATGACATTATTTAGTATGTTTATGTTAAAAGTATAATGTCCCTATAATTTACGTGGTTTTATTTTTCGTATTATGAAATGATATCCATTTTTTTATATGGATTATGTTATGATGGTATGATGTTTATGAAACCCATACTATTCATTGGGTTATGATGAATGATTTATGTTTATTTTGTGACACATGATAGAATGATTTAATTATGAGGTGGGTGAGACCTATATCTACCTCCAATGCATTGAGTAAAGATTTATATCTCATGAGATAGACGTGACTTGAATGGAACGTAAAATATGGTTCAGTAATACAGGGCTGGAACGGCAAGTAAACCTGATTCAGTAATGAACTTTGTCCATTATGATGGTCTTAGCAGTAATGTCTTGGATATTCTAGAAATCATATCATGTGCTTAATGGTTTTCCACAACTACATGTTTTATTCTAATGTTATTTTATTTTAATTGATTTCCTTTTATGATCCATTCCTTATGTACTGCAAATATTTATGTCATTACTCATGTTTTATGTTCATGTTTTTATGTTCTAATGTATATGGTTAGTTCTATTTTCTCCATGCTTACCCTTATTAAGAATTTGAGCTCACCATTTTTTTGTTTTATTTTCCCCAGGATATAAATAAAGGTTTTAGGTACGAAAAAAGGGGAATATCTTTATGGGAGATGTTGAAGATCTTTCACCATGATTAGAAGATTATGTTCTGAGTTTCCAATGACACTAAACTATTACAGTCCTTGGGTGTCTGTTTATTTTATGTATTAAGTATTCAAAAAAGTAATGTAATGTCCATGTACATATGCCTTGGGTCTCTATAGTAAAATTTAGAGATTATTAGTACACATATGGATAACCACTAGAGGTAATATATCCTTTAGTCATAAATTATGATATATTTTTGATATGAAGGGTCAATTGCATTCGATAATGAGGAAACAAATAAAAGATTAGGTAATTCATGACCTATGAAAATTAATTGTAAATTATATATGAAATCCTATATTGATGAATTTGGTAATTCTTTTATATCAAGGCATAAGTTGAAAAATATAGAAGTTATTGGAAAATATTTTATGGGAACTACCTAACATAATTTCGATACACAGTAAAAACATCACCTACAAAAATATATAGGAAACAATAATCAATTCTTAGGTTATTCCTTTCTATACTTTGAGTAGATTTGGAACCATATGACAGGTATATAACATTTTACTCTTATTGGTATCTTGGATTAATTTTGTGTAAAAGTGCTTTTTCTGGTTATGTATGATTTTTACTTTTTTATTTATGATATTCAATTAGTTTTGTTATAATTATAGTTATCATGAGACCTTTTTATATTAATATTTTGTATCTTTGATTTATGTATTTTGATAAAATGTCTAAAGAGAAACTAAAAGTGGGATTTTATTTTTTATTACAAGAAGAAAATAGATAGATTGAGTTTTTTTAGGTTTTATAGTGTAAAAATGATTTCTTATTATATATTTATGTTTAGGTATTAATAATTTTTAACAAAAGAGAAATGTAAAATTTTTACTAAAAAAAAGTAAAAAAAATCATTGTTTATGATATTATAAACCCATCATAAATTTTTTTTACTCATTTACCTCTTAATAAAAAAATCATAATTTATGGGTTTCAAGTTGTATGTTTGTTTTCTTATAAAATAGGGTGATATCCCTCTTTGAACTATTCCAATTTTATATTTTAAATCTTGAAAATTATAATAATATCACGCACAAAAAATAAATTTCCCCTTTTAAATGAAAATTATTTTCATCAACTAATGTGTGTTACCAATATTAAAACATACATATTTTCATAATACATCTTACGTGTAAATAATATGTTGTGGGTACTATTTTAGGTTAATAATAAATATAGATAATTATTTCTTAGTAGATAGTTTCTTCACAACATACTTTATTTAACAAAATTTCTTTAGAATATTTTCATATTTTGTAGAACATCAGTCTAAATAAAAATCATCCCCATTTATTTTTAGATATGATAGCTAATTATAGGTTTCCAATAACCACATACATATTTAAAATGAAAACGGTGGTTTTCTCTATTATTGAATCAAACTCATTTTTTATTGCAATTTTTACTACCACTTTGAGAGCTATTTCGGAGAAATTGGATTGATAGGAAACTTAGAAGATTTAATTTCGATACATTAATAGATCAATCAATCACTGATAAAATTATGGAGGAAACATGAACTATTAAAATTAGTATTTTTAAATTATATATGTCCATGTCAATGAATGATAATTAGAAATCCACAATGAATAAAAATACTTTTAAAAACATAAAATCAAAGAATGGTTGAAGTATAACAAAAACTAAATTTTGTTAGTTTCACGGATGATACTCAAAATAAAATATGGTTTCATTAGTTTTCATGAAGCTTGTGGCCAAGTAAATAATCTGGAAGTCGTGTGTGAGGAGAAAACCTAACCTATTCATGGATTCTATTCATTTATTTTGATAATGAATATAAAATCATTAGGGTTTCATTAAATACTAAAAAGTGGTTATATAAATTTTTTGTTGGGGTGATCGTCTTAAAAATGAGTTATTTTAGTTATATATCTTAAAAACAACCTAAATTCCTAAATAAATCCATATAAATATGTTATGTAATGTAAATAGTTAGATAATAAATGTTGAAATAGTTGTATAGTTTTAATTATCCTAATTGATTAGTGCAAAAACAGATTTTATAATGTTTCATCAAATAGGTCATAATTTAAAAACACATATCATAGGTGATGAGTGTTATATGATTTTTTTTAATTGAAAATGGAGGAAAAGTTATATTATTTTTTATTATTCAAAAATTGATGTTTTTTCTAGCCTTGGTTAAATGATATTAGTAAAGAAATCATAATTTATAAATCAGTGAATATTTTTGTAGTTTCTTCAATGACTAGCCATACACACCACCTTGGGCACCCTATCTACTTGAATCTATAATCAAAAAAAATTTAATCACAATGAATATTTTCTCAAGATACTTACACATGAATTTTTTTTAACATATCTTTTTTATTTTTAAATTATGTGTGGAAGATTTTTTTTGTTTTAATATATATCAAAGAAATAATAGAATGATCATACATGTATTACATTATAAATTATAGTGAAAATATAATATTGTGTATGTGTAGTTATAGTAGACTAATCATACCCTCCTATAGATTGTAGTATATTTGAAACAGACTATATTAATTTTCACACATAGACTGTAGTAGATATATTATACTTGTAACACATTTAATTTTTATGAGACATTTTTTTTAATAATATATATTTTTATTATTTATTTTTCCACATAATACACCCAGTTTTTATTTCTATATTTTCTACACCAAGTTATTCTTTCTATAGATGTAACGTCTACATATATTATGTTATATGTAACACTGAGTCTTAATAAAATAATATTATATTATTAATATCATTATTGAAAGATTAATATTATAACCTACACATAATTTGAATAGAAAGTAATAATTTTTAGAGATTTTTCATTAAGGTTTTACAAAAAGGAATCATATTGACAGTAAAACTTATTATTTTTAGTAAATTATTTACATGTTTTTCAAAGACTATTTTCCAAAAAAACTATTTTTTAACTTTATATGTACAACATTTAAATTGATATTTCAAAATCAAATAAATTTAATTTTATGAAATAATATTAATTTTTGAATTTGGAATTTGCAATGTCCAAATTTCCATAGGATGATTTTTGGGTTTCTTATAAAATGTTTACCATTTGGATGAACAATGGAAAATAATGATTTTCAATTTAAAATCACCTTTTAGAATAAATTATTTATATATTAAATTAATTTTTTAATTATTTTATAAGTATAATTAGTCAAACAATACATAAATTAATCTAATGTAGTTTATTATGACCAATTACACACTGATATTTGATGAAAAAATATTTCAAACATTTGATATTTTTCACCCTAAAAACATGACTCATCTCGTCTGTGGGATTAATTGTAAATTATATCTTACACTTCTATGATTTGAATTTTTTAAAATGTATTAAATATTTGGATGAAGAATAATTTATCATTCCTAATAAATTTAAATTATTTGTGGACCAAAATTATAAGTCAGTATAGTAAAAATTATTCATGGTGATTAAGAAAAAATGAGTTTACTATTGGATTTAACATTAAACATTAGGGGAAAATGACCTAGAAACATGTCAAAACCCTAATATATAAAAATATTTCATCTATATTTCCACTTTTATTTAATTTGAATCATTACTCGAGGCACTTGATGTAAGGGAGACCTCCTAGATGTGTTTAACATTTTGTGTTTACAGGAATGTCACTCCTCCTCCATTATAAAATGGTACTCACCCCCACAATTATTAAAATCTCTCGAGCAATTTGGATCACCTGAATCCGATCCGAAACAATTCCAAAATTCACTTCCATCATCATAGTATCCCTAATTTGTGAATGAATCTAACTAATCGAGTTCTTTTGTGTAACAAAAAATGAGATACTAGAAAAAGAGGTAACATTCATCAATAAACGTTTTTGTTTTATTTCATCCTCAAAATCCCTTTAATTATTTTTAAATCATTATTATATAACACCATAAATATATTAAATATAATTATATTTGTTTATTTTAAGTATTAAACATACAACATTTCACACTTATATCAAATGGAATACACAGTCATCTTTAGTGTGTACAACAAACTAACATCTCTCAAACCTATGTCGTTTCTTATTCCATTACCACTATTCATGGTTGGGAATGATGATGGATTTATAGTTTATATATTTTATTTATTATTTTTATGATGTTTTATTTTTGAATTTTAATTTCCCAAATACATTCATGATTTCAATTTCATGGGAATATGGTAATGTTGTCCATGTGTATAGAGTATTGTCCCCTTTTGAAGCTATGTGATTCGCTGGCACTTTACACATAATATATTAATTATATTTTCAAAAAATTATGTGGAATAACTAAAATAAAAATTATTTTAGAATCATAACATATAATATTCTTTCCAATATTTTAATAATAAAAAAATGAAAATATCATACATGCTTAGATACGACTAACCATCTCCATGAACAGTGTGTTTCATTACCTACATCAATTTTTATAGATTATTATAAATACATATATACTGAATATATAAGATAATTATATCATAGTAATCATTCTTAGTAACTCTCATGATGTTTATTATCCTTTATTTATTCTTGATACATTCAGGTAATGGTACTACTCTTCCACTCTTTGGAATAAAACATAACTAAGAAAATGTTTTTTAAGAAAATCCAAATTCATTTCTCTCTTTGGTCGGAAATATTTGGTCTCCCAAAACCATGTTCTCTTAAAAAAATTTAAAAAAATGTTCTAATATTCTCCTATTATTTTGGAAGGAAATTTTTACCCATGTTTTACCTCTCCACATTGTAACACCCTGATCCCAGCTACCCAGAGTCGGTGCATTATTGCGTAACATTGGCATGATCACAAAAGATCAAGTCTCGAAAGAACGATTAGTTTAGTAGCCTTGGAAACACTAGATACACTCATAAATGTTACATTACATCATAAAGTGAAAAACTACAATAACAAAGTCTCCATTTTCCATACTCATATCATCTTCTGACTATCCCTGCAGGTCATTCATAAAATACTTCCTCACATCCTGGAAAATATTAAAACATTGAAAGGGGTGAGCTTCGATGCTCAGTAAGTATTACAATATAGAGGAAGCTTTCATAAATAGACCTTAACATTTAAGGCAATTTATAACTAAAACAAAATCCTTTTAAACTTAAATTTAAACATAATATGGAAAAAGTAAAATGAGATAATGCCATTAACCTATTCACATGGATATTCTACTGGTCGAATAATCACATGCAATATCAATAACCACTTTCATAATGATGGAATGCATAATTCCAGACTATCATAACCACGTAGCCAAGGCCTCGTGCCAAGACTACAAATAAGATTTTGTCAAGGCCTCGTGCCAAGACACTAGTTTGTCTAATGAGACCTACCGATGCATCGTGGAGCTATAGCGGGCTCCACTTGTCACTTATTAAGTCCAATGCATTCCTTATATGAACAGGTTTAAACATATCATAAACCATAACATAATCATATCACATAAAATATGCATAAAGGAAACATAAAATTCCCACATTTCAATCACAAGATATCAATACAACACATTGATATAATTAAAACACTTTCAAAACCATTTTCAATACCAAAATAAATGAAAATTAAAACTTGATATTTATTTTTCATTTTTAAAAAATGTTAAGGCTTGTAGAAGAAGCCAGAACTCAAATAATGGTCACGGCGGTGGAGAAGTCATTTTCGCCGCATATGTACAATAATAAAAACATTCCTTTTTGTCGTTTAGTAGAAACGCTTCGTATAAAAAGATTACTTTTGAATAAAAGTAAAAGTCAAAGGGGTTTATACACCGTATAAATGAAAGTTGTGTATAAAACCAAATATGCCTCAATGAAAGGAGATTGAGACGAAGTCCTTAAAAAGATCATTTTTAAAATAAAATAGATCTATTATGTGTATTCACTATAAGTACACATAATGAAAGTACAAATAAAAGATATGAAATAATAATATCATGAAATAATTTGAAAGTAGGAGTTTAACCCAAAGAATAGAAATTGGGTTAAGAAGTTTCCTTACCTCGTGTCCGACTTGAATCGATCGTTCTTTAACCTCCTGAATAATAAACTACAGTTAATTTCTATTTACTTAAGAACATTTTTCATGTTCATTATTCCTTTTATATCACTTATTACCATGTTATGAACATTATGTAATTATTTAAGTTAATAACGGTCATTTTGTCGATCTTTGGTACTTGAGTCAAAAATAAACTTCTTATAATTACAAGTTGTTCATGTGGTGAAATATCCATTATATCCAGAATTATATTCATGATATTGATATCATATATCTAATATATATCCAGTATATACATGCATTTATAATATTCCATAACGTTTAGAGGTAAGAAATGAAATGCACCGTTCATGCAGACGGTAAGCCGTACGTACGCATGAACGCTACTTTCATTTCTATTTCATATTTAATGGAATGAAGTTATAATTATATAAAGGTATAATATAATTCCAGTATAATATAATTTATAATAACATTTACTCCATCCTTTATACATCCCACATATGGAATTAACGATTCGAATCACTTTGAGGGGGTGGTAGTCCGCACTTCCTAAAATGAAATTATCGCGTTTACCCATAATGGAAATCATAAAGTATGCCACAAATGAGAAATACAGAAGCATAAGGAAAACCTAAACATAATATATATATCATATATGAAAATAGTGTCATCAAAATGTCCACCATTAGAGGTGTTATATGAGTGTTGAACAGTCATTATTTCGTGAGGCAGAAATTCGCCATCCACAGAAACAGTATGTTCTTTAACCATTAGATATAGGCGTGTGTAAGTCTAGCTCCAATACTTATTATAAAAACATCCTAGTATATTGAGTATACTGTTGTTGTTACAAAAGAAATTAATAAAAATAGTTTAGGGGGTTGGAGAAGCAAAATAGGACAAAATAACATTAGAGAAGACATTACCTTAAAATCGGGCAACTCTTTTGATTTGAGCCAAAGTCTTCCTTGGGAAGATTTCCGACAAAATTTAGGCCTCTAGGAGTAAGTGAGGGAAGTTGGGAGAGTATTTGGGCAGAGTTTGGCCGATCCAAATGGCTTGAAACTGTGAGTAAGGTGGTAGTGGTGGGGGCCATTTATAAGTGGAGAGGAGGGGCACTCTTGGAAATATTGAAATGTTACATTATTTTGAAATGAATTTTCGGATTATAAAGGTACCAAAATTATATATTTATAGGATAAGGTGATAAGGGTTCGAAATCTACTCATATAATAGGTTTTTGACAAGTGTAAGCCTTGTATTTTACATTATCGTTTCATTTTATTTAAATCATTAATTAATGAGGTAATCGATGCATCATCATGGTGTCATAAATAATATAATTTATTTATTGTCTAAAAATTGTAAAAAAAAATATCATGATGTAGGAAATCTATTTATCTTTATAATTAATATTTATATTCAAAATTATTACTTCTATAACCCCATTTAAAAATTGGTTTAGTAAAACAACTTATGTTTGTGACATTTTTATTTTAGCTTTAAATAAAAGTTATTTATGTCATTTTCCTACCAAAGTGGCTCCATGGGGTCCCCAAGTTGACCCATGGATTTTCTTGGTCATCCATGACACATACAATAGGGGTATGACATGTGTAAAGGTATTTTCATATTTTTATAATATCATTTTTACCTTAAATTTCACTAATTACCTTTAATCGCGATTAATTAAACTTAAAAGATACTGTTCACCAAAAAATTATTTTAATCCCATTGAACCACATTTTACTTCTCAATGACAACCATGTATATCATATTTTTTAAAATCAAATCACAGAAGTGGTAATGTTTCATTTAAACGAAAAATCAGTTTTTTAACTACCACTTAGTAGTTTCACTATTCTTCAAAAATTGACGTTTTTCAAAACAATGTCAAACTTTCACCCTAAGCTATAATTGATATTCCGAATTCAAATATGATGTCTATTTTACAAAATTCCAAACAAATAGGTTTCATTAAATAATTTTATAGTTAATTTCCGCTGTCACAACAAATAGCGTGTTTCTAAGAAACAATATATATCAAAAGATTGAAAATTTTTTGTGTCTAATTTCAAAGTGAATTTAATTATAATTAACACCATTGGATAAAATGGTAAAAATATATTCTAATTATATTTTAAAAGCACTCAATATTATATTTTATCACTATAAATTATTTTGATTAACAAAGTTGTTTTTAAGTATTTTTCACTATTCATAAAAAATTGGAAGTTCTCCGAAAAATACCAAAAATTCATCATAGGCTAATTTCGATATTCTAAATCCCAAAATGAAGTCCATTTTGAAATATAAAATTTATATAATTTCAAAAAGTGGGTATTACTATTCATAACGGCTACTTTGATTAGTTGCGGTGTGTTAGAACTCGTAGTGGCGTACAATGCAAGCTATTACATTATTGAAAGAGAAGCGTATCATGGAAGCTTGAGGTGTTACATTCTCCCCTCCTTCAATAAATTACGTCCTCACAATTTGAAATTTTTCTTTGAAAATAAATGGTTGAAAATAGAAAATACGTTTGTGGAAAACCCACATCAGAAATAAGGTTAATAAAAATATATATTTAAAAGAAAGAAATATAAGTAAAAAGGTCACCCGAGATAGTCCATACTAGGATTCTATGAAAATATGGATATGGAAGAAAAAAACCATCAAGGTCTGATAGAGAGTTGTAGAAAATAGGATTAGGAGAAAGTTAACCATAATAAAATCACAAACTTGTGATTGGTTAAACGGTTATTGAATCCCTAGTTGGAAAAGTTAACCGGCAACATTTTTGTTTTAAGTTACCTTTTATAAAGTTGACGAATTTATTTAGGAGATTTACTGAGAATGTAAAAGAATATACATACTTGTTATGTACACTTTCATTCTTTAATTAATTTTTTTACCACAAACCCATCTTTCACTCTAAATGTTAATAGAACTCAAAAATATTCTATTTATCCTAATTTTATAAGGTTCCAAATATTAACACATACAATTTAGATTAGTAAAACTATTTTGCAATAACCAGGGACATCCTGTAAGAAAGTGGTATGTAATAAAGGCATGTCTCACTATAGTCGTGGGTTCAATTCCTGCAGCTTTGTCTGACACGATGGGTTATGCCCCACCCTGCAGGTTGCCCTTTTCCTAAAACTAGAGTATTATAATATTCCAAAAATAATCATCAGAAATGTTTTAACCTTAAACAATACTATCCAAAGATCAACTTAATCCATTCCTACCTTTATAGTTATCCAAAATACCTTTGTCCAGTCTTTCTCTAAAAGGTCTCTAAATTCCAAAATCAATTGTATCATCAGATTCCCCAAACAAGGTAAAGTTTCTCTTATTGTCACATACAAAAATATGATTACCTTCATCATATTAAAACCTTAATGAAGTCAACAAGTACTACGGTACAATCCTTATATATATATCACATTATTCTAATAACCATAATATAATCCATGAGTCCAAAAGCACCAATACACTAATTATTCCACTTCAAATGTAGTCACAACATAAGATTGGCCTTGATCCCTTGGCCTTTTCTGAGGTAAGTTTCCCTGATTCTTAGGACATTCATTTTCATAATGCCCCATTTCTCTACAATTTTAGCATTCAACATTGATATCCTCTTTCTTTCCCTTGCAATCACACGCCTGGTGACCTTTTTCTCCACATTTATAACAAACTCACATTCCTTTTAGGAAAGTACCAGGGTGATTCTTCCCACAATTATCACATAATGGAAAATCCTTCTTTCCCTTTATCCCTTTATCCGTCTCTTTTTACACCGTTCTCTTCTTCTCTTGCCTTATATTGTTGTCATAAGACTTAGAGAATTCCTTTTCTGTCTTGATAGCACACGAGACAATATCTCCATACGATAAGAAGGATTGTGATACTAAAGCTCGACGAAGAAATGGTTTTAACCCATCAAAGAAATGATCAATCTTACTTCTTGTGTTACATATATAATCTACAACATACCTCGCTAACCTTTTAAAGTTAGCCTCATACTTTGCGACATTATCATCCTCCTTCTACTTCAGACTTAGAAATTGTCTTTCCATATCTGCTCGATGGTCATGTGGAAAGTATTTTTCTAAGAAAAGATCTTTGAACTCTCTCCATTCCATATTTGATACTTCTTCATCTTCCTTTGTGTTTTGAATCAGCGACCACCATTGATCGGCATCTCCAGTGAGGCTGTAGACTGCCATGAAAACCTTCCCCCTTTCGCTACTCCCCAAGGCATAGAATATTTTTTCTAAGGAGTTTATCCATTGCTCAGCTACTAATGAATTTGTACCCCCATTAGATGTTGGTGCTTGTTTCCTCATGAAGCGGTCTAACATTGATCCTCCACGTTGCGGATCAGGGTGCTCCGTACGAGTAAGGTTGTTATTCATAACTTGAGTGACTTGTCCCAGTATGGTAATAAGTTGATCAGCACCAGTTTTATCTCGAGATCCACAATAATTATCTTGAGTAGGAGGGAAATCCCTACACGGAGTGCATGCATTGATACGGTTTCCATTCCTTCCACTAGGAGCCATTTATAAACAATGGCATAAACTAGATTAATTTATGAATCAAAATACATAATTCCATACTTGTAAAATACATAACATAAGTTGAACCATTTATGGATATAATCCATAAAAATGTTTTCTTTGAGGAAATATATACTCATAACCCTTCATAGTGTTTTGTAATGAAAATGAGAATTATCCTAAGAATATCCCCCGGGAGTTTCGTAACCAAGAGTGCAGAAAGGCCCATTGTCGTGCACCAGTTCCCATTCGAGTCTAGCTGAAAGCAGTGTTTTCGGGTTTTACCCCTTGGTACATCTGTGCCAGAGCCGCCTCTACCTGGTCGTATCCAGACAGGGATGTATTGCTCGGAAAACCCACAACATCTCTATAATACCAAAATTCTAGGAAGTTCTTCTATACTAATCCTCAAAGTCAATATTTGGGCGATGTGCTCTAATCAGAGTTTACCTAAATCTAGCTTCCGAGGTTAGTACTAAACTGCCTTTGATACCAACTATAACGCCCCGACCCCATCTACCTAGAGTTGGTGCATTATTGTGTAACATTGTCATGATCAAAAAAGATCAAGTCTCGAAGGACCAATTAGTTTAGTAGCCTTGGAAACACTAAATACACTCATAAATGTTACATTACATCATAAAGTGTAAAACTACAATTAAAAAGTCTCCATAGTCCACACTCATATCCTCTTCTGACTATCCCAGCAGGTCATTCATAAAATACTTCTTCACATCCTGGAAAATATTAAAACATTGAAAGGGGTGATCTCAGATGCTCAGTAAGTATAACAATATAGCGGAAGCTTTCATAAATAGACATTAACATTTAAGGAAATGTATAACTAAAAAAATCCTTTTAAACTTAAATTTCAACATAATATGGCAAAAGTAAAATGAGATAATGACATATACTTATTCACAAGGATATTCTACTGGTCGAATAATCACATGCAATATCAATAACCACTTTCAAAATGATGGAATGCATAATGCCAGACTATCATAACCACATAGCCAAGGCCTCGTGCAAAGACTACAAATAATATTTTGTCAAGGCCTCGTGCCAATACACTATTTTGTCTCATGAGACCGACGGATGCATCGTGGAGCTATAGCGGGCTCCACCCGTCACTTATTAAGTCCAATTCATTCCTTATATTAGCAGGTTTAAACATATCATAAACCATAACATAATCATATCACATAAAATATGCATAAAGAAAACATAAAATTTCTACATTCCAATCACAAGATATTAATACAACACATTGATATAATAATAACACTTTCAAAACCATTTTCAATACCAAAATAAAATAAAATTAAAACATGATATTTATTTTTCATTTTTAAAAAATGTTAAGGCTTGTAGAGGAATCCGGAACTCAAATAATGGTCACGGCGGCAGAGAAGTCATTGTCGCCACATACGTATGAAAAGAAAAACATTCCTTTTGTCCTTTAGTAAAAACGCTTCTTATAAAAAGATTCCTTTTGAATAGAAGTAAAAGTCAAAGGGGTTTATACACCTTATAAATGAAAGTTGTGTATAAAACCAAATATGCCTTAAAGAAAGGAGATTGAGACGAAGTCCATACAAAGATCATTTTTAAAATAAAATATATCTATTATGTGTATTCACTATAAGTAAACATAATGAAAGTACAGATACAAGATATGACATAATAATATCATGACATAATTTGAAAGTAGGATATTAACCCAAAGAATAGAAATTTGGTTAAGAAGTTCCCTTACCTCATGTCTGACTTGACTCGATCATTCTTTAACCTCATGAATAATAAACTAGAGTTAATTTCTATTTACATAAGAACCTTTTCATGTTCATTATTCCTTTTATATCACTTATTACCATGTTATGAACATTATGTAATTATTTAAGTTAATAACGGTCATTTTGTCGATCTTTGGTACTTGAGTCAAAAATAAAATTCTTATAATTACAAGTTGTTCATGTGGTGAAATATCCATTATATCCATAATTATATTCAGGATATTGATATCATATATCTCATATATATCCAGTATATACATGCATTTATAATATTCCATAACGTTTAGAGGTAAAAAATGAAATGCACCGTTCATGGAGACGGTAAGCAGTACGTACGCATGAACGCTACATTCATTTCTATTTCATATTTAATGGAATGAAGTTATAATTATATAAAGGTATAATATAATTCCAGTATAATATAATTTATAATACCATTTACTCCATCCTTTATACATCCCACATATGTCATTAAAGATTCAAATCACTTTGAGGGGAGGTAGTCCGCACTTCCTAAAATGAAATTATCGCGTTTACCCATAATGGAAATCATAAATTATGACACAAATGAGAAATACAGAATCATAAGTAAAACATAAACATAATATATATATCATATATGAAAATAGTTTCATCAAAATGGCCACCATTAGAGGTGTTATATGTGTGTTGAACAATCATTGTTTCGTGAGGCAGAAATTCGTCATCCACAGAAACAGTATTTCTTTAACCATTATATATAGGTGTGTGTAAGTGTAGCTCGAATCCTTCTTATAACAACATACAAGTATATTTAGGATACTGGTGTTGTTATAAAAGAAATTAATAAAAATAATTTAGGGGGTTGGAGAAGCAAAATAAAACAAAATAACATTAGAGAAGACATTACCTTAAAATCGGGTAACTCTTTTTATTTGAGCCAAAGGCTTCCTTGGGAAGCATTTTGACCAAAGTTAGGCTTCTAGGAGTAAGGGAAGGAAGTTGGGAGAGTATTTGGGCAGCGTTTGGCTGAGCCAACTGGCTTGAATGTGTGAGTAAGGTGGTAGTGGTGGGGGCCTTTTATAAGTGGAGAGGAGGGGCTCTCTTGGAAAGATTAAAATGTTACATTATTATGAAATTATTTTTCGCATTATAAAGGTCCCACACTTATATATTTCGAGGATAAAGTGATAAGGGTTCGAAATCTACTCATTCAATAGGGTTTTGACAAGTGTAAGCCTTGGATTTTACATTGTCTTTTCATTTTATTTAAATCGTTAATTAATGGGCTAATCACTGCATCATCATGGTGTCATAAATAATTTAATTTTTTAATGTCTAAAAATTATAAAAAAAGATATCATGATGTAGGAAATATATTTTTATTTCCAATTAATATATATAGTAAAAAATATGACTTGTATAACCCCATTTAAAAATTGTTTTAGTAAAACAACTTATGTTTGTGACATTTTTATTTTAACTTTAAATAAAAGTTATTTATGTCATTTTACTACCAAAGTGGCTCCATGGGGTCCCCAAGTTGACCCATGTATTTTATTGGTCTGCCATGACACATCCAATAGGGGTAGGACAAGTGTAAAGGTATTTTCTTATTTTTATAATATCATTTTTACCTTCAATTTCACTAATTACCTTTAATCACGATTAATTAAACTTAAAAGTTACTATTCACCAAAAAATTATTTTAATCCCATTGAACCACATTTTACTTCCTAATGACAACCATGTATATCAGATTTTTGAAAATAAAATCACAGAAGTGGTAATGTTTCATTTAAACGAAAAATCAGTTTTTTAACTACCACTTAATGGTTTCACTATTCCTCAAAAATTGAAGTTTTTCAGAACAATGCCAAAATTTCACCCTAAGCTATAATTGATATTAAAAAATCAAAAATGATTTCTATTTTACAAAATTACAAACATATAAGTTGCATTAATTAATTTTTTAATTAATTCCCGCTGTCACAACAAATAGCGTGTTTTTTAGAAGCAATATATATCAAAAGATTGACAATTGTTTATGTCTAATTTCAAAGTGAATATAATTATAATTAACACCATTGGATAGAATAGTAAAAATATATTCTAATTATACTTTAAAACCACTCAATAGTATAATTTATCACTATAAATTATTTTTATTAAAAAAGTTGTTTTTAAGTATTTTTCACTATTCATAAAAAATTGGAAGTTCTCAGAAAAATACCAAAAATTCAACATAGGCTAATTTCGATATTCCAAATCCAAAAATGAAGTCCATTTTGAAATATAAAATTTATATAATTTCAAAAAGTGGGTATTACTATTCATAACGACTACTTTTATTAGTTGCGGTGTGTTAGAACTCGAAGTTGCGTACAATGCAAGCTATTGCATTATTGAATGAGAAGCGTATCATGGAAGCTCAGGGTGTTACACACATAGAGTTTTTAAATGGATTCTTCTTGTCATTTTCTGATCAAGGATCTTTTAACATCTTCAGAAAAAATGAATGGAATATTTGTTTTAACATATACGACATGAAAATAATTATCCACCACTATAAAAAATCATTTTTTCAAAGATATAATTGTATATTTTAATATTTAGTTTCAAATAAAATTTCTAAAAAATGGTTTTCTGTCTTAAAAAATGCATTCAAAGTGTAAATGGTATTTCCATTATGAAATATTTTAAATTATCCGTTGAAATATATCTTCCATATAAGATGAAATTTGTTGGTGTTACTCCTTCCTTACGAAGGATATTATCCTTGGTTTTAATTTACATTATTTCCTTTAATGAAATTTTTATTGATTGTATTATTTTTATGAATCAAGATTCTCCTCCATTGGGTATATGCTTATGTAAACTGCCTCCTTTCATGGGTTATGATATGAAGAAATGATTATATGACATGTGTATTTTCCATAGTTTATGATATGATCAAATTGTTTTGATATCCATTTCATTTAATAGGTTATTTTATGATGAATATTTATGATCTTGAGGACAACATATGTATGATTTCATTATATTAACGGAGGGACCTATATCTTCATTCAATTCCTTTGGTAAATATTTATAACTCATGACATAGACATGACTAGAATAGCGATTGAACCATGTTATGTAAGATAATTTGTCCATTATGATTATCTTGGGTATAAAAATTGACTACTAAGATAGTCTTGGTATTTCTTCTGGAATACTAATATGGTTTAGGGAATGAACTCAACACACTAAGATACCTAGGACATGATTATTGACTACTATAAAAATCATTATATATGTTCATGTTTCTTCCAAAAGACCTTTTCTTATTACTATGTAAAGCATTTATGGTTTATGATCATGATTCCATTATGTTTATTGACTTATTAAAATTCAATATTTATTCCAAGACTCATGTATATGATCTTTTATATGATGGGTATGATCTTAAAATTTATGATTATGTTCTCATATAGTTATGTTCAAGTTATGCTATGTTATTTCCCTTGTTTTCCCATACTGATAATCTGAGATCACCCTTTCTTATGTTTTCATTACCCAGGTTATGACGATATGTATTATTTATGATGTTTATAAGAAGGTTTCTTATTATTGAAAACATAGTGGTATATGATATATCTCACTAATGGACCATTTTTTATGTTTCCATGTTTCCAATGGCACTAAACTAATGTGATATTTGGGTGTGTGTGTGTGTGTGTGTAATGTATTAAATATTCCTATAAATGATGAAAAATAATTATATAAGAATCATGGGTCTCTATAGTAGGTATTTGTGAAACATTTTAATAACCCTTAAAAACCTAGGATGATAATCCCTTCATGATATCCCTAAGTAAATTTACCCAAGGATATGTCTATGGATGAGTCAATGTATATTAAAATATCATGAAATTATGGTAAATTATATACTAAGTTGTTTCCTATAAATACATCCCTTTTCGTGGTAATATAAGTGTATATAAATTTTAAATTAATGTACATAGGGGTAATAACTCAAAAAACAAGGTATTTAGCTAGATCTGATATGGAACTGGTCCACAATAATGGGTCTTACTAAATACCTATTTTCACACTCCCTGGGGATATTATTTGGAAATTAAAAAAATACTATTCAACCATCATGAATAATTTAAATATAAGATGGATATTAATGACTTATGGTAAAAATATAGTGTCATAGATTAAATAAGTTTTCATTATTTAGACATTTGATAAATGATTTTCTATGATAAAGTTGTCTACCTTTATGATTATTATTTCATAATATAAGATATTTGGTTTTAATCAATGGATAGAACTCAAAGGAATTATGTCAATGTTGAGTGTGATGGCCAATACAATAATTTTCCTCCTAAGCATCCAAGTGTTATGGGAGATGTAATTCTATACCTTGTTACTATGCTCACACACCTTTCTCATGTTATGAATCATGGAAATATCAAAACAAGTAAAAGAGGGAATAAAATTTTAGTGAGTTCTTCATAAGGAAACAAACACATTATTTCAATGGGTTTTATGATCTTCTTGTTTTTGGAAAATTGATTGGTACCACTGAAAATATTTTTCCTATTCTCCAATGTTTAGAACATTATAAAACCATTATATATATTTATCATTTGGAAGGTGAAGCAGACCACTAGCGGACTGTAGTCAATAGTATAAGGAAGCAAGATGAAATTTCCTCCATAGATGGGGATGTTTTCAGAACTTATATTTCAAAAAGAAATTTTCTTGTGTTCTTCATATGAGGATGGGGAAGGAGTTTTTTTTGTGAAATCAAAGGGATGATGAATCTATTGGTACCTATGTGGTTAATATTACATGACTTTTGATTTGTGTTTTTGATATTATCATCTAAATTGAAAGTAAGGTAGATAGATTATTTATTGGTCTAAAAATGAACATTATAATGGAATTATCCAAAAGCTACATATTTTTCTATGAATTGATTGTGAATTGTTCTCTAATTGATTAAATGTTGGTGGGAGTTACATTTCAATATTGTGGTTTTGACAAGAAAAGGATGATAGAGTTCAAATAAATATCTAAAAAACAATGGTAGAAAAAGATAATATTTGACTTATTATCAACTGTTTGGAAAAAGCATAGAGGAAATCGCCTTAAGTGGTATAATAAATGTTTTATGTTTGGAAAAGATAGTCATCAGGAATTTTATTACTGATGTTATGGGAATACGTTATCTGACAATATGAATATTGATAAATTTCCATAGTGTAATTTCTTGACCTGGGGTCCACATAACCCATTCCTCGAGCTGATGGGTCACAAGGCCCCAAGAACACCTCCATATATATTAGAGGTAGTCGACTAGTAATGAAGGTTTAAAAAAGTACGGTGGGGGGACCATAACTACATATCATAGTATAACAATTGATACAAAAGATAATAAGAAACATATATAAAAAATATGTGCATAAATTTAAATAACTGAAGAATTGAAAAATATATCAAAAGCCATTAGGTGGTGTCATACACATGGATGCATGGAATGTTGATATACAAGAAGGGAATATTGGGTAAATATACACGATCATCCCATAAAAACTAAAAAAGGAACAAATATGATCAAATAGAATATCTAGGTTAAGCTTCGTCCTCTTCTCATTTTCTAGATCTATAATCAAATCATGTAAAACACCTGTAGTAGTTTTATTTCCCTAATCTATTCCTATAGTCAAATAATATTTCTGGGTACCAAAGGTATTCCATGTAGGGTGAACGATAAAAATATAAATAGGATACCACCAATGGTTTATAGAAGTAATAAAATAGGTCCATTTAACTAATTAGGGTGCATGTATAAAAGAAAAAGTAATAAATTGATTAAATTAATAACCCGACCATTTAGGTTCATAAAGGACAACTGGCAGGACTACCTACTTCATCTCATGACTGAAAAATTTGTTTAATTGGTAACTGTGAATATATATTAGTTATATATTTCATCAAACTATAATTCCCAAGTTTGTGCATATGTAAGTTTCCATATACCCAGAATACTAGTTCATGGCCAGATCAAGGCATAACTAGGGCATCCATGACCATTCTAAATGAGCCTATGAGCTCGTGCAATAGGGTACATTCCATACATCTCATAAATAATGGGATACACCATGCATGACACTCGCTATGGTGAGCGAACCATCATGTCAACACTCTACCTAAAGGATGTGTAACTTTATACTCAATATCCATATAGTATCAGTGGTTTGAGATGACCTTCTCAACATCTGATGTGAGGGAGTGTGATTAAATCATTTTCAATAGATCCCTTATAATTGTTACAAACCCCATGGTATGAAATAATAATATTTATAATAAAATACAAGATTAAAAATCAATCATGTATCATATTAGTAATGTTTAGTTATAATTCAAGGAGTAAAAATTAATATGATCATTTAATGATGCATAAAAAAAGGTATAATATGAAACCCTATATAATTAACCCCACTTAATATGTTTCAATTAAATTAATGGAAATAAAATCCATTATGAACAATTCATCCCATATAATCAATCAATTTAATTCACTATAATATGTGATTTCTAATTATTAGACTGAAATATTCAATTATAAGAGGTTGCAATCAATAGGGAAATTGACTACATAGGAAATACAAACTACAGGATGACCGAAGAATTTATGTGGTTCCATTGTTTCAATAAAATATTATTCAATAGATGAAGTCCAATTTATTTATAATATCTAACACACAGAAGGAATTTTAGGAAATTAAACAATTAACCATAAATGGAAATTTATCGTGGAATACCTAAGGGGGTGTCCATAAGTAAGGTTGTAATGAACCATCTTTTCAAAAAGGTACAAATTATTTGTTTCTAAATATATGAATATAATCATTTTGTGGATCTAGGCTTCAAATGATCCCCAGGAACACCGAAGACCTCCTTGAAACTTATAGGAAACACTAAAGGGTCCAAAACAATAATTGGAGACTAATTAAAATGGTTGTTACCTTTAGGAAACGATGGGTAGTTAAAACCCAAGATATCATAGAATCAACCCCATGGGTTGATTGCCTTAAAATATTCCACCCCAATGGGTGAGATTGAACTTTGAGGCCAGTTTTTCCCTTTATACTAAAATATCATAACACCTTATGAGGTTTTTTGCAACATAATTTATTCCTTGAGCCTATTGTTTTAGTTGAATTCAAGGTTAAAAAATGTGCTAAAACCTTATAAATCATCCATAATGAAATGGATGAGTTGAATGGATTGGGTAAGTACTAAATTCTTTTCATCTCATGCCCTAAATTTACCATTATATGTGAAAGGCTTTAACTAATTTACCTGCTAATATATAATGGCTTGAACTAAAAGAATTCACACTCTTTCTAGACATGTTATAAACACACACAGATTGTTTAATTCTTTCACCTTCGTTGAAAAGGTGAAATAATAGGTTAAAAATTAAAGATCACAAGGTATTACCCACATGCATTTCAGTTAAATTTATTAATACCTTGTATACGTGTAAGGGCATCATTCGTTATTCCATGGATGGGCACTCTGAGTGTTCTTTATTTTTTACCTATTGATGGATGACACCAGTTCCCTATGGGACACTCCTTGGATGAGCTCGATGTCATGATTTTTGGATGATTCCATAAGAAATAATAGGTCCCATATGTGTGATAAAACAAAAAGAGTTTTATTTTAGTATTTTTACATTATCACACTATTCCTAGAGTGACCCCCGGACATAACACTATGGTTGTCATGGACGGACTCCCAAGGATTTGGAAATTTAACAAGACCCATGATTGATACATCAAAAGTCCTTATGGAATGTCCTGGATGGGCTCATGTTACCCTCTAAATTAAATAAACAGGTTCTCAATTTAATGGAAAATGTAAATGATTGATTTAAAATGTCAAGCAGCCACCCTATTTGGATCTGGAAATGTAGGCATGTTCCCTCCAAGTCTAATCACCAGCTTAGGGATAGTCCACCTCATCCAATGTTACATACCTCACATTACCTTCATAGGTTTCTCTATATCACTCTCACCTAGTTAGGTATAAGTAAGTAAATTGTATGGGTTTTTATGTGGAACCCAAACCAATGTATTATTATTTTTATTTATGTTTACGTTTGTTTATTGTGGCACACTTTTCATTTTTTAATTTCTTGAATTTGATTGGCCTGGACACTAGGGGTGGTAGTATACTAAAATTATATCCAAAACCCTTTATGGGATGCCTTGGGTATCCATGAAAACATTATATTGTTAGGTATAGATAAAAGGAAGTACCCGGATTTTGATGCCTAATTTTCAGTTCTAGGATAGTGATCAGGGTATAGGAACAATCATATGATCTATATGCTTGTTTTAGAAGTTTTTTTCCTTTTTGTATATGTTTTAGGTTGTGCTATATTCTGGTATCCCCTTTACATGCATACTCACTTTTTTATAGACCTTTGAAATGGAATCACAATCACTTGTATTAGTTTATTATTAAAATTTGGCTTATTGTATTATTTATACTGCAAGATTATTTGTTTTTTTATGCTTCTATATTTTAGAAATTTTTGCTTCTAATATTTTTTAAAATATTATATTATGGATATACTACTTCTCTTCACTCTGTCCAATGAGGTAATTGTATCCCCAGGGATACACCCTAAGCCCTCTCGGCTTGTTTAAAGCCTCTTGTGTTTGGGGTGGCCCACTTAAGGTCTTGTGGCCACTATGTTGGGGTACCTTGAAGTGGAATCTGGGGTAGTATTCTATTGAAATAATGAATCAGTCACAATTATGTTCTACAAGGTTAATGATAACTAGAATAATGATAACCAGTTCTAAAAAATGGGGGTTAATGATGATGATCAATGTCAAAAACCAGTTATGCTGAGGGATAATGGGTCATCTCAAGTGACAACTATTTAAGATGATGGGTGCAATAATGATGTAATGAAAGGTACACTTACCTTCCAATCTAGAACATCTAATGTATTCTATAAAACTAGATCTACCCACTCTTTCATATTTAATAAGTTTTCTAAGGGTATTAAGATTCCACCAAAACATTTTGATTTGTAACTAGCAGTGAAAACCAAAAATGGTTTGATTATAACATATCTTGTATATTATTTCTCTCTGGTTGAGGTTGGTGTGAATTTTATTCCTGTAAATCATTTAATTATTCTTTTTGTTGAATATAATGTAATCATAAGAATGTATTTGATTTATCTACATTAAGACATAGTCAATTTTTGAGGAAGATAATTTAAATTTTTAATTTCAAACAAAAAAATGATCATCTATCATTGTCATACTAAATATGAAATCCCTATAGAGATTACATATAGTGTACATGTCCAAATTCCCAATCAGATTACATGTTTTTCACAAATGGTTGTGGAGAAACATGATAGTGATGATATATCTATTTCAAAAAAAATTATATAAATTTCATTAATTCTTCTCTAGCCTTCATCCAAAAAGATAACATGAGTTCCCTATAGGTCTAATTTCTTATACCATGGTAATTTTAAATCCTCTCTATTGAAAGGATACAATTGAGTTTTCGGAATTATAAAAGAAACTCCACGAAAATTTTGACAAGGGATTTATCCATCCAAGTGTGTCACCTTGGGGTGAACCTATTCTTTTTTGAAGAAGAAATGTCAAACAATTCACCTATGCATTGATTATAAAGAATTTAACATGATCATGATCAATAACAAGAATCATCTTCCTTGTATTGACGAATTGATTGATTAATCGTGTGTGTAATGCCCCGACCTCAGTTACCCAGAGTCAGTGCATTATTTTAATACATTGTGATGATTACAAGTAATCAGGTCCTGAAGGACCGATTGGTTTAGCAGTCTTGAAAAAATATATCACATACATGAATGTTACATTTGCACTTTAAGACGTACAAAACAACATAAATAATCTTTATGAATGCCATTATTCCCTTGGATTAACCCTAAATATCAGTCACATTACACTTCTTGGAATCCTCGGAAAAATAAAACATAGAAAGGGGTGAGCTCAAATGCTCAGTATGTGTAAGCAATAAAGCGGAAACTTTAAAAAATAAGCATAAACATTTAAGGCAATGTATAAATCTAAAACAAAAGCCTTTTAAACTTTAACTTTAGCATAATATGGCAGAAATAAAATGAAATAATGCCATTTACTTATTCACATGGATATTCCACTAATCGAATAATCACATACCATATCACTAACCACTTTCATAATGATGGAAGGCATAATGCCAGACTATCATAACCACATGGCCAAGGCCTCGTGCCAAGACTACAAATACGATTTTGTCATGGCCTTGTGCCTAGTCACTAGTTTGTCTCATGAGACCTACCGATGCATCGAGGAGCTATAGCGGGCTCCACCCGTCACTTACTAAGTACAATGCATTCCCATATGAAAAGGTTTAAACAAAACATAAAGATTCGTATTAAAACTAGCATACGAAATGTCAATACTTTTTCCATAAACAATGAATGGTATAAAAATAACACATCCACAGTTAAACATATCACAAAACCTTCAATACAATACAAAAGTTTTTTATCATAATAAATCAACTTCAAATAAGCTTAAAATCCATCAAAGGATGTTGACATAGATGAAATCAAAACTATTTGAGAGAAATATCTATTTTCTAGAAATCATTAAAAAGTCACACATTTATAAAGGAAGTAATTTAAAAGATATTTTTGAATCAAAGTGTCCCATACCACTTTTAAACTATTGAAAAGAAATATCATTTCAAAACATTCATGTCCATATAAATAAATCCTTAAAATAATTTTGAAAACATGGACATTAATTAAAAAGATTTAGAAAGATAAATATTTAAAACATTTGAAATTTTGATCTTGATAAAGGGTACCTTTCAAAATCCTTAAAATATTCATTTTGAAATCATTTTTATGAAAAATGACCATGGATGATAAAAATTTCCCAATAAATACTTACACATAAACAATCTCGGATAATGATGAGATTGAGGAATTTACCCTTACCAATTTGGTAACTTACGAAACATACAACCCATGAAAGAGGTATCATACAATGAATATATAAATATACACAAATAAAAGTGTATTACACAAAGAATACAATTATGGGCAGTACATACACCACACAAAAGGTAATAGTGGCAATATGGCATGAATCTCATGGGAATAAGGAGTGAGATGAAAAACTGTTACCTTGCACTTTCCTTTAGTCGAGGGTACGATTAACCTCATGTACGAAGATTGTAGTATGATATTAAATTATACCAGAACCATATTAATATTTATGATATCATACCTGATTCATTTATGACTTTATATTACCCATTTAATAATAATTTCCATGTTAAGTTAACATTTTGGGTAATAATCACTTTCTTTATCGTACGTGTTTCTACTTGTCATTCTTGGTTGTATCACTTAGATAGTGATTTAAATACATCCAGAATATAAAACATGATAAATATATCATATATAATTAGAATATAAATATGTATAATAGACATATTTATTAAATTGAAAACACCGTTTATGGAGACGGTAGTTCGTACGTACGCATAAACGTTGTTTCTGTTTTCATATAGTATTGAACGGAAGTAAATGAATAAGATATATATAAGTACATAAATCCTTATATATACATATATATCCAGAAGCATTAGTATGTCATATATTACATACTTATTAGTAATATATATTTTTATAATCGTTGATGAATGGTGAACTTGGAAATGAATCTCATCGTGTCGTGGAGACGGTAATCTGTACGTACGCACGAGCAAAAATATCATTCTTTTGATATTAAAATAATATATAATTGAATGGTATATCATATATAAAGAATCATTATCATGTAATATTTATTATTTACATGAATTAAAAATCATTATTATACCCATCCAAATAATAATATATTGAATAACAATTACACCACGACGTGGAGACGGTAAGCCGTACGTACGCACGTATGGTGACATGTCATTCAAAGGATGGATTTGATACTGAATATGGTTGTACCATATTTATAATAATATTACAGTATATATGAGATACTAGATTAATTATTTTATAATGTTAATAACAAATAAAGAAGAAGTGGAAGAAGAAAGGAACTTGAAAAAGGGTGGTGAAATCATTACCTCTTCTTCGGGTTCTTCATTTTGATTTGATCAAAATGGCACCTTAAGTTGGCTTTCTGACTAAAGAAAGGCCTCTAGGATGAATTGAATGAAGTTGAGAGAGTATTTGGGCAGAGTTTGGCCGAACCAAAAGGATTTGAAGGTGTGATGTAATGATAAGGAAGAGTGCCCTTTTATAATAGGGGTGAGGGGCACCTTTGGAAAAGCTAGAAATATTATTTTATAATAAATTCATATTCGTTTTATTATAGGTCCAAAGTGTATTATTTAAAGGTTAAGGTGGGTATGGGTCGAAAACCACTCAACCAATAGAATTTAGATAGGTTTGGGTCATTATATTAACATTATCTTTAAGTATCAACTCTTAGTTAATTAGTTTCACTTTTACAATGTCTATTTGTATTTTTATATTATATGGTTAATAAACTTACTATATACATCCAAGAAACTCCCGAGTGGTCCATTAATGATACACCTATAATGATATAAGTCTATTTGAAAAACCATATATTTTTAGGAATTTAATATCAATTAATAATATAATATTTGTTTTAAAAACTCTTTTATGTCAATTTTGACACTATTCAATAATTGATTTTTGTAAATCTTATAACAGAATTATTACTTCGAAAACAGTTAATTAAGTCAATACTAACATGTCCAATTAACCTATAAAATTAGTTTAATTCATCAAAAAGTCTCAAATTATATTTATTTGGGTACTTATAATATCAATTATTTTAATTTGTTCACTATTATGGTAATTATTGCATCATCATTGTGTCATAAATAAATTAAATTCTTTAATGTCTAAAAATTATAAATAAAATATCATTATGTAGGAAATAATTTTAGCTTTCTAATGAATATTGACAATCCAATTTATCTTATGTATAACCCTATATTAAAAATGTTTTAGTAAATAAACATTGATTTTAACTCTTTAAACTCTTCTTTGAATTAAATAATAATAAATGTCCTAATCTAATCCAAGTGGACCTAAATGATAATATTTTATTCCTAAGGTTGTTTTTGGTCGAGATACATTTGTCCAATAGAATTAGGACATGTATTATGGTAATATTAATATCATTTTTACCCTTAATTACCCTATTTACTATTAACCGTGGTAAATAAAAGTAAAAAGTTACTATTCACCAAAAATTATTTTCATCTCATTGAACCAAATTTTACTCCTTTTTATTAACCATGTCTCTCGGATTTTCGAAATTCTAATCACAAAAGCGGTAAAATTATGTTTTATGAAAAATTTAGTTTTTTTACTACCACTTAGTAGTTTCACTATTCATCAAAAATTGAAGTTTTTCAGAACAATGCCAAAATTTTACCCTAAGCTATAACTGATATTCCGAATTCAAAAATGATTTCTATTTTACAAAATTCCAAACATATAAGTTGCATTAAGTAATTTTATAATTAATTCCCATTGTTACAACAAATACCGTGTTTTTAAGAAACAATGTATATCAAAAGATTGACAATTGTTTATGTCCAATTTCAAAGTGAAATTAATTATAATGAACAACATTGGATAATATGGTAAACATATATTCTAATTATACTTTAAAACCACTAAATAATATAATTTATCACTATAAATTATTTTGATTAAAAAAGTTGTTTTTAATTATTTTTCACTATTCATAAAAATTGGAAGTTCTCAGAAAAATACCAAAAATTCAACTTAGGATAATTTCGATATTCCAAATCCAAAAATGATGCCCATTTTGAGAGATTAAATTTCTAAAATTTTAAAAAGTAGGTATTAATATTCATAATGGCTACGTTGATTGGTCGTGGTGTGTGTTAGAACTCGAAGTTGCGTACAACACACGCTACTGTATTATTCAAAGAGAAGCATGTCGTGGAAGCTTGGGGTGTTACATTCACCCCTCCTTCAATAAATTGTGTCCTCACAATTTGATATGGTTCTTTGAAAATAAAAGTTGAAAATAGAAAATATCTTTGTGGAAAAACACACATCAGAAATTTGGTTTATAAAATTTAGCCTTAACAAGATGAAAAGAGAAATGAAAGGGTCACCACAAAATTATGATCTCGATTAGGAGAACATTGGTTGAAATTATAGACATATAATTGGAGGAAGAACATAAATATTAATAGGTAGTGATTGAGCTCATCAATGACAAACAAGTTTAAAATTTAGGTACTTAAATTCATCAATCTATGATGATTTAAAATACCATCGGTTCAACAAATCATAAGGTATTAGGATAACACATTTTTGACGTTTCAAAATATCTTAGTTGAAATCACACATCGAAAAATGAATTAATGAATCCTCTATTTAAAATAAAGAGTAGAAAGTATAAAGATTACCGAAAATAACACATACTAGGGTTCCATGTGGGAAAATATGGATATGGAAGAGAAATCTAACCATCAATTATCTGATGGAGAGTGGTAGAAAACATGGCTATGAAAAGGACAACATTCCCAAAGCCATAAATTAGTGATGATCTAAGGTACCATCTAGGACAACATTTTTGTTCTATGTTCCTTTTCTTAATGTTGAGGAATTTATTTATGAGATTGGCTAAGATCATAAGGAGATATACTTACTTTATAATTAGAGTTTTATCCATTTATAAATTTCTACCACAAATGAATCTTTCACCCCAATACAACTCAAAAATAATCTATTTATCCTAATCGTATAGGGTTCCAAATATAATTAATTTATAATTCACATATCAGACCCTTTATGTAATGAAACTACATTATACCATCTAGGAACTTCATGTAGCACAATGGTAGGCGATAAATCCCAATTTCACTATGGTTGTGGGTTCAATTCCCGCAGCTTTTTCCGACACCATGGGTCGTCACACGGTCTGCGTGCTGTCCATTCATAAAAATCCAAAGAAGAACCTTTCAAACTTAATCCATTCCAACCATTAGACTTATCAAAAATATGATTATCCAAACTCACAGTCCAAATTTTACAAGGAAGTTAAACATAATGAGGATCCTTTTTCCAGGTAATAACATGTGAAAACCTACCTCATATATTCTTTTACAACACCGCAACATCCTGAATTACCAAAATCAACCATCTCTCATTCCAAAATCACTACCTCAATATTAGGACCATATTAAGGTTTATCTTTCCTTCACCCATGTAATTTCCAAAAAATTTAACTCGCTGTAGAGTCACTTTTCTTAGTACCATAAAATCTCAAATCCTTAATTAAATAGTACTGCAGTAAAATCCTTATTTATTTCCAGAACATCATTGATACAACACTTAAATGAAATAATTATAAAATAACAACATAGGAACACTAGTCATTCCTCTTCATCTTTGGTAGTATCATAACTTGATTATTATCCAATAGCATCATTTGCGACATAGTCTGATGACTGGGAAATTGGTTCACGTAGTGTCCAAACTCCTTGCAAATGAAGCATTGTATATTTGAAACCTTTTTCTTACCCTTGTAATCACGTACATTGTGCGCCTTTTCCTCCACACTTATAACAAACTCTCATTCCTTTCAGGAATGTTCCCGGGTGTTTCTTCCCATAGTTATCACATATGGGAAAATTCATCTTTTCCCTCTTCCCTTTATCCATCTTTCTCTCTTCCATACTTTTCTTCTCTTGATTCCCTTCAAAGCCAAAGGACTCCGAGAATTCTTTACTCATCTTATCAAAACATGATACTATTTCTTCATATGATGATAATACGTGGGAAACTATTTCCCTACTAAATTATGGCTTAGGACCACGAAAGATATGATCCTTCTTAATCTTTAGATTATACGTATTATGGGAGTTCACATTCCTTCTACTGGGCACCATTTCTATACAATAACATTTACTAGATCAGTTTATGAATTACAATGAATAATTACCAAACTTGTAAAATACCTAACACAAATTGAACAGTTTATGGATATAATCCATAATCATAAAAATGTTTTCTTTGACTAAGTATATACTCATAATCCCTACATAATGGTTTGTATAGAAAATGAGAATTATCCTAAGCATATCCCCCTGGAGTGTCGTAACCAAGAGTTCAACAAGGCCCTTTGTCATGCACCAGTTCCCGTTCAAGTCTAGCTCAAAGAGGTGTTTTGGGTTTTACCCCTAGGTAAATCTGTGTCGGAGCCGCCTCTACCTGCTCGTATCCGGACAGGGATGTATTTCTCGGAAAACTCACAAAATCTCTAAAATACCAAAATTCTAGGAAGTTCTTCTATAATAATCCTCAAAGTCTATCTTAGGGCTATGTGCTCTAATCAGAGTTTATCTAAATCTAGTTTCAAAGGTTATTGCTAAACTTCCTCTGATACCAACTATAACGCCCCGATCTCAGTTACCCAGAGTCGGAGCATTATTTTAATACATTGGAATGATTACAAGGAATCATGTCCCGAAGGACCGATCAGTTTAGCAGTCTTGGAAAAATAGATCACATACATGAATGTTACATTATCACTTTGAGACGTACAAAATAACATAAATAATCTTTATGAAAACCATTATTCCCTTGGCTTAACCCAATATATCAATCACATTAAACTTCTTGGAATCCTGGGAAAAATAAAACATAGAAAGGGGTGAGCTCAAATGCTCAGTAAGGGTAAGCAATACAGTGGAAACTTTCAAAAATAAGCATAAACATTTAAGGAAATTTATAAAACTAAAACAAAAGCCTTTTAAACTTGAACTTCGGCATAATATGGCGGAAATAAAATGAAATAATTATATTTACTTATTCACATGGATATTCTACTAACCGAATAATCACATGAAATATCACTAACCACTTTCATAATGATGGAATTCATAATGCCAGACTATCATAACCACATAGACAAGGCCTCGTGCCAAGACTAAAAATAAGATTTTTTCAAGGCCTTGTTCCAAGACACTAGTTTGTCTCATGAGTCCTACCGATGCATCGAGGATCTATAGTGGGCTCCACCCATCACTTACTAAGTCCAAATAATTCCCATATGAAAAGGTTTAAACATAACATAAACATTCGTATTAAAACTAGCATAATAAATGTCAATACTTGTTCCATAAACCATGAATGGTATAAAAACAACAAATCCACAGTTAAACATATCACAAAACCTTCAGTACAATAAAAATGTTTTGTATCATAATAAATTAACTTCAAATAATCTTAAAATCCATCAAAGGATGTTGACATAGATGACATCAAAACAATTTGAGAGAAATATCTCTTTTCTCGAAATCATTGAAAAGTCACACATTTATAAAGGAAGTAATTTAAAATATATTTTTGAATCAAAGTTTCCCATACCACTTTGAAAGTTTTGAAAAGATATATTATTTCAAAACATTCATGTCCATATAAATAAATCCTTAAAATCATTTTGAAAACATGGACATTAATTGAAAAAATTTAGAAAGATAAATCTTTAAATCATTTGAAATTTTTTTATTGATAAAGGGTACCTTTCAAAATCCTTAAAATCTTCATTTTGAAATCATTTTTATGAAAAATGGACATGGATGATAAAAATGTCCCAATAAATACTTACACATAAACAATCTGAGATAATGATGAGAATGAGGAATTAACCCTTACCAATTTGGTAACTTACGAAACATACAACCCATGAAAGAGGTATCATACAATGACTAGGTAAATACACATAAATTAATTTTTATTACACAAAGAATACAATTATGGGCAGTACATACACCACACAAAAGGTAATAGTGGAAATATGGCATTAATCTCACGGGAATAAGGAGTGAGATGAAAACCCCTTACCTTACACTTTCCTTTAGTCGAGGGTATGTTTAACCTCCTGTACGAAGATCGTAGTATGTTATTAAATTATACCAGAACCATATTAATATTTATGATATCATATCTGATTCATTTATGACTTTATATTACCCATTTAATAATAATTTCCATGTTAAATTAACATTTTGGGTAATAATCACTTTCTTTATCGTACGTGTTTCAACTTGTCACTCTTGGTTGTATCACATAGATCATGATTTAAATACTTCCAGAATATAAAACATGATAAATATATCATATATATTTAGAATATAACTATGTATAATATACATATATATGAAATGGAAAACACTGTTTATGGAGACGGTAGTCCGTACGTACGCATAAACGTTGTTTCTGTTTTCATATTGTATTGAACAGAAGTAAATGAATAAGATATATGTAAGTACATAAATACTTATATATATATCCAGTAGAATTATTATGTCATATATTACATATGTATTAGTAATATATATTTTTATAATCGTCGATGAATGGTGAACTTGGAAATGAATCTCATCGCGTCCTGGAGACGGAAATCCGTACGTGCGCACGAGCGAAAATAACATTCTTTTGATATTCAAATATTATATAATTGGATGGTATATCATATATAAAGAATCATTATCATGTTATATTTATTATTTACATGAATTAAAAATCATTATTATACCCATCCAAATAATAATATATTGAATAACAATTACACCACGATGTGGAGACGGTAAGCCGTACTTACGCAAGTATCGTGACATGTCATTCAAAGGATGGATAGAATACTGAATATGGTTGTACCATATTTATAATAATATTATAGTATATAGGAGATAATAGATTCATTATTTTAGAATGGTAATAACAAAGAAACAAGAAGTGGAAGAAGAAAGGAACTTGAAAAAGGGTGGTGAAATCATTACCTCTTCTTCGGGTTCTTCCTTTTGATTTGATCAAAATGGCTCCTTAAGTTGGATTTCTAACTAAATAAAGGCCTCTAGGATGAAGTGAGTGAAGTTGAGAGAGTATTTGGGCAGAGTTTTGCCAAACCAAAAGACTTTTAAGGTGTGAGTTAATGAGAAGGAAGAGTACCCTTTTATAAGAGGGGTGAGGGGCACCTTTGGAAAAGCTATAAATATGATTTTATAATAAATTAATATTCAGTTTATAATGGTTTCAAAGTGGATTATTTAAAGGTTAAGGAGGGTATAAGTTGAAAACCACTCAACCAATATAATTTAGACAGGTTGGGTCATTATATTAACCTTATATTTAGGTATTCACTCTTAGTTAATTAGTTTCACTATTACAATGTCTCTTTGTATTTTTATATTATATGGTTAATAAACGTACTATATACATCCAAGAAACCTACAAGTGGTCCATTAATGATAAAAATATAATGATATAAGTCTCTTGGCCAAACCATATATTTTTAGGAATTTAATATCAATTAATAATATAATATTTGTTTTAAAAACTCTTTAATGTCAATTTTGACACTATTCAATTATTGATTTTTGTAAAATTCATAACAGAATTATTACTTCAAAAAACGTTAATTACTTCAATCCTAACATGTCATATTAACCAATAAAATTATTTTAATTCATAAAAAATCTCAAATTATATTTATTTGGATATTTATAATATCATTTATTTTAATTTTTTCACTATTATGGTAATTACTGCATCATCATTATGTCATAAATAAATTAACTTATTTAATGTTAAAAATTATAAATAAAATATAATTATGTAGGAAATCATTTAATATTTATAAGTAATATTTTACAATCGAATTTATCTTATTTATAACCCTATATTAAAAATGTTAGAGTAAATAAACTTTGATTTTAACTCTTTTAACTCTTCTTTGAATTAAATATTAATAAATGTCCTAATCTAATCCAAGTGGACCTAAATGATAATAGTTTATTCCTAAGGTTGTTTTTGGTCTAGATAAACTTTTAAAATAGAATTAGGACATGTTTTCGGGTAATATTAATATCATTTTTACCATTAATTACCTTATTTACTTTTAACCGTGGTAAATAAATGTAAAAATTACTATTCACTAAAAATTATTTTCATCTCATTGAACCAAATTTTTCTTCTTGATATTAAATGTGTCTCTTGGATTTTATAAATTCCAATCACAGAAGTGGTAAAATTCAGTTTTATGAAAAATTCAGTTTTTTTACGACCACTTAGAAGTTTCATTATTCATAAAAAATTGAAGTTTTTCAGAACAATGCCAAAATTTCACCCTAAGCTATAACTGATATTCTGAATTCAAAAATGATGTATATTTTACAAAATTCCAAAGATATAATTTTCATTAATTAATCTTATAATTAATTCCCACTGTTACAACAAATAGCGTGTTTTTAAGAAAATATATATATCAAAAGATTAACAATTGTTTATGTCAAATTTCAAAGTGAAATTAATTCTAATGAACACCATTGGATAAAATGGTAAAAATATATTCTAATTATAATTTAAAACCACTAAATAATATAATTTATCACTATAAATATTTTGATTAAAATAGTTGTTTTTATGTTTTTTTCACTATTCATAAAAATTGGAAGTTCACAGAAAAATACCAAAAATTCAACTTAGGATAATTTCGATATTCCAAATCCAAAAATGAAGTCCATTTTGAGAGGTAAAATTTCTAAAATTTTAAAAAGTAGGTATTACTATTCATAACAGCTACTTTGATTATTCGTGGTGTGTGTTATAACTCAAAGTTGCGTACAACACATGCTACTGTATTATTCAAAGAGAAGCGTGTCGTGGAAGCTCGGGGTGTTACAGTGTGAAGATCAATACATTTTCAATATTGATATTTTTTATGGATATCATAAATTTATGGTCATGAAGTAAGATATTCCTAAGAATATATTCCATAGATGTTATGGAAACAATTATTATATAGTGATTCTTTTTTGTCTTACTAATTCCCCTATTGACTTCATAGATTTAATGAATAGAGTCTTTAGAGATTACATTGAATAGTTTTTATTAGGGTTTATAGACAAGAGCATGATAGAGCATGAAAACTTCATAATATGTGTTCTAAAGACCCAAAGGAAGGATAAACTCTATGAAAATTTTAAAAATTGTTATCTTTGGCATAAAAAAGAATCAATTTTTGGTCATATAATCTCAATATAAGGTATATAAGTAGTTCAACAAAAAAGAGAGGATATTGAATGTTGGAGTTCACAAACCACGGTGACTATGATCTATTGTTTTATTTTTTTATCAGGATATTATAAATAGATTTTGAAGAATTTATCATCCATATATAATACTATAACCAAGTTGACTCTGAAGGGATCCATGTTCACAAGATAGATGAATGTGAGGAAAATATGACGGAAATGAAGTATAGGTTAGTCAATACACATGTTCCGGAATTATCTATAGTATATAAGTGTTTATAATCTATATTGATGCATACAATAAGGGATTGAGATTTTTTCTTCTATAGAATAACATGGTTATAGCTTGTCCCCTGTGAAAATTGATGATCGAGGAGAAATATTACACAACTCCTAATCTGACATATGATATGGTTATATTTTCATTAATATTATTGAGGAATTATCATTACATATAAAAGTGTGATATTTATATATATATATATTAATCATAATCTTTTGAATTATATATTCACTCAACAGGAGTTGGAAATGTGCTAGAGAAGATGGTTAGAGCTAATAATGTATTTGGATTTCTTAATACATTACCACTCCGGGGAAGAGAACAAGGTAGCCAATTATTTGAGTCGAATAGATTGTGTTATCTTACCCCTGATAAAGATCATAAAACATCCAATATTTATGGAATTGAAAGGGATGGATCTAGAAATATTGAATGAAGTGGAATAATATTACCATTATCTATTATATTATCAACCATGTTCCATGTGAAGATTGATGAGGTGCAGAAGGAATGTGTAAAAATGAAAAATAAGGATACAAATTTTCTTGATTTTATTTGACATCTAGATTGAATGATAATGTTCAGTAACCCTGAATATGTTTCTTCTATACCATATTTGAATATGGAGTTATTAGTGGAAGCTCATAATTCTTTACTCAATTTTAATCAATAAAATATGAAGATGTATATATATTTGAATGAAATACTTCCTGTGGGGTGGTATGAAGAGGGGTGTTGTATTATTTGTATCTCAGTGCATGGTATTACAGAAATTTTTGGCTAAAATACAAATGTATTAGGGGATTTGGAATCCATTACTCATACCAGAGTGGAAATGGAAGAACACTACAAATTATTTTTTCATTAAACTCTCCAAAACCTGTAACGTGTATAATGATATATGAGTGGTATTCAATAACATTACTATATTAGCATACATAATCTTTATTAGAGAATACTTCTCTCTATATCATCTTTCCATAATATAAATTATGGATGTGGTAAGGTTCTATGGAGTACCCCATTCTATTTTATGTGATCAGGATTTGATGTTTACCTCAATATTCTAGAGAAGTCTTTAGCATGCCCCGGATATAGAATTTAGTTTCAGAACTGCTAATCATCCTCCAACAAATGGTCAGTCTTAAATAAAAATTAAAACCCTAGAGGATATGTTGGAGCCTTTTTCTCTTGATTTTAAAGGTGGTTGATATCCTCCCCTTCTTCTAGTTTAGTTTTCATACAATAATAGAAATTAATATATCATTTGGATGGATCATAATGAATCCCTATTTGGAAATAAATGTATAACTCCAACATATTGGAATGAATTTATAAAAAAATGATATTGGGACCTGATATTTCTGAATAATTTAGTGTGAAGGTTAGATCCATTTACTAACATATCGAGAAAGCCGATATTTTGTAGAAACATTATGATAATAGATATAGATGTGATGTGGAATTTTAAAGGGGGATATGTTCATTCTATGCATATCTCCCTAGATGAATGTAATGAGTTTTATGAGGAATGGGAAACTATGACCCAAGAATATATATCCCATTGAAATTATTGATTGCATCGAGATGTAATCCTATCACATAAAACATACAACAAACCTCTATCAAGTCTATGATATGTTCAATGTATCACTTATGAGGCAGTTAATACCTAATGCTTCACATGTCCAGAACTAATAGGTCATAACAGTAGATAAAAAATTTTCTTATGAGGAATAACCAATTACATTATTGATTGTATGGGTAATGATCTATAAAATAATACCACATACATGGTCAATGTTTTATGAAAAAAACAAATGTTTTAGGAAGCAACATTGAATTATAAGGATAGGATGAGGTAGAATTATTTTCATTTTATTGTATCATAGTGAATGATTTCAAGGGTTATATTCATTTTAAGGGGATATAAAGTAAAACCCAGAGTTTTTAGGAAAATGTTTTTGATTGAAATTAAATTCATAGGATGTATTTAAGAAACTACTACACTGTGTTATGATTAATTTATAGTCTACATAAAGTAATGATTTCACTACACACAATGCAAACTTAGCTTGTGTTAAATGTGACATTATGTCTTAAAAAATAATGTCATATTATTAATATAGTAATCTAAATGTGACTGTTGTAACATATAAATTATATGAATAGTAATAACTACTTTTTGAATAAAATATATAATGGGTTTACAAAAAGGAAACCTATTGATAATAAAACATATCTCCTTTGGTAAAGTCTTTATATGTCTTAAATTTATTGTTTCCCTAAAAGAACTATTTTTTATCCTGTGAAAACTAATTAAATTAATTTTTTAAAATTTTATAAATATAAATTGATCAAATAAATTTTATTTTTTAATGTAAAATATACAAAATTCTCTACAGTGATTTGTTTGGTATTTTTAAAAAATATTTCATTTTGGAATGAACTGTGAAAAATATTGAATTTTAATTTAAAACATGTTTTTCGTCTAATTAATTTATATATTTAAATTGTCTTTTAATTTATTTTCAAAGTATAATTAGTTAAACAATACATAAAGTATTCCAAATTATGTTATTAGAACTAAGTAGACATTGTAATTGGAGAGAAATTGCATTTTATACCTTTTGATCTTTTCCACTTTAAATATTTGTTATCTCATCCCATCTACAGGATTAATATTAAATTAATCACTTCAACATATGTGATTGTAATTTTAAAAAACTGGATTGAATAATTTGAATGTGAATAATTTATAATTTTTATAAGGTAAAAATTTAATTTTCAATAAAATTATTTGTGAAAAGAGTTTAAATTAATCATGACAATTATAAGAATAATAGGTTTACTAAGAGACTAAACATTGATCATAATATTAAAATGACCTAGACACTTTTACAAATCCCATTTTATAGAACTATTTAAATTATATTCCATATTGTATCAAAATTGGTTTATTATTTCCAGAACATGTTGTAAGTGAGACCTCCCAATATTATTTATCTTTTTGTATTTACAGGAATGCCTATCCTCCACTATAAAAGATCACTCACCCCCTTAATTATGAAAATATCAAAAGATTTTTTTCTCTTCAAAAATATATATAAAACACTTTCCAAGTTCACTTCTTAATCCCAGAATAATCAATTTGGGATATAATTTAACCAAGTCCTTTGGTGTTATCCAACAGAAGACACTCGAATAAGAGGTAACATTCATCAACGAACACTTTTTTATTTCTTCCTCAATCCCCCTAATAATTTTTATATATGGAAATAATAAAAATAAAAGTATATATAATATAAAATGTTGATATTTAGTATTTATAACACCTACAATGTCACACACTTCCATTAAATGCAATATTCAATTATTGTTTGTGAGTATGACAGAGTACCACCATACGAACTAATGTCATTCATTCTTAGATAACCATCTATAATGGTTGCTAATAATGATATATTTATTGTTTATAAATGATATTTATTTCTTAAATTGTGTTATTATTATTTTTTATGTTTACATCACATATACCTTCATGCTTTCTATTTTTGGTAATATGAAAATTTGGTTCGTTTGTATGTATGACTACTGTCTCGCGAAGTAATATTATTCATTCCCTCTTGAAACTGAATGTATTAAAGATGGTTTTAATATAAATATGTGATATATATAAAACAAATTATTCTATAATTATAATATATCATATAATTTTCATTATATTAATTTTTCTTACAGATTAAAACAACATTTAAGCGTATGTATACCCTTTGGTCTCCATGAACGGTGTATTTTATTTCAAACATATATATCTTATAGATTATTATAAATAAATTTATTCAAAAATTATATTTTATTTATAAATTTTTAGATAATTAAATAATTATCTATGTAATAATTCTATGAATATGAAGTCAAAACATATAAGGAATACAAAGTAGTAACTACCCGAAACATAACATTAACATAGAATTATTAATAATCTTGTAATATAAAGTCATAATTAAATAATATTAGTAATTCTTTATATATATATATATATGAATATGGTTCTATAAAATTTATATAATAAACCAATATTTTTTATAATGAACTATTGATTGAGTACGACGAGAGTCAATACTTAAGGTAATGGGATTTATAGTCCCACTTTTATTTTTGTAAGACATATGCCTTACTGGACACTCATTTATTTTGTTTTATTTATATAATACACTATGAAATGATATATAAGGAATATAATTTATTTAATGATATTAAAAGTTTTTATGGATGCTATTATTTCATGGATCACAAAATTCTAAAGCTAATCAAGTAGTTAGGGATTTATGTCTCACTTTTTACTTTTTTGAGACACATACAATATTCACCACCTCTTTCTTAAATGTGGTGAATGTAATCACCAGGAATGTATTTTATGATTCTTATCATAAAATATATTTATATTATAATATCTATTGGAGGATATTTCCTTCTTGGGGAATATAGTTTAAAATTTACAAAATTAATATGGTAATTGGTCAAAATTGTATTTCTTTGAGACACATGTTTATGTTATAAACCTATATTATTTTACAAGGTGTATATACATAACCATTGTCATGTTATTTTTTGAATAAAATTATTTTCATTCTATTTAATAATTATTGAAATTTAATTCTTTCATTGGGATTATGATTCAAAATTACTAAAATGGTAAGCGTTTATTTCCACAATCTCAACATTTACCGATATTCTTTATGATTATGCATCCATTAAAGAATTATTATGATCCATATCTCAAGAACAGTCATGAATTTTCTTACACTTCGGAAATTGATTATATATTTTTTTAATGTTTCCATTTTTTACTCTATGGTACTCAATATAATTAAGTAAATGTTTTATTGAAAACCTTACATTATTTATCACTTTGATCGGAAATATATTTTCTCCCAAAATAAATTTTATAAAAAAAGGATTAAAAAATGTTTTAAAATTATCCTATTATTTTTGAAATACTATTTCCCCATGTTTTACCTCTTTAATGAATTCAATTAAATGGAATATGATATTCTTTTTTGGATCATATCTCTTTTTACTTTTACTAACAATATGAAATGAATTTTTATTTTAACAACGATGGCAAGGATAAAATTATCCAGCTCCATGAATTAATATTTTGTTGAATATTATTTTGTATTTTTTCGAAGTAATTTTAAACTAAAACGTTTTCTAAAAAGTTTTAAATCGTAAAAAAAAATTCATTGAGGAAAGGATATTTTTCTTATGAAATGTTTTAAATGGTCCTTTTAAAATTATTTTCCATCTAATTGAGATCTATTAGAGTTACATACACCTTAATGTAAATATTATCCAAGGATTCCATTCGTATTTATTCCAAAAAAAGTTTTTGTTTTGATGGAATTATTATTTTAAAAACTTTTTCTTTTCCTTTTGTTACATGCTTATGGGACCTACCTGTTTTCACGGGTTATGTTTTGATGATATGATTATGAAACCTATCACTTTTCTTTTGGTTATGATAAAATGCTATGTTTTTTATACCCATTTAATTTCATAGGTTATGATATTATAAATGTTTATGTATTTCTGTAACACATATGTATTATTTCATTATGTAACAAGTGGGACTTATATCTCCCTCTAATGCACTAGGTTGAAATTTATATCTCATGAGATAGACCTGATTGAAATATGAAGTGAACCCAGTTCATTATTAAACTTTGTCTGCTATGTTGATCTTTGGATTCAAATTTGAATAATAAGAATGTATTGGGAGTATATATTGAATAATAATATGGTTTTCATAGTAATCCCACTCCACTATGATAGCCTTAATAGAGAGCCTTTACTACTATGGAAAACAAGCCATATGTTTATGTTTTTACCCCAATTCCATATCTCACACCAATGTTATGCAATAATGGATTATTATCATGACTCTATTATGATTCATTTATTATGAACTACCAATATTTATTCCATGATGCATTTAAATGGTCTTTATGATGCAGGGTATGATCATAAAATATTATTATTATGTTCTCATTCCCATGTGTTAATGTTAGGCTTATGTATCTCCCTTGTTTACCATTATTGAGAATCTAAACTAAACCATTCTTATGTTTACATTCACCGGGTTATGAGGATATATATTATGTAATATGTTACTATGAGGGGTAATAGTTATGAATAACATAGTGGGAGATTATATAGAACAATTAAGGACACGTTTGTATGCTTCAATCATTCCATGTTCACTAAAACAATATGGTCTTTAGGTATGTGTTTGTGAAATGAATTAACTACTCTGAAAAATGATATAATATATATGTATGAGAATTCTGGGTCTCTCTAATACTAATTATAGTTAACAGGCTAGGAACATATAGATGTTTCAAAATAACTATATCATATTGAACATACAGTCTTTTTACAGAGAGATTATAGTTCATACACACATCTCTCCCTTCGATCATGAAATGAATATAAAAAACTAATCACACATACACTCATGAATTATTAGAATGATCATACATGATACACGTAATATATCATTCTTTAAAAGTCACACAAAAAAATGGTCTAATATTTTATGAAATATGATTTGTGACTCTACATATATTACTCTCATAGACATGTACCACAATTCTGGATCCTAGGTGTGATTTATTTAAATTATTTGATTAGGAATTATTATATAATCTGTGTATTCTATATATACATGAAAGGCCCGAAGACCTTCATTTTTATTGATTTTTTATAACCCCACTTTCAAGGGATGAGGGGAAACCCTTACAAGGCCCGTAGGCTTAGAGATTACATGGCACGTAGGCTTAGGAGATTACCTGACCTAAAGGTCATAGGGAATTCAACGTGGCTATATACAATAAACTGACCCTCCCCAGCATCTGCATCCTGATAGTAGATCTCCACCTTTGGATGACTGTTTGGCTAGGCTTCCCATGAAAGCACAGGCTGGTACCGATGTCATAGCCATACCCTCTCATTCTAAAAATCCATTTGTCTCTTCTCTGGTGAGTTCACCTGCTCTAAATCCTCTTCTAGGGAAGCTCCTTTTTTGTAGTGTGTCTGGGTCATGCATTCGTGTTGCCCGAATGCCTTGGGGTGGCCCTAATGCCTTAAGGTGGCTCGAAGGCCTTGAGATTCAACTGGCCCAAAGACCTTCAGTGGCACGAAAGCCTTGCAGGACCTAAGGACCAAACTGGTGGCTCAAAGGCCCTGATGGATGAACAGTTCCGACTTCTACAATACTGAACAGTGCCTTCTACCGTACTAGTACAATTCCGCGGAAGTGTGCCTCCACCCGGATTTGAACTCGGGTCTCTTGGATGAACCTAGAGAGTCCTCACCAACTGAGCTAAGTCTCATGTGGTGTTCTATATATTTACTTTGTGAAATTTTCATTTAATGAAAAATATAAAATATGAATAATATAAAATATTTATATTTTATCTGTGTAATATGTATTACATATGGTTGTATATTATATAATTGGTGTGTGAGAAATGTCAATAAGATAATTATTCATTAAAATTTATTAATCGATTTTATGTTTAATATATATAACAGAATATAGATGTAACATTAATTACATTATAATATTTTTAATTCATATCATAGATTAAAATTCATTAACCAAGTATCATTCACTATAATTTATTATAAATTTATAATTCATTCAATATTTTTGTATCATATATTCATTATCTATAATAGATATTAATTATTTCCTTATATATATCATACTATAATACATTCATTATAATAAATTAATATTTTATATTTCATTCATTACCTCTATATCATTAATTAACAGTTTATAAAATAATACAATTCATTCATTATTTATATCATATTTAAATGCATTCAATATAAGTGTATCATTCATTATAATTCATTCAATAAATTTCATTAATAGTTATTTGTGTAATCTGTATAACATTTTTTCTATGTAATCTATGTGATAGATTATATGTGTAATATCTGTAGAAGATTATCTATGTAATCATTAAGTGTGTAATATAACAATATGTGTAATCTATGACATAGGTTATCTTTGCATTCGAGGTAATTTATTATCTCTATATCTTTCATTAAAATAAACTAAATGATTATAATTCATCACAATTCTTTAAAATATTATCAATGTGTTTTTTCTGTGTAATCTCTTTTAAAATTATAATATATATTATATACTATATGTGTAATATGTGTAATATATTAATATCTTTCTCACTATGTTTCAAGATAAGGATCAAAGATTCAAACTGGTCAATTAGTTATTTCTACACTAGATATGAACCATTGTAAAGAGTGGTATGGGTTTATCTTTTCTTCTAAAATAGATGATGAAATTTACTATTTGTTTTACCTATATGTTTTCAATTTTAAAGAAAGAGGTTTGGTCACCAGCGTTTAGTTTTTTCATGACAATGATAAAGTTGGTGGTTAATATTACTCCATATTTCATTGGATATTTTGGGGGCATTTTCAAAATAGTAACGAAGGAATATAATGATATTTCTTCCTATCTTTCCTAGATAAATTTGATATGAATATTCTTGATCAACTGGATGTACCATGGTTTCTACTGTGTGAAGATTCAAGTTGATTTCTTGGACTTTCTCTAATATATAACAAGCTATTTTAACAATACTTTAGATTTATTCGTACTTGGGACTCATTTTACTTCCTCATTATAATATCTTTATTTAATTTTGTTGCATAAAGGTTTTATACTTTATTTAAATGTATAGTTTGTGTATCAATTTTGTTATCTTTCAATATGTCTATAATGTATCTATAGACTATGAAATCTTTGAAAATGTAATATATGTGAAATATATTTATATTTTATCTATGTAATATCTTTATTATATGATAATTTATTTGATAATAAGTTTTGAACATATTATAATATGTGTACCATTAATTATAATTCATTAGGTTTATCAGAACCTTCAAGGTGTCTCGAGTTAGTATCTACCTCGGTTCTTAGTCTTGTTAATACACCTTGGCTTATTGGTTTTGTATTTTGGTTCTCAGTCTTGATAATTAATCTTGGACCAATAGTTTGATATATTGTTCAATATGAGCCAATATTATGTGGTCACCACCATTGTTCAGATTTCATGACATCATGGGAGAAATGAATTTGTTGACCCCCTAACTAGTGTGTACCATTACAATTATATTTGATGTGAAAAATAGATTTTAGATGACATTTTATGTGAGTCCATGTAATTTATTTTATAGTTTGAACATTATTTAACATGTTTTCAACATGTTTCATAGAGATTCCTGTATTTTTTGTATTTTGAAAATGTTTTTATATTAAGTCTAAACATGTTTTTAAAAATAAATTTTCAATTTAGTGGAGTTTCAAAATTTTAATCTTATAATTATTATGTAATATTTATAATATATATATATATATAAATATATATGATTAGTTTAAAAATGTAATATATAAAATTTTACCAACAAATATTTGATTAATTACACATAATATCATATTTATATTATAATTTAAAAATGTATACTATTTATTTGTATTTCTTATACAGGTTGACAACAATATTATAAATACATAAATATGTCATACACATATATTACAAAAAAATTAACTAACATATTTATTATTATTTAGTATTATTATAATTTAAACTGAAATATTTTATCTATCATAATAACATTTAATTATAAAAATTTTAAACACAATTTCTTGACCAAAACATATCTATTAGTGAACATCTTAATTAATAGAAAATATAGGTTTATAAAAAGATGTACTCCTATTTATAAAAGTTAAATATTTCTCAAAGTATATTATATTTTAAATAATAAAATTTATATTGTCCACATTTCATGATTTGATTAACTATCACTTTTATAGGTTCATTTTTCTTATTTATTTCCAATGAGTGAAATTTTCACTTATGCCTATGTTATTAAAAAAATACAACAATACAAATAGGTCAAATATCATTGTTGGTATAAAAAGTCTCAAAGCTTCCTATGTCACTAAAGAACATTATAAAAAAATGTAGATAAATACTTTTTTTCTTCAATAAATCTTCCTTTGATCTCAATCACAATTACACCTAACCCTATATAGAAAAACGTTAAAGTAAGAGTGTGTGAGGAAAACCACATATTGCATTAATCGAAATAAATAGTTTTTGATCAACTTTTGATACCACCTAATATCCTTGTATATTTTATATTCACATGTATTATATATTCTTAAAAAAGTCTAAACATACTTGTAATTATCATCAATAATTTCCTTGTAATATTATAGGTAAATAATAAAATTGGGGTAATATTTGGTTTTTAAAAATACCTTGTTTAAAATTCAATTTTCATCTAATATATTTCCATATCCTATAAATAGTCATCAGATACCAAATATGTTTTTATAATATAAAAATAAAATGAAATCATAATTTTTTTTCTTCTCCTCTACAGTTATACGATGCTTCACTATATTGGAAAACTTATGGATTTGGCTTTGAAAGAATCGTGATATATCACTATTTATTGTGTCAGACAAGGGCCTTGTATCATTTGTAAAAAAAATTCATAAATAATATAGATTAAAAACATATATATTTTTGTCTCCACTAGTGTTAGTACTATAATTTCATCAAAATCACAACTTATATATCACTCAAATATACACTCCTTTTGTCTTATCACATATATTTTTATGCACAATAACCACATGGATATTATATCCCTCTTAATCCTATAGTACATCATATATATATTATAAATATTAAAAATATATAGACATGGGTACATCTATACACCCTCATATAGAGGAACATGTTTGGATATAAATACATGTTATTTAGATTATAATAATGGTTCTAGCTTGTCTCTAGATTATTAAATATAAATTCCTCTTCTTTAATAGATAATAATTTACCTAATTTCTAATATTCCTCTCACTAGTTCTTGTTTCTGACTAATATGCACCATTTTTTCAATCCATTCCTTTCTTTTTCCTCCATGCATGAATAACTCCAACAATCATCCACTCATTTTTTATAGTTGATGAATTCAATTTATATTTTCACTTAATTCTCTTCAACGAATCCCATTAATCCCACTTTAGAAATTTCTATCCCTCATGATATTTTATATATACATCCCATGATGGAAATGGTATTTTCATGAATGACCTGTTATGATCCCTCTTTCTCACCCTCTTTAAAATCTGCAAATGAGCCTCCTCTTTGTTTTCTTTCTCTTCTTCTGTCATTGCCTTCTAGGAATGTTAATATCAGCATTCAACCATTATTTATTGATGAACACTTTTTTTAACTCCAATAATCCATCACTAATACTTCATTGATTCTATATTACCATAACAATTCATAATCATCCTACATCATGAATTTATTTCACAGTGGAATATAGTCTTCCTTTATCCATTCATGTCTTATTCATATTAGAGAGACTAGGGAACTTATCTTTGAACTTATAATCATTTTATTTAATTTTCCATCTTCCAAACACCCAAACATAGAGCATCATATCTTCCTATATAAGTACCAATGTAAATCCGTCTTTTATTAAGAAACATTTCTATTATTTCTAATAAAAATTTCTATATTGGATTTCCTGGTAATTTTTTATCTTCTTACTAAAAGATTAATATAGTATGTGAGAGTATTATATGTTTTAATTCTTAATAACAGGAATTTTCTCCCCATTATTCTTAACACTCATATTTTTTCACTTCAATTGGTATTCTAATTTATCTAAGTCAAAATTTTATTTATTATATGAAATATTCATATTATTTTTATAGTACCCTCTATGGGAAGATACAAATGCTTCATATATTTTCTCATTTAACATAAATAATTACATATCATGAACAATGATTTCAAGAATATTAATTTTTTACATAATTTAGTTGTTCATTATTTCCATAGATCCTCAGAACCTTTAACTTCTTTCATTATCTTCCTATTTTTCATATATATTTTTTATGTAGGGATCGTTCTATTCATCTTAAAACATTATGAATTTCACTTCATTACTCAAGGATTGAATCATATATGTTTTTACTTGCACAAAATGTATTTTGATTTACCTCATGATTTGGTTTCTTATTTTCTATAATAATCCTATTATCATTCATGGGATATAAAAACATAATCTTCTAGTTTACAAGAAATATCAATTATAGAGAAAAATTGATACGAAATCAAGGAATCTATTTTTATCTCAATCTAAATACCCCATTTTCTAGTGGGATTGTTCTTTTTGATCTATATTATAATTATAGTTTTATGAAAGTATTCTCAAATTGATATATATTCAATACTAGTAAAAGTATCATAGTCCTCTTATATCAAATTAAATTCTAGACCATACCACTCTTAAAACATCATCCACACATCCTTTGATGTTTTTATTGTGTTGTATTCTAATATATAATATATCCAATGTCTATATAAATAAATTCATGGAAAATGCATCAATAAATTATTTCCATTATTATGTATCATACATCATTTCAAGATAACATTAAAAAATTAATCTATTTAGAAAATTTTCAAGATGTATTCAAATATATACCTCTAAGTATGACATGATCTACTATATATGATTATAAAAGTGGTTTCTACTAAATAAACATATCTTTAATATGGTACCCATATCCTATAAGGTCCTCAAATATTCACACGATTACTATTTTATATTGAAACACTATTGAAAAATAATGGTAATGTCCATTTTTTCAACATAAGAAACACTAATTTGGGGTTGGATCATTGTGGTTTCTAATTAAAAATGTTGTTTATCATGATTGAAGGTGTAAGATTCAAACATTTGATTAATTTACTGCACACAACCCTAAGAAATATCTTTAATGAATAAATATATAAAATTAATTCAATGGAAAATAATATCGTACATGGTTTACCTCTAATGGATAATCAAAGGAAAATATTCTAATGATTTTTCAATGTATATGGAAATAATATTGTTCATTATATTTATTACAATGGTTTAGAAAATGTGGATAGATAAACCTAGGTTAATGCTATATTATTACATTTTTTACTAAATTGGTGGAGAAAAAAATAAATTTATAAACTCAAGTGTCTCCATCAACAGTTTAAAGACCTGATTTTTCTTCATAGTTAGACTAGGTTGTTAAGAGACCTTACATTCTTGTTTTCCAAATAGAATCTCTATAGTGCACTTTGGTCACATTTCATCTATTCAAAAATTTAGATGAGAGTATCTTATTTCTTTGACAATTCACTCAATCTCTCCCACCACACACAATATAAACACATTTAATATTTTTGAAGATTATTCTAAACCGAAATTATAATATTTCTTTTCTTAACTATATATAGCAGAATAATTATCATTTCTCACTTCATCTATCTAAGAAATAAATATAACATTATATCTCTATTTATTATTATTCTATGAATATAAACATTTAAATATACTTTGGATATGTCTTCTCCATCTTAAAATGAATTGTTACACTATATATTCCCATATCCCATTATCTATTTAACCTCAAAAATAAGTTATAAATTCTTCTTATAAATAGCCCATTTTATCTAAGGTTCTATCCCAATATTACATCTTTTAGTAATTATCAATCATCCTCGATGTTCCCCCTGGATTTATGTGGTCATTATATTCCATCAAAACCAAGTAAATTCCAAATATATCAACCGAGTCTCTTATATTTCAATTTCTAGTAAAAACAACTCATTAATCCAAAAACCACATATCTATGATAGGGATTCCTCTATCACTATGTTGTCTTCTCTGAAAATACATTATTGTAAACTGGTTTTCATTTCTATTCCATTTATTGTGTCATAAATCCTATAAAAAATGTCCATACAATATATTTTCATTACCTCTTTATGTAATTAAGGATAAATTATTAAATTTATCGGAATATTCAAGCCTTTTACGGTGTGATATAATGTTCCATGGTAAAAATAACAATAATCTGAGAAATAATGACTTCATACATTCTTTCATGAATATATCCTTAGAAATATATCCAATAAAATTCATTTTGGTCCCCTAATTCCTTTTAGATCGGTACTATATTTATGGTACAACATTATTTTATGATTTTAGGTCTTAAGAAAACAAAAACTTCTGAAAAACATCTACACATAGAGACATATCAAACGTCTCCAAACATAGTCCTCTATAATAATGTTTTTTTTGAATTAGTCTATTGTAGTGTCGTATGTCTTTTATGGTGTTGGAATCTCCATATCTCATGAACTACTAAAATATTCCTTACCACTGTTGTAGTGCGTCTTTAGTGTAATGTCATGGAAACAAAATACAATAAATTTTTTAAAGAAAGAAGTCTAATATTTTCTCTGTGATTACTCATACATAACTCCCCTTTTACTTTTACACTCAACTATGTTTCATAACACTTATTAATTTTTTAAACAATTTTAAATTATTTCATATCCATAACTTCCCCGATGGGATATTCATCAAATATATAGTGTATTTGAAACCCCCTAACATTATTCATGGCACAACATATTCCATCACGGTGAGTCTAACATAGTTACTGAAAAACAAAGAAGGTTCAAACCATTTATTTTCTATGTCTGTTCTTAAAAATATCATTCATTTATTCCCAACATTTGTTTCATATATAGGGAAGTGTTTTACTTTTTTCATTTTTTTAATTCCACTCCATTCATGGTGTTATTCATTTATATTATTTTTGATTTATTCTTGTTTCATCTTGAATAAAATTAATCCTTAAAATATAAAATTCTTTCCTAAAATTATTAGAAAACAGTTTTTTTATAATTCAATGACTCTAATATAGAGTGTTATAAATCAAGGTTTCTCTTAATATTTCTTTTATAATTATAAGTGCATCCATTTACAAAACTCAACAATGAATATTATCTCATCTCTAATTATCCAATTCAATACATAATTATATCCTAAAATGTAACATCCCGGACCCAGGTGCCACACAACGGGTGCCCTGAGCCCGGTTTGCCACGTGACCTCAACCGCATTTCCCCAATGCCAGAGGCTGCCGACTAGAAGTGAGGGCTCAGGTTTGATAGTGGGGAAACTATGCCCTCATTTGTCAAAGTGTAGTGCAGCGGAATTCCAAAATAAACATACAAAAACAGCGGAAGTAGTAAACATACACAACTGAAATAAATAAAGTAGTGGATATATCCAACAGTATATAAGTGATGATGCTACATGTTTCAAGTTCTAAGAAAACAGCCAGAACATGTTATACATCAATACAGTACAGCAGAAAACAGAGTACAGTAAAAGAAGCAAAACAGCTAGCAGCGGCATCGTGAGCCTAGGCTCGGTCCCATGCCCTCCTACTCCTCATGAACAGTCAAGTACCTGTATAGGGACTCTTTCCCCTATCTACACCTGCAGAAACATAATCTGTTTGGGCCGAAAAGTGTGACCCAAAAAGTGTGTAAGAAATATATCTCAGTAGGAACCCACCAAAGGCTTGTGCCCAACTGTGTGTAAGCATGAAACAACAGTGTGCAGTAGTAAAATTAAATAAAGTAAGAAGTACTCAAAAGTAACTAATTACCAGTTATATATCCATTTCATTATCCATTTAATCCATTTAAATATTCGAAACCACCACAGTGCATTTCTAAGTAAATAGTCCACGTCCTCAGACAAAAAAAACCTTAACCTCATGTAAGCAGAATCTGAACCGTAGGTATAGCCCTCAGGAGTAACAGAAATTGTCCTCAGGCGTAGGAAGTGTCACCCTTAGGCACAGAAGTCAAGCCCTCAGGCACAAAAGGTTGCCCTTAGGTGAAATACTATAGCCCTCGGGCTAAATAGTGCCGTTCCCTCAGGCTAATCACAATAACGCCCTTAGGCTAAATACAAAAAACTCCCTTAGGCTAAATAGGTAATTGGGCCATGCCCAACAGGTAAACAAGCAGTAACAAGCAATTCCTCTCACGGAAATTCTACAATTACTACTTCGAAGGCATACCCTCAAGTATCCTAGCCAAATGGCTAAACAGATAAACACACCCCAGGGGTGGTTCCGGATCCAAGCAATGATCCCAACCAGCATTTTAACATCACAATTTAATCACCTATGCAATTCTAAGCATTAAACATAGCAACGACCTCAGCCACATGACACACCAACAAGGGTTTGTGGCACAAAAACGCAAAAAACACACAGCAGTTGGAAAACTAAACACAAAGCCACCTACCATATATGCCAACGAATGTTATACCCAAACGCCGACTCCAGAAACGCCCAAGAACGGAATAGATTTTATGAAGAAAAAATCTCATTCAAATGTAAATAACATACGTTAGGAGAAGAATTGGAAAGAACGGTACCATAAGGGGAGAGGGCTCTCCCGTGCGGTTCCAACGAGATCGTCTGAAGCTGAAACGGATTCCAGACGAACGCCCGGTGGATCTTCAAAGTCCGGCCTCCTCCTTTGGCTCCAAAAAGGCTCAAGTGCCTCCTCTTCCAAATGAGGAGGCTACTGCCTGTTGTAAGCCGAAAAAACAAAGTACAAGGCGTGTACTTCAAAGTACACGGCATGTACTCCCTTCATTTAACTGTTCAAATGGAGGCACTGCCACACTATTCATATGTCAACATGAGTACACGGCATGTACTCTCGAGTAAAGGGTGTGTACTATTGCCCAGCTAGCGGCGACGCCACCGCCTAACTATTCAAGCCTGCCGACTGACTACACGACGTGTAAGGTACCACTACTCGGTGTGTTGTCAGTTCCTACACCCTTCATCACCGGCATGGCTACACGCCCCGTGTACTAATCCCAACAAGGCCAAAAGTACACGACATGTGGATAAAGTACATGGCATGTAGTTCCAAAATTTAGGATTTTTCCCCACTTTCCATATTTTCTCAAAAACACTTAAGGAAAAGGAAAAGGAGAATCCTGTGCCTCTAAAATAAGAACCATGTCCTTAAAAACTTCGACCCTTATAGCAATTCATCCCCGAATTTCCCTTTCAAGGGTGGCAATGAGAAAGCTCAGAACAGCCCTGGCCACTGAGCATGTACGTCTGCCTCCCTCTCCCAGATCTCGTCCTGCACTCTGCCATACTGCCATAGCACCCATACGAGAGGAACTGACCGGACTCAGAGAACCTTCATGCTCCTATCAACGATATGGATCAGATGCTCCTCAAAGGACACATCATGCTGAAGCACAACCTCCTCTGGCTGAAAGGTGTGAGACGGGTCCGAATGGTAGCGATGCAAATGAGACACATGGAAGACGTCGTGCATGGCTCGGTACCGCTGCGGTTACTGCAACCGATAGGCAACCAGCCAGACTCTCTCCAGAATCTCAAATGGTCCCACATACATTGGTGAATGCTTACCTTGTCTTCTGATCCGTTTGTGTCCTAGCCTCGGCGAAACACGCAAGAAAACCTGATCCCCGACTACGAACTCCAAAGGTCGTCTGCGGCGATCCGCATAAGACTTCTGACGAGACTGCGCGGTAGCCATCCACTTCCAAATGAACTGGACCTACTCAGATGTCTCCTGCACGAGCTGTGGCCCCAGTAAAGCTGGCTCATCTGCCTCTAACCAGCACAAAGGTGATCGGCATGGCCTACCATATAAAGCCTCGTATGGTGTCATCTCAATAGTTGCCTGAAAAATATTGTTATAGGCAAACTCGACTAAGGGTATATGATTCTCCCACGAGCCCCCAAAGTCTAGGACGCATGTGCGCAGCATGTCCTCCAGCACCTGTATCGTCCACTGTGACTGTCCATCTGTCTGAGGGTGGTATGTTGTGCTCATAAGCACCTGTGTACCCAGCACCCTCTAAAAACTCTACCAGAAATGAGACGTAAAGCGGGTGTCCCTATCTGAAACGATAGAACGATGAACCCCATGCAGACGTACGATCTCTCAGATATACAACCATTCGAGCTCGTCCACACCAAAGGTCTCCTTGATCAACAAGAAGTGAGCTACCTTCGTGATTCTGTCCACAAAAACCCACATGGCGTCATTTCCTCGAGGTGACCTCGACAATCCCGTCACGAAATCCATCACGACATCATCCCATTTCCACTCTGGAATGGGAAACTGCTATGACAGGCCAGCTGGTCTCTAATGCTCTGTCTTCACCTGCTGACAGGTAGAACACCTCGTTACAAAACCAGCTATCTCTCTCTTAATACCCAGCCACCAGTACTGATGTCTCAAGTCACGGTACATCTTGGTAACCCCAGGATGAATTCCCCAAGCTGAAGCATGAAACTCCCGCATCAGCTCCTTGCATATATCCCCTAGAACCCATACACATCCATGGAAACGCAAAACCTCATCATTACCTATCGTCCAACCGGGAGGAGGGTCCTCACTTGCCACCGACTCCCGTAGAACTAGGCCTTTTGAAACCAATAGCTGCCTCATCCTCATTCTGTCCAGGAGGGTAGAAGTCACAGCTAATGACGAAAGATAAGTATGCCCCTGACTATCATGCACATCTAGATGCATCTCAGATAACAAATCCATAAGCTGCCCCTCACCACCGGCCTCCTGCACTTCTTGTATCTGAGTCTTCTTGCTCAGTGCATCGGCTACTGTATTACCTTTAGCAGGTGTATAGGAAATCTCAAAATCGAAGGACTGTAGGTACTCGACCCACCTTCTCTGCCTCAGATTTAGGTCACGCTGAGTAAAGATATACTTGAGGCTTTTGTGGTCGGTGAAAACCACAAAATATTCTCCCAACAGTTAATGTCTCCAAAATCTCAACGCATGAACAAATTCACCCAAATTGAGATCGTGTGTCAGGTAATTCCTCTCATGTGGCCTCAACTGTCGAGACCCATACGCAACAACTTGGTCACCCTGCATCAAAACGGCTCCTAGCCCAATCCCTGATGCATCACAGTAAATTGTATAGCTCTTCCCCTGCTCTGGGAGTATCAGGATCGGTGCTGATGTCAGCCTTCCCTTCAGGTCCTGAAAAGCTGTCTCATAAGCTTCTGACCAAACGAACTTCACAACCTTCTTAGTCAGACCTTTCAACGGTGCTGCTAAGTGGGAGAAGTCCTGTATGAACCGTCTGTAGTAACCATCCCGCCCTATGAAACTCCGTATCTCAAATACATTCTTGGGCTGCTCCCAGGAAACTACTTATCTCACCTTCTCTGGGTCCACTGCAACTCCTGCCTCTATGATGATATGACCCAGGAAGTGAATCTGGTCCATCCAAAAGTAGCACTTCGAGATCTTAGCATATAGCCGATGCTCTCTCAGTGTACCCAATACGATCTCAAGATGGGTGGCATGGTCATGTCGAGTGTGAGAGTACCCCAAGATGTCGTCCATGAATACTACCACAAATGAATCAAGATACGGATGGAACACACCATTCATAAGAGGCATGAAAACTGCTAGCGCGTTCGTGAGTCAGAACGGCATAATCGTATTCTCATATAGACCATACCTACTCCTAAAAGCTGTGAGAGGTATATCAGATGGTCTAACGCACAGCTAATGATATCTGGATATCAAGTCAATCTTCGAGAACACTCGTGCTCCACGAATCTGATCAAACAGATCATCTATCCTTGGCAAGGGATATCGGTTCTTAACCGTCAACTGGTTCAGCTTCCTGTAATCCACAAAAAGTCTGAGGGTACCATCCGCCATCTTCGCAAAAAGGACCAGAGAACCCCAAGGATATGTACTAGGTCAGATAAAACCCTTTTCATGTAACTCCTCTAACTGCCTCTTGAGCTCCTGCAACTCAGGCATGGCCATCCTATAAGGAGGAATGGACACCAGTGCTACTCCTGGCATAAGCTCGATAGATAAATCCACCTCACGCACTAGAGGTAGACCTGAAAATTTGTCCGGGAAGACATCACTGAAATGATCGACATATGGAGGGAAATCCTTCTAAAAAGTCCCCTGGTCATTCAGATATAAGCATGAAATCTGGGCTATGACTCCACCTCACCCATGATGCTCTAGTCCAGCTCGACTCGCCTGAACATCCCACTCGCCCTTGTATAGAAACTCCCCGCCCTCTGGTGACGTGAAACGCACCCTGAGACGATAGTAGTCTACAAAGGCTCGAAAGGGAACCAACCAGTCCATCCCGAGAATGACGTCATAGATCGTCATCTCCAAGACATAGAGGTCCCAAAGGAAGTGACACCCACCAACCTCAAGGGGGCACTCCTTGCACTAACGCACACCAACCGTCCTAGTCCCCAACAGAGTGTCTAGTGTCAAGATATCAGAAGAAGTAGAAACACCGAGCCCAAGGCTCTCCACAGCGGGTACAGATATAAAACTATGTGTAGCAACTGTATCAAAAAGGACTGAAGACAAGACAGAAGCTACTAGAATAGTACCTCTGACTGTAGAAGGTCCGGGATCCAGCTCCTGCTGGGTCTGTTGCATTGCATATGCCTACCCAGTGCTGCGGCCCTGCGACACAGCCAGGCTACACTGAGTTGTCCTGCCCTGTTGCCTTTGTGATCCTGGTGTCTGGCTACCACGTCCACGACCACCATCTCTACCTGCACACCCCGACGTATTCCAGTTCCCGGACTAGTCAGAAGCCACCGGTCCTGCTCCCACACGCGGAGTCTGTACAGAACCCCTCTCACTAGCCACTGGTAGAAACGCCCTACAAAAACACTGCAGATGACCCATATTGCCGCAAGCTCAGCACTCCACTGGGTCTCGTGGACACTGCGGCCCCTCGTGCCCCTCCCTGCCACACTGGTAGCACCTGACTGATCCACCTGAAGAAGCTGCCTAGCTGGTACTGCCGCCCTGAGAGAAGTCCATCTGTCTCTTCCTCTTTCCATCAGAAATAGTACCAATAACTGGTGCTGAACCTCCCTAGCCCACACCACTCGATTCCCACAGGTTCCTCTCTGTAATCAACGCCTGGTTCACAATCTCGTGTACAGTAGGCAACCTGAAAACATTTACCAGTGATCGGATGTCATACCGAAGGCCATCCTCAAAACGTCTGGCTCTCAACGTCTCATCACCCACCAGCACGGGTGCAAAATGCGGAAGCTCTGTAAAACGAGCAGAGTAGTCCACTATCGACATAGTGCCCTGCTGTAGATTCATGAACTCTCTATCTCTATCTGCCCTCAGCCTCCCAGGAAAGAAGAAGTCATAGAATACTGCCTATAATCCTCCCACGCCATTTCCCTATGATGCTCTGACTGGGTGGTAGCATCCCCCCACCTCTTGGCAGAATCACGCATCATGTTTGTCGCGGGCTTGACCCTACGCCCTGGAGGCATCTCAAGATTCTCGAAAATAGTCTGCATCGATCCTAGCCAGGACTCTACAGCCTTTGGTCTGCTATCCCCTTAAAACGTAGGCGGATGCTGCTGCTAAAAGATACGTGTCCGCTCGGCCATAGATGTGAAAGCCTGTGGTGCTCCCTGAAAGGTCTGCATGAACCACAATAAGCCTTCACGAAACTGCTCCTCCTCGCTTGTGTCCTGTATAACAGCTGGTGCCACATCTGGCTCTGCTGGTGGATAAACTGGTAGCCCATGTCCCACCATCTCCGGATTATAATCGTCGTCGCTCTCCTGGAGAACAACTCGCTTTCGTCTAGGCGGAATGACTCTACAATGTCAAAAGCATGCCTCAAAATCAATAATATTAAGGCTGAAATGAAGGAACCACAAAGGAACAAGACGAAGAAGGCATTTCAATATTTGCAAAACAGGACTACACGGCGTGTAAACTGACTACACGCCGTGTACTTGACTTCCTTTCCCCTGCCCAGTTCCTTCTACACGGCTAAGCCACACGACTTCCATTCCACAAAACTACACGGTGTGTATAATATCTACACGACGTGTATGGTGTTATTTTCCAAATACTCGTGTCGTCTGTGACACGGCCGACTACTCGACTTGACTCTACACGGTGTGTTACACCCGTACACGGCGTGTACAACACCTCGTTTCCCAGCCACACAGATAATTCCACACGGTCTGTCCTTGGACAAGCCTATACGGCGTGTCCCAACAGTACACGGCGTACTCAGGGAGAGGTGACACCGGCCCATGTTGTTAGTTACACGGCCGATTCCCAAGGTCACATTACACGGTGTGTCTATAACTGGCAACGTGTTCTGTCAAAGAGTTCACTGACCCATGTTGTTAGTTACACGGCCGGACTCCGGGTCAACACTACACGGGGTGTATAAAACTATACGGAGTGTTTTACCCAAGCCCTTCCCTACACCGTGTCGCCACCGACATGGTTTGTGAAACGGGAAGAGACTACATGGCGTGTACTCAAGGTACATGACATGTACTCAAAAAGTTCATTTTTCTTCCCGAACAGAAGAACACACACGGTGTGTATGAGGTCCTACACGGCATGTATTCTGGGTTTTCTTGACAGTATGCCTCGAAAACGTTTCCAAAACCCATAAAATACTGAAAACAACACCTAATTGTCAAATTATGACCCGTGGGGGCCCATACACCCCATGAATCAAAGTTTGACAATTTATTTGTGTTATAACCAATAACCAGTCAGTGATCCACTAAATTCCGGTCAATGGGGGCCCATACTCCCCAAAAACCAAAGTTTGGCGTCCATTCTATAAACAAGCTAAAACAATAATACCATATCACAAGGCAGGTATTTATCAAGAAGCTATCACAACAACATGCTTTACTAGCACAACAACTACCACAACAACATGCAAATTCTAATGCACCTACATGGCATGGAAACTATGCATGGCATATGATATCTAGCATGTTCCTATATGATGCATGATACGGCTTACCCTCATCTCATCGGGTTGCAACTAAATAGAACTCACAGATAAAATATAAACAGCACAATCCAAGTGCGTCACCCAATGGTGAAAACATATCAACTGTAAAAATTGCAAGATCAAAGAATTCAAAGTACGAGGTAGACTGGCTTTTCCCTATTCACTGGTTAGCTACGCCCGGACAAAACTTATTACCAGCTACCGTTCTTCCTGACTCTGACTATGACTCCAAATAGTAAGTCAAAGAAAAGAAACTCCTCTGATACCACTTTGTAACGTCCTGGACCCAGGTGCCAAGCAACGGGTGCCCCGAGCCCGGTTCTCCACATGACATCAAGCGCATTTCCCCAATGCCAGAGGCTATCCACTAGCAGCGAGGGCCTAGGTATGATAGTGGAGAAACTATGCCCACATTTGTCAAAGTGTAGCGCAGCGGAATACCAAAATAAAAATACAACAATAGCGGAAGCAGTAAACATACACAACTAAAATAACTACAGCAGTGGATATAACCAATAGTATATAAGTGATGACGCTACATGTTTCAAGTTCTAAGAAAACATCTAGAACATGTTATACATCAATATAGTACAATAGAAAATAGAGTACAGCAAAATAAGAAAAACAGCTAGCAGCGACATCGCGAGCCTAGGCTCGGTCCCATGCCCTCCTACTCCTCAGTAACAGTCAAGTACCTGTATAGGGACTCTTGCCCCTATCTACACCTGCAACAACATAATCTGTTTGGGCCGAAAAGCATGACCCAAATATGGTTTGAGAAAAATATATCTCAGTAGGTACCCACCAAATGCCCTTGCCCAACTGCGTTTAAGCATGCAACAACAGTCTGCAGTAGTAAAATTCATTAAAGTAAGCAGTACTCAAAAGTAACTAATTACCTGTTATATTTCCATTTCATTATCCATTTAATCATTTTAAATATTAGAAACCACCACAGTGCATTTCTAGGTAAACAGTCCACGTCCTTAGACAAACAAAACCTTACTCTTAGGTAAGCAGAATCCAACCCGTAGGTATAGCCCTCAGGCGTAACATAAATTTCCCTCGGGCGTAGAAAGTGTCACCCTCAGGCACAGAAGTCAATCCTCAGGCACGAAAGGTTTCCCTCAGGAGAAATACAACATCCCTCGGGCTAAATAGTACAGTTCACTCAGGCTATTCACAAAAACACCCTCAGGCTAAATACAAAAACACCCTCCGGCTAAACAGGTAACCGGGCCATGCCCAACAGGTAAACAAGCAGTAACAAGCAATTCCTCTCAAGGAAATTCTACAAGTACTACTATAAAGGCATACCATCAGGTACCCTGGACAAATGGCTAAACAGAGAAACACACCCAGGGGGTGGTTCCAGATCCAAGCAATAATCCCAACCTGCATTTTTACATCACAATTTAGTCACCTATACAATTCTAGTCATTATACATCGAAACGACCTCAGCCACACGACACCCCAACATGGGTTCGTGGCACCAAAACGCACAAAACACACAGTAGTTGGAAAACTAAACACAAAGCCACCTACCTTATATTCCAACGAACATTATACCTGAACGCTGACTCCAGAAACGCCCAAGAACAGCGTAGATCTGATGAAGAACAAAACTCATTCAAACGTAAATAACTTACGTTAGGAGAATAATTGGAAAGAACGGTACCAGGAGGGTAGAGGGATCACCCGTGAGGTTCCAACGAGATCATCCGAAGCCGAAACGGATTTTAGATGAACGCCCGGTGGATCTTCAAAGATCCGGCCTCCTCCTTTGGCTCCAAAGGCTCAAGTTTCTCCTCTGCCAAATGAGGAGGCTACTACCTGTTGTAAGCCGAAAAAACAAAGTACACGGCGTGTACTTCAAAGTACACAGTGTGTACTCCCTTCATTTAACTGTTCAAATGGTAGCACCGCCACAATATTCATACGTCGACATGAGTACACGTCATGTACTCTCAAGTACACGGCGTGTACTGTCGCCCACCTGGCGGCGACACCACCGCCTTACTGTTCAAGCCTACCAACTGACTACACAGCGTGTAAGGTACCACCACACGGCGTGTAGTCAGTTCCTACACCCTTCATTGTCGGCATGGCTACATGCCCCGTGTACTCATCCCAACACGGCCAAAAGTACACAGTGTGTGGATAAAGTACACGGCGTGTAGTTCCAAAATTTTGGAATTTTCCCCATTTTCCATATTTTCTCAAAAACACTTAATGAAAAGGAAAAGGAGAAGCCCGTACCTCTAACATAAGAACCGGGTCCTTACATAAAAACACAGTGATAGACAAAAACTGTGGTTATTTATAAACAATCTAACTCCAAACACGTTTTGTTCTAACAAACACATTTCCAATTCTTCTTTTCTTGAGAAAAATCAGATATATATCATATAAAATACAAACTTCTTCAAAAAATATCACATTTTCAAACCATTATAGTGAATCTAAAACAAATCCAAAACATCTCAAAACAACATATATTACATAATAAAATATGGGATTTTTCTTAATCATATTCATCATTTTTTGTACATCTTGAATGCTTGTGCTTACTCATCATTCAGTGCCATTATGGATCTACAATACCTCAATAAATACATCATTAAACTCATAAAACTCTAATCATTGTCCAATTATATTATCCATATCATTATTTATACTTTATGAGTGATCATCCATGGAAAAATTATCAGTATTACCACTTATATTCTTATCCACATTCAATCAATTCCTCTAATATCTCTCTTTGTAAAGTCATTTGACCCTTTTTTGATATAGTGATTCTATCTTCCATTAATACATATCATTTATTCACATTATAACATCATTTATATAATTATCAAGGTATTAAGTATACATACCTTATACAACGAAATATATAAAACCTCTTTTACAATATATGAATGGAAATCCATTAATATGTATAATGGAATAATAATCTTATTGTTTTGAAACATTGGAACTAAAAGATCTATATTATACCATTCAATATGATAATTTGATTGGTTCTTCATATTTCTCAACACATATTAATATAGTCACTTATTAAAAATATCAATACTTATTTGCAGAAAATATACTCAATCCAATCTATTAGGATGTTCAGTTTTACAGTAAAATTATTGAATGAAAAGAATATCTCTAACCAATCCAATGATTGGTACTTCCATTTATTAGTAGAAATAAAATACTTCCACAACATTAATCACATACATTGAAAAAATGGGGGGATATAATTATCAAACTCTTACAAACCTCTATAATAATGAAGATTTATTCAATTTACTTTGTCCCCACCTCACATTCTTGAAATTGTTTTGGTACACTAGAAACAATAGGATTATAGTGATTTATCAATTAATAACAATCTCTATATTAATAAGATAAATAATCCGGACCATTTTCAATAAAATAAATTTTACAGACAATAAAACCTCGACTATAGTCATTGAGTATTGGCCGGAGTACAACATGACCTTATGTGTACCTCCAAGTATACCAGAGGTCGGTGACTAGTGGTGGGGTTAGATTTGGTATCATGACATGAATATGACCTCATTAGTAGAAAACATGTACAATATATAAGGAATCAGTAGCAACAACAACAACAATGACAATAATAATAATAAGTTATATATTTATACACCCTCAATAGAATATGAACATGATTAAAAATCCCATGTTATAACAAAATGTCATGTCAACATAGTATCCAAACTAAAATAAAGGATTCCTACACATGGAAGATCAATGTAATAAGAATATAAAACAAACTATGTAAATTATAGCAATAAATATGTTCTTAAGATCATCATGGTATTTCCTCACATTATATTAGAACTCTTACTCGATTTCCTACCACCGGACCCTTTCCCATAATTGGATTCTGGATAACGAAATCAATATGTGAAATCATATTCATATATAGTGTATAAGTATAAAACCAAGAAGGACATCACTAATAATCCTCAATAAAAGAGCACAATATAAAAAAAGTATATTCCATGATAATAATCAATGTTTATGTATATAAAGTGCAATCAATAATTTTCACACATATGTTTGGTCCTTGTGGACCGGCTATACATATTTTGGCCCCATACAAGATTAAAGTCATATATTAATCCAATATAATTGAAAAAGAGATTATATTTATACATAACCCTTGAATTGTTATTCATGTATCTTTATGGATAATCATTCCACCCAATTAATATTTTGTGGAAATCCACACATCACGTGTTAACCCAACTTCATATCTTTGGGCCAAGACAAGATTTCCATGTCGACCCAATATCATGACTTAGGCATAAGCCCCCACTTCATACAAAGTCCACCAATATGGGAGTGAATGTACTCTATAGATTATCCGGGTCTCTAAATTTTAGAGACAAATAAACTAAACTTGTAATTCAAGATAATACTGTAATTTAGTTCATAGTCACATCTTGTCATACAAGAGTGACATAGCCAAAACACATCCACTTGTGAATCATATCAAGTATATGTAACATGGGCTATAAACAAACCACATGTTAATCACTTCATGATTAGGACTCATGAGATACTCATACACACCACTCAGTTCTTCCAGAATACAATATATATATAGACTATACGATAAGGACTTTCTACCTCAAGTGAAATGGAATTAGGGTGATATTAATTATAGTCTGGATCAAGTTTCATTGTAATTATCCTTGGTTTTATTTTCTATGCATCAAATGTGAATTCTATAATCTTTTTATTTTGCGGAAAGCAGACAAAAAAGGTTTTACAAGATTGGATATATCCAAAAAGTTCTACCACCATCATCATCCAATCAATAAGTAGAAACCAATTCTCAATATTTGATTATCATTTCTATAAATTATTTATAACTATCTTACTATATCACATCATAAATCTTTCATATTACTGTAACATCAATTAAAAAAGGTTCATACATAGAGAATTGATATAATTATGCTTGAAATGATGGAACTTATCTAACAACGATCACTATTTTGATTGATGGTTTATAAGAAAAATAATCAAGAGAAGAAAATTAAAAATAACTAGAATATGATCATTGGGTTCTTTTAAATAATTTAATGGTTGATTGAGAGGTGGATAAAAAGTAATAGTATTATTTTTAAAAACATTACAAATGTCACTGGATTGTGACTTTCCCACGATGAATCGTCCTGTTAGATAGTGGACACCATCAACTAGCTACTGGCCCTAGAAAAAACCTAGTATACCTAGAAAGTATACTTAATTGATAGTGGAATGTCACTAGCTGGCCTATGGTTCTAGGAGTGGGGATTAATCTATATAAATTCCCACCAGATGGTTGGTGGATTCTAACTAGAGACCCAGTGTGATCATTATCCTTTCTATAGATTTTTCTACATCCACCAATAGTTTTGAGGTTCCATGCTCTATTGATTTATAGACCACATGCCAGAATAATATTCTATATATTCTCTATCATTCCCTCAAACTACCCATCATTCTAGGAATCATAAATAATACACAGTTTAAATTTTTCTCCCTTCACTATTTACCGTCCATACCATTAAAATTAAGAAAAACTAGTATGTCTATTAGACATTATGAAGGAATTGACTCTATGTAACCATAAAATATATCCATCATAGAGCTTTTCGAGCTCATAAATCAAATGAGATTCCAATATTGGTAGGAAATGGGTCACTTTAGTCATCCATTCATCTATAAATCATATAGAATCTATACCTCTCTTTTTACTAATAAAATCTTATATTAATTCCCTCATTACATTATAACACTTTAATATAGGCACCTCAAATTTCTAAAGCAATGTACTAGGTTTCTATTTCTTGTATTTGATCCTTTGATAGGTAAAATAAACATAGTTAAATCTCTTAATGTCTCTATTCATTGTTTTTCATTATAATTACCTTCTTATATCATGATAAATCTTAGTTTACGCAAGGTGAACTACCCAATATGAGTCTTGAAAGTACTTTATCCTCTTTACTCTTACAAATGATGAACCACTACACTTCCCTAGACATAGAGTACATCAAATCTGTTTACATTACACCCTAGAATATATATTTTTATGTCCAACCATTTGTGTATCACGATAAAACTCAATTATCAACCTAATTATTCTTTACTCAATCTATGTGTACATTAGACTCTTCCCCCTAATCCTTATTCATTCCCACTATCTAGTCCTCTATAAAATACATCAACATTAACTTAGATTCTCATGTTCTCCATACATGTTCTAGCATATTCACTATAATATAATTTTCAACACCATTCCCTATTATATTATCATATAGTATTTTTAATTCAAACATCCATTGGTACACTACCCATTACATTCTATGAAGAATCATGTCACATTGGGAAAAGATTTACAACTTGGTTTTCTGGTCTCTATACATAACAAATATCTCACAGAAGATATAATTTTTCCAACACATCGATGTGAATAGTATAAAATCATAATCGATGTAATGATTATGATATATCAACTCATGGGTTCACAACTAGTGAGACCCATAAGCAACTACCTGATAATCATCACGAAGAAAACTCTCAAGACAACATCATAATAATTTCAAAACATTCTGTACCTAATTCTGTGTTTAGGGAAAAAAATAATTTAACCCAAGTCCAATCATATGATTAACTATATAAAGGATTCATTACAATGATCCATCGATTCAATCATTATCCCCTTCATGGTATGTACAGTCATGGAAATTTCCAAATTCAAAAAGCATTGAATAAAATACTTTTAGTGCCCAACCAATCCTAGTAAACTCTGAATCACAAACACATTATTAGGATATTTACAATACAAGCTTATATATACCATTTCTGGTTTTAATAATGTTCCCACCTAAAAAATTAAATTCTTGCGGAAACATGACTCCTAAATCCAAAAGTAGTATTTAGATAAATTTTGATAAATTCAATTTCCCGAAGTGTACAAAATAAAATATCACAATCTACAACATGTTATTTTATTGATTGTTGATATATCATTATGAAATCAACTAAAAAATGATTAAGGGGTATAATTATGGGTCCAATATATTATTCATTAGAGAAATTAAGACTAATGTATATTTAGTTATCCTAAAATCCCAAAAAACTAATTCAACAAATATATTTTCCAAAATATTTTTTAGTATGTTCTACTCTCTATCCCAAATAGGATGGTATCATGACCGCAAATTAATCATTGAAAACTAATGGGATCCCTTTAACTTGTCAAATAAGTATGGAATAATAAAAATTTGTGTCGTATATTCACAATAATCTAATTTAAATTATTGTAGTCTAAACATAGCTGAAGTCATTCATCCTCTTTCATAGTACACAACATCTGATCACCCCAAGGAGAAATCCGTGATTTGACAATTACCTTCACTTATAGGTCCTCAAGATTTATCTTAATTTTAGTCAACATAGTATGTTTCAAACTATTAGGTGAAATAATTATATTATCTACTCTATAAATATGATAAAATCTAAACTCAATCCCCTTATTCAAAGGAACCCCCTAAAAATATATTGGAAATAAATATTGGTACAGGTCCACTAATGTGGTAAAAGTGGATGAACTCATATTCTATTCTAAAAAAATATTCACAATCTCCACTAATGATTAAAAGGATCTAAAATAACTAGTGTCTGGACCCCCTCTTCCTTTGCTGAACATCCCACTCATTGGTTCACACAGACATCCCTCCTTTGGACATTATAATGAATACCCATCTTTGAAAACTATCAATGTGTTTAAAGAATATTTTCAACCAGTCCATACCAAAGATCATATCGAAGCCATGTATTTCTATAATCTAGAAATAACTCAAATTCCTTTTTATATAAATTACTATAGTCTTGTATATGAATATATGGATATGATCAACATTAACTCCTGAAGGTGTATAGATAAAGTGAAATTCATAAGCGAATTTAAACAAAAATGTTTAACCCAATAAATAATTGAGTTGTCCAAGATGAATTGGAATTGCATGTATCAAACAGTACAATAGATATTATAGTTATAATTAAGAACACACATCAAAACATTTAATGTACCTTATTTCCATTGGTTGGAACTTTCCAAACCACATAAACATTTAATGTGTTTTCTCAATGACCAGTCCGTTAGGTATCATGAGATACTTCATGCACAAACCCCAATAGAGTCTAGACTTATGACGGATCTCTTTACCCACATAATGACCTAACAAAACTGATCTTATTCTAGGGGACTTTACACAATAATTATTATGATTATATACCTTGTCATACCATTAATAATACCATTGAGTGTTATGATAGGATTTGGTAAAATTTCCATTCCTCTCATAACTATAAAAGATAGAAAAACCATATCACATATGGTGAAATTATGAACCCTTTTTATACTCTAACTTCAATTCATCTCCCAAGAGTATGTCCTTAAATTTATTCTACCTATTTTAAATATAGGAAACTAGGGAATCACTACAAAATCCACTTTTAGTCCAATAAAAATAGAGAGGATACCTATAACTTTATCTTCCTATATTTCCTTCTCAATAATTGATTCTTTATGAACTACCTCAGTATAAGTCGTCAAATGAAAGTTTTTGAAATTTTGTTTCAACTCAGTTTGAAAACTTGTTTAAAACTTCTTAACATTTGGTGCATTATTCTTATCCAAAAATGGATATTAATGAAGAAACTTAATTTATCATTTAGTATAAGTATATACCAACATCATCCCATAATGAAGCACCATAAAATCATGAACATGGTCTAGCATCATCGTATCATAGAATAAGCCTTTCAAGAATTTGTCCCTGAAGGTTCCCCTTACAATCATATAATGTCTTTCCACATAATAAAAAATTCCCAACCAGTTACGAGTTAGTCCCCAAAGCATTTAATAATCCATTTTTTTCCATGTAATCCTCTATAGTATAAATTAATTTTAATATTACCTCAATGATATTTATCTAGTCATAAGAATCAGTAAGGCCTCTAGTTATTTTGATGGTTTGGGGATGATAGAATTCAAATTCATGTGTGTAGACATAAATAAACCTCTAGGTTCCTCTTCCTTGATTAGTATTTAGTTGGATGAGATAGAGTTAGACTATTTCTGAAAACTATGATATTGGGGAAGTAGTGGGTCCATTCCAATCTACACTATCTTATACAATAGGTTGTGAAATATGGGAATTTCCCCTCATAGGGTCTATATAAACACCCAATGGTCTCATTCTAAGAGGCTACACAGAAACAGAAGAAACACCCACCAAGCACTACCCAATTCCAAACTAAGCCTCTGGTACATTCATTTGCCACAAAATTATATATAGAATAATCATATTATTATCATGTTTTGATAATTGAAGATAATCATCACTATACTAATTTTTCACATATCATAATTTAAATAGAAATTCAATTAATTAACCCTTTTATAATGAATGAAAAAGTCATGTAAAATGTAAAAGCGTGTGGCTAACAATGAAGAATAAACGCACTAAAAATATCATACAACATTATATCAACATCATGTGCATAACTCATGGAAAAATAAATCAATAGTAACAACAAATATAAAGATAATAAATATCACCATCATAGAAACACTAAGGTCCACCATAAAGTGCTTTCTAATAACTAACCAATTTTCTGATCCATAGCCCCAACCATATTATCTCATATATACCAAACCAAAAATAACTTATAATGAAAAAAATTAGGGATATGGTATTAATTTTTAATATATCAACTTAAATATATTGATCTTGGCAGGAGTTCCACATGGCCTTATGCACGTCTCCTTATATACAAGTGCTTCCTCAATTGTGGTGAGGGCATGTAATGCATTGTGGAGAGACTAATACCTTAGTAACAAAATACCTATATAAAATATATGTAATCTATAGAAAAAAATAATTAAATGAAGGAAAAAATTAATCCAACCACATTAGTATAAGAATAAGAGTACCAAACCCATGCTATAGAAATATCACATGATAATGTAGAATACTATCAAATTACACAATTCCAACATGAAGTAGAAAAATGTACTAAAATATAGAAAACAAATAGCATACAAGTAGAATGGAATTTATGTCTTAGATTATTCCTCAACATCTCCTCTCATTATCCATCATCTCCTACTCAACTACACAGTATAAGTCCCTTTACCTTAACTGGATATCAGTTTATAAAATCACCATGTTCAGTGAGATTCCCATGAAGAGTGGGAGTAGAGAACCTAGTATCATGCCACCAATGATACATAACATAATTTTACATTATAAATATAATTATTTCAAGATAATAATGAATTGGTAAGTAAAATAAATGTAATTAGACTTGTGATATAAATTTTTTTCCTTGAAGACCAACTCTTTCTACTTTAGCTCCGAACTAGTGGAATGTAATAAATTGTCTTGATGTACTCTGCAAACTGATTGCCTTTCTATTCTCTCACTGAATGGAAAATCATGTCATACTTTAAGTTTAACAATTATGTTAACCAAATTCAGAGATATGTGGAAAGATACACATCTTTCATCAACCCAATAGCATGTCTATAGGAAGACACCAAGTTCCATGTTGACCCAATAACATGGCTCTCGGGAAATCCATCACATTCCATAATGAATCAATGTCATAGATCTCTGGAAAAACCAAACATCATCCACACTCTCCTTGTAAGGTAGTGAATACATTGTACTATAATGATCTATTATTATGACACATAAATATTATAATTTTTTATTTGAATATTCCTTGCATTTCACAAACACACACCTGAGGATCTTAAAGGTGTAGTGCCTTTGGAAACATGGACAAGTAAAAAAAGTTCAATAAGTGAGATAAATCATCACCGACTATGTTATTAATCAATATCACCCATATTTGACATATAATTCCTAATAAATTTCATCACAACCTAGGTAAAGGATTCAAAATAATGGGTGATCCTAGATTCTTAGTGATTGTAAATCATGGACATATCAATATATCATGAGCATAAGGGTATGAAAATATTAGAATAACATTTTTAAATCAAGAACTATACTTCAAAGGCCATAATCATGATCTAGGGAATAAATATTCAATCTTAATAATAAATTAATCATAATGGAATCAAATAACATGAACCAAGAGAACATAAAATAGTAAAAAAATAAATGATTTGTGAAATACACATAATTATAGAAAATAATTTCCATAGTAGTCAAGGCTAATAACCAAAGCTATCATAGTTGAATGGTTTAACTCCCCAAATCATTTTAGTATTCAATGTTCACTCCCAATAATATCAGATTTGAGAAATTCACATACTAAAATAGGTCCACTTCCCATTCCACACATGTTTATCACATGAGATATAAATGTTTACTGAATGCATTTGAGGGACACATAGGTGTAATCTGTTGCATAATTTAAATCATACATATGATTTCTACAAGATTATAAATCTTGAATCATATTAGTACCTATAAAATTGAATGGGTTCCCTAAAAATATCATTATAAAATAAACTCTATAAAGTAAAAAGGTTTCATAATTCGATTATCATTTCATCAATGAAAAACTCACTGAAAAAGAATATTTTTTCAAAAATTAGTTAATCATGATATAAACCATTTAAGAGAAATATGTTTCATGAATATATTTTCAAAATAAACATAGAAAATATAGATAAATAATATGAATGTTTTCCTTGGTTTAGATCCTCAATAATGTATATGTAACATCGAAATATTCCATTTAACATGTATATTTATTTTTAAAGATATCTTAGATTATTTATTGAAAATTTAATAATTTTTTTAAGATCACTTTTTAAAATAAATAAATCATAAAATATTTTTGAAATATTTTTCTTTAAAAAAATATATAGAAAATTTAAAAATAATTCAGAACATTTTTTTGAGGAAATTATCATTTCCACTTTTAATAAAACTTTTTAAAAAAATTTAAAATCATTTTACTTGAAATTAACATTCGAGAAATATAAAGTATGCTTTAAAAATTATCTAAAACATTTATAAGGAAAATATTCCTTCCACATTGATGAAAACATTTTTATAACACAATAAATTTCCAAAATTCATTTATTTCAAAATAACCGTCAAAACAATAAAGGTAGATTTAAAACATTTATTGTTAATGATGGAGGTAAATGTCATACATGTTAAAACAAATATTTATTTCATGTTTTCATTGAAAGAAAAATTGGAATGGATTGAAAAATGTAATGTATATTAATTTTATGATTTAAAAAAAGTAAATCATGGCTAAAAAAGTATTTAATAAATCATTTGGTGAATTTTAAATACATTATTCAAAATATTTTTTTAAAAATATATTTTGAAGAAAATGGGTTATCAAACGAAGAGGGAAATATACAATTTTTATAAAAAACGTTATTTTGAAATATTGAGTATATACAAAGAGGAAAAATAATGGGAAATGTGTTATAATTACATAACCATAGGATAAAAAAATTATGAGCTTCTTGAGATATGGATCATATTATTTCATCATCATAATCATAAACATAAACAAACCCAAAAATTATGAGATTATATTGTAAAACCATTACCAAATTGGTAACATTTAACAATAAAACAAATGAAATAATAACATAAAATAAAAAATAAAATATAATTATTGGAAGTATATTCCTGATATAACTTTTCAAATTGTATGTATACCCAAATTAAAAAGAAGATTGTTGTAAAACGCAGCATATGTCTCAAAGAAGAAAAATTTAGAAAAAAATTTCTTACATCATTAGTATGTTTTTAATTGTAACCCACATGAAATATAAATCCTAATAATTATATGTAAATCCACTATGTTTTCAATAGAATAATAATAAAATAAATTCATGGTTATTATATCCACCATATAGAAGAAACACATGGTGAATATGGAATGTGTTTCATTTAGAATAAAAGTGACATATAATTCCCTTAACTTAAGTCACAACAACCTGATAATAGTTCAAAAATCCGATACATGAATATTATTTTATTTAATATATATTAAATAAAAATAAAAATATATATCAAACAACAAATTATTTATTTAGGACCATTTATTACCCATTTGGTAACAATTCCATTTTAAAATCATGTTTCGGGTAACAACAACTTCATTTTTCATGTATGTTTTGTTTTTTGGTTACTAATACTTTGATCATGGTTACATAATATCCAACAAATTACCATGATATAAGTATCATATATATTCTATATATATTCATTTAAATAAATCCGTGAAATTGTTTGATATAAAATGAAATACACTATTATTAATGACATAGGTCGTACAAATGCATGAACATTTTGATGTATTAAAGGAAATAATGGTAGATAATATATTAATATTATAGAATAATCTTTACATTATATATTTTAAATATATTCAATATATTTACATATATTACCTTCCATGAAAAATTTTAGTGAACAAAAACACATCATTTCACGAGGTGGTACTGGGAAGTACATAAGAATGACATTATTGTATCTACCATGGAATGGAATGTAAGATTTTATATGTGATTTATTTATTAAATATGGATAATTATTTTATAAATATAATATACATTCATTTATGAAATCTTTATTTCTGTCAAAGTAAAATATAATTGGAAAACACAACACATCAGTTTCTAAAGCGATAGTCCTCGATACACACGAGCGACACAATTTTTTTACAATGGTTTTGGAGGTAATAATCTTAAGGTGGTATTATAAGTGAAAATTTTATTTTAATGTCATAAATATCATATGTAAACACAAAATACATATTATATCCATACGTGAGATTATTTCATGTAAAACGAATAACTTTGGTTCCTGTGGAAGTAGTTCGTCGTACATATGAATTATGATTTCATATAACATTTGATGGAAGTGGATGTGAATATAGGTAATTAAAATGAATATAATTAGATTTCATTATATGTTAAATATTTTTTATATTTTTCCCATACTTGTAAAATATATTAAGGAGTTATAGGACGATGTAAATTAAAAACGCATACTTAAGAATATAGAAATTTCTTTGGACAACCTCTTTATGTTTAACTTAAAGTCATACAATATTATGTTTATTACGTAACCGCGGAATATATGATGTTGGTAAGGAAGTATGAAATATATTTAGGTATTTGTTTTAATAACCAAAGGTTTTTGGAAGTGTTAATGGGAGGGAAGTGGGTGCCCTTTTATAATGTAGGTGAGTGGTACACTTGTAATGCTCATAAAGAAACATGCGTACCCACGTTTTTCAAATAAAAACGATAAAAATGGTTATTCATCAAATATTAAAGATTTTATTATATATATATATATACATAAATGGTGTTTTTTTTTATGTATTCAGTCACTTTTAACCCTTAAAAGTTTTGTTTAACCCTCAGTAAACACATTTTTTACTTTAACCATGTAATTTATTTTTACTATTTTTAATTAGCCATTGTGGTCAAAAATTAATTAGAACTTTTTATAATACATATATTATTAAAATTTATAATATTTAACCTACAGTTTAATATTCCATTCACAAAATTAAAAAAATTTAATTTATAATCAATCTCGCATACATGATTAGAAAGAGGATTTCCAAATTGAAAAAGTTCAAAACTTCAAAAGGTTTTATATAAAAATCATTATTAAAATGATTGTGCTCGTATAATTTAGATTAGTTGACATTTAATAAACTATTTTTTATTTTAAATCCATTTTAAAATAAAAAATAACATTATAAATGCATAAAATTAAATTTTTTAACAAAATAAAATATTTTCCACTATTCATTGAAAAATTAATCTATTCAGAAAAATCCAAAAACATCACCCTAAGATAATTTTAAAATTATTATTTAGATAATTAATTTATTTTAAAAAAATAATTTTCAATGACATTAAAATTTTAAATTTATTTTTTCCACAAAAATAACTAAATAACATTTTTTTAGAATTGAGTATTTTCAAAACTTATAAAGTATTTACTGAGAATTATGTACTATTTTATTACTTTTTTTTATATAAAACCATTATACATAAAATTTAAAATATTCATATTTGTATTCATTCATTTTTCCGTAATGGTTAGGTAATAATGGTCATTTTAAAATAATAGTATTAATTTTTTGTGGTTCATCCAAACTCGATGTGGAGTATTAAGCAAGCTATAAAATACATTAAATTTATTTAAAAATCATAAACTATCATGGGTTTTCATTATTTACCCATTAAAATTAATTTCAATTTCAAATTTATATAATTATGATACTAAAAGAGTATAATTTTTATGCACCAACATATCCTCATCTTCTGGTATAGATTCCTCAAATTGGTGGTTTCTCCATAAATCATTGACTAGGTGAGTTGACTTAAATCATATAATATATTATATTCGATACATAATCTCTACAGGTTATTCCTCATAATAAATATCGTTCTCATTATTATTACCACTTATTTCATTACCTGTGATGGATCACATATGTACTTTCTTCATAGAGATACATGTAACACATCATATACTTCACTAAGATTTGTTGGAAGCACCAACTGATAAGGTACGGTCTATATACAATCACGAATTTAGAAGGGATCGATATACCTAGGGAATAGTTTACCTTTCATCATATATATAAAAACATTCTTCCTTGGATAAATTCCTAGAAACACATTATCACTAATATAAAATTTTATGTCACATCGATGATTATTGTCCAAACTATCTATCAAAATTGTGTTGACCTTATGTGTTGTTGAATAGATATGAAATTTTCTACCTTTTCATTAGATAGATCTAGTCCCAATAGATTTATTAATATGACACCATTCTAGTACATTTGAGTTCTACAACTCTTTTAATATGTATATTCATTAGGATCCATATGAATTCTTAGTTGAAATATATTGTTGTCAGAAACATAAACTAGGTGAAGGTGTTTATCACAACCAACTTTGATATCCATAGAACATGTTCTTAGAGTATCATATATGGTTTGAATTATTCTCTCAAGATAATCATATGTCTGAGGATAATATGCAGTGCAAACAAATATCTTCATATTGTGGGACAACGAAATACATCTCCATAACTTCATGATAAAAATCAGATCTCTGTCACATTCAATAGAATGTGGTACTCCATGAAATATTACCACTTACTTAATGTACATTATAGAAAGATAACCTAGAGGGAAATTTGGTTTTATTGTAATTATGTGTGATAAATTGATAATTAAAATTACTATAACCCAAAACTAAATCATCATCAATGATAAGAGAAAACCCAAAGGTTAGCAACACCATTAATATTGTGTCCACAAAGTTTAAATTAATTACTCATCAAATAACTTTTTCACTGAAACATATATAAAATGAAAGGATTGTGTTATTATAATTTTATCTTAAAATATACTTATCATGATAAAATATCATCACAAAAAAAACCACAAAAGTTGTGTTAATGACACTGATGTTATGATCAACCTTTTACTCATAAACATATGATTGTATTTATAACTCTTATGTAAATCGTAAATGGATACATATATACTACCAAAATATAATTCAACCTTTATTTCTTAAATGAAATACTATTTTATATAAAAAACATTCATGGGAAGATTTTTTTCTTCCTTATACTGATGTAATATCAAATGTGATTTAATTACTCCCAAATCCATAGAGAGGGGGATAATAAAATCTCAAAATCGCATAAAAATTCACTTGAGGATGAAAACAATTATTTTTATTGGTAATGTTTATACAAAATAAAATAGGAAATTACTAACTATGGAGTGGAGGATATGCCTTCTCTAATTATCTTGATTCACATCAACTACTGTGATTTCATAAGAAGATTATTTTCCCTTTTCCTTTATAGGTTGTTATATCATATAATCTTCATTATCCCTTGTATTTGCGAATCTATTTTCATAATGTCGATACACCTTACATGAGAAACACTGGAGTGTGAGTGGTAAATTATATGTAATTTTATCTCTATTTTAATTAATATCTATCTTATTCCCATAACATCAAAAATGAATCACTGAATTGCCATCCTTACAAAACATAAAAGACTTATCGTATCTCTTTAGTCAATTTCCTCCAAGATTCCTTCCACATTTTGAGCATGAAGGAATGTTTATCTTCATTTTCATATTTTTTTCATAATTTACTTTTAATTTAATCCTACTCTTCATATCAATACCATGCGATTTATGGGTAAACTCATTTTCTATTTCTTCCTTGATAAAACCAGGAATGATTTCCCCATAGATACTGAAGACCCTTATGGTAAACACCCTTTAGAAATATTATTTTGAGCCTCTGAACTATTGATCAACCATACATTAAGGTTTTATGATAATTACCCTATGTATACATCATAATTTATGTAAAATTTACATCATAGTTATTAATAGATTTATATTCTTTCAGATTTAACTTAATGAATTCTATATCAATTTTTATGTTAACAATACGATAGAAGTACTTACTGAAAAATATATTCATAAACAGTTTCCACCCCATAGAGTCAATTTTAACATGTTACCTTGTATTCTTCGTGAGACTCCACTATTATTCAAGTTATCCTTTATATGGTAGATAAAGAAAATTAATATTTCATGTTCTTATCGCTGGAGAACATAGAATATCATTTTATTGTCCATGATCCATTGGTTAACTACTATAAGATCAGAAGAACTGCTGAAATATGTAGGCATTTCCTCACGAAGGACATAATGGAATATTATTCCCCCCTTTTCTCATTTTTATTTTCATCATGATTCATGGACTAAGAATGTTGTGTGAGAATAGTAATGATATTTTTTATTCTAGCTACCATAATTCATGTCTACATAGGAGTACAATCTTTTAATTATTCATATTACTCAGAATTAACATGATTCTTTTAATTCCCATTAATTGACTAAAACCAAAAAAATTGAAAGAAAAGTTATCATAGAGGGGAAACACATAATCATTAAAAATAAGTTATAATATGTCTGAATCATGAAACATTCATTTTAATCTATTACACCATAGGTTTATCCTAGTTCATTCATATCCATCATCTATTTAAATCATTAATGATGGTTAATAAATATTTTTTAAATTTCAAAAACATATCCCTCACATGTGTTAAACTAGGTGTGTAGAAAAGCTTGTTTTCATGAACAAGGTGATAATCTATCCCATCTCAATGTACACTTTTTTAGATTTATTTCCCATAGGAAAAATTATGTTAGAGCCAAATCCACTTTTAGAATCCAAAGAGGGATGAAATTTTATGAAAAGAACATTCTCTGTCCATTAATAAAATCCGAAGACATTTTCTTGTACTTCAACTTAACAATATACATATTCCTAGAAAAATACAGAGAAATATCTTTTTGGATATAACAAAATAATTATTACCATAGTTTAAAAAGTTTAATTAAAGCTATCCTATGAGATAAACTATATGATCCCAATCATCTCATACATAGATACTACATCATTTTATATGAATATTCATTACATTTTATAAAAACATACCTAATTATATTAATGATATAGTGAACTTGGAGACTTATAAAAATAAAAAAATGGCCTATAAGTGATCTACATAATACCATGATATGATCGTAATGACTATATCAATTATTAGACATATCATACATAATATATTTCACCATAACATAGGGAAATGAGCGATAATAAAAGGTCATCTCATATGATGATTAAGGGTAAACAAGATATATATCAACATATGTTTAGCATAAGGGTATGAGAACATGAGAATTAAATTTCAAAAATTTACATTTCAAATCATAGATCGTAAAATTGGGTTTTGAATAAATCAAGAAAGTTCATAATAAATAGATCTTTATTGAATAGAAGAACATATACCATGATAACATAACATTTCAATAAGGAATACATTTTTTCCACACACATAAGTGAAGGAAATAATTTCCTTAATAGTCATGAATTATTTACAAGGATATCATAGTGTAATGGGTTCACTACCCATACCATCATAGTATTCAAGGTTCACTCCCAAGACTATCAACAATGTCCTTTTTTGAATTGTTTTTAAACCCAACTCTATTCCTTTTTAACTCATCATATATAAATATTTTCCTAATGCATTGGAGGGAGATATTGGTCCCACCCATCATATAATGAAAACCATATATATGTTTTCCACATGACTATAAAACAATCAGTGTATCAGAACCTATGAAAATAAATTGGTTTCATAAAAAATACTCTCAAATTACTATAGAAAATAAAAAGGTATTTTAATCCTTTCATCATTTAATCAAATAATAACCCATCTAATAGTAAGTGGGTTTCTTAAGGATTTTATCTTGGTAAAATTTATGGAATTGAAATGAGTTTCATAAACTTATTGTTATCAAAAACCAAACCATATAGAGAAGGAGTAAATATGGTATACTAAGATTATATTCCATGTAAAGAATACATAACATAAAATAATATCATTTTAGAAGGAAAATAATTTTGATAGATCACATGGACATCTCTTGAGGGAGAACAATTCATTGAAAATCTCATTCTAAAACAAACAATTAATAGAAAAGTTTAGAAATATTTTTATTGGTAAATAACCATTAAAAACTTATAAAGAATAATTAAAAATAATTTAAAACAATTCATTAGTAAGATACACATTACACATTGAAAATTACTATTTTTAAAACATAAACCATTTTGAAAATACTTTTATTTTTAAATAACCTTTGAAACTTATCAAGTATGATTTATAAACCATTTAAATAAACATAAAGTAAAAGAGACCTTCCACATTTAAAAACAATTCTTGAAAACATAAAACATTTTATAAATAATTTTCCTTAACAATAACCATTTAAAATAATAAAATAATTTTTAAAACATTGGGTGTACATAATTACCAAAAAGGTCAGACATGTTAATTTAAATATTCCCTCCAAAATTTCTATTAAAATTAAAATGGGAATTTTTTGGAAAATAAAATGAAGAACCATTTCAAAAAAATGAATAACTAAATAATTTATAAAATTTTCATTAATAAATAATTTTTTTGTAAAAAAAATTTGAAAATGTTTTTACAAAATAAGGTTTTTGAAGAAAAATGAGCTTTCGACTGAAGAGATAAATAACTGTGATTTTTTGTAAAAACATTCTTTTAATATCATGAGTACATAATTATACAAAAATTAATGTAAAATATTTATTATCATAAAATAACTCATGGAGAATAAAATTAATTAGTTTCTTTATAGATGAATTATATAATTTCATCATTGATATCAGAAACATGAACAATCCCAATAAATGATGAGATTGAATCGTTAAACCATTACCACTTTGGTAACATTTAGTCATAAGACCCATGAATAAAAAATATTAAATGAAACATAATATATATTTTTCAAATAATATTTATGATATAACATTTCAGTGGGGTAGTATATATAGCTCATAAAAGAATATAGGTGCATTACACAACATATGTCTCAAAGAATGGAAATTGAGACAAAACTCCATTACTAATTTAGTACATTTTGAACTATAAACATGATGAAGGATATATATTAAAATATATATGTGAATAAATATAATTATTATTATAATAACAATAAAATACATTCATTGTTAGTATATAAGTCACATAAAATAATCCCTTGGGGAATATGGCACGACTGTCATTAAAAATAAAAGTAATAACGAAATCCCTTAACTTAAGTCCTAAATTATTTCATACATGATAAAACCTCATATTTAAATAATATATATTTATAATAAATATCTTAAAGAACCATAATTATATACATCATACCATATATGATTTACTAATGACCATTTACTGCCCATTTGTTAATAATTCCTCGTTAAAATCACTTCTCAGTTAATGAATACTTTTTTTCCATGTATGCTTTAATTTTTTATTTTAGGACATACTAATTTGATAATAGTTCATTAATAATAATATTTATAACCTTTATATTTGTATAATATATATTTTTATATATTTAATTATATTAATCCATAAATGTTAGAGATAAAAAGTAAAATACATTGTTCTTGGAGATGGTAGGTTATATGTATGATTTAAAGATATTTATATTTTATTGATAGATGAAATAAAAGAAATTTAAATGAATTATTACCTCTAAATAATCATTTTTATATCATATATATCATATATATTCATAAAATTTACCCTTTTAAATTTCATTACAAAATGTTTGTTAAAAATGAATAGCATCACTTCACGATGTGGTAGTTCGCCATAGACATGAATGATGTTATTATATACCACATGTAATAAAAGGTAATAAGTAATATGTGATATATATTAGATAGTTATAATATTTTTTCAAATATCATATATATTCATTTAATCTTTTCTTATTACCATGTAGTAAAAAAGTAATTGAAAAAACACAGCACATCACTTCGTGAGGTAGTAGTTCGCCTCACCCTTGAGAAAGATTATTTCATTCCAAAAGGTTTTGGAAGTATGAAGTTAGATGTTGTATTATAATTAAAGAGGTATAATAGTATTAAAAATATATTATAAAAATAATTAATTATTCATTATATGTAGTTGTAAGAGGTGGTTATGAAGAACAAATAACATCGGTTCACGTGGCAGTTGTCTGTCATACAAAAAATTGATGATTTTAGATACAATTGGATGTAATTAAATATGGATATAGGGTATTAAATTAACAAAATAAAATAACATTATTTTGGATATACTATTCCTCTTATTTCATCATAATTGGAAAATATTTTAATGAGTTAGAAGAATGAGTAAAATATAAATATGGAGTTAAAACGGTCTCTTATTTGAAAAACCACTTTAGAAATAACCTAATTCCTTCCTATATTGGATTTATGATCTCACCATGGCCTATAGGATATAGTGAGTTAAATAAATAACATAGTTTGTTTGGTATTTCTTAATCCAATTTTTTTTATATAAGATTATGATAGGATAGTTAGAGCCCTTTTATAAGTTATTTGAGTGAAAAAATTATATGTTTTCCAATGAAAAGAGTGTAACCCTTTTTATATATGAAATAAGGCTCCAAAATAAGTCATTATAGAACCTTAGTAGTAATAATGACTAAATATTTCCATAAATCTGTATTTTTAATTTTTTGGGGAAATTTGTAACCCTAATCGTTTTAGTTTAACCAACAAATTAAACCATTTTTACCTTCACCAAAACGAAATTAATATTTTTATTTTTTATTATGTAAAAACCTTATGTTGAAAATATTGTATAATAAAAATTATTATTAATCCAAAAATGGAAACCATTTATCTAAATTCCATTCACATAATTTGGGACAATTAATTTATAAATAAAAACGCAGACATGACGTGAAAATAATTTTCCGAATGGAAAATATTTGAAATTTTAAAGTGATTATATTTAAAAAATAAAAAATAATATAATTATAATTATTTAATTGGGGTTAATATATATATAATTGAACTAATTTTATAATTAAGACCATTTAAAAAAAATGGAATCAAATAAATTCTTTAAATGAAAATGTCATATTTAAAAAAATTCACATTTTTAACTATTCAACAAAAAACTAGTATTTTCAAAAACATGTCCTCAGAAAATTAAAAATAAGGTAATTTTTTACCTACCAATTGCATTTTTCAATTTATTTTTTTAATACATTCAAAAATAATTTATTTATTTATTTTTCACAAAAATAAACGAATAACCTTTTATAGAAAATAGATTTTTTGGAACACAAAAGACTTTTCAAAAAATATTGTACATCGTTATCAATATCTTTTAAATATATAAAACCATTATATTTTTTTTTATTCTAATTAATTCCTCCCTGATAATTTTCTGTGTAATAATGGTATTGTTTAAATAATAATGTTAATATTATGTTGCGGTTTGTTAAAACTTAGTGTTTCTTATAATGCAAGATATTGATAAAATTAAATTTATTCTAAACATATTAATTACATTTCATGCTGTTACATGTAAATATAAATTTTTTATTTAAGTTTTAGGGATATTTAAATGAAATAAGTAACAAAAATTTTTATAATAATGTAGTTTATATTAATATCATGTTAAGAAACAATCACATATCCAAAAAAAATTGACATGAGAATCATATCAAGAATAGGTACCATGGACTACACATCCACACCACATGTGAATCATAAAATTCATAGGTCTCATGGGATACACACTCATGTTATATAATCATTCCTAAAACCCTTATATCTTTTTCCAATATTATAATGACTTCGATTCTCAAGCATAATGATGTTCTAATTTCGAGAATCACACTTGAGTCCAATTGCATAAAAATGGTCCCTTGTTTTATTCCTATCCCATCATGTGGGAAATATATGATCCATATATATGAATTAAACCAAACTATAATGGTAGGACTACATTGTACATACATGAGAATAGTCTTCTTCTTCAATGGTCAACACCCAATATAGAAGAAAACAACAATTATATAGATCCGATTTTCATTTCAATAAAAATCATGAATTAACCAATTATTACATGTTTAAATTTTTATATATAATCACAACATCATATTTATAATGTTCAATCCAATATATATGAGATAATAGGGATATAATTGTTGGATCATACAAAATTAGGATCACCAGATTGATCAACAATTCACATAACCAAGAATCGGGATAGTGGAATCAATAATAACTCTAAAGTTCTCCCAAGGTTATAAATTGAGTTATATTATAGGGATTAGTGGGGGAATATAAAAATAATATGTATAAAAACATTCCACCTGGACCACAACCCTTTCTCAACCTCAAAAATTCCACCAAGGAGTGGGTTCCCACCACAGGGTTTCAAGTGGCCTTGGAAAGAACCACATCTTCCTAGAAATTATATCAGTTGTCTTGTGGATTATCAATAGCTTGATGATGGTTCCAATAGAGGTACCGATTCTATATAAACTCCAACCATATCTCAAATTTCATTCCACTAATTATTTAGTGGTATCCTAAGTGTTTTATAGAAATTCTTATATCCACTGGCTAGCTAGTACATCCTACCAGTAATTTGATGGAACTGTTTTAGCCTATATTATTGATCCTCGATCCACCCTCCATCAATTTCTAATATCTATATTCCTAAAAACCACCATAATTACACAATTCATCAAACTATATTTTTTTAATATATATATATATATAAATGTATATCACGTCAGACAATGAGGAATACATTAATATTGAGAAATGTTTCATGGATAACTAATTTAACCAACCATTTATAAAATAATAGATTATCTTATTGAATGTCATTCATATTTTCATTTAGTGAATCCATTTGGTCCTTCATAGTTGTAATGACTTTATAATAAAAAAATAAAAAAAATAAACCAAACAAAACCCAAATATTAAATTCATTAAATATAAAATTAATCAATGAAATTAAAATAATATATAAAATAATAACATCCCAAAGCCCTTTATCAAAACAAATAAAGTGATAAAATTTACTAAAATAATAATTATTCGTACCATAAAAAACATGGCCTTAACATCCAAACATTTGTTAAAAATTATTTAATACCATATTGTAAAACTATAATGGATGATTTCAAATTAATTTATTTCTATTAAAATCTAAAAATATCAGTAGAGACCCCCTAGAACCCAAAAATAGAATTTCATTTTAACTTTTTTATAATAAGTTCCAATTATAATTTATTATACTTGTAAAAAACAATAGTACATGAATAATAATATTCAAGTTCCATTAAATAAAATTCATAACATGAATTTAAAAAATTATAATAATACCCCCTATGTGTAATTCAATTTTTTCTCACGTAGATAACAATCAGCAATTAAATAAATTCATAATCAAAATTAATCAAAATAATGCAAAATATGAACTTTTACATAATTTAATGATTTGGATTCATGGTTTCTAAAAACATCACTAATGTTCCACAACCCACTATACTCTTGAAATTATAATTCTTGTCTTTAAAAAATGGTCGCAAAAAAAAGAACCTACCATGAAAATTTCACTGGATACTGTATAATGTTAGCATAGTTTGTCCATAATCTCTAACAAGGGATCACTAACTGTTAACTTATGAAATTCCAAAAAATTCCCTAATTTTAGTGATATAATAACATTATGTTAAGAAAATATATACAAATAAACCACAAATAAATATTATCAACATTTTATGGAATCTCAAGGATCATCATGAGAAAAAATATATGCAGACATTCCCCCTCAAACTACCTATTTTTCTCAAACAATCCAATATCTTATCAACCTAAAATATTCTAGTTATTATAAAAAATTAGGTTCTGATATAGTTTTTAATTAACCAACCTACGTAACCCAAATTTGGTAGCTAATACAACCACTCATACATCCTAAAATGATTTCTTCATAACAAAAATTTGTTAACTACTGAATGGGTAAAGACCTTCACACTTTGGGAATGATTTTTCATGATGAGGTAAGTACCAATGAACTAATTACTAAATCCGAATTTCAAACTAAAAATCAAAAAAATTTAAAAATATAGTAATAAAATTGTTAATAGGGACTGGTTTATGGATTTTTTATATAATGCATAATGGAATCATATTACATAACTGATTACATGATAAAAAATTAAACTAACAAACACATCTCCATTTTATAAAAAAAATATTTTTATTTCTAATTACCCCATTACTAAAAAAAATACATAATTATCCACTAGATATAGAAGGAATAAATCATAATATATAAAATATGATAATAAGTATATATACACATTAGGAATCTATCTAGGGTTTTATAAATATATCTCCAATAGGTTTCCACCACATGATCTATAAAAATCAATTTTAAAAATAAACCATGAAATGATTATTTGAACATAAAATATAAAGTATTCAAATTACTTTTTATAATATAAATAATAAAAAATTATTTTTTACAATTTATATACAAAATTAATTCAATTCAAATATATTTTATTAATTAGGTTATCTATGAGGAAAAAAATATGATTTAATGAAATAATGGATTTGGAAATAAATTATAGATTCATACTACTAAAAAATTAATTCTTTATTAGATAGAAAAAAATAATTATGAACATTTTAAAATCATCCTTCAACATAAATAATTAAATTTGTTTAAACATGCGTTATTTAAAAAAGAAACATATAGGAACATAAGTTATGTATCACGGTATATGAAAATATTCATAAACATTAGTATTAGTCAAAAAAATAAATATAATAATATGATAAAGTACCATAAAATAAAACAATAAGTATATAAAAATATTAGTCATGAGGAATCCCATATAAACAAAATATTGAAAATTATAATAATACAAATATTACATGAATCATAAGGGGAATCCATAATAAATTGTCAATATTAATATGATCATACATTTAGTAATTATTATGGTATAAAATGATATATTCTAAAGAAACAACCTTGGACATAAATAATATCAATCACCATGAATTAAAAATACCTATGCTATATAAATGACCATACACTATACGAACTCTAAAAAATTAATATCCTCAACTACTATAGTAAACATTCCTTGAAATCCTACATAGGAACACAGTTTTTTCTATGATACTTCAATTAAAGATGATATATCATTTAAATGTAATACAATATCTTCCCAAAAAATTATATATAATAAATTATTATCTCACATTCACACCTCATTCATGAAAATGGACTCACACACATTTATATTCAAATATAACCAATAAAAATAATACCGTTAAATATCCACGAAATGTAAAACATAAAGGTTACATACCATCAATGGTTAGAAAAATAATATAAAAATCCATATTTTATAAGTCAAATATAAATTAATTTTTAAAAAGTCTAAAATAACAAAATATCAATTTTATAATAAATTTCATAACAAACCATAATGTATATTTGGAATATATATATATATAATTAAGTTTGTATTTTTTAATACTAATAAATAAATTCATAATATGCTTCATGAATGATCGATACCAATTTTTAGTTCAAAGACCAGCAAAACTGTCTTATTTAGTGTTTATAATTAATATGAAATTAATTCATGGTATTAATTTTTATATATCATGAGAAAAAAAGTTATAGTAATTTTATAAAACACCAAGATTGATAAAAAATTAGAAAAATTTCAACCATTGGAAATAATAAAAATTAACTTTCATCCAAACTACAATTTTGATAAAATTAATAAAACAAAAGAAACCCCCATTTTTTGATATTAGATTTATTAATTATATCAAATAAAACACCATTTATATCAGTAATGAAATAAATAATAAAAAAAAATCATAAATATTTCTTTCAATTTTAAAATGAATAATTTTTTATTAAATTGTTTTTTCCTAAAAAATAGTGGAAGATAGAGCATAATATGGCCATGAAATACACTAAAAAAAGAAAAACATTATGTGAAAAACCCGAATGGTGAAAAAACTTTTGATCTAATTATATTATTGTATGGATATATAAGTGTAACCAAGAATAATAATATGAAGAAAAAGAATAAAATTATATTTAATGGGATTTACTTAAAGAAATATTCCAATTTATTAGAGACTTGATGAATAATGGAAACACATGAGAGGACGTGGGATAGAATCTATACATAATGGTAGATTCAAAAGCGTTAGGAGAATAAAGAGTAAAAATGTCATTAAAAGAGATTTAAAAAAATCTATATTATTCATTAGAATTTCTTGTTTTCAGGGGGTGTTGAGGAAACATTGGGACCAACCATGAACAATCCACTAGAACTCAAATATTGACCAACACATTTAGGTTTAATTACACCAATAACTAAGAAACAACAAATAACATGATCCTAGAAGTTAAATTACATAATTTATGGTTTATATACTTCATTTGGTTGATTATAGTTCAACTACTCATTTAGAAATTTTCATTGTAAAATTAAAATATTTAACCAAAATGCCATTGAAAACTAATAAATAAAAAACAATAAAAGTACTATATAGTGACAACATAAGTGTTAATATAAAAAGTATTAGTATATTTTATTACATACCACATACAATATTAAATTTATAATTCAATACCAATTAAGATTTTTGTAAAACTATATGTATTTTAATATCATTTCATTATTCCACATAAGAATACTTCGACTTCTCTTTCAATGATACCATACATAATGAATTCAATATCTTTCAATTCATTTAACCCATGGATTATATACCCTTATTAAACTGTTATAACTATAATATAAATTAAATAGTTTATAATTTTGGGTATATACATACATCCCAATCGTCCTTATATAGAGGGATGGGGGTTTTTTGGATATACAAACCCATCAATTATAACTTCCACCCCAATCATTCATTTGGCTGAACTATGAGAAACACCACTTATAAAAAAAGTATTTTGGAATTTTTTTGGAATATTTATATTCATTTGCATGGAATCGATATCCACTATGACAGTAATTCCACTCACTAATTCTTCTACATTGATGATTCTTCATTATATATCTCATGATTTTATATCTACCCAAAAGGGATATTCTAAAGGTCTTTTTTACCTATAGTTTTATATGTATTAAAAACTGATCATGATGCATCCTTATGGTCTTTAATATCTATTATATTAACTATTACTCTTTTTAAATTACTATGTATTTACACTGATCCGTATTTTATTCAGTAAGGGTGCCATTCTTCATCATTAATAATGTCGTATCTCTCTATATCTAATATTGTTCTCAGGATCACAAACACTCTCCAATGAATCTAATGTTTCCATTTATGTGATATCAACATCAATTTAATTATTATTTGATTTTTTGGACACATAATTTTTTTTATTTGATGAAAAATTTAATATATTTTAAGAGTCCTAAATGATTTTTTGAATCCATTAATGTAATTTTTAATGACATTAGAATGGAATGGAATTAATTGGTACTACCACTATAAGAACAAGGTTGCAATAGGCATTGTCGACTACCCAATGTGGTACCTCTAGATATCTAGTGGTACAAAAATAAGAAATGAATCCTACAAAAGTACACTTTATCCCCAGTCATGGTGAACTTAGTTGATGGTGGGATATTTATATTATCATTGATAGAAAAGTTTTCCATCAGCTCCCTCAGGGAGGCTACTGAATATTCTCTAGTGTCGTGACTAATACTATAATGATCCATTAATTATTGTAAAAAATCAACATATCTTAAATTTAATTCTGCCTTAAACCAAAGGTCTTCCAGGATGTTTCCAATTATCTTAAATGGAAAAAATAAAGGATTAGGAAAAATAGGATCTATATTAATGAACATAGAAAATAATAATTTTATTGAATAAATTTCGTAATCTATTTCATGATATATCATTTTCTAAGACCTCTCACCTCCATTATAATGTTTTTGAAGTCATCATATCTTATCTCTCTCATATTTTTCCTAATTATCTCCTTGTTGTTCTTTATATTCTTTAGAGATAATTAAATCCAAGATAAAAATGTTATCTTTAAATGAATCCACTATTCCTCTTCCTTATTTGAATATTAGTGCCCACTAACATTAAAGTGTTGTAATAGATTTTTAGTTCCACTAATATAAAAATAAAAGTTATTATTCTATTTTTAGGTTTATATCCTTCATGTTAATGACACAATGTCTACTGTATTTCTATTTTATTATTAAAAACTCAAAATCAATGGTTTATTGATATGTTGGTTACTATAATCCAACAGGAAAATAAATTACATCCTTAGAAAATATAGGTTGTATGCATAGGGGCCCTTCTTGAGATGTAACCATTTTTTATTATCAAATTATGCACCTTATTTAAATTATATATTTTACATTATATATTATTTTATTATATAAATTAATATTTTTCATCATACAATATAGGATATAAATAAACTGTATAAATTTGGCATGTCTCCTTTTATTGTGATGAAATGATTAATTAAAATTATCATTATCTTAATATGGATAAACAATATCAATTTATTTATTTATCATATCAAAAAATTTATAATTTAATTTTTTTTTCTTTTATCATTATACCCAAAAAAGGAAATATCAACTCCACTATGACCCCAAAATTTGGTGTCAAAGGAAGTCTTTATTTTTTTCAAAATCATGTTTTCTATAAATGATTTTGATTTTCACAATATTTATCTATTCCACTGTATAATTTTAAAATCTCATCTACTACTCAAACATATTTCATTTTAGGATCAAATTATTCTTACAATAAAACACACATGAATATTTTTCATAAATCTATTGGTTATCATGTTTTGAAGATTTTTATGTATATCTATATCCCTACTACTAAAAAATAATATAAATGGTATCCAAATGATAATTATTATTTTTAAATATATGGTAAATCTATAAACACTATATATTTTGGTTTGTATATTAATTAATATTATTAAATTTATTATTGTAAAATGGCTCATGAAATCTTGAAATTATTATATGTTACTCATAAAGGAAAAAATAATCATAACAACTCTATAACATATATATTTATAGAAGACTTTTTAGTTTTCCCATGAATTAAAATTAATATATTGGTGATGATTTATCCATATAAATTCTCATTATGAAAGCCCAATGGGTTTTAACAATTTCATGGGAATAAAAATTTAGTGAAATTCTAGAATCCATGGAAATAAATAACATGCCTCCCAAAAAAGTCATTGAATCCCTTTTGGATTTTGAAATTATAATAAAACAATAATATATTAAAGGATAAATAAAATACAATAAATTAAATAAGATACAATATTTTAGAGATATAAATGACGACGATTCTCCTTGATGGGGTTAATATAATTTGTATTTTTGTAGAGAAGATTGATAAAATAAAGAAAATTGAAGAAAAAATGAAGTCCATCTAAAAAAATAATAATGAAAATAAATTTTTGTTTTATATAAATGATTATTAAATTATAAAAAATAAGGGTCACATCCAATTAGATTATTCCTCAAATAATGTAAATATTAAGGGTAATAAATCACTAAAACTAACAATATGCCCTACCCAAGGGGACATTATTTCATCTTATGAATAAAAAATCAACACTAAAGTGCCTCATATATCGTCTCGATATATGTGAAGATGTTAGTTCTCACTCTCCTTATCAACCTTAATTATCCACTAAATCATCCTCTTCTTTTTGGTATTCTTATTTAGGAATTGAAACTAGATTATTTTTCAATAAATTGTTTTAAAATATAATTATATTTTCAAAAAATAAGAAAATGTTCTTAAGTATGAAATCCATCTTTATAATGAATAAGATATTATTTTAAAATAAGACAATGATTAACCTTTAAAATTAAAAAAATAATAATAATTTTCATGTTGTTAAATTAGAAATCAAGGATCTCAAAACCATTACATCAAAAATTACCGTTGGTGAGAAAACTATAAACATGATTATTGATTTTCAATTTTTTAAAATAAATAACCATAATTTTGGTTTTCCAAATAATTAAAGTTCATCAAAAGATAATTTTGTTTAAAATGTATTTCATAAAATATGGGTTTGAAAATATTTTTTAAAATATGTCCATTTATTTTTTGAATGAATTTTAAAAAAAATCTATATATGGAAGATCTAATTATATAAATATTTAATATAATATTTCTTCTTATTTTTTTAATAAAATTTTATAAAATCATTTAATTTAACAAATCCTTTTTAGATAATATTAGTTATTCCAATGTTTTTCACCTAAAATGTTTTTATTAGAACACACTATCAGACAATCAAGGGTTCAAAGAGGATATTGTTTTTGATATTTTTTAAGGCATCTCCACCAAGTTTCATTAATCTATAATATATTTTATTAATAATAAAATTTTCTTAGTCGAATCCTTCTACTGATTGATATAACTCATTATATCTTGAGTTTACTATTTAAATTATCTATTTTCGATGTAACTTATATCCTTAAATTATAGATAATTCAGGATATCAAAATACATATTTCATGGATAAATGATTTTGGAACACAGTTTATTTTTTCCCTTTATCATTATTTCAATTAAAATTGTCTCTTATCCCTTACTTTAATCTACATTTTACTAAAAATGATTAGTTTACATTTTAATATCATTATTTTTGTTTTTTTAATTTTTATATTATCCCTTGGATATGATCCATTTATATCCCCCATGTTTCATCATTTTTTGGGAAGACCATTCATTTATTTATTTTCTTATTAATTTTAAATATTATTTTTCAAAAATAATTCTAATTATTTTATAAAATTTATATTTATTTTGTTTTTGAAATCATTTTTATGTGTTCTTTTCTTACACTTTCTTTAATATATTTTTCAATATATTTTTAGTCATTTTAAATTCTAAAAATTCACAGCTACGAAATCTACATTTCATATTCTCCTATACTCCTTTATCTTAGTGTTATCCAAATATTTTATCTATTTCAAAATCATGTTCTATATTGAATTTATTTATTGTTAAAATATGTTTTAAATTTATATCTCAATAAATTATCCTTTTTGAAATAAATCTTCTCTATTTTTTAATCGTCATTTATTTTTTGATAATCACGTAGGTGTAGAGATATTTGGGTGTACTGTGAGGAAAACATATTGATTGGATCAAATGGGAAGCAGTGTTTTCTATTTCAATGGGGGTGATTTTTCTTGTTGATTGAGGGGAGAATTTAGTTTTTATCATTTTGAAATATGTATCTTTATTTCTTATGAATTTTTAATATATTTAACTCTTAAAACTAATGAATATAATAAAATATAATATCTTAAATTATATAGAAATATTCATATCTCTTGATTTATAATTAATATAACTTTTTAGATAAAGTGTTTTTAACGATCAAAAAGGTGTATATTGTTGCACCTCTTGTTTCCATGGTGTTTTTATACTCATAGACACTCACATATGTTTTTAATGTTTTCATCTAACATATATAATGTTTTCATTTATAAGGCTTTTTACTATCTTAAATAATCAAATTCTTGACATTGAATAAGTCTTAAAGATAATTTATAAGTCCTAATAGACATTTTAAAGTCATCAAAATCATTTTGAAGGACATTAGAAGGTTAGGGAAGGAATTTGCAGTGCTAAAAATTTAAAGAGGTTACAGTGTGAATCGCTGACTACCTTAATCAGTGCCATTGATTATTTGGTGGAATGGACAGAAGTAACCTAGTCTTAATAACCACATTGTCCAGCCAGTGGAGGTCCATCAGCATACCAATGGGTGATGTAAAACAACAATAACTTCTATATAGTACACTAACTACACAATGGTACATTCCAGGTATCCGATGACATATGGGTCTCTAGTCTAAGGATACATTTATTATCATAAAAAAACTCACTTAACTCTTTAGTTCCCTAGATCAACCCAAATTATTCCATAATATTAATGGGTTTCTTAAAGGTAATAAATATAGGATCTAGGATTCTTGGATCAATACCAATTTACTAGTGCAGCAAAAAATTTATACAACAGTTCTTCAAATATCTCTCAATATTACCTTATTTCTATGTCATCTATACTCTAATCTATAGTGTGTTCAAATTACAATTAATTCTTACTGTCATATTATTTTTCATTTTATACTTTTTCTTCATCATATTGTTTGGAAAAAATTGAGTCCAAGATAAAATGTGATTACCTCATAGAAATTCCCCCTTCCTCATCCATCTTCAAAAATTTGTGTTACCTATATATAATTTTATGAACTAGGTTTCTCTAGACAAAATCACTAAAAATAAAGGGGTTATTCAGTTTTAGAGGTTTCTATCATTCCTATTAAAGAGATAGTGTATAATTTATTTCTAATTTCATGATATAGCCTTAAGAAAACTATTTTTAGTATCTTAGGTACCATTAAATCCCATGTATTATTACATTAAATAATCAAGATAATTGAGGTGGAAGATATTGTAACTCTTCTTATGTAATTTTCAAACTTGCATAGAAAATGGTGTTCCTTATTTACTTTATATTTTTTATTTAATATTCATTATTGTTATTTTAATTAATATTTTAAATCATAAAAACCAATATGAAAATTGTGAATAAATTTTATAACGATTTTTTTTCTTCTTAAATTTTTAATTAAAATTGATATTATAATAATTTTGGTTTAATTCATCACTTTAATATATCATATTGTCAAAATGATTTTATTTTTTAATTTTAATTTTATTTCATTTTTAAATTTTTTAAATTACAATTCACACCACTATTTCTATTTCCCACCAAACCTAAAACTCCATTCTTATTTTTTTATCCCCATGCTTGCTCTCCCCTAACATAGCCACAGGTTCAGGATGCACCCTTTATTAAAGTCTAGTATCACATTCTTCCATTGTAGTGAATTTTTTTAATATAAAAGGTCTCTATTAAATTCAAAGATGGATTCATTTTTTATTTTTGTGGGAGTATTTCATATGAATTATTCCTTTCCATTATTATAATTATTTCATTCTATATGTACAATATTATAGAGATTAAATATCAATCAATAATTTATTATCCAATGTCATTGTGACTTAGTTGAGATAATATTGACTATTTTATCCTTTTGTTCAATATAATGGACTTAGACCTTATACCCCTACTATTCATTATAACTCCACAATAGTAGAATTTCAATTCAACAATTCATTGATAGTAATGTCATCGAGGTTTTTTAGCAACCCTCTTTTTTCTCCCCAATTAATTATTTTTAACCATTATATTCTCTAATTATTTATAATTCTTTCAGTGACATATAAAATCTTCAATTTGATTTTAAATATTTTATCATTGTTTTATATTCCTTAATATTCACAACCTTCTCCATTATCTGGGAGGTTATCCTCTCCATTATAAAGAAATAATTTTTTATAGATTTTATCATCTCTTTAGGTATTTATTGTAGTGGAATCATGTTTTCTTTAACAAATTTATTTTCTATTTCATCCCCAAATTCATGTTCTTGTTATAAAATTAAATCACTATTATTCTTCATATTTATAGCCATACTACCAAGGAATTAATCTAAAAATAATTCCTCCTCCTTAAACTCATTATTATCTTAACAAAATTATATTATATTTATAAGGTACAACTAATGAATGACTTCTATTTGACCCAAAAAAACATTGTATGAATTGGATATCTTCTCTATTTCTATAAGAACATATTATATATTGAAAATATCTTTTATTACCACTTATTCCATGAAATGATGTTTCTTTTCATCCTCCATGGTGGGATTTAAATTTCAAATTATCAATAACCATTTGTGAGAGTGTTTGTTTCATATTTTTCAACAAAATATAATAAAACATACCTGGTTGTTTGTTTCCTTATTCATGGAGAATTTTACATTATTTACCCTCCTATTATCTAGTTTTGAAATTATGTAGTTTTCTTTAAATTTTTTCCATATAATGAATATTATCAAAAAACACATTCCACTAATAAGGGTATTGTCACTAAATAAATTTATTTTTCTTCTTTTCTAAATACATATTTTAATATTTCCAAGATTAAAAATATGATAAAAATGAATATTTTTCTTGAATACATAGTTTTTAATGCATTTTTCCAAGCTATGTTCAATACCTCCCCTAAAAATTCATTCATTATGCATCCTGAAATCATCATCATGATGCATATACTCAAATGCATCATCATCGTATGCTAGAAAATTTTTAAAAAATATAACGTTTCTACTTATGAATATTAAACCAATTAAAACCAGGAGACCGTATATATGAATCCACATATAAATATATGATTAATACAAAATAAATTTGACATATTGATACCCAAGTTAGGGTATATATGTTCTGATAAAACTCTTTATGACTACATGGATGTCATATGAGTCCCAATAGGTATTTATTTGGGGGGATATAAGGGATATATATATATATATATATATATATATATATATGAATAAATCATTTCTTTTTAAACCTTCACCCATTGTTAGATATTGATACCTTTTAAATAAGAAAACTATTGGATCTATCACTCCCCCAATAATTATTACACCAATTGTAATATAAAAATATAAAATTGAAATCACATTGGAATATAAGAATTTTACTTTTCTCACCTACATTGGACTAAATTAATAGAAAATAAAAAAATTATATACTTGTGTATCAAAATCACTTGTTAACACTTTTTTTTTGATAACATGTGTCAATAGTAGAAAATTTTGAACCAAGGACTCCCATTCATGTGATCTCAAAATTTCCAATTCTCCCTTCACAACAGAAATGTCTATAGATATATTCCCCAACTCCCTTCTAGAGAGGGGGAGATCTTCCCTCACCTTCTTTGGAATCACGACCACACCCCTTTCTCCCTTTCCTTAACTGAGATTTCCTCAAATCGTTCATGGATATCTTAATCTCCCAGAAGGATATAGATCTATTAGAATGATTACCTAATCTTTCACTCTCAACTTTTATGTTAATATATTCTACAATACTTCTAAATCTAACATTGGGGGATCTTTTTAGAAAGCATCAGCCTCTGATTGACCCTTTTTGATAGGTTTATCTTCGGTTCTTTGGGTTTAAAATAATGGGCGACTGTAGGGATTCTCGAAAGAGGTCACATCATGATCTATCTATCTTCATAGGATTATTTAATTTTTTCGATGTACATATCCCATCAAACAAGAAACTGGGGGCACCATCATCTTATTCTAATGGAAATAAAATTCCCATATTAAACAGGGTTACCCTAATTCTCTGTTGTGGGTATGACTTCTAAAACACCTACTTTTTTCCAAAACCCCTCCATTCAATATATTCTTTGTAATATTGTAGGAGGATATCAATTTTTATATAATAGAAATAAATAAATGTATCATCTTCTATCTTCAAATATTTTTTTGAGGTTAATGTTTGAAGACCACTAGTGGAGTGGGTTTGGATAACTGTTAGTGAAGAATTTTGTTGTAAACATGTGGTGATATTTCAGTCTAGGATAGGCTACTTATCATCTTATAAATTTCTATGTAACCTATTATATTATTTCCATCATTATTTCAGGAATTAAAATTTAGTGTATGACTTTATAAATTGATAGGTTTTAGGGACAAAGGACATAAATTCTCTTTCAATGGATCTGTTGGGTAATATGAAAACAACACAGGTTGAATTCATCTTGAAAATGGAAAGACAATATAATTATACTCTATATGTGGGGTACTTCTTAAATTATATGAAATTTAATTTGTTTGGTCACAATTCAATATTGAAGGACTTTTCTATGATATGCGATGAGGGGGTGCGGGCCATAGAATCATTGGAACAAAACACCAGCTTACCTAATCCTTCATACTATGTGGGGATAGTTTTTCTTGGAAACCGACCAATAGAAGAGGTGGTGATACGGTTATATAGTGAAGGAATCCCTGAGATTTTATTGCATATTACACTAACTGTGCAAAGGGGTGGTTGAATTCAAGGATTATGTCATCTCCAAGAACCCTCATGGTGAATATTAATTTCTATAACCACTTTGAATTTTTAGAAACTGATGGTTTGGGTCAGGATCAAAGGGAATATGATTTTGTAGAGAATCCCACTAAAGAGAATGGCTTATATGGGGTAGAGTTTGACCATTTTTCAGTTGACTGTATGGAATAATGTATTGCTAGAGGACTTCATGGTCCAAGGAGAAAAAAGTGGTGGAATAGAGATAGGTTTTCGGAAAATTTCACTCTATATAAGGGGAAATATATATGGTGAAAAGATTAATCTCACATACCTAAACCAATAGATACAAGGTCTAACATGAATATGATTTCCAAGATGATATATTATGATCTTAATAATATTTTTTAGAACAAAATAATGGTTTCAATCCTTATAGTGAAAACCATATGGCTTAATTTAGATATTATAAGGAACTTGAGAATACTGGTGGTATATTTGATGCTCTGTCTTAACTAAAAGTAGTCCCTATGGAATCAGATGATATTATTAGTTATTTGAACATTTATCTATATAAAAAAACTAGGTAGGTACTGGATGTCCTATAGTTGGATGCATGTAAGGAGGATTTGAAAAGAGAATGATCATTATTCACATTGAGTAAGAAATGTTGAAGGAGACACTGTGGATTAATGCTACTCAAAAAGAGGATGTAAGGAAGATTGAGATAATCATTCTTCTGGATACCAATAAAGAGTAGTGTGGATGGATCAATAAAAAATATCTTATTTTGACAGGATTCTTAAATAAAAGAAAAAAATGTGTAGGAGTACATTCAGGGTTAGGACAACATTACTTAACATTTTTAAGACCTCATCAAGGTTGATCTAAATAAAAAGTTACATTCCCTTAATAAGAATCTATACAAGTAAAATGTTTATAACAACATAAAACTTGTTTTCAATTATTGTGTGACTATTTTTTCTATCTTATACTTTCTTTATTGAACATATAGGGTTTCCAATTTTTTCTCAAAAGTGATTTTGAATTAAAAATACTATTTTTAGTTAATATGCGAATTCGATGAATAGAATTTTTTGTTACTTGAAATTTCATACCAAGGCTCAATTATATTATAAATGATATATGGATGGTACACTATAACTAATGTATCACTCTTATTTTTTCTTCTACACATTATGATTTGAGAAAATATCTTGGTTTCTAAAATAATTTTTCTATCTGATCTCCTAGTTGATAACTAATTTATTGTGAATCCTAAAATATATATTTAAAACACTTTTTTTTCTATACATTTTTGTTCTTCATCTCTTAGTCTAGATGTGACAAACATCGGAATGAGATAGTTGAATCAATATACTCCAAATAACTTTAATGTTATAACAACATTTCCACTTGATTATGATAATTTTATAATTGAATTCCCACATTATTCTCTTTATTATTCTCCAAACAACTATATATGATTAATGTAATTACATCATTGATAAGACTCTTCAGTCAAGAACCATATGTATAAATTTAATCCACATAATATTCCATCATCCCTCTAAAAATGATTCATTTAATAATGATAAATTGACCATTATTGTATAGATATTTATGGATATGTACCATAAATTTAATATAAATAATATGGTATTATTAAGTATATCATATTTTATGGTATACATAATTCATAAGGGATGAAATAAAAGTTGACAGTAGAATATGGAAAGTCATTGGGTATATTGTTGTTTGTGATATGGTGGTATTGTAGAACTATTTTCATGTATAATCATAGTGTATGATATGTCTATATCATAATTTAGTGTTGTATATTAAAAAGTTTATAATAATTAACAATTCATTATATGATTGATTACGGTATTCAAATGTAATGTGTTAATGTTTAAGTCTCTTCCACATTGGGGTGATCATATATTATAAAGATCTCATATGATAAAATATATGGGGGAATTCTTTTATTAATTTATGTGATAACTTCATAAAATATATGTTGATGGATAAAAATATTGTAACAAATATATTTCCATGAATATTTCATAATGTTTGAATAAGTTAATGTAAGGTTTATAGAAAATGATAAAAAAGATAAATATTTATGTGGAACATAAACAAATAAAAATTCTTACGTGGTGTAGTTCTCAATCTGGAATCTCCATTGTTGATGTAAAGAGTTATATATCCCTAGTGTTAGGGTAATGAAGTTCCTTAATAGGTTCACAATGATTTCATGTTGGATGTATTTAGATATGAAATCGATCTACTTCCACTCAACATCTGTATTATAATATTTCCATGAATAATGATTCAAAAAATCAAGTTTCAAATGAATAAATAAAGGTTATAATATTTGATTCCATCATCTATGATATATATATCCTTTTGGAAAATAGATATCATATTTGATATCATAAAATATGATATATATTATGATCTTTGGTTGGATTTCCAATATATGAAAGAATATGAAGATATTAAATGTGATATCACTGAAAATAATCCAATATAACTCCATTAGTTTTGGTCATATTAATATATGATATGTGTAGTTGTATCATGTGATGGTTATAATTCAAATATTATTCAATATATAAAATATCATAGCATCATAAAGATGATATTCCATATCTCTTAATGTATGAAATCCCAGGTGCTTAACAAAATACCTCAATCCACCAAACCCTATATCATAAACCACAATACGGTTTTGGAACAATGTCACAACTTATGATATAAAGGATATCATAATGTTTGGTGAATATCCATGATTATCTGTCATTGGACATGGAGTGTCAATCATAACGGTTCATATCAATTATAAACTAATTCATGTCTTATGACTTGAGAATATCATTGAATATGAAAAAATAGAATAATTTAATTTCGTGATTTCTTATTTATCAATTGATTTATATAAATTAAAAATTAGATAAAAATAATTGTAAAATTTATTTTGATATATCTATTTAATTTATAATATGACAATTATTTAATTAATTATAATATTCTTCTATCAATTTATGAAATTTTCTCAAAAAACATAATAAAAATTGTCAATAATATTAATATTTAATATTTAATCCTCATTTATTTATTTAGATGACTTATAATTTCGAAATAAACATTTTTTTATCCGAATTATCCTGTAATTTGTAATGTTTTTAAAAAATTTAAAATAATGAAAAATAAACAAATTGATTATATTGAATTATGAATTATTCATAATTATTAATTTGAAACGTCTAAGTGGAAATAAAATATTCTTACAAAATATTTAAACCATATCAAAAATAGTTTAGATAATTGATTTGATCAATGTTCCAAGAATATTAAATATGTGATAATTATATTATAAAAAATGTCTAAAATATTTGAAACATAATAGTGTTCTATTACAAAAATAATATATTTGAATAAATATCATATAAAAGGTTAATATTAAGAGTTCATATAATAAATCTATATAAAATATTTATATTTATTTTAGTATATAATTTCCATAATACATGGATAAATTATAATTCGTTTATAATTGTTTTATTTATCAATTTTTTAAGATAACTATTTTTTTAGGTACACATCGTTAAATATTTATTATAAACCACCAGTTATATCTATATGTTATTTTATAATGGGTTAAAAGAGATTTATCTAGCATTAAAACATTGTTTGGGTCCCAATATTCGGGTTAATGGAAGGGAAAGGGGAGGCACACATTTAGCACTAACCATACACCCCATCTGTGTGGCCTGGTAAGGGGAGGATGGTTACTTAAACCAATAAATATAGACTAAATGGATTTTAAAAATCTACGATAAATTATAGAGTCACTTCACGTGGGTTGTGAAAGGATTTTAAAGACATGAAACTTTTGGGTGCTTGGATAGTGGACAATGCATAGTTGTTGTATGGTTTGGAAAACCGTCTATCCAAACCATGAACCCCATTAAAATGTGTGAACTGTTGTTTTTTACTAACATTAATTTAACCCTTCTAATAACATTTGTACTTCTCGTTCTCACAAAATATCCCATAAAAATGAGTTCCCCCATTCTCCTCCTAGGATTTTTTAGATCTCCCCCATTTGAGCTTCGATTTAAATGTCATTAGTTAAGATGGATCCCCCTTAGTGATTCCAATAGTACTATTTATTCTATTATAATTTTTATTTTTTTATATATTTGACATTATATTTTTGTGAACTAATATATCCTAATTCCATGTATTTTTTCTAATTTTTCAGTTTCTCTGGCATTATCATGGATATGATGTTGATACTAGATGAGGAGTATACTATTGAGTTATGGTAGGTGTTACACTACTTTTCCCTATATGTCTAGTTTTATATAATCATCCATATTTATTCCACATGAAGTATTTTATGTGAATTGATTGAAAAAATATTAACTAAAAAAAATATATATTAAGACCATGAACATAATGGTAAATCTCTCATTTACTAGGTTCTAGGTTCTAGACTCAACCTATTACACCCATTAGGTTGTGTTGGATTTAATGATAGTTCGTGATAATAATTTCTTATGAAAAAGCCACCCATTAGGTGTGTTTATCATTCCACTTTTTTGTATAATATGTAAATTAAATTAACTAAATTGTTAAACTCAAAATATATAACACTTTTACCTTTTATAACTCATAATTTGAAAAACTAAATATTTGAATGATTTTTTAATTATTGTGAATATCGCCTTTTATCTCTTTATTATTAAAAATCAAATGGTTAAGGTAATGGTTAATGGAATGGTATAAAGAGGAAAATTTTAAATGATATGGATAATCTCTAGATCATACATAATAATTAAATTAAAAATAATAACTATTTATGGACCTATATCACATTAAAAACAAGTTCCACCTTGATTGAGACATTGATTCCTAGCTTGGAAATCGTAGGGTGAACTAAATGGATGTCATAAAATTCATTGATATAGATTCAAAATGATATGTCTCACTATTGTTTGGTCTATGTATTATACTAGGTAATTCCTTGGTGTATCATTGAGGATTCACCTTAATCTCTAGAAAATTGAAATATGATATTATCTCCATGGATTTAGATTTATGGATGCAGAAATGTAATGCCATGGATTATCCCCTTGGGCTCTAAATCGTGATTAAGAATATTATTACCTTTGAATTGATCCATAGATCTTTTTTTAAATCACTAAAAATGATTTATTATTATTCATGCCTTGGATTACACTCATAACCCAATATCCAAAATAAATTGTTTTTACTTTGAGTTGGATAGACCTCCTAAGTTCGTAGATTCATTGGTTTCACCTTAGACCGAAAATAATTATTATTTGGACTTATTTACTATGTTCCTTGGTTCTTGGATGAAAACAAAATTATGTCACTTAGTCTCTAGAAGATATGTTCATCCCGGTGTCCCATGAGGACCCTCATCTCCACAATGTTAATCATATTCGTTTCCTTTATACAATACATGTAAATTATGATTGTTTATATTAATAGTTTTAATCTGTATAAGACATAATTATTTTTTGCTAACTAATCATTACTCACACCAAATTTGGCCACCAATTGCAACCCAAAAGACTTCTTCTATGTCGGTAGGGTTGAGCGGAAGTGTCTAGTTATGGAATATTGATTTGTTTTATATTGGATGTTGGTAGAATAAGACTAAGTCATAGCTCGAGATGGACATGAAGAATGATTTGGGTATTTTTTTTACTTTTTTTATGCATGTATTGTATGTTTTTCTGATTGATGTGTATCTATTTTATTTTTCTTATATCAACATGACATAATTTTTTTGACAATATATATAGATTTTAACTATTTATTATTATATGGATTTCTTTTTCTTTTTCCAAAACATATCCCATTGGGTTATTATATTCTTTACTAATATTAACTTATTAATACTAATTTTTTGTTGCATTCTGATAAAAAGAGTAAAAACTCTCAGTTATACCTTCATATACAGCCACTTCTTATCAGCAGCTGCTATCATACAAGGAGGTGTGCTTGAGGACTTGTGGCCAACCAGGACTAGTTAATTATAAAAGAACAGATTTCAAGATGTCTCAAAGTATTATTAGTTGTATTTTTCATTATCATAATTTTTTGGGTTGGTAGATGGGATATAAGTATTGTCCATTACAAGGTAACAAGACCTCATTGGGAGTATCAAACCCTTTTTTGTAGGAAAATAATAGTTTCAAATCATGGGAATTCTTGTTCTATATTTTTCTTAGTGCGATGATAATATTTCACCTTGGGGTGATGAACATGTTTTACAATGTTAAATTTTTGGGTTTTTACCCTTGCCCAAAATGGAAAGGGAACATTACCTCATTTTTCATTATAGAAAAATAGGAATATCTATTCCATGCATATTCAATTCCACGATTATATTCACCACATAATTAAATTTTATTTATATAATGTTCCTTGATTATTGTACCTATGCATTTTTTAATTTTTCGTGTAGGAAGTAAAAGGTAATAATTAGTTACTCAAAGTTTCTTTGTCGACCTAAATACAATTTTCCAAGATATATTGATTTATGTGGCTTAACTAACTAATTATGGAATGCTTTTTTAACACCCCATTCTTCCATTGTATTATTTTCTATGAATAATAAAATAGCTTCCGATGTACGCAACATCAAGTTCTCGTACACCACGACCAATCAAACAAGATGTTATGAATAGTAATACCCACCTTTTGAAATTTTATAATTTTTTTTTTCAAAATGGTCTTTATTTTTGGATTTATAATATCAAAACTAACTTATAGTGATTTTTTGGTATTTTTATGAAAACATTCAATTTTTTGGGAATTGTGAAAAAAAATGCATTATTGTTTATAACTGAGTTATTATTTAAAAATTTATTTATTTTATTTATATTTAGTTTATACCAGAATAGATACATAATTACTATATAAGTTCAATTTAATTCATTGGAGTCATTTTCTAATAAGATTATATATGTAAAATTGTATTGAACTATTTAATGTCTTTTACCCACCGACTAGGCGCATTTGAAAATTTTCGTAAAACTTAATTTTACTGCTTCTGTGAATTGAATTTAAAATTTTGAGAGGAATTATTGACATCATTATGTAAAATCTGGTTTAATAGGATGAAAATAATTTTTATTGAATAGTACCTTTTGAATTTTATTTACCACAATTAAAAGTAAATAGGGTAATTAACGGTAAAAATGATATTATAATTACCCTAACACATGTTCTAATTCTATTGGATAAGTTTAGTTTGACCAAAATCAAAATTAGTAATAAAATATTATTCTATTTGATCCACTGTGATTAGATTATGACATTTATTATTATTTTATTTAAAGAAGAGTTAAAAGTGTTAAATTCAAATTTTAATAACCAAAAACAATTTAATGTATGGTTATACATAATATATATTCAACAATAAATATTCATTAGAAATATAAAACTATTTCCTACATAATTTATTTTTTTAATAAGTTTTGGACATTAAATAATTACATTTATTTGTGACACAATGTTGATGCAGTAATTACCTTAGTAATGAAAGATTAAAATAATTGATATTATAAATATCCAAATAAATGTAACTTGAATCTTTTAATGAATTACACTAATTTTCATGGTTAATATGACATGTTAGTGTTAAGTAAATAATTATTTTTGAAGTGGTAAAGTTTTTTTCACTTTCACAAAAACAAAATACCAAATAGTGTCCAAATTGACTTAAATATGTTTTTTTAAAAATACTATATTATTGAATGATTAATATTTTTTAAAATCTATTGTTATAGAAAAGAACTTATATAAGGTTAGATATATTAATAATGAACCACATGGGGTTCACTTTGATTTTTATAGTATGTTTTTATCCATTTATTATAATAATACAAGAATACATGGTAAAAGTTAAACTATTTAACTATGAGTTAATTATAAATGATATGTTTAATATGGTGACATGAAATAGTATAAAACCAACTGGTTGAGTGTTTTTCGACCCACAAAAACCTTATCCTAGAAATAAATCATTTTCGATCCATTAGAAAACGAAAATTATCTTATAATAAAATAATATTTTAAGCTTTTCGTAAAGTGACCCTCACCTTTCTTTTAAAAGGGTACATCCCCTTCTCTCAAAATAAAACCACCAAAAGCATTTAACTAGGCCAAAACCTGCTCAAATATCTTCCCAACTACCCAAAATGAAACCTAGATGACTTACATTGATTATAAATCCATCCAATGGATCTCTTTAGACCAAATCAAAAGGATGAACCCAAAGAAGAGGTAATTACTTCATCACCTCTTTCAATGTTATTTTCTTCTTCCACTTCCAATTCCTTTTTTGTTTCCATAAAAAATAATAAATATATTACCTTCAGTATACATTGATTTTATAATAAATATGGTACAACCATATTCATTATTCTATCTATCCTATGAATAACAAAGTCATTATACGTGCATATGTACAGCTTACCGTCGCCACATCGTGGTGTTGTTGGTTATTCAACACTTCAATATTTAGATGGAAATAATAATGAATATAATTGATTTATATAGTAAATATAACATGTTCATTATTCTTTATTTATGATATACCATCCAATTACATATGATTTCACCATCAATAGAATGGTATTTTCACTCGTGTCTATGTACGGATTACCATCTCCACGAATGCAATGAGGTTCATTCCCCATCATAACCACTCAAGAATAATTTTCATTTTCTGATTAAAAATAATGTTCTCAAACTCAATATCATTCTGGATATGAATAAAATACATATTATCCATAACAAACATAACTTACATAATACAACATATAAAGAAAAATTAATTTTTAAACTCTTCAAATAATGATTCTACTAAATTATTATTAACATAGAAATATTAAAAGATAATATATGATATCATATATATGTAAGTGGTTCTTGTATAATTTAATAACAATGATTTAACTATTATACATGAGGTTAACGTACCCTCGTCCAAGAAAAAGTACAAGTTAAGGTTTAATTTTACAATGTCTTTACTTATCAGAGGTTGGTTATACATAATTATCCATTGGGAAATCCTTATCATCTACATCTTTGTTTCTGAAGAATGTATTTCAAAACATTTTTACAATTTACTATAATATGGGATAAATTCATTTATACCCTTTTTTCCTTTTTATAAAATGTTTTCAACGGAATCTTTCTATAATTTTCCCAACATGGTACTTTCTTACCTTATTGGACAAAATTAAGGAATGAATGTTTTTTTAACTTATATGTCGGGTGAAACCATTTTCTTCCATCATAACACCTTTGAATCTTCCCTTACAATATTATAAATATATTTTCAAAATAAATTTTTTCTTTTATAATTATATGACATTGAACTTTTTTCAAAATATAAAGAGATATTTCTCTAAAATAGTTTAGATTTCATTTATGTCAACATCCTATGATGGATTTTACACTTGTTTGAAGTTGATTTATTATTATACCATCTTCCAAAATGTATTTATGTTTTTGTGATATGTTTTTCTGTGGATGTGTTATTTTTATACCATTCATGGTTTATGGTTAAAGTATTAACATTTCATAAGCTAGTTTTAATACCAATATTTATGTTATGTTTGAACCTTTTCATATGCGGAATGCATTGGACATAATAAGTGATGGGTGGAGCCCGCTATAGATCCTTGATGCATCAGTAGTTTCATGTGACATACTAGTTTCTTGGAAAAAATCCTTGACAAAATCTTATTTTTAGTCATGTCACAGGGCTTTGAAGATTCAGTTATGATGTCAAACATTCTATCATTATGAAAGTATCTTTTGATATTACATGTGATTATTCTACTAGTAGAATATCCATGAGAATAATTAAACGGCATTATTTCATTTATCTTTGCTTATTATGCTGAATTTTATTTTTAAAATGATTGTGTTTTAGTCTTATACATTGAATTAAATTTTAATGCTTATTTATGACAGTTCCCAATATATTGTTACCCTTACTGAGCATCTGAGATTACCCCTTTTTATGTTTTATTTTTCCCATGATGTAAATAATTATATTATAATTGACCTACAAGTATAATCTAAGGTATATGAATGTTTTCAAAGAGTACACAATGTTTTTTTATTTCATAATGTAATGTAAAAATAATTTATGTATCTAAAATATACAAGGCCACTAAACTGATCATTATTTCAAGATTTGAACCCTTGTGATCAAGCCAATGTTATGTAATAATGTACAAACTCTGGTTAACTAGGGTCGGGGAATTCCATTTGGAATCAAAGGAACTTTAGTACAAACTTTGGAAACTAATTTTGAAAATCATGGATTAGAGAACATTACCCTAATATATATATTGATGATTATTATAAAAGAACATCCTATAATATTGAAAATGTAGATATTTTGTTTATTTTCCAAGAAATACATCAATGTCTGGATATGAGATGGCAGTGGTGGCTCGAGAACAGATGTACCTAGGAGTGAAAACTCTAACAAGGAGTTTTGGGCTTGACCCGGGGTATCTTGGTAAACGACAACGGGCCTTACTGCACTTTTGGTTATGAAAATCTTGGAGGATATTCTTAGGCTAATTCACATTTAATTTACAAGACATTATGAAGGATTTATGAATAAATACATCCAAAAAGAAAACATTTTTAGGATTATGGATTAAATGCATAAACTGTTCAACTTATTTTATGTATTTTAAAATTTTGGAATTATGCATTGCGATCCATGAACTAACCTAGTGTATGAAATTGTTTAGAAATGGAACCTAGTGGAATAAATAGAAACTGTATCAATACACTTAATCCATGATTGTATTTCCCTCCTACTCAAGATAATTATAGTGGTGATGGTGATGCAATCGGTGCTGAAATAATCTTTTCTTTGAAGATATAGATACACTATCTCTATGCTGAGAAAATGTGAGATATATAGTGATCATAAGAGTTTGAAGTATATTTTCTCACAGAAATATCTATACATGAGGAAAAGGCGATGGCTTGAAAATTTCCAGGATTATGATTGCAGTATACAATACCACCCGAGGAAGGAAAACAAGGTCGCAAATACTTTCAGCAGAACTGAGCATGAATTTTTTTGAAAACGATTAGAGTTTAAAGGGATCCTATGTTCATTGATCTAGTAAATAAGGATATGGGAATAATCATATAAGGTGAAACATCAATGTTTTTTCAAATGGTTGCCAAACTATCTTCACTAAAAAGGATAAAACGTTCTCAAACTGATGATGAAAAGTTTCAAAAGAAAATTAATGTTGTGAATGATGGGAGATTTATTGACTTCGTATATGAATATGGAATTTTGAAATTTGGGAAAAGACTTTGGGTTCCTAACATACATGATCAAAAAAGGTAATTGTTGGATGACTCACATTGCTCAAATTTCCATATGCACCCTTGTAGTACTAATATTTACAGTGATTTTAATGAACATTTTATGTGGGACAATGTGAAGAGGAAGATTGCTGATTATGTGTCAAGATGAATGGTTTGTCAATAGGTGAAGGTTGGAAGATGACATCCTAGAGGAGTCATGCACGCTCTTCAAATACCAGAGTGTAAATGGGATAATATTATGATTGACTTTTTCATGGGGCTACCAAAAACTCCTAGAAGGAATGATGTAATATGGTTCATTGTTGATCATATTACCAAGTCAGCACATTTTTTTCTATAAGAGAAGAATTACCACTTTAATTTTTACCAATAATATATATTAATGAAGTTCTATGACTTCAAGGAGTACCCCTATCGATATTTTCTCACCATGATCCCCATTTTACATCAAGATTCTGGATAAGTGTTTAAAAGGACCTGAATACTGAACTTCGTTTTATCACTTCCTACCACCCTCAAACTAATAGAGAATCAGAATGGACTATTCAAACCTTAGAAGAAATTTTTATATCTTGATCAGTTCACTTTCAAGGTATGTGGGATCAGTTTTTACCTCTGGTTGATTTTTCTTATAACAATAGTTTCCATTCAAATATTTAAATGGCACCATATGAAGAATTATATGAATATAGATGTCCAAAACAAACTTGTTGGGATGATGTTGATGAATGAAAACTCATAGCACCATAACCTATTGAGGAAATAATGGAAAAGGTAAAGACTATCCAAAAATGACATCAAAGCTGCTCAAAGAAGGAAAAAGTGCTAAACTGATAATCGAAGGAATGATTTTGAATTTCATGTAGGAGATAATATTTCCATGAATTTATCTTCATAGAAGGGTATTATATGATTAGGTAAGAGGTGTAAATTAATTCACAAGTATATCGTACCTTTCAAAATTCTACAATGAATTGGAGTTTTATCATACCATTTGGAAATGCCCCCAAGTCTTTCCAAATATCATGATGTGTTCCACATATCATTGTTAGGAAAATACATGTTTGACCCAACAGATGTACTCACCTATGAATTAGTAGTACTGGAACCCAATTTTAATTATTGTGAAGAGATTATTAGGATTCTTGATACCATAGAACAAGTTTTGAGAAACTGGATGACACCTCGGGTAATTGTTCAACGGAGAAACCATAAGAAAGAAGATGCATCGTGGGAACCTGAGGAACATATGATGAAGAACCACCCAAATCTTTTTATGAAGTAGTATTATATAAATTTCAAGGATGAAATTATATTAAGGTGGTAATAATGCAACACCTCTAGCATCCACGATACGCTTCTCTTTGAATAATGCAATTGCTTGCGTTGTATGCAACTTCGAGTTCTAGCACACAACGTCCAATCAAAATAAACATTATGAAGAGTAATACCAACTTTATGAAATTTGACAAATTTTATTTTTCAAAATGGACTTCATTTTTTGATTCTAAATATCAAAATTATCTTATGGTGAATTTTTTGTATTTTTCAGAAAACATTCATTTTTTTATAAATAGTGAAAAACACTACATTATTGTTTAAAAATGTATTTTTATTTAAATAATTATTTATTTTATTTAAACAAATTTAAATTTAAAATAGATACATAATACCTATATGAGTTCAATTTAATTCATTGGAGTCATTTTATAATAAGAATAGATATATATAATTTTATTGAATTATTTCGCATCTTTTACCCACCTTTTATGCACATTTGAAAGTTTGCATAAAACATAATTTTACCACTTCTATGAATTGAATTTAAAAAACATGGGAGAAAATTTTTAAATCTGTAAGTAAAATTTGGTTCAATAGGATGAAAATAATTTTGTGAACAGTAGCTTTAGAATTTTATTTACCAAGGTTAAAAGTATATAGGGGAATTAAAGGTAATAATGTTATTATAATTACCCTAACACATGTAATAATTCTATTTAATATGGATATTTACACCAAAATAATCTTTAGGAAAAAAATATGATCCTCTTTGATCCACTTGTTTTAGATTAGGACATATTTTATTATTATTTTTAAAGAAATTATTAAAAGTGTTAAATTCAAATTTTAATAACTAAAACATTTTTTATATAAGGTTATACATAATATAAATTCGACTATAAATATTCATTATAAATATTACATTGTTTCCTAAAATTTTTTATTTTATTTATAATTTTTGGACATTATATAAGTAAATTTATTTTGGACAAAATGATGATGCAGTAATTACTGAATTAATGACTAATTAAAATAATTGATATCATAAATATCCAAATAAATTTAAATTGAGACTTTTGGGGCATTCCAATAATTTAATATGTCAATATGACAAGTTAGTGTTTATTAAATAAATTTTTTTCGAATTTATAAAGTTTTTATGACTTTCAAAAAATCAAATTACCAAATACTGTCAAAATTGATATAAATGGGTTTTAATAAAATACTATATTATTATATGAAATAATATTCCTAAAAATATATGGTTCAACAAATGGACTTATATAAAGTTATATATGTTAATAACGAACCAATTGGGGTTCTCTTGGAATTTTATATTATATTTATTAACCATTTATTATAATAATACTAGAATACATGGAAATAGTTAAAATATATAACAAAGAGTTAAATCTAAAGGATAAGGTTAATATGGAAACATAAACTATATAAAACCTATTGTTTGAGAGTATTTAGACCCATCCCAACCTTAACCTCAAAATAAACCATTTTGAGCCATTAGAAATAGAAAACGATTTTATAATAAAATAATATTTCAGGCTTTTCCTAAAGTGACCCTCATTTATCTTATAAAAGGGTACTACACCTTCTCTAAAACTCACACCTCCAAAGACATTTAACTCTTCCAAAACTGGTCCAATATCCTCCCAACTACCCTCATTGCAACCTAGAGGCCTTACATTGATCAGAAAACCAACCTAAGGAGGCCTTTTGAAGAAATCAAATGAAAGAACCCCGAGAAGTGATAATTACTTCATCACCTATTTCAATGTTATTTTCTTCTTTTACTTCCTCTTCCTTTGTTGTTTCTATAACTAAATAATAAATTTAGTACCTTCTACAAAATTTGATGTTATTATAAATATGGTACAGCTATATTCATTATTCTATCCGTCCTATGAATGACCAAGTCACCATACGCTTGTACGTACAACATACCATCTCTACATCATGGTGTAGTTTGTTATTCAGCAGTTAATTATTTGGATGCGTATAATAATGTGTATAATTAATTTAAATAATAAATATAACATGTTAATTATTATTTATATATGATATACCATCCAATTACATATTATTTCACCATCAATAGAATGGTGTTGTCGCTCGTGCATACGTACGGATTACCGTCTCCACAAATGCGATGAGATTCATTCCCCATTATAATCATTCAAAAATAATTTTAATTCTATGATTAAAAATAATTTTTATGAACTTAATATAATTGTTGATATAAATCAAATACATCTTATCCATAACATACATGACTTATGTAACAAAACATATAAAGAAAATTTAATAAGTTAACACCTAAAACGATGATAATACTAAAATATTATTAAAAAAGGAATATTATAAGATCATATATGATATCTTATTTAAGTATGTGGTTATTTTATAATTTAATAACAATGATTTAACTATTATAAAATAGGATAAAATACTATTGAAAAAGGAAAAATAGATGATAAGGGTTAATTTTTAAAATCTATTTACTTATCCAAGGATGGTTATAAATAATTATATATTGGACTATTTTATCATCCACATCCATGTTTCTTAAAAATGTATTTGAAAAAACAGTTTTAATATTACCTAGAATATGGTTTAAAGTCATTTATACCCTTTTTTTTCTTTTTATATAAAAATTTGACAAGAATCTTTCCGTCATTTTCCACATAAGGTACTTTGTGACCTTTTGAAAAAATTAAGGAAAGAATTTTTTTTAACTTATATGGCGGGTGCGGCCACTTTCTGCCATTATAACACCATTGATGGTTCCCTTACAATCATAAAATAATGGTTTCAAAATAATTTGTTTTCATAATTATGTGACTTTTAAATTATTTCAAAATAGAAAGAGATATTTCCCTAAAATAGTTTTGATTTCATATCTGTCAACATCCTTTGATGGATTTTACACTTGTTTGAAGATGATTTATTATGATAAAATATTTCATATTGTATTGAAGGTTTTTTGATATGTTTTAGTGGATGTGTTATTTTTATACCATTCATGGTTTATGGTTCAATTATTAACATTTCTTATGCTTTTTTTAGATACGAATGTTTATGTTATATTTCATCCTTTTCATATGAGGAATGTTTTGGACTTAGTAGGTGACAGGTGGAGCCCACTATAGCTCCTTGATGCATGGGTAGGTATCATGGGACATACTAGTGTCTTGAAACAAGTCCATGAAAAAAACATTATTTGTATTTATAGCAAGAGGATTTGACTATGTGGTTATGATGTCTGGAATTTTGCATTCGATCATTATAAAATTAGCTATTGATATTACATGTGATTATTCGACTTATATAATATAAATGTGAATAAGTAAATGGAATTATGTTAATTATCATTTCTATATTATACAAATTTTTTATTAAAAGGCTAGTTTTTTGGTCTTGTTCATTTCCTTAAATGTTTATGCTTATTTATGACAGTTTTTTCTATATTGTTATCTTTACTAAGCATTTGAGCTCACCCCTTTCTATGTTTTATTTTTTCTACTATGAAAAGAAGTATATTATAGTTTACTTGCAGGGATAGTCTAAGGTATATGAATTTTTTCCAATAGGACACAATGTTTTTGTTTTTCATTTCATTATGTAATGTAAAACTTATGCATGTATCTAGTACTTCCATGGCTACTAAAATGATCAGTCTTTTGAGATTTCACCCCTTTTGATCATGAAAATGTTATGTAATAATGGACCAATTCTGGGTAACTAGGCTCGCGACATTAAAGTTGGTATGATGGAATGTTTAGTACAAGCCTTGGAAGATATATTTTTAAAAACTCTGATTAGAGAACATTACCATATGATAGACTTTGAGGATTAGTATAGAAGAACATCCTTGAATTTTGGTAATGTGTATAGTTTTTGTATTTTCCAAGAAATACAACCCTGTCTAGATATGAGTATGTAGAGGCGGATCTGGCTTAGATGTACCTATGAGTGAAAACACCAACAAGGAGTTTCAGTCTCGACCTGGGTTATCCTGGTACACGACAACAGGTCATACTACACTCTTGGTTATGAAACTCCATGGGGATATGCATAGGATAATTTAAATATTCATTACAAGCCATTATGAATGATTTATGAGTAAATACTTAATCATATAAAACATTTTTATGATTATGGATTAAATGCATAAACTTTTCAATTTATGTTTGGTATTTTACTTGTTTTAATTATGCATTGTGATTTATAAACTAACATAGTGTATGACATTGTCTATACATGGCGCTTAGTAGAAGAAATGAAAACCATATCAATGAATGTAATCCATGTAAGGATTTCCCTCGAACACAAGATAATTATAGTGTATTAGGTGATGCAACCGGTGCTGAACAAATTATAACAGTATTGGGACAACTCACTCAGGTTATGAATAATAACCTTACGTGCATGCAGCACCTTGATGCACAATGTGAAGGATCAATGTAAAACTGCTTAATGAGGAAACAACCACCACCATTCAGTGGGACTAAAAATCCATTTGTAGTTGAGCAATGATTAATTTAATTAGAAAAAAATATTTCATTATTTGGGGAGTAGCGAAAGGGAAAATGTTTTCATGGAAGTTTATCGCCTCCCAGGAGATGCAGATCAATGGTGGTCATTAATTCAAAAATGTAAGGAGGATGAAGAAGTATCAAATATAGAATATAAGGAGTTTAAAGATCTTCTCTTAGAAAAATACTTTCCTTGTGACTATCGAGCAGATATGGAAAGGCAATTTCTGAGTCTAAGGAAAAAATAGGATGAGAATGTTGCAAAGTATGAGGCTAGCATTACAAGCTTACCAAGGAATGATGCAGATTATATACACTACCAAGGGAGTAAGAATGTTTTATTCTTTGATGGGTTAAAACCATTTCTCCTTTAGGAATTAGTCTCACAATCCTTCAAATCATATGAATATATAGTCTCATGGGCTATCAAGATAGAAAATGAATTCTCTAAGTCTTATGAATTTAAAGCAAAGCAAGAGAAAAATATATTTGTTGAACACAATGGAAATGGAAAAAAGAGAAATAGGGGAAAAGTTGAATTTCCATCATGCAGTAAATGTGGGAAGGAAAATCCAGGTACAAGCTTTATGGGAATTAGAGTTTGTTACAAGTGTGGTGAAAAAGTCCACCATGCATGTGATTGCAAGGGAAAAAATTGGCTTTCAATGTGTAATTCTAAAATTGTAGAGAAATGGGACATTATGAAAATAAATTTTCTAAGCTCCAAGGAAACATACCTCATAAAAGGCCAAGGGTGAAATGTCAAGCTTATGCGATCACAACAGATGAGGTTGAAGATCCGAATGACATGGTGGCAGGTAATTTAATGGTTTCTTTAAATTTAGAAAATGTTTTATTGGATTTAGGATCATCTCATTGTTTCATATCATCCCAATTTACTAAAAACATTAGATATTTAAAATTTGATTTAACAAGGGAGTTTTCAGTCAAAACTCCTAATAGAAGTATCATTGATAAAATGTTTTGTTAATCAGTTCCAATTAGGGAATATAAACGTGCTTTATCTGCTGATCTCATCATCATAACCATGATTTCATTTTATATAATCCTTAGCCTGGATGGACTTTCAGATCATAATGTGAAAATTTATTTTAATTATAAGGAGGTTTCAATTTGTGATGATGATAAAGAGTACCTTATCTTTAGAGCAAAAACTTCACCATCAGATTATTAACTAGAGCCCCCCTAGTAGCTATACTAAATTAAATTATGGGGTAGGAAGAGAATTAAATAACTATAGGTGAGGAAAGTTATATTCAAAAAAATGGTGTACCTATTGTGCAAGAACATGTTGATGTGTTTCCATAGGATTTACCTGGACATCATTCAGAATGGGAAATTGAGTTTTCCATTGATTTAATTCCTGGTTCAAGGACCATATCAAAAACACCCTATATAATGGCCACTATGGAATTTGTGTAACTAAAGAAAAAACTAGAGGAATTGAGTAATAAAAAATCTATTCTACCCAGTGTTTCTTCATGGGGAGCCCCCATTCTTTTTGTTAATAAAATTGATGGATCTATAAGTTTGTGCATAGACTATAGGTAGATCAATTCTATAACAATAAAGAAAAAAAATCCCTTACCTCGCATTGATGATTTATTCGATAAACTTCTTGAAGGTCAGTATTTTTCAATGATTTAACTTCGATCTGGATGTCATCAGTAGTGCATGAAGAAGTAAGACATTCCCAAAACATCATTTCGTACAAGGTAATGGTATTATGAGTTTACAGAAATTCCTTTTAGAATGACAAATGCACCATCTATATTCATGGTTATAATGAATAGAGTTTTTAGGGAATATCATGATGACTTTATAGTGGTATTTATTGATGATATATTGGTGTACTCCAAAATCTATGAAGATCATGAAAATCACTTACGCACTATTCTAAAAAATTTTAGAAGAAATGATTTATATGGGATGTTTATCATGTGTGAATTCTAGATTGAGGAAATTTCTTTTCCTGGCCACATTGTCTCTAGGGATGGAATCTCTGTCGATCCTTCAAAGACCATGGAAATCCAAGAATATCCATCACATACGTGTGTAGCTAAGGTGTGAAATTTTATTGGTTTAGTATCTTATTATCAGTATTTCATCCTGAATTTTGCCCAACTGGATAACCCATTAACCAAGCTCACACGTAAAGGGTTAAATTTGTTTGAAAAAATGTGTGTGAAGAATGTTTTGAAGAAGTGAATAGAATATTACTCAATGCTCATATCTTGACTCTACCATCGAGGATTAATTGGTTTTTTATTTATAGTGATCCTTCAAATAAAGGACATGGATGTGTCTTTATGCATAATGGTAGAGTTTTTTTCAATGAATCACAGTAACTGAATATTCATGAAAAAACTATCATACTCATGATCTTCAGTTAGAAGCTCTAATCATTTCTTTGAATATATAGGGACACTATATCATTGGTGAAAATTTTGAGATATATACATATCACAATAGTTTGAAGTATATTTTCTCACATAAAGAACTCAACAAAAGGCAAAGGTGATGGCTTGAACTACTAAAGGATCATTATTTCACTATACACTACCACACGGGGAAGGAAAATACAGTGGTAGATGCTTTGAGCAGAAACAATCATGGATTTTGGAAAAATATGCGAGTTTAAAGGGATAATATGTTCATATATCTTGTAAAGAAGGATATGGGAATAATCATTGAGGGTAAAACATCAATACTTTATCAAATGGTCGCCAAACCATCCTTACTAGAAAGGATAAAAATTTCTCAAACTGGTGATGATGAGTTTCAAAATAAAATTAATGTTGTGAATGATGGGAGATTGATTGACATCATATATGAAGATGAAATTTCAAAATTTGAGGATACAATTTGTGTTTCAGACATACCTGATCTAAAATGGGAATTTTTGGATGATTCCCATAGCTCTAATTTCCCTATAAACCCTTGTGGAACTAATATGTATAGAGGTTGGAAGGAACATTTTATGTGGCACTACATAAAGAGGCACATTGATGATTATATGTCATGTTGTATAGTTTTTCAACAGTTGAAGGTTGGAAGACAACATCCTAGAGGAGTCATGCAACCTCTTCCCATACATGAGTAGAAAATTGAAGATATTATGCTGGAATTTGCAGTGGGGCTACCAATCACTCTTAGAAGAAATGATGCAATATGGTCCATTCTTGGTCATCTTAGCAAGTCAGTGAATTTTATTACTATAAGAGAATATTTAACACTTGAACGTTGAAAAAGAATATATATTAATGAAGTTTTAATACTTCTTGGAGTACCCCTATTGATTTTTTCTGATTATGATCCTTATTTTACATCAAGATTATGGAAAAGTCATTAGAAGGCCCTGAATACTGGCCTTCTTTGGATCACTTCCTACCACCCTCAAACTGATGGACAATCAGAATGGACAATTCAAATTATAGAAGACATGTTGAGATCTTTCTCAGTTTACATTCAATGTATGTGGGATCAGTTTTTACCTCTGGTATAAATTCCTTATAAAAATAACTTCAATTCAAGTATTCAAATGAATCCATATTAAACATTTTATGGAAAGAGATGTCGCACACCAACTTTTTGGGATGATGTTGAGGAATATAAAATCATAGGCCCAGAACATATTGTGGAAACAATGGAAAAGTTGAAGATTATCAAAACCCACATAAAAGCAGCTCAAAGTAGGAAAACAGCTAATACAATAACCGAAGGAAAGATTTTGAATTTCAAGTAAGAGACCATGTACTCTTGAAGTTACCTCTATGGAAGGGTGTTATACAATTCAGTAAGAAGGGTAAATTAAGTGCCATGTACATAGGAACATTCAAAATTCAAGAAAAAATTGGAGTTGTAGCTTACCATATAGAAATGCCTCCAAGTCTCTCTAATGATCATGATGTGTTCCACGTATCACTATTGAGAAAATAAATGTCTGACCCAACGCATGTACTCACCTATTAAGAAATAGAACTAGAACCCAATTTTCATTATTGTGAAGAGCCTATCAGGATTCTGGAAACTATAAAACAAGTGTTGAGAAACTTGATGACTCCTATGGCATTAGTTCTCTGGAGAAACCATAAGATGGAAGAGGCAACGTGGGAACTCGAGGAACTCCTGATGAAGAACCACTTGACTCTTTTTATGAAGTAGTATTCTAGAAATTTCAAGGACAAAATTATTTTAAGGAAGAAAGAATGCAACACCCCATGCATCCACAGTACGCTTCTCTTTGAATAATAGAATAGCTTTCATTGTACGCAACTTCGAGTTCTAGCACACCACAACCAATCAAACTAGCCATTATGAATAGTAATACCAACTTTTTCAAATTTTATAAAATTTTATTTTTCAAAACGGAAGTCATTATTGTATTCTGAATATCAAAGTTATCTTAAGGTGAACATTCGGAATTTTTTTTAAACACATTCAATTTTTGATGAATAGTGAAAATACTACATTGTTGTTTAAAACTGACTTTTTATTTAAATTATTATTTATATTATTTAAATTTATTTAAAGTAAAAATAGATATATAATCCCTATATATGTTCAATATAACTCATTTGAGTCGTTTTATAATAATATTTGATATATAAAATTTTATTTAACTATTTAACGTCTTTTACCCACCTTCTAGGCACATTTTCAAATTTGCATAAAACATAATATTACCGCTTCTATGATTTGAATTTCGAAAATCTATGAGACATAGTTTATATTAGTAAGTAAAATTTAGTTCAATAGGATGAAAACAATTTTTGGTGAATAGTAACTTTAGAATTTTATTTACCACGATTAAAAGTAAATAGGGTAATTAAAGGTAAAAAGGATACTATAATTACCCTAAAATGTGTCCTAATTCTATTTGATAAGGTTATTTAGACCAAAATAAATCTTATGAATAAAATATGATCTTATTTTATTCACTTGGATTAGATAAGGATATTTATCATTATTTTATTTAAAGAAGAGTTAAAAGTGTAAAATTCAAATTTAAATAACTATAACATTTTTAATATTTAGTTATACCGAAGATAAATTGGACTATAAATATTTATTAGAAATATAAAACGTTATCCTACATAATGGTATTTTATTTATAATTTTTGTTCATTAAGTAATTAAATTTATTAATGACACAATGATGATGCAAAAATTTTCTCATTAATGAATTATTACAATAATTGATACTATAAATATCCAAATAAATGTAAATTGAGTCTTTTGATGCATAAATCTAATTATATTGGTTAATATGACATTTTTGGATTTATTAAATAAATATTTTTTGAAGTGATAATGTTTCTATGACTTTCACATAATCAAAATTACCAAATAGTGTCAAAACTGACATAAATGTATTTTTAAATAAAATGTTATATTATTGATTAATATATTATTCCTAAAAATATAAGGATCGGCCCAAGGATATAGATAAGGTTATATATGTCATTAATGTACCACTTTTGGTTCTCATGTAATTTTATAGTATGTTTATTAACCATTTATTTTAATAATACCTGAATACATGGTCTGAGTTAAACTATAACTAAGAGTTAAATCTAAAAGATAAGGTTATTATGGTGACCAAAACATGTATTCAACCTATTTATTGAGAAGTTTTCAACACATCCCCCCTTAGGCTAGAAATTAATCCTTTTTTAGAAATTATAAACTGAAAATTATTTTATAATAAAATAATTTTTATGGATTTTCATAAAGTGACCCTCACATCTCTTACAAAGGGTTACTTTTCCGTCTCTCAAAAATCACACTTCCAAAGAAATTTCAGTCACCAAAAAACTTATCAAATATCCTCCCAAATACCCAAAATTCACCTTATAAGACATACTTTGATCATAAATCCAACCTAAGTGCCCTTTTGATCAAATCAAAATGGAAGAACCTGAAGAATAGGTAATTACTTAATCACCACATTCAATGTTCTTTTTTCTTCCACTTCCTCTTCCTTTCTTCTTTCTATAAAAAAATAATAAATCTTGTACCATCTACATATAGTGATGTTATTATAAATATGGTATAACCACATTCTTTATTCTACCCAACATATGAATGACAAAGTCATCATACATGCGTACGTACGGCTGACCATCTCCACATCGTGCTGTAGTTTTTTATTCAACAGTTCATTATTTGGATGGGTATAATAATGAGTTTAATTGATGTAAAAATAAATATAACAAGTTAGTGAGTATTTATATATGATATACCATCCAATTACATAAGATTTCACCATCAATAGAATGGTATTGTCGCTCGTGCATACATACGAATTACCGTCTCCAAGAACGCGATGAGATCCATTCTCCATCGAAACCATTCAATAATAATTTTCATTTTATTCTTAAAAATAATGTTTAAGAACTTAATATCATTCTGGATATGAATCAAATACATCTTATCCATAACTAACATGACATATGTAACAAAACATATAGAGAAAAATGAATCAATTGACACCTGAACGATGATACTACTAAAATATTATAAACAATGAAATATTATAAATCAATTGTGGTGAATTATTTAAATTAAATTTATATATTATATATTCAATCATGTTTTTAATAGTTATCTTATGTGTTTTCTATCAAAGAGATAAGAATAAAAAATTCCTAAAAACAATATTTCTTTAAGAGGTGGATTCTTCACTTTTGTGTAATCTTTTTAAAATTATTTTTTAAAATAAAATAAATTTTATAACTAATCATTCCAAATTTATGTTTGAGCGATGTGATGAGAGTTATCTAAATAAGATTAAAAATTTATAACTATTGAAAAATACTTATTTTTATTATTAAATTTCATTTATTTTAAAGCATTTAAAAACATAAAAATTATTTTAAAATGGTTTTAAAAGAAAACTAGATCAATTATATTAATATTAATCCAATATAGGTAACTAGAATAATTAAATATTTATTTTTGATATAAAACTTGTAAAACTTTTGAAACTTTTCTCTTTCGAAAACTACTTCTATTTCACATCTATGAGATTAATTTTAAATTACAATTTTCCACATACATGTATAGAATTTGAAAAAATAGTTTCAAATTTTTTGATAATTTAAATATATATTCTATAACAAGATCAAGTTAATTTTCTGCCATAATTAATTTTAAAAACATTTAAAATTAAAATGATATTATATTTAATGTACCCTCGACGAAGGAAAAGTAAAAGGAAATGGTTAATCTTACAATCTCTTTACTTATCTGATGTTTTTTATACGTAATTATCTATTGGGACATCTTTATCATCCACATCTGTGTTTTTTAAAAATGTATTTCAAAACATTTTTACTATTTCCTAGAATATGGTTTAAAGTCATTTATACCATTTTTTGACTTTGTATAATTTTTTTGAAAGGAATCATTCCATCATTTTCAAAACAAGGTACTTTATTTCCTTTTCAACAAAAATAAGGACAGAAGTTTTTTTAACCTATATAGTGGGTGCTGACATTTTCCCCCATTATAACACCTTCGAAGCTTCCCTTACAAGATTATATCGATATTTTTGAAAGAAATGTTTTCTTTTTTAATGTTTTGACTTTTATATTATTTTAAAATATAAAGGGATATTTCTATCAAGTAGTTTTGATTTCATCTATGTCAACATCCTCTGATGGATTTTACACTTGTTTGAAGTTAATTTATTATGATACAATCTTCCATATTGTAATGAAGGTTTTGTGATATGTTTGACCATGGATTTGTTTTTTATAAAATTCATGGTTTATGGTTAAATTATAATTATTTTGTATGATATTTTTAATATGAATTTTTATGTTATATTTCAACATTTTTATATGGGGAATGCATTAATCTTAGTAAGTGATTGGTGGATCCCGCTATATCTCCTCTATGCATCGGCAGGTCTCATTAGACATACTAGTGTCTTAGCGCAAGGCCTTGACAAAATTTTATTTGTGGTCATGGCACGATGCCTTAACTATGTGGTTATGATGTCCAGAATTATGCATTCCGTCATTATGAAATTAGCTATTGGTATTACATGTGATTATTCGACAAGTAAAATATCCATGTGAATAAGTAAATGGAATTATTTTATTTATATTTTCCATATTATGCTGATTATTATGTTTAAAAGGGTTCTATTTTAGTCTTATACATTTTCTTAAATGTTTATGCTCATTTATGACAGTTTCCACAATATCGTTATCCTTATTGAGCATTTGAGAAAACCCCTTTCTATGTTTTAATTTTTCTAAGAAGAGAAGATGTATATAATTGATGAACTTCTAGGATAGTCTAAGCTATATGAATGTGTTCAAATAGGACACAATGTGGTTGTTTTTCATTTCATAATGTAATGTAAATCTTGTGTGTGTATCTAGTACTTCCAAGTCTACTAAATTGATCAGTCATTCGAGATTTGATCCCTTGTAATCATGCCTATGTTATGTAATAATCCACTGACTTTGGATAACTATGTTTATGGCATTACATTTCGTATCAATGGATTTTAGTACAATCCTTGGATGCTATATTTAGAAAAACTCTGATTAGAGAACATTACCCTAAGAAAGACATTGAATATTAGTATAAAAGAACTTCCTAGAATTTGGGTAATATAGATATTTTGTATATTTTCCATGCAATACATCCTTCTCTGTATATGATCAGGTAGAGGCATCTCTGGCACAGATGTACGAAAGAATGAAAACTCTATCAAGGAGTTTTGGGCTTTACCCTGTGTATCTTGTACACAACAGCAGGCCTTGCTACACTCTTGGTTACGACACTCTTGGGGTATATTCTTAAGATAATTCACATTTTATTTACAAGAAATTATTAAGGATTTATGAATAAATACCTCCTTAAAGAAAACACTTTTATGATTAAGGATTATATGCATAAAATGTTCAATTTATGTATGTTATATTAGAACTTTGGAATTATGCATTTTGATTCAAAAACTACCCTAGTGTATGAAATTATTTATAATTGGTACCTAGTAGATGAAATGGAAATTGTATCAACTCATGTAATCCATGTAGGGATGTCCCTCATACTTAGGATAATTATAGTGCAGCTAGTGATGTAAATGGTGCTGAACAAATTATAACTATACAGGGACAACTCACTCAGATTATGAATAATAACCTTACCTGTATAGAGAACCTTTATCCACAACGTGGAGTATCAATGTTAGACTGCTTCATGAGGAAATAACCACCAACATTCAATGGTACAACAAATCCATTTGTAGTTGAGAAATGGACTATTTCCTTAGAGAAAATATTTCATGCTTTGGGGAGTAGCGAAATGGAAAAATGTTTTCATGGAAGTTTATCACTTCATAGAAGATATAGATCATTGGTGGTTATTAATTCAAATCAAAAAGGAGGATGAAGAAGTATCAAATATGGTGTAGAGGTATTTTAATGATCTTTTCTTAGAAAAATAATTTCCTTGTGACCATCAAGCGAATATGGAATGACAATTTTTGAGTCTAAGGAAAATGGAGGATGAGAATGTCACGATGTTTGAGGCTAACTTTACAAGGATAGCATGACATGCATTAGATTATATACATAACCCAGGGATTAATATTGATCGATTATTTGATGGGTTAAAAACATTTATCCATGGAGAATTTGTCTCACAATCCTTCTCGTCATATGAAAATACAGTCTCATGTGCTATCAAGATAGAAAAGTAATTCTCTAAGTATTATTACTTTGAAGCAAAGAAAGAGAAGAAGGGATCTGCTAAACACTTTTAAAATGCAAATAAGTGGAAGAAGGGAAATGTTGAATTTCCGTCTTGTAGTAAATGTGCGAATAAACACCATGGTACTTTCTTGAAGGAAATGGGAGTTTATTACAAGTGTGGTGAATAAGGCCACCAAGCACGTGATTTCATGGGAAAGAAAGAGGCACTCAATGTGGAATGGTAAAATTGTACAAGAATGGGTCATTAGGAAAATTAATGTTCTAATATCTAAGGAAATTTACCTCAGAAAATTCCAAGGGAGAAAGTCCAAGCATATGTGATCACTAATGTTGAGGTTGAAGCTAAAAGTAATGTGGTGGGAGGTAATTGGACGGTTTCCTAAAATTTAGCCAATGATTTATTTTATTTTAGATCATCATATTGTTTCATATAATTATAATTTTCTATGAAAAATAGATATTTCCAATTTGATTTAATGTGGGAGTCATCAGTCAAAACTCCTATGGGAAATATCATTGCAAAAATGTTTTGGGAATCAGTTCCTATTAGGGTATATAAACATGCTTTATCTGCTGATCGCATCGTCATACCAAAGATTGAATTTGATCTAATCCTCAGCATATTTTGGATTTTGGACAATGATGTGAAAAATTGTTGTAATAAGAAAGAGGTTATAATTTTGGATAATTATAATATCTACCATATCTTTTGAGAAGAAATTTTTCCAACCGATTCTTAACTTGATCCACCCCCAGTAGCTCTACTAAATTAAATTATTGGGGAGGAAGAGAATAAAATATCTATGGTTGGGGAAATGAATGGTCAAATAGAGGGTGTACCTTTTGTGAAAGAATATGATGATGTGTTTCTAGAATATTTACCTGGACATCATCCAGAACAAGAAATTGTGTTTTTCATTTATATAATTCCTAGTTCAAGGACCATATCGAAAACCCCGTATATAATGGCCACTGTGGAATTGGTGTAAGTAATGAAACAAATAGAGGAATTGAGAAATAATGGATTTATACACCATATTTTTTCTCCATGGGGATCCCCTATTCTTTTTGTTAACAAGAATGATGGATCTATGAGGTTGTTCATTGAATATAGGGATATCAACACAATAACAATAAAGAACTAGATTCTCCTACATCACATTGATGATTTATTCAATCAAATTCATGGATCTCAATATTTTTCAAATATTGGCCCTCGATCTGGATGTCATCAGTTGTGCGTGATGAAGGAAGACATTCTGGAGACATCATTTTGTACCAGGTATGGGCATTATGAGTATACAATAATACATATTAGATTTAATAATGCACCCACCTTCTACAAGGATCTAATGAATGTAGTTTTCAAAGAATATCATGTTGACATTGTAGTGGTATTTATTGATGATATCTTGGTTTGCTACAAAATCTACAAAGACCATGAAAATAAATTGCGCACTTTCATAAAGACTCTTAGAAGAAATGAATTATATGGGATGTTTAGAAATTGTGAATTATGGATTCAGGAAATTTCTTTTCCTAACCATATTGTCTCTAATAATAGAGTCTATATCAATCCTTAAAATACCAAGGAAATCCAAGAATGTCTAGGACCGACAAGTATAACTGAGGTACACAGTTTTATTGGTTTATCATGTTATTATCGACCTTTCATCGATAATTTTTCCTGATTAGCTAACCTATTAACAAATATCACTCGTAAAGGGGTTAAATTTGTTTGGAAAAAAGTGTGAATAATGTTTTGAATAACTGAAGTGAATATTATTCAATACTCCTATCATTACTCTACCATCGAAGAAGGATGTGTTTTTTATTTATAGTGATGCATCAAAAAAGGAATTAGTTTTATCCTTATGCTGAATGATAGACATATTTCCTATGCATCATGGAAGCTAAACATTAATGAACAAAACAATCATACTAATGATATTGAGTTAGCAGCTATAATATTTTCTTTGAAGATATGGATACACTGTCTCTATGGTGAAAAATGTGAGAAATATACTGATCATAAGAGTTTGAAGTATATTTTCTCACTAAAAGAACTTGACATGGAGAAAATGTGATGGCTTGAACTACTCAAGGATTAGTATTTCACTACACGCTACCACCCAGGGATGAAAAATAAGGTGGTAGGTTCTTTGAGGATAAAGGGTTATGTAGTTTTGAATAATACAAGAGTGAAAGGGGATACTATGGTCATGGATCTAGTAAATAAGGATATTTGAAAAATCATAGAAGGTGAAACATCAATAATTTTTCAAATGGTTTCTAAACCATCCATACTAGAAAGGATAAAAATTTCTCAGACTGATGATTATAGGTTTCAGAAGAAAATTAATGTTATGAATGAAGGAAGATTGATTGACCTCGTATGTGAAGATGGAATTTCGAAATTTGAAAATAGAATTTTTGTTCTTGACATACCTGATATAAAAAAGGAATTTTTGGATGATTCTCATATCTCCAATATCCCTATACACCCTTGTAGCACTGTGATGTATAGAGATTTGAAGGAACAATTTTAGTTGGACAACATGAATAGTGATATTATGGATTATATGTCAATATGTATGGTTTTTCAATAGGTTAAGGCTAGAGGACCACTTCCAAGAGGCGTCATGCAAACTATTACCATACCTGAGTGGTAATGGGTTGATATTACGATGGAATTTGTCAGGGGGATACCAAAAACCCAAAGAAGGAATGATGCAATATGGTCCATTCTTGATCATCTTACCAATTCATCACATTTTATTACTATAAGTGATGATTTACAACTTGAAAATTTAGGAAGACTATATATTAATGAAGTTTTTAGACTTCATGGAGTATGCCTATCAAAATTTTCCAATCATGATCCCCATTATACACCAAGATTCTGGAATAGACTTCAGAAGGCCATGGATACTGAACTACATTTGAGCACTACCTACCACCCTCATACTAATAGACCATAACAATGCACTATTTAAGCCTTATAATACATGTGGATATCTTACTCAGATGACTTTCAATTTATGTGGGATTAGTTTTTACCTCTAGTATAATATTCTTATAACAACAGCTTCCATTCGAATATTCAAATTGCACCATATGAAGCATTATATGGAAAGAGATGCCACACACAAACTTTTTGGGATGATGTTAGTGAAAGGAAACACATTGGTCTAGATCATGTTGAGGAAATAGTGGAAAAGTTGATGATTATTCAAACCCACATCAAAGTAGCTCAATGTATGGTAAAGATTTAAGTCGGTAACTGAATGAGACTTTTTTAATTTCATGTTGGAGATCATGTGTTCTTGAAAGTATCTCCATGTAAGGGTGTTATACGATTCAGTATGAAGGGTAAATTATGTCCCAGGTACATCTAACCTTTTGAAATTCTAGAATTAATTGGAGCTGTAGCTTACCGTTTGGAAATGCCTCCAAGTCTCTCCAAATTTCAATATGTGTTCCACATATCACTGTTGTGAAAATACATGCCTGACCCAATGCATGTACTCACCTATGATAAAAGAGTATTGGAACTCAATTTTCCTTATTGGGAAGATCCTATCAGGATTCTGAATACCAGAGAACAAGTTTTGATAAACTGGATGACTCATCTGGTAAAAGTTCATTAGAGAAACCATAAGATAGAAGAGGGAACATGTGAAAATGAGGAACATATGATGAAGAAACACCCAAGTCTCTTTATGCTGTATTTTTCTAGAAATCTGGAGTATGAAATTATTTTATGGAAGGAATAATGTAACACCTCAAGCTTCCCCAGTATACTTTTCTTTGAATAAAACAAAAACTTGTGTTGTACGCAACATCAAATTCTAGCACACCACGACCAATCAAACTAGCCGATATGAATACTAATAACCACTTTTTAAATCTTAAAAATTTTATTTTTTAAAATGGACTTCATTTTTTGATTCAGAATATCAAAATTAGATTAGGGTGAATTTTTGATATTTTGATAAAACATTCAGTTTTTAATGAATAGTGCAAAACACTACATTATTGTTTAAAACTGACTTTTTATTTATATAATTATTGATTTATTTAAATTTATTTTCTGTAAAAATATATACATAATACCTATATAAGTTCAATGTAATTAATTTACGTCATTTTATAATAAGATTATATATTTAAAATTTTATTGAACACTTTTACGTCTTTTACCCAACTTCTAGGCACATTTTTAAATTTTCAAAAAACTTAATTTTACCATTTCTATGAATTAAATTTCAAAAATCCATGGGAAACATATGACCCCAGTAAGTAAAATATGTTTCAACATTATGAATACATGTTTTGGTTAATAGTCACTTTGGAATTTTATTTACCATAGTTAAAAGTAAATAAGGTAATTAAAGGTAAAAATGATATTATAATTACCCTAAAACATGTCCTAATTATATTAGATTAAGGTATTTCAACCAAAATCAATCTTAGGTATAAAATATGAACTTATTTTATCTACTTAGAATGGATTAGGACATTTATTAATATTTTATTTAGAGAATAGTTAATAGTGTCAAATTCATATTTTCATTACTAAAAAAAATTATATAGGGTTATACATAAGATAAATTAGACTACAAATATTCATTAGAAAGATAATAATGTTTCCTACATAATTGTATTTTATTTATAATTTTTTTACATTAAATAATTATATTTATTTATGACACAATGATGATGTAGAAATAACTTTATTAATGAATGATTAAAATAATCGATAATATAAATTTCCAAATAAATTTAAATTGCGAATTTTAATACATTCCACTGCTTTTTTAGGTTACTATGACACGGTAGGGTTGATTAAATATTTTTTTTCAAAGTGATAAAGTAGTTACAACTTTCAAAAAAAAACAAAATACCAAATAGTTTCACAAGTGACATAAATGATTTTTTAAAACAAATACTATATTATTGTATGATATAATATTCCAAAAAATATAAGGTTCAACCAAAATACTTATATAAGGTTAGATAGATCAATAATGAACATATATGGGTTCTATTGGGTTTTTATTCTATGTTTATTTACCATTAATTATAATAATAAAAGAATACATGTTAAAAGTTAAACTATATAACTAAGAGTTAAATCTAAAAAATATGTTCAATATGGTGACCCAAACCTATCTAAAAACTATTGGATGAGATATTTTCGACCCAAAACCACCTTCTCCTCGAAATAAATCCTTTTTGATACATTGGAAACAGAAAATTATTTTACAATAAAATAATATTTCAAGTACTTCCAAAAGTGACCCTCATCTCTCTTATTAGAGGGTACTTCCCCTTCTCTCAAAATCACACCTCCAAATCCATTTAGATAGGCCAAAACCAGATCAAATCTCCTTAAAACTACCCTCACCTCAACCTAGAGGTCTTAATTGGATATTAAAGCCATCCTACGGAGCCCTTTTGATCAAATCAAAGTGAATAACCCGATTAAGCGGTAATTACTTCATCACCCAATTCAATGTTCTTTTCTTCTTACAATTCCTATTTATTTATTGTTTAAATACCAAAATAATAAATCAAGTACCTTATACATATTGTGATGTTATTATAAATATGGTACAACCATATTAATTATTAAATCCATCCTATGAATGAAAAATTCCCCATACGTGCGTACGTACAGCTTATCATCTCCACGTCGTGGTGTAGTTTGTTATTCAATAGTTCATTATTTAGATGGGTATAATAATGAGAAAAATTTATTTAAATAATAAATATAACATTTTTATGATTCTTAATATATTATATACCATCCAATTACATATGATTTCACCATCAATAGAATTTTATTGTCGCCAGTGCGTACGTACGGATTACGGTCTCCACAAACGCGATGAGATTCTTCCCCCATCGTAACTGTTCAAGAATAATTTAATTTTATGATTAAAATTAATTCTTAAGAACATAATATCATTCTGGATAAGAATCAAATACATATTATCCATAATAAACATGACTTACTTAACAAAACAAATAAATAAAATGAATTACTTAATACCTGAAACAATGATACTACTAAAATATTATGAACAAAGAAATATTAGAAGATCATATATGATATAATATTTATATATCTGGGTCTTAAATAATTTAATAACAATTATTTATCAATTATATAAGAGGTTAATGTACCCTCAATCAAGGATAACTATAAGGTAAGGGTTAATTTTATAATCACTTTACTTAACCGAGGTTGTTTATATGTAATTATCTACTATGACTTATTTATCATCCACAACCTTGTTTCATTCAAATGTATTTGAAGAAATGTTTTCTATTTCCTAGAAGATTGGTTAATGTAATTTATACCCAAGTTTTAATGTTTATAAAATATTTTGAAAGGAATCTTTCCATCATTTTAAAAACAAGGTACTTTATGACAGTTTCTTAAAAATTATGGAAATAATGTTTTTTAACTTATATAGAGGGTGCAGCCATTTTCTGCTGTTATAACTCCATCGAAGCATACATTACAAGATTATATGAATTTTTTCAAAATAAATGTTTTCATTTATAATTATTTTACTTCTAAATTATTTCAAAATATAAATAGATATTTCTCTCATATAGTTTTTATTTCATTTATATTAACATCCTTTGTTTGATTTTACACTTTTCTGAAGTTGATTTATTATGATAAAATATTCCATATTATATTGAAGTTTTTTTTGATATGTTTGAATATGTATGTGTTATTTTTATAGAATTCATGTTTTATGGATAAAGTATTAACATTTCATATGCTAGTTTTAATACGAATGTTTATATTATGTTTCAACCTTTTCATATAAAGAATGCATTGGACATAACAATTAATGGGAGGATCCTCTTATAGCACCACGATGCATCAGTAGGTCCCATGAGACAAAATAGTGTCTTTCCACAAGTCCTTGAAAAACTTTTATTTGTAGTCTTGGAACAAGACCTTGACTATGTGGTTATGATGTCCGGAATTATGCATTCCATCATTAAAAAATTAGTTATTGATGTAAAGACCTGTAAAATTCAAGGGAAATTTTTTCTTAATTTTCTTTGAATTTTACAAGAGCGCGGTTTCTGACGGCACCTGATTCCGAGGCCCGGAGTGCCCGGAATTAATTTCTGAAGTTTGGCTCGGGTACGTTCAGTGAACGAACGAGCGGGATTTCCTAACTTTTGATCCGGTGCTCGGAATTGAAATCCGAGGACACCGACGAACGCGTAGCGCCGATATTCGCTTAAGGAGACCTTTCCCGAAGTTGCGTTTGCCTAGGAGGAGATGTTTAATTTTCTGGATGAAATGAAGAGTAAAATAAATTTGTTATACAATATTTATTTTATTTATCTTCTTAAGTGGTTATATCCTAAGTGTGGAAGTTGGGGTGGAATCACAAGTTCCAAACTAACCAAGTGAGGATTATGGTGAGGTGGGGCCCACACGAGCCCCAACCCCTCACCTTCCCCTTAACTCTCTCTAACCCCCTTTAACACCTCTCCAATTTAATGTGACAACTCCCCTTATTATGGCAACTCATCACCTCCCTAATTAATTTTCCATCAAGGGTTTGAAAGCTAAAAGGGCATGATATTTTTATATTTTGGGGAGGCTTCACTCAACTATGGGTTTGAAAATATTTTGGAGAACCTTGTGAGAAACCTATGGAGAAATTTAGAAGAGCTTCGTCCTTCCAATGAAGAACGTTTTTGAAGAAGAACAACACCTCTTCGACGAAGAGCGCCTCCGACGAAGAACGCGAAGTCACCGATGACATGCCTTCTCCTCTTCATCCTCCGCGTCAAGGGAGGACACACCACAGCGGGAAATGTCTCAATCGATGATGATACTTCCTCTGACGTCAATGTAATCAGCCCCGATCATCCGTGACGTCCGATCATCGAGATGCTTGCCTCTTTCCGCGACTCAACGACGTGTGACGTCTTTCCGAGGTAGGGGGATTTTTGTATATTTATATGTACGACTTGTCAATTGTGGTTTTGACCTCATCTGATTAAATGTTAGATCATTAATTCTTATCTACCTTTGATTCGTGATTATTGTTTTTCACACAAGCCGTAATTTATTTATTACGATTATACCTTTCCAATCATCATTTAAATGATGATGAATCTTGACCAATCCAAGCACGGCTGAGTTTATTTCCTAAATTTTGTTATTGGTGATTTTATCCTTCAATCATCACCCAAATAATAATTTGATGCGCAAACGAATTCGACCGACAACTCTAATGCACAATTGATTCTTGGAGCAACCGCATGAGCAAGCCGCAATGGGTGGTTCTAGGTGCAGAGGCGCGTGATAAGGATAGCGAGGGTCGGCCGGGACTTGCGACGGACGTCCGCAAGTTAGTGGTCTGTGCGTCGGCATGTTGAAGGGGCGTGCAGCGGAAAGTGTATGGCGGCGCAGCGGAGGTGCAGGCGGCGGTGCTAGCCGGAGATGATGGTGGCGGTTCTGTGCATGCCGATGAAGGACGGATGCTTGGGTCTGCAAGAGGCGCTAATTGGGGAAGATGAGATTGGAAAGAGAATTTGACGTGAGGAAATAATAATAATAATAATAATAAAGGAATGGAGGGGAAAAGAGGCTTGCGACCCGCTAGGTTTGTGCGTGAAATCTCATGAGAGGTTTGTTTAACAAAAAGTGATAATAATAATATAATAATATTATTATTAGTTTTGGTGGTTAAAACCATAATTTGTGTGTAACGTTTTCGTGCGATCTCGGTTTCACGAACTGTCAGCGGCAGTGCAACCCTTACTTCGAGACGGAAATTATGAGTCCAATATTGAATGTTTTTTTTCGGGTTTTAGGATCAGGTACCCGAAACGCTCGTGAATTAATAGATTTAATATTATTATTAAATCTTCAAACTGTTATAACTCATGCGTGTGACGTCCGATTGGCTTTGCGTTAGTGGCGATGTAATTCCATCATTAACTTGGTCGATTCAAGTCTAATGTTGGATACTAAATTCTGGTTCATGGCTCGGGTCCACGAAACAACAAATAATAATATAATTATTATTACGGGTTCTTGTATCGGACATATCTCTCTCATACGGTGTCAGAATGACTAACCGTCTACGATGTTGCGCCCCTAGAATTACGACAGATGTTTCAAGACTAATTTTGGATATTTAAGTCGAGGTTGAGGCGCGGGCCCCATGAGGCCCGGTTCGCGCATGATGCGATGAAACACAACTTTTTCACCGACTATCCATTTTGGACCAATGGGTAGTCCATCTCGTGTGTTTTTCCGTATGGATCGCAATGGTGTGACCGGTTTAATTAACCAGTGTCATTTGAAGTACGGTCGGGTTGGTTCGAACCCGAAACCAACCGGGCCCTCGGAGCGGAAACGCTCATATCTTGAGCTACGGACGTCCGATTGACGTGCCATCAGCTTTGTTGAGTTCCTCTTAGTGAAACGGATCTTTTGGCATACTCCGCCCGAGGTTTGGACGCAGGTGGAGTACGGTCGGGTTGGTTTTTCCTTAAAAACTAACTGGGCCCCGGGGACGAAAATGTCAATAACTCTCAGACCGGGCGTCCGATCGACGCGCCGTCAGTTGCGTTGAGTTCCTGTTGACGATACGGAACTTTTGGATACATCAACTCTGGACTTTGTGACAGTTGATGTATCAGCCTCTCGGCTCGTGGAGCGGACCCTCCGTACGAGCTTGCTGTGTGCGGGAACCCTAGTGCTGGCTGCATTTGTTACTGTGACTACTACTGCTACTGCTACTATGACTGCGACGACGACAGTACAGAGATCCTGTGTGGATTCGATGACGATGACTACAGCACTCAACGATCCTACGTGGATCAGTGCTACAGGTCCTGTGTGGGCCTGATCCTGTGTGGGTCCGATCCTGTGTGGGTCTTTGCGCTCAGCGGTCCTGTGTGAACCAGCGCCTACAGGTCCTATGTGGGCCCGATCCTGTGTGGGTCTTTGCGGTGATTATCTACAGTTCCTATGTGGGCCCGATCCTGTGTGGGACTTTGCGGTGATTATCTACAGGTCCTGTGTGGGCCCGATCCTGTGTGGGTCTTTTGCGGGGGTTAGTTACCTATCGATCCTTCGTGGGTCCGACGACTTAGATGGATCAGAGATCATCTTTATCGTCTTTTGAAGAAGTATACCTGTGTGAGTTGAATCCTGTTGCTTTCCTGTGTGGATTTTTTCGTGCTATCCTGTGTGGAATACGTTTTGCTTTCCTGTGTGGAATACGTTTACTTTCCTGTGTGGACTGAGTTATACTTGGGCTCGGAGGTTGGAGCGTATTTGAAATTGATTACTTAGGTATATGTATGGGCATATACCTAAGCAGTGTCGGTTGTTACTTCGTGATTGTACCTTTCTTTGTGGTTTATCCTTTGTGGATTTTGAGAGACCTTCAGGGGTCTCGGGGTCCCTACTGAGTAGCTTATACTCACCCCTGCACGGGCTTTTCCCACACTACGTTGTGTTGGTTGCAGACGACGGACATCGTTGATCTTAGCTGAGGCTTACAGTGCAGGACGATACCTGGAGGTGGACCACTGGGCGGGACGTGCTCGGAGTGGACGGCGGGACCCGTGGTGCAGTGGAGTTATCTGTACCTACCCTTCAGGTGGGATTTCCAGTGGACAGCTCGGTGTAGCGGCTTTTACTTTACAGTTGCTGTTTTTCCTTTTGAGTTGTACTTTACTTTCAGTTTGGGTTTGTATACTGGCCCATTTACTTTTCCGCACTTTCAGTTGTACTCTGTTTTTACTTAGTGTTTACTTTCCGCATGCTTACTCTGTGGTGTTTGTTTACTTTACAAAGGCAATGCCTTCCCTTTTTACCGGGATTTACGCCTTGGTGCTAGTCGCCAGCCCCTGGCCTATGGAAGGCGGGCTTGGGGTAGTCACGGAACGGGCCCCGAGGGCGGGTCGTGACAAATTGGTATCAAAGGAGTTCGGTTCTACCGTGAACTCTGATCTTTTCTATGTAAAGCAATAATGTTTATCGTATTGAGTGTGGTTATCAGTCCAGGGAGTCCAGTGTTGGTGCGGCGGCCGATGTATCCGTACACCAGGACCCTGACTTCTGATTTCTGACTTAATGCACGAAAACATTGATTGTGTGTGTGTTTCAAAGTTTTCTTTGTGATTTGTTTGTGTCAGCTCACCAGGTATACTGTTTGACCGTGGCGCGCCTGTTTCTTATTCAGGATGGCCCCACGACGGCAGCCAGCTAGGGTTCCGAGAGTCGAGTGTGATGACATCCCACCGAGCGACGAGGCTTCGGTGCAGGGCCCTTTGTCAGCAGTGGCATCGGCGGTAGCTCTACCCGTCGAGCCCCCGATGCTTCCAGCGCCAGACGCTGACGATGCACGTCGCCTCATCGCACTGCATGAGTTTCAGCGCCAGCGACCACCCAGGTTTCGCGGGGAGACGGATCCCCAGGTAGCAGAGGAATGGCTGGAGGCAGTGGTACGTGTGTTTAGGCTAGTGAGCACGCCAGCACTCTTCATGGTGATCGTTGCTACCAGCCTCCTTCAGGCAGCAGCAGGCAGGTGGTGGAGCCACTTGCTTCAGTTCTGTGATGGGATGACCTTCGCATGGGAAGACTTCGAGACCTTCTTTAGGGTGGAGTTTGTGCCAGTAGCTCTACACCCCGAGCGTGTACAGGAGCTTCTGCCTTTGCCGCGTGTTTTCCGATCAGTAGCCGAGTCATCTGTGGGAAGTAGAAAGATGATGCAGAGGTCCAGGAGGACCAGACTAGCAGTTGGACGATCTCGGGTTTTAGGACCGGTGGTGCGGGGCCCCCGAGGTGGGGTCAGAGCCAGGCGTGCCAGAAACGGACAATGTTACTCCTGTGGCGGGAAGGGTCACCTGGCACGCGATTGTCCGACTCCTCGTACGATTGATCAGCGGGTGTTAGAGGAGCCACTGAGATAGAAGGAGCGGCGAGTGCTTGAGCAACAGCCGAGTAGTGGACAAGGCAGTAGAGCTCCGAGAGCAGGTGGACAGGAGTAGAACTAGTGGATACATCCTTTGTACTTCTGGTTCCTTGTTTCTTTTGTGTAACGTCTTGTATTATGAGCTGCAATAATAAAAGACGCATACCTTTGTGATATTTTCGTTCCTGTCCTCTTTCGTGATGTTACTAAGAGGTTCCAGTTTTGGCTGTTGACTTGACCCTCACTTGTGAGACATCTACTGGAGGAGACCCAGTTACCACACAATGATGCCGACAGTGTGACTCAACCCTTGGAGGCGAGAGTAACGGTTGAATCTCTTAGTAGTAGCGTCGAGGCCTTACGACGTCATCCTTGGTATGGATTAGTATCATCCATTCTAGGATTGACTGTTTTAGGAGAAGAATGTGGTTCATCCAGCGGATGAGACCAGATTTCTCTTATCGGCAAAGAAGAAATCTTGCAGTTGCTGTGGGACCTAAGATGGTCCAGGTCATCCAGGGGCGGATGAGTACAGCTCCGAGCCGGCAGAAGTCTTATGCTAACAGGAAGCGGAGGCCACTGGAGTTCGAGGGTGGCGACCACGTCTTCTTGTGGGTCTCACCTCGACGTGGTATTCGGAGATTTAGCCGAGGCGGAAAGTTATCTCCGCGCTTCATCGGACCATTCCAGGTCCTCAGCAGGATTGGTGAGGTGGCTTATCGTATGGCTCTACCACCTCATTTGCACCGCGTGCACGATGTCTTCCACGTGTCTCAGCTGAGGAGATACGTGCACGACCCGACGCACATCATTGACCATGGGGAGCTTGACGTTGACGATGGGGCGACTTTTACGGAGGTCCCGGTGGAGATAGAGGATCGACAGGAGCGGGTCCTACGTGGGCGATCGATTCCTCTTGTGCTTATCAGATGGCAGCACGGGAACCTCCAGGAAAGCACATGGGAGCAGGAGGCTCAGATGCGTGCTCAGTACCCTCATTTGTTTCCCTAGTTTGATATATCTTTACGGGGACGTAAAGCCCTGAGGTGGGAGTAATGTAAAGACCCGTAAAATTCAAGGGAAATTTTTTCTTATTTTTCTTTGGAATTTTACAAGAGCGCGGTTTCTGACGGCACCTGATTCTGAGGCCCAGAGTGCCCGGAATTAATTTCCGAAGTTTGGCTCGGGTACGTTCAGTGAACGAACGAGCGGGATTTCCTAACTTTTTATCTGGTGCTCGGAATTGAAATCTGAGGACACCGACGAACTCGTAGCGCCGATATTCGCTTAAGGAGAACTTTCCCGAAGTTGTGTTTGCCTAGGAGGAGATGTTTAATTTTCTGGATGAAATGAAGAGTAAAATAAATTTGTTATACAATATTTATTTTATTTATCTTCTTAAGTGGTTATATCCTAAGTGTGGAAGCTGGGGTGGAATCACAAGTTCCTAACTAACAAAGTGAGGATTAAGGTGAGGTGGGTCCCACACGAGCCCCAACCCTTCACCTTCCCCTTAACTCTCTCTAACCCCCCTTTAACACCTCTCCAATTTAATGTGACAACTCCCCTTATTATGGCAACTCATCACCTCCCTAATTAATTTTCCATCAAGGGTTTAAAAGCTAAAAGGGCATGATATTTTTATATTTTGGGGAGGCTTCACTCAACTATGGGTTGGAAAATATTTTGGAGAACCTTGTGAGAAACCTATGGAGAAATTTAGAAGAGCTCCGTCCTTCCAATGAAGAACGTTTTTGAAGAAGAACAACGCCTCTTCGACGAAGAGCGCCTCCGACGAAGAACGCGAAGTCACCGATGACATGCCTTCTCCTCTTCATCCTCCGCGTCAAGGGAGGACACACCACAGCGGGAAATGTCTCAATCGATGATGATACTTCCTCCGACGTCAATGTAATCAGCCCCGATCATCCGCGACGTCCGATCATCGCGATGCTTGCCTCTTTCCGCGACTCGACGACGTGTGACGTCTTTCCGAGGTAGGGGGATTTTTGTATATTTGTATGTAAGACTTGTCAATTGTGGTTTTGACCTCATCTGATTAAATGTTAGATCATTAATTCTTATCTACCTTTGATTCGTGATTATTGTTTTTCACACAAGCCGTAATTTATTTATTACGATTATACCTTTCCAATCATCATTTAAATGATGATGAATCTTGACCAATCCAAGCACGGCTGAGTTTATTTCCTAAATTTTTTTATTGGTGATTTTATCCTTCAATCATCACCCAAATAATAATTTGGTGCGCAAACGATTTCGACCGACAACTCTAATGCACAATTGATTCTTGGAGCAACCGCATGAGCAAGCCGCAATGGGTGGTTCTAGGTGCGGAGGCGCGTGATAAGGATAGCGAGGGTCGGCCGGGACTTGCGACGGACGTCCGCAAGTTAGTGGTCTACGCGTCGGCATGTTGAAGGGGCGTGCAGCAGAAAGTGTATGGCGGCGCAGCGGAGGTGCAGGCGGCGGTGCTAGCCGGAGATGATGGTGGCGGTTCTGGGCATGCCGATGAAGGACGGATGCTTGGGTCTGCAAGAGGCGCTAATTGGGGAAGATGAGATTGGAAAGAGAATTTGACGTGAGGAAATAATAATAATAATAATAATAATAAAGGAATGGAGGAGAAAAGAGGCTTGCGACCCGCTAGGTTTGTGCGTGAAATCTCATGAGAGGTTTGTTTAACAAAAAGTGATAATAATAATATAATAATATTATTATTAGTTTTGGTGGTTAAAACCATAATTTGTGTGTAACTTTTTCGTGCGATCTCGGTTTCACGAACTGTCAGGGGCAGTGCAACCCTTACTTCGAGACGGAAATTATGAGTCCAATATTGAATGTTTTTTTTTCAGGTTTTAGGATCAGGTACCCGAAACCCTCGTGAATTAATAGATTTAATATTATTATTAAATCTTCAAACTGTTATAACTCATGTGTGTGACGTCCGATTGGCTTTGCGTTAGTGGCGATGTAATTCCATCATTAATTTGGTCGATTCAAGTCTAATGTTGGATACTAAATTCTGGTTCATGGCTCGGGTCCACGAAACAACAAATAATAATATAATTATTATTACGGGTTTTTGTATCGGACATATCTCTCTCATACGGTGTCAGAATGACGAACCGTCTCCGATGTTGCGACCCTAGAATTACGAAAGATGTTTCAAGACTAATTTTGGATATTTAAGTCGAGGTTGAGGCGCGGGCCCCATGAGGCCCGGTTCGCGCATGATGCGATGAAACACAACTTTTTCACCGACTATCCGTTTTGGACCAATGGGTAGTCCATCTCGTGTGTTTTTCCGTATGGATCGCAATGGTGTGACCGGTTTAATTAACTAGTGTCATTTGAAGTACGTTCGGGTTGGTTCGAACCCAAAACCAACCGGGCCCTCGGAGCGGAAACGCTCATATCTTGAGCTACGGACGTCCGATTGACGTGCCGTCAGCTTTGTTGAGTTCCTCTTAGTGAAACGGATCTTTTGGCATACTTCGCCCGAGGTTTGGACGCAGGTGGAGTATGGTCGGGTTGGTTTTTCCTTAAAAACTAACCGGGCCCCGGGGACGAAAATGTCAATAACTCTCAGACCGGGCGTCCGATCGACGCGCCGTCAGTTGCGTTGAGTTCCTGTTGACGATACGGAACTTTTGGATACATCAACTCTGGACTTTGTGACAGTTGATGTATCAGCCTCTCGGCTCGTGGAGCGGACCCTCCGTACGAGCTTGCTGTGTGCGGGAACCCTAGTGCTGGCTGCATTTGTTACTATGACTGCTACTGCTACTGCTACTGCTACTGCTGCTATGACTGCGACGACGACAGTACAGAGATCCTGTGTGGATTCGACGACGATGACTACAGCACTCAGCGATCCTACGTGGATCAGTGCTATAGGTCCTGTGTGGGCCCGATCCTATGTGGGTCCGATCCTGTGTGTGTCTTTGCGCTCAACGGTCCTGTGTGAACCAGCGCCTACAGGTCCTATGTGGGCCCGATCCTGTGTGGGTCTTTGCGGTGATTATCTACAGGTCCTATGTGGGCCCGATCCTGTGTGGGTCTTTGCGGTGATTATCTACAGGTCCTGTGTGGGCCGGATCCTGTGTGGGTCTTTTGCGGGGGTTAGTTACCTATCGATCCTTCGTGGGTCCGACGACTTAGATGGATCAGAGATCATCTTTATCGTCTTTTGATGAAGTATACCTGTGTGAGCTGAATCCTGTTGCTTTCCTGTGTGGATTGTGTCGTGCTATCCTGTGTGGATTACGTTTTGCTTTCCTGTGTGGAATACGTTTTCTTTCCTGTGTGGACTGAGTTGTACTTGGGCTCAGAGGTTGTAGCGTATTTGAAATTGATGACTTAGGTATATGTATGGGCATATACCTAAGCAGTGTCGGTTGTTACTTCGTGATTGTACCTTTCTTTGTGGTTTATCCTTTGTGGATTTTGAGAGACCTTCAGGGGTCTCGGGGTCCCTACTGAGTAGCTTATACTCACCCCTGCACGGGCTTTGCCCGCACTACGTTGTGTTGGTTGCAGACGACGGACAACGTTGATCTTAGCTGAGGCTTGCAGAGCAGGACGATACCTGGAGGTGGACAACTGGGCGGGACATGCTCGGAGTGGACGGCGGGACCCGTGGTGCAGTGGAGCTATCTGTACCCACCCTTCAGGTGGGATTTCCAGTGGACAGCTCGGTGTAGCGGCTTTTACTTTACAGTTGCTGTTTTTCCTTTTGAGTTGTACTTTACTTTCAGTTTGGGTTTGTATACTGGCCTGTTTACTTTTCCGCACTTTCAGTTGTACTCTGTTTTTACTTAGTGTTTACTTTCTGCTTGCTTACTCTGTGGTGTTTGTTTACTTTACAAAGGCAATGCCTTCCCTTTTTACCGGGATTTACGCCTTGGTGCTAGTCGCCAGCCCCTGGCCTGTGGAAGGCGGGCTTGGGGTAGTCACAGCACGGGCCCCGAGGGCGGGTCGTGACAATTGATATTACATTTGATTATTTGACTAGTAGAATATCCATGTGAATAAGTAAATAGAATTATTTTATTTATATTTTCCATATTATATTTTAGTTTATGATTAAAAGTATTTTTTAGTCTTATGAATTTCCTTAAATGTTTATGAATATTAATATAATTTTCCACTAAATTGTTATCTTTAATGAGCATCTGAGCTCACCCCTTTCTATGATTTATTTTTCCTAGTATGTGAAGAAGTATATTATTACTGACCTACAGGGATAGTATAATGTATATGAATGTGGTCAAAGGAGAAACAATTTTGTTGTTTTTTATTTTATAATGTAATGTAAAACTTATATATGTATCTAGTATATAAAAGGCTACTAAACTTATCAGTCATTCAAGATTAGATCCCTTGGGATCATGGCAATGTTATGTAATAATGCATGGACTATGGGTAACAAGGGTAAGGGCATTACTGGTTTTTCCATGAAACCTTGGTAATGTGCGATGAAATTTTATTTGTATGTAATTAAATTTAATCCAATTAAAATTTATAATGTTTGTTCGATGATAAATTGGAAATTGAGATCCATATGACTAAATCATTACATATGAACATGTTATATCCAAAGATTCTATGTATGGTCTAGTTGTAATTAAATGGAATTCCACTTGTAACTTATATATATTACCACTTTATAACTTTTAAAATGAATAATATCTAATAGAACCATTTTATATATAAATTTAGTCAAAAAATTACAACTTCTAAAAGAAATTGTTTCAAAACAATTGGGATTCCAATAAAAAATAAATAGTTTTCCCTCTATAACTAGAAAATGATACTCCATATTAGAGCCTTTATAATTGGACCATGGAATTGTACCAATACCCTGACCATAAATTTTGGTAGTTGGGTTAGTATATTCAGGGTAGCGAGCCATTAAGCCTATATTATTATCCTATGAAAAATAATTTACATAATCTTATTATGTTTCAATTTTTTTGTTAGTGTAGATATATTTCACCATGATGGATTGGGTAATTCACTAGAAAGGTGGGGAAAACAATTCTTTTTAGATGATGGGACCAACATAACATTAGTTCCCCTAGTGGAATATCAAATAACACCACCTACTATACATGTAATGGGAATTAACACCTATCTTTGAGAGATTTTCAGGAAGTTATTGTAGTCTATGGGGGTAGATCCATGACCTAAACTAACTATGTTAGGGTTGATGAAAGATTTTTAGCCACATCATCCACCTACTTTCTTGAATGATGGTGGACCTCGGTCAACTGAGTTATTGTTAGAGCATATTCTATCAATATTTTTTCATTTTTAGATGTCTTTATAGAAGATGGTATAGGTCAGAGATTTCATACTTGGTAGATCCTCCAAGAAATAGTGGAATAATCAAAATATGGAATACCATTTTTGAGGATTGATCTGGAAGGTTTTCCAAATGACCTCATTGTATTACTATTTACTTTAAATGATGTCAGTTGATTGAGATACGGAATTTATGAACCTATAATAGGTTACTATTTACAACCTGGACTATTAATATTTCATTACAGAACTCTAGACTCTATAGTAACTATTAATGGTGACAAGTATTGAAGAGAAATATTTTTTGCAGATGGGATTAGGTATACCATCAGATCATATATGAATGACTACTCATTATCTACCATTTCAAAAGTGTTAATTCATGAATTTATCTCTCTTAAAAACTCAAAGGAATATGAACTTATATGGAATATTGTTTCAATCCATATGCATTGAAGTGATTCATCTAGTAGGAGTAATCATCATGGTGATGTTTCTAGTGATGGTATTGGCAGTCATAGTGTAAAAACATATAGATTTATGGTTTTCCATTAGAATGGTTGGAAAGGATACACAAATCCTTAGTGTGATTGAAACTGAGTTGAGTGAAAAGATTAAATTTAAATAGTCCTTATCTAGATATTTTTTTTACTCCTTTCCATTAGTCCCCAGTGGGGGTGGATCTACACCAACTATATAATCCAGATCGGGATCAGTAACTCCATCCAAGGATAGGAGCTAGAGTATGACAATCTGGCCAGGCTGAAGAGGTAATCATGGCTAAGAAAGTGAGAAATATAATATGTATCACTATTAATGTAGACCCAGTCAGGGAGGTCAGGCTATATCATAGTGCCATGGATCATTCCAGTTACATGCACTATAGATTATGGACTAGGAATAGTGTCTCAAGATATCTATAGTGCAAGGTATGATATTATTATCCATGACATTATTTTTTTCCATTCTTGAAATAGGATATTAACATGAAATCAATTATATGGTTTTGATGGATGTTCTTTAACATGGTGTTGATTAATTTTGTGGGTTAATGTCTCTTCATACTCTATTGGGAGTATAGTCAAAAACATATTTCTTGAATATCAATGAAGATGAAGGTTTTTTCCACCAGTGGTAGACCGTTTAAGATATTTTTTCCAAGATAAATTTATAGGGACACATCCTATGAGAGAGGGAGAGTTCTCCAATGAAATTATTCTAGGACCAGAACGAAAATATATTCCACTATATAGGATGGGTATTAATTATTTTCAAAAACACATGAGCTTGTTAGAGGACCCAGAACTAAAAAGGTTAATATAGACCAACACTTATCCATGGGATTCACAAGTGATTATTCATTATAATTTTGATGGAACCTTATGGATATGTGTGGATTACCTATGGATGAATCATATTGTAGTTAATAACTAGTAACCACTACTTTATATGTATGATATATTCAACTTGTTCCAATGTTATATGGTATTCAGAAATATGATTTTGATATCTGGATTCCATTAATCTTGACTTCATCCCTCATATATACCATGTACAAAATTCATAAGAAGCTATGGATTGTATGAATAATCATATATATAGTTAGATCTTACCAAAACACTCATTGTTTTTATGGACTTGATGAATTGGGTATTCCACCTATATATTTATTCTTTTTGGATTACTTTCATGGATGATATCTTATTATATTCTATGAATTTACGTGATTAGGAAAGACAGCCTGATGTCCAATTAATTTCACTGAGAGTATAATGTATATATGATAATATCACAAAATTCAATTTTTTTATTGACATATTTCACTTTCAAGGTTACATTATATTGGAAGAGGTATTATTTGTGCATCTAGAGAAGGTAAGGGTCATGGTTTTATTGGAGAAAACCAAGAACATATTTGATCTAAATTAATTATAGGGGAGATTTAGATACAATTAGTACTTCATTCAAAAAATTTCATTTCTTATATAACCTCTTACAGGCATGACTAATAAAGGATCAACATTTACATGGTTATAAGAAAATAAAGAGGATATTTTGGAGTTTAATGTAAGGATGACTCAATGCTGACCCTAATTTTAAATGAGCCTAGAATATGATATATAATTTATTGTGATGTTCTAGGTATTACTATAGAATCTATATTGATATAAGGGGAAATAGTAGTATATTATAGGTTTATTTAGTAGATATCTCACGAGTGTTATTAATTAATACACAACCTTGAGTTAGAAACATTGGTTTATGCATTACGTTACTAGATAAGTTATTTTTTGTGTAATAATTTGTGTTATACACTTACCATAGAGTTATAAAATGTATATTATCTCAGAATGATTTAATACTTTAATACTGATGTAGGATTCAAAACCTTCAGTAATTCAACATTGATCATACATACATGCCTGGTAAGGGAATGTTGTATCTAGTTATCTGAGCAGGAAAACTTAGATGCATGTCGTTGAAGAAGACAATTGTGAATGTTAGTTGATGGATCTTCCTTCTGGGATATATCTGGAATGTTAATAGATTCACAAAAATATTATCCTTGTGAATTTAGTATTGAATTTATCACCTCTGGATAAGATAAAAATGGCACATCTTTCATATCATAATGATTTATTCATGAGGGATGGTGTTTCAAGTGATCGCACACAATCTATTTGGTTAGTCAATGAGGATGAGATCTTATAAATACATTGATATTTCTAACTACCTGTAAATATGTTAGATCATTTTATATGGGAATATCACAATTTTAAATGAGAATTACATCCCAAAATTACTGAGAGGTTCTATTAATTATACCACCAGTATTTGGGTATTATGATGAAAAAGTAGACCATGGAATTTATTGCTTAGTGTTCCACCTATATATAGGTGAGTAAGGAACACTAGCATATTTCTTATCTTTTTTATCCCTTAAATATCCAAAATTAAAAATGTAAAAGTATCACTATAATAGGATTACTATGATTATTATGTTGTAGTGATGTCATATGGGTGACTATGGATAAGATAATGAACGTTCCTTATTTATTTCTTATTTGGGAGACCTTCTCAATGCATTAAAATGGAATAATTTATGTCTAATCATACAATACATGTATTAGTGGACATTCATAGAGAATGTGTCCTTGATTTTTGAGGTTCATAATAAAATAATTCACAAATATTGGGTTCTCTTATAATGAATGTTTTCAAGGGACTATTTGCATGGATCCATATGAGGATATCAATGTTAGACATTCTTGTTCGACATAGAGGAAGGGGAGATAGCACTTTTTGGACCACAGCATGTTAAAAATATGTACAAATAAGTACTATTGATTAATATATATATAGAAATAACCCATTCAACGAATACATCTTATGTTGATCATTTTCAAAGACCACTAGAATTTCATGTGGGAGATAAGGTATCTCTCCATGTTTTTCCTAAATTGGGTCATTGATGGATTTATAGGAAGGGAAAATTTGACCTAGGCTTGTTAGACCCATCAAGAACATAGGATATTTGGGCTAATATCCTATCAAATAACCCTTCCATTGAGGTATCAATCCATGCATAATATATTCCATGTTTCTAATAATTACCCATGTTACTCCAGTCTATCTCACCTATTTGATTATGAGGATGTTTTATTAGATGTTAATGCTTCTTCTAAAGAGTATCTAGTTCATATCATTGACCATAGTAATAATTATATGTGAGGCATGTTATTTCCTCCAGTTCAGGTGCTATAATAGTGTGGATGTGTACATTAAGAGACATGGGAGGGAGATTCTTGCATATGTACTCAATGGTTGTAGTTATTATTGGATGCATCTCAACCACCCTTGAATGGAAAACTCAAGGTTGGCTTGTTATAAGTAGGGGAGGTTGAATGTTTCATGTTTTTTTATGAATAAATCCTTTATTTTTTAGTCTATATCTTTTGTTTTAGATAAATAGATCCTTCTAACGGGGTCTTGGAGGTTTTATGTGGATTATAGATTGGTTTGGGTCTCGGATATATACCTTTTTGAATGAAATAGAGGGATTATGGTCAGAAGATAGTTTTTAATAACCATAAACCTAAACTATGAGGCCCTGTAAAGGAGGAGACCAGGTATCAAAACTATGAAATAAAGGACAAGCGGTCATGAAAACTCTTCAATAAATTATAGTGGTAGTATGAATTTTTTCTCCATGGTTTTTCTAACCATAAAACTAAATAGAAAAAGGTTTTGGTGCTTGTATAGTGTCCAATTTATGATTAGTTCGTGGTTTGGAAAACTGTACAGGCAAATTTTTAACCCCTATAAATTATGGGAAATGATCATTTTTCCCGCTAGTCGTTAACCATTATTATCAAATTTCTACTTCACATTCACATATCATCTCACAAATTTAAGATCTCCCCTATTATCTTCTATTTTTTTGAGAGAAATACTTTTACAGAACATTTATTTTAATGTTTTTTTATTGTATTGGATCCCCTTAGGTAAATCTAACATTTCCCTTATTTTATTTATATATTTATTCACCATATTTTGTGTTGTCTCCTTAAAAGATAATATACCCTATTCTAGGTTCTTTTATTATGGTTTTATAAATTATATTATTCCATCCTTAACCTGAGGATGATACTAGAAGAGGAGACTACTACCGAGTTAAGGTAGTTGGTCTACTAATTTAACCTAATATTCCAGTTGATTATAATTTTCCACTCTTTTGTTTCATGTCTCACCTTTCTCTCATTGCTTAAAAATTAGTTATACGTTAAAATAAATAATAATATCATGTATCTTATGTTTATTATCTCATTTTACATTTTATGATATTTATAAACTCGAACCTAACCTCCCCTTAGGGTGTGTTGAATTAAATTATGACTCATTCCAACTTTTCCCTATGATAAATCCATCCCATATCTATATTGAGATTTCCCCTGGATAGTTGAAAGAATAAATTAAATTAAATGAATTGTTAAATTAAATGGTAATAACACTAGTCCCTTTCATCACTTTTAATAGGAATTAATAATAATGTGAATTATTTTTTAAATGATATTAATACACATTTTTATCCCTTTTTAATTTTAAAATGAAAAGGGTAACTCAAATGGTATAAATAGACATTGTGAAATGAGATAAGTAATCTATTAGATTATTATTACTTATTAAATGTAAGGTGACAACTTTTTATAAACCTAGATCACATTAATGGCATGAATTTACTTTAGTAAAACATGAATTTTAAACTAATAATTCCTTGGATAAACTCGAAGGATTATATCTAATTCATTGATGTGAATGATAAGGGAGATACCACACAAGCTTTCAGCTAATATCATATATTATAGAATGAATCAGCATATCGTAGAAGATTCACCTTCATCTCCTTAAAAAATTCCATTATTATCTCCATGGATTAAACATGATTTTCTTATACATGTGATTCCATAGATTTTCCCATTGGGCTCTAAATCATGATTATCCTCCGATTACCCCAAACGTGTTTCTTGGAAATGAAAAAAAGTATTCATGGTGAAATCTCTAGGGTTCATCCCATTGATTACATGAATACCCCTATATCAATGATAAAATATTTTTACTATGAAGTGGATCTATAACACCCCAGGTAAATAAAGAATTTGACATTTTTATATTTTTCCATATTTGTGGAAAAAATGTCAATATTAATTTAAATGGAACGCTATGCTCGATTTCTTACCCAATATTCAACAACGAGTTCCTTTGAAATCATACGTTGCACTCTAAAAGTAAAACAATATTATTTTAAATGGTAGTTAGCACATAGCCATTGTATTGACATGAATGAATATAAATAACTAAATTGCGATTAAATATGTTTGTTAAATGTTTTCACTTTTATCCATTAAATTTTAGAGGCTTAAAATACAAATGAATCAAATCTTAAGCATTGAATACACTAGTATTTTTAAAAGATTGTTTTACTACCTTTTGATGGAAAAACATTTTTAAATCAAACTTTTGACAATTTTATAAGCTCTATTTTTCAAAGTAAACATATTATTTATGATTGGGACATTGAAATTTACATTGGGTTAATTTTTGGTATTTTTCTGACAATGTTCATTTTTCAATGAATAGTAAAAAATACTGTATTTTACATCAAAACTGCTATTTCATATAATTTAATTATATGGTTATATTATCTTTTTAATTTTTTTAATGTGTAATTAGAATATATTTTTACCATGTAATTAAATGATGGTCATTGGGATTAATTTCACTTTGGAATTAGGCATAAACAAGTACCAAAATGTTTATAAATATTGTTTCAAAAACACCCGCTATTTGTTTTGACAACGGGAAGTTTTTTTAAATTAATTATTGCAATTTATATGTTTGTAATTTGGTAAAATTAATTACATATTTGGAATCAGAAGGTCCAAATTATGTAATTAAGACTCTTTTGTTTTTGGACATTATGAATTGTAACGACGGTAATTATCTTTAATTATCTTCATTAATGAGTAATCGGGTAGTTAAAGAAAATAAGATAATGTCATAATAATAAAAAATAACCACACAATGTGTCCTAAGGCTACTGGATGTCTCATGGCCGACCATGGGATACCTTGTGCTAAACATGGGGGCCCCATGGAATCACTTTTGTGAGAAAGTGACTTTTTATCTTTTTATTTTTAAAGAATGTTAAATGTAACAAAGAATGTATCACCTAAGTAAAATATTTTTACTTTTGTCTACATAAATGATACTTTGGACTATAAATATTCATTTTAAAGATAAAACTATTTACTACATTATAGTATTTGTTTTATATTTTTTAGACATTAAATAAATTAAATTATTTATGGCATCATAATGATGCAGCGATGACCTCATTATTTAACAATTTAAATAAAATGGAAAGATAATGTAAAATATAAGACCTACACATGTCCAAAACCTATTGTATGGGTGGATATTGAACCCTTATCACCTTATCCTCGAACAAAATCAATGTGGGACAATTAAAATCCGAAACTCATTTGAAAATAAAGTTACATTTTATACCTTTCCAAGAGTGCCCCTCCTCTCCTCTTATAAAAGGCCCCCGCCTCTACCTCCTTACCCACACATCCAAAGCCTTTGGCTTGGCAAAACCCTGCCCAGTTTTTCTCTTCACATCCCAATCTAACTCCTTGAAGCCTCACTTTGGGCAGAAGTCTTCCCAAGGAAGCCTTTGAGCTCAAACCAAAGGGAGTTACCCGATTTTAAGGTAATGTCTTCACTTGAGTTCTTTTGTTTTATTTTTCTTCTCCAACACCCTAAAATCTTTTTATTCATTTATTTTGTAACAACTACATTATCTTAAATATACTATGATGTTTTTTTAAGAATCATTCGAGCTACACATACACACACCTACATCAAATGGTTAAAGAACATACTGTTTCTGTGGATGGTGAATTTCTGCCTCACGAAACGATGATTCTTCAACACTCATATAACACCTTAAAAGGTGGTCATTATGATGCCACTATATTTATATATGATATATAATATGTTTATGTTTCCGTATTTTTCTTTTTTGGCATACCTTTATGGTTTCCATTGTGGGTAAACACGATAATTTCATTTTAGGAAGTGCGTACTACCGCCCCCTCAATGTGATTTGATTCGTTAATGCCATATGTGGGATGTATAAAGGATAGATTTAAAGTTATTATATATTATTTATGTTACATATAAATGATTAATATAATTCTGGAATTAAAATATACATACCTCTCATTTGGTTTTAATTCCATTAATATGACAAAGAAATGAAAGTAGCGTTCATGCGTACATACGACTTACCGTCTCTATGAACGGTGCATTTCATTTATTACCTCTAAATGACTATGTAATATTATAAATAAATTTATATTATGGATATATATGATATATATGATATCCCAATCATGAATATAATTCTGGATATAATGAACATTTGACCACACGAACAACATGTAATTGTAAGAAGTCCACTTTCGACTTAAGAACCAAATATCGAAAAAACAAACATTATTAACTTAAATGATTACATAATGTTTATAACATGGAAATAAGTGATATAAAAGGAATAATGAACTAGAAAAAGGTTATTAATAAAGTTGAAATTAACTCAAGTTTATTATTCAGGATGTTAAAGAACGATCGAGTCAAGTAGGACCCGAGGTAAGGGATCCTACTCCACTCTTTCTTTTTTAAGTACACTCTTTTATGTCATTCCTTTTAAAGTTCATATTTCATGTTATTGGGATGATCTTTTATATTAATCTTACTGTAATTTCTATTTTCATGTGATGACAGACCCTATTCACTCTCATCAATCCATTTTGTAAGTTTTGAGTGGTGCCGTTAGGCTGCCGAATTTTCGTAAGAGATCTAACCTCTCTCTTTATTTTTAAGTACTCTCCTTTATGTCACTTCTTTTATGCTCCTCTTTGTTATATTGGGGGATGTTATTTTATATTCCCCTTTCTATAAACTTTATGTTAATATTATGAGATACCCTATTTGATCTCATAAATCCATTTCTGTAAGTTTTATGTGGCGCTCTTAGGCTGCCGAGTTTTCGTAAGGTATTTTTCATCTCACTTTTATTCCAGTGAGATTTATGCTACATTTTCCAAAATTTCCTTTGAGTGGGGTATGTACTGCCCATTATTCTACTCTTTGTGTAATATAATTTCGTTTATGTGTATTTACATCAATGATGTATTGTCCTTCTCTCATGGGGTGTATGTTTTGAAAGATACCCAAGTCGGTAAGGGAACCTTTCACCCTCCTCTTTTTAAAAGACTTCTTTTGTTGGGTCTTTTAATTTACATATTGTTATGTTGGGATATGTTATCATATATCCTTATTGATGAAAATTTTATGTCCAAGTGATGAGATACACTTTTTTTCTCCCATCAACTCATTTTGATGTGACGTCATTAGGCTGTCAAGGGAACTTCTTAACCCAATTTCGATTTCTTTGGGTTCAACATGTAGTTATTGAATATGTCATCCTTTGAATATGTGTGAATGACCTTTGATTATTTTACACTTAATATCCACTTATATTTGGTGTATTCGTTTATCACACATAATTATGTAATTGATTTATCCTTAAACCAAGGATACCATCTTTGTATGGGGACTTCGTCTCAATCTCCTTTCATTGAGGCATATTTTATTTTATACACAACCTTCTTTTATATGGTGTATAAACCCCTTTGACTTTTACGTTTATCCAAAAAGAATCTTTCTTTATACGAAGCGTTTTACTAAACGACAAAAAAGAAATTTTTTTTGACATACGTATGCGGCGACAACGACTTCTCCGCCGCCGTGACCATTATTTGAATTTCAGCTTCCTCTACAAGCCATAACTTTTTTTAAAAGAAAAATAAAAACCATGTTTTACTTTTCTTTTATTTTGGTATTGGAAATGGTTTTCTTAATGTTTTTATTATATCAATGTGGTGTATTGATATCTTGTGATTGAAATGTGGAAATGTTATGTTTCCTTTATGCATGTTTTAGGTGATAAGATTATGATATGGATCTTTGCCATTATTATGAAGACGGGTTATTCCGTGATAAAATAAGGGTGGGTGAGCCCGATATAGCTCTCCAATGCATTGGGTAACGCGAAGGAGTGAAACGTTAAGGTTTCTCCAAAAAGATTTAGGGAATATACTGTGGTGGGTATTCCAAACGTAACCAAGAGGGTTACTCCCTATTTAAGAATGTTATGAATGCCTCAAGTTAGATTTATGTCTTATGATTCAATGATTTATTCATGATTTTATGAGTTATGTTAAAGTGCTTATGTTTTATGGGTAAAGTATGATTTCATTCTTATGTATACATGTACTCATGTTTCCTTTCTATATTTTTATATCCCTTACTGAGCTTTTTATGCTCATCCCATGTTTTTGAAATGTTTTTCACAGGTCAAGGGAAGGGTTCATGATTTGATGATAGTGTCAAGGAAGTGTCAAGAAAGAATCCATGTTTTATTTTAAATATGTTTCCATTGATGGGAAAAATGAATACTATCTTTTATGTAACCACTTTGTTTGAATGTGGAATGTAATGCAAGTTTTATGATCTAATTCTCTAAAACTCTAAACCTGAAAAGATCCTCAATGTGTAATCTTGTAGTAACTCAAGATTAAGTAAGTTTTAAGGCTGGGGCCTTATAGTTGGTATCAAAGGTCGGTTTAGATAACTTTAGAGGTTAGGGTATTCTTTAAGCATAAGTGACATTACCATAATGGTTAAGATTTCAGAAAGAGTCCTAGTTTTAGATAAAGTGAATGAGTAAGTATATCTTAGTGTTTATCTTTCTCATTAGTACATGATGGTTTTGTAGATATACTCACACTGACATTTTTGGTTTTAGTAAATGGCTGGATCTAGCAGGCACCAAAGTAACAGTGGATGTGAAGGAAACTGTGATAGTTTTTTGAGCAAGCAACTGAATGATATGGGAGCTGCAATGAGAACTTTTGTGATTATCCTCAACCAACTATCTGGAGTCATGATTGACCACCTAAACCTCAAAGGGACATAAATATGCTATATATGTGGAAATGAAGGTCATAAAGCAAGAACCTTCCATGGAAAAATGTAGCATCCACTTGAATCAAGGAAAGGGAAAGAAGTTCTTTCTGAGGGATCAATTGAATGTTTTAAATGTGGTGTGCATGGTCATTATGCAAACACATGTCCTATGAAGAAGTTTTGTGAATGGGATCACCATGAGCGTACAAATGTTCGTTTACCAATACCTAATGCCATTCCGATTGAGGATGAAGAAACTGAAAATGACCAATCAAAGGTATGGATTATTTCATAACTATTTTTTTCCAATTTTGGAATCTTAGGATATGATTTGTGATTTTGTTTGTAGGAAAGAAGTATTTCAGAATAAGTTGGAAAGGAATGGTTAATGGATCATGAAGAATGTTGAATGAGTAATATGTCAACATATAAGGGCTTCAAGAGTTATGGTGAAATTCTTAAGAGTATTAAGTCTCTTTTGGTGATGGGGTTACATTAGAAGACTTTTTATAGTATGTGTAACCCTGATGTTTAATATATGAAAATTTTATTCAAGGAATAGTTATATGTTCTTTTGTGGACATAGTTATAAAGAACCGTTTGGGTTTATATGATCCTTACTTTTGAGGTAATTATGGGTTATTATATCTTATGCCGGAAAATGAAAGGCATGAGATAAACTTGAGGTTAAAATATGTTATGATCATTTTTGAAGATCTTATCTCGTTTTGGGAGATGTTTTGTGAATTATATAGTTTTGGAAAAAGTACAACACGCAGACCGTGTGACAACCCGTAGCGTCGGACAAAGCTAAGGGAATCGAACCCACAACCAAAGTGCGACTAGTATTTACTGCCTACCACTGGACTACATGAAGTCCCTAGTTAGTTTGACTGATTCTTTTTTTAGTTAGATGATTTTATGAATTAAGAGTAATCTGATTTCGGGTTATCTATGGATATTTATTAACCTATCATGGAGGATCCCTGATTAGGTTAATTACTTTTCAATTCGAGACTTTAGGAGCAATTGATGTTGATTGGAGATAAATGTTACGATTTAACTTGGAAGGCTATGTGACTAAATCATTCAAATATTTGGGTTTCAATATTATTTTGGTTTAGTTTGAAGAATTTTTATGGAAAAGTTGTTTATCGAATGGTCCTCGTTGAACTTTGGGCTTTGCTGGACAAATTTTGGAGATTAAGAATAGATTTTCTTTCTACAGAGGGTTATCTTTTTCTGGATTATCTGATCTTATACTAACCTTTTTGGTTTTGGTTTGGTTAAAGTCTACAGACATGTGAAGTATATAGTTCTCTTTTTTGGATTAGATGATTCTCTAGAAGTTGATTATATTACTCTTATTGTGAACAAGTCTTCCTAAATACTCATCTTTTGGGGAAAGTATGAATTTGTGTAATAAATCTAATAAAAGTTAAAAGTCAACATGATAAGTAATTATGTTTCCTTTTGAATAAATTCCTCAATAAAAAGTAACTTAAAACAAAAATGTTGTCTATTAACTTTTCCAAATGGGGAATCGAATACCGTTTTACTCATCACATGTTTGTGATTTTCTTGCAGTTAACTTTCTCCTAAACATGTTTTCTATCACTCTCCATCAGAACATGACCCTATGTTTTCTCCTCCATGTCCATGTTTTCCTACATGGAATCCTAGTATGGGTTAACTTGAGTGACCTCTATACTTCTCTTTCTTTATTTTAATGTGATTGTTTTAACGACTCTTGTTCTTATTTGGGATTTTCAATAATGTTTCCAAGCCCAGTTTTATAATTGCGAGGAAGAAATTTCAAAAAGGGGGGAAGGATGTAACACCCCAGGTAAATAAATAATTTGAAATTTTTATATTTATCCCTATTTGTGGAAAAAATGTCAATATTAATTTAAATGGAATGCTATGCTCGATGGATTACCCAATATGCACCAACGAGTTCCTTTGAAATCATACGTTGCACTCTAAAAGTAAAATAATATTATTTTAAATGGTAGTTAACACATAGCCATTGTATTGACATGAATGAATATAAACAACTAAATTACAATTAAATATATTATTTAAATTTTTTTACTTTTATCCAATAAATTTTAGAGGCTTAAAATACAAATGAATCCAATCTTAAGCATTGAATACACTGGTATTTTTAAATGATTATTTTACTACCTTTTGATGGAAAAACATTTTTAAATAAAACTTTTGACAATTTTATAAGCTCTATTTTTTAAAATAAACATATTATTTATGATTGTGACATTGAAATTTACATTGGGTTAATTTTTGGTATTTTTCTGACAATGTTCATTTTTCAATGAATAGTAAAAAATACTGCATTTTACATCAACACTGCTTTTTCATATAAAATAATTATATGGTTATATTATCATTTTAATTTGTTTTAAAGTGTAATTTGAATATATTTTTACCATGTAATTCAATTATGGTCATTGGCATTAATTTCACTTTGGAGTTAGGCATAAACAAGTACCAAAATTTCCATAAATAGTGTTTCAAAAAAACCCGCTATTTGTTTTGACAACGGGAAGTATTTTTAAATTATTTATTGAAATTTATGTGTTTGGAATTTTGTAAAATGAATTAAATATTTTGAATCAGAAGGTCCAAATTATGTAATTAAGACTCTTTTTTTTTGACATTATGAATAGTAACGACGGTAATTATCTTTAATTATCTTGATTAATGAGTAATCGGGTAGTTAAAGAAAATAAGATAATATCATAATAACAGAAAATGGCCACAAAATGTGTCCTAAGGCTACTGGTTGTCTCATTGCCGACCATGGTATGCCTTGTGCCAAACTTGGGGGCCCCATGGAATCACTTTTGTGAGAAAGAGACTTTTTATCTTTTTATTTTTAAAGAATGTTAAATGTAACAAAGAATGTATCACCTAAGTAAAATATTTTTAATTTTGTCTACATAAATTATATTTTGGACAATAAATATTCATTAGAAAGATAAAACTATTTCCTACATCATAGTATTTGTTTTATAATTTTTCTACATTAAATAAATTAAATTATTTATGACATCATGATGATGCAGCGATGACCTCATTATTTAACGATTTAAATAAAATGGAAAGATAATGTAAAATCTAAGACCTACAAATGTCCAAAACCTATTGGATGGGTGTATTTCGAACCCTTATAACCGTATCCTCAAAACACATCAATTTGGGACCATTAAAATCTGAAACTCATATGAAAATAAAGCTACATTTTATACCTTTCCAAGAGTGCCCCTTCCTCTCCTCTTATAAAAGGTCCCCACCTCTACCTCCTTACCCACACTTCCAAAGCATTTGGCTCGGCCAACTCCCTTCCCTTTTGTCTCTCCACATCCCTCTATAACTCCTTGAAGCCTCACTTTGGGCAGAAGTCTTCCCAAGGAAGCCTTTGATCTCAAACCAAAGGGAGTTACCCGATTTTAAGGTAATGTCTTCACTTGTGTTCTTTTGTTTTATTTTGCTTCTCCAACCCCCTAAACTCTTTTTATTAATTTTTTTTAACAACTCCAATATCTTCAATATACTAGGATTTTTTTATAAGAATCATCTGAGATACACTTACACACACCAACATCAAATGCTTAAAGAACATACTGTTTCTGTGGATGGCGAATTTCTGCCTCACGAAACGATGATTGTTCAACACTCATATAACACCTTAAAAGGTGGCCATTAAGATGTCACTATATTTATATATGATATATAATATGTTTATTTTTATGTATTTTTCTTTTTTGGCATACCTTTATGGTTTCCATTGTGGGTAAACACGATAATTTCATTTTAGGAAGTGCGGACTACCGCCCCCTCAAAGTGATTTGATTCGTTAATGCCATATGTGGGATGTATAAAGGATGGATTTAAAGTTATTATATATGATGTATGTTAAATATATATGATGAATATAATTCTGGAATTAAAATATAAATACCTCTCCTTTGTTTTTAATTCCATTAATATGACATAGAAATGAAAGTAGCGTTCATGCGTACGTACGGATTACCGTCTCCATGAACGGTGCATTTCATTTCTTAACTCTAAATGATTATGTAATATTATAAATAAATAAATATTCTGGATATATATGATATATATGATATCCAAATCATGAATATAATTATGGATATAATTAACATTTGACCACATGAACAACATGTAATTGTAAGAAGTCCACATTCGACTTAAGAACCAAATATCGACAAAACAAACATTATTAACTTAAATGATTACATAATGTTTATAACATGGAAATAAGTGATATAAAAGAAATAATGAACTAGAAAAAAAAATTATTAATAAATTGGAAATTAACTCAAGTTTATTATTCAAGACGTTAAAGAACGATCGAGTCAAGTCGGACCCGAGGTAAGGGATCCTACTCCACTCTTCCTTTTTTAAGTACACTCTTTTATGTCATTCCTTTTAAAGCTCATATTTCTTGTTATTGGGATGATATTTTATATTAATCTTACTGTAATTTCTATGTTCATGTTATGGGAGACAATATTCTCTCTCATCAATCCATTTTGGAAGTTTTGAGTGGCGCCCTTTAGGCTTCCGAATTTTCGTAAGAGATCTTACCTCTCTCTTTCTTTTTAAGTACTCTCCTTTATGTCACTTCTTTTAATCTCCTCTTTGTTATGTTGGGGGATGTTCTTTTATATTCCTCTTTATTTAAACATTATGTTAATATGATGAGATACCCTATTTGATCTCATCAATCCATTTTTTTACGTTTTATGTGGCGCTCTTAGGCTACCGAGTTTTCATAAGGGATTTTTCATCTCACTTTTATTCCCGTGAGATTTATGCTACATTTGCCACAATTTCCTTTGAGTGGTGTATGTACTGCCCATTATTCTAATCTTTGTGTAATATACATTCTTTTATGAGTATTTACATCAATGATGAATTGTCCTTCTCTCATGGGGTGTATGTTTTGAAAGATACCCAAGTCGGTAAGGGAACCTTTCACCCTCCTCTTTTTAAAAGACTTCTGTTGTTGGGTCTTTTAATTTACATATTGTAATGTTGGGATATGTTCTCATATATCCTTATTGATGTAAATTTTATGTCCATGTGATGAGATACTCTTTTTATCTCTCATAAACTCATTTTGATGTGACGCCGTTAGGCTGTCAAGGGAACTTCTTAACCCAATTTCGATTTCTTTGGGTTCAACATGTAGTTATTGAATATGTCATCCTTTGAATATGTGTGAATGACCTTTGATTATTTTACACTTAATATCCACTTATATTTGGTGTTTTAGTTTTTCACACATAATTATGTAATTGATTTATCCTTAAACCAAGGATACCGTCTTTGTATGGGACTTCATCTCAATCTCCTTTCATTGAGGCATATTTTATTTTATACACAACCTTCTTTTATACGGTGTATAAACCCCTTTGACTTTTACATTTATCCAAAAGGAATATTTCTTTATACGAAGCTTTTTATTAAACGAAAAAATGGAATGTTTTTTGTCATACGTATGCGGCGACAACGACTTCTCCGCCGTCATGACCATTATTTGAATTTCGGATTCCTCTACAAGCCATACCTTTTTTTAAAAAGAAAAATAAAAACCATGTTTTACTTTTCTTTAATTTTGGTGTTGAAAATGGTTTTCATAATGTTTTTATTATACCAATGTGGTGTATTGATATCTTGTGATTGAAATGTGTAAATGTTATGTTTCCTTTATGCATGTTTTATGTGATAAGATTATGTTATGGTTCTTGGGAATTATTATGAAGACGGGTGGTTCTGTGATAAACTAAGGGTGGGTGATCCCGATATAGCTCTCCAATGCATTGGGTAATGCGAATGAGTGAAACGTTAAGGTTTCTCCGAAGAGATTTAGGGAATATACTGTGGTGGGTATTCCAAACATAACCAAGAGGGTTACTCCCTACATAAGAATGTTATGAATGCCTCAAGTTACCTTTATGTCTTATGATTTCGATGATTTATTCATGATTTTATGAGGTATGTTAAAGTGATTATGTTTTATGGGTAAAGTATGATTTCATTCTTATGTATACATGTACTCGTGTTTCCTTTCCATATTTGTATATCCCTTACTGAGCTTTTTATGCTCAACTAAAGTTTTTGAAATGTTTTTCACAGGTCAAGGGAAGGGTACATGATAAGATGATAGTGTCAAGAAAGAATCCATGTTTTATTTTAAATATGTTTCCATTGATGGGAAAAATGAATAATATCTTTTATGTAACCACTTTGTTTCAATGTGGAATGTAATTCAAGTTTTATGATCTAATTCTCTAAAACTCTAAACCTAAAAATAACCTCAACGTGTAATCTTGTAGTAACTCAAGATTATGTAAGGTTTAAGGTTGGGGCCTTATAGGATCGACCTACTTGGGTTAAGGATTCCTTAGTTTCACCTTGAATATTATACAATTATTATATGTTATTCTTTTATTGTGTATATTGGTTCCCAGAATGATCTCAAGAATTCTTACATTCAGAGACATTCAGATAAGGCTATAGCAGGTACGGTCATAAAGGTTCCCCATGAGAACCCTAAGATCCACACTCTTACTATTATTCAATTGTTACATTTTAATTTCAAACTAGGTTCATTTATTTTCATAGGTTGGTTAATAATACACGTAGTTGGTGGTAACCTAATATGTTTTAATTACACCACGTTTAGGTTATTGATTTGTACCCAGATAGATTCTTATATGTAGGTATGGATAATGGCCTGATCCCAATTATGGATTATTGATTCCTTCAATATGGGAGGTTGGTAGTAGAAGACTAATCCAATGGTCATGATTCCCATAGAGATGGTTTTTTTCTTTTTTCCATTTATTATACATGAATTTTATATATTTATTCTTCATATAATCTTATTTTATTTTTTTATCAACCTGACATAATCTATTTTTTACGATATTTATTGATTTTGACTATTTATTAATATCTCTATGTCTATTTTCACATCCCAATATTATTATTTTATATCAATATATCCTTTCCACTAGATGACATATTATTAATATAGTGGTGGTACACTATGATAATGCAGGAATACTCTCCCAACTATACCATCATCATACCTTGATACTTGTAAGAAACCTCAAGTTTATAAGGATGCATGCTTGAGACCATAGGGAAAACTAGGTTCAGTCACTTATGAGTGAACCCATTTTATGTGTGTCACTTATTTTTTAAAAATATATATTTCAAGTCTAAATTTATGGAATATTTATTTTTTTATTTTTTTCCCTTTTTCATTATAAAATGTTAACATTATATATTGAATTTATGTATGCTTTGTTGTAAAGTGTTATACTACTTCTTTAAATAAGTATACAATCATCAATAGAGTTTCTATGAATAATAATTTATTTAGTATTTTAAAAACATTATGTTTTCCTATTTTGGGTTATGAGCTAAAAATTTTTAACAAAGCATTGTATATTAGGTGTTATAATTCTGCTGTATTTGAGGTCTCTATGAAGTAAAAACCCCATTTATAAAGGGACTTTGGGTGGAATGGATCACTAGACTGAGATCTTAGGTATTGTCAATAAATATAATGGTTTCATACTTTTACCTCCCAGAATACTCATAAAGGTATTGTTTTCTTCAAATGATTCTATGAAATTAAATGAATGGGATTCGTGGACCTTATTAATTGGATGAATTTAGATATGTGCAAATATAATTTGGTTTTAAAATTAGTTTAGTTACACAAGCTATGAGTTTTGTTAATAGCTAAAATAAATTGAGTTTGAACATACTTATTTTGTGAATGTAATAGGATTCCAATGAAATCATTTGAGAAAATCATATATGTAAATGGAATATGAAAGATAATACTGTTTAAAATTAAAATGTTTTAGTTTACCTCTGAAGTAAACACATGTGAAGACCTTGATTTTACAACTATGTTGATTTATGCTAAATATGGGTTCTCAAAGATTATCTTATATAGAAACTTTTATCCAAAATAGGTATGTTTAAAAATACTTATATGATATTTTGTCCAAACATAGAGGCAAAACCCCATGAGATAAGATATCAAAGAAATAATATTGATTTAATCTTCATGATTGATTAGGATAAAGTGTTATCTGCTAAATTATTAAATATTCATATATTATATAATTTCAATAATTTCCTAATTAAATAACTAATTTGTGAATGGAAAACTAAGGTGTACTCTTTAGTGAAATATTGATATTTTCCCACTAATTAATATGATGAAATATAAAATGGGTTTTAAATATAGTGGGAGTTTATTTAGTAAAATTCAATACAAAATAAATATGAAATATGATACTCTTATGATAAATTATTCTGTTATAAATAAATGAAAGTTTCCTACACAAAAATTATACTGAGATCAATCAATTAAAAGGAGAAGCTAAATGGAATAAGTTATTTATACTAGTATAAATATTTAATATTCATTCTTCTGAAAGACTAATAATTTTTTGTTTTATAAAAGCCTCTTCAAAAATAAAAAATTATTGATGTTATTGAAAACTATATTAACAAGCGTATAATAATATTAAATTAATTCATGTAAGGTTTTGAAGGAATCATTAAATTTAATATGATTGAAAAAACTATACTCTCGGGTAATATAATCCATATGATTGGATATGTTAATGAATTTTATAGAAAGAGTCCTATTTTAGGTCTTTATATTATCGTTGAATTATTTGATAGTTATTTCTAGAATTTATTAAAAAAACATATTTATCTTTAATAAAAGTTTACTATATTTCTTCAATTATTTGAGTCAAGATGAATTTTTCATGAGATTTCTAGGTTCTAATGTCATATAAATAGTATAAATGTGAAAAATATGGTCTAAAAATTAATATTTGAAAAATTAATTTCTAACCTAGGTCATTGCTACAAAAAGGGGTATTCATGCCATATATAAAATATTTACATATAATGTAATTGTCTAGAATATAAAAATGGTTTTGAGAAACACCATTAAAATTCCACTTCATGTATTGATATTGTATAAGTATACTATTTTATTTTGTTGTATTTGTTACAAAATATGTATATATTACATGTGTATTGAATGTAAATCACTTAAAAATGAAATAATTATTATAGCTTGTTTTTTTATTAAACTATAGTGAAAATGGTTTTTATAATTAAAAGTTGCAATGTAAAGGAATATTAAAAGCTCATATGGATCTAAATAAATGTAATATATTCTTATCTCATGTATTTTATATGATAATCACTGTTATGTTTTTTCAAATAATTATAAATAAAATGACATTATGTACTTGTACACGTTGTTTATTATTCCTAAATCACTATAAACATGGTTTGTAAAATGAGATATAAATAGAATTGATAATCCAGTATAATATTAATTAATTAATGTTATTAGTTAAAATATGAGGGAAATAGAACCTACATTTATTTTTGGAATATTTGAAAAAAAAATTCATTTTATAATAATTATATAAACACATAGAATACTATATTATCTGTGATTTTTTACGAAATTATTATTAAATATTCCAACTAATGTAAATAGTTTTTATTTCTTGAACAAAAATTTGTTATTATATCATATCATCATACAATATAATGAATATATATTTTGATATGCTATTGGTATTATCTATGGTTTAGGGGACAAGTTGAATGACTATACCCTTAACGGGTGGGATTATGGTGCTGTTAGGTTGAAAATGTTTCTCCTAATAATAATTTTCCCTTTGTTAGATCATATTCCATCATTATAAATAATGTATTCAATATCACACTCATTCATCAATAATCACCCTAAACAAAACGTAAATGCATGATGGAAAATCCCTAATGACACGGGGATATTACTTGGTTTATCTACACTATGATATGTCCAAAGTGTATACAAAAATGATGTGTATATTTTCCAAAATAAAATACAATCACCTTTGGTGGATACAATTATAAATCATTGTCACTCCAGGATAATGATTATTTAATTTATAATGTTTAAATATGGTAAACTGAGAATCAAGGGTAACTCTCATTTTCTTATACTCTATACACGACTTCATTGGATGTATTCATCAGTTTATTAATCTGAGGGTCTCATAAACAATTTATAGACCTGAATATTTATTCAAAATTTTATAGACCTTAGGGTCCCATAAATAACATTGTAAGGTAATAATTCCCCTTACTTACTTGATTCTAGGATAAATTCACATTTAGGAACTAATTCATTGTGCATCGAGTTCTCCAAATTTTTGTGATATTATATCATTGTAAAGATTTGATTCTTTTCATTCATCTTCCAATGAAAAATTGTAATTACCTATTGGTTTGAGAATGGATTATTTTTCTTCCATGTGAACACAACATTAGTAATACCTCTCTAATATGAATATTTTATCCATTAGAATTATCTCTTTATGCTTTAATTATCCAATTGATAGATATATTGGTAGTTCTACATATTATTTGATCTCATCTATTCAATGAACTATATATAGAAATGAAACTACTCTATCATTCTTATCTTTCCTCACAGTTTTTAAAATGTGATATGAATTGGAAGTCTTCATTTTCTACTTGTATATCATTTCATAGAATTACATTTTCTTCACTCATCCAACCCTTGTAACAATAAATGAGATAATTATATTTCATAAAATCCCACTGATAAATCCATGTGTCCCACTAATTTATCTTGTTTAAAATAATACACTTTAGGTTAAGTGAATCCCCTAAATATCTATCTAAATATCCTCTTTTTTTGAATTCAAAAATAATATTTAATAATTTAAAGAAATTTTTAGATAATGATATTAAATTTAGCATTGCGGGGTGATATGTATCAACTTCTCATAGAAAACAAAAAGATGTAATTTCGCATGAAAATATTCTCAACAAAACACAATAGATATATAATTTGATAGAGTATAAGTTTAAAATGACCTAAAAATTATAATTTGATCCTATAAAATAAACTCAATTACTATAAATGTTGTATTGTGATCTTATATTTATATTGTAGCCTAATATTCTGAATCATACAAGTGTTCTATCCATTCTTCCGAATATTCATCTATATTGGAAAACCACTATATTATGCCCTGATCCTTTTTTATCTCATCCATTTGTGACATGATGTACACATTATAGGTTGATTCAATCAGATGGCATATTATTGTACTTCTCCACACATTAATAATGGATAATAAAAAATAGTGAAGTTAGAATTATAGGGAAAGGATCAAAAAATAGTGATATATTTATTTAATAATTTATATCCATAATTATATCCTTGAGTATACTTTTAAGGCATGGTATCAATGGTATTAATCTTATATAGGTTAAAATTATTCTAGCATAAAATTTTTGATAGTGCAAGGTACACTTTTACCGCATGATATACTCTTCATTCACTAAGATACCACTAGCCCTCTCCAAATAACACTATGCAATATCATACTGCCTCTAATTCCACAAAAGATCATAAAAAGAAATGATTAAATCAGTAAACATTAGTATATTCTAGATGAAATATTCTTTATTACACACATTCCATGTCCTTTATATATAAAACTATAAATGTGTTTAATTCCTCAATATATAAAATGGAATGTCATCAATACTTCCTCAGAATATAATTCATGTTCATTCTTCACATTCCACGTATGTTAATTTTAGTTATTCTTCACTAAGTTTGATTCTTTCATATGGTAACTATCCCAACATTTATTTAAATATTCATGTCACTTAGGGTATTTTAAATAAGTCTAAAAATTATTCTCAAGAAAACAAAATGCATAACCACTAAGATATTCTCCCATTTTTATTTTATTAAAATACTACCATAAATCCAAATACTCCATTTAAATTAATATTATTCATAGAAATATATCGATTTAGGCAGAATTATACATGAAAATACTAATATAAATCCTACTACAATGTTTAAATAACAATTTATGGAGACATATATGGATTTATGGTGTCTTAAACTGAAAACCACATTATTTTTAAAATTAACTAGTGTTTTTTATTCTAATTTTATGTTTTTATTTTTTTCACATACCAAAAAACTACATAAGGGATTCACCGTAAACATAAAAATTATCAATATTAAAACATGAAAATTATTTTAAATATTCAAGGAAGTTTATCCAATATATTCTCTACATATAATCAATTTTTGTAGAAACATAACTTTTCTTATTTAAGAGACTCAGAAGGCTCACTTTGGAAATAAATACATCCAAATTCTTTTTATAAAAAATTTTAAAAAAACAAAACAAAACATATTTGTTCATTAGACCATGAATATATCATATTTAACACCTTTTATATATTTGAATCATTTTTAGGTCCTTTGATTAGTTAGAACTTTAGGCATAGGTAACCACATTTGGTTACCTCTTTTTGGATAAACTATCTGGACTTTTACAACATTTATAGTGTTTTGAAACAATTCCTTATCATTTTCATACCATTTATCAAATTTAATGTTTACAGGATCTATAAAATTATTAAATAATTTTCATATCATTAACCTATACATATTTTTGAAAAAAACCATATTTTCTGTTAAGATTAAAACCATTTCAATTTTAGTTATATTTTAACAATGATTTTAGCGAGTGCCCTTATCATGGAATAATGATCCCATATAAATACATTAATCCTACTGATTCAAAGAACATTTTAGGAAAAAATTGTGTAACTCAATAAAATTATTATTATCCATGTCACTAGTAAACATTCATAAGAACATGAAACTCAGAGGTTATATCCCTTTAACAACACACAATCTTATCTCAATCACACTTACAAAATGTAAATAGTTAATAAAAAATAATTTATAATATGTTGGATCAATATCATAAGTTAAATTAATTTTTACATCTTATTTTATAAAATTATGATACCACTTCACATTAATGATCTTCCTTCAATGCATGGTACATCCTTTATTCTAGATAAATTAATTAGTGTCAAAAATTCCACAACCTATTTACCTTTGTGTTACTTTATAGATACAAAGTCTTATAATCATTGGATAAACTTCTATATATACTCCATGGGAGTCTATATTTACCCATATTTATTATCCAATAACACAATTAGATGATACCACTTAATTAGATCACAAATTAGTAATAACTTTATTCTTCTAAGAATACTATTTAATCTCCCTCAAGCTATCATCTCTATTATTTGGGGTTGGACACTACTCAATATTACTTGATGTCACATATTGATCATAAAAATTTTCACGATATCATTTTTACTTATTTATAGTTATTAGAAAAAATTTAATACTACACAACTTTCAATTCAAACTTTTTAAGGAAATAATTCAATTTTCTAGATTTAGCTTTGATACCACTTGGAATAATTTCATGAACACTTATTCTTCTATATAATGCTATTGTACCATTATAAACACCATATTTTTTATGATGTGACTGAAATAGATCTAAACCCACTTTATATTCTAGATAGATACTTATAATAGTATGTTCATTCTCTAACATCAATTTTATTTATATTTATTTAGTATGCACACACAATTGATCATATATCCCCATAATCCTACACCACTTCTACAACAAATAGGCAAGAAATGTGTATGGTGACAGGGATAATTCTGGATCATCACTGTATAGAAGAATGTCATTGGTCATTGTGAATAACCCTACTAATTCTAAGATGATCGTTTGTATTTTTTCAGAATCTTCATTTAGTACCACTCATAAAAATTTTACTCAAAATAATTTATCTATCATCCTTTATTTTACTTTGCATTTTATTTAACTCCATTTCAAGACTAATCCCACCTGTGCACGTAAGGATTATCACCTAATCATTCGAACGAAACTAACCTGGATCCTCAAAAAACCTTAGTGTACCACCCCATCACTAAAAAACATCTTAAAGTAAGGCTTTTATATAATTTAATATGGGAATTGTTATCACCACTTATATAAAAAATAAAAAAACACAAAATCACTCAAAACCATCAGCATCACCCCTAGATTTGAGGAACATCAAAACATTGAATGCCTTAGGAACCATCAGTTGTGCCTTATTATTAAACCATACTATGAAAAAAAGTTGAATAATATATATATTAAAATTTATACATACTATTTCATGGAAAGTTTTTTACATAAAATAAAAAATATGTGAAAATGAACTAAAAATTGGTTATGCATAATACCAATAAGATAACCATGGTATGATGGAATAATTGAGCACCTTTATTTAGATAACTCTTAGGAAATTACCTATGTAACAACTCCACATGAACTCCATGGTGTAAAATATGTTCTTCCTTGGATCAAATCTCTTTGTGGTACTAGCTCACATTCCCCAATTCCATCGAATTACCCAGATTACATATATGGTGGTATACATATGAATAAATGGGAAACATACATGGAATAAAAGTGATAAACATGTTTATAGACACCACCCCTTCCCTGTATAGTTATCATATACTCATGTGTGTGAAATTAATAGTATATGGATTATATAAAAAATACAATACAATATTAATAAGTATATAATTTTTAATGATGTATATATCTCCCAATATCAGGTAATATATACATGTACATACCTATGTTATTAAATCATATAATCAATGTCAAGAAATAGGTAAGACAATATTATAGGATCTCCTATCCTACTATAGCCCAATACATGACAAGTAATAATACAATCTTTTTGGAAGGGGGAGGTGTATACACAGTCGGGGTATGAGTATATCATGTGGGAAGGTGGAATGGTTATAAACTGTTAAGATATAGTTATTTATTCCCAACCATAATACTTTATTCATGATATAACTTATTAATGAATGAACATATGGAAAAAATATCTCCTCTAACAAATAACCCATCTATCAAGTAGAAAGATGATAATATTGTAAAAAATAAATAATATAAAGAGAGGAATGTTAATAAAACATTACAAAACATTACATAATATTATTTTATTGTATTTTCTAATAATTAAATTCTTATAATAAGGAATACAAAGGTGATCTTAAATATAATGATATTACTAGGGAAATAGAACATGAAAAATAACTATTTCAAACATGAAAGTTGTTATTAATGAAAAGTAAACTCAAAATTCCTATAAACATGGGAATGGATAATTTAAGAGTTCATTTTTTTCAAAAGGGTCATTTTAAAAGAGATACAGAATATCCTATGTAGATTCCAACCCCCAAATCTTAGGTGATATTATAAGGATGTTGGGTATTATTATAAAAGAAAATCATGTAAATCCATTAGCATTATAGATAGATGATTATGCCACCCAAATTATATTAACCACCACCTAATGATAATTTTTTAATTTGATCTAAATCACTAAAATTAATGGAATGTGATTCATGGATAAAATATTTGGTTTTATTCCTTAGCTTCACTATGGTTAAACTCCTACAGTATCTAGCACAATTGATATCCTTGAAAGTATGAATATCCAATGATACCTCAGATTTTAGGATGATAAATTAAATAAATTACCATGTATATAAGTAAATAAGGAATAAATTAGGGGAAGTACAGTCTTGCATATAAATGAAGAATTTCCCTTGATCAATTCAAGAAACATAGAGAAATATTGAAGAAGAATCCATTAGAGAGAAAGAAGATAGAATTTGGGAGCCCAATGGTGGGGGAAATCATAGAGAAGAAAATGAATTTTGATCTCCCCCATGATAGATTAAAAAATATACGATAAATGACCAACATTACTCTTTATTTATTGTATTTTGATACGAAACATAATGAAAATCTACTTGAATCCATCGGGTACCCTATTGTTCATAATGGAAACACCTAAGGACATTTATATCCCTAGGGTACCCAACCTTGGGCCAATAATCCCTTGGTTATCCCTAGGGCCATGGGGGTCTTCCCCTATCTCTTCCCCATTATTCAAATATCCTCTATTCTTCATTCAACTACGTTCAATCCAATAACACATCCAAAAACATTTCCAAACTAAAATTAAATGAAAATATATTGATAGAGAGGTATAGGTCTTTACAATCTCATGATATCAGACATACCATCCATAAGAATACTACGTCATCTCCTTTTGGCAATAAATATGGTAATTATATTATTGTGACGTTTCCCTTCTTTGAAGTCCCATATTAGTTTATTCGTAACTATTTCTTGACTTGAATTAGAGGGATCACTATACCTTATTGAACTTTATAACTCGGATCAATGATATAATCAAGATGTTCCATATTTTATTCTCTTAATTATATCTCAACATAATCATATTTGATCATGTATAATGAGTAAGGATCACTATTTTTCCATATACCGTAATAATGGGTGAATGACAACCATGATATCTTTTAAAATATATATTTTTTAATTTACACCTGAGATATTTTAGGATCTGATCCTCTTAATGTAATCATTATCTTCACTAAAAATTCCTATAATGTAATGAATATAATGCACACATAATTTTAAAATATTCTATCCTAGTGTCCTTACCCACTTCTTGTTATTATTGGGATGTCTAAGTCACCTATTATCCATTAATAGTAAATCATTCATTAGAAGTGGTTCGGGTGATATATTCTTCTATATCTGTGTATCTCCCTACAAAAAAAAATAAATCCATTATATTTTTAGCATCCCACTTCTAAAAATGGGTTCAGAACAAGATGATTAAGAACAATTGGTATTTTAATGTCTCTTCAGTGGATGTTGAAGAAGACACTATAAATAATTAAATAAAATAATATTTGGGTAACCTCACCTCTTCAATTTCCTCAATCATTGATATTAGTTGATATATAAAGAATAGTTTTTCTTATCAAATCTTGAAGACTTAGTTATTGCTCTACCTATCAATATTTATTGACTAAAAAATTATCACTTCAATATTTTATAATCTCTCTTATCCTCCAAACTATGGTTTCAATTTTTACTCTCTTATTATTATTCTTAATCAATCTCACACAGAAACATATCTTATGGATTTATCTCTTTTTTATGGAATTCTCAAAATTCTAAAATATATTAAATTATATAAATTAATTAAAACTCATATTCATGAGATTTTTTATATCAAAATTGAGAAAACCAATCCTCACTATGTTTCCCCATTCAATTATCAATTTTGGTGTACTTATATGATCGAAAAAATATTCTATTCTATTTAAAACCAATTTCTATAGTAAAATTTGAATAATTAAATCCTTAATTTTACTAAATTCAACTAATATTGGACATTGATGGAAAATAATTCTGCAGCAATCACCATTTAGAATAATTGTCAAATATATTCATTTTAGAATTCCAAATTATTCATGTGGTTATCATCTCACTCCATTCTATTTGATCAGATTCATTTTTCATTCATTATTAGATTGCATTATAGTATGACAAAACTCATCATGACACAATACTTTATAATATGCTAAATAAATCAAAGCATCATCATGTTCATGTGATATAATAAGTTCCCAACAACACAATATTATCTAGTTTAATTACTTCTATCATTTATATTTTTTCACCATTGAAGTAGTTATCACCCTTTCTATTTATAATAATAAATTGTCTACAAATTTTTTTTATTATATTTAATCCACTAAATATCCTATTATACATTATTACATCTCATTTTCTATATAATATGTTTTCTAGAAAAATCATAAATTTAGTGACCATAAATCTCAAAAATATCCTATAGTTTTTAAAATATTAATTAAGGAAATATATTTCTTAAGACTATGTAATTGTTATAAAGTCCCTACTTATCCATTCATATTTCACATTTTCAATTGGTAATTGATATTTATTAAGATTTTAAAAGTATTTAAAAAAATTGAATTTATTTATGATATCATTCAATTTAAAAATCTAATTTCACATATAATTCATAAAAAACTCATTACCTGTTATAAATATACCCAATAGTCATAAAACATTATGAAAAATTCTAACAAACCCCCAAAAAGTATTCAAAACTCATATCATTATAAAAATTCATCTAACTGGTGAGTCTATAAAACAGAAAAAAATTATTATGAACATAATGATAAGTATTAATGTAACATCCCCATCCTTTTGCAGGTGCTAATTAACTCAATTTCTAATTTGTCACCTTTGTTTGTAAATTTGGGTTTTTTAATGTTTCAGTTGGTTTTTGTTGGAATGAATGGTCTAGGTAACGTTTTAATTCTATTATGAGATGATCATATATCCCAAAAGTGTTTGAATTATGTATTGACCTAGACATGTATCTAGAAGATCTATATTTATTCCACTAGCTAGATGGCTAGGGCCACTGGATAACAAATGGATTGCTGGATGTGGGGATTTTCTATAATAATTCCACTATCTATCAGGTGGCATGTAGACTCAATGGGGTTTTTATATAAATGGGAATGGATAACTATTAGGGACCCACTAGATAAATAGTACAATTTCTATAAGGTTATGATATCTTAATTGAACCACTGGCTAAATAGTGGTAGGAAATGACTAGCTCAAGGATCTGATATAGGACAATATATGGTTGGAATTATTGTATTTTTCTCCACCCAAAACATCCATTTATTCCCTTAACCCTACTTTTTCTAATTTAATTCAACCAATTAGAACATAGATGATTTTTTATACAGATTTTTCTCTCTTAAACCAAATCCTGGGTGTGTGGAAGCACTAATAAAAGATTTGGTCATATCATGGTGATTTAATTGTTTATTTGATCATGGATCTCATTATTCTTCCAATTCATCATGTTTCTCTTTTAGGAACCACTTCATCAATGTTGATAAAAAATTTGTCTAAGGATCAATATTGTTCTTTATATATCCATTTTCTAACTGAAGGGTCATAATCGGATCATCGATCATCATGGAATGTTGATCACGAATTGTATTGACAAGTGATCCCTTTGTTTTTATTTGTTCTATAACATCTCAATTTTATGATTTATTGGTGTGAAACCATGATCTATGATCCATTATATATTCTTATATCCCTCAAAATATCTTGTATTATTGTTTACCCATCAAAATTGTTATTCAATGTTCTCTAATGTATGTGCATTATTGGCTTAACATTGTGTTAAAAACCATACATACTTACTTTTCGTGTTAGTTTTTAAAGTAGATAGAGTTATTGGTGTATAGAATAATTATTGAAATGGTTTTTATATTTTATTATAATGATTGATGAACATTTCTTTGATATTTTTTAGTATTGTAAATGTTTGTGAAAATGAATTTCTCACAAGGTATTATTAATTAAAATGATTTAAAGTATGATTTTTATGAATTCAAAGATGAAATTCCCTTAAAAGTGATCAATCATTATGTAGGGATCCATACTCAATGATAAATGCCTTCCTACTAAGACAATTAAAATATGGTAATGTGTGAACAAGGTTTATTAATTTATGGTTTGGAGTCACTCTCAAAAGATTCATATTACCCCTAAACCTATTATTAATGTGTAATGTGCACACTAGCTAGCATAGTGATACCAATTATTGAACAAGGATCCCCATTAACATGGAGTAGTTGATAATTGTGGGTGTGTTTTTACAAGTGATTATAATTTCAATTCTTGTTTTGAATGTTTATGGAAATGAATTGAAAACCTATTTATTCATAATAATTTATAAAGAGTGAAAATAAAAATTTATCCATGCCTTATTCAAAACCATATCACATTCCTTGTATTAAAATACCTGAGAAAAATTATATTATTTTATAATGTCCCTTGATGAATCACATGGTGGAATTCAACTGGGTTCCATTTCTCATAACATGCATACACCTTTCGGTGTATGTGGATCTTTTTTTATTTGATGTGTGTATGGTAATGGTTCTAAGGGTAGGTTTAAGGTTTTTTAATAGATTGTTAGAGTCTTGAGGTGACAGCATGTCACATAGAGTCAGTTCTTATCAATTTTTGACAAATTTGGTTCTTTTATGTATATATACACATGTTTTTTATTTTAATTATTCCCTTATATTATTTCCTTGTTATGGTAATAATGATATATTATATTTATTTATCACCTTGTATCATGTAAATAGTAAAAAAATGATTGCCAAATATTGTATCATCATGGAAGGGTTATTTTCTCTAGCATATTGGTATTGGGAGAACCCTTTATGTCATGTCAGGACCTACATAGTTTTGATTAGTTTGGTTAATTTGGGTTAGATTGTTAAAGAATTATGTTAAAGGGAAGTTTATGTGTTTATATTCTCTTTATTCTTATATGTATGTCTTGACTGATATGAGATATAAATATTTGGACTTAAAGGGTTGGTTGAGAGTGATTTTACCATCTATTCACATATTGATGAGCCTTAAGTTACCAGAGGTTTTTGGGAAATGTTTATTTAGGATTCAAAGTGCCTTGATCCCAATAATTCGTTTCTTTTTCCTCTTGATAAATTCTTATTGATATTATTATTTTAAATTGGAATTAATTCATGGATCTCTTTTTATGATGCATAGTTGTCTATTCACGTGTCATACCATTCCTTTCAGACTACATTCTATGATTCTTCATTAGGTTTATAGTAGTGAACCATGGTAGGGAAAACCTCAAATTGATTAGAATCTAATTGAAAAAATAGAGTAGATAGTCTAAGATATGAGCCTTGGTGTCACATGTGCTTCATTTCATTGTAGAGAAGTTTAACCCAAAATAGATGAGGGAAAAATCAATCTTTTTCAATTTTTATCCCAAAACCATTTTCTTTACAAGAAATGAATGGTGATAATGAGGTGGCAGATTATTTGGGAAATATAAATTAGATTTTCAAATTCATAGAGACTCATAATCTAGTCAAGGTGAAGTGTTTAATCATTATGATTTTAAATTCAAGTAAAAGGTAGTGAGACTCAGTTTTATTTTCTAAGAAGCATCAATGATTTTTGTTGATGTACATTAATGATGTATTTACGAGTAATTTATTCATAGAATCCATTTCCATGGAGAAATACATGGAGTTTCTCAAACATGAGAAAGGGAATCAATCAATAATGGATTATGTTAATCACTTTATAAATATCTGTGTATTATCATCCATGGTAGATTCTAATGCGATGATAGAGGCTAAAATGTAACACCCTAAGCTTCCATGGTGCACTTAACATTGAATAATACTATAGCATGCCAAATACGCAACACCAAGATCAAGTGCACCATGACCTATCAAACTAGCCATTTAAAAAGTAGTTAGGAATAGTAATAACCATATTTGGAATTTTATAAATATACTATATAATTGTAACATTCATATTTTTTGTTTCTAAGACATAATATAAGGACAAATTCAATTTTTCAGATAAAAGAAGTATTTTTCAAAAAAAATTAGTTTTAACGCCTTTTAATGGGGAACCCATTTTAAATCCAATATTTGACACATTTATATATTTAATTTGATAAAATTAAATTCTGGTTTATAAAAGGGAAATAAATATTTAGTTTGGATAAATTTTTGGTGTTTTTCTAATAACAATCATATTTTGATGAATAGTGAAAAATACTAAATTTTAATTAAAAATAACTTTTTTAATAAAATTAAATTATAGTGTAAAACTAAGACTTTTAATGGTTTTGAAATATAACTAGATTATATTGTTGTCATTTAATACAATATTGGTCATTGAAGTAGATTTTACATTTAAATTGGATGTAAACATATATCAATTTTTTGATACATTTTACTTCTCAAAAACCTGCTTTCGGGTTTTGGATACGTGGATTAATTTTAAAGTAAATAATGTAACTTCTATGTTTTTAATTTGGTAAAATTAATTTTTTTTTTAATTTTTAATATCAAAATTAGCTGAGGATGAATTTTTTGTATTTTTCTCAAAACATTCAACATTTAATGAATAGTGATGAAAACTACACAGCACATAAAACCAGATTTTTTTATTTAAATAATTATTATTTTTAATTAAATTTATGTTAAAGTAAAAATAGATACATAATACCTATATTATTCTGATGTAATTAATTTGAGTCATATTATAATATTATTAGAGATATAAAATTTTATTGAACTTTTTAACGTCTATTACCCACCTTCTAGGCACATTTGAAAATTTGCATAAAACGTAATGTTACCGCTTCTGTGAATTTAATATCAAAAATTTGAGAGGAAAATTTTACATATCTAAGTAAAATTTGGTTCAATAGGATGAAAATAATATTTGTTGAATAATACCATTTTAATTTTATTTACCATGGTTAAATTAAATTGGATAATTAAATGTAAAATGGTGTTATAATTACCCTAACACATGTCTTAATTTTATTGGATTATTGTATTTCGACCAAAATACACCTTAGTAATAAAATATGATCATTTTTTATCCACATGGATTAGATTAGGACATTTATTATTATATTATTTATTGTAGATTTAAAAGTTTAAAATTCAATGTTTAATAACTAAACAATTTTTAATATAGGGTTATAAAAAAGATAAATTTGACTATAATTATTCATTAGAAAGATAAAAGGATTTTATATTTTATTATATTTTATTTATAATTTTTAGACATTAAATAACTAAATTTATTAATGACACAATAATGATGCAGTAATTACCTTATTAAGGAAAGATTAAAATAATTGTTATTATAAATATCCAAATATATGTAAATTGATACTTTTGATAAATTACACTAATTTTATAGGTTACTATGACATGTTAGTGTAGAATAAAAAAATGTTTTTGAAGTAATTATGTTTTTATGACTTTCCCAAAAACAAATTACCAAATAGAGTCAAAATTGACATAAATGAATTTTTAAAACAAACACAATATTAATAAATGATATAATATTCATAAAAATATAATGTTTGGTGAAACGTCATAGATAGGGTTATATATATCAATAATGAATTGTTGGGGGTTCACTTTCCTTTTTATTGTATGTTTATTAACCATGTATAATAATAATACAAGAATACATGGTAAAAGTTAAGCTATTTAACTATGAGTTAAATCTAAACGACAAGGTTAATATGGTGACCTAAACTTCTATAAAACCTATTGGTTGAGAATTTTTCGACCCATACCTATATTAGCCTCAAAATAAATCCTTTTAAATCTATTATTAACCGAAAATGATTTTATAATGGAAAAATATTTCTAACGTTTCCAAAAGTAAAACTCACCTCTCTTATAAAAGGATGCTTACCATTCTCTTAATTTCACACCTAAAAAGCCATTTGGATCATCCAACCCCTACTCAAATATCCTCCCAACTGACCTGATGTCAACCTAGAGGACATACTTTGATTAGACATACAACCTAAGGAGCCCTTTTTATAAGGACACATACTTTACATACATTACTAATACTTCAAAATTGAAGTACAATTATTACAACATATAACAAAACCATAAATGGACCATATCGGTATAGTGTCTTTAAAAACTGGGAAACATAAACAATTGGTTCCTAAATCATCTACAATGTCTCCCATTTATTTCATCATATCTAGAGTTAATTTTTGGCATATCCTACTTAATAACCTTCTTCCTGGCCTGGGGAAAGAAAACATACAAAACGGTGAGCTCAAATGCTCAGTAAGGGTAAACAAAATAAATACCAATCACATCATATTCATAAGAACATAACATTTTGGAAATATTAACCTACAAAAGAGATTATAATTTCATAACATGGGATAAATCATGGTTGTGAAATGTAATCCCAATAATCATAACTTAAAACATGAAACTTTGTGGAATACACACATATCATAGAGAATCATTTCTTAGTTGTCAAGACCCAATTCCAAGACTATCTTAGCGGACAAAGTCCATTTCTGAACCGAGTTAACTCCTCGTTTCAGTCCTGTTTCACTGAACCGGTTTAACCTGCTGTTCCAGACATGTCTATCTCATGAGATATAAATCTTTACCCAATGAATTGGCGGGATATATAGGTCCCACCAATCTCATATTTAAATCATACTTTTGTGTGCCACAATATAAACATACATCATTCATTATAACCCAACGAATAAAATGGGTTTCCTAAACATCATCCCATCATCACATAATCCATGTAAAAGAAATGGATATCATTTCATAATAAGAAAAGTGAAACCATGTAAATCTTAGATACTTTATACATGAAACATACACATATGAAATAATTTCATCTTAGAAGGAAGATGGTTTTGATAAAACACATGAAATGAATTCTTGAGGAAAATATCCTTTCTTCTTCAAAATCAATTTCTTTTCACAAAACATCATGCAATTTTAAAAGTAAAAGATTTTGTTGAAAATATTCATGAAATATTTTGGAGGAAGATTCATGAAAATAAGGCCTTATAAAACCGTAAAAATCCATTCGTTCCGTATAAGTTAAAAAACATTCTTCTCGTACTTTTGCAGGAAAAGTCAAAAAGTACCTCGTAAAAGAAATATTCCATACATACCATGTATTAAAAGTCAAAAATGGGTAAAAAGTACATTAAACATTCATGAAACCATTTTTTGGAAACATGGACATGGGTGAGAACAATAACCCTAGTAAATACTTACGAATAAACAATCTCGGATAAGAACGAGATTGGAAAAGTTATCCCTTACCTTAGGTCCAATTTGCATCATAAGTGTCTGAACCTCCTGTATAATAATTTAAATAATGTCATGGAATTATTACAGAATCATACTTATTTTTATGATATCATATATGTTCATATTCTTAGCTTTTTATTAGTAATATTTCATTGCTACTTGTTATTCGGGTGTTTATTACTTTTTGTTCTTATGCGTGTTTTGTCGAATAAATTCTTATTATTCTATTTAGGTTATAGATAACTAATTTACAGAATGGTATTAGTGTAATAAATATCATATTTATTCAATCAATTCATGTATGTAATCATTATGCAATGAAAATCATGTAGAACGAGTCGCATCACATCATGGAGACGGTGTTCCGTACGTACGCACGAGCGATGATATCATTCCCATGATCATGGAATTGTATTGGAGTGTATTTATACTATTTCAGAATCAATATCACTTTAAAATAATCATACATAGTTATTATTTACCCTATTATACTCATCCAAGTAAGGTGGTGGTGTAAAATAAATTACACCACGGCATGGAGACGATATTCCATACGTATGCACGCGCGGTGATTTTGTTTTCCGTAGGATGGATAGATGGTGAAATAGGGTTGTTTCATACTTATAATACCATATCAGTATATGACTGATACTGATGTTATTAATTCATAATGAAACAACTAAATAAGAAGAAGTGGAAGAAGAAATAAAGTTGAAAGAATCAGAAACGAACATTACCTCTTCTTTGAAGCACCTCTTTGAGACCTCTTTTTAGGGCACTAAAATTGGTCTTTGAAGAAGACTAGGACCTCAATGATGTTTCTAGGGAAATGGAGAAGATAATTTGGCTTGGTTTGGCCGAGCTTGAAGGCTCAAAGTGGTGTGAGAAAAAGAGGAAGGAGGTTCCCTTTTATAAGGGAGGAGAGGGGCACCATAGGAAAAACTAAAAATATTATTTTATTATAAAGTCATATTCGGTTTTTAATAGCTCCAAATTTATTTATTTCGAAGCTAAGGTGGGGATGGATCTAAATCCTCTCATCCAATATAATTTAGACAAGTTTAGGTTTCTATTTTAACCTTATCATTTAGATTTAACATTGAGTTAGATAATTTTACTTTTACCGTGTCTTCTAGTTTTCTTACATTATAAGGTTAATAAACTTACTATAGCAAGCCAAACGAACCCCAAGTTGTTTATTATTAATTTATATAACATTATATAATTCATGTGGCCGAACTGTTGTTTTTTATAAATAAAATAACAATTAATAATATAATATTTGTTTTAAAAACAATTTTATGTAAATTTTGACACTATTTGGTAATTGATATTTGTGAAAATCCTAACATAATGATTAGTTCGAAAAAAGTTAATTTAATCAATAATAACATGTCATATTAACCAAGAAAATTATTGAAATTCATAAAAAGAATCAAATTACATTTATTTGGGTATTTATAACATAAATTATGTCAATAATTCATTAATAAGATAATTACTGCATCATTATTGTGTCATAAATAAATTAAATTATTCAATGTCTAAAAATTAAAAATAAAATACCATTATGTTTGAAATCTTTATAGATTTATAATGAATATTTATATTCTAATTTATCTTTTGTGTAACGCCCCGACCCTAGTTACCCAAAGTCGGTGCATTATTACATAACATTGGCATGATCACAAGAAAGATCAAATCTCGAAAGACCGATTGGTTTAGTAGCCTTGGAAACACTAGATATATTCATAAGATTTACATTACATCATAAAATGAAAAACTACTACAACAACATATTGTCTCCATAAACCACACTCATATCCCCACATAATATCCCTGCAGGTCATTAATAATTTACTTCTTCACTTCCTGGGAAAAATAAAACATAGAAAAGGGGTGAGCTCAAATGCCTAGTAAGGATAACAATATACCAGAAACTTTCATAAATAAGAATAAACATTTAAGGATATTTATAACTAAAACAAACGCCTTTTAAACTTTAAATTCAACATAGTATGGCAAATGTAAAATGAAATAATGCCATTTACTTGTTCACATGGATATTCTACTAATCGAATAATCACATGAAATATCAATAACCACTTTCATAATGTTGGAATGCATAATTCCAGACTATCATAACCACATAGCCAAGGCCTCGTGCCAAGACTACAAATAAGATTTTGCCAAGGCCTTGTGCCAAGACACTAGTTTGTCTCATGAGACCTACCGATGCATCGAGGAGCTATAGCGGGCTCCACCCGTCACATATTAAGTCCAACGCATTCCCATATGAAAAGGTTTAAACATAACATAAACATTCGTATTAAAAATAGCATACGAAATGTCAATAATTTCACCATAAACTATGAATGGTATAAAAATAGCACATCCACATTCAAACATATCGCAAAACCTTCAATACAATATAGAAGTTTTGTATCAGAACAAATCAACTTCAAATAAGGGTAAAATCCATCAAAGGATGTTGACATAGATGAAATCAAAAAACTTTTTGGAGAAATATCTCTTTCTATTTTTGAAATCATTTAAGAGCCATATAAAATAAAACATTTTCTTGAAAATATTCTTATAAGCTTGCAAGGAAAACTTTGAAGATTTTATAATGGTAGAAAATAACCACACTCGCCGTATAAGTTAAAAAAAACATTCTTACCTTAATTCTGTCGAAAAGGTTAAAAAGGACCTTGTTTTGAAAACGACTGAAAGATTCCTCTTATAAAAAGTCAAACAAGGGTATAAATGACTTTAAACCATATTCTTGTAAATAATAAAAATGTTTTGAAATACATTTTGAAGAAACATGGATGTGGATGATAAAGAGATCCCAGTAGATTATTACATATAAACAACCTCAGATAATGAAGAGATTGTGAAATAACCCTTACTAATTTGGTAACTTATGAAACATACAACCCATGAAAAAGGAATCATACAATGAATATGTAAATACACAAAAATTAGAGTGTATTAAACAACGAATATAATTATGGTCAGTACATACATCACACAAAAGGTGATGGTGGCAATATGGCATGAATCTCACGGGAATAAGGAGTGAGATGAAAACCCCTTACCTTGTACTTTTCCTTGGTTGGGGTAGTTTAACCTCATGTATAATGGTGAAATACATGTTATTAAATTATTCAAGAATCATATATATTAATATGATATCATATATGATCTTTTAATATTGATTTGATAATAATATCTTAGTATTATCATTGTTTCGGGTGTTAACTTACTTGTTTTATTTTATATGTTTTGTTATGTAAGACATGTTTGTAAAGGATCGGTTGTATATTATTCATATCCATAATGATATAAAGTCCTTAAACATCATTTTTTAAATCATCAAATGATAATTATACTTGAATGGATACGATGGAGAATGAATCTCATCGCGTTCGTGGAGACGGTAGTCCGTACGTACGCACGAGCGACAATATCATTCTTTTGATATTAAAATAATATATAAATGGATGGTATATCATATATAATTAATCATTAACATGTTATATTTATTATTTACATGAGTTACACATCATTATTATACCCATCCAAATAATATTATATTGAATAACAATTACACCAAGATGTGGAGACGGTAAACCGTACGTACGCACGTATGGTGACATGTTATTCAAAGGGTGGATAGAATACTGAATATGGTTGTACCATATTTATAATAACATCATAGTATATATATATGATACTGGAGTTATTATTTTATAATGGTAACAACAAAGGAAGAAGAAGTGGAAGAAGAAATGAACTTGCAAAAAGGGTGGTGAAATCATTACCTCTTCTTCGGGTTCTTTCTTTTGATTTGATCAAAAGGGATCCTTAGGTTGGCATTATGATCAAACTAAGGCCTCTAGGTTGTATTGAGGGAAGTTGGGAGAGTATTTGGGCAGAGTTTGGCCGAACCAAAAGGCTTTGAAGGTGTGAAGAAATGAGAAGGAGGAGTTCCCTTTTATAAGAGGGGTGAGAGGCACCTTTGGAAAAGCTAGAGATATTAGTTTATAATAAATTTATATTCGCTTTCCAATGGCTCCAAAGTTGACTATTCAAAATTTAATGTGGGGATGGGTCGAAAACAACTCAACCAATAGAATTTAGACAGGTTTGGGTCCTTATATTAACCTTATCTTTAAGTATTAACTCTAAGTTAATTAGTTTCACTTTTACAATGTCTCTTTGTATTTTTATATAATATGGTTAATAAACTTACTATATACATCCAAGAGACCCCCAAGTGGTCCATTAATGAAGCACCTATCATGATATAAGTCTCTTTGCCGAACCTTAGATTTTTAGAAATTTAATATCAATTAATAATATAATATTTGTTTTAAGAACTCTTTTATGTCAATTTTGACACTATTCAATAGTTGATTTTTTTGAAACTCATAACAGGTTTATTAATTCGAAAAAAGTAAATTAAATCAATCCTAATATATCATATTATCCTATAAAATTAGTTTAATTAATTAAAAGTTTCATATTATATTTATTTGGGTATTTATAATATCAATTAATTTAATTTTTCACTATTTTAGTAATTACTGCATCATCATTGTGTCATAAATAAAATAAATTATTTAATGTCTAAAAATTATAAATAAAATATCATTATGTATTAAATCTTTTTATCTTTCTAATTAATATTTATAATTTAAAATCCAACATATAAAACCCTATGTAATAATTGTTTTTCTAAAAGATATATGCTTGTTTCATTTTTGTATTCATTTTAACTTAATTAAAATAAAGTGTCCCTATCACCTACAACTGGCACCATGGGGTCCCCAAATCGACCCAAATATTCCTATGGTCGAACATGTATCAACAAATAAGGCTAGGACACGTTTTAGGGTAATTTAGTTTTATTATAATATTATTTTTTTAACCCTTATTTACCAGATTTACCCTTAACCATGGTAAATAAAATATTTACCACAGTAATTATTCAAAATGTCTAAAAATAAAAGTTACCTATTTACACAATTTGGAAATCCTGATTCCAAATATGGAATCCGTTTTTCTAAATTCAAAACACAGAAGTGGCAGAAATTAATTTAAAATTAATTCCCGCTGTCAAAACAAAAAGCGTGTTTTTAAGAGATAATAACTATCAAAAGATTGACACTTGTTTATGTTCGGTTTAATTGTAAAATTATTTCCAATGACCAAAATTATATTAAATGGTAAAAATATATTCTAAATATACTTTAAAACCACTCAAATTCATAATTTGTCACTATTAATTATTTTGATTAAAAAAGTTGTTCTTAATTAAAATTTAGTAATTTTCAATATTCATCAAAATATGAAAGTTATCCGAAAAGTACCAAAATTTCACCTTAGGCTAAATTAGATATTCCGAACCAAAAATGAAGTCCATTTTAAAATATAAAATATATATAATTTCAAAAATTAGGTATTACTATTCATAACGGCTAGTTTGATTGGTTATGGTGTGTGTTAAATCTCAAGGTTGCGTACAACACACGCTACAGTATTATTCAAAGAAAGCGTACCGTGGAAGCTTAGGATGTTTCATTTTAAATTTTTGATTTCCCCATTTTGTCAAAAAGTTTAAAATATTGTATTTAAAAAGGGTTCACTATTAAAAGTTGATAAAAGTGCAATACTGAAAATGAATTTGTTCTTGCATTATGTCTAAGATACTCATAATATGGAAAAATATAAGGATTATATAAAGTTTAAAATTTAGTTAATACTATTAATAACCTCTTTTGAATGGATTTTTGGTAAGTCATGGTGCAATTGAACTCGGTGTTGCGTGTACTGCATGTTATTGAATTATTTTGAAGAAATAACACATTATGAATTCTTGGGGTGTTACATTCTCCCCTCATTCAATAAATTGCGTCCTCGCAATTTGAAATTGTTTTTCGAAAATAAAAGGTTGAAAGTAGAAAATATATTTGTGGGAAAACCCACATCGGAAATTGGGTTACTAAAATTTAGTCTTAATATGAGGAAAAGAGAAATCAAAGGGTCACCACCAAATTATGATCTCGATTAGGAGAACATTGGTGGAAATTAAAGACATATAATTGGTGGAAAAACGTAAATATTTATAGGTAGTGATTGAGGTCATCAATCACAAAAAAGTGTAAAATTGAGGTCCTTAAATTCATCAATCTATGATGATTTGAAATACCATCGGTTCAACAAAACATAGGGTATTAGGATAACAAATGTTTGACGTTTCAAAATATCTTAGTTGAAATCCCAAATCTAAAAATGAATTAATGAGGCATCTATTTAAAATAAAGAGTCGAAAGTATGAAGATTACCAAAAATAACACATACTAGGGTTCCATGTAGGAAAATATGGATATGGAAGAAAAATATAACCATCAATTATCTGATGGAGAGTGGTAGAGAACATGGCTATGAAAAGGCCAACAATCCCAAAGCCATAAATTAGTGATGATTTAAGGTACCATCTAGGAAAACATTTTTGTTCTAAGTTTCTTTTCTTAATGTTGATGAATTTATTTATGAGATTGGATAAGATTATAAGGATATATACTTACTTTATAATTATAGTTTTATCCATTACTAAATTTCTACCACAAACACATCTTTCACTCTAAAAGATAATAGAATGTAATTTTTTTCTATTTATACTATTCGTACAGGGTTCCAAAATAAATGAATTTATAATTCATCTACCAGATCTTTAAAAAACTACATTATTTAATCCAGGACATCTCGTGGGCCAGTGGTAGGTGATACACCCTTGTCGCCCTTCGGTTGCGGGTTCAAGTCTCACAGCCTTTTCGGACGCGACGGGTTGTCGCCCGACCTCCGGGTTGTCCTTTTATGGCAATCCAAAATAATCCAAACTAGAACTATCCAAAATACTTCTGTCCAAACTCACAGTCCAACATTTATAAGGAAGGTAAACATAATGTAGATCCTTTTTAACCCGTAATAGCATATGAATACCTTCATCATGTATTCTTTTAATACACTAAAACATCATGAATTACCATATTCCTTATTGATTACATTCATTCTACCTTATTCCATATAGAATGCTGGATATACTTAATCAATCCAAAAATGTTTTAAACCCCAACAATGATGGAATATACAAATCATTAATCAGTTCCAAGGTAGTCAAGAATATCCAATATAATTTTTCCAAAATAATCATGTATTATTCGAAAATCACTACCTCGGTATCAGAACTATATTATGGTTTATCATTCTCTCAACAATATATTTTCCAAAAATTTATCCTGCTATTGAGTCACTTTTCTTCGTTTCACACAATCTCAAGTCCTTAATGAAATAGTACTCAAGTAAAATCCTTATATACTCCATAATTATTATAACAAGTACATTGTTGATACTACACTCAATTGACATAATCAACATAAGAACTCTAATCATTCCTCTTCATCTGTGGTAGTATAATAACTTGATTATTATCCAATAACATCATTTGCGGCATAGTCTGATGACTGGGACATAGGTTCACGTAGTGTCCAAACTCCTTGCAAATGAAGCGTTGTACATTTGAAACCATTTTCTTACCCTTGCAGTCACGTACTTTGTGCCCTTTTCCTCCACACTTATAACAAACCCCCCTTCCTTTCAGGGAAGTTCCAGGGTGTTTCTTTCCACAGTTACCACATATGGGAAAATTCTTCTGCTCCCTCTTCCCTTTATCCATCTTTCTCTCTTCCATCCTTTTCTTCTCTTGCTTCCCTTCAAAGCCATAGGACTCAGTAAACTCTTTACTTATCTTATCAACACATGACATTATTTCTTCATATGATGATAATACATGCGAGACTATTTCTCTTGTAAATTCTGGCTTAAGACCATAAAATATATGATCATTCTTTCTCTTTGTGTCATGTGAATTTCTAGAGTTCTCATTCTTCTACTAGGCGCCATTTCTAAACAATGGCATACACTAGATCAGTTTATGAATCAAAATACATAATAACATACTTATAAAACACTTAACATAAATTGAACTATTTATGGATATAATCCATAATCATAAAAATGTCTCCTTTGAGGATGTATATACTCATAAACCCTTTATAATGGTTTGTAAAGAAAATGAGAATTATCCTAAGCATATCCCCCAGGAGTGTCGTAACCAAGAGTGCAGCAAGGACCGTTGTCGTGCACCAGTTCTCGTTCGAGTCAAGCTCAAAGCGGTGTTTTCGGGTTTTACCCCTAGGTACATCTGTGCCAGAGCCGCCTCTACCTGCTCGTATCCAGACAGGGATTTATTGCTCTGAAAACTCACAAAATCTCTACAATACCAAAATTCTAGGAAGTTCTTCTATACTAATCCTCAAAGTTCATCTTAGGTCTACGTGCTCTAATCAGAGTTTATCTAAATCTAGTTTCCAATTTTTGTACTAAACTTCCTCTGATACCAACTGTAACGCCCCGACCCTAGTTACCCAGATTCGGTGCATTATTACATAACATTGGCATGATCTCAAGAAAGATCAAATATCGAAAGAACGATTAGTTTAGTAGCCTTGGAAACACTAGATATATTCATAAGTTTTACATTACACCATAAAATGAAAAACTACTACAACAACATATTGTCTCCATAAACCAAACTCATATCCCCACATAATATCCCTACAGGTCATTCATAATTTACCTCTTCACTTCCTGGGAAAAATAAAACATCGAAAAGGGGTGAGCTCAATTGCCCAGTAAGGATAACAATATACCGGAAACATTCATAAATAAGAATAAACATTTAAGGCTATGTATAACTAAAACAAAAGCCTTTTAAACTTGACCTCCAACATATTATGGAAAAAGTAAAATTAAATAATGCCATTTACTTGTTCACATGGATATTCTACTAATCGAATAATCAAATGCAATATCAATAACCACTTTCATAATGTTGGAATGCATAATGCCAGACTATCATAACCACATAGCCAAGCCCTCGTGCCAAGACTACCAATAAGATTTTGCCAAATCCTTGTGCCAAGACACTAGTTTGTCTCATGATACCTACCGATGCATCGAGGAGCTATAGCGGGCTACATCCGTCACATATTAAGTCCAATGCATTCCCATATGGAAAGGTTTAAACATAACATAAACATTCGTATTTAAAATAGCATACGAAATGTCAATAATTTCACCATAAACTATGAATGGTATAAAAATAGCACATCCATAGTCAAACATATCACAAAACCTTCAATACAATATAGAAGTTTTGTATCATAATAAATCAACTTCAAATAAGCGTAAAATCCATCAAAGGATGTTGACATAGATGAAATCAAAACAATTTTTGGAGAAATATCTCTTTCTATTTTTGAAATCATTTAAGAGCCATATAAAATAAAACATTTTCATGAAAATATTCTTATAAGATTGTAAGTAAAACTTTGAAGATTTTATAACGGCAGAAAATAACCGCACTCGCCGTATAAGTTAAAAAAACATTCTTACCTTAATTCTGTCGAAAAGGTTAAAAAGGACCTTGTTTTGAAAACGACGGAAATATTCCTCTTATAAAAAGACAAAAAAGGGTATAAATGACTTTAACCCATATTCTTGTAAATAATAATAATTTTTTGAAATACATTTTGAAGAAACATGGATGTGGATGATAAAGAGATCCCAGTAGATTATTACATATAAACAACATCGGATAAAGAAGAGATTGTGAAATAACCCTTACCAATTTGGTAACTTATGAAACATACAACCCATGAAAGAGGTATCATACAATGAATATGTAAATACACATAAATTAGAGTGTATTACACAACGAATATAATTATGGGCAGTACATACACCACACAAAAGGTGATGGTGGCAATATGACATGAATCTCATGGGAATAAGGAGTGAGATGAAAACCCTTTACCTTGTACTTTTCCTTGGTTGGGGTTGTTTAACCTCCAGTATAATGGTGAAATACATGTTATTAAATTATTAAAAAATCATATATATTAATATGATATCATAAATGATCTTTTAATATTGATTTGATAATAATATCTTAGTATTATCATTGTTTCGGGTGTTAACTTACTTGTTTTCTTTTATATGTTCTGTTACGTAAGACATGTTTGTAAAGGATAGGTTGTATATTATTAATATCCAGAATGATATCAAGTCCTTAAACATAATTTTTTAAATCATAAAATGATAATTATACTTGAATGGATACGATGGAGAATGAATCTCATCGCGTTCGTGGAGACGGTAGTCCGTACGTACACATGAGCGACAATATCATTATTTTGATATTAAAATAATATATAAATGGATGGTATATCATATATACTGAATCATTAACATGTTATATTTATTATTTACATGAGTTACACATCATTATTATACCCATCCAAATAATATTATATTGAATAACAATTACACCATGACGTGGAGACGGTAAGCCGTACGTACGCACGTATGGTGACATGTTATTCAAAGGGTGGATAGAATACTGAATATGGTTGTACCATATTTATAATAACATCACAGTATATATATATGATACTGGAGTTATTATTTTAGAATGGTAACAACAAAGGAAGAAGAAGTGGAAGAAGAAATGAACTTGGAAAAAGGGTGGTGAAATCATTACCTCTTTTTCGGGTTCTTCCTTTTGATTTGATCAAAAGGGCTCCTTAGGATGGCTTTCTGATCAAACTAAGGCCTCTAGGTTGTAGTGAGGGATGTTGGGAGAGTATTTGGGCAGAGTTTGGCCGAAACAAAAGGCTTTGAAGGTGTGAAGAATTGAGAAGGAGGAGTGCCCTTTTATAAGAGGGGTGAGGGGCACCTTTGGAAAAGCTAGAGATATTAGTTTATAATAAATTCATATTCGGTTACCAATGGCTCCAAAGTAGACTATTCAAAGGTTAAGGTGGGGATGGGTGGAAAACAACTCAACCAATAGAATTTAGACAGGTTTGGGTACTTATAGTAACCTTATCATTAAGTATTAACTCTAAGTTAATTAGTTTCACTTTTACAATGTCTCTTTGTATTTTTATACAATATGGTCAATAAACATACTATATACATCCAAGAGACCCCCAAGTGGTCCATTAATAAAGAACCTATCATGATATAAGTCTCTTGGCCGAACATTAGATTTTTTGGAATTTAATATCAATTAATAATATAATATTTGTTTTAAGAACTCTTTTATGTCAATTTTGACACTATTCAATAGTTGATTTTTTTTTGAAACTCATAACAGATTGATTGCTTCGAAAAAAGTAAATTAAATCAATAATAATATATCATATTATCCTATAAAATTAGTTTAATTCATTAAAAGTTTCATATTATATTTATTTGGGTATTTATAATATCAATTAATTTAATTTTTCACTATTTTAGAAATTACTCCATCATCATTGTGTCATAAATAAAATAAATTATTTAATGTCTAAAAATTATAAATAAACTATCATTATGTAGGAAATCGTTGTATCTTTCTAATGAATATTTATAATATAAAATCCAACATATATAACCCTATGTAATAATTTTTTTTCTAAAAGATATATGCTTGTGTCATTTTTGTATTCATTTTAACTTAATTAAAATAAAGTGTCCCTATCACCTACAAGTGGAACCATGGGGTCCCCAAATCGACCCAAAGATGCCTATGGTCGAACATGTATCATCCAATAAGGATAGGACACGTTTTAGGGTAATTTAGTATTATTATAATATTATTTTTATAACCCTTATTTACCAGATTTACCCTTAACCATGGTAAATAAAATATTTACCACAGTAATTATTCAAAATGTCGAAAAATAAAAGTTACCTATTTACACAATTTGGACATCCTGATTCCAAATATGGAATCCATTTTTCTAAATTCAAAACACAGAAGTGGCAGAAATTAATTTAAAATTAATTCCCGCTGTCTAAACAAAAAGCGTGTTTTTAAGAGATAATAACTATCAAAAGATTGACACTTGTTTATATTCGGTTTAATTGTAAAATTATATCCAATGGACAACATTATATTAAATGGTAAAAATATATTCTAAATATACTTTAAAACCACTAAAATTCATAATTTATCACTATTAGTTATTTTGATTAAAAAAGTTGTTTTTAATTAAAATTTAGCAATTTTCACTATTCATCAAAATATGAAAGTTATCCGAAAAGTACCAAAATTTCACCTTAGGCTAAATTAGATATTCCGAATCCAAAAATGAAGTCCATTTTGAAATATAAAATATATATAATTTCAAAAATTAGGTATTACTATTCATAACGGCTTGTTTGATTGGTTGTGGTGTGTGTTAAAACTCAAGGTTGCGTACAACACACGCTACTGTATTATTCAAAGAAAGCATACCGTGGAAGCTTGGGATGTTTCATTTTAAATTTTTGATGTCCCCATTTAGTCAAAAAGTTTAAAATATTGTATTTAAAAAGGTTTCACTATTAAAATTTGATAACATTGCAATACTGAAAATGAATTTGTTCTTGCATTATGTCTAAGATACTCATAATATGGAAAAATTATAAGGATTATATAAAGTTTAAAATTTAGTTAATACTATTCATAACCTCTTTTAAATAGATTTTTGGTAAGTCATGGTGCAATTGAACTCGGTGTTGCGTGTAGTGCAAGTTATTGAATTATTTTGAAGAAATAACAAATTATGAATTCTTGGGGTGTTACATTGTGTATAACCCTCTATTAAAAATGATTTAGTTATTAAACATTGATTTTAACTATTTTAACCCTTCTTTAAATAAATTAATAATAAATGTCCAAATCTAATCCAAGTGGGCCTAAATGGTCATATGTTATTCCTAAGGTTGTTTTTGATCGAATTAAACTTATCCAATAGAATTAGGACATGTGTTAGGGTAATAATAATAACATTTTTACCCTTAATTACCCTATTTACTTTAATCCGTGGTAAAAAAAAAGTAAAAAGTTACTATTCACGAAAAATTATTTTCATCTCATTGAACCACATTTTTGTCCTTGATATTAACCGTGTGTCTCAGATTTTCAAAATTCCACGCACATAAGCGGTAAAATTTAGTTTTATGTGAATTTGGAAATTCTCCTAAGAGGTTGGTAAAAGACGGTGAAAAGATCGATAACATTTTTATATATCTAAAATTATTATAAAATTACTCGAATGAATTGAATTGAAATTATATAGGTATTATGTATCAATATTGACATAAAATAAATTTAAATAAAATAATTACTTAATTAAATAAAAAGTCAGTTTTTAAATAGTAACCCAGTGTATTCACTATTCATCAAAAATTGAAAGTTTTCAGAAAAATAGAAAAATTTCACCCTAGGCTAATTTTGATATCCCAAATCCAAAAATGAAGTCCGTTTTGAAAAATAAAATTTCAAAAAGTGGGTATTAGTATTCATAACAGCTAGTTTTAATAATATTATAAAAGCATATCGTTGTTTAGTGAAACTCGGTATTGCGTTCAATGCAAGCTATCGAGGAAGGTCCTGATTGCATGTAAAGCAAGCCAAGCTTGTGTTGTGTGTAGTGAAAGATTCCTTTGATGATTTATATAACAAAAAAGAAAAATATTTCTCATAAAAGTCTCGGGTTTTACACTTTTTATCAAATCAAAAGGAAACACCCGAAGAAGATGTAATGATTTCATCACCTCTTTCAAAGTTCATCTCTTATTCCTCTTCCACTTTCTTTGTTATTTCAATACCAAAATAATAAATCCAGTAACTTATAAAAATTTACATATTATTATAAATATTTTACAACCATACTCATTATTCTATTCTTCCTATTAATGACAATGTCACCATACGTTCGTACGTATGGCTTACCGTCGCCGCGTCATGGTATAGTTTGTTCTTCAACACTTCATTATTTGGATGGTTATAAAAATGATTATAATTGTTGTAAATAAAAAATATAACATGATTAATGATTATATGTATATGATATACCATCCAATTACTTACTATTTTTCCATCAATGGAATTATATTGTCGCTCGTGCGTACGTATTGATTACCGTCTACACGAACGCGACGGGATTCATTTCCCATCGTAACAATTCAATAATAATTTTTATTTTATGATTAAAAATAATATTTAATAACTTAATATCATACTGGATATGAATTAAATACATCCTATCCATAAAAAACAAGACTTACGAAATGAAACATATAAACGAAAACGAATCAGTTAACACCCGAAACAATGATACTACTAAAATATTATTAATAAAGAAATAATATAAGGTCATATATGATATAATATTTTGGTATTTGGTTCTTTTACAATTTAATAACAATGATTTAACTATTATACAGGATGTTAACATACCCTAGACTATGGAAAAGTACAAGGTAAGGGGTTTTCATCTCACTTCAAATTCCAGTGAGATTCATGCTATATTGCCACTATTTCCTTCTATAGGGTGTATATACTACCCCTGATTATATTATTGGTGTGATATAAATTAATTTATGGACATTTATATCTTAATTATACTATCTTTCTTTCAATGGGAGTATGTTTCTTTTGTTACCAAATCAGTATGGGAATTTTTAATTTTGATTTCCACTCATTGGGTTTTATGCAAACATAATTTATTATTTTACTCCACGATTATGTGTGAAATCACTATATATTTATTTATATAGTGATTTACACTCCCCTTTGTGTGCATATAATTTTGAGACACATAATCAATCCATTGTTAAATTCTCAAGTCATCGATATGAACTTGATAAGAGTAATCTTAACTCGATTTACATTCATTGACTTAAACATCCAAGTCATTGGTGTTGTTTTTACAAGAATATGTGTGAATGTGCTCTGATTGATTTACAATGAATATCCAATAATATTTATTGTTTTTATATTTTCACACATAATTATGTCATTGAATTATCTTTAACCAAAGGATAAATTCATTATAATGGATTTCATCTCAATTAACATTCCATTGAGACATATTTGTTGTTATACACAAATTCACTTTTATATGGTGTATATACTCTACATTGACATAGTATATAATTAATATATTTATTATAATGATATTATAAACTTTTTATTACCTCAATTATTTTTATTCAAGCATCTCTCATTTGGTTAGGAACACTAACTAAAATATCATTTGAAATTTTTTAAATATTTATTCTTCTAAATATTTCTCATTAATGTCCATGTTTTAAAAATGGTTTTAAGTATTTATTTAGATGGGAATGAATTTTTTAATATTAAAATTTCATTTATAATTTTCAAAGTGGTATGGGACACTTTGATTTAAACAATCTATTTTTAACAGCTTCTTGATAAATAGTGATATGTTTAAATGGTTTCATGAAAAAGGGAATAATATCTCTCAAATTTTATTACTTATTATTTTCATCTATGTCAATATCATTAATTATTCATGATTGAGTTTGATTTATTATATTATAATATTCTATATTGTGTTGAATGAGTTATGTTTGACTTTGGATGTTATATATTTAAACCATTCATGGTTTGTGGTTAAAATATTGACAGTTTGTATGCTAGTTTTAATACGAATGTTTAGATTATTTCTCACCCTTTTCATATGAGGAATATATTAGACTTAGTAAGTGATGAGTGGTGCCCACTTATGCTCCTCGATGCATCGATAGGTCTCTTGAGACAAACTATTATATTGGCACAATGACTTGACAAAATCCTTATTTGTAGTCTTGGCATGTGGCTTTGACTATGTGGTTATGACGTCCAACATTATGAATTCCATCATTTTGAAAATAGATATGGATATTACATGTGATTATTCGACTATTATAATATCCATGGGAATAAGTAAATGGAACTATTTGATTTATCTTTTCAAAAATATATAGAGTTTTATGTTTAAAAGTCTTGTGTTTTAATGTTATACATTTCCTTAAATTTTTTTGATTATTTATGACAGTTTCTTCTAAATTGTTATCCTCACTAAGAATCTGATCTCTCCCCTTTATTTTGCATTCTTTTTCTATGGATGTGAAGAAGTATATTTTGTTTTACCTACAGGGATATGTTATGTGATATGAGTTTGTTCAATGGGAACACATTATTGTTGTATTTTATGATGTAATATAAAACTTGTGTATATATTTATTACTTCTAATGCTACTAAACTAATCCGTATTTCGAGAATTTTTCTCTTGTGATCCTACCAATGTAAGGTTATATTGCACCGACTCTGGGTAACTGGGGTCTGGGTGTTACAGTTCATATCAGAGAAAGTTTAGTACCAACCTTATAAACTAGATTTAGATAAACTCCTATTAGAGAACATTACCCTAAGATAGACTTTGAATATATTATAGAAGAAAACCCAAAAAAATTGTTAGTGTAAATATTATGTGGGTTTTCCAAGGAAATACATCTTTTTCTTAACACAAATAGGTATAGGTAGCTCTAGAACATATTTACCTTGGAGAGAAAACTCCAACAAGGAGTTTTGGGCATGACTGGAGGTATCCTGGTACACGAAAACATGCCTTTCTGCACTCCTGGTATTGACACTCTCAGGGGATATGCTTAGGGTAATTCTTGTTTTCTTTTTAAACTGATTTGATGGATTTTAATATAAGATAAAAATAAATAACCTTGATTAATCCTATGGTGTTTTAGATAGAATATTATATGTCATGATATTCTTTAAATGATTTTATGACTATTGTTACTCACACTCTACTTTCTAGTTTAAGCCAATGGTTGGATTCCAAGGAAATCATAGTAACATTGAACATGATGTACAAGGTGTCAATAGTAGAGGAAATGAGCAACGAAATGGAATTTTGGTAGGTGTAAAATATATCATGTTCATGCTGAATAAATTTTCAAAATTTGGATCAACAACATATACATTAACCAACTCATGAACTCAACAAATAATAGAAAGGCGAAGAAAGATAAGAGCTCCAGTAGTGGAGACCATGGAGAAAAGAAATCTCATTTACCATCATGTAGGAAATGTGGAAGGATACAACCATGAAAGTGTCTCAATGGAAGAAAGAAATTATTTTTGTGTGGGAAAGAAGGAAATAAATTACATAATTGTTGAAGGAAAATGATGAGTAATATGGAGGAAAAAATGATCATAAGAATAAATTTACCATCATTATCCATAAATGTATGAGATCTAGGAATTACCCAAGTCAATGTCATATTATATAATATAACATGTAATTCATGTAAGAACATACGTGGAAATAAATGGATGGTGAAATGTTTAAAATTCATAGTGCATTTCACTAATGGGATTACTTTGGAAGAATTTTATCTTGTATGTGTAACCCTACAGTTTGTTATGTGAAAATTTAATTTGAGGAAAAATTATCTTTTCCTTTGTAGATATAGTTATAAAGAACCATTTGGGTTTATATGATCCTTGAATTTGAGTGAATTAAAGGTTATTACTTTTTATGAAGAAAATTATAGGTATTAGATAAAATCTGCAGTTAAAATATGTTATGGTTATTTTTTAATAATTTAACTAATTTTTGTGAATTTTATAAAATTATTTGGGCTTTTAAAGAAAAAAACATGTAGATCGTGTGACAACCTATCCCATTGGATAAAGCTACGGGGATTGAACCCATAACCAATGTGCGACTGGGATTTATCGCCCACCACTAGACTACGTGAAGTCCCTGGTTAGTATGACTAGTTTTTTTAGTTAAATGATTTTATGGAACAATAATATGTTTGTTTTGGTAAATTTATATTTATCCTTAGTATAGGAAAATGATTTGGTGATTAAGTGAAAAATGTTATTTTGGAAGACGTTTGCTCTTTTGGGTATTGTATGTTTAATTTTGGAGATTAAGAGTAGTATTTCATTCTATAACTGATTTTCTATTTTGGGAATCTTCTGATCTTATACTAACCTTTTTGTTTTTGGTTAAGGCTTAAAGACAAGGTAAATAAATAGTTCATATTTTGTGGATTTTTTGATTCTCTACAAGTTAATTCTAGTGCTTCAAGTGTGACTAAGACATCTTGAATACTTATCTTTTGGAGTGAAAGATGAGTTTGTGGTAGAAATTAGTTAAAGGATATAACTCTGATTGTAAAGTATTTAGTTTTTTTATTATATTAAAAAATTAATTCTTAAACTGTAGGGAAAGGATCTTGAAACCAAAAATGTGTTATCATAATACCTTATATTTTTTTGAACTCACGATATTTTAAATTGCCATAGATTAATGGATTTGAGACTCTCAATTTTCTATTGACTTGTTTGTGATTGATGACCTCAATCACTCCCTATAAATATTTACATTTTTCCCCAATTTTAATTTCCACCAATGTTCTCTGTTTCAAAATCCAAATTTTGTGGTGACTTTTTAATTTCAATTTCCCTCTTATTAAGTGTAAATTTTATTAACCTTATTTCTCATGTGGGTTTTACACAAAAGAATTTTCTATTTTTAACCTTTTATTTACAAAGAACAATTTCAAATTGCGAGGAAACAATTTATTGAAGGAGGTAATAATGTAATACCCCAAGCATCCATTGTACGTTTCTCTTTGAATAATACGATACCGTGTGAAGTACGCAACACCGAGTTCAAGCGCACCACGAACTATCAAACAATTCATTTAAAAAGATGTTAGGAATAGTAATACCCACATTTAGAATTTTATATATATATCCCATACAATTTCAACATTCATATTTTTTTTCTTAGATAATATATAAGGACAAATTCAACTTTTCACATAGAAGAAGTATTTTTCAAAAATTGCAATTTTTCCACTTTTTAATTGGGAGCCCTTTTTAAATACAATTCTTGACACCTTTATATACTAAATTTTATTAAATTAAATTATTCATTAGGAGTGAGATATAAAAATTTTGTATGGATAAATGTTTTAATTTTTTTGATAACTATCATATTTTGATGAATAGTTTAAACAATACTCAATTTTAATTTAAGGCGATTTTTTAAATCAAAAAAATTTCTAGATTAAAACTATAAATTTCAATGATTTTGAATAATATTTAAATTATATTTTTTTCATTTAATACAATGTTGGTCATTGGAAGTAATTTTATATGTAAATTGGACATAAACACATATCAATCTTTTGGTATATTTTACTAATCCAAATCATGCTTTCTAGTTTGGGAAATGGGAATTAATATTAAATTTATTAATGAAACTTATATGTTTTTAATTTTCTATAATAAACATCATTTTTGAATTCATAATATGAAAATTAGATTAGGCTGAATATTTGGTATTTTCTGAAAACATTCAATTTTTTATGAATATTGAAAAAGTTGGCATAGTACATAAAAACGGCCTTTTATATTTAAATAATTATTTTTTTATTTTTATTTTAAATTAAAAATAGATAAGTAAATAAAAATATTATTCCAATTTTATTCATTGGATGCATTTTATAATATGATTAGATATGAAAAAATTATTATACTTTTTAACATCTTTTACCCACCTTCTAGACACATTTGAAAATTTGCATAAAACATAATTTTACCACTTTTGTGAACTGATTTTCAAAAACATGAGGGACATTGTTTAAATTAGTAAGTAAAATGTGGTTCAATATGATGAAAATATTTTTTTGAACAGTAACTTTTGAATTTTATTTACCATGGTTAAAAGTAAATGGAATAAATAAAGGTAAAAATGATATTATAATTACCCTAAAATGTGTATTAATTCTATAAGATAAGTGTATTTTTACAAAATCAAACATATTAATAAAATATGATCCTTTTTTATCCACATCGATTAGATTAGAAAATTTATTATTATTTTACTTAAATAAGAGTTAAAAGTGTAAAATTAAAAGTTTGATAACTAAACCATTTTTAATGTAGGGGTATACATATAATAAATATGACAATAAATATTCATTATAAAGATAAAACTATTTTATAAATAATGGTATTTTATTTTTATTTTTTAGACATTAAATAATTATGTTTATTTATAACACAATGATGATGTAGTAATTAACTTATTAGTGAAAGATTAAAATAATTGATATTATAAATATCCAAAAAACTTAAATTGAGACTTTTGATGAATTATACTAATTTTATAGGATAATATTACATATTAGGGTTAAATAAATAAAAACAATTCAATGTAATAATGTTTTTAGGACTTTTACAAAAACAAAATACCAATTAGTGTCAAAATTGTAATAAATGAGTTTTTAAAACAAATAGTATATTATTAATTGATTTAATATTCCTAAAAATATATTTTTCTACCAAAGGAGTAAGATAAGGTTATATATGCCAATAATCAACCAATTTTAGTTCTTGTTTCTTTTTATAATAATTTTATTAACCATTTATTATAATAATACAAGAATACATGGTTAAAGTTAAACTATTTAACTAATAGTTAAATCTAAAGGATAAGGTTAATATGGTGACCTAAACGTATGTAAAATCTATTGGTTGAGAATATTTCTTCTCATTCCTACCTTATCATAGAAATAAATCCTTTTCGAGCGATTATAAACCGAAAATGAATTTATAATAAAATAATATTTCAAGCTTTTCTTAAAGTAACCCTCACCTCCCTAATAAAAGGGTGATACCCATTCTCTTAATTTCACACCACCAAATCCATTTGTATCGTTCAAACCCTGATGAAATATCCTTAAAACTACCCTGACTTTAACCTAGACTCCATAAATTGATCATAAATTGAAACACCCTGAGATTTTAGGATAAGTATTCCTTTTAATTTGTTTGATGTTTTGTGTTATATGCTATACCAAAATTATCTTGTGCTATATGCAATACCGCATTATCTTGTAGTATATGAAACACTAATCTTGGATCGTGTTACACATAATTTTAAGTCCATTTGATAGAATTTATTCTACGCAACATTGAGTGTATATATATATATATTCAATGTATAAATGAAATATGGTTGGATTCTGTTATATGAAACAATAAAGGAATCTTGCACTACATGCAATCCTGACTTGTCTTACATTACACGTAATCGCGACCTTCCTCAATAGTGTGTGTTGTACGCAATACCAAGTTTCACTAAACAATGATATGTTATTAAAATATTATATAAACTAGACATTATGAATATAAATAAAAACATTTAGAAATTTCATAAATTTTATCTTTAAAAATGGTCTTCATTTTTGGATTCAGCATATTGAAATTAGACTTGGGTGAGTTTTTGGTATTTTTCTGAAAAGATTCAATTTTTTATGAATAGTGAAAACACTAGTTTACTATTTAAAAACCGACTTTATTTAAATAATTATTTAGGTCGAAATTGATACATAATACCTATATAAGTTCAATGTAATTCATTGGAGTCATTTTATAATAATTTTAGATATATAAAACTTTTATTGAACTTTTCACCCACTTTTACTCACCACCTAGGAAAATTTGAAAATTTACATAAAACATAATGTTACTTCTTCTGTGAGTGGAATTTTAAAAACCCGAGAGACATGGTTAATATCAAGTAGTAAAATGTGGTTCAATAAGTTAAAAATAATTTTTGGTGAATTGTAACTTTTTACTTTTATTTACCACTGTTAAAAGTAAATAGGGTAATTAAGGGTAAAAATGTTATTTTTATTACCCTAACACATGTCCTAATTCTATTATATAAGTGTAATTCGACCAAAAACATCCTTAGGAATACAATATTACCCTTTAGGTCCACTTCGATTAGATTAGGAAACTTATTATTATTTATTTAAAGAAGAGTTAAAAGAGTTAAAATCAATGTTTAATAAAAAACATTTTTAATATAGGGTTATACATAAGATAAATTTTACTATAAATATTCATTAGGAATCTAAATATATTTCATACATAAAGGTATTTTATTTATAATTTTTAGAAATTATATAAGTTAATTTATTTATGACACGATGATGATGCAGTAATTACCTTACTCATGAAATATTAAAATAATTGATGTTATAAATATCAAAATAAATGTAATTTGAGACTTTTTATAAATTACACTAAATTTTTAGGTTACTAAGACATGTTATTATTGATTCAATTAACTTTTTTCGAACTAATCATGCTGTTATTATTTTCACAAAAATCAATTACCAAATAGTGTCAAAATTGAAATAAAATAGTTTTTTAAAAAAATATTATATTATTAATTGTTCTTATATTCCTAAAAATCATTGTCTGGTCCCAATGACTTATCTAAGGTTATATATATTAATAATGAACCACTTTGGGTTCTTTTGTCTTGTTATAGTATGTTTATTAACCATATAGTATAAGAAAACAAGAAGACACGGTAAAAGATAAATTATTTAACTTAGAGTTAAATCTAAATGATAAGGTTAAAATAGTAACCTAAACTTTTATAAAACCTATTGGTTGAGAGGATTTAGACCCATACACACTTTATCTTCAAAATAAGTCAATTTAGAGCTATTATAAACCAAATATGACTTTATTATAAAATAATATTTTACGTTTTTCCAAAGGTGCCCCGCTCCTTCCTTATAAAAGGGAACCTCCTCCCTCTTCTTTTTACACAATTTTGATCCTTCAAGCTCGGCCAACCCCTGCCCATTTACCTTCTCCACTTCCCTAGAAAAATTATAGAGGTTCTGTTCCCCTCAAAAGACCAACTGTAGTGCCTTAAGAAGAAGCTTAAAATAGGTACATCGAAGAAGAGGTAATCTCTTCAACCGATTCTCTCCACTTTTCTTTCTTCTTCAACTTATTCTTATTTAGTTGTTTCATTATAAAGTGATAACATCAATATAACTAATATACTGATATGTTATTATAAATATTAAACATCCCCATTTCACCTTCAATCCATCCTACGGAAAACAAAATCACCGCGCGCGCGTACGTACGGAATACCGTCTCCACGCCATGGTGTAATCTATTTTTTCACCACCACCCTACTTTGATGGGTATAATGGTGTAAAGAATGACTATATATATAGTTATTATAACATAATACTGATTATGAGATATTATATCATCAACTCTAACTTAATTCAATAATTATGGGAATGATATCATCACTCGTGCGTACGTACGGATTACCATCTCCACGAAGCTATGAGATTCATTCTCCATGTTAACCATTCAAGAATGATTATAAAGTATATATAATGAATAATAATGAAATATATGACATGATAAAGCTACTGGATTTTTATATATATTTATATATGTTATCTACATTCTTCCATTAAAATCAATACGGAAAGGAAAACAGCGTTCATGCGTACGTACGGCCTACCGTCTCCGTGAACGGTGTATTTCATTTCATTTATCTATCTATTATATATATATACAGAATATATATGATATATAAATCATTATTTAAATTCTAGAAATATTTAAATCATGATATAAGTAATAATAATATCAAGAACAATAATTCTGAACACGTATGATAAATAAAACGATTTTACCCGAAACGCTGCTTTAACATGGAATTTACAAAAGAACAGGTAATATAAAGTCATAAGTGAACCATATATGATATCATAACAATGAATATGATTCTGTAATAAGTCAATGACATTATTTAAATCATTATGCATGAGTTTTGGATACGTACAAATCATATCGGACCTAAGGTGAGGGATAACTATTCCAATCTCGTTCTTATCCAAGATTGCTTATTCATAAGTACTTACTAGGGTTATATTTTTCATCCATGTCCATAAAAAAATGTTTTCCATAAATTTTTTAATATTATTCCTTGTATTTTTAGAGTCATGTTTACCCCTCTTTGAGTTTTACTTTTTGTTATGGAAGAAATCTTTCTTTTGTTTACCATACGTGGTACTTTTTGACTTTTCTGTTAAAAGTACGAGGAGAATATTTTTTTTAACTTAAACGACATGATTTGAATTTTACAGTTTAATAACGCCTTATTTTTATGAAGTTTAATCTAGAATATTTCATGGTTATTTTCAATAAAATCCTTTTCTTTTATAATTTTGTGGCATTTTTTTAAAATAAAATAATTTTTAAGAAGAAAGTAAATTTTCCTCAAGAATTCATTTCAAGTGTTCTATCAAAACCATTTTCCATCTAAGATGACATTATTTCATATGTGTATGTTTCAAGAATAATATCTCTATGATTTACATGGTTTCAATTTTCTTATAATGAAATGATATCCTTTTTATTTATGGATTATGTTATGATGGGATGATGTTTATGAAACCAATTTTATACTTTTGGTAATGATGAATGATTTATGTTCATGTTGTGGCACAAGTAAGAATGATTTCATTATGAGATAGGTGGGAGTTATATATCTCTCCAATGCATTAGGTAATGATTTATATCTCATGATATGGACATGGATAGAACGGTAAGTTAATCCGGTTCATTGATACAGGATTCGAACGAGGAGTGAACTCGATTCCAAAGTGGATTTGTCCACTAAGATGGTCTTGGCAGTAATTCCTTGGCTACTATGGAAATAATTTCTTGTGCTTAATGGTTTTCCACAATTAAAAGTTTTATTCCCATGCTATTTTGTCATGATTGATGTTCCATTATGACATATGCCTTACGTACTGCCAAGATTTATTTAACTCAAGATTTGATGTGTAAAATTTATGTTCATATTTTGAAGTTCAAATGTATATGGTTTGTTTTATTTTCTCCATGCTTACCCTTACTAGGAATTTGAGCTCACGTTTTATATTTTTTCTTTTCCCTAGGATATAAAGAAAGGTTTTAGGTAAGAAAAAAATGGGAAGATCTTCATGGGATATGTCGAAGATCTTTCACCAAAATTAGAAGATTATGTTCCGAGTTTCTGAAGACACTAAACTATTATGGTCCTTTGGTGTCTTTTTTTGTTATGTATTTCGTATTCCGCAAAAGTAATGTAATTTCCATGTACGTCAAGTACGGTTCTCTACAGTTGGTATCAAATGAAAGGTTTAGTTAACCTTTGGAAACTAGGATGTGAAAACTTTAGTGAGATCCCTAGAGATATTTATAAGGAATGTCTAGGGATGTTCCTAAGGTTATGTACAAGTATAGGTTACGGTCCTAGAATTATGATAATGATCCTAAATAACCTAGGATTAAACCTAAGATGTTAGAGATTGAAAGTACTCCCCTTGATTATGTTGTTTTCCCAGTATGATTTGTGCCTCTCACGCTATTCTTTTTGGGTTTTAGAAAATGGCTGGAAACAGGAAGATTCACGATAATGGAGGATATGATGGACAATGGAATGATATTCTTCAAGTGAAACAAAATGAAACGGGATTTGGAAGTCCAAACATCGTTATTATGCCTAATACGAAATCACATAATATGTTCAACAATCTCAACTTTGGTAAGTTTTCTGACTTAGCTAATAAGAGAAATATGGAGTTTCATGATGATCATAGAGGAAAGAAAGTTCAATTTCCATCATGTAAATCATGTGGTAAGAGGCATCGGGGAGAATGTTTCGAAGGAACATGAAGATGCTTTGGGTGTGGAAAAGAAGGACACAAATCCAGTAATTGCAAAGGAAAAGGATCAGTTAACACCATGGACAAGGATAATGATATTTCTAAGATATAAACAACGGTTAAATGGTTTTAATGTGCAATGTACGGGCATTATGCAAACCAATTCCCTAAGGGAAGGATTCATGAAGAGAATCCGCATGGCCATATGGGTAGTATATATGTTGATGATGATGAAGATATAACAAATGATATATGAGATGAAAGAAGTGTTGAGGAATAAAATGAGGAATCTCAGTCAATGGTTTAGGAAGGTAGTGGAATGATTGTATGTTTATGAAGAGTTATGATTTATAGGTAATTTAATGGTAATATGGCATAAAAAACATCTAAGGATTGTTACACTATTGTTTTTCATAAAGTATTAGAAAGTATATGTTGAATGGTACTGGTAACCATGAAAGGATATTCAAATATTTTTGGAAGGTAGATGATATGTGCATAATGAAAGGATAAGGAGATAATAAGATGTTTGATTGTATTAATGGGATCATGACTGTTATAAGGAAAATGTGATATCATACATTGAGTATACAGAATTTTGGGATTTAGGTATGTGGAAGGAGTTAACTTTTGAAAACTTACATGTTTTCACTACGGTAAAATGGGTACTCATGTATCAAGAGAATAAATGATTAAGGAGTTATCATGTTTGGAATGTGAACAACAAGATATATGTATCTTATGATATACAGTGATAAATGATTGTATTCAATGCTTGGTAGATGACCTCTCTAGTAATTGTTTTATTTATACAATGAGATTGGACTGAATTAATTTGGATAAATATAAATATTAGAATCGATTAATTTAGACATTAGATAGTATTGTTTAAGGCTATAACTTTTTGTCATGTTATAATAGTATAGTTATAGAAAATAGAGAACCCGTAGGATGGGTGATAACCCGTCGCGTCGAACAAGGATGCGGGAATCGAACCCACAACCGATGTGCGACATGCCTTTATCGCATACCACTAGCCTATAGGAAGTCCCTAGTTAGTAGAAACTAGTTTTATTTTATTAAGCGCTATGATAGACTAAGTATAAGTCCATTTTAGCAACCATTTACGATTAATCTCAGCATAGATGGACTTATGTATATTTAATGAATTGTGCTAAACGTTTTGCGATAGAAACAAATAGAATAACCTATCATTCTATAACATGATCTTCTAACACTTCACAAATGAAAAATTCTACTTCATTTCTTTAAGAGATTAAGTGGAAATTTTTCAAGGCACAAACAACGGTGATATTATACCAAAATCAAGTAAGTATTTCTTTTAATTAAATTTTTTTTCAACATTAGGGAAATGATCTTGAGAACTAAAAACGTTGTCATAGTACCCTTATATCCGATGAATCAGATGGTGCCTTAGATTATTACAAAATTATGGCTTTGTGATTGTTGGATTTTTCATAGCCATGTTCTCTACCACTCTCTATCAGAACATTATGGTTATATTTCTCTTCCATATTCATATTTTCTCCTATATTCTCCTATGTAGAAACCCAATGATTAGTTAATTTGGTTAACCATTACGTTTCATACTTTAGTTTTTAAAGTTAAGTTTTGGTATTCCTTTTTACGATGTGGTTTTCTATTAAAGAAACATTCAAGTAAAAACCATTTATAACCCCGACGAATTTCGAGGGCGAAAATCATTTTAAGGGGGGTAGAATGTAACACCCTGAAATTTTATGATAAGTATTCTTTTTAATTTATTTGATGTCTTGTGTTGTATACTTCACCAAGATTATCTTACACAATACACAACACTGTATTATCTTGAAGAATATGCAACACTATTCTTGGATCGTGTTACACACAATTTTAAGTTCGTTTGATAAAAATTATTCTACGCAACATTGAATGTATATATATATATATATTCAATGTATAAATGAAATATGGTTGGATTCTGTTATATGAAACAACAAAGTAATCTTGCACTACATGCAATCCTGAGTTGTCTTGCATTACACGTAATTGTATCCTTCCCCGATAGTGTGTTTTTAACACAATATTGAGTTTTACTAAACAACGATATGTTATTAAAATATTATATAAAGTAGATGTTATGAATAGTAATAAAGACTTTTTGACATTTTATAAATTTTATCATTCAAAATGGACTTCATTTTTGGATTCAGAATATCGAAATTTACCTAGGGTGAATTTTTTGAATTTTTCTGTAAACTTTCAATTTTTGATGAATAGTGAAAACACTAATTTACTATTTAAAAACCAAAATTTTATATAAATAATTATTTATTTTATTTGAATTTATTTTAGGTTAAAATAGATACATAATACCTATATATGTTCAATGTAATTCATTAGAGTCATTTTATAATAATGTTAGATATATAAAAATTTTATTGAACTTTTCACCGTCTTTTACCCACCGCCTAGGAGAATTTGAAAATTTACATAGAACATATATTTACAGCTTCTATGAGTGGAAATTTGAAAATCCGAGAGACATAGTTAATATCAAGGAGTAAAATGTGGTTCAGTAAGATAAAAATAATTTTTTGTGAGTAGTAACTCTTTACTTTTATTTACCACGGCTAAAAGTAAATAGGGTAATTAAGGATAAAAATGATATTATTATTACCCTAAAAATGTCCTAATTCTATTGGATAAGTGTAATTCAACCAAAAACGACATTAGTAAAAAAATATTACCCATTAGGTCCACTTGGATTAGATTAGGACACTTATTATTATTTTATTTAAAGAAGAGTTAAAAGAGTTAAAATCAAAGTTTAATAGCTGAAACATTTTTAATACAGGGTTATACATAAGATAAATTCAACTATAAATATTAATTAGAAAGATAAAATGATTTCATACATAATTTAATTTTATTTATAATTTTTAGACATTAAATAAGTTAATTTAATTATGACACAATGATGATGCAGTAATTACCATATTAATGAAATATTAACATAATTGATGTTATAAATACAAAAATAAATGTAATTTGAGACTTTTTAAAAATTCCACTAATTTATTAGGTTAATATGACATGTAAGTATCTATTAAATTAACTTTTTTAGAACTAATAATTCTGTTAGAAGTTTCACAAAAATCAATTACCAAATCGTGTCAAAATTGACATAAATTAGTTTATAAAACAAATATTATATTATTAATTTTTTTTTCTATTTTTAAAAATATTATGTTCGGAAAAATGACTTATATAAGGTTATATATATTAATAATGAACCACTTTGTGTTCCTTTGGCTTGTTATATTAATTTTATTAACCATATAGTGTAAGAAATCAAGAAGACGTGATAAAAGTTAAATTATTTAACTTAGAGTTAAATCTAAAGGATAAGGTTAAAATAGTAACCTAAACTTGTCTAAAACCTATTTTTAGAGAGTATTGCGACCCATACCCACTTTAGCTTCAAAATAAATCAATTTGGATCTATTATAAACTGAATATGACTTTATTATAAAATAAGATTTTATGTTTTTCCTAAGGTGCCCTTCTCCTCCCTTATAAAAGGGCACCTCCTCCCTCTTCTCTTTACACAATTTTGAGCCTTGAAGCTTAGCAAACCCCTTAAAATATCTCTTATCAACTTCCCTAGATACATTATATATTTTTTGGTCTCCTCAAAAGACAAACTCTAGTTCCTTAAGAGAAATCTTAAAAGAGGTGCATTGAAGAAGAGGTCATCTCTTCTACAGATTCTTTCATGTTTTCTTTCTTCTTCAACTTCTTCTTATTTAGTTGTTTCATTATAAAGTGATAACATCAGTATCAATAATATACTGATATTACTATAAATATGAAACAATCGCATTTCATCTTCTATCAATCCTATGTAAAATAAAATCACCACGCGTGCGTACGTACAGAATACCATCTGCATGCCATGGTGTAATCTATTTTTCCACCACCACCTTATTTGGATGGGTATAATGGTGTAAAGAATAAATATATATATATATATATAGTTATTATAAAATCATACTGATAATGAGATATTATATCATCCACTCCAATTCAATTCAATAATTATTGGAAGAATATCATCGCTTGTGCATACGTACGGATTACCGTCTCCAGATGCGATGAGATTCATTCTCCATGTTAACCATTAAAGAATGATTATAAAGTATATATAATAAATAATAATGAAATATATGATATGATAAATCTACTGGATTTGTGTATATATATATATATATTTTATCAACTTACTTTCATTCAAGTCAATAAGGAAAGGAAAACAACGTTCATGCTTACGTACGACCTTTCGTCTCCATGAACGGTGTATTTCCTTTCATTTATCTATCTATTATATATATATAGAATATATATGATATATAAATCATGATTTACATTCTGGAAGTAAGTAAAGCATTATATAATTAATTATAATTTCAATAACAACAAGTCTGAACACGTACGATAAATAAAACAATTTTACCAAAAACGCTTCTTTACATGGAATTTACAAAAGAACAGGTAATATAAAGTCATAAGTGAACCATATATGATATCATAACAATTAATATGATTATGTAATAAGTAAATGACATTATTTAAATCATTATACAGTAGGTTCGGATATGTACGAATCATATCAGACCTACGGTAAGGGATAACTATTCCAATCTCGTTCTTATCTGAGATTGTTTATTCGTAAGTATTTAATGGGGTTATATTTTTCATCCATGTCCATAAAAAAATGTTTTTCATAATGTGTGTAATATTATTTCATCTATTTTTAAAGTCATGTTTACTCCTCTTTGGCTTTTACTTTGTGTTATGGAAGGAATCATTGTTTTGTTTACCATATGTGGTACTTTTTGACATTTCCATTAAAAGTATGAGGAGATTGTTTTTTTAACTTATACAGCATGAACGGGTTTTTATGGTTCCATAACGCCTTATTTTCAGGAAGTTTACTCTACAATATTTCATGGTTATTTTCAATAAAATCATTTTCATTTAAAATTGTGTTGCATTTTGTGAAAAGAAAATGAATTTTAAGAAGAAAGGATATTTTCCTCAAGAATTGTTTTCAAGTGTTTTATCAAAACCATTTTCTATCTAAGATGACATTATTTCATATGTGTATGTTTCAAGCACAATATCTCTATTATTTACATGGTTTCACTTTTCTTATGATGAAATGATATCCATTTTTTTTGTATGGATTATGTTATGATGGGATGATGTTTATGAAACCCATTTTACACTTTGGGTAATGATGAATGATTTAAGTTCATGTGGTCGCACAAGTAAGAATTATTTCATTTTGAGATGGGTGGGACCTATATCTCCCTCCAATTCATTGGGTAAACATTTATATCTCATGAGATAGAAATGGCTGGAATGGTAAGTTAATCTTTTTTCAGTGATACAGAACTGGAATGAGGAGTGAACTCGATTCAGAAAGGGAATTTGTCCACTAATATAGTCTTGGTAGAAATTCCTTGGATACTATATAAATAATATCATGTGATTAATGGTTTTCCACAATTAAATATTTTATTCCTATGCTATTTTATCGTGATTGATGTTCCTTTATGAATTATTCCCTACGTACTACCCAGATTTATTTCACAACTCAAAATTTGATGTGTAAACTTTTTGCCTTACTGAGCATTAGAGCTCAGCCTTTATATGTTTTATTTTTCCCAGGATATAAATAAAGGTTTTTTGGTAAGAATAAAAGGGGAATATATTTATGGGAGATGTTCAAGATCTTTCACCAATATTTGAAGATTATGTTCCGAGTTTCCAAAGACACTAAACTATTATGGTCCATTGGTGTCTATTTTCATTATGTATTTTGTATTCTGCAAAAGTAATTTAATTTCCATGTACTTCAAGTATGGGTATCTACATAAATCCTTTTTTATGAAGCCCTTTTCATCAAATCAAAATGAAGCACCCAAATAATAGGTAATGATTTCATCACATCTTTCAAAGTTATTTTCATCTTCTACTTCCCCTTTATTTGTTGTTTCCATTCCAAAATTATAAATTCAGTACCTTATACATCCTATGATGTTATTATAAATATGGTACAACCATATTCATTATTCTATCCACCCTATGAATTATAAAGTCATCATACGTGCGTATATATGGCTTACCGTCTCCACGTCATGGTGTAGTTTTTTATTCACACTTCATTATTTGTGTGGGTATAATAATGAGTATAAATTATTTAAATAATAAATATAACATGATTAATTATTATTTATATATGAAATATCATCCAATTACATATGATTTCACCATCAATGGAATAATATTTTTTATCGTGCGTACATACGGATTACCATCTCCACAAACGCGATGAGAATCATTCCTCATCATAACAACTCAAGAATAATTTTCCTTTTATGATTAAAATTAATATTTATGAACATAATATCATTATGGATATGAATAAAATACATCATATTCAAAAAACATGACTTACGTAACAAAACATATAATAAAAAACAAATCAGTTAACAACTGAAACAATGATACTACATAAATATTATTAACAAAGAAATATTATAAGATCATATATGATATAATATTTAGGTATTTGGTTATTGTATAATTTAATAAAAATAATTTAACTATTATATAGGAGTTTAAAATACCCTTTACTAAGGAAAATTAAAAGGTAAGGGGTTTTCATCTCACTTCTAATTCACATGAGATTCATGCTATATTTCCACTATTTACTTTTGTGTGGTGTATGTACTGCCCATTATTGTATTCTTTGTGTAATATAATTTAATTTATGGGATTTATATCTTCATTGTATGATCCTTATTTCATGGGGTGTGTGTCTCTTATGTTACCAAATCTGTAAGGGGATTTCTATTTTCGATTTCCACTCATTGTGTTTTATGAAAACATAATTGATTATTTTACACAAATATTATGTGTGAAATAACTACTTTTTTATTTATGTATTAATTTATACTCCCCATTGTGTGGATATACTATTAATACACATTATCACTCCATTGATAAATTCTAAAGTCATTGATATGAACTTGATAAGATTATTCTTAACTCAATTTCAATTCATTGGGTTAAACATCCATGTAACTGGTGTTGTTTTTACAAGAAAATGTGTGAAATTACTCTGATTTATTTACACTGAATATCCAATAATTTAGAGTGTATTTATATTTTTTACACATAATTTTGTCATTGATTTATCCTTAACCTAAGAATTCAATCTTTATAAGGGATTTCTTCTCAATTTACATCCCATTGAGAATTCCTTATTGTTATGTACCAATTCACTTTTATATGGTGTTTATATTGTAATTTGACATAGTATATTATGAAAAACATTATTTTAATGATATTAAATTGTTTTGATTAGCTAAAGTTTTTGTCTTCATGTGTCTCAAATTTGGTTAGGAACTCTGACTAAAATATTATTTTAAGTGTTTTAGAGATTTATTATTCTAAACCATTCTCATTAATGTCCATTTTTTATAAATGGTTTTAAGTATTTACTTAAATGGGAAGGAATGTATTAAAATTAAAAATCCTTTTATAGGTTTCAAAATGGTATGGGACACTTTGATTCAAAAATATATTTTTAACATATACTTGATAAACAGTGACCGTTTTAAATGTTTTCAAGAAAAAGAGAATATTAATTCTCAAATAGTTTTACTGATTATTTTCATCTATGTCAATATCATTCATTTTTTTGTATTGTGGTTGATTTATTATAAAATAGTCTTCTATATTGTACTGAATGAGTTATGATTGATTGTGGATGTGATATTTTTATAAAATTCATGGTTTGTGATTAAAATATTGAAATTTTGTATGCTAGTTTTAATAATAATGTTTTGATTATGTTTCAATATTTTCAAATGAAGAATGAATTTTACTTAGTTAGTGACAGGCATAGCCCACTATAGCTTCTCGATGCATCAGTATTTCCCATGAGACAAACTAGTATCTTGGCATAAGGCCTTGACAAAATATTTATTTGTAGTCTTGACACAAGGTCTTGACTATGTGGTTAAGATATCCAGCATTATACATTCCATCATTATGAAATTATCTATTGATATTACATGTTATTATTAGACTAGTAGAATATCCATGGGAATAACTAATGGGAACTATTGGATTTATCATTTCCATATTATGCTGAAATTTTTGTTTAAAAGGATTTTGTTTTTGTCATATACATTTCCTTAAATTTTTATGCTTATTTATGATTGATTCTGTTATATTTTTATCTTTATTGAGCATCTGATATCACCCCTTTCTTACATTTTATTTTTACAAAGATGTGAAGTAGTATATTATGTTTGACCTGTAGGGATAAGTTAAGGTATATGAGTGTGTTCAAAGGGGACACATTGTTTTTGTTTATTTAATGACGTAATGTTAAACTTATGTATGTATCTATTAGTTCCAAGGATACTAAACTAATAGGTCTTTTGAGATGTGATCTCTTGTGCTCATGCCAATGTTATGTAATAATGGACTGACTTTGGGTAACTAGTTTTGGGTCGTTAAATAATAGGATTTATATGGATCTCCAACCTGACTACTAGTCATTGTTATTCATATAAATGTTATCCACCTATTCTGATGTTGTGGATAGGCCTTAAATGGAAGATCGTGTCCTAGTGGGTAAGTCATAGTTCATCGGAGCTCGTATTTCCACTTGTAGTGGATTTAGTGTCACTTATATTGAAAGAGGAAGTGGGGTGGATTTTTTAAAGGAAACAGTTGTGGTGATTCTCAATTTTATCTTCCTTTACAATTATCAGTTTCTAGTGTCTTAAGATTTTACCACAGTAGCCTATTAATACACAAAAATGTTCTTTTCCCCCATTCCTCTAATGGTTTGCGACTCGTGTGGGAACCATGGTCACTTGTAGAAGTCTTTTTCTTTTATATATTTTCCTTAATATGGTATACTACATCAGAAACTATATAATATGTTGGTTAAAAATAAATTTCATAGACTACTAAGTTCAATCAGTAGGTTGTCAGAATAAATTAGTTACACACATTCTAAGAGTCAAATATTTAATTTGATGTGGGTATTATGTTTTTGAGAAGTTTCATTTCTATTAATTCATCCTTATACACATGTTTATTAGATAACAGTTCCTAACAATCCATTACATGGACTCATTTTTAGGTTCTTCGAAGACATAAAATGGAATTCATTCCATTAGTTTTGGAATTGGTGACACCTTGTTAATAAAAGAAGGATAATCATTTATATTTTCCCTAAATCTCTTTATTATGTATGACATATAATTCATTTTCTATTTCCTAGTAAAAATTATAGACTTATTTAATGTGATAATCTATATGGATCAATTTTCTAATCAAATTTATTAGATTTGTTTTTATCATATGTGTGCTTTCTACACTACATCTATTGGGAGCTCCCATGAATTTTAGGAGGAATTTGATCTGAGGTCTTGCAAAGCTATTCGTATCATACAAGTCTAAGTATGTTTTTTTGTTCTAAGTAGAGTGGGAAAATTATATATTATTGGTTTACTTAACATGAAATTTAATGGGTTTATAGAGTTTTCCTGAATGACTTCTTTCATCTTCCTCCAAAGAAATAGCTGGAGTTGTTGATTGACTCTTTGTTAGGAACTCAATTGATTTTTATTTTTTCTTATATTATGGATATAGATAAATTAAAACATATTAATATTAAATTATATTACTTGAGATCCAAGGGATATATATTCCCAAATGTGTCACCTTGAACACATGTTGTTCTTTTTTCCATGATTATCACAATCGTAATCAAGTAATAGTCAAGAAAACTTATCATTTTCCCCATATTATTGATTTTGTCAACCATTTGAAATTGGAAATTTATTTTTCTAAATATTTTCATTATTCTGGTTATCACTATATTATAATCATATAATAAAATATTATAATAACCATTTTAGGATACAGTATGTCTATTTCAAATACCTTGTGATGTTTGTTTGCATAAGAGATTATAATGTCGTCTTAATGGAACTAATGAACATGAATCTAAATCAATATTTTGAAACCATTGTCATGGGATTTATTTATTAAGTCCTTTTGTATTCTAATATTGAAAATGATCTTCAATGTCACTGAAGTTATTATTTTGTAATTCTATGGGATCTTCATCTTTATGATAAATAATCAATTTTCCTATTCTAGATTTGAGTAGTTATGTTAGTAGGACATTTAATTTTTAATCATGGTATCTCTGTAGATGCAAAAAAGGTGAAAATATGCTTTAATTATATGAACCATGTAATATCATTAGGATATCAAGGATCCAAAGTTTGGTAGGATATTAAAGGTTTTTCATACAATATTTATCAAAGATATAATCACCTTTATTCATATCACCTTAAAGTGGGTGAATTTGTTTTGGGACTCAATTTTTTAGGAACCCTTTGATGAGATGAAGAAATGATGGACCTCAACACTAATTCTGACATTCGGAGAGGCTGTAGAGGGTTATTTGGTTTACTATAATTCATCATGTTTTAGTTTTCCCTCCTCCATTATAATGGTAGATTATGTAGTGGATTTTGGCTCATGTTGCTTCATCCTCATGAGATGAAGTATCCCACTAATGGCTTGAATCAAGCAGTAGTTTTGCATTCCCTCAATATTTTGTGTAATTTTATTTTTTGAAATAAGATTACTATATAATATGAATTCAAAATTATTATATATTTATCTTCTCAAAATTATTCAAAACATTGGATAAGATCATTGGTGTAATAAATTCTATTATTGGACATTATAATTTTCTATACACTAGAAAAGGTAACATAGTTTGTGATGTACTAAGTATAAACATACATCATTAATATTTAAAGGAGTAAAATGGTGAATGAAACATGATGGGAATTGTTTTTTAGATACACACGGAATTTAGAGTGGAGGAATCTTGTTTTGTTCAAGAAAATATTCTTTTTAGATCCATTATCCTAAGGATTATTCAAGATAAAAAATGATATGTCATGGATTATAAGATATTATTTTTATGGTGTCGATACCTTTATTGTCGATCCACCCTGGAACAACAAATATTATTCCTAACATAGGGCTTAAATTATTGTGTTATAGTATGAAATGATATATTTTCAACATTTGTTATCAATGTTATACATTACAATATATAAATTATTAGATACAGAATCCTTCATAGTTGGTTATGGCTCATTCTGTTCCAACATGGATGTGGACTAAGATTTAAATGGATTATATTATTTGTTTACTACAAGCTCCTCGAGGTAATAATTATATTTGGATTGTGGTTGATTGGTTGACCATGTAGAATCATTTACAATAGATAAATGGAACCACTAATGTGGAAGGCCTTTGTAATTTGTGTTCATTAGAGGTTTTAAGTCTATATGGTAATCAAATTAACATTTTCTTAGATACAGACCCTTTTTATCTCATGGTTTTTTAAGGGCCTCAAGGATGTAATGGGGACCTAATTTAGGATTATTACAATATATCATCCTCATCATTATAGGTATAAATAAACATATAATCTTGTTCTAGAGGATATATAAAGTGAAAATGTTTTATAATTTGAGGTGATTTGGATATCCATTTGTTTATGGATTAATGTTTTTATAATAATTATTATCTTTTGATCATCATAAAGGACCCTTTCCCAGATTTATATGTTCATCCATCCATATCTCCTCTATATTGTCATAAGGTCAGATAAGCTTCAGTTTATTAGCTGAGTCTAGTTTAAGATAAATAGGCTTAAATCTAGTTGTATTGTTAGTGTTTTTAAGGTAAAAACTTATATAAGTCCTATGTGAATTGAAATTGTCATTCTTCGGTGTTTTCAGTTAGTGATTTTTTGTTCTTGAAAGTATCTCTTATGTTGGGTCACGATATTCATAGACAAAAAAGGTAACTCAATTCAAGGTATGTGGGAATTCACTAAATAATGTAATGGATTATAATAGTCCAATATTTTTTAGATATACCACCGTTTTTTTCTTTTCTCCAAAATATAATCTATGCGACTCAACTCAAAATATGGGGTCCCACATTTTTTTACATAAATGTTCCTTACATTATATAAATAGTGGATCTTTTCATGCATAGGTTCTTGGAAATAAGTTAAATAACACATGAGAATAATAAGAATTATTATAATCCACTTGAAAGGAATATCAATTGGTTCTTAAAATTTATATTTACTACATCCCCTGAGTTGTGGAAATATATCAATGGAAATGGTGAGCGTAAGGCCTAAATATAAAAATTAAGGCAAATAGTATAAAAGTGTTCTTGAGGAGTATCAATAAGAAAATGATAAATATAATTATGGCATTATAAATGGAACATTAGGCCTAAAATATTAAAAAAACATTCCTTATAACATGAAAATGTGGCTAAAATATTGAAATGAGATATTTATATGCATGTCACCAAGTATTTTTACCGAGGAGTCATAAACATTACCAAGAATATTCACAATGGTATCATAAAACATGACACATATAGAGTTTAAATTAATTACCCAATTAATTAGAGAACAATTAGGTAACAAAATACATATATCTTAATAAATGTGATACACATAGATCAAAATAAAAAGTTTCATAAATAACTCATGAATAATAAATAAAATTGAGTTCATATTAAAATCATAGTGTTTTAAAAATGTTTAAGGATAGGATCATTTTGTCATTTTTAACCAACATAAAGAGAATTTAGGTTTCATGTATTTTATTATAAGAATAAAATAAATAATTTCCACATATTTTTTAATACCCCAGTAAGTGAAAGAGGTTTGGGTTTTCCCAAAAACTATATTAAATAGATTTTTTAAGAAGAATCTATAAATATTGAGAAGAAAATTAGGTAGCATAATAAGTATAAAATATTGTTTTATAAAGGTGTAAATGATAGTGTAAAAGGGTATCCAACTCAAAAAATAATCTTATTATTGAAATGGGATAAAATAATGTTCACAATAGAACTTATTTTATAAATTAGAAGACATACCACACAAAAATGATACTTAAATAGAAAAGAGTAGTGTATATTTCTGATACCTTGACGAGTTGTTCCTAAAACCTAAAATTTGGGACCTTGGGGGACTAATAGCACATTGCGGGGGGGAGGGGAATCCTTGTTATGTAACACTACTATTTCTTCTTTGACGATATATTGGGAGTTCATGTAAATGGATAAATATGTAGATATTTATAGAAACAGTGGAAGATTTATATATTAATTTTCAAATACAGGCCATGGAAACCTCGATTGTGGAAAATGAAAATAAGTTATTTCTCATGGTTTCACCATGTTTTGGACATTAGGGTCATATTTTATGTTATTTTAACCCAAAATAGTCAATAAAAATTTTTTATTGCTTCTTTTTTCATGGATAAGTAACGTTTCTAAAAAATAATATTTTCAATGTTAATGATTCCATTTTAGAATTTGGAAAGTGAATTATGGGTTTTTAAATTAATTAAAATACATTAAAATACTTGATAATAAGAAAATAACATATTTTGGGCTGTGTATTGTGTTTATTCAAATATTAAATAATTATGAGATAAAAAAATTATTAAACACACTGAAAAATTTGAACTATATTTTTAATATTCCTGGAAAAACAAGGTATTTTAGAAAACTATCCTAATTTTCACACAACCTAAATTTTATGTGATTACATAATAAATTATGTTTATTTTATCATAACAATTATATATGTATGAAAATAAAATTAAATGTAAAAATAATTCATTATTAAAAAAATGTGTGTTAATAATTCATAGTGAACTTTTAACACTTTGAAATTTTTAAGGACACAATAAAATAATTTTATCATTTATATTTAAATTAGTGCATTTTTTAAAAACAATTTTATTGAAATATGTATTATTAATTGTATTATAAGTAAGTATATATTTTTTGAAAAGTAAAATTTGAGTCTAAAAAATCGATTTATCAAATTCCATCATAACTAAACATATATATTACTAAGAAAAAATGTTCCCAAAAAAGGAATTGATAAAATAAAAATTTTATTTATACAATGGAATTAATCTTTAAGTAACTAAGGCCTTGAGTCATAACCCCTTATAACATCCACATATGACTTAAGGGTAAGGTGTGAAATGGTGATAGATTCATGGGACCACATGGCTAACATCACCTGAGTTTCTAATTTCCACTGTCTTTAACTTCCACCATAAGCAATTTTATTCTAGAATCACATGTTAAATCATGGATTTAGATTGGTCAAGATTGAACCCTAATGATTCTACCCCCCACCCCCCCCCCCCCCCCCCCATTTTTGTTAGATAGGCTTCATAAAGTAGAGCCCTACTAGTTGATGCCATCATTTATCTTTTTGGTATTAGTTAGTATTTAAAGTTTCTAATTATAAACAAAAAGTATTTCAAATAGTATAGTTTCTAATTGTCTGGTTGACTAATTGTCATATTTGACCAACATTCAAATAATTTTCAAATTATTATGGTAGCATTCCCTTTATACTCACATCGTTACTTATGAGATATTGTTTTGTTCTGTGTAATAAAATATAACACAAATTTCCTCAGGAAACAAATATCATTTAAAAATTATTAGTCATTACATCCCCCCCCCCCCACTTATGAAATTTCATCTCATTATATCAGTTGTGAAAAAGTGTTTGTAATTATAACTCATTATCACATATTATTCCCACGTCACTTATTCATATATATGATTACTCCACAAAACTATGATGCACTGGGTAGTCATGTTGCATAGAACCATGCCTTTACATTTTGAGATCTCTACTAAATTCTCCTTATAAGAGAGGTCATGTTATGATTATACCACCTCTAGATTAATTACTTGGGAAGAGTCATGTAGTTACATCCTCAAGAGAGATATGTGGAATACATCATTAATTTGAACTTGATTTTTAGTATGTGAAAGCCAATTAGACACTGATTTTATATGATCATGGATTTCATAGGGGATAATGTAAATGGATATAAGATTCCCTTTCTTCCCAAACTGTATTAATCTATTCTATGGTGATATTCAATGGAAAATTTATTCACCAACATCAATGTCCAAATCCCTTCAACATTTATCGGCATAGTTCTTCTACGGAATCTTAAAATAGTTAATTTATCTTTGGATTCCATGAACCCTTTCTAAAATCTCTTGCACAATATCAAGCATAATAATCATTCTCTCACCAACTTTGTCCCCAAATGTAGGATTAATACATCACTTCCCATATAGATCTTCATATGGTTCCATTTGAATACTTGAGTAGAAGACTTTGTTGTATGAGAACTCAAATAATGAAAGGTGTTGATCCCAACCACCTTCAAATTCCATTTAGCTTGTTATCAGCATGTCATTGAGTGCCCCAATTGTCTTTTCAGGTTTTCCATTAGTTTGGGGGTGACATGCCATACTAAAATTCAATTTAGTACTCATAGAATGTTGAATACTTCTTTAGGATATTGATGTGAACCTTTGATCTTGATCAAAACTGATAGAGTTTTACTCCATGTTACCTCACCACTTCCTTCACATATGTCTTGGCATGTTGGTCAAGAGAGAAATAATCCAGAATAGCTATAAAATGGGTTGTCTTGGTGATTCAGTCCACTATAAACTATATCTCATTCTTTCAAATATATTTTTATAAGAGACTAGTTTTAAAGTCCATAGTGATATTTCCCCATTTACATGTTGGTATTAGTAGTGGATTCAATGCCCCTTTTAAAAAAATTTCACTCAAACTTTAATTGTTGACACACCAAGAACCTTGTAGTGTAGTCAGCAGTCTCTCTTTTCATGTTATCCTACCAATAATGGTCACGAAGGTCCTGTTACATTTTAGTTCATCTATAATGTATAGATAATACATATATATGAGCCTTAAATATCGAATCCTTCTTTATTTTCATAATATATATTCAACATAGACTTGTATGAAATTATTATACACCTCATTAATCAATATGAAACTTAAGAAACAAACCATTCTTCATGGCCTCTATCTTCTTTTTTAATAATGGGTCTTCTATTTTAGATTTATTGATCTTATCTAGTAATTATGGTTGATAAATTATTTGGGAATAGATTTATGATTTCCCTTCCCTCGTGATTATTATTTACATCGTTACTTGGTCATTGATAAATGGATCTCCTTGAATCTTCATCATAGATATAACAACAGTGTATTTCCTTCTGAATTCATCAAGGACATTGTTTTATTTTCAAGGGCGATGTTAAATTAAACAATCATAGTATTTATGAAGTTCCAACCATCTCCTCAGTATCATGTTCCATTAATTTTTCATGAAAATATACATTAAACCTCGGTGGTATGTGTATATATCATATTTAACATAATAAATATAGTATCTCTATATATTAATAGAAAATATAATTGTTGCTCTCTCTAGGTCATGAATAGGATAATTATCATCATTACTCTTGAACTATCAAAATGCATAAACAATCACTATGTCATTTTTCATATGGATTACCCCAATCCATTTTATATATTCATAGCCAAAAATAACAAATCCTTCTCTGATAGAAGATCGAGATCACATATGGTAACAAATTTCTTCGCTATCTCTTTGAAACATTCATCACACTCTTCTGTCTAGAAGAACATATCCCCCTTTTTGAGTCAACATGGTTAGTGGATTATAAAGTCATAAAAATTTTAAAAACCACTTATAATATATCTCTAAAACAAGGCCACTATGAATATTAGTTACTGTTTTAGGATGATTCCACTCCTCCACAACATTTGTCTTGATATGGCAAACATTGATTCTCTCATTGGTTACAATGTTCCGTAGGAAAGAAAATTTTTTAAACCAAATTTCATATTTATGAATTTTCCAAATAGCCTATCCTTATTCAGAGTTTTAAAATAACCCTTAGATGATCCTCATGTTCCTACTGAATTTTGGAATATATCAAAATATCACCATGAAAACTATTACAAATTTATCAAGGTATTCCTTAAAGACACCATTCATAGTATCCATAAAAATTGTAGAGAAATTAGTCGATCCAAAGGGTATAAACACAAACCCATAATTCTGATATCGTGATTAGGAGGCGGTCATTATAATATCTAATTTCTTCAGCCTTAATTTCTGAAATCTAGATCAATGATCAATCTTGGAAAGGAATTTAGCACAATGAAGATGTTCAAATAAATCATTAATATTTTTGAGAGGGAACTTGTTTTCTACTATAATCCCATTATGTTCTCTAAAATCAATGCATAGCTGCATTAATCCATCATTCTTATTCACAAAGAGAACATGTTCTCTGCAAGGAGATACACTTTTTGAGATAAACAAATTCTCTAAAAGAACATGAAGATGTTTCATTATTTCCTTTCACTCAATATTTTCCATTCTATATGGGGTCTTTGATATATTAATGGATCCATGTATGAGTTCAATTGAGAACTCAACCTATAATCTTGGGTAATTCCTAGGTGACCATTTATAAAATATATTAATATATTCATGAATTATAGATAAATATTCTACTCTTGTACTTTTAATTAATTTTTCTAATTCACAGATCATCTTAATAAAGAAGGCTGGGGGAGGTTCTACATGATAAAGCGTGGGTTGGGATATCTCTCCTTCAAAAATAAATATAGTTTTTCCATTCAATACTATTGATATTTCCTTTATTATGTAGTATATATTAATATTATAGTTTGAGAGAAAATCCATCCCAAATACAGTTTCAATTTCCATCAAGGAAATTAGTACTAGATTTATGATGACGTTGTTCATGGAAATTCAATACTAGAGTTTCTCTATACTTTTGGTTCTTGGATAATCCTTCCAAGAGACTTGACTAGTAACTATACCTCTATATGTTTAGGGATTGATTCAATATACATTAAAAACATTTATGAAATAAATTAATTTATAGAAATAGAATAAAAAAGTACATGCTAGCTTTAAGAGAATAATGACAGTGCCTTCCACAACATCATTTGGAGATTCTTCTTCAGATTTCATGATAGAAAAACTATAAACTTGCTCTGTTGGAATATGTGGAGGTTTATGGTGATTATCCTCCTCTATCATTTCATTTATATAGTGATTGGAAAATATACCAAACCTTACACACATATCATCATCATAAAATTATATATTTATTCAAAGGAGAAAATATAAGAGACAAAAGATCCCGGGAACAAAGCAAAACCAGGCTTCAGGGGGGATAAATTAATAGAGACCAACGGAGTCTCCACAAATTAAAGTGACACACTTAGGCTTCATGGATGTGTCATTGGGGAGGCAATTGACATCAGATCTAGGAGAAGCTGTGGAAGCAAGAAATATGCATATTTATTTCCTTCTATATAGGTGTGAATAACCATAATGTTGTTACTCATTAACTCTTTAAATATCCTGATTATTTATGTGACAGCCCATGGGATGGAACCTCAACCAATCGGGGAGTCATCGATGATCCTCGAGTCCATTTACACTTGGGTTAGAATTGTACTTCATACAGGTCATGCAGTATATTCCATTTGTTTTTAGTGTTGAGAAGTTGAGGCTTCACCTCACTATTAGGGTTTCGATCTATATCTCCATAACTTCCACACCAATAACATTTACCAAACCTAAAAAATTAGTTTCTAGAATGTTTATTCCCAAATAGTTTACATGTGGGAAGTTTCCCATGGTTTCCTCCTCTCCCATGATCAAAGTTCCTCCGGGATATTGGCTCCAAATATCTATGTTTTCATTCAATTTATGTAACTACACATTCACTATAAACCCCAATTCAACTTTCATTGAACTCTTCACTATCACAGAATAGTTAGTATAGACTCAATTTGAAATAATCATATATATATTGGATCTAAGTTCACTGAATAATTGGTAAACCTTTACACTATGATCGATAATGAAGATATATTTGTAATGAGACAGTGTTGTAATTTTTATCTCATATCATACCACCGATTCATTTTGCTTCTTGTTTTGTTTGATGAATTCTTTATCCATATTCATTCCCCTAGAATAGGGTAAATATTTATTAGAAAAGATTCATGGGAACTGTTCCAACTCCATATCACCAATCCTGCTTCTTGTCTTCATGTTTCTAATCAGTTCCAACCACACATCAGCTGCTTCCTCTAAGCGGTACAAAGAATGTGTGACTTTCCCTAATTTCCAACAATGATATATAAAAAAACTATTTTCAATATATCTTATCAAGAATTCATTAATAAATGGTTCGTTTGATCCATTGAAATGAGGCGGCCATTAGTATATAATGGACTCAATGAATATTTTTTTCCTTCAATGTGAATCCAAACACTTGGCTTTATTCAAGTTATTTTTCATAACATGAGTTAGAAGCTTAATCCTTATCATGACGTTTTAAATTCCAACATCCAATGGAGGTTCATCATTGAATGGTATCTTGCACTCTCTATTTACATGGTTCTTCCTATTTCCCCCCATTTTTTATAAGAATAAAAAGATAGCAAGAAATGTGTTACAATTAAGGATTATATAATGAAAAAATAATGTGATGTTTTAAAAAATTATTCTTAAATATGTTCTTCATTAACAACAATTTCATATTCTATATATCCATCATAACTGTTCATAAAAATATCATGATTAACCAAATATATCCCCAAGGAGATTCAAACAAAGAGTTCATCAAGGAATATTGTTATTCACCATTTCCCATTTGATTTTAGATCATTGTAGTGTTTTAGGTTTTAATCCTCCATAAATGTTTATCGGAGCCACATCCACTTATTCGTATCTAGAGAAGGATTTCATTGAAGGGAAACCTCTTAATATTTCACCAAAATACCTGGATGTTTTTCAATATTTAAACTTTTACTTAGGTTTTTATTAAAGTTTTAAAATCTCAATTTCCAAAAATTACTATATTGTCCGTTGATAAAAACTACATATCCTACCTTTTTATTATATTCCATTTCATTTCATTGTATAAACATAGGATATTTTAAATTTGTTTTTATAAATAATGTAAATAATACATGACAAAATAAAACATTATAATAATCCAATTGAAAGGATACTTCATTTGTTCAACCTAGGTACATTTAATGCATCTTATAACCTGGGGAGAGACATCAAAGGAAAGAATGAGAATAATGACTAATAAGGGAAAGAAAACGAAATAATTTACAAGTGATCTTGAAAAATAACAATAAGAACATGAGGAATATCATTATTTTATGAAAAAAGGGGACATGAGGTATAAAAGAATGAAAATAACATTCATGATAACATGAATATGTGGACGTAACACTTAAATGAGACATTAAAAATCATATTTCAATGGTTTTTAACATATCTTTCATAAAACTTTCCAAGTTTATTCAACAAGTTATTGTAAAACAAATCAAATATTGAGATTAAATTCTTTAGGAAATTCAATGGCACACTATAATGGAGAACCATTCATATTTATAAATAAAAGTATCCAGATATATCATAATAAAATATTTCATAAATAACCCATGAAGAAAAATAAAATTTTTTTCATGTTAAAATCATGGTGTTTTAAAAATGTTTAATGAAATGATCATTATGTAATATTTAACCCATAGATATGAAATGAAGGTTTTCTGTGTATTAATCAGACAATAAAAAAATTTCACATATTTTGGAATACCCCTATAGAATAAATACTTTTTTTTATTCACAAAGTGAAAGTTAAATAAACTTTTATTGACATTAAGAGAAAAATTTTGAGAAGTAAATTCTACACCATAATGGGTATAAAATGTGGTTTTAGAAAAGGGTGAAATTTGATAGGATAAGGTAATATCATTACTAAAATAATCTTATTGTATTAATTGGATACATTAAATTTGGAAAAATAACTAAGTCTAAAAATTAGAATACATACCTCATAAAAATGAAACATGAATTGAAAAGTTATGTGTGCATTTCCCATACCATGAAGAGTTGTTCCTAAAACATGAGGATTGGGACCTTGTGGGATTAATGACACCTTTGGGGGACTACTTTAAAGGTAAAACTACCATATATTCATGAATTTTGTATTGAGAGTAAATGTAAATGGATAAATGTGTGGGTATTTATAGAAAAGTAGAGGATTTGTGTATTAATTACCAAATATATGCCTTGGAAAACTATGTTTTGGAAAATAAAAAAAACATCGGATTTCCCAAGGTTGTTTCCCATGGGTTCGGAAACATGTGTAATATTTTATGTTATTATATCCTAAAAGGGTCAATAATCATTTTATATTACTTTTTTTTATTAAGAAGTACAGTTCCCGCAAAATAAAATTTTTAATGTTAACGTTTCCATTTTAGACTATGGAAAGTAACTTATATGTTTTGAAATTGATTAAAATATATTAAAATACTTGATATTAATAATATAAAATATTTTTTGTCGTGGATTATCATTACGAAATTATTAAATAATTATGACACAATTTTGATGTTATTAAACATACTGAAAAACAAAACTATAAGTTTACTATTCATGAAAAATAAAGTATTTTAGAAAATTATAATGAAATAATCATAAAAAATTTATATTTGATAATTTAAAAAATGATTCTTATTTTTTCATAATAATTCTCCATGTATGAGAATTTTAACTTTGAAAAAATTAACATCTTTATTTATTAAAAAATAGCAGGTTAGATAATGTATAGTGAAATTTCTACAACTTCAAAATTTTCAATGACATAATAAAATTATTTTATCATTTAAATTTAAATAAGATTAATTTTTTACATACTCTTTAATTAAAATAAGTATTATTCATAATATTATAAATATTCGTATTTTTTATTAAAAGTATAATTTTTATCTGAAAAATCATTTTATCAAAATCATTCTTAATTAAGCCTATATTTTAATAAAAAATTCTTAAAATGGAATTAATAGAATAATTTTTTTTTATAAAGATGTATTACTCTTTAATTAACTAATTCATCAATACATAAAATTTTATAACACCCACATATGACCTAATGATATGGTGTGTGATGGTTATAGATTCATGGTGTCTCAGCTAACATATCACAAGTTGTCTGGGAGAATGGTAGGTTCCCTGAGTGGTTATATTAATTATGGATATAGTTGTAGTTGTAAGAGAAACATGTAGTCCACTATCTCACCTGTTAAAGACATCATCTAGTTAGCATGATAGTGATAGCACGATATTTCTATAGAAATCACATCATCCAGCTGGTAGGGAAAAATAATTCCCTTACTGTGGTTCCTAGAGGTGCAGGAAATCTCCCTAGCACCGCCACCTAGTTGATGGTTTCCAACATCTATATAGTGGCATTAATGTGGTACAGTAAGCGAAAGAAAGTATCATCGTATTCTCTTCCCAAACTCATGTTTATTTCTTGAATCATCCTTCGTACACTATAATATAACCCATTCAATAATCGAGACTGATTTGGACATATTTAGCTCCCTCAACCAAATTACATTTAAAATCAATACACTAATCGAAGTTATGGTCTTCCCTTGGTACATTGATCATCATTTTGTTATTAGATCTCCTAATTTTTACAATTAATCTTTTCTCAATAGATTTTATCTTCTCTAATGAAGTGATTTGTTGGATACAAGGTTCTAATATTTTTGTTTATATATTTATTATAGAATTAAGGGGTATTGATCACTTCTTCACTGTTTTTGGTGTCTTGTTCTGTAAGTATATTTTTAATCATTCACCCTTTTTTTATTCATTCTATAATATAATAATTTTGATATTTGAGTTGATAATTCATGATCTAGGATCTATTATTCATTCTGGAGGACCTCAGATTATCTTATCTTGTTATTTACCCATGGGTTTTTTTATTCCTAGTGTTACAAGGTATGTTCTTCCACGATTAAACATTGTCTTATGAACTAGGATTATTAACACTTTATGTTGGATTTTAAAATGGACAGGGATAATATTTTATAGGTTCTTCTTGGAAATTGTTTTAAAATGCATGTTAAAAATATTGATAAATATTTTGGTTCATAATCAATTTTAAAAATGGATCTTACTCAGGTTGTTTTCACAAAAATGGTTTAATGCATGATTAGTATGATTTAAATTATTAAATTACCATAAATTATATTTATGTGGTACACCAATATTTGATCGATGATATGAAGGGGTATATCCCTATAGACTAAATATTACTCCCTTGAATCATTCTTATAGAGTAATGTGTGCAATATGTTTCCTGATTTGTGTTATGGAGTCACTCTTGGAAGTATCATATTACCACCTAGACATGTTATGTTAGGTTAATGAGAACACTATGTGGTATATTGAACAGAATAATTGGACTATGATCCTCATTTACCTAAAACTAGTCATAACCATGCGATTTCCATATTTGGAGATTATCACTGAAATGGGTGTTAATAATATTTATAAAAAATGTTCGAAAAACTATTTCTTCAATATAATTTATAAACAATTAAAAGGGTGATATATCAATGATTTGTGTTAAAATGTATCACATTCCATTTTTTGAGTTACTATAACATTATTGTTTTAATTTATAATTCATGAAAACAAAATCATGTTGTCATCCTATTGGGATATTCTTCTCACACCATGCATACATCGTTGGGTGTATAAAAATATTTTTATATATTATGTATTTAAAGGAAATTCATTAAAGGGGGGAATTAGGTTTGTTTTTGTGGGTGTGGGGGTGTGGAGGTGACATCATGTCATGTGGGGTTTTTTCAAATAAATATTGAGTACGTTAGTTATTTTATGATTCTTGGAACTTCTTTTACCTTTTAACTATACCCATTTATTATTTTCTTATTTTTGGAATATTGATATTTTTAATATATATATATATATATATATATAATTACTTTTTACATTATTTTTTTACAAATAACTCTCAAAGGTAGTTTCTTGATCCCCAGGAACTTGTCACCAACCATGGGTATCAGTAATTCACTTTCGGCCATGTTAGAAATAAACCTGAGTTTTATATAGTTTGGGCAATATAGGTTTTATATGAAACATTCAAAGATCAATTAATTCGTAATAAATTATTCAAATGTATTATTATTCAATATAAATTCATATTAATTAAGACATATCCAGTTTTTTAGTCTCATGAAAAAAAGATTTCTTAAGTATACTGATTATTTAGTAATATTCATTTTCATCTTAAAACACATAATTTAATTAATAATTATAATTATAATAAAATATATTCCAATCATCTCCAAAACACTCATGTTATCACGAAATATATCCAAAAACATTCTCATATATATATTAAAATTTTCATAGATATATCCTAATGGTCTTCAACATAGTGGATATAGTCATTGGCATGAATTATATATTTGATTAATCAAATTCAATGAGTAATCCATAGAAACATGATAAATAATATTTTTGTTAAAAAATTTAATCAAAGAAACAGTAAAAATTAATTTGGAAGAATGAAAAGAGGATATTTCATATTAAATATATCATTAAGGAAAAAAAGAAAAGGATCTTGTTCTATAGATCATTCTTCAATGTAGATTTTTACTGATCAAACCTAATATGAATTGTACCATCATTGTATTTAATGGATCCAAATTAAAATCCAGAATTTATACGCCTCCACACTTCAATTTCTGAATGAAGTCCATAGAGTGACGGGTGCTAGTATAGATGATCTAATACACATTCATTATTCTCTTTTATCGCAAAAAAAAATACTTTAGTCATGAAGAATTATCTCTCGCATGTTACCTCATTAATTAGAGGGGAGGTGGATGACTTCTACCATTATTGAGAAAGACCTAAGAGATGTTCTTCATATAGATAATTAGCTATGAAGGATTTCTTGTTCAGAATGATGTCTCTTGAAACTATCCCACAAAAATGATATAACTGAGTATTTATAAAACAAGTTTAAGAATTGATAATTTCACATAAGCCTTTAACTCGGTAGATAATCCAAATACAAATCCTTGTCTTAAAATAATAATAGAAATTATTATTTCGGTGACATACACAACGTATGTGGATAAAATGGATATCATTTTTTAAGAAATAAATTTATATTTATTAAAATTATATTTAACATATATCATTTTCACTCAAATAATAAATTAGTCTGTCACCATTCCCCAATATTTATTGAAAATTTAAAAATAAAAAAAATATTATCCTTTTGACAAATAAATAAATATTATATTCAATATTTTTTAACTAAAATTTATAAACAATATTCACATAATTAATAAATATTAAATTATTAATAAATACTATTTATTATCTTGTGAATAATATAAGATATAAATAAATATTTTATTTTAAGGTCTTATGAATAATTTTTTTAACATTCAGGGTATTAATAATTTTTTTTAATAATAAATAATATTTATTACCTTACAAAAAATAAAAAAAATAAAAAAAAAATTTTTTTTAGATATTTTGGATAAAAATTTATTTATTACTCAACTAACATACATATTCTATCTTTAAAAAACTTTTAACAGAATATTTTTTATCAAATAAAATATAGAGAATAATTATTATTACTCAGATTAATACTGAATTTTAATCCTATTTTTAGATTCAAATATAATTTAACTAAGATTGAAGGACACCATTAGTGTGTTTCCATACAATACTATTCCTTATACTCATTAAGAAAGATTTCCTAATGTCAAGTATTAGTGTCTAACAACACATTGGAGAACCTATAGAGTAATAAAAAAATCAAAATGATGTAAACATCATATGAAAGATCAGTGTATAATATAATCACTTTGTCTAAAAAAATTTTAACCAGGAATGTTGCATATTTGTATAACCAACATGTGTTCTTGATTTTTCTTTCAGTTACAATATAAAATAAACTTGTCAATGTATCATGGAAATGGAATATTTTCCCAATTTCAGTCCAAAAAAAGGTTCAGAGATATTATCTTCAACTATTTCAATGGGAGATTAATTTATTGATTAATTCAAAAAATCAATGTTTCTAGTGATGTACACAATGTGTCCAACTTCATCATGAACATTTATAAACACTATTTTTATTAACACATCAAATTATAAGATTCATGATATGAATTAATAATAATTTATATTATAAGGATCTCTAAAATAAATCACATATAAGAAAAACAATTACTTATAAACCTGTTGAATTTATAAAGGATGGATTTTCCTCATAACATCATATTTTGATAATTTCCAAGTGAAAAATTCATGTTATAATGTCTCGTTATCTTATGATAATCAATCACATGAAAATAAAATATATTATATCTCTCTTCATATAATGTTATAAAGACTATATGATATATTTTTAATAATAAATTCAAATCACTTGAAGGTTCTCATCATAGAAGGAATTTTTTTACCATTTTAATGTAACATACATTATTCTACATTTTTTCATTAATTTTATATATAATAAAAATAAATTTTTAATAATTAATTTATTAATAGTCAAATATATGAATATATAAAAGTAATATAAATAATTAATTAGATAGTTCTATACCATCGACTCAGTATAATCCTAAATATATAAAATCTAAATGCAAAAGAAATTAATAAAAGTTTCTCTCACCTAATTTTCATGCTTCTGCTAAGATAATGCTTTAGTAAATTGGTCTACTTCATTCAATTTTAAGGAGAACCTACTTACACTGACATAAAATATATAAGATAATAACTCAAAATATGAAACAACATTAGTATATGCCTCTTCCTTTGATGTGATTTTAGATCCTTATCAAGATCCACCACTGTAGTATTATCATAGTTAGTACGACATTGTCTTTACTTCTAGGAAGCACAATATGATCCTAGATGAATTTATATATACATAGTGATTCCTAAGCTATTAAGGAAGATATAATATATTCACAATATACTATATAATTCTTTATTAATATCTTCTTTGAGATAGTTTAGCTCATAGGTTCTCTACTAACTTACAATATATATAAATTTGGTCATTCCATATCATCCAAATCTATCTAGAAACTGGAATTTTTTTTATCCCTGAGTGACTATATCCTTGTATTGTAAATAAACTAATAACATATTCTTAGTTTGACTAAAATAATTTATGTTGTTTTTTTAATAAATTAAATGAGAGTCTCCTGGGACTTCTTGATATCTACCAACCTTGATCACGGTGTATGAGACAATAATCCTATTACATAGAATGACATACACGACTGATCCATTTGCTAGTTTTTTAATACAATTCATCCTCTATATCTTATATTTTTTATGAGGAAACATTTTATTGGATATTTTTTTTTGGAATTTTTAATATTATTCTCTTTTATTTTGATTTTCTATATCTATTCATATACAATTCAATTTATGTATCGTGACATTTTCTAAAGATCCCCTTTGATCCATCACAGTGGATCATGATCCCAAGAATATATGTTGCTTCTCTTAAGACATTGATAGAGAATTATGTGTTCAAAAATTTCATAAATAACTATAAATATGGTATCAAATTTCCAATTACAAATATTTCATTACCATATACAATTAGGAAAACAACTTCACTCACACTAAACAACTTCTGGACTCATGGATCAATTTTATCCCTTATGAAACAAAATTCACTTATAGATTCATCAAAGATAATTTTCATGATATGGATTCCTTATTAATAAATAATTGGATATCTACAACCATTATACCATATTAGAATAATTTAGACTCATAAAACCTATTTGTAAGGTCATATAGAAATTATCTATATGGTTATCCTTAAGGAAGGTTGTGTTGACATTCATTTTTCAAAACACATAATCATAGTAAAATTATATATAATTACCAATATTATGAATTTAAGTATATAAATTAGTGATGTTTTTTTCATATTCAATGACTAGATGTTATTTAAACACTTTTTTAACTACTCATGCATTATAATTTCTGAATTATCCATCAACATCTAGTTCCCTCTTAAATACTCATTTTCAACTAATGGTATTTACATCCATTAAAGGATCTAAAAATATTTAAACATTATTTTAGTACATGGAACCCTTTTAATAGTATATATATTATTTACAATTTTCATATTCTAAAGCATCACCAACATTCTTAAAGGAAACTAGTTCATTATTATAAACGAATAATGGGTCTTCCTACTTGGTAATTAGAAGACCATATCTCTCCAGTTCTCTAACCTCTCTAGGGATCTTATAATTTTATTATGACCCTATATCATCCTATTTCACATGGATTAGTGAATCTTATATTATTTCAAATATTGTGTATATTGATCCCCAAATACATTGAAGTCTATATTCAACCCACTATCACCATCAGATATATGATCCCTTTTAAGGAATATGGATTATCAATACTCTTTTACCCTCATGTAGAAATATTCATATAGTTATTACCCTTTAGTTTCCATAGGATATCAAAAAAAATTAAAAAATAGGTTCTTTAGGTATTATTATTTTATCACCCTAAGGCTTGAAAATATAATCATTATGTTCGATAGTGTATTTGAAATGCAATACCAAGCTTAAATGACCTGTGATGTATATAACCATTAGAACCAAGTAATTAAATCGGTACGTATTATTTTTATTAAATAAGTTATGAAATATATATAAATATATATATACAACTCAATATAAATTATTTATAAATTATTAGTAAATAATTAATAATTTATTAGAAATGTAATTTTATTTTTCAAAAAATTGTTTTCATAAAAATTGATTTATTATATATTTTCTTAAAACAATATTACAATAAATTTTCCAAAAATTTAAACAATATAATTGTTAAAATTAAATTAATTTTTTGAAATCATCATATCCAAATTAACATGTCGTGGAATTTTGGGATTTTTCATAGAATGTTATTTTTTTAGGAATATATAAGAAATCAATTTTTTTGTAAGACAATCATTTCGTTTAGATAAATTGATTAATTTAAATGTACCAATTTTTTTAAATATAATTTAATGTTTAATAAGGTATATATATTTATATTAATTAAATTTTATTCATATTTATATTTTATTTTAATAAAATTATATTTTTGGGTTTAAAAATGTGTTTTCGGAAAACTATTTTAAAGTGAATAATATTTCTCTAACTAAATTAATTAAAAAAATACAATAATTTGAAATGTTATAAATTAAATTTAAATATTATATGTTACTAAATATTAATTTATTTTCATACATTAACAATTATTAGTTGTATATTTTAAATAAAATCATCTTTTTCTTGAAAAATGCACTTCTTGGAAACCCGTTTACTCTTCACGTCTGTGAGTTTATTTTTAAATTTTAAATTTTCAAACTATGTGAACTGAATTCGGTATATTTGATTCCATATTTTTAATAATATTAATTTATATTATCTATCATGGTTAAATTATTTCATGACTTCAAAAAATAGTGAAAGAATAAAAATTAATTATTGTAGTAAAGTTGAAAAAAGGTTTATTAGGGGTTAAACTAAACCGACATGAGTTAAAATAACCAAATAACATTCCAAAAATCCATTGAGTGGCCATATTTTGATACTATCATTTAATTTTATTGATAATAGACTATTTTTTCCTTTTATAATTTGAGAAATTTGGGTATCACTTTTTCTTTTCAATAAGTAAAAGTATGCCACTCAGCCACCAACTCTCCTCTCCACTTAAAACCTTTGAAAACCTTTGTATATGACTTTAAATAACAAAATTTATATATATATTCCATAAAAATTACCATGTTCCCTTATTTTTATCATAAATCTATAATAAAAAGGACTTTAGTGCGTACCAAAGATGCCTTCTTGAATGATATGTATCATATTTTACCATGCATTTTTATTTTATTTCTTCATCCACCTCCTTAAAATATTATATAATTATAGTTTTATAATAATAACATTATATACCATATACATAAATTTTATTATGTTAATTTAATTACATCTATCCATATCCTATTCTATAAAATTTGATATTAAATTACTATTTTTTTGGGTACAACGGACTACCGCCCCACGAACCAATGTCATTAATTTTACATCATCACTTATCATTGCTTAATATAAGGTTGGATTTAAATTATATTTTTTATATTTTTTTATATAATAATTTAGTTATTATATGAAATATAACTTCTTAATTTCAAATCTTTAGGGGATACAATAATGTCGCACATGTGAAAGAAAGATGGCCTCCTGACGAAGTAATGTGAAACACTTTTCACTAATTCATTACATCAAATATAATAAAGAAATTATTAATTAAATTTTGTAATGAAACATATATAGTTATGATATTAATCCAATATCATTAATTATAAAAATGTAGTATATCATTTTATTTCTTACACCGAAAAATGATAATGTCGTTTATGCTTAGGTGTGGACTACGACCTTCATGAAGCAATGTGAATCTTGTATACCACTAAATAATATTGATGATATATATAAATGTATATTTAAAAAAATAATTTGGTATTTATTCTGTTATGATCATTATAGAAATAAAAAATAATATATTCCCTTTTTTATAATAATCATTGGAAAATGGAAAAGCTACTCATGTTGTATACGACCTAACATCACCATAGTCATAATGTAGTTCATTTTTTATAACCATATTCCATTATTTGTTTTAGAAGGATTATTTATGCTTAAATATCAAATATATTCCATGATTATTATTCTGGATATTAATGAAAAATTACCTCTTTGACCATAGTGGAACACCAAAGATGTTTTGAAACAATCTCAATGTCGTCAAACCACCCGACATGGACTTAACTGATTAATTATTTAAACAAGTCCTTAAAAACAAAAAACATATTTATTTATAAGGTATTAAACCTAGAAATGATTGTTTTGAACTTAAATAATTTATCTAAAATTATTATGTAGTAGTTAAAGTACATACAAGGAAATTTTAAACTCTTGGTAAAGGTATCTCCTCTAAATTTTTAAATATGTGATACATATACCATATTACTTAATTGTTTTTACATTGAAGAGTATACACATCAAATTAAACATAAAATACTATAGATAATTAATTATTCATGGTATTTTAAGTTTTGATTTGAATAAATATATCCAATATGTTTTAATTTAAGGTTAAAAATTCATAAAGACTCTTTTAACTCAATTTAATTTTATTTCTTAATAAAACATCTTCATTGACTAAATTATGATAAGATTATATATAAATTGATCACGAAATTATTACATTATATATTCCCACTTTTGTTTATGGATTTATATTTTTTTACACAAAATATCTCAATTGACTGACTCTCAATTAAGTGACAAGATCATTTTAATGGATAATCACCCAATTTCGTTTAATTTCGAATGTATGTTTTTTATTTTCACTTATCTTATTTATGATGTGTATATACATCCATTTTTACATTTTTTATCAATGATTTTTATACTTTAAGGTTATTTTTAATTTCATTTTAATTTACTCTGTCATGGGTATTATAATTGAAGAGTTAGCAATGCGGAAAACGGTCTATGTTAAAATATCATTTCTTCCATGATTGTTTATGTTAAAGTCTATTTTAGAGGAAATAATGGGGTATTATTATCTTTAATCACATATATGGTATTTTAATATGGTTTTAAATCGTTTTATAAAGTTTAATATTAATTTCCTCCCTTAATTATTGAAGAAACATTAAGAAAATATCTTATAAGTGATATGGATCATGTATTTTTATTTTAGATTGCGGATCTTTCACATTGATTTCCAGGTTTTATATAATGTTTTCTAAAAACTATTTTCTAAAAATAATATTTTATAAATATGTTTTACATGACATTTTAACATTCTTTAAATGGTTTCAAAAGTCTATTTCTTAAATTTTTTGAAATTCGTCCCTTTTGACTCCATTTTTCTAAATGTTTCAAAAAGAATGTTTGTTTCTAACACTTATGACATGAACAATTTTTTATTCCATTATGTCGATTATTTTCCTTGAAGTTTAATTTATATTGTTTTATGTTTTTTAATGTTTTTTCACAATATTAATTTTTAAAAGAAATTTTCAAAATGAAATGTTTATTTCTTGGAAAACATTTTCTAATGATATTTTTATGATTTTTCCATTCATCGATGCCAACAACCGATGTTGTTACTTATTCTCTAATAGGGATATTTTTAATGATATAAAGCTCATTATTTCACTAGATGGATTGAGATTTCTTTAAATAGATTTTTAAGTATCCCCTTTCTTTTCCACATATTAGTCATGTTTAACAGAGAGTGTTATGGAGTCCATTTTTTCTTGGGTTTAATTATGTTTTACAAATATTTTCATGGCACCGATTTCTTTTCTATAGGTTAAAAAAATTCAAAAATATTTTTATGGAAATCGTCTCATTTCCATGGCTTAATAATGTTTCAAATAGACTATCATGGTACTCATTTATTTTCCATAGGTTACTTAATTTCTGAAATGAATAATGGTTATTTTTATGAGTATATAGTGAAATGAATATTACATGTACTTTATTTATGAAAATTACATGGAAATAAATGATGATCATGGGTATGACTAGATACCGTCATGTGATCCCCTTATAGTTTACATGTTGGGAGCACCCAGAGAGTGCCAAGTGAGCCCAATATATTATTTATGATGGGTTCACCCTGATAGATCTCATGTTCAACAGGTAATGATTATGTTCTATAAAGAATTATTTTGGATGATTGTCATATGTTCAGTCTAATTATTAGAGTTATATAATGTTTCTATGGTGATGATTTTATAAGATACCAGTATGATTCATTATGATTGTTGTGGTTGTAAATGTTTTCGTTAATCATGATTGATATCACATGGATTATGATTATTTATTTTGTTTACTCTTGACATTTTGTAAGCTATTTCTATGTTTTCATGTCTTCTAATCCCAGTTTTTATGCGTAATAATATTCTTATTTTATACTAATTATCATTTAGTATCTTATTCGTTCCCTTATATTGTTTTACGTAAACTGATGAAATTTCATTTTTAACGAATATGATTAACCTTATTGATCAATTGATCTCACATTCTTATGTTTCATATTCCACAAGTTATTAAGAATTATTTTGAATTAATTATTTATATAATTTTTTAATTTGGAGGATGATGATTACATAATTTGAAATAATAAAATTTGGGTTTTGAGGGAGAAACTCTCATTTAATGACATGGGTATTGTCTATGTAAGGGTCTTTTCTAATTCTTTAAATATCTAAACTGTAATGGTATTTTATAATTAATGTAAATAAAAATTTTCCTTTTGATTTTATAAGTTTTCAATAGAAATAACTGGTGAATTGTTTTTATTAAATCCAGAAATGTAATGATTATGATTTTAGAACCAGATCTGGGAGTACAGGTTTATGGATGTTAGAATTTGTATCAATGAAAATGTTTATATAACATTAGATATTATTATTTTTTCACGTGATTTTTTCATAAAATTAATGGATACCATTATAAGATTATATGATTAAGTTTTATCCTAAGTTCATAGTCTTGGAAACCCATTTTTGGTTTAATGTGATCATATTTCAAAGTGATTATTGAAATTTAAGAGATGTAATAGTAGATTGATGTATATATAAATATTTGGTTCAACATCAAGTATGAATTTACATTTTATATAAATAACATTTAATTTAATTATAACCCTAAGGGTTTTTATGATATTTCATATTTAGAAAAATGTTTTATCATATAGATAACCCTGAGATTGAAAATTGATTTGGTGTCTAAGTGATTATTTTTATTTCTAAAGAAGATCAATATTGTTTTTGAGAATACATTTTGAAAGTTATGAGAAATAAATTGAGGTTAAAAAAATATTTAATTTTGAGGTTATTTATCATATTCTGTATAAAGTGTTATTTATTTATGGAATTATATTGTTTTAACATTGGGTATTCATGTTGAATTTTTGATATTAATGTATCATATGATACTTTATTAATTTTTTGAATTATCATTCTAGCTTCTAACCATTATTGTTTTAGTTTATTTTTAACGATAATAAGATTATATTTTTATCCCTTTTGTATTTATGTGGTGATTGAATGTTTTATTTTGGTGCACCTGGCATTAAAAAATCATCTTCAATACTCATCATTTGGAGAAAAATATAAAATTGTGGTGTAAATTGATTGATAGAATGAATTAAAAAAATATCATGTTATCATATTTACTTATTTTAACTGTTTGGATGGTATGTAATCCCTCATCAATATTAAATATATCTTTAAACAAAATATTTCCATATTACTGTCTCTTTTCATACTAGTGATCATTTTCATACCTCCATGGCTTAGGGTTTTAGGTTGTAGAATTTCTCATGATCACTCACTTTCTTATAATCAATGATCTCTATAAATATCCACAATTGTTTTTACATTAAGATGTTCTTTGAGGACTAAATCATCAATTACCTCGTAAGTTATCCTATTTGGAAACACAATATATGTTTTTTCTAGATTACACTTGTACTTCATTTTCACTCTTATCAAGAGGATGGTCTATTATCCATTTTAACGATGTTGGTTTCCAACATACGTAAATTTTCAAAATTAAAATCCTTCTAGTACTCAGTTAAATCACAAATTGTGAGGATTAAATTTATTAAATGGGGAATATGTAACCCCACAATATTTTAAGATAATATTTTAATATTTGATATCTTATTCGATATGAAATGCCAACCAAATATGACCTATTAAATTTATACTACATAAAACCTAGCTGTTAAATTTTTAAATATGAATAATATTAACTAAAACATAATATATATATATATATATATATGTATATTTATTTATTTAATAATAAATATAAATTATTGAAAATTTTTATTAGATAATCAATAAATTTTTATTCATGTAGTTTTTTTCTTCAAAAATATGTTTTCCACAACAGTGACCCACTTAATTTCCTCAAAAAATATTATAATTAATAGTTTAAAATTTTAAAATATTTATCTGGTAAAATTAAATACATTTATTAAATCATTATGTAAAAAATAACATGTTGTGAAATTTTGGTATTTTACAAATAATGTTGATTTTTCAGTGAATAGTGAAAATATCAATTTTTAACTATCATATTTTCAATAAATAAAGTAATTTAAAACTAATATTTTTTTAATATTATTTAAAATGACATTAGTATTATTTATTCAAATCAATTAAATTTTAATCATCTTTATATATGGATTTAACATAATTAATGTTTTTGTTTAAAAATGAATTTTTTTCTAAAAACTATTTTAAAGTGCATGATGTTTCTCAATTTTCATTAATTAAAAAAACTTAATGAGAAATGTTCTAAATGAAATATATATATTATATATAAATAATTAAAAAAAAATTATTTTTCAAATGGTTATTATTAATCATTTTAATTAATATAAAATCATATTTTCCATGAAAAATAACCTTCTTGCCAACCCATTTTTCATCACTTATGTTGGATTAATTTTAATTTTAATATTTCAACTTATATGAATTTAAATTGGTAAAATTAATTAAATATTTTTAATCAGAGTAATATACATTTTTTAGTATGGTTAACTTAATATTTTACTATAATAAATTGTGAAAAGAATAAAAAATAACTATTGTTGTTAAGGTGAAAACTTGTTTACTATAGGATAAAATAAAACAATAATGGTATATAAATACCTAAAAACTTATTTTAAATCAATATTATTGAAATATGGAAACCTTAAAATATCTAAGTCTCATGAAAGGTTAATTTTTGATACTTTTTTAATGTGAAAAACATGCATACACCATTTTCATTTTAAAAATTACAAGTGGCTCCCTCACCTCACAAAAAAATTTCACTCCCTCTCCTCTAATATTAACACCTTAAATCCATTTTTATCAACCATTAACTCTAAAAATTTCATATTAAATTCACTCCCCAGGGCCTAGATCCCTTATTTTGACATAAAATCCATCATATAAAAGAATTTCATGTTTACCTAAGGAGGCTATCTGAAGAAGAGGTCCACCTCCTTCAAATATTATTAAATAATGGATATATAATAACACAAATATTTTCAATATTTTAATATTTAATTATCATAATTTCATGAAATAAATTCATTTTCTCTTCCATTATATTGGATACAAAGTCACCATTCATATGTTAGGCTGATTAACCCTCCACGAACCTATGTTATTCATTTTCCATCAACACCTCTCATTCCATGATAATATAATTTATTTAAAGCATAAATATGATATTTTTATAATATTTATATGTAATGAGTTATGATATAGAATCTACCTATTTAATTTTCATTCCTCGTGGGATATGATAATATCACTTGTGTGTACGATGGATTATCACCTCAGAAATCGATGTGATTTGTTTTTCACTAACGCTTTAAATGGAAGGTAATAGGGGTATATTTAATGTATATATGTGATATACGTGACCTGATTAGTATATTATTCACATATTTATCACTATAACTAAATAACATATCACTTTATTTCATACATAAAATAATGATGGCGTTGTTCATGTGGACTACTATCTCTAAGAAGCGATTTTACTTTATTATCATCATTAAATAACATGGATGATAAATATAAATATATATATTTAAATACGTAATATGTTATTTATTTTATTATTATAATTATTTAATTATAATGTATTTAATACCTTCCTTAAATTATGGTCATTGAAAAATTGAAACATTGATGATTTGTACATACGACCTACAATCTGTATAATTGTAACGCAGTTTATTTTTTAACCATAAATCATGATTGGTTTTAAAATTATAGTTTATATATAAAAATAATAAATATTTATTTTTTTTATTCTATAGATGTCAAAACAATTACCCATTTGACCATAGAAAACACACTGAATCAGTTTTGAAATAATGAACTAAACGGACTCAAAACACCTAACGTTGAATAATTTATTGAGTATTTGAATATTTCATTAAAAATAAATTAAATCAATGATTTAACTATAAGTTATTAAACCTGTAAAATTTTCTTATAAAATAAAATATTTGGTGTAATATTATTATATTGCAGTTAAATGGAATATATGTAAATGCAGGACTCGGTGTAAGGGTTTTTCATCTCACATTTTTTCTATGATAAATATTCCATATTCACCTATTATTTTTATTGTGCTGTTTATAAACTTCCCATTTTACTTTTAATTTCATGAATTATTAAAATATAGTGATATTTTATTTTTCAATTGGAATTAATTTATCTAACGTATTGACAGAAATGTTTCTGAAGTGTAAATAGTTTCTAAACTCTATTTTCTATCATTGGGTTATAAAAAAAATCATTGACTCAATTACAATATGATTATGTATGAATTGATCAATACAATAATTATATATATTCTATTGTTTTATGTATTTATAATTTTTACACATAATATCTCTATTGATTAACTCTCAATTCAGTGATATGATCTGTTTAAGGTTTAAACATCCCAACATACTTTCTTTGGGATATATGTTTATGATATGCACCAATATTATTTATGATGTTTATTCACTAACCCTTTGACACTTTATATCTTGTATCTTATTATTTTCATTATATGTGTAGTCTCATTTGATGTTATTATTTTATTGGAATTATGATTGAAGAGTTATTATTTTGGAAATTCATTTATTTAACAATATCATTTATTTCATTATTGTTTATGATTAACAATATTGTAGAGAAAAAAATGTGATATTACTTTCTTGGACTGTATATACATTATTCATATATAATAATGAATCATTTTTGTAATTCCCTGACCATAGATACCCAGAGTTAGTGCATTATTACATAACATTGTCATGATCACAAGAAAGATCAAGTCTCGAAAGACCGATTAGTTTAGTAGCCTTGGAATAACTAGATACATTAATAAAGTTTACATTACATCACAAAATGAAAACTACAACAATATAGTCTCCATAGTCCACACTCTTATCCCGTCATACTATCCCTGCAGGTCATTCATAAGTTACATCATCACATCCTAGAAAAAATAAAACATAGAAAAAGGGTGAGCTCAAATGCCCAGTAAGGATAACAATATAGCAGAAACTTTCAATTTATAAGAATAAACATTTAATGAAATGTATAACTAAAACAAAATCCTTTTAAACATGAAATTCAAAATAGTATGGAAAAAATAAAATGAAATAATTCCATTTACTTATTCACATGGATATTCTACTAATCAAATAATCACATGAAATATCAATAACCACTTTCATAATGATGGAATTCATAATTCTAGACTATCATAACCACATAGCCAGGCCTCGTGCCAAGACTACAAATAAGATTTTGTAAAAGCCTTATTCCAAGATAGTAGTTTCTCTCATGATACCTACTGATGCATTGAGGAGCTATAGCGGGCTCCACCCGTCACTTATTTTGTCCAATGCATTCCTCATATGAATAGGCTTAAACATAACATAAACATTCGTATTAAAAGTAGCATACGAAATGTCAATAATTTCTCCATAAACCATGAATGGTTTAAAAATAACACATCCATAGTCAAGAATATCACAAAACCTTCAATACAATATGGTAGTTTTGTATCATAATAAATCAACTTAAAATAAGCTTAAAATCCATCAAAAGATGTTGACATAGATGAAATCAAAACTATTTGAGAGAAATATCTATTTTTTTAAAATCATTTAAAAGTTGAATTACTATAAAATAAAACATTTACTTTGAAAATATCCTTATAATATTGTATGGGAAGCTTATAAGATTTTATAATGGCAGAAAATAGCGGCACCCGCCGTATAAGTTAAAAAACAATTCTTAACTTAATTCTGTCGAAAAGGTTAAAAAGGACCTTGTTTGGAAAATGACAAGAAGATTCCTTTATAAACATCTCATAAAAAGTCAAACAAGGGTCTAAATGACTTTAACCCATATTTTGTAAAATAGTAAGATTGTTTTGAAACACATTTTTAAGAAACATGTATGTGGATGACAAAGAGGTCCCAGTAGATAATTATGTATAAACAACCTCGGATAATGAAGAGATTGTGAAATAAACCCTAACCTTGTACTTTTCCTTAGTTGAGGGTAGGTTAAACTCTTTTATAATGGTGAAATAATTGTTATTAAATTATACAAGAATCATATACATTAATATGATATCATATATGATCTTTAAACATTGCTTTGTTAATAATATCTTAGAATTATAGTCTTTTTGGGTGTTAACTTACTAATTTTCTTTTATATGTTTTGTTACATAAGCTGTGTTTATTAGGGATAGGTTGTATCTTATTCATATCCAAAATTATATCAAGTCCTTAAACAATATTTGTAATCATCAAATGAGAATTATACTTGAATGGATACGATGGAGAATGAATCTCATCGCGTTCGTGGAGACGGTAGTCCGTACGTACACACGAGAGACAATATCATTCTTTTGATATTCTAATAATATATAATTGGATGGTATATCATATATAAATAATCGTTATCATGTTTTTTTTATTATTTACATGAATTAAACATCATTATTATACCCATCCAAATAATAATTTATTGAATAAAAATTACACCACGACGTGGAGACGGTAAGCCGTACGTACGCACGTATGGTGACATGTCATTCAAAGGATGGATAGAATACTGAATATGGTTGTGCCATATTTATAATTACATCACAGTATATATAAGATACTGGAGTTATTATTTTATAATGCTAATAACAAAGAAATAAGAAGTTGAAGAAGAAAGGAACCTGAAAGAGGGTGGGGAAAACATTACCTCTTCTTTGGGTTCTTCCTTTTGATTTGATCAAAAGGGATCCTTAGGTTGTCTTTCTGATCAAACTAAGGCTTTTAGGTTGAACTGAGAAAAGTTGAGATAGTATTTGGGTAGGGGTTGGCCGAGCCAAAAGGCTTTGAATGTGTGATTTAGTGAGAAGGGGGAGTTCCCTTTTATAAGAGGGGTGAGGGGCACCTTTGGAAAAGCTATAAATATTAATTTATAATATATTAATATAATATTTATAATAGAAAAAAAGTGGATTATTTAAATTTTAAGGTGGGTATGGGTCGAAAACCACTCAACCAGTAGAATTTAGATAGGTTTGGGTTATTATATTAACCTTATCATTTAGTTTTAACTCTTAGTTAATTAGTTTGACACTTACCATGTAACTTTGTATTTTTATATTATATAGTTAATAAACTTACTATATACCTCCAAGAGAACCCCAAGTGGTCCATTAATGATACACCTATCATGATATAAGTCTCTTTTCTGAAACTTACATTTTTAGGAATTTAATATCATTTAATAATATAATATTTGTTTTAAAATCTCTTTTTTTCAATTTTGACACTATTTGGAAAATTGAATTTTTTGAAAATCATAACAGAATGATTACTTTGAACAAAGTAAATTAAATCAATCCTAATTTGTCATATTAACCTGTGAAATTAGTGTAATCCATAAAAAGTCTCAAATTAAATTTATTTTGATATTTATAATATCAATTATTTTAATATTTCATTAATTAGGTAATTACTTCATCACCATTGTGTAATAAATATATTAAATTATTTAGTGTCTAGAAATTATAAATAAAATACTATTATGTTGGAAAGCTTTTTAACTTTCTAATTAATATTTACAATCGAATATATCTTATGTATTACCCTATATTAAAAATGTTTTAGTAAATAAACTTTGATTTTAACTCTTTTAACTCTTCTTTGAATTAAATAATAATAAATGTCCTAATCTCATCCAAGTGGACCAAAATGATAATATTTTATTCCTAAGGTTGTTTTTGGTCGAATTAATCTTATCCAATAGAATTAAGACATGTTTTAGGGTAATATTAGTATCATTTTTACCCTTAATTTCGCTATTTACTTTTAACCGTGGTAAATAAAAGTAAAAAGTTACTATTCACCAAAAACAATTTCATCTCATTGAACAACATTTTACTCCTTGATATTAACCGTGTCTCTTGGATTTTCAAAATTCGACTCACAGAAGTGGTAAAATTAAGTTTTATGAAAAATTCAGTTTTTTAACTGCCACTTAGTGGTTTCCCTATTCATCAAAAAATGAATTTTCATAGAAAAATACAAAAAAATCACCCTAGGATAATTTCGATATTCCAAATCCAAAAATGAAGTCCAATGTGAAAAATAAAATTTATAAATTTCAAAAAGTGGGTATTATTATTTGTAACGGCTAGTTTGATTGGTTGTGGTGTGTTAGAACTCGATGTTGCGTACAACACACATTATTGCATTATTCAAAGAGAAGCGTACCGTAGAAGCTTGGGGTGTCACATTCTCCCCTCCTTCAAATAATTTAGTCCTCTAAATTTTTAGAATACTACCGCATGAAAAGGCTCGGGTGGTTTTTCATCATAAGTTTCTCAGGTTCTCGCGCTGCCTCTTTCATATTATGGTTTCTCCACAAGACTTTTACCAGACGAGTCATATGGTTTCTCAGTACTTGCTCTCTCGTATCAAGAATCTTAATGGGATATTCACAATAAGACAGATCGGGTTCCAGTTCTAATTTCTCATAGGTGAGTACATGTGTTGGGTCAGGCATGTATTTCCTCAACAGGGATACGTGGAACCCATTGTGAACTTTGTAGTGGCTTGGCGGCATTGCCAATCGGTAAGCTACAGCCCCAATTCATTCTAGAATTTCGAAACGTCCGATGTACTTGGGACTCAATTTATCTTTCTTACAAAAACATATGACTCCCTTCAATGGAGATACCTTCAGGAAAACATGATCACTGACTTGAAATTCCAAATCCTTCCTTCGATTATTAGCATAGCTCTTATGCCTACTTTGAGCTGCTTTGATATGGTTTTAGATTACCTTCACCTTTTCCATCATTTCCTCCACCAGTTATGGGCCTACAAGTTTTCTTTCACCAATGTCATCCCAACAGGTTGGTGTGAAACTTCTCTTTCCATGTAATGATTCATATGGTGCCATCTGAATACTCGAATGGAAGCTATTGTTATAGGAAAATTATTCCAGAGGTAAATATTGATCCCACATACCCTGAAAGTCAAGCGATCAGGATCTCAAAATGTCCTCTATGGTTTGAATAGTCCATTATGATTGTCCGTCTGCTTGAGGGTGGTAGGCAGTGCTCAAATGAAGTTCAGTATCCAAGGCCTTCTGAAGACTCTTCCAGAATCTTGAAGTAAAACAGGGATCACGATCCGAAACAATCAATAGGGGTACTCCATGAAGTCTCATAACTTCATTAATATATAGTCTTGTTAAACGTTCCCGTGGTAGATCTTCTCTTATTGCAAGAAAATGTGCTGACTTGGTAAGACTATCAACAATAACCCATATTGCATCGTTCCTTCTAGGAATCTTTGGTAGTCACATGACAAAGTCCATCGTGATATTATCTCATTTCAACTCAGGTATGGGAAAAGGTTGCAATACTCCATCAGGTTGTTGCCTTCCAGCTTTCACTTGTTTACAAACCATACATCTTGACACAAAATCAGCAATCTTCCTCTTCATGTTGTCCCACAAAAAATGTTCCTTCAAATATCTATACATTTTGGTGCTCCCAGGGTGTATAGAGAAATTGGAACTATGAGAATCATCAAAAAATTCCCTTTTTAGATCTGGTATATCGGGAACACAAACTCTCTTCCTGAATTTCAAAATTCCTTCTTCAAACAAAAAGTCTCTCAATCTCCCATCATTCACAGCTTTAATATTCTTTTTAAAATCTTCATCATCGTTCTGATAACTCTTAATCCTTTCTATTAAAGATGGATTTGAAACCATTTGAAAAAGCATTGATGTTTCACCTTCCCTGGTTATTCCCATGTCCATCTTCACTAGATCCATGAAAATTGGATCCCTTTTAATTCTCATATGGTTCAAAAATCCATGATCTTTTCTGCTCAAAGCATCTGGCGCATTTTTTGCTTTCCCCAGGTGGTAGTGTATCATACACTCATAATCCTTGAGTAATTCAAGCCATCTCCATTTTTTCATGTTGAGTTATTTTTGTGAGAAAATATACTTCAAACTCTTGTGATCAGTATAAATCTCACATTTTTCACCATAGAGGTAGTGCCTCCTTATCTTCAAAGCAAAGATCACAGCTGCTAACTCAAGATCATGAGTATGATAGTTTTGTTCATGAATTTTCAACTGTCATGATGCATAGGCAATAACCCAATCATTCAGCATAAGGACACAACCAAGTCCTTTCTTCGATGCATCATTCCCCAATGGTAGAGTCAATATAGGATCATTGACTAATCTTCTCTTCTGTTCTTCGAAACATTCTTCACACTCTTTTGTCCGAACAAATTTAACTCATTTACGTGTGAGCTTTGTTAATGGGTTAGCCAACCGGGAAAAATTATGGACGAAACGTCGATAATAACCTGCTAAACCAATAAAACTACGTACCTCAGTTGTACTCATCGGTTCAGGACATTCTTGGATTGCCTTGGTCTTAGAAGGATCAACAGAGATTCCATCTTTAGAGACAATATAGCCAAGAAAATAAATCTCTGGATGCCAGAATTCACACTTGCTAAACATCCCATATAATTCATGTCCTCTCAGAGTCTTCAGCATAATGCGCAAGTGATTTTCATGATCTTCATAGATTTTGTATTATACCAATATATCATCAATAAATACCACCACAAATTCATCGATATATTCCTTGAAAACTCTATTCATCAGATCCATGAATACAGAGGGTGCATTAGTCAATCCAAAAGTCATTACTGTAAACTCGTAATTCTGGTACCTGGTTTGAAATGTTATCTTCAGAATGTCTTCCTTCTTCACACAAAACTGATGGTATCCAAATCGAAGGTCAATCTTTGAAAAGTATTGAGCTCCATGCAGTTGGTAAAATAAATCATCATGGCAAGGTATGGGATACTTGTTCTTTATTTTTATAGCATTGATCTCCCTGTAGTCGATACATTACCTCATAGATCCATCTTTATTTATAACAAAAAGGACAGGGGCTCCCCATGGAGAAACACTAGGGAGAATAAATCCCTTATTACCCAATTCCTCTATTAGTTTCTTTAGTTAAACTAATTCTATAGTGGCCATTCTATAATGGGTCTTCGAAATGGGCCTTGATCCAGGAATTAAATCAATGGAAAACTCAACTTATCGTTCTGGAGGATGTCCAGGTAAATCATCCGAAAACACATCTATATATTCTTTCACAATTGGTACATCCTCTATTTGAACATTCCTTTCCTCACCCACTGTATTTTAATCATCTTCCTCCCCAATTATTGAATTTAGTTGAGCTTCTGGGGGTGGATCTATATAATAATTAGGTGGTGACGATTCTGCTATAAAGATAAGGTGTTCCTTATCATCATCATCAAAAATCGTAACCTCCTTCTTCTTACAATAAATCTTTGCATCATGGTCTAAAATCCAATCCATACCGAGGATTATATCAAACTCAATCATAGGTATGATGATGAGATCATCAGATAAAAAATATTTTTGTACTCTAATGGGGACTGATCCACAAAACGTTGTGGTAATGATACTTACCATATGAGTTTTAACTGACAACTCCCTTGTTAAATCAAATTGGAAATACCTCATTTTCTTAGAAAACTAGGAAGATATGAAACAATTCGATGATCTAGAATCAAATAATGCATTTTCTAAACTTGACGAAACCATTAAATTACCCGCCACTACATCATTCAGAGCTTCTACCTCAGCATTAGTGATAGTATAATCTTGGCCTTGATCCCTAGGCCTTTTCTGAGGTAAGTTCCCCTAACTCTTAGGACATTTATTTGCATAATGTCCCATATCCCTGCAATTATAGCATTGGACATCAGTAGCTTCCTTCTTCCCCTTGCAATCACGAGTAGGGTGGCCTTTTTCACCACACTTGTAACAGACTCACATTCCCTTCAAGAAATTACCAGGGTGTTTCTTCCCACATTTAACATAGGATGGATATTCAAATTTTCCCTTCTTCCCCTTATTTCCATTCCCAGATTGATCATCAAATCTCTTCTTCTCTTGCTTTGCTTTAAAGTCATAAGACTTAGAGAATTCCCTTTCTATCTTGATAGCACATGATACAATGTCTTCGTACGACGAGAAGGATTGTGAGACTAAAGATCGATGGAGAAATGGTTTTAACCCATGAAAGAAACGATCAATCTTAATTCTTGGGTTATGTATATAATCTGCAGCATACCTTGCTAACCTCATAAAGTTAGCCTCATACTTTGCGGCATTCTCATCCTCCTTTTGTCTCAGACATAGAAATTACCTTTCCATATATGCTCGATTGTCATGAGGAAAGTATTTTTCTAAAGATGATCTTTGAAATCCCTCCATTCCATAATTGATACTTCATCATCTTCCTTCATGTTTTGAATCAATGACCACCATTGATCAGCATCTCCAGTGAGGCAGTAAACTGCCATGATAACTTTTTCCCTTTCACTACTCCCCAAAGCCTAAAATATTTTCTCTAGGGAATTTAACCATTGCTTAGATACTAAGGGATTTGTACTCCCATTGAACGTTGGTGGTTATTGCCTCATGAAGAGATCTAACATTGATCCTCCACGCAGTGGATCATGGTGCTCTATACTGGTAAGGTTATTATTCATAACCTGAGTGAGTTTTCCTAGTATGGTGATTAGTTGATCAGCACCAGTTGCATCACCAGCTCCACTATAATTATCTTGAGCAGGAGGAAAATCCCTACATGGAGTGTGTGCATTGATATAGTTTCCATTTCTTCCACTAGGCTCAATTTAAAAACAATGGCATAAACTAGATCAGTTTATAAATCAAAATACATAATTCCATACTTATAAAACACTTAACATAAATTGAACTATTTATGGATATAATCCATAATCATAAAAAAAATTCTTTGATGAATTATATTCTCATAACCCCTTCATAATTATTTGTAAATAAAATGAGAGTTATCCTAAGCATATCCCCCAGGAGTGTCGTAACCCAGAGTGCAGCAAGGCCCGTTATCATGCACCAGTTCCTGTTCGAGTCTATCTTAAAGTAGTGTTTTTGGGTTTTACCCCTAGGTACATCTGTGCAAGAGATGCCTTTACCTTCTCGTATCCAGACAGGGATGTATTTCTCAGAAAACTCACAAAATCTCAACAATACAAAAATTCTAGGAAGTTCTTCTATACTAATCCTCAAAGTCCATCTTAAATATATGTGCTCTAATTAGAGTTTTTCTAAATCTAGCTTCCAAGTGTTGTACTAAACTTCCTTTGATACCAACTGTAACACCCCGACCCTAGATACCCAGATTCGGTGCATTATTACATAACATTGGCATGATCACAAGAAAGATCAAGTCTCGAAAGACCGATTAGTTTAGTAGCCTTGGAATAACTAGATACATTAATAAAGTTTTCATTACATCATAAAATGAAAACTAAAATAGTATAGTCTCTATATTCCACACTCTTATCCCCTCATACAATACCTGCAAGTCATTCATCAGTTACTTCTTCAGATCCTGGAAAAAATAAAACATAGAAAAGTGTTGAGCTCAAAAGCCCAGTAAGGATAACAATATGGCGGAAATATTCATAAATAAGAATAAACATTTAAGTCAATGTATAACTAAAACAAAATCATTTTAAACATGAACTTCAACATATTATGGAAAAAATAAAATGAAACAATTCCATTTATTTATTCACATGGATATTCTACTAATCGAATAATCACATGCAATATCAATAACCACTTTTATAATGATGGAATGCATAGTGCCAAACTATCATAACCACATAGCCAAAGCCTAGTGCCAAGACTACAAATACGATTTTGTCAAGGCCTTTTTCCAAGACACTAGTTTTTCTCATGAGACGTACTGATGCATCGAGGAGTTCTAGCAGGCTCCACCCGTCACTTATTATGTCCAATGCATTGCTCATATGAACAGGTTTAAACATAACATAAACATTCGTATTAAAACTGGCATGCGAAATGTCAATACCTTCTCTATAAACCATGCATGGTAAAAATATAACACGTCCACAGTCAAACATATCACAAAATGTTCAATAAAATATGGTAGTTTTGTATCATAATAAATCAACTTCAAATAAGCTTAAATCCATCAAAGGATGTTGACATAGATGAGATCATTACTATTTGAGAGAAATATATATTTTTTTAAATCATTTAAAAGTTTCATTATTATAAAATAATACATTTAATTTGAAAATATCCTTATAATCTTGTAAGGGAAGCTTCAATGATTTTATAACAGTGGAAAAGAGCTGCACCCGCCGTATAAGTTAAAAAAACATTCTTACCTTAATTCTGTCGAAAAGGTTAAATGAGGCCTTGTTTAGAAAATGACAAGAATATTCCTTTATAAACATCTTATAAAAAGTCAAACAAGGGTATAAATGACTTTAACCCATATTCTGTAAAATAGTAAGAATGTTTTGAAACACATTTTTAAGAAACATGGATGTGGATGATAAAGAGGTCCCTGTTGATAATTACGTATAAACAACCTCGGATAATGAAGAGATTGTGAAATAAACCCTTACCTTGTACTTTTCCTTGGTTGATGGTAGGTTAACCTCCTGTATGATGGTGAAATAATTGTTATTAAATTATACAAGAATCATATACATTAATATGATATCATATATGATCTTTTAACATTGCTTTGTTAATAATATCTTAGAATTATCTTCGTTTCGGGTTTTAACTTACTAGTTTTCTTTTTTATGTTTTGTTACATAAGCCATGTTTTTATGGATATATTGTGTCTTATTCATATCATAATTATATCAAGTCCTTAAACATTATTTTTAATCAGAAAATGAGAATTATACTGGAATGGATACAATGGAGAATGAATCTCATCGTGTTCTTGGAGATGGTAGTCCGTATGTACGCACGAGCGACAATATCATTCTTTTGATATTAAAATAATATATTATTTGATGGAATATCATATATATAGAATCATTATCCTGTTATATTTATTATTTACATGAATTACGCATCATTATTATACCCATCCAACTAATAATTTATTGAATAACAATTACACCATGACGTGGAGAGGGTAAGCCGTACGTACGCACGTATGGTGACATGTCATTCAAAGGATAGATAGAATAATGAATATGTTTGTACCATATTTATAATAACATCACAGTATATATAATATACTGGAGTTATTATTTTAGAATGGGAATAAAAAAGAAGTTGAAGGAGAAATGAACTTGAAAGAGGGTGGTGAAAACATTACCTCTTCTTCGGGTTATTCCTTTTGATTTGATCCAAAGGGCTCCTTAAGTTGGCTTTCTGATCAAACTATGGCCCCTAAGTTGAATTTAGAGAAGCTTAGAGAGTATTTGGGTAGGGTTTGGACGAGACAAAAGGCTTTGAATATGTGAATTAGTGAGAAGGGGGAGTTCCCTTTTATAAGAGGGGTGTGGGGAACCTTTGAAAAAGCTAGAAATATTATTTTATAATAAATTTATATTCAGTTTCTAATGGCTCCAAAGTGGATCATTTAAAGGTTAAGGTGGGGTTGGGTCGAAAACCACTCATCCAATATAATTTCGACAGGTTTGGGTTATTATATTAACCTTATCTTTTAGTTTTAACTCTTAGTTAATTAGTTTGACACATATAGTTAATAAACACACTATATACCTCCAAGAGACCCCCAAGTGGTCCATTAATGATACACCTATAATGATATAAGTCTCTTGGCCTAACATTAGATTTTTAGGAATTGAAAATCAATTAATAATATAATATTGTTTTTAAAAACTCTTTTATGTCAATTTTGACACTATTTGGAAAATTGATTTTTGTAAAACTCATAACAGAATGATTACTCCGAAAAAAGTTAATTAAATAAATACTAACATTTCATATTAACCTAAAAAATTAGTGTAATTCATAAAAAGACTCAAATTACATTTATTTTGGTATTTATAATATCAATTATTTTAATATTTCATTAATTACGTAATTACTACATCACCATTGTGTCATAAATAAATTAACTTATTTAATGTATAAAAATTATAAATAAAATACCATTATATAAGAAATATTATTTTCTTTCTAATGAATAATAACAATCGAATTTATCTTTTGTAGAACCCTATATTAAAGAATGTTTAGTAAATAAACATGGATTTTAACTCTTTTAACTCTTCTTTGAATTAAATAATAATAAATGTCCTAATCTCATCCAAGTGCACCTAAATGATAATATTTTATTCCTATGGTTTTTTTTCGTCAAATTAAGCTTATCCAATAGAATTAGGACATGTGTTAGGATAATATTAATATCATTTTTACCCTTAATTACCCTCTTTACTTGTAACTGTGGTAAATAAAGGTAAAAAGTTATTATTCATAAAAAATTATTTTCATCTCATTGAACCGCATTATACTCCTTGATATTAACTATGTCTCTAATATTTTCGAAATTCTACTCACAGAAGCAGTAAAATTATGTTTTATGAAAAAATCAGTTTTTTAACTACCACTTAGTGGTTTCACTATTCATCAAAAAATGATGTTTTTCAGAAAAATACCAAAAATTTACCATAGGCTAATTTCGATATTCCGAATCCAAAAATGAAGTCCATTTTGAAAAGTAAAATTTATCAATTTCAAAAGGTGGGTATTACTATTCATAACGGCTAGTTTGATTGGTTGTGGTGTGTTAGAACTCGATATTGCGTACAACACACGCTATTGCATTATTCAAAGAGAAGCATACCGTAGAAGAATGGGTTATTACATTTTTCACATGTTTAGTTTCCATTTTCCTCACTTATTTATTAAAGAAACATCATGAAAATTATTTTTAAGTGATACTAATCATGTTTTTTAGATTGGGTATCTATCTCTTTTATTTCTATGTTTTATAAAACATTTGAACAAATGGTACTCTTTAAACTAATTATTTCTTAAATCCTTTTTACCTTCTTTAAGATGTTTTTAAAATGTATTTTCTCAATTCTTTCTAAATGGGTCACTTTGACTCGCATTTTTTATTATTTTTTAAATAAATTTATATTTTTAACAACTATGACTTTAAATTATTTTCCCTCCATCATTACTGTTATTTTCCTTGATAGTTCATTTCCATTTTTAAAATGTTATTTTATAAGAGAAAAATTCAATATTTTTTTAATTTTTAGTTTTTAGAAGTGATTTTAGAAATTTGAAGTATGTTTTTCTCAAAAAGAATAATGATATTTTAATGGAATTTCTAGTAATCTACATCAGAAACCCTTACAGTTACTTTTGATCAAATGGATATATTTTATAATGATCCCATCCTCATGGTTCTTGGAATAAATTTTAATTATTTTAAAGAGACTTTTATATATCCCATTTTTCAGTGGGTTAATCATTATTCAAATTTATAATTATGGAACTTATTTTTCTTCTATGTGATAATCATATTTTATAGATATTTTCATAGAAATAGTTTATTTTCCATGGATTAATAATCTTTAAACGAGATTGTTATAGATCCCTTTATATTTTCAATTGTTAATCATGTTTCAATTCTAAATTTCATGGAACTCATTACATTTATATGGTTTAATAAACTTCTAAAAATAATATTTGTTGTTTATATGAGTCAATAATTAAATTAACTCTTTGTAAAAAAAATCATGAACAATACATGGATATTATTGGTGATAATGGGTGTTCCCAAATTACGTAGGATGAGCCTATTATAACTTTTACGATGGGTGAAACCAAATGGCATCGGGTGATCCTGATATATCTTATATGATGGGTGTTCCCAAGTTTCACTCCAATGCATTCAGTAATTATTATTCAATCCAAAAAAATTGTATTAGAAATGTTCGATATGGTTATTCAATTTTTCAAGGTTCTCTAAGGGTTTTTGGATGATGATATTCCATTATAGTAATAAAATTTAATTATTCTTTCTATGGTTATAAATTTTTTATTTGATCAAGATTGATATTGCATGGCTTGTGATTATTGATTTTGATGACTATTTCCTTTTTTAAGTCCTTGTGATATCTTTTCATGTTTGATGATATAAATTTTTCTATGTATGTGTATTCATATGGTATACCCATGCACATTCATTATGTCATCATACTCTTATTATCTTTTTTATGATCAATAATGTTGTTAAATTATTAATGAATTTGTTTAACCTTACTGAGAATTTAATCTCACACTTCTTATGTTTTATTTTCCCAAGGTTATCAAGAATGATTTTGAATGAATTATATATTTAATGGATTCATACAGATGATGATAATAAATTAATGGGAAATAAGAAAATATGGGTTCTCTAGTATAAATTATCATTCTGTTACATGAGTATTATTTATGTAATAGGTTTTCCTAATTATCTTAATCTCTAAACCTCAATGGTCCTTTATAATTCAATTTAATACTATATTTCCTTTTGATTTTTTATGTTTTGGATGAAAGTTTGTGTCACATTCATTGGTATCAAATAAATAAATATAAAGTTTATTATTTTAGCACCAGATGTAGAAGTATGGGTTTAGGGCTATTATAAACATTTTTCAAAGTTGTATCATAACAAAAACTTTGCATCCCCAAGAAGACATATGTGATAAAATGAATTTTTTCCAATCAATAACTAAAATTAAAACTATTTAATTTTTTATTGGTATTCATATTACAGTATACTATGTTTCCTCTAATAAATATCCCCAAAATGATAATTAATGATATTCATGACACATCATGGATCTCTCCAAGTCTAAGAAGGTGTGGTTATTATTTTTACTTACACTATTACACTATTTTTACCTAAGGGGGAGGGATTAAGGGAAGAATATTAAACTATGATATATATTTAATAAAACTATTCATTAATATGTTCTCTTCCATGGTATGAGTAAAATTTATTTATTTTACTACTATATTGTTTCTAAAATTATATAATGTATTCCTTACATTTCACAAATTAATTTGACTGATAACTCATTAAGTAAACATATCCATATATACCAAAATCATCAGTAAATGTTATCAAGCAAGAAAATTTAGCTAAATATTTTACAAGAAATGTTCCACACACATTTTTATAAACCCACTTAAGAATAATTTTGTACCTTTTACCCTTTATAATAAATTGTTATTTGTTCATTATACCTTGTAAAAAGGCTTGACATATACCATGTGGTTTTGGTTTAAAAGAATCTAAATAACCTTCTTGATATAATTTTATTAATCTATTATTTTATACATTACCTTGCTAGTGATTCCATATTTGGCTATGATTGGATTCATAAAAATCAGATTAATTATCAATCACTAACTATAGGTTTTAATACTCATTCACATAAATACCATTATTTAGACTATTTGTATTATAAAATATGAAATATGAGTAAAATGAGACACTGTTATTTATATATTATTAAAAATACATCCATATCAAGACTAGATATATAAATAATGTGTTTGATAAATTTAGAAAAATAATAAAATTTACATAAAACCAAGATCAACCTTATTGTAAATGTGAGGTGTTAGTCTCCAATAGCGACTATAGATTCACCAGTTGGTTTCTCATAAATCCACCTCAATATAGGAAACTCTTATAAATATCCATGGTTATTATATTTTAATAAACATGTGAAAAACACATGTTGTATATAATACCTAAGTTATAGAAATAGATCTATTGTACGTGATAAAGAATTCACATGAAGATTCCCCTTTTTTGTGGTGTGGTTTTTCTCCCACTAGCCCTTATTTCCACATGAAAAAAAAAGAAATCATGATCCCTTTATTTCCCCTTGTTTATATTACTCTTAGTTAGGTTTAATGTATATTCCTTAAACATAGTGAGTTTCTATTGTCCTTTTTATTTTTTACTTCATCTGTTTAACTATAAGTACATGTGGATTTACTCACATCATATGATTATGTTCCTAGAAAATCATAATAAATATATATTAGAGATACATCTCAATATTTTTTATATAAAAATTATTAAAAAATATTGAGAGATATAGGATAGTGAATAGAGTATGAGATCTATATAAAATTTATCGTGTCATTTAAGATATAGAATTTTTAAATGGTCAAGGTAGTGAAACATCCCTAATATATTAGGTCATTCTATCATTCCTTCTTCAAGAATTCGTGAAAATATTTCCTTTTAAATCACACACAACTGGTCTCTAGTACTATCTTGATAAATAAAACATAGATTCTATAGCATGTTATATTAATATATGATCATATGGGACTTTTTGCATTAATTTAACATAAATAATGACGTCCAATATCGGAGGTCTAATGAATTATACAAGTGTTTATGGTATATGGAGAGATCTTCAAAACTCAACCCCTCAGCATGAATATTATAAACTAAAGGATTTGTTATCTAATACTTCTGTTATTGGAAGAGTAAAATACCAAATCATTGATGTTAGTTATATTCAAGATGTCATCCTTCTCCATTATATATTATAAATGTATCAATGTATTAATTTTATAATTGTTTTTAAAAAAATCATATTTTAATGTTGATAAACTTTATTACCAAAGTATATGAGGTGTAATAATTTTAATTATATTATTAGTATCCCCGTAATTTTTCATGTCCCTATATCCTTCTCTATAGGATTCAAAAACATGTTGATTCATGTAAATTCATGAGTAAATGTTCCATATTTTCCTTCTCAAAAACCATATTTGTCCTGAACAATTATTCAAACATATTTAGGATGAAAATTTACCAACCTCTTATTATCTACTCTATGATCCTTTGAGTGGACACCCTAATTCCAAAATTTTCACTTATATTTCCTAAAAAACTACATATAATTTTCATGAAGTTCAAATTTTATAGTAAAACCTTTATGATAACGTAGTTTAATCAACCAAAAACATCAGTTGTAATTATCTAATAATTTATAGTTCCCCAACTTTGGCATGATATGAACTTTGATCTATGGTTCAATTCGTAATGCATGTAATGGAATCCTTTTCTAGATAATTTTTTTCTAGAAGGATTTAATTTATTATGCCTAATATTCCTTATTTGACATGTTTACATATATTTTTAATATTATGATGATTTATATAATTAATTGACTATGTTCTGATAAATTTATTTGTCTATAATCTATTTTATTTTCACTCTACCTTTCTTGTATACTAATTAATTTATCTTTTTGATAACGATAAAGCATAAAATAAAATTTATCGTACACTATACATAAATAAAATAAATATTGCGGCATAAGAATGATATTTATAAGGGTCAATTTTTTGAGTTTATGATAATATAACCCTTAAACTAGGTGAAATAACTCGCAGAACCATATCATAGTTCAAGGAGCATAATTCCACCTATACTCATATGTATCACTTGGGTTGGTTTTAACTCAGCTTTTATCTTAAACCACTTATACTCACCAAAGAGATTAATAATTTACATATTATTTACTTCACAAGAATGTTAAGGGAACCATGGGGTAAGGGTAGTATAAAAGAAACTATCAAAATCCAAATTGATACATAATAAGTGGAGGTTATGATAGGAAGATCATCTTTTTAATTTAATAACTATTATAGAAACAAATGTGAAAAACTGATTAAATTGAAAGATATATAGTACACACATAGGTGTTTGGATCTTATAATTACCCCCAAATGAAATGAATACACATTTCATAAAATTCATGGCCTTAGTTTCCATCATAATTTATTAGGTTAAATTATCATAATTAAATATTTAATTTTCATATTCATTCATTAGTTAATTTATCTTAATACCCATCTAGTCAATACCAAATATTTTGATCCACATTAAATATAAAAAAATTATGTTAACAAATGTAACATAATATTAACTATGAATGATGTTTTTACTTGGGGGAAAAATGATGTGTACCTGATCGAACTACATGGTGTCAGGAATGGTCCCTATTATGTTCCTTTAACTCACAAGGCATTTATCCTACACAAATATCAGATAATTATACGTTTTGTAATGAAACTATATGGTATATAGACATGTGTTAATTCAAATGGAATATACCACATTAATGCATGTGGAGTAAAAATTATGTAATGACTATACATGATATGTTGTCTTGAATTTCAAATTGAAATTAATTAATCATTTAATATTCCTAAAACCCTAGCACACTATGTGCACACAAGAAACAAACATTTTAGTTCTGTTTAAGGACTCAATTAATTTTATTTCTATATAAATTAATTGGGTATTCTATAGTTTGTCTCCACATGTACTCCTCATAATCAATTTTGTATTAAATGGTGTGTAATTGATATATACACTATGTAATCCAATTTAGAATATGTTTTATGTATTTAATTCCTTACACAATGTGCATTAAATGATAAACACATATTTGACACATTGTATCTGTGAAATTCGCACAGTTAACCACGTAAGACTACACAGAACATAATCACATAACATGGGGTGTAATCAATAATAATTTGTGCCAAATAGATCTATTAAACACCTAACCCAAAATTATATCACATATTTCACTACACATATGTCCTTGAATCTTATTGTTTTTGGGGTGTTCAATATAAGCACACAATTTTTACATTCATGTTACATTTTTTAACACCCCAAACATAATTATAAATGTAATAATAATAATTTTAGTTATTATAAATATTTCAGTGTGTTTAATTTCAAATACACTAATGATAAAGAAAAAACATTTATTCAAAATCTGCAATATTACATTGATACAAGTGATAACAACAACTCTAGAAAACTCATCACAAGACCTAATAGAACAAACGAAAGACCAACCAACACCATAATAAGACTGATTAAGTATCCTTCATCCCTCGAATCGACCAAATAAAAAAATAAATAGTGGGAAAATAGAAAAAATATAGAGAGTCAACAGAATGTAGAGCAACATCCTCTTATAACAATAAATGATCTTAATCCATGGAATATTATAAATGGGTTTTTATATTGTTTAATATGACCATTATAAGTATATATTGGGTTTTAAAATGATCGTTGGGTTTTTAAGCCATTTCTAGTGTTTAAATTTTTAAAAATAATAATTTTGGGATAAATGAAATTATGGGTTTAAATTAATAATAGAGGCATTACACACTATTATTTTATGTGATTAATTTTGTTAATTTTTTAAAATATCTTGAAACAATAAAATGGTTTAAATATAACATGGGTATTCATATTAAGAAATAGTCTTTATTACTTTATAATTGTATGGTTTGAAGATATATTTGATTATTTTTGTATTATGAGGACTATTTTATTGTTTTTATATCTAAAACAATTCTTTATAAAATCTAATTTTATTTTAATTTTTTATACAAAAATGGGTGCCATCCCTAGGAAAATGGGACACCTCAACTACGATGGGGGACCTGGTGAACCCCATCAAGGTGGAGTTTAGCCCTGCCCAGGGAGGCTTGAGCAGGTGGGAAAACCCCGACAAGTATAGTGGAGGCAAGTCATGCAAGGGACCATGTATAGGGCACGGTCAGGCGTGAGTAGAGGGTGGTCTATGCACTTTAAGGTGGATTACTATGTGTAAGGACTCCTGTGTTTGTGTTTGTGACATAGAGGGATGGATCCGCATACTAAGAGTTATATTGCAGCCCTGAAATCGGTGAGGTTTTGATGTGGGGCCCAACATTTTTTGTGGGTCATTGCCAAAGAAGTCTCATCTCACCGCACGAGATCCTAGTCATCTTCACCGGTAAACCTTTCGAATCCCACTATTGTGGTTGATCTGTACAAGTTTTTATGGATCATCTGAACTGGATCCATCTGATCTGGACCGTACATCCTTTTTAAAATCATGGGATCAATAACAGTCATTCGATCAAAGCCACAATTTAATATCATACTTTTATCATTTTAAAATGCAATAGATCAATCCAGGTCATTTGATTGAATCTACAGATGCATCCCAACCTTTTGTTTATCATCATCATGAACTCCCTTGTTATATTTTTTAGGGTTAATCTCATACCTCAGATCAAACCAAATTCAATCTGAACAATCCATTATTTCATCCTTCTTCTTTCTCGTGGATCCACACCAGTCCCCATCGGACCGTACAGTTTTTTCCCCCTCCATCCCCACTCTCCGAGGATGAAATTTCCCACCTTAACCATGGCTTCTATAGCTTAAGTCCCTTGGGTTTATTTCTAATGTTGTGTTTATTTAATCAAACATCAACATATTTTACTCGGATCCTTTTAACTACTGCAATTTTATATTGTATGGTGTCAATTTACTCTATTACATGTTGATTTTGTGATAATAAATGTTTTTGTTGTATTGGATTTATTCTATTCAGATCAATGATTTGAAACCTTGTTTTTTTAAAACCTCACTTTTAACACACTAAGGCCACTCACAAAATTCTTTCATCAAACCCTCTCTGTCTCTCTCAATTCTAGAACTCACAACACACTTCTAATTAGAATCAAGTAAGGTAATTTTTATTATTTACATTTTAAATTATAATCATGTATATATATAGTCATATACATATATATATATATAACAATATTTATTTTTGTTACCAAAATTGCATATTTCATATGCATTTTTTATTTTTTTAAGTTTCTATTTATAAAGAATTAAAGTCTTTAATTTTCCAACCATGATGTGATCTTTACCAAAAAAATTATATATATGTTTATATGTGTATATATATGCGTATATACACATATACAACTTAATATTGTCAGTATATATATATACATTTAGGGTTTCTTTTCCATGAATCGTATAACTAAAAATTTACATTCTCTCTAAAATTCATTTTTTATAAAAGTGATATGATAATATATGAGTATATGTGTAATACTACATACAAGTAAACACATTTTCATTTATTTTCCAACTATTTCTTAGCGTGTGTTCATATGGGATGGTTCCTGCTTTAACATTTCAAAGGAATTTTATAAACACAATCCACATTCACATATACATGTATATATATATATGAATTTAAGTATAAAAAACATATGTATATTTGGTCACCCTATTTTATTGAAAAATTATAAATGGTATTTTTCAATCTCGAAACCTATGATTTTAAATTCTTATAAACACTTTTCATTCTCTGCTGCATGAGATAAACCTTTTCATTTCATGTGAAATTGTGAAAAAAATTTATCATCTAATGTGTGAAACCTAATTATTTGTTGTATCATTTTTTTGGTCAAATGTATGAGATAAAGTTTACCATTTTATGTGGAATAATGAAAAAATTTATCGTTTCATATTTGAGACCTATTTATTTATTGTTTGAGATTAATTTGAGTAGATAAAGGAATAGCTTCATTTTTTATTGATTGTGATTTTTTTCACTAATCTTTTTATTGATGACATACAACTAAATAAAATAAATTTAATTATTAGATGAATATTTTTATGATAATATATGGATTATGAATTAAAATTTTCAAAGTGGTATGGGGCCCATTAGATTGTTTGAAGATTATGTCAAGGATTATTCAATGAACTTAGTTTCATCTATGATTATGATTCAAATAAATAGAAGTGTAATGGGATACTTTTATTTAAATACGTATTTTTATTATACATGTGAAGAATGTATTGGTCTTATTGTGTAATAGGTGAGGCCCACAACAACTGCTCGATACATCGGTAGTTCTCATGAGACAAACAATGGTCTAGGCATGAGGCATTGACAGAATGATTTTGTATTGTCTTGGCACAAGGCCTTGACAGAGTGGTTATGATGTCTGAAATTATTCATTTCCTCAATATGAAGCTAGTTACTAGATGTTCATGAGGTTATTCGACTAGTAAAATACTCGTGGTTAAGAACATTTGTCTTATGTGCAAATATGAAGAGTTGTTATTTCATGTGAAAACTTGTATATGTACCCCTAGTATGTTATGGATTATTTATGTGTGTCCATTATCTATTTTTAAGAAGAATTTCTTATACGTTTTTTCACATGTATGCCTTTTTTATAACAAATTATATTTATAGATTTTAAATAAGTATAATAATTTTTGATAAAATGTTTCTCCTAAAAGTAATTTTAGTAACTATCAAGAAAATAAGGATGACATGTTATGAGGAATATTAATTTAGGGATTTTAAATTATTTATTTTAAAGAAATGTTTTAATGAAAAAAAGTTCCTTAACAGTCTTATATTAAAACCACTTATTGGGATTTTTTCACCCCATGTATTTCAAAATATATTAATAGGTTTTAGTGGATGTGATATAGTGAATATCTAATGTGTGTTTCTTAGATGTTATTGTGTATAATTTTTATTAGAAATTTTATATTTATATTTGAATTTATATCGGATTCTAATTCTTCAAAACCCATACTGGTAAAAGATCATTTGTTGCATTTAATTCTGTGTATTTATTCATGAATCTTTTATAAAAAAAATTACACAACATTTGTAATGGTTGTATCCAGTTCCTTGGGCTCGGGTTCATATACTTGGTCGTAGAGGAACGGCCTAGGGAACTTTTGAAAATTTGAATAAAAAATATAATTTATTTTTTATTTATTAAATTAAATTCCTATTGTATATTTGCAGATGGAAGGAAAGGGTTCACCAACTAACCTCTTGTCTCTTCCTACTGAGCTACTTGAGACCATAATATCCAAATCATGTTCAGATGCTTACTATCCTTTTGCAAAAATGTTTCTATCCTGCAAACACCTCTACTGGGTGCCAAAAAGAACTGATTTCCTTTGACTCCACCAAGGACCAAGTCATTTCTATTACATTATGTTTTATTCAAAACTTTTATATTATTCACATAAAGGAAATTACTATGAATGTCTCTTCATATGTTTCACCATGTCTAAGACTCATCTGGCCAAAGAAAAATTCCAAGAAGCTGTAGGGGTCGATGACCCCTATGCATGCTATAACACCCCAAGATTTTGTAAATAAATTTAATATTGAATTCATGAAACACATAGTCTCTAAAAAATACATCTTTGTTATAACCTAGATAGTAAACATAATATTTCCACCTTTGTTATTTGAATTTCGAAAAACTAACATACACGGTTATATTCACTAAGAGATTTAGAGTCTGATAAGACAAACATAATTATGGGTTAATGGTGACATACCCTTATAAATATTAATATGAATAGTAATATGACCATTAATAATAGCAAATCATGTTATTATTTTACTATCTTAATGGTATAAGATAATGATATCTTGTTTAATTTTTCATGGTAATATTAAATGAATTATAGTTTTAAAATTTTTATTTTTGAAATAAATTGTGATTTTAATTTAAAATTAAATTAACTTCTTTAGAAATTTGTTTTAAAAAAATGGAGTTAATTTCTTATTTATAAACGTTGAAAAAAATTTAGGGTGAACTTTTACGATTTTTCTAAAATACTCAATTTTTTATGAATAGTAAAATATGGTAATTTACCAAATATATACATTATCAGTTGAATTCACAATTCCTAGAATCATGGTGGATGTTAGAACAGTTGGTTTGAACTGACATTAACATATTACTATTCTTGTTTACAAGAATCAACACTGTTAGTTGTCTTTGTCAAAATAATAAAATAATTGAAAAACTCTACTCGCTTGCCCTATAACCCCCCCCCCCCCACTGCCTCTTCTCTTCACTCCTCAAAATCCTTTTTCCTTGTCTAAATTCTTCCCAAATAACCTCCCATGATTCTCCCCAACGTTTAAAAGCCCATGGTCTTGTAAAAATACCTAATCCTCTCCTCGAATGGGTATCTCAAGGAAGATTAATTCATGAGGTAAATTCTTCTTTTAAATTCTTTTACATTCTTTTCATGTTTCTTTGTTTTCTTTTATATCATCAAATCTCCTCATCAAACTGTTATAATAACTATTGTACCTTACATGTAACATTATTTTCTTATTATTATGGAATAAGATATTATCATCTCTCTTTTATACTTATTTTACGATAGTAGAAAAAACAGCATCCAAGATGTGCTAATTTACCACATTCTAGGATGATGAGTTTTCAATTTTGATTCTCATCTTCAATTCTGGTAATGAAAAAATTATTATGGTAGAACCAAACTATAATATATATTTGATTTATCACTTTTGGTTTTGGAATCTTTTTGTACAAATGGTTTTGATTTATAAAGAAAACCAGGTTCATTGTGTTCAAAAACTACCAACTAACCCAAATTATTATCATTAAATAATTTATATAATGATTCATCTTCACTCCAAGTAACCAAATAAAATTTACAAACATATATCTTTATATATTTTTACTAATAACATATAACATAAATTCTATAAAACCATCCTCAATTTACACGATTCTCTATTCATGTATATAAGTATACTGATTATGATACAAACGGACCAGAACAATGATGTTCAACCACTTAACTCATCAAAAAGGACAAGAATGAACTTAATAAGTTTATAATAAATAATTAAATTTAGAGTATGTTCTTGAATTATTAATTAATGGACCTAAATTTTATTATTTTGGTCATTAAGATCAAGTGAATGACACCATCTAACTTAATCTAAGGGGTCTTTTTATCTCACTTCCATTTTTTGTGAGATATTCTATATTCACTACTATTACTTATGTATAGTGCACGTATAGATCCCATTGATTCTTAATATAATTAATCTTTTTATTTTCATGATATTAAATTTATCATTTTATGAATATTAATTTTGGGTCATATGATTCAATTGATTACAAAGATGTACGTATTGTCTACCTTAACCTCCATTTTCATTCGGGGTTCGCTTATTATATATTCACCTAAATAAAATTATTATTTATTCTTATATATTCATGATAAATTATTTTTTATTGTTATATATATTTTTTCCAATAATAATCCATCTTTATATTATGGAAATTTATATTTTTTAAGATAATCTTTCAAAAATATTTCTGAAATGAAAACCTTGTTCCAGAAACTTCTCAAATTCTTACCTATTTTGATGTTTACTCTATAATATGTTTTATTACATATTTATATTTCTAAAATAAAAAAATAACAAGGAAGAGTCCATTTTGGTTCATTTCTGGTTTTATGAAAGAAAACATGCCTTTGCGCTTTAAAATCCTTTAATATTTTCCTTATACCACACTTATAGAAACCCAAGCCTTTTTCATAAAACATTTCATGATTTTAAGTGTAATTATACATCAGATTACAAGCCAAGGATTGTTTAGTCTAGTGTCTTGGAAGACTAGGAACATATAACATAAAACATGTTGATAAAAACCCATTATTTATTTAATCTCCATAAAAAAGATCCTAACATCCTTTGAGCCCTCACATCTGTATAGGGTACCCTGGGGAACACATGAAAAAACAGATGAGGTAAACTTCCCAATAAAGGAATGAACATAAGAATACATCTTAAGCACATGATTTAGGAGGCATGACATAATGACATCCAAATCATTAAACTTATACAATAATTTCATATAATCATGGAGTCATAAAAACATATAATCATATAAATTTTGCAGAATCATAAAAAATGTCTTTAGTTTAGTTCTAGGCTAACCTCCAATCTTGTACACCATTTTAGTATGGGTTAAGGCTAACTGCCAATATCATTTCCCATTTTTGTACACGTCAAGGATAACCACCAATCCTGTTTCCCATTGCATGACGTGAGTCTTAACATTACCAAATGCGTTGGATAACTATATGGGCTCACCCATCTCAATATTTTCATGAATTTTCTTTCCACATAAATAATCATACATAATTAACCATACATAAAAATAAGGGTACCCATGGAAATAATTGGGTACCATAATCATGACATAAATCATTACCAATTAGTGTATCATTAAAGTTTCCATAAATGAAAGAGATTAGAACATAAATGGTTGTTCATAAAGTAAAATTGGCATATAAAATGGTAGGTGGTACCAAAGAGAAGTTACAACATATAAGAAATGTATTTGAGAAACATTGCCATTAAAACATTTTTTGTGTGGTTTTAAGGAAATACTAGAGAGCTTTTTAAATAAAAAAGTGGAAAGTATTTTTTATAAATACATAATTGAACCAAGAGGGTTTTCTTAAAAAAAATACTGATTTTAAGGCAGTGGGGTCCTAAAGTAGATGATAGAGTGTACTAAAAATACGGTAAAAATTCAGGAAGTTCCCATAAAACTGGTTTTCTTGTTGAAAGGTTCTAAGGAGGGAATATTTATAAAACATGTATATCCCCAAAAGAGAGTGATGAAAGGGTATTCCTAAATAAATTTTTTAAAACTAAACAGAATTTATAATATTTACATAAAAAGATATGATAATTCCATTTTGCTAAAAAGAAATATATTACAACCCAAAAGAACAATGGTGGATTGGGTGGAATTCGTTACAGTTTATCGGCAATGTGTCAGGTGTACTCAAGAAGGATTTATGAGAGGTAAATGGGGTTTATAATTACTTATACATAATGAGTTAAGTATGGGCAGGTTCTAATTAATTCCCCATTATTAGGTATTATAGATAAAATGGCATAACATAGAGTACATCTTGATAAAGCATGAAATGAATAGGATCCCTTACATTAAATTCATTTGTGTTATCCACTTGTTACTAATGACCTGAATAAAAAAATTAGGTTTGTTAATTAATAATTCGATAACCTATTATATAACTAATTAATTTCTTTTAACCCTTTTTTGTTAATTTATGACCTTTTTTATTGGTTATAAGGTTTAATTTCATTGTTTTAGGTCTGTTTTCTTCCTTTGTTTTAATGATCGGTTCATGTTCGGATAAACACATATGATGGAAGTGATTTTTCATAATTGAAGTTGTATGTTATTAGTGAAAATTCAAGAGATTAAATGGTTCTTAATGTATTTTGGTTTCTTAGAGTCAATATTAATTGTTATATAAAACCATAGTGACAACCGTTTTTGTTAATCGGTGGGTTGGATTACAAAGAACATGTTTAGATTTATAACTTAATAAACTATCTTCACAAGGATTAAAGATACAAAAATATGATATATTACATATATAATAATCTATTTCAACCATGACACAAATGGTTTCATGACCATAATTAATTATGATAATGTAAATTGATAAAATGTTTCCTTGAATGTGCTAAATTCGTGAATCTCAAATGGTGCTTTCATTTCATTCAAATAAAAAGGTGGGGAAAGGAGAGAAGATAGAGAAATATATCATTAGCATAAAAATACTACAGTACATGTATGTTACTGGAGGTATCATACTATTTGGGTGAAGGTAGGTGACGAAAGAAACAGAAAGAAAAGAACTTAAAAGAAATGAACAAATTGTAAAGAGGAATTTACCTCTTCAGACTTCCTCCTTTGAGAACCACATAAGGGGAGAGGTTTTGGTATTTTGAAGTGGATAGAAGCTTTTTCACATGGGGGAGGATCTTGGTGAGCTATTTGTTCAGAATATTGGCAAGGAAAAAGGCTTGAGAGGAGTGAAAAGAAGTGGGAGTGAGGGGGTGGTTTATATGGGAGGAGAGGAGGGTTTTCATAATTATTTAATCATTAGATTATTATTTCTTCACAAGACAAGTAATAGTAAGAATTTAATTACCAATAATAGTAATAAATTCATGTGAATTAGATCCTAATTCCATTTACATCATCCATGACACATGCATTATGTAGAAATTAAGGTTTTTTGCATTTATTGTGAATAATAAAATTTTACTATTCATAAAAAATTCTAGTATTTCAGAAAAATCCCAAAAATTCACCCTAACCATTTTAGGATGTGTAAAATCCATAAATGAAATACGTTTTTCAAAAATAATTTTTTAATATGAATATTTTAAAATTTAATTAAAATTGTAATTTATTATCAGAAACAAGTTTTGAAACATTCATTTACTTTTTCTAAAATATATGTATATCATAATTTCAACATTAATATTATTTATATATTATCATAGATATGGTTAATATTCATTATAGTATATCATTATTTATAAGGTTATGTTACTATTCAAAAGTGTATGATACTATTCACCAAGAATTAATTGTTTCTTACAGGCCTCCAAATAACTTACTGATTGCAACCATGCATGTCTGATTTTTGAAATTCTAAACATAGAAGTGAAAAAAATATGTTTAAATCCCAATTAGTACTTATTAGTTCATTACTTTGTGTTTTCATGTGATTTTATGACAAATTTATAAGAGAGTAATTTCCATTTATAAAACATTGGGACATTACATTCTTCCCCCCTTATGAAATTTCTCCCTAGAAATTTCATTTTACATTCTAATGCATTAACATGTGGGAGCATGTTTCCTTCATTGCTTCCTCTATTTCCCATGTGGCCTCTTCGTACTTATGGTTTCTCTATAGTACCTTGACTAGATGAGAAGCCTTTTGCATAGAACTTTGTCTCGATGATCCAAGATCTTCACTGGTTGCTCCTCATATGAAAGATCATCCTCCAACTGTACCACCTTTGATGAGAGTACAAGTGAAGGGTCAGGTATGTAATTACATAAGAGGGATACATGAAAGACATTATGAAATTTAAACATCGTAGGTGGAAGTTTCGGTCGATAGGCCACAGCTCTGACTCGATCAAGGAACTCGAAGGGGCCGATGTACCTGGAACATAACATCCCTTTCTTCTCAAACCTCATGACCTTCTTCCATCGAGATATTCATAGAAATAAAATGTCTCCAACTTTTCACTCAAGGTCTAATCGATGGTTATGTTTATAAGTCTTTTGTCGACTTTGGGCTGCCTTGATATGTTGCTGAATGGTTTTCACCTTCTCCACCATTTCTTCGACTATTTCTGGTCCTAGCAGTTTATGCTCACCGACAACATCCCAACACACTAGTGTTCTGATCCTTTTCCTATAAAGGTCACCATAATGTTCCATTAGGATGCTCTAGTGGAAACTATTATTTTGGGAGAATTCAACCAGTGGAAGATGTTGGTCCCATCCTTATCTGAATTACATAGAACACGCTCTCAACATGTCTTATTGTTTCTGAATAGTATGCTCAGATTGGCCATCAGTTTGAGGATGGTAGGCCATACTGAAGTCCAGTTCAGTGCATAGATCATGTTGGAGAATTTCCAGAACTTCTAGGTGAATCTAGGATCATAGTCGGATATAATAGATAGTGGTACTCCATGCAGCCTGACCACTTCGTTGGTGTATATCCGCACAAGTTGATCCAATGAGAAGTCCTCCCAAATCAGGATAAAGTGAGCAATCATTGTATGGAAATACACAATGACCCATATAGCATAGTTTTCTCGGGATGTCCTTAGATTTATAGTGAAAAAGTACTTGGTAATGTTCCCCCACTTCCATTATAGTATGGATAGTGGTTGCATCATCCCCATAGACTTTTGCCTCTCAGCCTTCACTTACTGACATACCAGGTACTTTGATGTATATTCAGCAATATCCCTTTTCATATTGTCCCACCAAATGTTTTCTCAAAAATCTTGATACATATTTGTGCTCCCAGGGTGGATAGAGAACATTGAGATATGTGTGTCATTTAGAAGCTCCTTCTTTATATCTAGATCATATGGTACACATAATCATGACCCAAATCATATAAATCCTTCCTCATCAATTTTGAAATACAAGGATTTACCATTTCTGATAGTATCCACACATTTTAGAATTTCCATATCATTTCTTTAAGCATCCTTTATTTTCTTCAAGAGGTATGGTTGAGAAATAATTTCAGAAAAGATTTATGATGTTCCTCCCAAAATTATTCCCATGTCCATCCTTTTCAAATCTAAGAGGATCAGGTCCTTTTCAATTCTCATCATTGATAATGATGTTGGATATTTTCTACATAGAACATATTCCACCTTGTTTTCCTTACCAGAATGGTAGTGGACCGAGAAGTTATAATACATGATGAGTTCAATCCATCATTGGTGGCACATATTGCGATCCTTTTGTGTGAATATATATTTGAGACTCTTGTGTTAATATATATCTCACACTTATCCCCATAGAGATAATGCCTCCATATTTTAAATGCAAAGATCACCGCTGCCAACTCCAAATCATGCGTAGGATAGTTTTTCTCATGTATTTTTACCTACCTTGATGCATTGGATATCACTTAATAATTTTTCATTAGCACACAACCTAATCCATTCTTAGAATCATCACTATACACAAAAAATATTTCTCAAACTGTAGGGAGTGTGAGTACTGGTGCAGTGACAATCCACTTTTTTAACTCCATGAAGCAATTCTCACATTCCTGTGTCCAGAAAACATTACTCCCTTCCATGTCAGCATTGTCATTGGATTTTACAATCATGAAAAGTTCTTCATGAATCGTCGATAATACCTATCTAGACCCAAAAAGTTGTAGATCTTCGTTTCAAAAGTTGGTCTGGGCTACTCTTCAATTGCCTTCATCTTTTAAGGGTCCATAGATATCCCTTTTCTAGTGATAACATTCCCCATGAATGATACTTACTCCATCTAGAACTCACATTTACTGCACTTTTCATACAACTTCTCCCTTTGAAAATTCATTAACACAATATACAAATTCTCGTCATGTTCCTCCTTGCTGTGGGAGAATATCAGAATATCATCAGTAACCACTACACAAATTTGTCGAGGTAATCTATAAAAACTATATTCATTAAATCCATGAAACTTTATGGAGAATTAGTGAGTCCAAAGGGCATTACTATGAACTCATATTGTTCATACCTAATTTGAAAGGCATTCTTGGGAATATCTTTCCTCCTCACCTTTAATTGGTGATATCCTAACCGAAGGTTCACCATAGAGAAATAACTAGTCCCACAAAGTTGATCGAACAATTCATCTATCTGTGGTAGGGGATAATTGTTCCTTATCATGATTTTATTGAGCTTAAGATAATCAATGAAGAGGTTCATTGATCCATACTTCTTCTTGACAAAGAGGACTGGAGCACCCCATGGTGAAGCACTCGGGTGTATAAAACATGTCTCCATATTCTCCTCTAATTGCTTCTTCATCTCTTCTAGCTCTAATTTGGCCATTCTGTAAGGTATCTTTAAGATAGTCAGAGATCCAGGGATAAGTTACATTGATAACACAACCTCTCGTTCAAGATAAATACTAGAAAACACATCAGGGAATACATTAGTGTAATCCCTCCTGATGGGTAAGTCTCCAAGCATGATTCTCTCCTTTGTATCAATCATTTAAGCTAGATTGCATTATCACATGGAAGAAATATCCAAACTTGAGAAAATGAATCTAAAATAGATTCATCTTCCTCCTTACACTTGTATAGAATTGGAGTACGCTTCGAGATGTGAAGAGTCATATCCCTTTCCCGAAATTTGATGTTGGATTTATATAAAGATAGCTAATCCATGCCCAAGATAGCATCGAACTCCACTAAAGGAAGTATGATGAGATTCTATGGGAGGTTCAATCCACAAACATTAATCGAGGAGGAGTTATAAAAAATGGACACAAAGATTTCCCCATTCTCTATTCCCACATATAACTTTTCCTCCAAATATTGAGGTGGTTTTTGAATAGTTCTACTATACTTGAAATATATTAAATAATGCGTAGAACCTGAATCAGATTGTATGTTCACTATTATTGAATGAATAACTAGAATACATGTCACCACATTATTGTCCGGATACATCTCAGTAGTAGTAATTGAATAATCCCTTCTTTGTTTCCTTGGAGGTTGTTGATGATTGCCTACAACAACCCTTGGCTTAGGGAAATTGTTTTCATAATGCCCATGCTCTTTGCAGTTGTAACACTGCACCACATGCTGAGTGTTGATATGATCCTTCCTATCTTCTTCAAAATTAGTGGGATTTTGCCTATCCCTTCAGTAGTTCTTGGCTTGATGAACAAACATTCCACATTTGAAGCAATTATTGGTTTCCTTCAGCCAGTTACCAGGATGATTCTTACAAAAACTTTTACAAGGGGAAAAGTCAGGATTCATTCCATCATTGTATTCATTTGATGAAAAACTCATGTTGTTCTCCATTTTTCTTTTCTTTTCATCGCATCCTTGATACAATTGAGAGTCTCCAATCTCCATTTCAACCTTGCGGGAAAAATGTACAATATCCTCATAACTTTTGAAGTCTCAAATCACCAACACTTTTCATAGACTCATCTTTAGTCTACTAAAGAAGTGATCCACGTAGATTTCAGTGTTCATGACAAAGCCATAGGATTACCTTGCAAGCCTTGTAAAATTTTCTTTATATGACCTGATGGACTCATCTTCCTTCTTCTTGAGTCCGAGAAACTCTCTTTCCATCTTGAGATAGAGGGTTCAAGGAAAATATTTCTTCAAAAACATCCTCTTGAATTCCTCCCAATCTATAGAATCAATTTCCTCTGGGGACATTGTATTCTTGATTAGTGTCAACCACTGATCATCTTCCCCATAAAAATAATAGACCTCTAGTACAACCTTCTCTTCTTTCGACCACTAGATAACGATGAATATCTTTTCAATGGAGTTAATACATTTTTCGATGAGGAGGACATCATAAGATTTTCTAATCATCGGGGGTCGTTTCCACATGAAGGATTATAAGACAACATTCTCTTTCCTTGGAGGAGGATGGTGTTCCGCATGATTAAAGTTATTATTCATAACTCAAGCTAGGTGAGCAACTACTGTCAGGATGTTTTGAGAACTAGTTACCGTCATATCAGGAATATAATTTGGGAAATCTTCACATCTCCTATCACATTGGTTATTGGAACATGTTCTTCTATTTCCCACCATAAATTAGGAAAAGTAATGTAGAATTAAAGGTCATTAATACTCATCTATTGAGCGTCAAAAATAAAAAATTGAACATAGATTGATAAACTAATAACAAAAAAAGTATATCCTAACTTGTGATTACATAGGTTTATATCTATGTTATCATCGATCTATTTCTTAACTTATATTCTTATGGGTTTTTTTGTCCCTTAATAATGGTTTGTACTAAGGTCTTGAATCTACCAAAACATATCCCACGGGTGTGTCGTATCCAAGAGTTCATCAAGGCACGTTGTCATGTACTAAGATACCATGGGTCAAGCCCAAAACTCCTTGTCAGAGTTTTTACTCCTAGGTAAATATATTATAGAGATGCCTCTACCTACTCATATCCATACAGGGATGTATTTTCTTGAAAAATTACTTACTAAATACTATCCAAAACATAGGAATGTTTTCTTGTACCTAGTCTTATCCTAAAGGTTCTCAATAAGGGACTCTATTCATAATCTCCAAAAATAACTAGACCATCCTTTGATACCAACTATAGTGACCCAAGACTTTTTCATAAAACATTACATGATTTTAAGAATAATTATGCCTCAGATTACAAGACAAGGATCATTATGTCTAGTGTATTGGAAGACTAGGTACATATAACATAAAACATGGGGCTAAAAAACACTTATATATTTAATCTCCATAAAAATAGTTCTTAACATCATTTGAGCCCTTACATCTGTATAGGGTACCCTAGGGAACACATGAGAAAAGGGATGAGATAAAAATCCCAGTCTGGGAATGAACATATGGATACATCTTAAGCGCATGAGTTACAAGGCATGACATAAGGATATCCAAATCATGAAACTTATAAAATAATTTTATATAAACATAAAATCATATAAACATGGAATCAAATAAATGTTGAAGAATAATAAAACATGTATTTAGTACGGTTCAATGATAACCACCATTCCCGTTTTCCATTTTAGTATAGGTAAAGGCTAACTTCTAGTCCCATTTCCAATTTTAGTATGGGTCAAGGCTAACCGTAAATCTCGTTTCCCATTGAATCTCATGAGACTTAACTTTACCCAATGCATTGGAGCACTATCAAGGTGCACCCATCTCAACATTTGCATGAATTTTCTTTCCACATAAATAATCTTACATAATCAACCATACAAAAACATAAGGGTACCCATGGAATGAATTGGGTACCACAGTCCTGACATAATAAATAACAATTGAGTGTATCATAAAAGTTTCCATGAATGAAAGGGATTAGAATATAAAAGGACTTTAATATGGTAAAATAGGCATATGAAATGGTAGTTGGTGTCTAATATAAGTTATCACTTATAAGAAATGTATTTGAGAGACATTAGTATTAAAACATTTTTGTGTGGTTTTAAATAAAATACAATTGAGATTTAAAAAAATAGAGTAAAATATTTTATATTAAACCATAATTAAACCATGATGGTTTTCATAATAAGAATACTGATTTTATAAAGATAATGGGGGGCTTAAATAGAAGATATAATTTATTTGAAATTGGGTAAAAATTCGGGAATTTCCCTTAAAACATGTTAGCTTATCTGAAAGCTCCAAGGAGGGAATCTTTTAGAAATATGTATATACCTAAAACTGAGTGATGAAAGGGTATTGATAAATGAATATTCTAAAACAAAAAAAAATTATAGTATTTACATAAATAGAGAAGATTATTCAATTATGATAAAAATGAATATATGGTAACCTGAAAGAACAAAGGATGTTCAGGTGGAATTCGTTATAGTTTACTGGCATGGTGTCGGGTGTACCCAAGAGGGAATGATGAGAGGGAAAAAGTGATTTTAATCACTTATACATCATGAGGGAAGTATGGGGGAGGTTTTAAGTCATAACCAATAATTATTTATTACATATAAAGTAGCATATCATAGATAAAATCATCATAAAGTGTGAAACGGAGAGGATCCCTTACCTTACCTTCATTGGTGTTCTCCACTGGTTATTAATGAACTGAATAAACAAGTTAGGTTTATTAATAATTAATTATGGAACCTATTATATAAGTAATTTATTTAGAGTAACCCTTTTTAGTTCATTCAAGACCTTTTTGATTGGTTATAAGGTTCAATTTAATAGTTTTAGGTCTCCTTGCTACCTTGGTTTAAATGATCGGCTCATATTTGGATAAACACGTATGATGAAAGTGATTGTAAATCACTGAAGTTGTATATTATTAGGGAAAATCAAGGAGATTACATGGTTTTATATTTTATTTTTTTACGTGTAGTGAAGTATAATTATCATATAAACCCATGGTGACAACCGCTTTTGTTAATCAGTGGGTTTGATTACAAAGAACATGTTTTTCATTATAACATTAAACAATTTGTACACAAGTATTACAGAAACAAAAATAGGATATATTACATATATAATAATCTGTTTCAACAATAACTCAAATGGTTTCATGACCAGAATTAAAAAAGATAAAAGAAAATGAAAAACTATTGTCCTTGAATGTGTTAAATTTGCGCATCTCAAACGGTGTTTTCATTTAATTCAAATAAAAATGTGGGGATAGGAGAGAAGATAATGAAATATACCATTATCATAAAAAAGCAAGTCCATGTATGTTACAATATTTATCATACAATTTGGTTGAAGGGAGTTGAGGAAATAAATAAAAAGAAAATAACATAACATAAAAGAAATGAAGGAATTGGAAAGAGGTATTTACCTATTGAGACTTCCACATTTGAGAACCTTTAAAGGGGAGTGGTTTTGGTGTTGTGAAGAGTCTAGGAGATTTTGGATGTGCGGGAGGATATTGTGGAAATATTTGGGCAGAATAGTGGCAAGGAAAAAGGCTTGAGATGAGTAAATAGAAGTGGGAGTGAGGGTGGGAGGGTTTTTTATAGTGGAGGAGAGGAGGGTTTTCATAGTTTTTTAATCATTGGTTTATTATTTATTTAAAAGACAATGAATATTAAGTATTACATGACCTATAATAGTAATAAATTCATGTTAATTCAAAAAAAAGAGGCCATATACATCATCCATGACTCAAGCATGATGCAAAAATTAAGGATTTAGCATTTATTGTGAATTATCAGATTTTATTATTCCTCAAAAATTCAAGTTTTAAAAAAATCCCAAAACATCACCCTAACCATTATTCAACGACTTGAATCCAAAAATGAAATAATTTTTTCAAAAAAATTTTTCTAAATATTATTATTAAAATATTTAATTAAAATCTTAATTTTTTATCAAAAACATGTTTTAAAACAGTCGTTTACTTATTCTAAAATTAAAGTATATCATACTTTCAATTTGAATATTATTTATATATTATCATGGGTAAGGTTTCTATTAATTAGTGTATATCACTATTCATAAAGAAATGTTACTATTCATAATGTACGGTTACTATTCACTAAAAATTATGTTTTTCTTACCAGACTCCAAAAACGTAGTGATCGCAACTGTGTATGTCAGATTTTCGAAATTCCAAACCCTGAAGTGAAAAACATATGATTAAAGGTAAATTAGAACTGTGTAGTTCATTATGTTGTGTTTTCATGTGATTTTAGGACATATTTACAAGAGGGTAATATCCATTTATAAAACATTGGGTTGGTACAACACTAAGATGTTTTATTTCTAAAGCTTCATTAAAAACGCTTCTAAAATTTTTTCACCTCAATCAGACTTTGTTTAAGCATTAAATATATTTTCAATGAACTTCCATTTTATTTTCATGGATATACATGTTTAAAACCTAATTTATGAAAAATTTATAATATTAACCAAAATAACTCTTCTTTCCAAAGTAAAAAGGATTTTTCTCACCTCACATTATCTTTTATGATATATAATACGTGTTCACCACTTATTTCCTGCTTTTGGTGCGTGTAATTACCCATGTTATATCATATAAAGAGTCTCTTTATTATCATTATATTTTAATGGATTCTGATTTGAATCTTTCAAGGTGGTATGGGACACCATGGAATGTTTAAGGATTATTTATTCAATAATTTTTCAATGGTCTCATTTAAAATTATCTTTATTTATTTCAGCATCCTTTGATTAATCCTGTATTTCATAGAGTTTTATCTCCTATGATATCATCTAAAAATAGTTTTTTGAAGGATTTATAATTATTTTGAATGTGGATGTTCTATCTTGATATTATTCACCATATTACTATATATGGTTAGTACTTATGTTTAATGATTGTTGAAATTTATTTAAATTTCATATATTAGTACCAATATGATTGTATATGTTGTTTATATTAATCCCCATTCATAAGATAAATTCATGGGACTTATTATGTGATGATTTGGGCTTTCTATATCCCATCGATGCATTCATAGGTTTCATGGGAAAAATATCGGCCTTGGAACAAGGCCTTAAAAATGGTTATTTATGGTTTTGCATGAGGCCTTGATGATATGGTTATGATATCCCTCATTATGTGTTCCCTCATTATGAAACTAGTAATTGAAAGTTTGTGGGGTTATTCTACTAGTATAATACCCATGATAGTTCTTTTTTTATAAAATTTACTCAACTAATATTACTTCCATATTATGATCATGTTTATTTTTAAAGCCTCATGTTTTTAGTTAGTCAGCATGACTAATGTTTATGTTAATTATATCTTCTGATGTATTTCCTACCCTTACTGATCATCTGAGCTCATGACTTTCTGATGATTATTTTTCTAAGGACATTAATAAATTTATTATGAATAGAATGTAGGGATACACATAGAGGTGTGGATATTCCGAATAATACTTATATGTTGTATTTCATTTAAAGTTGTAATGTTGAACCAATATAAGTATCTAGGTTTAAAAAAATACTAAAATAATATGTCTTTTAGGATTTTATTCTTTATAATCAAACCAATGTATTAAAAAATGGATCGCCTCCAAGAAACTGGGGTCGGGGCGTTACAGTTTTTATCAAAGGAAGTTCAGTAGAAAACGTGGAAACTAGATTTTGAAAATGTATTTTTAGAAAAAAACAGTAAGATAGTCTTTAAAAATATTTATTCATGAACATCCTAGAATTTTGATAAATAAGAGATTATATGGATATTTCTAGAAAATAAATCTATTTCTAGATACTACAAGTGGACGTATATTTGGAATAGATTTATATGGAGTAACAACTCTAACAAGGAGTTTTAGGCTTGACCATAAGTATCCTAGTGTATGACAACATGCCTTACTGCGCACCTAGTTTCACTCTTCTGGGGGATATGCTTAGGATAATTAAAATTTTCTTTACCCGCAATTATGAAGGATTTATTCCCCAAATGTAACAAAAGTATATGGTTCTAATATTTATGATGAATTAATTTATGTGGTTTTTAGAGTTATATAAAGTTCATAATTTTATTAGTTAATATAATATATGCAATTGATTAGAAATGGATCCTAGAAGAATGAATGAAAACTTCACCAATGCATGTGATGCAAATATTAAGAAGGATCATATATCTCATGGTCTTAAGCCATAGTTTCAAATTAAGATAGTCTCATTAGTATCCTCTTCATATGATTAAATAGTATCATGTGTCAATAAATAATTTAAAGACATATCTAAGTATTATAGATTTGAAGGGAAGTAAAATAAGAAGAGGATGGTAGAGAAAAATATGGATAAACGGAAGAAGGGAAACAAGGGTTTTCCATCTTGTTATAACAATGGAATGAATCACAATGGTAATTTATTGAAGGGAATGAGAGTTTTTTATAGGTGTGCAGAAAAAGGACACTAATTTTGTGATTTTAAGGGAACGAAAATGGTTTCCAAAGTATAATGCTTAAACATCAAGGAGATGGGACACTATGTGAATCAATGTTCCAAGAGTCAAAATAATATACCCCAAATGATGATATTGTATAAAGACAAAGTTATGTTGTTTCCACAAATGATGTAGTATGATTTATATTCCTTATCAAGAATAATTTCCTTTGAAAAAAAATATGCAATGTACTAGTTATAAGAATTTTAGAATATATGTGAATTGTGCTGAAATACTTTTCTATATAGGATTTAAAACCATAAGTTGAATGGTACCAATAAAATATATTCATTGGGAAGTTAAACCTTCTCAAAAACGTAGGATTGAGGGAAGGACAGCCCTTAATATATTACCAATGATGAAGATAATGATGAAGAAATGATTAATTTAGATAAGTGTTGACTACCTCAAAATCAATTTTTAACTTGTCGACAAGTAGTATATGTTTTCATTGATGTAGTTTACAACATTTTTGGACATATTTAATATATAAAATAGAATGTGTAAGGATTAATTCTTGTTTCCAATATGGTTTTATGGTAATTTAAGTTATTACCATATTTCAAGAGGACACACGATGAAAATATTCACAGATCAGGTATTTGAAAATTTAGGGTTTCCACATGTTGATTAAAGGAAAATAATTTAGGAGATGCATTGACTAGGATAGATCATAGACTTCCAAACAAATATGGATTACTAAGGACCCTGTGTATGTGGATCTGGCAAGGAAGGATTTGATGTTTCAAGTGGTAGATCATGTTTTCTTGAATGTATCTCCATTAAGTAGTGTTATATGATTTACGAATAAAGGGAAACTAAGACCTAAGTACATAGGCCCTTTTGAAAGTTAGAGAGAATTGGATTTGTTGCAGTTCGTTTGGCTATTCCACCAAGCCTATCAAAAGAAAACAATGTGTTCCATGTATCATTTTTGAGAAAGTGCATGCTAGACCCAAGGCATGTCCTCACTTTGGAAGGTAAAAAATTGGAACCTGGCCTATCTTACTGTGAATAACAAATTTGAAGTTGGACACCAAAAACAAGTGTTGAATAATCAGATGAATCAACTAGTAAATATAATTTGGAAAATTCATAAAATCTAAATGGTAACATGGGAGCCTGAGGAGATTATGATAAAGAACTGCCCAAATATTTTTGTGAGGTAACATTTTTGTAGTTTCAAAGATGAAATTTTTTTAAGGTGGGGATAATGTCACAACCAAATATTTTAAAAATAATGTTAATATTGAATGCAAGAAATACTGAGTCTCTACAAAAAAAATCAATTTGTAATAACCAAATGAGTAAACCTAATTTTTTCACCGTTGTGATTATAATTCTGAAAAACTAACTTACACAGCTGAGTTCTGTATGATATTAAGATTTTCATGTGACAAACATAATTTTTGGTGAATAGTAACATACCCTTATGAATAGTACTATGAAAAGTATTATGACCCTTATTAATAGTAAATCATATTATTATTATATTTTCTTAAGGATATAAGATAATAAGATCTTAATTAAATTTTCAAGGTGATATAAAATGAATTATAGTTTTAAAATTGTTATTTTTTGAATAAATTATTTTTAAAAAAATTAAGAAAATTTTGAAAAATATATCCAAAAAATTGATTTTATTTTTGAATTCTACACATCATAAAATGGATCGGGTGAATTTTTGGGATTTTTCTGAAATACTCTACTTTTTATGAATAGTAAAATACTATAATGTATTGTACATATACATTATGAGTAAAATTAACTATCACTCTAATCATGACTGATGAAAAAACTATGTTTTAACTCACATGCATATATTAATATTCTTGTTCACAAGAATCAATACTATTGTCTGTCTTTGGAAAAATAAGAAAATTGTAATTGCCCAGACCTCTCCGGTCCATTACATTTTGAAAATGTGGTGTTGGAGGTGTTCCGGGAGGTCAAGGTGACTTATCCCCAACACTTTTCCCAATTTCTAGTTTTGTGAATAGTGTTTCCAGTTTTATGAACAGTATCGGTAGATGTACAGTAATGGTAGGTGAACAGTGTTTCCAGCTTCTGACATTTTTTCCCCTTTTGACATTTCCTTTGATGTAAAATATATTTAATGCCTTATTTTAAGGACTCTAAGGCCGATTCTTAGGCCATAAGTCTTATATTAATAATTCCTATGTCTCAGGATGTTTTTACTTGGTCAAACCACGTTGGTTAAAGTGATCCATTTTTAATGGAGAATTAAGCGGATCTTAAACTGTTTCCCCATTAAATCTTCAAAAGGGATAAGATATCATCCTCAATTTTTTCCTCTTTGTTATCAGTTATGAGATGCTAGAACCATTCAATCCTTCCCGTAGGAGTTTCAAAATCAAAATTTACTCCTCGGATCAGTTCAGCTCTGTTTTGACGCAACCAAGATCTGTCGATCATTCTTTGATATAAGGAATTGTTCATGGTTAATTAATGTGTAAATAATTAATTAACATAAAGTGGAATTGATAAAAAATGGAATGAAGGAATCTAATAAATTTCTTTAATTGTTTGTGTGCTTATAGGATACCTAGTCTTAGAAATAGCAGCCCGGAGACCTAGAGACGTTATCTGCAGTTGAGACTAAGACTAGGTTATGCACATCATGTGGTTGTGAGTATAATATATTCGGTACCTTTTGTGTTTCTATATTCTACTCCACCATATTGGTAAGGTAAAATGACACCCCGGGGATTCTAAGCCCTGGGGGGGGGGGTGTTCCCCAATATTCCGGTGGGAGGATGAATGGATGACTACCCCCTTTGACCCCGCTCTCTTATCTTGGTAGATACTTGTGCTGATAGGAACAATGTTTAGTTTTCCCCATATATATGTATAGAGGGCGGTAATGGATTATGGTTATTCAAACACATATATTCCGGATATATTATCCTATTGACTACTATAGGTGTAACGTGTATAGGTTGTGATGGCTTGAAGATCCTTACTCGCCGTATGGGCTATGATGGCTTGAGGTATAATACCCGACATATGATAGATGTTATGCAAGTTGTGGTTTCTCCTGGAAACTACCTGGTTATTATGGTTGTGAGGATGGTGTGGTGCTTTGCCCAGGTGTCTTTGGGCAAGCCTTTATGGTGCACATGGTGCAGATTGTGGAGTTTCACCCAGGTATATATGGTCAAGCCTTTGGAGAGAGATGCATATGATGTATTTCATTGGGGAAAAGTGGAAAACTAGTGGGGAAGTATTAGCAGGGTACCCTTGATATTCTTTTCTATATGCTAAATTCTTTAATGTCTTACTTAGTGAGAGTAGCCATGGTGAGGTTCGGATCTTAGTATACATGAATAAGTGATGTGTTGGTTTCACTTTTTGTTCACTGGGATTTAGTATGCTTTCTTTAAATTTCCACGAGGGGATTCGGGGAGGACCCTAATGAGTATATTGTTATACTCACCATACATATATATAAACGTTTTTCAGGTCACTTCGAGCAGGTTGGAGACCAGGCTGGTTACTACTAGCTTGTGGTTGTAGGAGTCATTCGGGCATGTGGTCGATGCTATTTTTCCTTTATTTTGGGTACTTGTAGATTTCCCCTTTCATTTGTAGTACTTATCCATGTCATTTCATATATGTACATGGGTTTATTTTATATTTCAGTTCTGAGTTGGAGTTGGTTGGTTTCTATCTTATCTCTCTCTTCTGCATGTGTTCTCGTAGAGGGTAATGCCTCCCATATGTGTGCTTATCATACCATCGGTGCTAGTCTCGAACCAGGGGCCTACTGGAGACGGTACTCGGGGGTCATTATCTCCCTTCTCACATTACCAGCCCCGGAGGGGTACACTTTGTGGGGAGGGGGTCGTGACAGAGTGGTATCAGAGGTCTGGTTGATGGATATGATTGAGTTTGGAGTTAGGCACATGTGAGGTTGCATGGGTTGGTAGGGAAATGATGTCATTCATGTTTACCAAGTGAGGAAAACCCTAGAGACCGGCTGAGACATAGGAATTTAGGGCCCCCTATGATCTAATGTACGAACCTTTAAGTTTACAATGTCTACTAAACAAGGTGATACTGGTTGCAAGGTAGAGACCTTGGAAAGGATCAGGTATCATTCTTCTCTGTTCTTGTGTTTTAATGGGTAGACCATGGGATAAGTTAACCTAAAATGAATAAAAGAAAATAATTAATTAATTAATGTTGAGTCTTCTATATTCCAGGCTTAGGAGCTATAAGTGTTTGTTATTTTGCAGGTATGGATCCAGGTTGATGTCCTCGTCAGGTTTTTGTAGAAGATGTCCAGCAGGCTGTACCAGCGGGTTGCCGCAGGGTAGAGGTTGATGATGATGACACTTGGAGGAAGACACTCCGAGAGTTTCAGTGCCAGATTCAACAGAAGTACGGGGGATCTGTTTCAGATGCACTCACGGAAGACTAGTTGGAAGAGGTCGAGATAGGCTTCAGTTTGATTCATGCTTGTAAGGAGCACTGGGTGTCCTTGGTTGTGACAATGTTGCATGGAGCTGTGAGGCAGTGGTGGTTCTTGTTCCTTAGGGATCGTGAGGAGTCAATGATCTCATGGGAGGAGTTCCGAGACAGGTTTAGAGTTGAATTTCATTTGTCGACTGTGAAGGAGTCCAGTCGCCATGAGATTCTTACCCTTTGACAAGGGATCTCTAGTGTTCGAGAGTTTGGAATCCATTTCCGGAACCTTTTGCGATATTCTTCGGACCTGTTACCAGATTAGGAGGCCAGGGCGATGCATTTTGAGGAGGCTTTGCATCCAGAGATCCAGCGCCATGTTGCCCCATTTATGCTGAACACATATCTCGAGGTGTTGGTAAGGGCCGAGGTTGTTGAGAGGACTTTGGTTAGGACCGTATCATCACGAGAGGCGAATCAGCATGATTCCTCCCAAAGCAGAGCTCTGGTCCGGGGTTCCCGGTTTTAAGGGCAGAAGAGTTTCTGTTCAGCCGGGGGTAGGTCCCAGCCCTTCAAATCTCTTTTCTCTAGAGGAAGAAACTCTCATCCCTATGCCAAGGGATCAGGCGCTTTTGTTTTTGTGGTGGTCATGGTTATCAATAGTGGGAGTGCCCGACCTTTCAGAAAGGTCATCGTGGACTAGGAACTATGCTCTAGGTTCCTCTGTTGAGGAAATTCCAGCCGAGGAAATAGCTGCCAGTTGCACCATCTTTAGATCAGCAGAGGATGAATGGGGCGGTCAGAGGATATCCCCATGATGCTCCCCGTCCTCGGAGAGTAGATCGCGACCATGGAGGTGGTCTTCATCAGGGTCAAAGAGGCTGTGGAGGAGGTCGTGGTCAGCTTTATGCTCTAGCGTTGCCAGCACCAGGAGAGACAGACATCGTTCGAGGTACCCTTTGCTTGTTTTCTACCTTTGGTGTATGCCTTTTTTGACTCATGAGCGATACACTACTTCATATCACCTACCCTTGTCCATTCTTTGGGACTTGAGTTAGAGAGGCTTCCAGTGCCCTTGGCGTTGACTATTCCAGTTGGAGGTCGTGCTGAATTTTTTGAAGTATGTAGAGACTGTGAGCTAGTGTTGGGAAACACCGCTCTTGGGGAGATTTCCTATGTTTATTAATAAAACCATATGATGTCATCCTCGGCATGGATTGTTTGTATTCATTGTAGTCTATCATGGATTTCTACAGGAAGAAGGCCGTCTTCATTGGTACGGATAGAGAGAAAGTGGTGTTTGTTGGTGAGAGAGACCCTCAGATGGTTCATAGGCACATTCCATCCTTATCATCCATGATGTATGAGATGATTATGAGTTCTTCAGAGGTTCAAAAGTTGGTGTTTCCTAGGGTCGTAGAGGAGTACTCTGATGTCTTTCTAGAAGAGGTTGTAGCATTACCCCCTCGATGAGAGATCGAGTTTGAAATCGAGTTACAACAAGGAGCTTCTCTTATCTATATATCTTCGTATAGTATAGAACCTTCTGAGTTACGAGAACTACATATATAGCTTGATGGTCTGTTACAGTGTGGTTTTGTTCGGCCAAGTGTGTCACTGTGGGGTGCACTAGTTTTGTTCGTGAAGAAGGATGATGGCAGTTTGTGGTTGTGTGTCGATTATAGTTGCTTAAACAAAGTGATAATAAAGAATCAATATCCTAGTCTGCATATTGATGATTTATTCGATCAACTGAAGGTTGAAAGTTGGTTCTCAAATATCGACTTGCAGTCAGTATATCATCAGATGTCTGTAAAGGATGAGAATATCGCGAAGACTGCTTTCCGTTGACGTCATGGGAATTTTGAGTACGTTGTAATGTCGTTCGGTGTGACGAATTCTATACTTGTGTTCATGGGATTGATGAATTTTGTGTTCCATGAATTCCGAGAAAAGTTTGTGGTGGTTTTCATCGACGAAATCCTTGTGTACTCCACATCTGAAGAAGAGCATGCAGAGCATCTACATGCTATTTTGGGAGTTCTTCGTAAACATCAGTTATTTGGGAAGTTGTTGAAGTGTGAGTTTTTGTCTCGAGAAGTTTGTTTCTTGGGGCATGTTGTGTCCCAACAGGGAGTAGATTTGGATCCATCGAAGATAGAAGCAGTTGTGTCTTGGTCATCCCCCAAGACAGTTTCCGAGGTGCGATGTTTCCTTGGTCTCACAAGCTACTACAGGAGGTTCATATCCAATTTCTCTCGAGTTTTGAATTCTCCAACAGCTTTGACCAGGAAGGATCAGGCATTTATATGGACTGATCGGTGTCAGGCATCTTTCATGTATCTAAAGGAGAAGTTAGTAAGTTCATCAGTTCTTTTTCTTCCAGTTGAGGGAGTTCAGTTTGATGTTTTCTGTGACGCTTCGCATCTGGGGTAATGGTGTGTCCTCATGCAGTAGAGGTCAGTTGTTTCTTATGGGTCTCGGAAGTTATGTCCCCATGAACGTAACTATTCCACCCATGATCTTGAGTTGGCAGTCGTAGTGTTTGTGCTAAAGTTGTGGAGACATTACCTCATTGGTGAGTGCTTTTTGGTTTTCACAGATCTTTAGAGTTTGAGGAATGTTTTCTCCCAACATGACTTGAACTTACGACAGCACCGATAGATGGAGTTATTACAGGAATATGACTTCGAAATATCGTATACACCTGGAAAAGGGAATGTTGTAGCTGATGCGCTGAGCCGAAAGTCACGTAGTGATGCTGTGCATGAATCCAGAGATTCATGGAGAGTAATGGAAGAACTGTGAGCATTACAACTTGATATGGGAGAATTTTGGGGTAGAGGTTGTATTTTTTAAATGATAGTACAGTCGCCCCTGGTGTAGAAGGTGGAAGAGTCCCAGTTGGGAAATCTAGAGGTGGAGGTTTGGAGTGACCATATTTTTTGTGTTGAGGCCCCTGATGGTTGGTCGGAGGACGAACAACACTGATTGTTGTATCATGGATGGATTTTTGTTCCCTTGACGATGTGTGAAATGGTTCTCCGAGAGTTCCATAGTTCACCAATATTAGTAAACCAAGGTGTGACAATGATGTATCGATCCTTGATGAGTCAGTTTTGGTGGTCTGGGCTAAAGTGTGCAGTTGCAGAGTTTGTGTCTCGATGTTTAGTCTGCCAGAAGGTGAAGGCTGAACTCCGTGTTCCAGGTGTTCTTCTCCAGCAATTAGAGATTCCCCGGTGGATGTGGGAGGACCTCTCAATAGACTTTGTTACAGGATTAACTCAATCTTTGGGAGGAATTGATGATATTTGAGTGATAGTATATCATTTTACAAAATCGGCCCACTTCATAGAGATCAAGGAGTCAGGTTCAGTGGAATTCTAGTCGATGAAGTATCTAGAATAGGTGGTGAGACTTCATGGAGTCCCTAGGATGATAATTTCTGATCGAGATCCTCATTTTACCTCCAGGGTTTGGGGGGTCTCCAACATGCTTTCGGTTCTCAACTATTCCTTAGCACTGCTTTTCATCCTCAAACAGATGGTCAGATAGAGCGAACCACCCAGACTCTTGAAGACATGTTACGCTCTTGTGTTCTATATTTTGGAGGTTCATGGATGAGGCACTTACCCTTGGTGGAGTTCTCTTAGAATAATAGCTTTCACTCCACTATCGGTATGGCGCCGTTTGAAGCCTTATATGGCCGAACATTCCATTCTCCATTATGTTGGACTGGGCTCGGAGAGTCATCGATTCTCAGATCGGAACTAGTGCATAATACAACAGAGATGGTTCAGGCAATTCGTGAGTGAATGAAGACAATTAAAGATTGTCATAAATCATATGTTGATCAAAGGAGGAGACCAATAGAGTTTAATGTTGGGGATCATGTGTTTCTGAAGGTTACTCCCCATCATGGGTAGAGAAGGTTTGGTCATGGATGTAAGCTTTCTCCCTGTTTTGTTGGGCCTTTCGAGGTGTTAGCTCGTGTTGGAGCTATGGCATATCAAGTAGCACTTCCCACATAGATGAGTCAGATGCATGATGTATTCCATGTATCACAGCTCCGTCGTTATCTTCATGATGACTCTCATGTTATCGATTGGGGAGAGATCGTTATTGATGATGTTGCAACCTTGGAGGAGCGACATGTATAGATCCAAGACCGCAAGGAGAAGGTGTTGTGTGGGCATTCTATCCGCTTATATCATGTCTTGTGGTGACACGGTGGAATGGAGGAGAGTACCTAGGAACCTGAGTCACAGATATGTGCTCAGTACCCAGAGTTGTTTGATGTTTAACCCTTTTCATGTAATGATGTTTTCTTCGTGGTTAGACCTTTCATGTTTTATTTATAAACATCTTTTGTTCCTTTTGTGGCCTTCTCCCTTCTGAGTGGTAACTCGATGGGTGGTCATTCGGACCCCGTTTCTTTTTTTTTCTGTTTAGGTTGGTTTTGAATTCTCGTGGATGATAATGTTTTGAGTGGTATCTGATGTAAGGGCCCGGACCTCTCTGGTCCATTACTTTGTGAAAATGTGGTGTTGGAGGTGTTCTGGGAGGTCAAGGGGACTTATCCCCAACACTCTTCCAAATTTCCAGTTCTGTGAACAGTGTTTCCAATTTTATGAATAGTATCGATAGGTGTACATTGTTTCACAGATCGGTTTCACGGAATGGTTTCGCAGATTGGTTTCACAGATCGGTTTCCCAGATCAGTTTCGCACATCGGTTTCACAAATCGGTTTCACAGATTGGTTTCACAGATCGGTAGGTGTACAGTAATGGTATGTGAACAGTGTTTCCAGCTTCCTACTGTTTTTCCCCTTTTGACATTTCCTTTGACATAAAATACATTTAAATCCTTATTTTGAGGACTCTAAGGTCAATTCAAAGGAAAAAATATTATATTAATTATTCTTATGTCTTGAGATGTTTTTTACTTAGTCAAACCGTGTGGGTTAATGTGATCCGTTTTTAATGGATAATTAAGCAGATCTTAAACTATCACCCCATTAAATCTTCAAAAGGGACATGATATCATCCTCCCTTTTTTCCTCTTTTTTATTGACTATGAGATGCTAGAGCCATTCAATCCTTCCCATAAGAGTTTCACAATAAAAATTTAATCCTCGGATTAGTTCTACTCTATTTTGATGCAACCAAGCTCTATCGATCATTCTTCAATATAAGGAATTTTTCATGGTTAATTAATGTGTAAATAATTAATTAACGTAAAGTAGAATCGATAAAAAGGGAATAAAGGAATCTAATAAATTTATTTAATTGTTTGTGTGCTTATAGGATACCTAGTCTTAGAAATAGAATCCCGGAGTTTGAGAGACGTTAGCTGCAGTTGAGAATAAGACTAGGTTATGCACATAGTGTGGTTGTGAGTATAATATATTCTGTACCTTTTGTATTTCTATACGCTACTCCACCCTATTGGTAAGGTAAACTGACAACCTAGGGATTCTGAGCCCTAGGGGGTGTTTTCACCAATATTCCGGTGGGGGGATGAATGGCTGACTACCCCCTTTGACACCACTCTCTTCTCTTGGTAGATACTTGTGCTGGTAGGAATAGTGGTTAGTTTTCCCCATATATGTGTGTAGAGGGATGTAATGGCTTGTGGTTATTCACACACATATATTCTGGATATGGTATCCTATGGACTACTATAGGTGTAACGTGTATAGGATGTGATGGATTGAGGATCCTTACATGGCGTATGAGCTGTGATGAATTGAGGTATAATACCCAAAGTCTGATACACATTATGCAATCTATGGTGGATCCCAAAAACTACTTGGTTATTTTGGTTGTGAGGATGGTGTGGTGCTTAGCACAGGTATATACGGGTAAGCCTTTGGAGAGAGATGCACAGGACGTATGTCGTTGGGGAAAAGTGGATAACCAGTGGGGAAGTAGTATCGGGGTACCCTTGATATTATTTTTTATATGCTACATTCTTGAATGCGTTACTTGATGAGAGTAGCCATGTTGAGGTTGGGAACACAGTATACCAGTTTAGGTGATGTGTTGGTTTCACTTGTTTTTCACTGGGCTTTAGTATGCTTTCGTTACTCTTTCGTGAGAGGATTTGGGGAGGATCCTATTGAGTATACTATTATACTCACCCTGCGTATATATAAACTATTTTTTAGGTCACTTCGAGCAGGTTGGAGACCAGGCTAGTTACTACTAGATTGTGGTTGCAGGAGCTGTTCGGGCTTGTGGTCGCTGCTTCTTTTCCTTTCTTTTGGGTACTTGTAGTTTTCCCCTTTACGTTTTAGTAATTTTCCATGGAATTTCATATATGTACTTGGGTTTCTTTTATATTTTGGTTTTGATATGTAGTTGGTTGGTTTCTATCTTATCTCTCTCTTATGCATGTGTTCTCTTAGAGGGTAATGTCTCCCCTTTGTGTGTTTATCATACCCTTGGTGCTAGTCACCAACCTGGGGCCTACTGGGGGCGGGACTGGGGGTCATTATCTACATTCTCTCATTTCCGTCCCAAGAGGGGTACACTTTGTGGGGAGGGGTTCATGACCATAATAATGTGTAAAATAATGGGAAACCCCTCTTCTCCTCCAATATAAAATCCTCCTTTAACCCATATTATCTTCACCACTCTCAGGCCGTTATATTGGTATAAATTTTTCTCAAATATCCTCCCAAGACCCTATCCCATGTCTATCATCCCTTGGTCTAAAAAAATACGAAATCCTCTCCCCAAAAGAGGCTCTCAACGAAGATTAATTCATGAGGTAAACTCCTTTTTTCAATTCTTTTACTTACATTTCAAGTTCTATTGTTTTCTTTTCTATTCTCGCCTCTCCTAAACAAATTGTTATGAAAAATCCAGTACCTTACAAGTACTATAATATTTTTATGACAATGAAATAATTTATTATCATCTCTCTTATATCATTCTTTTATGCTAAATATAAAAACACCATACGAGATGTGTTATTTTACCACATTCAAGGATGGTGGGTTTTGAATTTCTATAACTATCTTCAATTGTGGTTTTGAAAATATTACTATGGTTGAAATAAGATATAATATATGTATTATTTATCATATATGGTTATAGAATCTTTTTTATGCATGGTTTTGATTTATAATGAAAATTGAGTTCTTTGTGTTCAAAACTGCTGATTAACCCAAATTGTTATCAGTAAATAATTCAGAAAATGATTCATCTTCACTCCAAGTAACCAAATGAAATTTACAACCATGTAAACTTATGGATGTTTAATAATATCATATAACTTATATTTTGGAAAACCATTCTCATTTTAAATGAATCTATTTTCATGTATATAAGTATACCAATCCTCAAACAAACGGACCCAAAAAATAAAATTATTCCTATTTACCCATAAAAAGGACCAGAATTAACATAATAAGGTTATCAAAAATAATTACATCTAGATGAGGTTATGGAATTATTAATTAGTGTACCAAAATCAAATTATTCAGGTATTTAATATCAAATTAATAACACCGTCAGACTTAAGGTAAGGGGTTTCTTCATCTCACTTCCGTTTTTGTGAGATATTCTGTATTCACTACTATTAATTTTTTATGTTCTATATATAGTGACCATTGATGTTTCATATCAAGAATCTATTTAATTTCATGAAATTCAATGTATCATTTGAATATTATTAATTTTTGGGAAAACAATTCAATTGATTACAAAGTTGTATGTATTTTCTAACTGATCCTCCATTTTCATTCAGGTTTCTCTTATTCTCTATTCACCTCCAAAAAAATATTATTTTTTCTTATATACACCCCATAAATTAATTTTTAATTTTCTATATATGTGTACCAATCATAATTATTTTTTATTTATTGGGGAGTTTCATGTTTTATAATAATCTTCCAAAACATCTTCTGAAATGCAATCCCAGTTCAATGAAATTCTCGAATTCATACCTCTTTTTAAGTTCACTATATAATCTATTTTATTCTATATGTATATTTCTAAAATAAAAACGTTTAAAAAGAAAAATATATTTTTGTTCATTTCTAGTTTTATTAAAGCAAACATGCATTTTCATTTTAAAATCCTTTTATATTTTCTGTAAACATCACTAAAATGTTTTCTTTCGAAAGATTCATTAAAAACACTTTTTAAATGATTTCACCTCAATAAGAATTTACTTATTCTCAAAATATAATTTCAATGACCTTAAATTTTCTTTTCTGGGATATACATTTTTTAAAAAATATTTATTACAAATGGAAATGATTTTCTAAAAGAACTCTTCTTCCCAAAGTAAAATTGATTTTTCTCACCTCACTTTAACTTTTATGAGACATATGCCTTGTTAACCTTTTATTCCATGCATGTGTTATGTGTACTACCCCTTGTTATATAATATAAATACTCTCCTTATTATCATAGTATTCAAATGTATTATGATTTGATTGTTTCAAGGTGGTATGTGACACTTTGGAATGTTTTAGGATTATTTACTCAAGAATTTTTCAATGGTCACATTTAACAGTATCGTTATTTATGTAAAGATCCTTTGATTAATCTTGTATTTCCTAGAGTTTTATATCCTATTATATCATCTAAAAAATATATTATTGAAAGGTTTCTTACTGGTTTTAATTTGGATGTTATATCTTGATACCATTCGACATATTAAGAATGGTTCATGTTTATGTTTAATAACTAGGAAAAGTTATTGACATTTCATATGTTAGTTTCAATATGAATGAATATTTTTTATTACAATTATCCCAATTCATAATAGGAATGCATTGGAATTATTATGAGAAGGGTGGATGTAACACCAAAGACTTTTATGAGAGATATTTTGTTTTTATGTTATATAAATCATCAAAATAATCTTTCACTACACACAACACTAGATTAGCTTGCTTTACACGCAACCGCGACCTTCCTCGATAGCTTGCGTCGTACGCAATACCGAGTTTCACTAAACAATGATATATTATAATACTAGACGTTATGAATAGTATTGACTGAATTTTGAATTTTATAACATTTTAATTCATCTTATACATTTTCTAGAATGATGTATGAAAACAAAATCAGTTATTTGGATAAAAGAAGTATTTTTCAAAAAATGTATTTTTACCACCTTTTGATGGCGCACCCACATTAAATATAATTTTTGACAGGTTTATAAGTTCAATTTTACAAAATAAAATTTTCCTTTAGAATCAAGATATAAAAATTTACCCTGGATATATTTTTCATATTATTCTGATAACTTTCATATTTTAATGAATAGTAAAAACTCGCTATATTTTAATTAAAAACAACATTTTTCATCCCAATACTTTATATGGTTAAATTATAATATTTAATGTTTTTAAAGTATAAATATAATATATTTTTACCATTTAATATAATGTATGTCATTATCATTAATTTTACATTGAATTCATAGGTAAAAACATTTCAATCTTTGGCAATGTTTTAACTTTTAAAACCCATTTTCTTAACAACGGGATAATGTTAAATTAATTACTGCAACTTCTATGTTTTGAATTTTGAAAAATGGATTCCATATTTGGAATTAGTGGGTCCAAATTATGTTAATAGGTTACTTTTATTTTTTTATATTATTAATAGTAACTACGGTAATTTTTATTTACTACGGTTAAAGGTAAATAGGGAAATTCAAGGTTAAAAGAATATTATAATAATTAAAAATTACCTTGACAGTTGTACTCACCTTAGTGGATAGGTATTTGCCGACCATGGGCATCCTTGGGTCGATTTTGGGACCCCATTGAGCCACTTGGTAGTGACAATGACAATTTGGATTAATTAATTTAATGTAAAGAGAAAATTGACATTAACAAAATTATTTTAGTAGTTAATTTTTATAAGTGGTTATATAAATTATATTTTCGACTATAAATATTAATTGGAAATCTAAAACTATTTCCTACATAATGATTTTTTTTATAATTTTTAGACACCAAATAAATTAAATTTTTTATGACACAATAATGATGAAGTATTTACCTCATTAATAAATGATTTAAATAAATAAGATTATAATGATTAGAATATTTTCCAAAACATGTCCAATTGTGATTGGATGATTTTAATTCTACTATGAGTCATCTTAGATTCATCTATAATGATTTGTGGACCTGTTGAAACCGAAGATAAGTTTATAATAAAATAATATTTCCACACATTCCAAAGGTGCCCCTCTCCTCCCTTATAAAAGGGAACCTCCTCACTCTCTTCCTCACACCAATTTGAGCCTTCAAGCTCATCCAAACCCTACCCACTTCACTTCCCCACTTCCTTATAATCCTACTAGAGTTACTGGTCTTATCAAAAGACCAACTCTAGTGCCTTAAGAGAAAGTTTAAAGGAGGCACTACGAGAAAGAGGTAATACCTTCTACCATTTTCTTCAAGTTCCATTCTTCTTCTACTCCCTATTCTTCAGTTGTTTCATTATGAGATAATTACATAAGTATCCCTCATATACGGATATGTTATTATAAATATGAAACAACCCTATTTCTCCTCTTATCCATCCTACGGAAAACTAAATCACCACGCGTGCGTACGTACGGAATACCGTCTCCACGCCGTGGTGTAATCTGTTTTCCACCACCACATTACTTGGATGGGTATAATGGTGTAAGGAATAACTATATATGATTATTTTAAAGTGATATTGATTATGAAATAGTATAAGTACACTTCAATACAATTACACGATCATGGGAACGATATCATCGTTCGTGCGTACGTACGGCCTACCGTCTCCACGATGTGATGTGACTCGTTCTATATGATATTCATTGAATAATGATTATATAAATGAATTTAATGAACTAATATGTTATATATTACAATAATACCATTCTTAAAATGATGTATCTATATCATATAAATTGTAATAATAATTTATTTGACAAAACATGCATAAGAACAAAAAGTAATAAACACCCGAATTACAAGTAGAAATGAAATATTACTAATAAGAATCTAATAATATTACAATATCTGGTATCATAGCAATGAATATAATTCTATAATAAGTCAATGACATTATTTAAATCATTATACAGGAGGTTCAGACATGTACAAAGCATATCGGACTTGAGGTAAGGGAAATATCACAATCTCATTTTTATCCGAGATTGTTTATACTTTGGTATTTACTTGGGTGTATTTTATCATCCACATCCATGTTTCCTCAATATGTAATATTATTTCCATCCACCTACAATTTTTTAAATCAAATTTTACCCTTAGGTGAGTTTTTAGTAAATGATATGAAATGAATCTTTTGTCATTTTTTGTACGAGGTACTTTTTGACTTTTCCGACAAAAGTACGAGAAGAATTATTTTTTTAACTTATACAGCATGAATGGATTTTTAAAACATTATTTCCAAGAAGATTCCTTTACAAGTTTTCAAGTTTTTTTTAATCATCATATTTTAGTTTAGAATTTTATGACATGTTAAGAAAGGAAAAGTGTTTTTGAAGTAGAAAGGATATTTTCCTCAAGAATGGAGTTCAAGTGTTTTATCAAAATTATTTTCCATATAAGATAATATAGGGTTCTGTTTCTATCCCTATTATTACATTGACTTGATTATATTGTGATGGAAATATTTTTATGAATTACTTTATCTTATATGAATTATTTTATGATGTCATGATGTTTAAGATTCCCATTTTTATTACATGGGTTATGCTATGATATATGGTTTATGATTTTGTGGAACACATAAGAATGGTATCATTATGAGATGGGTGGGACCTATATCTCCCTCCAATGCATTGGGTAAAGATTTTATATCTCATGAGATAGACATGGCTGGAATGGCAGGTTAAACCGGTTCAGTGAAACAGGACTGAAACGAGGAGTGAACTCGGTTCAGAAATGGACTTTGTCCACTAAGATAGTCTTGGCTATGAGTCTTGACTAATAAGAAATGATTATCTATGATTATGTGTGTACTCCCCAAATTTTCATGTTTTATGTTATGATTATTGGGATTACTTTTCACTACCATGATTTATCCCATGTTATGAAGTTATGATCTCTTTTGCAGGGTAAGATTTCCAAAAGGTTATGTTCTTATAAATTTGATGTGATTGATATTTCTTTTGTTTACCCTTACTGAGCATTTGAGCTCACCCTTTTGTATGTTTTCTTTCCCCAGGTCAGGAAGAAGGTTATTAAGTAAGATATTCCAAAAAGGGACTATAGATATGATGAAATAAATGGGAGACAGTGTAGATACTTTATGAACCAGTTGTTTATGTTTCCTAGTTTCTAAAGACACTATACCTATATGGTCCTTTCATGGTTTTGTTATATGTTGTAATAATTATGCTTCAATTTTGAAGTATTAACCATGTATGTAATGTATGGGTCGTTATAGTGGAGCCTTTTATAGCCCCTCAATGCATCATTAGATCTCATGATACAAACTTTCCCCTTGGAAGGAGGCCTTAACAAAATTGTTATTTATTGTCTTGGCACGAGGCCTTGACAGTATGGTTATTATGTCCCACGTTATGAATTCCCTAATTATGAAACATTTAATTGAACACTCATGTGGTTATTCGACTATTATAATACAAATGATAGTGCTTTATTATGGAATATTTACTCAACTCATATTCCTACCATATTATGTTCAACTTTAATTTTAAAGGCATGTGTTTTTAGTCATTCACTGTGCCTAATGGTTATGTCTATGATATATTTTTTTGTATTTCTTATCCTAACTGAATATTTAAGCTCACCCCTTTCTTATGTTTAATTTTCCTAGGACACGAAGATGTTTATTATGAATGAAATGTTGGGATTAACATAGAGTTGTAGATGTTCCCAATAAACTTATATGTTGTATTTTATTTCAAGTTATAATATTGAACCTATTTTTATATATAGTTTTCAGAAACAATAATATACTTATTCCTTTGGGATTTTATTGTTTTTAACCATTAAAATGTATTAAATAATGCACCGCCTCTGGGAAAATGGAGTCTAGGCATTACACAACCTATCTATTTCAAGTTATGAGCTTTATTGTGTACTGAAGACTTTATGATATCTAGTTGTTAGAAAACAAAGTTTTCAGACTCGTTTGTAAGAAATGAGACCATTTTGACATCTTTTAACTTTAAAACTCCCATGAAACACTATCTAGGACCTACAACTTTCCGCAGGAATTCAACCCTAACTACTCGATGTTTATTTGGGTCAATGAAATTAAAGAATTTAAAAAAATAGGGATCCACCTGACTAGAAGAACATGCCAATTTATCCTATAATGAAGGTGTACATAGTGAAGGTATAAATTAAATATTTTTTCCTTCAACTTCATTAATTAATTAATAATGATTAAAAAAATTCTTTTTGTTGGGACATCAAGGATGATGTTAGAAGGTTGGTGTTGGTGTGAGTGTATAGGTACAATAGAATTGTGATGGAGAAATTATGTTAAGGGGTGAGAATTTAATTCCCTGAACTTAATTATAAATGTAATAATAATAATTTTAGTTATTATCATTAATATTCTTCCTTTAATGCGAATCGGTGTGTTTTTTTTTCAAATACACTAATTAGCAAGAGATACAATTTATTTAAACACTACAACATTACATTGAAGCAAGGGATTACAAATACTCAAGATAAATAATTGGAAAACCTAACATTACAAATATAAGACCATCAAATATCACAATAAGAGTGATTAAGTGACCTTATTCCCTTGAATCTACCAAAACAAAAACAAAAAAATAATTAAAAGATTAGAAAAAATACAGAGAGACGAAGGAATGTAGATCACCGTCTTATTAAAACAAGAAATTATCTTGATCCATGGAATACCCTGAATGAGTATTTATAGGTTTTAATATGAATTTTATAAGTAGTACTTAGGGTTTAAAATGACAGTTGGTTTTTTAAGCCATTGGGTGTGTACAAATGATTAAAAATAATATTTTTGAATAAATACAATTATGGTTTTAAATTAATAACATAAGTATTAAACATTGGTAAATTATGTGTTTAATTGTGTTAATTATTTTAAATATCTTGAAATGATACAATGGGTAAAATATAATATGGGTATTCATATTAACCATGAGCCTTTAGTATTTTAGATTAGGATGGTTTTAAAAAATTTGATTCTTTTTTTATTATGAATATTAGTTAATTTTTGTTCTGTCTAACAAAATTTAGTTATAAAATCTAATTTTATTTTAAAATTTTATAAAAAAAAGTGGTTCCATCCCTAGGCTAAGGGGACACATCAACAATGCTGGGGGGGTCAACTCCAGCATAGAGGCATCTACCAGCACTTAGGGAGGCTCGAGCAGGAGGGTGAACCCAAGTGAGCATAGTGTAGGCCAGCCGTCAATGGGCCTGTGTATAGGGTCTGGTCAGGCATGATCAAAGGGTTGGATAAGCCCTCTTAGGGGGAGTCCTGTGTGTATGGACTCTTATGTGTGTTTTTGTGTCATCGAGGGATGGCACTGCACACTGAGCCTTATAAGACGGTTCATAAACTTGTTAGTTTTTTATGTGGGATGCAGGATCTTCCATGTTGCATGATCTATGCCATCTGATCTCACCGCTCGATGTCCTGTTCTTCTATACCAATACATCATTCGAATCCCAATGTCATGGTTGGTTTTTTCATGTTTTTACATACTGACCAATCTAGCTCCTCTAAATTTGGACCATCCAGCCCTTTCAAAATTGTGTGATCAATAGTGGCTTCTTGATAAAATTTGCGATCTAATCCCCTCCGTCTATCATTTTAAAATGTACTAGATCAATCCAAGACATTTGATCAGATCCACGGGTGTATCCTAGCCATATATTGATCATCTGCATGACCTACATTGTAAAACAATTTAAGGTTAATCTCAACACATAAATGAGACCAGATTCAATCTTAATCGTACATTCTTTCTTCCATCTTCTTCCTCATGGAGATAGACCAGTCCTTATATAACCTTATAGTCGTCAGCCAATCTCCATCCCTTCTTTCCCATGTTTCTATTCTACACCCTCAATATGGCCTCTATAGCTTAACCCCCTTTGATTTGATTCCAAAGATGGTGTTTTTCTAAATTGAACTTCTCCATCCTTGACTCAGGTCCACTTTACTTCTACAATTTTATATTGTAGGGTGTCAATTAACCCTATTGCACATTAATTTTTCACTAATCAATGTTTTCTTTTGATTGGATCTATTATATTCTGATCTATAATTTGAAACATTGTTTTTATATACTCACCTTGCATGCACTAAGGCCACTTCAAAAATTACTTCACCAGGCTCTCTTTTTCCCTCTATATTCCATAAAATCCCAACCCACTTCTAATCAGAATCAAGTAACAGAATTTTTATTATTTTAATTTGAAATTTCATTAAAATATTTATATACATAGTTATATAGATATATATATAACTATGTTTCTTTTTCTAACATGAATTACATATATGATATGCATTCTCTATTTTCTAAGGATATATTTCTAAAGAATTAAAATATTTAATTTTCAAACCATGATGTAATATTTTACATAATAAATATATATGTATAAATATATATATACATGCATATATACACATAAAAAACATAAAATTTTCAGTATAATTATATATATAAATTTAATGGTTTCTTTAACATTAATATTATATCTAAAAACTTATGTACTCTCCAATTTTTTTTTTTTGATAAAAGTGATATGCATATATATGAGTATATGTGTAATCCTACATGAATGTAAGCAAATTTTCATTTATTTACCAACTATTTCTTATTGTGTGTTCATATGGTAGGGTTCTTGTTTTAAAAGTTTTAAGGAGTTTTATGCATACCATACACATACACTTATATAGGTATATATATATATAGTTATGTATATGTGCATTTATGTATAACCAACTTAAGTATAGTTTTCCCCATATTTTATTCAGAAATTATAAATAGAATTTTAGAATCTCCAAACCTATGATTTTAAGTTCTTGTAACTACTTCGTTTTCTCAATTGCATGAGATAAACCTTGTTATTTAATGTGAAATTATGAATCAAGTTATCATTTTAAGTGTGAAACCTATTTATATATTGTGCCATTTGTTTTCTCAACTATATGAGAAAATATTTACCATTTTAGGTGAAATTATGAAACAATTTATCATTTAATGTGAAATTACTATTTATGTATTTATTAATATTATTTGGAGAATAAAAAAAATATATTCATTTATTTATTGTTCATTTATTTCATTAATAATTTTATTGATGACTTAAAATTATTGAAAATTAATTTATGTATGTCATGAATCTTTTTATGATAATATATGGATTAATATTTAAAAATTTTGAAAGTGTTATGTGACATTTTGTATTGTTTAATAATTATGTACCTCAAGTATTTATTAATTTACATATTTTCTTTTATTATTATGATTAAAATAAATCAAAGTGGTTTGAGAAACATTAATTTAAAGACCTATTTTTTTAGACATATGGGGAATGCATTGGACTTATTATGTGATGAGTGAGGCCCACTACATCCTCTTTATGGATAGGTAGGCCTCGTGAGACTATGTATTGTCTTGGAACAAGGACTTGACAGAATGATTATGTATGGTCTTGGAACGAGGCCTTGACATAGTTTTTATGATGTTTGGAATTATGCATTTCCTTAGTTTGAAGCTTGTAACAGGTAGTTCATGAGGTTGTTCGACTAGTAGAATACCCATGGTTAAGAACATTTGTCTAATGTATAAATTGAAACAATTGTTATTTCATGTTAAAATTTTTATATGTGCCCTTGGTGTGTTGTAGATAATTTATGTGTGTCCATTATCTAGTAGTAAGAATAATTCCGTGTAAGTTTGTTCAAGTGTATTAATATTTTTTTAACACATTATATTTATAACATTTAGATAAGTATAGTACTTATTGAGCATATGTTTCTACTAAAAGTTTTTTTCTAACTCTTAAGAAAAATAATTATGACATGTTATGGAAAATGTTATTTTAATGATTATAAAGCATGTATATTTAAGAAATGTTTTAAATAAAAATTGCTTCTTAATGGTATTGTTTTAAAAACCCTCATTGGGAATTTTCTATCTCACCCCATGTATTTCAAATTATTCTTATAGTTTTAGTGGAAGTGTTGTGGTGAATTTATAATGTGTAAGTGTTTACCTAATGTTACAATGATTAAAGTTTATTATAATTTGTACCTTTATATTTGAATGTAATTTTAGATTCTAATTCTCCAAAACTTGGTTTTGTAAAATATTCTCTTTTGTATTTAATTTTGTGTATTTAATCAAGTATCTTTTTCAAAAAATTACTCAATATTTGTAAGGGGTAAGTCTAGTTGCTTGAGATCAGGTTCTTACAAATTTTGTGATGTCTGGTGTTATCCAAACAAAATCAATAGAACCCAATGATTATTTCTTAACATTATTTTCATCTGTTTTTAACCTATTCATGGTTATATAATGGTGGGTGGAGAAGATATCTTGAATTTTAAATAAAATTTTCACAAAACATTAATTGAAAAACTAACAAAAATTGAATATATTGACATATAATTTTTCATTACTAAAAAATTTTAACATGACCACTCTGATACATCACGATGTCTCAAGTGTAGTAAAAGAATCAATAGGTGGAATTCCCAAAATCTTTTTTTAAATATTCAAGTAATAATATTTAATAACATGAAAAATAATTATCTTTTCAATTAACATATATGAATATTTTTTGACAAATAATATAGGAACCATGATAATAGGAAATTTAATGTTAAATTTGTTACTATTTAAATTAGATGAATAATATCTTTATTATGAGATATTCATTCTATTTTGATTTTAATTAATCCAACAGTCTATAATTTGTACCACTGGTATGAAAATATGATCCAAAATGTAATTTATATAGTGGAAATCATAAGTGCTCCATTATCTCATAACATCACTAATGGAATGTTTGGTGTTATCATTTATGGTAAAATTGTATTTTTTCTAACCATAATCCCAAAATAATTCATTGATATTGAAACATTCTCCCTCTATTATTCTCTCATTCTTTTGAGTGAGGAAGGAGGTGGAAAAATTCACTAGGACTTGAGAGAAACCCTTGAGATGTTCATTATAGATAAAATTTTCTAGGAGGTATTTATTTCCCATTGTAATGTATCTTGAAACCACCCATACAACCTTATATAAACAGGTATTTATAAACATAGGTAATGAATTGGAAAATAAAATATTTAAATATTTCTTTCTAACATATAAAAGAGAGACATTCTCATCCATATAATGCCTCATATGGTAACATTTGTATGGGTGGTTAATGACTGTTATTGATGGATAATTCTACTAAGGAAACTTGATCCTCCAATTATCCACCTTAGTTGATTATTCTATATTGATGCATGTCCTCAAATTTTTAGATTGTCCACTCTGATTGTTCATCAGCATAAGGATTTAAGGAACTTCTCATTTTAACCTGATACCCCAATTCCCTCTAAGTACCTAACCAAAACCAATATTAAAACCTTTTATCCTAGTTAGACGTAATATGAGATAGTATACCCTCATGTTTTATTATCTCTCAAATATATACCTTCCCATGTTTAATAATGTATGATGTGTCGTTAATATATATAAAGTGATTCCTATTGTTAATATGATCTACTATAACCAAAACAACATATTTACCTTTATATGGACGCAGAAGGCTAGACAAAAATTTCATTGTGATCTAATCTCATTTTTATACAATGGAATGTTGTGAATGGAGACTTTGTATATGATTTTGAAATTTTTATTTTACATGTTGTCAAGCAAAGCATAGTGAAGAAGCTGGAAATGTCATTCTTCATTCTAGACAATAAAAACTAGTTATGGATATCAAAATACAAATTTATGATATCGAGTCTAACATCTATCAAGGGTGATATTATTATTTCATTAATTCATCCTTCATACTTGTAGATACCGCAACCCTCTCATTTCAAAACAGAGAAGGAATGAGAATATTTTCCAAGAACAATATGCCACTACCCACTAATTTTAAAAAAGGAAAAAAATAATTCTAACTAAGTAGGAATCAAAATACACTTCAAAAACTTCCCTTGGATAAGTTATTAAATTAGTAGGATCCGAGTCCATCTATCTATTCAATTATTTTTATAATGCTTCACATATTTTTAAATACATGAATTTAACACCATTAATCTTCAAAGAAATCAATGGATTATCTATCCTAGAAAATTCTAATTAATTGAAATAGAATTACAATAAATTTCAAGGAATGCAATTGATCTTTAATATATTAGAAGGTTTTTCAAACAAATAACTGATTCGGGCCTCTAAAATCCCATTGATATGCCCATTTATGAAATTTCATGCCTAAGGAATCAACTTCCATGATGAAAATAGAAAATTTTGATATATAATCAGGTAATTGTGAAATAATGGTGTATTTAATAAAATGAGTATTTGTATTTTTTACTCATCCTTAGATCTAAAATAAACATGAATGTCAAATATAAAGACTATCATGAATTTATCATATATGTGATGAATGATCCTATCCATTAAATCCATAAATTTTATTGGAGCATTAGTAAAGATAAAATTTGTTAGAATATAATAATAATGCTCATACTGACTTTGGAAAGTGATTTTTCAAATGTCTTATAGACTAAGATGAAGTAGATATTAATATATGTGTATCTTAATTTTAGAGAATATCCTTTTCACCATAATATTATAAAATATATTAACAATCTGAGGAAAGTATAACTATTAGTAATTGTTATATATTTTGGAATATTATAGTCCACTGATAAGAATAGACTCCCATCGACATTCTTAGGAAAGAAGGATCTATATCACCCCAAGGAAAAGTGTTTTCCATAATAAATACTTCAGGCTCTTACTCTTATAAATATATCTTTATTTATTGCAATTAATTTAGAGACATATGGTAAGGGGAGATTAAAATATTAAAGATAACAATTATATTATCATTACTGAACTCTACATCCCAATCTATAGGAATCCGTAGAAAATATTCTAGATGTAAATTGGGGTAAATATACACTACAGAATGAAAAAACGATTTCCCTTTAGATCCCATTTCATTAAAGAATATGTTATCAATCTTGGTATTGATTAACAAAACCTATCTCTGGTCAGGCCTTTCATGAAAATCTTGATACTCCCACACACCATGGAAAGTATAGTGGACCCAAGCTCATTATGTGAATGTTACCATTTTAGCAATGAAATCAATGAATTCTTAAAAATAAATCAACAAACCCATTCCCAAAATTACATACAAGTTGTTTATATTGAGAACCATAATATTTAAATGATCCCCCCAAAAATACATCACTAAATAACATTGTTGAAACCTCCTTGGTATATATATTCACTTTCCTAACTATGTATAAAGTCACATATATGTTGGTAACACATCTACTTTTAGATAGGAATGGGATAATTGTTTCTCATAGATATAGGATCATGGTTAACCTCTATGAAATAAAGTACAATCTTATATAGAGGATACCAAAATAGTACCTCTCACTAAATTATTCCAAACTTAATTATCTGTAGTGAACTTTTTTGTAACATATAACCCACTAAAACCTTAATATTTACCCTAAGGTGAAAATTTATATATGTAATTCCTCATGTTTGTTATCCATTCCTAGAATCCCTAAAGGCTAACAAATGTTTTCTCTTTAATGGTGGTCATATGATATTGGTATACTAGATAACATATAAATATTTTGACTCTTGAGATGACTAAGGTCATTATCTCATGTTCTCAAATACACTATGTTTAAATAATCATTAAATATTTCCAAACACTCAGTAAGAGTGAAAAATAATTGCGTTAAAAGTAATGTATTGATTGATTTTCAATGGGAACATTAACTGATTCTACAGAATAGGAGGCCCCCCAAAACTATATGACAATTGTACTTTACTTCCCTAGTGAGAATCACCCATGGTAGCGTCTTCTCACAATAATTCATAACTATTAGAGCTAGAATCACATAAAACTCAGCTGGGTAGGTAACTAGTTGTCTTTAAACCACACTTGGATATTGATTCAGTTAATACATATTTCTTGTCCACTTTAAAGTGGATTGGATAGTTTGATACTATCACCTAGGATTGTAATGGATATTTCATAAATATATCTAAATTAATTACATTATATTATTTAGTTCCAAATAGATATGGATAAAAGTGAAAAAATATCGGTAAGAAGAGATTCATATGATATGAAATTCATTGATCCATGTTATATATTCATAATGTCTTTAACCATCACCCAAAAAAATTAGGGTAAAATTATTCAAATAAAATATTCTATATTTTTTAAGGCCTTCATATTTACTCAACACTAGTGATATTCCCTTTCCAACATTATTGTGGATAAACTCACCTAGTGTTTCACTAGATTCTTGATTCGATTGAAAATATAATGGATGTGAATGATCCAATCCTCAGATCCATGTAGAAAAACATCAACCCAAAAACAAGAAATAAATTAAAGAAATAGTTTTTAATTAATTAAGAATCTAGTAGTACCTTCCATGGAACCACATTCCAAGAATAGTGGACCATTGGAGTAATTACCTCTAAAACATAAAGATCCACTATAGTTTGGGTGGACTAAGTGTTCTTATCCACCCTTTCTTTGTCATCAAGCAGTGGTCATTTAGATAGGATAATCTAAAATTAAGTTCATAACAAAATCATTTTACTAATATTTGATAAAACCTCTATCTTATGGCTATAATAAAAAAAATTAGGCCTCACCCTTATTACCTCCATGCATTTTATTCTTTATTTATGAAAAAATAATTTAAAAAAAACATTAAACGAAGTATTTAACAATTATATCAATCATTTAATATACTATAGTTACATAGAAACATGATATAAACATAATTATTAAGACCACATAAAATTATTTGAATATAATATGTGAGAGATAGTAATTCAAGTACTCTATATAAAAAATAATAAATCTAATAAAGGATTAATCCATTGGTGTTCATTGACCTTCTTGTTAAAATTAAATATATAAGAAAACAATATTTATTTTTAACCTTATAATTGATATGATCAACCAATATATCCCAACTATATCATAATAATTTACATGGAAGGCATATAAATGATATGAAATCCCACTACTTCTTACCTAAAAATTCCTAATATGATCCTTGAAACTGAACTACCTAAAACCAGTAAAATATAAAAAAATACAAGAATAAAACATCATACCACCCATAGTTATATATAACCAATAACAGCATGCTTAAATATTTCATATATTCTATAATTATCCTATATTTATTCGAAAATAAACAATCCCTATAACTATAATTTTTAGGGTAGCTAGAAATTTAATGATTTTGACGCAATAAGAAAATAATTTGGAACTTAAGGTATAATAAATGGAGGGGTTCAAGGTGGATGAAATTAGTGAGTTATATGTCCCCCCTCTCAAACAATCATAGAATACTAAACTAAAATTGAACCAATACTTAAGGACACCGTAAAAAATCATCTAGGTTACTTTTTGAAGTAAGAAGATAGTATTTCATGTTACCGAGTCTCCATGAGTGAAAAAATATTCATGTTAAAATAATGAACAAATTTAAAGGATTTGATATAAAAAAATGACATTCTACTGAAAATAAGAATATAACTTTAAATAATTTTCCACAATAGAAGAGTAAGATTACACATTTAATATAATGATATTACCGGCCATTTAGAGATTTTTTTCTTGATAAATTACATGTTCCTTATCAACGCATAAATTTTCCTCCCAAATGTAGGTATAGAATTTCAAGATGGTATAACAGTAAACGATTAATGTATTTGGATACAAGATGTTTAATCCTCATATTTAAAAAAAAGTCTCTTGTGTATTTGACAAAAAGTTTCTCACATAAAACACTACTATGTCATAACCTACATAAAACCTTTTTTCATAACCCGGGGAAAATAAATATAAGAAATTTTGAGATCACATTATATATAATGCTAAACATAAGAGATATCAATTGACGATCATAAATGAGTGTAATACAAGAATAAAGATTTAATAACATGATCAAACATACAATTCCATTCCCAATAAATCAAATATATTTAGTCATGAAGAGAGAGAAAACGATTTCTCAGAATAAAAATATGTAATTCAACATATTTTTGAATCATATGTAATCAATCATGATCCATGAGAACATAACATATGAATAATAAATTTATTTTTATAATACATATAAGTATAGAAAATAATTTTCATGGTCGTGGATAACTTTCAAGTCTATCATAGTGCAATGGGTTCACTTTCTATTTCATCATTTCCTAACTCATGAGTCACCCCTAGACTATTTTAGGGGAGAAATTCCATTAAAAAATTTAGTTCACTCCACATAAATGATTTTATCATTTAATGACATATCCATCATTACATAATACATTAGAGGGATATATAAATATTTTACCTCTCCGTATATACTCATAAACCACTCATATATGTGTCACAAGATCATCAAACATTCTTTATATCATCATATCATAACTCATTGAAGGAAAATAGGTTTCATAACTATTTCATTATATCATAACCCATGGAAAATAAAAAAGTTTCATAAAAATCTCATCATACCAATCACAAACCATATAAAGAAAGAAGAAGAAATATATCAGTGGTTCATATACCTAGTAAATCACAATTGACATAAAAATATGTTATTGTAGATGAAAGATTAGTTTCAAATATCACTAGAATATTTCATGAGAAAAATACCATTTTAATTTATATATTAATCGTTTAAATTAAATTTATTAAGAAAAAATCAAGGAAAACATTTTATTTTAAAATAACCATGAATTAATTTAATGTAATACTCAAAATATTAAGTGGTCGTGATTGGGGGAAATTATTTCAATAATGAAATCTTTGAAAAAAGGATTCATTTCACACCTTTTATAAAACATACCTTGTCCATAAAATGAAAATAAAATATTATTTTAAAATATTTTTATATTAATTAAATAAAATTAATATATTAATTTAAAAAATAATTGGATTATGGTAAAAACATTCATTAATATAGTTTTTAGAACATTAATATTTAAGGAAAATATTCCTGACCAAGTAGGGAAAAAGGGAAATTTTCTTAAAAAGTCTAAATCATTTTTCGTAATAAAATGGATAAAAAGGAAATATTACATTGAAAATATATTAATAACTAAAGGATAATAAAAAATTAAATGGGATTATCTTATAAGGATCATATAACTTCCTTACTAGAAATTTAACCATATAAATCCCTATTAAAATGGGATTGAAACATATTCTCTTACCACATTCATAACATTTAAATCATAATCCTTATTAACGAATAACATAAAATGAAACATTAAATAACATTAAAATATAGATATTTATAATATCAAATTTCCAAGGTGTTGTATACTCACATCATAAAATAATATTTACGCATAACATAATATATGTCACAAAGAATAAAATTTGAGATGATAAACCATTACATTTTTCTAGAATTTAAAAATCAAGAGAGATATAACATTATATAGATTTTGAAATATATATATAGTTTTCATGAGCATCATCATAAAATAAATTCTTCTGTTTAACATACATGATATAAAATAATAAATTCATGGATATGCCATGTGAATCACAAGAATAAAAGTTAGATTAAAATCCATTACATCAAGTCTTGTAATACATAGTATGTTTTCAGAAATATTTTATTGTTATTATATAATATAACCATATATATTAGTAAATTACTTTGTATAATTATTTTATAATTTATAATTATAATTTTATTTGAAATTCTTCCTTAAAAGATCTGTTCATGTGAAAATTGGTATTTTCCATTCATATTTTGGTCTGATGGTTTTGGCATTCACAAATTAGTCAAGGTTTTCTCGTATGAAAATTATTAATAATGGAATAATTGTGTTATATAATCAGTATATAAACATGTATATTTATTCTTATAAAGTGGTGATGATAAATGAATTGCATCACACTGTCTAGATGGTAGTCCATACATATGCACGACTGATGTTTCTAATTTTTTGTGGTTGGAAAGAAAGAAATTTAAAAGATAAATAACCTTTACTTAGTAATTATTATATAATATATATCCTAAATATTCATTAAAACTATCCTTATAAACATATATATAACTATAAATTGAAAAATGAATAACATTTCTTCATAGATGTGTTAGTGCACATGTACGCACGAGTGACATTATCATTTTTAAATGGATGGAAAGTTCATAAGGTAAAAAATGTATTATAATAATAATAAAATTATTTTTTCAGATATATCATATATTAAACATACATCCATCATATTAATCAACCATGAAATTTTGTTATGGAAAATGATCCATATCGCTCTGTATAATAGGTCATCTATTCGTAAACATGACTGATACTTGTCATTTATAATTTTATATAAATGATGTGGAAAATGGAAAATAATTTATTATAATAAAAAAATAACTTAAATATAATAATTTCATTATTTTATAGTGTATAAAATATATTTGAAGTGGTTAAATGATGAAATAATATTAAAAGTACTTATTTAATAGTTATACAACTTTGTTGACCAACCTAATTTCAAAAAACCATAATCCTTTAAAATATGTTATTATTAGAATAAATAATACCTCTAAGTTGTACAGAGGGGATTTTCCATGTTATTATTGAAGGAGTCTTCTAATCTAGAAAGCTTAGGAGGTTTGTGGAAGAGGAGAGAGGAGTTTCCATTTTGTAAGTAAAGGGATGGGAACTCTTGTAAATTGTCAAAATGTTAAAGTATTATGAAGTCATATTCATGACCAAGTGGTTCAAAATTTTCCTAATATAGAATTATAGATAATATAAGATTTTAAAAACTCATACAATATTATTTATATAATTTTTTAGGTCATTATAAATTTTATCAGCTCATTTTAACACCCCCCGACCCCCACCTCCCCCCCCCCCCCCCACCATTATCTCTTTTTATCTATAACCATGGTAACACATTCTCCAATCATTAAGGATTATAAATTTACTTTTAATGTAAAAAGTGGCACACTAATGTTCAATGTTTGAAATTTTCAACCATATCTTATCCTAATTATCATATTTTAGGATTTATATAATTTTTTAAACCATTTAATAAATAATGTTAACATAAAATATCCTTAATTTAATTATTTGAATTATTTATTTAATTTTACATTAAAGATAGAAAGTAATAAATGTATATAAAATATATACCCTTTTCTATAACTTATTAATTATAATTATCCAATAAATTATTTTCACACCATTACTCATCAAAAATATTACTTTTAATGTTTTAAATACCATTTCTTATTATTTTTAAACTACAGGAACATAAATTGTCTCCTCATCCTATAAGAATTTCAGTTAATTATAAATTCCCTAAAATGTATAAATAATTTTATGTCATAAAAATAAATTTAACATGTTAAAATTAAAATTTTATTTTCATTCATGACATCTTACTATCTATATGTGAATATATAAGATAAATTAAAATAGAGTGACACTTGGGAATTTTCATTATTTTAAATAATAAAAATTTCATTATCAAGGGAAAAGATCATAAAAATACATATATTAAATATTAAGATGGATATTGTCATGAAAAAATAATAAGTCCCAACCATCAATAAAATTGTGTTCTTTAAGATGTTGTCATCCATGGTTTGTCCTCCACGATTTTCCTTTCATGGATAAATCTGATGAAACAACCTTGTTTATGGAGTGGGGATCATATGGGTACTATAAAACACTACCAAACCCCTCTATTTAATAATGTGGGACATGGGAGGATGTCTCATGCCATGACACACTTTTGGGGTCCCCAAGTTGACCCATGGGTTGTCTTGGTCGGCCATGACTCATCCAATAGGAGTAGGACAAGTGTCAAGCTCATCTCATATTATTAAAACATTATTTTTACCTTAAACTACACTAATTACCTCTAATCGCGATTAAGAACTTAAAAGTTACTATTCACCAAAAATTTATTTTAATCTCATTGAACCACATTTTACTTCTTAATGACAACCATGTATGTCAGATTTTTGAAAATCAAATCACAGAAGTGGTAATATTTCATTTAAATGAAAAATCAGTTATTTAACTACCACTTAGTGGTTTCACTATTCATCAAAAATTGAAGTTTTTCATAACAAAGCCAAAATTTCACCCTAAGATATAATTGATATTCCGAATTCAAAAATGATGTATATTTTACAAAATTCCAAACATATTAGTTGCATTAATTAATTTTATAATTAATTCCCGCTGTCACAACAAATAGCGTGTTTTTAAGAAACAATTTATATCAAAAGATTGGCAATTGTTTATGTCCAATTTCAATGTTAAATTAATTCTAATGACCACCATTGGATAAAATGGTAAAACTATATCCTAATTATACTTTAAAACCACTAAATAGTATAATTTATCACTATAAATTATTTTGATTAAAAAAGTTGTTTTGAGTATTTTTCACTATTCATAAAAAAATTGGAAGTTCTCAGAAAGTTACAAAAAATTCAACTTAGGATAATTTCGATATTACAAATACAAAAATGAAGTACATTTTGAAATATAAAATTTCTATAATTTTAAAAAGTGGTTATTACTATTCATATCGGCTACTTTGATTAGTCGCGGTGTTTTAGAACTCGAACTTGCGTATAATGCAAGCTATTGCATTACAGAAAGAGAGGCGTATCGTGGAAGCTTGGGGTGTTACAACCTCAAGAATCTATTCTAAATAGTTTTCCTTGATATGGTGGAGGGGGATTATTCGCCATTCCTTGGAGTGTTCTTAGATAATAGAGATCTCAAGGCTTAATAAAATCCTCCAATATTTGTTGTGCATAACAGAATTAGTCATGAGAATATAATATAATTGGGTATTTATATTTCTAGGGTTAAAATAAAATAATTGGTCATGTTCCCTTATTAATTATTTAATCCTAGAAAAATATCATGTCAAATAATAATAGTAATATTATTATTTCTCAACATGAGCTGAACTTTTGAATTATAATTAAATATTATTTAATTAAATAACATTCAGTATTATAATTTCTCATCAGACTATTTAACTATGTATAAAATTCCCCGACAATATTTATTGGGCCTTGAATATTGTATGTTTATTCAGTAAAAAAAATTCAGTTCATTATTTTCCAATACATAAATAAATATTATATTCACTAGATATAAAATAAATATTTATTAAATATTCCACTCATAATATATTCTCTTGAAGATCTAGTGACATTATAAATGTGATCAAGCATATGTGAATAATTATTAAACCACATATGGGAATAATATTTATTCATCCTTTTAAATTGTAAATAAAAATATATTTTTTAACTGAGATTTTGGACACACTTTGTGTGTGACCCTATTGGCCTATTTCTAAGAGGCATTAGGAGAAGCATCCTAAAGTCCAAGGTTAGCATCTAGCAACACAATAAGCCACTCATAGAGAATGCATTTATTGCCAAAATGACATGTCACATTATATAGACCATTATACTGTAATATAATACATTTATCACAATATCACAAATCGAGCAGGTTGCATGCTAGTGTCATCAATTTATATGCTCTATATCTCTTTATTTGAAACTTTGGAAAGAGAACTTTCCAATATATCACCATGGCCATGGATTTATTTATGATACATCATTTCCTTAAAATGGATTGAGATATCAACTTATAATAATGAAAACAAGGGAAAAATCATTTCTTGCATTATTCGTTAATGCAATAATACTTGTGATGCACCCAATGTATCATTACTCACCACGAACATCTACATCACAGTTTTCATAAATACATCAATTTACATGACTCAAAATATCCATCAATAATAATCCTATAGTCTAAGTATCAATACACACATCCATAAATAAGAACATCCAATCACACATAGAAATGTGGATTTCCTATTGGTGGGTATTGTTCTCAAATTATTCATACAGGATATTACCATGGGTGAAAAACATGATAAGGATCCTGAAAATTTTTATAAGTCTCAACCCATGATATCCTATATCATTTGTGATCCTCAAATGATATCATCCAGATATATAACAAATATTCAATAGTAATGTCGCACCACTTTCGGGTTCTCATCATAGTGGAGAACTGCTATAGCCTTTTAGCTTGACTGATTCTCATAAGATATTACCACATACTATGTTACACATACGAAAAATCATGACATGATAAGGATTTTATTAATATTTAAAACCATGAATAATGTTTTATCGTAAATTAAAAGGAAGTCGGTTCTAGTGCAAATACTCCAATTGTATCTCCATATGGGATTTTTCCCCTTGGTTAGGCCTCTAAGGGAAACACTGGGTGTTAGGATAAGTTTGTTATTATTTAGAAACATTAATTTAATATAGTTAAATTAAAGGAATTTCCAAGATTTTCCCTTAATCTCGTAGGATCCATCAATTCCGCAGATCCATTTATTACCATTTGGTTCGGGTTTTTCATATGTCACAATAATGTATTATTTTATAAAAAAATTGGAGGACTATTTTAAAAAATACGGTAAACATATTTGTTTTTCTTTAAATTTTAATCCTCTTATAAGTGCTTTCCACTAAAGAAAATCTATTTGTGTGAAGGATGTTTTCTCATATTAATAATGTAAATTTAATAAAAAATTCATGTTATTTTTTTCAAAATTTTATATAAAACTTTTTCATAATTTTATTTCAAACTATCAAGTCGTGAATATTTTATATAATGGTAAAACATTGGGTTGTGGTTTCATTGAAATTATGGGTGTTATTTATTCTTTTTTCATATACACATCAATTTATTTTTATATTTGGGTTTCAATTTTGGCCTATCTTGGAGTTCCCATGTTTCTAAGATGGACAATGACTTTCCAATTCATGTAGATAATAGATTGGGGATTGTTTTGTTATATTTATGTTTATTTTTAAATCTATATCTACCATGTTTTCCAATAATGTAATGTACATACCTTCATTTTTTGTTTCTTTTGGATCAATTTTTTTATTATATTTTTCTACCATAGCTTTATTTTTGTGTTATGCCGATTTTAATTGTGTTTATATGTTATTTGTTTATTTTTATTTAAATAGAATCTAACATATGAAATTAACATACTGGGATTCTGATTGGAAGTCCCATTTTTAAATTACTTAATGGATTAAATCATTACAATTCTCATATATGATTCTCCAATTCATGTAATCACCATAAGTTAATAAGGAACTTTCCTTGGGCATGTTAGGGGCCAGCTCAGGTGCCTGATCTATGGGGCTCCAAGAGATGGTTCATAAAAAATAGAATTAGATCCAACTTATTAAGAGGTTGAAGCACTAATTACTCAATTTATTATTTGGATGAGCCTATTAGATACAGTTAGTATTTTTAATCCTTAATGGGTAAGATCGGAAAGAATCTAGATATATATTACTCACTACAGACCTTGATCATCCTTGGTATATTGGGTTTTGAGCATGATTTTTAATCTCATTTTATATATTTTCAAATTGGTTTCAGTTTCTAATGGTTTTGGTCAACATTATATTGAGTTTTATTGGTGATTTATAATTTCTCAATGTTTTGGGTGTGAAAATGAAGCAAGAATCAGATGTTCATGGTTTACATACATGGCATGTAAAACCGTATAGATCCAATTAAATTGGTTCCACTCCCATTTTAGTGGTATTTTCATGGTTTTTGCATATCCCTCTAAACCATATAAAAATCATCTCCATTAAATATCCCCCTCAAAATTTTATTTTTGATTTTGTTTGATGTGGATTATCCTTGGGATATTGGTCGATATTATTTATTATGATTTCAATAGGATTTTCATGGTGAACTAATTTTATTTAAATTGAGTTTTAGCATTTTATTAAATAGAAACATGGTTTCCAAAGGGTGAATACTTTAGTGAATAAAATGTTGGATATTTCTTAATATGAGTGGTTTTAAATAAATAGTATTTTTATTTTAAAGAGGGGTGGGTTTTGAAACTAAAAAATTGAGATTTTACTGAATCTCTATCACATTAGAGTGGAATGGTGGATACATTTTGAAATTAAACATACTTTTAATAATGAATTGGAGATTTTGAGAGTGATAAAGATTGATTATAAAATTTCTTGAAGTAGATGTCATGTCTTGTAATTTATATATTAATTCAAATTATGTATTTAAGAATGTTTGTGGGGATTTATAAGTGGTGTTTTAAAACTAATAAACAGGAATTTTAATAAAGAATGTAAATGTAATTATATGGGTTTAATAGGATTGAAAATATATTTTTAATGAATAATTTTTAAAGATTTAAATTGATGGTCAGAATTACATAAGATACATAAAACAAAGGAAAATAGTTTGTAAATGAACTACAAAGCGTTTTTTTTACTTTTTTTATGGTTTTGAAGGAAAATTCAAATTTATTTTCTTCTAGTGATTTATTTCATTGAGTTATTATTTATATCTAGTTTTTATGTTTATTTCTATGTTATTCATGTTTTGAAGATATCTTATGGGTTTTTTATAACTTTTATTACTATAATTATGCCTCTCATAGTATCCCTAAGAAGTTATAAAGAGTTATTCCCTCGTGTATTTATTTAGAATCATGTCGCTTATAACATAGGTATATCCCCTCTAAAATATTTTTTTTACCCATACATCGAGTGGAGTTTTATAAAAATACCTCTTGTTGTTAGTTCCCCATTTAATACCTTTTCCATTCTTGGTGTTTGGCCTCGTGTATTTGGATGTTCTATACCTTGGGATTTTTAAAGATGTAATCTATAGTTCATTGATGATTTGAATGTGTACCATTTAATTTGGTGTCCAAGTGATGTCATAAACACCCTATTTTATAATTTATTTTTCCTTATAGATACATTTTATTTTATATTTTTTGGGATTTTTTTAGGTTCCCTTATATCCTAGGTCTCATGGATGTTTACGTTTTCAGGATTTACTCTTCCCCATTGATGTGGGTATGCCCTATGAGGGATTTTCATAATTTGAACTCTTAATAATATTTACTCCAGAACAATTGGGCAAGGGAAAAACCATGGCAGTATGATTTTAGTGAATTTGTGGGATATTCGACCATTAAAGAGTGTGTACTCACTAACATTAGTTTGATTTCTTTTGGGATCACTCTCTTTTGTTTCAGAGACATCTAATCCTATGTTAATTTTTCATTATATACAACCTGAGGTTAGAGCCTATGTTATCCATATGGGGTATTCTAATAATATATTCCTCATTAATTTTTTTCCTATTTGGATGGACGTTTGAGGGTGGAATGAAAATCCTTTATTTGAGAGTTTAAATTTTTATGGATTTCTATATTTGTTATTTTTTAAGGTTAGTTTGTAAATAATTTTATAATGTTACTTTACCTCTCTATCACTCTTATCTTATCTTTACATAGACCCAATACTATTATAAATTATTTTTTTGTTTATAATTTTATTAATATTTAGTATTTGTAAATTTTAGATAATTGTTTAATTTTTTTGGATAGAGTTAATGTAAATATTTTTAGGATTATATTTGAGTTATTAATTTTATAATTTTGGGTCATGTATACTGTTACCCCTTTATTGCTTCCCTTATCTTATAGATGCACCATGGTAGTATGTTTATAACTAGTTGGGAGACCCAATGAGGATATCTATCTCCCAATATATTTACTGGATCGGTCACCTGTTAATGATTGATAGTAGATAGCTCGGTTGTGGTGATTTTAGAAAATTTGGTATAAATTAATGTTTCAATTATAGGTGTCTCACTTTTTGTTTAAATCCTTTTCACATTTTCTATATTCTAAGACTTAGATACTTTCTAGGAGAATAAATAGCTATATAATTTATAATTATCACTCCCTCGCTATCACATTCCTTAATTATTTCTATATTTTCTGAGTCTATTATTTTATCCTTGTGTTTTGGTTCTATTTTTTTAAAACTAAATTGGGGGTTTTGGTGTCGGACATTGGATTGGCCCAGTCAATTATTAGTGACAGTGTAGAAACTATGAGGGTGGCCTTTAGTTTTTGACAAATACATTATTTTAGTTGGAACATAGTTTTCAAAACTATGTGTGGTTCTTGTTGAATCTTGTGAGACCATCACAGGTGGTTCATGGTTTGGAAAATTGTGCATCCAAACAATGTGTTCCTCCCATTCTTTTAAAAAGTTGATGTTGAAATTTTACTCTCCCATAATTTTTAACCCCAAAGATAGCAATTATCTCCCAGTCACTTTGTACAGCCCAAAGGATATCTTTTTTGTTCCCTCTTACTCTGATGGTCAATCCATTGTGTTTATTTGAGTTTTTTGTCTACATTATGAAGGTAAATACTCCACTATCCTCTCTTCTCTTCCTTTCCTCATTATTCTACCATGTAATTTCCTAGTTATGCACTTATGACCTAGGTAAATCCTTTTAATTATTTTAATTGGGTATTTTTTTTATTTTAGGCTTTTTTTGGGTAACTATGGGTCATTGTTTTCACATAAATGTTGTAAAGAGTCAGAATTTACATGGAAAATGTTTTCTTAAATACATGGGAATTTTACGAGTCTGTAGTTTCTGACGGTGCTTAATTCTGAGGCCTGGTGTGCCTAGAATCAATTTCTGATGTTTTATTAAGGTATATTCAGTAAGCGTAGGAGCGGGCTTTTATATCATTTAAACCAATGCTTGGAACTGAAATGTGAGGGCACCATTGAACTTGTAGCACCAGTATTCTCTTAAGAAGACTTTCACCTTGACACCTATTGGTTGGGAATTGGAGTTAGTTTTTGGGGTTTTTAATTAAATCGAATAAAAATAAAGTGTTAACTTTTTTTTTATTTTATGGTGGTTAAAACCTCCAAGAGGAGGTTAGTGGTGGGGGGCACCACACCATAATCTCCCATGAGAGGTTATGGTGGTGGGGCCCACCCACACATAACCTCCCTTGGGAGGATATTATTTATGGTTTAGCATTCTTTTGGTGGAACCATTGGGAGAGGAGGAAGAACAGGGAAGAACATAGAGGAATAAATTCTCCCAACGAATAATATCTCTTCTGCTAACAAAGAATGATGGACATCTATCCCTCTTCAACTGAGGCAAGAAGTGGAAGCACCGCCGCCTACGAAGAACGCTGATGACGTCATCTTCGACTCATCTTCTCCGAACTATTCCTCTCCGACATTGACAAAATGATTCCACCTTCCCACGACTTCGTCAACGATAATCGTCATACGAGGTAGGGGGATTTGAGTTTTTTTAAGTATGAGTTTTACATTCCGTTCATCGTTGTTAAATTTATGGATTGTCATGATCAGATTGATGTCACCATAACGAGGAGGGCTCGGACCGTACGAACATCGCCCGACCCTCCCCATTCGTTTACCTCGTTTTGTTAACGACTGCGGCGGCGCAACGACACCACCGAAAGAAAGGACCGTCGCAGAGCAACGACGGTCGAAAAAGGGGTGACAATAAAGAAACTGGCGGCAAAAGGCCATCGGGCCACCGGAAGAAGGGTGCGGCTCCGTTGGGCCGTGCTGAAGAGAGGTTCACAGCCAGGACGGGCCGCGGCAGAACGGCGCGACACCGTCGCGTCATGTGGAGGAAAAGAGCCACGGCAAGGGAGGGCTGCGGTAGAGGGGTGTGGTGTCGTCGCACCTCGTGGAGGAACAGGCCGCACCCAGGATGGGTTGCAAAACCGGCCAAGTGGGCCGGCCGCAGGCAGACCGTGAGCGGCTGGCCACTCAGCCAGCCGGGAGGAGTGGGACTCCATTGGGTCCCGCGTGACCTGGACCGGCACCACCTGGCGCCCGTTTGGAATCCTACCCGAATAGAAAAGTTGTTTAGGTGATAGGGGCGCGCGGTTTCCCCCCTGGCTGTGGCTAAGGCAGACCCCCACCGGGTTGCCAGGTCGCCATGCTGACCGAGCCGCCGGGCCGACCTGGCCGCCGGGCCGACCGTGCCGTCGGACCGCCATCAGGTCGGGCCACCCCTCGGGCTAGGCCACCCCCTCGGGTCGGGCTGTCTTTGGGCCGAGCCACCCCCTTGGGCCGGGCCGCCATCGGGCCAGGCCACCGTCTTGGGTCGGGCCACCCATGGACCAGGTCTCCCCTTCGGGATGGGTCTGACCTGCGGATTGGGTCAGACCCACGGACAGGGTCGAACCCAAGTCCAAACCCGTTTTACCCAAACAAATCTTTCCGCTCATAACATGGGCTACGGGTGTTCAATCGACGAACCGTCTATGGCGACAGAAATCATAGAGAAAGATGGTCCTTTTGGCATACCCCACTTGAATTTTGGACACATTTGGGGTATGGTCAGGTTGGTTTGAACCTAAAATCCAACTAGGATCCTGGAACGGAAATGCCAATAACTCACAGACTGGGAGTCCGATTGATGCGCCGTCTATTGCATTGAGACCCCTATGATGAGGAGGACCTTTGAGATAGTTTTACCTGGGACTTCATGACAGTTGGAGTATCGACCAGTAGCTCGGGGAGCGGATCCTCCCAGAGATGAACGAGAAGAGTATGGAGACCTAGTATCCGGCTGAGACCTGATGACTGCTGACCTTTTGACTCGGAGTGTTTCGACTAGCCCAGTGGGAAGCGCCTCTATGTGATGCGGTAGACCCACAGTGGGGTGTGTCTTTGTGTGACACAACAGAACCACGATACTCGATAGGAGGAGTACCTCAACAGGCTATGAGGGGGAGTGCCTCTATGTTACGAGGCAGACCCATAGTGGGTAGCGCCTCTGTGTGACGCAGCAGACCCACGGTACTCTACAGGAGGAGTATCACAGCAGTCTAGGAAGGTGGGAAGCGCCTCTATGTGAAGTGGCAGGCCCACTGTACTCTATAGAGGAGGATTACTCCATCAGCCGATATTCTGATAGTTTGAATGGGGATGTTACATGGTACTACCCCATGAATAAAATCCTTTTTTGAGATGATTCAATGACTTTTTTGTTTCCTCATGATTGAGATGGGTTACTATAAAACTTAGGTATATGTATGGGCATAAACCTAAGTATGGGTTATCCGTTGATTCCTTACATTTTTGTTTATCCTTGTTGGATATTGTGATTCCTTGAGGGTCTTAGGGTCCCTACTGAGTATTTTTATACTCACCTCTACATGAGCTATGCCCACACTTCATTATGTTGGTTACAAATGACGTACACCGCTGACTGAGGCAGAGAGTAGCAGGACTGGATGATACCCGGGTCGGACCACTCGGTGTGATGGTACTCAGAGTAGACAGATGGTCATGGAGTGCTAAGGAGTCCATTTGTACCTACCCTTAAGGTAGGAACCCCGTAATATGACCTAGTAGCTACTTTACTTGCTTTCATTTGTACTTATTTTCAGTTGTACCTGCACTTTACTGTTGGGCTTGTATTTCTGGCCCCTTTAACTTTTCATCACTTCTTCTGTATACAGTATCGCTTAGTGATTTTCTTCCAGTTGTGTACACTGATTGTGTGTGTTTACTTTATATAAAGGCAATGCCTTCCCAACTTTGGGATTTACGCATTTGTTGATAGTTGCCAGCCTCTCACCTATGGAAGGCGGGCTTGGGGAAGTCATGGCATGGGTCCTGAGGACGGGTCGTGAGAAATTGGTATCAGAGGAGTCGGTTATATCGCAGAACTTAAAACTCTGATCATTCTTTTCTGTGAAGAAATAGTGTTAAGGGTACTAAGTGTGGTTTTCAGTTCAGGGAGTCCAGTGTTGGTGCGGAAGGCCGACGTATCCATACACTAGGATCCTAACTACTGATTTCCGACTTAGTACATGAAAACACTGATTGCGTGTGTGTTTTCAAAAGTTTTATTTAGTCAGCTCAACCAGGTCAGCTCACCAGGTATAATCTTTTGACCGTGTCACATCTTTTTCTTTCAGGTTGCCTCCCCGCAGAGCCCCAAGAGTCATATTCCCTGACATCCCACCAAGCAATGAGGCCTCATTGCAAGACACATTTCTAGTAGAGGCATCAGTGGTACCATTTCCCCTTGGTCCACTAATGCCACCATCCCCAGCAACAGGAGATGCACGCCGTTTCATCGTGTTTCATGAGTTCCAGCACCATAGTCCACCCAGGTTCTGGGGAGAGACGGACCCACAAGCGGCTGAAGATTGACTGGAGGTTGTGGTGAGAGTCTCTAGGATAGTAGGGGAACCATCAGACCTTATGGTGATCCTTACTATGAGTCTCTTTTTGGCAGTAGAAGGCAGGTGGGGGAGCCTAATGCTCCAGGTCAATGATGTGGTGACACTACACTGGATAGACTTCAAGATTCTGTTTCGGGAGGAGTTTTTACAAGCCACCCTTCATGCGGTGTGGATAAAGGAGATACTTTATCTGTAGCGGGGCAGCATGACGGTAGCTCTGTACTCAGCGAGGTTCACCGACCTCTCGCGCTACTCTATGGATATGGTACGGGACCCATTATTTAGGGCCCAGACCTTCAAGCAGGGGCTCAGCTGAGAGATTATGGAATCAATGATCTCCCTCAGCATTCTGAAGCATACGGGAGTGTTGGAGCGAGCCATCCTAGTAGAGAGTTTCCTAGCTGAGCAGTCACCAGCAGCGAGACCTACTACTATTCGAATTGCAGCAGAGTCCTCTGCAACTGGCATTAAATAGATGACACAGAGGACCAAGTGGACCAGAACCATGGGTGGAAGACTGCCTGACTCAGGGTCAGTTGTTCAGGGCAACCAGGGTAGTGACAAATATGCTAGGAACAGACAGCGTTACGCATGTGGCGGGCAGGGTCACATGGCTCATGACTGTCCAACCCATTGTTCAGATGATCAACATATATTTGAGGGACCTTCCAGGCAGAGGCAGAGGTTCGATCTAAGCGGTCTGCAGGGAGCAGGCAGACGTAGCAGAGGAGCTGGTCGTGCAGCTGGTGGTGGACGACATTTTGAGGTGTTTCCCCCACCACCATCAGGAGGTCCACCCCAACCATAAGAAGCAGGTGGATAGGGGAGATCTCAACTTCAAGCAGCTGAGGCACATGACCACGGTGCTCCAGAGATGATTCGAGGTATGATCTGTGTCTACTACTCCATAGGTATAGTTCTTATAGACACAGGTTCCAATCACTCTTTCACTACCACTGCCCTCGTTCGGAGCTCGGTGATTCTAACGGAGCCGTTGGCTCGATCCTTACGGCTAGAGACATCTACTGGAGCAGAATTGACGATTATGCACTGGTTCCGGCATTGTGAGTTTTCTCTAGGAGGCAAGATCTTTGGCTGGGATCTCCTCGTAGTGGTGTTGAGGTCATACAACGTCATCTTGTTTATGGACTGGTTATCTACAGTCCATGCTCAAATTTACTGTATTAGGCTCAAAATGTGGTGTGTCTGCACGGATGAGACTTGGTTCACCTTCACCAGAAAGAAAGGAGCCTTTGCAGAACTGGACAGACTTACTCGGAGGAGGGTGCAGCCAATCACTCACCAGTTGTCTTGCCTTACCCTCAGAGTAGTAGATGTCGAGTGTCCGACTTATCCTGTAGTGGTGGACCAGTACAAGGATTTTTTTTCCCTGATGATGTTCCAGAACTACCTCCTCATAGATAGGTGGACTTCTACATTGACTTGTAACCCCAGGATGGCACTGATATCTACTCCATCATATCAGATGGGTCATGCTGAGCTTTGTGAGCTGTGGGTACAGCCAGAGGACTTCCAGGGGAAGGGATTCATCCGGCCAAGTGTTTCCCCCTAGGCATCTCCGATTCTGTTCTCCAAGAAAGCGTATGAGAGCTTGAGACTCTATGTCAACTACCATATCCTGAGCCAGGTGACTGTGAAAAACAAGTACCTAGTCCCGGGGATTGACGAACTCTTTGATTATCTCAACGGAGCACGGTGGTTCTTGAAGATAGACCTCAGATCAGGCTATCACCATCTCAGAGTTCGAGATGAGGATGTGCAGAATACGACCTTGAGGTGTCGGTATGGCCACTACGAGTTCTTGGTTATACAATTTGGTGTAACCAATGCTCTAAAAATGTTCATGTGTCTCGGGAATAGGATCTTACAGCCTTACCTCGATCTCTTTGTCGTAGTCTTCATCGATGATATTTTGATCTACTCGTCTACTAAGGAGGAGCATGCCTACCATTTTCAGGTAGTACTAGACACACTCTGAGAGAACCAGCTTTATAGTAAGCTATCGAAGTTCCAGTTTTGGATTCGAGAGGTTCATTTCTTAGGGCATGTCATCTCGGAGGATGGATTTGCAATAGATCCAGTGAATATTGAAGTGGTACTTTCTTGGGAGCCACCCCGGAGTATGACGGAAGTACGGAGTTTACTGGGCATGGATGGATACTATCAGAGATTCATTCCAAACTAATCCATATTTTTAGCACCACTATCAACCTTGACAAAGGGGAAACCCTTCGTCTGGTTAGAGAGATGCCAGTAGAGCTTTCAGGAGCTGAGTTAGAGGCTAACTAGTGCCCCCATTTTGAGGCTTCCAGAGGAGGGCGTAGGGTATGTAGTTTACTGCGATGCATCAGGGACCAGACTCAGGTGTGTCCTGATGCAGGAGAGAGCTGATATCGCGTATGGTTCTCGACAGCTGAGACATCATTTATCAAAACTATCCTACCGATGACCTTGAGTTAGAATAAGTGGTCTTCGCCTTGAAGATGTGGGGGAATTATCTAATGGGAAATTTTTTTACTATTTACTCTGATCACAAGAGTCAAAGGTATATCTTCTCTTAGAAGGACCTGAACCTGGGACAACAGCGATGGCTTCAGTTCCTCTAGGACTATGACTTTGAGATATTCCATACTCCAGGAAAGGGGAACGTTGTTCTAGATACTCTCAACAGGAGATCTGGTATATAGCTGCTAGGATTGGTGATAGAGTCATTGTCTTCTTTATAGATATCCTTTGTGGATAGTTATGGAGTAGCCTATCTACAGTCTCTTATAGTCACTCCCCCACTTATTCAGCGAGTCAGGGAGGCATATCATGGGGACACTGACTGTGAGACACGACGCGCTCAGATATCTACAAGACAGGCACCTAATGGATTTTCTGATAGTGTGGAGTGTCATCCTCTTCAGAGGACATACCATGGTACCAGTTTCACTTTAGGAGGAGGTGTTGATGGATTTCCACACTTCCCCTCTAGCGGTACATCCAGGAATGGTGAAGATGTACTAGGACCTTCGACGACAGTACTCGTGGCCAGGTATAAAGAAGGTGGTAGCAGAGTTTGTATCACGATGCATCATTTGTCATCATGTGAAGGAAGAGCACCAGGTACCAGTATGCTTGGTATATCCCTTGGAGGTCATAGAGTGGAAGTTTGATTGGATATCCATGAAATTCATGACGGGTCTTCCATATACATCCAAGAGTCACAATTCGATTTGGGTAAACGTCGACTAACTCACCAAGTCGCACACTTCCTACCGATCAGAGAGTAAGGCTCAGTAGAGAGCTTGGGACGCCTCTATGTATAGGAGATTGTGTGTTTTCATGGAGTACCTACATCTATTGTCTCCGACCGTGACATACGGTTTACTTCCTGGAAATGGAAGGGGTTGTAGGAGGCTTTTGGGATGCATCTATGTCTGAGCACCCCCTTCCATCCTCAGACCGATGGTCAGACTGGGCAGACCATCCAGACCCTCGAAGACATGATCATTTCATGTGTTATTGTCTTTGGTCATAGCTGGGAGGATCACTTACTTTGGTGGAGTTTTCCTACAACAACAGTTATCACTCCACCATCAGGGTGGCATCTTTTGAGGCCTTTTACGGGTGACCTTACAGATCAACCTTGTGCTGGACATACCCTGGGGAGTCAGCACTAGTGGGAGAAGAAATGGTATGGGCTACCACAGAGAAGGTGCAAATCATCCAGGAGAGGATGAAGACTACACAGAGTAGATATAAGTCCTATGCCTATAGGAGACAGAGGCCTCTGTAGTTTGAGGATGGCGACCACGTCTTTCTATGGGTCTCACCTCGATGAGGTCTACGGAGATTTGTCCAAGGAGGAATGTTATCTCCAAGATTCATCAAACCTTTCTATGTCCTCAGTAGAGTATGCGAGGTTGATTACCACCTAGTTCTTCCACCTCAGTTCCATCGAGTGCACGACGTCTTCCACGTATCTTAGCTGAGGAGATAAGTGCACGACTCATCCCACATCATAGACCATAGAGAGATGGACATCGATGACGGGGTGGCTTTTACGGAGGTTCCAGTGGAGATTGCGGATTGATAGGATCATGTCATACGTGTATGGTTGATACCTCATGTTCGTGTTTGCTGGCAGCATGGGAACCTCCAGGAGAGCACATGGGAGCGGGAGGCTCAGATGGGTGCTCAGTACCCCCATTTGTTCCATTTGTGTGAGTTGTAGCTTATTGGGACGTAAAGCCCTGAGGTGGGGAGAATGTAAACATGTGGAATTTCCTTGGAAATTGTTTTTCTTAAATACATGGTAATTTTAAGAGTCCACAGTTTCTAAAGGTGCTTGATTCCGAGGCCCGGTGTGCCCAGAATCAATTTCTGAAGTTTGTTTCGGGTACATTCAGTAAACGTACAAGATGGATTTTATATATTTTGAACCGGTGCTCAGAATTAAAATCTGATGGCACTGTTGAACTCGCAATGCTATTTTTTTCTTAAGAATACTTTCACCTCGATGGCAGTTGGTCGGGAATGGGAGTTAATTTTTGGGGTTTTTAATTAAATCGAATAAAAATAAAGTGTTAGCTTTATTTTTATTTTATGGTATTTAAAACCTCAAAGAGGAGGTTAGTGCTCTGGACAACCACACCATAACCCCCCATGAGAGGTTGTGGTGGTGGGGTCCACCCACACATAACCTCCCTTGGGAGGATATTATTTAGTGGGGCCCACCCTAGCTTCTTAACCCCTTTAAACTCCCCATTAATTAATTGGAACACCTCACCTCCTCTAATTTTCAATTTGAACCATTACTTTCCATTAATTAAATGAGTTGTCTCATTTAATTAAGCAGAAATATTTGTGTTGTTGTGCCAAAAAAATAGTAGAGAACTTCCTATATTATTTTTGGCTTAGCATTCTTTTGGTCGAACCTTTGGGAGAAGATGAAGAACTTGGAAGAACTTGGAGTAACAAATTCTCCCAATGAAGAATGCCTCTTCTTCCATGAAATAATGACAGACATCTCTCCCTCTTCAACCGGGGCAAGAAGTGGAAGCATCGTCGCCCACAAAGAACACCGACAACGACATCTTCGAGTCGTCTTCTCTGAACACTTCGTATTCCGACGTTGATGAAACGACGCTGCCTGTAACACCCCAGATAAATAAAGAATATGAATTTTTTATATTTATACCTATTTTTGAATAAAATGTTAATATTAATTTAAAGGGAACTCTATGCTTGATGGCTTAACCAATACGCAACAACGAGTTCCTTTGAAATCTTACGTTGCACTCTAATAATAAAATAATTTTATTTTAAATGGTAGTTAACACCTAGACATTGTAATGACGGGAATAAACAGAACTAACTAAAAAATGATTATATATGTTTGTCAAATATTTTTACTTTTTACAATAAATGATAGAGGATTAAAAATGCGAATGAATCCAATTTTAAGCGTAAACATTCTAATATTCGTTAAATGGTCGATTAACCGCCTTTTATGGAAAACCAATTTTAATTAATGTAACTTATATGTTTTGAATTTTTTAAAATAGACATCATTTTTGAATTCGGAATATCAAATATATCTTAGGGTTAATTATTGGTATTTTTCTGAAAAACTTCAATTTTTGATGAATAGTGAAACAACTAAGTGGTACTTAAGAAAACTAATTTTTCGTTTTAATGAAATTTTACCACCTCTGTGTTTTGAATTTCAAATATTTGACATACATGGTTTTTAATAGCATGTAAAATGTGGTTCAATGGGATTAATGTAATTTTTTGGTGAATAGAAACTTTTAATTTTTTAATCGCGATTAGAGTTAATTAGTATAATTTAAGGTAAAAATAATGTTTTAATAATATGAAATGACCTTTACACATGTCCTACCCTTATAGGATGTGTCATGGATGACCTATAAAATCCATGGGTCAACTTGGTGACCCCATGGAGCCACTTTGGTTGGAAAATGACATTAAAAACCTTTTATTTAATGTTAAAATAAAAATGTCACAAACATGTGTTATTTTACTAAAATGATTTTTAAATGGGGTTATACAAGTTATATTTTTGACTATAAATATTCATTATAAATATAAAAATCTTTCCTAAATCATGATATTTTTTTATAATTTTTAGACATTAAATAAATTAAATTATTTATGAAACTATGATGAAGCAGTTATTACCTCATTATTTAACGATTTAAGTAAAATGAAAAGATAATGTAACTTCTAAGCCCTAAACTTTTCAAAAACCTATTGGATGTGTGTATTTAGAACTATTATCACCTTAAACTCGAAATTTATAATTTTTCTCCCTTTAAAATCCAAAAATAATTTTATAATAATGTTACTTTTCAAGACTTTCCAAGAGTGCCCCTCCTCTCCTCTTATAAAAGGCCCCCACCTCTACCACCTTACCCACACCTCTCAAGCCTTTGGCTCGGCCAAACCCTGCCCATGTTGTCTCTACACATCACTTTCTTACTCCTAGAAGCCTCACATTGGGCAGAAGTCTTTCCAAGGAAGCCTTTGAGCTCAAACCAAAAAGCGTTACCCGATTTAAAGGTAGTGTCTTCTCTTGTGTTCTTATGTTTTATTTTGCTTCTCCAACCCCATAAACTCTTTTTATTCCTTTATTTTGTAAGAACACTAGTATCGTCAATATACTAGGATGTTGTAATGAGAATTATTAGAGCTACACCTACACACACCTTCGTCTAATGGTTAAAGAACATACTATTTCTGTGGTTGGTGATTTTCTGCCTCACGAAACGATGATTGTTCAATTATCTTTTAACACCTTTAAAGGAGGATATTATGATGTAACTGTATTTTATATATGATATATATGTTATTTAGGTTTACTATATGCTTCTGTATTTTATATTTAAAACATACCTTTATTCTTTGCATGTTGTGAAAATGCGATAATTTCATATGAGGACGTGTAGACTACCGCCCCCTCAAGTGATGTGACTCATTCATGCAATACATGGAATGTATAAATAATGAAATTAATGAACATATGTGACCTATATAACATATATATTATACTGGAATTATAATATTTATATCTCATTTATTTTTAATTCCATTAAAATGGCAAATAAATGAAAGTAGCGTTCATGCGTACGTATGGCCTACCATCTCCATGAACGGTGCTTTTAATTTTTTATCTACAAATGTTATGGAATAGTATAAAATGAATATGTACTGGATATATATGATATTTTCATCATTAATAATATTCTGGTAATTATTTACTTATAACTACATGGGCAATCATTTTCAAACAAGTTCATTTTCTACTCATGTACCAAACATCGGCAAAAACACCTAGTATGAACTAACATTATTAAACAATTATTATAACATTATAATATGTGATATGAACTGAAGCATAATATTTAAAGGAGGTCCTTAAGAAATTATAAATTGACAAAAGTTTATTATTCAGGAATATAATGAAACGAACAAGACAAGTCGGACTTGAGGTAAGGGAACCTACCCCTCTCTTTCTTTTTAAGTACATTCTTTTATGTAATTCCTTTTAAGCTCATCTTTATTATTATTTGGATGTTAATTTATATTACTCTTACTGTACTTTTTATTTTCATATGATGAGAGACCCTATTTTCTCTCATCAATCCATTTTGGATTTTTTGATTGGCACCGTTAGGCTGCCGAATTTTCGTAAGAGATCCAACCTCTCTCTTTCTTTTTAAGTACTCTCCTTTATGTAACTTATTTTAAGATCCTCTTTGTTATGATATGGGATGTTCATTTATATTTCTCTTTCTATAAAGTTTATGTTAATATGATGATAGACCCTACTTGATCTCATCAATCCATTTTTGGATGTTTTAAGTGGCGTTGTTAGGCTGCCGAGTTTTTGTAAGGGATTTTTCATCTCACTTTTATTTCCATGAGATTTATGATACATTTTCCACCATTTCCTTTGAGTGCTGTATGTACTGCCCATTATTTAACTCTTTGTGTAATATAATTTCGTTTATGAGTATTTACATCAATGTTGTATTGTCCTTCTTTCATGGGGTGTATGTTTCGAAAGATACCCAAGTCTGTAAGGGAACTTTTTACCCTCCTTGATAAAACACTATTTTATTGAATATTTTATTGATAATAAATTAAATAATTTCCTCACATTGTGTTAAATATGTTTATTTATAAAATATTTGGGATTTGATCATTCATTTGAAAATTTGGTGAAAATTCCAGTTTTACCCTTAATAGTGCACTGTAGTATTTCGAAGATAAATATTTTTATTTATTATTTGAATTTTAAATTTTGTAACAGTGTTCCTAACTTAATTATCTAAAACTTTTATTCAGGACACTAAAGCTAAAGAGTTCATTTGGTTGTTGAAATTGGGCCATGAAGTCAAAGATGGGCTGGGCTCTCCAGAATGGAGAAGGTTCTGTATTTGGGCCATATCCTCTACATACGGGCTTGGATTGAGCCCAAATGTTCAGGAAATCTCGGGGACATGATGTGGCACAAATCATCCTTCTGGAAGGCCGGTCAATTCACGCGTTTTGGAGGTCAAATTGGCGGTGCAAGTTGGAATAAAATATTTAGCCGAGATTTTCATTTCACACTTAAAAAGTTATGTATCTCTAGCCCTCACAAACTCTATTTAAAGAGGGTTTTAACTCTTTGAGAGGGCTGGTCGGGGCTTTGGGAAGGTGTGGCCGAAAGGGTGTCTCTTGGGAGCCCCTCACAACTCTTGGAGGAAGTAAGCCTTTGTGCAAACCTCTCTTCCAAAAAGGCTCTCCTCTCTCACCTCTTCTTTGTATTTTTTTCTTTCATGTTTGTTTCTTGAATTTTTCGTCAAATAATATTCTGTGTTCATATCTCTTATTCTTATATAAATCTTATTAATTGGTTTGGAATCAAGAGTGGAGACAAGATTGGGTTCTACCCTTTCAATCCGTTGCTTATGCAAAACGTCTCCACGATGACTACACCACCCATGGAAGAGTAGTTCTTTTTAGTAATCGATCGACCTCTATCCTTCTTCATTCATTTATTTTGAATCAATGAGCTACTGTAATTCACATATTATGATCTATTAATTGAGTTTTTAATTTAAATGAAACTAAGCAAGCAATTGAATAGTTAACACAAAACACGCGAGGTCGGGAATTGTGTGAACTTTGAGAGCGCAACCTTAACTGGTAATTCAAAACCACATGGGATCAATTTGTAGAGTTCAAATATAATCCCTAAACTCAATTAATCCTCATTTCCAGAGTGGTTATGTGCCTTAATTTACCACTGACCATAAGCAAATTTTAGAGCATCAATCAAAGAAGGGTGTTGCGATTGCATGTTCCGAAGTTAGACTAAGGTTAAAATTCACTTCAATCTTCGTGGTAAAGTTAATTCTCATAGGGTTCAGGATTTAACAAATTAAGGGATCATAATTAAGTGAATATTAATTTAAATGATAATGATTAATAAATGATTGAAGAGGTACAGTTAGATCGATTACGTCTTTTAAATATTGTCTAAACAAACATCTTTTTGTTGTGTCATTCTAATCGAAACTTCATTTCAAAATTAAAAACAAAAAAAATGCAATCTTCTTCCAGCAAACTTCTTCTAGATTCATAAAATATAAACAACCACCCCCATACTTTCAAGTAGTGTTTTTATTATCTTTTATTTTATTTCTATAATACCTCTAATAATTGTTTTAATTCACTTCCTCCTTTGAGAGACGACCTTGGTCAGCCACTCTGCTGCACCTAAGTACCCCAAATTACACTAATCATTTGAGGGCACCCACGACAGCGCTCTTTCAAATTGGCGCCGTTGCCGGGGAGGCAAGTAATTATTTCAACCAATTAGAGGTATTTATTTTATCTTACATTTTATTCTCTTCCTCTATTCTTCCTTCCTTCTTTACCCAATCTGATTTTTTTTCTTCTTCTTTTAATTTCTTCTACTTCTCTTTGGACCATCAACTCAAACTTCTCATTTTTATTTTACAATGGTCCACATTCTTTCTTTTCAGTTTTATTTGATCTATGACACGAACTAATCCCGAAGATCTCTTAGATCTTGACCCTGAGATTGAACGCAGCCTTAGGGCACGAATCAGACATTCTCAATCTACGGGAAGTTTCAATATTCAACCAGTTGGTGAATTCCTCTCTTCTGGAAACATTGAAATTGGAAGCTATTCAAATTCAAACATAAAAGAGGAACCAATGGCTGAAAACAATGGAAATGAACTTAATAGAACCATTCTAGAATTGGTTGCACCTGATATTAACTATCAACCAAATTGTATTGCATACCCAAATCTCGACTCGGACTTTGAATTGAAATCTGGATTAATTCACCTTCTTCCAAAGTTTCATGGCTTATCTGGTGAGGATCCCAACAAACACCTTAAGGAATTTAATGTGGTTTTCTCAACTTTAAAACCAAGAAATGTTTCTGAAGATCAAATTAAATTAAGAGCATTCCCATTCTCACTTGATGGAGCTGCAAAAGATTGGATGTATTATTTACAACCCGAAGATGTAACTTGTTGGAACGATTTGAAACGTCTTTTCTTGCAGAGATTTTTTCCACCATCAAGGACCACATCCATTCGAAAGGAGATATCAGGGATCAAGCAAGCCCAAGGGGAGTCAATGTATTAGTATTTGGAGAGATACAAGAAGTTGTGTGCAAGCTGCCCACATCACCAAATCAGTGAGCAACTCCTCATCCAATAATTCTACGAAGGACTCACACCAATGGAGAGGAGCATGGTAGATGTTGCGGCTGGAGGAGCATTGGTGGACAAGACACCAGTAGCTGCGCATGCGTTGATCGACAAGATGGCCCAAAACTCCCAACAATTCGGTGATAGAGGTACACCACATGTTCGAGGAGTACATCAAGTAAGTCCTTCTTCTCTTGAAAGTCATTTGATTGATACTAAATTAGAAGAATTGACAACTATGGTGAGGAAGATTGCATTGGCTCAAAAGACATCCCAACCCCCACCTTCAAGGCCTTGTGGTATTTGCACTGAGACAAGCCACCCAACTGACTGTTGCCCACAACTCCAAGAAACAGAAGATTGTGCAGCAGTGTTCCCTGGGAGACCATTTCAGCAGCAACAACAACAACCATATCCCCAAAAGAAGTTTGATCCAACATACAACCAAGGGTGGAAAGATCTAGCGAACATGAGGTATGGCTCTGGACAACAAAAAAGGCCCCCTTTTCAACCAAACTTCCAGCAGCCTCCACCTTACCAACAGGGTTTCCAACAACCCCAAAGGAGATTTGAGGCTCAAACATCAACAAGTCAGCAACAAGGGAATATCCAACACAAGGTAGACTCTAACACTGATGATCTTTTGAAACAAATTGTTCTTAATCAACAGAATGAGCTGAAGAGTCAAGGTTCGGAGCTGAGAGAGTTGAAGACTCAAATGAGTCAGATTGCCACCGCCCTCCATGAACTTGTGAGTAAGAATTCTGGAAATCTACCTTCCCAACCCACTCCAAATCCAAAGGGGAATGTTAGTGCCATCACATTGAGAAGTGGGAAGCAAATGAACGATACATCTGCACCTACCATTCCACCGGGATTCACCTCAACTTCAGAGAAGCCGCATTCCATACCAACTGATGAGCAATCCAAGGAGAAAGATAAAGGTAAGAAAAATATTGATGATGTTCCTCATAAACCCCTTCCTTTTCCAAATAGGGTTGTTCAAACCAAGAAGATGGCTGAAGAAGCAATGCAAAAGGAGGTTTTGGACACATTCAAGCGTGTGGAGATCAACATTCCTCTACTTGAAGCCATTAAGCAAATTCCAAGGTATGCGAAATTCTTAAAAGAACTTTGTACCAATCGAAGAGGGCTCAAGGGAAATGAGAGGATCAACCTTGGAAGGAATGTCTCGGCACTCATTACACCAACTCTAGCAATGCCAACAAAGTGCAAGGATCCTGGGACATTCACCATCCCATGCACCATAGGGGAGTTGCACTTCTCTGATGCTCTTTGTGATTTGGGAGCTTCCATAAATGTGATGCCTCACTCTGTATTATCTTCCTTGCAGGTTGGTGAGTTGAAGCCAACAAGAGTAGTGGTGCAATTGGCGAATAGAGCTACGACATATCCAGCAGGAGTCCTTGAGGATGTACCTGTCCGGGTAAGAGACATGATCTTTCCAGTGGATTTCTATGTTCTTAACATGGAGGATGATCAGGTAAGTTCTCATGCCCCCATTATCTTAGGTAGACCCTTCCTCAAAACTGCAAAAACTATCATAAATGTCAATGAGGGTACACTTTCCATGGAGTTTGGAGATGAAGTTGTGATATTTAATGTTATGGATTCCATGAAGTACCCCTCAGAGGACCATTGTGCTTTTGTTATCTCCCATTTTGAACCACCAAGTAAAAACATCATGGAATTGGATTGTCCTATTCTTAGGGAGATTATGAGTATTGGTTCTGGTTTAATGACTAAGAGAACTTCCACACCTGTTTCTAATGAACAAGACTCTCTAAGATTTGATTTTGATGTGGATTCATATTCTGATTTTGATCATGTTCACTCTGATTATGACATGGCTATTGAGTATGCTGATGGATTTGGTGCTTTATTCTCTGATTGTGATGATTTTTATTCTGATACTGATGTTCATTGTGCAGATATGTCTGTTGCATCAATTTCTCCATCCATACATCACCCACCTACATTGGAACTCAAGCCATTGCCCCCAAATCTCAAATATGCATACTTGCTCAGTGGTGATAGATTACCTGTCATAATTGCTAACAATCTCTCTTTTGAACATGAAGAAAAACTTTTGAATCTTTTGAGAGATAATATTAGGGCAATTGGTTGGACATTGGCAGACATATCAGGTATTAGCCCCTCCATTTGCATGCATAGGATTCTCTTGGAGGATGGGGCTAAACCGGTGAGACAGCCACAAAGGAGACTTAATCCCACCCTCCTAGAAGTTGTTAAGAAAGAAGTTGAGAAATTACTTGAGTCGGGTATCATTTACCCTATTTCTGACTCACAATGGGTTAACCCTGTTTAGGTTGTACCAAAGAAAACTGGTTTCACTGTTATAAAAAATGAAAATGATGAGTTAGTTCCTGTGAGAGTACAGAACAGTTGGCGAGTGTGTATCGATTATAGGAAACTAAATCAATCCACTCTTAAGGACCATTTCCCACTTCCATTCATTGACCAGATGCTTGAGAGACTAGCTGGGAAGACACACTATTGTTTCTTGGATGGATTTTCTGGCTATTTTCAGGTTCCCATTGCAGCAGAGGACCAGGAGAAGACAACATTCACCTGCCCATTCGGTACCTTTGCTTACCGAAGGATGCCATTTGGACTTTGCAATGCCCCAGGTACCTTCCAGAGATGCATGGTGAGTATTTTCTCAGATTTCATTGAGACCTGCATGGAGTTATTTATGGATGATTTTACAGTTTATGGGTCCTCATTTGATGAATGTCTCTCTAGTTTGGGTGATGTGTTGCATCGTTGTATTGAGAAGAATCTGGTCTTAAATTTTGAAAAATGTCATTTCATGGTCGAAAAGGGAATTGTCTTAGGTCATATAGTCTCACAAAATGGAATTGAAGTTGATAAATCTAAGGTAGACATTATTTCAACCCTCCCATATCCTACATGTGTGCGTGATGTTCGATCATTCCTTGGGCATGATGGATTTTATCGACGCTTCATCAGAGATTTTAGTAAGATCGCTCTACCCTTATCTCGATTGCTTCAAAAAGATATTGACTTCAATTTTGATGATTCATGTAGGGTATCATTTAACGAGCTGAAGAAGTGTCTGACCACTCCACCAATCATACAGCCCCCATGGTGGGACCTTCCATTTGATCTTATGTGTGACGCCTCCAACTTCGCGGTTGGAGCTGTCTTCTCTCAGAGGGTGGAGGGACGTTCACATGTGATCTCCTATGCATCGAGGACGCTAGATTTAGCCCAATCACACTACACTACCACATAAAAGGAGTTTCTTGCTGTCATATTTGCTTTAGATAAATTCCGTTCATATTTATTGGGCTCTAAAGTAGTTGTTTTTTCTGACCATGCAGCTTTGAGGTACCTCCTGAAGAAGCCAGATGCAAAGCCGCGACTTATCCGTTGGATGCTCCTTCTTCAAGAGTTTGACATCGAGATAAAGGACAAAAAGGGGTCAGAAAACTTGGTGGCGGACCACATGAGTAGGCTTACTCACACACTAGAGGGTGACACCTTGGACCAGGTACCACTTCGGGACACTTTCCCCGATGAGCATCTCTATACCATCTCAGGTAAGCATCCTTGGTATGCTGATTTAGTTAATTACATTGTTGGCTCTGAAATCCCAGTAAATTTGAAGAAACATCAAGTCCAAAAATTAACAAGTGAGTCTAGGTTTTTTGTGTGGGATGATCCTTACCTCTGGCGCATGTGTAGTGACCAAGTTATTAGGAGGTGTATTCCTGATCATGAGTTTGAGTCTGTTTTGCAATTCTGTCATACACTTGCATGTGGTGGACACTTTGGACCCCAACGGACAGCTAGGAAGGTTTTAGAATCTGGATTATATTGGCCTAGCTTGTTCCATTATGCCCATTTGTTTTGTAAGTCATGCTCTCGTTGCCAACACACTGGGAACATTTCTAGGAGACATGAGATGCCCCAACAACCCATACTATTTTGGGATATTTTTGATGTATGGGGAATCGACTTTATGGGTCCTTTTCCTAGTTCATTTGGATTTTTGTATATTTTGGTTGCTGTTGATTATGTGAGTAAATGGGTGGAGGCCAAGGCCACCAGGACTGACGATTCTCATGTTGTTGGGGACTTTGTCAAAGCACAGATTTTTTGCAGGTTTGGAGTACCCAAGGCCATCATCAGTGACCAAGGGACACACTTTTGCAATAGGAATTTTTCTTCCCTCATTCGAAAGTATGGGGTGACACACAAAACATCAACACCATACCACCCCCAAACAAATGGCCAGGCTGAGGTTTCAAATCGTGAGTTGAAACAAATCTTGGAGAAAACCGTGCAGCCAAATAGGAAGGATTGGAGCAAGCACTTGGATGATGCATTGTGGGCTTATAGAACAGCATACAAGACCCCCATTGGTATGTCCCCATTTCGGATTGTTTTTGGGAAAGCATGCCATCTCCCAGTGGAAGTCGAGCATCGGGCATATTGGGCTATAAAGAAATGTAACATGGATTTGGCCCAAGCTGGAATTCAAAGGAAGTTGCAAATTCAAGAGCTTGAGGAGATTCGACTATCATCATACGAGAACTCAAGGCTCTACAAGGAAAGATCAAAAGTAGCTCATGACAAAATGATCCAACAAAGGGAGTTTCATGTTGGAGAGAAAGTCCTTCTCTATAGTTCACGACTGAAGTTGATGCCTGGTAAGTTGCGTTCCAGATGGTTAGGTCCTTATATTGTGTCTAATGTTTTTCCTTATGGTGCAGTAGAGATCACACAATAGGACACTGGAAGGAGCTTTACAGTCAATGGGAAACGTTTGAAGAGATACATTGAGGTACATCCTACTGATGCAGTGGATTTTATCACACTGCATGACCCCATCATCATTGGATCACATCAGGCTGTTCCTAACCCTTTCACTTTTATATTATTTGTCCTATTTAAAAATTCAGCATTTCATGTGCATATATCATCTCATGGGTTCACATTGAGGACAATGCAATATTTTAAGTGTGGGGGAGGGAACCTTTTATTTTAGTAATTTCAATTGTTTTCCTGTTTTAAAAAAAACCAAAAAAAATTGTGTGTTTTTCAAAATTTGTGTGTTTATTTTACAATTTTCTGTGTGTTTTTGAAACTTTTGAGCTGAAATGATTCTCATCACCATTTTTAAATCCATATCAATAAGTGAAACAATTTACCCCCTGAAACTAAGCTTAAATGAATGCTGAAATGACTTTGTTTCAAGTTCAAATATTTAGTAATTTCATGGAAATTACACCGAATTTTGAATCCCATGCCACATCTCACTGTCTTTAAATTTGAAATCACTTTCCTGTGAGGCTTCTGAACCATTATTTTCATATTCTTTACATTCACCTCACTTCTTGAGAGAACCAAACCATTCTTGATTTAACCAGAATTTGATCTATTCCTGTCAAAACTTGAGGGTTTGAGGTACTTGTGTTTAAATGATTGAGGCATTTGTTTGGTATTAAAGCTCCCTTTTCAAATAATCCTTTTTTATAATGGCCTGACTTGAATATTTAATCCTTGTAGCCCTTAGAAGCCATGCACAGCCTGTTATGTTAAGCCACATTACAAGCCAATTTTCCCTATCCAACCAACTCTGGAAGTGAAATTGCACAATCTAGTTGAGCTTAAGTGTGGGGGAAGCTGTCTTGTGTTGTGCCACCACATTATGTGATACTTTGGGTGGAAAATTAAATTCTGAAGAGATGTGTTTGCTGCTAAAGAAAGTCATTATATTGAAAGCTGTGCCTTTTCTGGAGCTTTCATGACAAGTGAAGCTGTGCCTTTTCTGGAGCTTTTAATTGAGGTGGAAAGCGGTGCCCATCTGGAGCTTTCAAGAAAAACATGTTTGAGAAGATTGACATTTTTTTATGCTGAAATGATGAATGGTGTAAACCTTTCATGACTTTTCATGATGATGGAGCTGAATTGATACTATGGGGATTGAAGAGAAGACCATATTTAAGTGAAAATTAGATTAATGCAATTTTCCTTCAAAAGAGTCAAGCCCTCCTCATTCAGCCTTAGAGTTTTTCGCATCTTAATCCTACCAATCGAAAGCCACAGAACAACCCTGAAAAGTCCTCATGATAAACATATGTCCTTGACTCACATCGGGTAGCGATGTAGGAATCTATCAAGCCTATGGTGACCCTTGTATGAGTTCGGATGAGAAAGACATTGCAAAAAAATTGATATTTGAGTGATGAGAGAAAATTCAAGCGAGGTAAGTGTTTTGTGCATGGGTGGATAAATGAAGTGGAAATATATTGAATGATATAAATGGAGAACTTGAAATAAGGTTTTTTATTAGGCATGATATCTTTTGATTCTTGGTGTGAAATTGATTGATCTTAAGGATATGTGTTTTAAAATTGGTTTTGATTTGATATTGATGTTTACTTGATATGAGGTTTTGCCCAGGTGTGCAAAAGGGTAAGTGTGGGGGAGTTGATAAAACACTATTTTATTGAATATTTTATTGATAATAAATGAAATAATTTCCTCACATTGTGTTAAATATGTTTATTTATAAAATATTTGGGATTTGATCATTCATTTGAAAATTTGGTGAAAATTCCAGTTTTACCCTTAATAGTGCACTGTAGTATTTCGAAGATAAATATTTTTATTTATTATTTTGAATTTGAAATTTTGTAACAGTGTTTCTAACGTAATTATCTACAACTTTTATTCAGGACACTAAAGCTAAAGAGTTCATTTGGGTGTTGAAATTGGGCCATGAAGTCAAAGATGGGCTGGGCTCTCCAGAATGGACAAGGTTCTGTATTTGGGCCATATCCTCTACATACAGGCTTGGATGGAGCCCAAATTTTCAGGAAATCTCGGGGACATGATGTGTCACAAATCATCCTTCTGGAAGGCCGGTCAATTCACGCGTTTTGGAGGTCCAATTGGCGGTGCAAGTTGGAATAAAATATTTAGCCGAGATTTTCATTTCACACTTAAAAAGTTATGTATCCCTAGCCCTCACAAACTCTATTTAAAGGGGGTTTTAACTCTTTGAGAGGGCTGGTCGAGGATTTGGGAAGGTGTTGCCGAAAGGGTGTCTCTTGGGTGCCCCTCACAACTCTTGGAGGAAGTAAGCCTTTGTGCAAACCTCTCTTCCAAAAAGGCTCTCCTCTCTCACCTCTTCTTTGTATTTCTTTTCTTTCATGTTTGTTTCTTAAATTTTTCTTCAAATAATATTCTGTGTTCATCTCTATTCTTCTTATCTAAATCTTCTTAATTGGGTTGTAATCAAGAGTGGAGACAAGATTGGATTCTACCCTTTCAATTCGTTGCTTATGCAAAACGTCTCCACGATGACTACACCACCCATGGAAGAGTAGTTCTTTTTAGTAATCGATCGACCTCTATCCTTCTTCATTCATTTATTTTGAATCAATGAGCTACTGTAATTCACATATTATGATCTATTAATTGAGTTTTTAATTTAAATGAAACTAAGCAAGCAATTGAATAGTTAACACAAAACACGCGAGGTCGGGAATTGTGTGAACTTTGAGAGCGCAACCTTAACCGGTAATTCAAAACCACATGGGATCAATTTGTAGAGTTCAAATATAATCCCTAAACTCAATTAATCCTCATTTACAGAGTGGTTATGTGCCTTAATTTACCACTGACCATAAGCTAATTTTAGAGCATCAATCAAAGCATGGTGTTGCGATTGCATGTTCCGAAGTTAGCCTAAGGTTAAAATTCACTTCAATCTTCGTGGTAAAGTTAATTCTCGTAGGGTTCGGGATTTAACAAATTAAGGGATCATAATTAAGTGAATATTAATTTAAATGATAATGATTAATAAATGATTGAAGAGGTAGAGTTAGATCGATTACATCTTTTAAATATTGTCTAAACAAACATCTTTTTGTTGTGTCATTCTAATCGAAACTTCATTTCAAAATTAAAAACAAAAAAAATGAAATCTTCTTCCAGCAAACTTCTTCTAGATTCATAAACTATAAACAACCACCCTCATACTTTCAAGTAGTGTTTTTATTATCTTTTATTTTACTTCTATAATACCTCTAATAATTGTTTTAATTCACTTCCTCCTTTGAGAGACGACCTTGGTCAGCCACTCTGCTGCACCTAAGTACCCCAAATTACACTAATCATTTGAGGGTGCCCACGACAGCGCTCTTTCACTCCTCTTTTTAAAAGACTTATTTTGTTGGTTTTTTTAATTTACATATTGTAATGTTGAGATATTTTCTTCTATATCCTTATTGATGTAAATTTTATGTCCATGTTATGAAATACCCTTTTTATCTCTCATCAACTCATTTTCTGAAGTTTGAAGTGACGACGTTAGGCTGTCGAATTGTTTCAAGGGAACTTCTTAACCCAATTTTGATTATTTGGGATAAACTTGTACTCCTTGAATATATCATTCTATGAATATGTGTGAATGACCTATGATTGTTTTGACACTTAATATCCACTTTTATTTGTTGTATTCATTTTTCACACATAATTATGTAATTGATTTATCCTTAATCCTAGGATATCGTCTTTATAAGGGACATCGTCTCAATCTCCTTTCATTGAGGCATATTTTGTTTCATACACAACTTTATTTTTAATGGTGTATAAAACCCTTTGACTTTTATGTTTATTCAAAAGGAATATTTTTATACGAAGCGTTTACTAAACAAGAAAAGGGAATGTTTTTATCATACGTATGCGGCTACAATGACTTCTCCGCCGCCATGATCATTTTTTGAGCTTTGGATTCCTCTACAAGACATAACATTTTTCGAATGAAAAATAAATACCATGTTTTACTTTTCTTTTATTTTGGTATTGAAAATGGTTTTCATAATGTTTTTTTATCAATATGTTGTATTGATATCTTGTGATTGAAAAGTGGAAATGTTATGTTTCCTTTATGCAAGTTTTATGTGATATGATTATGTTATGGTTCATGGGCATTGTTATGAAGACGGGTGGTTCCATGATAAACTAAGGGTGGGTGAGCCCGATATAGCTGTCCAATGCATTGGGTAATGTGAAGGAGTTAAACATTAAGGTTTCTCTGAAGAGATTTAGGGAATATACTATGATGGGTATTCCAAACGTAACCAAGAGGGTTACTCCCTATGTAAGAATGTTATGAATGCTTCAAGTTACCTTTCTATCTTATGATTTCTATGATTTATTCATGATTTGATGAGGTATGTTAAAGTGATTATGTTTTATGAGTAAATTATGATATCCTACATGGACTAATGTTTTAATTTCGTACTTTTATATCCCTTACTGCGCTTTTTATGCTCATCCCAAGTTTTTGAAATGTTTTTCACGGGTCAAGGGAAAGGTACATGATGTGATGATAGGGTCAAGGAAGTGTCATGAAAGAATCCATGTTTTTTAAATATGTTTCCATAGATGGTAAAAAAATGAATACTATCTTTTATGTAACCACTTTGTTTAAATGTGGAAAGTGATGCATGATTTTCAATCTAATTCTCTAAAACTCTAAACCTGAAAAGATCCTCTATGTGAATTATTCATTTAATTCAATAATATGTAATGTTTAAGGTCGGGTCCTTATACCTCCTTCCCGTGACTTCATCAACGATCGTCGTCATATGTGGTAGGGCGATTTGAGTTGTTTTATGTATGAATTTTACTCTTCATTCATCATCATTCAGTTTATGGATTTTAAACATCTGATTGATGTCACCATAACGAGGAGGGCTCAGAATGCACGAACATGGCCCTACCCTCACCTTTTGTTTACCTCGTTTTGTTGAAGACTATTGCGGCACAACGGCGACACCAGAAGAAAGAACCACAATAGAGCAACAGCGGCCGGCAACGAGCCGACCGCGAAGAAACCAGCGGCGCAAGGCTGTCGGGTCGCCGAAAGAAGGACGCGACACCATTGTGCCATCCATAAGAGAGGGCCATGACCAGGCTGTTCTGCGGCAGAAGGGTGTGCTGCCATCGCACCACACGGAGGAAATGATTTGTGGATAGGATAGGACGCTAAGGAGGGGCACAGTGCCATCGCACCACGCGGAGGAACATGGATTAGTTAGGATGGGCCGTGGCGGCAGAGCAGAAGTGGCCGCTGGGCTGGCCGTAGGCAGAGTGGGAGCATTTGGCTGCTCAGCCAGCCGAGAGGAGTAGGACCCTACTGGGTCCCGCGTGACCTGGACTGGCACCACCTTGCGCCGATTTGGGATCCTACCTGAATGGAAAAGAAGTTTAGGAGCCCGGGGCGCGCGGTTTCCCCCCTGGCCGCGGCTAAGGCGGACCCCTGTCGGGCCGCCGGGCCAACCGGATTGCTAGGCCTACCGGGCCACCGGGCCTTCCGTGCCATCTGGTCGGGCCGCCCCCTCGGGTCGGGCCACCCCCTCGGGCCAAGCCGCCTTCGGGTCGGGCCGCCCCCACAGGTCGGGCCACCATCTCGGTTCGGGCCGCCCTTGGGCTGGGCAGCCCCTTCGGTCCCGGTCGGACTTATGGACTCAGTCGGACCCGCAGACCGGGTCAGACCCTAGTCCAAACCCATTTTACCCATATACACATTTCCGTTCATTACTTGGGCTTCAGGTGTCCGATCGATGAACCGTCTGCAGCGACAGAAATCTTGGAGTGAGAAAGCCCTTTTGGTATACTCCACTTGAGGTTTGGACACAATTGGGGTATGGTCATGTTGGTTTGATCCTAAAATCCAACCAGGCCCTAGAACAGAAATGTCAATAACTCACAGACCGTGCATCCAATTGAAGCGGCATCTATTGTGTTGAGACCCCTATAAAGAGGCAGACCATTGAGATACTTTTGTGTGGGAATTCGTGACAGTTGGAGTATCGACCAGTATCTCGCGGAGCGGATTCTCCCGAAGACAAGCGAGAAGAGTACAGAGACCTAGTAGCCGGCTGAGACCAGACGACTGGTGAACTTTCGAATAGGAGTGTTTCAACTATCCCAGTGGGAAGTGACTTTGTGGGACGCGGCAGACCCACAGTGGGGAGCAAATTTGTGTGACACAACAGACCCACAGTATTCGATAGGAGGTGTACCTCGGCAGGCAATGAGGGGGAGGACCTCTGTGTGATGTGGCAGACCCACAGTGGGGAGCGCCTCTGTGTGATGCAACAAACCCATGGTACTCTACAGGAGGAGTACCATAGCAGTGTAGGAAGGTGGGAAGCATCTCTGTCTGACAAGGCTATCCCACTGTACTCTATAGAGGAGGAGTACACCATCAGCTGAGATTCTGACAGTTTGAATATGGATGTTACTTGCTACTACCCCAAGAATGAAATCATCGTTTGAGCCGAGTCAATGAATTTTGTGTTTCCTCATGATTTAGATGGGTTACTGGATAACATATGTATATTTATGGGCATATACCTAAGTATGGATAATCTGTTGATGCCTTTACTTTGTGTTTTTTCCTTGTTGGATATTGTGAGATGTTGAGGGTCTCGGAGTCCCTATTGGGTATCGTTATACTCACCCCTGCACGGGCAATACCTGCACCTCGTTGTGTTGGTTGCAGACGACGGACAACACTGACTGAGGCAGAGAGTAGCAGGACTAGACGGTTCCCGGAGGTGGACCACTCGGTGTGACGGTACTCGGATCAGATGGATGGACGTGGAGTGTTGAGGAGGCCATATGTACCTACCCTTCAGGTAAGAACCCAGGAGGACGACCCAATATCTTCTTTACTTGCTTTTAGTTCTACTCACATTCAGTTGTACCTATACTTTACTGTTGGGCATGTATTTCCAACCCCTTTTACTTTCCAGCACTTCTTCTATATATAGTATTGCTTAGTGATTTTCTTCCAGTTGGGTACTCTGATTTTGTGTGTTTACTTTTTATAATGGCAATGCCTTCCCAACTTTGGGATTAACGCATTTGGTGGTAGCCGTCGGCCCCTGGCCTATGGAAGGCGGGCTTGGGGTAGTCACAACATGGGTCCCGAGGACAGGTTGTTATAATCGTGGATTAGCATCATGCCTAATGGAAGTTACTTGTTTTCCTCCGACTTAAGGTTAGTTACCCTTTATATTGTCTTTTATATTTTAAAATCCTTTTTTTATGTGTTTAAATTCATGTTTACGATTATTTGAGGATACTATTAATAATTTTTAAGGATCTATTTGAATTTAAAATCAAGTTTGACCTAATTTTTATTTCAAGTCAAAGAATTTCTAAATTTTAAATTTTTGTTCAGGTAGGTTTTACACAACTACGTTGAACTAGTGTTTGATAAAATTAATTAATTGTTATTGTAAATGAGTTATATGGTTGCAAGGTTTATCTTTTATCAAAACATATTTTTAAGTGTTTTACTAAATTTATAAAGGAGTCTAAGTTATTTTGATAGTGGATAATTTTGGATTGGTTTTTTAAAACACTGAAAGGCCTAGTTAGTAGATTGATAAATTAGGATTTCTAATTAACAAATCTTCAATATATCCCCATTTTTATTTTCTCAAAGTGGATGATGTATCCATAGTATAATATATCTTTATTATATTACCATTCTTCAATGTTAGGGTTTGTTTCTATTAATGGAGTTCAAAGGTGAGTGTGAACTTATCATTGATTACATTATTTTGTGTTAAGTGTTATACCATCCTTTCCTTTTTTTTCATGGGAATCCATGGTTAGTTACCAAGGAACTCTAGGTACACTTGTTTTATTAGTTCACAATCAATATCTGGCTAGTGGTTGTGGGATATATTTTTATCTACTTATGTTATTCTCCCCATAGTAGGGTTAATGAGGGAAACACCAAGTGTTAAAGAAGGTTGTTTTTATCCAATGCTGGTCTTTTATTATAGTGAATATATATATATATATTTGATTACCACTAAAGATCCTATGATCCCACAAATCATGGGATCATATTACTATTGTTTGTAATATGTTTTCATTTTTCTAAAACCATTCCTTTTTTTAAATGTTATGAGGCATGTTTTAAAGCATATTTTAAACTAAACTATTTTTCTTTTAATCATTCACATTCTACAAGTGCTTTTCCATAATGAAAATGGATTGGGATGAAAGTCAGTTTTTGGTATAAAAATGAGTTTTAAATGAAAAGGTTCATGGTATTTATTTTCAAAAGATAATAAAAAACATTGCTCAAAATTATATTTTAGAATATCTTGAAGTGATTCCTTTAATTAATGCTAATTTATTTGGGAGTACTTTACTTGGAATTCCTATAAAGTTGTACTCTCATGATTATATATATCATTTCATTGTCATGTTTAAGTTTCATTTGTTGTCACTCTTATAGTTCTCATGGATTTTCTTTGGGTATTGACAGTCAGATTCTCACATAGATTGGGTTGGGTGTTGTTATATTTTATTTTTGTTTCTTCTTATATATATCACCCAAGCCATCAAATATTATAAAGTCATTATCATAATATTTATGTATCTCTTGGATAAATTATTTTATTCTTTAGGTTTTACTTATATTAATAATGTGTTATTCCGATTTTAGTTTTATTTATACTTTGTCTTCTTATACTTCTTTGCAAGGACTGTATCATATAGAATTGTCATGCCAGAATTACTAGGGGAAGTCCAATGTTTATCTTATCTATTGGGTGAAATCATTTCCTTATGCTCATATATGATGCATTAGAACTTTTCACCACCCCTAGGTGATCATGAATATGGATCATAGATTTTGAATGTTGTCTTGGGTTCCCAAAATAAGGGGTTTTCCTTAGTAGTTTGGGACATATTTACTTCTTCCTTGTACAACAAAGGGATGTGTTTATCATCCAATAAGGATTCACCTTACTCAATGACATTAAAAACCATATATCTATTGTTCTATAACCTATCTCGTGATCCTGTGTATTACTTGTGACTCTATAAACATTTCACTCAAAATTCCTATGGAATTTTTTTCTATGATAACTCTTAAGTACGTTAAGAATAAATTTTATTGAAGTTAATCATACTCCCACTATCAATTTTTGGATTTTATCCTTCCCAAGGAATATAGATTTTATATCAAATATTAACTTCAAATATAGTAGTTTATGTAGATATTATCCCCTTGTTTACTTGGGATATATTATAAATATACAAATCATGCTTGGGTTCAAGTTTATTTCCGTAAGAGGCCATAATAAAATAATCCCAACCCAATGCATGAGTATGTAACAACATAGGTTACTTTCCACTCTAGAACTCAAATGGAATATCGACTTCTACTTTAGATTGAAAATGGTTAATTATATACATTTTAGTCTACATTAAATATCCCCAAAAGGATAATAGATGATTCTCATGAATCGTCATTGAAAAAATAATTTCAAATAATGTGTGGTTCCTCATTTCAATAACACTATTACATTGTTATATTTAAGGAGGTGTTTCTTGAGATAGAATCTCAGACACCCATATATTTTTTTAATCAAATCATGGTTAATATATTTTTCCCATAAATTCATGGGGGTTATTTATCTTTATACCATGTTTATTCTCTATTTTTCTTGAACTTTTTAAATATCTCAAAGTATTTAGTCTTATAAAACATTAAGTATGAATAAAAATATCCACTAAATTCATTTGTAAATTTATGAAGCAGAAGTATCCACCTCTAGATTCCATTTTAAATGTTCCACAATCATATGTATATATCAATTCTATAATAATTGTGGTTAAAAGCACTATGAACTGTTCACCCTTTCTTCCAAATAAAGGGTATGGTCATTTTACCCTATAAAAAAGAAAGATAAGAATAATGGTTTGGGATACAAATAAAAATGAGAGGTTTTGAATTAATATTTGTGCCTTTTGATCTAAAATTTATTTTTTATTGTTTTCATTTTCCATTGTAACTTTTTAAGGGGAATGGTTCCCTAATTCTCTCTTTTTACATTCATCATTCTATGCATTATATCGAACACACACTATAATGACCTAGATTTTCATGATGATAAGGATCCTTGTTTCTCTAGTCTAAATACACTGTTTTATCATGTTAAATTCTCTCTATGTTGTAATAAAGGTATTGAGAGCATCTGGTAATTTTTTAGATCCTAGATCTTGAATATTTATCAAAAATAATCCAGGTGAAATGCTTGACCAATCCATGCACCTAATCTTACATAGTTTAGCCAAAATTGTAGGGTATTAAAGGGGGTGGAAGAGTGTTGCATGGTTCATCTCAAATATGTGACCTTGTCTGTAGGGTTGTATACCTTATCTCATACATAGGATAAAGGAAAATATCATGGCTTGGGAACAGTTAGTCTTACCGTGTGCTATCCATGAAAGGGGTGGCCTTCCTTGGGTAGTATTGGTTCATAGTTAGTGCACGGTTTAGCCAAAAGAGCAGAAAACCCCTTAACCTCTTAAAAAGTGGGAGAAATTATGTTTCCCCCCCTTCTAATTTTACTAACAATATCTCTTTCTCCCCCACTCATCACATGCATAAGACCCATTCTGGAGGAAGCTCTCCCTTCTCCATCCTTACATATTTTGACAACACCCTCTCCCAAACTCTGATCAGACCATCATTAGATAAATTCTATAGCTAACGGTAAGACCTTTAATGTGTTATCCTCCTTTATTAATTTTCCTTCCCATATCTTATTCAATTTTGGTGATAACTCATATTCCCTTTTCTCAATGCATAATATTTTTTTTAATTTCATCTGTTATACATTAAACATGAAGCTGATATTGGATTAGTAGTTATCCATGGTTCCAAGGTGGATGGTTTAACAATATTTCATAAAATTTTATTTATATTTATAGTATTTTCGGATTCATCACACGCCAGACATTTCCATGTATTTCCTAAATATGTTACTTTACCTTCTCAATTAATTTCACCATGTTTAAATACTCCCTTTAAGTTGTATTAAATTATTATAGGTTTCTTACATCTTGGATACCGCCACATTTATTGTGTTAAACTATCTTCCCTACTTTATGAAAAAAATTAATTGACCAAGAAACATTCTATGTGTTTTTCTCAAACCGAAAATGGATTTTTATTATTTTATAATTAAATTTATAAAATTAATTAACTTTTTATGGGTGAAGGATATGTCAGGAGCTGTATACATAAATAAATGGTTATATAATTATAACACCCATGGTAAATTAGGATTAATATTTGTTTGTGGATTAATGGTAATCCATCATTCTTCTTATTATTATTATATTAATGATATCATTCAGTGAAAATTGTTAAGGGTTTGGTTGATCATGTCCTTTCATTCTCCCTTTTGATGGGTGATGAGCATAAAGTCTCATATCCTTTTCTTCAATTAGGTGATGGGCATGACATTTGAAAATCACTTACTTTAGATGTTGGGAATGACGACTCACCACCCAATCTAGAGTGATGAGAAAGATTCTAAAAATTCATATTATATTCAAGTCATGTATCTTTTTCTAGAGCTTATAGCTCGTTAAACTACTTATAAATTCTTTAATTATTCCATGGATCCATCAAGAACATATTTTCCTCGTATATCCTTCAAGATGTCTCCAAAAATAGTGTATATACATGTATAGATATTATTATATGTATATATATATATAACTATTATATATGTCTGGTTTATAGAATCAGAAATACACCAATCTATTTCGAACAATGCAGAGTCTCTCAGGTGTCCTATGGGTACCAGATCCGACTATTATTTAATTTTCATCATTGAATAATGCATGTTATACCAACACAATTATATGGTTTGTGCACAAGAAGGATTATTCTAGACACCATTGGTGTTTGGATGCTTATTTTATCACAGACCCTACTTGGACCACCCATAATACCCGATTATACTTGTAGAATGTATATGTCGATAAGGGAAACCACTCTATCACAGATTCATGGTATTTTCGGTTTATAGGATGGATCAAGGGAGGAGAGGACCAAGTGTATTCTCATGATTATAGGGGATCTATTTATTTTCCACTTCGTACATTTTTATAGCATTTTTCATATGCATGTACTTAGTTCCCATTGTTTCACCTTTTTGTATATTAGCTTTCCAGGAAATCACCATGTATATGTCTTAGCCTATGGATTGATTAATATTATAGCTTTGATGTTATTTTTTCCATTTTACTTAATTTTGGTATCTGTTTCTTCTACATTGTAGATTATTTTATTATGCTTACACTATTTCTCTTTATTTATTATTATTGATGTGCCACTTAGGTGTGAGGGTATAGTCTCCCAACTATACCACCTTAGACTGTTTCAACTAGTCAACAGTCTCTAGAATACAAGGTGGTGTTCTTGAGGCCATGTGACCCACCAGCTCAGGGAACTAATTAAGGGGTTCTTGGGTCAGGATATTACAAAGTGGTATAATAGTATCTCTTTCAATTTGTCTTATTTTTTTGTCATTAGATAGAATTATAGTATGTATCAAAACTATACAATGATCATGTGCATGAAAATAGGTAAACTATATAAAGAGGAATCCCAAATAACTTGTGATGTCTGATTGTTTTTCTTAGATTTATTATATTACTGTTGAATTAATTTCACCATTGGGTAATTCACATGATGTGAAAAGTTAATTTTATTTCTATAATAATTTTGGATTCTATCATTATCATGTTAAGTCAGGTATTTATCATCTTATGAATCAATATATTCACTTTATGAATTATATGTCTTGAATTTTTTTCATACCATGTTTACATTATGCATGCATTTCATAATACATATAGTTAGGTCCTTGAGTATTTTATATGAAAATGTATTAGGTTTTCTTACAGGGGTGAATAAATGGACTAATTCTATGGCCTACACCAATCAAAATGTTCTTTTCCTAAATAGATTGTTGATGACACCTTAATTGGAAAATTTTACCACATACTGTGTTTTGGACCGACTAGTTATAGACCATGATATAATTATATCATATGTAAAAGAATATGAAATTACATAAAAGTAAAGATTTAATGAAATGGCTACTTCTAAATGAGATGCCAATAGAAAAGAAAAGTGTGTTCTCCTCCATATGGTTCAATTGAGAATCCATATATCAGAACTTGTCTAATAAGATATGTGACCTAAAACCAAACCTAGACTTATTATAGGGTAGGTGGGGGTGTCACTTATGTTCCTTATGGATTATTTTAGTCTTTATTTATTATCATGGCCTTGCTTTGGGAACAGAAAAAGTGGTACGCTCTTTTCTATATAAGGTAATATACTTGTCTTATTTTCTACATGTGATATTTTCAACTATATAGTTCTACTATGATTTTTTGTTTTTAATTTTAGAATCATTCTTCCATGAAAACATCATGTCATATTCCATGAATGTGGTGATGACCATGCTCTGGAGATGGTGGGCCCTAATCCACCAGTGATACCACCAATCGTACCACATGTGGCACCGGCATTTATTCCTAACATGGGAATTGATACTTGGTTTCAAGAAGCTTTGATTCATATGGTGTGGTCTATGTAGGGAGTTATTCAAACTACATTGACATTGGAAGAGATGACTATGGAGTTTCAGCAATATCATCCTCCCACCATTTTAGGAGATGGTGGACCACATGATGTAAAGGCATAGATTGAGGCCCTGATTTATGTATTTGTGCATCTAGAGATGTCTCCAGATTGTAGGATCATTTTTTATACCTATATACTAGATTATTTTACAATGAAATAGTGGGATGTAATTACCCATGTATATTGACATCAATATATCCTCTTGATGGATTTTAATACAATTTTATATGTTTGCTTCTTCTCACAGATATAGAGAGATGACTGGGCTAGATAGTTCATAGACATGCAAAATCGGGTTATGTTTGTCATTGAATATTATGTTTGTGTGATTGAGATTTTGTGATTCTGATCAACACTATATGTTGATAAACTCAAGAATTTGAGGAAATTCTAGGATAATATGGAATATTCCATCTCATTTCAGTTAAGTATTTTTTTTTTGATGACTACTATTTTTGAGATAGTCGACCATGCCCGAATTATTGTGTGGCATATGATCAAATCCAATGGTGACATCCTGGGATGTTCATCACCCATAACTTCCAGTGGTTCTTCAAGAAGGAAAATATTTTTCATTGAGGTTACTCACAGGGGTTTTACCAGTTAAGAAAATCATAATGATTGAATCTTTTTATGTTAGCAGTGTAGGAATCCTAAACACACACAAACCTAGTGTATGGGATGTCTAGTTGAGTCGATAGGAAGAGATGGGATGGGTCATATCCAGTGAATCTGTAGGAGTTTTCCACCAGTACCTGGTGATATACGATCTACACCTACTCCACATTCAGGAGTGGGGCTAATAGCATCTCTCTAGGTTTGCAGCTGGAAAACCACCAGCTGCTCTAGAAGAGTTGGTAGCCGAGGCAGAGGGGTCATACTCAGGACTTACAGTGCTAGAAAAATGGGCCTTCTCAAGGAATCTAGTTTGTAGAATTTTGTTTTTATTTTAATGAATTTAGGATATTCATAGGAATATTTTCAAATCAGTTCATTATGACGGAACATGATTCCAAGGGCCGGTGATCTTGGAATTAATTTTATAAAAATATTAAATATATTTTATATCTAGCACAAATAGTTTTCCTGAAAAAAAAATTGAATAATCACCCAATGGAGTCTTGGATAAAAATTTTGATATCATTGATGCATTTGTGGTGTAGGGTTTACCCTATGAGTGGCCTAATGTAAGTTTGTGTGGGATATTTGAATGAGGTGGTTATTGGTGGGTTAATTGGGTAAATTAAGTTATTTATTTAATTTAATTAACAAAACTAATCAAACTAAATCAGAAATAGGTACTTTTATGGGAAATATGAAACCAAAGTTGATTTCTTAATATGGGTTTTTACCTTAGGCATGACATAAACTTGGTCAGAATCCGGTGTTTGTCTTCAGTGTAATCATGGGATAAATAATTAAATAAAAAATATTATTTTGTTAATATCTTCATTTAAAACTAGGATATTTAAACATCTATAAATATGTGATTATAACAAATACCTAGGGTTAGCCACAAAAACATATAGGTTTGGGAGGAGCCTTTGAAGAATGTTCTTGGTTTATTCTTGACTGTATAATCTTTGATCAAGAATTAGTTACTATTGTTCAAGTTAGAGCTTCTGGATCTCAACAAAGTCATCGAAGGGGATTTTTTTCATCGGAATTCGATTTATATTGAGTTTGGTCTCATAAATTATAGATTTTACCCTTTTCATTATGTCCTTGAATTAGGAATTGTTTTATTATTTTAAATCATTGATTGCATGTTCATTGCATGAGCATTGTAGATGAACTAAATTCAATTAATTAATTTTATTCTTATTTGTTATATGTTCTCAACATGGATATTATTGATTTATGATTGTTGGAAAAGAATATTTTTTCATCAATGTTTTCTCTATTTCCAATATCTCTCCCCTACATTTCATCACATTCTTTGATGTTTGACCATAGGGTCCCAGTTTGACATTTCTAGGGTAGGTTTGGGCATGATTGAACCCTCAGAATTTTTTTTGGTTGTGAGAGCAATGAGATATATGGTGATTTGAAACCAGATCAAATCAGTAATGTGGGTGTGGGTTCATGATCGGGTATGTGATTGAGGTGTGTCAAGAATGGTGGTTAATTTATGTTCATTTGGGTTCAGATCAGTGATTCTCATTTTCCAAATTTATGTGCAGCAATGACATGCAGTGAGACAGGGTTGGTTCCAAGAAGAGGTTGTGTGTGGGGTCTCATGGAGGAGGTTGCTCCGTGTTAGCATAACAGTGGCTAAACTCACATCTCTAATGAGGTGGTCCGACATTTTCAAATTGATGGGTATTATTATTATTAATATTATTAACAATAACAAGCGTGTTGAAAATTAATAATAATAATAAAATGATTTTATAACAATGAAATAAATGGTTTGAGGTTTGATGGGTTAGGAACATCTTACTTATTCTTTGAGTAAAAGGGAGTTACATTATTTATTAAAATAAATTATAATAAAATTGACTAGATTTAAATAAAAAATGATTTTAAAGAGAGGAGGGAACTGGTGTGTTGGGTGTTCTGGTGAAATGAGGGACTTATGATTTTTCTAATTATTATTATTATTATTATTTATAATGGTTAAAAATAAAAAAAACAAGGAGACAATGTGATAGGGGAGAGCCAAGTACAGCCAATAGAGGAGCCCCACCCCCAAGCATGGACTCCTTAAATAAAAAATAATAATAATGTAAATTATTATTATTATTTCAATAAAATTAATCCATATGTACCTACTTTAAAAGATGTCAGATAGATGAACTATCGGCGGCATCCTAACCTAGACAATGATATGGTCATTCTAAGAACAATTTTGAATATTTAATTTGGGCACATGACTCAGGAACATGAAGCTCCAAACGACAACAACAATAATATTATTATTATTATTGTTGTTGTTGTTGTTATTATTAATAATAATAATATTATTATTATGGAATATAATATCCGACATGTCTTCTTCACTCAGTGTCAAAATGAAGAACCGTTTGCAGAATTATGACCTTGATATTTAGGTGGACACTTCAAAATCAATATTGGGTGTTTAATTTAGACTCGTGCCTCAGGCCCATTAAATTTTGTCAAGCGTGATGCAGTGAAATTGATTTTTTTTACCAGGGTGTCCGATTTTGGAATGTGAATAGCCAATCCTAGGCATATTTCTGTGAAGGTCACAATGGTGTAATTCTTTTGTCCATTCATGGATATTTTTTATGACAAATTGGGGGTATCATTTTTTCACCCATCAGACTGATGATGAGCCTCATGTGTTTGTTGGGATTTTTTCCACAACCTGTTTTTAAGTACCCTTATACACCATGTAGTGATAAATGACATAAAAATTGTGGGATAGAGAGGACACATCCATAAAAAGGTGCAATGTCAAATACCATGTGGACCCCTCACACATATTTTACTTCTTCGGAATCTTATCCCTCTCATATCTTCTCTATGATGATTCAAATTTTTTCCTATAAGTATCCAATCATGAGAGTTATTTCATGTAGAACATGATGGAAGCCTTCATAGTGGATTGTGAGATATGATGCGAGATGTTCTAAACATTATTCTTATTTAGTAGACACTTGATAATGGCAGTGATCATGAAGGATCATAGAAGAGTAACTATAGTGAGGATACTCTCCTATGGAACCAATATGTGGTTCCTATATCCATGGAGATGGTAATCCAATGGTGTATCAGTGTGTGAGTTTTCTACAATCCTTATTGAAATATACATGGTACACCGTTTTCATTTTAGTGCACGAGTCCTCTATTAGTGGAGATGGTACTCCACTATCGTATCAGCATGTGGGTCATCCACATTTCTTATAGAGATAGTAATTGTAGCCCATTATTGTATTAGTGTGAGATTCATCTATTCATGGAGACAATGATCAATTTTCATGTCATTGTATGAGTCATCCACATTCCTTATCAAGATAGAGATAAAACTCTTTTGTCGTATCATCATGTGTGTCCTATATCCATGAAAATTGTACTCTATTATCATATCATTATGGGGGTCCTCCACCCTCAATTTCCGGTTAGATATTGTACCACCATGTCATACTATATTATGTTCATTTATAAATAGAGAGTTTACTCCCCTGTTCCCCTAGGATATGGGTCCACCAAACTCATTGTGAATATAGAGATGGTACTCTCTTGTACCATCAGGGCATGGGTCCTCTAACCATAGAGAAATTACTCCACTATAGAATTTGGATTCGGGACCTCCATACTCATTGTGTAGATAGAAAATGTACCCCCCAGTGGCACCGGGGTATAGGTCCTCTATCCATGGAGACGTTACTCCCATGTCACACCAGGGTGCGGGTCCTTTACATGAATTCTTTGGAAAACCCCGTGATATGTAGGGCATCATAAACGGTCCATTTTTAGATCTATGGGAAGAGTTATTTTTATTAGTTGGGTTATATATATGGAGATATATTTTATCTCTCATTTTTGTTTCTTATTGAGCATATAGAGGTTTTTCATTTTGGTTTTTTTCTAATATAATTAATGATAAGCCTTTATTAGTTTGATCGGACAAATATTATAATGTTTTATATAAATCCATCATTATTTTTAGGGGTGTTATACTCTATGTGTATATACTCACCTATGAATGGGATATGCCCACTTAGTTCATGTCTTATACAGATTATGGATAGATTAATAGTGATTTAAGAGGAGCATAGGGATATTTTGGTGAATTTGACCATGTACGGTGGTCATAGATTGAATATTTGGATATGGGATCCCTCAAAATTTACTTTTCTTGTTATTGTCATGGTGGGACATATTTTTTGTTTTAGAATTTAATTTTTCCATTTACTTTTCAAATTAAATTTTTTTACTCTTTTATATTCCCTAAAGGTTATTACATGTATTATTTTTATTCTAGACATCACGGTCTTTAATTATTATTCCTCTGAACATCTTTATGGGTATTTTTGGGTGTGTGAGTACATGTAAAACAGGAAAAGGCCACCCATTTTAGTTATTCTTTTTAGCACTTCTCACCAGCAATTATCCAATGGAGGTGGTCTTCGGGTAGTTGTGTCTTGACCTTCTACCAGCTATGTGGGACCTAGTTGGTCTTTCCATGAAATATTGGTATCAGAGTTTGTTTGACCTTAGGATGGGATTTATATTTTTTCACCATTGCGGTTTGTTTGGGAATTTATAGAAATGATTTCTAAGTGTATTGAGTCTAACTTTCAGTCTATGGATCCTAGTGTTGGTGTGGTGGTCGACATATCCATACATCAAGAAATTGACTACCTGTTTATCTACATGGAAGGACGAGACATCCATTGTAGGGATCAATGGTACATGTATCATATAGGATTGATTTCTTTGACTTTACTTCTTTAGTCAAATATCTATATATTATCTTGGATAGTGGTATGTTTTGTTAACATACGAGATGAATTCATGATGATATCCATATAATATTTTGAGATAGTTTTGTGATGAATGATGGTCAAGTGATGAGACATTAATTAAAGGACCATGTGATGATATTTTATCAAAAAGAGTGCATCAATCAATGATACAACCTATTGAGAAGCATATGGATCATTTTGTCGATCAGACAGATGATCATCTGTATGTTGATTAGTTGATAGATTCATGGGTGAAAGATGATGGTATGTTATGACTTATTACATTAAATGAGTTACAGGGAGGGATACCATTGTGTTTATGTGAAGATACATACCCATAGGTAGTATAGGTTTGACTCTAAATATTGGGATAGGTTTTTCCTACTTGTTTGGACTTCGCCTAAGCAGATGGTTGTGTTGCTGACAAGTCTTCTCTATGGTGTAACTTTAAGCTCTGAAGGTACCAATAGATGGTTTGCCTATGTTAATTTCACATCACAGATTTTATAGATATATATCACCCAGTTTTCATTGTGAGCCAAAACCCATTCTATGGCGGTAGGCAATTGGTTTGATCTTGTGGTGTGAATTTCATGATTGGATAGGACCCCAATTTATGGTGGTCCTGGAAGTGAGACATTTCTAGGGTGATATTTTAAATTATTATATGACTATGTAGGTAATGTTCAACGTTGAATTAGACTTGCAATGAAGAGTGATACCCCGCCCCCACTAGATGTATTCTTGGGATAAGACCTAAAATTGTTTGGGCAAGTCAGTGTTGTTCCAAAGAGGGTGGTAACATGGTGTGGTGGATTTTTTCCTTCGACTTGTGTGTTTTAGGTCCTTATGATGTGAAAATGTTTTGGAGTGATCCTCAATTTTATTGATTAGAAATGAAAGGTAATGTATTTCTTTAGGGTGTATTATCTTGTGGATTAGTTTCTTCAAGTGTGGTTCGAGGTATGACATGAATCTCTACTACTCTAACTGTAGTTTTAGCATTGAGTTTTAAACCACATTTCCCTCTACATATCCCCTATTTGAGACCTTGAAATTTCAGTGAGTACTTTCTTACTCTAACCTAATATTAGAAGATTTTACAGAGGGTATTGGTGATCACTTGTTTCTTCCAACAGTGTTACTTGACCCTTCAAAGAGATATATATGTATATATACATGAAAAAAATCAATCTGTAGTAGTAGTGGTTCCCTATTATATTATCCTCTCTATGTTATGGTAGTTTACAATCCATGCTCAGATGAGTTTAACCAGTGAGTGTAATAGTGGTTCCACTTAGATGGGATGGTATTTTCCACTTTGATAAGGATTCATCCCCGAGAAGGTTTGGATGAGGTTATTCACAAAAGGTTACAACCTCTTACTTATTAATTTCATTGTATTACCCTTAGAGAAGTGAATTCCATGAGAATTCAGTTTCCAATGGTGGTGGAGGAGTATGAATGAATCCATCCTAAGGATGTAACTGGATTACCACAAAATCGATTTTTTTTCTTTTTTCATGGACTCTCACTAGGGATGACCTAATATATTCACTATTATATCAAATCAACATGTGTAGATATGAGAGATATATGTTTGGTTATAGTATTTTTAAAGATATTAGGATTTTTAATAACTAGTTTGTTTTCCAAGGAATCCTTATGTTGTTCACCTAAAGGTCATGTGAGATATTAAGGTTAGGTGTGGATTTGTGACACTCAAGCCAGGGTACTATCTAGAAGGAGTATCCACCCTTGAAAATCGATGACCTCTTTTCACAGTGGATGGAGGTGAAGTGAATCTCATGTTTTCACCTCAGGATGTGTTACGACCAGCTTTAGTTTTGATAGGTGGATGTATCAAGAATGTATACCAAGATCTACAATAGTTTTTTTGAGTTATCAATATACCCTTTGATTTGTTAAATTCTCTAGAAATGATTTCAAGTCTAATGAGATAGATCATTAACCTTTGTTGGGTTAGTTAGTGGTAGTATTTTACTATGGTACCCTCATTTCCACAACATTATAGTTGGATCACATCAGAAACATGAGGTTAGATCTAGTCATTATCTTGGAGTTATAGTCATATGGAATCTCTTATGGTGTTAGTACTAGATTCAAAGGTTCAATTCTCCGGACATGTCTTCTCAGACATGGGGGTGACAGTGGACCCTACATAGGTTAAGGTGGTAAGAGCTTGAGGTCCACCAAGGGAGAGGCTAACACAATAAATTCTTACAATGAGGTTATTCATCCATTGTTTTTTAGTAAGGTGATAGAGCAGTTGACCTCTTTGTTGTTATAATAGGTGCTTGGTTTTCTCCACATGATATAGATAAGAAGACATGTGAATGACTCATTGTGCGATACTGACTTTCATATGTTGGGTCGTGGGAGTAGGGTTATCTTTTTTCAAGGAAGCAGTGATGCTAAGAAATGGCAGAGAAATACTCTTCATTGGAAAATATTTTCTTTAAGTGTGCATTTCTTGGTAGTATAGGAAACCGTAACGAGAGTGGGATGGCTAGATGAAGGCGCAATATCCCCATATGTTTTATTATTTTTTAATTTTTTTGATGAAAATACTTGAATAAGGGAATAATGTAGAGATTCTATTTTTTTGTGTAAGGAATTGGAATATTCCTAAGAATACTTTTAGAGATATATGTTATGAAGATGCATGGTTCAAAGGTATGGTGAGCCAAATATTAACTTTATAAAAATATTAAATATATTTTATATCACGTGCATAGTTTTTATGAAAAAATGGAATAACTCTCATAAAAATTCTTAAATCATAAATATGACAGAATTTTTGAATCCAGAGTATGGGATTTACGCTAGGCATTACCTAAGATTGGTTTGTGAGAGACGTTTAGATGAGGTGGTCTTTGTCCATTGCATTGGATAAATTATTTTATTTATTTAATAACCCTAACCCAAATTACTCAAAAACTGGGGCTCTAATAGGGAAATATAATACAAATATTATGTTTTGAATGTGTCTTTTATCTGAGGTCTAACATAACCTTGGTCATCATTTGGTGTTTTCCTTTAGTACCAACATGGGTGAAATAATTAAATAATTATGTTAAAATTTATTTAATTATTTCATTTAAATCAAGGATATAAGAAACATATATCGATATGTGATTACTCCAAATACCTTGGTCTTGACTCATAACCTCCTAGATTTGGGAGGCACCATTGTATGGCGTTCTTGGAGGATTCTAGAACTAATAGCAGAAAATCAAGGATTGGTGACTGGTGTCCCAATCAGAGATCCTAGATCTCACCAACTACATCGATGTAGATTTGTTTTTTTTCAATGATTGAATCAAATAGAGGTAGGCCTTTTCAATTGTGGATTTCTATCTTTTGATTAAATCCATGAAACCTAGATAATTATATTATTTTAATTTTGTTGTATGTTATTCTAATGATACCTGTAGAAAATTAGATTTATTTAATTCATTTCTCTCTTGTTTCTTCCATGTTCTCATCATATATATTTTCTATTTTAGATTTTTGACCAATAATTCTTATTTATAGATGTTTTTATTTTTTTCTTCTTATGCCTACCATTCCTCATATTTTTCATTGTTGACCCATAGGATCACAATTAAGCATTGTCAGGGTGGGTTAGAGTGTGTTCGAACCCTCAGAACCATATAGGTTGTGAAAAAACATAGTAAGATGGTGTTTTGGGAATGGATCAGATTGGTATCATGGATGAGGGTTCAATGTTAGGGATGTGATCAAGGTGAGACAAGAATTGATGTTGATTGGATGTGGTTTGGGATCAAATCATTGAGTCATGTTTTCCAAATATACATGCAGCTATGATGTTTGATGTGATGGAATCAGTTCCAAAACGAGGTCATGCACATGGTCTCATGTAGGAGGATTCTTTGAGTGGACATGATGGTGGACATAATTTGAACTCCAATGATTTTTTTGGATGTGTTCAATGCGGTGGGAATTATTATTGTTGTTATTGTTGTTATTTTTATTGTTATTATTATTATTATTATTATTATTATTATTATTATTATGGGTGATGAATATTGTTATTATTATTATGCCTTTTTACAAAAGAAGAAAATGTCTAGAGTTGTGATGGGTGAGGTTCCTTGTGCTTCTTGTTTGAGTAAAAGTGAGTTATGATATTTGTTAACATAAATAATGATAAAATTAACTGGATTTAAATAAAAATGTTCTTAGAGAGTGCAGGTTATGGGTGTCCTGATAATTTTTTTGAAGGTGTTGAGATTTATTTTTTTTTTCTCATTATTATCATTATTGTTATAAATTTATAAAAAGTAAAAAAAATTGACAATGGGAGAGTGGGGAGTTGTATAAATCTGATAGGGAAGGTCCCTCCCTTAAGTGTGGATTCCATAAATAAATAATATTAATATAAATTTTTATTATTTTTATTATTATCTTCATAACAATAATTCATTCATAAATTATTTATAAGATTATGGATGGATGAATCATCGGTGACAATGTGACCATCACTTTGATAAGGTCATTTTAAGACCAATTTTTGATATTTAATTCGGTCATGCGACTCGGGTCCATGAAGTGACCAATAATAATAATATGGAATATAGTATCTGAAATATGTTATTTATAAGGTGTTTGAATAATAATATGTATGCAGTATTGTAAACATGATATTGAGATGTACATTTCAATACCAATATCGAGTAGTAAATTTAAAATCATGTCTTCTTCCCAAAAATGTAGTTTGAGAGTGATGTGGGGAAAATCGTTTTTTGTTGGGTGTCCAATTTGGGAAACTAAATAGCCTATCCATAGAGTTTCATTTTTTAGAATCACAATAGTTCTATCTATATGGACACTCATGGACATTTATTATGACATATCAATGATTTTACATGTTAACCCATTAGACCAACGATGAGCATCGTTTGTTTTCTATGATTTTGGTTGAGACACGTCGTGTTGTACCCTTTTTATGTAGGTCCACACACAATGTAGACCCCTTACACATCATGTACATATTGATAATAACTTACCTATCATATCTTCTTCATCTTGACTCGAATTTTGTTCAGTGAGTAGCCTATCCTAAGTATTTTTTCATGTATAACGTGATGGTAGCCTTCATAGTGAATTTTGAGCTATAATTCAAGATGTTCTGAGCATGATTATTTTTTAGACAGCGCTCGGCCAAGATAGTGATCAGGCACGATCAGTAGAAAGTTTTTATATAAATGGTACTCCCTTGTTTCCTGAGGACACATGTCCTCTAACCATGGAAAAAGTACTCTACTATCATATCATGGTGTGGTTCCCCCACATTCCCTATCATGATATAGACCATAAAACATTTTTGTATCATCACATGGGTCCTCTATACATGGATATGGTACTCCATTATTAGATCAGTGTTTGGTTCCTCTGCTCTCTTTATCGAGATAGTGATGGTACACCGATGTCATATCAACATGAGGGTCAACTATCCATAAACTTAGTACTCAACTGTCATATTAGCATGAGGTCCCTCCACATTCCTTATCACGATAGAAACTATAATACACTATCATATTAGTGTGTGGGTACACTATATATTGATATGGTATTCGTCTATCATTTTAGCATGAGGATCCTCCACACTCCTTATCTAAATAGAGGCACACATGTTGTACCAAGGTGCGAGTCCTCTATCCATGGAGATTATACCCCCAGTATCTTTAGGACGTGGGTCCTCTATACTCATTGAGAATTTATAGACAGTACTCCCCTATGGCACTAGGCCATGGGTTCTCTATCCATGGAGATGGTACCACCCTATCACAATAGTGTGCAGGTCTTATATACACATTCTGCAGATAGAGACAATATTCATAATTGGAACCAAGGAATGGTTTGTTTATCCATGGAGACAGTACTACCCAGTCACATGAGGGTGTGAGTCCTCCATTTGACTTCTTTGGATAGACATCTAAGATGTTAGGAATCAAGGAGTTTTTTTTAGAGATTCAAGTAGTCTCATTATTCTTATAATATTTGTGGATATGGACATCCCCTTTCTCTCTTTTTTGGGTTTCTTATATAGAATATATGGGTTTTCATTATGGTTTTTTGTATTATTTAATTATTGAAATTCCATTATTGGGTTGAGTTTACTACTTTTATTATGTATTTTATCACTCCCTCTTTATTCTTCAGGTAATCCTACATGGTATGTATATACTCACTCCATCAAAGGTTATACCCGCACATTTCATGTATTATGGAGAAAATAGAAAGATCGATAATGATTTCAGAATAATATAGGGATATTTTTGGGAATCTGACTATGTATGTTGGTCAGGGATTGGATATTTGGATATAGGCACTCTCAACATTTACTTTTCTAGTTATTTTTATGTTGGAACATATTTTATAGTTGTTCATGTATTTTCCCCCCTTCAATTTTCATATTACACTATTTAACTCTTTTGTATTCCCTAGAGTTTACTACATACATGTTTTTTAGTATATTTTTTACAATATTTTATTATTGTTCCCCTACAGTTCTATATAGAGATAGTTGGATTTGTCTCTATAGGTACATCATAGAAATGGACTCCAATTTTAGTAATTCGTTTCAGTGCTTTTCATGAGCCCCTAGACTATGGAGGAGAGAATTTAGTATTTTCAAATCGGCCTTCCTCCAGCCAGGTGGTCCCTGGTGGGTGAGGTCATGATACCTAGTGTGTATCTCTGGGTTTTGCTACTGCCTAGTTACATTAAGTTCCACCTTTGCTGGAGGAGAAGAGTGACAAGACTTCTTCAGTTCATGGTACTATTTTAGTAGCCTCTATGATAGTGTACGATTTATTTGACATTGGCTTATTATACTCTTTTATATCTATGGAAATTATTGAGAGTCTGGACCTCAAGATATAATACTTCTGTGGTGTGATGACACTAAATACCCCATTGGGTATTCGATCAGAGAGTGTCCACTGATGTAAGGATTTCCCCTTGATATAGGAGGATACCTATTCATGTGGAATATTTCAATAATTGAAATGATAGGGTTTTATGTATTTCTTGGAACTCACTAGATATTTTCCTATCGATCCCAAATAAATTGTTATCATTAAAGGGTGGAGTTCACATCACAATAATGTGGTCGACACGTTCACAAGGGAGAATGGGATATCCAAGAGACTTGATCTGGATTTGAGCATCATCAGTTGGGTAGAGTGATAGCTCAGATCATTGTTCCCCTCTTAGATGATCAATGGATATGACCTACTATTCAACATATTGTGGGGGATAATTTTAGTGACATCTTCTTGGAAATTGTTTTTGGGATAACTCCAATGAATGGGGTCTAAATCACCATTGGGAAAGTGCTAAGAGATACAACAATGTTCATTCCTTCTTATGGGATAGAACCTATGGATCTTATGGAGATCAATAAGTAGTTAGGGGACCTATAAGATAAATTATTTATGCAACATAGTACCTCTCCATGCGGTAAAATAGTCTATTATTTGCAGAAGGTGATGATACCCTCCATTTATGCCTGGATTACCAACAATTTAACCAATATATGATTAATAATTGGTATCCACTACCTTGAATAGATGTCCTCTTTGATTATATTAAAGGGTATAGGGAGTTTTGAACTATTTATTTGAGGGTTTTCTATCATAAAGTGTGTGTGAGGTCTATATAAATATGTCATATAGATTTATGAATAAGGTATAGTCTTTATGAATATCTGGTGATGACATTCGGTCTAAAAACGTGCCATATGTTTCATGGCCATAATGAATTTGGTTTTTTACACATACCTGGAATCATTCATGGCAGTATTTCTAAATGAAATATTACATCATTCTCACACATAACAAGACCATTCCCAACATCTTTATATCATGATTGAATACACTGAGAGAGAACCAAATTTAAAAAAAACATATAAAATGACACTTCATTAGTGAAAAGTTCCACTTCATGGGTCATATAATCTTAGAGTTAGTGGTATTAGTACACCCAAAGAAGGTGAGAGATATATTTTAATTAGAGAATCAAATGAATGTATTTGATATACGAAGTTTATTAGGGATAGTTTAATATTACAGACACTTCGTCTAGTATTTCTCACATTCAATAGTGCCTCTTATATGTTTGAATAATAAGTGTGTGATAATCATATCGTTACAATATTTTGAAATAGACTTCATGGAGTTAAAGGGTAGATGGACTTCAATACGGATCTTGACTCTAACGGATCCCATTAGAAACTATACAATTTATTATCAAGCCTCATTAATTGTGTTGGGAGAATTTATGAAATAGGATGAGTGAGTCATGGTGTATGAGTCTCATTAGATGAGGCCTCACGAGAATAATTACCCAACGCACGATCCCAAGCTATTATATATTTTTCATGATCTACATTGTTGGACGCAATATTTACATGGGTACTATTTTTTGTGTTCATAAACCAAAAAATCCTCTAGTACATTTTTATATAGTAAGATATGATTCTTAAAAAACATAGTAAATTTGAATACTTGTAGCCATTTGATATCACTCTTTCTTATATGCTTGGTATGGTCAATGTACTAGTTGATGCTCTGATCCAGAATACTCAAACACATGTTGTTTAGAAGGATAGTGGTGAGTTGAAATTCGTGTCCTCTTTTTTAGAGATACATGATGAGGTTCAGGAGGGTCATGAGAATATTGTCCTTTCAGCATTAAAAGTGACTTATACCATTTTGAAATGATTAAATAATAGGTTGGTTTCATATCTAAGGGGCCTAGTTGATTCTCTCTCAAATTTACCCAAGAGATGAAGGTAGAACGGTCCTTGTAGTTTAGCTTGGGTTATCGAATCCTCGGAGACCTAAGAAGAAACCTACAGACACGTACATTCTATGGACTGTTTTTGGATATAAAGTGGCCAACATGGGTTGATTTTATATGGGTTTAAATTATAACTAACAGATTAAAGTGAATTCAATTTAAAAGAATGAGTTGATCCTAGGTTATCTCTCGGGGTGGATTGGATGAATTACTTTTTTTAATGATTTCAATTTCTTATAATTGAGATGGATTCATTTAATAAGATCAAACAAAATCATCACTTACTGGTTTAATGCCTAAACACCCTAATACTAATCACCTATACACTTTAAGGGTCATTGTTTTGAGCACTCCAAGGTAGATGTTCGTATTAGCACTTGAAATGTGTGACCTTAAATTCAATAAGGATGGAGATGTTTTAAAATCATCAAATAAAAATATAATTTAAAAGAAGTGATTAGCCATTAATGGAGTGATAAATAACATCCAATATAGCCCATTTATACTACCTTGGATCAAACCATAAAAGAGTTATCCCTCCATTGATTACATTTCTTCAACGGAAGCGGGAAGTAGACTTACAAGGGTGGAATTGAAGAAGTCAAAACAACAACAAAAAAGATCACACCTCCATTGTGTGATAAATATCACAAAGTATGGTGTGAATAAATTCAAACCTTGAACAAACGGTATCAACATGCTAATTATATGAACAGAATAAGAGTAAATTAAGAACTTTTATTAAGAAACTAAGGTGAATTAAAGAACATACATGAGGAAGAAATGCGATTACAAACACAAAGCGGCAGCATAACACTACAATGAAACCAAGCACCAAAGATCCTTTAATCCTCCAAAAACACTGCCTTAAATAGGAATTTTTGAGACCTTGGGTCGAGCCTCCAATAGTCCAAGTCTCCTCTATTAATTGTGGTAGGCCATAGGTGGGTGGAAAGTAAGGGATAGTTGATTTTTCCACCCTTGACGCGAGGTGGCAGCCTGCTTTCCTTCACTGAACAGACGCGTCTAGAAGACCTTCTATATGGCCGAATCAGAGTGGTACATAGAAGACGAAAATGGAGCTCCAGATGTCTCCTAACCGCCTGAAACATTGGGGCTCATTTGGAGTTGTGGATCCCGAGATATGATCAAATGAGTGGGATATTTTTCTGGGCCCCAGAATCTGGCCTAGAATTATATCTCTAACTTGGGCTACCTTAATGACCACCATAGAGGAAAAATTAGCATTGTATCATGAATAGTTATTTGTTCCTATACATTTATTATAGCATCCTACAAAATAAAGGATTCATTGGGCCTGTATGTTGGGCCCCACAGTCTTATAAGTGGGCTGGTTTCCAATCTTCCCTCTCTTAGAATTACTTCCATTCATCTCCAAATATCTCCATCATTGTTTATGAATCATCCATTGATCCCTGAATGAAAAATGCCAACATTTAATTTAAGATATAGTTCCCAAAATATCAAATTAAAATATTGATAATTACATTCCTTAGAATCAGATGACTCATTGGGCCTAAATTGGTGTATATTAGGCATGAAGTGCACAAATAATGAGAATGGATGTTCATAATGAAAATGCACTAACTCAGGCCCATAAGATCAAAAATTAACATTTAATACCATTAAAATGTAATTAAAATATATGTTTTTATTGGATAATCACACCCCCCAACTTGAGATTTTCTAGTCACGAGAAAATAATTCAATGATTTTATTTGAATTCCTTTCTTCAAACACATTATAACAAACAGTGTTCACAATGTAAACTGCACACAAATATATTCATATAACCTATCAAGATAATTTAAAACAAGATGAATTTAAAAGAAGATCCCAATCCCAAGCCCATTCCTTTGATCAAATCCATCATCATACTTCATCCAACTCAATTAGTTGTAATGATGTGTTGTGAATCACAATAGATATGAGGGTTCATATTCATTCAAGGGGGAAATCATGGAAGTGCTAGGTGGAATCACATTTAATCCTAATATGAGTATTCTTCATTCCTCTTTTTTTGGAATTTTTTTGAAATATTGCTATAGTAATTGAGATTGCAGTTAATCAAATTAACTCATGTAGCAAGACTTTGCCGATGACTCCCAGACTCAAAGGCCTTGGGGAACTAAGTGAAGCCCACATACTCGGGCATCGTCTCGAGTTAACTTAATCAAAAACAAAGTCATATTACCATAAATAGAGATAGATTGGAAACTCGGGGCTAGACAAATCTAGAGTCATGATCCCCAAGTGCCGAAAGCCTCACATTTTATCAATCCATTTCCCTGCACGCAATTGTTTTTATATGTTTTTTTAATAATCATATTATTCATAAAAATAAAACCAGCCTATGCTATTTATTATGGGACCCCAAAAATTCAAATTAGCACCCCACAGTCTAGAGGACATGCATTGTGGCATTTTGATTTAATGGATGAAAATAAAAATGATGAAAAATTTCATTGGACAACCAAACATCCAAAATCAATTCTTTTAAACATAATCATGAATTAAATTAAGATTCAAGGAAATAAAAGTTATTTTCTATGTAGTTTTAATGTGATCAAAGATGTTATTATATGAAGGATAAAGGAATTGTACTTCTTTTTTATTTTATCCATGTTTTTTTAAAACAAACATTTTGTTTCTACACCCCCCAACTTAGAATGAAATTGTCCCTAGTTTCATAAAAATAAAATTTAGAATGGGATAGAGGAATGAAAGGGGAGTTCAATAAGGAAGTTGAAATATGAGGATCATGGAATGAAGTCACCTGGTGGTTGAAGTTTGAAGTTCTTGTCGCTCGAATTTATTCCTTTGATATCCATGTTTCTTGCAAAGTTCCCTAGTGGAAAAAGGAAAAAAAACAAAACAAAAAAATATATATATATAAGTAAAATACAAGTATATATATAAAAATTATAGAATAAGTAAGCACATTAAGCCGTAGGTCAGTGGTAAGTGCGCGCCCCTGTCTCCCTTCGGTCCCGGGTTCGAGTCCCCGCGGCTTCGCCGGTTGTGACGGGGTTTGCCCCACGGCCTATGGCGTGTACCCTTTTTTAATTATTATATTATTATTATTTTTATTATTATTTTTATCTTAACCTATAAAATAATAAAAATACAACAAAATAAACTGATGATACATTGTCTTCTTTTTAAATTTCTGGGTAAGGTATTACTCAAGGATCACACCACGTGACATAGATGAATATGGTGCTCCCCTTTTGTACCCATCCATACTCATAATAGTAGAATAGGTAAAAAGTTTATTTGTTTATTTTTAAATATAAAAAATTATTAATTAATCTTATTTGAAAAATAAAGATGATTCAGAAATATCAGAAACATAAAAACCACGGGTTGCCTCCCGTGCAGCGATTTGTTTAACGTCGTTAGCCCGACATAGATCCTAAATTTATCAATTTTTTACTGGTTCATAGATTGGCTCAATTAACTCAACATCTATTTCCTGTTTATTGAATGATTCAATGAATGTTTTTAAGCTTTGACCATTGACCTTGAAAATGTGACCACTAGTGGGATCTTGAATCTCTACTACCCCATGGGGGTATACATGATGCACTATGAAAGGACCTGACCATCTAGACCTTAACTTTCCCTGGTGTAAATGAAGTTTTGAACTATACAAGAGCACACGTTTTCCCGGTTCAAAATGTTTTACCTTGATATTCCTAGATTGGTAGGCTTTAACTCTAGATTTATAGATCATTTAATTTTCATAAGCCTCCATCCTTAATTCCTCCAGTTCATTGAGATCTAATTTCCTTTTTGTTCCGGCCAATGAGAGGTCATAATCCATTTTCTTAATTGCCCAAAATGCCTTATGCTCAATTTCAACAGGTAAATGGCATGCTTTTCCATAAACCAACCTATATGGTGACATTCCTAGGATGGTTTTGAATGATGTACGATATGCCCAAAGAGAATCCAAGAGTTTCTCAGACCAATCTTTCGTAGAGGGGTTGATAGTATTTTCAAGAATTTGCATAATCTCCCTATTTTCTAACTCCGATTGACCATTGTTTTGAGGATGGTATGCAGTGGAAAATTTATGACAAATACCATAATTAGACATGAGTGAAGAGAATGGGCGGTTATAGAAATGGGTTCCTCGATCACTCATTATAGCCCTAGGAATTCCAAATCGAGAAAATATGTTCTCTTTCAGAAATTGAATAACAACTTTATGATCATTGGACATAGTGGGAATGGCCTCAACCCATTTTGAGACATAATCAACAGCTAAGAGTTTGTAGAGGTATCCCCGAGATTTTGGGAAGGGACCCATGAAATCAATTCCACAACAGTCAAATATTTCAACCACTAATATGGGAGTGAGTGGCATTTGATTCCTTTTTGTGATGGACCCTACTTGTTGACACCTAGGAAAACATTAACAAAAGGTATAGGAGTTCCTTGAGAGGGTGGGCCAGAAGAGACCACATTCAAGAATCTTAGCAGATGTTTTCTTAGAGGAAAAGTGACCTCCACATGACTCACTATGACAGAATTTAAGGATGTACTCTTGTTCAAATTCTGGAACACACCTCCTAATGACTTGGTCAGGGCAGAACTTATAGAGGTATGGATCATCAAACACATAGTGTATAACATCAGAAATAAATTTCCTTCTAGCATGAGTCCCTGAGAATTTTGGAATGACTCTTGTAACTAAGAAATTGTATATGTCAACATACCAAGGGCAGTCACTCATAGAGTATAAGTGTTCATCAGGAAATGAATCAGACACAGAAAGGTGATTTGAGTTTTCTTTGAATTCCATCCTAGAGAGGTGATCAGCTACAACATTTTCAACTCCCTTTTTATCCTTGATTGTGAGGTCAAATTTATTAAAGATAAGGACCCACCTAATCAGTCTAGCCTTAGCATCTTGTTTTTTGGAAGAGGTATTTTAGTGTAGAATGGTCAGTGAACACAGTGATGGGGGATCCTAAGAGGTAGGACCTAAACTTCTCTATGGAAAACACAATACCAAGTAACTCCTTTTCAGTAGTGGTGTAGTTCATTTGGGCATCATTTAAGTATTTTCTTGCATAAGCAATGACATAAGGAGTTTTATCACAACGTTTTCCTAACATAGCTCCTGCAACAAAGTCACTGGCATCACACATAAGTTCGAACGGAAGGTTCCAATTTAGAGATTTCATAATGGGAGGAGAGATGAGAGAGGATTTGAGGGTCGATAATGAACCCTCACAACATTCTATCCAAACAAATGGAGCATCCTTTACTAGGAGAGCACAAAGGGTACGGGAGATCAAACTAAATTCCTTGATGAATCTTCTATAGAAACCATCATGTCCTAAGAAAGACCTCACTTCCTTGACAGTTTTGGGTGATGGAAGGTGACGAATGATGTCAACCTTGGATTTATCAACTTCAATCCCCCAACCTGAGACCAAATGGCCTAGAACTAGTCCCTCTTTAACCATGAAATGGCATTTTTCCCAGTTTAGGACTAGATTATTTTCTTCACATCTTGACAAAACTCTCTCTACATTCCTCATACATTCCTCAAATGTATCCCCAAACACAAAGAAGTCATCCATGAATACCTATAGAAAATTCCCTACCATGTCTGAGAAAATTCCTATCATGCACCGCTGGAAGGTTCCAGGAGCATTGCATAACCTGAAGGGCATGCGTTTTAAGGAAAAGGTTCCAAATGGACATGTGAATGTAGTCTTCCCTTGATCCTCTAGGGAGAACTCAATTTGATTATACCATGAGTACCCATCTAAGAAATCATAGAAGGCATGACATGTCACTCTCTCAAGGACATGGTCAATGGATGGTAAGGGGAAATGGTCCTTCTTGGTGAATGAGTTTAGCTTCCTATAGTCAATGCAGACCCTCCATCCACTACTCACCCTTGATGGAAGAATCTCTCCATCCTCATTGGTTATCACTGTGATTCCAGCCTTTTTTGGAACCACTTGTAATGGGCTCACCCACTCACTCTCACCTATGGGATATATGATACCAACTTTTAACAATTTTAGAAGTTCTTTCCTTACTACCTCCATGATATTAGGATTGAGACGCCGTTGAGGTTGACGACATGGCTTTGAATCAGATTCCAGAACAATCCTATGAGTCCCAACAAGTGTGCTAATCCCAGGAATATCAGATAGGGTCCAACCAATGGCTTTCTTATGTTTCTTAAGGACATCTAGAAGCATCCTCTCATGATTGGCTTCAAGAGAAGAAGAAATGACAATAGGATGTGTTTGATTATCCCCTAGGAAAGCATACATGATTATAGTGTGAAGTTCCTTCAATTCAAGATCAGGTTGGTTCAGAATTTCAGCAGAATATTGGGACATTGGATCAAGTTCAATTTCTTTTTTTAGTGTTTCAGATAGGATTGATTCCCCACATGTAGAATTTTCAGCAACTATATTGGCTTGATCAGATTTCGGCAAGGAATTTGGAGTGGTCTTCATGAAAGTGGTTTATTGACAGGATTCACTGATTGTTGTACCTAAGACTTTATCATAAGAGAAATTTGAAAATGATTCAAGCCAAAGAGATAAGCATCCTTCATATGAACAAAGGAAATCAATCTCATCCTGACTTAAACATTCATCATATATTCCTTGATGTTCTATGGATTCATTATCAATGCTCCCTATCATGTTTACTTCATGAATGTCCTCATCATCCCCTATTTGTGAGCTTGCATTATAGATGTTCAAGTCTAGACGCATGTTCCCAAAGGTGATGGTCATGTTCCCATTTCGGACTCAGATAATAGAGTTGATTGTTTCAAGGAAAGGACGACCAATAATGATTGGGGTTTGTTCCTTATTTCCTATGTTTGGATGGTTTTCAAGGACAATGAAATCAGAAGGGTAGATGAAGTTTTCAACCTTTACCAGAACGTCCTTTAAAATCCCCTTTGGAACCCTAATGCTACAATCAGCAAGTTGAAGTGTGATGGATGTGGGTTGGAGTTCTTCTAGACCTAACTGGCAGTACACAGTATATGGGATGAGATTGACACTAGCACCTAAATCACACAAGGCCTTGACAAAATTGCTCTCTCCTAGTTCAACATTGATGTAAGGGCATCCCGGGTCTTTCAACTTAGGAGGAATGGTCCCTTGAATGGTGGTACTCACATTAGCAGCCAAAAGGACTTGGTTTTTATGTGAAAATTTTCTTTTAAAAGTGCACAAGTCCTTAAGGTACTTTGAGTAGGCAGCTATGGTTTGGATGGAATCGATAAGGGGTATGTTCAACTTTACTTGTGAAAATATTTCCCTCAATGTTTCACTCAATTTAGGCTTGGTTTTCCCCCTCATGCGTTGAGGAAATGGTGCAGGTTGTGGGGTTGTTTGTTGAACAATTATTTCTTTGAAAATGTTATCATGTTTTTTAATTTGATCATTTGGTTCATTGGAATTTTCATCCAAGTTTGAATCTTCAGGTGGGTTTTGAATTAGTTGTTCAGGTTTCTCAATTGATTTCCCACTTCTTAAAATAGTCACATCCTTTAGTTGTTCATGAGTTGTTTGAGTAAAACTTGACTCTCCCCTTGAAGTTGAGGATGGCACCGCCTGAGTAGACCTGGGTGCCTTTCCAGTTTTTATGGTTTGAAGTTCTTGTTTTAGGGAAGAGACCTCTGAGTTCATCCTCTCCATTTGTTTTCATAGTTTTTCTAGTAGGCTTTGTGGAACAGTTTGGGTAGGTTCTTGAGAAGATTGGTTTATCCTGGGGGGATATTTTGGGCTGGGATGGTTTGTTGAAAATGGATCGGTGGCTATTGGTATTGGATAGCTTGGGTTTGGAACTAGTTATGGGTTTGGTAGTTCTGATGGGGGTAAGGATTTTGCCCATGTGGTTGGCTAGGTTATTGGTTATCCTTCAAGCGGAAGCCTGGGTGGTCGTTATACCTTGGGTTGAAGGTGTTTTGGTATTGAGGCTTTTGAAAGTTCAAAGCATTTACTTCCACTGGGGGTCCTCCAAAAAGAACATCCTTGATGGATGGAATGGTTGGGAAGTTCTCTGTCTTATGGTCATGTTTGTCACAAATTGTGCAAACAGGGTCAACAGTTTGGATTTCATGGACTTTCCTAAGGTCTATTTCTTCAACCTTCCTAGAGAGTGTTGCGAGTTTAGCCCTAAGGATTTCCTCTTCTCTAAGTGTATGAATTCCAGTAGTTCTTTGTGGATTTTCAGAATAAGGTGAAGTTCCCCATGTTTTTTGTTTTGTTCAGAAAGGCTTTCTAGATACTCATAAGCATCATTTGGGGATTTGTTTTTAAAGGTTCCATTACACATCATGTCAATGAATTGTTTGTTCCCCAGACCCAACCCTTCATAGAAAATTCTCACTTTGTCAGGAATAGAAAAAACATGGTGTGGAACCATGTTTAGAGTGTCTTTGAACCTCTCCCATGTTTCATAGAATGACTCTCCCTCTTTTTCAAAAACGTTTTGGATACTCTTTTTAAGTGCAATTGTTTTGTGGTGGGGAAAGTATTTTTTGTAGAATTCTCTTTGTAGTTGGTCCCAAGAGTTGATGGATGATGGTGTAAAATTGTTTAGCCAATTTTTAGCTCTATCCTTTAAATATAAAGTAAATAGCCTCATATTAGATGATTCTAGTTGATGTGGGGGACACATGGTTTCTACAATGTCATTAAACTCTTTAATGTGCAGGTATGGCATCTCGGACTCCATTCCATGGAATGTGGGAAGGTGGTTTAGGACATGGGGTTTAAAGATTTAGTTGGAATCTCCTAGGGAATTGTGTCTAATTTATGAGGGGGCATTGGTCCATTAATGTGTGAGGTAGTCATTAATGGTTTGATCAATTGCATTCCCCAAGTTTGGGGCTTCCTCATTTGGGTTTCCATTTTGGTTCACACCCAGGTTTATGAGTTGGTTTCTTTGAAGACATTCCATTGAAATGGGATCAATTTTGGACTCTATAGTATTAGGAAGATTAGGATCTAATGGAATGAGTTCCCTTGGTGTACTTTACTCCCCAACCCCAGGACTATCCACCCTAACTAGACGGTTTGATTGATCGCAGGTGTAGGTGAACATGCGCCAAAAGAAAAAAAATGAGAAAGGGACAAGATAAGAGAATTTGGATGAGAAAAGAAGAAATGGGGAAGAATATAATGGGTGTTTAGATGACTTAATTGTGTCTTCAACAACGACACCAAAATTTGATTCTCGCTCAAATTTACCCAAGAGATGAAGGTAGAACGGTCCTTGTAGTTTAGCTTGGGTTATCGAATCCTCGGAGACCTAAGAAGAAACCTATAGACACGTAAATTATATGGAATGTTGTTGGATATGAAGTGGACAAAATGGGTTGATTTTATATGGGTTTAAAGGATAACTAACAGATTTATGTTAATTCAATTTAAAATAATGAGTTGATCCTAGGTTATCGCTCGGGGTGGATTGGATGAATTAATTTTTTAATGATTTCAATTTCTTATAATTGAGATGGATTCATTTAAGAAGAACAAAAGAAATCATCACTTAATGGTTTAATTCCTACACACCCTAATAATAATCACCTATACACTTTAAGGACCAAAGTTTTGAGCACTCCAAGGTAGAGGTTCGTATTATCACTTGAAATGTGTGACCTTAAATTCAATTAGGATGGATATGTTTTAAAATCATAAAATAAAAATCTCATTTAAAAGAAGTGATTAGCCATTAATGGAGTGACAAATAAAATCCAATCCAGCCCCTTGCTACTCCCTTGGATCAACCCATAAAATATTTAGCCCTCCATTGATGACATGTCTTCAACGGAAGCGGGAAGTAGACATACAAGGGTGGAATTGAAGAAGTAAAAACAACAACAAAAAAAGATCACTCCTCCGTTGTGCGATAAATATCACAAAGTATGGTGTGAATAAATTCACACCTTGAACCAATGGTATCAAAGTGATAAGTAGAAGAATATAATAAGAGTAAATGAAGAACTTTTATTAAGAAACTATGGTGAATTAAACAACTTACATGGGGAATAAATGCGATTACAAACACAAAGCGGCAGCATAACACTACAATGAAACCAAGCACCAAAGATCCTTCAATAATCCAACACCACTACCTTAAATAGGTATTTTTGAGACCTTGGGTCGAGCCTCCCACAGTCCAAGTCTCCTCAATTAATTGTGGTAGTCCATAGGTGGGAGGAAAGTAAGGGAGAGTTGATTTTTCCACCCTTGACCCGAGGTGGCAGCCATCTTTCCTTCACCGAATACACGCATCTGGAAGTCCTTCTAGATAGCAGAATTAGAGTGGGCCATAGAAGAATAAAATGGAACACCGGATGTCTTCGAACCTTATGTGAAATATGGGCCCATTTGGGGTTGTGGATTACGAGATAGGATCAAATTGGTGGGATGTTTTTCTGGGCCGCAGAATCTGGCCCAGAATTGTATCTCCAAATTGGGCCGCCTTAATGACCACCATAGAGGCTGAATTAGCATTGTATCATGAAATGTTATTTGTTCCTATAAATTTCTTATAGCATCCCACAAAATATGGGATTCATTGGGCCTGTATTTTGGGCCCCACGGTCTCATAAGTGGGATGGTTTCCAATCTGCCTTCTCATAGAATTGCTTCCATTCATCTCCGAATATCTCCATCATTGTTTATGAATCATCCATTGATCCCTGAATGAAAAATGTTCACATTTATGTGTAGATATAGTTCCTAAAATATCAAATTAAAATATTTATAATTACATTCCTTAGAATTAGATGACTCATTGGGCCTAAATTGGTGTATATTAGGCATAAAGTGCACAAATGATGAGAATGGATGTTCATAATGAAAATGCACTAACTCGGGCCCATAAGATCAAAAATTAACATTTAATACCATTAAAATGTAATTAAAATATATGTTTTTATTGTATAATCACTAGTCCTTAGGGAGATTATCCTATATGATGATACATTTCCAGGTGGGACTGTCGATGAGGATGATATCTAATGCGTACAAGGGAAAGTGTGGGCCACAATAGAAATATCAGAGGATTTGATGCAGTAATATCACACCTTGGTTTGGGAAGTACATCCTAGTGTCACCAAGATGTATCAAGACTTACATTTCCAGGATTTTTGGCTAACTATAAAATGGAATATAGTCGGATTTATCACTAATTGTTCTAACTGTCAATAGGTGAAGGTAGAAAATTATTGACTAACATGACTTTTATAGATGTTGTTCATTCCCATGTGGAAATGGGATGATGTATCTATAGACATCGTTATAGGTTTACATAGATCGCCTCAATGAAATAATAGTGTTTTAGTAGTTTTTTATCTTTTGAATAAGGATGAAAATTATTACCTATTTTGTATACTTTCACAGTAGGCATGTATATGAGGATTTACGTCAGGGAGTACGTATGTGTTCATGGCTATCTTTGTTCTATATTATCATACATGAATTCTCCCTTCATGTATCAACTCTAAAAAGTGTTTTAAGAGGCCTTGTGTATATAGGTTATTCTAAGAACAGCTTATCCCCCACATATTGATAGAAAAACTGATCACATGATTCTGATGTTAAAGGACATTCTCCATGCATATGCCTTTAACATTAGGGGTTCTAGGGAGAAACATATACCCCTGGATGATTCCACTTATAATAACGGTTTCAAGATACCATCTATTTGGATCCTTACAATGTCTAATATAGTAGGCCAAGTTGATAACCATTGTACTAGTTAAAGGTAGGGAAGGTAGCTTTTCATAGTCCACACATCATTCAAGAGACATCAGAGCAGGTCCAGTTGATCATGAAGCATATGTTGATAGCTCAATCTAGAATATAGTCATATTCCAACCATCATATATAAACTTTTTATTTTGAAGTTGGGGATCATATTTCTTTCCGTTATTTCTTAGGTTAGTCCATTGACGAATTCCAAAGAATAGGAATATCTCTCCTAGATTCATGGATCCCTTTAGAATCTTAGAGAGAATTAGAGTAGTGGCTTACTAAATAGCACTAACTCAAAAATACCAGTCTATTAATGATGTATATAACATTTATCAACTCCACCAGTATTATCTATACCTATCGCATGTTTTACAGCCTGATTATATTGGGTTAGATGTGGATGATTCCTTTGAGGAGTACCCAGTGTGTATCATGGATAGGTGTATCAAGAAACTTCGAGGAAGATCTCTCCCTTTAGTGCAGGTTCTATGGAATCACAAATGAGTACCAGACAATACCTACTAACTGAAAGATGACATACAAGCCTAGTTGTCAGATCTTCTCTCAGTTGATCCCTCTTAACCCTCTGATGGCCAATTTGTAGATGAGTATCTTTAAGGAGGTGAGGTTGTAATGACACGGATTTTAATGAAGGTATGAACCATTTTTTATAGTTTAAATTACTTTTTTTATTTTGGTAAAAGTGTTATATGGACTATGTAATGTATCAAGAGTGTTTGGGGGTTTATTTGGATCCTAGATCTCTGAGATTTGGAAGAAATAGTCTAGGAACATGCTTTGAATAAACTATGCCCCTCAGCCCGCATGGTTTGTCCAAACCATGAGGGGTTTTTTATTGGGATATAGAGGGATGCATAGTTAGGATAAAATATTTAACTATGGATTCATTCCCATGTTCATTTTCATAGAAATGGGACATAGGAAAAATTGCACAATCTATGAACGGTTAGTCGTACCGTTATCTAGACAAGTTAGTGGTGCACACCCTTGAGCAGTGTTAGCGCACAGTTGGTGCAGGTATGACCAATTTTGTTTTCAAACCATGATGATCTTAAAAATTTAGTGAAATGAAGTTTTCTTCCCTATTACTATTTAAATAATCTTATCATTTTCTCCCTCACTCTTCACCTGCAGCTTACCCAATCTGGAGGAAGCTCTCCCTTCTCTTACTTGAGGTATTATGTAAACTCCATCTTATGGTCTCTAATTGGACTGCCATCTAATGTGTTGGACAGAGAATGGTAAGGCATTTGATCATTTGTCTTATAACCTTAGTTTCCCTTCCCTTATCTTGAGATATTTTGTTGAAAACTCATATGCCATGTTTTTATTACATTAGTTTGTTCTTCTAATTCATTTGGATCTACATAATGCCTGAAGCCGATATCAGAAAAGGATTCATTAACTTCCCTAAGGTAGGTGGTCTAGAAATATTAAAAAAAATAGCTATTTTCATATTATTTTTAGGATTCTGCACACACTAGAGTTTTTCTCATGATTCCCGAATATGTTTATTTACCTTCCTAACTAATTTAACCATGTTTAGTACTCCCATAAACCCGTATTAAATTATTACAGGGTTCATACCTCTTGGATGCCACCAATTTGGGTGTAATGAATGATTTTCCCTCCTTTATAAAATTGTTTAATGGAACCAGTCACCATTATAAGTGTTTTTATTGACCTTGAAATGGATTTTGCTTACTTTATAATTGAATGTATTGAATTAGTTAAATAGTTATGTGATGAAAGGTCATGCTAAATGTAGCATGCATACATAAATGGATTATATAATTTTGAATCCCAAGGTATATTAGGAATAATTTTTATGAATTCTCAAGTGTTAATTAGACCATTGATATTAGTCTGTTGACAATGGTTATGGGTACTATTGATCAAGGAATTTCATGATTCCTTACATTGGATGATAGGCATGACTTCTCACACCGTATACTTAAATTGGGTAATGGGCATGATGTTCCATGTTATATTGATTAAATTGTTGGGAATGATGACTCACCCCACCATATGGAGAAATGATAAATATTTCTTGAATTCATGTGAGATTCTAGTCTTATACCCTTTGATGGAGCTTTTTCTTATTAGACTAGTTATGTATTCCTAACATATGCCCCTAGTCCAGCTAGTGCCTAATATCCATGTATATGTCTTTAGATGTTCTAATATTTAGATTGTATATAAATTTATACATATTATTATATATAAATTAATATTATATATGTGGTTTCTAGGATCAGACATACGTCATCTTATGCAGAAGTCGGTAGAGTCTCCTAGTTGTCATATAAGAACCTGAGCTGACTAGTATTTACTTTTCAATGTTGATTATTTATTATTATACCTGCACAGTACTATGATATGCACACTAGATGAATTATTGTAAACATAACTGGTGGTGGACTACTAAGTTGATCACACACACTACACGAGTCAAGCTTGGTACCCCAGTAGACTTCATGACTTTAGGTGTGGATAAAGGAAATCACCCTATCACAAATGCTTGATCTATTTGGATTATAACATGGAGCATGGGAGAAGGGAACAAGAGTATTATCATGATGATAGTAGATATGTATTAGTTTTTTTGTCTTTGTACCTTTTTATATCATTTTTTATGTTCATTACCTCCATGTCACTATTGGCATTGAAATACATGTGTCACTGATGAGGTCAAGGAAGGCATGGCCGGTTTGGGGAGAATAAGATCCCAAACAGCCCCAAAGTCCCTCTAAGGGGTCTATTTCAAAATGACCAGATCTTTAATGGATTCCTAGATCTTTTTAATCTCTTGTGATGAGAATATCCTTCATGAACTAGTGAATGCTGATGGTACCTCTAGACCACGACACTCAAAGTTGTGATGTGCTTTGCGAAGCATGAAGGGTTGGTGGTATCTTCCCAAAATTGACAATATGACTCATAGAATTGTTCCCATTCATTATGAAAATAATTATTCAAAAAATCCCCCAATATATTTGAAACCCATATAATATAAATTTCACCTTCAGTCTCACTTTTTTGGGTTTGATGGAGACCATTTGACTTCCAAAATCACTTCCTTTTCAAGAACCCCCTGAGCATTGTGAAGAAAATAGATGATAGATAAACTAAGGTATACAGACATCCCAAAATAGCATTATTTTGTTCTTAATAAACTGCACCTAATGTGAAGATTCATTTTCTAGAGTCCTATTCCCTTTTCAAAGGATGAAATACCTCTAAGGCACTTTAGGATTTGTAAAGCATTCATTCTTCTTGAAGCACACCCCTTTGAATCAGGATTTCACTCTAAGGAATAGGAACCCTATTTCATGGTTAGTACAACTTCATTAATCCCCTAACCTGGTGTACCACATGGTATTCCTAAATTACCTCACTATGAGGCCCCAATATTCATGAGACGTCTCTCATGTTCCTCTCCATGGTTCCTCCCTTCTTTTAAGACCTCTTTGCAAAGGATGAGTGCCCAGGACCCCCATGCCAATCAAGTTTTGGTTCAGCTGCACCTCAAATCCCCATATAACTATTTCCACCCACTATAATGTCAACCCACTTCACATCAACTTTGGAACAAGCCTCCGACCTTCATGTTTCTTCAAATAATAGGTTCACTAACCCCTTTTTCTTCTAATCATAAGGACTCTAATGAGGACCTCCTGATTAACCACTCCTCTATGGAAGTTCCAATGACACGACCCACCCAATGGAACATTAGAGGTGGTCACATAAGACCTAGGGTTGATTAGTGATTCCCCGCACATCTGAGATGCATAATCTAAACCTTCCAAGATTTATGGCATAGTCATACAAAGTTAAATTGCACACAAATTCCCTCAATATATTACATAAAATTATAGTCTTACAATGTGTTATGGGAAGATGATTCCCCATATATGATCATAATAAGATGGAAAATTCCTCTATCCATAGGATATGACACCCATATCAGGCATCCCCCATGTTTGATCCCATCACAAACCCTCATTGAACCTCCTTTTATGACACATGTGTCCTTATCGCGTGATGTTAACCTTCATGGATCAGTATATTCACATGAACATAAACTATGGCATTATAATACGTGGGTTTTGATCTTTGTACTCAAAACAGGGTATGTATGATTCCTCCTTAAGGTTCAATCCTAACAATGGTAAACTATCCAGGTGTTCCCTCCTACTGAATAACCTCCCATATCTGCTTCCAAGGGTCATTCAGATCTATAACTCCATATCCACCTCCATGAGGTGCTCTGATCCATTGGTATTCTATCCAAATGTAACATATTCCCTCTCTTGAACACACCTCATTCATATGCCTATATGAGGAATTCTGATCATCTAATCTCTTGAACATAAGACATTAAACTCGTTCCTTGATCCAACTCAACCAGGTGTTCGGATCCGTCTCTACATGATGTACAACATGGGACATGATCCAAAATACATACCCCATCGATAAGTATGAGATGCCTAAGGTAAAAAAAAAATACTATATTTATTCATAGATAATTTATAACTCATTATCAATAATTATTTTCTGGGGTTATGCCCCTAAAATTCTTCTTATGATATTCCCTCCAAATAAAAAAGATTTATAGGTGGCCAATACGGCCAATGCCCATATATGCACAGTGATTCCCAACATGAATACTCCGCTAACCAAATGTTGATTCCCTATCAAGAATGGGGTAGTTTAATTATCTATTATTTAGATAGTGATGGTACTAGTAATGAGTTCCATAAACATTAATTAAATCTTTATGGGATACCTAACATAGAAAACAATCTCTAAGGATGAATCCATGGAATGAGAAACTGACACCCCATGATCCCATTTCAATAATAGATATTACATCACTACTAGAACTGTTGAATGATTCCTTCCTTTTAAAAATGGATATGTGAGAAAAACTATGCATGAGTCATGCATGCCTTGGTGAAATATTCGTAAATAAAAAGGTTGAAACCTATGTGAAACTATTCTCATCAACATGGAGACTAGTAGAATTAGGTAACCAGAAGATTTTTCATTTCACAGGATTCCAAATATTTAGTGTTAGGTATCAACAAGAAAATAGTGTACCCAGACTCAAACACAACATTCCATTAGTGATGTTAGAATTAGTCTTTTTCAGTCTGTGACATTTCCACTATAGATCCATCTTTGTCTTCAAAAGATTCGATGATGTTTGAGAATTGTTCATAGAATTATTTGTACCTGTACTGATGGATGAATCCACATAACATATAAATCCCCAATAGATCAACAAACTAGCACCCACAAGCACTGGGGAAGGAGGATTATTGATGCGATAATCCTACCAAATCATTCTTCCTCGATGACTTTAACTACCAGGCACCCATGCCTTGTCTCACCCTACGAGATCATACAGAGGAGGGTGGTTGACACCATTGTATGTTAGTAAAAGTAAGGGGGGTTAATTACCATAAGGTATATTCCCTTTCAGGACCTAAAGGGATTATTTATTCATCAAAACTACATCCCCTGAGGGCCGCACTATGTCCAACCACTCCCTATTTCGATAACAAACTACTTCATAAGCCTCTCCCCAAAGTTCACTGATGATTCGCTCCCTTAGGCCAAAGAGGTGGGGATGTTCAAGTTGTGCAGGTACTGAATAATACATAAAAGATTCCATGAATGTATCCCACTATGCCTCATCAATTCTAGTACTGAACATCCCTTCAATCTAATAAACAGGTTGAATTTATACAGACTCCATCGGCCCATGTCCAATGCAACTGACACCAGTGTCGATGGAAGGATAATGATAATTACCAACATTGGGAATCTTCCATAGATCTAGTGGACCCATCCACCAATAGATAATCTCGCCAGATCCCTGCAATAAAAAAATGGATCCACCATTTCCTGATTTTTATCGAGACCACAATCGCCTCACAGGGATTTCTGGTTGACTGTTTCAATCACTAGAAATACCGACAACTATTATGGGCCAACCCATAATGATGAGACCCAAAGTTGAGGATTCCCATGCTCTTTAAATAACTAGTACAGAGGTCTTCCCAATATTTTATCTAGAGAACATAGAAGTCATAATTTGCTCATCGCCAACTAACGATGAGGTCCTCCCTACTCTAGCACCAACCATGGTGGAGGCCCTACCTACTTGATTGATTATCAGAGTGGAGGTACTACCTACCCATTTGACAACTATTATAGATTCCTCCCCATACACCCCCATATCTACAAGGATGTCCTATATGTGTAATTACTAACTAGTGTGAAGGCCCTTCCCACTCCTTCACCATTCATAGTGGAGATCCTCCCCACATTACAATCAATCAAAGTGGGTGTCCTGCCCACTCAAATGACAACCAATAAGGAGTCCCTCCCCCTGTTACCACCCCTATCATGTAGGTCCTCTCGATGATAAATAAGTACCTTTCCTTGAAGAACCTTTTTATGGAATAAGGTAAAATTCATTCAATTGAAGGATAAAGACTAGGAAATGCCAAATTTTCACTAACCTAATTGATCTCTCAAAATATGAGAAACAATATGACTTCATTATGTATTATCCACTCTAACCATCAGATTCTATGCTAGATCCTGAAAATTTAGGTTTTATATCCACAAATATGAGGTCCATATGGTCCCCGGATCACTCTAAAAGTTCTTTCATGTGTAGGATGTTCTGACCCCCCTTCCAATGGCTCATGGTGCATCCATCCTTATCACCTCTAGTTTCTCTCAAGTATACCTCTACAAAAGATGTGGGATAGATGTTGAGTTTTAGATTGACTCTTTCAAATGGTGATCTATCTATTGATCCAAAAATGAGCATTACAACCCCCACACATGAGACATTGGGTAATAACCCATCCTATAAGGATGTGATGAGGTCATTGTCACATCCATGTTATATTTTTCAATGTGTAGTGAATAGGTGACTCTTATAGTGACTCCCCTACTAGTAAAAAACTCCTAAACCAATCCCCATTGGTGACAACACCCATTTATTTGGGAACATTAATCAGAGTTTGGATAGACCAAGAGCATGGCCCTTACAATGGGGGAGATGGATTGTGAGAGGTTCTATCTACTGACCAGCTACCAAATGGTGTTTTGGCCATTTTTAACTCCAAAAATTGACAATTTAGAGTCTCTCATTTATGGAGATTTCATTTGTTTCATCCATATCATCTCGGAATCACACACTTCCTTGGAGATGATGATTTGGAATGTCCATGAAACCATAAGAACCTCGACACCATCGACCAATGGTTTAGGAGAGTTGGGATTACGACACTCCTAGTGGCTCAATGAATTTATTAATTGGTATACCATTAGAATATTCAATAGTTCTGAGTCTAGAGACTCATAGTGCACCACTATATTACAAAATATGTGTCTCTGCTTGTACATATTAATAGCTGGGGACAATATGCCACTCTCCACTTCATCTCTATCTTGTGACATCTTGTCCTACCATTCAATGATGCCAGTTCCCCTCTAGGTACTATTATGGTATACACGACCATTCTTTAGCTTCTAAAGTACACGGGACTCAACATAGGGATTGATGGGGAAGACCCACCTCATGGGGTGGAATAGTACGAGAAAGAACCTTTGATGGGTGTCCTCACCCACCAGTAGAGGAAGTCACTTAGGCTTGGGAATCCATATAATGACTTAGACTTCACATAGATGGATATTACATAATTTTAAATTAATATTCAATACATTAAAAAAATACATTCCTGAGAACAATAATAGTATAGTGTATTTGGTAACATGGAAACAAAATATTCAATCATGGTGAATGATCTTCAACATCTCCCAAAGAGATCTCCACCATTATAACTTCTACATAATACCATTATTCATAGCTTGGGGAAAAAAATCATAATAATGTGGATATCTTAGATTCTTAGAAAGGGTAAATAGAGGAAATGCACAAGAATAGCATAAACAAAAAGGTGTGGAACTTGATAATAACATTTAAAGATCATGCCCTATATATTAGAGAACAAAATAAAAAATGGATGTTCATAATACATGAATCATAATGAAATAAATAACATAGGACAAGGAAGAATAACACAAGAAAAGACATGGAATTTCTAGCATGCATGTAAGTTTATAACATTGTGAACATGTATTAGTATAGATAGGTTCACTCATTAAGTTATCTACATAAACTTAGGCCAAGAATCAACTTGTGGACACACAACTAGGTCTATGCATAACACTGTGAACATGTAAACAAGTTCATGGATAGTATAATGGATATGAAACTAAGTCTAATCATAACATTTTAAACATTTAATCAGGTCCACGCATTACCTAATATACCTAAAACTTAGTTCATTCATAACATTTTGAATATGTAATTAGGTTCACAAATAACCTTGGGAACATGTAACGAGGTTCATGCATAAACTTATGAACATGAAATCAGTTCCATGCATAACATTGTGAATGCGTAATAAGGGTCACTCATAACATTGTGAACTTGTAATTAGGTTCACACATAAACTTATAGACATTTAACCAGGTCCACACATAACATTTTGAACATGTAATCAGGTTCATTTATAGCATTAACACTCATGATTCATCATTTATTACCCAATGCATTGGAGGGAGATATAGGTCACACCCATATCATAATAAAATACTTCATACATGTGCCATAATATAATTAAAAATTTAATCATATCATGTCCCATAAAAGAGATAGGTTCATCAAATAATAACCCATAAAATGATATGGGTATCGTCATCAATTATTCACATAATAACCTATCAAATATCATAGGTTTCATAATAACTTTAGGAAATCATAACTCGTGAAGGAGTAACGAATTTCATAAACATATAACCCATGAAGATAAACAGGTTTCATAAAGACAACAACATTAAGAATAAATCATTCATAGAAAGGATATGAATGGAACCTTTAGATCATTTGTTATAAGGGCATGAGTAACATCAATAAATTTCATCTTAGATGGAAAATAATTTTGAAACATTTCTAATCAAAAAATTTATTTTTAATACATAAAACCATTAAAAATTAATTTTCTTAGAAAATAACTTGAAAAAGTATAAAGAAGAATTGAAATAATTTTGAAAACATTTTTACTTGAAAATTAATTTTAAAACATTTTCTTAAAGATTAAAGTTTCAAAAATGAAAAGGAATATTCAAAGTAACAACACTAGGTGATTCCTTACATGTTATACAAGGTAAAAATAACATTCTTTTTGTACTGTAAAAAGGTCAGAAAAATGTAAAGTTCAGAAAGAGAAAAGAATATTCCTTTGAAATGATTCGTAAAATAAAAAAAGTTAAAATTATTTTAAATATTATAGTAGGATGGTACAATGTTCTTGGGAACATGTTTTAGAAAACAAATATTTTTTTGGAACAGAGGTTAAAGTCGAGCTTCCTTAAAGACACATTCTTAACTATATTATGTACCAAAGAATAGAGATACGGTACCAATAAATGATTATACCATGAATAACCAACAGATAAGAAAATTCACGAATGTTCTTGAGATATGGATCATAATATTTTATCATAATAATCACAAACATAACCAATATCGAAAATCTAATAGGTTGTCTCAATAAACTCTTATAACATGGTAAAATGGGATCATAATCTCCATGTAAGAAAATGAAATCAAATAAAGAATAAAATATCACAAAAATTATATTCCATAAATAACTTGGAAATTTGAAATATATAAACCTTTTAAAAATAGTTTAGCTCTATGAAAAAACATGAGTCTCATGGAAGAAAAATTGAGACAAAAATGTTTTACTGATTTGGTTACTTTTGGAACTTAAAACCCATAAAAAAAAGATAATAAAATGGATATGTTAATAACCATAATTTTAATTATAAAATATATATAATAAAATCATGTAAATTACATACACTAGACAAAATGAATGAGTAGAGAAAATATCATGTATCTCACAGAAATTTAAAGTGAGATGAAATCCCCTTACCTTGTATCTTAACTCTCACTATAATCATTCAAAACACCTATATAATAAATAGAAATTTATTTTAAATCATTTGAAAAACCATATTATTATATTTAATACTGTATATGGTATTATTATGACCTTATACTACCTTCTTGTTAAAGATCCTATGTTAAGGATTCACTTTGGGTAATAGTTTCATTGTTCTTCGCATGTGCCTTAATTTGTTATATTGTTGGTCCTTATACATATATCATGAATTCAGAATGTAAATAATTATATATATATAATTTATATCAATTATATTCATATTATAATAATTCATTTCATAAAGAATTACATAATATAATACCACATTCATGGAGACGGTAAGTCATACATACTCATTAATGTTGTTTCTGTTTTTACTGTCGTATTGAAAGAAATTATGTAAATGACATGTGTATATATATATTTATATAAATATATTATTATAAAATTAGTATTATTATATCATATATATCATATAAATTCATTAAACACATCCTTAATACATTATATGTGGTGTTTGAATGAATCACATCGCTTTAATGGGGCAGTAGTCCACACTTATTCAAACGAGATTGTCGTATTAACACCAAATGGAATGTAAAGAGATGTGTCTTGAAAAAAGAATACAAAATCATAAAGATATAATAAATATATTACATAACATATATAAATATATTTTATATCATAATGGCCACCATGATTGTTTTTAATTGAGAAATGAACAATCATCGTTTTGTGAGGGAGTAGTTTTCAATTCATATAAACATTATGTTCGATATCCATTGGATAGAGGTGTGTGAAATTTTAGGTATAAATATTTTCTTAAAAATACTATTATATTTAGGTTACTGTTTTTAATACACAATAAGGGAATAATGATAGTTGAGGGGTTAATAAGGTAAATAAACAAAGGATCTTGGGAGAAGATGTTGCCTATAAATTGGGTAACTTGTTTTCTTTTGTGCCAAAAAGCTTCCTTGAGATGACTTCTTCCCAAAGGGAGGAATCAAAGTAGAACGGAGTATTTTTGGGAGGCTATTTGATCATATATTGGACAAACATAAATTGTTTTAGAGGTGTACATACAATGGGTATTGGAGAGGCATCTAGGTCGATTTGGGTCTTAAATTTAAGGTTTGGTACTTTATTAGCCTAGTTTTTCTCTTAACCAATGTAACTAATGTTAATTACATACACTATATTTTTTTCAAAAAAGAATTTAACTTATTAAACATAATAAATTATTCTGATTCCAAATATGGAATCCATTTTTTCAAATTCTTATCACATAAGTTTCAGAAATTAATTTAATGTTAATCTCGCTGATGAGACGACACTGCTTGTTTTTTAAGTAAAAAGAATCAAATTTTTTTTATGTATTTATATCCAATTTATTTGTGAAATTGGTAAAAATGACCAAAATGTTAATAAATTATACAAACATAATCTAATTAACCTTTGAAATCTAATTAAAATATTTATTAACCTTATAAATAAATGGAATTAAAAAGAAATTTTGAATTAAAATCCGGTATTCATCTGAAAATGTAGTTCGACAGAAAAATCCCAAAAATTTAAAATTATATAATTTTTTCAAATAATACTATTTTATCATATTAAATTTATAAATGTGTCTAAATTAATTTTATTGTTTTAAAAAAGGACATTAAAGTGGTTCATTTGAGAAAATAGTATTTTTAAAAATATAAGGTCATTACCAAAACAAATTATCCAAACCAATTTATTATGTTTTTTTGTCAACTTATATTGTTTATTTTGACATATTTAGTCATTAAAATATAAAAAAATATGATTTAAAATGGGTTATCCATTGAATGACTATAAAACTACCTTTTAAAAAATGTTTTTATTCTAAAATTGGATTTGTTCTTATCTTAAGTCTATAGACTCTATTGGATTAATATCAATAATATTTTATTAAATATACAATATTTGTATTACATTAATATCACTTAATAATTTTAATTAATTTAATTTACTTGGTTAAAATATCTTTTTGAATATAATAAAGGTTTCCTTTATTTTAAATCCATTTTCATATTCATTCATTAATAGCCTATGAATTCATCTTGTATTTATGTTAACCACATATTTTCATAATTTAGTTCATAATATGCATATTCATTAACATAATGGATAGGTCATATTCTATTATAAAATATTTTTTAATAGTATATATGGTTAGGTAACACTCAGTCTTGTGTGTTACACAAGCCATCTAGGAAGGTCAATCTTGTTTGTAATGTACGCTAACCTTGTTGTTCTGTATAACATATGTCAAGTTGGGATTGCATGTAAAATACTCCAATCCAGTTATGTGTGATTGGAATTTTTAACTTAGTGAAAATATATTTTCATTTTTGCGTGAAATGAAAAATATCAAAAGATTAAATTAATTCTGAAAAAAATCACCAAAATATTGGGGTGTTACATTCATCACCTTAAAATGAATTTCACCCTCCAAAATTTTCTGTATTATTAAAGGATTAAAAATAGAATTTTTAATTCATATAAACCCACATCATAAAAACTAATACTAAAAATTCCCTTAAAAAGGGAAATTTCGAACCATAACGGTTAACGAAAGTAACATATAACTACGATTCCACATAGGAGAACATAGGTTGGGAGTGGAGATTTGACATGGGGAAAATATAAATATTAATAGGAATTTATTGAGGTCATCTATCACAAACAATTCATTGGTCAAAGTAAGGTTGAGTTCCATTAGGTTATAAATGTTTTATGATTTAATAGGTCATCATCTTACGGAAAATTAAGGTATCAGGACAACAATTTTTTATCACGTTCAAGACATTGAGTAATTCGTGATAAATTTCTAAAATTAAAAATCATTCTTAGGTTTTTTTATGAAAATTTTCTAATAAATCCATTACCTCTTGGAATGAATGTCCCAAAATTAACATTGATTCACAAATCACTAAAATACACTTTTAACAGATCTTAAAGCCTATAAAAGAATAAAAAGGTCTAACTATTTATCTATTCAAAATAAACTTGCATAAACATAAAAAGTAAAAATATTGGTTCATCATAAATATTTATTCGTTAAGAAAATATACATTAATTAGGAAATCACATAGTGAAGTGGTAGGCATGAAACCCTTATCATCATTTAGTCTTGGGTTCAAGCCCCACATCCTTGTCGGACATGATTGGTTTTCACCTGAAATACATGATTTCCTTTTTAAAATAAAATATAGACATCCTTGAAATACCGTTAATCACTAAATATCCGATTAACCATTTTCACTATATACTTAGTGCATAAATACTTCCTCTAAATTTTCAATTACTCTTTTCATGAATAGTTAACCATATAACCCCTCTCAAAGACGAACATCCCAAACTTTAGAAAGATAGTCTAGAAATTAGTTTAACATTGATTTCCATGTATAAAAAAAGTATCCCTTAGTTTTCACATTTTAGAAATGTGAATACCCTTATTTTATATTCACTTGGAATATGTTAATAACCTGAATTACTATAAATCTTTTAGGAACACATGCTTGCTTCCTTATTGAAATCAGTATTTGATCTATTTGGTAAATCAAAAAATTATATAATCTTGATAACTGGTAGCATAAACCACATATCAAAAAATCCTTACGTAGTTTCATGTTAATAAATATTTTCCAATTTAATTATTCATATCTCATGTATCTTTATCCATAAAACATTATCTTAACCAAAATAAAATATTATGGGTTACCTTCCCTTGGTCAAAATATCACATTGTCATTAAATCACTTCACCAGCCCATCGGGACATTCAACATAAATTTGTAAATACTAAGTGAAAAAGTAAGTAGAAAATCCTTATATATTTTACCATTCAGAACTTTTGAATCAAAATACAAAAAAAATTGATTATTCCACTTCATCCTTTTGCCATTAATAAGGCTACATCATCATATTACCCAATACCTCCTTTAACATTTCTTTTTTAGTCTCATCATCATCAACAATGTAACCTTTACTCACACCCCCATGTTGATTCTCTTCAGGAACATTCCACTTGGAACATTGCGTTCCGTAATGAAACTTTACTCTAAAATTAAAACACATAACCTTTGATTAGGACAAGGGAGGAGAGTATTATAATCCACTTCGTTAACCAACCTCTTCATTTTTTCCTTCCAATCACTTGATTTGTTTCTTTATTTTACACAGTCAAAACATATTGTTGTTCCTCTAAGACATTCATGTAGGTGATTATTTCAACATTCATGTCACAAAGAAACTGAATCTTCTTTTCCTCCATGATCTCCATTACCCTAACTCTCAGCAAACTCAATCATTCAATTCCTAGGTGAGTTAAAGAGTTGGTTAAGGTAAACATTGTCAATCATGTTCTATGAAAACTGATTAGGCATGATTGCAACATATTTTACTCTATTGATCATCCCGCATGATATCTCATCAGAAAATTTTCTATCACATTCAACCTTAATCTAGTTCGTTATGGTTATTATCATTGACTAAAACCAGAATCATAGTGGGATAATTACTTATCATATAAAAAAATAGCATAGTAAAGAAAATAATTACTAACAGGATACCCAATTTATGACACCATACATAATCAATGACACCTTAGTCTTATCCTAGGTTATTCATATCTAAATTATATCTAAATTCTTCATAATGGTTCATAAAGAGTGTGTGAATTACCAAATCATATCCCCCAGAAGTGTCAAACCAGGTGTGCATCAAGTTCCATTATCATATACTATATTACCTTGAGTTAATCTCTTAACATATTATCAGAGTTGTTACCCCTAGGTACATCTCTTCTAGAGCCACATACATTTGTAGTATCTAGATAGGGATGTATTGATAGGAAACCACTCACTTTATCATTTCCCAAAATTCCAAAACATTTTCCTTAAGGTTAACTCATCCTTACACCTATCGTTAGAGACATCCCTAGACATATCCTTAGATATATACATATTGATATCAGTAAATTTACATCATCCTAGTTTCAAAATATTTAATAAACCTTTCCTTTGATACAAAATATTGTGACCTGGGCTTGACATATATGGATATTACATGATTTTAGAAGAATATTAGGTACATTACAAAAATACATGCCCGAGGACCGTAATAGTTCTGCATATTTTGAAACATGGAAAAATCTTATATCTTGGTGAAATATCTTCATCATCTCCCATAAAGATATAAACCTTTATTACTTCTATCTAAAACCCTTATTCAAACCCTGGGGAAAGGAAACATAATAAAGGGGTGAGTTTAGATGCTTAGTAATGGTAAATAAAGGAAATTCATAAGCATAACATAAACAATAGGGTATAGAACTTGATCATAACATTTCAAGATCATTACCTATATATTATAGAACACAATAAAGAATATAAGTTCATAATACATGAATCATAAGAAAATAAATATCATAGTTATGGAATAAGAACATAGTAAAGATTTAAAATTTGTGGCATGCATGTTGGTTTATAATGTTGTGAACATGTATAAGTGGAGATAGGTTCACACATTATGTTAGGGACATGAAATTAGGCCCCAACTCCAGCTTTTCAATATAAAATCAAGTCAATGCATAACATTTTGAACATGTAATCAGGTTCATGTATAACCTTATGGACGTGAAACCAAGTATATGCATAACATTGTGAACATGTAATCAGGTTCACTCATTACCTAATGGACATGAAACCAAGTACATTCATAACATTGTGAAGATGTAATATGTTTCATGCACAACATTGAGAACACATAATCAGGTTAACACATAAAATTATGGATATTCAACTAGGTCCATGCCAAACATTTTGAACATGTAATTTGGTTCACTCATAACATTGTGAACATGTAATCTGGTTCACTCATAAATGAATGGACATGAAACAAGGTCCATACAAAAACTTTGTGAACATGTAATTAGGTTCACACATAAAATTTATACTCATGAGTCATACATAATTACCCAATTCATTTTAGGGAGATATAGATCCCACCCATATCATAATAAAATACTTCATACATGTGCCATAATATAATTAAAACTTTTATCATATCATGAACCATAAAAATAAATAGGTTCATCAAATAGTAACCCATAAAGTGTAATGTGTACCATCGTCATTTCACCACATCATAACCTATGAAAATAGATAGGTTTCATAATCATATTATGAAATCATAGCCCGTGAAATATAGACAGATTCCATAGACATATTACCCATGAAGAGAAATGGGTTTCATAAAGACCATGACACTATGAATAAACAATTCATAGAAAGGATATGAATGCAACCTTTTGATAATTTCCTATAAAAGAATAAGAAACCTCAACAGATGTCATCTTAGAAGTAAAATAATTTCAAAACATTTTTTGAGTAAAATATCCTTTCTTATTCTAAAAAATACTTTTTAATACATAAAACAATTTATAAATCTTTTTCATAGAAAATACCTTGAAAACATATAAAGAAGGGATGAAATAAGTTTGAAAACCTTTTTCCTTGAAAATTACTTTTAAATTTTTTTTAATGATTTTCCTTTTAAACATTCAAAGGAAGATTCAAATGAATGGCGGCGGGTGAATCCCTACATGTGATACAAGGTAAAAAGAACATTCCTTCTGCATGGTATAAAAGATAGAAAAATACCGTTTTCTAAAAGAGAATAGAATATTCCTTTGAAGATATTGGTAAAATACCAAAAATGGTAGATATTAATTTTAATGATTATAGGAGGATGGTACAATATTCATGGTAATGTTTTTTAGAAAACATAGATTTCTGACCAAATAGAGTTAAAGTCAGGCTTCCTTAAAAACAAATTCTTAAATATATTATGTACAAACAAGTGGAGATATGGTAAAATACAAGTGTATATGATGAATAACCAGAAGAGAATAAATTTCATGAATTTTATTGAGATATGTATCATAATATTACATCAAAAGAATAAAAAATAGAAACAATCTCGAAAATCGATGAGATTTTCTCAATAAACTCTTATACCATAGTCACTTGTGATCATACTATCCGGGTAATAAAATAAAATAACATGAAGTAAAAAATATAATGAAAATAATATTCCTGAAATAACTTATCCAATAAAAATATATACACCTTGAAAATGAGTTTAAGTGCATAATAAAACATGAGTCTCATAGAAAGAAAATTGAGACAAAAATGTTTTACCGATTTGGTAACTTTTGGAACTTAAACCCCATTAAATAAGGATCATAAAATGGATATATGAATACCATTAAATTTAATTATAATATATATATAATACAATCATAGTAATTAAATACACCACATAAAATGATATAGTGGTGAACACATCATGTATCTCACGGAAATAAAAAGTGAGATGAAATCCACTAACCTTGTGTCTTAAATCTTGTTGTACTCATTAAAACCACCTTTATAAAAAATAAAAATTTATTATAAATATCTTACAAAACTATATTATTATATATAATACCATATAAGTTTTTATTACGACTTTATAATACCCACTTCATAACAATCCTAGGTTAAGGTTTTAGTTTGGGTAATATTTTCTTTATTCTTCACATGTGTCTTAATTTGATATATCATTGGTCCTTATACTTATATAATTATATAATTTAAATCATGGTATAAATATCATTACTTTCCACTATATGTATATTTTAATATTTTTTTATCATAAATAAGTAAAAAATTGAATACACCATTCATGGAGACGGTAAGTCGTACATACACATGAATATTGTTTTCGTTTTTATTGTCATATTGAAAAATGTAATTGAAATGTGTATATATATAAGTATATAAATATATGATTGTTAAAAATTTATTAATATATCATATATATCATATACTTTCATTAAAACCATCTTTAATACATTCGATGTGGTGTGTGAACGAATCACATCGCTTTGAGGGGTGGTAGTCCACACTTCTTCAAATGAGATTATTGTATTAAAACCAAATGGAAAGTAAATAGATGTGTGTGGAAATAGGAATAAATAAGAATAAATAAATAATAAATATGTTATATAACATATATAAATATATTTTCCCTGATAATGGCCACTATTATTGTTCGTAATAGAGAAATTAACAATCATCATTTCATGATGCAGTAGTTCGTCATACACAGAAATAGTATATACTATATCCATTATATGGAGGTGTGTGTAAGTGTAGATAAAAATATTTACATAAAAACATCCTAGTATATGTCGAAAATGTTTTACACAATAATGTAATAAATAGAGTGGAGGGGTGAAGAAGGGAAATAAAGTAAATTGGCTTGAGAGAAGACATTACCTCTAAATCAGGTAACTCCTTTTGGTTTGTGCCAAAAGGCTTCCTTCATAGGCTTTCATCCAAATTGGAGGATTCAAGGTTGAAGGGAGTATTTTTAAGAGGCTATTTTGGATGATATTTTCAAAACATAAATGTATTAGAGGTGTGATTAATGGACAGAGGTGTTGGTCTTTTATAGTGGAGGAGGAGTGACACTCTTGTATATATTTGAATAGAGAATTCAACCAATTTCATCCCTATTAAACGTGGATCCAATAATGTTCCAAGGTTGATACAATTGATTATAGGGTCTAAATATAGACATATAATGAGTGTTGGACAAGTTTCTAGCTATTTTTGGGTCTTAAATTTATGGTTTAGTTCTTTACTAACCTAATTTTTCTACTAACCGATGTAATTAATTTCATTACATTCACTAATATTTTTGGTAAAGAACAAATTCGACCATATTACACATTATAAATTATTATGATTCCAAATAATTAATTCATTTTTTAATATTATAATCATATAATTGGAAGAAGTTAATTTAAAAGTAATCCTACTAACAGGACGACACTGTGGGTTTTTAAAGTGAAAAAGGATCAAAAGTTTACTAAGTATTTATATCTGATTTCAGTGTGAAATTAGTTACAATGACCAGACTATTATTAATTGTAAAACATATTTTCTAATTAATCTTTTAAATCATATTAGAATAAATTTTAACCTTATAAATAAATTTAATTTAAACCTAGTTTTGAATTAAAATCTGATATTTGTAACAATTCATCCAAAAATGAAGTTTGTTAGAAAAAACCCAAAAATTTCAACATAAGATAATTTTGAATTTATATATTAAAAAAGGAAGTTTATTTTATCAAATTATGTTTCAAAATTTGTCTAAAATTTATTTTATTATTTTTCATAGAAGAAATTAAAATATGTTCATTTAAGAAAATGTTATTTTTAAACATATAAGGTCATTACAAAAAATGTATACTATATTAATTATTATTTTTCAATTACAAATATAATGTTTATTTTTACATATTGGATCTATAAAAGTTAAAAAAAAAATAGGATTTAAATTGGGTCCTCCGTTAAAATGTGGTGAACCTACCATTTATAAAAAAATAGGTTTTTATGCATAAAATTAGGTATGTTCTTATATTATATCTAAAGAATTTAATGGATGAATATAAAAAATATTTGATTCAATATATAATATATTTATTACATTAATAAAATTTTAAAAATAGTAATTAATTTTATTTAATAGGATAAAATATATTTTTACTATAAAAATAGTTTCCATTATATTCAATCAGTTTTCATATAAATTAATTGGTTTCCTATGAATACATATTATATTTGTGTAAAACAAATATGATCGAAATTTAGTTAATAATATTAATATTAATTAACATAATGGATAGGTTATATTCCATTATAATAATATTTTTCAATAATATATATGTATAGGTAATACATGGTCTTGCATGTTACGTAATCCATCAAGGAAGGTCAATCTTGCATGTAATGTACACTAACTTTGTTGTTTTATATAAAATAATCCAAAATAGGATTATGCGTAAAATTTTCCAAGCTAGTTTCATATGAACATAATGTTTGACTTAGTGAAATGCTATTTTCAATGTTGCATCAAGTGAAAAATATGAAAAGATTAAATTAATTTGAAAACAAATCACCAAAATTACGAGGATTTACAATCCATCTAATGAGGCATCAAATCCTTCATGTCGGGTCATAAAAAGTAAAGTAGCATGTTGGTACCTCTGATTCATCCCTGATTCTTCTGAAAATATACGTAGGCTCCGTGGTATATTATTTTTCTAGATTTTCAAAGAGAATAAAATGATCATTGTCAATCTCCTTGGTAATCAGTTCCCTGGTTATGGAACCACCTAATGGGACCCCATCTCTACCCTAGTAGGTAGAAATTCCACCTTGTACAGGTTCCACTATGTGATCTTAGTGGCCCTATTAATCCAAGAGTATTAGAGTTTAGAGTATATGGAAAGTGACCAAGAATAATTTGTTGAACTTGCCCAAGTAGTGTGATTACCCTCCTTAGGATCTGAGCCATGTTGCTTCACGAATCAATTACCATATCACCATGTTGATGAGATTAACAATGAATTTTTGATCAGGATCCCTTTTAAATATATCTTTACTCATAAAGATATAGATCCTCATCAAGATAGAATGATTATCTCTCTCACCCCTCCCCTTGGGGGCCAGGAAATGTGACCGGTGGTAATCCCTCCATTCAAAAATCTATACCCAGCATGGGTAGACAACATCCAAGCATTCCTAGATTTTTGGAATCCTGAATATTTTCCTTTTAAGGGGATAGGTGAACTAATTTTTCACTTTACCCATTTTATATCATGGTTTGACGCGTGCTTCAAATCCTATAGAAGCAGGAGGCTTCCAAGCTTCGTTGTTTTGTTTAGAGGCTGGAATAACCCACATTTGTCTTGTATATCCAGGTAACCATAGGATCCATCATAGGTTTGGAAGACCATCTCAAATAGTTTCTCTATCAATTTATCTCTACCATTAACAAGAAAAGTATTTTTTATCTCTATAATATAATGTAAAGTCTTGATGATCAAGTCACAAATATTGTCACCTGGTAAAAAGGGATCATTTACTCACTTGATATTCCACTAACAATGTAACAAAATACTAATGATATGTGTGGGGAAATAAAATTCTCAGCTATATCCTACCCTTATTACAAAGAATTTTCTAGGTGGTTTCTATGATTGTTTTTAAATGGTTCAGCATTTCTAAGATTCGATGGAGTAGGCTAAGTTGTTGTGCTCATTTCCTCTTCCAACTATTGTGATAAGGCATACCAAATTAGAGACTACTTACACTTTATAGGTAGATGTCACCATAAAGGTATATTTATTGGTACCTTTTCTTGAAGACCCTCATCAAGTGAATAATCAATTATAAATTCTTCCTTTCCCAGCACAAACCATCATGAACCACCTCACCAAATAAAGTTTCTGGGACAAGAGAATGAAATTCAGACCCCTATTCAACTAAATAACCCCAGAGATCCCTTCTTGGATAGAAGAATATATACATATTCCGTCATGAATAAAATTTTACTAGGATAATTCATTTTTTCTTGGAGAAGGGGATTCAGAAGCTTCTAGAGTGGAATAATTCTTTGGAATCTGAGCTCACTGACCACCCTAATCGTTGATTGTACCACAGGTTCATTAGCTATACTATCAAAGAATTCTTTGTGCTCAAGGATTTTCTCTATGAAAAATTATATCATGGTGTGGTTATGTTTGGTGAAAGCCTAATGCAGGTGATTCAAATCTTCACCAACCCCTGCAGTGATAGTGAAGGATCAAGTGAATCAAAGTAGGCTTTCATCCACTAAAACCAAAAGTATGATAACTGGTTGACTTGCAGAGAAGTTTCCCGATCTCATGGAATAATTTGTTCCCAGTTAGGTATTCCAAAGCCTCAAATGGTCTCCTCCCCTCCTCTAGATTATACTTATTCATTTTCATCACATCCTTCCATGTCTCATAAGGGAAGGCATCCACGGTTCATGTGAGACCAAAGTACTTCACTACTATAGAATTCATGTCACACCCTGAGTTATTTCATGCCACCTAAGTTGAGAACTACACCCATATCTCACATAACATTAGAAGACACATTTAATTATGAGAAAGAGTATTCCTCTATAAACATATTTTATTTGGTGGATCCCTTCACAATTACTGGCCATGATAAAAACCATGTAAGCCTCCTAGATTCCTCTTGCATATGTTATATATGGAAAGTTCTAGGATGTAAGAGCCTCCAAAATTCATAGTCTATCACCTTAGATCAATCTATTCATGCCACTAAGACCATTTAATATGTTTTTTATAGAGCCCGGTAGGCACTGTCCTACCAACTTACTCCATTGATGCGCCTCTATAGCTAATTGTGTTAGTTGACAGAGTATCTCATCCAAGACCGTTATGTGATCAGTCACTTCTAGTGAGAGTTATATATTAGAGAACCAACATTCAACCAATAGTGTTTCAGATTAGGTCACCTACTCAGCTGAAATATATTCTCAGCACTAACTTGACCCAAGTGGTATAGCCTGTATCCTTTTTTGCTCCCCCTTCCATGGAGAGACCGCCTTTGGGAAACAAAATATCCTCCAAAGAAAAATTCAGATGTTCTAAATCACCTCATAGTAATCCCTACAAGTTTATCAATCCTAGAGTCCCTCCTCTTATCAAAGGAAATGTGGGACACAATTATCTAAGCCTTTAAAATCCCTATCTAGTTCGAATTTGAAGTATCTAGTGTAGAGGCAGATACGATCGATGTATATTAAATGAAAATTAAATGGAATTAAGATCCACCACTAACTATTGCTTAGATGTTTTGGGATTAACCTCATCCCAACATGAATACTTCATAGTCTAAGACTGACTAAAAATGATATGAGTCCCTCTAACTTTACAATTCAGGGTTATGATGGCAGTTAATAGAAACTGTATGGCTTTGATAGGGTATAGTACTAGTTTTTTTCATGATAAAAAGCCTTGAATTCATTATAGTATCAATGTATACCTCTTAAAATGTTTTGATAGGTAGGCCCTATATTAATTTTTATGAAGTGGTCCCCTCCTCGTATCCCAAATTAACCAAGTACTCTTTCAATGATTGAGCAGGGGTACTCCAAGGTGTTTTGTCTCCCTTGAACTCTTATGATGCCTACTATATAGATGTCATAACTGAAAAGAGAGAGGGGAACAAAGTTTAGGCCAATGGGTTTTTGGGAACGAACGATCCAACATCTACTCTAAAAAATCCATCGAAAACATGGATGGTGCTTTCATTCTCCTGATTCATCAGCGGCTGACCACAATGCATGGCCTAGGTGGTTTCTTTATCATCTATTAGAAAAAGTTATAATTTATTCAATGAATGAATTAATTCTCATTGATTAACTTGTATTTGTACACATGATAAGATAGGGTGATATAGTATTCCCATACACCTGTGAAGTACTTAGAGGTCCCCTCCCCTATGGCCACCAGTTTTTGGTATTCACACATGATCCAAGTAGTAGGGTTAAATAATTTGGAATCCAATTTGGATCTAATGGTTTTACATGAATAATGTACACCATGGTAGGATGATATATTATATTGTCTCTACATCTATGATCTCTATAGTTTCACTAGAGTAGGATCCCCTTAGTGGATAATTCAATGTCTGCCCAAGCAGACACCAATGCTCCTCCTGAGTCAGCCATCCTATATGAGTCGCATCCTCCCAATGATTCTCCAACCTTAGATGATGAAGATTAAATTGAAAAAAAAACCTTCTATATTTGAAGAGGGTGTCTCCACATTCATTGAAGAGATGATGTAGGTGAAATTTGGAACAAACCCAGATCTGAGGCTGACGTTGATCAGTAAATCCATGCATTTAGAAGAGAAGTAACGGTATGTGGGTTTCCTGAAGTAGAATTGTGATTTATTTGCTTAGATATATAAATAAATTTCATGATTGGACCATCGGGTTTCTTTCCATCATCTTGGTCTACCTGTGAGTCTTCATGGGTTTAAGAAGCCTCCCAAAAGGATGGATCCCTATCATAGTTCCATGGTTGAGGGAAATGTTTATATGATTATCAAATAAAACATCCTTAAGGAAGTTCAATGCCCCAAATGTCTATCTAACATCATCCCTTTCATGAAAAAATGGAAAAATTGGAGAATTTATCGAATTCCAAGACCTCAACCACTATTATACGAAGGATGATTTTCCCATTCCATTGACATAGTTGTTGATCGATGCTAAATCTTGTTTCTAGGCTCTATCCTTCATGGATGGATACTCTAGGTACAACAAGATCTAGATGGACACCAAGGATGATCATTACAATAGATTTATGGTACCTCAAGGCTTCTTATTCTATCAGGTAACCCCATTTTCCTAATGAATGTAGGATCCAATTATCAGTGAGACATGTACCACATTTTCAAACTAGTTCACAGGATGTTTATAGAATACTTCCAGGATGAATTGGTAGTCAAATATCACCATCATTAGAAACATCTCAAAGGCCTTTAGAAAGTTTCTAACTTCACCTTCTCTTGTATTTTGAAGATTAACCATGTTATGTTTTCATTCAGGGTTACCTCTAGTAAGTTTCTTGAATTTCCTAGAAGATAAATATGCATTGATATCAAACTAGATAAGGTCATGGCTATCGGTCATTTAACTCCTTAGAGTAACCTATAGGAGGTGTGAGACCTCCAAGTCCACTTAGACTATATACACTCATTCATCTTGAATCTAGCTCGAAAGTGTAATCCCAAACAAAGGATCATGAATAATGAATCTTTCTACTAGTGGGATGAGGAATTCCATGTCATGTTTAATAAATCCAAATATATCTTCTATAACTACTAATCCTGATTCCACCAATCTTGGGGAACCCTCTAGTTCTCTATGTAACCACCATGGAATTGTCCCTTAGAACCCTTCTCACCTAGAAAAAAAATATGAGAAGATAAAATAGTTTATACTATATTAGTCAAATGAGGTCTGAAATAGAGACTAGATACTCACCAATCAAGAAGCGTTAACACATGTTGGATTTTTCAGTGAAGAAGTTAATGTACTCTATACAACATCACGAGATACATTTAGTGTCCCATGTAGACACATTAAATTATATCTCGAATCTCCCCATGCAATTGGGATGGTTTTCATGCTGGTCAGTGATCCTTTAGAATTTTAACATCAGTTTCATTCTACATTAGTCCATCATGAGTCCATCATTGAAATAATTCCTATAAACCCATCCGACCCCTAAATAATTACCCTTGGATATTTATTTCCCATATGTGGCTATCCTATCGGTGGATCAAGCCATGAAATTCTTGAAGATGAATTTATAGGTTACCTCTAAAAGTTCGATTAGAAGAAATATAAATGATACCAAGCTCAATAAAGTTTTCATGAGAATCATCTTAATCACTCTTACATAAGCCATTTTCCCCACAAGTTCCTAACATTATAACGTTACAAAAACAATTAGGAAGTGTATCAATAATCCATTACTCATCATGATCTATCCCTAAAAATGTATTTACCCCCCTTTCATGTGAAGGGTGACTCTGAACTGGTCATCAAACATTTCAACAGTGGCTACATCATCAGAAATTCAAAGATCGTGCCCCTAGTAGAGTGCACCCGCCAGCTGATGGCCCAGTTTCCTACCCATATATAAGTGAATCATGTCCGTCGGTCAAAGAATAGTCAAGCTTACAGCTTATCCAGTTTCATCATGTCTCTTATCAAGCCTTACCAAGATGACCAGTTCATTCATGTGGTGTATCTGAGGGTCATCATACCCATAATTTCAGATGATGATGGAGGAAAATAAGTGAAGTTGATGGAAACCAGTTATTATCTTCCAAGACCCTCGGTCTCTCCAATAGTAGAGGAAACACCTGATTGGATAAATAATATTGTTGAGTATCTCCAGTGCGGCATTCTCCCTTCATATCATGTCGATCATGAGCAGATCTATCAGTGTGTAGTGCAGTTAACCATTCAAACTAGGCCTAAACTTGTGAAGATTCTCTGCAAACAAGGGTTTCATATAATTACCCTCTATTTTATACAAGGATAAAAGATAACCCAAATTTTGGATGAATTCCATGTCAGGTTGTTTGGTACCCATTTGGTATGATTTAATACCTCCCACTAGAATCAATGGGTGGGTTACTTCTACTCCATCATGGTCCATGACTACATCGAATTCTCCAAGAAGTTTCATTCATGTCAGCTCCATTCCAACATTGTGCATTGACCATCATAGCACCTTCATACCACCAAGTATTCTTATCCCTTTGTAGTCTGGGGACTTGATTTTGTAAGACTATACCCACCACCAATATCTTGTTAGTGTATGATGTTTCTAATATTGACAGGTTTCTTAACCAAGTGGGTAGAATTGGTTCCTCTCAAGTAATTAAAGAAAAATATTTTGATCAATTTCATGATTTCCCATTTCATTCGTCAATTTGGAGTTACTCACCCTATTATCAAATACAATGACACCAAATTCTGGGATGTATATCAAGACAAATTGTATACCATGTATAATAATTAGTCCAACCAAACTTTTTTCTACCATTAATAGGTCAACAGAATGATTGGTGCATTAAACAAAACCCTCTCAAAAATCATGTTGATCATAGTAGGTCAGTACAAGAACATTTTATTGCATTAACTCCACAATTACCTATGATCCTATTAGATGACAACTCATAATTCTACCATGGTGTCTCCATATTCCCTAGTGTATGTAACAGAGGCAGTCCTACCCATTGAGGTTCAGCATCCAACACTCTGAATATCTTCATAATACCAAAATATGACATAAAAAATGGATGAATTCCATATAGATGAGTTGGAAGTCCTCAAATAAAATAGGCTCCAAGACTTGTGTAATATAGAGAGGAACCATAAAAATATAGAGAGAGAGTTCAATAAGAATTTTTTACTCCACTCTTTTATTCTAGGTGACATGGTGATGGATCTAAGAAATCCAATGATGCCTATAAAAATACACCAAATTTAGATCCCATGTTTAAAGACCGTACATCATTCATAATCTCTTTTTCAATGGATAACACTCTTTGATAACCATGGATTGAGAGTGTATCACATGTCTAACCAAATCCATGTTTCTCAAACAACAATTTACATAAAGGAAACCATATTCTAAGAATCATGACTTTAAACTATCTTTGAACCTTCTTATGAATGTTTTGTGTAATTTTGATCCTCCTTGGACCTCATTAACATTTATTTTGTCACTCCACCTTATGAAAAAAATCTATTTTAGATTCTCAACTGTTGTCTAAGAATTATGAAAACAAATTATTTTTCCATGGTCCAAAATCTATGACCTTAAATTAAGATCCATCTTGTCCAAACTCTATGACCTTAAACCAAAATCCATATGGTCCAAACTCTATAACCATAAAATAAGAGCCTATGGTTAATATAATGTGACCTTAAACTATTTTCATCCCCTATAGTCTTAATTTAATGAATTTAAACTAATAATCCCAACCCCTCAATTATTTCCATTAAAATATTCTCTTAACCATAATGAAATTGGTATACCTCATTTGATAAGTATTGGATGGTTATCAAACTTTACCCTATGCTCTAAACATGGTATGGACCACAATTTTGGGGTTTCATAATTCCCTCAACATAGATTATTTCCCTATCTGTTTTTGGTCACTTTCCATGTCGTATTACATAAATACGCATGGATTAATTCCCATCCCCATGGGATATGTAGTGATGTCCAAAATTATCATCTCCAAGCCCAACTACAAATTTCTCAACCCTTCAACTCATTTTCCTTAGTAATGATCTAAGAATTACAACATTAAACTATGGGACATTTTATTTTGAATAATTGTGTGGTCCAAGATCCAACTTATATCAATTCACATTGAATATTAACTCTTTCATACCAAACATATAACCTTGGAGAAAACATCCCCCATAGTCTATGAAATAAGACTTTAAACTATTTTTCATGGTCTGGAATGGGTGACCTTAAAATTTGAATCGCCTAATTCAGTAATGATTCAGGTGGTTCAATGCCTCCTTGGATCCTTTAATGATTGGTATAACACATAAACAACACTAATGTCATTGGAACCCCTATTTCTATGGTCTGATCATTATGACCCTAAACTATGTGCATTCACCTCGCGATCACATGGTTTGATTCATCCCTAGTGAAGCTTATTCCCCCAAACTCTTCTAGAACAACATTTGGGTTTATTCTCATTATCATGGGTTATGTAGTTAATCCTAGACTTTTTATCTTAGGTGCTAGCCATATACTCACTTAAAAATATCTATTACCTTGGGTTATATCACCCAAAAATACTCTAATGGGAATACAATCTATGTGTAATCCCAATTCAACTACCTTGACCTATGAATAGCCAGATAATCCCTAGCCTACTATTAGGAATATAATAGAATGAAACTTAGTGAATAAGCCTCATAAATACATCCCTGACACATGATGTTAAAATTAAATCAAAACTCATATAGATTTTTGAGGCATCATATACTAATATAGGAATATTCAATATCCTCAATCAAGAGTGTATCCCCTTACCAATGTCAGTATTTTTTCACGTTTTGGTCGATAACTATATGTGGCCAGATATCCTAAATATAGGATATGTAGTGACACCTAGATATTTCATCTTTGGTCAATCCCCCTTCATCGACTCTCCATAGGTACTCTCCTATCTGGTTTCATGATTTCAACCTAGGGTACAATTGTTCAAGGTTTTCCATGGAAGGTAGCCTGATTGGCCTTCCATTTATATCCTATTGTCACTTTTTTATTTCACGTTAACCATCTTGGAACTCCTATTCCCCCCTTGTTCAAAGAAATGTGGCCTTGAACTAGAAAATGTAGTCCTACTTTTACAACATTAAATAACCAAGAGTTACATCCCCAACAGATGACATTAAACTGCATCCCAACCTTGTGTGATGAATTTAGGATTCCATATACAATAATTATGGTATGGTAATTTACCCTGTGTGAAATTGGGGTCCCTTATATAACTCAAATGAGATGAATCACAAATTACCACATATAAAATTGGGATTACCCCTAATGTGGGATGATATGAAACCCTTTATTAAGAAGATGTCACTCTACCAGCATTGGTCTCCTACCATGATGTCTCTTTTATGCTTTATGATTTCCTCGATTTGCATAATCATCATATCCCAATCTGAATAGGCTCACTAAATAAAATTGTGTCTTGTAAAAATGTTTCACCTATCATCCCAGTCTCTCACCTTGATGGGTTTTCCACCATAAAAAAACATATCCCATGTTTCAAAATCAATCAGTGGTTGATCTTACATTTACTTGTCACATCTCTAACTAATGCGAATATAAGACCAGTGTTTCAAAATGGATAGCTGTTATTATCCATCAATCAGTTATTCCCATCCTTCCTATCAATTTCATGGAATTCATAATTTCCCTTATGGTATATTTATCCATTTCTTCCCCCTTGTTGTTTTCTCCCTCAAATGTAATGGGAACTTCATACCACTCAGTGTTTCTCATAGTGAGAACAACTCACACGGGCATGGGGAATCATGAAGGGGTTATCCCTAAGAATGGTTGAACACACATGAACACCATATGATCCAAATATTATGACCTTAAATTAGGACCTTATGATCCCAACACTATAAACATAAACTGTGAATCTAAGTCCAATAATCATGACATTAAACTGTGTGAAAGCCTCTTCTAAAATGTATTGTATAACATTTGGGCCTCCTTAGCTCATTCACATCAGGTTATCATTCTTCCATTCCACACATACCCCTTTTGGGAAACTCGCCCTATGGCCCAAAATCTATGACCATCAACAAATAGTCATGGTCTGAGCATCGCTTCCCTAAACAATGTGATTTCAAAGTTACTCCAAGATATTCTATATTGATAGGATACCTAGGTTCCCCATGAATTCCTGTACAAATGTATATTCACATGATGTTAAACTATAAACCTACCCCATGCAGTAGACATGGGATTCTATCATGACCCGACATGAGGAAAAAATGATTGGTTTCTCAGTGTGTAATCCTTGCATACTACATCCTAAAAAAAAGATGAACTATGTGCTATATCATCCTCGTTATAGTACATTAAATTATCTATCAAACATCCTCATGTATGACATCAATGTATGAATCTATAATACACATCGCATGACTTATAACTATGGATCACATTATAAACTTTTCCAAAAATCCATTTCCTATAATATCGGTCACTTAGTACATCGTTCTTGTTCTTTGATCATCATTAGGAATATTTTCTCATTCTCTTTTGGAAGAAGAGTCTGGCTATTTTTCATAATGATATTCCCATACCAATGTGATCTAAGTCAAGGTTCCATAATTCTAGTAGAGTTTTAATCCATTCAAATATTTCATCACCTCATCTCCATGCTTCGCAAGCCCCTTCATTTAGATCCTCATACTCCTCTGCATCTGAATATTCCCCCTAACAGAATGGTGATGGTCTAGAATGGATCAACTACCTTCCTGGCCCAACACCCTACAAGACTTTGGAAAACGTTCTAAGACATGTCCCATGTTTCAAACATGGTCAGTGGACAACCATCATTTGTTTGTCCCCATCCTAAATAAATGGTACAGATAATGGTTTTCATATATTTTAAGAAGTTATTATATAACATTATTACATTCTCCTTATGTCCAAAATATTGGGAATTGTGATTCTCCCTCCCAATTATCCTATGTTCAGGTAGAGTTCAATTCCCTTTGTGCTACCCCATTTATTCATTAGCATACGTTGGAAAATAAATTGGCTCTTTAGATATCCCTATTCTCCACCCATATCCCCTCTTGGCCTAATAACTCCTAGTGGTTAGTAAGTAATATTATACCCCAAGTGGTTGATCAATGTCTGGAACTCTCATATGAAGGAACAATCACATGGTCATCCCTTATTTCTCAAATCAACCATGGCTCACATGAGCTCAGTGATTTTTTGTTGGTTATCTCATGAATATGATTGATGTATGATATTAAAGAAATAGAAACATTTTTAATCATGAAATATCTAAAATAAAATAAAAACCAAATATTCAGATTGTAATCCATATATTGGAGCCTCTTCTTTTCAATGTATCTTCAAATACTAACCCTAGTGATCGAGCACTTGAGCTCGAACAACCTTTATTGAGTGGCCTACAAGTTCTATTGTCAATCCTCACGGTATTAAAACTCTTTTTTTGCATGGGGATACTTCCTCATCTCAAATATGTTACTATTATTTCTAATACAAACACTCTTCCACCAAGGAAGTCACCTTATCCACCTTGGTCTTAGCTGCCATTAGTCGGTCAATCATCCTATTAATGACCTCATCCTGAGTATCATTGACCATTTTCTGCTTCTGTGCTATTCCCTCTAGGTGGGAAATCTCTCCTACAGCTACCTCAATCACCTTTGATCCCATAGACTTGTGTTTCATCTAAAAAAGTTCACTTTTTTACCATTTCACTTTTACCCTCCTAATAATGAAGTCACATTCCAATGCAGGAAGGATGCTAGAGTCCACCCCACTGGTCCCCAAGATGATAATCCATTGGTGGATAGATCACACCTGAGTTGTCTAGACAACTATCGGGGTGTGGGTGATGAGGTTCCACTCATACCTCCACACCTTGTGACAGACGGTCTGATTCTCATCAATGGTGTCCAAGCTAGAATCCATGAAATCTTCAGGTGGAATAGTTCCATAAAGAGTTATGACTGTCAATTCATCATTGGTTGGATCTTCAAAGTTTAGGTTTTTTTGTGTGAATAGATAGAGATTTATTCTTGGAAAAATAATTTTATTCCTCTCCACCTTTCATAAAATCTTCCAATGCATCTTGTGGTGCTTTTAAGGGGGGTATGAACATTCTAGTGTCCTCAGATACCCCTTTTGGTGGAACAATCATGGCCTCTGCTCATATTGGTGGTAATTCTAGAGTAGGAATTTTTAAAATTTCCTCCTTATTCACCTCATCTACTCTAATAATGGCCACTTCATCCATCATGAATTCATCTCCAACGGCCTCTATTGCATCCCACATTTTTACTACATGAATTTATATGACATTTTACAAATAGAGGTTCCTTTAATGTTTAATGTCATGGGAAAATGGTACATAATAAAACAAAACAAGAAACCACTATTACAATCCACTTTAAAGGATTAAAAATAGGTTCATCATATGTATATATACTTGATCGTATAACAAGGGGACATACATCAAAGGAAAGGGTGAGCATAAGGCCTAGTAAGGGAAATCAAGGGAAATAGGTTACATGTGATCATAAAAATTATCGATCAGAACTTAAGAGAAATAAAAAATGCATCATAAGTGGTAAAATAGGCATATCATAATGGAAAAAACATGATTCATGACATATAAATGTGGCTACACTATTTAATTGAGTCATTCATATGCATAATAGTGAGGCGTTAAAAAACTTTTCAAGGTTATTCACCAAGGTATCATAAAACATGTCATCTATAGAGATTAAATTCTTTACCCAATGCATTGCAGAACTAATAGGGAATACCCTTCATATGTAATAATTAATTTTATACACATTGAACATAATAATAATTTTATAAATACCTCATGGAGAATAAAATAAATAGGTTTCCTATCAAAATGATGGTGTTTTAGAAAGTTCTTATAAACATTATCATTTTGTTGTTTTAAACCCATGGAAAAGGAAGGTGTGTTTTGTGTATATTAATCCCAAAATAAAATAGATTGTTTTGAAATATATGTTTATAACCCTATATAATAAAGAGGTTTGGGTATTCACAATATAAATTAAAAATAATTTCTTTAGATAATGAGATAAATTTTGAGAAGAAAATTCTACAGCAAAACAGGAATGAAACATGGTTTTAAGTAACATCAAAAATAGAGGGATCTAGGGTATCCCACTCATAAAAGACTTTTATAATTTAAAGTTATATAATTAAATGAAAATAAGAACATAATTTTTAAACAAGAAATATATACCACATAAAATGCAACATGAAAGGAAAAGAGATGTTTATATTTCCCTCAAATGGAATTATGCTCACCCTTTCCATTGATGTATATCATTAGGTTACGAGATATAGTAAATGTAATTATGATGAACCTATGATGAATCCTTTCAAGTGGATTATAAACAATTTTTCATGTTTTTTTGTATAATATAGATATTTCAAATACACTAATCTTTAAAAGATCCCCTATTTGTAAAATGTTACAAAATTTTGTGTATTAAAAATGTGGGATTGCACTGTGGGTATCAAAGGATGGTTTAGTTTGTCACCACCCATCCTCGAGGCCCATGCTGTGACTACCCCAATCCCACCTTCCATAGGCCAAGGGCTGGCGACTAGCACTAAAGGCTTAAATCCCGATAAAAGGGAAGGAATTGCCTTTTTAAAAGAAAACAAACACCACAGAGTACACAAGATGAAGTAAATACTATGTAAACTGAGTACAAAAGAAAGTGATGGAAAGTAAATGGGCCAGAATACAAACCCAACCAAAAGTAAAGTACAACTAAAATGAAAGTGCAACAGCAGAATGTAAAACAGCAACTCCGAGTCATCCTCCGGAAATCCCACCTAAAGGGTGGGTACAGATAGTCTCCTCAGCTCCTTGGTATGGTCATCCGCTCCGTGTACGTCCCTCCAAGTGGTCCACCTCCGAGTACTGTCTAGTTCCACAAGCCTCCACCTCGATCAGTGTTGTCCGTCGTCTGAATCCAACACAATGTAGTGTGGGCATAGCCCGTGCAGGGGTGAGTATATGATTCTCAGTAGGGACCCTGAGACCCCTGAAGGTCTCTCAGAATCCACAAAGGATAATCCACAAAGGAACGATACAATCACAAAGTATCAACAACACAACTTAGGTATATTCCCATACATATACCTAAGTCATCAGTTACTGTTTGGCTCCAACTCCCGAGCCCAAGCACAACCCAGTCCACATAGGAAAGCACAACCCAGTCCACATAGGAAAGAAAAACCCAGTCCAGATAGGAAAGCACAACCCAGTCCACATAGGAAAGCACATCTCAGTCCACATAGGAAAGCACAACCCAGTCCACATAGGAAAGCACAACCCAGTCCACATAGGAAAACACAACCCAGTCCACATAGGAAAGTACAACCACATCAATGATAACTGTTGAGAATAAAGACTCATCTCACAAAGTTATACACTTCGTAAGGCGATAGAGACGATTAGATATAGCCACTGATTCATCTAAGCTGTCGGGACCACATAGGATACAAGACCAGCTAAGCTGTCGGACCAACATAGGATACAAGACCAGCTACTCTGTCGAACACACTCAGGTTACAAGTACAGAGGTCAATACTGCCAGACCCACGTAGGATACAAGAACAGTAGTCACCGTTGTTGGACCCACATAGGATCCCAGTACAGTTGTCCTCACTGTCGAACCCAAGTAGGATCCAAGTACATTCGTCCTCACTGTTGACCCCATGGAGGATCCAAGTACATTCATCCTCACTGTCGAACCCAAGGAGGATCAAGTAAAATTTTCTTCATTGTGGAAGCCATGGAGGATCCAAGTACAGTCTTCCTCGCTGTCGAACCCATAGAGGATCCAAGTACAGTATTCCTCGTTGTCAAACCCACGGAGGATCCAAGTACAGTTGTCCTTGTCGCAGTCGCTGCGAGCTCTAGGGTTTCTGCACACAGCATACTCGATTCCGGGAGGGTCCGCTCCACGAGCTAAGGGGGTCGATACATCAACTGACACGAAGTCCAGAGTTGATGTATCCCAAAGTTCTTTCTCCCCAATACGAACTCAATGCGACAGACGGCGCGTCAATCGGACGCCCGGACTAGGAGTTATTAGCTTTTTCATCCGAGGGGCCCGGTTGGTTTTTAAGCTAAAACCAAACCGACCATACACCAGCTACTTCCAAACCTCATGTGGAGTAAGCCAAAAGAATCGTCTCACTAATAGGAATCCAACAAAGTCGACACCACATCAATCAGACATCCGGAGCTCGATTTATAAGTGTTTCCTCTCTGAGGGCCCGGTTGATTTCATGTTCGAACCGACCCATCCATACACATATTTTACCGAAACCTTGAGTTAAATATACCAAAACGACCATCTCGATCCAAGGATCTCTACGCAACTGACAGTGCATGAATCAGAGGTCCGTAGCCCATGTTATGGGTGTTTGAACGGATCTGTTCCAAAATAGGGGGTTCGGGCCCGGTCCGACTCGTCCCGATACCCCCTGGGTCGGCCCGAACCGGGTCGACCAAACCCAGGTCCGGGTCCAGCCCATTTGGGTGCGGCCCAGCCCGGATGGCACGGCCCGGCCTGACTCGGCGCTGGTGGCCCGGCCCGGTGCAGGCGGTCCGGCACGGCGCGGGCGGTCCGGCCCAGCACGGGCGGCTCGGTGCTGGCCGAGCGGGGTGCAAAGGGGGGGGGGGGCGCCACCCCTTGCACTGGCCGGGGGTTTCAACCCCCGGCTTTTCTAGAATGGTTAGCCATTAAGTCCTGGCTTGTGAAATCTGTGGGACATGAGGGGTCCCGCCTCGAGGTGGCGCCGGCGACCGACTCGGCTAGCGGCCCCTTTGAGAAGCCGTCGCGGCCTTAGGTCACGGCTTCTGTCCGAACAGAGCGGCGCGACTGCGCCACGCCCCTCCTCTGCGACCCGACCTATCTAGGGCTTCCTTTGGTCTCATCGTCATGGTGCGACGGTGCCGAGCACCTCCACCATGGCCCGCTCTGGCCGCGGTCCCTTTTTCGTTCCCACGCGGTGCAATGACACCGCGCCACCTTCTCCTCAAGTTCAACAAGGACCGACAAATTAAAGATAAGGAGGATCGACCGTGTTTGTGCGGTCCGATCTCCTCCTGTTATGTCAATAACAAGCGGCCAATTTTTTTAACAAAGAACGTTTAATTAATCATGAACGTAAAATAACCCCTACCTCAACAAAGAAGGCATTCATCGGCGTCGCGGTAGACAGCGTCACGGTGAAAGGAAACGAAGGCGACAGTGGAGTGTGCCGAGGAGGAAGCGGAGTCTCCTCTCTTGTTTCGGAGAATAATATTTGTGGTGCATCTTCAATCTCCGAGGAACTGGTGTTCTTCGTCGTTCTTCGTCGGAGGTCGGTGTTCTTCATCCAAAGCTCAAGAGTTCTCCTACGTTCCTTCCTTCGCCAACGATGCTCTCCAAAAATTAAATAATAGGTTCCTCCTATTATTTAATTTCACACACATGGAAACTCTCCCATAACTAATTCACCGCACTCATTAAAAAGTGTTGACAAAAGAAGAGAGAGAGAAGGTTCCCCATAATTAAACACGTTGGCAGTTTAAATTAAAAAGGGGAAAAGAAAGGTTCCTCATTAATCAATACAAGGATTTACCCAATAATTAAACAAGGGATATTAATGGAGGAAACATCAAGGAAACTGTACGGGAATAAATGAGGTAAGAGGAAATTAAATAGTGGGGATCGTGTGGGCCCCACCTCTCTAACCTCCTCACTTGAGTAATTATGTAGCTGCAGGCCCCACCCTTAACTACCCATCGGAGGGAGTAACATCCTTTAGTAATAAAAAAAATTGTTACGACAATTTTTTTTATTTATTTCTTAAACAAACACCACAAAAAAACTTCTCCTCTTTCGTGAATGCAACTACGGTAAGTGTACCCTTAATCAATTATCGGCGCTTTGATTTAATCAGTGCCCCCCGGATTTTAATTCCGAGCACCGGTTCAAAAGTTAGAAAAACCCGCTCATTCGTTCACTGAACGTACCTGAGCTAAACTTTGAAAATTTATTTCGGGCACACCGGGCCTCGGAATCAAGTGCCGTCAAAATCCACAGACACATAAAATTCCAAAGTATTTTAAAAAATAAATCTCTCGAAATTTCCAGGTCTTTAAAATACTCCAACCTCAAGGATTTACATCCTCATAAAGCTACAACATAAAAAAGTGAAACAAATGAGGGTACTGAGCATGCATATGAGCCTCTCGCTCCCATGTGCTCTCCTGGAGGTTCCCGTGCTGCCAACGAATGCACACCAGAGATATCGACTGTCCATGTAGGAAACGCTCCTGTCAATCCTCGATCTCCACCGGGACCACCGCAAAAGGCACCCCAATCATCGATGTCCAGATCCCCATGGTTGATGATATGCGTCGGGTCGTGCACGTATCTCCTCAGCTGAGATATGTGGAAGACGTCGTGCACCTGATGCAACTGAGGTGGAAGGGCCAGGCGGTAAGCCACCTCGCCTACCCTATTGAAGACCTGAAAAGGCCTGATGAAGTGCGGAGATAACATTCTGTTGTGGCCAAATCTCTGTAATCCTCAAGGAGGTGAGACCCGTAAGAAAATTTGGTCGCCATCCTCGAACTCCAGTGGTCTCCGTCTCCAATCAGCATAGGACTTCTGTCTGCTCTGTGTAGTCCTCATCCGCTCCTGGATGATCTGAAACTTCTCCGTCATAGCCTGAACCATCTTTGGTCCGACAAGTGCTGACTCCCCTGGGTATGTCTAGCATAGAGGTTCTCTGCAAGTTCGGTTGTACAGTACCTCGTAATTTTCCATTCCAATGGTGGAGTGGTAGCTGTTGTTGTATGCAAACTCCGCCAAGGTTAGGTGATCCTCCCAGCTGCGACCAAAGTCAATCACACATGCACGGAGCATGTCCTTGGGTGTCCGAATGGTCCTCTATATTTGGCCATCTGTCTGAGAATGAAAGGCAGTGCTTAGGCGTAGCTGTGTCCCAAAAGCCTCCTACAACCCCTTCCAAATCCAAGATGTAAAGCGAGCGTCTTGATCAGATATGATAGATGATGGCACCCCATGAAGCCATACGATCTCTTGAACGTAGAGGAATCTTAAGCTCTATAATGAACCCTTCTCTCTGATTGGTAGAAAGTTGGCCGACATGGTAAGTCGGTATACGAACACCCAGATGGCGTCGTGTCCTCTGGAAGTATGTGGAAGCCCCGTCACGAAATTCATTGATATCTCATCCCACTCTCACTCCGGGACCTCTAAAGGATGTACCAAGCCTGATGGTACCTAGTGCTCCACCTTCACTTTCTGACAAGTGAGGCATCAAGAAACGAACTCTTCTATAGATTTCCCCTTCCTAGGAGTATTGACTATCTCAAAGTCATAGTCCCCATGGAACTCAAGTCAACGACAATGTCTCAGGTCCTGGTCTTTCTATGAGAAGACACACCTGAGACATTTGTGATTAGAGTAGACCGTAAACCGTTCACTCAACAAAATATGGGTTTGACTAGCCCTTGAAAAGAACTCGAAAACACCCTTTTTCACTTACGTCCTACAAGCGATGCTAAGATTTCCCCTTTTCCGAAAAGATTAATCTGATCTCATCCCCTGTATGAAACACATTCTTTGCCTAATACAGTCAATCCCAACATGAACGGTACTATTTCATTCCATGGACAACGTCGTAAGGCCTCGACGCTACTACTAAGAGATCCAACCGTTACTCATGCCTCCAAGGGCCGAGTCACACTGTCGGCAGCAGTGTGTGGTCACTAGGTCTCCTCCAGTATAAATCTCAAAAGTGAGGGTCAATTCATTGGATTTAATCGGAACCTCTTAGTAACAACCACATAAAAAGGACAAGGGATAAAACGTCACAAGAACAAGCGTCTTTTATTACCACAGCCAAAGTAAAAAGACAAAAACCATCCACAAAAAATGATATAAACAAGCTTGAAGCAACATGAACAAAAGTATCCATGCCCGGAGCTAGTCCCTCTCCTACCCTTCTACTCCTGAAGCTCTATGGTCGTAGGCCTCAGCTTCCGGAAGCTGATCTCTCCCCAGTCCAGTCATTCCTTGCGGTCGAGGTGGTCCTCCTGGTGGTGGTGGTGGTAGGGCCTCGAAACGTCTCCCACCACCTACAGCTTGGCCAGCCCCTATGCCACGTTCGCCTACTCCCGCTAGATTACCACGGTCGAACCTCTGCCTGGGAGGTCCCTCTGCCGCCTTCTGCTCATCTGCAGGGCGGGTCGGGCAGTCTTGAGCCATGTGACCCTTCTCACCGCATGCATAGCATTTCCTGCTCCTCGTATGGCTGGCTCTATGTCGTGTTCCCCGCACACCCAAACCTGTATCCTGAGGTCACCCACCTAACAGCTCGGTCTTCTTGGACCCCTGCGTCTTCTGTCTACTACCTGCTATAGAAGACTCAGCTACGTGTCATCCTGTGGAGGGTCTCGCCGCTGGTGACTGCTCAGCGTGGAAACTCTATACTAAGAGGGCTCTCTCCAGCACCCCCACTTGCATCGGTATGTTGAGGGAGATCATCGAATCCCTGATCTCATGTCTGAGTTCATACTCAAAGGTCTGGGCTCGGAAGAATGGGTCCCATACCATGTCTGTGGTGTAGCACTAGAGGTCAGTAAACCTCGCCGAGTACTAGGCTACTGTCATGCTGCCCTGCCGCAGTTGTAGTAACTCCTGGATGTGCATTACACGAAGGGTGGCTGGAACAAACTCCAAGAAGAAGAGGATCTCGAAGTCTGTCGAAAGTAGAGGTGCATCATCATGCACTTGTAGCATCAGGCTCCACAATCTACCTACTTCTGTATGCAGAAGACTTGCGGAAAGGATCTCGATATGGTCTGCTGGTGTCCCTACCAATCTGAAGACTCTGATGATAGCCTCCAGCCAATCCTCGACTGCCTGAGGATCCGTCTCTTCGCAGAACCTGGGAAGCCTCTATCGCTGAAACTCACGCAACGCACTCAGGCGGCGTGCACTCTCTACCGTTGGGGCTAGTGGTATTGGGGGCTCAGCTGGTAGAGGTACCACTGGTGCCTCCGCTAAAATGGGGCCCTGAACCGAAGCCCAATCGCTCGATGGGATTCCATCCCGTGCGTAACTAGGAACCCTAGCTGGCTACCTTCATGGGGCCATCCTGAAAAGAAACAGGTGCACCGCGGTCAAAAAGTATACCTGGTGAGCTGACTCAATGTAATCACAAAGAAAACTTTTGAAACACACATGCAATCATTGTTTTCATGCACTGAGTCGAAAATCCGAATTCAGTGTCCTGGTGTATGGATACGTCAGCCTCCACACCAACACTGGACTCCCTGGACTGAAAACCACATTCAATACCAAAAAACACTATTTCTTCACATAGAAGAAATTATCAGAGTCCTGAGTTCATTGGTAGAACCAACTCCTCTAATACCAATTTTTCAGGACCCATCCTCAGGGCCCATGCTATGACTACCCCAAGCCTCCCTTCCATAGCCTAGGGGATGGAGACTAGCACCAAAGGAGTAAATCCCAATAAAAGGGAAGGCATGGAATTATAAAATAAAATAAACATCAATGAGTACACAAGACGAATAAAATACTAAGTAAACTGAGTACAAAAGTAAGTGCTGGAAAGTAAATGGGCCAGAATACAAACCCAACTGAAAGTAAAGTACAACTGAAATGAAATTACAACACCAGAAAGTAAAACAGCAACTCCGAGTCGTCCTCCGTAAATCCTACCTGAAAGGTTGGTACAAATAGTCTCCTCAGCTCCTCGTTCCGGCCATCTGCTTCGTGTACGTCCCACCAAGTGGTCCACCTCTGGGTACCGTCAAGTTCCACAAGCCTCCACCTCAGTCAGTGTTGTCCTTCATCTGCATCCAACACAATGTAGTGCGGGAATAGCCCGTGCAGGAGTTTGTATACAATACTCAGTTGGGACCCCGAGACCCCTGAAGGTCTCTCAGAATCCACGAAGGATAATCCACAAAGGAAAGATACAATTACGAAGTATCAGCAACACTACTTAATTATTTTCCCATACATATACCTAAGTCATCAGTTACAGTTTGGCTCCAGCTCCCGAGCCCAAGCACAACCCAGTCCACATAGGAAAGCACAACCTATTCCACATAAGAATGCACAACCCAGTCAATATAGGAATGCACAACCCAGTCCACATAGGAAATCACAACCCAGTCCACATAGGAAAGCACAACCCAGTCCACATAGGAAAGCACAACCCCATCCACATAGGAAAGCGCAACCACATCAATGATAATGATTGAGAATCAATACTCAACTCACACAGGAATACACTTCGTAAGGCGATAGAGATGATCAGATGTATCCATTGATTCATCTAAGCTGTCAGGCCCACATAGGATACAACACCAGCTAAGCTGTCGGACCCACATAGGAAACAAGACCAGCTACTCTGTCAGACCCACTCAGGATACAAGTACAGCGGTCAACACTGCCGGACCCACATAGGATACAAGAACAATAGTCATCATTTTTTGACCCATAGAGGATCCCAGTACAGTCGTCCTCGCTGTCGAACCCACAGAGGATCCAAGTACAGTCGTCCTCGCTGTCGAACCCATGGGGGATCCAAGTACAGTCATCCTCGCTGGCAAACACACGAAGGATCCAAGTACATTATTCCTCGCTGCCAAACCCATGGAGGATCCAAGTACATTCTTCCTCACTGTCGAACCCACGAAGAACCCAAGTACAACCGTCCTCGTCGCAGTCACAGCCAGCTCTAGGGTTTCCGCACATAGCATACTCGATTCCGAGAGGGTCTGCTCTACAATCCAAATGGTTTGATACATCAACTAACATGAAGTCTAGATTTGATGTATCTCAAAGTTCGGTCTCACCAATCGGAACTCAATGCGACAGACAGCGCGTCAATCGGACGCCCGGTCTGAGAGTTATTGGATTTTTCGTCCTAGGGGCCCTGTTGGTTTTTATGAAAAAACCAATCTGACCGTACTTAATCTGTGTTCAAAACTGAAGAGGATTAATCCAATAGAATTTTCTTACTAAGAAAAATCCAACAAAGTCGACTCCATGTCAATCAGAAGTTCGGAGCTCGAGTTATAGGCATTTCCGCTCCGAGGGACCAGTTGGTTTCGTGTTCAAACCAACCTGGACGTACACAATGTTCACCAAAACCTTGAGTTCAATATACCAAAACACCCGTATCAATCCAAGGATCTCTATGCAACTGACGGTGCATGAATCGGAGGTTTTTATCCCAAGTTATGGGTGTTTGAACATATCTGTCCGAAAATAGGGGGTTCGGGCCCGGTCCGACCCGGCCCGATACCCCCTGGGTCTGCCCGGCCCCGCCGGCAGGGCCCGGCCTGGCGCTGGTGGCCTAGCCTGGTGCGGGAGGTCCAGCCCGGCACGGGCGCATCGGCACTGGCCGTGCGGGGCGCAATGGGGGGGGGGGGGGGCGCCGCCCCTTGCGTTGGTCGGGGGTTTCAACCCCCGGATTTTCTGGAACAGTCATCCATTAAGGTCGGCCTTGTGCAATCCACGGGACCCGAGGGGTCCCACCTCCTGATGGCGCCGGCGGCCGGCTCGGCAGGCCGCATCCCCTCGGTGCTCTGGCACGGCGTGACGGCGCCGGTGCCGCGGCCCCTTGGTGCGCCGACGTGGCGTGACGGCGCCATGCCCCTCCGCTGCGGCCCGCTCCTGGACGTGGACTCCTTTGGTCTCCTCCGCGCGGTGCAACAACACCACGTACCTCAACCATAGCCCACTATGGCCGCAATCCGTTTTTCGTTCCCGCGCAGTGCAACGGCACCACGCCGCCTTCGCCGCAAGTTCAACAGGGATCAACAAATTAAAGGGGATGAGGATCAGCCGTGTTTTTGCGGTTTGATCTCCTCCCTTTATGTCGATAACAAGCAGCCAATTTATTTAACGTAGAACGTTAAATTAATATTAAATGTAAAATAACCCCTACCTCAACAAAGAAGGCGTTTGTCGGCATCACGGTAAACGGCGTCGCGGTAGACGGCGTCACGGTGAAAGGAAACGAAGGCGACGTTGGAGTGTGCCGAGGAGGAAGCGGCGTCTCTTCTCTTGTTGCGGAGAAGAATATTGGTGGTGCGTCGTCAATCTCTGAGGAACCGGTGTTCTTTGTTGTTCTTCATCAGAGGCCGGTGTTCTTCATCCAAATCTCAAGTGTTCTCCCACGTTCTTTCCCTCACCAACGATGCTCTCCAAAAATTAAATAATAGGTTCCTCTTATTATTTAATTTCACACGCAAAGAAACTCTCCCGTAATTAATTCACCACACTAATTAAAAACTGTTGACAAAATAAGGGAGAGAGAAGGTTCCCCATAATTAAACATGTTGGCAGTTTAAATTAAAAAGGGAAAAAGGAAGGTTCCTCATTAATCAATACAAGGAGTTGCCCAATAATTAAACAAGGGATATTAATGGAGGAAATTTCAAGGAAACAGTAGGGGAATAAATGAGGTCAGATGAAATTAAATGGTGGTGCTCATGTGGGCCCCACCTCTCTATCCTCCTCATTTGGGTAATTAAGTGGCTGCAGGTCCCACCCTTAACTACCCATGGGAGGGACTAACCTCCTTTAGTAATAAAAAATTTGTTCCAACAATTTTTTTTTATTTCTCAAACAAACCCACAAAAAAACTTCTCCTCTTTCGCGAACGCAACTATAGTAAGTGTCCCCTTAAGAAATTATCGGTGCTACGAGTTCAGCGGTGCCCTCAGATTTTAATTCTGAGCACCGGTTCAAAGTTAGAAAAACTCGCTCGTTCATTCACTGAACGTACCCGAGCTAAACTTCGAAAATTGATTCTGGGCACACCGGGCCTCAGAATCAAGCTCCGTCAGAAGCCATAGACTCATAAAATTATAAACTATTTTAAAAAAAATTCCACAAAATTTTTGGGTCTTTACATAGTTTTTTTGGATATTAGGATTTGTAAATTTTTGGAATAACCATAGGGACAAGATAAAATATAGAAAAACATCCTGGTGTTTTGGTGAAATATTAAGTATGTGGTTTCTAAGCATAGAAATCCATTTCTAAATATGAACAAGTGGATGTGGATCTGGCGCATATGTATATAGGGGTATGACCCAAAACACCACTTTTAGAAAGAAAATAGTGGGAACTAGTGCATGAAAAAAGGCCTTGTTGCACACCTGGATTGACACTCTAAGGGGATATTTTTGGTTAATCAAATTATTTTTTTGAACCATTATAATGGAATTTTTTAAAAGGAAAATCTTGTTAAAGAATAACATATTAAGAACATTGTTTTAAGACATGAAATTAATTCAGAATTATAAGATTATTATTTGAAACACATTTCTCACTAAGGTTTTATTATATTTGAAAATGGAAGGAAATACGATAAACTGCATAAATGGTGATTGTAATGGACCAGGCGCTGGCAGCTTTCCAGTAGAAGATGGAATGGAAAAACTACAGAGAATGATGAATCAAATTTATTAGAGTTATGGGAAATATCTTAAATCAATCTAAGAGAGCATATTTACCTCGAAGGAAAAAAATTTCCATTGAGTCCTTTATGCATCAACAACTACCTTATTTTATCGGATCTGTTGACCCATTGATTTCTGAATAGTGGATAAGATCTATAGAAAAGATCTTTTCTATACTATGTTGTTGGGAATAAGAGAAAGACACCCCAGATATGTACCCCTTAGAGGAGAGGATCTGATCAGTTGTGGAAACTAGTTAAAATAAGGAATCCAAGATGGGAGATTGATGTTATCGATTGGTAAAAGTTTTGGGGAACCTTTTTCAAAAAAATATTTCCCCCGTTAGATGAAAATGAAAATAGAAAAATAATTCCTAGAGTTGAAGTAAAAGGAAAATGAATATATGCGAATCTATGAGATTAAATTCACAAGACATTCCCATTAAACCTCTAGATTTTTCACGGATCCTAATGGGAAGGTTGATAGATTCATTGGTGGAATAAGACCTCATCTACTAAAGAATAGTTCCAATTGATACTATGAAATCTATGAGGAGATCATGAGGTGTGTTATGAATATTGAACTGCTATTTAGAGAGACACATTGGCCCCATAAATTTAATGAAAATAATAGACATTTGGATCCAAACATGGTGATGAGAGTTTATTTAGGAATAATAGGAAAGAAAGTGAAAATTCCAAAATGAAACAAAGGATGGACGAAGTATCCGAGGAACTGCGTAATTGGGAGAAGAATATGGTAAATTTATTGAAGATATGTCCATATTTCTCAGAACTATCATATGAGGTGAAGCTAAAACTTCTCAATAATAATGAAAAAGGGAAGAGAATAAAGGCCCAACCTAAAGTCCAATGCTTCAAGTATGGGAAGATTGGAGACTTTTCCAATAATTTTACAAATCCAAAGTTAATAGATAGGGATCACCATCAACCTCAGAACATGGAAAGAGAGAATGGTTTTTATTTCGATATAATGACCATTGAAGTTAAAGCTCCAAATGTTGTGGTGGAAGGTACTCTTGTTTTTCTCTCAAAACTAGAAGGTACTTTGTTTGTTTCGGGTTCAACACATTCCTTTATTTCCTCTAATTTCACAATGAATATACAATAAATCCCTAAACATCTATAATTAGAGTTCTCAGTCAAGAAATTTTGAGGTATTATCGAAGAATAAATAATTTATAGAAACTATAGTATTTAATTTTGTGAGAATAATCTCATCACAATTCTAGTTGTCATTCACATGCTGGAATTTGACATTATACTAGGTATGGACTATCTCTCAAAGTATAATGATAAGATCAATTTTAGAATCAAGGAAATCATAATAGTTAATAATGGACAATTGATATTTGTTTTTAAAGTATAGATATCACAAACTATGATTCGTCTAGAAGCACCACCCATAGCCTTCTTTATGTTGTTGATCAGTGATCATGACGAAGGAAATGAAGGTATACAAATATGGAATGTAACCATCATTAAAAAATAAATTCACATATTTCTAAGGAATTACCTCGACCTACCCTATAAATATATGTAGACTTATCCATTGAACGTGTGCATGGATCCTAGATGATATCAAATAACCTAAATAAAATGGAGAATGTGGAGCTAGTGGAATTAAATAAAAAAAACTAGCATAAGGGGTTTATCTGACTAAGTGTGTATACTTGGGGAGTACCTATTCTATTTGTTAAGATGAAGGATTGATCAATGGGGTTATGAATTGATTATATAGAACTTAGCAGGATGAAAGTGAATAACTGGTACGCTCATCTTACAATTGATGATTTATTTGACCAAATTCATGGGGCTCAATTATTCTCCAATATTTATCTTCAATCTGGTAATCATCAATTCAATGTGTAGAAAGAAGATATTACAAAATCTAGCATTCAATAATGATATGGGCATTACGAGTCTGTTGTTATGCCCTTTGTCATGCCTAATGCTCCATCTATTTTTATGGATTTGATTAATATGGTCTTTAGGGACAGTCATGATAACTTTTTTGTAGTTTTTATGGACTCCATTATAATATATTTTCATAGTCATGAGGATCATGAGAATTATATAAGTTTCATATTTCATACTCTGAGTAAGGACATGCAATTTGGAAAGTTCAATAAATGTGAATTTTGGTTACAAAAAGATTATTTATTGGGGAAAATTATAACCAATGAAGAAATCTCAGTTGATCCTTCCACGAAAAATGTTGTGGAGGATTGGATTCATCCTAAAAAATTAACTATGATTCATAGTTTCCTTGGTTTATCAATATATTATTGAACAATTGTGGAAAAAAAATCAAGACATTCTATTCAGATAACCATGTTAACTCGAAAAGGGGTGAAGTTCTTCTGGGAAAAGGAGTTCGAAGAATGTTTAAATGAACTAAAGAAGAGATTCATTACTACACCCATGTTAACTATACACTCTATCAGATAATGATTCATCATTTTGAGTGATATATATATAAATGTTATTGGGTGCTTCCTCAAGAAAAATAACAGGGTGATTGCTTTTACATATTCATAGTTGAATCCTCATGAGCATAATTATCCTACACATGACCTGGAGCTGGTTGCAGTTGTTTTTTCTCTAAAGATATAGATGCACTATAAATATCGGTATAAAAGTGATATATACATAGACTATCAATGTTTTAAGTATATTTTTACACAAATGAAATTTAACATGAGACATAGGAGATGGTTGGAACTTCATAAATAGAATGATTGTTCAATTCATTATCATCCATGAAGAGTAAACAAAGTCACTAGTGTATTTTATAGAAAAGTCCTTGTTGTTTTATAAATGATGAGGATTCAAGTAGATCATTTTATAAAAGACCAAGTAAAACTTGACATGGGAATCATAAGTTTACGGACATCATCAACCCTATCCTAAGGGATTTCACAACCCTCATTACAAGAGATGATCAAGAAATCTAAAAGGGAATATATTTTGTTATAGAAGATGTTAGATTCCATGAAGAATAGGAAGTTTCTCATGTTCAATATTGATCTAGAAGGTGTAATGAAATTTCATACAAGGATATATGTTACATCTATTAAAAAAATAAAGAAGTATTTTATAGATGAAGTTCATATATATACATTCTCTGTACATCTTGAAATCCATAAAATATATAGGTACCTTTGTATTAATTATTGGTGGGATAACGTGAAAAGGTATATTAGTGACTACACTTTAAGGTTCCTGGGGTGTAAAAATGTGAAGGTAGAGTGAAAAATTCCTAAAGGGGTATTATAACCACTACCCATACTGGTTTGGATATGGTAAAATATTAATTTGGACTTTGTCATTAGACACTCGAAAATATCCAAAGTAAATAATGTGATATGGGTTATAGAGGACTGTCTCACCAAGAATACATATTTTATCCCTATTTGATAAGAAATATATCTTGATCAAATTTCCATGATTTTGGGGAAAGAAGTGGTAAGGCTACATCGGGCCCCATGTTTTATCATTTTTTATCGTGATCCAAGGTTCACATCATAATTATGGAGAATTCTTCTACATGATCTGAATACTAAATTGAATTTTAGTATGGCCTATTTCCCTAAAATCTACGGCCTGTCTGAAAGGAATATTAAAAAACATGATGACATATTCAGAACATTATTGATGGAATTTAAAGGTTGATGAGATCAACATCAGCCATTTGTTGTGTTCTCATACAAAAAAAAATCTTTCATTCGAATGTTTAAATGTCCCCCTATGAAGATCTATATGTAATGCGATGTAAAAATCCTAAATGTTGGGATGATAATGGTGAGTGAATGATTCATGGGCCTGATCTTATGAAACAAATGATAGAAAAGGTTCATGAAATCAAACAACACATAAAAACTTCGTAGAGTTGGCAGAATAGATTTGCTAACAACTCTTGAAGGATCATGGAGTTTGATGATTGAGATAAACAATTCCTTCAAATTTCACCTTGGAATAGAGTCATGTGGTTTGGGATGAAAGATAATCCCGTCCCCAGGTACATTGGAACTTATGAAATCCTTAATCGCATATTATCAGTCTCCAATCGTCTAGCACGCCCATAAAACCTAGCTTAAGTTAATGATGTTTTACATTTATTTCTCTTGATAAAGTATATATCTAACCCTTCACATGTAATAAATATGAAAGTGGTACAACTACAACATGACCTCTCTTATGATGAGAAACTAGTGTATATATTTTTCCATAGATACAAGGTTCTACACAACAAGACAAACCACCTCGTTAAAGTGTTATAGAGGGATATCAAATATGAAGAATCCATGTATGAACTAGTTGAAACAATAAGGAAGAAAAAACCCCAAATTTTCTCAACTGAGGATTTGCGTTGAAATTTTTAGGATGAAATTTCTTAAGGGGGAATAATGTAATGACCCAAACTTTTTGAATGATAATTCTTTTCATGAAATGTGTATTATCTTATTTTTTACTCAACAAAACTATATCCCTTTAATAATGAAGGTTGTATAATTAAAATGTGACCTTTGGATTTCAACCATTATATGTCTATTTGTCAAATATGACCATTGGTAAATATGACCATTGAAAATAATACTCTTAATAATAATAATTTTAACGTTATAATTGGTTTTGTAAATATAAAAGATAATGATTAATTAATGTATAAAGAAGAGTTGAAGGCCTCAACCAGAAGAGTCTTACCGTAAGAATCCCATTTGACAGAACATGGGAGGTAGGTAGCATATTTGGGATTTTCACTTGACCAAGCCCAATCCAAGAATCAATATGTTAATCTTTAATGAAATCTCCTCTGGTATAAGTTCATCTTAGTGGATATTACCACTCAGACAGATGATGTTATCCGAGCTACTGTATGAGTCTATCATCATCACACACCTTACCCTTAGTTCATGTGAGAGTGTTATAAGATGTCATGTTTCAATGACTTTATCAATTAATATGTGATCCATTTGATTAAATAAAATTTTTATTCCATCGTTTCTATTTTATAAATAGTTTTGCTTAAAAATCGAGATGGAATTTGACAAATTGATTTTTTGGAAAAAATGTGTACTTTTCATAGTGATAAAAAATATATATTAAACTAGTGTTTTATTAATAATAATTATTATAATTAAATAGTATTATAAAATCGCACTTATTAATTTAAAAATGATTCAATACTTTTTTTTCTAGTGTCATAAATTTGGCTATGCATTTTACTATGCATTTTCTCTCTGCTATTATTTTTAATAAATAAGTATTTTTATTGTTCAAAGTTAAATTTCAAATCTTTAGAGAATTATTCTGATTAAATAAATTCCATTTTATAAATCAAAATTTAGATATTATGTTAGCGTAAATTTATGAGAATTTTCTAAAATATTTGTTTTTTAAAGAATAGTAAAAATACAGTTTTGAGTTTTTGGTATGTTTAATGACCTCATAATGATGTAATAATTAATATAAAATTCGGGTTGAAACATTTATATTAACGTAACATATTATGTTTCGTAAGTGGCCATTTCCATGGGAAAATACCATTTCAAAGACCATGTTTTTGCAAATACAACTACTAAAGTGTCTAAGGGAATAAATAAAAAATCCCTCAATTTTTATATAAATATCCGCCCAATTCATCATTTCCATTAATTAAAAATTCAACCTACAAAAATACCAGATATTATTATCCCAAAAGGATTCCTCCCAATGTGTCTTCAATACCCCAGGGTCCCAACCTTTTTCTTTTAGGAGTCACTCTTCAAGGTAATAGAGATCTCAACTTCCTTTTTCCTTTCAATATCCCTTTTTATATGGTATTCTATTCAAGTTTTCAAACCATTTTATTCTATAAAATTTAATCCAATTTACTATATTAATAGTATTTTATGAGTGGGATACCCATTTTACCTCACTTTTTATTGTTTTCTAAAATCATGTTTCATACTCGTTATGCTACAGAATTTTCTTCTCAAAATGTTTCTCTTTTCCCAAGAAATTAGTTTATTTTAACTTCTGAATACACAAACTTCTTTATTACGTAGGTTTATCCACATAGATTTAAAAATTATCTATTTTTTTCTTTTATTAATATACATTAATCCCATATTCCTTTTCCATGTTTTTAAAATGAAAAAGGATCTTATTTTTAAGTACTTTCTGAAACACCGTGATTTCGATATAAAACCCATTTCTTTTATTCTAGAAAAGTAAAATATGAAAAAAAAAATATTATTATTATATATGTTGATAAAATTAATTAATACATATAAGGGATGTCCCCTGATATAATTCCAAGGAATTGTGTAAATAATTTAATCTTTAGAGATGACATGTTTTATGATACCTTGGTGAATAACCTTGGTAATTTCTATGACATGTTGGCGATAAACCTCAGTGATATGATTTTGAATGACTTAATTAAAATTTGAAGACGTATTTTTATGTTATGAATCATTTTATTTTCACTATTATATGCATGTTTTACTATCTAACATGACTTTTATATATTCCTTGAGTTCTTATCGATAATTCTCATGAACCCATGTAAATTGTTTCCCTTACATTCCCTTACTAGGCCTTACGCTTAACCTTTCCTTTGATGTATGTACCCAAGTTATGACATGAAGTAAATGTACTTAGGATAAACCTATGATGGATAATTTCAATTGAATTTGAATAATTGTTTCATGTACTATTTATATTTTTTTCCAAGACATCAAACATTAAAAGATCCTCTATTTGTAAAATGTTACGTAAAGTTGGGAAATAAAAAAGGTGGGATTATATAGCCCCCTATAGTGGTTCTTCTATGATGGGTTCTTCAAATTCATCCCCTTCAAAAAAACCCTATCATGGTTCTTTCCTCAACCCCCTCCATCATGGGCATAGTCCCAATAGTTCCCTCTAGTGGATCCTCCATGGTTGGCATAACCACCATGGCCTCATTAGCAATTCCCACTAGGAGAGTATCATTATCCATCAACACCTCAACCTGATGGGAAATTAATGCATGTTTTTATGTTAGTGAATAAGTACTGAGTATCATTTGGTATTACATTCTAAAATTTATCTATCAAATCTAGGAAGTAAAAGGGAAGGAGAAACAGGTTTAAAGAAAGATGATACTTTTGTGAATTGTATAGTACAGCTAGGATCTCCTAGAAGTTCATAGGTAGTTCCCTAGAAACAATTACCCTTCACTACCACTACCTCAGTTTCAACTTTGATGGATGGATTCCCATGAACAAAACATCGGGAAGTGACCCCACACTCATCACATCAATGCTAGAGGTTCCCACTCCTATTGCATGAGTCATATCATGTACCTATCCCACTTTGGTTCTCACTACTTCCTACACTAGTGAAATATAGAATAAGGAAATTAGTGTAAGGGTTGGGTGATCTATAAAAATGAGAAATTATTAAAGGATTAATATGATCAGTAGTAGTATGTCCATCTTACTCTAAGACTCAGGATCCATCACTTCCCCATGAGGTTTCTGATCCTTCATCCTTGACCATGCGATAAGTTGCCTGACCTGTAGGGGGATTCAGAGGATATTAAATTCTTAAAAATAACCTCACTCGTTCATTCTATGGACATGCAGTACCCTGGAAGTAGATCACATCCTCCAACTCTACCATATATAGCATCGCCTCAGCCTAAGGAATTTGAAAATCAGCCTTTCTTGGCACGCCCTGGTGAGGTATATCCCATCCTTGATGAGGAATTTAAACATAATCTGAGGGGTGGGGAGATACTTGTGACATCCCCGGGTCTCCTATAAATTGGGAAACAAGTCAGCACCGGGAACATTCAAGAGATGTACTTGCTTCCCCAGGCCTAGAAAAACACCCTCATAACATCCCTAGAGGGTTCACCTTCCTCCCGTAACCACCTTCCAAGGAGAATTGGACCGAATTTTTTCATTATTCTCCCTCCATACACTACCTCTATTGGGCCACAGACCATCGGCCCCACTACTATGTTCCCTGCCTACCTAGCTCTTCCTCCACATCATTCCCTGGCCACCACTCACCCTCAACCTCTAGATAGTGGGACCAACAATTTACCATCCTGATTGGTTTGGTGCATCAACATCTCTCTAACATATGTATTCTCCCAAAATATATCATATTCATGGTGGATCGCATATGCAGTGGAAGGTGGCATAAAATCGTTATGCCCTTTTCCATCCTAAAACATGAACATGCACTATATGTCCCTAAAAACCATGGGATGATTTTCATTATTAACCCCCATATACACCTTTGGTGCCAACCACTACAAGAATATAAATTTACTTGTAAACTGGTGTAGGTTGTGCAGTTTGAAAATAACATTACAATCAACCATTTCCACCAGTACCCCACCTAGAATGGCTAGAAGGTATGATCGATGCTCAATGGTCCCCGAACCATAATAAATCACCATCCCCTTTAGGAGGCACAGTACGTGGAACCCAAAATTCTTTACCAACATGACCTTCTTCAACACCTCCACGAGGACCACATTGAAAAGATGACTCCCTGCGATATTCAATATTTCCAATCAGAAGTATGAGGATGGATTCAAGATGGGGTTTGTGTATTCATATCCCATGATGTATATAGATGAAAAACAATAAAATAAGTAAAGGATCTCGCACACATGAAGTAGAGTCTTTTGTGGCTGATTTGGAGGAGAACTATGTCTAGATACGCTAGTACTGAGAAATCAAAATTCACATGATGCCTTATCTCTAGCATCCCAACCACAATTAAGGTGCTCGGTTTCACCCATATATGTGCATCCCTCATAGGGAGTATAAATACATAGATGGTTGAGGTAATTATCCCTACCATACTGGCCACAGGAGCTTCAGTATTTATATTGTAACCCCATAGATTCTACCGAATCACCTCTAAGATCTTCCCATAGAATTCCTTATTTCCCCACTAGTATTCTATAAGGAATGTGGATAGGCTCCCCAGTAACTTCTATGATGGATCATATCCATTGGTTGCATCATCTATGAGCATATTCAAGAAGTATCCAAGTCATTATTAAAATTTTATGTACATCATCCCAACCTTTTCATTCATTTTCCACTACACTAAATGCAACAATTCCCTCACAAAGGTGGGAATTAAGTACTAGTACCCCCCCAAAATTCTCTATGCGAAGTAACTCATCATACATAACTCATTGGATTGGGATCCAAGTAATCTTTTTCAGATCCCATAGGTTAATTCCAACCTCCCCATGTAGCATATGGAAAGTATATGTCCCCAGAGATCACTTACTCAGCAATTCTAGCATGATATTATGGTGTATGTAAAAATGAAACTATGAGTCACATGCTTCCACATAAATCCCTTCTCACATCATCTCTACAACAAATGTGTGACATGATGTGGATAAAAAATAGGCCCAATCCCATTAATTGATAAATTTTCCACCCTGGTACAAGTACCAACTGTCTTTCTATCATTTCAGCAGATCACCCAAGCCCGCCTTGATAATTTTTTCATACTAGGGGGGATTTCACATAATATAGAGTCTCCCCATTGGTATTATTGATGTTTTAAAAAAGAGGTTCTTTTATGAGGTGCATGTGATCCTTCCATATGTGTCCCCTAGTATACATGTTCCACAGGTATATTATAGGTATTCTTCTAGACTAGTAGGCTAGATTATCTATGCTTTCCTCAAGGACAAATACATCTTACTTCATAGTGAATTCATAAAGAAGTATCCTCTTTCATAATAGGTACTCTTTTTGAGACTCTATCAGTATTGTAATGAGTGATTCGTGGTCTAACATTCTCCAAAATATCTACCAAGTCATTAGGTTCTTTGAAATATCCTCTTAACTTGTGGTAGAAGTATCTACTCCTATAGAATCCATTTTGTTTGTGAAATGGGAGTTTTATTTGTCCAATTCAGAAATATTTTTTTGTAGATATATAGTTTGTGAAGGACTCTTCCTGAATGTTTGGTTCATAGTGTAATATTCAAAAAGAAGTTTTTGTGTATCTAGTTCCATGGAGAAGGTGATATTCACGAGTGATGAGGATAGAGATCACAAATCACTCAAAAAGGGTATGACCATCATCAAAATAGTGTATAGTCATTTATCTTCACTACAGTATGGTGATCTCTCTAAGCTCACCCTTTTTAATTTATAGGAATATGGTTGATCTCGGGTTCATGATGTTATTTATGGAGTGGGAATCATGAATGATCTTTTTGAAGGGGTTTACCTAATACTCTTTGCGAACTGGAATGAATTTCCAAAATTTTACCATTCTCCTTCTAAATACGACCCTACTTATTCACCATCAGCTCCAATTATGAGGGGGAATTTTTTGACACCGAAACATATATATAAGGACCCAACCTTAAACATTACTTATTATTGAATTAAATGAATAATTCAAATTGAGGATATTTTCAGGTTTAGATTTTTAGATAATTAGGACATAACTATTACATCTCAAAGATTTCAAAGTAGACACATCTACTCAGCTTCCATTTTTTCACAAAATAAAAACTCTTGAACACGAGAGTCATGTCTAGTTCCTTGTTTTAGACAGCCTGACATTTCCTTGATCCCATCCTTGACCCTATTCATCTTTATGTCCTGTGGAAAAAATTTCAAAAAAACATGGGATGAGCATAAAAATCATAGTAAGGGTTATAACAATATGGAAATAAAACATTATTCCATGTATACCTAAGAATCAATGAAATTTTACTTTACTCATAAAACCTATGCAATTTAACATACCTCATGAAATCATAAGATTTACGAATAACTCATAGAAATCATAAGACATAACGGTAACTTGAGGCATTCATAACATTCTTACGTAGGGAGTAACCCTCAGGGTTACGTTTGAAATACCCATCACATTATATTCCCTAAATCTCTTCGTAGAAACCTTAACGTTTAAATCCTTCGCAATACCCAATGCATTGGAGAGCTATATCGGGCTCACCCGCCCTTAGTTTATCACGGAACCACCCGTCTTCATAAACAATGCCCAAGAACCATAACATAATCATAGCACATAACTTAAGAATAAAATAAAGATAACATTCCCACATTTCAATAACAATATAACATTTTAAGATATTGAAATAATGAATCCATTCTAAAATCCATTTTCAAAACTATTTAGAACATTTAATAAAGATATTTTTGAATCAAAGTTTCCCATACCACTTTGAAGCTTTTAACATTTAAAACCATTAATATCCATATAAATAAATCCTTAAAACCATTTTGAAAACATGGATATTAATGAGAAATATTTATAAGAATAAATCATTAAAACATTTAAAATGATATTTTATATACAGGGTTTTTAACAAAATGAGAGACACTTGAATACAAAAATTGAGGAATAACATTTAATAAGAACTTTATAATATCGTGAGAATAAAGGGATTCATGATATAATATTCCAAAGGATAGTATATACAGCATATAATAGTGAATTGTTGCATAACAACAACAAAGTCTCAATAGAAATGTAAAATGAGATGAAATCCCTTATAAAGAAGGTATCCGTAAATTAAGGATAAATAAATCTCATAATTATGTGTGAAAAATATAAATACACAAAATATAAGTGGATATTAAGTGTAAAACAATCAATGGACATTCACAGATATTCAAAGGATGACATATTCAATAACTACATGTTGAACCCAAAGAAATCGAAATTCGATTAAGAAGTTCCCTTGGTAAAATTCGACAGCCTAACGGCGTCACTTAAAATTTCATAAAATTAGTTGATGAGAGATAAAATGGTATCTCATCACTTGGAAATAAACTTTACATCAATAAGGATATATAAGAACATATCCCATCATAAAAATATGTAAATTTAAAGACATAAAAAATAAGTCTTTTAAAAAGAGGAGTGTGAAAGGTTCCCTTACCGATTTGGGAAACTTTCGAAAACTACACCCAATGAATGAAGGGTCACACAATAAAGATGTAAATACCCATAAATGATATTTTATTATACAAATAGAAAAATACTTGGCAGTACATACACCACACAAAAGGATAATAGTGGAAAATGTAGCATGAATCTCACGGGAATGAAAAGTGAGATGAAAATCCCCTTATGAAAATTCAGTAGCCTAACGACGCCACATAAAACTACCAAAAATGGATTGATGAGATAAAATAGGGTCTCTCATAATATTAACATAAAATTTAAATCATGTTTAATATAAAATAATATCCCCCAACATAAGAAAGAGGAGCATAAAGTAAGTTACATAAAAAGTACTTAAAAAGAAAGAGAGAGGTAGGATCCCTTACCTCATGTCCGACTTGTCTTGTTTGTTTCTTTATATTTCTGAATAATAAACTTTGTTCAATTTATAATTTCTTAAGGTCCTCCTTTAAATATTATTATTCAGTTCATATCACATATTATAATGTTATAATAATTGGTTAATAATGTTAGTTCATATCAGACGTTTTTGTCGATGTTTGGTACCTGAGTCAAAAATGTACTTGTTTGAAAATGATTGTCCATGTAGTTATAAGTAAATAATCTCCAGAATAGTATTAATGATTTAAATATCATATATATCCAGTAAATATTCATTTGATACAATTCCATAACATTTGGAGATAAAAAGAAATGAAATGCACTGTTAATGGAGACGGTAGGTCGTACGTACGCATGAATGCTACTTTCATTTCTTTGTCATATTAATGGAATTAAAAATAATTTTGAGAGATATATATATTTTATAATTACAGTATAATATATATGTTTTATAGGTCACATAATTTAATTAATTTCATTCTTTATACATTCCATGTATTGCATGAATGAGTCACATCACTTGAGGGGGTGGTAGTCCACACTTCCTCGTATGAAATTATCGCATTTGCACAACATGTAAAGCATAAAGGTATGTTTTAAATATAAAATACAGAATCATATTGAAAACATAAATACCATATATATCATATATAAAATATAGTGACATCATAATGGCCACCATGAAAGGTGTTAAGATAAGATTGAACAATCATCGTTTCGTGAGGCGATAATTTGCCATCCACAGAAACAGTATGTTCTTTGACCATTAGGCGGAAGTGTGTGTAAGTGTAGCTCGAATACTTCACATAACAACATCTTAGTATATTTATGATACTGGTGTTGTTACAAAAGAAATGAATAAAATTATTTTATGGGTTTGGAGAAGAAAAATAAAACAAAATAACACAAGTGAATACATTACCTTTAAATCGAGTAACTCCTCTTGGTTTGAACCAAAAGGGTTTCTTGAAGAGCATTCAGCAAACTGTGAGGATTCAATGATGAAGAGAGGTATGTGGAGAGATTCAATGGTCAGGTTTTGGCTGATCCAAAGGTTTTATTGGTTTTGGTAAGGTGGTAGAGGTGGGGGCCTTTAATAAGAGAAGAGGAGGGTCACTCTTGGAAAGTTATAAAATATTACTTTATTTTAAAATGGTTTTCGGATTTTAACGGTCCCAAAAGGATATAGTTCAAGGATAAGGTGATAAGGTTTCGAAATAAAACCATACAATAGGTTTTTGAAAAGTTTAAGACTTATATTTCACCATATCTTCTCATTTTATTTAAATCGTTCATTGATGAGGTAATCACTACATCATCACGGTGTCATAAATAAATTAATTTATTTAATGTCTAAAATTAATAAAAAACATATCATGATGTAGGAAATCTTTTTATCTTTCTAATAAATTTTTATAGTCAAAATTAAGGCATGTATAACCCCATGTAAAAATTGTTTTAGTAAAACAATACATGTTTGTGACATTTTAATTTTAACATTAAATAAAACGTTATTAATGTCATTTTCCAACCAAAGTGGCTTCATGGGGTCCCCAAGTTGACCCATGCATTTTCGTAGTCATCCATGACTCATAAAATAATGTTAGGACATGTTTCAAGGTCATTTAATATTATAATAACATTATCTTTACCTTAAATTACACTAATTACCTTTAATCGCGATTAATAAAACTTAAAAGTTACTATTCACCAAAATTTTATTTTAATCTCATTGAACCACATTTTACTTCCTAATGACAACCATGTATATATGATTTTTGAAAATAAAATCAGAGAAGTGGTAAACTTTCACTTAAATGAAAAATCAGTTTCTTTAACTACTACTTAGTGGTTTCACTATTCATAAAAAATTGAAGTTTTTCAAAAAAATACCAAAAGTTCACCCTAAGATATATTTGACATTCCGAAGTCAAAATTTATTTCTATTTTACAAAATTCAAAACATATAAGTTGCATTAATTAATTTAATAATTAATTCCCGCTGTCAAAACAAATAGCGTGTTTTTAAAAAACAATATCTATTAAAAGATTAACACTAGTTTAAGTCCAATTTCAAAGTGAAATTAATTCCAATGACCACCATTGGATTAAATGGTAAAAATATATTCTAAATACACTTTAATATCAAATAAAAGTATAATCTATCCATGTAAATAAATCGGATTAAAAGGAGGTTTTGAATTTAAATGCAACATTTTCACTAAAAATGATCTTTATCGGAAAAATAACAAAAATTTACACAAAGTAAATTTTGATGTCCAAATTCTAAAGAAGGATTTTATTTTTTCAAATAAAAAATATAAAATTGTCAAAAGTATATTTAAAAAGGGTTCTCCATCAAAAGGCGGTTAATCGACCTTTTAAAGAATATTAGAAGATTTATGCTAACAATTGGATTCATTTTCATTTTACCCCTCCAACATTTATTGGATAAAAGTAAAAATATTTTACAAACATATATAATAATTTTGTAGTTATTTTTGCTCATTACCTCCATTACAACGGCTAGGCATTAACTACCATTTAAAATAATATTATTTTATTATTATAGTGCAACGTAAGATTTCAAAGAAACTCGTTGTTGCGTATTGGGTACGCCATCGAGCATAGTGTTCCCTTTACAGTAATATTAATATTTTATTCACAAATATGGATAAATATTAAAATGTCATATTATTTATCTCGCTGGGGTGTTATATCCTTCCCCCCTTTTGGGAATTGCGTCCTCGCAATTTTAAAATTGGGCTTGGAAACTTCATTGAAAATCCCTCATCGGAACAAGAGTCAGTAAAACTACCACTTTAAAATAAAGAAAGAGAAGTACAAAGGTCACCCGAGTTAACCCATACTAGGATTCCATGTAGGAAAACATGGACATGGAGGAGAAAACAAAGGGTCATGTTCTGATAGAGAGTGATAGAAAACATGTTTAGGAGAAAGTTAACCACAAAAAATCACAAACTTGTGATGGGTTAAATGGTATTTTATTCCCCAAAAGGAAAAATTAACAGACAAAATTTTTGTTTTAAATTACTTTTCATTGAGGAATTTATTTGTGAGCTTAACTAAAACATAAGGAAACATACTTACTTGTCATGTTGACTTTCAAATTTTACAATATTTCTTACACGAACTCATATTTTCTCCAATAGACAAGTATTTAGGATGACTTGTTCAGATTAAGAGAGCTATAACCAACTTCTAGAGAATCACCTAATCCACAAAAGAGAACTATATACTTCCCATGTCTTTAGACCTTAACCAAAACTAAAACCAAAAAGGTTAGTATGAAATCAAATAATACCCAAAAAGGATAATCCTTTATAAAAAAATATATTCTTAATCTCCAAAAATTTTCAAACAATACCCAAAGTTTAAAAAAGACTATTCAATAAACACATATCCATAAAATTCTTCAAATTAATCAAAAATATGACTGAAACCCAAATTTATGAAGGATTTAATCACATAGTCTTCCAAGATAAACCTTAACATTTATCTCCAAATAAAATTAGTTACTCTTAAAGTCTCATACTGAAAAGTAATTAACCTAATAACATATCCTCCATGATAGATTAATAATTTCCATATATAACCCAAAATAAACTTATTATAGATTCATAAGATCATCTACCTAAAAATAATTAGTCAAACTAACCAGGGACTTCACGTATTCCAGTGGTAGGCGATAAATACTAGTCGCACTGTGGTTGTGGGTTTGATTCCCGCAGCTTCGTCCGACGTGTCAAGTTGTCACACGGTCTACGTGTTGTCCTTTTTCCAAAACTACATAATTCTTATAAAATTTCTCAAAAGGTGATAAAATCATCAAAAATAACCATAACATAATTTAATCTCATGTTTATCTCATGTCGTTCACATTCCATCATAACATATAGTAACCCATAATTACCTCAAAAGTAAGGATCATATAAACCCTAATGGTTACCTTTATAATTATTACCTGAACTTCCACATCGAGTTGGTTGTCTTGTACATGATGCATTAGCGAACTCACCAAGGTTCAAGTGGTTGATCACGACTCCTGATATTTGGTTTAGAATAACCCTGAGATTTCTCATTGAATCCCCCATTTCATCCAGTCTCTTAATTAGAGAACCACCACAGTTTCCTTCAAACCCATTGTCACTTTGGTGCCTGCTAGATCCATCCATCTACTAAAATAAAAAATGTCAGTGTGAGAATATCAACAAAATCATCATGTACTAATGAGGAAGATAAACACTACTATATACTTACTCATTCACTTTATCTAAAAACTATGACTCTATCTGAAATCCTAGCCATTATGGTAATGTCACTTATGCTTAAATAATACCCTAACCTCTAATGTTATCTAAACTGTCCTCTGATATCAACTATAAGGACCCGGCCTTAAACATTACTTATTATTGAATTAAATGAATAATTAACATTGAGGATATTTTCAGGTTTAGATTTTTAGAGAATTAGTACATAACTATTACATCTCAAAGATTACAAAGTAGACACATCTACTCAACTTCCATTTTCTCACAAAATAAAAACTCTTGAACACAAGAGTCATGTCTAGTTCCTTGTTTTAGACAGCCTGACATTTCCTTGATCCCATCCTTGACCATATTCATCTTTATGTCCTATGGAAAACATTTCAAAAAAACTTGAGATGAGCATAAAAAGATCATTAAGGGTTATAACAATACGGAAAGAAAACATTAGTCCATGTATACATAAGAATCAATGAAATCATACTTTACTCATAAAACCTAAGCAATTTAACATACCTCATGAAATCATAAGATTTACGAATAACTCATAGAAATCATAAGACATAAAGGTAACTTGAGGCATTCATAACATTCTCACGTAGGGAGTAACCCTCATGGTTACATTTGGAATATTCATCACAGTATATTCCCTAAATCTCTTCGGATAAACCTTAACGTTTAACTCCTTTGTGTTACCCAATGCATTGGAGATCTATATCGGGCTCACCTGCCCTTAGCTTATCATCGAACCACCTGTCTTCATAAACAATGCCCAAGAACCATAACATAATCATAGCACATAACTTAAGAATAAAGAAAATATAACATTCCCACATTGCAATAACAATATATCATTTTAAGATATTGAAATAATGAATCCATTCTAAAATCCATTTTCAAAACCATTTAAAATATTTAATAAAGATATTTTTTAATCAAAGGTTCCATACCACTTTTATTCTTTTAACATTTTAAACCATTAATATCCATATAAATAAATCCTTAAACCCATTTTGAAAAAATGGATATTAATGAGAAATATTTATAAGAATAAATCATTAAAACATTTAAAATGATATTTTATATAAAGGATTTTTAACAAAATGAGAGACACTTGAATACAATAATTGAGGAATAAAATTTAATCAGAACTTTATAATTTCATGAGAATAAAGGTATTCATGATATAATATTCCAAAGGATAGTATATACACCATATAAGAGTGAATTGGTGCATAACAACAATGAGGTCTCAATAGAAATGTAAAATGAGATGAAATCCCTTATTAAGAAGGTATCCTTAAATTAAGGATAAATCAATCTCATAGTTATGTGTGAACAATATAAATACACCCAATATAAGTGGATATTAAGTGTAAAACAATAAAAGGACATTCACACATATTCAAATTATGACATATTCAATAACTACATGTTGAACCCAAAGAAATCAAAATTCAGTTAAGAAGTTCCCTTGGTAAAATTCGACAGCCTAATGGCGTCACTTTAAAATTCATAAAATTAGTTGATGAGAGAGAAAATAGTTTCTCATCACTTGGACATAAAATTTACATGAATAAGGATATATAAGAACATATCCCATCATAAAAAGATGTAAATTAAAAGACATAACAAAATAAGTCTTTTAAAAATAGGAGTGTGAAAGGTTCCCTTACCGATTTGGGAAACTTTCAAAACGTACACCCCATGAAAGAAGGGTCATAAAATACAGATGTAAATACCCATAAATGAGATTATATTATACTAATAGAAAAATATCTGGCAGTAAATACACCACACAAAAGGATAATAGTGGAAAATGTAGCATGAATCTCATGGGAATGAAAAGTGAGATGAAAATCCCCTTATGAAAATTCGGCAGCCTAACGGCGCCGCATAAAACATCCAAAAATGGATTGATAAGATAAAATAGGGTCTATCATCATATTAACATAAATTTTAAAGCAATAGTAATATAAAATAACATCCCCCAACATAATAAAGAGGAGCATAAAGTAAGTTATATAAAAAATACTTAAAAAGAAAGAGAGAGGTAGGATCTCTTACCTCAAGTCTGACTTGTCTTGTTCGTTTCTTTATATTCCTGAATAATAAACTTTGGTCAATTTAAAATTGTTGAAGGTCCTACTTTACATATTATTATTCAGTTCCTATCACATATTATAATGTTATAATAAGTTGTTAATAATGTGATTTCATATCAGACTTTTTTGTTGATGTTTGGTACATGAGTCAAAAATGAACTTGTTTGAAAATGATTGTCCATGTAGTTATAAGTAAATCATCTCCAGAATAGTATTAATGATTTAAATATCATATATATCCAGTACATATTCATTTTATACTATTCCATGACATTTGGAGATAAAAAGAAATGAAATGCACCGTTCATGGAGACGGTAGGCCGTACATCTGCATGAACGCTACTTTTATTTCATTATCATATTAATGGAATTAAAAATAGTTGAGATATATATATATATTATAATTCCAGTATAATATATATGTTTTATAGTTCACATTAGTTCATTAATTTCATTCTTTATACATTCCATGTATTTCATGAACGAGTCACATCACTTGAGGGGGTGGTAGTCCACACTTCCTCGTATGAAATTATCACATTTGCACAACATGTAAAGCATAAAGGTATGTTTTAAATATAAAATACAGAAGAATATTGAAAACATAAATACCATATATATAATATATAAAATACAGTGACATCATAATGGCCACCATGAAAGGTGTTAAGATAAGATTGAACAATCATCGTTTCGTGAGGCAGTAATTTTCCATCCATAGAAACAGTATGTTCTTTAACCATTAGACGGAGTTGTGTGTAAGTGTAGCTCAAATCCTTCACATAATAACATACTCGTATATTTATGATACTGTTTTTGTTACAAAATAAATGAATAAAAATATTTTATGGGTTTTGGAGAAGCAAAACAAAACAAAAGAACAGAAGTAAAGACATTACCTTTAAATCGGGCAACTCCTCTTGGTTTGAATGAAAATGGTTTCTTGAAGAGCTTTCATCCAAAGGTGAGGCTTCAATGATGAAGAGAGGGATGTGGAGAGATGAAATGGTCAGGGGTTTTACCGATCCAAAGGCTTGATAGGTGTGGGTAAGGTGGTAGAGGTGGGGGCCTTTAATAAGAGAAGAGGAGGGGCACTCTTGGAAAGTTATAAAATATTACTTTATTATAAAATGGTTTTCGGATTTTAAAGGTCCCAAAAGGATATATTTCGAGGATAAGGAGATAAAATTTCTAAATAAACCCATACAATAGGTTTCTGAAAAGTGTAATACTTATATTTCACCCTATCTTCTCATTTTATTTAAATCGTTCGTTTATGAGGTAATCACTGCATCATCACGGCATCATAAATAAATTTATTTATTTAATGTCTAAAACTTATAAAAAAAATATCATGATATAGGAAATCTTTTTATATTTCTAATTAATATTTATAGTAAAAAATATGACTTGTATATCCCCATGTAAAAATTGTTTTTGTAAAACAATACATGTTTGTGACATTTTAATTTTAACTTTAAATAAAAAGTTATTAATGTCATTTTCCAACCAAGTGGCTCCATGGGGTCCCCAAGTTGACCCATGGATTTTCTGGATATTCCATGACTCATCCAATAAGGGTAGGACATGTTTCAAGGTCATTTCCTTTTATAATAACATTATCTTTACCTTAAATTACACTAATTACCTTTAATCGCGATTAATAAAAACTTAAAAGTTACTATTTACCAAAAAATTATTTTAACTCATTGAAACAAATTTTACTTCCTAATGAAAACCTTGTATGTCGTATTTTTGAAAATCAAATCACAGAAGTGGTAAAGTTTCATTTAAATGAAAAATCAGCTTCTTTAACTACAACTTAGTGGTTTCACTATTCATCAAAAATTGAAGTTTTTCAGAAAAATACCAAAAATTCACCCTAATCTATATTTGATATTCCGAATTAAAAAATTATTTATATTTTAAAAAATTCAAAACATATAAGTTTCATTAATAAATTTAATAATTAATTCCCGATGTCAAAACCAATAGCGTGTTTTTAAGAAACAATATCTATTAAAAGATTAACACTAGTTTAAGTCCAATCTCAAAGTGAAATTAATTCCAATGACCACCATTGGATTAAATGGTAAAAATATATTATAAATACACTTTAATATCAATTAATAATATAATCTATCCATATAAATAATTCAGATTAAAAGGAGGTTTTGAATTAAAATGCAACATTTTCACTAAAAATGATCTTTATCGGAAAAATAACAATAATTTACACAAAGTAAATTTTGATGTCCAGATTCTAAAGAAAAAATTTATTTTCTCAAATAAAACATATAAAATTTTCAAAATTATATTTAAAAAGGGTTATCCATCAAAAGGCGGTTAATCGACCTTTTAATGAATATTAGAAGATTTATGCTTAAAATTGGATTCATTTGCATTTTACGCCTCTAACATTTATTGGATAAAAGTAAAAATATTGGACAAACTTATATAATAATTTTTTAGTTAGTTCCGTTCATTCCCACAATTACAATGGCTAGGCATTAACGACCATTTAAAATAATATTACTTTATTATTAGAGTGCAATGTAAGATTTCCAAGAAACTCGTTGTTGCGTATTGGGTACGCCATCGAGCATAGAATTCCCTTTAAAGTAATATTAATATATAGTTCACAAATATTGATAAATATGATAATTTCATATTCTTTATTTACCTGGGGTGTTACAATATATGTCATGGGTGAGGTTGTGGATGGCATGACCAAGTTAGGATGAATCTGAGAGCAAACGGTCTAGAAATGCCTCTATGTGGACTATTTCGGGAAGCTAATCTCCTTCATGAATACCTTGAGCTCACAAATCTCCCAGGCTAAGGATATCCTTCACAAACACACATCGGGCTAATGGTACCTCCTCACAGCAACACTCAGTTTCTTGGAGCACTTCAAGAATGCATGAAATTTTGACAGTATCTTTGTGAATGTGACACTCAGAATCACAGATCCACTCCCATTCACAAAGAACATAATAATTCAAAAAATCTTCCAATATACCTGAAACCCATACCCTATAAATACACCCTAAAATATAACTTTTTAGGGATGGATGATGACATGAAATATCTCCCATTTTGTGAACACCCCTGAGAATCGCAAAAAAAAAAGATAAATTGGATCGCCTAAGGTATCCAATCATCACAAAACAAACTCCATTGTGTTCTTGAGAGCCACCACCTACTGTAGAGATGAATTTTAAGAATTACTATACCCTTTGTGGTGGATCAGTACCTTATGAGGCACTTGAGGATTTACCTAGCATTCAGCCTTCACAAAGAAATCCCCCACTGAATCCGGACATCACTTTAAGTTAGGGGCACCCTGTTTCATGAATCATACCCTTTAATTAAGCCCCTTGACCTCAGTGAAGAACCTAGGCTTCATGATGGAACTCTTTTTGAGGCCCCATGCTTCAGAAAACATTTATTCTAGGCCTCTAAATGGTTCCTACCATCTTCTGACACCTCTCTATGAAGGCCAAGTTCACAGGGCTTCCATTCCAATATAGGACTAGTTCATCTTCACCTAAAGTCCTCAAATTCTCCAATTCAGTTAATGATCTTATCATTTTCTGCAAACTTCATGTTAAAGGTAATTTCCCAAAACACCTTTCTACCATTGAAGTTTTCTGGTATCCTCCCTTTATAGAATGGATTAAATGTAATTCGGATGTTACTTCGAGAGGAAACCCTGGCCCTTCTGGGTATGACTTTGCCTTCAAATATCATAATGGATACTTCCTCGTAGGTTAATGTAGTCCTTGTGGAGAATTCACTGCAATTGAAGTGTAAATTTATGCTCTTATAAAAGCAGTTGATCATGCTCGGATGAATAGAACTAACAAGGTCTGGTTCGAGTGTGATTTGGCCAATATTGTCCAAGCTATTTGAAAGAATCAACTTCAACTTTCCTGGAGGTACATGAATAAATGGAGCAAATACCTAAACATCTTTGTCTCCATGAAATACATCATCACTCACATGTATCGTGAGGCGAACCAACTTGTGGACTTCCTTGCCAATAAAGGAGTAACTGAAGGAACCAATATTTTTTACTCTAATATTTCAGAAGATTTGGTTTTGATTTTCAACCGTAATAAATGTACACTTCCCACTTTAAGGATTTTGTAACCTTTTGATTTATTTAGGCCGTATGGATTTTTCTTTTAAAAAAATCCCTGTTGTTTCTATCCATCGGTAATATAACATTGAACTCATGATTGACCACTCTATGATAGTGCCAACACCATGCCCCTATAAAAGGTGCATGAAAAATGATCAAATAATCAATGTGGGTGAGGAGTGAGTCCCCCCACATATGAGTCTCATGATGTAAAATTTCCTAGTTGCACATCTTATTAATATGTTGTTAAACATCACAACAATGTTCTTAGCATAATATGAAAAACTATAGTATTACCCAGTGTGATGAGAATAAGATTCCCCATGTATGATCATCATGCGATACCACCTTCCAACCATCCATAGGATGTGAAATCCTTACCGAGACCCCCCCCCCCCCCATGTGTAAGAAAAAAACCATCCCTTGTTAGAATTGATTTCATGATAGTAGTGTCTATATTGCATGGTGTTAAACTACATAGATCAGTCCTTTCAAATGACCTTAAACATTGTAATCGAACTATGTGGATTTTGATGCCTGTATTCTAAATAGGTTACATAGGATTCCACATTTAGGTTCAATCCTATAAATTCTAAACTATCAAATTGTTACCTCCTAGGTACAGACCACCGGGATCTCCCTCTATAGGTCATTCTGATCCAAAAACTCTGGATCGACCTCAATGAGGTGTTCTGATCCATTGGAAAACTATCCAGGTAAGAAATAAAACTTCCCAAGAACAAACCTCCTAGATCCTACTCCATGGGGAGTTCTAGTTAACCAATCACATCTCCAAAATATGTTAAATTCTCTCCCTAATTCATCTCACCGATTAGTTTTAATACATCTTCTCTTGAAAAAGAACATGTGACCTGACCCAAAATACCTACCCCATGCATAAGTATGGGATGCCTGAGGTAAAAAGACATTAGATATTTACACCCCTGGTGTTGTTACCTCATTATTGACATGGGATTCCTTGGATTAGATGCCTAAGATTCCTCATATGAGATTCCATCCAAAGAGGAAGATTTAAAGGTGACCAATGCGCTCAATGTCCATACATGCACAACGATGCCCAACGTGACTACTCTGTTGACTGAAGGTTTCTTCATTAAAATGAAATAGGTAGTGTAATTAACCTATAAACATGTAGATATATCATTAGGAATGAGTTTCCAAAAATGACTTAAATATTTGATGGAGACACAGACTAGAAAATAATCTCCATGGAGGAATCCATGGAAGGGGAAACTAACACCCCATCATCTTGTTTCAATCATGGTGTATACATCGTTATTGATAGTGATAAAATCCATACACTTATGGAAAGTGGTAATGTAGGGAAATTGGTGCATGAGTAACATCTTCCCTAGTGAAAGCATCGAAAATAGTCATTGTATCCCATTTTAGTATATTAATATTCCATGACATCATCTTGTATATGACTCAAGCTATGGATTGTTTATTGTTATTGCTTGGATGTTCTCTTTTACATTATTCATTTGAATGGTATCTTTTTATTATCGGTTGTTGGTTATTTTATTATTCTTATTCTATTTATATTAATTTATTATTACAAATTTTCCTCTCTGATATAAGGATATAGTCTCCCCATTATACCACCTTAGATCCTCACTACTTGTTGGAAACCTCTATCATATGGGGAGGTGTGCTTGAGGCCATGTGAGCCACCAACTCAGAGCAGCGGTTAAGGGGATCCCATGTTTGGATGTTATACATATATACACAAAAGTTATAAGAAATTTTTATGTGGTTCATATATCAAAATGAAATTCTAGTCCTTGGTGTGATTTTGTATTCACTAATATGAAACAAGCCACTAGAATTCACATGAAAAAATTAAACTATAGACTCTCTATAGTGTGTGAGTGTGTATCCCACTCAACTTAGTTTCATGTATCCTACTCTCAAGTGCATCCCACACCTCAAAATGAAATAATAAAGATAAAAACTGGTGATTACTCCACTAACATAGAAAATTATCAATTTATTTATGTGATAATTTATGTTCTTCATCTTAATCCTCTTTTTTTACTTGTATAGTATCATGCAAGAAACGCATTCTGGTTATTCATTTGTATTCAAAAACATTAACCAACATCCTATTATTAATATCTATAGTAGAAATCTAAATTTTCAATCTATTCTTATAATCCACAACATCAACACACTTATTCTATTTTTAAAAATATGGAATACATCATCTTTTCTCCTTTCCTATTCTTTTTTTTATTCATCATCAATGCACAAAAAGATTTATCTAGATTATCCTTATCTTATTCTTATACCTCTTAATTTATTTCATAATAATAACGACTATCATGAAGGAATGTGATCTATTATTCCTTTATCTTCAATACCTATAAGTATTCAATAGAGATACAATATATGGTCTCCATAATGTTTTCCTTATACAGCCTCTCCATCTTCATTCTCTAATATGTCCTTTTCTATGTGTTACATAACAAACTATAGAAGTAATGTTTTCTTTTTATCCCATGAATATAAATGTCTTCATTAAAAGTACCACATAAATAATTCATTTTGAATAACCATGATTTAAAATAATTGAAAATATCATGAATTCCTACTTCACTGAATTCCCACAGATGGACAAACCTTGGCCCTCGTTTCTTTCATGAAAAACTAATTCCATATACTATATAAATGTAAGAATAAAGTAGACAATATTATAACCATTTTAAATATCTCCTTTATTTTTTGTCTCTTATTCCCTTTCTTGATAACACCAATAAAAAATCATAAATTATTCCATGTGTACATGAGTTTCAGGAATATTAATATCATGTTTAGTCCATACACATAAAAATACTATTATATTGAGAAACATTTCATTTCTAATTTCTAGATAACGTCCAAATTCGTTTTCATCTACCTCCATGATGTGGTGTTTTCACGTCCTCTTAAAACAACTTCTCTCTAAACTATTAATCCTTAAAACTTCTTCCATGATCATAAAATAACTCCAAAACGTTTTAATGAACATCACTTTAAATGAATCCCAATAAACACCTAAGTTTTAACCTGATTATTTATTAAAAAAAATGATAACACAACGACCAAATCTTCTTAAAACATATCCAAAACTCCCCTAGACTCCCAAATTCTATTCCTTTTTATTCCTCAACTTCATTTAGATCCATGATACTTTCCTGTAAATACATATATTCTCAATCATGTAACCAAAAAGATGTAATGCCTCAAATAACATATTCATTGAGAGATATAATTTTCTGTTATAAATTTTCCATAGAACTCTTAATATTTGAAAATTTTCTCCTCAACATGAATATATCATTAAAACAACAAAGTAAATATGCTATCTTTTAATATGAAAACTCATAATTTACAATAAAATAACTTTCATTATCATGTGTGGGTTCTTATTAGAACTTCCATGCACTTCTTCTTTACTAAAATATTGACATGAAGCTTTATATATACTCCATGATCATTGAAAAGAAAATATAGCACACACAATGTCAGCACAAAAATCAATCCCATTGTATTTTTTTAATACCCACTCAAAAGATATATCAATATGCGTTATCAATTTATTCATTTTCTCCCTTTCTAATTAATCATTCATTTCATTTTACTCTCTCATCGTTATTAACAACAAGAACGAAGTGTTATAAGAGGATGGTATCAATTAAAACTTATATGTTGTGTCATATATCATTCCACATTAAAAAAACATGAACCATGCACACTATAGAAAACATGATGGTTTGATTTAGACTAATACGATGTCCATTATCAATGGTATGTGATACCAAAGGAGAGGAGAGTACTCATAACTTCTCTCATATTCTATCTAAGAATTATTATTCTGTGATAATTGATTAAAAATTGTTGAGATATCAACATTTATATATATTTCTCATGAAATATGTCAATGATAATTCTTATAATCACTTAAACACATACATAAAAAATTCAAGTACAAATGGAAGGATTCAAAATTTAGCAGATATCTATAAGTATTATTGAAAACATAAATTTTTATGTTATTGATTAAATAAATTCCATACCCTTAATAATAGAATCTATGTTTTTTATTCAAGTACTCGATAATAAGACAACATACCTTATCAATGACATTTGATGAAAAACTTTCAAGAATATTCCCATGTTCCTAAAATAAATAAATAAAATTACTTGTTGATTCTAATTTCATTTCTTGTCTCCCCTTAAAGAGAGACTTTACATAATCCTAGTCATGGGAATCCAATAAATAAATGTATTTCAAAATCTATAATGTTTTAAATGAACCAAAATGTAACTTTTTCACACTATTTTTCACATTAGACATCCAATATCAACTTTATAAAAAATGATCCTTTAATAATTCTTTCACTAAAATATTAATTGATATATCAATATAGGACGGACAAATTATTAATTTATTGTCTATTTTTCAAATCTATAACTCCAACTCAAGTTAACCCCTAGAAAACATACCACACCTGCAATTAATTGTATTATAAGAACACAAATACAACACAAAAGGGTAAGGAAATATGGTGGAATCTCTTGTTCCCCTATATGGTAGAAAGGTTTAGTGGATTTTATCAACTATGTTACTTAGTTATTAATGATTATATATATTGTTTTAGATCTGGATTATCCTTTATCAACATACATCACTTCACAATATCTTATTCTTTCTATATATATCATCAGACTTTATGTTTAATATACCCCTTTTCCTTTTTAAGGATTCTTTATGAGTTAGAAGTATGGTTTAACAATATTAATAATTGTTTCTTGTATTTTTTAATCTCTAACATGGATCATAATTGTTTTTAAATTATATTATTAAATTTATATTATTTATGTTTAATCTAATTATTCCATTTTTCAATAATATGAAAATTTTCTCCCTCAATATTCTTTAATTTTTTTAAATCTTCTTGCCAAATAAATAAATAGAATTTTTATGTATGGAAATCTTATTTGGGGTTTGCACATGGATTTTTGAGTTTTTTCACATTATTTCCTCAAAATGAAGCATTGTTTAGGACTAGTTTCAAATTAAATATCCCTTGTTGTCATTATTTATGTCTGGATCATTTTTTTCTTTTAAATCATCAAGGGATTATTCTAGTTTACAAAATTATTCTATTTTCTTCTAAAGATTTCACTTCTCTTGACACCTATTTTTCTGGCCAAATTTTTACATATATTTTTGTCACATTCTTAGGTGAAAAGTATCTATATATTAAACTGAAATCACTGCATAAATAATATATTTATTGAAGTTATTCAAATCTATTTGATATAGATGTATTCTTCTTAATATATGGATGTGATTCTTCTAAATCATTCTCCCCCTTAAAATGGGCTTCCTATGAACCTATAGAGTAATGTATTATAAAAAAAATATCCTCAATAATATTAGAACATAAATAATTCCCTACAAACCATGGTCTTATTTTCAAATCTTATTAATGCCTAGATTTTACAACATATTATTTTTAGGGTTTCTCCACCACTATAGATGCCACATTCAGGGAACCAAAATAGTTCCTCCTTCCTTCACCCACCATGTAAATGTTGGAAGGATTCTCTACACATTTATTCAACCAAAACATAAAATATATTTTATTCAGCCAAGTAAATTTTTTTGAAAAAATATTTTTTTTACATGAATTAGAATTGAGGATGAATGGTACCTTTTCCTTAAATATTCCTAAGGATTGATCATGATATGATATGTAACACTCTAAGATTTCATAGTACATTATCTCATTAAAGTAATTCAACAGATTGTGCTAAACACAACACTGAGTTCGAGCTCACCACAACTTACTAAACTAACCGTTCAAAAAGATGTTATGAATAGTATTAACTAGATTTTGAAATCTTATATACTCTATATAATTTTAACATCCATATTATGTGTTTCTTATATACAATATAAGAACAAATTCATTTGTTTTGGATAAAATAAGTGTTTAAAAAAATGCAATTTCACCTCATTTTAATGGAGAACACTTTATAAAACCAATATTTGAAAATTTAATATATTAAATTTAATGAAATTAAATTATTCTTTAGAATCATGACATAAAAATTTATTTTGGATAAATTTTTGGTACTTTTCTGATAACTTTCATATTTTGATGAAAAATGAAAATTACTAAAATTTAATTAAAAACAACTTTTTAAATGAAAATAATTTATAGTGATAAATTATGAATTAGAATGGTTTGGAAGTATAATTAGATTATATTTTTATCATTAAATAAAATTTAGGTCATTATAAATAATTTCACATTTAAATATGACATAAAAACATGTCATTTTTTTGATAGTTTTTACTTTTTAAAAACACATTGTTTGGTTTTGACTAAGGAAATTAATTTTAAATTAATAAATGAAACTTCTATATTTTTAATATTTTCAAATAAGTTACATTTTTTAATTTTAAATATTGAAATTAACTTAGGGTGAATTTTTGGTATTTTTCTGAAAACCTTCAATTTTTTATGAATAGTGAAGAACACTAAGTTATAGTTTAATACCAAATTTTTATTTAAAAAATTATTGTTTTATATAAATTTATTTTAGGTAAAAATAGATACATAATACCTATATAATTTCAATATAATTCATTGTAGTCAGTTTATAAGAATTTCATATATATAAAAATTATATTGAACTTTTTACTGCCTTTTACCCACCTCCTAGGACTATTTTCAAATTTACATAAAACATAATTTTACCGCTTCTGTGAGTTTAATTTCAAAAATCCGAGAGACATGATTGATATTAGTAATTAAAATTTGGTTCAATAAGATGAAAATAATTTTTGGTGAATAGTATCTTTTTACTTTTATTTACCATGGTTAAAAGTAAATACTGTAATTATGGGTTAAAATGATATTATTACTACCCTAACACATGTCCAAATTCTATTGGATAACTGTAATTCGACCAAAAACAACCTTATGAATAAAATATTATCCATTATATCCACTTGGATTAGATTAGGACATTTATAATTATTTAATTCATAGAAGAGTTAAAAGTGTTAAATTTAATGATTAATAACTAAACCATTTTTAATATAGGGTTTCACATAAGATAAATTGGACTATAAATATTAATTATAAATATAAAAATATTTCCTACATAATGGTATTTTATTTTACTTTATATACGTTAAATAATTTAATTTATTTTTGACACAATGATGATGCAGTAATTACCAAATTAATGAAACATTAAAATAATTGATATTATAAATATCCAAATAAATGTAATTTGAGACTTTTTATGAATTCATATAATTTTTTATAGGATACTGTGACATTTTAGGGTTGGTTATATGAATGTTTTTCGAAGTAATAATGTTGTTATGAATTTAGAAAAAACAAAATACCAAATAGTGTCAAAATTGACATAGAAGAGTTTTTAAAAAAAAATTATATTATTAATTGATATTCTATTCCTAAAAATCTAAGGTTCGGAAAAAATACTTATATAATGATAGGTTTATTATTAAAGAACCAATTTTGGTTCTCTTGGAAGTATATAGTAAATTTATTGACCATATAATATAAAAATACAAACAGACATGGTAAATGTCAAACTATTTAACTAAGAGTTAAATATAAAAGATAATGTTAATATAGTGACCCAACCCTTTCTAAAACCTATTTGTTGGGTGGTTTTAGACCCATACCCACCTTATTCTTAAAATAATTTATTTTTGAGGCATTATATACCAAATATTATTTTATTATAAAATAATATTTTAAGTTTTTCCAATGGTACCCCTCACCCCTCTTATAAAAGGGAACTTCACCTTATCTCAACTTCACACCTCCAAAGCAATTTTCCTCATCCAAACCCTAACCAAATATCCTCTCAAATATCATCCCTACATACTATATGCCTTAGATTGATCATAAATCCAACCTAGGGTGCCCTTTTGATAAAATAAAAAGGAATAACCTGAAGAAGAGGTAATGATTTCACCACACTCTTCCACGTTCTTTTCTTCTTCCAATTACTCTTTATTTGTTATTACCATACCAAAATAATAACTCTAGTACCTTATATATACAGTGATGTTATTATAAATATGGAACAACCATATTCATTATTCTATCCATCTGATGAATGATAATGTCACCATGCGTGCGTGCGTACGGCTTACTGTGTCCACGTCATGGTGTAATTTTTTATTCAACACTATATTATTTGGATGGATATAATGATGATAAATATGTATATAACTAATGAAAATAACATGCTAATAAGTATGTATGGATTACGGTCTCCGCGAATCAATAAGATTCATTTCCACGTTCACCATTCATCGATGATTATAAAAATATATTTTTTTAATAAGTATGTAATATATGACATAATAATGATACTGCATATATATATATATATATGTATGTATGTATGTATTTATTTATGTATCAACATATATCTTATTCACTTACTTCCATTCAATACGATATGAAAACAGAAACAACGTTTATGTATACCTACGGCTTACCGTCTCTATAAACGGTGTTTTCCATTTCATATATCTATATATTATAAATATTTATATTCTAAATATGAATGATATATAAATCAATGTTTATATTCTGGAAATATTTAAATCATGATCTAAATGATACGATCAATAATAACAAGTTAAAATATTTAAAATAAAGAAATCAATTATTACCTGAAATGTTAATTTAACATAAAAATCATTATTAAATGGGTAGTATAGAGTCATAAATGAATCATTTATGATATAATAAATATGAATATGGTTCCGGTATAATCTAATAACATAAAATGTTCATTATACATGAGGGTAAACATACCCTCGACCATAGTAAAGTTCAAGGTAAGGGGTTTCTTATCTCACTTTTATTTCCGTGAGATTTCCATTGTTCACAACTTATTTATTGCATGTGGTGTATTTTTTACTTCCATTTGATATATATTATCATGATTATCTTTATTTTCTTGATATTCTATGATTCATTTGGTGTTTATTGACTATTTTTCACATGACTCGATTGATTACAATGAGGTAAGGTTTATTTCTTCAATCTCATTATTATTCGAGATTGTTCATGTGTAATTATTTTATAGGAAATACTTATCATAGATAACCATATTTTATAAAAATGATTTCAAAAAAATATATTTTAAGGTTTTATGAGAGGGTCTATTTAACTAGATCATCATTTTAATTTATTAAAAGATTTATCTTTCTAAACCCTTTTAATTAATGTTCATGTTTTCAACATGATTTTAAGCATTTATTTATATAGACATGAATGTTTTGAAATGATAATTATTTTAAAAAGTTTCAAAGTGGTATGGGACACTTTTAGTCAAAAATTTATTTTAAATGAATACCATTATAAATTGTGAGAATTTTAAACGATTTCATAAAAAAGGGGTATTTCTCTCAAAGCATTTTACTGATCATTTTCATCTTTGTCAACATCCTTTAATGGATTTTAAACTTGTTTGAAGCTGATTTATTATAAATAATTTATTAAATATTGTATTGAATGGGTTATGATTTATTCCATTCATGGTTTAAGATTAAATTATTGACATTTCGTATCCTAGTTTTAATACGAATTTTTATGTTTTATTTCAACCTTTTATTAAGATTAATGTGTTGGACTTGTTTGTTCTGGGTTGGGGAATGGTAAAAGTATGCCCTCCGGGTTGGGGTCCGGTTATAGCAGACCCTCCAGGATGGAGTCCAGTTATAGAGGCTCTCTGGCTTGGAGTCCGGTTACATAGGATCTCCTGTATGGAGTCCGGTTACAGATGCTCTCCTAGTTTGGTTCTAGTTACAGTTAGCCCATAGGTCCTAGCACGAGGCCTTGACACAGAAATTAAAGTATGGTACTATACATTCCCCCATTATGAAATTAGTTATTACAAATGATTATTAGACTAGTATAATATCCATGTGCATGTTTATATAGTAATGTTTGATTTATTTTTTCCATATTATGTTCTATTTTATTTTTAAAAGGCTATTGTTTTTATTAAACATCTTTCCATAAATGTTTATAGCATCCTACAAATTATTTAACCTTACTGAGCATCTCAGCTCACCCCTTTCTTATTTTTTATTTTACATGGATCCCAATAAGTGTTTTATGTTTGAGATGCAGGCTTAATCTAGGGGAAAATGGAATTCTCAAGGGATTTTTTTTGTTGTAAGATAGAAAGTGTAATGTAACGTTCATGTATGTAATCTATTTTCTAAGACTGATAAACTGATCGGTCTTTCGGGATGTGATTCCTTGTAATCATGCCACTGTATTAAAATATGGCACCAACTCTAGGTAACTGAGGTCGGGGCGTTACAGTTGGTATCAGAGGAAGTTTAACAATAACCTTGGAAACTAGATTTAAATAAAATCTAATTAGAGAACAACACCCTAAGATATAATTTGAGGATTAGTATATAATAACTTCATATAATTTTGGTAATGAAGAGATTTTGTGAGTTTTCCAAGAAAATACATCTCTGTTTGGATACGAGCAAGTAGAGGCAGCTCTGACACAGATTTACCTAGGGGTAAAACCCAAAAACACAGCTTTGAGCTATACTTGAATGGGAACTGGTGCACAATAATGGTCCTTGATGCACTCTTTGTTATGACACCCTCAGGGGATATGCTTAGGATAATTCACATTTTGATTAAAATCCATTATGAAGGATTTAGGAGTAAATACTTCCACAAAGAACACATTTTTATTATTATAGATTATATCCATAAACTGCTCAATTTACATTAGGTATTTTATAGGATTGTAATTATTCATTGTGATTCATAAACTGGCCAAGTATATGCCATTGTTTAGAAATGGCACCCAGTAGAAGGAATGAGAACTCCAGTAATACATATGGTCTAATGAGTAAGAAGGATTATATCTATAATTATATTAAGCCAACGTTTAAAAGGGAAATAGTCTACCATGTATTCTCAACATATAAAGAAATAATATCATGTGTTAATAAGATAAGTAAAGAATTATCTGAGTCCTATGGATTTTAAGGGAAGAAAGAGAAGAAAATTATGGTAGAGAGAAATATGGATAAAAAGTAGAGGTGAAAGAAGTATTTTCCCATATGTGATAAATGTTCAAAGAATCACCTTGGAAAATGCTGGAAGGGAATGAGAGTTTGTTTTAAGTGTGGAGAAAAGTGACACCAAGTACGTGATTGAAAGGGTAAGAAAAAGGTTTCCAATGTAAAATGCTTCTTCGACAAGGTGTTGGGACACTATGCAAATCAATGTCCCATTCATCAGAGTATATCATAAATGATGTTATTGGATAATAATAATGTTATGATACTACCTCAAATGAAGAGGAATGACTGGTGTTCTTATGTTGTTATTATAAAATTATTTCATTTGAGTGTTGTATCAATAATATACTAGTTATATGAATTATACATTGTACTGTAGTATTATTTTATTGAGGATTTGAGATTATATGGTTCTATGAAAGGTGAATAAATAGTAAGCTACACTTTTTGGAAAATACATGGTTGAGGTAAAGGTAATCCTTAATATGGTCCTGATAATGAGGTAGTGATTTTGGAATAATATATGCTTGATTTGGATAAATTATATTTTATATTCTTGACTTCCTTTGAACTGATTAATAGTTTTTTTATTTCATCATTGTTGGAATATTCAAAAAAAATGGATATAAGGAATATATCCAGAATTCTATAAGGAATAAGGGATCATGAATGTAATCAATAAGGTTTTATTGTAATTCAGGGTGTTACCATGTTTTTAAATAATACATGATGAAGGTGTTCCCATGTTATTACGTGGTAAAAAGGATCTTTATTGTGTTTAAAATTATTTTAAATTTTGGACTGTAAGTTTGCATAGAATTATTTTAGATAATTCTAAAGGTTGGAATGGATTATGTTTGAAATTGGATACAATTATTAGGGTTATTTCTGTATTTTCATAAAAAGGACAACCCAGAGGTCGGGTGACAACCAGTCGCGTCCGGAAAGGCCACGATACTTGAACCCGCAATCGAAGGGCGATAATGGTGAATCATCTAACACTAAACTACTTGATGTCCTGTTTTGTATAATGTAGTTTTTTTAATATAGTCTGACAAATGAATATAAATTCATTTTTTAACCCAATACGATTAGGATAAATAGAATATTTTTAAATTTTATTATCTTTTGGAGTGAAAGATGAGTTTATAGTAGGAATTATTTGAAGGATGAAATTATACTTTTAAAGAATATATATATATATATATATATATTCCCTCTTGTTCTACGAATAAATTAATTCTTAATATTTAGGGAATATATCTTAAAACTAAAAATGTTTTATCCTAATACCTTATGTTTTATTGAAGTGATGATATATTAAATCATCACAGATCGAAGGATTTGAGGCCCTCAATTGTCCACTTGTTTGTGATTGATGACCTCAATAACTCTCTATAAATATTTATGTTTTTCCTCCAAATATGTTTCTCTAATTTCAACCAATGTTCTCATAATCGAGATCGTAATTTGGTGGTGCCTTTTTTATTTCACTTTCCCTCTTATTAAGACTAAATTTTATTAACCCAATTTCTGATGTGGGTTTTCGACAAAGGTATTTTTCTATTTTTAACCTTTTATTTTCAAAGAAAAATTTTAAATTTCAAGGATTAAATTTAGTGAAGGAGGGTTGAATTTAACACCCTAAGATTTCATAGAACGTTATCTCATTAAAGTAATTCAATAGATTGCGCTATATGCAACACCGAGTTCGAGCTCACCACAACTTATTAAACTGTACAAAAAGAAGTTATGAATTGTATTAACTACATTTTGAAATCTTATATACACTATATAATTTTAAAATCCATATTATATGTTTCTTATACATAATATAAGAACAAATTCATTTTTTTGAATAAAATAAGTATTTTTCAAAAAATACAATTTCACCGCCTTATAATAGAGAACCCTTTTTAAAAACAATATTTGATAATCTAATTTATTAAATTTAATGAAATTAAATTATTCATTAGAATTGGGACATAAAAATTTAGTTCGGATAAATTTTTGTTACATTTATGACAACTTTAATATTTTAATGAATAGTTAAAATTACTAAATTTTAATTAAAAACAACTTTTTTAGTTGAAATAATTTATAGTGATAAATTATGAATTTGAATGGTTTGGAAGTATAATTTGATTATATTTTTATCATTTAATACAATTTATGTCATTATAATTAATTTCACATTTAAATTTGACATAAACACATGTCAATCCTTTGATAGTTTTTACTTTTAAAAAACACGCTTTTTGGTTTTGACAACGGGAATTATATTTAAATTAATTAATTAAACATATATGTTTTTAATTTGGGAAAATTGAATTAATTTCTGGATTTTAAATATCTAAATTATTTTAGGGTGAATTATTGGTATTTTTCTGCAAACATTCAATTTTTGATGAATAGTGATAAATACTGAGTTATAGTTTAAAACCGAATCTTTATTAAAATTATTATTTATTTTATTTAAACTTATTTTAGGTCAAAATAGATACAAAATACCTATATATTTTCAATATAATTCATTGGTGTCATTTTATAATAATTTTATATATAAATAAATTTTATTGAACTTTTTACCGTCATTTACCAACCTCCTAAGAGTGTTTACAAATTTACATAAAACATAAATTTACCACATCTGTGAGTTGAATTTAAAAAATATGAGAGACAAGGATAATATTAGTAAGTAAAATGTGGTTCAATAAGATGAAAATAATTTTTGGTGAACAGTAACCTTTTACTTTTATTTACCACGGTTAAAAATAAATAGGGAAATTAAGGGTAAAAATGATATTATTATTACTCTAACACATGTCGTAATTATATTGGATAAGTTTAATTAGACCTAAAACAAAATTATAAATAAAATATGATCCTATAGGTCTATTTGGATTAGATTAGGACATTTGTTATTATTTAATTTAAAGAACACTTAAAAGTATTAAATTTAAAGTTTAATAACTAAACCATTTTTAATATAGGGTTACACAAAAGATAAATTTTACTATAAATATTCATTATAAAGATAAATATCTTTCATACATAATGTTATTTTATTTATATTTTTTATACATTAGATAATGTAATTTATTTTTGACGCAATGATGATTCAATAATTACGTAATTAATGGAATTTTAAAATAATTGATATTATAAATATCCAAAAAAATGTAATTTGGGAATTCTTATGAATTAAACTAATTTTATAGGTTAATATGACATATTAGGGTTTGTTAGATGATTTTTTTTAGATGTAATAATGTTGTTATGAATTTATAAAAAACAAAATATCAAATAATGTCAAAATTGACATAAAAGAGTTTTTTAAAAAAATATTATATTATTAATCGATATTCTATTCTTAGAAAATATATGGATAGGAAAAACGAATTATATAATTATAGTTGTATCATTAATGAACCACTTGGGGTCACTTGGTAGTATATAGTAATTTTATTAACCATATAATACAAAAATACAAAAAGACATGGTAAATGTCAAACTATTTAACTAAGAGTTAAATATAAAATATAAGGTTAATATAGAGACACAAACCTGTCTAAAACCTATTGGTTGTGTGTTTTTCGAACCATACCCACCTTATCCTTTAAATAATTTATTTTTGATCCATTATAAACCGAAAATTCTTTTATTATAAAACAATATTTGATCATTTTTCTAAGCTGCCCCTCACCCCTCTTATAAAAGCGAACTTCCCCTTCTCTAAACATCACACCTCCAAAGCCATTTGGCTCGGCCAAAACCTACCCTAATATCCTAAAAACTATCTTTCCTTCATCCTAGAGGACTTATTTTGATCATAAAGCCAACCTATGTAGCCCTTTTGATCAAATCAAAAGAAATAACCCAAAGAAGAGGTAATGATTTCACCACCCTCTTTCAAGTTCTTTTCTTCTTCCACTTACTTTTTCTTTGTTGATACTGTAGCAAAATAATAAATCCAGTAACTTATATATACTTTTATGTTATTATAAATATGGAACCTCCATGTTTATTATTCTATCCATCCTATGAATAATAATGTCACCATGCATGCGTACGTACGGCTTACTGTCTCCACGTCGTGGTGTAATTTGTTATTCAACACTATGTTATTTGGATGGATATAATGATGAGTAATAGGTATATAAATAATGAAAATAACATGTTAATGTCTATGTAAAATTAATATACAATCCAATTCCACACCTTTAAGGAAATTATATTGTCACTCGTGCGTATGAATGGATTACCGTCTCCATGACGCGATAAGATTTATTTCCACGTTTACCATTCATCGATGATTATAAAAATATATATTACTAATAAGTATGTAATATAATACATAATAATTATACCTTAGATATATACATATATATATATATATATATGTATTTATGTACTTACATATATCTTATTCACTTACTTCCGTTCAATACGATATGAAAACAGAAACAACTTTTAAACGTACGTACGACCTACCATCTCCATAAACAGTGTTTTCCATTTCAAATATCTATCTATTATAAATTTTTATATTCTAAATATGTATGATATATAAATAAAGGCTTATATTCTCGATTTATTTAAATCAAGATCTAAATGATATGTTCAAGAATAACAAGTTAAAATATGTAAAATAAAGAAAGTAATTATTACCTAAAATGTTAATTTAACATTAAAATCGTTATTAAATGGGTAGTATAAAGTCATAAATGAATCATGTATGATATAATAAATATGAATATGGTTCTGGTATAATATAATAACAGACAATGGTCATTATACCAGAGGTTAAATATGCCCTCAACCAAAGGAAAGTGCAAGGTAAGGGGTTTCTTATCTCACTTTTAATTTCGGGAGATTTCCATTGTTCACCACTTAATTAATGCATGTGGTGTATTGTGTACTGTCATTTGATATATATTATCATGATTATCTTTATATTAAAGATATTATGTGATTCATTTTTTTTTGACTATTTTTCATACAACTCGATTGATTACAACGAGGTAAGGGTTATTTCCTCAATCTCATTATTATCTGAGATTGTTCATGTGTAAGTATTTTATGGGACATACTTATCATAGATACCCATATTTTATAAAACTGATTTCAGAAGGAATATTTAACGGTTTTATGGGAGGGTCTATTTAATTAGATCATCATTTTAAATGTTTTAAATATTTATCTTTCTAACCCCTTTTAATTAATGTCCATGTTTTCAAAATGATTTTAAGGATTTATTTATATGAACATGAATGTTTGGAAATGATAATTATTTTACAAAGTTTCAAAGTGGTATGGGACACATTGATTCAAAAATCCCTTTTAAAAGACTACCTTTATAAATTGTGAGAATTTTAAATGATTTCCTGAAAAAGGGGTATTTCTCTAAAAGAACTTTACTAATCATTTTCATAAATGTCAACATCCTTTAATGGATATTAAACTTGTTTGAAGTTGATTTATTATAAATACAATATTCAATATTGTATTTAATTAGTTATGATTTATGAAATTCATGGTTTAAGGTTAACGTATTGACATTTCCTATGATAGTTTTAATATGAATTTTTATGTTATATTTCGACCTTTTATTAATATGAATGTATTGGACTAGTATTTTTAGTGTTGGGGACTGGTAAAATTAAGCCCTATGGGTTGGGGTCTGGTTACAGTAGACCCTCTAGGTTGGAGTCCAGTTATAGAGGCTCTCTAGGTTGGAGTCCGATTATAGAGGCTCTCCGGGATGGATTTTGGTTACAGAGGCTCTCTGGGTTTGGGTCCGGTTATAGTTAGCCCATAGGTCCTAGCACGAGGCCTTCACACAAAAATTAAAGTCTGGTACTATACATTCCCTCATTATGAAATTAGTTATTACATGTGATTATTCAACTAGTAGGATATCCATGTGCATGTTTATATGGTAATTTTTGATTTATTTTTTCAATATTATGTTTTTGTTTATCTTTAAAAGGCTATTTTTTTATTACAAATCTTTCCTTAAAATATCATAGCTACCACTAAATTATTTACCCTTACTGAGCATCTGAGATCACCCCTTTCTTATGTTTTATTTTCCCATAATACCAAGAAGTGTTTTATGTTTGAGATGTTTGGTTAAGCTAAGGGAACAATGGAATTATTCAATCGTATTATTTTTTTGTTGTATTTTAAAAAGTGTAATGTAACATTCATGTATGTAATCTATTTTCCAAGACTGCTAAACCGATCGGTCTTTCGGGACATGATTCCTTGTAATCATGCCAATGTATAAAAATAATTCCCCGACTATGGGTAACTAGGGTCGGGGCATTACATGATACCCAATAATATTTCCCATGTAATGATGATGTTTTAAAGTAGGTTCACTACTATAAATTTTGTGTGAGAAAATCACGTTTTATATCAACCTTTTATTAAGATTTAGCTTGAAAATTCTTAATGCTTTGTAGTTTGATCTCAACCTCTAGATAATTAATATTTTGAAAATATTTCCCATTTACCACTAAAAAAAATTTATCTTCACATTCATTCTTGATTCTTTAAATATATTTATTGTGATTTTTAAAATTTTCTTATAACCATGTTTCAATCTACTTGGTTTTCATATATTTAACATCTAATTGTGTATCGTTAACATCATTGTTGATTTTATGATTTCATTAAAATTCATGGATATTTTCTTCAATATAAATATTGATTTTATTTTTATATTGAACTTATTTGAGCTAATAATTTTCAAAAATTGATCATATTTTTTCATTCTCTATATTCATTAATTTTTTTCTCTTGTGTTTTTAAAATGTTTTTTACATATATAAAACATATATTTCAAGTTAATTCTTTACTTCTCCAAAATCATCATAATGTTGAGTGATTTATTACTTCAAATTCTCAAAAAAATTACAAATAAAACACACTAATTCTATAGGCATATAATTTAGTATATCCTTTAATTAATAAACTGATATATTAGTTGACATTTGGTCACTCTCCCTAGTTCTTGGTTCATCTTAAGGATAGTTTGAGAAATTATTTACACTTACCTCGTTATCAAATTAATTCCTTGAATTAGTATAGGAATAAAAGAAATACTTATCATTGTTGATAGACTATAAGATATATTCTTCTCCTTTGAAACTAAGTTTTATTAATTAATCAGTAAGCTAAGAATAAACCTCAACTACATCCTTTTACTCAAGAGGGATATCTTCCATAGTCTCCTCTAAAAATTTATTTTTCCTATTCAATATATTATTTTTAGAAATGAAATTATTGTCTGTAATACATATACCTTAACTAAAAATATACTTCATTAAAAAAATTGAAAGTGAGACTCACATATTAAAACGGGAACAAATTAAAAAAATACAGTTAGAGAAGAACATGGATCTAATAACAATTTAGAGTATTAGTTTTGGATATGAAAAAAATCAAAGGAGAGTGAAATAGTATTGGAAATTTTTAATCAAATTAAACTACTTTCTCTATTTTTATCTTACCGCTATCGCTTTTAAATGTTAATGGTTCTCTTGTTCTGTCTCATTTAATGAATATTTTCATACAGAAAATTTAATTCAGACACATAGTATGTAGATTATATTAGTATAAGTCTCACCTATCAACAAAAAAAGTTAGTCAATGGTGTGATCCAAGATTCATTGATATCGAACAACCCACTAGAATTCACTTGATATCTTTACATTATAATATCTCGATGTTGTCTAAGGGTGTGTCCTACACAACTAAATTTTGGGAATACTATACACAGTTGTATATCTTACCTTATAATGAAATAAAATATATAAGAACATAATATTCATTCACTAATGTATCATACTGTAATTTTTTATTTGATTCCTTATCCTTAAATTCTTTATTATATACTTCCATATACGTATGAAAGAAACACATTATTCTTATACTATTGTATTCATGTTAGTTCACACACACCTTGTTTTTCAGTTTTATAGTATAGATATAAAATATGTTTTTCACTTCTTCTCCTACAATAAATAAAGACACCTCTTGTTTCTATGAAAATATAGATTGAATATACACTATTTCTCTTTAACTCTTTGTCTCATGTTATTATACTTCATTACATAGTATGAATACACTAGTTATTCCTTGTCTTCTTCTTATTCATTATTTAGTTCATAATAATAAAAACTCTATCAATATAACAGAATCTATTTTTCCTTAATATTCGATAGTAGCATGTTTTAAATGGTGAGAGTGTATCATTTCCCCTTCTTTTTCCCTTCTACAACCACTCTGTATTTGACCTATAAATTATATATGTATATGATAATTAACTAAAATAGTCAAATTTTCTCCTTATACTTTAATTATTATATTTTTTATATATATGAAAACATTAGTTGTTCAATTTAAATTAAGATTATTTTTTGTAATTCAAAATCCCTTGAATTCCGTCTTCAAGACTTTAGACAAATCAATAGTTCTCGACCACCTATTCTTCCATGAGAATCTACTTAGAGAAATTATATACCTATATTCATGAATTGAAACATATTAAAACCATGGTGGAAACATTCATTCATTTATGTACCTTCTTCCCCTTAATAATGACTCCCACGAAATCTTATTCATAAACTATTCAATCTGTGTAAGATATTCATACATCACACTATCATGGATAAACCCCCTTTATTCCTGACATAAAACCATCCTTTTTATTGTATAAATTATGGATTCTGATTTATATTATATTTTCTTACATAGATTATATAGTCTTCTCTAATCATCAAGGTTAGTTATGTTTCATTTCATAAACATTTAAAAGACCAAGAATTTTACCGTGATGTGTTGGAACCTATTATGGCCCAACCATTCAGAACCACATGGATAACACTATACAAAAACTTATGAATATGGAATTTTCTTCTCTATACTCATTAGGAATATATAATTTGTATCCTACTTCAAGGTGTATAAAATAAATATTCCAAATTCAGAATAGTCTTTATTCCATAAAAACCCCTCAAATTATTCAAATCCTCTTCAACATGGTCATCATGTACAAACCATGTAATGGTTTCCCATATTATTAATAGGAATAGTTTTCTATTTCTACTGGTCACTATAGAAACCTCAATGAAATTTCATATATCTCTTTTCCCCATAATTAAACCATATGACCAAAATTTCTTGAATAAAACCTGTTGTGATTTTAGTGTCCCTATTTTCATTTTACACCATTCAATAATGGAAATAAAAACATGCCCCAATGAACCATGATGGGGGAGAAGACTTCCTCTTCATACCACAGTCATAGAAATAATCATGTCTAGAGAAAAGTTTCAATTTTCACATTATAGACATCCTCCACACGCATTATCATCTATCACCAGAGTACAATGTGGTTACCAATTCTTCAAACAAATTTCATCTCCACTATTCATACATTAAACCACTCCAATGTTAGTTAAATTACTCCAAATAATCAAAATGAACATCACCTCAAATGAATCACAATAAAACACCAGATTACGAACATGATTTATGTATTGAAAACAAAAAATAGAAAATTAATAATATCGATAATAAATATCTCCAAAACTTCTATATCCTTCTAAAATATAATTATTTTCATTACTTAACTTCATCTAAATCCAATAATGTTTTCCATAAAGGCTAATATTATTCAATATTGAAACCTAAATTTTGGAATAATTCAAATGCATTAATCATAGAGAGATTAAATTTACCATTACAAATTTTCCATGGGGCATAAAATCTTCAAACACCCATCCATTAAAGATGAATGTAAAGATATTACTTTGAAAAATGTAAACAGAAATGTACTTTTAAAATAACTTCTTTTCTCATGTTTAGGTAATCCTTCCATCTTTATATATCTTCTACTTAACTTTAATTTTTATTCACATATATATTGAAATAAAAAATCATAGACATTGTATGATCATAGATGAAAAATTAAGAACATATAAATTGGGTTCAACATAAAACATTTGTCATTTTTTAGTTAAAAAGAAATTATATACACATTTTCATAAATCATTTTCAAATTCATCTCATTTGTAAGAAAAATTTGATAATTCAAAATTTAGGTGTGAAATGGTCCATTATAATCTAATTTTTTATCTATTTAAAAAATGAGATTATCATATTCTAATAAATAAACACATTTAGAAAGGATCTTCATATTATAATGATTTTATCATTTTAAATGTTGTAGCATTTATTATAAAACATTAATAAAATTCCATCCATATCTAAAATCTAGATAGATATAAAGTTTTTGGTTACACTATGTACCTAATAAAATTCATCATAATTAGATTTATTACTATTTGAAACATAATTTTGTAAACTCTTATACCTAAGGAATCTAATCTTTCTCTTTTGGAATCTCTAAGATCCCATTAACCTATATAAACCTTCCTAAATATACATCATTCTTTTATTTGTATATAAATGTGAGAACCATAAGTTATATATAATACCCAAATGGTCGGTAGAGAAAAATTACACTCAATAATGAATCCAACTGAATCTTCCATTTGTGTCATCACTGAGGGGAAGTTCTTCTTCTAATAGCCCAACTTACCAAAGGAAAAGTATATTATATCTTATTTATTAGAATTCCTCTGGATATTCCTCTTTATGAAAGGAAACTGCTCAGAATCATTGTATTGTGAGTGATTCAGGGGGGATATTTTTCATTCCCTTCCTCTTAATCACTATGGGTATTATAGTTTTTTCATGCTTAATGTTTTTATTTATCATGAAAATCAATGTAAGAAGTATTGAGAGAAACCACTAACTATCTATCATATTATAATTCACAATAAAACTAGACAATACCTAAGATAGAAAGGAAAGTATAAGGTCAGTACGCAACTCATCAGGTATATTAAATCTTAAGATGTATAGATTATCTATATATCTACTCCTCTTAACTATATGAGGTCCGACCAGTGAACCTTCTCCAAGACTATTGGAGAAAAGTCTCCTTGAAATATTATAAAACATTTATTTAGTTTTATCCTAATATTTATTATAGGTGAGAAAACAAGATATACACAACTGTATCCTCATGAGACTTCAATATATCACTAAAAATGGATGATAAAAATAGGAACTCTATATATTATTCATCATAAAATTGGTTGAGTATGGTAAAGACCCCCCCCCCCCTCACTATAATCTTTAAAATGAGATTTAATAATAATGGATTATAACATGCAAGACTTCCAATCGTGAAATAGTATGATGCATAAGAACTTGTAAGGCTCTAGGAAGGGAGATTATATATCTAAAATTAGAATCATAACAATAATTTTAATTTCAAATAACTTTCCATTTTCTGTAAAAAAACAAAAAAAAATATTAAATTAACATTACTTCTAAAAATTTGTGATGTAATAACTTTTCTCTATTAGTCTCCCACTATTTTATCAAATATAAATAGCCATCACCATTGAATTTATAATATCTTATCATGTGGATATTATAGTTAAATGGGTCCATATATCCCTTCTCATAATCCATACATGGGCCTATAAAACAATTTGAAGGTATTTTGGTAGGTGTATCTTTCTAGTTACATTAACTCGTGGAACCCCGATCGGTTGAGAGGAATCCTCAATCCTAAAATCATATACTCATCTTTATTTGAATCATTTGACATAGTCACACCAACATATGATTAAGTAATAAATATTATATGGTAAAAAGTTGGTCAACCCAAAAAAAATTTAATACTCTTTGATAATTAATGTCATTCTGATAAGGGAAATGCAATCACTTTGAATTATATTCCCTCTTAACACAAGTAGTAGAAGATTATATCATCATAATATTTTTTTGAGGGACTTATATTTTTATTTTTATGTATTATTTATTTTATCTATTAAAATTATTTTTATTATTATAAGGATTTTATAAAAAAAATATTAACCTTTTCATGAAAAATATATCAATAAAAATCCAATTATTTTATGTCATCATGAACTCATGTAAATTATTTTATTTTATGTGGTCATGAATCATCAAATAAATATAAATATGAAACCATTAACTAGGAAAATAAGTCATGTGGAACCATTATGAGCTTTTATAATGGTTGGTCTCTTTAGTAAATGGTAAACTAAACCTTGACCCGAGGTTTATAATTACTTGAACCAACACTGGTTCAAGTTATAATATTCCAAAATTCCACTTATGTGTCTTCCTGGTTGGTTTCATCTCATATCCAAACATGAACCTCCTCCTCTCACCTGGGATCTTCTTCCATTACATGTGTATACTCCCATACTGGTGTGGGGAAAAATAGAGTATGTAGTCACATAAACGAAATTGTGGACATGAAAGACCCTACATAATAAAAGGATGGTATGACATGAAATAAATCATTTTACTTTAATAATTATTATCATAATACCCATGAAATAATAATTAAAATAAAATAAATCCAACACTATTATTGGATGATCAAACTCCTAATCATTAATTCAAGAAAAGAATACACATTTGAAATTAGAGAGGATTAATATAATTTTTTTATTTAATATGATAAACCACTAAAATTAATAAATTAATTATCTTAGTAATTTAATTAATTCATTATTCATTATTGTCCCTACAAACATTCCTTCATATTCCAATCCATTATAATTAAAACTAAATAATGAAAATTAAAATTAATCAACATGGTGTGTACCTATATACACAATGTGTATTTCCCTCTATATAGTCCTAGTATTGTGTTGTATTCCTACATGGAATGCATCATACATGACATGTTGTGACATTAAATAGAATGTAGTCCTGTGATTCAAGTCATTAACTAAGCATGATAATTATAACACATGGAATACAGTTAATTAATGAAGTTTATACCAACTTTAATAACCATATAAAGAAAACGGTGTGTAATATAACTATATGCATCATGTTATTCAAAACTTTTCAGGTAAATCAATTATATATTTAATTATATGAAACCTCATCACATGGTTTGAATTCCGTTGATACAATGTGTAGTTTGTTTTAATGTGTAATTATTGTTTATTCCATGTAATTAATTCTTGAAGTATACAACCAATCTTGGTGTGTATTCTGCATGAATGGGTATGACATACATGGTGCATACATCCTAATACATGTTTTTTACTCCACTTTCTAAACATATTCAATACACACTGTAACACACTGAGATTTTGTGAAATAATTTTTTATAAAATTAATTAAATATTTTTGATATTTTCCATTTCATGGAAGATTGAAAATATTTTAATTTTTATTAAAGAACCATATTTTAATTTCATTATACACAACATAGAGTTATTCTTGAATTTAACATAACATAATGTTTATATTTCTCTGCATGGAACACTGACTTTATTTTACATTATATGAAAGGATAACTTTCTTTGAGGGCATTCGTAACACGCAAGACCGAGTTTTACCAATCAAAAATATTTTATTAAAATATTATTATTTAATACATAACCTCGATGTTAAGTTAGTGTTCATGAATAGTACTAAATAACTTATGAAAACAAATTATTTAATCAAATATAAAATGAATTCATTAGTTACAATGAACCAATTGAATATAAATGGTATATTTTTATAGAAAAATATTTTTATGCTCACAAAGCTATTTTATCCTAATAAAATAAATTAATTACCATTAGTGATAGAAATTATATAATATATAAATTACATATTAAATAAAATATTTTTTTATATTAATTTTATATATTTGATAGCCATAAACAACCCCAATTTTACACATAAAAAACTATATTTTTTTAATGAGGTTGTTTTACCACATTTTGATGAAGAACCTATTTTAAATAAAATATTTCGAAATTTGTTAGATTATATATGTCAAAATAAACTTAATTGTCTAAATATAAACATAAAAATTTGTTTTGGGTGATTTTTTTTGTATTTTTCTATGAAGTTCCATTTTTAACGAATAGTGAAAAATGCAGAAATTTTACGAATAAACTAGTTTTTCATCAAATTTATTTATATAGTTAAATTATATTTTAAGTTGGTTTTAAAGTTTAATAAAATTAAAATTTTATTAAAAAATCCAATTTAGTTCAACGGAATCAATTTTACTTTAAAATTGACTATAAAACATTACAAAATTCAGAATGATTTTACATTAAAACCCAACATTGTCGTCTCATCTGTGGTATTAAATTTAAATTAATTTCTACCAATTATTTTATTAGAATTTGAAAAAACTGATTCCATATTTAGATTCAGTTCAATTTATGATGTATAATAATATCAGCTTAGTTTTTTACCAAAAAAGTTAGTTAAGGTAATTAAAATTAATTACAACAATTAAGATTAAATTACGCTTAACAAATGACTAAACACTAAACTTAAGGCCTAATATGACCTATAAAATTTTCAAAAATAACTTTTTGGAAATATTTATACCTTATAATCTTGTTTCTCTATGTTGGACAATTATCTATCCATTTGAAATAAAAAAACATGGGTGTGGTTTCTGTTTTCCAGAATATTACAAGAGTGCTACTCCTCCTCCACTATAAAAGGCCTCATCTCCTACCACATCCAAACACCTCAAAAGACACTTAAGTTTTGAAAATATATTCCAAAATAACTTCTAAATATCCCTACATTCCTGATTGAATCCTCCCTTGTGAATAAATCCTTCCATGGTTTCCCTTTGGTGCTTACCAAAGGGAGTTACCCGATTAAGAGGTAACAACATCCCTCAAACCCTTTTATTTTATTTTGTATCTAATACATAAAATATTCTTATTACATGATTGTATTAAAACCCATTATACTCAATATACTATTATTTTTTATGTTTATTTTGTGACATAAACTTACACACACTTTCATCTAATATAGCTCATTTATGTGCCATTATTTATGTTTCCATGATTCTAATGGCAGTAGGCTAATCTTGTATTCAATAATTTGTTTGTGTAATGTATTAATTATTCAGAAAATTTGATGCAATGATAATTTATTTTAATAACATGTTATTATAGTTGGTATTAGAGTGAATTTTAATTTATCCAATGGAAATAAGGAAGTGAAAACCTCAGTGATAACTCTAAGTACATGTCTAAGAATAAGTCTAAGGATAAAGAAAAGTATGGGAAAATGTCCTCGAATTTGGGTAAATGATATAGTGAGTTGTTTCCTAGAAATACATAAATATTTTGTTAATACAAGTAGATTTGGATCTATCAAAGATGTACCTAGGTGAAAAAACTTTGATAATATGTTCCGAGCCTAACTTGGGGTAATCTGCTACAAGATAACGGGTCTTGTGACACACCTAGTTTGACACTCCTAGGGAATATTCTTGGAGAATTCAAAAACTCTTCACGAACCATCATGAAGGATTAAAATATAAGTTTTCTATAAATAACCTAGTATAAACCTAAGGTTTCATACATTAAGATTTGATAACTTATACATCATATATGGGACTTTTCAAGATTTTGTGGTTCCTCACTATGATAATCATTTATTATTCAATGCTTTCTGTTTTTATCCAATGGGGAGAGTCAAAATGAATAATATTAACATTGAATTTTATGTACAATATAGTGATGAGAAGTAAAATTTTATGGCCACTACAGTAATGGATGTTGTGATCATTCCTAATATGTTTTCAGGGAACATGATCAACATAGTGTACCTTAACCAACTCTCAGGCACACCAAAGAAGATAAAGAAGGATTTTTCTTAGAGTTAGGGTAATAGAGATCATAGAGGAAATAATATTTGGTTTCCTTTGTGTCAATAATGGTGAAATAGTCACCTAAGTTAATGTATTAGAGGAATACTAATGTGTTTTGATTATGGAAAATAAGGACACAAAGAAAGTAACTTCAAACAAAAAATGGATGGTTAGGGAAAAAAATAGATGTTAATATTAGACTCCCAAAGTCATCATCAAAGGATAAATTCTTTAAGTGTGGAATGAATGGTCATTATGAAAAATAATGTCCTTAGTGGAATTCTCCCAAAGAGAATAAGGGTGTCATGCATGGAGGTGTCTTGGTTTCATGATAATAAGGGATCAATGTTACTTGGTTTTGTTCCCTTCTTTGAGCCCATTAATTCCATGTAAGTGGAAGTCAATGACATCATCAGATGTGTTCTTATATTTTCATACTAAAACATCCATATTAATTCAATTTAATATGACTCTCAACTTATTTTCAATTTCCTAAGACATAATAATGATGTACCTTGTTCTGTGGTGTATGACATTCAGAAGTGCAGGTCTCTTCTAAGTAATGACATTGAGATTTATCTCACTTTGAGGAAGTGTAAATTCACTATTGATAATATTTAATGTAAAGTTTATCCTAATTAAAGTCTCATTATTTTCCATGATATAGGATATCATTTAAATTATTGTAAATTAATTTTCACTTGTGATACTTAAGGGCTTCATCACATTGGACCCCCTGACACTATATTTTTTGATAAAAAGTAATTTGTGAGTGAGTGATGATGACACTACAGAGGAAATGTGGATGGAAATAGATATTAAGTAATAGGATGAGTTATCCTTCTTATAACTTATGGGTGGAGTGGAATAATAAAATTTTTATGTATCTGGATTCAATAATTATGTAGTATAAATGGTGAAATATGAAATGACTGTTCAGTTTATTTTTTTAATAAGGAATTACATGATTATTTTGAATTTTTCAAATGGACTAGAAAATTTATTTAATGAAAATTTGTTATTTTGACTAAGGTAAGATAACACTTACTATATTTATTCTGTTAAGATAATGTTGTTTGGATAAAGATATTTTGTATAGGAATAAGTAAATTAGACAGTACTCGTTACCTTAAAACTAATTAAGGACTTGTTAATAAGTGTGTTATGCTATCAATTTTACAAAAAACATTATATTATGAATATATTAAATATACCTATAAATATAGAGATATTCATGTTTACAATATGTATTTATGGTAATTCAGGTTATTACCATGTTTCAATAAAATATATGATGAAGGTATTACCATGTTTGAAATGTGACAACCAAGAAATAATTTTTGATATACGGGGGATCAATGTTAAGTTAATTTTGAGAATTTCCTTCTAATGTTTTTGATTTTTAATTTTCATAAGGATTATAAGGTTAACCAGTTGTGGAAATTTTAAGTTAAACTTTAGATTAAGTATTTATGTTGTGATTTTTTTTCAAACCTTTGTTAAAAGGTTGTAAGGTGATTAACCTTATTTTAAGGATATACATCATATTAATTTTAGAAATTATATTAATGAAATTTCAGAAATGTAAATCCACTATTTAGAACAACAAACCTTAAATTCCATCAAGTCCATGGGTCTTGAATTCATGACTAAAAGACGATAAGGGTTTCATTCCTACCACTCGCATGCGAGATGTCCTCATTAATGTGTGATTTGTTTAGTTAAAATTTTGATGAAAAAGATGTTGTTTGTGATTGATGACCTCAATAACTCCATAATATTTACACTTTTCCTCAATGTCCATATTTCCACTTCCCACCTATGTTCACCTATCTAGAAACCTTATTGTATGTTATTTTTGGAAACTATCATGATTCCAACTTACTTTGTTTTAAGTATGTTTTAGTATATATTTTTACAATGTGGGTTTCTAATAATGGAACATTAAAGTATTAAACTCTTGATAACCCAAATGAATTTTGACGTTAAAATTAATTTAAAGGGGGGTATAATGTAACACCTTAAGATTATGTGAAATATTATTTCAAATTAACTTAATCTTTTTGATATTTTATATTTCACACAAAACTAAAAATATTTTATTTTATATTAAAGAACCATGTTTGGATTACATTATACACAATGCCAAGTTAATCATGCATTTCATGTAACATAAATTTATCTTTATCTACATGTAACACTGAGGTTAGCTTACATTATACACAAGTCTTCATTTCTTTGATGGCTTGCATAACAAACAAGACCGAGTTTAACCAAACAAAAATGTATTATTAAAATATTATTATTAAATAATTAATCTATCCATTAATTTATTAGTTATGAATAATACTAACTAAATTATGAAACCCTATGGTTTATAAAAATATAAAATTAATTCATTATTCACAATGAACCAATTGAATATAAAGGGAATATTTATATAGAAAACTATTTCTTTTCTCTCAAAGTTTTTTATCCAAATAAAATAAATTAATTACTATTACTGTGTTATATTAATCTAATATATAAATTATATATTCAATAAAATATTTTCTATAATCATCCAATAGATCTAATAGTCATAAGATATGAATAATTCCAATTTTACGCATAAATACCTATATTTTTATTAAGGTACTTTTATTGCCTTTTGATGGAAAACCTATTTTAAATCTAAATTTTGGAACTTTTATAAATTTTAAACTTCCAAGTAATTCCATTTTTTAAGTAAAAAAATAAAAATTAGGTTATTGGGGCTTTTTGGTATTTTTCTATGAAGTTTCATTTTTTAATGAATAGAAAAAAATACAAAATTTATGTTAAAACTTATTTTCATCAAATTTATCTATATAGTTACATTATATTTTATTCTAGTTCTAATGTTTAATTAGATTAAATTGTTATCAATCAACCAAATTTATGTCATTAGAATCAATTTCAATTTGTAATTGACTATAAAAACATAGCAAACTTTTGAATGTTTTTACATTAAAAGCATGCATTGTCATCCCATCTACAGGATTAAATTTTTATTAATTTCTACCAATTATATGATTATAATTTTGAAAAATAGATTACATATTTATAATCAGAATAATTTATAATATTTAATAATATAAACTTATTTTTTGAAAAAATGTATTAGTGATGGTAATTAAAATTAATGGCAACAATTTAGATTAATTTAATCTTACAAGGGACTAAACACTAAACAAAAGGCCTGATATAACCTAGAAACTTATCCAAAATCCATTTTCTGACCATATTTATTTCATATTCTCTATTTTTTATACTTTTTACCATTATTTATCCACTTTAAGTCAATAAACATGGGTGTGGATTCCCTTTTCCAAAATATTACAAGAGGGCCACTCCTCTGCTATAAAAGGCCTCATATCCTCCCACTTACAGACACCTCTCAAGACACGTAAGTTCGCACAATATATTTCATAGTAGATCCCCAAATCCGTATATTTATCCTTTAATACTCCCATGGTTCTAAATCCTTCCAAGTAACCCCTTGGGGAAAACCAAAAAGAGTTATCTGATTAGTAGGTAACACCCTTCCTCAAACACCTTTCTTTTATTTCTTTGTCCACTCTCTAAAATATTATTATTCCTTGATTTAATAAAAAAAGTATACTAAAAATACTAGTATGTTTTTATGCTATTTTTTATACTGATACTTAAACTCACTTCCTTCTAATGGGTAATGAACATACATTTTACATGTAAGGATAAATAACGCCTCACTAAACGATGATTTTTCATTTTTTATTTTATCAACTCTCATGGTATAAATTATGATGGATGAACTATTTATATATGTTATATTTTATATTTATTAGGTAGTTAATATTATTTAATTATTTTATAGTACATATCTTTATACAATCCATTTTGTGTTAACATGTTAATTTTGTTTGAGGAAGTGTCGACGACTACCCCTTCAAAGCAATGTGATTCATTCATACACTACATGGAATGTATTAATGATGGATTTGGTGAATATATATAATATATATTATATAATAAATATACTTTAATAATTATATACATGTGTGTGTGTGTGTTTATTTTACTTTTTTTCTTTTAACAAAACAATTAAATGGATATAACGTTCATGCGTATGTACGGTGTGATGTATCCATGAACGGTGTATTACATTTCAGACTTCTATATTCTATGGATTATTTTTATAAAAAATTAATGAATAAAAATTATATTTAAATAATATTTTATATTATGTAAATCATTATATATGTATAAGTATCAAAGTTATAAAAAATTAAAACACGTGTAGAAAACAAAGCGGATATTGCCCAAAGTGAAACCTTGAAATATAATTGTTAAAAAGTGGGTAATATAAAGCCATAATCAACCCATATATGGAATTATATTTAATAAAATCGTTTTCTATTAGTGTATAATAAATTTATATTTTTTATACATCAATTTTGAGTGAGTACGATGATAGTTAAGAAGTAAGGTAAGGGAATTTCATCCCACCTTTTATATCTATGTGATACATTCCATATTCACCACTCTTTTCTTTTGTGTGTTTTTTATACTTCTCATGAATGTATGTTATGATTCTTAATTTATTGGTATTTATGTATCCATTATATGTTCTTTCATTAGTGTGGTTAATTTTTCAAAAAATATTTAAGAGTCCTTTAAAAGTTTTCATGGAATATGGTTTTGAAATAATTTTAAAGAATATTTATAAGATGCAAGGAAAAGGTTTTTAAAAATTTCTTCAAGAATTTGTTATATTTTTTAAATGTAATTTTAAGAGAAAATAGTTTTAAAAAAGTTTTAGGTTTTGTAATAAAAATATTCAAATAAGAAAGATATTTTCCTCAAGAAATTTGTTTAAAAATATATTTCAAAATTATTTCCAATCTAAGATAACATCATTTGGAATTACTAAAGCTTTTATAGGGAAATGATTCAATGTTCTATTCACATTGTTTCCGAGGATGGTTTATATTTTAATGGTATGATGTATATGAAAATTTTCTCTATTTTAAGATTCATATTCTTTTTGAACAAGCTCTTTTTAGGATTTATTATTTTGATTAAATTATTATAAAACCTATATACTTCTTCACAAGTTATGGTATGATTTCATGTTTATCTCACCCATTACATCTCATAGGTTATGATATGATTTTTTATGATTTTGTGGAACATGTATGTATGATTTTATTATGATATGCATGGGGCATATATCTCTTTCCAATGCATTGAGTAATGATTTATATCTCATGAGATAGAAATGGTTGGAACAAGTAGTGATATCGGTTTTGTATTACCGGGATGGAATAAAGAGTGAAGTTGGCTTAGTAATACATGGATGGAACAAGTAGTGAACCCAATTCAGTAAAGAAATTTTTCCACTAAGATGGGCTTGGTAATGATGCCTTTACTACTATGGTAATAATTGTACATGCTTATGTGTCAACCAAAATTCCATGTTTTATTCCTATTTTATACTTTCATTGATTATTTTATTTATTTCCTTATTATTCATTTTTTATGAAATGCCAAACTTTATTCCATAATTCATTTTTACGATATTTGATATGCAGTTTATGCTCTTATAATGTTATGATCACATTCTCATACCCCTATACTCGTGTTTATGGTTACATATCTCTCTTCTTTACCGTTATTGAGCATCAGAGCTCACCCTTTTTTATGTTTTCTTCCCCAAGATATGAAGATATGTATTAAATATGGGGTGTATAAGAATGGTTCCTATTAAGAAGTACCTAGTATGAGATAATAAAGCTCATTTATGCACCAGGGTTTATGTTTCCATGTTTCCAAAGACAATAAACAACTACAATATTTAGAATTTTTATTTTTTAATGTATTAATTATTTAGAAATAGTGATTTAATGTTAATTTATATCAATACTAGGTCGTTGTATACACCATGGGACGTGGTATGTATTTTGTGAAAAACAATATGTCTTACTCTTTTTGTACTGAAATTTCAAGTAGAGAGGACACAACATGGCTTTTTTTATAATTAAGTTATTTCATATAATGTACTAAATTCATACTTTTTACTTTTACCCCATGTCTTTTTCATTTCCCACAGGGCTAAAAATGTGAGAGCTAACAATATGTGTATGCTAAATACCCATCGTGTAACCCCTAAAACTATATGATATCTGGAAATTCAATACATGGTGTGTATTGAAAACACATACTATTCTCGTATAGTATGTGTCATGGTTTTCATGAATTATATTTTCATTGTGAATATAGGTACATGGAACATACTTTTTTAATTACACTTATCGGATCCATGTTATCCAACCAAAATATTTGGCACGTTATAGTGGTACATTTGAATCTTTCTTCATTATTTTAACCTATTCTTTGACATATGATGGGGGAAAATCATAATATGTCAAATTTAGAGTAAATAATGAATAAATTAGAAATAAATAATGTGTATATTGAGAAATTATCAATAAATAATTACAAATTAATATATGAATTCCCTGATATTAGTTGAATGTCTTTGGGTGTAGTAAAAGAATGTCTAGACCATACTCACCAATGATTTTTTCAGCTTTTTAATTAGAAAAATACAAAGATCTTAATGAAATAGGAAACATATGAATTAAATATAGGTTCATTCACATTAATTTATAAGTAATTAATATATATTAATAATTACATATCCTACAAATTATTCTATGTTTTTTAATCGATTGACCTCTTTTTTTGTTCTATAATTTTTTCAAAGGATTCAAGTGTACAATCCCACTATTGGTATCCACATGTGGCCAACTAACCGTAGAATGTTTTCATAAAATATATGGGTTCTATCAGGGATAATATTTTATACATGTGTGATTCATCATTGATTGAAAAAATAATCATTTCCAGTCATAAAAAATTTTCTTGTTCTCTCTACACTTAAAAAGGAAGAGGAGGATCAAATCTTCTTGTTCTTGAGAGTGTTTTAGAGGAATATTTATCTAGTCTTGATATCATTCCATATAGGGTATGTTGTGGACAACCACAACTATTACTATAAATGATATAACCATGTTTAAATAGCCTAGTTAAGGAATTTGTAATTGCACATAGCCTTATAGCCAATCTCATTATTCCTAGAGAATTCTACAATGAATAATAATAATATTATTATTATAATTATTATTCCATATAAAATTGAATATCCTATAGATACAATAAATCTCATTTCCTAAATATATAAAGTAATATTTATTTAAATTATATTAAATATATTTTTTCTGTTGGACCCTTAAATCAGTCCTCAAAACCTCCTCAGTTTTTATTGAACCATAAATAATGAGTATTTATTTAATTAAATAAATATCATCATATTATTCATTTAAAAAATTTATATATATAAAATTTTATAAAACATGAAAATTAATATTTATTTAAAATTAAATTCCCATTTATTATCTCGATTAACTGGTATCATAATAGTTACAATCAATTTGACCCAAATAAATATTATTCCTTAGAACATGAGAATAGTATTTTGATCTAATATTAAATTTCATTATATTTTCACTAGGGTTATGGATACACGTATTGTATGGATCTTTAGTCCCCTTTCTCAGTTATATTTTCCGAAAATTATTAAATTCCAAAATTAGCATCTATAAATAAGTCAAAAAACAACCTCCTATGAAAATTCACTATGTCAAATAATCTGTTTATCTTGGTATATCATTAATTAGGTTTCATATCTTCTTTTAACTTCCTAAATGCTTGATATGTCTTTATTTTTAATTTTAGAAAATAAACTTGTTTATAAAACTACCTTGGCAATAGACATAATCATGTATTTCTCTTCCCATCAAAGTTCTTTTAATATCTACTATAATTAACTCAAAAGGGAAAAATAGTTTCTTGATATATTAATTAATTATGTATCACTTGTGATGCACCCAAAATATCTTACCTCTCTTTGAATATATATCATCACGATTTTTTCAATACATTAAAGTAACTTACTCAATATATTATTTAATAAAAATATCAATTCTAAAGACTAATATATGCATTCATGAATAGGACCATCCAATTACATATAGATCATGTTATTTCTTATTGGCGTGTCTATTCTCATAACCTTCTATCATAGGGATTTCTGGAGAAAACATTTATGAGATGGAGTTTTAATTTCATTTGAGAGCCATAGCCCTCATATAATGTATCATGTTTTTCTAGTTTGATTATGTGTCACCCCGACTTGGATTCTACTTTAAACAATGATTTGGGTCGGTTGACAACAGGGACTTAGGTGCACCTCCCTATTTTCTAGAGGCTACTAACTTGTACCCTAGTTGTAAAGGTGTGATAATAGGGGGACATTACACTTTGGTGGTAAACATACTAATTCTATATATGTATAAAATAACGTAGGAAATACCATAATATTCTCGAATAAATATATAAAACCAACAAATTCATTGGAAAAATTTTAAAGAAACTATAGTGGAATAACAGTAAACTTTCAAAAAACCATGATACCATTTGTAGAAATATATACCATAGCAGGACATATATAGAAATAGAAAAAACATGGTTTCATGTGGAAAAAAATTAATGTATAAATATTATAATAATTATAAAAAATGTAAACTCAAGCTAATGTAAGAACCTCCAAGGTCCAATTCCATCCATCCCATGAAAATGGTTCAACTTGACCAATAAATTCCATCCCCTGAGCTCAGTTCCTTAACTGGTCGAAGTGAAATATTTTCTACTTTCATCTCAAAGGGCCCATGTAGGGTGTGAGAATAAATATCTATATCCCACCACCGATATTTTCCTGTCATACATCCATGATATTTTAAGTGTACTAAATATATATATAAATAGCACATGAAAATTATATAAATAACATACTTGCCTTTTCTCAACAACTATAAGGAAGATATCACCTACTACAACAATCTCTGGTAAGTCTAAAAAATTTTCCCTAGTTATATATATATCATAAATCACATGAATGCATATATATTACTATACTCTCTATGAACTAGGGCATAAATCCCATGGAGACCCCTGAAGAAGTAATCTTGGTGAACCCTAAGGTTTCACCTATAAATACATAACCTGACACCTTGTGCCATCAATATCATAACTAGAAATGAAACAACATTTCCAATAATAAGTTTCTAGTCACTTTTACCTAAGATCAGATGTGACCATGACTCTGTAGGACCCCGGGACACCTTGAGAGGGGAGGGGTGAATCAGGGTGTCAACGTTTTATACTTATAGTTGGGGATCTTGTTCCCACGTTGGTAGGAACTACTTAAACCTGTATGATGGATATGATCAGCAATGAAACATTCACATGGAAAGAGAAAACACATCAATTTTACTTGGTTCACCACTAAGGGCTACGTCCAAGGAGCATACGCCGACAAGTTGTCAGTCGTACCAAATTCCACTAATCTTCACTAGTTGTGGATTACAATGGTTCGGGCACAGTCACTCTATCCCAGGCTCACTACCTTTACAAGGTTCAGGGATAGCTCACTGCATCCCTCGGGTCACTCCTGTTGACTCCCCCTGGCTCACTATCGTTGGTGAAGTCCCACTCAGTTTATAGACGTGAAGGTCTCTTCAATAGATTTTTATTGAAGTCTTTATCTCTTGTTCAGCCTGAGACCTTGCTTGCATTAGAGTCCTGATTTTATGCTCTTTTGTATTCAACCTTCTACTTTAGTGCAATAACTGAATGCAATAAATCCTCTTGTTGTCGTTTTCCTGCATCACAACCACTGATGTGATTTCTTAAAAAATGAAGCTCAGCTTACTCGGAGTTTGTCAGAATTAGTTCTCCATGTATGCATGATATCATGCATTTATCATTTAGATTTCCTCTTTAATCTCACTTTGCAGAGAAATTATCAGGAAATCTTTCAGCTCTCGTGCAGCTCTAGAAAGACGGGCGTGCTTCAACAATATCTGGCACTCCTTTTGAAGCCCAGCGCGCAAGTCTCAATATGGCGCACAAGTCCCAAAATGGTGCGCAAGTCTTAGGCGCGCAAGTCTAAACTGGCACGCAAGTTTCACCAAAGCACATGTGCGACTCTGCCTTCTTGAACTTCAAACCTACGCGACTCACTTCCTTTCTCGCCCAAATCACCTTGGGCGTGCAACCATCAATCGGCGCGCAACTTCTAAGATCTGGCGTGCAAGTCTTTCGAAACCATTTGCGCGACCACTCACCACTTGTGTGACTCCTACACCTGCACGATGAGAGCTCGAATTTTCTCTAAGGGTTGAGATCTGCACCAAATGAGGGGGGTGTTCCTCTATTTATAGGCAAAATGGACCACCAGCTCGGTGGCGTGCAAGTCTCCACGCGGCACGCAAGTCTCCACACGGCACACAAGTCTATGTCACCCTTATCCCTACCGCGCTAATCTCTACCGCGCTACCCACCTACGTGACCAAACCAACACTTGTGCGATGCCCTTTCCTTTTCCATATTTTGAAGTTCTGTTCTTGAAAAACAAAATACGCGCATGTTCCAATCCTCCAAGGCACCTGCATGCAAGTCCTCTCTTGGCGCGCAAGTCACTTGCGTGACCAACCCAATACTTGCGCGACCCTTATCCCTTTTCCATAAATTGATGTTCTGATCTTGAAAAACATATAGCGCGCAAGTTTCCTCTCCTCCTAGTACACGGCGTGCAAGTCTCATTGCCAAAATCACTTTTCTCCATTTCTCGATTTTGAGGCCCAAAAATTTGCCAAACACTGGGAAATGGCACAACCTTGTATCTGATGTTTTTGTACCACCTCCATATTATCCATTACTTTTTCGACATTCTTGAATAAAACATGGATCATTAACGACATCCCTTGAACTCTACATGCCACCATGGAATCTCCTTTGTCAAAAAATTTGTATGTTGATTGTTTGCTTTTTTAACAAGAACAATCACCTCAAAAACACTTCTTCTCGGTGTTTTGTGTCCTTCAGCAACTCTTCTTCTTTCATCACAAACTCCACTATCATGATATGTATTCATTGAAGGATCAACTTTAGAATCATCAGCTTTTGGGAAAATGTGATGTGCATGACCATCTCGGAATTACAATCCCGGCATGGCCATCTCAGAATTCCAATCACTTGTACATTGTCTTCTTGTTCATCTGTCATTATCTACTTCATGCAAAACATATGATTCAGTTCTTCAAAAAGTCTCTTACATGGTTCTCATGAAATCATGAGGAATTTCATGGTCTTCATCAAAACCCCATTCTTATTTAGTTATCCTCAAATGGATTATACCTCACTTATTCATTATTGTAAACAATGTGTCACCTTTGACACATGTTCTTTGATCTTTTGATCAGTACAAAAATCATCTGAATTTTCATTTCTCTATTTCATTGGAGTACTTCTTGATCTCCTTTATTTTTATCTTCATTGACAACTATTGACAAAAAATACAACCATATACACAAAGTGGTTCCAAAAATCTCCCCCTTTGTATTTTGTTGTCAATACCTTATACATCTTCTGAAATGAATTCGTCAATGTCAAAATGATAATCTTCTCTTCTATCAACTTTTCTTTTCAAACTTTCATTTCACTTTCTGTCCCCTTAATTGACAAGAAATACAAAGTGCATGGTAGGGAGGGAATCAATCTATAATTAAGCAATGTTTCATTAATCATTTCACTCTAAGTCTACTTGAGAAATTCTCGATGTAGAAAACAAGAGGATTTGATTAACTCAACAAGGCTGACCATTATTTCACAGATAATGATACCAACATGAGATGAGAACTCAAGTATTTTATCTTCATGGGTTTACAACTTTTATTTTAGGTATATGAAAATCAAATTTGATAGGGAATAATCAACCTGAAACTCCTGCACTCACATCAGCAAACAGATAAAAAACATTCAAGTGATATCGGTAGGATAAGTGACATTGGGGCACATCCATTCTTCTTATGTCACTGATCAATTCAGTTACTTCCCCTTTGTAGAATGATATTTTATTTGAGTAAACAAGGGACATAGATTGAGAAATGGCATACCTTCTCCAATGGCATGTTCTTCAAGAAATTCACAGAGTAACTACATTTGATTCCAGCTGGAGTTGATATTGATTGAAACAGTGATTATGGAAGCTTCTTCATTTTTCTCCCCCTCAAGGGAAACACTCATAATCATCTTCATCAAGAGTGATCCTTCATCATCGTAATCTTTGAATATCAATTGAAGAATCTACTAAAGATGGAAACTTCTTTAGTTTGGCTATCAAGAGTTGAAATCATTCACTACTTCTCAGGTTCTCCCCTTGAGAGCATGCGTCACCTTCAATTCCCTGCATTCTTAGCACAAATACAATACACAAATGAATAAGGGAATATGGTGGTTCCTACTTGCTTCATCAAAATGAGTTGCATGGTTGAGGTTCTTTTCTCAACCAAGTTCCTCTGTTCACTCTAGTCTTCATGCCTACACATTTGAACATATGTTCTGCCATCTGTTGATGAGGCATGGATTTCTTCAAATTCTCTTATACTTTGTTTGGCCAATTGTTCTGTTTAACAGCCATTATGAATGATACATTCTTACTCTTCTTAAGGTCTGATTCTTGCTCTGGTATTAAGGTTGGGCAACCTTTTGCAATGTGACAAGATTTTTTGTATCTCTCATACAAAACTTCTTTGACACGTGTGATTATTTTGGTTTTCAATCTCTCCTACACTCTGTCTTCATCACATGAAAGTTTTTTTTCCCTTTAGCACTAGCCTTGGCCTTTTCATCTTCAAGTTTCCTCATTCTTTTCAAATCTTCTAGCCAGATGACCAATATGTCATTTGGAACTGTTGTAGCTGGTTTTGGTCTTCCACCTGGGTTCATCTGAGTTTCATCCCCCTTAGTGTTTCTTTTGGATGAATTACCCTTCAATTTCATGGATCTAAAATCCTGGGTCTTCTCGTCTTCCCTACTTAAGATATTTTTGGGGAAATCTGTGTTCACAAAATTCTTCTGATTTCTTCCCAAGGAATATTCATCCTTCTTAGATGGCTTGTGTGGTCTTCTGTTCTTATCAGCTCTGGATATCTATTGACATAGGCATGCACCATTCTTGTGACCACTGCCGCTGCATACATCACATATGTTATCAAGAATTCCAAATCTTTTTGCTGTAAACATATGCTTCTGGAACTACAGATGTTGCTTCTTCTTCTCTGGATTTCTTCCCTTTGATACAGGCTTTCTTTGTGATTTTTCGTCAAAGGGATTGTACCAACAATCCAGTACACAATGCCCAAATCTGTTGCAGCACCAACATTGACCCACAAATCAATTCTTATTTGTATATTCTGTATGAGGTTGTTGGGTCTTTTTCTTAATCTTTTGTTCTCTATTTGAGGAACCAACTTCCTCCTTTTTCTTCCCATCCACCCTAGCCATGTTGGTAGGTTTCTTCTCATCACGTCTCCTCGTCCATACATGTTTAGAATTTTTCTTCCAACCTTCACTTTTTAAAGGAACATATTTAGAAACAATAGTACATGTTTGTATGGACGGTACCTTCACATTCATAGCTGCTTGTGATAGATCAATGAGTGAAGTCATGATCTTCTTATCACATTTTAAGATATTTTGAGAATAGAATCCTCCAGTGAGCATTGAGTACCAGCAGCAACTGATTCTTGAAGTGGATAATCAAGAGTTGTCAAAATCTTCTTGTCACATGTTGGAGGTATTTCGGCTTTAGATTCCTCTAACAAACATGGAGTACAAGCATCACTCGTTTCATTCTTTTGTGAAGTCTCAATATGTGTATTCTCAATCTTGGTCAACTGGGCTTCCAATTTTTGACCGTCAATATTGAGGATGATCTTCTGATCTACAAATCATGATCATCTTCTCTTCACAAGTCTTCTTCAATATTTCAACCTCATCTTCATGCATCTTAACTTTGTTTTGTAACAACAAGTCGTGTTCCCTGAATTTCATGGAAGTTTCTTCCAAACACAAACTCTTGACTTATTTTCTCTTCTTCAGCTCAGCTTCAAGTGCATGGATCTTTTCTTTTAGAGTCTTATTGACTTACTCTTTTTCTAAAAAGACTTTAACCTATTTGGTGAGCTTCATACTTTCCAGAACTTTTATTTCCAACCCATTTTCCATTTTTTCAGCTTCTCTTTCTAATCGAGTGATCTCAACCTACATATATTGGAATTGGATACAAATAATGGAAACCCTTTCTTCAAGAATATCATGAAGATATGTTTTGAGTTTTTTCTGAAATCTTGAATAAGGGGTGTCATCCTTTCCTCTGGATGAATTCTGAGCCACCTACTCGATAATTTCCAAGAATGATATTTCTTTCTTATTGGAATGGCATGGAGAACAATACACAGTATCTTCTTTGGTCATGAGGGACTTCTTCATCTGCTTCTTCTCTTTACTTTTCCTATTTTTCAAAGTCTTGGTGGATATAGATTTCTGCTCTGAATCTTCATCAATACTACTCTTCGTGGTTGACTTTAGGAAAGTAACTCAAATCCTCTTATCAATAGAATTTCTGGAGAATATCCAATATACATTAACCTTTCCCTCTAATACCACTTTTAGGACCCCAGGACACCCTGGGAGGGGAGGGGTGAATCAGGGTGTCAACTATTTCTTCTTAAATTTGTGGATCTTGTTCCCAAATTGGTAGGAACTACTTAAACCTCTATGATGGATATGATCAACAATGAAACATTCACATGAAAAGAGAAAACGCATCAATTTTACATGGTTCACCACAAAGGGCTATGTCCAAGGAGCATACGCCGACAAGTTGTCCGTCGTACCAAATTCCACTAATCTTCACTAGTTGTGGATTACAATGGTTCGGGCACAGTCACTCTGTCCTAGGCTCAATACCTTTACAAGGTTTATGGATAGCTCACTGCGTCCCTCGGGTCACTCCCGTTGACTCCCCCTGGCTCATTGCTGTTGGTGAAGTCCCGCTCAGTTTATAGACATGAAGGTCTCTTCAATAGATTTTCATTGAAGTCTTTGTCTCCTGTTCATCATGAGACCTTGCTTGCATCAGAGTCCTGAGTTGATGCTCTTTTGTATTCAACCTTCTACTTTAGTGCAATAACTGAATACACTAAATCCCCTTGTTGTCGTTTGCCTGAATCACAACCACTGATGTGATTTCTTAAAAAATGAAGCTCATCTTACTCGACGTTTGTCGGAATTAGTTCTCCATGTATGCATGAGATCATGCATTTATCATTTAGATTTCCTCTTTAATCTCACTTTGCACTGAAATTATCAATAAATCTTTCAGCTCTCGTGCAGCTCTAGAAGGATGGGCATGCTTTAACAATATCTGGCTCTCCTTTTGATGCCCGAAGTGCAAGTCTCAATACGGCATTCAAGTCCCAATATCGCGCGCAAGTGTTTGGCGCGCAAGTCTAAACCGGCGCGCAAGTGTCACCAAAGCACCTGCACGACTCTGCCTTCTTGAACATCAAACCTGAGTGACTCACTTCCTTTCTCGCCAGAATCACCTTGGGCACGCAACCATCAATCATCGTGCAACTTCTAAGATCTGGCACGCAAGTCTTTCCAAACCACATGCGAGACCACTCACCACTTGTGCGACTCCTACACTTACGTGACGAGAGATCGGATTTTCTCTAAGGGTTGAGCTGTACATAAAATGAGAGGGGTGGTCCCCTATTTATAGGCAAACTGGACCACCAGCGTGGTGGTGCACAACTCTCCACATGGTGCGCAAGTCTCGACCCAGCGCGCAAGTCTATTCTGTCCTTATCTCTTCCGCGCTTATCTCTGCCGTGCTACTCACCTGTGCGACCAAACCAACACTTGAGTGACACCCTTTCATTTTCCATATTTTGAATTTTTGTTCTTAAAAAACAACAGACGCGCATGTTCCAATCCTCCTAGTCACCTGCGTGCAAGTCCTCTCTTGCCGCTCAAGTCACTTGCGCGACCAACCCAATACTTGTGCGACCCTTATCCCTTTTAGATAAATTGATGTTCTAATCTTGAAAAAAATATGGCACGCAAGTTTCCTCTCCTCCAAGTACACGGCGCGCAAGTCACTTTGCCAAAATCACTTTTCTCCATTTCTCGATTTTGAGGCCCAAAAATTTTCGAAACACTGGGAAACGACGCGACCTTGTATCTGATGTTTTTGTACAACCTTCAGATCATCCATTACTTTGTCGATGTTCTTTAATAAAACATGGATCATTAACCACATCCCTTGAACTCGACATTCCACCATGGAATCTCCTTTTTCAACAAATTTTTATGTCATTTCTTTGCATTTTCAACAAGAAAAATCACCTCAAAAACACTTCTTCTCGGTGTTTTGTGCCCTTCAGCAACTCTTATGCTTTCATCACAAAATCCACTATCATGATATGTATTCTTTGAAGGAACAACTTTAGCATCATCATCTTTTGGGACAATGTGATGTTCATGACCATCTCAGAATTCCAATCCTCGCATGGCCATCTCAGAATTCCAATCACTTGTACATTGTCTTCTTCTTCATCTGTCATTATCTACTTCATAAAAAACATATGATTCAGTTCTTCAAAAAGTCTCGTGCATGGTTCGCATGCAATAATGAAGAATTTCATGGTCTTCATCAAAACCCCATTCTTCTTTAATCATGCTTATATGGATTATACCTCACTTCTTCATTGTTGTAAACAATGTGTCACCTTTGACACATGTTATTTGATCTTTTGATCCGTACAACAATCATCTGAATTTTCATTCCTCTATTTCATTGGATTACTTCTTGATCTCCTTCATTTTGATCTTCATTGACAACTACTGACAATAAATAAAACCATATACACAAAGTGGTTCCAACAATCTCCCCCTTTGTCTTTTTTTGTCAATACCTTATACATCTTCTGAAATGAATTCGTCAATGTCAAAATGAGAATCATCTCTTAAATCAACTTTTCTTATCAAACATTCATTTCACTTTATATCCCCCTTATTGACAAGAAATAAAAAGTGCATGGTAGGGAGGACATCATTCCATACTTAAGAATTGTTTCATTAATCATTTCACTCTAAGTCTACTTGAGCAATGCTCGATGTAGAAAACAAGAAAATTTGATTAAGTCAACAAGGCTGACCATTATTTCACAGATCATGAAACCAACATGACAAGATAAATCATTTATTCTCTTCCAGGGTTTACCAATTTTATTTCAGGTATAAAAAATTCAAATGTGATAGGGATTAATCAACATGAAACTCCTGCACTCACATCAGCAAACAGATAAAAAAAATTCAAGTGATATTGGTAGGATAAGTGACCTTGGGGCACATCCATTCTTCTTATGTCACTAATAAATTTAGTTACTTCCCCTTTTTAGAAAGATCTTTGATTTGAGTAACCAAGGGATAGATATTGAGAAATTTCATACCTTCTCCAATGGCATGTTCTTCAAGAAATTCACAGTTTAACTACATTTGATTCCAACTGGAGTTGATATTGATTGAAACAGTGATTATGGAAGCTTCCTCATTTTTCTCCCCTTCAAGGGAAACACTCCTAATCATCTTCATAAAGAGTGATCCTTCGTCATCATAATTTTTTAATATCAATTGAAGAATCTACTAAAGATGGAAACTTCTTTACCTTGGCTATCAAGAGTTGACAACATTCACTACTTCTCAGGTTCTCCCCCGGAGAGCAAGCTTCACCTTCAATTCCCTGCATTCTTAGCACAAATACAATACACAAATGAATAAGGGAATAAGGTGGTTCCTCCTTGATTCATCAACATGAGCTGCATGGTTGAGGTTGTTTTCTCATCCAAGTTCCTCTGTTCACTCTAGTCTCCATGCCTACACATTTGAACATATGTTCTGAAATCTGTTGATGAGGCATGGTTTTCTTCAAATTCTCTTCTACTTTGTGTGGGGAATTGTTCTACTTAACATCCATCATTAATGATACATTCTTACTCTTCTTAAGGACAACATCTTTCTCTGGTATTAAGGTTAGGCAACCTTTTGCAATGTGACCAGATTTCTTGCATCTCTCACACAGAACTTCTTTGACACGTGTGATTCTTTTGGTTTTCAATCTCTCCTGCACTGTGTCTTCATCACGTTAAAGTTTTCCTTTTCCTTTAGCACTAGCCTTGGCCTTTTCATCTTCAAGTTTACTCATTATTTTCAAATCTTCTGGCCAGATGACCAATATGTCATTTGGAACTGTTGCAGGTGGTATTGGTCTTCCACATTGGTTCATCTGAGTTTCATCCCCCTTAGTGTTTCTTTTGGATGAATGGCCCTTCAATTTCATGGATCTAAAATCATGGGTCTTCTCATCTTCCCTACTTGAGATCTTCTTGGGGAAATGTCTGTTCACAAAATTATTCTGATTTCTTTCCATGGAATATTCTTCCTTCTTAGCTGGCTTTTGTGGTATTTTGTTCTTATCAGCTCTGGATATCTGTTGACATAGGCATGCACCATTCTTGTGACCACTTCCGCTACATACATCACAGATGTTATCAATCATTCAAAATATTTTTTCTGTAAATAGATGCTTCTGGACCTGCAGATGTTTCTTCTTCTTCTCTGGATTTCTTCCCTTTGGTACAGGATTTCTTTGTGATTTTTCGTTAAAGGGATTGTACCAACAATCCAATGCACAATTCCCAAATCTGTTACAGCACCAACATTGACCCACAAATCTTTTCTTCTTTGTATATTCTGTATGAGGTTGTTGGGTCTTTTTCTTAATCTTTTGTTCTCTATTTGAGGAACCAACTTCCTCCTTTTTCTTCCCATCCACCCAAGCCATGGTGGTAGGTTTCTTCTCATCACGTCTCCTCATCCATACTTGTTTAGAATTTTTCTTCCAACCTTCACTTTTTAAAGGAACATATTTAGAAACAATATTACAGGTTTGTATAGACGGTACCTTCACATTAATAGCTTCTTGTGATAGATCAATGAGTGAAGTCATGATCTTATTATCACATTTGAAGGTCTTTTGACAATAGAATCCTCTAGTGAGCATTGAGTACAAGCAAAACTGATTCTTGATGTGGATAATCAAGAGTTGTCATAATCTTATTGTCACATGTTGGAGGTATTTCAGATTTAGATTCCTCCAATGAACATTGAGTATAGGCATCACTCATTTCATTCTTTTGTGAAGTCTCAATATGTGTATTCCCAATCTTGGTCAACTGGGCTTCCAATTTTTGACCCTCAATATTGAGGATGATCTTCTGATCTTAAATCCGGATCATCTTCTCTTCACAAGTCTTCTTCAATCTTTCAACCTCATATTCATGCATCTTAACTTTGTTTTGTAACAACAAGTCATGTTCCCTGAATTTCATGGAAGTTTCTTCCAAAAAAAAACTCTTGACTTCTTTGCTCTTCTTCAACTCGGCTTCAAGTGCATGGATCTTTTATTTTAGAGTCTTATTGACTTTCTCTTTTTCTTCAAATACTTTAACCTATTTCATGAGCTTCATACTTTCCAGAACTTTTCTTTCCAACCCCTTTTCCATATTGTCAACTTCCTTTTCTAATCGAGTGATCTCAACCTGCATAGATTGGAATAGGCTACAAATAATAGCGACCCTTTCTTCAATAATATCATGGAGATATGTTTTGAGTTTTTTCTGAAAGCTTGAATTAGGGGTGTAATCCTTTCCTATGGATGAATTCTGAAGCACCTTCTTGATACTTTCCAAGCCTGATGTTTCTTAATTATTCGAATGGAATGGAGAACAAGACACAGTATCTTCTTTGGTCATGAGGGACTTCATAATCTGCTTCTTCTCTTTCCTTTTCCTATTTGTCAAAGTCTTAGTGGATATTGATTTCTTCTCTGAATATACATCAATACTACTCTTCATGGTTGACTTTAGGAAAGTAACTCAAATCCTCTTCTCAATAGAATTACTGGAGAATATCCAACAGACGTTAACCTTTCCCTCTGATACAACTTGTAGGACCCCAGGACACCCTGAGAGGGGAGAGGTGAATCATGGTGTCAACTTTTTCTTCTTAAATTTGTGGATCTTATTCCCACGTTGGTAGGAACTACTTAAACCTGTATTATGGATATGATTAGAAATGAAACATTCACATGCAAAGAGAAAAAACATCAATTTTACTTGGTTCACCACAAAGGGCTACGTCCAAGGAGCATACGCCGACAAGTTTCCGGTCGTACCAAATTCCACTAATCTTCACTAGTTTTGGATTACAATGGTTCGGGCATAGTCACTCTGTCCCAGGCTCACTGCCATTACAAGGTTCAGGGATAGCTCACTGCGTCCCTTGGGTCACTCCCATTGACTCCCCCTGGCTCACTGCCGTTGGTGAAGTCCTGCTCAGTTTATAGACGTGAAGATCTCTTCAATAGATTTTCATTGAAGTCTTTGTCTCCTGTTTAGAATGAGACCTTACATGAATTAGAGTCCTGATTTGATGCTCTTTTTTATTAAACCTTCTACTTTAGTGCAATAACTGAATGCACTAAATCCTCTTGTCATTGTTTTCCTGAATCACAACCACTGATGTGATTTCTTAAAAAATGAAGCTCAGCTTACTCACCGTTTGTCAGAATTAGTTCTCCATGTATGCATGAGATCATGAATTTATCATTTAGATTTCCTCTTTAATCTCACTTTTCACTGAGATTATCAGGAAATCATTCAGTTCTCGTGTAGATCTAGAAAGACAGGTGTGCTTCAACAATATCTGGCGCTCCTTTTGAAGCCCGACGCGCAAGTCTCAATACGGTGGGCAAGTCCCAAAACGGTGCACAAGTCTTCGGCGCGCAAGTCTAAACTGGTGCGCAAGTGTCACCAAAGCACCTGCGCAACTCTGCCTTCGTGAACTTCAAACCTAAGCGACTCACTTCCTTTCTTTCCCAAATCACCTTGGGCGTGCAACCATCAATCGGCGCACAACTTCTATGATCGGGCGCGCAAGTCTTTCCAAACCACATGCGCAACCACTCACCACTGGCGCGTCTCCTACACCAGTGCGATGAGAGATCGGATTTTCTCTAAGGGTTGATCTCTGCATCAAATGAGGGGGGGTGGTCCTCTATTTATAGGCAAACTGGACCACCAGTGCGGTGGCGTGCAAGTCTCCACGCGGCGCGCAAGTCTCCACGCGGCGCGCAAGTCTATGATGCCCTTATATCTGCCACGCTTATCTCTTCCGCACTACTCAGCCGCGTGACCAAACCAACACTTGTGCGACGCCCTTGACTTTTCAATATTTTGAAGTTCTATTCTTCAAAAACAATATATGCGCAAGTTCCAATCCTCCTAGGCACCTGCGCGCAAGTCCTCTCTTGGCACGCAAGTCACTTGAACGACCTACCCAATACTTGCGTGACCCTTATCCCTTTGCTATAAATTGATGTTATGACATTGAAAAACATATGGAATGTAAGTTTCCTCTCTTCTAAGTACACGGCACGCAAGTCTCTTTGCCAAAATCACTTTTCTCCATTTCTCGATTTTGAGGCCCAAAACTTTGCCAAACACTGGGAAATGGAGCGACCTTGTATCTGATGTTTTTGTACCACCTCCAGATCATCCATTACTTTGTCGACATTCTTGAATAAAACATGGATCATTAACCACATCCTTTGAACTCGACATTCCACCATGGAATCTCCTTTTTCAACAAATTCGTATGTCGTTTCTTTGCTTTTTCAACAAGAACAATCACCTCAAAAACACTTCTTCTCGGTGTTTTGTGTCCTTCAGCAACTCTTCTACTTTCATAACAAACTCCACTATCGTGATATGTATTCTTTGAAGGAAAAACATTAGAATCATAATCTTTTGGGACAATGTGATGTGCATGACCATCTCAGAATTCCAATCCCCGCATGGCCATCTCAAAATTCCAATCACTTGTACATTGTCTTCTTCTTCATCTGTCAATATCTACTTCATGCAAAACATATGATTCAGTTCTTAAAAAAGTATCTTGCATGGTTCTCATGAAATCATGAGGAATTTCGTGGTCTTCATCAAAACCTCATTCTTCTTTAATCATCCTCAGATGGATTATACCTCACTTCTTCATTATTGTAAACAATGTGTCACCTTTGACACAAGTTCTTTGATATTTTGATCAGTACAACAATCATCTGAATTTTCATTCCTCCATTTCATTAGAGTACTTCTTTATCTCCTTCATTTTTATCTTCATTGACAACTATTGAGAAAAAATAGAACCATATACACAAAGTGGTTCCAACAGACTCGAACCCTGATGTCTAAGACACAATGAAATATTTTTCTCCAAATGATAATCACCATCGTCCCAACAGTCGACATCCAAAGGTATGACAATATTCATCCTCCCATTATCCTAGTCCAACAGCAACATGTAAAATGGTGAGCCTCACCCCCCAACCGATGGTCTCATCACCTTCAAACAATTTTCCATGATCATCCATGAGGCTATCATTTTTTAGAACCCCCTGATACACTGATGGTCAACACCATCACCTATTATGCATAGTCTATGGGGGACTCCTCCCACAACAATTTTCCATCACCACCTTGGTCTAAGACCTATCTATATGCACATGACTATAACATTACATCAATAATGAAATAGTTACTGTAAATTACCATGAAAAACCAAAGTCACATCATCTCGTCACCTTGTTCCCAAGAGACCATGCCGCTCAACCAGATGGTCAACACCATCTCAAAAGCCACAAGCTATTCCGTTATCTTAAAAACCTCATTGCCTCAATCTGATAACCATGTCATTCATCATGGTGGTCAACAAAATTCTAAGTATCTATGATAAGACCAACCTGACGAACAATGTCACCTTATCTTAGGTAATCAGCATCCTCACAATCATTGGGCCAAGCCCATCATGTTCTTATGGGACCCAACAATACAATACAAGAAATTCTATTTAGATAAAATTATATACCTGGCCTAAACTTCTCATTCTGATCTATTCCCCTAACCTAGCTTGGATATTTGTAGTGGAATAGTAAATATCCAAAGGTATGTCATATCATCGGTTTAATAAATTAAAATAAACAATTTAATTATTAGGGTCTCATTTGGATAACCCACCAAATGCATATTTAAGAACACATGTAAAACACCCATAAAAACATGGAGAAACATAGAAACCAGAAACCTCGTAAAAGTAAGAACTCTATCATCTGGCATCAGCCTCTAAATTGAGCCTTATGTAAAGAAAATGGTTTTTTTGATAAACTCCCTAAGAATAGGGTAAATAAGCCCCCCACGGATTTAGCATTATATATGGACCATAAAAAAAGAAAAAACAATGCTGGATTGAAGTGATTAGTGAAAATAATCTATAGAAACCATAAGATTGAAGATCTGAGTTTGGATGGAGGGATTGGATCAATGCCTATGAGGGAGGAAGAATTGGTAGTTCCCTTATGTTCATTGGAGATGATAGAAAGCAGGAGGAAAATTATAATAATGTAGAATGTAAATTTTTATTAATTTCACCAAAATAAATGTTTTTCATGGTTTGGCCACACTGTTTTTATAACTATGTTCCAACCATGTGGTAGTCACTTCTGTAGTACCACACATTCAGGGTAATGGTGCAAGATTTGCAAAACCATTTGCAAACCATGAAAATACCCTCTGTTAAAATCTATAGATATTCTTGCACAGACCTGAACCCCCACTAGTAAGGTTTACCAAACTATGCTTAGTAATTATATAGGGCCACACAATTACTTTTGGGAGACCTCACAATTTCTCCAAATCATGCATGTCTCTCAATGCATTCCTAAAACTGAGTTTCTGGAGCATACCACACACGAAACTCTAATTCACTTGCCAGGCCTTAAAACCCATCTAAGAACATAACCTTGTGTCAATGAAACTCTTATAATTGGATCACGATGATCAGTAAATGAATTGAACCACTCACAAAATAGAAAATTTCAAATATTTAGGAGAAATTATGACCCGATCAAAAACCTGGGATGTTACAGTCTCTCCACATTAACATAACCTATCCCTGAGCTATCAATACTTACATTGAGATTGTACCAAACATACCCATATATTTTAGAACAACCTATTATACACCAATTATTAATCAACATGTCAACTCCCCTCAAGGTTCTCTCTATCTTTGGAGTTACCGGCCTAGTTGCTTCCTGACCCAAAAATTGCATTTGATGGTCCAATGACCAACCCTAGTGTTAGATGTCCTCCTGTGATGAATCTTAATTCTAATAAAAATTCAAGTGCGTAAATCACTCCCATTTCATATATCATACTCATAATTTTTTGGTTCTCCTCATGTTCCCAAAAATAACTACATCTCATTATATGCTAAAATCATCCTACATCATATATACATATGAATTCCAATGAAAATAATAGTGCCTACAAACCTCATATAGAACCCACATCGCTTCGATGCTCAGATTCCAATGTACCCCTAATAGAACTTTTATCACATTGATTCCCATAATATGTTATGGTTCCACTAAAATAATATATATATATACAATATCATAATAAAATCCAACATACTAACCTGCACCAAGTTAGTCCAAAATCAACATATGTGCACCTCATGCACTAAACTGTCCAAATCCAAAACAAAAGATACCCAGTCATACCCATGGAGTACCTATCATTGCAGTTAGCTCCTCATTTGAATCAACACCAATTAGCTCTATGGTGTGCACCTTGCCTGAAGCCCAATTATCTAATGCCTAGTCTTGCTACCGTGCTACACCAGCTACTGGCCACTAACCCCATTGATGGTTCCCACAATCTCTATCTCGACCTCAACATGTAGCTAAATACTAACTACCCACTACTAGAACCACTCCCGACATGAACTCAGATCCCTAAGTCTGACCCAATCCCTTAATTCTGGTTATTAGAGAAGGTTTATTATAAAACCTCGTGAGATTCTAGATATGGCCACATTCTAAAAACTCTTTTAGAGCTTACTCACACTAAGTTTGCACATTACCATGTTGCCTGCACTGGAATCACACCTCTGAAGACCCTGTCCAAGGAGGACTGTCTAAATCGCTATTCTAACATTTCTTTTGTAATTACTCACGACCTCTCTTCTTACTACTTGAATCATTGTTGTTAAAATCATCAGATTCCATCACCTGTCTTGTATTATAGTGTTCCATTGGGTTTCCCTCTTCTATCCATTCCTGGTCGACTACCGATGAAAAAGTTGATGGCCTAAAAATGCTTACCTGCACCTTGATGGAATTCAAAAGGTAATCCTCTAACTGTTGCACCCTAGTAATTTTATCTCCCACCATGGCATGTAAAAATCACGATAGATCATTGAAATTGGTTTCATATTTCATTTCATAACTATCCTATTGCTAAATAATCATGAACTCTTAGGCTCTTTCCACCCTCAGAGTCTTAAGAAAAAATTTCTCAAAGTACCTAGACTCAAGGTCCTTCCAATATATTCCCTTGGATCGGTCTTCCTATACTTGTATATACCACCAGTACTTTTCCAGTGCTCTGATCAGGTATGTCGCTAGCTTCACCCTTCATCCTAGGGGTGTCTCCAGCTGGTCGAATCTAGTCAGGACTAACTCAATCCGGTTCTATACCACTTTTGGTCCATCCTCACCTATATATAGTGGTGGTTTCTACAACTATAAATCGTTAGTAAAGTATTTAATCAATGGATTATCTCACTAATCTCCCCAATTGATGCCCTGTATAACCCAAACTAGGTGCAACCTGGTCTAGTCTTCAAGTTGTGTCCCAAAAGATACCATATCCTATGGGTGTATTTCCTATACCTTATTCTGAACATGTGCATGTACCTATATCTCATGATCGTCCTGAAATTTTGTAACCTCATCCCGGACCTTAAAGTCCCATCCTGTGAATGCTCATTTGTCACCACTTCACTACCCTACTAACGCTCCGCCAGATCACGTCTAGTTAGAATCCTACTAAATACCAATACCATGGTTAGACATCTATAACCGTATACATATAAACATCAGAGATAAGGATTTTTATAATAGGTGGTATGTCTCACAACACTTACACTCCCCTACCATTCCCATTTATATGACATTCAGCATCAATGCCCCTTATCTTGTATTATCAGGGTTAAGTATTAAGTATAACTGGGCCTCATGTCCCCTACCTATGCCCATCAGAGTTGGGTAACAAGTATCCTTAAATTTTTTTCCCCTAACAATCCCATCATAGGTTTAGGAATCACATATAATCTGATGTAGGTCACTAGAATGTCACCAATGTGGCTACACAAGAAAACACTATTTATCTTCTTTGTTGAAACTTAAAAAAACTAATTCCCTATCATCAACCATGTCTACTCTTTTAAAGTTCATTCCCATATATCACAAGCATTTCACAACACATATTATCACATATAGACCTCATTATAACCACATTCCTATTTTAGCTAAGTATAATTCCACAAAAGGAGGCTAAGCAAGAAAACACAGATTAACTCCCATTTTGACACTTTAACAACCCAACCCCTCTTAGTAAAATCCAAATTCTAAATAGACCTTTTTTTAAACATCGTATGAACCTAATTTCAAATCATGATGCATAATAAAAAATCCATTTTCATGTTGAACCAATGTTCAAAAGCTAAATAATGGATAACGTCACACCAAATTGTACCGCTTGAGGTGGAAATAAAATCAATTATAAAATGAAAACTAAAAAATATCTATTTCCCACCCCTAGAAACTTGGTCTACCCCCATGTATATGGCTGTAAGCACCCAGACATGTGCTTTGTACCTAGTCTCGACAATATCATAGTCTCCAGTCTTCCATAACCCATATATTAAAACAAAAGAAAATCTTCTTCAATACCATTAGTTTACAACCAAATGTTGTTACCCAATACAAGAGAATAAAACTCATTTGATACCATTTTTAGTGATCCGACCCGAATTCTAGTTTAAATCGTGTTATGGGATGGTGGACCACTAGACCTTAGGCATGCCTCACCAAATGCCAAAGTCTGCCTACTAGAAGTAATGGTCGAAATGGGTGATAATGGGGAGACTATACCGTTTGGTGATGATGATAATAATCTTATATATATATATATGTGTGTGGAAGAAATACTCTAACGATGTGTAAGGAATAGATAAAACCAAAAAACTCAATGAAATAAAATATAAATCCATAGTAGTGGAATAATAATAAACAATACCAAAAGAATAATACCATTTATATACACATATATCATAGAAATACATATATAGAAATAGAAAAATCAGGGTCACATGTGGCTGACCATCTATACATATATATAATAAGCAGGCTCAAACAAAATTTTGCTCTAGGTGATGCAATAACCGGCAAGGTTCCTTTGCATCCATCCTATGCAAAAGGTACAACATTACCACTAAGGTCTATATCCCAATCTTGGTTCCTCGTAGAGACATAAAATCTACATGAATCTAAAAGGGCTCATGTTGGGTGTGCGAATAAATTTTAGTAGGACGCAACCAATGTGGTCCAATCTTAAATCAGAAATAATTAAGGTGTACTAAATTTAAAAAAAAGGGCACATGTACATTATATAAACAATCTGCTTCTCCTGTGATCAGCAGTCAAAATGAAGTGATTTCCTACTTTGGTCTTCTTTTATATGTTTAAACATGTTCCACCTATTACAAATATGTAATATAATGTGTTCTTACATACATATAACTATAGTGATTAGGATCCATTTCATAAAACATAAGGCTTCCCCTAATGAAGAAATATAGGTGAGCCCTAGGGTTCCACCTATTAATAAAGAACTCAACACCTCATTCAATCAATCTCATAACCAGAATCAAAATCGTATACCCAAAAATAAGAACTTGGTACCTCAAACCTCGTCTCTTAAGTCCCCATCATATCAAAGCTTGATGTTTGAGTAAAAGTTATATTTTTCCTCCAAATGATAATCATTATCAGTTCAACAGCTAATGCCACAAGTTATGGTGATATCCATCCTCCCAATATCCTATCTAAATGGCCTCAAGTGTCATGGAGAGCCTCATCCCCCAATGAATGGTCTCATCTCCTTCAACTAATGTTCCATCACCATCTATGTGGTTTTCTAAAATGATCACCCCCCAATACATCTTATAGTCAAAACCATAACCTAAGACACATAGTCTACAGGGGACTCCACCCACAAAATTTTGTTAATATAACCAAGATCTAATTCTTACCTATGTGCAAACGACCCAATCAGTGCATCAAAAAACCAACAGTGTTATTATATTACCCAAACAACTTAATCCTCAGCATGCCATCACCTCGTGTCCATGCTACCATGTCGCTCATCCCGATGATCAAGACTATCTCAAAGGCCATGGGCTATTCCCTCATCCGGATGGCCTCACCAACATAAACTGATGACCACATCATCTATATTGGTGATAAAAATCACCCAAAGTATCTAGGACAAACATAACCTGATAAAAAATGTCACTTCAACCCGGGTGATCTAAATCACCTTAAAAACCGGGCCAATCCTATCACGTTCCCATAGAACCCAAAAATTCAACCCAAGAAATTAAATTTAATTAAAATTAAATGGATGGCCTAAACATCAGAATGTTTTCTTTTTTCCTTACCCATCTTGGATATTTTTAGTGGGCTCGAGCATGCCCAACTACATCCCATATCATCATATTGACAATTTCAAATAAATCATTTAATTATTTGTGTCACACTCAGACAACCCACCCCATGAGTATCTAAGAACACATGAAATATACCCATAAAATCATAGAAAATCTAGGAACCAAATACTTAAATCTAGTAGGGTTTCCCTCATCTAATATTGGACTCTAACTTGATTCGAATCGAATGAAAATATTGTTTTAGATGAATTCCAGGAAAATAGGGTAAATGATCTCACAAGGATTTATAATTCCACGTGTGAAGATAAATGAAAAAGAGAATGTTACAGGTTGAAGGTCTTACCATGATGAATCAGTATTCACCAATAGATCGAAGATAGTAGTCTAGATAGAGGGATTGGATTAAATCCTAGGCGGAAGGAAGAAATGAGAGAGACCCCTATGTGCAGTGAAAATGGTAGAAAAGAGGAGGAAATTTATAATAATGGAGAAGGGGTGATTTGGTATATTTTCCTATATAGATTCAGTTTTTCCCTTGTAATACATTGAAATATTTTAATATATTTTTCTAGAGTAAGGAGTTGAGACAGAGTGTAATTTTGGGCACCAGTGATCCCAAAATTAATTTTATAAAAATATTAAATATAATTTATATTGTGCATGTGGATATTCTTAAAAAAATGGGATAAATCCTAAATGGTTGATAGGATAAAAATCTGAGATCATGGTTGGGTCAAGAACAAGGTGTTAACCCAAGTAATGAAATAAAATGGGTCGATGTGGGATGTTTGGACCCCTCACTAATTGTCAGTGCATTAAGTTGATTTGTTTAATTAATTAAAGAATTAAATAATTCATTAAACTTGAACTAAAAATTTTATAAATATATCAATATAGTGATTTGTCTAGGGTTCGCCTCACAATCCTATGAATGTCAGTGGATTTATCTCTTCCTCCTTCCTCAGATAAATCGAGATCGGTCAATGATGAATCATTGGATAAATTATAATCGAAGAACAATGAACATAATAGATCTCTCATCTATGTTGTAAGGTAATTTCTTCATCAATTAGTGATCGAAACTGAGGGAGTTAATGTTATATTTGGTTTATTCCCTTATAATTAAATAATTTAGTATATCAATATTGATTCTTCAATCTATTCCCTATTTTAACCGTTTCACGATCCCATGAACCAGATTTCAATTTGTTATAATTTTTTCATCTAACCCTAGGCCCCTATTCTTCATCATCAACCAATAATGTGTGAATGTTGACATTTAAACTTTGTTTTATGGTGTTTTCTCCCTCGATTTTTCACATTCTTCATCGTTTAGATCTACATGGCCCTGGAACAAATTATACAGGAGGTTCTAAGTTCGATCAGACCCTCGGATACACGACTGATCAATTAAATGATAGTTGTTTAAAGAACCAAGCATTGATTTGGAATCCTTTTGGTAAATGGATGTTTGAACTGATGATTTTAGGTTGGATCTTCAATCATTGAAGCTTTAGGTGTGTGTAGAACATGCAACTAAACCCTCATTGATGATGGGAGCCAATTCATAGTGAGAAACGGTTGAGATCCAAAATACATAGAAAGATCTAAATGTTTTGAACTAATTTAAGTAATAATCAATGGTGGTGTGGATAGATTCAAGATGTATAGATTATATCTGTATTTTTTTATGAAAAACTTGACTACACATCGTGTTCCAGGATGAACACACAACATGTATCCCATTTCCACAGTGGTGGTTAGGATTTTATAAAATTAACGGTGAAATGATATGTAGATAATTAACACACCATATACCCCTTCCTTGGATGTGAACCTGTGTGATAGACCACACGTACACGTGGTATGAGTACACAGACATGGCCGCATGACATCGCTCCAGTCCAGTTTAGTTAGGACACAACATGTAGTCTACCAACACGGAATGTTCTGTGACAAGGGACAGATCCTTGAGAAGTCTGGGGACATGGGAATACTATGGACATAGACCACATGTCATGTGGGTCCCCTCAAACATCATGTACACCCAGAGCTCCTTTGAGAAAATTTCAATGTTCCCTATCGCTTTCATTTAAATTCATATTTTTGCCCAAGAGTATCCTATCCTAAACGTTTTTTGTGTATAACATAAATGTTACCACATTTACGCCTTTAAATATATGATGTGAAATATTCCAGGATTGGAATGCACTGAGGTGACACCTGATGAAGCCAATGACTATACATGATCACTAGATATTTCTGGGCATTACCCTCCAACAGGGTAGGGTTGTGGAGTTCCACGAGGACCCTTTTCAGGTGTTACCCTCTAGCGGGTCTAGGAAGTGGAGTAACCTTATGACCTATTCCAGTCATTTCCACTATCAAGGCTCAGTAGTAGAGTCCCCTGGTGGCTTCTTCTGGGTGTCACCCACTTGTAGGGATGGGAAATGGAGTTCCCTAATGGATTCTTCTTAGAATTATCCTCAAACTAGTTTTCATAGTGTATTTCTCTAATTGATTATTACACGCAATACCCCCTAACAAGTTTAGGTAGTGGTGTTATCATATGGATTCTTCTGGGCGTTAACCTCAAGTAGGGCTAGGCAGTAGGGTTCCTTAATGACATTCCTGATCGTTACCCTCCAGAAAGGCTGGGAAGTGGTATACCTTGGTGACTAGCAGAGTAGGGACCTCCTTTAATACTAGACCATGGAATCTTTACCTAGATATTGTGTATCATCAACTGTATATCACAGTGATGAGATTTTGTTTGATGTATCCTTGGAATCATGAGGAAGAGGAACTATTTCCCCACCAAGATATATTCTTGCGACACAACGTAAAACTGTGTGGGTGAGTCATTTCCACCCATAGAGGATAGTATATTGGTGTGGTGATTGATTACCTTATGCATGTGTGTTTAGGGTAGATGTGTGGGATAATATGCTTCGTTTATGGTCTTTTAGAACTATTGGAAACACTTTTTCTTGGGTTGAGCTATGATTTGAAGATCCTCTTACTCCCTCATTAGGAATTATTTGACTGAGAATATATATATATATATATATATATATATATATATATATATATATATATATATCTTCTTTCTTTTGGATTCATACTTTATAATTGGATACTCTCCTTCCAGGAGAGGTGAAGATTCAGGGGGTATGCCATGTGCTTTACGTGTTTAGCATCTCATAGTTAGATCATTCAACTCTCCTGCTATAGGTGGTGAAGTCTCTATAGGTATTTCATCTGCTCACCGGGTTTATCCCCATGTACTTGGATGATCTTACTTTCACTCTCTTGTGGGGTTGAGCTATACTCTATCATAGTATCTTGTTCTATCTATTTCTTCCTATTCATTTGTATCTCTTAATTCTCCCCCTTCACCCTTATGGTAATTTCTAATGTGTATGTATATACTAACCCCATAATGGGCTTTTCCCACCTGTGTTGTGTCTTTTTGTTGATGATGGGTAGGTCGACCATCACTTCATAGTAACTTACAGTTACTGGGTGCTTGGACCATGTATGGTTTTCATAGCTAGGGATATAGGAGCTAGGATCTCTCAGCTGGTTACTCTTTTCTAGTTTTTCTAGGTTCGGACATATTGCTATTTGTGCATGTATTTTTACTCTTTACTTTTCATCATACAATATCATACACTTTTACATTCTAGAGGTTCATTAATTCTTTGTTTATTTTATAAATTGTTGCATATTTTTCTATTTCCCTACATACTTTTCCATTGAGTTGGATGTGTGTGTGTGTGTGTGTCTATGTAGGTTTTTATGAAAATAAATCCACCAGTTAGTTATGCCTTTAGTTCTAGTCACCACCCCTAGCTTATGGAGGTGGGCTTCGGGTAGTTGTCGCTCAAGCCCCAGCTTGGGTCAGGTCATGGCATATTAGTATCAGAGCATGTTCATTCCTTGGGTTTTTTTAGATTATCACCTTAAGAGGATTTGGTTGGGTTTATGGAAACAGTGTCTCAAGTGTGACTCTCAGGCTATGGAGTCTAGTGATGGTATAGGCAGCTAACATATCCATTTACCAGGACCTTGACTACCTGCTTGTCGACATGGAATGTTGAGGCATTTGTTGTAGCGATCAACAGAACATGCATCATATAGGATTGAGTCTTTTAATATCCTTATGGATTCATCTCCCCATTATTGTTGATATATATATATACTCATTTGAACATTTTAATCTGTGATAATATTCAGGATTCCTCAAAGATGACATCCATCCAAGATACTTTATCAAGTTCTTGATGATGAACCTATGAGAGACAAGGCCCCGGTTCAAGTTACATTCAACTACCCCCCCCCCCCCCCTTCTAGGTGGGAAGGTAGTGTCACCTACACTATTTGAGTAGTATGTCATTCTAGTGCATTAGGTTTAATATGTGTGAAGGTTTACCCTACTCTGTGATTTCTAGAATCAGAGACCTTTGAAGATCCACAGTGATCTAGATCCTCATGTAGCAAAGGATTGTCTAGAGTTTGTGGTATGTATCTTCAGGCTTATTCGGACCCTAACAAATCATGTGGTGGCACTGGAATATATCCTTTTCTGTGAAGAAATTGGATACTAGTGATCCTATTTACATAGATTCATAATGAGTTGGCACTCTCATGGGATGACTTCCAATAACTATTCTATGTGGAATGATACCCTTTCGGCTTACTCCTTGTCCATATCTATGAGATTTTATAGATTTAGTAGGGAGGTATGATGGTGTCTGAGTATGAGAAGAGGTTCACAGACGTAAATCAATACTCCCATGACATGATTTGGGATGGATAATTTTGAGAACAAAAGTTTATTAGGGACTCCGCATAGATATCTGGGGCAGTATGGTGTCCTTGTGCATCCCCAACTACTTCAAGGTGTTGTAGCGGGCACTAGTGACATATAGATTTCTGTCTGATGGATGCAAGGTAGATGGAGCTGGTAGTGGGTTCCATATACCTAAGGGGTCTTTTGCATCTTACAGGCACCAGTCAATGGGATCTCGGAGCAGGAAACACTTTCACGAGTAGGCTTAGTCATGTAGTCATATGGGGTTGAGGTAGCACATAGGCCTAGAGTAACCTAGAGAGGGTTATTTCTTTGCTTATGAGGGGAGAGGTTACATGGAATAGGAATATCTGACCAGACATGTTTAGCATCCTAGGAAGATAGATGATGGATCTCCATGGAAGAGGAAGTATCGTGATCAAGGATCTCCCAGACATGGACAAGGTAGTCCCTAGGGATGAAAAGGTGCCATAAGAGTATCAGTATATATGGATGGGGTATGTCATCATGATATCCTTCCACCACCACCACCTGGAGTCCCACGTCAAGCTCAGGGAGCTGGTGGTCAAGGCCACAGACAACTACATGATTTGGATGTCAATGATCGCACAACACAAGAGGTGATTTGAGGTACAATTGGTATTTATTTTACACTTTCCATAGTATTAATAGACACAGGTTCCAATAATTCTTTAATATTGATACTCTTGGTTTGAGATATGAAGCTCCTAGTTTAGGTTCTTACATAGAAGCTTTGTCTTCAGGTACCTATGGGGATTGCTTCTTCTATATCCTTCATCTGTAGTCAATGAGAACTATATCTAGGTGGAGAATGGTTCACGTAGGAACTTTTTTTCATAATGATATAACCTTGTGAGGTCATCTTGGGTATGGATTAGTAATTCATGGAATGATCCCATATTAACTATCATCACAGACAAGTCAGATTTATACACAACAATGAGACTATATTCTCTTTTTTTTGTTAGAGATATCTCATGATAGAGAAATTAGGTTCTGTGAGTTGAAGGTTTCATCCCATCACTCATCAATTGGAAATTGTATTCCTTGGTTAAGTAGTCTCTTTAGGATTTAGTGTTTTTTTAGTTTTGGGGATCATATAGATGTCTACCCTAAGGACTTTCTAGGACTACCTCTGAGATTAGAGATGGATTTTTTCATCAACTTGCATCCAAGAAAAGCCCTTATATTTTGTTTGGAATATCATATTTCACTTGTGGTGCTCTGGGATCTATGGTTTTTGTTGGATGATATTCGAGAGAATGATTTCATCAGACCCAATGTGTCCCCATGGGATGCCCCAATCTTATTTGTGAAAAAGGAAAACTAGAGCTTATGGATTTATGTGGATTATCGTCAGCTGAACCAGGACACAACAAATAAAAAAATACACTTTTTGAGGATTTATGTCCTCTTTTACTTGTTGAGAGATGTGAAATGGTTCTCAATGATCGATCTTAGGTCTGGCTACCATTAGTTAAGGGTTCATGGTGATGATATTTCAAATTTTGTGTTCTGATGTGGCTAAAGATACTATGAGTTCCTAGTGATTCCCTTGGGTGTGGTGAATTCCCCTGCTATTTTCAAGGCTTTGATAAACTAGGTTTTCTATTGGTACATGGACCAATTTTTTTCATCATTGAAAAAATACTGATCTACACTACATCAGAGGAGGATCATGTAGATATCTTGAGGATGGTTCTTGATTTACTTAGAAACAACCAACTTTACGTAAATCTCTCAAAGTTCCAGTTTTGGATACATGAGGTTCACTTTCCAGGGAATTTAATTTCTAACCAATTTTTAGTCATGGATCCAGAAAATTTCAAAGAATTGATTTCCTGGGATTAACCCAAGAATTTTTCGTATTTGTGGAGTTATTTTGGTTTGGAGGGGTTCTATAGATAATTTGTGAAGCACTTATCCCATGTCACAGCCCGATTGACTACACTAACATGGAAAGGATAGTCATTCACCTGGTCTAAGAAATGTTAGAGAGCCTTTGTGGAGTTGAGGCAGAGGAATATGAGAACTTCGGGGTTGAGACTACCATAGGTAGGTGATGAGTTATTATTTTATTATGATGCCTTAGGATATGGGCTCGGTTTCATGTTGATGCAATGGTAATAAATCATCACATATGGGTTGAGTCAATTGAGACCCCACGAGCAGAACTATGTGAATCACGATCTAGATCTAGTAGTAATATTCTCAATCCTAAGGATGTGGAGAAAATATCTTCTTTAATAGCGCTTCTTAGTTTACTTGGACCACCAGAGTCTCGTTACTCCTTCACTCATAAATACCTAAACCTAAGACAACAATTTTGGTTGGAGTTCATTTATGACTATGACCTCAAGATAATCTATGCTCCATGGAAGGAAAATTTTGTAGCAGATTCCATCAGTAGGATGTCCCAATATCTCTTAGTGTAGGAATAGTCAAAGCAGTTATCTTCCTTACAGAAAACCCTAGTGGAGTTGGAGGGTACATATTTTCTTCATTAGATGGTGTTGAATCCACCTGTCCTCACGTGTGTGAGAGAGTCCCAAGTGGAAGACATCGGCTGAAAGGTCGTACATGATTAGATATCCATAGGATACTCACTATATGGATATTCTAAAGTATGGAAGTTTCATCTTGTTCTAGGGCCGAATAGTGGTTCCATTCATGATATGAGAGGAGGTGATGTGGGAGTTCCACACATCTCACCTAGTTATAAATCCCAATGTGGGGAAGATGTATATTGACTTTTAAAAGTATCTTTGGTGGTCATACATGAGATTAAGTGTAGGTGAGTTCATCTCACGGTGCCCCACCTGTCAGCATGTGAAAGATGTGAACCAAGTTTTGGTAGGTCGTTTTCACTTGAGATCCCTGAGTATAAGTGAGACAACATAACCATCGAATTATTCACAAGGATTCTTCACTTAGTGAAGGGCCATGATTTTATCTAGGTGACAGTATATTGACCCGTGAATTTGTTGAAGTTACTTTAAATCAGGGAGTAGGTTTCAGGGGAGAGTTTAGGGATGCTGTACATATGGGAAATTATTCTCCTTCACAGAGTACCCTCGAAGATTCTCTCTGATCGTGATTCATGGTTTAAATCATGATTATAGAGAGACATACATGAGGATTTTGGGATCCAATTTTAGATTGAATATATCATTTCACCCCCAAAACGATGGGTAGACCGATGACATTATCCAGTTTCTAGAGTATATTATGAGGGTCTATGTGTTGGACTTTTTTCGGAGTTGGGAGGATCACGTTTCCTTGGTAAAATTTGCATACAAAAACATCTACCACTCTTCCTTAATCAAGGAACCTTTTTAGGACTTTTTTTGATGAACCAAGAGGTTACCCTTATTCTAGATAGAGATCGGTGAGTCAACTCTAGTGGGCCTAGAGTTTGTGCATACAACAATTGGGAAATTCTATATCATCCATGAGTGGATGAGGACAACCCAGAGCAAACATAAATCTTATATAGACCACCATAGTAGGAATTGGGAGTTCAAGATGTGATATCATGTCTTCTTGAGAGACTCCCCGTAATGAGGATTATAGGGGTTCAATTGGGGATGCAAGTTATCCCAAAGGTTCATTAGACCATTTAAGATCATGCAGTGGGTTGGAAATGTTTCTTACCACCTCACCCTACCCCAAAAATTGGAGCAGGTGCACAAAAGTTTCTATGTTTCACAGTTAAGGAGATACATGTATCACCCCACACATGTAATTAATTAGGGATAAATGGAAATTAAATATGGATACACCTTTTTGGATCACCCAGTGGTGATTGAGTATCAATAGGAGTAAACCATATGTGGATAGACCATCCCTTTGTTTCATGTGTTTTGGTAACACGGAAATGTGAAAGAGAGTTCTTGGGGTGGGAGAGAAAAATGTAGGCTTAGTGTCCAAAGTTGTTTTCCTATTTTTTCTTTTTTAGAATGAAAATAATAAAGGGGTAATGATTTACTTACCTACTTGTTCCTTGTAATACTTTGAAATAGTTCTGTATATTTTTTCAAAGCTAGGAACTGAGAGGACTTTCTATTCCAGGGCCCAATGTGCCCAGAATTAATTTTACAAAAATATGAAATATATTTTATATTGTGCGCATATAGATTCTTAAATAAAATGGCATATCTTTGAATCTGTTGATCAGATCAGAAATATGAGACCACGATTGTGTCTGTAATGTGGTGTTTACCCTAGGCATGACATAAAACTGGTCGTCACCAGATGTTCAGACCCCCGGATTGTCAGCGGTGCATTAAGTGGATTTATTTAATAATTAAATTCATTAAAAATTCATTTAACCTAAAATAAACCAATTATAAATATATCATTATAGAGACTTGCCTAGGATTGGACTCATAATCCTACAAATGCAAGTGGGGAACTCTCCTCCTACTTCCTCTGATGAATTGATATTGATCGATCATGAATCCTTGGATCAATGTGAATTGAAGCATGATGAATGCAAAAAATCTACCTTCTATGTTGTTGGATGCGTTATTCATAAATGATTGATCTAAAATAAGGTATGACTCATTATATGTGGTTTTCCTCACTTATAATTTAATTATTGTGTAGATATTTCTAGATTCTTTGATATGAACCATGTTTTATCATTTTCCTGAGCATGTGAATTGGATTTTAATTTTTAATAAATAGTTCATCTAACCCAGGGTCCCGGTTCTTGATCATCAGCATAGAATTATTTTTCGATGACATTTCAACTTTGTTTTATGGTGCTTTTCTCCCTTGATTATTCACGTTCATCACCAATTTGATCCCCACGATCTCGACTTGTTGTTTCTGGGAGGTACCAGCTCAATCGGAGCACTGGATACATAGAGGATTGATGAAATGATAGTAGTTTCATGAACCTAGAATATATCTAGAATAATTGTGTTACAAGGAAGTTTGATTAGACAATTAGAGGCCAGTTCTTCAAGCATTGAAGCTTCAGGTGTGTGTGTGTATAATGCGCAATGAAACCCTCATCGATGATCAATGTCGATTTGCAATGAGCAACAGCTGATATCCAAAATCCACTGAAATATCTAGGAGTTTTGAACTAATTCAAGGAGGAATCAATGTTGGTGTGGATATATTCAAGCTACGGAGATCATATATTGATGTTTCTATGAAAAAACATCGACTACACATCTTGTTCCATGATGAAGACACGGTGTGTATTCCATTTCTATAATGGTGTCTAGGGTTTGATTAAGTTAAAGATAAAATGTCATGTAGATAATTAACACATTGTATACCCCGACCTCAGATAGGAACACATGTAATGAACCACATGGACATAGGGTCTGAGTTCCTAGACCTATCCATAGGACACACCCCCAGTCCCAATTAGATAGGATACAGCGTGTAGTCCACCTACACAGATGTAGACACCACGAATTCTGTTCCATGAACTTCTTCATAGAGTGATGATATGATTATCACATAGACAAAAAATGTAATGTATGAGTAAATATTTTTTCACAATGAAGAAAAATAAGAAGGATCGATTTCTATGTTCCAAAATAATACTCCATACCACTGGATAAGTGGAATGATTACCCCATCTAGGAGTAGGCAGTGGATTTCCAAGATCAGTGATGGAAAGGTTTCAACACATTAAATTCAATTTCCACGCTATTTACAAGAATACATGGGGTACTTACCATCTCAATAATTGTATATCTCTTCAAGATCATCAATTTGACTGGTCACAGAACCTAAACGGACTTACGGATCAAAAGTTATGCCACTCGGAAGGCGGAAAAAGTTTACAAAGGGACCTATGCGGAAGACCTACACGGAGGACCTGCACAACAAGAATTTTTCTATACCACTATGAGGAATACCTACATGAAGTTCCTATGAGGATGACCTGTGTGGAAAACTTCCCTTCTTACAAGTCCCCTCCTTACATAAAAATAGGAACCTTGGGATCCCCATTTCAGAGACTGAAAAGGTTGAAAGAATTTCTGAAGCTCCCATTGCGTAGATCTTTCGCCTAGATCCCTAAAATTATATCAGGTAGCTCTCTAAAACACAATAGAAAAGATAATTTTATGGAATAATAATGTTTTGAATGTTTTTTACAATTTTTCACATAGGATTGGTTCTCTATGTGAAAAACATTCTTCAGTCATTATTCACACCTGCGCGACATACCTACACGCCACACCTGTGTGGCATACCTGCACGCCACACCTGCGTGGCATACCTGCACGGTACATCAATGTGGGGTACCTACACGGCATACTTGTGTGAGGTACCTATGTGACAGAGCTTGGTATAAAACCTACATACCAACTCAAGTACCCTCTTTAAAATCCATTCATGGAAGGGTATATCCTTCCATGGTCCCCTTATCTGAAAGGGACTAAGTTGAAGCCTCCACCAAAATTTCTTCACTTATCAAACCTTTGGGAAAGTCGCATCAGTGTGTCTCCTATTTGGGATTGTATTTCCATAGTCAGAGGTTTCCAAAATTTGTTTTATAAGGGATTTAGGATACATGTAATGTCTGTGGGTTTGTATATCCACATTCACATGGACCTTTCTCCCAGGAACAGTGTTGGGAAGTTCCTGGTTTGGAGGATTACGGTTTGGGTTCTATCCTCCCCTTTTTTTCTCTAAGACCTGAAACCTCAGGTCACTGGTAGGGAAGGTACGTTTTACACTTTCTTTTCCATGCATGTAAAGGAAAAGTATCCTTCCCATACTAGGAAACATTTTAGGGAAACCATCCTGGCATAAGCCCCTAACTGTTCTTGCTGGAGGAAGAATCACCTCTCCTCCTTTCTTCATTGGTGCCAAAGACTAGAGGGGATATGGGAACAGGGGCACTTGTTACCCTTTCCCTATCCCATTGAGATTTGTAACTATGGGACACCATCCTGGTGTAATCCCCTAACATTCATCCCTTCCTCCTTTCATTGGATCCTTGTCCAATGCAAAGTGAATAGAGGGAAGGCTCATCACCGCGACCTCTTCCAGGGTCGCCTCAACCTCATCCACCCTTGCCGCCATAGGTGTGACCTCTTCCACCAGCAATGAAGGAAAAGTGCATGTGTCATTGTTGAATCTTTCACATCCCCTTGTTTCTCATATCGAGCATGACTCACGTGGGCTTAGAGATTCGTGATGATTAAAAAATATGTACAAACACTGATATTGAAATGAATTAAGAGAATTCTAATTTCCACTATAATCAGGATACATTGGAAGACTTATCCAGGCTGAGATCACTGGATATCCCCTTCAGAAATCCAACCCTAATTCCCCTAATTTGGGTATCCTCTATAGGAATAAGCCCCAAATTAAATCCTCAAATCACAAAGTCATCCTTTTCAGGAAGTAAGCCCAATGTCATTTCTCTCAAAGTACAATACTCTCCTATGAAACTAATCATACTACATGGGCTTTTATTCCCACCTATATGGGATACGTAGGAAACATCCTTGAGGCTCAAACCCAATACCTTAAATTAACCCCATTATCCTTGGTCCATATTCCCAACAGGGTCTGATCATACTTGGAAACCCATAACCTTTCCAAGTTCCTTTGGATGCTTCAGCATAAGTCTTACACTATGTTCTGACTAAGCACCTTCAACATAGAAGTCCATACCACATGACATTAAATTGTACAGTTAGGTCCTTATCACATGACCTTAAAAGGTATGATGTGTCCCATTTAGTGGCACCGAACTATGAGGGTTATGATTCCTTTTACAAGGATATGTAGGTAGCCCAATTTATGGGCATGATCCCAATATCAAACCAAACCTTCATCTCCCTGGATGACAATAAATTACAGAGTGCCCCACAGAGTGTCTTAAAACTAGTATCATCATAAAGATGATTAAAAGAATCTCTAAGTAGTATATGAGAGGATACCATTGATGGAGAACCTTGAATACATACAGATATCTCCATTAACGAATAACCTCAGATACATACAGATGATTTTAAACTTTTCACGTGGTAAATAAGTGATTTAAAATTCCAAGGTATAATTATGATACACTTTGTGAATTAATAAGGATTCAAAAAAATATCATAAATTATAAAGAGATTCCCATAATAGACAATAATTCCCCCAAAAAGGGTGTGATGAGTTCGACCTCCCATCCTCTTGACCAATGCACGTTCTTAAGTATCGTGAAGTTCAAAAATAACAAACACTTGCCTTTGGAAAGAAGGTCCCTTTTGGATAAAGAACTTTTGGATGTTTCTGGTTCCATAAATAAATATAATGGAAACCTCTTAGAAGTAGTGATTTTTAAAACTATAATACACGTTTTAAGAAACTAAGAATCAAAAACGGTGAACCCGACATGAATCCTTAACCAAGTTAATAATGTTACCCACCTGTTAGGCCCTTATAAATTGTTAAAGGAAGGCCAGAAAATGGAATCAACCACACATATATCCATCTAGAAATATGTTTCTTTAATGGAGTTTTTTTTTGTATCAGTTTTTCTCTGAATTCCCTTCTCTCCAAAATGGATTTCTTCAAGACAACATTTGTGAACTTCCCGACCGCTGCTAAAGCTGGATCCCCATCCACGGGAAGGACATCATCACCAAAAAATCATATTCAATTCTGGGTCTCTAATTTACTGGTAAATTAATATTTCTTTCATGGAACAATACTTACTTTTGGTGGCTTTTTGGAAAGCCCTCCATGTCAATAACAATCCTCAATCATCCGGCCAATGATGACCAATGATCAAGAAGAACACAGTGCCAACCACCGTCTTCAACCATTTCAGGTCCTTATCCCCCGAACAAAAAAATCAGTCCATCCCATACTATATGGAGGTGAAGCAAGAGGCCACTCAAGGCCATATTTCAAGAATACAGGAGTCCTTACTGAGGACTCCCACCAGCAATCTCCACTAGAAGAATCACATGCTGGTGGACCCCCAATGTGATGGGGATGTTTCCTCTGCACATTTGGCCCAGGTCTCTCAGACCCAGGAATGCAAGACAAACCATCGAGGACAATTTCCATTAAATAAGGAGCAGGTTCTTACCTCTACGCCTTCCAGAAAAACCCATCAACCTAACATGATGGAAAACAACGAACAGGTACATACACCTATCCGTCCTAATTTTATTGTTCAGCTAACTTGTCTAGAAGAAACCCACCAATACAACTAGATAAATCTGGTGGAGTACTATAAATAGGCACATACACCTACTTACAAGTTATCATCCAGTCAGTAGGCTCGTCTGACTTCATTTAAAGAAGCATGTCAATCTAATGTGGCGTCAACTGGTAAACAGGAACATGCACCTGTTTACAATAACCAATTTTTCCAGCAGTCTCGTCTGTCAGTATTGAAGGATGTCCGTCAACTATACTTGATGGTAAATAGCCATCTGGAACATAAAACTACCAATTTTCATCAAGTATACCAAATGAATCATTTGGTAGCACCTGGAGAAGTCAGTTGGAAAGCTCTTATGACAAATTTGGGGCAGACCCAACTCTCTTCCCCCATACATGAGTACTCTCAATACCCATTGATAGGAAAAGGGGGACAAGAAGAGTCCCATACACCTACTCCAGATACAAAATTGATGTATATTCCCATTCTGGCTATTTAAGTCAACAAACATATCTTACAAATGGTTAAAGGTAAAACACAAATCCCTGCCCATATTCTAGAATCATGCTAGGATATTATTACAACAAATTTAGTAATATCGAGGAAAAAGATACAAAAATTTGTCCCCACACATGGGATGAAACATTAGAATGTCATCCCAGAATAGATACACACATCTATTCCAATCCTGGAGGGTCATGGGGAATAATCCCCCATATAATACAGACAACAAGATCGGGAACATACACCCTTTCAAATTGGAGGTAATCATTCTGTTCCGGTAACCAATCCATACCAGACACATACATTTTCCCATGATAACCACTTTTCCCAGCAAGTGTCCCCAACTAAGTATAATATAATATCCCAAAATAATTTTCTCTAAGCATTGGTGGAAAATCAAGGGTCAAGAAGTGATTTGGATCCTCTTAATTCTAGATTTCTTGAAGCCCTCAATCATTTATCTGCTGCAGATCAAGATCTTATCCTCTAATTACCAAATTATGGGATTTGTATGAATAATTATGAATTTCCTCATCGGAAACTTCATCATGAAGGCTTTCTTCATGAAAATTCGGTCAATCCAGAATTCCTATATATGGATGAGAGCCACAACAACCCTCTGTGTGGCCAGAAGACCATGGATAATGAAGATTTATCCCTTTCTGTAATCCACCATGGTGATCCTTACTATGAAGTCATTCACTTTGAAAGAAATTTCCATAGTAGTATTTTGAATTTTTAAGAAAATTCTATAATTGACAATGTTGTGATGATAAATCCCTCATATCTCGAGGCACTTGCAAACACAAGTCCAGTCATGTCTAATACCTTGTACTTGATAAGTGAAACACTTTCTCAACCAGAAGACATATTAAGGGAACAGTCATTCTCTGAAACTCCCTTGGGTCATTTTTCTTCTAATATAGAGCATCCACTTTGGTCAGACCAAGTGGATAGACCTCTAGTGAAATACGATGAATATGTGTTAAACATGAGGAAACAATTGGCTATGGGAGAAGTACCAGTCTGGTTTTGGCCCATGGAAAACATTTAGCATAATATTACAGAATTTATTGAAGAATATTGAATTCATGATATTCACCTCAATTTATAGAAGACTATTTGTCATTTGAAAACCAAAGTATTACCATAGGATGAATATCAAAATCATTTAAAGGTAATATAAGGGTTGCAACGCCAAATTGAATTTTCGTCTCTCTAAGTTTCCCAACAACCAAAAGTTGAAAAATAGTAGAGAATCCTTCAGTGTCCATGCCTCAATTCTCTAAAGAGGATATGATAGTTAATTTATGATTCCCCAACTACTGTGTGTATCATTGGATGGGGTGATGATTTTATTAATGTTTTCATGACTTATTATATACTCCCTTCACTTATTTTATATGACATGTGCATAATTTGTGTAAAATATTAATTTTTAAATATTAAGTATAATTTTTGAGAATTTTTTGAAGTAGTCCAATTGAGTCAGTTAACTATTTTAATTATAAATATCTCTATACTGATCCAAATTTTATTGTTCTTGTTTTTTAGGATTCTCCTTTAAATATAAAACATTTCATTAGAATGTACCATGAGCCAATTCTGCCACTTGAAGGGTCATATGGTCCTCACAAACAAGACCAAATAAGTTGTGAAGAAACTATGCTATTCATGAAAATTCAATTACTGGGCTCAATTAAGAAGTCCAAATACCTTAATTATCCTCCCATGTTCGGATTACATTTCTAGGAGTCCATGATAAAAATTTCAGAACCCAATCACAAATACAAGGTGCCCAAATGATGCATTGAAGTCTATCCTACCATTCTGGACGGGAATTAAAAACAGCACACTAATTTTGCAATTTCTCCTGATGTAGACATCCATTCAAGTTGCGCTTTTGCAGTGTGAAAGAGGCAATTCAGATGGCAAACCTTTTTGAAGAAATGATTTTTATTTTAGGGAATATTACCATTCAAAAACCCATTCACAATATGGACTTTGAAAACGTCTGTATTGAAATGGACAGATCATAATTGTTTAGTACAACCGCCATAACTTTTGCTCAATAAGTCCAATATCCACCAAATGTTCACAGTAGACAGAAGACATTTGTATCTACAACTTTTAAGAAGGATATTTTTCAAGATTCGGCGCACTACTCTTATCTTGTCCCTTTCTTTTTCTTCTCTTTATAATTCATCACCATAAACATATATTACCAGATTAATAACCATATTAATGGATGATTAAATCTCTCATTGGGGCGTGTTTTAATTTAGGTATGTTAAGCGATTTAGAGCTTTCACTCGATGAGTATTTGTTGAATTAAAATTGTGTATGTTGGACTTAGCATGTCAGGGATTAATGACATGTTTTGTTTAACATGTGGTTTCCATGGATTATTGGAACCATAAATACACTACCATAAACAAGATATGATCAAGATTAGAACCCTAAGTTATGTTAAGGCATGGATTAAAGCCTTAACACTTTGGAATTCAAATCAATGACAACTTCTGACATGGGTGTTAATTTAAATGAAATATAAAGCAAAGCTCAAGGATATCACAAGCTTAACTAACCTAATGATGAAATCACCCCAATAATTATCAATTTGTTAAATAAATCATAATAAATTAGTCATTTAAATTAATATCTGCAAAAAAACCCCCAATCAGAATACAATCAACTAAAAACAAATGATAATTTCAAAGTATCATCACCGAGGATTCGACCCGAGTGCTGCTAAACACATTAGCAGAGCACCGGAACTTTGACCGGTCGATAGGCGACAATCATCCATGCATTTTAAATGGCACCGTTTACGGGGATGGTGCTTTATGTAGTCATTAGTTTCTGGATATTGTAAAAAAAAATTCAAAAAAAACAAAATTTTAAACAAAAATTGAAAAAAAACACAAATAAAAACCCGTCTTCCTCTTAAAAATCATAAACTGAAAAAATACAATGAAAAACTCATCTTCCTCTTTATTCCAAAATCTCTCTAAATACCCTGTAGTCTTCTAAACAATCCTTCAGATTTGTTTGACCCCGAAATTAAGCGAACACTTCGCCAACTTAAAAGGAACATCAGAGATACTCAAATAATTCAAGAACCAGTCCTCATCCAACCAGTTGAATTTGAAATGGCCAATCCTAGGGAACAAACCCTTAAAGAACTCGATGCCCCTAATATGAATTACCAACCTCTTGGTATTCAATATCCAAACATAGAAGCTGACTTCGAACTCAAATGAGGTTTGATTCATCTTCTCCCTCATTTCCACGGGCTAGCCGTTGAGAATCCACATATCCACCTTAAAGAGTTCTAAGTAGTATGCTCTACCATGAAGCCTCAAGGGGTTTATGAGGAACAAATAAAACTCCAATCCTTCCCTTTCTCCCTAGATGTCACTGCTAAGTCATGGCTCTACTACCTCCCTCTTGGTTCCGTAACTACATGGAATGACATGAAGCGACTTTTCTTAGAAAAATTCTTTCTTTCTTATCGTACTACTTCTATCCGAAAGGAAATAAGTGGTATCTGTAATTTCCCAAGTGAATCACTCCATGAATACTAGGATAGGTTCAAAAATCTTGTTGCAACCTTCCCACACCACCAAATCCCTGACCAGATCTTGATCCAATACTTCTATTCGGGGTTATTGGATATGAAGAGAACTCTCATTGATGTCGCAAGTGGCGGTGCTCTGGTTGATAAAACTCCTGCAGCAGCAAGAGATCTCATAAGTAACATGGCTACAAACACACAAAAATTCCATACTCGAGCACATGCTCAAGTCAAACAAGCCCAAGATAATCAATCAATTGATCCGAACAAGATGACCGAGTGTATGAGTGAACTTACAGGTCTTGTATGACAACTAGCTATGCCTACCAAATCTCCAACCTCATTATCTCCACAATCAATGTTTCTTGGACCTATGAAAAACTATGGAATCTGCAACTCTCCATCTCATCCAACTGACACATGTCCACAACTTCAAGAGGATCAATCCGATTCATCTGGACCAATGGAGCTCAATGCAAAATATGCTCAGCGGAACACCAATCCTCAACTATCATGTCAGTTTGTTAGAAACTTCAACCAACCTCACTCTGAGCCCTTCTCTTCTTCCTATAAACAAGGCCTGAGGTATGGTAATCTCGTCTCTCATCCCTCTCAATTCCCTCCTCAAAACCCAAACCAGTTTCAATACAATCAAGGTGTTGGTAACTTCCAACAACCTTATCCTTTTGTCCCTCAACCTCAAAGGACCAATCCTCATATTCCTGCTCCTGGATTCCACTATCCTAGTGAGCATTCCCAATACCCAAACCAATTCAATTGATTTCCCAAGAACCAAAATAAAGGTAATCCCAATCCGGGACAAGCCTTTTTTCCAAGAATCTATGGGAATGTGCAGTGTAAGATCATTCCTCCTTCACCCATTCAAGACTCAAAAACATTGAAACTCAAATAAGTCAACTTGCTTCCCACCTGAGCCAGCAACAACATTCCAATTCTTCCCAACTTCCAGCTCAACCATTACCAAACCCCAAGGGTAATGTAAGTGAAATTACACTTAGATCGGGAAATCACATTGATATGCCTCAAGATAAGTCCTCTATCCCTCTTTTGAATGTTGACCTAGAAAATGAAAAGAAAAAGAAACTTTAAAAGGAACCTGAAACCATTCCCTCACCTCCTTCAATTCCACTTAGGAACCCAATTCTTTTTCCTCAAGCCGTTTCAAAGCCAAAGAAGTCCTTTGAACCTAATCCTGAAATGCTCGACATGTTTAGACGTGTTGAAGTCAACATTCCTCTCTTAGATGCCACAAAAAAAATTCCTAAGTATGGGAAGTTTCTTAAGGAATTGTGAACCCACAAGAGGCAACTCAGGACCTTTGAAAATGTTTATACCCAGCAGTCTATTCCCATAAAGTGAAAAGATCTAGGGACCTTTATGGTTCCATGCCAAATTGGAAGTTCCAAAATTGATGATGCACTCATAGACTTAGGAGCCTCAATTAATGTCATGCCCAAATCCATATTCTCCAACCTTGGTCTAGGTCCCTTACATCCAACGGGTGTTGTCATTCAATTAGCCAATCGAAGCATAGCCAGTCCTGAGGGAATAATTGAGGATGTCGTTGTCCGAGTCAATGATCTTATCTTCCCGGTTGATTTATATGTCCTTGACATGGAATGTGAGACGAACTCTTCTTGATCTCCCCTAGTTCTAGGAAGACCATTCCTCATGACTACGAGAACCAAGATTGATGTCCATTCAGGCATCCTATCCATGGAATTCGGTGACCAACTGGTCAAGTTCAACATTTTCCAAGCCATGTGATACCCATCTGAGGATGACTCTGTATTCTCAATCAATGCTTCTGAGAACACTTCTAAGAGTCAATTGAACCCCATCCCATCATGTTCATCCTGTTCTGAAGAGATAGGATGTTGTGAAATCTGCACTAGGATTAACCAAGTCATAAATGTCGAAGTTGATTTGGAAATCTCATTTATAGACTCCATCAATCTAGAAAAACATGAAAACTCTCTTGAATACCACATCAAATCTGATCTCTTCTCCTCCACCTTGGACAATATTGGGAAAAATGAATCTGAAGCAACTGAAGTCCCATCCTCCATTTCTGAGTTTCCTAACCCAAAAATAAATGATGAGACTAATCTGAAACCCATTCCTATACACCCAAAATATTCATTCCTCTTCCATGATCACTCATATCCTGTCATTATCTCTTCTTCAATTACTGAAACTGAGGAGTCCAAACTTGTTCAAGTGTTAGAGGAAAACAAAAAGGACTTAGGTTGGACCCTAGATGACATACCAGGAATCAACCCTGCTCTTTGCATGTATCACATCCATCTTGAGGAATCATCCAAACCAATTAGACAACCACAAAGAAGACTCAATCCACTCATCCTTGAGATAGTTAGGGAAGAGATCACCAAGCTTCTTCAAGATGGTATTATCTACCCAATTTCTGATAGTGAATGGGTTAGTCCAATTCAAGTTGTACCTAAGAGGGGTGGGATAACTGTTGTCACAAATGAACATGGAGAGGTAGTCACAACTCGAGTGAAGAACAAATGGCGTGTGTGCATTGACTAAAGGAAATTGAATGTCGAAACAAGAAAAGATCACTACCCTCTTCTATTCCTTGATCAAATGCTAGAAGGATTAGCCGAAAAGTCACACTATTGCTTTCTTGATGGATACACTGGCTATTTTCAAATCCCAATCTCACCTTAGGACCAAGAAAAGACTACTTTCACATGCCCCTTTGGAACATATGCATATAGAAGAATGCCTTTTGGCCTTCGTAATGCTCCTGCAACATTCTAGAGGTTTATGATGAGTATCTTTTGAGAATTCATTGAACACTACATGGAAGTCTTCATGGATGACTTCACCATTTATGGTGAGTTATTTGAATCTTGTCTGAATTCACTCTCTCTAGTCCACAAAAAGTGTGTCAAGTGTAACCTTGTGTTATATTTTAAAAAATATCACTTCATGGTTGCAAATGGGATTGTTCTAGGGCACATAGTTTAAAAATATGGTATTGAAGTCGATCCTGCCAAAATCGAAGTTATCCAATCACTTCCTGAACCCACTTCTGTTTGATACATCCATTCTTTCCTTGGTCATGCCGGTTTCTATCGGAGATTCATCCATAACTTCAATAGGATTTCCCTCCCACTCGCTTGGTTACTCCAAAATGATTTCACTTTACATTTTGATGAGGTTTACAAGAGAGCCTTCATTGAACTCAAAACAGCTCTTACATCTTCCCTGATAATCCAACCCCTAGATTGGTCCTTACCCTTTGAATTGATGTGTGATGCTTCTGATAGAGCCGTTGGGGCTGTTCTTGGTCAAAGAAGAGAAAATATTCTTCATGTCATCTATTATGCCTCAAAAACATTGCATGAAACTCAATATCACTACACTGTCACTGAAAAAGAACTTTTAGCAGTTGTTTTTGCCTTAGAAAATTCCGTCCCTATCTCTTAGGTTCCAAAATCATCAACTTCACAGACCATTCTTCTATAAAGTTCTTAATCAAGAAAAGTGATTCCAAACCGAAGATAATAAGATGTATCCTAATGCTCCAAGAGTTTGACATTGAAATAAAAGATAGACCAGGAAAGAAAACCTAGTGGCTGATCACTTGAGTATAATTTCTAATTCTTCTCATTCTGAAATCATTGATCATGAATTCCCCACTGAGAACCTTTCATATCTCACTCCAAAAATACCATGGTATGCCCCAATTGTAAATTACTTGGTGTCTGGTGTTTTTCCTGAAAAAGTTTCAAAAGAAAAAAAAAATTGAAGATGAAAAGTGATTCAAAATACTATTTTTGGGAAGAAAATAAACTTTGGAAAACTGGGGCTGACATGGTAATAAAGAGATGTGTCGATGAAAATGAACATTCTTCCATATTAGAATTCTGTCACTCACTTCCCGGAGGTGGCCACTTTGGACCACAAAGGACCTCCCGAAAGGTCCTAGAATCTGTATTCTTCTAGCCTTCACTCTTCAAGGACTCACATGAGTTCTATCAATCATGTCCCACTTGCGAAAAGTTTGGCACAATTTCCAAGAGAAAACAAATGCCCCAAAATCCTTTAATTTTTTGCGAGATCTTCGATGTTTGGGGCATCGATTTCATCAGACAATTTCCCCCTTCCCATGGATTCTCATACATCCTTCTTGTGGTTGATTATGTTTCTAGGTGGGTCAAGGCCAAACCCAATAAAAAGGATGATTCTCATACTATTTTTGAATTCCTAAAGACCCACATCTCTCAAAGATTTGGCACACTAGGTGCCTTGATCAGTGACTTAGGAACCCATTTTTATAATAGAACCATGGACGCTCTTCTGAAAAAGAATGGGGTTGTACAGAAAACATCAACTGCATATCACCCTCAAACAAATGGTATGGCTGAACTCTCTAATAGAGAAGGGAAAAGGGTACTTGAGAGAATTGTTAAGCCCACCAGAAAAGACTGGCCTGAAAGACTTGGTGAAGCACTTTGGGCTTATCGAACTGCCTATAAAACACCCATTCAGATGTCTCCTTTTAGGATAGTTTTTGGTAAAGCGTGTCACTTACCAGTTGAAATCAAACATAATTCTTTTTGGGCTGTGAAAAATAGTAATTTTGATTGTGAAAAAATATGGTGAAGAAAGATTGTTTCAATTGGATGAACTGGAGGATCTTCGACTTGAATCCTATGAGAATTCATATCTGTACAAAGAGAAGTCTAAGGTACTCCATGACAGACACATCCTGAGAAAGGTATTCCATGAAGGTGAAAAGGTAATGCTTTCAATTCTCGATTTTGGCTTCACCCAGGTAAGCTTAATTCTCGTTGGGAAGGTCCTTTTGTTATTACTAATGTTTACCCATTTGGTTCAGTGCAAGTCCAAAACCCCTCTTTCAAAAGGACATTCGCAGTTAATGGACATCGGTTAAAGCATCACTATGAGAGGACACACAATCCTAGATCATCATCTACTTCCATTGGATACCCAACTTCTGCAGTCAACCCACCACCAGATGGAGACGATGACCCACCAAATCTAAACCAGGGGCACCTCTTTCCCTTTAACTCTCTCTCTATCTCTTCATATCTCTACCTCTTTCTTCTTCTTATTCTCTCCTTCATTTTTTTACCACTTTTTTTCAAACCCTTTTTTTCTCTTTCTCTTTTGTGTGGATTTGTATTTTAAAGAACACAAAAATAAAACTAAAAAAATGTAAAAACAAAAACCAAAAGAGTCATGCTTACTCACCATCGAGTTTTGAAATTTTGCCCGACCTTTTTGGGGATTCAACAGGATTGTTTTCATCTAAAAATTCTTTATTTTCATTATGACTTTGGATAAAGAATTTTGTGTCATAACCAACACATTTTGAATGCTCAATTTTTGATTTGGAAAATTATTTTCCCAAACCGTGAGGAACAACATTTTCTTTCATGCCAAGTCCACCTATGGATATATTTTCAAAATGTGTGTTTTCACCCCTTTTTGTGAGTCTTGAGTTTATGGACCTTCGAGGTGAATTTCCTACTTTAGTGTGCATTAATATGATAGAGGAATTTTATGAACCACATGAGAATCATAATAGCCAAATATCCTCCCATTAAACATACCTTAATCCTCCTTTTGAAATCCCCTTAAAGCCTATGAAAACCTTTTCTTTGATAGCCACATTACAATCCCAATACCTTATCCCACCCAATATCAACATGGATTTTCATTGCATAAGTTTTTGAAATTTATGTATGGGGGGGAATGGATTTCATTTTTGGGTATCATTTCCTTACTTTCCGATGTGTTATCATATGCTAGAGGTCAAGCATCCATTTTAGTGTGGGGGGAGGTTTTCATTCAGTGGGCTTTGGGAATGTATTGTACAAATGATATTGAAAAGTGTTCAAAAAACTAAAAAAAAATAAAAATAAAATAAAAAAAATGAATATAAGAATGGTTTGTATCTTAGATGGGTCAAAAATAACTCTTACTCAACCTTTAATATTTTTATAACTGTTACAATTAGTATCGTGAGGAGATCAAACATGGGTTGGGAGATCAGTGTGAGATCTGTTTCGAGTTCAACTTTCAAAAAAATACAAAAAAAACCATTTCCATATATATTCTTATGTCATTGGGAAAAGTTTTTGTGTTTTGTAAATATTCCATCATCACATTCCCATCACATTTTTCCCCTCTTTTATGTCTTGATTCACACAATCATGCCCTTGTAAATATATGTTTTCATTTCCTTCCATGTTTTATTTAAAAAAAATGTGCATTGATTTTTCTATGTTGGTATTTTAACCCTCTTCTTCTCTCTCTTGGACATTATATTCCTACCGTCCCATATCCACAGAAAAACCCCTTAAAAAGACCTCTTGATTTTTTAGCACTTTGGATAGGGAGTGGAAGCTGAGAGCTCTCACAAACTCTATGATTTTCACTTTTGGTTGGTGAAAGAGTGAACCTCCACAAATGAATTTTATCATCTTTAGAGGTGTGAGTTTTGAGTGTCCACATTTTTTATTTCTAAATTTGAGCATGAAAAAATGAATTAGTTTTGGAACATTTTTTCTTTAACAACTTGTGGTGGATTTTAAAATGGATGAGTGAAATAGTCTAAACCTCCCCTGATTGAAGAAAACAAAATTTTAATATTTGTTGGTGAGTAAAAATGATTTTGGCATGTTTTTATATTTGTTGCACATGAGAACATGCACAAGACTAATTGTGGGGGAGTTGATGTTATTAATATTTTCATGACTTATTATATACTCCCTTTACTTATTTTATATGAAATGTGCATAATTTGTGTAAAATATTAATGTTTAAATATTAAGTATAATTTTTGAGCATTTTTTGAAGTAGTCCAATTGAGTCAGTTTACTGTTTTAATTATAAATATCACTATAATGTTCCAAATTTTATGGTTATTGTTTTTTAGGATTCTCCTTTAAATATAGAACATTTCATTAGAAGTTACCATGAGCCAATTCGGCCATTGGAAGGGTCATATGGTCCTCCCAAACAAGACAAAAGAAGCTGTGAAGAAACTGAACTATTCATGAAAATTCAATTACTGGGCTCAATCAAGAAGTCCAATTACCTTAATTCTCCTCCCAAGTTCGGAGTATATTTCAGGGAGTCCATGATCAAAATTTCAGAATCCAATCACAAATACAAGGGGGCCAACTGATGCATTGGAGTCTAGCCCACCATTCTGACCGGGAATTACAAACAACACACTAATTTTGCAATTTCACCTGATGTAGACATCCATTCGAGATGATCTTTTGCAGTGTGAAAGAGGCGATTCGGGCGGCCAACTTTTGGTGAATAAATTATTTTTATTTGAGGGTATATTCCTATTCAAAAATCCATTCACATTATGGACTTTGAAAAATTCTGTATTGAAATTTACATATCAGAATTTTTTACTAAAACCACAATAACCTTGGCTCAATAAGTCCAATGGCCGCCAAATTTTCACAGAATCCAGAAGCCATATTTATATACAACTTTGAAGATGGGTATTTCTCAATATTCTACTGTCTTGATGTACATATTGGCGATCCAAGTGGAGAGGTATTTCTGGAATGTAAACAGTCCACCACCTTGGGCTATAAATACATCCCCTCCTATCCTTTCAAAAGGGTTGGCACTTCAGCACTTAAGGAGGAGGGTTGGAATTTCAGAGCAATGGAAGATTTATTGGCAGTACCAAGGCCCTTCTAAAGGCTTGGGATGATCTTCCAAACTCAAGTTTTCACTCGATAATTCGTTCCTCCTCTCTTTGTTTTCATTTACTTTTGAATTTTTCTTCGTTGTAATTTTGCAAGTGTTTTTATTTGTAATTCTATTTTAATGCAAGTTACTTATTCAATATCTCTTATTATCATCCACATTATGTGGTTTAATATCTATGTTCTTAAAATATTTTAAATTCAGTTGAATCTCCTTCCCTTCTTCTACTTCCTCATTCAATCGAAAATCCATTTTTAATTTTCGTCATCGTTTGTGTGTGTGTTAGGCGCACTACTCTTATCTTGTTCCTTTCTTTTTCTTCTCTTTATAATTAATCACCTTAAACATATATTACCAGATTAATAACCATCTTAATTTCTGAGTAAATCTCTCATTAGGGTGAGTTTTAATTTAGGTATGTTATGCGATTGAGAGATATCGCTCGATGAGTATTCGTTGAATTAACATTGTGTATGTTGAGCTTAACATGTCATGGATTAATTACTTGTTTTTTAACGTGTGGTTTCCATGGATTAATGGAACTATAAATACACTACCATAAACAATATATGATCAAGATTATAACCCTAAGTTATTTTAAGGCTTGGATTAAAGCCTTAACACTTGGGAATTCAAATCAAAGTCAACTTGTGACATGAGTGTTGATTTAAATGAAATATAAAGCAAAGCTCAAGGATATAACAAGCTTAAATAACATAATGATGAACTCACCCCAATAATTATCAATTTTTTAAATAAATCATAATCAATTAGTCATTTCAATTAAGCTCTACAAACAAACCCCCCCAATCAGAATACAATCAACTGAAAACAAATGACTATTTCAATGTATCATCGCTGAGGATTTGACCCGAGTACTGCTATACACGTTAGTAGAGAACCAGAACTTTGACCTGTCGATAGGCGACAATCGGCCGTGCATTTTAGGTGCACATTACAGATTTCAATTCATTGTATTCCAAAATCAGAAAAGTCCACCAAAAGTGGTCTCATGCAATGTTATTGCCCACGGTCGGCCACAATCAATAGATTTTGCTTGTAATCGAATGTGTACTCAAGAACATGCCTCGACCAGCTATCATTAGAGTCAGAACCAAAGGAAAGAAGTTGATGAGTTACTTTTAAATCAAGCATTTGATAATCTTGAGAAGTTTTCCTGCTTAAAGGATGTCATCTGTCAAAGAATGAAAATGTTTTAAATAGCAATGCAATCTTCTGAAATGGGTGATTTGAGTGGTTGTCGGATAATGCACCAAGCTAATGTTTGATCCCAAATTCACAAAATCAGAAGAGCAATTGCATGTATTTTAGCTATAATAGTTCAAGAATCACCCCAGATTGAATGGGTGGGGGATCATTTAATTAAACCTTCAAATTCATTAACCAAAGTTCAAATATTTGAAGAAGAAGAACAGAAATAGCCCTAGCTTGTAGAGATGGGGGATTTTTCACATCTGCAATCCCCTCCTAAATAGAAGTCAGTTTTCTTCTGATTAGGGAGGAAGCCACAAGGAAAGTGTACAACTGAACTATTCAAGGATTCCATTCAGGTTACTGCCCTCCAAATAGTTCTCGAGAATTTATCATATAGGAGAACAGAGACTCATGGAAGATACATAGGGAGATGATCTTATAAAAATACTGACAGAATGACATCAATGCGTTATGCATCAGTGAATTTCATTAACACCACTACAAATGATCCTTCAGAAAATGAGTCCAGTTTAGGGGAATCTAAAGATGAAGTTCTTGTCCATAATATAGTACACACTAAGGAAAATGAAGAAGGTGTGGGTACCTAAAATCATAGGCTTACCCTGAATCTTAGTATGCCTTAAAATAACCAACTCCTAACCCTTTGAAAGGCATCTAAAAAGTGTAAATAAAAAAGTCAAATTGCATCTCACTTTTCCACAGGATAAGGTCAATATTTCTCACTTCAAGAAAGATTTTCATGGAAAGAAGAGGAAATGAAGGTGTTGAATAGACTCAATAGAGAGTTACTTTGAAGAAGAATTTCTACTAGACGTACTCCCCAGGTAGGTCCTCAACATGGAAATATGGTAGGAAATCCTCAAAAAAAAAAGAATTTTCAGTAACTACAGATGTGGATAATGAATTACCTCCACTAGGTACACAATCAAGGAAAAATCAAACATATCCTAATAGGCTTGTTCCCATGGGTTATCCAAGGCAAATATCAGCACCACCATCAGTGGTTTTTCATGTCGATGCACTAGTTAATTCTATAGTTTCTATACCTACACAGGTTCCAGCTCATCCAGATATTCCCAAAATTCTTATGAACACAATTGAGGCATTAACGACTCTATTTGAAGCTATAGAGGAATGGTGTGCACCAGTTCAGCTGGAAAAGAGAGCCTAAAATGAATGGGTGGATGTAATTCATCCCCCACCAAATTTTTTGAATACCACATTCCCAATATTCAATGGTCTAGGAGATCCAGAACAACATGTAACAAATTTTTTTCACATTGTGATCCCATGATAGGAACTCCTAAACAGCAAGAAGCAGTAAAGATTAGGTGTTTTGTGCACTCATTACAAGGACCAGCTTTTGTCTGGTATAAAAGTTTATAATCTTGATGAATTATTGGATGGGAAGATCTCCATCATAAATTCGATCTTCAATTTATCTCAACGCTTCCAAAGATAACAATTTTTGATCTTACCAATTGTAAAAAAAGGGATAATTAAAGAGTTTCAGATTTCATTGCGCGATGGAAAGGATTAACATATTCCTTATGTCTAGCACTCCCTCAAAAATAATTGGTTCCAATTTTTGTGGAAAATATATGTGAGTAGATATGCACACCATTGATCCATGTGAAATACACAGGAGGGTTTCGAGACCTTACTCCAATTACTCAATAGATTGAAGAATCTATTATATAAACTAATTCTAAAACTCATATAATTAAATCAAATCTAGGGAGGAGGATATGAAAGGTAGAAGCTTCTATAGTTACACTAAAGTAGGCACATGTACTTGCTTATACTTCAAGACCTTAATCATACCAAAGGGCTCCGTCTCCAAATCATCAGCAGCAATGACTGCCTCCTCAAGATGATCAGAGGGATCAAAGGAATAAATAGTTTGAGGAATTAAAGAACAAAGTTTATTCTTTATAGAATGAAAAAGTTCCTGGTAACTTCATCTCAGCTCCGAAAAAAAATTGGTTTAGTTTCTAAGGCTGAAGAAACTAAATAAACAAGGAGATGAAGATCTTCCGAATTATTTTCCCTTTCACTAGATGTTAGGGAATCCCATCCAGGAATGTTTTATTTTCAAGGACATCTTGCAAAAGATAGTAGATTCTGGACAAGTGAAACTAGAAAGTTCATCAGCTCAAGTATCATGTGTTACCACTACTGATCCAGAGGAAAAAAGGTGAATGGAAGGAAGTAAAAAAGTAACAATCTGAAGAAATATGATGATTGGATGATTTGGAAAACAATCAACAGGACTCATGCCATTTTACGAACATAGTTGAAACAACCAATTGAGTCTTCTCCCACTCATGCCAAAGCAAAACCACATTCATCAAAAGGTCATTACTCCAAGAATAAAAGTGATAATATATACAAGGAGAAGTCTGAAGAAGATGAGCTCACGTTATGGCCAAAGATGTCCTTTACCCTAAAAGATTTTATGCCATCTATTTCAAAAGCACGGGCACCGCCCCGCAAAACGGAACAATCAGAATTAAGCTTTCAGATAGAACCTCATTCAAATGAAGAATTGATCTTGGGTTTTGCAATGTTATCCATTTAACGGATCCTTATGCCAATGGTGATTCAGATTATAATTAGTTAGAATTCCTTGTACCTAATTGGGGAACCAGAGGACAAGTCCAGGGTCGAGGATACAAGGGAAGATGTGGGAATTCTAGAGGCCACTATTTTAACTCTACCCCTGATCAAACCATAAATGCAGTAGAAACTCATGGAAGAGACCTTTTGTGGGCTCAACAAGAATATAGAGTTTCTTCGATGAAACACAGGATTGTGTATGACATGATTATTTTAGAGGAATGAATAGAAGTCACATCGTCTTCCTCCCTACAACAAAATAGACCGAGTCAGTCTAATTTACCAAAGCCAGAAGAATTTCCAGCTTCTACTCTGACAAAAGGTACATCTATATCAGAAACATCAGCTTCCAAAACACCTGCAAAACTGCATCTTCATGCTAGAAAACAAAGACTTTTGGACCAAAATTATGAGGTCTTGAGTGAATTGGTCCAAGTACCAGCAAAGTTATCAATTATGGATGCTTTTAATATATCAAAAGATCTTTGTGAAGCACTCACTAAGGCTTTGTCAAGTCCTCAAGAGTTTGAAACTGAAGCTGTTGCTGCTGAGGTTTACCATATAGAGAATAATCCTACAGAATTTCATGTAGTCATATCATTAATAGATGAATGTAAAGATGATTTTGTACATGTAAATATTAGACCATTGTATTTTTCTAGAAAATTCAATGATGCAGACATCCGATGATCCTTCATTAATAATGGCTCTAGAGTCAACCTCAGTCATGTTCGTACACTTCATCGATTTGTCATAACTAAATATGACTTTATCTCCATACACTTTAATGTTGCAATCTTATGATAAGAATGAGAAAGAACCTTTGGGTGAGATTACACTCCGAACAGGTAGCCATACCTTCATCATACCACTAGTTTCATAAGTATAGTTTTAATGGTCAAATCGGGACATTGTCTGGTGACAAGGCTCTATTCAAAAGATGTGAATATCAATACATTGAGGCAAAGTTTTATCACATAAAAGGAACAAAGTCCATAACAAAAGAAATAACCAGAGTTAACGCTCTTAATGGACTAAAAAAGATCCTACCATATCCATTCATACATTTGAGTAAAAATTATGTTCTACCCATCAATAAAATTGAATGTGAAAAACCAAATCCAAGAACTTGTCCAATAACTTTTATATTGTCAATTGCGAAAATTGAGCCTGACAACATTGGAGAAACTATTCATCCACAAAGTAGTGATGGAAGCCTAAATAGAGATGTTTTCATTTCTTCTTCTGAACTATAACAATCCTCTACTTTGTCAATCAGAGTAAAATAAATTGTATCAAGGCAAGAGGAATACAAAGATGTTGATTACCAATCTATCATCTCCTCTTTATTACCCTAGGAAGACCCTTCGTCATCAATAGCGTCAGATATGGTGGTCACTTCTTCAGGATGTTCAAATACTAACTCCCCAGCTAAATCTAGAATTTTTTTCCTCATCATATACTATTAAAGTGAAAACATAAGAGGTAACACGTAATGAAGAATAGAAGGAAGATCTTGGGGATGCTCCTCTATCATTTGAGGAAGGTGTCTTTACCCCCTTGGATGAGCTCATAGAAATAAATCTGGGTACAGAAGAAGATCCACGCCCCACTCTAATTAGTGCGTCCATGACCTCTGAAGATAAATAGGTGTATACTTCATTTATAAAGAAAAATCAAGATATATTTATTTGGAATTATACTGAAATTCTATGACTTAATCCTGATGTACCCATCAATCACTTGGGCTTTCCAGAAGAACATCGTGGATTCAAGAAAGCAGTAAGAAGAACACACCCAAATCATGCATCTAAAATTGAAACTGAAGTTGATAAGATTATAAAGTATAACTTTTTCAGGGAAGTTAAATATCCCAAATAGCTGGCCAACATTGTCCTAGTGAAAAAGAAGATTGGGAAAATTAGATTTTTCATTAATTTTAGAGATCTTAACTGGTATTGTCAAAAAGATGATTTTTCAGTTCTGATTATAGATCTTTTAATTGATGAAATGGCTGTCTATGAATCTATTTCCTTCATGGATGGATACTCTAGGTATAATAAAATCTATATGGCCCCAAACAATGTAGAATCTACAGCCTTCAGATCCCCTCACGGTGTGTTTTCCTATCGGATAATGCCCTTTGGATTAAAGAATATAGGTTCAACATTCCAACGTCACATGCACCATATCATCAAACCCATTTTAAAGAAATTTTTTGAATGTTATGTGGATGATTTGGTGGTCAAATAAAAATAGAGTTCCAATAACTTGGCTGATTTGGAGACCATATTCCATAAACTTTGACAACACAGATTGAAGATGAACTCCATAAAATGTGATTTTGGGGTTACCTCGGGAAAGTTTCTTGGCTTCGTTGTACGCCATCATGGTAATGAAGCTGATCGTAAGAAAATGAATTCAATCCTTGGTATGTCACCTCCCCAAAATTTGAATTAATTAAAAGGAATGCAAAGATACTTGGCCTATATTCGGCGATTTATCGCTAATTTGGCTGGGAAGTGTTTACCCTTCACCTGATTAATTAAGAAGCGAGTTACCAACCAATGGATTGAAGAATTTCAATAATTATTTGATACCCTAAAGAAATATATCTTAATAACACTAGTATTAATGCCACCTCTTGAATTAATAACACTTATTCTCTATGTGATAGCTTTAGAGCGATCACTAAGTACATTTCTTGCTCAAAAGAACAATGATAAGGATTAAAATAGCATTTACTATCTCAGTCGAACTATGCATGATGCGGAAACTTGGTATTAAAGTATTGAAAAGTGGTACCTTGCATTAATATTTTCAATTCAGAAACTGAGACACTATCTGCAACAATATGAGGTCCAATTGGTATCTTGCAATAACCTGCTCAAATTTATCCTTAGTCTTTCTATGCTTACAGGACGTCTGGCATAGTGGGTATTTATTTTTGCAATAGTTTGATATCCATTTTGTGCCTCAAAATGTATTAAAAGGCCAATCTATGTCCTAATTCCTTACTAAGCATCCATCTGCAGAAGATACATCATAAAATACAGAACTTCCTGAGGAAGAGGTATTCTTTATTTAGGATAATTTCCAAACATGGGAAATGTACCTTGACGGTGCTTCCAGAAGTCTAATAGGGAAGAGAATGGAAAACCCTAAACTCAACAAAGTTGGGTTAGGAATTGTCCTTATCTCCCAGAAAAGGTAGTATTTCCTAATTCATTTCTATTATCGGAAGGAGGAACCAACAATGAGGCAGAGTATCAAGATCTCATTGACGGTTTGGAATTGGCACATCAGGTGCAAATGAATCACTTGAAGGTAAAAGGTGATTCTGAATTGGTAATCAAGAAAATAAATGGAGAATATTCTATCAAAAAAATAAGAGTTAATCCCTTTATGTGATTTTATAAAAGGGTTAATGTCTAAATTTCTATTAGATATAACATTGTTTTATGTCCTGCGATCACAAAATTCCCAAGAAGATGCACTCGCTAATGCAGCTATAACCTTGTCAGATCCAAATCGGGATGAGAGAATCATTATCATAGCCCATCATCATGTGGTATCACCTTTTTTTCGAACCAAAATGGAGGAAATTAAAGAAATTAAACTTATTTCTAATCCATATGGTCATACCACAGGATGGAGAACATCCATCATCGAATATCTTCAAAATGGAGAACTTCAACTGAATAGGGTTGAAAAAGAACAGATCCGGCAACGAGCATCCAATTTTACTCTTTATGATAGTCCAGACCACCAAAACATCCTCTAAAAGTGAGGAATTTATGGAATCCTCTTCAGATGTATTGATGGAGAAGATACTGTAGCTATCATGAAAGTAGTACATTCAAGAGCTTGTGGTGCCCACTAGTCTGGGCACAGAATCCTTGATCAGATCCGAAGGCTTGGATACTTTTGGAATTCAATAACGAAAGATTACATAGATTTCAATAAGAAATTTTATCCCAACCAAGTGTATGCCAACTTCATTCATCAACCCTCGGAGATGCTACAGACAGCTAAATACTCCTGGAAATTTTCCACATGGAGAATGGATGTAGTAGGGCCTTATCTTCAAGCTACAGCTAAGTAGTTCAAGTATATCATTACTGTTACTGACTTCTTTTCTAAATGGGCCAAGGAAATACTTCGCAAAGGATTCAGATCCAAAAACATTGTTTTTTTTTCAAAACTAACAACATCACCAGATTTGGTGTCCCTCATACTATATTGATGGGAAATGGCACCAATTTTTTTCATTTGAGGTAAAGAAGTTATATCAGGAGCATAATATCAAATACAACTATTCATCTCGCTATCATGAAGTGGCCAATGGATAGATAGAGGCCTTTAACAAGACCATATAAAATATACTCTAGAAGATGGTGGATAAAGATAAGAAATCATTTCCTGATAAACTTCTGAATGCTTTATGGGCTTATAGGACCACTACCCATACTGCCACCCAAGAAACTCCTTATTAATTGGTATATGGAATAGAAGAAATTTTTACAATTGAAATGAAATTTCCTTCACATAGAGTTGCAATCTATGATCAGTTTTCTACAGATGAGAGGTCTTAGAAATGGTTCAATGAGCTGGAATGATTAGACGAGAAAAGATTGCATACATTGTATCATTTAGAAGTCTATAAAAATTGAATAGTGTGATTTTTTAACCAAAAAGTTAGCCTCAATTAATTTCATCACTGAGACTTGATATTGTTTCTTAGGACTCCAATGATACTAGGGAAGAAACCTCCAAAGCTTGAGACAAAGTGGGAAGGACTTTATCCTATACATAAGGTCTATTCAAATGGAGCTTATTCCTTATTCACAATGGATGGAGAGCTTTTTACAACTCCAACCAATGAAAGATTCTTAAATAAATACTTTTTGTTGTTGTACATATCATCCTCACTACAAGACATAAAACAGCATAGTACAATGTCCTCACTGCAAGACTAAAAACTACATAGCCCCCATGTCTTCACTACAAGACTGAAAACTACACAGTATAACATCCTAGTTGCAAGACATTAAACTACATAACAAACATAAGTGTCCATGCTTCATGGTGTTAATATGCATAGTATTTTCTTCCTTGTCTCATGATGTTAAACTGTTTGACATCATTTGTCCACGTTGCATGACATTAAACTATACGACTAACATTTTCTCTATTTAATGTTAGAAGCTTCCATAAGGAAACATCATTAACATCATTGCAACACCTTAGTAGCACATGAGTCCCTCTCTTTCCTATGTTTGAGTCAAATCTGCATAGAGGCCTTATTTCAAGAACTATGTATGTATTGATTCTCATTTTCAATGAGATACATAGAGATGCCTAAATCTCCAATTTTGGGCCTAGCCGCAATCACAAAATATTATTATTTTTCTTCTCCTCTGGTATATAAATTAGATCTATACAGAGTGTGTCCTAATACCATTTTATGTCATAATATTTGGCATTCTCTCATAACATGTCCAAATCCACCATTATTCATGTCAAACTTGATTGGCGTGAGGAATGATTATTTAAAGAACTATGTACAAATTGATTCTCTTCTATTTGAGATATGTAAGATGCTAGAACTCCAATAATGGGCCCATCCATGATAGAAAGACCTTTATTCCTTGTATAAGAATCAAACCTACATAGGTAATGTTGTAAGAACAATGTATGACTTGATTATTTCCTTCAGCAAGACACATAGTGACACTTGGGTCTTATCCCTAGTCTAGTTACAATATGTATTTATTTTTCACATCGGTACATCTTCATCCTTACTGCATGATGTTAAAAATGCATGGAAATTTAACACCCATATTCTTCACTTGTGTCACCTTTATGTTATAGAAGAAACCCTTACTGCTCCATGTTTCTAACACTGAGAATAGCTCGTGTGGGCTTAGGAATTTGTTAAAAGGCTTCTTTGTATAAATAAGGTGTCTCAATTTATTGTAGGAGAAAAAATGTCTTCACTTAATGACTTAAAACTACCCAGTATAATGTCCCCATTGCATGAATTAAAACTGCACATCATAATATTAATATAGAGGAAACAAAAAAATTATTTATTTTACATAGGAGCTAGATCTATGTAAAGGACGTCAAACTCATGGCCAATATTCATTCAAATATTTCTCATATGCATTGGTCTTAACCCCCTTCCACATTTCACACTCTTAATCTTGAATGTTTTCATATAATTGTAGTTTTTCTTACGGTTTCTAGTGATAGATTTTCTAATACCTGAGAACTCTTTTTCCTTACTATGCAGCACGTTCCCTTAGGAGGTCTTGCATACGTTCCTTACATAGCGAACATGTCAGTCAGAAGATGCCATTATTTGGATATGCATCATATGCCCCAGTTGGCACTGCATAATACAGCCCCCATAATGGGTTTATCAAATAATGGTAATTTCATTCTCGGTTATAGTTTCTTTGTTCCCTTCAAAATTTGATCATAATATACAAGAATCGGTATGTAAAAACCGACATTTACATATATTTGTCCCATTATCTTTCTTTTAATCAGAAACTCTTCAAGTCCATGGTTTACACAATTCCCCCTCCATGTGTTCAAATTAGTATAAAATAACCTTAGAATCACTTGGCCACATATCATATATTGTTTCCTTTTCTGGTCCTCGTTGTATGACCTAAAACTACTGACACCACACCTCCAACGTTTGGATCATACCTTCGTAGAAGTAATATTCATCAGATTCTTTTAAATCTTGGTTGGAAATACCCTCTTCATATGTAGGTACCTTTCTCCATAAACCAAACTCCGTGCATTGTAAAATCTGAATCTTCATAAGCTTTCTTTAGCTTTTAGCAATAGAATGTCAAATTTCAAAGTGCTCTTTTTCCTGACTATGCATCATGTGCCCTTAGGTGGCCTTGTATAAGTTTCCTACATAACATGCGTATCATTCAAAAGATTCCACTATTTATCTATGCAGTATATGCCCCAGTTGGCCCAACATAACACATCCCTCATAACGGGTTTGTCAAATTATGGTAACTTCATTCTTGGAAAATACTTCCTCTAATGCTTTTATCCCTTTTCCCATATCATCCTTTGGATTCATAAATTCTTAAATTATAGTTTACAATTTTTCATTTCTTACCATAATATGGTAGTATATTTATAAACAAATTATCATGAAATTGCGAAAGTCTCATACCTTTGGTCGAAGAAAAAAACCTTAAATTAAATCCATACAATGTTCTCACTCCATGACTTAAAACTGGAGTGTACCAATGTCCACACTGCATGAATTTAGACTGAACAGTACCAATATTCTCATTGCATGACTTAAAACTACACAATATAATATCATCAATTCCTTTTTTGATAAAATTTAAAACCATTCCTCATTCAATTTTTTTTATAGAAATGTTTTTCCTATCCATGACATATGTCGACATAAAGTATCCCTTTCATTCTTAAAATTCCATTCCTTGGTAAAACCACTCACTGTGGTCTTCAGTCACCCAAATATTATTTTTCTATGTCTATCAGTAGTAAAATGTTAAATTCATAAGAGCTCTTTTTCTTGACTATACAATGTAGGTTCCGGGTGTAGTGGATTCGCGTTGGAGGGACAACCCAACTTCCATTTTAGCATTAACAACAATCAATCCGAGATCCATCATGATGTAAAATGCCGGATCTTTGGAATTGAAGGAAGAATGAAAAACAAAAGAGGGAGTCCCAGAACCATATAGATAGTATCATCATATCTTGGTTATAATTAATTAAATTAATTTACAAGAATTACCGTGATGGAATTCTTTCTTTGTTGATGTATCCGGTCACTATTTGGGGTGATCCGTCATTGTGTCATATAATCCAAGTGTAGGATTCCTCTAGCAGTGATCCACATGTGCTTCACATATCTTGGTACATTTCCAAAGGGATCTCTAGTTGCTAGCGTGGAAGAACCTTTACTTGCGATGTCTGCCTTCGATAACCTTGATCCGATGGTGGTGGATCTCCCTCGTTCTTGAGAGCATTCTTGGAGGAAGGATTTCTTTTGGCCTTGAGAAAACTCTCTGAAATTTTTATACACAACGATTCTCACTAGAAAAGTGTTGGGGTTGTGAGGATATTGATAATTGGGTTTGAGTTTATAGAGTTATAACAATAAAGAAACCCATTACGCATTTTATTTATTTCATTAAATCTTATTTAAAACCCCCATGTCGAATTATTAATTCCTTGACATGAACCCACGCTAATTATAATAAATATCATTTAATAAAATGATATTATTTCCACAAAATCCCAGATGGAAAAACTACACGCTGTTTAATCATTAATACATGGCGTGTACTCATTTTCCATAAAACTACACAGTGTGTATATTCAATATACATGGTGTGTACTTTTATTTTCCATTTTTCTTTATTTACTCCACCACATTTATTAGTCCTTGAGTAATGACTCTTTATTTCTTAAATAAATGTAACTACATTACTAGCTAATAAATATATATTATTTGTAACACCCTAATCTTCCACAGTATGCTTCTCTTTGGATAATACAGTAACGTGTGTTGTACGGAACTTCGAGTTCTAACACACACCACTACCAATAAAACTAGCCATTATGAATATTAATACCAACTTTTTGAAATTTTATAAATTTTATCTTTCAAAATTGACTTCATTTTTGGATTCGGAATATCCAAATTAACCTAGGGTAAATTTTTGGTATTTTTCTGAATACTTTCATTTTTTGATGAATAGTTAAAAACAGTGAATTATTGGTTAAAACCAACTTTTTATTTAAATAATTGTTTATTTTATATAAACTAATTTTAGGTTAAAATAGATATTTAAAACCTATATAAGTTCAATGTAATTCATTAGAGTCAGTTTATAATAATTTTAGACACATAAAAATTTTATTGAACTTTTCACCGTCTTTTACCCATCTCATAGGAGAATTTACAAATTCACAGAAAACATAATTTTTCCGCTTCTATGAGTGGAATTTCAAAAATCCACGAGACACAGTTAATATCAAATAGTAAAATGTGGTTCAATAAGATAAAAAAAAATTTTTCTGAATAGTAACTTTTTACTTTTATTTACCACAGTTAAAAGTAAATAGGGTAATTAAGGGTAAAAACGATATTAATATTACCCTAACACATGTCCTAATTCTGTTGGAAAGTGTATATTGACCAAAAAAACCTTATAAATACAATATTATCATTTAGGTCCACTTGGATTAGATTAGGAGATTTATTATCATTTAATTCAAAGAAGAGTTAAAAGAGTTAAAATCAAAGTTTAATAAATAAAACATTTTTAATATAGGGTTATACAAAAGATAAATTAGATTATAAATATTCATTAGAAATATAAAAATATTTCCTACATAATGATATTTTATTTATAATTTTTAGACACTAAATAATTTAAGTTATTTATGACACAATGGTGATGCAGTAATTACCTAATTAATGAAATAATAAAATAATTGATATTATAAATATCAAAATAAATATAATTTTAGACTTTTTATTAATTAAAATAATTTTATAGGTTAATATGACATATTTTTACTAGTTACATAAATTTTATTCGAATTAATAATGTTGTTATAAAATTATCAAAAACAAAATACCAAATAGTGTCAAAATTGACATAAAAGAGTTTTTAAAATAATATTATATTATTAATTTATATTATATTCCTAAAAATCTACGGTTCGGCCAAGAGACTTATATTATGATATTTTTATCCTTAATATACCACTTGGGGGTCTCTTGGATGTATATAGTACGTTTATTAACTATATAATATAAAAATTCAAAGAGACATGGTAAATGTCAAACTATTTAACTAAGAGTTAAATATAAATGATAAGGTTAATATAATGACACAAACCTATCTAAAATCTATTGGTTAAAATTATTTTGACGCATACCCACCTTAACCTTTAAATAATCAAATTTGGATCCATTAGAAAACGAATATGAATTTATTATAAAATAATATTTCTAGCTTTTCCTAAGGTGCCCCTCCTCCCCCTTATAAAAGGACACCACTTCTATCCAATTCATAACACCATAAAATCCTTTTGGATCAGTCAAAACCTGCCCAAATATTCTCTAAAATTCCCTCAATTAAACCTAGAGGAATTATTTTGATCAGAAAGCCATCCTAAGGAACCCTTTTGATCAAATCAAAAGGAAGAACCCGAAAAAGAGGTAATGTTTTCACCACCCCTTTTCAAGTTCCTTTCTTCTTCAACTTCTTCTTTCTTTGTTATTCCTATTCTAAAATAATAAATCTAGTATCTTCTATATACTTAGATGTTATTATAAATATGGCACATCCATATTCAGTATTCTATCCATCCTTTGATTGACATGTCATCATGCATGCGTATGTACGACTTACCATCTCCACGACGTGGTGTAATTGTTATTCAAAACATTATTATTTGGATGGGTATAATAATGATGTGTAATTCATGTAAAAAAATAAATATAACAGGATAATGATTCTTTATATATTATATACTATCCAATTATATATTATTTTAATATATAAAGAGTGATATTGTCGCTCGTGCGTACGTACGGACTACCGTCTCCACGAACGCGATGAGATTCATTCCCCATCGTATCCATTCAAGTATAATTCCCATTTTAGTATTAAGAATAATGTTTAAGGACTTGATATCATTCTGGATATGAATAAGATACAACCTATCCATAACAAACATGTCTTATGTAACAAAACATATAAAAGAAAAAGAGTAAGTTAACACCTGAAACGACAATAATACTAAGATATTATTATTAAATCAATGTTAAAAGATCATATATGATATAATATTAATGTATATGATTATTTTATAATTTAATAACAATTATTTAACGATTATACGCGAGGTTAATCTACCCTAGACCAATGAAAATTACAATTTAAGGTTATATTTCACAATCTCTTCATTATCTGAGGATGTTTATACGTAATTATCTACTGGGACCTCTTTATCATCCACATTCATGTTTCTTAAAAATGCATTTCAAAACATTCGTACTATCTTATAGAATAAGGGTTAAAGTCATTTATACCCTTGTTTGACTTTTATAAGATGTTTATAAAGTAATCTTTCTATCATTTTCCAAACAAGGTCATTTTAACCTTTTCGACAGAATTAGGGTAATAATGTTTTTTTAACTTATACGGCAGGTGCAGATATTTTCCACCGTTATAAAATCATCGAATCTTCCCTTACAAGATTATAAGAATATTTTTAAAGTAAATGTGTTCTTTTATAAATATGTGACTTTTAAATGATTTTAGAAAAATAGATATTTGTCTCAAATAGTTTTGATTTAATCTATGTCAACATCCTTCGATGGATTTTAAGTTTATTTGAAGTTGATTTATTATGATACAAAACTTCCATTGTATGATAGTTTTAATACAAATGTTTGTGTTATGTTTAAACATTTTCATATGAGGAATGTATTGGACTTAATAAGTGATGGGGGAGCCTGCTATAGCTCCTCGATGCATCGGTAGGTCTCATGAGACAAACTAGTGTCTTAGCACAAGGCCTTAACAAAATCTTATTTGTAGTCTTCGCACAAGGCCTTGACTATGCGGTTATGATAGTCTGGAATTATGCATTCCATCATTATGAAAGTGTTTATTGATATTGCATGTGATTATTCGATTAGTAGATTATCCATGTGAATAAGAGAATGGCATTATTTCATTTTATTTCTGCCATATTATGCTGAAGTTCATGTTTAAAAAGTCTTTTGTTTTAGTTATACATTGTCTTAAATGTTTATGCTTATTTATGAAAGTTTCCACTACATTGTTATCCTTACTGGGCATTTGAGATCACCCCTTTCTATGATTTATTTTTCCTAGGATGTGAAGAAGTATTTTATGAATGACTTGCAGGGATAGTATAAGGGGATATGAGTGTGGAGACAAAATGTTGTTGTAGTTTTCCTTTTATGATGTAATGTAAGACTTATGAATATATCTAGTGATTACAATGCTACTAAACTAATCAGTCTTTAGAGAATTGATCTTTTGTGATCATGCCACAATTATTTAATAATGCACTGACTCTGGGTAACTGGGGTCGGGGTGTTACAGTTGGTATCAGAGGAAGTTTAGTAGAAACCTTGGGAGCTAGATTTAGATAAACTCTGATTAGATCACATAGACCTAAGATGGACTTTGAGGATTAGTATATAAGAACTTCCTAGAATTTTGGTATTGTAGGGATTTTGTGAGTTTTCCGAGAAATACATCCATGTCTGGATATGAGTAGGTAGAGGCGGATCTGGCATAGATGTACCTAGGGGTAAAACTTGAAAACACCGCTTTGAGCTATACTCGAACGGGAACTGTTGCACGACAATAGGCCTTGCTGCACTCTTGGTTATGACACTCCCATGGGATATGCTTTGGATAATTATCATTTTATTTACAAACCATTATGAAGGGTTTATGAGTATATACTTCCTCAAAGAAAACATTTTTATGATTATGGAATATGTCCATAAATAGTTCAATTTATGTTAAGTGTTTTACAAGTTTGGATTTATGTATTTCGATACATAAACTAATCTAGTGTATGCCATTGTTTATAAATGGCACCTAGTGGAAAAAATGGAAATCGTCTCAATGCACAAACTCCATTTAGGGATTTGCCTCCTGCTCTAGATAATTATAGTGGATTTGGCGATGCAACTGGTGCTGATCAGCTAATCACCATACTGGGAAAACTAAATCAGGTTATGAATAATAACTATACCCGTATGGAGCACCCTGATCCATATCATGGAGGATCAATATTATATCGCTTCATGAGGAAACAACCACCAACATTAAATGCGAGTACAAATCTATTGGTAGCTGAGTAATGAATAAGTTCCCTAGAGAAAATATTTCAGTCTATGGGGAGTAGTGAAAGGGAAAAAGTTATCATGGTAGTTTATCACCTCACTGGAGATGCTGATCAATGGTGGTCATTGATTTAAAACATGAAGGAAGATGATGAAGTATCAAATATGGAATATATGGAGTTCAAAGATATATTTTTATAAAAATACTTACCTCGTGACCATCGACCAGATATGGAAAGGCAATTTCTAAGTCTGAGAAAAAAGGAGGATGAGAATGTCGCAAAATATGAGGCTAACATTACAAGGTTAGCAAGGTATGCTGGAGATTATATAAATAACCCAAGAAGTAAGTTTGATCGTTTCTTTGATGGGTTAAAACCATTTCTTCATCAAGAATTAGTCTCAAAATCCTTTTCGTCGTACGAACACATTGTCTCATGTGCTATCAAGACAGAAAAGGAATTCTCTAAGTCTTATGACTTTAAAGCAAAGCAAGAGAAGAAGAGATCTTATGATCTATCTGGGAATGTAAATAAGGGGAAGAAGGGAAAATTTGAATATCCATCCTGTAGTAAATGTGGGAAGAAACACCCTGGTACTTTCTTTAAGGGCATGGGAGTTTGTTACAAGTGTGGTGAAAAATTCCACCAAGCTCGTGATTACAAGGGGAAGAAGGAAGATACCGATGTCCAATGCTACAATTGCAAGGAGATGTGACAATATGAAAATTAATGTCCTAAGCGTCATGGGAACTTACCTTAGAAAATTCCAAGGGATCAAGACCAAGCTTATACTATCACTACTACTGAGGTAGAAGCTCTGAAAGATGTGGTGGCAGGTAATTTAATGGTTTCCTCAATTTTAGAAAATGAATTTTTTTTATTATGGATCATTGCATTATTTCATATCTTCCCAGCTCACTAAGAAAATTAGATATTTCCAATTTTATTTAACAAGGGAGTTTTCAGTTAAAACTCTTAAGGGAAGTGTCATTGCAACAATGTTTTGTGAATCAGTCCCCATTAGAGAACATAAATGTTCCTTATCCGTTGATCTCATCGTCATACCTATGATTGAGTTTGATATAATCCTTGGTGTGGATTGGCTTTTGGGCCATGATGCGAAGATTTATTATAAGAAGGAGTTTACAATTTTTGATGATGATGATAAAGAACACCTTATCTTTAGAGTAGAATTGTCACCACCTAATTCCTATCTAGATCCACCCCCACTAGCTCAACTAAATTCAATTATTAGGGAGGAAGAGAATGAAATGACTGTGTGTGAGGAAATTAATGTTCAAATAGAGGATGTACCTATTGTGAAAGAATATGTAGATGTGTTTCCGGAATATTTACCTGGACATCCTCCAGAACGAGAAGTTGAGTTTTCTATTTATTTAATTCCTGGATCAAGGCCTATATCGAATACCCCTTATAAAATGGCCACTATAGAATTATTGGAACTAAAGAAACAACTAGAGGAATTGAGTAATAAGGGATTTATTCTCCCTAGTGTTTCTCCATGGAAATCCCCTGTTCTTTTTGTTGAAAATAAAGATGGATCTATGATGTTATGTATCGACTACAGGGAAATCAATGCTATAACAATAAAGAACAAGTATCCCCTACCTCGCATTGATTATTTATTTCACCAACTGCATGGGGCTTAATACTTTTGAAAGATTTACCTTTGATCTGGATACCATTAGTTCTGTGTGAAGAAGGAATACATTCTGAAGACATCATTTCGAACCAGGTACGGGCATTATGAGTTTACAGTAATGCCTTTTGGGCTGACTAATGCACCCTCTGTATTCATGGATCTAATGAATAGAGTTTTCAAGGAATATCTCGATGATTTTGTGGTGGTATTTATTGATGATATCTTGGTATACTCCAAAAGCTACGAAGATCATGAAAATCACTAATGAATTATCCTGAAGACTCTGAGAAGACATGAATTATATGGGAAATTTAGAAAGTGTGAATTATGGCTTCAGGATATTTCTTTTCTTGTCCATATTGTCTCTAAAGATGGAATCTCTGTTGATCCATCTATGACTAAGGAAATCCAAGAATTTCCTGCACCGGCGAGTATAACTGAGGTATGCAGTTTTATTGGTTTTCCAGGTTATTATCGACGTTTTGTCCAGAATTTTTCCTGATTGGCTAACCAATTAACAAAGCTCACACGTAAAGGGGTTAATTGTTTTTGGAAAAAATAGTGTGAAGAATGTTTTGAAGAACTGAATAGAAGATTAGTCAATGATCCTATATTGAATCTACCATCGGGGAATGATGGGTTCGTTATTTATAGTGATTCATTGAAAAAGGACTTGGTTGTGTCCCTATGAAGAATGATAGGGTTATTGCATATGCATCATGAAAGTTGAACATTCATGATCAAAACTATCCTACTCATGATCTTGAGTTAGTATCTATGATCTTTGCTTTGAAGATATGGATACATTATCTCTATGGTGAAAAATGTGAAATTTATACTGATCACAAGAGTTTGAAGTATATTTTCTCACAGAAAGAACTCAATATGAGGCAAAGGAAATGGCTTTAACTACTCAATTATTATGATTGTACGAAACACTACCACCCGGGGAAGGAAAATAAGGTGGAAGATGCTTTGACCAGAAAAGATCATGGAGTTTTGAACAATATGGGAATTGAAAGGGATCCAATTTTCATGGATCTAGTGAAGATGGACATGGCAATAACCATGGAAGGTGAAACATCAATGTTTTTCAAATGGTTTTCAAACCATATTTACTAGAAAGGATTTAGAGTTCTCATACCAATGATGAATAATTTCAAAAGAAGATTAAAGCTGTGAATGATGGGAGATTGAGAGACTTTGTGTATGAAGAAGGAATTTTGAAATTCGGGAAGAGACTTTGTGTTCCCAATATACCTGATCTAAAAAGGGAATTGTTAGATGATGCTCATATCTCCAATTTCTCTATACACCATGGGAGCACCAAAATGTATAGAGATTTGAAGGAATATTTTTTGGTGGGACAACATGAAGTGGGAGATTGATGATTTTGTGTCAAGATGTATGGTTTGTCAACAAGTGAAAGCTGGAAGGCAACAGCCTGGAGGAGTCATGCAACCTCTTCCCATACTGTAGTGGAAATGGGACAATATTACGATGGACTTTGTCATGGGGCTACCAAAGACTCCTAGAAGAATGATGAAATATAGGTTATTGTTGATCGTCTTACCATGACAACACATTTTCTTTCTATAAGAGAAGATCTTCCACTGGTACGTCTAGTAAGACTATATATTAATGAAGTTGTGAGACTTCATGGAGTACCCCTATCAATTGTTTCTGATCGTGATCCCTGTTTTACTTCACGATTCTGGAAAAGTCTTCAGAAATCCATGGATACTGAACTTCATTTTAGCACTACCTACCACCCTCAAACAGATGGACAATCAGAACAGACTATTGAAACCTTAGAAGAAATTTTGAGATCTGGCTCACTTGAATTTCAGGGTATGTGGGAACAATATTTACCTCTGGTTGAGTTTTATTATAACAATAGCTTCCATTCAAGTATTCAGATGGCACAATATGAAGCCTTATATGGAAAGAGATGTCGCACACCAACCTGTTGGGATGACATTGGTGAAACAAAACTCGTAGGTTTAGAACTGGTGGAGGAAATGATGGAAAAGGTCAAGGTAATCCAAAACCACATCAAAGAAGCTCAGAGTAGGCAGAAGAGATATTCCGATAACCGAAGGAAGGATTTGGAATTTCAGGTAGGAGACCATGTTTTCTTGAAGGTATCTCCATGGAAGGGAGTTATACGTTTTGGTAAGAAAGGTAAATTGAGTCCCAGGTACATTGGAACTTTCGAAATTCTTGAACGAATTGGGGTTGTATCTTACCATTTGGCAATTTCACCAAGTCCCTCCAATGTTCACGATGTGTTCCACGTATCACTATTGAGAAAATACATGCCTAACCCAACACATGTACTCACTTATGATTAATTAGAACTGGAACCTGATATGTCTTATTGCGAATAACCCGTCAGGATTCTTGATACAAGAGAACAAGTACTGAGAAACCGGATGACTCGTCTGTTAAAATTTCTATGGAGAAACCATAAGATAGAAGAGGCAACGTGGGAACCCGAGGAACTCATGATGAAGAACCACCCAATACTTTTCATGTGGTAGTATTATAGAAATTTCGCGGATGAAATTATTTGAAGGAGGGTATAATGTAACACCCCAAGCTTCCATGGCAAGCTTCTCTTTGAATAATATAGTAGCGTGTGTTGTACGAAACATCGAGTTCAAACACACACCACTATCAATCAAACTAGCCGTTATGAATAGTAATACCCACTTTTTAAAATTTTATAGATTTTATCTTTCAAAATGGACTTCATTTTTGGATTCGGAATATTGAAATTAGCTTAGGGTGAATTTTTGGTATTTTTCTGAAAACATTCTATTTTTGATGGATAGTGAAAAACACTGAATTATTTGTTAAAACCGACTTTTTATTTAAATATATTTTTTTTAATTTATTTTAGGTCAAAATAGATACATAATACCTATATAAGTTCAATGCAATTCATTGGAGTCAGTTTATAATAATTTTAGACATATAAAAATTCTATTGAACTTTTCACAGACTTTTACCCATCTCCTAGGAGAATTTGCAAATTCACATAAAACATAATTTTACTGTTTCTGTGAGTGGAATTTTGAAAATCCTAGAGACATGGTTAATATCAAAGAGTAAATGTGGTTCAATAAGATAAAAATAATTTTTTGTGAATAGAAACATTTTACTTTTATTTACCATGGTTAAAAGTAAGTAAGGTAATTAAGGGTAAAAATGATATTAATATCACCCTAACACATGTCCTAATTCTATTGGACAATTTTATATCGACCAAAAACAACCTTAGGAAGAAAATATTATCATTTAGGTCCACTTGGATTAGATTAGGAAATTTATTATTATTTAATTCAAAGAAGAGATAAAAGAGTTAAAATCAATGTTTAATAACTAAAACATTTTTAATATAGGGTTATAAATAAGCTAAATTAGATTATAAATATTCATTAGAAATATAAAAATCTTTCCTACATAATGGTATTTTATTTATAATTTCTAGACACTATATAAGTTGATTTATTTATGACCCAATAGTGATACAGTAATTACCTAATTTTTGAAATATTAAAATACGTGATATTATAAATATCAAAATAAATATAATTTGAGGCTTTTTATGAATTACAATAATTTTATAGGTTAATATGACATATTAGTACTGGTTATAAAAAAGAATTTGAAGTAATAATGTTTTTATGAAATTATCAAAAACAAAATACCCAATAGTGTCAAAATTGACATAATAGAGTTTTTAAAAAACATATTATATTATTAATTTATATTCTATTCCTAAAAATATACGGTTCGGCCAAGAGACTTATATTATGATAGGTGTATCATTAATGGACCACCTGGGGGTCTCTTGGATGTATATAGTATGTTTATTAACTATATAATATAACAATACAAAGAGACATGGTAAATGTCAAACTATTTAACTAAGAGTTAAATATAAATGATAAGGTTAATATAGTGACCCAAACCTGTCTAAAATCTGTTGGTTGAAATTATTTCGACCCATACCCACCTTAACCTTTAAATAATCCACTTTGGAGCCATTATAAACTGAATTTGAATTTATTATAAAATAATATTTCTACCTTTTCCTAAGGTGCCCCTCCTACCCCTTATAAAAGGACACCACTTCTAACCAATTATTAACACCTTCAAAGCCTTTTGGATCAGCCAAAACCTGCCCAAATATTATCTCAACTTCCCTCACATAATCCTAGAGTCCATATTTTGATTATAATGTCATTCTAAGGATCCCTTTTGATCAAATCAAAAGGAATAACCCGAAGAAGAGGTAATGTTTTCACCACCCTTTTTCAAGTTCCCTTCTTCTTCAACTTCTTCTTTATTTATTATTCCCATTATAAAATAATAACTCCAGTATATTCTATATACTGATATGTTATTATAAATATGTTACAACCATATTCAGTATTATATCCATCCTTTTAATTACATGTCACCAAACGTGCGTACGTACGGCTTACCGTCTCCACGTCGTGGTGTAATTGTTATTCAAAATATTATTATTTGGATGGGTATAATAATGACATGTAATTCATGTAAATAATAAATATAACATGATAATGATTCTATATATATTATATACTATCCAATTATATATTATTTTAATATCAAAGGAGTGATATTGTTGCTCGTGCGTACGTATAGACTACCGTCTCCACGAACACGATGAGATTCATTCCCCATCGTATCAATTCAAGTCTAGTTATCATATGATGATTAAAAATAATATTTAAGGACTTGATATCATTCTGGATATGAATAAGATACAACCTATCCATAACAAACATGGCCTATGTAACAAAACATATAAAAGAAACCGAGTAAGTTAACACCCAAAACAACGATAATACTAAGATTTTATTAACAAAGAAATGTTACAAGATCATATATGATATCATATTAATGTATATGATTCTTGTATAATTTAATAAAAATTATTTCAACATTATATAGGAGATCAACCGGCCCTCAACCAAGGAAAAATACAAGGTAAGGGTTTATTTCACAATCTCTTCATTATCTGAGGTTGTTTATACGTAATTATCTACTAGGACCTCTTTATCATCCACATCCATGTTTCTTAAAAATGTATTTAAAAACATTATTACTATTTTACAGAATATGGGATAAAGTCATTTATACCCTTTTTGACATTTTATAAGAAGTTTATAAAGGAATCTTTCTGTCATTTTCCAAACAAGGTCCTTTTTAACCTTTTCGACTGAATTAAGGTAAGAATGTTTTTTTAACTTAACGGCGGGTGCGGCTATTTTCTTCCATTATAAAATCGTCGAAGCTTCCCTTACAAGCTTATAATAAATTTATTATAGTAAATTCTTTCTTTAATAAATTTTTGACTTTTAAATGATTAAAAAAAGAGATATTTCTCTCAAATAGTTTTGATTTCATCTATGTCAACATCCTTTGACGGATTTTAAGTTTTTTTGAAGTTGATTTATTATGATAAAAAAATTACATCGTATGCTAGTTTTAATATGAATGTTTATGTTATGCTTAAACCTTTTCATATGAGGAATGCATTGGAGTTAATAAGTGATGGGTGGAGCCTGCTATAGCTCCTTGATTCATCGGTAGGTCTCATGAGATAGACTAGTGTCTTGGCACATGGCCTTGACAAAATCTTATTTGTAGTCTTGGCACAAGGCCCTGACTATGTGGTTATGATAGTATGGAATTATGCATTCCATCATTATTAAAGTGGTTATTGATATTTCATGTGATTATACGATTAGTAGAATATCCATGTGAATAAGTAAATGGCATTATTTCATTTTATTTCTTCAATATTATAATGAAGTTCAATTTTAAAAAGGATTTTGTTTTAGTTATACATTGCCTAAATGTTTATCCCTATTTATGAAAGCTTACGCTATATTGATATCCTTACTGGGCATTTGAGCTCACCCCTTTCTATGTTTTATTTTTTAAAGGATGTGAAGAAGTATTTTATAAATGACCTACAGGGATTGTATAAGGGGATATGATTGTGGAGAAAATATGTTGTTGTAGTTTTCATTTTATGATGTAATGTTAGACTTATAAATATATCTAGTGGTTCAAAGGCTACTGAACATATCGGTCTTTTGAGACTTGATCTTTTGTGATCATGCCAATGTTATGTAATAATGCACCGACTCTGGGTAACTGGGTTCGGGGTGTTACATTATTTCTTCCACAATATATTCTCTCGAATAACTAGTGTCAAAATAAATGTGATCAGGAATCCTCAAATAATTGTTAAACCACAGCCAGGAATAATCTTTATTTAACTTGTTAAATTAATATTTAACTGAGATACATGGACACACTTAGTGTGTGACCCTCTAGGCCTCTTTATCAGTGGCATTAGGCAGAGATTTCCTAAAGACCAAGGTTAGCATCTAGCAACATGACAAGGAACCCAAAGAGAAAGAAGTTAACGACGCAATGATGTGTCACCTCATATGAATACTTATCATGTAATATAATACATTTTTCATAATATCTCAAATCAAGCGGGTTTCATGCTAGTTCCATCAACCCATGTGCTCGATTATACTTTCTTTGACTTTAAAGATTTGAACTCGCCCATACCTTACCATGGAAATAGATTTATTTATGTTATATCAATTCCATCAAAGGGCCTGAGATATCTACTTCCTTTATGGAATAGAAGGGAAAAATCATTTCTCGCATTATCTATTAATGAAGTACTACTCATGACGCACCCAATGTATCCTACCTTGATACGAATAGTGTGCCATCACAGTTTTCATCAATACATCTAAGTGTGCGAGTTGTAATACTCATTAATAATAATATTAAAGTCTATGGACCAATACATACGTCCGCAGATAGGAACATCCAATGACACTATGAAATTTGGGTTTCCTACTGGCAGTATCGTTCTCATAATATTCTCCTGGATATTACCAAGGGCGCTCACCATGAGAAGGTACCTCAATGTTTTTTGAGTCATCATCCATAATGTCCTGTATTATTTGTGTCCCTCAAATAACATCATCCGGCCATAGAACATATATTCAAAAACAATGATATGGAACTTCCTGGTTCTCATCACAGGAGAGATCCATTATGAACCTTTAATGCAACAGTTTTCCGTAGGAAATTCTCACATGCATTGTCACGCAGAAGAACAATCAAGATGTGATAAGGTATTTATTAATGAATAAAGTAAAAAATTATTCAGTTCTAGTCCACAAACTCCAACAGACTCCCACTTGTACTAGATCCAACTGCTAAAAACCTTTAACCCGCTAGCTCTCACATGATATTCATGCTTCTGCTGAGATAGGCCTTTAGTCAGGGGGTCCACTGCGTTCTCTTATGTGGACACTCTTCTCACTGTAACTTCACCCCTCTGATATAAATCCCTCAAGAGGTGATACTTCCAGAGTATGTTCTTTGTCTGTTGATGTGAACTTGGTTCTTTTTCAAGATCCATCGTTGCAGTATTATCACAATATAGTGTGATAGGGCCTTTACTACTACTCACCACATCAATATCCTAAACAAAGTTCTGAATCTAGACGGATTCCTTGGCTGCATCTGAAGACACTATATATTCAGAATCCACTATAGAATCAGTCACAACTGGCTGCTTTGAACTCTTCCATCTCACAGCTCCTCTGTTGAGATAGAAAACATATCCAGATTACGAATTCAGATCATTCTGATCTATCTGAAAACTAGCATCATCATACCCTCTGATGACAAGCTCCTCGTCTCCTCTATACACCAAGAACATATCCTTAGTTATTCTCAAATACTTAAGGATAGTCTTAACAGTAGTCCAATGCTATTCTCTTGTATCTTCTTAATATCTTCCTACCTTGCTCAGTGCATAGGAAACATCAAGCCTAGTACATAACATGGCATATATGATGGATCCTATATCCGAAGCATATGGTATATTACTCATTCTATCGTTCTAATGTTGTGTCTATGGAGACATTTTCTTAGAAAGATGTAGGCCATGTGACACTAGAACTAATCCTCTCTTGGATTGTTCCATACTAAATCCATTTAGTATCTGGTCAATGTATGTACCCTGACTTAGTCCAAACAGCCTCTTGAATCTATCATGAATGATCTTGATCCCTAGAATGTAGGATGCTTCACCCAAGTCCTTCATGGAGAAACACTTGTTCAACCAGTCCTTAACTGACTGTAAGACTGGTATATCATTTCCAATAGGTAATATGTCGTCAACATATACTACTAGGATAACGATCACATTCCCATTAAACTTCTTATAAACACATGGATTACATTCCATCTTAATGAAACCAAATTCCTTTATAGCTTCATCATATCAAATTTTCTATGACCTGGATGCTTGCTTTAATCCATAAAAGGATTTTTGCAACTTGAAAACCCCTTTGGCTTCATATGTTGTCACAAACCCTTCTGGTTGTGTCATATAGACATCTTCTTGAAGGTTCCCATTAAGGAATGTCGTTTTGACATCCATCTGCCAAATCTCAGATTCATGGTAAGCTGCTCTGGTAAGTATGATTCTTATGGATTTAAACATGGAAACTGGAGAGAAGGTTTCATCATAGTCAATTCCTTGACACTGTCTAAATCCTTTAGCCACTATCCTTGCTTTATAGGTGCTAACTTGATCTTCCATGTCCATTTTTCTCTTGATTACCCATTTTCATTCAACAAGCATTGCATCAACTGGCTCAACGACCAGAACCCATACTTGGTTCTAATTCATGGAATCTATCTCAAAATTCATATCTTCTAGACATCTTGCATCTTCTGATATTTCTACTACTTATTTGTAGGATATAGGTTCATCATTGTCCAACAATAATGATTCACCATCCTCAGTGACTAGGAAACCAAATCTCTCAGGTTCCCTTACCTCTCTTGAGCTCCTACGCAGCTTTGGTGTTTCTGGAACCTCTTCCATGGGGACCTGTGGAAATATTTCCTATACCAACTCCTGTGTATCTTTAGAATCAACTTCGTTGAAGTCAATAATGATCCCATTATCCCTTTTGAGGATGTTCTCCCCCTCAAGAAATATGGCTTATCTAGTGACAGTCACTTTCTTGCTTGAAGGGTTATATAGGTAATATCCTTATGTTTCCTTAGGATATCCTATAAAGATACACTTCATGCCCCGAGGTGCTATTTTGTTTTGAGAAGGCCTTAACAAACACCTCTCATCCCCATACACGTGTGTGAGAAAAAATGGGTTTCTTTCCATTCCATAACTCGGATGGAATTCCACTTTTCGCCTTAGTTGGTACTCAGTTTAATGTGTATACTGCAGTTTGTAATGCATATCCCCAAAAGGATAACGGAAGATCTGAAAGACTCATCATCGACCTCACCATGTCCGACAAGGTTTGATTCCTCCTTTCACTAAAACTATTCCACTGTGGTGTATATGGAGGAGTGAGCTGAGATAGAATCCCAGACTCCCGTAGAAGATTGATGAACTCTTAGTTCAAATATTCTCCACCTCGATCTGATCGAAGTTTATTTATCTTCTTACCAATCTGATTCCCCACTTCATTCTTTAATTCCTTAAATTTCTATAAGGACTATGACTTATACATCATTAAGTAGATATATCCATATAAACTTAAATCATCAGTAAAAGTAATGAAGTAAGAATATCCACCTCTATCTTCTACTAGAAATGGTCCACATACATCTGTGTGCACCAATCCTAGAAGATCTGTGGCCCTTTCACCCTGTCCACCAAAAGGTGGCTTGGTCATTTTACCTTGTAAACAAGCGTGACATCTATCAAGTGGTTTTATCTCAGTAGAGTCTAAATATCCATCTTGGAAGAGCTTTTTCAAGCTCTTCTTATTTACATGACTGAGACGGTGATGCAAAAATTGGGTGATGTATGAGTCATGTGAGTTTGTTTCATTATCGATTTCCAACAATTGGTTTTTTGTAATTTAATACATACAAACCATTATTTAAATGTTCCATACCATAACATAAATTGTTCTTATAAAAGAGACAACCCTTATTTCCAAACATGAAAATAAATCCATCCATATTCAAACAAGATACAGAAATTGTGTTCTTGGTAACACTTGGAACATAATAACAGTTATACAAAACCAAAATCATCCCAGTCGACAATGAGAGGTGGTAATTTCCAATAGTCAATGCAGCCCGCCTTGCGCCATTGGAAGCTCGAAGATCCACCTCTCCTCTATAAATATTTCTAAATATACTTGGTTCCTACATTTGAATACAGATGTGATCCCCACAGGCTATATCTAATACCCAATGTGTAGAAATAGAACGATTACACTCAATAACGAATGCACCTTTAGCATCCCCACACTTCTGGGTGTAGTTCCTCTTCCAGTGGTCTTGCTTGCCACATGCAAAACACACCACCTCTCCTTCCTTTCCCTGCCTCTAGATCTTCCTCTTCTTGGAAAGATGGCACTTGGGGGCTTTGGACCATTTATAAGTCTTCGGCCCCTTTGCCTTATCCTTCTTTTCGTATTCACCATAAGGACTGCGAGTTTGTCATTCCCCATGTCCTTATCTACCTGGAGAATCAAGCTCAGAATTTCTGATAGACACTTCTCATTGTTGCTCATGTTGTAGTTCACAATAAATCTAGAGAAGGTCTTGGGCAGCGATGATAGGATGAGATCTGTACGCAAAACATCTGGGAATTTAATTCCTAAGATGTACAGGCGTTCAATGTAGCCAATAAGCTTGACTACATGAGGCCCAGCTAGTGCAGACTCTCCAAGCTTAGTTGTAAACAAAGCATTGGAGATCGCATACCTCTCCTGTCTCGCTTTCCCATGGTATAGATCCTTAAGGTAAGACGACATGCTATACGCGTCCATGTTTTCATGTTGCTTCAAGAGCTCATTAGACATGGACGATAGCATAAAACACTGGACATCGGTGGCATCATCCATGTGTTTCATGTATAGAGATAGTTCCTCATCACTGGACTCTTTTCCAGGTGCAACTGGAATAGGCTCTTCTAGCACATATAATTTCCTTTCATGGTGAAGGATGACGTATAAACACCTCTACCACTCCAGTAAATTGGTGCCGGTGGGAAGGTTTTCATTCTTGAGTATGGTTTGCAATGATATGTTTGAATTCATTTTTATTTCCATTTCTAAATAAATATGAGCAAAGCTTTATTACTTTATTATAAAATTGAGACAAAAAAATAAATTAATACTTATTATCCTCCCACTATTTTATCGAAATCCAATAGCCCTCACCATTGACTTCGGAATATTCTGTTGCCTGAATATTCTAGTAGAGGAGACCCATATTGGCCTTAGCATTACCCCAACTAGGGTTGGTCAAGCAAATTGAAGGGTTTTAATTTAGAATTCCAAATGAAAACTACATTAACTCGCATCTCCTTGATCCGCTGAGTGGACTCCCCAATCCTGAAATCCTTTTGTTTTTTATTTCATCAACCTTAGCCTCGTGGTCACACCATGTCCTACTTTGGAAATCAACCCTTGATGTGAAATAAGTCAATTCAACCCAAAACCTTGAATTATAATTCTCCGATAATTGAAAGCACCCCAACTTGGGTCGGTCATGCATTTTGAACTATGGTTCGATTCTAACCAAGATTATAGAATGATATACCGACTTAATATTTCTTTGAGGGATTTTATCCTTATACGTAAATTTCCAATTTATTATCTTTTATTACATGCTTGTTAATATTACGTGGGATATACTTAAGTGATTAACCATTTATAAGATAATATTTACATATAAGCCGATTTTATTTTAGTTCTATCTTGCATGCTCGTTTGATTCATTAATTGTGTGATCATGACAACACACCCATAATAAATAAACCATGAAACTGAAAGAAATAAAATAAATTGTATGATCATGATCTTTTTCTATTGGTTAGTTTATCTAGCAGTTGATAAACTAACCCAAGACCTAGGGGAGAAACACCTTGAACCTTTCGGATTCGTGTTTAGAGCTTTCCACCTGTCCACCTTTGTATCTACTTGGATTGGTATCGTCTTGGCTCCTGAATTGAGCCGTCTCCACTAGCTTGGGAGTTACATCCATTACATATGAATTTATCTCACACACATGTGAGGGGTAAAAAGGGGTTTTTACATAAAATAATCCTTGGGCGTGCAGGCCCTACATGTTAATGAGGAGAATGCTCGCAGGCTAACAACTTTAATTTAAATATATAAATTAAAAGAAACCATTCACATACAAAGTTCTTGGTATAGATCAAGATCATCCATACAAGCAACGATATTTACGCATAAATAAAAACTAGCATTCAATTCTTTAATTGTTCTTGTTTAAGATAAATCACGCTCGAATCAATTAATTATCTTTAATTAACCAATCCTTTTATCTTAATCCCTTTTCTAAATTTCCTTGAGATTCTTATCCATCATAATTTTAAACAAATAAATTCATTTAAAATTATCCTTGTACATAACTTGTACCTTGGAGGCAACCCGGTGAATTATCATTCATTGTGTAGAAGTTAAATTAAAAACATATATATAAAACACCTATAATGTATTGTGACTCAGCTTTATGCATGTACTATGATACACGTCTCAAGGGCTTCTATAATATAATAATAAATTTTAATAAATCTGTGTAATTTGGATGATTACAGGCATTGTAGTTCCGACTACATGGCATTTACATTTTTTATCATCATCCATATGAAGTACACGCCTGGGGACATGGTGTGTTGATGTACTTTGGAATTTATTGGAGTATACGGTGTGTTCTGTGGGACACACGCCATGTAGTTTCCGCATTACACAGTTTCTAACCGGGAAAGCCGTGTACGGGGTACATGGTCCAACCCTAACCTGAAGGGACTACATGCCATGTTTAGTTGGACCACACAGAGTGTAATCCGGAAACCTTGTGCCACCTATTCCTGGTCAACACACGGTGTCATAAATGACTTAGATCGGATCCAATACACTGCCTGATTTGGTAGATCAGTCAATGAATTGAACCTAGACTACACGACCTGTACTTCTGAATACACGCCGTGTATTCTGGTGTTGTATGGCCAAGAGTTTTTGGCACCTCTGGATGAGTTCCTTTATTTTATTTTAATCAAAATTAAAATAAAAATTTGTTTCTGTAAGGTGAATGAGAAACGAGAGTGGAGGAACAGATCTTGAGATTCATATTTTTAAAAACGATCAACTTGAATTGAAAAAACTAAATCATTAAATGCATAAATCACCAAAAAAAATAATTATAATCAACGATATAACCCCTCTGATACCACTTTTAGGTTCCGAGAATAGAGGAAGCGCGTTTTAGGGAATTCCCAACTTCAATTTTAGTGTTAACAATGATCAATCTGAGATCTGTCACGATGTAAAATGCTAGATCTCGAAATAGAGCTAAGAACGAAAAACAAAAGTGCGAGTCTCGGAACCATCGAGATAGGATCATCATATGTTGGTTATAATTAATTTAATTAATTCACAAGAATTACCTTGATGACATTCTTTTTTCGTTGATGTCTCTGGTCATTATATGGTGTGATCTATCGTTGCGTCGTAGAATCCAAGTGTAGGATTCCTCTAGCGATGATTCACATGTGCTCCACGTATCTTTGGATATTGACAAAGGGATTTTCAGGTGCTAGCACAGAAGAACCTTCACTTGTGATGTCCTCCTTCGATCGCCTTGATCCGGGGGTGGTGGATCTCTCTTGGTCTTGAGAGAGCTCTTGGAAGAAGTAGTTCTTTCGGCCTTGAGAGAACTCTCCAGAATTGTTGTGTACAACGATTCTCACTGGAAAAGTGTTGGGGTTGTGAGAATATTTATAATAGGGTTTGAGGTTATAGAGTTATGACAATAAATAAACACATTACATGTTTTATTTATTTTATTAACTCTTATTGAAAACCCCCCATGTTGAATGAATAATTCCTTGACATGAGCCCATGCTGATTATAATAAATATCATTTAATAAAACGATATTATTTCCTCAAAATCTAGGCTGGAAAAACAACAAGCCATGTAATCATTAATACACAGTATTTACTCGTTTTCCATAAAACTACACAGCATGTATATTCAATATACACGACATGTACTTTTATTTTCCATTTTTCTTTATTTCCTCCACCACATTTATTAGTCCTTGAGTAATGGCTATTTATTTATTAAATAAATGTAACTTTGTTACTCACTATTAAATATATATTATTTATTCCACAATATATTCTCTTGAATAACTTGCATTGAAATAAATGTGATGAGGTATCATTAAATAATTATTAAACCACATTCGGGAATAATCTTTATTTAACTTGTTAAATTAATATTTAACTGAGATACATGGACACACTTAGTGTGTCACCCTCTATGCCTCTTTCTCAGTGGCATTAGGAGGATCCTACCTAAATTCCAAGGTTAGAGTCTAGAAACACACCAAGGCACCCATAGAGAAATAATTTAATGTCGCAATGACATGTCACCTCCTATGAATGCTTACCTTGTAATATAATCCCTTTGTCACAATATCTCGAATCAAGAAGGTTGCATGCTAGTGCCATCAACCCATGTGCTCGATTATTCTTTCTTTGACTTTCAGAAATTGAACTCCTCCATACCATACCATGGCCATGGATTTATTTAACCTATATCAATTCCATCAGAGGGCCTAAGATATCTACTTTCGTTATGGAACAGAAGGGACAAATCCTTTCTTGCATTATCTATTAATGCAGTATTACTCATGACGTACCCAACGTATCCTACCTCATTGAGAATAGTGTTTCATCACAGTTTTCATCAATACATATAAGTGCGCGAGTTTTAATACTCATTAATAATAATCTTAAAGTCTAAGGACCAATACACACGTTTGTAGATAGGAACATCCAATGACACTATGAAATGTGAATTTCCTATTGGAAGGTCTCCTTCTCATAATATTATCCTGGATATTACCAATGGAACACACCATGAGAAGGTGCCTCAATGTTTTATGAGTCCTCACCTCTAATGGATTATATTAATTGTGTCCATCAAATAACATCATCTGGCCATTGAACATATATTCAAGAACAGTGTTATGGCACTTACAAGTTCTCATCATAGCAGGTATCCGCTATGACCTTTTAATGCAACAGATTTCCTTAGGACATTATCACATGAATTTTTACATAGAAGAACAATCAAGATGTGATAAGGTATTTATTAATGAATAAAGTACAAAGTAGTTGGTTCAGGGCCACCAACTCCAACATGCATTAAGTGCCCTTAGGTTGTCTTGTGTAAGTTGCCTGCATAACTAGTATATCAATCAAAATATTTCATTATTTGGATATGCAACATATTCCCCAGTTGTCCCTACTTAATACAATCCCCATAATAGGTTTTTAAAATAATGGTAACTTTTTTCTTAGAAGAGACTCTCCATATGTTGATACAAGTTTTACATTTGGGGGCCATAAAAATCATAGCTCATGATTCCCCTTGGAAGTATTTAAAGAATATTAAATAAATTCTTATTCATAGAGTCTTGTATATGAACTAATTTAAAAATTTATGGTCAAAGTTATTTGACCCTAAATATTAGTCCTTTATAGTCTAACATGCATGACTCCAAACTGCCAGCAACAAAATACTGAGTACTCCCAAGATTGAGAACCCCCAAAGGGAACTCTGGAAAAAAGTTGAGTACTAGCTCACTAAATGTAAATTTTTGTATGTTTTAGGTAATATTGAGCAATATAAAGTCAAAAGACACAAATATTGTAGGGTTGTCCATATGTCCCTAGAAATAGTTAAACTATTCTTGCTAAGCCCCTTTTCTTAGTAAAAATTTGAGCATACTTCCAAACTTGATGTAGCTCCAAATCTAACAAAATGAAATTGGAATGCATCAAATTTCCATAATTTTACCTTAAAACAAGATTCTTTTCATTACAAATGAATAAAATTCTAAGGGGGATATTTTGTAGACACCACAAAAGGTGTTCTATGGACTTCTTCGTAGAGTGATGATATGATTCTTACATACACAAAAAATGTCAAGTATGAGTAAAGATGTTTTTAAAATTAAGAAAGAATAAGTAGGATGGATTTCAATGTTCTAAATTACTAATCCATACTGATTGATAAGTGTAATGATTACCCCATCAAGGAGTAGGTAGTGGATTTGAAAGATCAATGATGGAAAGGTGAAAACACATTAAATTCAATTTATGTGTTTTTTTTTTCAAGAAGACTTGGTGTATTTACCATCTCAAGAAGTGTAGATCTCTTCAAGAGCTTCCATTTGACTGGTCATGGATCCCAAACGAACTTATGGATCAAAATTTATGCCACTCAGAAGACAGATAAATTTTACAAAGGGACCTATGAGGAAGACCTACGCTAAGGAACTACACGATAATAATTTTTCTATATCCCTAAGCAGAAGACCTACACGAAGGACCTACGCGGATAACCTGCATAGAAAACCTCCATTTGTCACGGTCCTCTCCTTTCCTATAAATATGAACCTTGGGCTCCCCATTTCATAGACTAAGATAGTTGAAAGACTCTCTAAAACTCCCATTATGTATCTCTTTCTCATAGATCCCTCAAATTGTCTTAGGTAGCTCTCTAAAACACAATATAAGAGATAATTAAATGGGATAATCATTTTTGGAAAGTCTTTTGAAAATTTTAACATAGGTTTGGTTCTCTTATGTGAAACTCATTCTTCAGTCTTCATTCACACATGCGTGGCATACCTTCATGCCACAACTGAGCGGCATACCCGTGTGGTACATTAACCCAGGGTACCTACATGGAATACTTGGGCGAGGTACCTATGCGGAAGATCTTGGTATAAAGCCTACATAAAAACTCAGGTACCCTCTTTAAAATCCATTCATGGAAGGGTATCACCTTCCTCTATTCCCTTATCTGAAAGGGACTAAGATGAAGCCTCCACCAAAACCATCTGACTTATCAAACCTTTGGGAAAGGCACATCAGTGTGTCTCCTATTTGGGTTTTTATTTCCACAGTCATAGGTTTCCCAAATTTGTTTTATAAGGGATTTAGGATACATGGAATGTATGTGGGTTTGTATATCCACATTCACATGGATCATTTTCCCAGGAACAATGTTGGGGGGTTCCTGGTTTGGAGGATTATGGTTTTGGTTATGTCCTCCCTTTTCATCTCTATGACCTGGAACCTCATGTCACTGGTAGGGAAGGTATGATTCACACTTTAGTTTCCATGCAAGAAAAAAAAGTATCCTTTCCATACCAGGATCAATTTTAGGGAAACCATCCTAGTGTAAGCCACTGGATTTTCTTGTAGGAGGTAGCATCACCCCTCCACGTTTCTTCTTCAGTGCCAAAGACTAGAGGGTAGATGGGCACAGGGGATCTTTTTACCCTTTCCCTGTCTCGTTGAGCTTTCTCACCATGGGATGCCATCCTAGTGTAATCCCATAACCAGCATCCCTTCCTCCTTTCATTGGACCCTATTCTAATGTAAAGTGAACAGAGGGAAGGCTTTTCACCTCACCCTCTTCTCAGGTCGCCTCAACCTCATCCACCCTCTCCACCATAGGTGCACCGTCTTCCACTAGTAGAGAAGGAAAAGTGCATGTGTCATTGTTGAATCTTTCACATACTCTTGTTTCTCATATCACAACAAACCAAACAAATTCATATAATTATTATTATCCAAAACAATCATCGTGGGAATTAAAAATCATGCTAGGACCTGATAATACATTTTGCATTTACATTACTTATCCCACTTAACTCATCTCTTATTTCCATTCCTAGCTCACAAATCATAATAAAAACTTCTCTTATATCATCCCACTTCATATACCATTCCCAATTTTAGACACATTTACAACATTCCATTTTCACTTCCATTAAACATATCAACATACTCAAAATGGCTTTACATTAACACACAATGATGTGACATTTATATATCTAGTTGCTAGGTCTGATAAATATTGTTTCACACCATGGGTGGCCCTAAATAGGTCAAATCATCATCATTTCATCCCATGGGAACCATGAGGGTTCCCATTCATCATTTAGATACCCATTATTCCAAACCCTCTCAATGGGTTAAAAAAGAACAATAATAAGTGGTATAGAAAAAAATTGGTCATGTATATATCTACAAAGAAACAATGGGATATAACTTATAGAGCACATACCTTGAATCTATTGATGAAGGCACACTTAAACGAAGCCTTAGATCCCGATTCAAACCCCCTTCAAATCCATGACCTAGATCTCACCATAAAATAGGGATTTTATATCTTTGGGTGCATATGAGAGAGGGATACAAACCATAATCGAGAAAAGAAAAAAATGAGAAGATTAAACTCACTTAGGGATTCGATCTGAAACCAAAGGCACTCCAAATGGCCTAGGATTGAAGTAGAATCATCGTAGCGAAGGTCGGTTAATCCAAGATCACATCTAGGGTTTCATGAGGAGGAGAGGAGGAAAATTCTGATTTAGGCTTAAATATCCCGAGGTGGAATTTTTGTAATTTATTCAAATTTATTGGTCCACACATTTTTTCAAACTGTGCACAAACCATGTGCCTTCCATTATAAAAAAATCACCCCTCGGAAAATTTCCTAGGAGTTATACATGGTTTGAGATAACCATGCGTAAACTTTTCAACATGCCTTGAAAGCTCCTTTTCCATCCTCTTTCATTTTCTGAACCCCCAAAACACCCCTGATTCTCATCATGAACTTAGGGAACACTTATATAAAAAAGGAAATTAAATTGAAACACAAACAAAATATACTATTTTTGATGCATTCCCCAGTGTACACACAGCAGTCTATGGAGGACGTGTAGCTATTTCCCTGCATTCCCTCTTTCCAAAGGTAGGTGGCATCCGTCACTTATTCAGGTAAATTTCTTCATTGATAGAAATGGGATGATGGGATGTCAGTTCCTCATTCTGTGGATTCCTCCTAAGAACTCGTCACCCAGTCTGGGTCTCCCTTATAGACTAAGATGTTGTTCGTGAAACTCTTCCAAGTGCCATTTCTTCATGGATTCTAGTTAATTACACCGATTCTGTCAGGACATTCCAAGGTGTCTGGTCAGGGCACCAACCTTCAGTCGGGGGAGTAGTCACATTGGACATCACTGGTGTGTCTGGATTCTATAACACTAACGCATTAGGGTTTCTTCCCCTTATTATAGGGCACTTAAAGGGCACAGAATCCTGGGGAATCCCACATAGAATGTAGGGAATTATTTTCCATATGAAAGTATCTGAGGTTTTCCTCAACTTCCTATGTTTAACACAGGGTACGCCATGGGTTAACTGTCTAGGAAAGACGGATCGGGATAATCTGAACACTGACTAGATTCGATTAGATGGGTGCAACCCCTAGAGGGAACACTGATGCTGGGGATAACACGTGGTTAGCTACCCAATAGTTGTTAAAGGGAATGGGTAATGAGGTGGCATGATCCCACTGGGATGTAGAGGCCTAGGTAAGAAACATGATGGATGATGGAGAGTTTAATGATGTGGAGGGTGAATGAGATGGATCTGTTATGAAGGTGTCGGTAGTGTTGGGATTGAGCCTCAAAGAGACTTCCTATGTATCCCCATGAAAGGGAATCGAAGTCCTCATATTTCGGTGGGATGATGGGACACTAGAGGAGGTGTCCCGTTAGAATGGATGCATGGATGGGATCTAGAGAAAATAGAACCTTCAGGTTGGGGCGTGATCTTCCCGAAACACTTGGGCTCGAGGGAGATATCAGGATGAGACATGGGTGATGGTCTTGAACCTCATGGAGGCTTCCTATGTATCCCTATGGTAGGGAATCAAATTCCACGTAGTTCATTTGAAGATATCTTACTGTCTATTGGGGACTTCAATAGCTTACCGCCAAATGGAGTTGACATCAACTTACCACTGGGTGAAGGTCGCAATGGCTTACCATCGGATGGAAGTCGCAATGGCTTACTGTTGGGTGAAGGTCGCAACGAATTACAGCTGGATGGCGGTCGCAATAGCTTACCGCTGGGTGGGGGTTGCAACAGTTTACCACTGGATGGGTTCGCAACGGCTAACCGCTGGATGGGGGTCGCAATGGCTTACAACTTCATGGGGTTGATGTTCAGGCAGTCTTCCTACATACCTTGTCCAGGGGACAAGGATCAAAGCCCACATAGTTTCAAAAGGTACAGTTTAACATCTCACAGGATAAAAAGGGGGCGTACAGCTTAACGTCATGCGGGATCGGAAAAGTGTTGGGCTTGAACCTCAAGGAGTCTTCCTATGTACATTACCTTGGCAAGGATCAAAGCTCTTGTAGTTTAGGTATAATGTGGTGAATTGATGTTTAGATTGTCGGGACCAATGGATGGTGGGCATGACCCTCAGGGAGGCTTCCTAAGTACCCTGCCATGGTAAGGATCAAAGTCTATGTAGTTCATGTGATTGTGGTGAACCGACGTGAAGATGGTTAGGACCAATGGATGGTGGGCTTGAACCTTATGGAGGATTCCTACGTACCTTTCCTTGGAATGTATCAAAGTCCACGTAATTTAGGATGGGTTTTGGGGTTACTGTCTAGGATTCCCAGAGAGGATGTCATAGTCAATGCTTACTCTAAGCCCACGTGATTCATGCTCAGTGTGAGAAACAAGAGATATCAAAGTCCTGACTATCACGTCGTAAAAGATTCATCTATGGGAATTGGAATGGGGGATTTCACATGGTTAGCGGCCCAAAGAGGAAACAGGATCTTAAGCGTGTTCCACAACCAAAAGAGGAAACATGGGATTACGTGTGGCCTGCAGCCCAGGGTGATGGAGAATGAAAATTACTCCAAGATGGAGGCCTAGGAGGTGAAAAAGCCCAAAGGGAGAGGGATTTGGCACCTAGGAATATAGAAAGAGAAGGGGTGCTACCTCTTACAAGAAAAGCTAGGGGCTTACACCAAGTTGGTTGCACTTTCCCTGCAGACAGATGTTTATCCGATAAAAAGGATATCATTCTATGTGATGAATGATCTCACTCACGTGGAGACCAGTGGGAATAGAGAATTTCTGAGATGGAGCACCCCGTGTGTAATACATAGGGTGAGAACAAAGTTCAATGTCATGTGTTGAGGATGACAACGCTTGGATGTTTAACTTCCTGCAGCTCGGACGAGGTGGGTTCACCCTGCACCCCTAGGACATAAATAACGGATACCTCCCACAACTTGGGGAAGGGAAACCATCACAAATGTTGTACTGAGGGTTTTTTATGGAGTGATCTCTTGATGGGTCCACGTTAGTGTGGCTATGCGAGGAAGAAATAGTTTTTAGCATGCCAATGTGAATAATCATGAGGTGAAGCAACGCAACAGGAAGAACCTCCCAAGGGACCTTGAAATTTCTTCATGCAAACCTGAAGATCTACATTATAAAATGAGTTCTAGAGTAGAGGTGTTCATAGGTAGAAGCCTTGTGAAGCTCTAGTGCTCCATACAATGGAGTGGATTCACAAATGGGTGTGATTTGTGAATTGAAGTAGCAAATCATAGGCATAGGGCATAGGTGTGTATGGAAGGTGCTTCGTGAAGTGGAAATGCATTCGTGGAGCATTGCATCATGAAATAAGGGTGCCTTGTCCTCCTCCAATGGCCCGAAGGCCTTCATTTTTTATTGATTTTTGATAATCCACCTTTTAAGGGGTGAGGTGGAACCCTTACGAGGCCCGTAGGTATAATTATTACATGGCCCGTAGGCCTTAGAAGATTTCATTGCCCGTAGGTTTTCAAACATTACATACAAACCAGACTAACTACTTAGAACTGCTCCTCCCCTGCATCTTCATCGTGAAATCAGCTCTTCACCTTCGCATGGCTGTTCGGCTAGGCTTTCCCATGCATGCACAGGATTGTCCCGATGGTAGGTTCCATACCCTCTCATTCTTGCAATCTGTTTAGCTTCTACGGTGGTGAAACCTCCTTTCTCATCCCCCTTGTAGATCTTGTTCCTTGTAGGTTTTCTGGTTTGCATCTGCACTTAAGGTGGCCTGAAGGCCTTGAGGTGGCACAATGGCCTTCCTGACCCGAAGGCCTGGGTGGCCTGAAGGCCTTACAGGACTCAGTGACCAAATCGGTGGCCCGAAGGCCCAAACGGGGGCATATTCCTGGCTGCTACAGTGCCAAACAGTGCCTGCTATAGTACCTGCTACAGTACTACACAGTTCTCGCTACAGTACCTGTTACAGTACTGCTACAGTACACAGAAATTTTGTCTCCGCCTGGATTTGATCCCTGGTCGCTTGGATGCACTTACGGATTCCTTACCAACTAGGCTAAGGGTGCCTTGTGAAGCGTAGTATTGTGATAAAATGTGCTTTGCAAAGCACACCGAACCTGCCTTAGTATGAAGGTCACATTTTCATGAAGGGTACTTCACGAAGCATAAGTGCTTCACAAAGTCCCAAGTCCTTTTGGAGATCTTCTTCCTCTGTGGAGGCCTCTGGGCTCCATGAAGAGCATCCATCTTTAAAAAGGGATGGAATTCATGCAAAGGAGAAGGCACTTTGCGATGAAAAAGTACCTTGAAAATCTCATGGTTAGCGGAATAGAAATTTCTCCGCAATAAGTGAGATCAGAAGGTGAAAGGATAGAGGATCCGTCCTTTGGTCTCGAGTAGATATTAGTATTTATAGGCAAGAGGCATCGTGAAGCAAAGCTCTATTGGCGTGAAGATGGAACTTGCTCCGTGGCGGGTTCACGAACGTCATAGGGGTTCGTGGAGCATCTCACCTCCTTGCTCCACACACGGTTCACAAAAATCATAGGGTTTCACATAGCATCATGCCTCCTCACTCTATAGTAGGTTCACGAATGTCAAAGGGGTTCCCATAGCATCCCTCCTCCTTGCTCTGCGGCAGGTTCACGAATTCCATAGGGATTCGTAGAGCAGCCTGCCTCCTTGCTATATGACGGGTTTGTGAAAGAGGAGTTTTACGTCGTCCATAGTGCTGCGGTGCTCTAAGGATGCGCTTCGCGAGGAATAACCTAAGGGTTTCCTTTTTTTTCTATAATTTTGGCAGAAAAAATCCCCCCCCCCCTCATACATGGATCCAAGGAGAAATCAAGGGTCAAAGTCTGAGAGTGAATCACCAAAATCCCTTGGTCGATCGTGAAACTGACTTGCGGAGGAGGCTCATTAAGTGGAGAGGTGATGGGTAGGCCAAGCACACAACGAAGCATACCGTGGCTGAATGCACCATGAAGCAGCAGGGGTTCTCGCTTATAAATATGGGAGTTGGCCTCTCTTTTGTCCTTTCTCTTCTCTGTGTTTTTTTCATTTAGTGCTCTCGATTCGTGAAGCTCTGCATACTCCTCATTTTCTATCTACGAATAGGGACTTCTACTTCGTGACACAAAGCGAGTCTTTGACTCCGCGATAGTGTGGTCGGTGGCGTGCATCTGAAGGTCAGTGCAAGGCATCGCAATTCTTTTGCTGGGATCGAGCTCCATGAATGGTCTCCACAAACAAGCTTCACGAAAGGGCTTTGAGAACAAGAATAAAAAAGTTTCCAAACCTTAAAAATGGAATGGCTCACCAAGAGGCTACTAGGGGGTCCTTACGGACGCTGCCCAAAGGGAGGAGATGGAAAATATCTTGGGCCTAGGGTAGTTGGTACGGAGCCACTCTGACCAAGGTTTGTTGGTGGAGCTGCTGTCGAAAAGCCAAAGTAACTATCCATTGTGTAATAGGTTGCCTCTGTATGGATTTGGGATGAGGGATGACGCCTTTATACCTGAAGAAAGTAGGGATGAGCTAGTTTACTGGTTCATAAGCACGTCATGCTGGCGCTAGTGGTTCAGGGTGGCTGACGGCCATGCCTGAGATGACTTCACGCTGATTATTTCTGATTGTCTATACAATCATCTGAACAATGTTGACTGGAAGGAATTGCAGCCAGAGAAATCCCCCCCTCTATACCAGATGATCTTGAAGGTAGCCCTAAGGAACCCAGGTAAGGGATAGACTGATGGGTGGGATCAATGCCAGGGAGGCAACTTTACAGATATCTGGGCCTAGGCCTACTGGGTTGGTGCCTCGTGTGAAGAGTTTGAGGCAGAGATAAGGAGAGTTGGGCTTTATGATATGGCTTGGTCCTTCCAATTCCATATCTATCAACCGAAGCAGATGAAGCCAGATTTATTGAGTAGCTGGTCATCGAGGACCAATACCTTCCACTTACACCACGAGGAGGTTGGCATCAGTTTACGGGATGTGCATCAGATCTTGGGGGTCCCAATACTGGGGGCGATGTATAATAAATTCCTCTCCATTATGGGTGTGTGCAAGGATCAGGAAAAAATGTCACCACTGGAGATGGAGTTGATGGAGTTGGTGTCGGGAGAGGATAGAAAAGCAGCAAGATACGTCCACTTCAGACGGTGGTTCAATAAGTTCTCAAACTTCCCAGAAGACAGGCAGATTATAGTGAGGCCTCAAACTTGCTCGAATGGGCCTCAACAGGTCAAGGCGAACTCGTACTAGCGGCACATGGAGGAGAGCTAGTGGAATACCTGAGGATTAAATGTTAGTAATGAGCAGAAACCGGTAGTCAGGTTGGCCACATTCATTGCAGCTCTCATCTACGGTTGGATCCTCCCAGTGAGGGATACAAACATGGGTGTGAGACTAAGCACATTTATCATAGCATTCGTGTTGGTGACAAGAGGGTGGATTAACCTCGGAAACCCGATTCTCACCAAGATGTACAAGATACTATGGCATATCAGTGAGGGGAAGAGGCCACGAAGGATATGTGGGTCGTTCCACCTGCTGTATGGGTGGATATTGGCACACGTCAGGGTGGTCTATAAATATCCAAACCTCAACTTCCGTCCAGAATCAAAATTCTGCCCATCCATTCTGACCATGCAGGCGGTACTGAACCATGTCTGAATAGTATAGGAGTCCAACTTTCATCTGTTCCCACTACAAACAGGTGCTTTCACTAATGATGTTAAAGGAATGGAAGAGCATTAGTCTTATCTCCTAGCCTTTCAAGGTGGAGTCCTGGTGGAAAGAGTAGACAGTGAGCCTCTCTGTGAGTCATACTCCTTGCACTAATTCACTAGGAAAATTCAATGTATGTCGTGACTGACCCCATAGGTCAATTCAAGGGTGCTCCATGAGGAACATCCGTGTGTGATGAGGCATATGTGGCTCATGTTCACACAAGAAGATGAGGATATGTGTAATGAGCTGCCTCTTCCCACCGTTGTCTTCAGGTTGGTAAATAAGTATGCCAAAAGGTGGAAGGCGGCCTACCTGGGGGAAATGCTGAAGCTTCCAACTATTTGGGTTGGTGATGGTGTGACTCCCCAACCTCAAGGACGGGGCCGAAAGGCGGAAATGACATCCCACAGTGGCGGGGATACCGGGGTGGTGAGGCCTACACCAGTTGAGGGGGAGGCAGTGGCAGCAGATCCAGCAATAGAATCAGACTTGGTGGTCCAAAAAGAATATTGTTATTCAGATGGGTGGCTTATAGACATGCCGGATAATGTTGTCTCTCCGGAGGCCTGGGACATCTGGGAAGTCAAAAGGAAATTCCTCGGCCCATATGAGATGTAGAAACACCTTAACCATCTTGGGATGGATTTTTCGGTGATAGGACCTATCAGGGATGACTTTGTGGGGTCCTAGGAAGAGGCGAAGCAATACCTGGTAGAGCTGGTGGACTTCATGCACTCTAGGGGTGCCCCGTGTCCAATGACATACTGGGTGAAGGTGTTTCTGGATTGAATATCCCCTTCCCAGTTGTCATCGGTTGAACTAAGGGAGAACTTCCCTCTGCTGAAAGAATTAGATGAGTCCTCCTGGGGGAGGATTCTAGTAGAGGGATCCCATTGGAGGAGGGTGAAGTTAGTGATCATGACTCAGATCTTGAAGAATTTTTTGAGGCCCTTGAGGTAATATCTCAAGCCCCTTCCTTAGGTTTTTCTTCCAATTCATTTTGTTCCCCTCACCAATGTTTAAACTGTGCAGGAGAGCCTTATTCACAAAACCTGTTCTCATCCCTCTGTGGGTGCAGATGTGGGGCCTTTGGGATTCACACCCACGGTTATGGAAATTAGTACGTCCACCCGGGCCAGGACATCCGAGATGGCTCCCCCGGTGTTTTCAGACTTCCCTATAATATATGTTGGGCCACCTCTCAGGGTCCCTATAGCAACACACTAGGAACAAGACCTAGAGTTTGACCTATGTAAGTCTCCTTCGCATGATTCATGACTGCCACTCATTAACCAGGTTAACGGCATATGTGCCCTTTTGTTATGCACATACCTTCTAATGGCGTTGGCTGCCTTGGTGAGGTTGACTGGTACTCCTGGAAGTGCCTTTCTAAGGGGAATTCCAGTGGTCTTGGAGGCGGATATCCAGACCGACCAAGCCGTGGCACACCAGATCACTAGTGGGACCATTGGTAGGGTTGCGCCTGAGATTATTAAAGTGGGATCCAATAGGGAAGAACATTCGCGTAGCCTAAATCCTGCCATACCTTATTAGACACCAGATGTGGACCCTACTGATGAGTTCTTGGGGTCGTTCCCTATGTGAAAGCCTGCCAACCCCACAGACTGGGACAAAATGGCCTCTGATGAATAGGATAGAAAGATAGTCCATCACTGATCATGAAATATGATCAAGCGCTTTATTGATGACACCCCTCAAGAACTATGGATAGACTATATGGAGATACTTCATTCAAAACTATGTGAACTATGCGCTGGGGGAGTAGATACGCAGTTTCCTCGCATGCTCGTTTGAGATCTCATGGCAGAGAAGATTCAAGAGTATGACCGTGGCCTTGGTGTTGGTTGGCTACAGAGAAAATTGGTGTGCATCAAGAGGCTCCAGGAGGCTGAAAACGAGATTCAGCGGCTGCAAGCTCGGGAAGATGAACACTTTAATCTCCTCAATGTACAGTTAGAGATTATATCGCGATTGAAGGCCCATTTTTCAGAGGCCAAAGAGAGGATTAAACAAGCATCCACAAAGATAGATATTATCTGGAGTGATAAGGTCCAGGGCTAGGTTACGGCTGATGAAATGTTCCCCATTGCTGTTGAGGAGGAGAAGGAAGTGAATAGGCGGCAACAGATCCTAGACGCCACAATCCAGAGGGTTTTGGAGCTGTAATGTTCTTTTAACGGGGTCGACCTATCCATGGGAGGGGTCGATCCTCGGGTATTTTGATGCCTGTAACATTTGAACCCAATTTCACGCTTTGCTCATTTTATTCCAGATGTATGTATGAGTTCTATTATTCATTTGGTTTATTGCATTTTGATTATATCCATGGATCATCTAGCGATCAGTCCCTAAGCTCACATGGGTCCGGCCCAATGTGAGAAACAATGGATGGCCACCTTATCATTCCAACCGAATATAAGAGTGAAAACCAAGATCCGGGCATCCGGGGATTGAACAACCAATCCAGTTTCCAAGAATAAAGGTAGAGGCCCGACTGTAGGATAAAACTCTCAGAATATTCAGATTGTTTCTTTCCTAGTGTACGCTAGTGAATGAGTGGGGCAATGCCATGGGCGTTGGAATTAATCCGAACATAAGGGAGTGGGAGGTGTGAATCGCGATACCCAAAATTCAGGACACCTTGGGGATGGGGTGACAGTGAAGAATAATTTTTGACCATGTTTGAAACAAAGTATCTTTATTGTGGTAGCCTAAAATGGTTATAACTAACGAGGGACAACCGCTGACCGTGTTCGAAACATGGTGCTTGACTCGAAATGTCATAAATTAGTCTTCTAGAACATTGGCCCAAGATAGTAGGCGATCCATAGGCTGAGCATCCATACAATTAGGGGGTTCCTTTAGATGTGGAAGAGGATGGGGGTTCGAATAAAGGGAACACCAATCGTGGAGTGTGGCGTGATGGGTTGTTCAAATGGATTCTAACACTCTTGAAATTATGCCACCCTGGTGAAGGCACATTAGGTGAGAACATCGGTCCTCTTTGGTAAGGACGTGTATTGACATGTAGTTTTACATCATACCAATTAAGACGATATACATTTAGTTTAACATCATATGGTGAGGACAGTGCACATAGTTTTAAGGTCATACTGCCTGGACCAAGGTTAACAGTTTAAAGTCATGGTAGATGTACTATAGACTCTTAGATTAAGGTCATAGATACTGGACCGTGAATGGGGTTGAGGGGCCAAGAGGGTTAATGACCCTAAGACTGGACCTCAGGCGGAATGCCTGGGCATCTCTGCGTATCCCTTGTGGATGAGAATCAATCCAAACATAGTTCTTAAAATGTGGCGTAGTAATAGACCGACGCGGATAGGGGAAATACTTTATGGCGAGGAATCTGATGCATCCCATAGTTTTTATGGGGCATCCTGAACTTGTTCAGGGTAGAAATAAAGTTTAATTTCATGCATCAAGTACATGTGGAATCATGCATTTTAACACCATACGATAGGACGAGGTGTGAAAGGGAATTTCCATGGAAGGGAGTATGTGGTGTGGTATCTATAAACCCGATGTGAATGAGGACATATAGAGTTCGCACCACACCACGTATCCCTGGAGGAAGTTCTTTAGGTCAAGGGACCAAAAGTGAAAGTTAGGGTAGGCCTAAGGAAAAGTTCTTGGGAATTCCTACGTACCCCATGAAGATGAGAATCAAGCCATAAGTAGTTTTGAGAGCGCAATTTAACATCTTGCGGCACGATGAAAGGCATGTGTGGCATGGTTGCGCCAGTACACGTCCTGCTAGAAGTACTAATCCCACGTGAGTCATGCTCTATGTGGGAAAAAGGAGTAATTATGGGACTTTACTAGCATATGGATGCACATGGCGGGGTGATGGGATGCTAGGTGAGCAACATCCCAATGATGCTAACCCACCTATGTAACACATTGAGATGAATGAAGTAGTAAAGCAGAGTATGTTGGAATTCCACTTGAACATAAAGAAGTGGAAATATGTGAATCATGATGCTCGATATCTAGACCTCAATGATGGGGGAATCAATATAGGGGGTAATTTTTGACCATGTTAGAAACATAGTATCCTTTTCTCATTAGATTGGAATGGGGACAGAGAAATGAGGGTCGATCGCTGACCATGTTCGAAACACGAGACCTATTGCAAATGTCATCTAAGGTCGTCAGGGATGTTGGATCAGGTCGGTAGGTAAGCTAATCTGGCTTGAGACCAAGTTGTAAAGGGGGTCACATCAAACGTGTAAGATGATGAGGATCCAAATAATGGGCTCACAAAAGCTTGGACATGGAAGAAGGTAGTGTCCCTGTGAAAATTCTACACTTCAGGCACTACCACAATGCATCTAAGTATGACGACTAGACGTATCAGATAGAGGGAGTCGAGTCCCCCTATAAGAACAAGGATCATGAGGTTGCATGCTTCCATCTTAATGGTCATATGATGGGCCATTAAGGGGTGCTTCATTTAATTGGTTGTGAGTGGGGCAGGAAAGTGGCCAAACATGACGTGAATTTCCCATAGGGAGATCTTAGTTTAGGGTCATAGAACTCGGACCAGGTTGGGAGAAGACAAGGGAGACACATAGTGCGGTTGTCGAAAAACCTGATGCGAATGAGAATCCAAGAGGCACTCGCAACTCCACATTCTCTCAAGTGAGTTCAGGACATGCGTCCGAAAGAGAGAGGACACGATTTCATATTCTCGGGGCTGGACCCATGGAAAATATGTCTTAGCATTCCTACATATCCCATTAGTATGGGAATCAAGCTGTATATAGTTCTAGGAATGGCATGGTAAGATACCAGTGCCAGAGATAATAAGGTTGTGCAGTTCTGGCCCTTTCACCAAAAGAAGTGACATTTGATAGATCTTGTTTGTCCTTTAGGATGAATGAGTGTTTTTTTGTGAAGTGATGGACCTAGTATAGAAAGTTCAGGCATCACCACAATAATAAATCCATGTGCAGGCATTGACAAATGGTATGGTGTGTGACTGATACCAAACATGATTCCCCCTCGAATGAGGACACCCGATGTAGTGCCGTTTTTGGTCGTGTGTCCAGGATGACAATGTCACAGTTTAGGGTCATGTGATGGGACCAACCATGCATTTTAACATCGTGCAGTATAGACACAATGGTTTAAAGTCATGTGGGACTAGGTAGCATAGTTTAAACTCATATGGATCAGACATAAAGGGAATTTTCATGGCATGATAAAGCATACCCAATGTGAATGAGGACATAATCTCATAGCACACTGCGTGAAACTCCAAGGAAGTAACCTCTAGTTGAGTGGGGTAGAAAAGGTTAGAGAATTTGGGGCAGGAGGTAGGAGGGACTAGCTCCTTGAAGGGGAGTACATGATGAGACAATTGTAAGACTAATGTGAATGAAGGCATAAGCCTACACATGCCACATCACGTGGTCATATAAGAGCTGGGGCTTAGAAGGCAGAACATGAGAGATATATTATTGGAACTCGATTTATACCCAAAGATGATATGTATGGGCATTCCTATGAATTCCATGGGAATGGGAATCATGCCATATATAGTTCTAAAAGAGGTCTTAGTTTAAGTTCTTAGAGCACAGACCAGGGAGAATCAGAATCCTTCCATGTAAGCGCAGACCTCAATCTGATCCCTAAGCCCATGTGAGTCAAACATGGTGTGGGAAACAAGGGTGGAAGAGGGTTTTTTGAAATACCTAGAATATACGCCAAAGGGAATTCGGTGAAGAGCCCTGAATGATGCCATAATATGGGTTTGTCATCCTGATATGTAAATGTTCACTGATGCATAGTACCAGGAGGGTTGAAATTCCACTTGGACACAATTGGGTGGAAAATGATGTGAATCGTGTAACTAACACATAAAGCTTGAAGGGGTTGGTGTGACGATGGAGGATAACTATTGATCGTGTTTGAAACACAGTACCCATATCATGTTACTAGAAATGGGAACAACAAATGAGTATCGATTGCTGACCATATTCAAAACACGGGACTTGTATCAATTTGTTGTCTGAAACACTCGAGGACATTGTCCTATAATGTTAGGAGAGACCTTATGCATAGAATCCATGGCATTTGGGGGTCCCTTTATATGTGAATAATAATGGGAGCCCAAATGAAGGGGAACAAAAAGCGTAAAAAATGGGTGATATCATGTCTAGGTAGAATCTGACACTCTAGGCTCTAGACTAGAGTACTCATGGTCCCATTGGTGAATCACCAAAGAGGGATGAGGGACCTGACTTAAGGCCGACTGACTCAAAGAGATGAGTGTAGGGAAAGGGAGCAAAGGATACTCATGAGAGAGATGTATGCGGCAGAGTTGTTATAAATCCAACGTGAATGGTGACAAAAGCCCATACCACACAGTATACCCCTCTCCTAGAAGAACGCAGTCCAAGGGGCCAAAATTATAGGGAGGTTTCAAAGATATGGGACTGGTTCTGAAGAATAGGCATTTGAGTGGTTCTACATATCCCATGAAAATGTGAATCAAGTCGTATGTAGTTCTGGTAGAAGGGTTACATGTAGTTTATCATCATGTAGTAAGGACACAAATAATTGAAAGTTACCCCAACAAGGGATGTGTATGGAACGAAGAGTAACCCGACATAACCCCATACCACACCGTACAACCCTATGTGAGAAGTTAGGCTAGGGGCCCAAAAAGGCAGAGGGACCTAAGGGTGGGCCACTGACATAATTTCACAACCAGCTTGCAGTTTAACATCTTGCAGTGAGGACGATGGTGATCTTATTATAAGTTCATAGAGATCGGACCACAGATTCATAGTTTAATGTCATATGTGTGGGATAGAGAAGGCGAATCATCATGCCTATGGAAGACCACACAGTGGAAATGATGATAGAGGACAACTTTTGACTAGGTTCGCAACACAGTATCCACCCTCATGTGACAAGAGTTTGGGGAAAACAATTGAGCGTCGACCGTTGATCATATTCGAAATAAAGACTTGTATCAATTTTACACTCATAATCCTCGAGGACATTGGCCCATAATGGTTGGAGAGCCCTTAGGCTGAGAATCCATGCCATTTAGGGGTCCTTTTGGATATAGAAGATGATGGGAACCCAAATGATGGGGCTCGCAAAGCATGGCGAGGCCTACACTCATGGAAAGGGTGATAAACTGATGGATTTATCAAGGGGATATGTGTGGCATGGTGGAATATCCTGACATGAATGGGGATGTGAGTCTTTACCACACCACACAATCCTAAATGCGAACTTGGACTAGGGGGGCGAAAAGGCCAAGGGACCTGAGGCTGGGGGTCCTGGCCAACTATAGCGATATGGCCACTCAAGTGGGTATTTCCTTATCATAGCTTCTAATCCCATGGGAGAAATTCTCGGTGTGGGAAACAAGGAATAGGATTATTCTCTCCCCATCACATAAGGACCACCAGTTGGAATCCCACTCCTGATCGAGGTAAACCGAGGTTTGGAGAGATAGCAAAGCAGAATAAACCACTAAACTCCATGTCTAGGACATATAGGGGTGGTGACAACGTCAAAGGATGGTTTTTGACCAGATTCAAAACACAGCACCTATATCGTGTAACCTTCACTGGGAACAACAAATGAGCATCAATCACTGACCATATTCACAATGCGGGACTCGTATCGATTTTTTGTCCAAAATCCATGAGGTCATTAGCCCGATATTATAGGAGAGCCCATAGGATATGTATCCATATCTTTTGGGGGCCCTTTCAAATGTGAAAGATAATGGGAACCCAAATGATGGGGTGTGCGGAGAATAAATGTGCCCGTGCAATTTCAAGTAAAGCTAGACAGTATAAGAGATAGAGATCTTTAGGGGGAGGGATACATGGTACATTCATGATGAACTCAATGTGAATGAGGGAAAAATCCAGCACCACACCATGTGTTTTTTCCAAATGGGTGGTCCCAGTGTGTGGGGTTGGGCCTATAAATGAAATGTATGGGCGGTCCTACGTATCCCATAAGGATGGGAATCAAGCCATACATAATTTTGAAATGGCCTTGTAGTTTAACGTTTTGTGTTAAGGACATGGGAGGATTATAGGAATGAGGGAGGTAACATGGTGCAATCATCATAACCCTAATATTAGTGGGGCCAAAGAAGCCTATACGACTCCATGTGGGATCCTCCAAAAGAACTATGACCAGGAGGGGATAGTCAAAGAGGAAGATGGGGATGGACTCAAGTTGAAGCGTCCAAGCCTTCCTACGTATCCCATGAGCATGGGAATCAAGCCATACATAGTTCTTTAAAATGTGGTTTAACATCTTGCAGGATGACACATAGTTTAAAGTCTTGTAGGACTGGGTAGTTTAAGTTCAGGGATGAGCCTAATGCAGTTTAGGGTCGTGCGGGACTATCACTTTGAGGTCGTGTCGGACCATACAGTTTATGGTCATGATGGACCATAAGTATCAAGAAAATTATTTCTTGAGGAACATGTCATTGGTGGGAGGATTTATACACTCACCATCCATGGAAACCAGGGATTATGCACCATTGGATTAAACCTTGTGAACAATGTAAGGTACTTCCTATTAGGTCTTTAACATGGGTGGTTTCTTGCAAGGTATCATTTTTGTCTTTAGGGCCAAGACCAAGTCGCGTTGCAAGAAGGAATGGAGGTGAACCTTTTTGTTGAAATCTCTGGATATCTTGTTCTGATTCCTTTCCAAGTTGTGCAGGGCACGAATCATGTTCTCGTCAAGTGCTTCTAACTCATCCATATGGATTTCAGCCACTTTATCTAGAGCTTTTTGATCATATATAGCTATGTGTAGTGAGTTCAAGTGAATATTTATGGGTAGGACATCCTCTGTTTCGTACACTAGGGAATATGGGGTCACCTAGGTGGAATTATGAGTCTTCTTCTGGTATTCCCATAGGGAATTGGGGAGCTTGTCTGGACAGCACTTCTTATTCTGACAAACCATTTTTTCATAATGTTAGAGAGTGTTTTGTTGAATCCCTCAATGTTTCCATTTGCTTGTGCAGGATAGTGGGAGGTATGGTTATAATGGATATTGTACTCAGCGTACAATTTCTTCAGCTCAATTGCTCGAAAGTTCGTTTTTTTGTTGATGAGGACGACATGAGGGACTCCTAATTGGTAGATGATGTTAGAGCTCACAAAGACAATGAAAGAATGGGCCTTGACCTCCTTGAGTGGAACTGTCTCTGCCCAATTGGAGAATAAATCTCTAGCAGTCGAGATGAATCTACACTAGAGATATATCACTGGTGGATATTGTCCCAAGATATCGATTCCCTATATTTCAAATGGACAATATTACTTGGTGGAGTGGAGAGGCTCTGGAGGCACTTGCATGATGTTAAGATTAATTTGGCATGCATGGAACCTCTTGGTGAACTCGATGCAGTCATGGATCATAGAGGGCCAAAACTACCCTAGTATTTGGATCTGGTGAGATAGTTTCGGCCCGTATAATGAGCCCCACAAGAACTGGCATAAACCTCTTGCATGACTTCGGAAATCTCGACTCCTTGAATACAACGAAGGAGAACCGCATCAAACTCGCGCTTGTAGAGGGCTTGCTCATGACTAGGACTCTCCTGGTGTTTAAACATCAGTGTGCGGCATCAGATTCGCACATGATCTTCCCAATCTGCTAGGAGATTACCTTTTATGAGGTACTCGACAAAGGAGGTTCTCCAATCATGAGTCACTTCTATCATTACATATGAGGGGCCTAGGGTTCTTGATGTAGAGGCGCCAGCAGTAAGGTGGCTTACCTACCATCTTTAATCATCACCTAGAGCGACAAGAACAATGACCCTTCGATGTTCCATGTGGATAATCAGGTCATCTTATTCAGGCTCTGCAAGTGATGCAGCTAGGCCGGCCAGGGTGTAAGCTCGACCATTCTGAGATCGTGGGACATGAGTAATTTTTGGACGAGATGGGAGTTGAGCCATTAGCTGGAGGGTGCGTTCCAACAATGGCATGAGATATGGATTTCTGATGACATAGTCATCATTGATCTGCTTAATAACCAGTTCAGAGTCCCCTTTCACATGAAAATGGGGCACATCAATCTCGAGGGCCAGCTCGAGGTCAGTTATGAGAGCCTGATACTCAGCCTCATTGTTGGTGTAGCCTTCTGACAACAAGAATGAGTATGGAAGAATGTCTTGTGTCTGGGTAATAAAGACGATACCCAGGCCTACTCTGTTGAGCCTGGGGTCATTGAGCCTTCTTCCGGTGGGGCTGCAAGAGGTTCCATCGAAGTGAATTTTCCATCACGATATGGCTTGGTCCACTAAGAGAATCTCTTCATCGGGGAAATCATGGTCTGTGGACTGGTCCATAGGAGATGGATGGGAAGAAAGGGAATCTACCAATTCTTTTCCTTTGATAGCCTTCTGAGGGACAAACCTAATGTCGAACTGCTGAATGATCACTGCCCACTAAGCCAGACAGCCTGTCAACATGGGGCATTTTAGGATGTACTTTAGGGGATCTACCCAGGACATCAGTTGTACCTCATGATACTGGAGTTAATGCCACGATTTATGTACTTTGAAAACCAGTGCAAGATAGCTCTTCTTGATAAGGGAGTATCTAGCCTCTGTATGAGGAGCATGCGGCTGAGGTAGTAGAGGCTATTCTCCGTTCCCTCAATATTCTTCTAGGAGAGAAGGGCACCGAGAGATCGCTCCAGGGTGGTCACATAAAGGACCAACGGATTTTCAGATATGGGTGGCATTAAGACAGGATGATAGAGTAGATATTTCTGGATTTCCTCAAAAGCAGTTCTGCATACTTTGTCCCACTTGTAAATGGTGCCTTTATTCATGAGCCGATAAAAGGGATTACACTTACTGGATAAATTCACAATGAATTGGCGTATGTAGACTAAGTGGCCTTAGAAACCTCAAATCCCCCAGATATTTCTCGAAGGAGACATCTGGATGATGGACTTGCTTTTCTCCAGGTCGATCTTCATGCCCCAATATTTGACAACGAAGCTGAGAAACATTCTAGAGGTGACCCTGAAAGCACACTTCAATGGGTTCATCTTCAGGTGGAAAGAACAAAGGAAGTCGAACACTTTCTCAAGTTCTTTGAGATGGATCTGAATCTAGAGAGATTTGACCACCAGTTCATTTATGTAATATTCCCCCAACGTTCTAAGGATCATCTTAAATATGTGATGCATAACCCACTAATAGGTGGAACTAACATTCTTTAAACCGAAGGGCATGACTTGGTAACAGAAAGTACCTTGTGGTGACCAAAAGGCTATAGAATCCTCATCCTCAGGAGATATTCGATTATGGTTATACCCAGAGTACCCATCCATGAAGGAGAGGGCTTGGAACCCAACTGTAGCATCGATTAATAATTCCGTCATAGGAAGGGAAAATCATCCTTCGGGAAGTTATGGTTGAGATCTCAGAAGTAGATTTAGACTCTGATATGTCTGTTCTTCTTCCTTACCGACATAATGATAGCCTTCCACTTGGGGTATTGGACATCCTTAATGAAATTTGATCTGATGATCTTATCAACATCAGCCTCAACCATGGCACTATGAGAAGGGTGCATCTTTCAAGGACGATTCTTGATCCCATAATGATTTTTTAGGAGACCAAGGTGGTGGAAGACTACTTGAGGATCCAGTCTAGGAAACTCATCAAAACTCCAGGAGAATACATCATGGTGTTTTTTAGGAAGTCTATGTACTGTTTTTGTTCCTCGAGGGGCATTGTGGAACTGATCAATGTGGGTTTCAGGTATGCCTTGCTACAGAGGTTCACTTGTACCAAGTCGTCAACCATGGCGGAGATTCCCTCTTCAAAGGCAGGGGAGCATCCTATAAATCTTCTTCATTACTTAAGGAGGGAGGATCCTCGGTGGGAGGAGCTTCTTCTAAGTTGGAAACTCTCAATTGGAGGGTGATACCATCCTGAGTGGTAGTGGACAATGCTTCAGGGCACCCCTGGGCTACCATAACCATAGCGATAAATGTTGTCGATCCAATCCCATCTAGTCTTCAGCCCATGGGGCCATGCTTGATGATATAGAAGAGATAGTGGCACGATAGCTTGAGATAGTAAATTCCGACCTGTTCAGACAAGAAAGTAGGACGTATTGTCATTGCCATGGGGCAGACATCCCAATACCTTGTGGGAGTAGGAGGCTCCAGGATCAACTGATCCTTGTTTGTGTAGGAGTATGAGGTGATCTTTTGGTGTATCTTAGACTTGGGAACTTCCTCCCCCCTCATTCTAGAAACAACAAAGCATTTCCCCATGTTCGGAATTGTTTCCTCCAATTGATGGACTAGAAAGACGTATGCATCGTTCAGATCTTCCCATGTGTCTGTTGTAGTTGAAGCATGCTCGACCTCGTTAGTCTGAATCTTCTTGTCCTTAATCTTGTAGTAGTCAGCATCCAAATAGCGGGCCTCACAAGGGGTAAAGGGGGATGTGTCACCTTGAATCACACCCACTAGACCATTGAGGGAGTACTTAAGGCACTGGTGGTATGATGAAGGAACTGTCGCATGCATGTGGAGCCAAGGCCTACCCATAAATGCATTTGTAGGCGAAGTCCTGTGAGAAAACCATAAATTCAGTGTTGGAAATTAGACCACTGAACTTGGTCTTGAAATGGATCTTGCTTACTGGTGTCTGCTCATTCCTATCATAACTATTTATTCATAGGTCAGAGGGACTCAGATCATCCTCGGACATTCCCAGCATTCACAGTGTTCGAGTAGGTATTAGGTTGATCCTAGTGCCCATGTCGACAAGATAGTGACAAACCTCCACACCATTGAACTGGTTAGTGATATATAATAGATGAATGTTCCCATGTATAGGAGAGCATTCATCTTCTCTAGAGAATGAGATGATGTCCTGACATTTAGCATTCTTGACCGCCCCAGCATGGAAGGCTTTTGCGTTTGCTACCTCTGTCTCAAACTAGAGGGGGATTCTAAAAGCCTCAGTGAGGGCCTCACACATATCTGATGACAGAAGAAGGGCCTCCAATAAGGAGATCTTTTCTGGAATGCTGGAAAGATGTTGGAGAACATCATACTTCTGTTCCAGGCATGAACTTCTGCTAATAGGATGTCACTCTAGGACAGGAGGTATAGTGGGCTCTACTGGTTAGGTCGGCAGCTAACTGGTGCTAGGAATATCCCACTACTCACTAGTCGAAGCCTACAGAGATAATACCAGATGAAGGCCAGACGATTGAGACAGGCATGTGGAAAATTATGGAAGTTCACGGTGCAGTCGAGGTGGCTTTGCCTGACCCAACAACACAAATGGCGGTGATGGCGGACATGATGTCACCAGATAAGAATTTCGCGTATACTGAGATCTGCACAGGGAATGATGCTTGGTTTCAGTTGCATGCACAACCTAGATTGAAGTACTAACCGAGGCACTCCGAAGGCCCATATTGACGCGGCTCCATCAATGCTAACGATAGCTGGGGACGTTGGGAGGATCCGCCTGGTGCTCCCCATCATTAAGAATCATGTATGGATTTACCAGCTCTACGGTATTAATTGAGGCGTACCCTTGACTGTAACTTGAAGAGTCATCCACTACTACACAGATTCTGGGAGGTATCTCCACCTCCATGGGAATGAATTCATCAAGAGTACGGGATGGGAAGGACATTGGCGGGAGACTTTGCTTTCCCTTACACTGCTGGTGTTTCCTCTTCTGGGAAGAGGATGGCTAAGACGATGATGCAGAAGTAGTTGTTGTGGTTTCTGAAGGATCTGGTTGATTCATGCATTCATGGATATCACCATGGGCATGGCCGAATATTTTATGATCCATCCATTCATCATACATCTAGGACCCAGGGTTAGAAACCTGATACAACTCGCCTTCATTGTCACTACTGCTGTCTGACCTCACGAAGACGCATGCCACGTGTGCCAGAGCTAGGCCCAACCAGACTATATTGTTATCCACCTATTCTTGAAACCATTATTTGAACACATAACACTGTTTGAGGGTGTTCCCCTGGATCCAGTGGTAGGGGCAGTAATTAGGGTGATTAGTGAGGTTCACCTCTTCTGGCCTCCAGCACTTGGGAAAATGTACAATCCATTGCTCTGGGGAACTTTAGAAATTACCAGGGAATTGTGCCTCATTGAACAAGTAGGTCTAGTTCCTTTTATCTAGAAAGGGGACCCTCAGATCCGGGCCATGGTGAGGGTCTGGAGGAGCCTGCCGAAGAGGTGGATCTTGATTATCTCGCCTAGGCGGTGGCAGCGCATTGTGGGGTGGGGGGACCAACTGATTCTGAGGTGGGCGATGTTGTGCCGGAGGCGGCGCCTGAGGTGGAGGGCTGCTGTGAGGCTCTGGAGGTAGCTCCACTAGTAACAACTCTAGTTGCCTGGTGGCCTCTATTTAATCCACAACATTGGGCTTGGACCTGGCGGCCCTTCTCACAGGGATTTCAGGAGGTAATGGATGTGACTACATATCCTACTATAAGGCTTCCTCTAGGAATTGGGCATTATTAGAGAAGTATCAGAATCCCCCAAGGTAGTTCTGGGTGATAAAGAGGGGACCAGTTCCATATTTACATTCCCTATGCACATCATCAGCAATAGATCTTGAGTCAGTGGCATTTCAAGAGAGTATATGAGCCCTTTCCACAGGGTGAAAAATTTGCAACCATCTCATCAAGCCTCTACTTTCACTTGAAGAGGTCCACGATACTCATCTTATGAGTGGTGGAACTGAACTGAAAGAGAAATTTCCTGTGGGGGTCTTCCCAGATGGCTACTGATCCGATGGGGAGCGGGTTGTACTAGACAAATGCTGGCCCTTCCAATGTTTGTTCAAAACATCCGAGATTGGTGGATTCCTACTACTTCAGAGTTCCCAACATAGATCCACACCTTGAGATGAAGTGGTACAAGTGTTTCATCATGTCCCTTGTCTCGTTATAGGGGAAGAGGTGGGATTCCCGAAACCTAGGGGTGATGGCATATAATCCACCCATGCCAGTGATGGATTGTCATCAGGTGAGATTACCACCTATTGAGTCTCTAAGGCTTCAAGGCATGTGATGAGTTCATCCATTAGATCATTTAAGTAGGGATTCTTGTCTTGATGGGGATCCCTGACCACCAATGCGTTGGCGGGTTCTTCAACATGATAAACAGGCCCATCGGCTCATGGAGTGGCTGGTGGAATGACCTGTGGGGCAGCTGGGGGAACCTGAGCTGGGTCCTGGGGATTGTCACGCCATTCAGGAGGATATGGCGAGACATATCATGCCCTCTTGCTGTAAGTTCCAACCTCAACCCCGTCTGTGTGGGCAGGACGGTTAGGGTCACCTGGGGGCAGTTCACCAAGAAAATGTTGTGACTACCCCTGCTGCCCTGGCTGAGGATCATCGTAGTTTGGGGTTCACTCTACAGTGCATTCAACGAGGATTTCGTCGACTACCATCTTCCGTTTGGCAGGTTGCTAATGCAACGCGGCCTTTTCAGGGTCGTCTTCCACCTTCTATACTAAGCCAAATGGGTTGTAGGCTTTGACAATTCCAAGGTGTTCCTTACCTTTTTTGGGATTATAGTTGAGGTTTAGTGCATCGTTGGGAACAGGAAAACCCAGTAGATACCTCTTTTGATGATCAATCCTTCCTGGTAAATCCAAGAAGTGTGAAACTCCCTCTGGGGGTAATTCCTCTCCAAGAAGCACTAGTTCATTCTCACCCTCTAGTAGGTCAACCATATTAACCGAAACCCTACCATGAGGCATATCCTCTATGTTTCCTGGTGAATCGGGCTGACGCCGGATAGGACTGAATAAGAGGGGATCGTAATGCCCCTAGCCACAGATCTATATGTGGGGAGAAGCCTCTTTGATGATCATATAGAGTACCCTGAAACTCTAAACACGCTATTGCTGGAGGTCCCTATGATAACCGGGCGACTCAGGGCGCTGGGCCACGTAGAGTGTAGGCAAATCAACTAGACGATATTGTTCTCCAATTTCCTCAAAATGAACTTGGCTCTTAGGGTAATCCACTTTCTGATGAAGAATATGAAAATAAGTTGCCCAGAGGGTCTGGAAGAAACACACAACTTCCTCTTGGGTGGAGGATTCTAGAGCACAAATATTCAGCACTCCAACTGGACAAAACATCTTAGGGAAGTGGTCTACTGCGAGGATATCCCATAAGCTCCTGGGCTCGGATTCAGGGTCTAGCCCTTCATTTCCCCACTCATCAACTAGAGGTGACAAGGGAACTGATAGTGGTACCGAAGCAGAGTTCTTTGATTATAGGCTAGTCGATGGAAGAGTACAGCGATTGGGCTGACAAACTGTCACATCACGGACTATCCTCCTAAGAGTGTAGTGACTTATCCATGACATTGTGGTAAGACGGGATGATGACCGCAGTTTCTAGCATAGGGACTATGGATACTGGCGATGGGTTACGATGCAACTGGTCCACTTTTGGTCCCCAGAATAGCTCTCTGTGATCTCTAGTCGAGGTAGAGAGTGCTTCTGGTGATGGTGGTAATTTCATGACCGTAACCTGTAGAGTTGCCAAATTTTCTTCCTCCTTGATATACCTATGGAGGGAGGTAGGAATCTAATGGACCTAATATTCTAGAAGTGTTAGGATGATGTTCCTTGTTTCTGCCCTATCTCTTAACACGGAGGATCTAGGAGAGGGTTCCATCACTGAGTCATTTTTTGCTTTGGAATCTGAGAAGCAAACCGGTTTGATCTCAGTCCGAATCTTCTCAGATTTCTATTTATGGTGGTGATGACCCTCCATCCTACACTGGGATGGTTATTTAGGATAGGGTAGATTCTAGGAACGAGGAGGACCTTTGGTGGTATTAGTGCTGGGGCGGAGAGGATCCCCACCTGAGTAAGTCGGGGTGCAAGGAGCAACGAGACAGATATCAAAGGGGACACGGGGAGGACCTCCTTGTGAAGTGCTAGAATGGGTAGTACCTTCGCTGGAGCCGATCGGATCACGGGCAAGATGTCCATTCTTGTTTCCCCTGTCAAAGTTAGTGTAAGGAGGGTCCTCGTACTGGAAGAGACAAACATGGGTAGGACCTCTGTCCTGGGCACTGGTGAAGCGTAGCTGACCTTCACTCCTTTGATTGTTGAGGCGAGGAGGACCATCGCCAGCTGCTGCAAGGACATAGGGAATCCCTCCATACTAGAGATTGACCGTATACATAGAATCTTCATATTGGTGGTCCGTTGTGGGTGGAATGACCCCATACCCCATGTAATGAGCACTGGAGAGGCTTCTGTACTGAGTGTCACTGTCATGGTATGGGGGGAACCTCATTCGGATTGAATGTATCAAGGGGTAGACCTCCATGCTGAGCTTGGAAGCGGGGAGGACTCGCATTATCCATGGTAGCGATATGGGGAGGACCTCCGTACTGGGTTTCAGTGTTTTGGGTTGGTCCGTGGCAGGTGTTCCCTGCACCGGTGGTCGAGAGAGTCGACCCAACTTGCTTGTGGGGTAGTTGGGCCCTCGATCCGGGCCGGGTATATAGTTTCCTCTGCTCGGTGTGCACAAGGGGCTGATGATACATGCCAGTGGTGGACCGAGCAGTTTTAATTGCGGACGTCGATGCCCCTTGGCGGGTGTGCACCTCGGCCTGTGCTCGACACTGGAGTTGGGTCAGCCGGAACAAGGTCGTTGGTGCAGGGTCATAGTTTACCTACTCTTTATCCAAATGGGAATAGGTGGTGGCACTGGTGCGGCCTAGTGGGGAGCCTTTTGGGGGGGCCTAAAATGGGATCCTGGTCGGGATAGCCAAGACATCCCCTACCTCATCGACGCAGGGGAGGGAGTCATTGAGACATTCTGGAGAGAGGCTCCCAAATCGATTGGTTGTCAGGGTAGGGATCAGTGGCTCCCTGTGCGGCCCTTAGGGGCAGTAGTGACAACGAGGTGGAGATGCCTCTAAATTTAGGTAGGCCATATCCCGAGTCGGTATTTCCCCCTCCTCCTTGTATCGGCGTATGAGGTTGCTTATCACCATTCGTTGTACAAATTTCGAAGGGGATATAGGGCTTGGATTCCCAATGGCTGTCAATGTGGGCATCATCATAGAAGTGGTTGAGCCATGCCGGATTACTGCGTTGGCGTTGTCCCCACCCCTTTTTCAGTGGGTGGATGGCGATCAGGTTCCTAGTGCTGGAGTTTGGTTCATGAAAAGCAGGGAGATTAAGCCAATAGTGTTGAAACAAAGAAATCGACATCCAGTTCCCCAAAATCATTCTATATCCCATGGATGGTAAGAAGGATCCACGCTGACAACGTCGCAGATCGGGATGTCCAATGTTCTGACTGCCCCAACATCTGGTGAGTTTCACTCCAGGCCCACTATTTTCTTGTTGGGACCTGATGCCAAATAACTGGATCTAGTGACATGCTAGTCCAATGATGTCTCGAACATTACTAATCTCCACATTGAGGAGAATAACTTCACATGGGGTTCACCATTTCTATTTCTGACACATTCTCCAGGGCACGCACATCCGTCTATGGAGGACTCACACCTATTACCCCACATTCCCGCTTTCCAAAGTCGGGCGGCATCCATCTCTTATTCATGGATGTTTTCTCTTTGATCAAAATGGGATGATGGGATATCGGTTCCTCTTTCTATGGATTCGTCCTCGGAACTCGTCACCTAGTCCGGGTCTCCCTTATAGACTAAGACGTTGTTCATGAAACTCTTCCCCGTTCCATTTCATCATGGATGCCAATTAATTAAACTTCTTCTATCAGGACATTCTATGGGGTTCGATCAGGGAAGAAACCTTCAGTCTGGTGAGTAGTCACGTTTGACATCACTAGTGTGTCTGGACATTGGAAGACTAGTGAATCATGGTTTCTTTTTTTAGTATAGGGCTTTTTGAGGTCATGGATGCCTAATGCATCCCACTTTGAATGCGTGGAATTGTATGACATAGGCATGTATCTGTGGTTTTCCTCAGCTTCCTATGTTTAACAAAGGTACACCGTGGGTTTAACATTTAGCAGAGATGGATTGAACTGATCGATACACTAACTAGAGTGGATCAGATGGGTGCAACCCCTAGAGGGAACACTGATTTTGGGGCTAACATGTGGTTAGATAATTGATTGTTGTTAAAGGGAATGAGTAATGTGGTGGCATGATCCCACTGGGATGTGGCGACCCAGGTAAAAATCAGGATGGATGATGGGGATTTTAAAGAAATGGAGGGGGAATGAGATGGAGCTATCTTGAAAGTGATGGTGGTGTTATAAATGAGCCTAGAAGAGACTTCCTACATATCCCCATGAAAGGGAATCAAAGTCCTCATAGTTTGATGGGATTATGGGACACCTTAGGAGGCGACCCATGAGAATGGGTTCATGGATGGGATCTAGAGGAAATAAAACCTTCTGGTTGGGGTGTGATCTTCCTGAAACACATGGGCTCGAGGGAGAGATCAGGATGAGACATGGGTGATGGGATTGAACCTCATGGAGGCTTTTTAGGTATCCCTGTGGTAGGGAATAAAAGTCCACATAGTTCATCTGAAGACATCTTACCATTTATTGGTGACTATAACGACTTATCGCCGAATGGGTCTGACAGCGGCATACCGCTGGGTGAAGGTCACAATGGCTTACCGCTGCATGGAGTTCACAATGAATTACTGCAAGGTGAAGTTCAAAACAGCTTACCACTGGATGGATGCCACAGCGGCTTACTGCTGGGTGGGGGTCGCAACGACTTACCACTAGATGGGGGTCTCAACAGCTTACCGCTGGATGGGGTTGAACCTCAGGTAGGCTTCCTATGTACCTTGTCCAAGGGAAAAGGATAAAAGACCCGGAAGTTCTAATGGTTACAGTTTAACATCTCACAAGACAAAACAGGGGAATATAGCTTAACGTCATTCAAGAATGAAAAAGTGTTGGTCTTGAACCTTAAGGAGGCTTCCTACATACCTTGCCTTGGCAAGGATCAAATTCCATGTAGTTTTGGTAGGATGTGGTGAACCGGCGTGAAGATGGTCGAGACCAATGGATGGTGGGATTGAACCTCAAGGAGGCTTCTAATGTACCATGCCTTGGCAAGGATCAAATTCCACATATTTTAGGTGAGTGTGGTGAACCGACATGTAGATGTTCGGAACTATTGTATGGTGGGATTGAACCACGGGGTGGCTTCCTACATACCTTGCCTTGGCAAGGATCAAAGTACACTTAGTTCATGATGGGGTTTAGGGATTACACTCTAGGTTTCCTAGAGAGGATGTCATAGTCAATGCTTAATCAAACCCATGTGAGTCGTGCTCGGTGTGAGAAACAAGACGTTTCAAAGTCCTGATGATCACGTCATCGAAGATGCGTCTCTGGTAAGTGGAATGGGGGCTTACACGTGGTTAGAGTCTCAAAGAGGAAACAAGGGATTATGCTTGGTCTACATCCCAAATAGGAAATAGGGGATTACGCATGGTCTGCAGCCCGAGGTGATGAATATTGGGACTTACTCTAGGATGGAGTCCCGGGTGGTGACAAATCCCGAAGGGGGAGGGATTTGGAACCAAGGAAGAGAGGAGGAGCAGGGGTGAAACCTCTTGCAAGAAAATCTAGGGGCTTACACCAAGGTAGTTTCCCTTTCCCCATAGACAAATACTGCTCCGATAAAGGGGATCTCATTCCATGTGAGGAATGATCTCACTCTCATGGAGACTAGTGGGTGTAGATAATGTCTGGGAATGAGCACCCTACGCGTAATGCCCAGGGCGAGACCATAGTTTAACGTCTTGTGCTGAGGATGACAGTGTTTGGCAGTTAAACGTCATATATCTCAGACGATGTGGGTTCACTCTGCACCCCTAGGACTTACATAACTGATACCTCCCAACACTTGGAGAATGGAAGGCATCAACAATTCTGGAGTGAGGGGTGTTATGGAGTGATCCTTTGAGGGGTCTATGTTAGCGTGGCTATGTGAGGAAGCAATAGTTGTTATCATGCCTATGAGAATAATCATGAGGTGAAGCAGCAAAACTAGAAGAACCGCCCAAGGTACCTTGAAATTTATTTGTGCAAACTAGAAGGGTCTTATAGGAAAAGGAGTTACATATTAGAGGGGTGTGTAGGTAGAAGCCTTGTGAAGCTCTGGTGATCCATATAGTGGAGGGGCTTCGCGAAGCAGTGTGCTTTCCGAAGTGAAGTAGCCAAGACTAGGAATAGGACATAGGTGCATATGGAAGGTGCTTCGAAAAGTGGAAAGGCATTCATGGAGCATTGATTCATGAAGAAATGGTGCCTTGCGAAGTGTAGAAGTGTGAATCATTGTGCTTCGTGAAGCACAGTTACCCTACCTTAGTATGCGGGTCACATGTGCATGAAGGGTACTTCGCGAAGCATAAGTTCTCCGCAAAGACCCGAGTCCCTTTGGGGATCTCCTTCCTCTGTGGAGGACCGTGGGCTCCGTAAAGGGCATCCATCTTTAAAGAGGGGAAGAATTTATGCAAAGGGGGAGGCACTTCGTGATGCAAAAGTACCTTGAAATGATTATGGTTCGTGGAGCCGAAATTTCTTCGTGATAAGGGAGCTCGGAAGGTTAAAGGTTGGAGGATCAGTCCTTTGGGCTTGAAGGGGGACTGGTATTTATAAGAAAGAGGTGCCGCAAAGCATATCTCGCTTGGCATGAAGACGGTGCTCGCTTCGCATTGGGTTCGCGAACGTCACAGGGGTTCACGGAGCATCCCGCCTCCTTGCTCTATGGTGGGTTCGCGGATGTCCCTGGTGTTCACGGAGTATCTCACCTCCTCACTTCACGGCAGGTTTGAGAATGTCAAATGGGTTCGTAAAGTATCCTACCTCCTTTATCTGCGATGGGTTCGTGAATTTCCTAAGGGTTCGCAGAGCATCGCGCCTCCTTGCTCCACAGCAGGTTCACAAATGAGAAGTTTTGCGCCGGTCACGGTGCTACGGGGATCCATGAATGAGCTTCACGAGGTAGACCCTAAGGGTTTCTTATTTGTTTTTCCTTCTTCTAAAATTGTGGCACCAACACATGCTTTATAAAAAATCAATGATCTTACAACTTCCCCATATTATGATGGCTTTTACTCAAGCCTCTCTTCCTGATCATCATTTAGTTTCCAAAGAAAAGTGATCGGACAACTTGTTCTGTATGTCTAATTATCTCTCCCAAGTTTCTTCCAAAACATTTCCATGCTTCTATAGAATACGAACCAGAGGCACAAATATTCCATATAAGCTCTTTTCACTATTATCCACAAATACAAACCGGATGCTCCTCAAAGGACCCATAAGCCTCATGATATACATCATCAACATTTATCTCATGAGATGGATCAAGGTGATACTATCACAGTTGTGAAACATGGAAAGTTTCATGCATTCCACTGAACCATTTTGTAAGATCCAATCAGTATGACACCTGTCTGATCCTCTCAACAATCTCAAATGGCCCCACATACATGGACAAAAACATTCCCTATTTCCATATTCGATGGTGACCCAACCTCGTCGACACACGAAGGAACACACTATCAACCACCATGAATTTGAGAGGTCTACGACACTGATCTTCATATGAATTCTGTCTACCTTGTGCCATCATTATATGGTTTTTAATCAACTGAACCTTTTTTGACATCTCTAGCATGAGACTAAAATCGAACATCTCAGACTCCCTAGCTTCAAAAAAACATAATGGAGATCTACATGACCTCCTGTAGAGTGCCTCAAAAGGTTTCATATAAATTGTAGCCTGAAAACTATTGTTGTGTGCAAACTCAAAAAGAGATAAATGCTTCTACCATGAACCACCGAAATCCAGGACACAATCACTTAACATGTCCTCCAACATGTGAATTGTATACTCTAATTGTCTGTCAGTCTATGGGTGATAAGTCATACTCCAAAACACCAAAGTACCCAGTTCCCTCTATAAACCCTGCCAGAAGCACAATGTGAAATGAAAATCATGATCCAAAACTATGGTTCTTGGAACCCCATGAAACTGCACTATCTCTCAGATATATATTTCACCCAACTGATAAGCAATTAAAGTTTACTCAATTGGTAAGAAATGAGCCACCCTAGTCAGTCGATCCACAATCACCTAGACTATGTCACTCTTCTGAGGCATCCTCAGAAGACCTACCACAAATTCCATCATTATCCCATTCTACTTATTCTTTGGAATATTAAATGACTATAACAACCCTCATAGTAATTTATGTTTATCCATCACTTGTTGAAAGGTAAGTCATCATTCCACAAAACCAGCAACCACTTTCTTCATTTTCAGAAACAAATAATGCGGATGAAGATCATGATACATTTTAGTTAGACCAAGATATGATGCCCACTTTTAGGTATGGAACACAAGAATTAACTCTTCTTGTACACTATTCAGCATGACAACAAGGACCTAAACAAAAACAACTCTATCACCACCCACATCCCAACCATAAGGTGACTCTACACCTTTAATATTTTCCTTCATATCCAAACACTCCATATCCTTCAGATGATTCTCCATGACTCATCTCAAAAGAACATATTCAATTTCTATAGATGCACGAATCATCTCCTCATGCATGTATTATAACTCTAGGTGCATTTTAGTAAACAAATCCATCATTCTCCACTCAATGTTAGATTCTTAAACCACCTGATTCTAATTCTTTTGGCTCAGAGCATCCACAACACAATTTCCTTTCCCTTGTATGTAAACCAACTCAAAATCAAAGGATATTAGGTACTCAACCCACCTTCTCTATCAAATATTTAAATTCAACTAAAAGAATATGTAATTAAGACTTTTATGATCAGTAAACTCTATGAAACATCCTCAAATAATGTAATGAATCTAAAAATTTAAGGAATAAACCACAGTATCTAGCTCAAGATCTTGGGTACGTTAATTTCTTTCATGAGGCCTCAATTGTCTTGACCCACAAGCTACAACCCGATCATACTGCATTAACACTGCCCTAAGTCCTACACTGGATCCATCACAAGACAAAGTGTACTTCTTACCAGGTTTGGGTAAGATCAAAATTGATATGGTATTCATCCACTAGTTAAATTCTTGAAAAGTATTCTCACATGAATTTGTCCATATAAACGTATCACCCACTTTGGTTAAACCTAATATTGGCACTTCCAAATGAGATAAATCCCTAATGAACCTCTATTTATAACAAGACAAACCAAAAAAACTATGAACATCAGAAAAATTCTTGGGATCCTCCCAGGACCCCACAACTGACACCTTCTATGAATCCATCGACACACTTTCCTTAGAGATTATTTACCCAAGAAATTCAATTTATTAATAAAAAACATATATTTTGATAGCTTATCATAAAGCCTATTCTCTCTTAGTGCACCCAATATGAAGTCAATATGTTAGGCATGATCGTAAAGAGTTCTTGGGTAAACTAAGATGTCATCAAAGAAGACAACCACAAACTAGTCTTGATATGGGTGAAATATTCAACTCATAAAGGTCTTGAACACAGTTGGAGTGTTGGTCAACCCAAATGAAATAACCAAAAATTCATACAACCCATGCCTACTATGGAAAGTTTTCTATGGAATGTCAGATGATCTCACCCTCAACTAATGTTGTCAGGGTCTCAAATCGATCTTGGAGAATACTGAGGAACCCCTCAGTTGGTCAAATAGATCATCAATTATAGGAGGAAATTATCGGTTATTAAATATCATCTGATTAAATTTTATATAGTCAACACATAACCTCAACGACCCGTCATCCTTCTTAGAATATAGAAAGGGTGTTTTCAATGGAGATGTACTAAGTCGAATGAATCCATTTTCCTACAGATCATCCTACTAAAGCTTTAGTTCCTGAAGTTCCATTGGAACTATTCGATATGGTGGAATATAAACTATTTCTGAACCTAGAAGAAAATCGATCATGAAATCCACATCCCTCTCAGGTGGATGTCCTGAGAAATACTCAGAAAACACATCCTAAAACCAATCCACCGCAACAAGAAACACATGTTTCTCCACTTCTCCTTCATCAAAAATAAGGCATTCCACTTGGGCCATGATTTCTCCCACCTACTGAAAAATTGACCCTACACATCCTACTCGAACATCCCACTCCCCACAAAAGACATAAGTGTATCCTTTGGTAGATGTGAATGTTACCATATGACGGTAAAAATCGATATGGGCATGATATAGCACTAGCTAATCTATGACCAAAATTAGGTCAAAACATAACATCTCGAGTTAAAATAGGTTCTATAGAAAATGATAACCACCAACCTCTAAAGCACAACCTTTACATTTCCCGGTATCCTCAACTCACACCCCTAACAGAGTGTCAATCACATTACCACATACACCCATTCCACAACTAGGCCCAAACAAAACTATGAACTATACAGTGATAAAAGAGTGTGCGGAATCTATGTAAAATATAGAATTAGTGATTGTGGTGGATAAAAGAATCATTCCTCGAATAGTAGATGGCCCAGCCTCACCACCTCCATGTGTAGATTGAATTCATGAAGCTGGCTTGCCCCTCTCCCCTAGGTTCTATCCTGAATACCCTTCAATGTATTTCACTGCTATTATGGATGCTCTAGGACAAGATTTCTATGTCCACCCCCCCCCCTATCGGTATGACCTATGGAGCTCCAACTGCCTGCCTGATACGGGGTAACCAAACCCCTTCCTACACTCTACACTGATATTTATCCCCATTGTTTTTTGACTATCATGGGTTCCTAGAGAACCTCTTCACATGTCCCATTTTTTATATTATCTGCACTTAACTAGTGGTCTAGAACATTGACTCCACATGTGTCCCATCCTTCCATACTGGTACCAACAAATTCAATCACTAACCTGATGGACTAATTCCTTTTTTGGGCTATGTTTTCCACCATTTCCCTGGTGATACGTCTCTAAGAGGTGCTCTCTACTATCAGAATTCACACCACCAGTTCACCCCACTAGAACCAAATGTCTACTTCTAGAGGCCTCTTTGATGTTTCCTTCTAAGATGAGGGCATAATCCATTACCATAGAAAACCTATTCAACTAAAAGATATTTACCTAGGACCTGATCTCATGCTGAAGTCTATCCAAAAAGCACATATCCATAGCTACCTCATCTCCCACTAAAGTGGAACAGAACATTAAAAGTCCTTGAATCGACCTACATACTCTATTACCAACATTATACCCTAATTAAATCTCATAAACTATACATCCTTGTCCTTCCGCAAGGTTTCTTGATTTTAATGTTCCAAAAAAAATTCTAGAATACCTTTCCACAGTATTCCCTTTTCCTATTTAGTATAAACTATGATATCCCACCAATGCTTCACCTGCCCCTATAACATATAGGTTGCTAACATTACTCGATTTTTAGGAGGAGTCTCTTGAGGATCAATAATTTTCTATATAGACTCTCTCCAGAACTCTGCTTCCTCTAGCCCACCCTCTTCGGTAAAGTTTGGAGGGTGATGTAGCTGAAACTCTCTGGTCAGCTCATGCATACTTGGTGCAACCCAACCTAGATATCATTCCATAATCTGAAAAAAAAAATGATCAAATTTCTCACGGAACATCTCTTACCTATTATCTTGAACCACCACATCCTATTTTTCCACTACTGGGCGAGCATTCTCAGCAACATCCTCCCATTGCCCAACCAGCACACATCTTCATGGTTGAACATCTCCGTAATTCCAAACATGAACTTTATAACACAGCAATAAATCATTGAAAAATATAAAGGACGACTCACCACATGCCACCAACATAAAATTTTGCGTACATGAGTCAAATAGGTTGGATCATACATGGCACTCTACCCTCATCTTTTTCTACCAAGTTCTATGTGTAACACATGATAACTAACTCACACAGTTACAAGCCTCGCATTATACACCATATCAAACTATTTTCATACCCAAACTTACTTCAATTGAATTTTATTTCTCTTACCACCCTTTATCAAGAATAATCACTAAATTATTATTTAAAATTTTTATCCCATTTTTACTCATTTGTATCATTTAGTTAGAACCAATATTTACCACTTTTAAAAAAACCAAATACATTCTACTCTCTATGTACCACACACCCATCTCGTGTGTGTTCCCACCATGATGCATTTCACTTATACACATAGGTTCATAGAATGATACATAAATGAGTAACCTTGTGTCATTCCATCCCTGTCCAAAATTTCATAAAACTATCACATCACACAACAAGTGTATCACCCAATAATGAAACATCAACAAATGTAACAACACATAATAAGAACAATAATTCCCACCAAGGGTGACTTGGGACTTCCCCCATACATGGGTTAGCTACTACTAGAAACAAGCTCATTACCATGGTCCAACACCTTCCTAATCTCCAATATACAATTCCAAAAAATGAGAAAAAATAAAGAGAAAGTAAACTCCTCTGATACCACTTTTTAACATCCCCGACTCGGGTTACACTTAAATCGTTCCCCGCGTCGGGTTGTCACATGACCTCAAGAATGCCTCCCCATATTCCAGAGTTTTCTGACTATAAGCGAGGGACTATGTGTCATGTGGGATTAATATACCCTCTTTGTCATAGTAAGACACAACATTAAACATATTAAATAATGAAAAAAACATAAGCTAGTCAATTCACAGGATTAAATAACCATCTCCCAAAGTGGGTAAAAACCATGGTCAATAAGTAAACATTCCATTTCTTACTACAGTGCCAAGTTAACAAACGGAAAATAATGAAAAACAACAAAATCCCCAAACAGTTCTGACTCTATGTCTAGAACCTCATCCATGCATGTCCCATGTGCAACTCAACATCCAAGCATATGGACCTTTCCCTTGTTCTAACCTGTAATGATGAAATCTTCTCAGGTACCCCATGGCGGCCCGAGCAAGGTGTGAGAACAATTCAGTATTCCACTACTAATGGTGTCTACAAAATATTCATTCTAATTTATAGTGCATCAAAATAATAAATAATGACAAGTAAATAAAGGTAAATACGGAATCCATTAGTTGAAAAGGTTCTCTAGATTCATTACTAACATTGTTTCCAATTTCAATTACTTATACTATATTAATTATGTGTTTCACTTCATCATGTGATAAATTGAATTGGCATAATCATTAATTTCAATGCATAAGGAAAACTAGTCAAGTCCCCTATCTCACTAGGGATAAATACATTTCACAATCAAGAAATTCCACTAGCCTTGGAACCTCAGTCCTGGTAGTTTCATTGAATACAACCATTGGGGGTATAGAGCATCTTTCTGACTCCCCAATCCACACATTCTTGGGTGGGGTTAGAGAATCAGTTCAACCCAACCTGTGGTAGGATCCTCAGTCCTCTATCCCACCACCAAGCCTTCTGAACATGCTTATCCATTTGTTCACCACAAAAAAACCAAATCATAACCAACACAATCGATGCATATAATGATTATAATCCAAAACAATCAACATGGTAATTAGAAATCATTCCATGAACCGTTAACACGTTTTTCATTTACATTACATAGCCCATTTAACCCGTCTGTCATTTCCATTCATAGGTCACTATGCATAATCAACAATTCTCTTATATAATACCACTTCACAAAACATTACGAATTGTATAGACATTACCAAAATTAGATTTTCACTACCATTAAACATATCAACATACTCAATAGGGCTTTACATTAACACACAATGGCATAACATTTACTTACCTAGTTTCTAGGTATGAGAAATATCGGTGCACCCCATGGGTGGCCCTAAATAGGTTAAATCATCCTCATTGCATCTCATGGGGACCATGAGGGTTTCCATTCATGATTTGGACACCCATTATTCCAAACCATACCAAAGGTTTCAATAAAAGAACAACAAGTGACAAGGAACAATGTTGGACATGCACAAATCTACAAAGAAACTATGGGATATAACTTGTAGACCACCTACCATAAATATTTTGATGGATACACTCAAAAAGGAAGCCTTAGATCCTGATTCAAACCCCCTTAAAATACTTGACCTAGATCTCACCAGAAAATAGGGGTTTAGAGATTCAGATGTATATGAGAGATGGATGCAAACCCTAATCGAGAAAAGGAAATAAGGAGAAGATCGTACTCACCCATGGATTCAATAATCAACCAACATCACTCCAAATGGACTAGTATCGAAGAATATTCACCCTTGGGAATGATGGGGTGTCCATTCCCACATCTAGGGTTGTAAGAGGAGAAGAGGAGGAAAATATGGTGTTAGGATTAAAAATCATGGGGTGGATTTTTTGTAATTTTTTCATCTTTACTAGGCTGCACTATTTCCTTAAAACGTTTTCCAAAACGTGTGCATTCCACTATCCAAAAAACACCCCCTCTCATGGTTTACTAGGAGTTCTTCATGGTTTGAGCTAACTTTGTTAAAATCATACAACATGCCCAAAAAACTCCTTTTTCATCCTCTTTCGTACCCTGAACCCCCAGAACAACCCTAAGACTTCTCATGAAATTGGGGAACCCTTATTTAACGAAAATAAGAGACTTAAAATAAAACAAAAACAAAACATACCTTATGAAAAATCCTAGATCTTACACTCCCTAAGTTAGTTATTCCTTTAGTGCTAATCGCCACTGACTAGCTTATGGATGCGGGCTTTGGGTAGTTGCATCTCAAGACTCGGCTGGGGTGCGGTTATGAGCAAATCACCCAAATAAATGGTACATAAGATTTTTTTCACAATTTATCTAACCATGTGTCAACCATGCAATAATAACTACCCCCAAGAACCATACATGCACAAGCAAGGTGCACTATTTTTCAGACCAATCGCAAAACATATGAAATCCCTTTGTTAAAAATTGTAGAGGTGATCACACAAACAATCTCTCCATCATATATATTTTTTCTAAACCATTATTAGTGATTCTAGAGGGCCTCATTGTTACTCCTAGTAGTCCGTATGGTTTACCAAAACCATGCACCTCTGTCAGCGCATTCTTGAAAAAAAACTTTCATACCACACTGCACCTTAAAATCACCAAAAACCCCAAGGCACTTTTTGGACCATAAGAACTATATACAGCAAAATAATTGGGTTGAAAAAAATCCAAAATTTATTTTTAATTATTGATAACATAATTAGACCTCTCACTGAATAGAAAAATTCAAATAGTATGGGGAAATTATAACCCAATCAAAAACCTGATAAGTTAAAGATGATATAATAGAGTAATAGAACATGAATATAAAATAAATAACATATAACTTCAAGTTTATAATCGTAAAGGGGAGTTTTTATTACCTTTCAATGTAACAGATACTCTAATGACATTATCTCATTAATTACAAAGAGAATAACCCTCATCAAGTGATAAGATTAATATTCAATACTATAAATATATAAGTAATTGAATGTAAAATATTTATTAGTTATAGGGGACCATATCCAACACTTCCATTTATCCAATATCCTAACTCCTTAATTTAACTCCATTTCTCCCTAAAATATACTAAAACTGGGATTTGAATAATGAAATTAAATGGGAATACCCAGTTAAATGGGATAGGTCATTACAATTAATGTTTGATGCTTTATAATTACATCCTTGGTCCTTATAACTCTACCATATGGGCGATCTTACCATACTATTATGTTATTTCCTTTTTCTGGTATTTATGATAAGGGTTGGGAATACATAAATTTTCTCCTCTTGGTTACCCATTAAGACTACCTCTTACTTATTCATCCTTAGTAACTCTTCCTTCAGTCATTAATACTTCTTCTGTATAATATTAAATTCTTCTTTATTCCTTCTCTTATTTTATTTTTACTCCCTATTAAGGCTACTATGAATAATTCACAATTATTTCATGGGATAAATGTTACTAAAATTGATTATCCCTTTCTTCCAACAAGCTGAATCGAGTCTTCATTCTAATAAATTCTTCATTTTTTCACTCATCCCTCCCCATAATCAAGGAAATGAAGTTCCTCCTTTTGTAATCATCTTCACAATTCCTACTACACAGATTTTACATATATACATGATTATTATATTTAATTAATCTCTAAATAAATTCATACCCTATTTTTTATTTCCACTTTTTGAGATGTTGTAGTATATTTTCTCTGACCACTGATCCCTTAGGCTTATCGACACACACACTGGTGTGTCCCATGAATCCATAAAGGTATAAATCTATAGATACCATCATTGGGAGACATTATTGGAATATGAAATAACATATTTATTCTAACTTATCTATACTATATTTCAATCATTACGTTTTCAAAATTTTGTAGACTCTTTAAGGGGATTTTCATATTTACACTTGAGTTTTTAAACCACTCCTTGAGCTATATAATCTATAAATCCATCTTATATATTTGGGAATCCATATTGTTAATACATGAAGTAGCCACTTTCATTGATTTTATATTTACATCAAGTTGTGTTTTAATAGGTATAATTATCATTTGTTGGTCCTTTTTATATTTATATGTTATCCCAACTCATTTGTTACTTCTTCAAGAAGGTTACTTTTCCCCTTTATCTGTTAACCCATTCTAACAATAAATTCATATAAGGAAAAATATAATTTATTTAAAAACATGTTTTAAAACACCTATTTTACAATAAAGGAATAATACAACTCTTTTATGATATCCCATTGATACACCATTTGCTTAAAGAATTGGATCTCATTTTTTTTATTACAGGAATACTCTCGAGATTGAAAACATGATGTCATTTCCATTGAATTTATGTAATCAAAGACCACTTCACTCATTATGGTGAAATATATTCTTCAAAAGTTTAAATATTCTTCTAAAACTCTATTATTAAAAGAATTAATGTAGATATCAATATCACTTACCATAGTGGGTTTATTATTATTATCATGATTCTTCATCTTATTCATCTTCTTTAATAACTCTAATAAAATAAAGTATTCTTCTATTTTATTCATTGTGAAAACATTATTTCAAAATCTCAAAATCTTCCCTTGATTATGGTTTCTCAACATCCTTGATCTCTATAGACTCCACAAATATAACTTTAAAAGTCTTATAAATTTCTTATGTATATTTACAATGAGATATTTTATTTTAAACATAGAAAGAAGTTTAAATTCCCAAAATAATTTATTCCCTATCACAAAAACAAATCTTATAACATGATTAATTAAATCAAAACCATGTTTAAATTACTCAAAGGTATCATCACCTCAACCCTAAAGGAAATAATACATCTCTTTTTACTATGGATAAAAGTTATTACCACTAAACTTAAAATGATTTATGTGTGAATATCAATTATTAACATATAAAAATATATATATTTTAATGATTAAAACTCAAATCATAATTTTTTATCTCTGATACTACTTATTTTTTACCATGTTAAATTAATATACCCTAAAAGGTGGGGTAAATTTTGGTAATCTTATATTAAAATAATTTCCCTTGGTCATATTTTCAAATATTAATTTCTTTTGTCCCTTTTTAGGAAGGAACACATTTTATCTATCACCCACTCATTCTTGATCAATAAAATCAAAAAACAATTTAGAATTGAATGAACCCAAAGACACAAAAAGTTTACTCAATTTTCCCTCACTAGGTTATTTCCAGGGATCACACATTGATGATATTTTGATGTGATGACATTGAATGTGCATAAATTCAATGGATAAAAGTTTTGGAAATGATTAATCCATGTTTAGGTGCACTTACATTAAAATGTTTGGGGATATTGTACAACCTCCCAAGGGACCCTAACTCTTATTCAACTCTATAAAAAACTTCCTAGAAGGATTCATTTGTTAATAGTCCCGAGGTTATCTCCAAAAGAATATAGACATGAAGTTCTCTTTATCTACTTATATAACTAAGAGTCCCTTCAAAAAAAGAAAAAAATGATTCTATTTTTTCATTGATTATATAATAAAATTTTTGTTAAAACCCACTTATCTTCACATAAAATTCTCTAAAGTTGGATGATATTTAATCCCTTGAAATAATTTAGTCTTTATATTCCTATTATAATTCCAAATGAGAATTACATTTATATGTATGGGTTGATTATTTTTCTTCCAAGTGATTATAGAAACAATAATACATTCATTAAATGAATATTATTTTTCATTAAAATAATATTATTGAGATATATTTATCTAATAGATATATATTTTGATATTATTTCGCCTTTTTTGAGCCTCTTCCTTTAACAAAAAAGAATTATTTGTTGAACCACCTTTGTTTTAATTGTATTTATTATCATTAATTTTGAATTCAATAAGTGTGATGTCAATATCTATTAAAGAATAATGGATTGGGAGGAGTGTAGAGTACCCAAGCATGTTGATGAGAATGATTAATGGAGTTCTCAATAAAAGATTCCAATATGTTTTGATTTGATTGGATAACATCTTAAATATTTAGTTTTGATGTTTCCTCAGTTTAATTTTTCTAAATAAGTTTATCAATAAATAAGAAGAAATAACCGAGGTTGTTTGATGATTAATAGGAAAAGAGAATTAATGTTTTAGGGACTTCCATTGGAGATACTCTGGGTAATCTATTCACATGAGGAAAATGTATTTGGAGATTTATCTCATTCCAATATTTTATAAAGATCGGTTATTTATAAGGGATTGTAAAATCTAGTATATGGGGAATTTTTTCTAAAAGGATCACATAAATAATTGGTTTGATAATATTTTATAATTTTTTGAGTTCCAAATTTCAAATAAAATGAAATGAAAATAGTCACAAAGTTTTGATAAATCACTAATCTCATTGGAGGCATTTTGAGAAGAATTTATGTGGATGATAATGTTTAGAGTGATGTTTGAGAATACTTGAAAAGATATTTTGATATTTTGATATGATTATAAATATTTTTGGAAATCATATGTATTCCACTAGAGAAGAGTGTTATAGCCACATGTCGTATATGTGGATATAATTTGTATGACATGGAACCTTGTCTACGTAGAGACCTTATTGCCATGTTTGTGAGCCTATGGAAATAGGTTGTTCCATTTTGACCTGATAGACATGGGAGATGTGACTATGTAAATAGATTATTCCATGTTGATCCACTAATATCCCTAGGAACCCACTTATGGTAATAGGGTGGGAAATAACATCCACTGGTGTGTTTTGAACCCAAATATCAAGACTAAAACTAAACAGACTCTACCTGTCCACTATAAAACATTTATTTATATATATAATTATATATATATATATATAAGAATTTATTGATATATTTAATTATCATTGTTTAATTAAATATAATTTCAATCTCAGTGCAGAGGCCTTTAGACATAGGCATAGTTTCCTATGGCTATGGGTCTCTTCACCTTGACACTATAAGGTGCATATAGCCAAGGGAATATTTTCCTCTGACTATAACACCCCACTATGAAGACTTACAAACATGTTCATCTTTACCAACGGAAATAATCTCCTAGTGTGTGTAACTATAGCATGGGCATAGTTGATCATGGATATAAGTTTCTGGTGATATAGCCTATTGCAATAGGCACCTAGGATCAAGTCTATAAGGTCCTGATGCAGATACCTATAGCCACTTTTGGGTCCCTATATATAGGGTCAAAGGTATTTGTTTCTATATGTGCCTAGTTAATGGGCTAATAGCCACAAACAGATATTCTTGTCGTTTTGAGGTCTTTCTTGCATACTTCTGAAAGAAATAATTCATTCCTATATTTTTACAAGCTGACATATAGACATGATCACATTTTACCGTGGTTGTATGTCACCTACTACCACAAACATTTATTACCCATATTTACAGTTTTTTTATAGCCATGATCTTTCTAGTTGTGGCTAATTTTGATGGTCATCTGTCTCTTTTTAATATTCGTTACATATTTGAGATTTATAAAAAATGAAAAAGTGATAAATACATAAGGGTTAATATGTAATGTTTCTTCAACTCATACATAAATTTATTCAACTCATACATAAGGTTTGATATGATTAATTGATGGATACCTAAAAATTTTCCAAAATTTTTACTCTAGAAATTTTGTAAAGGATGAAATATCAATAAGATATGTAAGGCTACACAACCCATATGTATGGGTTCTCCAACACGTACATAAAGTCACTTAAAGTTATAGATAGAAAAAATTTGTAAAGTAGTCTTATCTTCAAACTTGGATACATAATGGTTCTTATGCGTGTTATATAAAAGTCAATACACAAATCCCCATTCAAAATGCATAAAAATTAGAAAACAACAAACCATAGGGTGTAATATCGTCATATCATACAGAAAACTATGTAACTACATAGGAAAAAAGACAACTCTAGAGGTTTAAATTCATATGATTCTTCAACTATCCATTAGTGATTTAAATATCATAATTTTATTTATAATCAATATTCAAGAAACTAGTTTCAGTGATAAAGTAAGAATAAGATGAAATTATTATGTATCTTAAAGAAAAAGACCATATTATGAAGCTTTCTAAGGATGAAAAATAGGATAATTCTTATTCTTTAAGTTGAAATGTAATCACACCATAAGAATAATTCTATTTTATAGTGATTGATTAAGAGAGTGTTGTGTGAGAGATTTATGTTGTAGTGTTATGTCATGGAAGTCTTTAAATATGATGGAATGAGGTGAAATATTGTGTCACACCATAATAGGAGATGTTGTGATGAAACCATGCCAAAAATCAAAGAATTCACATCAAGATGAAATTCAATCATGCCATAATACTATCATGTCATTTTTTCATTTAAGCATATATTGAATAATATGAGTATTATAAAATTAAAGGTTGTAATAATATTATATTTTTCATGGATATTAAAAACCAAGTATCATCGGGATATTTTAGGTGATTAGATTAAATAAATTTTTGAAAAACGATAATAATAAAAAAAGAAGCATTCAGATTTAATGATATTTATATGCAATGTTTAAAAACAATATCCCGATGTGATGTTGATAATTTAAATAGAAGAATTAGAAGAATAACAAAAAATTAAATATAGATAAATGATAGTATGATTATTCTATATATTATATGTGTCATTGAATAAAGAGTTCCAATGATTTTGATAAATATATCATTAAAGTTAATTTAAGAAGAATAATAACTATATAGAGAAATTTACCTTTATTTTTTCTTAAGATATTACAAATTGAAAAGGAAGAATCGAGAAGACCAGCATAGAATATCCTTATATCAAAAGTACTAGATCCTATTATATCACTATATCATAATATTGGTGGCATCCCTCGAGATTTCTTAGAACTATGGAAGAATATTTTATCTTTTATTGTATATAAGTGACTTTTTTCTGATGAAATTATTATAAGATATCTAGATGGATTCAGAATTTTTTAATGAAATCTTAATTGGTTACAGATACTAAAAATAGATATTTTTTATTACATTATACTCAATTAAATTCAGTTTTATGGGTTCAAGGATATACCTTTGTTTGAGATACATATTAATAATAAAATATAAGCTATGTGTGAGTTGGGTAACAACCACTATACACCAGGGATGTAATCATCCATCTTAGAGGTGAACCAAGTTAAAAAATATCAGTTTTTCTAGTTGTGTTACATTTCTATTTAATATTTTACCCATATACGACCGGTGTAGATAAGAGTGATAGACCCCTTCATTGAATAGGTATATTGTTAAATAAGGAAAATGGATTTAATTGTTAGACATTAACAATGATCCGCCTCCCCACCCCCTCATTTCGGTTGAACTGAACCTATTAGAAAAACAATTAGGACCAAATTTATAGTTCCACCTATGAGTGGGATGTTTTTAGGAATAATATAGATCTAGTATATAGGAAGAAGAAGTGGTTGTTAAATCATCCACTAATAAAATGTAAAAAAACCATCATAATATGAATTACTGATTTTATATATAGATGAGTGAACTAAAATCACATTTCAAAAAATTTCTTTAGATGAGCCTTGTATAAGTAAGGAAGATTAAATCTTAGAAAAATTGTATGATGATGCACATGTTGTTCTAAGTTTGAAATTATAGAATTTTTTGGAATAAATTTCGATTTTTTATTTTTGGATATATCAAAGGTTCATATGAATAAATCTCCCCCCTAAAAAGATTCAAAGAAGATATAGAAATCACTATATTAAAAAGTAATCATAATTATAAATCTCACAATTTAATAAAATTAGAATATTTTTATAATTATAGAGCATTAAAAAAATATCTATAATGTTGGGGATGATTAGTTTGATGCAATCCTATGAAAATATGAATCCACAGAATTTCTTGAAGACAAGTTCTATGTAGTAGAATAAACATAAAAAAATATCATTGATGTTAATATTTATCAGATAGAGGTCAGATAAAATAAGGTAAAGAGGTTGAAATTCTATATTAAGATAAGAACAAGATATATCATGATAGTGTTGAAATAATAAGAAAATAATGTGATGTAATAGTGAATTATATTAATTTTTATAAAACACAATTAATTTAATGTTTCTTTATATTGAGGTGAAATTGAATATTCTAGAAGTAAATCAAGAATATTCTTCACAAACTGAAAAGATAATGGATGCTTCTCTACATCATTCTGATGACCATTTGTTGGCTCCCTCAAGAAGAATGTTGGAAAGATAAAGTGGAAAATTACCCAAAATACAAGAAACATTGTGGTATAAATTCATTAAAAAATAAAACACCCTCCGGTATTAGAGATCATGATATTTTGATGGTCATTCGTTCAAGTTACGTGATCATATATCCCACAAAGATTCACGTGATGTCCCCAAGGACACATAGTGATGTAATCCCAACTAATTCTTGGATCAGTTCACATAATTGGTTTTCTATAACAATTCATTCTTAGGGTCAATCTTAATCATGTGAAACCACCAATAATTTTTGATGTCCAACCCCATTGTATTCATGTGATCCGCTTTGGGATATGTTGTCCATCATGTAATTCTTATATGGTGTATATTCATCTTGTGGTCACTTAAATACAATTTGTTCATGAAACCTACTTTAGATAATTTTCCCATGATAATCCATTATTTTTGGACTATGTTTTATCACACTACTATAAAATTTTCCTTTAACATTGCTAGAAATGGCCATTATTAGCACTAGAAAAGTGATGACTACATGAGCAAGGTTCAAAGCCCTAGCCTTTTATCATCACTAATAAAGGGGTATTTTATCAGTGCTAAACAAAGATATAATAAATTGGACCTTTATTAGAACTTATAAAAGGGATTATAAAGTTTCTTTTATAATTTTTTATAAAATAGTTGAAAAAGGACCTTTTATGGGTGCTTTAAAAGGGCTGATAAAGGTCCATATTGTAGTGTGTTGTTGTAACAACACATTTCAGCACCACTGCAATGTGTTGTAAGAGCACATAATAGCACCAAAAACACACTAGATATCAACATAAATAATTACCATTAATGGATTTAAATAATATGAAATTTACAACACAAAGAAAAGAAAAAAACACTATGTTAAAGACATTTTAAACATTGGTTTATACAATTACATAAATAAAAATTATTACATACATTCAAAAACATAAATGTTACTTTATCTTTTAATCCTGACCTGATTCATGAAATTTTCAAACAAACCACCCATGATCAAGAAAGACAGCACACCTGTGTAAGAAAACAATTCTTATATTAGTAATAATATAAACAACTAAATTAATATAAAGTGTTAATTTTACTAAAATTTATATCAATTTTAAATAAAAAGATGCACTTGGGGTCATACCATTCACTCCATGCATCGTATTAAGGTGAAACTGATTTTAACACATCTCAAATAAGCTTTGGATCATTTTCCTAAAGAATCAAAAAAAAGAATGTGTTTGATCTATTTTGAGTACAGTGGTTGTCTTTTTCACTAAAATGTCATTTTAAACTGGAAACATGCACGTAGGACTCATTCAAATAGTATCTGGTACTAGTTTTATGTGAAATAGATTCTTACATGTCATAAATTACTTATGAATCCTTTCCTAAAATGTCATGAAAATCCAAGCATGTTTGATCGGTTTTTACTGAGTGACACTTTTTGAACTAATATATCGATTTTAAATTGATAACAGACACTTTGAGTCATACTGGGCACACCGTGTATCATATTGAGGTGTGGTTGATTACTACATGTCAAAAATAACTTATGGGTCATTTTTGTATAGTATAAAAACAATCCTAATGTGTTTTCTCAATATTGAGTAAGACAGTTTTCCGTTTTACTAAAATTAATGATGATTTTCAATAAAAAGATGCACTTTGAGTCATTACAATCACACAGTACGTCGTATTGAGGTGAGGCTAATTCTTAAACGTCCCAAAGAACATATGGATCGTTTTATAATGTTTAAAAATAATCTGAATGTGTTTTCATGGTTTTTAGTACATCACCTGTCATTTTTACTAAAGGGTCATTTTAAATTTTGAAGAACAAACTTTGACTGATACTGATCACATTTTGTATCAAATTAAGGTGAGGCTAATTCCTCCTCATAAAAAATGACTTATGGATCATTATCGTAAAGTATATAAATAATTTTAATGTGTTTTCTCGGTTTTGAGTAGGTCAGTTATCCTTTTTACTAAAATTGATGACAATTTTAAATAAAAAGATGCAATTTGAATCATACTAGTCACACTATGCATATGATTGAGGTCTAAAAAATTCCTACACATAAAAAATTACTTATGAATCATTGTACTAAATTTTCAAAACAATATGAATGTGCTTGATCAGTTTTGAGTATCTCACTTGTCTTTTTTACTAAAATGTCATTTAAAATTCTAAACTCATTCTTTGACTCATAACGATCACATTGTGTATCAGATTGAGGTTATTTTGATTCCTAAATATCAAAAATGACATATTAATCATTATCATAATGTATTTAAACAATGTGAACGCATTTTTCAAGTTTTGATAAGGCTATTTTTCCTTTTTAATATAATTTATGTAAATTTTAAATAAAAACACACACTTGGAGTCATACCAATCACACTGTGTGATGGATAATGGTGCAGTTAATTCATGGACATCTCAAATAACTTATAGATAATTTTAATAAATAATAAAAATAATTTGAATGTGTTTTCTTGGTTTTGAGTAATTCACTTCTCTTTCTTACTAAAATGTTATTTTTAACTTAAAACTCATGGTTTGGATCATATGGATCACATCATGAATCTATTTATTGTGACAGAAATTCATACACATCACAAATTACCTATGGATATTTTTCCTAAATTATCAAAAAAAAAATTGATGGTGTTTTCTTTGTTTTCAGTGAGAGACAATTTTTAAAAGTCAAATTTCAATTTTAAACTGATAACAGACACATTAAGCCATATCGGCCACATCATGTATCAGATTCAGGTGTGACTGATTGTTACGCATCACAAATGAGTTTTGGATCATTTTATTAAAGTATAAAAACAATATTAATATGTTTACATAGTTTTGAGTATGTGGGTTTCCTTTTTTATTAATATTAATGTCAATTTAAAATATAAAGAAGTGTTTGGAGTCATACTGGTCTCATAGTGTATCAGGTTGAGGTGTGGATGATTCCTACAAGTCCCAATGTCTTAAAACAATCCTAAATGTTAATGTTATCATTATTTAAATTGACTTTATTTATTGAACTTAGACCACTAGATGAGAATATTTGAACAAACCACATCAACTCGAAAAAATCCACCTGTATAAGTAAAAAATTATTATGATTAATACTAAAAAGAAATAAATTAAATATAAATATTAAATAATCCATTAATTATATAGACAATTATTTTACTGTGAAAATATCCAGAATACCTCAGTGACTGAGAAGTGTATGGAACTTGAAGAAATTTGATAAATTTCAACACTATAGGGTTGAATTTTTTTTAGGGAGAAGAAGTCAATGGAATTTTTTGTGTAGAAAGGGATGAAATATGGACAGATCACCCCAACTCGAACAAAAGAATCCACATGTATAAGAAAAAATTGTTATGTCAGTAATAATAAAAAAATAAATTAATCATAAATATGACACAATATATTAATTCTATAGACAATGATTTTACTATAAAAACATCAATATTTCATCTATAATTGAGAAGAGGTAGTATCATTTATATTTTTAAAAAGGTAGTGGAGGTAACTTGTAAGAAAGTGATAAATGCACCACTGGAGGGGTGAAAATGTTTTGAGGGAGAATCATGAAAGATGGATAGAGAAACCTAACATGAAAAAAAAGAATCCACCTATAAAAGAAAATAATTATTATGTAAGTAATACTAAAAATAAATAAATAATACATAAATATGAAATAATACATTAATTCCATGGATAATGATTTTACTATGAAAAAACCAATATTACCTCTGTAATTGAGAAGATGAAACATCATTTTTCATCCTACAAAGGCATTGGAGGTAACGTGATATAAAGTGATAAATGGACCAATATAGGGGTGAAAAGGATTAATGGGAGAAGAAATCAGTGGATGGTTTGGTGCAAAAAGGGATGAAAGATGGACAGAGCACCCTAAATCGAACAAAAGAATCCATCTTTATAAGAAAATAATTATTATGAGAGTAATAATAAAAATAAATAAATTAAACATAAATATCAAAACAATACATTAATTATATGGACACATATTTTACCATGAAAACATCAAAATTACCACTTTCATTAAGCATAGACATCATTGTTTCACTTCCTATAAAGACAGTGGAGATAACTTGAATGATTTTGATAAATGAAACACTGCAAGGGTGAAAAGTTTTTGGGGGAGAAGAATCATGAAAGTTGGACAGAGCACCCCAACTCGAACAAAATAATCCACCTTTATAAGAAAATAATTATTATCTAAGTAAGAATAAAAAAATTAAACATAACTATGAAATAATACATTACTTATATAGATAATGATTTTACTGTGTAAACATCAAGATTACCTCTGTGATTGAGAATATAAAGAATTGATTCTTTTTCTACAAAGGTGTGAAACATGGATAGAAATATTCTAAAGTAAATGATCTTTACAAGGAATAATTAAATTTAAATCAATGTTTTATTACATAATTATTTGGTAAAATATAGAAACTATATTGTAACATTACCTTTACATCTTACCAAAGGGTTTCCTTCATTTTATTTTGTTCTTCATCATGTGCAGAAGATGTTGTCTATATGAGTAGAAAAACATTTAATTTAGATTACGTTAATTTAGTAGAGAACATATAATATTATGAGGAAAAACGTAATATATTCAAAAAAACTTAGATTGTCTCATTGAACCCTTTTTTTAAAGGTTTCAAGGATTTTGTTCCTCTATAAAGAATATAAATTCCCTCTTTGTGGTCCCCTATAACATACAATAAATTTTCTAGATTGGTAATGACATGAACTAATTTTGACATCCCAATGAAAGGATTATCCTCAATTGAATTTTCTCCTCACTCAAAATTTGTTTTAGTCTCCAGCAGGACAATTGACCAATTATTTTTTGTTGGATCAGAGACATAAAATACTTGCACTTCTTGTTATTATATTGTGAACGGCTCATCGTTTTCCCCTTCCACACTGAAATTCACCTTCACAAATCCCATTTCATCAACTTTCACTCCATTTATATTTTCAATCCATTTGCAACGGAGAAGAGGCAGTTGAAATGTTGTATAATAAAACTCATATATCTATTTCATAATGCCTAAATATTTCATATTTTTATAAATTGGATTTCTTTCCTTGAAACCAGATAAGGGCATCACTTCATCCATAAGTGTGACACGACGTTTCTTCATCTTAAGGAATTCATCATGTTCTTTTGTATAGAACATATAACCATTGATTACAAAACCAGTGTAAGATATAACATTTAAATTCAATCCTTTAGCTAGCCATTGAAGTTGTTTGGCAATTGAATTCAGATTTTTAGATAACACCATATAAATTTGATCTCTAAACTATCCTATAAATAGTTTATTTTTTGTAATTTATATCCATCCTTCAGCCCTTAATAGATTCAAATCTCTAAGAATTTATTTTCAGGATTCAATGTAGGGATCAATATCTTCACTATTATGTAACATGTAAATATGTGCTTACTCCTACTTTGTTAGGGTAATTGTGACAACATCACTCCCAGAAATCCCTTCACCCAAAGTTGTTCGATTTGATGAGACTTTGGGATATTGATACTTATAAAATTTGGTAGGTAATCATTACAAAATTCAATAGATTCTTCAACAATATATCATTCTTCAATACAACCTTCTAGACGACTTCGATTATTGGTATACCCTTTCAAAATATTCATATATCGTTCAATGGGGTACATCCATCAATAATTTACAGGACCATATAGTTGAACCTCTCTAACCAATTGAACCATCAGATAGACCATTATATCAAACAATTATAGTGGGAATAACATCTCTAATTCACATAATGTGATTGAAATATCCTTATTCATGATGGTCGACTTCACCGAGTCTACAACTTTACTATATATGGCTTTGAAAAAGAAGAAGGGTCTGGTTAATTTATGTCATACATTTTGAGGCCAAATGCAAAGGAATGAAATAAGCATTAAATCTTGCATCAAAACATGAATTTCATGTGATTTTAGTCCTTGTAACTTCAAATTACCCATTGACATGAAATTCCTATTATTTGATGAATACCCCTATGAAACTTTAACACTAGTAATGAAAAGGAAAAAATTGAAATTTTTCCTATCTGGATTGAGTGTAATCGGCTGGAGGAAGAAAATTCATCCTTTGACCCTTCACTGGTGCCAACTCTTCCATTATCCCCATTTTAATCAAGTCCAATCTTGCCTTGACTCCATATTTCTTTTTTCCAATAACATTTAGTAATGTTCCAATAACACTATCAAATACATTTTTTCTACATGCATGACATCAATAAAATGGCTGACATATAAAAAATTCCAATATGGTAATTCAATGAAAGTTGATCTCTTCTTCCAACCTGATTTTTTAAGGTTTTTCGAAAAAGGTTTACCAAAAACAATGTCAATCAATTTTACTTTTTTGTATAGTTGATCGCCCATTATTGGATATGGTGTTGTACCTTTTTCAATATTACCATAAAATATTTTTTCTAGGATAATTATTTATGTCATTGAGGTAAAAAAAATTTATGTCCTCAAAACATAGCCTATGATGAATGTTTCAAGTGAATTGAGTGTATACATTTTTCACAAATTGGACACCCCAACATTCCTTTAATACTATAGCTTGATAAATTTCCATAAGCAGCGAAGTTTTTTATCATTCAATACAACATGGCCTTCAATGTGAATTCTTCACTTCTATGATAATCATACATTGTAACACTAGTATCCCACATCAATTTCATATCTTCGATCAGTGGATCCCAATAGCCATAAATATCATTATCGGGTTGCTTTGGTACAAATATAAGCAAAGACAACATAATGTATTTGCACTTCATGCATAACCATGGAGGAAAGTTATAATTTACCAAAAAGAAGGTCCATATACTATGAGTAATACACTATACACCCAAAGGTTTATTCCATATGTAAATAACATAAGACAAAATTTTATCAACTCATCTCAAAATTCAGGAAACTCATAATCAATTTTCCTCCACTAAAAAGAATCTACTAGATAACGTAGATTCCTATCTTTAATTATTGTATCCGCATGCTAGGTTAATTTTTTCATGGTTTCCTAACATCCATATTGTCCTCAAAATATTTTAATGATAGGAAAGTACCATAAAGATTTCAAAGTACTTGATTCATTTTTCTTGTATCGATCTACGCCACACTTAGGGAATTTTATGAGTGATTCATGGTCCTTGTGAAACAATATGAAATCATTTGTATAGGCATGTATTTCTTAGAGATCATTTTCATTGAATGTAAAATTAACTTAAAATTATATGTTCATCATGGTAGTTCATTTTTTTAGGGTGAATATCTTTCAGAAAACCAAGTTGTTCGGTAAAGCTGGTATCACTCCATCCGTTGTTAGATTTAAAATTATTTAACTTCAATACAGCTGACAATGTTGTGTATTTAGTACAACTATTATACAATGTTTTCTTATAACAACTATTTAACTCCTCAAACAAATTTTTACAATCATAAAGGTCATCTTCAATTTCCATTTTCATTTCTTACATGAAATATCCATCATATTTTACAAAGGTATTTTTTATCAAATGATTCATAAACCGTAGTATCATCCCAATCAATGCCCACATTAAGTTTTCCCATTGTTTTTTCCAACATTTATTGCTTTAATCTACTCTGTGACAAATCAAATGTTCTTACAACACTTCCAAACTAATTTTTTTTAATAACAACAACAACATAAACACGGACATAGGATTCTATAAGGTTCATATTCATGCTCTCTTGAAAACTTGATGAACTATTTAATTCAATATTCATATTCATTTGTCAAATGATTATCATTCATCCATTATTTATTCATATACATCCTATTGGCTTAATGAAAGATTAATTTTTTAGAATATATAAATAAATACACATAAGATTCTCATTATCAAAAGTGAAAGTTATAGACAATTATAATAAGGGAAACTCAACATTTGATTGTTTCAAATAATTTGTCTATGTTTAAGAAAATGGGTTATTTAATTATGAAAATAATTTCCAACATCAAATATTTCTTAAATCCCCTAAATAAATGAAAATATAATATAGCAATTAAGGAGTAATAAGAAACTAAAATATGATAAACAAGAATAATAAAATCTCATTAAATTAACTAGAAGATATAAAAATGTATTCGAACAAGTGATGTAGCAACCTAAAAAGTTATTACATTTAAAATTAATTGTATATAAATATGTGAACACATATCAATACTCTTGGGATGTCATATAACCACACCGACCCATCCCATGAAAATTCAAGGTACTTCAACTGGATGTAAAATTAGCATTTACCAATTGACTACAGGAGTCAGAAGTTTACGACAAACAAACAGATAGTTTTATCATTATTTAATATGAAATAATGCTTTCAAATTGAAAATTTTGATGTATGAATTGAAATAAGAACTAAGATCTTGTTATTGAACATTAGATGATTTATTAAAGAAACTTTCATTTAAAAATGAGGAATTGATCGTAATAATGACATAAAAAATAATTTTGTTGATTAATTGAATGTGTTTATAAATGTGGTTGACATAATATTTAGTGGTCAGAGAGATGAACAATAATAATAATTTTCTACATTAACAATGACTAATGTTTAAATGATGATGATTAGTGAGTTGATATTTTCCTTACATTATAAGAAACTCATTAAATTCGTGGGGTATTTATTTTCCAATACATGTATGTGAGGGTAGTGTTTTATATATTTCAAAAGGAAGATTGAAAAGCCATGTTAGCACTCATTGAAAATTGAATAAAATTTTCAGATGTTGGGGATGGAATGTCAATCTAAATCATGGAGTATGGGAGCTTCATTATATTCCAACTTTTTTTATAATAAAAATATTTGATATAATATTTTTCTACATATCATATAGCTTGGTATCAAAGAGATTCCATGTAATTACACATGTTATTAGTTAAATAAATACTCAAAAGGGGTCATAATTCTTGAAAATCTACATTTTTGAGAAAGAAATTATAATGTCTTATTGTGGTATATAGGTCTCAAAAAAGTGCTATAACTTGAAGGGGGTACTATCAAAAGGATTTTTTTAAAATTATTGAGAGAGGGAGAGTAGGATGATGATGAAACTTATAATGTAGTTAGAAAATAGTACATAGAATCAATGTATAATATTTCATATGTTATTATTAAAATTATTTATAAATAATGTTGGATTAATATAAAGAGGGAGACAAATAAAATAGAATTTTTCAAAAGTGTAGATAAATGGGATTTTGGATTGTTGAGAAAAGGTAAAACACATTTAACAATATATATAGATTATTGAACAAACCAAAGACAACCATAAATCAAGAACCGTAGTTGGCCCATGATAGTGTCCAAGGGGCATTCTCAATCCCCCGTAAGGCTGAAAACAAGCACCAGGGCATAAAAAACAACACAATGGGAATGATTTGGCCGAAAAAATTAATAAAACTTGTAGAAATAAAATTTAAATAAAAACTATCATGATTAATCCACACATTATTTTCTCACACCAACTCGGATAAGTAGAAAAAAGATATGATTCATTGTAAAATAAAATAAATCCCTTAAACCACCTTTAACTCTCTCAAACACAATAGCCCCGATTTCAATTTCAAAAATTTCACATGTTTGAAATACCATTGATAAAATAAATAATGAAAAATATATTTGATAAATTTCCGAGATCAATTAGGGAATGTAAACAAAATAAAACAACCAAGTAAACTGCATGTGTCACTATCGAGTCTAGAAACAATAAACTCTCAATGAGCGATTAAGAGTTGAATCAAAATTGGAAACTGAGAAAAATGGAAGGCTTGCCTTTATATTATACAATCACTGAACCACAAATAACATCATCATAAAAGAAGAAATTACAAACAAAACCCAAAATTCACAAAGAATTTCAAAAGGAATACCTTTCTACATTGAATAAAATATGAAACCCTCTTTAGAAACCCAAAATTCAATCGAACAATGGGTGTCAGATGAGATGTTTGTGATGTAGTCGAGTGGTGTGATTTGAGGTTCGATTCACTAAGTAAGAGTGTCGATAGTATGTGCCTTCCATAGAAATCTTTTTATGTCGTGATGGGTTTTAAAATGGTTAGGGGTTTTTAATTAGATCAGGACACATTTATCAGTGCATATAAATAAGTGCTGATAAAGGTTCCTTTTATCAGTGCATATTACATACACACTAATAAAAGGACTCTTTATCAACAACTTTTTAGTGCTGATAAAGGTAGGTATTTATCAATGCTAAAAAGACACTAAAAAATAAATATTTATTGGTGCTAAAATTATAGCGCTGATAAATGTTAATTTTATCAGTGCTTTTTTTAGTGCTGATAAAGCCCCCTCTTTATAAGCATGAAAAAAGTGGTGATAAATATGCTTTTATCAGCGCTTATTACTTAAGTGTGGATAAGGGATTTATAATTATAATTATAAATAAAAAATGTAAATATTTACATATACTTAATAAATATATATAAATACAAATATAGTAAATATATTCCTTTTTTAATATATTTATTATAATTTTTTAATTATTTATATATAAATATTGAAATATTTTTAAAAAATAATATATATATCATTATATATATTTATATATTTTTACATATATATATTTAATAAATATATATAAATAGAGTAAATATATTCCTTATTTAAGTAAATTTATTATAAATTTAATAATTATTTAAATATATATAATTATTTATTTATTATTATATACACTTTTAAAAAATATATATATTTATTTATAATATAAAATATATAATTGTATAAATATAGTAAATGTACATTTATAAATATATTTATTTATAAATATTTTTTATAAATACATTTTTAACATTATTAATTAATATTTAATTTTAAGTGCATGCATATATGTTAAAAATGAGTGAAATTGAAAATTTAGATTATGTACACTTTGAAAATATTAAAAAAATGGATAGTTTTTATGTGTGTAAATTGTATATAAAAATGCATTAATTATGTATATTTGAAATCAATATTACACAGATTTGATCTATGTTAAATTGAACGACATTCAATTATATGTCGAGTACTCTGTAATTAGTCAATATTTTTAATTTTCATTAATTTTTAATTATAAACCATTATTCGATAAATATATGAATATTTAATGCAATGCACATAAATATTTTTAATTTATAAATCTTATTTATTTACATAAATATATATCTATATATTTAATATGTACAATTTAATAACCTAAATTATCATCATTATCTAATTAATAAAATGTTTAATATTTAACAATGTATAATCAATTTATTCATTTTTATCTATAATTATTTAATTAATAAAATTTGTGATATTTTTTTAAAAAATCCATTTTTTAATTTAATTTCTTAATTATTTTATTTTATTTATTCGGACCTTTATCAGGGCTAAAAGTAAAGCACTAATAAAAGGTAACCATCATCAGTGCTAAAAATAGAGCAACAATAAAGGATACCCTCTATCAGTGCTAAAAATAAAGCGCTAATAAGGGTTTCATTTATGAGTGCTAAAAAAAGCACTGACAAAAGGTTGATTTTATCAAATTCAATAAATATGTCATTTATCATCATTTTTTCTAGAAATGATAAATACAAGCTCTATTAAACACGGTATTTTTAGTAGTGTCATGTGATATATTGGATTTAGTCATCGATGACATGTTCCCTTAGTCACTTGCAGTGCATGAGTCAATACGGACTTACATGGACTACTTTCACAACCTCAAACCCATGAAAGTGGTTACCTACCTTCTGAAGTAGTTTAGATATAGGTATTTGACACCAATAAATACCCCTATAATAATTCATCATCGGGGAAAAAATGTCACTAGGAGAAGAAGCAATTAGAAGAGGTACTCATGTAGTAAAATGAGAGTTAAGGGGAGTTATGAAACATTAAAGCATGCCATTTCTAAATTTGTTAAATTACTTTGAAGTATTAGTACTTAGAAAACATGGTGGGTATTTTTCAAATGCATAAACCCGTATTGGAAAAATTTTCTACATGACTATCTATATAAATACTGATTTCATGATGACTAATCAGACATTCAATCACATGATCATGTGATGACCTATTGGTAATGTGATCACATTTTGTGATCTCCCAACATAAATACATTTATAGGATTTTTTTATCCACTTGAATTCATGTGACCGCATGAACCCAATGAATTCACGTGATCATGTGACCCCCAACTCTTTTTCATGATTGTATAACCCCATTCCCTTTATGTGATTTCCCAAATCCCGTCTAAAAAATATGTTATCCTCCCATAATGGTTTCACCAGAACCTCTAAAGGATTCATTGTATTCTCCTCCCGTAAGTATATATCCCTCATGGAAACTCACAATTGTGTAAGTACCTAATTATTTCCAACTCCTGTGGAAATAATCATCATGAGTTTGATAATCCTTTTTTACCCACCAGTGGGCCAAGAACTTATGAAATACATATAATCTGATTCTTATTATAAAAAATATATATATGATGCCTTTTTAAGGTTCATGCTCCATATCTAATATATACCCATATCCTACCTTTATATTTGTCCATATTCACAGTAAATACTATAATACCTTCAGGATTTTATTACCAAATTCCCCCATATAGATTTCGTGTTGCGATATTCCTCATGAAATATCATTCCTTCTCTCACAAATCCATATCCCCCACAGGACTCATAACCATATTCCTCTCAAAAAAACCATAGTGTGAAATACCCATTAAAATACAATCTTAAGATCGCATGAATTTTTTATAATATTATTCTACATCTATTTTCTCACATCAATCAGGGATCATGTGTCCCGAGAGATATAAGATGATAGTGACACCAATATGATAAAAATACCACAAAAATGGTCCCTCTTTTTTAGGTTTAAGCCCCTATTATCTCTTCTGTTACTTCAAATGGTCATATTCCCAATAAAGTATCTTAGGGTGGCCTCTTGTTCATAATATCCAATCAAACCACTATTTTCACACCTTTCATTACCTAGATATCCTAACATCATGATGTTAAATTTCATGGTGTGGTCCAATCATACGACCTTAAATGGTTTCATTTGAAATATGTGGTATTTCATTCTAGTATTTTAGGGATAAGTAGGATGACTCCCTTAGGTTTAAACCCAATACCATTAATCTTACCTTACCATCAACACTTTTAAAATATACCTCATGATATCATTTATGTCCCACCTTCACCGAGAAATATTTTCTCAAGTTAGGACTTCCCATCTATCAGGATCATATTTCTTGTGGACCATTTACTAGCAATCCATATTCATAAATAGAACATTAAGGTATATATTCCTTCAGGTTCTTTTCACACTATCTTCATTGGTCCATACACTCATTGGGGTCCACCATCATAGGTTTTCACCCCTTGTAAAATCAACTCTTTATCATTGATTCAAACACCCTATGAGATCAACCAGATATTTCCACTCATACGTAGGTCCTTCACCAACCATTAATAGGAATATTTATATTAGTTTTCCTTTACACCTGACATTAAACTACATGGATCATTTTCTACCACATGACCTAAATGGTAATATTTTTCCAATTAATTGAAACTGAACTATGTGGGTTCTAATTTCTCTCACAAGGATTCATAGGAGGACCCTTCATGGGCCTGATCCCAACACCATTAACAACTAATTCAATCATAGATAGAGATAAAATATAGAGTGTCCAAATGTATGGCTCTAAAACATAGTGATATCCAAACTATAATCACTATGTAATTTAATGATATCAATAAGATAAAGAACATATAATACATATAGATGGAATCATTGATATATAAAAATATTCATGTCGATAGGATGCCTTTGATATATACAGATATTCATACCAACATGAGTCAATAATAAATGTCTAATGTTATGTTAACTTGTTCCATATTTGGATTTGTGAAAGATTCATGAATATGACTTAAATATTTAATAGATTCCCAATTTAGGGAATAATCACCCCCAATAGGTTGTGAGTATCCAAACCTCTCATCCTCCCGTTAAATGTGAGTTCCTAAGTGTCATTGGTAAGGAACACCAGTGACTATTTACCTTGGGGAAGAAATAATGTGGATCATTATGAATATGTGGACTGTTGGGTTTTTTTTATTCCATGAATAAAACCCTTTAGAAACCATTTGATATAAGAGTAGTGACCCAGCATGGGGATAATGTAGGAACATTCAATGTTTTATGAAACCAAATGATAGGCCACCATATCCTATATTGAAACAAAAATGTTGAACCCAGTGTGAATCTTTTAAAAATTTAATGTAATCAGTTTTCACACATATCAGGTCATTTTTTTGAATATTCTATACAAACAAAAATGGTGAACCCAACGTGAATCTTTCACCTACGAAATAGTTATCTAATCATGGTATCTTATTTTTGATATTTCATTGGTCGGTATCCTTATTTTCATTGTCTTTTTTCTATAAATACCCCTCTTAAAATGTCACTTTGATCAAAGGTAATGGAATCATCATTGAGAAATTGTTTTGGTACTTTGTTTATTTTGATAGTTGCTACCTCTGCAAAATAAAGGATGATGTCACCCACTCATCACCTCTCGCACCTTGTATTGAACATGATTATTATAGAATACCATTGTCATGGTACTATCCCAACCCCTGAGGATATGTTCAAGGGTCTCCAAGTTCTACTTCATACCAAAACATCTTGTCTAAGGATAGTCTTGATAAAGTTGGTGATGTTTGTCCCCAATTCAAACCACTTTGGGATACTTTCTCTAGAGCGCATTAATCAACATCTTTCTTATATTAGGAAGGTTGATTAGGGATTATAATATGACTTAACAATATTTTAGGAGTAATCTATGAGGGTTCATATCAATCATCACCACCAACATCACATAATTTTCACCCCTCATCCACGTACTGTGGGAACTTCCCATCAAATTTCCTCGTCAGATACTCAAATCTAGGTGTCTAGATGATATCACTAGGCATAGTGAGTTGTGGATCACAAGAAGTGTTCCCATATCATAGATTCTACAAATGAATCCCAATGATATAATATTTCAATAATCATTGAGCAAGCTAACATCACTACTAGCACATAGTAAGTCTTCTAGTATATTCTATTATAAAGAATGTGGAAGGAACATATTATCACCTGATGCATTAATCCCATGAATATTTTCCTTTTTAAAACAGAGGGAAGTAGTGAGAAAATATTATCACGTCAATAAAAGATATATTCTGGCATATAAATGTGAGAACAAACTTATAAAACCATATTCCTACTCAAAATCTTATAAATTTCTAGCCTATTCTAGTAGCAATAGAGGATATTCACTGGTATATTCCAGAAATCATATAGTAATAAGCACATCCTCATGTTCCATCCTCTATAATATCAAATCAGGATGATTAATATGACTACATAGATACTACCTAGAAAGTGCATATTCTACTCCCATCAATGTGGATTATTTTAATTTTCCAATAAAGAATTATGCAAAGGACCAGGATCACACTCCCATTCCAAATGTGGTTGGTCACCATATTTCCACTGTCACCATAGGATAGGAACATATCTATGCTAACAATTAAATAGATTCCTATAATATTACTATAGTTTATAGGATCCCAGAACATATTTCTACTCTAGCAAATGGAGGAAATCCTCAAGATCCCTCATAGGACATATTGGAGGAGGACCAAATTCCTTCTCCCATTCCTAAGGCCCATTAGGGAACTTAATCAGGGAATGAACATTTGACTATGGTTTATATTATTATTTTAACTAGGGATGGCCAATATATTCTTGAAGGCATGTAAAGGCGAGCTCAGCTTCCTATCATTGATTTCGAATCTTTCTAGTATATCATAGTAACTTCCTAGAAAGGAACACATATTCCCAAAATATTCATAAATAGTTGTTAGAAAATTCTAGAAGACACCAAACTATAGGCACATATTTTGACTCAACCCCAATTGGTAGGTCATCACATTCCTACTAAAACATATAAAAAGGCTAATATTCTGACCCTACTCAATACCAATATCCTTGAGATCATAAGAAACATATTTGTGGCATCTTAAGGATCCACTAATTACCATGGAAGTCCTTCTTATGTTAGTATAGATATGGATTAAGGGGATCCTACCATTGAAATTCATTATGGATAACCTCCCCATAGGGATATATTACACATGAAAATACATCCTCCCCTTTTCAAAGAAAACTCATATATAGTGGTTCTCAAACAACTAGGTTCAACTGTATATGGTACCCCATAAATTATATATGGCACCTCACCACGGTTAGCAGGTGACCTAGGGCAGCAACAACCATCTATGCCTTTTATAGGTCATGTGTCCCAATATATAGGAAACATACATCTATGATATGACCAAGTAGTGGAATTCAACTTCAATGATGAATAATATGGCACAAATATGTGGAAATATTTTTCTAAGAATTTTTTTTGACAATATTATTTCCCATCACTACTTTTAGCTATGATTTCTTAGATAATGTATAGGAGTAATGCATGCAATATCTCTGCCAAAAACTCTGGGTGAATCTTCAATTACTAAAGGTTAAAATCATACATTGTAATGGATATGATGATCACTTGTAGTATGTGAACATTATTTTCTATCAAATAGAACTCACAATCATCTCTTTTTCTTGGGAACTGAGGTTAGAAAAGAACTGTGAGAGCCTGCATCATGTGTGTTCCCACAGTTTAGCAACCCTTCGGTAGATTATCATTGAAGCCTCATCATACATAATCATATGAGGATGGTAAGAGTATGGATTATTGTGTTTTTTTGACCCTAGGATAGAATAGTCCCCCAAATATGGCCTCCTATAATATTATTAAGAAATAACCCAATTATGATCAATGCACACATCGGTTGTTGAATCCAACAAAATCCTCCAATCTCCAAGATAAATAATCAGTATAATCAGAGATAGAGGGTCATTGGTAGTACCATGATCCAGTAATATTGATAGGATGAGGACACATCATAGATGATATATATAAAAAAAAATTATAAAACACATCTTTCAATGGAAAGAAACTCATATTCTGAGAAAGTGCTACACCTAACTCATACGTGAGTTACAATAAACAAAATTAAGAATATTTCATTGGAAAACTTCATGGAATCAATTTGGGAGAAACTCCAATCCATGGGGTTAGGAGAATTATTACTACCACATATACCCTAAGGTTTATCAAATCCTCAGTTGGTCCAAAATATATACGTAGTGGATCTAAATAAAACCCAACACACATGATAGGATACTTTTACCATGATTTCCACCCCTGGAGTCATAAAATCTTTAGTATATTAGAGAAGCACCAGTGGAAGCCCCATATAATCCCCAACCATTCCAACCTCTATGTGACACTCCCCTTTCATTTGAGTATTTCCCAATGAGGATGGTCAATGTTTCCCTCAAAGTCACAATTCTCATTTCAAGATAAGGGGAACACATAACAAGGAAGATCAAACCCAATAATGTTCGTAACCCAAAATGGCCTCATGATAGAAAGGTTTAGGGGAATACCTTTGATTAAACACTCAAAGTGGATGAATGAAATTTAATATCACATTATTACATGGAGGATGGTGAAATGATGCATTCCTCTTAATAGACCTTAGTCAACATCCTCACTGTCAATCTGGTAGATGATACATATTTAAAAAATGAAATCAAGGGACATAATGAGGAAACAATTCCTAAAGATACAGGCTTCACCGATGAACATCCAAGGTTGTGTGTACCCGTAACCAGAAAGGTAATTGTAGATTAACACCTCCAAATGGGGAATTATTACCCCTATATTCCACTCCATTAGAGATAAAGGGAAAGGGATGGTTATATCCCACTCACCTTCAAGGAAGCCCAAGGATCCCCCCATAGAACAGAAGTTGGCATAGTATGAGGCCAAGATATTAAATATTAGATGACTCAATGATGAATTTATCAAGGTAAATATTACCATAGAGTATAACCCCCTACAAAAAGTTACTCTATATCCATCTACTCATCCCGAGGGAGTTGATTAAACCAGGATAGTAGAGTATGGACACTATGTTGGATCTAATTCTAGATAGATTGTCTATTTGATAACAGGAATTAAGGTAGACCATGGTTTTCCATTATTATGGTTACAAATAACCTCATATCAAGATAATCACCTAGTTCTAACACATAATATAAATCAACAATTGATTAATATAGGGTGATAACATCAAGATTCAGCCATTGACCATGCTCAAGGGGTGACTCTGGTGGTATTACCCCTGAGAACTCCTCAATGCCATCAAGAATCTTATTGAATGAATGAAATATATTTAAGTGAGGAATGCTCTAGTGTATCATAAAAGGAATAAATATCCTTAATGGTTGGATTCCACTCCACCTCCACCCAATTTTGTGAATCAAAATTTCCCAAACTTTAATAAAATAGATGTTCTAGAGTAGAATATCTCACATTTAATGTCCTAATGTGGTCAAATGATGTTCCCATGAAACTATAAAGAGGTAACCAAAATATGGTTATTTGTTAAGAATATGGTTGGTCCAGTATTCATCTTATATAATATCCTCCCAATAGGGTCTATCACGGGATGAGAAAATCTTCTTCATCAATTCTGATATCAATTCAGGTCCATTCTAAGAAAAAAACACATGTTGACCTCACAAAATTCAAGTAACTTGAAAATGAGTGGGTCTCACAATTCATCACTATATGGAAAAGGCTAGATATACTCAATCAGCATCACACTCTCAATAGATTAGTTATTGAAAATTTACATATAAAACTTCCCTGATTAAAGATAGACACATATAATCCTTTTTAAATATCTATGTGGATTCTAGAGTTAAAAAACATTGTACGAAACATAGGGGGCGGAATTCAGTGTATTGGAGTAAAAAATAGTTACACAACCACAATATAAGGGAAAATATATGGAAAGGAAATAAATATTGTTGTCACACTCAAGATGGAACCATTTTTTACTAGAGTACCCAAGAAATCTCTTCACTACATAGACCCCCCCCCCATTGAGTAGAAGAATAAGAAAACCCACTGATGATTGGTGGAAAAGACTAGCCATGGCTTCCCATGATTTTAGGAAAAAAAGAAAAAAATAAATTCCTTATGAAATGAATATGTTCTTGTTTATTTTTTTATAGGAATGGAAAACACCCTCCACTATATGACTGAGCCCTACAAACATGGAGAGGTTGACCTTAATGATCATCCAAACTATTTACCTTTTCATCAGAGGTTGGGCCACACTATATAAGACATCTTTTTCATCGAATACATCCTTCAGGGTTTGGTTTACTCTATATGGTTTTTACTGAGAATATCCACAACATGAGTGGCCCATTTTTCTCCCCCCCCAATCTAAAGTGAAGGTGACTAGAAATAAGTTATTCCGTGGAGTAAACAAAATATCGATGACTGGATAACCCAAATTATTGTCAATAAGGATTATTCCATATTTAGGGAACAACTCTATCAACCAATCATGGTATTTAAACTACCCTATTTATCTATGTGGGTGATATTAAACCAATACAATAGAAGAAAATATATCCATAAAAAGTAGAATAGGTTACAAGAAGGATATTCTCATATGGCATCCAAACCAGCCCCAACACCTAAGTATTTCTTTCATACATCGTCAAGTAGATGGGAACAATCCTTTAAAATTGGACCCTTAAGTTATGAAGATATACTATTTTATTCTATTGTCATCATTCATTTAAAATTAACCTTCATCAATTACAAATATAAATATTAAACTAAGTTCCCAATACTTGACCAAGGAGCCATGGGTAGAGGCCATAGAGGTTAAGGGTGTATGGGATGATGAAGTCATAGATAATCGAAATATTCTATCCATGTCCACACCAAAACCATATATGTGGTTAAGAACCATGCTAAATAACTTCAGTAATCTCATAAAGAGTATGAAGATATCATCAAATCATTCAAGATTTCTCCAAACACAATCAGTTTGAACAACTGGATAGAAGGTGTGAAACGGTCTGATTAACCAAGATGAGCTGGAAAACCTATCCAGCTAACTCAATTAGTCAAAGGTGTTTCATTAACATATATCCAAGTAAAAAATATATCTACCTAAATAACGGAAAACCCTAAGGAAAATTCAAATAAGAGTCCCCATGATAAGATGTGTATACCTCTGGTGTAGAAAAAAGACATATTTAAAAATTGTTGGGGATTGTTCTTGATAGTATCTAAATATTGGATTCCCTTTATCTTTAAAAAGAATGCAAGGAATTATTTTGGAGTCCCTCAAGAGTCACTATTATTTTATTATAGATGTATCCATAGATAAGGTTTATTGAGAGAAAAATACATCAGTGTTATGTCATGCCACTATCCCATTCACATTTTATCGATATGAATCAATTCTGGGAAATACCAGAGCCCTGTACATCTTAGTAAATCTCAACAATATAAAAATTTAATGGGATGATATCATAATGGATTTGGGATTAATATTATCTTGTTTTGAACTCTTCTATGTTTGAGATATAGTTAAGATGATTTATCTCCCATGAATCTAACAATTCAAGTGTATGACAAGAATGAGAATAATATGTTTGGAAAAAATGAATCTATAGCCCCAATTGTAGACCCAGGTGTATAATATTGATTTCATATTTATCTAAAATGACTTGAAATAAAATTTTATAAGCATAAAACCTTGGCTTCATATCTATGTAATGGTGCCATCGACATCCCATCAATGTTTCAAAAACCCAATTAACGAAATGGTTTGAATATTATTTGATGATAAATCCCCTTTAGAATATTATGAATATCATTATACTGATGTAGTTTTATATAAGAGAGAAGGAAAGTAGCATATGATAGAGGGTGTAAGGTAGGTTTCCACACCCACATGATTTGGAAGCACCCCTATAATCCCATATAGAATACTCAATAATTTTTATGTACATCCCATAAACTTGATCATTTTGGTCGGCATAGCTTCGATGAGCCACCAAAATATGAAAAAAAAATCCCTAGAATATGTATATGCAGTGATAGTCAGGCCTACAGAATTAGGCCCATCAAGAGACAGACAAGACATGACTGGGGATGTTAATGACCCAAATAAGACTCCTCATTTTCCATCACTAATTGCCTTAGAATATCCTCCTATTGCATTAGAATAAATTGAAACTAGCCCTATAATATCCCTTTAAATTTAAGATTCAAATGATTCTTATTCCCCCAATGATAGTAGATAAGAAAGAGATCATTTATAAATCACTCGATAAAATGAAACACTTGACTTGGAACTCTTAGGGATTATGGTGAGCCCTTGTCCATTATTTGGGGAATATATTCTCTTTTACTATTTACCAGTCATGAGGAAACATTATTCATAATTGAGATGCACAAATAAAAGGATGACCTCAAAGTTACACCTCAAGAAATTGTGTAAAGTGTCTCTTCATCCATCGATGAGATCGTTATGGTAAATATAAGAATAGAAATGTACCTACAACCCATAATGATGTTCACTTCCATGCCTTTTGAAAATTGGGATATGTTTATCTACTTAAAAAAATATCGTTACATATAATTTTGGAATTTCATTGAGATGTTAGGTCTAGATTCAGATGTGGTCACCAATCACCCGGGCCTACTAGATGACAATCGAAGTTTCAAACTAGCTACTAATAGAATGCATCCCTCCCATACTTTCAAGGTGAAATCTGATATTGATAACCATATCAAATCCATCTTCATCTTAGAGCTTATGAAATCTAAAATTGATAATCTCATGAAATCTAAAATTGATAATACCCAAGATGGATTTCCAACATCATCCATATTAAGAAAAATAATGGGTAGATCGAGATATGAATTGATTTCATGGATTTAATTAGAAAATTTACAAAGTAATATTTCTAATATATGGTTATAGAACTCATAACCTATTAAAACATCGGATTATAAGCCATTTTATTTATAGATGGGTACTCATGGTATATTCATATTAAAATTCCCCACAAAAATGAAAAATCAATACCTTTAGGGTTCCCCAAGGGATATTCTTCTACTTGGTTATTCCAATTAGTTTAAAGAATATCGTTTACACTTACTAATGTATTATGAATCACATATAAAACAAATTTTTGGGATGAATCACATATTTATATGTATAATTCCTAATATTTATGTCCCAAAAGTGCTATGACTATATCTCCAACCACAAAACAATATTCAAAAAAAATCAGTAATGAATCTTGAGGTAGAATCCTCTAAATTTTCTTTTAGTGTAACATCAGGATAATTCCTTAGTTTCATTATAGGACACCATAGTATTGATGTTAAAACTGAAATGACTAGTGAAATATTTAAAATGTTGCTTCTTTGGAATGATAAATATTTGACATTTCTTCATAGATTCCTCACTTTTATCAGGATTTTCATTTAAAAACAACTCAAAAAATGCATCCCATTTATGAGGCAAATGAATATTAGAGTCACTTATCTATGTCATGAAGACTTATATTAATCCTTTGAGAACATAAAATAATATATGATACATGACTAGTCTTAATGACACCAGTGGAGGGGAATATGTCCATTTTTTATGTGTCTAATATAGAGCAAAATATGGGTTCCCTTCTCGCAAAGAATTGTAATGTAGGGAAAGGAAATAATATTTACTATCTAAACTGACCCACTAATTATCATTGTTTGGGAGTAAAATGAGTCATTACATGGCCTTAAGTGACATACCCAAGACACCAAAGGATAAAAATAAATGTCGAAGGGCTTCAAATACAAGTGTAGGATGACTTACCCCTTAGAAATAAACCATCAAGCTAATAAACCATAATCAAACTGTTCACTAAATGATGCATGAACAAATGAAATAAAACTAAATAACTTCATATATCTCAAAAAAACATAATAGTTTTCAATAACATAAGACCAAACAAGTATCAACTTAAATAGTGGATAAACAGAAAAAGACTCTCAAGAGACTACCAGACTTCATGCTCCATAAGCTCTAAACTCCACAATCACCGAACAACCCAAGTATCATGAGGTAGTTCTAAAAACATGTGAAATGTTACCATTTCCTCTATCCTAGAAGATATCATCTACAAAATCACCATAGCTCCATAGAAAGGGCAAGTATAAAACTCATTAGGTTTTACCCAATGACTTCTCTACTCATGCCACTAGGATAGAAAATTCAGCCACATTTATATAAAGAAATTTAAATAAAATGATTTCTAAAAACATTTTATATCAAAGTATAAACTAAATCCATAAAAATAGTTTTTCAAGGAAATAACATAAAAAATAAATTAAGTCATTTAAAATTATATTTTGTGTAAATATTGCACATATCAACACAACTGACCATGCATGAAACCTGTAAGAGGGGGAAACCCATAACCCTTATCCATACCAACAATGACGGGGGAGACTTGTTACCCTTATCCGACCCAAATTCACATAAATGTTTGACGGGGGAGAGGCCTAACCCTTATCCATCCCAACAATGATGGAGGAGACTCCTGACCCTTATCCGTCCAGAATTTAATATGAATGTTTGATGGGGGATATCCCTAACACTTATCTATCTAAACAGTCATGTGGGAGACTCCTGACCCTTATACTTACCAAATTTAATAATAATTTTTAATGGGGGATATCCCTAAACCTTATCTATCCCAACAATAATGTGGAAGACTCCTAACCCATATCCATCCCGAATGTCATATGAACACACACCACCCTTATTCCATTACACCAAATCCAAAAACAACATGTAATACATTTCAATAAAACCATTATTTTATTGAAAACATCATAATCAAACTATATTCCATTATTCCAGAAAGTTCCCATTTAAATTCCCCATTTAAAACTAGGAATAAAATCAATTAATCAAAACCACAATTTTTTCAGAATTTCACCTTTTACAAAATCATCGCTAAATAAGATTTCCAATAGTAGTTAAAAAGAAAAATAACAATTAATTTAACACAGATCAATCACATTGAAATAATTCCAATCATTTCAATAAAGTGGAGTTGAGAATGAAGCCACCTACCTAAAAGGTTTTGATGAAAACCACAACGAACGAATAACTCATAAGAAAAACAGGTTGATTATCCAAGAACACATCTTAGATCTCTTCTCCTACAAAGAAAAATCCAAATATCTTTATATTTGGTATACAACAACTTTGATCCACCCCTAACGGGCGTAGATCTAAGAAACCAAGAGAAGAGGACGAGTAGATCTAAGTAGATATAAGAAATCGATCAAGAACGAAGAAGAATGATCACATACCTCAAGAATCCATATTTGATTCACAAAGGGAAGCCTTTAGATCACCTTAGAACTGATGGGAGAACCTTCTTTGGCCTTAGTAGAAAAAAAGTCTCAGGTTAGGTCTAGTTTGGGTCAAAAGCGATTGAAATCCTTTTTTTAGGATCTCATTTTGACCCTATGCACGATTTGACCGCACTGTTAGGAAAACTGTGCGCTAACCGTGTAGTAGCCACTACCCGCACAGCTTCCCCATGCATGGTCTCCAACACTGTGCTCCAACTATGACGGAGCTTTTACTTCAAGAGGACCATTGCGCACAGTTTTACTGCATGGTTAGCCAACCCATGCGACGCCTGTGCAACCTTCACTTAGCCCCAAAAAACTATTCCACATTTCACCCAACTCACTCATCCATCACCCTTACACTTTATAACCGTAAAAAGAATCAAGTAAGGGTTACATACCAGAAATCAAGGGTACTAAATTCACCCCAACATTTTTCTTTTTTCCCTCATAAATTAGAAAACATTCACTTCCTTGAAATATTTCTAGCCACTACTCTTTCATTTCCATCTCACGTCCCCAAGTCTCTTCCTAAATCTGAACATGGTTCCATAAAATGAAAACTAGATCGATGATTTTCCACGTAATACTTTCTCTTTCCTATCCATAATCTATACTAGGATATGTATCAATGAAGAATCCAACTCTAGGTCAATGTGATCACATCTGGTCACATTGCCTGGATCAGGCAGATACTTTTTCAACTAAGATACATGGAACACATTATGCACCGAACTCAACCATGGTGGTAATGTAAAATTATATGCCACCTATCCAATCCATTCTAGTATCTTGAAAGGGTTAATGTATCTAGAAGATAACTTTCACTTCTTCTTGAAATGATTATGTCCAAGCCTCAGAGATATTTACAAGAAGACATGATCACCCACATCGAATGGTAATGGTATTCAGTGGTGATCATCATAAGATTTCCAATGACTCTGAGCCATCTCCATCAAATTTCTAATGAAATGGATCTTCTCCATTGTTTCTAGGGAAAGGCTTGGACCAACTAGGGATGTTTAACATATTTCCACCCAGCATAGTGGATATTGACAAGGACACCCATACAATGCTTTAAACAGATCCATATGTATCGAGGCCTGATAGTTGTTATTGTATGAGAAATCCACCAAGGGTAAGTGATCCTTCCAAAAGCCACCAAAATCCATTACAAAAAACCAAAACATGTCTTCCAATGTTTTTATTGTCTTCTCAGATTGCCCATCCGTCTGAGGATGATACACCATACTCATAGTCAACTAAGTACCAAGAGATATTTCTAAGGATTTCTGGAAACAAGATATGAACCTCAAATCTCTATATGAGACTATTGAAACTGGTACTCTGTGACTCGTTACCACTTATTGGATATAGATTTTTGAAAGATCCTCCACCATATGAGTTTCATGAACTGGGATGAAATGGGCCGACTTGGTAAGATGATCCACTTTCACCCATATGGCATCGTGTTTTCAGACTGTTCTTGGAAGACCTATAACAAAATCCATTACTATCTGTACTCATTTACACACTAGAATTGGTAAAGACTTTAACATACTAGTAGGTCTATGATCCTCGGCTATAACCTTCTGACAAGTTAAGCGTCGTGAGACAAACTCGGCCACTTTCTTTTTTAGTCCTCTCTCTCAAAAGCGTGCCTTCAACGCCTTATACATATTCTATGTACCTGGATGTACATCCCATATCGAATAGTGGTAAGAATTAAGGATTTGTTCCAGAAAAAATATAGGTACAACCATTAGATCTCTAAAACAAAAAACTGAACTCAAATCAAGTTTCGAACCCTCAATGGTCTTTCCACCATTGAGTTTTGAACTCATAACCAGATATTCTGCATCATATGTTTGTGCCTCTTTGACCATAGTTACTTAATCAAGAACAATCATAGCTGAAATGAAAACTGCAACATCACCTTGGTCTTCCTTTTCCACATGCATGTCATATAGGACCGACATCAACTGTCATTCATCATAAGATTCTTTCACCAACTAAGAATTTGAGTTTCTTCTCAATGCATCTGCAACCGAATTCCATTTTCTTAGTGCATACATCATGTCAAATTCAAACATCTTGAGATACTCCATCCATATCCATTGCCTTAGATTAAAATCTCACTGCGAGAAAATGTGTTTCAATCTTTTTTGGTCTGTAAACACAATTAATTTCTCACCAAAGAGATAATTTCACCAAGTATTCAAAGCATGGACGACTGCAACTAACTCTAAATCATGTTTTAAGTAATTCTTCTCCCGAATCCTCAACTTCCTTGAACCAAAAGAAACCAAATGGTCTCCTTGCATGAGAACGCACCCCAACCCTAATCCTAAATCATCACAGCACACCACATACCCCTGTCCTGATTCTGGAAAAATCAAGATAGGTGTCGATGTAAGCCAAACTTTCAACTCCAAGAAAGACTTTTGGATTTCCTCTATCCATTAAAATGGAGCATTCTTCTTTTTCAAATTTTTCATTGGTGAAGCTAGCCGTGAGAAATCACACACAAAGAATTTTTAGTAACTAGATAGACCAAGAAAACATTGTATCTCTTAGACATTATTCGGTGGTTTCCATGAGATAACAGCTTCTATGATTTTAGGATCAACAGAAACTAATTTTTCAGAAATGACATGGATAAGAAAACATACATCTTGTATCCAAAAATAAGACATTGATAATTTTTCATACAAATGGTGATGTCTCAAGATTTGTAACATTGATTCCTGTTGTTCCTCACGGTCAACCCTTGTCTTTGAATACACCAAGATGTCATCCACACACACTACCACAAAAGAATCCAAATATCACTGAAATATCTGATTCATCAAATCCATAAAGACCATTGGTGCATTCATTAGACCAAAATTCATGACTACCTATTCGTAGTGGCCATATCTATTTCTTAAAGATGTCTTTAGAATATCATCCTTATGAACTTTCAATTGGTGATATCCTGATCACATGTCAATTTTAGAGAACCGTTGAGCTCCCCTCAATTGATTATAAAGATCATCAATGCATGGAAGTGGATATATGTTCATTATCATCACTTAGTTTAGATTATGATAATAAATGCACTATCGAATAGTTTCATCTACATTGTTCATGAACATGACTAATTCTTCCCATGAAGACATACTTGGCCAAATGTAACCATTGCTTTCTAGCACCTCCAACTTCACTTTAAATTCTTGTAACTCTATTGGTGCCATCCTGTAAGATGAAAGTTAAATAGGACTGGTCCCCCAAATAAGATCAATCATAAACTCCACTTCCCTTAGACATGGTAACCCTAAGAAGTTTTGGGGAAATTCATCTGTAAATTGATCCACAACTGCTGGAAAACTAATTTCATCGATCTCTTCCATTGAAGACAAAGTCAATGCTGCCAACTGATAAGCGGTTATTCCTACCATCGGTGATAACAAGATCTTTTCACCTTTATTTACCATCCTATCTCCTTTGAATAGATGTTAAATGGTTTCCTAATTCCTAAAACTAACTGTTCTCCAATAACAGTCAATGTAATCCTTGAACATTGTCAACTAATCTATACCCAGTATTACATCATAGACATCCATTTCTAACATCGAGAATTATCATTTTATCTCAACTCCACCAATAGTTATAACAGATTCTCTACACACAAAGGCTTGAAATTATCTTTCCCTAAGAGGAGTTTGGAGTTTTAAAATAGAAGTCATCATTTATATCATTAAACATATCAAATTAATAGCAGGAGAAGTAATGAAAGAATGTGATGCACTAATATCTAAGGGAACTTATACAGGGTATAATTTGAAAGAATCATACATCTCCCTGTAGATGGTCCAAATTGATCATCTACAACCATTTTCTCAACTCCATAAAATTTCTCAATTACTACAATTTAATTCATGTTTCCTTATAGATATTTTTCTCATTCTGTCAAATTATACAGTGTTTGTGAAACCTGAGAATTGTCTCGAGCACCTGACCTTGGAGCACTATGACAAAAGAACATAACATGTCCCATCTTGTTGCAATTATAGCATGCTTTTGGTGGTGTTGCACACTCCCGCTTGATGTGACTGAGTGAACCACACAAAAATAATCCAATATTTCTCTTGTGTCTTGGAGGAAGGTTAATTGCTCATGTGGTCTGATTTGAATATGTTCCACCCTATTGAGAAAAGGTGTCCCACTTCCTGTTCATCTTAGTGATAGAGTTATTGGTTCCTCTAATGAATAAAATCATACTTAATCCACTTGGATTTTCAGCAATGATATGTATTGTATACAAGGTATATAGTTGGAGCCCCAACTCAATGGTTTGAAAAGTATGAGCGATGATTTGGACCAACTATTGGTTCACCTATGCCTCACCAGCAACCATATTCTTAGTAGCCTCTTTCGACTAGTTTCTACGACGCATATCAGTTTCTATTTCTTAAACAAGTAAAAAACCTTGGTATGTCTCACTCCCTAGAAACATATTTCTTAGCATTCCAAATTATATCACATCAACTATCACAACATTGTTTTCCAAAAACAACCTTTTTCCATGTTCAACCATTTTCGAAATATTTCAACATGCTTTTTGAAAATTAAACCATTTTGAAAATACCATAAGAATTTCCTTTTTCAAAATCATTCATTTGAAAAACAATTTCATACTTTCGCATAAATAAAAAATTTATCACAACTTGAATGAATACTTGAAATGATGTATGCACTCCTAGTGGGAAGTAATATCTCTACCATGCATGTCATATTAGTCTCATTATCTAAACCCATGATAATGAGATTTATAAATCCTAAAAGTGTATCCAAACACTTATGTACCCAACTCCTTGGTAACTTGAAGTTCAAAATAAAAGGGTTAGATACGTCCTTTTTTTCAATACATTTCAAGTTCCAACAATACTACTCCGTTCTAAGATTACAAACCAACTAATAGACGAGAAGGAATTTCAACCCCAAGACCAAGAACACAGATGAAAACCTTTTAGGAAAGGACTAAACAAGTTAATACCATTTTTACCATAGAGTAAGGACTAGACTGATACCATTTTTAATGACCTGCTAATTCTCATTGGTTGAGAGTACAACGAGTTATTACTTGGCCTTAAGTGACATCCCCAAGATAACAATGGATGGAAATAAATTACGAAGGGTTTCAAATATAGTGGGGGATGATTTACCCTTTAAGAATAAATAATAAAACTAACAAACCATAATCAAACCATTCACAAAATTATTCATGAAAAAATTAAATACAACTCAACAACTTCATATATCTCAAAACCATATCAAAGTGTTCAACAATAGAAGACCAAACAAGTATCAACTTAAATAGTGGATAAACAACAAAAGATTCTCAAGATACCAAAATACTCCATTCTTCACAAGATCCAATCTTCACAATCACCATACAGACCAAGTATCACAATTTTGTGCTAAAAAGGTGTGAAATGTTACCTTTTCCCCTATCCCAAAAGATAACATATCCAAAAGAGAAAAAGTTATAAAGAAGTGGTGAGTATAAAACTCAGTAGGTTTTCTCCAATTACTTCCCCACTCATGACACTAGGATATAAATTTTATCCACATTTATATAAAAAAATTTATATAAAACAATTTCTAAAAAAATGTTTATATCAAAATATAAACTAAAGCCATAAAAATAGTTTTCCAAGGAAAGAAGATAAAAAATCATTTAAGTCATTTAAACTTTTATTTTGTGCAACCATTCCAGATATCAACACAACTGACCATGCATGAAACCCGAAAGAGGGGGAATGCCCTAACCCTTATCTGTCCCAACAATGATTGGGGAGACTTCTTACCCTTATCCGACCCAAATGAACATGAATGTTTGATGGGGGAGAGACCTAACCCTTATCCAACCCAACAATAATGGGGGATACTCTTGACCCTTATCTATCACGAATGTAATATGAATGTTTGACATGGTATAGACCTAACCCTTATCCATCCCAACAATTATGGGGGAGACTTCTGACCCAGATCCATCCCGAATTCCATATGAACACACAACACCATTATTCCATTAGACCAAATCCAAAACCAACATGTCATACATTTCAGTAAAAAAATTATTTTATTGAAAACATCATAATAAAACCATATTCCATTATTCTAGAAAATTCACATTTAAATTCCCCATTTAAAACTATTAATAAAATCAATTTAATAAAAATCCCAATTTTTTCAGAATTTCACCCTTTACCAAAATGTCGCTAAATAAGCTTTAATAAAATAGTTAAATTGAAAAATCACAATCAATTTTACAAAGCCTTCCAATAATTTTTATAAAGTGAAGTCAATAATGAATCCACCTACCTCAATGTTTTTAATGAAAACCACAACGAATGAAGAACGCACAAGAAAACTAGGTTGATTCTCTAAAAACCCATCTTAGATATCTTCTACTACCAAGAATAGAGCCAAATATAAACATATTTATCATCCATTAACCTATATATACCCCTAAAGGTCATAGATATATGAAACCAATAGAAGAGGATAAGTAGATCTAAGTAGATCTAAGAAACTGATCAAGAACAAAGAAGAATGATCACATAAGTCAAGAATTCGGCTGCGATTCACCAAAGGAAGCCTTCAGACTTCCTTAGGACTGATGGGAGAACCTTTTTTGGCCTTGGGACAATAAAAGTACCGAGTTAGGGTGGGTTTGGGTCAAAAACAAGGGAGTTACGGAAAAAACAATTGAGATCCTATTTTTAAGGATCTCATTTTGACCATGCGCACAGTTTGACTGCATGGTTAGGAGAACCATGTGCTAATAGTGTGGTAGCCACTGCCTTCACAACTTCTACATTCACAGTCTCTCAATTCATGATCTAGCCATTCTAGAGCTACTACCTCAAGAGGACCACTTCCCATGGTTTGGCTGCATGGTTAGGAAAATCATGCACTGCCCATACGACCTTCTCTTATCCCCAAAAAACTCTTCCAAAGTTCTCCCAACTCTCCCATCCATCACCCTTACACTTTATAACCATAAAAATAATCTAGTAAAGGATACATACTAGAAAATGGGGGTACTACACTATCTTTGAAAAATGATACTAGATACTGAGACCTGATATTTTTTATATTGAGAACTTCCATTTAAATTTTTCTAGTACAAAATATATGTCACTGCATGAATCACCATTAGGTTTGGTTCGTCTCTCATATGGACCTTCTCAATTTTGTCCTCAATAACCCTATATTACTGTTAGGTTATCCCATTGTTTGTAATCTAATAATAGTGTTATATTTAATACATGTTGCTTAATTTAATCAAAGGGAAGGCACTAAATTATTTCCTCAAATCCTACCCTACCCTAGAAATCACACCAGTAAACACTGAGCTTCTAGAAGAAGAAGAATCATGTTCCCATGGAACTCCGCAAATGTGGGAGATATATTTTGATAGATCCTCTCACAATATTATAAGAAGAATAAAGAAATCCATAAGTTCCCCTGGGTTGGTCTAGGGATTTTTCTTATCTCCTCGTCCAAGAAAATCCTTCCCTATTCCTTCCTTTTATCAAAAGGATTCATAAACAATGACGCATAGTACCAAACCCATATTAAAATCCTATAACGAAAATTTCTATTACATATATCACAACAGAATTTCAAATGAAATTATTAATTGATGATTGACCATATCAAGTATGAATATATCACCATGAAGGAACAGTTAGCCCCTCTCATCAACTGTTTAAGGGGACTAATATTAGAGTTCCCTTTTGAACCAATACAGAATCACATTCCCTATTCAAAAAAATCCAATATAATGCATTGGATAACTCAACTAGATCCCTAGCTAGACCTGACCAAGAAGATGTAGTTTTCTCATCACTATACAAAGGGTATTCTCCCAAGTAATCATCTATGAAATTGAAGATATCAATCATATTAGCACTACCCAGAGACATGGTGAGCTGAAATTCATTATTCGATGGATGATCCCATAATATACTACCACAAAAAAGTCACCCTCTCATTAAATTGACACAAAAGGGAATAGATATGATGTTAGGAAAAATAATTCACCCTTATTAAATTGGTGAAAGAACAAAAATTACACTCAAAATAGGGATTCAATGGAGCCATCCTCAGATTCATAGTAGATGATACCCTTTTCATAATGTAGGAAGTCCATGCAGGATCTTTCAATGCTCATTGTCTATAATCAGGCTCTCACAACTAAATTAAGAGTATTTTTTATTTATATACAATGATGTTACAATACTATATGGAATTCACAAAAAAGCTTCATTCATTTCAAATACATAAATACATCATACGTCATCCCCTAAAGATGTTGTATACTTCTAAATACTCCTGGTCATTTTATGTATGGGGAATGGATATCATGGGGCAATATACCCCAGATATATGTAGGACATTTAAGTATATTCTCATTGCCAGTAACTTATTTTCCAAATGGTTCATGGATATACACCTCAAGAGAGTTTGGATGAAGAACATTATCAACATCATAAAGTATAACATCATCACCAGATTTGGTACCCCATATATGATATTGAAGGACAATAACACCAAATTCTATTCTTCTAAGTTTAAAAGGTTGTATCAAGAGTACAATATCGAGTCCAAAATTAATCTCAATATAATATTGTGTAAAATGGGTATATAGATACTTTCAATATCTCTCTTTCAAATATACTTCATAAAATAGTGTGTAAATATGAGAAATCATGGTTAGAAAAACTCATACATACCCTGTGGGAAAACAATACCACAACCAACCACACCACATAAGTAACCCCTTATTCCCATGTCTACTAAATATAGGCGGTGATACCAATCAAATTATAGTTTCTTCACTCTAAATTAATATCTTTTTTCAAATCATAATACATGAACAATCCCATAACTATCTTCATTAAATGTTGGTGGTTGTTGCATCATGAATTGATCTAACATTGATCCTCCACGCTGCGGATCAGGGTGCTCCATACGAGTAAGGTTACTATTCATAACCTGAGTGAGTTGTCCCAGTATGGTGATAAGTTGATCAGCACTAGTTGTATCTCCAACTCCACTATAATTATCTTGAGCAGGAGGTAAATCCCTACATGGAGTGCATGCATTGATACGGTTTCCATTCCTCCCACTAGGCGCCATTTCTAAACAATGGCATAAACTAGATTAGTTTTTGAATCAAAATACATAATTACAAACTTGAAAGACACTTAACATAAATTGAACTATTTATGGTTATAATCCATAATCACAAAAAAAAATCATTGAGGAAGTATATACTCATAACACTTTATAGTGTTTTGTAAAGAAAATGAGAATTATCCTAAGCATATCCCCCGGGATTGTTGTAACCAAGAGTGCATCCAGGCCCATTGTCGTGCACCAGTTCCCGTTCGAGTCTAGCTCAAAGCGGTGTTTTTAGGTTTTACCCCTAGTTACATATATGCCAGAGCCGCCTCTACCTACTCGTATCCATACAGGGATGTATTTCTCGGAAAACTCACAAAATCTCTATAATACCAAAATTCTAAGAAGTTTTTCTATACTAATCCTCAAAGTTTATCTTAGGTCTATGTGCTCTAATCAGAGTTTATCTAAATATAACTTCCAAGGTTAGTACTAAACTCCCTCTAATACCAACTATAACGCCTCGACCCCAGTTACCCAGAGTCGGTGCATTATTGCATAACATTGGCATGATCACAAAGATCAATCCTCAAAAGACCGATTAGTTTAGTAGCCTTGAAACACTAGATACATTCATAAGTTTTACATTACATCATAAAGTAATACAAAACTACAACAACATATTGTCTTCATATCCCCTCACATTATCCCTTCAGGTCATTCATAACATACTTCTTCACATCCTGGAAAAATTAAAACATTGAAAGGGGTGATCTCAGATACTCAGTAAGGATAACAATATTGTGGAAACTTTCATAAATAAACATAAACATTTAAGGCAATGTATAACTAAAACAAAAGCCTTTTAAACATGAACTTGAGCATAATATTGAAAAAGTAAAATGAAATAATGTCATTTACTTATTCACATAGATATTCTACTGGTCGAATAATCACATGCAATATCAATAAACACATTCATAATTATGGAATGCATAATGCCAGACTATCATAACCACGTAGCCATGGCCTCGTGGCAAGACTACAAATAAGATTTTGTCAAGGCCTCTTGCCAAGACACTAGTTTGTCTCATGAGGCCTACTGATGCATCGAGGAGCTATAGCGGGCTCCACCCGTCACTTATTAATTCCAATGCATTCCTCATATGAACAGTTTTAAACATATCCTAAACCATAACATAATCATATCACATAAAACATGCATAAAGGAAATATAAAATTTCCACATTTCAATCACAAGATATCAATACGACACATTGATATAAAAAACACTTTCAAAACCATTTTCAATACCAAAATAAAAAAAATTAAAACATGGTATTTATTTTTCAATTAAAAAATGTTATGGCTTGTAGAAGAATCCGAAACTCAAATAATGGTCATGGTGGTGTGGAAGTCATTGTCGCCACATGCGTATGACAAAAAAAAACATTCCCTTTTTTCTTTTAGTAAAACTCTTCGTATATAAAAGATTCTTTTTGAATAAAAGTAAATGTCAAAGGGGTTTATACACCGTATTGAAGAAATTTGTGTATAAAACAAAATATGACTCAATGAATGGAGATTGAGATGAAGTCCCTTACAAAGATCATTTTTTAAATAAAATATATCTATTATGTGTATTCACTATAAGTACACATAAAGAAAGTACAAATACAAGATAGAAAATAATAATATCATGACATAATTTGAAAGTAGGAGATTAACCCAAAGAACCGAAATTGGGTTAAGAAGTTCCCTTACAAAGAACATTTTTTTAAATAAAATAGATCTATTATGTGTATTCACTATATGTACACATAAAGAAAGTACAAATACAAGATAGTACATAATAATATCATGACATAATTTGAATGTAGGAGATTAACCCAAAGAATAGAAATTGGGTTAAGAAGTTCCCTTACCTCGTGTCCGACTTCACTCGACCGTTATTTAATCTCCTGAATAATAAACTAGAGTTCATCTCTACTTTCTTAAGAAGCTTTTTCAAATTCATTATCCCTTTTATATCACTTATTACAATGTTATGAAAATTATGTAGTCATTTAAGTTAATAATGGTCGTTTTGTCGATCTTTGGTACATGAGTCAACAATAAACTTCTTATAATTACAAGTTGTTTATGTGGTAAAATATCCATTATATCCAGAATTATATTCAGGATGTAGATATCATATATATCATATATATCCAGTATATACATTCTATCATAATATTACGTAACATTTAGAGGTAAGAAATGAAATGCATCGTTCATGGAGACGGTAAGTCATACGTACGCATGAACGATACTTTCATTTCTATTTCGTATTTAATGGAATGAAATCATAATGATATAAAGGTATATTATAATTCCAGTATAATATCATATATAATATCATTTACTCCATCCTTTATATATCCCACATATGACATTAACAATTCAAATCACTTTGAGGGGGTGGTAGTCTGCACTTCCTAAAATGAAATTATCGTGTTTAGCCATAATAGAAATCATAAATGTATTCCATAAAAGAGAAATATATAAGAATAAGGAAACAATAAACATAATATATATATCATATATGAAAATATTGTCATAATAATGGCCACCATGAGAGGTGTTAAAAGAAGATTGAACAATCATCGTTTCGTGAGGTAGTAATTCGCCACCCACAGAAACAGTATGTTCTTTAGCCATTAGACGAAGGTGTGTGGAAGTGTAAATAAAACCTTCCCATAAAAACATCCAATTATATTGAATATACTGTTTTTGATACAAAATAAAGGAATAAAAAGAGTTTAAGGGGTTGGAGAAGCAAAATAAAACAAAATAACATAAGAGAAGACATTACGTTAAAATCAGGTAACTCTTTTTTGATTTGAGCCAAAAGCATCCTTGGTAATAATTCTGACCAAAGTGAGGCTTCTAGGAGTAAGAGAGAGAAGTTGAGAGAGTATTTGGGAAGATTTCGGCCGAGACAAATGGCTTTAAGGTGTGAATAAGGTGGTAGTGGTGGGGGCCTTTTATAAGAGGAGAGGAGGGGAACTCTTGGAAAGTCATGAAATGTTACTTTATTATATAATTAGTTTCGGATTTTAAAGGTCCCAAACTTATATATTTCTAGGATAAGGTGATAAGGGTTAGAAATATACTCATCCAATAGGTTTTTGACAAGTTTAAGTCTTAGAGTTTACATTATCTTTTCATTTTTGTAAATCATTAATTAATGAGGTAATCGCTGCATCATCATGGTGTCATAAAACATTTAATTTATTTAATGTATAAAAATTATAAAACAAATATCATGATGTAAAAAATCTATTTAGATTTCCAATTAATATTTATAGTCTAAAAGTTAACTTATATAACCCCATGTAATAATTGTTTTAGTAAAACAACACATATTTGTGACAATTTTAGTTTTACTTTAAATAAAAGGTTATTAATGTCATTTTCTTACCCAAGTGGCTCCATGGGGTCCCCAAGTTGACCCATGGATTTTCTGGGTCGTCCATGACTCATCCAATAAGGGTAGGACAAGTTTAAGGGTACTTTCATATTTTTATAATATCATTTTTACCTTAAATTTCACTAGTTACATTTAATCACGATTAATCAAACTTAAAAGTTACTATTCACCAAAAAATTATTTTAATCCCATTGAACCACATTTTACTTCATAATGAAAACCATGTATGTCAGATTTTTGAAAATCAAATCACAGAAGTGGTAATGTTTCATTTAAATGAAAAATCAGTTTTTTAACTACCACTTAGTGGTTTCACTATTCATCAAAAATCGAAGTTTTTTAGAACAACACCAAAAATTAACCCTAAGATATATTTTATATTATTAATTAAAAAATGATTTCTATTTTACAAAATTCAAAACATATATGTTGAATTAATCAATTTAATATTTAATTCCCGCGGTCACAACAAGTAGCGTGTTTTTAAGAAAGAATATCAATCAAAAGATTGGCAATTGTTTATGTCCAATTTCAAAGTGAAATTAATTCTAATGACCACCATTGGATAAAATGGTAAAAATATATTCTAATTACACTTTAGAACCACTCAATTGTATAATTTATCACTATAAATTATTTTGATTAAAAAAGTTGTTTTTAAGTATTTTTCACTATTCATCAAAAATTGAAAATTCTCAGAAAAATACCAAAAATTCAACATAGGCTAATTTTGATATTCCGAATCCAAAAATGAAGTCCATTTTGAAATATAAAATTTATATAATTTCAAAAGGTGGGTATTACTATTCATAACGACTACTTTTATTGGTCACGGTGTGTTAGAACTCGAGGTTGTGTACAACACATGCTGCTTTATTATTCAAAGAGGAGTGTACCATGGAAGCTTGGGGTGTTACATTCTCCTCTACTTCAATAAATTTCATCCTTGAAATTTAAAATTTTTCTTTGAAAATAAAAGGTTGAAAATAGAAAATACCATTGTGGAAAACCCACATAAGAAATATGGTTAATAAAAATATAACTTTAAAATAAAGAAAGGGAAGTACAAAGGTCACCCGAGATATCCCATACTAGGATTCTATGAAAATATGGATATAGAGGAAAAAAACCATCAAGGTCTGATGGAGAGTTGTATAAAACAGGATTAGGAGAAATTTAACTACAATAAAATCACAAACTTGTGATTGGTTAAATGGTCATTGATTCCCCAATTAGAAAAGTTAACTGACAACATTTTTTTTAAGTTACCTTTCATAAAGTTGAGGAATTTATTTAGGAGATTTACTAAGAACGTAAGGAAATATACTTACTTGTCATGTAGACTTTTATTCTTTAATAAATTTTACCACAAACCCATCTTTCACTCCAAAAGGTAATAGATCTCAAAAATATTCTATTTATCATAATTTTATAAGGTTACAAATATTAACACATACCATTTAGAATAGGAAAACTTTTTTCTAATAAACAGGGACATCCTGTAGGCTAGTGGTAGGTAATAAAGGCCTGTCGCACTATGGTTGTGGGTTCGATTCCTACAGCTTTGTCCGACGCAACGGGTTATCCCCCAACCTGCAGGTTATCCTTTTCCTAAAACTATAGTATTATAATATTCCAAAAAATAATCTTTATAAATGTTTTAACCTTAAACAATACCATCCAAAGTTCAACTTAATCCATTCCAACCTTTATAGTTATCCAAAATACCTCCATCCAGACTTTTTCTAAAAGGTCTATAAATTCCAAAATCAATTGTATCATCAGATTCCTCAAACAATGTAAATATTCTCTTATTGTCATATACTAAAAATATGATTACCTTCATCATATTAAAACCTTAATGAAGACAACAAGTAATGCAGTACAATCCTTATATATATCACATTATTCTTATAACAAGAATATAATCCTTGTCCCCAAAAGCACCAATACATTAATTATTCCACTTCAACAGTAGTAACAGCAAAAGATTTTCCTTGATCCCTTGGCCTTTTCTGAAGTAATTTTCCCTGATTCTTAGGACATTAATTTTCATAATGCCCCATTTCCCTACAATTGTAGCATTCAACATTGATATCCGCTTTCTTTCCCTTGCAATCACGAGCCTGGTGACCTTTTTCTCCAAACTTGTAACAAACTCTCATTACTTTTAGGCATGTACCGGGGTGATTCTTCCCACAATTATCACATAATGAAAAATCCTTATTTACCTTTTTCCCCCTATCTGTCTCTTGTTCCACCATTCTCTTCTTCTCTTTCTTTACTTTATTGTCATAAGATTTAGAGAATTCCTTTTCTATCTTGATAGAACACGAGATTATATCTTTGTATGTTGAGAAAGATTGTGATACTAAATCTAGATGGAGAAATGGTTTTAACCCATCAAAGAAACCATCAATATTACTTCTTAGGTTACTTATATAATCTGCAGCATGTCTTGCTAACATTGTAAAGTTGGCCTCATACTTTGCGACATTTACATCCTCCTTCTGCCTCAGACTCAGAAATTGCCTTTCCATATCTGCACGATGGTCATGTGGAAAGTATTTTTCTAAGAAAATTTCCATAAACTCCATCCATTCCATACTTGATACTTCTTCATCTTCCTTTTTGTTTTGAATTAGCGACCACCATTGATCGGCATCTCGAGTGAGGCACTAAACTGCCATGACAACTTTCTCCCTTTCGCTACTCCCCAAGGCATGGAATATTTTCTCTATAGAATTTATCCATTGCTAAGATACTAAGGGATTTGTACCCCCATTAAATGTTGGTGGTTATTGCATCATGAAGAGATCTAACATTGATCATCCACGCTACGGATCAGGGTGCTCCATACGAGTAAGGTTATTATTCATAACCTGAGTGAGTTGTCCCAGTATGGTGATAAGTTGATCAGCACCAGTTGTATCTCCAACTCCACTATAATTATCTTGAGAAGGAGGGAAATCCCTACATAGAGTGCATGCATTGATACAGTTTCCATTCCTCCCACTAGGAGCCATTTCTAAACAATGGCATAAACTAGATTAGTTTATGAATCAAAATACATAATTACAAACTTGCAAAACACTTAACATAAATTGAACTATTTATGGATATAATCCATAATCACAAAAAAAATCTTTGAGGAAGTATATACTCATAACCCTTTATAGTGTTTTGTAAAGAAAACGAGAATTATCCAAATCATATCCCCCGGGAGTGTCGTAACCAAGAGTGCAGCAAGGCCCATTGTCGTGCACCAGTTCTCGTTCGAGTCTAGCTCAAAGTGGTGTTTTTGGGTTTTACCCCTAGGTACATCTGTGCCAGAGCCACCTCTACTTGCTCGTATCCAGACAGGGATTTATTGCTCGGAAAACTCATAAAATCTCTATAATACCAAAATTCTAGGAAGTTTTTCTATACTAATCCTCAAAGTTTATCTTAGGTCTATGTGCTCTAATCATAATTTATCTAAATATAGCTTACAAGGATAGTACTAAACTGCCTCGGATACCAACTATAACACCCTAACCCCAGTTACCCAGAGTCGGTGCATTATTGCATAACATTGGCATGATCACAAAGATCAAGTCTTGAAAGACCAATTATTTTAGAATCCTTGAAACACTAGATACATTCATAAGTTTTACATTAAATCATAAAGTAATACAAAACTACTACAACATCTTGTCTTCATATCCGCTCATATTATCCCTTCATTTAATTCATAAAATACTTATTCACATCCTGGAAAAATTAAAACATTGAAAGGGGTGAGCTCAAATGCTCAATAAGGATAACAATATTGCGGAAGCTTTCCTAAATAAACATAAACATTTAAGGCAATGTATAACTAAAACAAAATCCTTTTAAACATGAACTTGAGCATAATATGCAAAATGTAAAATGAAATAAATCCATTTACTTATTCACATGGATATTCTACTGGTCGAATAATCACATGCAATATCAATAACCACATTAATAATGATGGAATGCATAATGCCAGACTATCACAACCATGTAGCCAAGGCCTTGTTCCAAGACTACAAATAAGATTTTGTCAAGGCCTCGTGCCAAGACACTAGTGTGTCTCATGAGACCTACCGATGCATCGAGGAGCTATAGCGGGCTCCACCCGTCACTTATTAAGTCGAATGCATTCCTCATATGAACAGGTTTAAACATATCATAAACCATAACATAATCGTATCACATAAAACATGCATAAAGGAAACAAAACATTTCCACATTTCAGTCACATAAAATCAATACAACACATTGATATAAAAAAACACTTTCAAAACCATTTTCAATACCAAAATAAAAGAAAATTAAAACATGCTATTTATTATTCATTTAAAAAAAAGTTATGGCCTATAGAGGAAGTTGAAACTCAAATAATGGTCCCGGCGGCGGGGAAGTCATTGTCGCCGCATATGTACGACAAAAAAACATTCCCTTTTGTCATTTAGTAAAATGCTTCATATATAAAAGATTCCTTTTGAATAAAAGTAAAATTCAAAGGGGTTTATACACAGTATCAAAGAAATTTGTGTATAAAACAAAATATGCCTCAATAAATGGATATTGAGACGAAGTCCCTTACAAAGATCATTTTTTTAAATAAAATAGATCTATTATGTGTATTCACTATAAGTACACATAAAGAAAGTACAAATACAAGATAGGACATAATAATATCCTGACATAATTTGAAAGTAGGAGATTAACCCAAAGAACTGAAATTGGGCTAAGAAGTTCCCTTACAAAGAACATTTTTTAAATAAAATAGATCTATTATGTGTATTCACTATAAGTACAAATAAAGAAAGTAAAATTACAAGATAGGGCATAATAATGTCATGACAGAATTTTAATGTAGGAGATTAACCGAAAGAATAGAAATTGGGTTAAGAAGTTCCCTTACCTCGTGTCTGACTTCACTCAACCGTTCTTTAATATCCTGAATAATAAACTAGAGTTAATCTCTACTTTCTTAATAACCTTTTTCAAATTTATTATCCCTTTTATATCACTTATTACAATGCTAAGAAAATTATGTAGTCATTTAAGTTAATAACGGTCGTTTTGTCGATCTTTGGTACTTCAGTCAACAATAATCTTCTTATAATTACAATTTGTTTATGTTGTAAAATATCCATTATATCCAGAATTATATTCAAGATGTAGATATCATATATATCATATATATCCGGTATATACATTCTTTCATAATATTACGTAACATTTAGAGGTAAGAAATGAAATGCACTGTTCATGGAGACGGTAAGTCGTACGTACGCATGAATGCTACTTTCATTTCTATTTCATATTTAATGGAATTAAATCATAATTATATAAAGGTATATTATAATTCCAGTATAATATCATATATAATATCATTTACTCCATCCTTTATACATCCCACATATGGCATTAACGATTCAAATCACTTTGTGGGGGCGGTAGTCCACACTTCCTAAAATGAAATTATCGCGTTTACCCATAATGGAAATCATAAAGGTATGCCATAAATGAGAAATAAATTAGAATAAGTAAAAAATTAAACATAATATATATATCATATATGAAAATATTGTCATCATAATGGCCACCATGAGAGGTGTTAAAAGAATATTGAACAATCATCGTTTCGTGAGGCAGTAATTCACCACCCACAGAAACAGTATGTTCTTTAGCCATTAGATGAAGGTGTGTGTAAGGGTAAATAAAATAATTCTCATAAAAAAATCCAAGTATATTTAAGGTACTGGTGGTTTTAAAAAATAAAGTAATAAAAAGATTTTAATAGTTTGAAGAAGCAAAATAAAACAAAATAACATAAGTGAAGACATTACCTTAAAATCGGGTAACTCTTTTTTGATTTGAGCCAAAAGATTATTTGGGAATAATTATGCCCAAAGTGAGGCTTCTAGGAGTAATAGAGGGAATTTGAGAGAGTATTTGTGCAGAGGTTGTCCAATCAAAATGGCTTTAAGGTGTGAATAAGGTCGTAGTGGTGGGGGGGCTTTTATAAGAGGAGAGGAGGGGCACTCCTGGAAAGTCATGAAATGTTAGTTTATTATCTAATGCGTTTCGAATTTTAAAGGTCCCACACTTATATATTTAAAGGATAAGTTGATAAGGGTTTGAAATAAACTCATCCAATAGGTTTTTGACAAGTGTAAGTCTTAGATTTTACATTGTCTTTTCATTTTTTTAAATCGTTAATTAATGAGGTAATCGCTGCATCATCATGGTGTCATAAAAAATTTAATTTATTTAATATTTAAAAATTATAAAAAAAATATAATGATGTATTAAATATTTTTAGATTTACAATGAATATTTATAGTCAAAAAGTTAACTTATATAACCCCATGTAAAAATTGTTTTAGTAAAACAACACATGTTTGTGACAATTTTAGTTTTACTTTAAATAAAAAGTTATTAATCTCATTTTCTTACCCAAGTGGCTCCATGGGGTCCCCAAGTTGACCCATGGATTTTCGGGGTCAGCCATGACTCATACAATAAGGTTAGGACAATTTTAAGTGTATTTTCATATTTTTATAATATCATTTTTACCATAAATTTCACTAATTACCTTTAATCGTGATTAATTAAACTTAAAAGTTACTATTCACCAAAAAAATTATTTTAATCTCATTGAACCAAATTTTATGTAATAATGACAACAATGTATGTCTGATTTTTGAAAATCAAATCACAGAAGTGGTAATGTTTCATTTAAACAAAAAATCGGTTTTTTAACTACCACTTAGTGGTTTCACTATTCATCAAAAATCGAAGTTTTTCAGAACAACACCAAAAATTAACCCTACTCTATATTTGATATTCTTAATTAAAAAATGATGTCTATTTTAAAAAATTCAAAACATATATGTTGAATTAATCAATTTAATAATTAATTCCCACTGTCACAACAAATAGCGCATTTTTAAGAAAGAATATCAATCAAAAGATTGACAATTGTTTATGTCCAATTTGAAAGTGAAAATAATTCTAATGACCACCATTGGATAAAATGGTAAAAATATATTCTAATTACACTTTATAACCACTAAATTTTATAATTTATCACTATAAATTATTTTGATTAAAAAAGTTGTTTTTAAGTATTTTTCACTATTCATCAAAAATTGGAAGTTCTCAGAAAAATACCAAAAATTCAACATAGGCTAATTTCGATATTCCGAATCCAAAAATGAATTCCATTTTGAAATATGAAATTTATAAAATTTCAAAAAGTGGGTATTAATATTCATAACTTCTACTTTTATTGGTCACGGTGTGTTAGAACTCGAGGTTGCGTACAACACACGGTGCTCTATTATTCAAAGAGGAGCGTACCATGGAAGCTTGGGGTGTTACAAGTTCCTTATCATGTTGCTAGACACTAACCTTGTACTTTAGGCTGTTTTTTCAAATGCCACTAAGAAAGAGGACTAAAGGGTCACACACTAATTGTATCCAGAATCTTAGTCAAAAAACATATTATGATTTATTATTTAAAATGTTTAATAAATATTATTCTCATATGTGGAATAATAATTACTCATGTATTATTTATCGTATATATTCCATCATCACTTATTCAAGAGAATATTATGTGAGCTGAATATTTAATAAATATTTATTATCTATTTAGTGAATATAATATTTATTTATTTATTGGAAAGTAATGAAGTGATATTTATTAATTAAATTAATAGTAATTATTGAAGGTATGATAAATATTATGGAGGGTTGAAGGATCAATTTTTTAGGTCTGGTGAGAAATAATATGTATTGAATATTATTTTATTATATAATATATAATGTAATTCACAAGTTAAGAGCATGTAAAGGAAATAATCATATTATTATTATTTTCACATGTGGTTCCACAAGGGATTAAATAAATATTAAAGGGAACATGTTAAAACTTGTATTTATAAACCCTAGTAGTATTTAAACCCAATTATATTATTTTTAAGAGATCCAATTCATTTTGTGTTGTGGACAAAAATAACCAGAGAGAATACTCTCAATCCCTAGAGAGCTCCCCCTCTAAGAATGGTCCCAATAATGGGGATCAATCTTCCTCCACCTCCAACACTCAATTATAGAGAGAATATAGAGAATGATTTGGAAGTGATTCACATGTCGATCAAAATTGAATGAGGAAATTATTAGGATCTATCGCGTTAGCACCCATTTTTTCCTATGGTGATGTTTGGAGATTTGTGGAACACATGTGGATCACCATTAGAGGTAATCTTCTCATGATTCATACAACACATTGAAGATACAATGTAGATCTATTGTCAGATCCAACAATGAAGAAATAATTCACCAAATGAAATTCTTTTATTGATTAAATTAATTATAAATAATAAGCAATGATCCTTCAATTGGTTCTGGTGTTTTATCATGTGTATGTTTTCTTTAATTAAATGCTATTTATTACTGAATTTATCACCATGTAAAATATCAAATTAATCATTGATCATAAAAAAATGGTTGGGAATGACCCATCACATGATTTCCCTATGCCTGAAACCTATAAGTGGTATTATAACGTTCACATAATTATTTATAATTATATAAAGATCATTGATTAATTTGTGAATTTTTTATTTAGTTTTCAATTAAAGTTTAGTTGTTTTTTAAACCGAATTGTGAGATCTTATTATTCCTATTTCATTTCTCATAGATCTAATAAAATCAATTAATTTTATGAATGAAACAAAATTTAAGAACTCCTCTTGAGGTTCTAAGGATTATGGTCAGATAACAAAAGAGTGCATGTCATGAACCCAGAGGTACATGTCATATACTAGTGTTCAACACACCAAGTGTTAATTAAGAATTAATTCATACTATTTACACTAATACACATAGTTAAGTTAGTTATACCCTACATGTTGACTAGGCTAGACAGGTTCATGATCATACGTAGTACATGTCGTGTAGCCCACGTACATAGTGTGTAGTCCTAAAATCATAGATAGGTTGCGTATCAGTATATATGGCCTGTCGGATTGGTGACTGTGTAATTCAGAGACCACACACCATCTATACCATTTACACATCATGTAATCTAATTTTTCTGAGGCACAGTTTACATGTTTATCCCCTAAGCATCTTCCTCGGATAGATGGTGAGAAGTGTACACTTCATGTAGCTCATTTTTACATGTTTTGTACTTATCCCATATTATTATAAATTAAAATTAATTTATTAAAATATATAAACATTATTGAAATATGCTTGTGTGTGGTCATTAAGTTGATAGGACACACCATGTGATGGTTTTTAATATATGTAAATATATGTTTGTGTGTGTGTGTTTAATTAATTTCTTTGTAATGTTAATATCTTTATATCATGTGTGAGTAATATTATAGTTATTACTCTATGTGAATTTAAGAATTGCACATAACATAAAAATAATGTAATTCAGGTAATCATTAAGTTGATATTACACTTCACAAAAGTACGTGACAAGTCATGTATACCATATGTCACAAGAGTAAATATTATATGAGTGTAATACATGTTGGGTAGATTCGAACGGGTATTCACTGTGTTTTCTCCATGGTATATTTATGTACCCAGTTATTTTTAATTAAATTCATTTAATTTGTTTAAAATTATAATTTATTTTAATATCAAGGAAATTTGGGTGAGAATTATGATAAACGGATTGATTAATTAAAGAATATAATTAATTGATTTGATCAAAATTTATCTAAAATAAGAGTTATTAAGAATTTAATTCTAATTTTATTAAATGTGTAATTTTTTTCCTGTATTTGGATGATCATGATCCTAGACTAAATAATTTAATGTGATTTTTTTCATTTAATTTATTATTAAATTAAATTTTTGGCATTTGATCCATCTATCCATTAATTTTGTAATGGTCTATGTTCCCATGGTTTCTTTTTTAAACCCCTTCCCCTCACTTATGTGTTATTAAGCTCATATATAATGGATGAAGAACCCAATATAGTCGATGCAGTTCTAGTTTAGAGTTGAGGAAAAACCAATACAAGATATATATGTATATAGGTGTACAAGTGGAAAGCTATGACACAAACATTAATTGGTTCAAGGTGTATTCTCCCTAGGAAAAATATTAATTTATCATTCACTAATTAAACTAACCATTAGTAAAATCTCCTGATCACACTACCTTATTATTTTATTTTTTTCATATTTCATGATTATTTCATTAAGAATGTTCAACTTGATCACATGAATTAATTAATTAACAAACATTAAAGATATAACAAAAATAAATTGGCTTAAGCATAAATATTATCTAAGAAATGGTTAATCACATAATTTAATAAACTTAATGTTAACAAGAATGTAATAAAGATAAAAATTGGAAATTTATTCAAAAAGGGGTAAAATACCTCAATAATATATATTATGTCTGTATAGTCATCCACTACTTTAGATAAAATCAAATCATAGTTCAAAGTGCTTTAGTAGCCAAAGTTGGGGTTCTTTCAATTTTTGGGGAATTCTAACATGAATTATTGTGTTGACTTAACTTAGTTCATATCAAGGGTTGACTAGCATAGCAGGACTTGTTGTAACTACGAGGAAATGGTTGAGAAAATTAAATTTAAGGATTTTAAGAGTGGGGATTTCACTCAACATATCAAGGAACTGTGAGTTAATGCAGTTGGAATTTGGAATTCCAACCAAAAACCATTCATGTTTCTTGTCTAGCCATTTAGGGTAATAAGAAGTGGACTACAGATCCCTACCACAAGAATGTCCAATAAATAGGATATTCCAAATCCAATGGTGGGGGTTATTGGGTTTTGATAAAATAGTGGGAGATTAATAAATATACTATTTATTTATATGTCTAAATTTTGTCTGATAAATTACTAAAATTATGCTCATACTATTTGAAGAAAGACCAATAAAAATAACTTCAAACATATCACTGTTATCCATACTTGAGAAGGATAAACTTATCATTGAAAAAAATTACAAAGGTTAGAAAAGGTGCTTACGCATTATCCTTCATCATGAAAAGAAATTATATGTGCTGGAAGAACCAATTCTAAAGAGCCTGGAAATGGGGCTAAGGTTGAAGAGTTTTCTCTCTATGAGAAACATTTTAATGATTCTATATGTGTTCAGGGTTTAATTCTATCATCCATGACCAATGATATTTTTGAAACAATATGAGGATGTAGATACATATAGCATGATGTCTCACATTTTAGATCTCTATCAATAGAAGGAAAGACAAGAGAGATATGCGATCTCCAATGCTGTGTTGAAAACTTATCCTGGAGAGTATATGCCAGCTGGGCCTCATGTATTTTTGCTAATTGGATACATTGAACACTTATACATCTTAGGAATTACATTTCTGGATGATTTTAACACAAATATCATTCTATCATCATTGACCAAGACCATATCCAGTTTTATTGTTAGTTTCATTATGAGAAACAATGAGAAGAATCTTTTAGAACATTTATCTTTGATTTTGTACGTAGATAAATACATGGGGAGTTACTAATCCATGGACCTTATGGGAAATAACAAAATTAAGATAAGGAAAATGGTCCCAAGACTCAAAAAAAGTATAAATCTCCCAATCACCATCCTTCTAAGAGGAAGAACAGCTAGTGGAAGGGTATGAAAATGGTAGTAATATGTTTTTAATGTGGAAAGTAAGGCCCTAAGAATAAGAAATATAACCAGATGCAAGGAAAAGATAATGGTGTGTTTGTTGTCAAATGTAATCATTAAATATCTACTCATTGGGTATTTGATATAGATTTTTGTGCTCACATCTGTATCCAAATTCAAGAACCAAGTATATTTAGGAAGATTACTAGAGGGGAGGTAGATTTGTTAGCTACCAATGGTGAGAGGATGGATACTCAATTCATTGAAAACTACCACCTTTCATTTCCAATATGAATGATTTTCAGTTTTAAATTTTTTTTATTATATACCAAATGTTACCATGAAGATAATTTTTGTATCATTCCTAGATGAAAAAGGGTTTATTTTCATGTTTGGAAATAAAATGTGTTTCTATTATAAAGAGAATATATATGTTATGGTATAGAACATTTAAATAACATTATTTATGTATTGAATTATGAAGACCCACTATTAGAGATTGATAGGGAATCATGTTAACATGACTCATATAACACCCTACTATGGAATCACCAACATGGTAATAAAAATGAGAATCGTTTGAAAAAGATTCATCAATATGGTTATTTACACTCGTTTGAGATAAAACCAATTGAAAGTTGTCACGATTGTTTATAATGAAAAATGACCAAACCGTCATTCGATGGATAGGTTGAGAGCGCCACAGATCTTCTAGGATTTATAAACACTGATGTGTGTGGACCATATCTAGTAGAAGCTAGAGGTGGGTATTCTTACTTTATAAATGTAAATGATGACTTGATTTGATATGGTTATGTATACTTGATGAGTTATATATCTATTTACTTTGATAAATTCAAGGAATTCAAGAAAGAAGTAGAGAATCGAATTGGAAATAAGATAAAAATCTTCTATCAAATTTAGGTAATTCAATAAAGAAGTATATAATTAAATTGGAAATAAGATAAAAATGCTTCTATTGGATCGAGGTGGTTAATATCTTAACCAATAGTTTATTGAATATTTATGGGAGTTTTGGATTCTATCTCAAATCACTCCACCTAACACACCATAGTGGAATGTTTTTAGTGGAAGTAAGAACTATACATTTTTATACATGCTAGGATCGATGATCAGTCATGAAGATCTTCCATTATCCTTTTTGAGATATGCATCACAAACTTCTATATACGCATTAAAATGAGTACCAACTAAAGAAAAAAAATTAATTCCTTTACAAGTATGGAGTGGAAATAAACTATTTTGATCCCATACACATGTATAGGGTTTCGAGGTGTTTTTTAAGGCCTTATCAAACAATAAACTACCACCTCGATAAACAAATTTTATATTTATAGGGTATCCCATGGAAATAAAGGATACTACTTATACAACCCTTGAGATAAGAAATTGAATTTTTCCAAACAATCCATATTTCTTGAGATGAATCATTTCCTCAAAAAGGATAGTGGTGTGAAGTTTGAATTTGATAAATATGATTCTAAAGATACACAAGATTTGGTAGAAGAACAAATTACATCGGTCACCATAGAATAAGTAGTTCCTCAAACACAAGTACTGTGTAGAAGAATAAGAGAGGTAGGATTACCAAAGAGATGTGGTTTTCTAGTCACTGAATATGGTCACTCATTATTGGTTGAAAATGATGAACATGTCTTCTATAAAGAGGAAGTAAATAGCTTCGAATATGCAAGATAATAAGAATCCATGGATTCTAAAATGGATAGCATGTATCATAACTATGGTTGGGTTTTGGTTGACACACGATCTGATTTAAATCCCATAGGGAGAAAATAGGTACTCGGGATAAAATTGTACATGGATGGTAAATTAAATACCTATAATGCAAGGCTAGTGGATAAAGTGTTTCAATAGAATCAAGTAATTAACTACGATGAATCATTTTCACAATTTTTCATGTTTAAATACTTCATAATTTTACTTGTTATAGAAGCATACCAAGAATATGAAATTGGGTAAATGTTTGTCAAAACTACATTCCTTGATGGTAACCATTAGGATAATGTCTATATGAAACAACTAGAAGGGTTTATGTCTCCAGGTGATGCCAAAAGGATTTCCAAGTTACAGAGATCCATTTATGGATTAGAGATATAATCTAGGTCATGGAAAATTTGATTCGATGAATATATAAAATAATTTGGATTTATTAATAATAAATGTGAGAAACGTTTTTTTCAAGAAGTTTAGTGGAACTTAATTTGTTATCCTAGTAGTTCATGTTGATGACATAATACTTATTGGAAATGACATACTAATCTTATAGTCTATTAAGGACTGGTTAAAAAAATGTTTATCCAGGAAGGAATTAGGTGAATCAGCCTATATTTTAGGGATCAAGATCAGTTGTGATATATCAAATAGGATTATTATACTATTTCAAAGTACATACAATGACCAGATACTAAATATATTTAGTATGGAGAAATCCTAGAGGTTATTGTTTTCAGTATCACATGGTTTACATATTTCTAAGAAAATGTGTCTTTAGACACAACATGATAAAGAAATAATGAGTATGATCTCATACACATCAGTAATATGATCAATAATTTATGAGATATTACTTACTAGACTCGATGTTGTCTATTCATTGAGAATAGTAGTAAAATATCAATATGATTCAAGAGAATAGTATTAGTATACTATTAAGGCTATCTCTAAGTATCTGAGAACAACTAATGATATTTTCCTAGTGTATAGAAGAGATGAAGAAATGGTCATTATAGTATATAGTGATGACATTTTTCAAACATATCAGAATTATTTAAATTCATATTTAGAATATGATTTATGTATCAAAGGAGGATATGTGAGTTGGAAGAGTTCAAAGCATCCAATTTTCATTGATTCTCTAGAAGATTCTGAGTATAGAGTGTCTTTTTATGCATCCATTGAATCTATTTGTATACGAAACTTTTTTCAGGATCTTTATGTGGTAACTAGTAGTAAATATAACATCACATTGAATTGTGATAATACTACAGTGGTGGATCTTAAAAAATAGCCAAGGTCACACCAAGAGACAAATCATATACTCCAGAAGTATCACATCTTGAGTTATTTATATCACTGGGGAGAGGTTACAGTAATAAAAGTTCCCATGGAAGAGAATGTTGTAGACCCCATGACAAAAGTACTATTTCAGTAGAATCACATGTATCATGTGAGAGCTAGCGGACTAAATTTTGTTATGAGTTGGATGTAGTGTAGTAGGAGTATGTTGGTGTTGGTTCCATATAACCAACTTCTTTTTACTTTATGATAACCGATATTCATAGTTTTTCATATTAATAAACTACATATCACATCTTGATTTTTCTTCTATTTAACATATTATGTGATAATGTCTTATGATTCTTTATCATTATAAAAGGTCATATAAGTTCACCTCTAGATGAGAACCTAGAAGAGCTAAAAAATATTAATAAATATATGTTCTATAGTTGAATGGTATCATTTGAGGGGCACAAATGATATAGGATATTAGTAGTGGGGGATCATAGGACATTGAAGAACCTTCTCATGGTGTACTCCCTTAGTAATTTCCAATGTAGGATATTATTATAACGGTAATTTCCAGTACGAAATCTACATTTATATGTGTCATTGGATGTTCATATCAGTGAACGAGTGTATTGATCCTTAGACTTTAATATTATTATTAATGAGTATTATAAGTCGCATTCTTTGATGTATTGATGAAAACCATGACGACATAAGTTCATGGTGAGGTAGGATATGTTGGGTACATTATGAGTAATATTGAAGTACATTTTTCCCTTATAATATTTGACATAAGTTTATATCTCGATCCTTTTTATGAAAATGATATAGCCTAAATAAATCTATATCCATGGTATTCTATAGGCAATATGGATTTCCAAAAATTCAAATAAAGATACATCGAGCACATTGGTTGATGGTGCCAACATGCAATCTTCTTTATTAGAGATATTATGAAAAAAGAACTATATTTCAGAGTAAATATATGTATGTGGTATTATGTTATTATAGCATGAACTTATTTTTCTATGGGTTCTTGGGCATGTTGATAGATGATAACCTTGGAAATTATGTCGTTTCACCTAATGCCAATGAGAAATAGGCCTATAGGGATACACCCTAAGTGTATCCAGAATCTCAGTCAAATAATATATTATTATTTATTATTTTACAAGTTGAAAAGCTATTTTTCCCACACATGGTTTAATAATAATTCATGTGTTCTTGAAAACATGTATTCTATCACTAGTTATTCGAGAGAATATTATGAGAGTGAAATATTTAAAAAATATTTATTTTCTATTAAGTGAATATAATATTTATTTATTTATTGGGGAATAATGAAGTGATATTTATTTACTAAATAAATAGTCATTCTTCAAGATCTGATAAATATTATGGACGAATGATAGAATGAGTTTTTAGGTCCTGTGATAAAAAATATATATTGAATATTATTTGATTAAATAATATTTAATTGAATTTGTAAGAAAAGCTCGTGTCGATGAAATATTATTATTATTATTATTATTATTATTATTATTTTGACATGGGATTATGAAAAATATTAGATAAATATCAAAGGGAACTTCTTAAAATATTCATTTCTAAAACCTAGAATTATTAGAACCCAATTATATTTTTTTCAAAATATTAAATTCATTTTGTGTAGTGTATAATGAAAGCTTAACAGAATTATCTCGATCCCTAAAGCGATCCATCTCCAAGAACACTCCCAATAAATGAGAGTGATCTTCCTCTACCTCCCACTCTCAAGTCTAGAGAGATCAAGGATAATTCTTTAGAATTGATTCTTATGGATATAAATGAAAATGATGCAACTATTAGGATCTGTTGAAATTGCACCCAGAGACTCCTATGTTGGTGTTTGGAGACTTGTGGAACATGTGTGGGTCAATAATAGAGGGAATATACTATTTATTCCTAAAATGAAAAAATGGTTCAACATATATCTATTTTTAAATTCATCAATGAAGAATAAATTCACATAACTTAATTATTTAATTTATAAAATTAATTATAAATAATATTTGACGATCATGCACTTGGTTCCTATGTTCTATATCTTTTCTGTTTTCTTTTATTCAACTCTATTAATTATGGTGTTCGTGATCATGTAAAATCTCATATTAATAATTTATCATGAAAAAAATTTGTCCATGACCCATCGCACGCTTTTGATACAGATAGAACCAACACTTATATAGTATATAAGAAATATTATAATAGATCTTACTTCTTAGACATAATAGATGGAGTAAAAATCACACCCCCGCTGATAAAAGTTTTCCTAAGAAATAATTTTCATTATTCTTACCTGAGAATCGAAATCTTGGTTCCAAGACCATAAACTTCATAGCACTCATTTCCTCATCGTATGATGTTAAAATACATGGTCACCGTCCCTATCACATGATGCAAAACTCTGAGTTGGAATTCCATTTTGTATGACTCAAAATTTCTGAGACAATTCATTTCTTTGTGGCTTATTTCACCCACACATCAGATCTCAGCCCATGTAAAATTCTTTGAAACATATTTGGTACATTCCTTAAACATTAATGTCTCCATTAATTTCATAATATCTAGATCTATGTAAGGAATTATAATTTAAAATATCTATGTTCTGTCTTAATTCCATCTACTATAGGATAGGTTATGACATCTAGGTTCTCTACCAGAGACCCATCCCCAATCCTATAAATCAAAATATAAACATAACCTCCCATTTTGTAGGAGTAAGATCTGTGAAGGGGATATTTATTTTCAAGAACCTTTTGTGGATGGATTCCTATTAACACAAGATTCATAGTAATGCTAGAATATCTAACCCTAGGCCCAGCAGAAATGTCAAAAATAATTCCCTCCCCCTTTGAAATCTAGGCATGGGAATTTATTTTCTAGAAATATATATGGCTTTATTATTGACCTTTCAAGATAATTAGTAACACTCATGTATATTATCATGGTCCCAGTCATAGGTGTATTACCATCATGAACCTCCTTCGTGCTTGGTCTATATCAAAATCATTCATCCCCCATTTGGATATAATATTGTAAATACTTCCCTGTAGGTGAAAGCCACCCACAAAATGAGATCCCTTCACCTTCACAATATGGTCAATATTTAGAGATAATGAATCCATACTATATTAAAATTGATACATATTACTTTATTCTGGAATACTTCTCGATACATAATGATTCTCAGACCATTTTCTCTGAGCCCAGTGGTGAATCTTATCCCCACTTCACTTCACTATGGTGGATGACTTCAATTTTGTGTAATAAATTCCCCTTTCCCCTTTATATGAGTTATATCTTTGTTGGGGACCTTATTTATAAAAAATACATGAGTTTTGATTCCTTTCTATATAAAATATGTGGTGATGTCTGGATCTCTCTTCATAAGCCTAGCCATATTGCCTAAAATATTAATACCACCTTTTCCCCTACGTATGAGCTAAATCTATACAGGGGAAATTTATCTTCAAGAATTATGTGTGGATTGATTCCTATTATTCTAGCATATATAGTGATGCCTGAATATCCATTCTCATTCCCAACCATAAATTTCATCATCACAAAAATAAATTGTGATAATGATCTCTTTCACCTTCGTGTTTTGGCATCTAACATCCCACTGAATGGCTATATTCTAAGGTGAAACCCCTTTTTTATTTCCTTGTATATGATCCAGATATTTGTATGGGGGGTTTTACAAGAACTATGTGTGGCTTCATTCCTATCATCATTGGAAGCATAGTGATACATAGATCCCTTATCCCAGGCATAGTGACAATTTTAAAATTTATTAACCTTTTTCATTATTACTTGATCCTTTTATGGTAATACACTATTTCCTTGATGGCACTACGCTAAGGCGAAACTCAATTGTTTCCCTACATGTGATCAATGTCCATATAAGTAATTCCCCACAAATATTGCATACAACATGAAAAAAGGCATCCACTATAAAAACATAAATTAGAAGATTTTTTTCATTAGCGGTGTTTCAAAACACCACTATTTCATTTACCGATGTTTCTAAAAAATATCGTTAGTTTTTTCTTTTAAATTTATAAATTTTCAGATATTTATAGTTTTTTTTTTAAAAAAATAGTTTTTTTAAATAAATAATTCTAATATATTTTACAGCATTCATTTTCTAAAATTTCTAAAAACATTGGTAACTTTTTTTGAAATTTATATTCTTTTTTTTAAAAAAATTATTATTATTTTTAAATAAATAAATATAATATATTTTACACTGCAAAACACACACACCCAAACTCTCAATGTTGCACACCCCCACCCTTCTTCCCACTCGGCATGGCTACAAATCCATCCCACGCTCCTTGCTCTATGCTACACATCCACTCCCACACACGCCAATGAAGAAAAAAATCTACCACTAAAAGAATTTGAGCCAACAACCTCCAGGGTTATACCCAAAGACCTAACCAACTCACTAATTCCCATTATTAATATAAAATTGTATTATATTAAATATATATTTCAGTATTTAAAAAATTAATAATATATATATTAATAAATATATATATGTCTATACTTTATATCCATGTGTATATATATTATAATATATATATATGTGTGTGTGTGTGTGTGTTTGTATTTTACATATATGTTTATATTTTATATTATATATATATATATATTATAATATATGTGTGTGTGTGTGTGTTTATATTTTACATAAATATTTATATTCTACATTATATATATATATAGCTATATTATATATATGTCTGTGTGTTTATATTTTATAATATATATATATTTATATTTATATTTATATTTATATTGAGCATATATATATATTATGTTCATATTTTGTGTTTATATATATCTTTATATTAAATATATATATGTGTTTATATATATGTTTGTTTATATATGTGCGTATGTGTGTCTAAATATATATGTGTATGTATACATATATATAATTATAATTATATATATAATTATATATATAATGAGCCACTTTTTAAAAAATTGGTAAATGTCACAAAAATAGCCAAATTTTCTTTAAAATGTGTCTAAATTTAAAATATATATGTTTTTATATATAAATATGTGTGTGTGTGTCTGTATATCTATATGCGTATGTATGTGTTTATATATATATATATATATATTAATATGTTTATATATGTGTGTCTCTGTTTATATATATTAATATATATATATATATATCTAAATGTATGAGTCTCCATTTATATCTATTAATATACATATGTTAATATATATATATCTATATATTGTTTTATGTTTTATGTTTTATGTTTATATATATATATATATAAGTTTATATTATATTATATAAATGTGTGTGTGTTTATATTGTATGTTTATATATATATATTATATGATTATTTTTTATATTTATATTTTATGCTTATATATACGTTTATATTATATATATATAATATTTATATTTCATATATATCATATGATTATATTGATATATTTATGATTATATTATATATATATGTATATGTTTATATATGTGTGTGTGTTTATATATATGTGTGTGTGTAAATATATATGTGTATGTATACATATATATAATTATCCATGATTTAAAACACTTGTAAAAATGTCACCAAAATAGCCACTTTTTCTTAAAAAAGTGACTAAATTTAAAATATATACGTTTTTATATGTAAATATATGTCTTTATATATATTATTTATATATATATAAATGTGTGTGTGTGTGTATTTATATATATATATATATATAAATATATGTTTATATATGTGTGTCTGTGTTTATATATATATATATATATATATATCTAAATATATATTTACATTAATGCAGGGAAATGAGCTATATAAATATATATATTTTTAGCAACGTATTCTGAAAAGTGTCACTAAATTAAAAATGTAACGATGTTTTTAAAAAAAACCTTTCAAAATTCTAGTTTTTTAGTTCCCTCTCCCTATGAATGAGAAAGATATATATAGGTATCCATATACGAACAACGTGTGGCTTGATTCTTGTTATCAAAGGATATATAGTGACATCAATAGTCTTTATCCTAGGCCCAACCACAAAATCAAACTAAAATGCCTCACTTCCCCAGTATATGAGCCAGATATGTGTAGGGGAACAAAAATATGAGAACTATGTGTGGCTTGATTCCTATCCCTCTATGATATATAGTGATTCCCAGATCTCCTAGCCTAGGCCCAGCCACAATTTCTAAAAAAAATCCTCCCCTCTGTATATGTGCCAAAGTGATGCATGGGGTTTCCTTATAATAACAATGCGTGGCTTGATTCTTATCCATACATGATATGTTGTGACGTCAAGATTCCTTATCCCTAGCTTAGACATGATTTCAATGAAATGCATCACATCCTTCTAACCTCACACATGAACATGATTCTTGTGAAGAAAGATAACTAAAATACCCCCTCTCTGGCGTACAAGCCTAGTCTACATAGGGGTCTTCGTTATTGAGTTACTCATGAACCACTACACAAAATTCCCAAAACCCTATATAAGAACCTAATATTCATATGGAATTATATATAAAAACAACTTTTATCTTGATTCCTATCCTCAAATGACATATCGGGACACCCATATGGGTCCCTCCATAGGAATCATAAATACGTCAAACTCCTCTTAGTTCCTGATCAAATCACCCATTATACAAAATAGGTCTCGAATGTTCGCAATTCTAAGATAGGTTACTTATACCTAATGTATGAATAAGATATTCATAACACCAGACACTAGAATGGTCTCCATAATACATATGATCCAGACCTACATAGAAGTTTTTAGTAAGGGTTCCCTCAATTATAGACATATTCTTTTATAAAATTCCACACAAATTTCCTGTCCTTCCTTTTTCGTGTTTCCCTAGGAAACATAAAATTAGTTCTTCCCCAAGAACCTCTTGTTTCTCACACCAATCATGGATCATGTGAGCATAGATGATTGGTTCGATCAACCCTTTTGGAATGACTAAAGAAATCATGACTAAAGATGATAGGAAAAATGGTCCACCATGCATGTCCTTAAACGACTTAAGAATGGTTGGTCCTGAAAAACTTATTCAAACATGTATAATTCATATATATATAATATCCTTAAGTCTCCCATATTGCATGATGTTAAACTAAATAATCCATCATCCATTATCACTCCTTACCAATGTACTATATTATCCTAACAATGATCAAATGAGGTTTGAGATTCCTCCACCATCATTCTTGAACATCTCTATCCATAAACCACACATCATGTCTTGAGTGTCTAAGGTTAAAAAAAACCTTCCATGGACACCAGTAAGGAGATTATCTGGATTCAAGTGACTCTATTTTTAATAATGTGTGTACACCCCATATTGGTTCCCACATACGATCCCTAAAACTTCCAACCATTATTTTTTTTTCATGTGAAAAAATTCCTTTGATCCTTGAATTCTAGGAAAACATGGCAACGAAATCCATTACCCCAGTGTGATTCTTGTCCATCCATTGTTTGTTTGTACCATATCTTTACTTGTGATCAATGAACATTGATCCATGATTTACTGCATATTTATCCTTTTTCCAGAATGGGGTTGTATTATTCTCAACTATGAGGACCCTAGATGGGTTATTGTGCCATAATTGTCTCTTTTTTGTGTCCATAAAAACATGAAAATAAATTTTCTTCACATCAGTAAAATTTTTATGACCATACAATTTATCCCTAGATGTTCAAAATTGTAATAACCTAAACTAATAATGACAGGTATATAAAATTTTTCATATTGAAAACCTATAAAGGTAGTTCTTTGAAAACTTCAAGTCTATGCTCTCTATTATATTAATCTTCGCTGATTAGGAAAAACTAAGAGCATAAATAAAAGAGGCACAAAGATAGTAGGTCATATTTTTTGACCCTAGAAAAAGATGAGTCAAGATAACTGGATCCACCAATCCAAAAAAATATAGAGTAGTGATTTATTACATCTATTCACATTGATAATGTGTTTAGTACACAATGGAATGACTTTTTGGGTGTCAGAAACCTCCTTGGATAGCCTTTTCCCCATATTTTTCATTATTTATTAGGTTTTTTAATCTTCAAAAACCAATCATTGAACTGATTAAAGATAATATCTAGATTCAAGGGACTCTCTACATGATTATACATGTATTATCCATATTGGATCCTATATATGAGCCCCCAGACTATCAACCAGAGTCATTTTCATCATGAAAAATGGTCTTTTGTTCCCTCTGTTCCCCAAAAACATCACAGAAGAACTTTTAACCCCCAGTTGATTCATGATAATCTCTATAATGACTTCTCTATATCTTCATCATTTGATCAAACTCCTTGATATTTTATATTCACAACCCATAGTCTAACTATTCAAGTGGATTCGACATCCTCAATGTTATGTCACTATATATCATACATGTTCTTGAACATAGGGTGTAGTATCTCATTATTCCACCTTTTCATGGTCTTCATTGTGTGGCCCAAAATAATGTAATATTTAGTCCAAGATTTATGACCATAAAATGAAGGCCTCCATTTATTATGTTTTTAATACTATAAATCAACCCTCCATTCATAATTGGTTTCACTCGTCCATTATTGTATATGTTACCTCCAAGTTTGAAAACCCCTTATTGAATAATATTTTCTCATGAACCATGTCATTTATTGAGAATTTGAGTCCCCGTAATATTTTCCATGTATACTAATAAGGATCATATTCTGATTTAAGAAACTATCTTATTGACAATGCACATACACCCCATGTTGGATCCTTTATAATCCCCCCCCCCCCCGCACACACATCTTGGCCTCTCAACCATAGGGGTTTTCAACGTGAAAAAAGGACCTCTCACATCCATGTTCCCTAAAACCATTGTAGTATAACTCATTACCCCAATGTGGTTTGATATCATGCCCGATATGTTTATTTCATCTCATCACTCTGATTTAAGATATTTGAGACATGATTAAACTTCTCCATGAATACAACACTCGATCTGTGATACTGTCTTCTTGACTTATGGTCCAAGATACACAAATATAAAATGCAGAAACATATAGTCCAAGATTTACAAAATTGAACTAAATCAACGTATGGTCAAATATATACAACCTTAATCTACAAAAAAATATTTTTTAATCTCTATGACCATAGACATGAGTATTGTTAGTTAAAAATTGTTCAACCATAAACATCATCTATACTGGTCCAACTAACATGAAATGAAAATACTTAAGTAAAGGGATGTGATACTCACTAGGATGACACCCCGCAAAGGGATGTGTGGGAAAAAATCAATTCTCTTATCATTGGACGTGCACATTGCATGATATAGGAAATATTGAGTGTTAAAAAATCGAACAAGTAAAAAACATTTTATCCTAACAAATCGAAAAGGTAGGCCAAGTAAAATTCCAATTACAATCCCATTAATCCATCCTTATGTGAAGATTATATAAAATTAATCTGAATAAATGAAAAAAGACACAAATATTTTGAGGACCATAATACGGTCCAAATAATAGTCAAGTTTTTATCATTGTACCTATGGAATTAAAAACTTTGTATCACTCCTTTTCTAGGATATCCTCACCCAAATCACAACTTTGAGCCAATACAATAATCATTATTTTAAATGATTCATCTATGGTTCATCAGTAATAGTGTTTATTATGATATTTGTTTGTGATTCATGCCCAGAAAAAAAAATCAATTTAGCCCAAGTAATTGATTTCATATTTAGGTTTCTTTAACCTTTAGAGAATCCTAACACATCTCATTGATTGAAAAGATATTTTTTCATTTAGATACCATGAAAAAAATCAAAAAATAAGAGTCTTGATAGTAACACATAGAATCCAAATGGTTTTATTGGTTGGAAAGGATGACAGGGGTAATCATCACATCCTGAAGTCTCTCCCATGATTCCCTAGATAAAATGGGGAGTATAAATTATAAAAACTATTATAGAGTTAGATAATAAGACTCATTTATCTATTGAAAATTCTTCCACAACATAGCTATATATTGGAATAATTTATCTAGTAATGTTTTCACCACCTTTAGAGCCTATCGTAGTGCCTCTTCTCTAGAAACAACATCATGTTTGGACTTCTCCACCACATCAATGAGCCTTGGTTGTTGTATTATAGTATTATCCTTAGAATTGAGAATGTAATATTGGTGTAAAACCCATTTTTAAGGCCTTTAAATTTTAGATCTCCTAGCACTGACTAAGTTTTATTGTGTCTATATTTTCATCACATGTAGGGAGGATTTTTTCAAGGCCTTATTTCAATATCATACAGTTTAATTGGAGGGATCTTTCATTGATACTCTTAATTTAAAAGACTTATTTAACTACCTAGTGGTGACCACCTCCTTTACCCAATAATGGATTTAATGATAGTGAAACCAACCATGTCCATGGGTTGTGAACTTGTATCAGAGGTGGTTGAAATAGTCTGTGAGATCATTAAAATTTATCACCATGATCAAACTCCAGATATCCACCCAAAATTTTCACCTCTTTTTTTGATGAAATTATTCATTTTCTATTACTTGAATCAAGAATAACCTGGGAACATATATATATATATATATATTATGAAATTATTTCACTAAATGAGGGATTCATGTTCAAATACCATGGGGCATTTCTACAGAATAGACTTGTATCTTAGTTATTTTCAGGTAGAGAGATCCTGAAGAATACTGATATAGAACCTAAAACCATTGAGGTATACCTACTAAAATTAAGTATAAAAACCTATTACATAGTGGACATAGATATCATTTTAGAATAATAAAATTTATGATAACCATTAGAATGTACCTCCATCAATTGTGGTAGTAGCTTTCCTCTGTCGTCTAAACCTCGACTAAAGGGGTGATAACAATGTCAACCTGTGATGTGAGACATTAAGGAAGAAATGATGCACCTTCCCCTAATTCAGTATAATCAGTAAGAATGATCGGAACATTAATATAAAGACCTATAAACATGAATAGAGGTTATAAAATATGATACATATTTGATTATATGGGTATTTTATAATAAATACTTACCCTCGCCAAATGATGCCGCCATCCTTGAAAGATTAGTGTGAGAATAGTTTCTTACATCAAGAGCTTCCTAAAGATCACTTAGTTATGCCAGATAAAAGGAAACAAGGGTCGGTACATCCACACCAGCCATAGGGTTTGATATTATTAGGATCCTACCCATTTCCCTCTCCATGTACCTCGTTTAATGCAAGAGGTCCCTCCTGAGGTATGGATGGTGTGTCTTCCACAGTCGTAGATGTTTGTATCCTTGAAGGGACCTGATGAGAACCTATATAACTAAATGGTTCATGAAAATATATTTATTCAATTAAAAAATCAAATTATAAAAATATAGCACCTACTTATTGACTCTAGGTGTGTTTTCATTATCAATGACTTTCCTGATTCCTCTTCCACATATTTTATGAGGAAATACCATTAGAAGAAATTTTTTCTTGATTTGTTGGAGGTATAACCATTGGATTCATTGGTGTAATGGGTTTTATTACATTTAGATCATTAAAACCCACTTTGATAAGCTCTATTTAACCATTGAATCCCTACACATCAACCTCGTGGTCATCATTAGATATTTCCTCCATCGTTGTTCCCTTAGGAGAGTATAGTGGATAATATGTAGGTGACATAATTTTACCATCATACTAAAATATCCAATGGATGAATAATCATATATCAAATAAAAAAACTTATGTGAGTAATATTAAAATTTATCTCACCACTTCACTCAAGACATATTTGCCTCCCCTATCCCCACTAGTTACTTTTTTGCTGGGAATGATCATTCTCAATACTCAGGGAATGTAATGGACCTGGGTTTTAGTGGAATGTATCACCACATTGAGGTATTGAAGGAGTGTATGAACCTATTAGGTTTTTTGTAATAATTAATTGCTTAAAGAGTGGTTAAATTCCCAAAGACCTCCATCTCTACATCCACCTAGCATAAACCCATCCAGGACTCTGTGACTGATTTCTTTCTCCTCTAGTAATACCATTACGAGAACACAAGAGGAAATTCCATTGCATCTATATTAGATTCTTCGTCAACTAAAATATCAATCACAAGAAATCCACACTATGTTGTCACTTTAATTGGTTGCGTACTCTATGATGGAGTTAGATCTATGTGCATATTTTTACTTTTGAGGAAGCTTTGAAGTAGTGAGTCTACTATAATATGGCTTCATTCCAAGCCTCAGGATTATTTATTTCATCGAATCCCCCTTTACCACAGCCTTAGTCACTTTTGGAAGCACTGTAGCTCTCACCAGTAATTTAACCAAGTTACCATTCAGATATGACTAGATACAGATGTCAACATAGGATGGAAGAGACCAATACTAGCACCCACTAGAGGGAAGGTTTCCTAAACATTAATTTCTTCACTAGAAATCATAATCCAAAATTATCGATCAACCATCAAGTTCACTTCTGATTATATTTTTACCAAAGGAGTAGGGAACTTAGCCTATATTCTTGATAAATTCTTCCTAAATAATAAAATTTTATACTACTAATAGATGACCATTCCATTAATCTAAGTTAATAAGATACCCCATGGGATAGTATTAGATAAGCTAAAGATTCAAGATCACCCTTGTCATTTTTGATGATGTTATTGACTGGAACTCCATATATAACAAATGTCAACTGAATATACTAGTTCAGTTTGATTTTTATCTTCTAATTATTCATTATACTGGGACTAACCCCACTAAGTATTTGAAAGAGTGGCCTAAGTTTGGGCCTGAAATTTCCATTAGTTTTAATGAGTTCATAACTTCCTATGTGAGCTCCCTAAAACCCCACATCACTTTGAAGGGGCCTGAAACATTGAATGGGTCCTTTCTTATATAAATTTTGTTTAGATAATGATTAAAATTGTCCATCATTGGAATGGATAAGCTAATGTTTATGACAATTTCCATATCTATAGCCATAATGAAATTATAAACTCTTACTTTTCCCTTTTCTCAAACCAGGATTAGATACCTATTGAGGTACATCGTCCAGAAGTTGACTAGTCGGGCAAGGCATTGGCCTTCTAAGGAATCTATCCGTCAATATTCATTGAACTAGACCTATCCAACCATTGGAAAATAGTTCCCCTATACCCTATGCTATTTACACGATGGGATGTACTTTTGATTCTTGGCCAACGGTTCATGTTGGGTATTATTGATGAATAAAGAGATCACTTTTGAAGGATATTCCAACACACAAATACAAATTATTCCCATGTTCCTCCTCATACATATTGATAAGATTCTTTTTGATGGTGTGAGTCTATTCTGTAACATCCTAGTTAGACAAGGGAGTGGGAAATTCAATATAAATTTCCCCCAAAATCGATTCACCACTAACCTTTTTGACATGAAAAATATTGATACTGACCTCACCAAGCATCAAATGGAACATGTTGGTGTCCTAACTCCACCAACTGATAAATTATACCATTAAACCTTTTTTTATTAAGTTATATTACTTGTAACCCATACATATTTGTATATAATTATTCCCATAAACTTGATGAAAAACATTATGCATGTATGTTTCACTGAGAAGGGCTATCCCAAATCCATCATGATGCTCCCACCAGATCGGAGATCCCAGCTGGATGACCTACTGTATTTTTTTTTTGATATGGAATTCCACATTATCGATCTTAAGACATGGGTTTCATGCTAAAATTCAAGATAAAACGCATATAAATCCATCTATATATCCTTTAAAACATAACCATTAGATTGGTCCTCTTTGAGGATGCAATGTCCCACATAAAAGATATTCCCTTTGAATGTGTTCTGAGTCTTGTAAATTAAAGAGGGAGGCATGATCCCAAGAAAATGTGGTGACATAAAAGCATAATTATGGTGGATGAAAACATGAATAGGTAACTATTAAGACAATATATGCAATAAAAGATTTTATTTCCATCATTATTGTAAGATGATCGTAAGTAGACTAAATTACCTCACAACTGTCAGCTTTAACACTATTAATGATGGTTTTCTGATGAGCCACAACCTCTTTAGCTTCCCACCTTGAATAAATTTTCATTAAATTGTGGGAAAAGTTAGTTTACGTATGGTAGAAGGGGAGTTAATATTAGAAAGGGGACTTGAATAAAAAGGGTTGTGTAACACATAAAGCATTAGGATATCACATAACTCTGATGAAATCAGGAAATCAGGTGAGCATAAGAGGGTTAAGATATCACATGATCCTGGAAGTATTAGGTAATCTCATGACAACAAGGTATCCATGTGATTTCATAAGAATGCAACCAATATGTATCCCAGTTAATGATTAAGATAATTAATTTTTTCACATTATGTGGTTTATTTTAATTGGTCACATGATTCCCATTACACAACAAGGTCGTGTGAAGTTTTCACGTGGTAAATATGTGAAGTCACTCATGTGAAATCACAAAAACAAAGTACTTTGAAGTGGGAGTGGAGATGGTACCTCATTATAACACCCTGCGATTTTATGAAAAAATCAAATGAATTTAATTTACTAAATAGCTTATAACATCGAGTTTTAAAAAAATAAGACATACTATCAAAATATTATTATTTAATATGATAGTTATTGCATATTCATTAGAATGGTGAGTATGAATATGATTAACAAAATTGTGAAAATACATGGTATACACATGTATTTAAAATTAATTCATTAGAAAAATTAATTGAATATAAAAATAATAAAACCAATTTTAAAATAAAGGAAATATTTTTATTAAAAAACTATTTTTATGTACACAAACTTTTTTTATCTCAAAAATAACTTTTTTAACATTTTATCTATGGAAAACTTCTTTCTCATTGTGTTTATAGGAATAATTTTAAAATACATTTAGACACATATTTGAATGAAATTTGAAAACATATATTAAATATTTGGAATAATCATAATTTATATTATCTAATAAGGCCAACATAATTTTTAACCATATTGATTAGTGAATACACTAAAAATGAATTCCCATGGTTAAGGTTGGAATGGATTTGCTAGGGGTTAAGCAAAAAAAAGGTTTAAAATGACCTGAAAACATGTAAAACGTCCATTTTATGGACATATTTCAACCTTATAACATCTAAGGTTTTCTAATGATCCATTTTTAGACTTTTGGTATATTAAAAATGTGGTTACATTTAATAATATTCAAAAATTCCAATTTTCTTATCCCCCACCGATAAAAGGCCACCCCCTCTTTTCTATTATTTAGACATACAAAAAAAATTGGTTTGGAAAATAACTAAAACATTAAATTCCTAAATTACCACCCATAATTATTTAGGCCTTTTATTGATTTTTAATCACACTTATTAAGGCCTTATGTGTAAAACTAAAGAGGGTCTCTTGAAAAGAAATAAAATTATTAAACTTTCCTCTTCCTTTATTTCTTCTTCCACATCCTTAAATTATTCTTCAATTATGATTATATAATAAAACAATTTACTCATATATAATTATTTTTTGTTATGTTAATGTAATAATATATATCCATCTCCACCTTCATCAAATGGTAAATAAAACTATCGATTTTGTGTATGGAGTACTATTAGCTTTCGAACCAATGTTACTCAGTTTCCGTAACCATCTCCCATGGTTGGATATAATGATAGATTTAATTTTTATATATATTATAATTATGATATTATTATACCACTATAATTATAATACCATATCTACCTTTTAACCTCCCAACCCATTGGAAAACAATAATATCGGTCGAGTATACGACGGACTACCACCTCGTGAAATAATGTGATGTGTTTTTCATTAATATTTTACTTTGATGGTAATAAGGATATATTAAATGGATATAAATATATTTTTAACATAATTATAATCATGTAATTATGATATCACACATACCTTCTTAATTTTCATTTCATGGGGGATACAACAATGACATTCATGTGTACGGCGTATTACTACCTCACGAAGCGATGTGAATCTTTTTTTCAATAACACTTTTCATAGAATATAGTAAGGATAGATTTAATAAAAATATGTGATATATATGAAATAATAACGAATTTGTAAAGGTGATTTATTATTTACCTATTTTTTCTCCTTCCATTGACAAAATGGGAACATCGTTCCGGCGTACGTACGACATGCGGTCTCCATGAAAGGTGTACTTCATTTTATTATCTAAATTTTATAGAATACTAAAAATAATTATAAAATGAATATATATCATATTTATATCATTTTTAAAATTATTTATATTATAAAATTTTTATCAAATTAACAGGACCTAAAATAAAATATCAAAACATGCACAGAAAAACAAAGCAGTTATTACCAGAAATGTTATTTCAAAAAGTGATTTTTAATAAATAGGTAACCAAAGGTCATTAGTAAATAATTTATGTTATGAAACACATAATTATTATTCTATAAAATATTTATAATAATATTATATTTATTACATAGGTTGTTTGAATGTTTATGATGGAATTTGAGACTTAAGGTAAGGGATTTTCGTCTCACTTTTATTTTATGTGAGACACTTATCATATTAGCCTGTGTTTCTCTGTTGTGGTATATGAATTTAAAATTAATTCCTATTATGATTATTATACACAAAATTAATTACATTTATATATACATTTTTGTATATATCTCTCATGGGGTGTATGGATAAAAAGTTACCAAAGTGGTATGGTATTGGTTTCTCAATTTGTCTCCTTTGGGACATATGTTTTGTTTTACACATATCATATTTTATAAGGTGTATATACAGACCCTTTGATATGTAATATAAATAATTTATTTGCTCTCCTTATGTTTTAACCTTCATTTAATGTTATTATTTCATGGGTCTTGTGATACTAGAGTTACAAAAGTTGTAATGGTTTTATGACACAATCTCATCATTTAACATGATTTTTTATGTTCATGCTTTTAATGATTGAAATTTATGAACTATATCTCAATAAAATCATTAATTTTGTTATAATATTATTATTTATTGAAATAAATCTTTTAAATTTATTTTACTCTATTTATGTACTCATAATTCTTAATGAATGTTTTTAAATGAAAATTGATTTGTCTTCTCTCTACAGTCAAAACCCCTTTTTCTTTCATATGAATGTTCTACAAAAATGTTCTCAAAATTTTTTTAATGTTCATATATGATTTTTTAAATCCAATTTTACAATTTATTTACTTTTAAAAAAAATAAATGAAACCTTCATAGAGTTTTCAAATAAAATTATTATTTCTCTTTTACTAAAAATATGAACTGAAACATTGTTTCATCACATATGGTAATTATTGTATTTTATAAAATCATAACCACTCAATGTTTTAATTATTACCTTATAAGTGTGAAATTTTATTTTCAAATAATTGTCTTTTGAAAATTTTTAATAACTTTTTAGTTTTTAAAAGTAATTTTAAAAGTTGAAAGGATTTTTTCTTAATCAAATGTTCGAGGTGATATTTCAAAATAATTTTCCATTAAAGATGAAATCCTTTGACGTTAATTATGAATTACTGGTAATATGATCTATGGATACCATTCTTATTATTTCTTTAAATTTCCTTTTTTTATGATGATGATAAGTTTATGAAACCCATTTCTTTTCCACAGATTATACATGGATAAAATTCTTATGAAACCCACTTATTTTTTCTTACGTTATTCTATGATGAAATAATGATATTATTATGATACATATTTATTTTCTATATTTTTTTTATAATTAATTGTTTATGAACCCCATTTATTTTTATGGGTTCTGATATGTTATGTTTTTTACGATCTGGTGGTGAACATTTTAATTATTTCCAATATATGATGGGTGGGACCTATATCTCTATCCAATTAATTGTGTAAATATTAACAAATCATGAGTAAATGAGTAATTTTATAACCTAATTACATGTTCACAATTTTATGTGTGGATCTTATTATATGTTAATAATTTTATTCCTAAGCCTGATTACATGTTCAGAATATTTTTCATAAAACTAATTACATGTTCACAGTGTTATGTGAGGACCTTGATTTAATGTCCATAAGGTTATGTGTGGACTTTGTTTCATGTATATAAGTTCATCATAGAGACCAATTTTATTTCCTTAACTTAAAGATTGAACCTAACTCTATTTAAACATGTTCACAATGTTGTGTGCTTATGTATATTCTAAAAATATATGTTGTGTGCCAATGTCACTCTCTCATGAATTATGTACTTTAATTCATTATTAATGTAGTATAAACTTCCATGATTTATTTCATGTATCTTTTTTATGATCTATTGAATGTAGGGTATGGTTTTTAAATGTTATTCTCATCTTCACATACCCTTATGCTCATTTTATGTTAATATCTCCCATGTTTAACCTTATAGTCCATCTGAGCTCACCCTTTCCTATGTTTCATTTCCCCATGTTTTAAAGAAATGTATTATGTATGATATGTATAATGAGCGTGTAAGATATGAAGATATTATTGGTATAAGATATATCTGATCTATAAACCAATTTTTACATTCCAAGTTTCCAAAGGCACTGAACGTAAATGATTCTGGCATGAATCTTTAGGTTATGTAATGAATATTCATCCAATAAGATGTAATATTTATGTATGAGATGTTTGAGTCTATAAAGTTGGTATAAGAGTAATATTTAGTAATACTTTGGAAAATATGATGATAAACATTTAGTGAGAACCCTTAGTATAATACTAGTTATAGGATAACATTTTAAAATTTTGTTAACGAGGAAATTATGTGGTTTAACTAAAAATAATTCTCTATCTAGATAGTACAAGTGGATATGGTTTAGAAGAATATGTACATAGGGGTATTAAATAAAAAAATGCATATTGGTATTGACTTGAGTGTTACCCTTTACATGAAAATGGTCCTTAATACACACCTAGTTTGACACTCATGGGGATATTTTTTGGTCAGTCCAAATGTTATTTATAAACCATTATAAAGGATTTGAAAAGATAATCACCACAGATTACCTAGGTTAAAAATAATATACAATAGGATTAAAATATGGTGTAATTATTTAGACATCCTAAAATTGTTTTTATAATTAAGTGGTTTTCCACTATTACTATTATTTCTCACACTATGTTATTTGGTTTTAGTCAATGGTGGGAACCAAATAGAATTAGGTTAGTGTTGAATGTAATAGTCAATGTGTTAATGAGGGACCAAATGGGGGTGATTACTAGATTTAATGAAATTTTTATTATTCTTAATCATATATAATGATATACGATTAACAACTTAAACCTTAAAAAACTCTCAGAATTACCAATCACTTTAGGGATATAATTCACCGAGAGCTCGGGTGGTGGATACCATGAGGAAAAAAGTATCAGTTTCTTATATATTGAGAATGTGGGAACAATAACTCTAGGGAATGTCTCAAAGGAAAAATAATATGATTTATTTGTGGAGAGTAAGAATATAAAGTATGTAATATATGATTAAAAATGAAAATTTTAGTTAACACAATCAAAAGAAATATTTTTATCCATAATGTATTTCAATGGATGGATGTTTTAATTGTGAAAAGTATCGGCATTTTTAAAATTGATCTCCTAGGGGGAAATCTCATGAATATAATCAGAAAGGTGGTATAATCAATGGTTATAATAATAATGATGTAGAAGACATGAATTATATATGAATGGTGTGGAATGTTCTGAAATTATTTTTTATGTTAAAAAAAGGGAATATTTAAATTGAGGTGTATGACTCTTAATACATTATTCATATTTCTTATTATTGGAAATAGGTATTGAGGAATGAGATAATGAAGCCTAATTAATGGATTAAGAATAAAGTTCAATGATTGAAGTATTTATGCATTTATATTAAAGAATTATGTTATATAAATCATGAAATTTATAAGGTTTGTTCTATATAAGTTTTTTATTATATATTTTCAACAATATTTTTAATGGTACTGAAAACTGAGAAATGTGATTTAATGAAAATTTTATATTTTACAGAAGACACATGACTAAGGGGTGATAACCCTTAATATGTTCATGATGTTAAAAATGGTATTTAGTTCGGATAAAGAGATGATTGATATGGATAAAGTGAATTTTATTATATTGATGACCTCATAAATGATTAATGATTTGTTGAGAAATTGGTTTACTTTATCATTTAAAAGTTTAAATCATTTCGTATTTAATTAATATCTTCCATAATATATGGTTCTATTTAAGTAATGAGTAATCATTCGTTCTTCCATTAAAGTTTTATGGTAATTCTAGTTATTACCATGCTTCAATAGAATATATGACCAAGGTTATGACAACCCTGATTTTTATTACAACTTAAACATGCTTTATTACATAAAACTTCACTTGATACAACAAAGAAGATCGAGAGGTTTAGTGTCTTTGGGTCTTAGGATTATTACATAAAAACTTTAAACTTGAAATACAACATCCTTATTGAAAACTTCCTTTACATGACCACTACATTCCTTCGTACCTAGCATTGCATGGGATAACCTGAGGACATGCATAAGAAAAGGGTGAGCTATAAAGCCCAGTAAGGGAGTACATAATGAATAACATGAGGAGTACAATACATGTTAGGCAATAGGCATATCAATAGAGCATAAGAGAGACATGAACATAAAGGCATGATAAAGCATGATAATCATAACATGGAAATGTGGCAACAACACTTAACATTGAATTAGCATGAGCCAAGGCTCATTGCACATGGAGCATGAGTAAACCCTCATTGCACTTGAAGCACGAGTAAACCCTCGTTGCACTTGAATTAGAACGAGTCAACACTCATTGCACATGACGTATCATGATACTATACTTTACCCAATGCATTGGAGCGCTATCAGGGCGCACCCTTCTTAAACATTTCATTTCATGCATAAGTGTGCCACATGGATCATAAAACATGGATTCATAAAACATAATCATTTCTTCCACGATAAAGGAATGTGGAATTCATACATGAAACTTTAAAATCAATACGTATATGTGCATAAAGGTGAATACCCTTGATGGAGAAATGGGCATGGTATTCACTACACAAAGACATTGGCTTAGAAAATTGGTGCGATTTCGGCAGCGTAACGGCGTGACATAAGAATTCATAAAAAATGTTGATGAGAGAGAAAGGGGTTCCTCATCATATTTACATGAAATGGACAGTAAGGAGATCATATATATACATGTCCCAACAACAGAAATGGAATTTAGATTCATGATACAAAAGTATTGCTTGAATATAAAAGAAGAGAGAGAAGTTCCTTTCGGAATTTCGGCATAGTAACGGGTGTACATGGGAGGCATTTAATGAGAGAGAAAGGGTTCTCCCATTATTCAAACAATAAGAGGGCAGTATGGGGGAGGTGCGAAACCATACCCCAACATTCATAAATTAAATTAAAAGGGCAATACAACTTATAGAAAATTGACAAAAAAAAGAGAAAGGAAGAAAAAACCCTTACTTGGAAGTGTGCTTCCAAAGGCTAGAGAGAGGCTTGTGAGAGGCTTCTTGGGAGCTTGGGGCACCTTTAGAGGATTCTAGAGAGAGTAGGGCAGAGGTTGGACGAACTTCAAGGGCTTTGAGTGAGGAGGAAGTGGGAGCTTGGGTGGGTTTATATAGGAAAGGTGAGAGAATTCTTTATTATTTAGGTTTGGGACCCCTTATATTAAAATAATCCAAACCACAAACCATCCCATGGTATTTGCCCATGGTTTCTGGAAAAGGAGAGAGGAAAACAATATTTTACAAGGCCAAGGTCCGAACTTATTAAAAAATTAGGGTTGCTTATGTGGAGGTGAGTCACACTCCCATGGAAATTAATTTAAAAAGGCAAAGTGTTGAATAAGTCTTGAGGGCTCCATTAATGCTTTGAAAAGTGATTCAAACAAACCCAAAACCTCATTATTTTAATGATAAAACATATATTGGCCGAACCTAAGGATTATGGTATTTTATTACATCACCATTGGGTCATTATGATGTCATAAATCACATTATATATTTAAAAGGTATTTAATTTTTACCCAAAAATTGGACTGTCTCAGAAAATTATGAAAAATTCACCGTTGGATAATTTCGACGTCCTGATTCCAAAAATAATATTTATTTTATCTAAATAATTTTCTAAATATGTGAATTTGCACTTTTAAAATAAAAACCGACATTTATAAAAAATTCACGGGTTTTGACAGAAATGGCTTTCAAACCTTAATAAAAATTTTAATTGCATTCATAAAATTATAAGATCATTTATATTTAATAAAAATTAATTTAATATTAATAATAATATTTTATTAAAATATTATTTAATTCAAAAATCCTTTAATTTAATAAAATATAATTCTTAATTAAATAATAACTAAAAACATCATTTGTACTTTAAAAACTAATTACAATGCATCAAAAATGACTAGAAATTATATTCATTATTATATACAAAAATAATGTACATGAACATGGTGCTACTTATTTGTTACATAACCCCTTAAAATAGCCGCATAAGACCTAAGGGTAAGGTGTGCGATGGTGACAGACTCTTGGGGTTGCTCGGATAACATCGCTCGAGTGGTGATCTCTATCAACTTCCATTTTTCCCGTAGACGATCACGTTCGAGCTTGACTTGATGAAGCTCAGCTTGGGCTTGGTCAAGGGCAAAGCCCAAAGACGCCACCTCCTTTCCGAGCTCCGACAAATGGGCTTCGTAAGGGGCAATTCTACTGGATGAGGCCATCGCTTCCTTTGTCTGAGTAAAAATGGTTTCGTTAAAGCCTTATATTTAAACTACCCAGATGATCAATGTTCAATAGCTATAAAAGTAACGGTCACAAATCTTAACGTAAAACTAAAGAAGTTGACATCTTATAAAAACATAAAGAAACATTTAACTGGATCAAGAGGGATTTTCCATTAATGAAATTTTGGGTCGCTACAACATTCCCCCCTTAAGAAATTTCGCCCTCGAAATTTTCCTTTTCCCACACTAAAACAAATGTGGGTAACTTAGCTTCATCATATCCTCCGACTCCCAAGTTGCTTCTTCAAACTTGTGGTTTCTCCACAACACCTTGACGAGGGGCATTGTCTTATTTCGTAGAACTTTTTCTCTACGATCTAAGATCTTCACTGGTTGCTCCTCATAAGAAAGATCGTCTTCTAATTGTACCACCTCGGAAGAGAGTACATGTGAAGGGTCTGGTATGTACTTCCTTAAGAGGGATACATGGAAGACATCATGCACCTTGGCCATAGTAGGTGGAAGTGCTAGTCGATAGGCCACAGCCCCAACACGATCAGGAATCTCGAATGGGCCGATGTACCTTGGACTTAACTTCCCTTTCTTTCCAAACCTCATGACCTTCTTCCACGGAGATATGCGTAAAAACACCATGTCTCCGACTTTAAACTCAAGGTCTCGTCGACGATTATCTGCATAACTCTTCTGTCGACTTTGGGCTGCCTTGATATGCTGCTGAATGGTTTTCACCTTCTCCACCATTTCTTCGACCATTTCTGGTCCAAGCAGCTTACGTTCACCGACCTCATCCCAACATGCCGGTGTTCTACACCTTTTCCCATACAGGGCTTCATATGGTGCCATTTGGATGCTTGAGTGGAAACTATTATTATAAGAGAACTCAACCAGAGGAAGATGTTGATCCCATCCTCCTTTAAAGTCCATTGAGCACGCTCTCAACATATCCTCAAGTGTTTGGATAGTCCGCTCGGATTGGCCATCAGTTTGAGGATGATAGGCCGTACTGAAGTTCAGTTCAGTATTCAGAGCATGTTGAAGACTCTTCCAAAACTTAGAGGTAAATCTTGGATCTCGGTCCGACACAATAGATAGTGGTACTCCATGCAACCGTACCACTTCCCTGATATATATCCGTGCCAGTTGATCCAAAGAGAAATCCTCTCGAATAGCAATGAAGTGTGCAGTCTTTGTAAGATGATCCACAATAACCCAGATTGCGTTGTTGCTTTTGGATGTCCTTGGAAGTCCAGTGACGAAGTCCATGGTGATGTTCTCCCATTTCCATTCTGGTATGGGCAATGGTTGCATCATCCCCTTAGACTTCTGCCTCTCTGCCTTCACTTGCTGACACACCAGGCACTTTGATGTATATTCGGCGATCTCCTTCTTCATATTATCCCACCAAAAGTTTTCTCGGAGATCTCGATACATCTTTGTGCTCCCTGGGTGAATAGAGAAATTTGAACTATGTGCATCATCCAAAAGCTCCTTCTTCAGCTCCGAACTTGATGGGACACATAGTCTTTTCCCAAACCGCACAATTCCTTCTTCATTAACATTAAACTCTGAGGATTTTCCCTTTTTGATAGCTTCCACTTTTTCTTGGATTCTAGCATCATCCTTTTGAGCATCCTTTAACCTTTCCAAAAGAGATGGTTGAGCAATCATTTGTGAAAGGATTGATGATGTTCCCTTCTTTATGATTCCCACTCCCATCTTCATCAAGTCTAAGAAGATTGGATCCTTCTCAATTCTCATCATTGATAGAATTGCTGGATCCTTTCTACTTAGGGCATCCGCCACCTTGTTCGCCTTCCCAGGGTGGTAATGTATTGAACAGTCATAATCCTTTATGAGCTCTATCCATCTTCTCTGGCGCATATTAAGCTCTTTCTGTGTGAATATATATTTAAGACTCTTGTGGTCCGTATATATCTCACATTTCTCTCCATAGAGATAATGCCGCCAGATTTTCAAGGCAAAGATCACCGCCGCCAACTCCAGATCATGCGTTGGATAGTTTCTCTCATGGATTTTCAACTGTCTTGAGGCATAGGATATCACTTTATCATTCTGCATCAGCACACATCCTAAGCCCTTCTTTGAAGCATCACTGAATACCACAAAAAGCTCCCCACTTGTGGGTAAAGTGAGCACAGGTGCAGTGATAAGCCTCCTTTTCAACTCCTTGAAGCTTTCTTCGCATTCATCACTCCAAGTAAACTTTACTCCCTTTCGAGTTAGCTTGGTAAGAGGGTTGGACAATCGTGAGAAGTTTCTCACAAATCGTCGATAATATCCAGCTAACCCCAAGAAGCTACGGATATCAGTTGCCGATGTTGGCCTCTGCCATCCCTCAATTGCATCTGTTTTGGAGGGGTCCACAGATATCCCATTGCTTGTGATGATATGGCCCAAGAATGAGACCTCCTTCAACCAGAACTCACACTTGCTGTACTTGGCATAGAGCTTCTCCTTGCGCAAAGTCTCCAGTAGAGTTCTTAAATGCTCCTCATGGTCCTCCTTGGTTTTGGAGTATATCAGAATATCATCTATAAAGACTACCACAAATTTATCTAGGTAATCTCTAAAGACTCTATTCATCAAATCCATGAATATTGCTGGAGCATTGGTGAGTCCAAAAGGCATTACTATGAATTCATAGTGCCCGTACCTTGTACGAAAAGCAGTCTTGGGGATATCTTCCTTCTTCACCCTTACTTGATAATATCCCGACCGCAAGTCGACCTTGGAGAAGTATTGAGCTCCACGCAGCTGATCAAACAAGTCATCGATTCTTGGGAGAGGATACTTGTTCTTTATCGTGATTTTGTTAAGTTCACGATAATCGATGCAAAGCCGCATTGACCCATCCTTCTTCTTGACGAAGAGGACTGGTGCACCCCATGGTGATGCACTTGGGCGTATAAACCCTTTATCCAGATTCTCCTGTAGTTGTTTCTTCAGTTCTTCAAGCTCAACCACAGCCATTCTATATGGAGTCTTGGATATTGGTAGCGCCCCAGGTATAAGTTCAATTGAGAACTCAACATCTCTTCTTGGAGGAAGACCAGGAAGTTCCTCGGGAAATACTTCAGCGAATTCCCTCACAATAGGCATTTCTTCAAGGGTGGTTTCTTCCTTGGACTCAATCATCTGAGCCAGATATGCGTGCTCATAAGGTAGTAATATCCATGCTTGAGATGATGGAGTTAAAGGAGATTCATCTTCCTCCTGACACTTGTAAAGAATCGGGGGTCGATTCTCCATATGGAGTGTGATTTCCCTCTCCCGACAATTTATGTTGGCTCTATATAAGGAAAGCCAATCCATGCCAAGAATTGCATCAAATTCCACCAAAGGGAGTATGACAAGGTTCGCCGGGAAATTCAATCCACAGATTATAACAGGGGAGGACTTATACTCATGGGATGCAATGATTGCCCCATTTGCCGTACTCACCGACATCTTTACTTCCATGATTTGTGGTGGTGCAGGGATTATTCTACTAAACTTTTGAGATATAAAAGAATGCGTAGAACCTGAATCAAAAAGTACGTTCGCTATTCTTGAATGAATAACTAGCGTACCTGTCACCACTTCGTTGTCGGGGTTCACTTCGGCAGAAGTGATGGCAAAAGCTCTTCCTTGCTGTCTTGGAGGTTGTTGATTGCCTCCGATAACCCTTGGATTAGGGCACTGATTCGCAAAATGACCCGGTTCTTTGCATTTGAAGCATTGAACAACGCGTTGAGGTTCGAACGGAGCGTTCCTCCCCTCCGTCGCAGCCACGGGTCCTTCTTGCTGACAGTTAATAGCTAGGTGCCCTTCTCTTCCACACTTGAAGCATTTTCTTGTCCCCCTAAGGCAATTCCCAGGGTGCTTCTTTCCACACTTTTGGCAAGTGGGGTGCTGGAATTTCTTAGCGCCGTTGGATTTATCCATCGGACCACCAGCATTGAAGTCCACCTTCCGCTTCTTGTCCCCATGATACCCCTGTGATTCTCCGATCTCCATTTCAACCTTAAGGGCACATCAGACAATCTCCTCATAGCTGTCAACGTCACGGATCTCTAATGCTTTCCGCAAGCTAGGCTTCAGCCCACCAAAGAAGCGGTCAACTTTGCATTCGGGGGTAACGACAAAGCCGGAAGCGTATCGTGCAAGCCTTGTGAAGTTTTCCTCGTACGCTCCCACAGATTCTTCATCTTTCTGCTTGAGGGAAAGGAAGTCCCTTTCCATCTTAAGACGGAGGGTGCGTGGAAAATATTTATCGAAAAACATCTTCCGGAATACCTTCCATTCCAAATCCTCGATCTCCTCCTCAGGCTTCGTATTTTTGATCAACGTCCACCATTGATCAGCTTCACCCTCCATACGATAAGCCGCCAGGAGAAACTTCTCTTTTTCAGAGCATTGGAGGATGGAGAATATCTTCTCAATGGAGTTGATCCATTGTTCAGCGATCGTGGGATCAGATGATCCACTAAAAGTAGGAGGCCTTTGTCTCATGAAGCTTTCAATAGCGACTTGTTCTTTCTTAGGGGGGGTTGAACGTTCCTCTTGACCAGTGTTTCTATTCAAAACTTGAGTTAGCTGAGAGAGAAGCGTGACAAAGTTCACGATTCCCGCTCCCATCGGATTGGGCATCTCATTAGTACAATCATCACACTGATCTTCACAACGGTTGTTAGCCTGAGTTCTCCTATTACCGGCCATTGGCTGGAATAAAAGGAAAGTTAGGGGTAACACATAGAGGGTAATCCAAAGACAAAAGTTGATGACTTATAAATAAACTTTGATCTCTTTAACTCATGAGTCTATAGGATTCAATCCAGGCTTTTCAGGATCTTCCTTCTAACATATATTCTTAGGGGAATTTTTCCCTTAATAAGGGTTCATACTAAGATTGTGAATTTATCAAAACATATCCCCCGGGAGTGTCGTAACCAAGAGTGCAGCAAGGCCCGTTGTCGTGCACCAGTTCCCGTTCGAGTCTAGCTCAAAGCGGTGTTTTCGGGTTTTACCCCTAGGATACATCTGTGCCAGAGCCGCCTCTACCTGCTCGTATCCAGACAGGGATGTATTTGTTTGATAAAACACTTACTTAGTATTTACCAAAACTTAGGGATGTTTTTATTATGCTTAGTCTTGTATATAAGGCTTTACTAGGGTTTCCTAATCCCAAAAATAACTAAACCTATCCTCTGATACCAACTATGACAACCCTGATTTTTATTACAACATAAACATGCTTTATTACATAAAACTTCACTTGATACAACAAAGAAGATCGAGAGGTTTAGTGTCTTTGGGGCTTAGGATTATTACATAAAAACTTTAAACTTGAAATACAACATCCTTATTGAAAACTTCCTTTACATGACCACTACATTCCTTCGTACCTAGCATTGCATGGGATAACCTGAGGACATCCATAAGAAAAGGGTGAGCTATAAAGCCCAGTAAGGGAGTACATAATGAATAACATGAGGAGTACAATACATGTTAGGAAATAGGCATATCAATAGAGCATAAGAGAGACATGAACATAAAGGCATGATAAAGCATGATAATCATAACATGGAAATGTGGCAACAACACTTAACATTGAATTAGCATGAGCCAAGGCTCATTGCACATGGAGCATGAGTAAACCCTCATTGCACTTGAAGCACGAGTAAACCCTCGTTGCACTTGAATTAGCATGAGTCAACACTCATTTCACATGACGTATCATGATACTATACTTTACCCAATGCATTGGAGCGCTATCAGGGCGCACCCTTCTTAAACATTTCATTTCATGCATAAGTGTGCCACATGGATCATAAAACATGGATTCATAAAACATAATCATTTCTTCCACGATAAAGGAATGTGGAATTCATACATGAAACTTTACAATCAATACGTATATGTGCATAAAGGTGAATACCCTTGATGGAGAAATGGGCATGGTATTCACTACACAAAGACATTGGCTTAGAAAATTGGTGCGATTTCGGCAGCGTAACGGCGTGACATAAGAATTCATAAAAATGGTTTATGAGAGAGAAAGGGGTTCCTCATCATATTTACATGAAATGGACAGTAAGGAGATCATATATATACATGTCCCAACAACAGAAATGGAATTTAGATTCATGATACAAAAGTATTGCTTGAATATAAAAGAAGAGAGAGAAGTTCCTTTCGGAATTTCGGCATAGTAACGGGTGTACATGGGAGGCATTTAATGAGAGAGAAAGGGTTCTCCCATCATTCAAACAATAAGAGGGCAGTATGGGGGAGGTGCGAAACCATACCCCAACATTCATAAATTAAATTAAAAGGGCAATACAACTTAAAGAAAATTGACAAAAAAAAGAGAAAGGAAGAAAAAACCCTTACTTGGAAGTGTGCTTCCAAAGGCTAGAGAGAGGCTTGTGAGAGGCTTCTTGGGAGCTTGGGGCACCTTGAGAGGATTCTAGAGAGAGTAGGGCAGAGGTTGGACGAACTTCAAGGGCTTTGAGTGAGGAGGAAGTGGGAGCTTGGGTGGGTTTATATAGGAAAGGTGAGAGAATTCTTTATTATTTAGGTTTGGGACCCCTTATATTAAAATAATCCAAACCACAAACCATCCCATGGTATTTGCCCATGGTTTCTGGAAAAGGAGAGAGGAAAACAATATTTTACAAGGCCAAGGTCCGAACTTATTAAAAAATTAGGGTTGCTTATGTGGAGGTGAGTCACACTCCCATGGAAATTAATTTAAAAAGGCAAAGTGTTGAATAAGTCTTGAGGGCTCCATTAATGCTTTGAAAAGTGATTCAAACAAACCCAAAACCTCATTATTTTAATGATAAAACATATATTGGCCGAACCTAAGGATTATGGTATTTTATTACATCACCATTGGGTCATTATGATGTCATAAATCACATTATATATTTAAAAGGTATTTAATTTTTACCCAAAAATTGGACTGTCTCAGAAAATTATGAAAAATTCACCGTTGGATAATTTCGACGTCCTGATTCCAAAAATAATATTTATTTTATCTAAATAATTTTCTAAATATGTGAATTTGCACTTTTAAAATAAAAACCGACATTTATAAAAAATTCACGGGTTTTGACAGAAATGGATTTCAAACCTTAATAAAAATTTTAATTGCATTCATAAAATTATAAGATCATTTATATTTAATAAAAATTAATTTAATATTAATAATAATATTTTATTAAAATATTATTTAATTCAAAAATCCTTTAATTTAATAAAATATAATTCTTAATTAAATAATAACTAAAAACATCATTTGTACTTTAAAAACTAATTACAATGCATCAAAAATGACTAGAAATTATATTCATTATTATATACAAAAATAATGTACATGAACATGGTGCTACTTATTTGTTACATAACCCCTTAAAATAGCCGCATAAGACCTAAGGGTAAGGTGTGCGATGGTGACAGACTCTTGGGGTTGCTCGGATAACATCGCTCGAGTGGTGATCTCTATCAACTTCCATTTTTCCCGTAGACGATCACGTTCGAGCTTGACTTGATGAAGCTCAGCTTGGGCTTGGTCAAGGTCAAAGCCCAAAGACGCCACCTCCTTTCCGAGCTCCGACAAATGGGCTTCGTAAGGGGCAATTCTACTGGATGAGGCCATCGCTTCCTTTGTCTGAGTAAAAATGGTTTCGTTAAAGCCTTATATTTAAACTACCCAGATGATCAATGTTCAACGGCTATAAAAGTAACGGTCACAAATCTTAACGTAAAACTAAAGAAGTTGACATCTTATAAAAACATAAAGAAACATTTAACTGGATCAAGAGGGATTTTCCATTAATGAAATTTTGGGTCGTTACAAAGGTATTCACATATTTAGAATGTGACTATTTATAGATACTTAATGATATTTTGTAGATTAATTTATAGTTTATTTTGGGAAATTTAGTAAACTTGTTTATAAATTTCTAATTTTGGAAGTGTCATAAGTTTAACCGTTTATATAATGGTTTATGTTGAACATTTGAAATGTTTTTGGAGATTAATATATTATTTCAACATATGAATATTATTTCATATTATATAACAAGTGTTAACCATTTTGTTTTTTATAATAACTAAAGATGGGAGGAATGAATTATCCTTATTTTATAGATCTTATTATTCATTGGTTCTTCAAGCATGAAAAATTCATCTCTTAGAGTAAGATATAAAGTGATAACTGGTTGAGTAATGACCAAAGGTTGTTGTTGTGATTATGAAATAGTATTAAATAAAGTTAGCATATATTTTAATTAAAATTATTTAACTTTAGGAAAAAGATTTTGAAATAAAATGCTATACATTTACCTTTATTTCTGATGAATGAATGGTATTTTCTCCGACCATATATTTATAACTTGTTGGTCATTAACTTTCTCCTGACCATGTTCATTATCACTCTCTATTAGTATTTGAGAAATATTTTTCTCTTAAATGTACATGTTTCACTTCTAAACAATGTTCTCCTATAGGGTAACCTAGTTGTGTGTTAATTTTTTTGGCATTTGCACATCACTTTCTCGCTTTTCAAGAGGAATTTATATTAACCTAGTTTATGATGTGGGTTTCCCATAAAGGGAATTTAAAATTTCAAACCCTTTATTGTTGAGAAAAAAGGACAAATTCCAAGTATGAAATTTATTTAATGGGGGTATAATGTAACATCCATAGAGTTCATGAAATATTATTTTTCAAATAAATTCAATTTCTTCGATATCATGCATTATGCACAACATCAGTTTTTAACATTATGTGACATACTATTAAAATATAGTAATTTAATATGATAGTTATTACCTATCCATTGTAATGGTTGTTATTAATTATATTATCTAAATTATGAAAATTTCTGGACTAAAAATTTATATAAAATTATTTCTTTGGTGACCGATCAATTATAAATGAAAATAAAAATAAATATTTGATAATAAAGGAAATCATTTATAACAACTATTTTTATGTGAACAAAGATGTTTTATATGAATAAATTAAACAAATAACTTTTGTGAATTATTTTAATGAAATTTAGATGTTCTATATTCAATAAAATATTTATCATTCATCTTATGGGTTTTCTATGCATGAGATATGAATAAATCGAGTTTATACTTAAAACTTTATTTTTATAAAAAATTGAGTTTTGTCACATTTTTTGTACTTATTTTAAAATTTATTGTTTACTTATTTTATATTTTATTTAAAAAATGAAAAAAAAATTGAAATCAAAATTTCCAAATTATCTTACAGCAAATTGTTGAGAATTTTCTGAAAACATAATTTTTTATGGGAATAGTAAAACCTACTAGTTTTTATTATAAAGACTTATTTTCATCTAAAGGATTTACAGAATAAATTTTAATTTAATATTTTTTTAAAATACGAATTAGTAAAATTATATGTATATATATATTAAGCAAATATCGATCATTTTAATAAATTTAATATTTGAATTTTTATATAAAAACTTTTACAACTTTTGAACATTTTCTTTTTAGAAAACTGCTTTCAAATCACGTCTACAGGTATAATTTTAAAATAAAATTTAAAAATTATGAGATTAGAATTTTTAAAAATATATTAAATATTTGGAATAATCATAATTAATCTAATATAATAATTTAAACTTAATTTTTTACCATAATTAAGAGTAAAAGAAAAAAAATCAATTACCACAGTTACGGTAAAAATGGGTTTATATAGTGGTTATTCTTAAAAGGTAAGGTGTAAAATGACCTATTAACTTTCCCAAAAAAAATTATTATGGAAATATTTCTAAAATATAACATAAAATTTTCTATAATGAACCATTTTTATCCTTTTGGAATGTAAAAAAAACATGCCTACACATTATTCTTTTTAAAACATCCAAGTGTGTCCTCTCCCACACTTATAAAAGGACACCCCATATCCTCTCATATCCATACATGAAAACCATTTGTTTCATATAATACCAAAAAAATCATTTCCTTACTTTCCTCTAATCTTATATTCTGTATTTTGATTCCTAATCCCTCTTAATAAGGCTTTAGGTATAAACCCAACGGGGCTCTTTGAAGAAGAGATAACATTATTAAAGTTGTGTTTTATTTTATTTCTTCTTACAAATAATTAAAATATTATTAAATTATGATGATATAATCAATAAATTACCCCCATATAATTATAATTTATTATTTTAATGTAATTACATATATCAATCTCCACTTCCATCAAATGGGAAATGAAACTAACGATTGTGTGTAGAGTGGACTACCGCCTCACGAACAAATGTTATTCGTTTTCCTTAAAAACATATCACAGCTATATATAATGATTCATAAATTTTTATATATGATATTTATGATATTTTAATGTGTCTAAAATTATAATACCACATCAAACTTATTACCTTCTAACCCATTATAAATAAATAACATCTCTTGTGTGTACGAAGGATATCCATCACACCAACCCATGTGATGTGTTTTTTATTTATATATAACATGGATGGTAATAAGGATATATTAAATTAATATATATGATATTTTTAAAATAAATATACCTATCTTATTATGATATCACATATACCTTCTTACTTTCCATTCTGTGGTTAATATGATAACATCATTCATGTGTACGTTGGACTACTGCCTCGCGAATTGATGTGATTTATTTTTAACAAGTTCTTTTCATGGAAGGTAATAAGGATAGATTTAATAAAAATATGAGATATATATGAAATAATAATTACTCTATAATTCTGATTTATTATCTTCCTTCTAATCATTCCATCCTTTGAGAAAATGGAAATATCCATTAGGTGTATATACGGCTTCCGGTCTCCATGAATGGTTTATTTTATTTTCTATATCTAAATTTTTTGGATTAATACAAATATATATATATATTTATATATGATATTTATATCACATTTAATAATTTTTATATGATGGAATCATGATCAAATATATAGGACTGAAAATAAAAAAATAAAAACATACATGTAAAATAAAGTAGTTATTACCCATAATGTGATTTTAAAAAGGAATTGTTAATAAACGGGTCATAAGGGATTATAATTAAATCATATATGGTATTATATATATAATTATATATATTAAATATATGTATAATAAACTTATATTTATTTTTACTGGAGTTTTGAATGTGTATAAATGAATTTGATACTTAAGGTATGGGATTTTCGTCTCACTTTTATTTTTTATGAGACACATGCCACATTCACCATGTGTTTTTTTATTGGAGTACACACTACCCATGAATGTGTTTTATGATTATTATCCTAAAAATTATGGTGATTAACATATAATTTTTATTACATATCTTTCATGGGATATACAATTCAAAAGTTACCAGAGAAATAATAGATTCTTATCTCAAATTGTCTTCTTTAGGACCTATGTTATATTGTTCTCCTATATTCTTTTATGAGGTGTATATACAAACCAATTGACATAAAATATCATTAAATTATTTATTATACTGATATTTTATGTTCAATTTATTGTTATTATTTCATGGGGCTTATGATATAATATTTACCAATGTGGTAAGGTTTTTATGATACAATCTCATCATTTATCGGAATTGTTTGTGTTTACACTTATGATGATAAATTCTTATGAAATATCTCTAAATAAAATCATAAATTTTATTATAATTTATTTATTTCATGAAAATAATTACTTTCACTTAATTTTACTCTCCTAATTTACTCAATATTATAAAATTATTGTTATTAAAATAAAAGTGACTTTATTTATCACTTTGGTCGAAAACCCTTCCTCTCCCACTTCTATGTTTTCTAAAAATATTTTTTGAAATATTTTAATGTTCCTATATGATTTTTTACTATCGATTTTACAATTTTTTATTTTTACTTAAAAAAATAAAAGGAATCTTTATATTTTATTTATAAACAAGGCCCATTTTGAATTTATCGAAAATATGGAATGGATATTTGTTTTAATGTGTGCGACATGAAATATATTTTAAATCATATTAACCACAAAATGATTTAAATAATGATTTATATGTTTCAAATGTTATTTTAAAATGAAAATGTTTTGAAAATGTTTTATACATTTTTTATTTTAAAAATATATTTTATTAGTGAAAAGGCTATTTTCCTCAAGAAATGAATCAATTGATCTTTCAAAATCATTTTCCATCAAAGATGAAATCAGTTTGTGTTACTTATTATTTACTAGAGATTTTATACAAGGATTAAATTGTTATTATTTATCTGAATGGTGTAGGTTTATGATGACATGGTGTATATGAAACAAGTTTTATTTCTACTTGGTATAATATGATAAAATTCTTGTAAACCCCGATTCTTTTTCAAGTGATTATTTTATGATAAATGATGAAATGATTAAGAAAAATAATTATTTTATAGTGGAGATCTTATGATGAATTGTTTATGAAACCTATTTCTTTTCATGGGTTCTAATATGATGAATATTTTATGATCTAGTGGTACACATTTATATGATTTTAATTATGTGATGGGTGGGTCCAATTTATCTTACCAGTACATTGGGTAAGGATGGATAACTCATGGGTAAATGTGTTATTCATGAACCTGATTACATGTTTTAAATGTTAAATTTGGACTTAATTAAATGTTCACAATGTTATGCATGAACTTGATTAAAAGTTTCCAATTTTATGCATAAACTAGATTACACATTCATAATGTTATTTGTTGACTTGGATTTCATGTACATAATGTTATGTGTGAAGCTAGTTTCATGTACATAAGTTTGTTTGAGCGTATAATTTCATGTCATTCACTTAGTGAGTGAACCTTTCTCTATTTAAACATGTTTATAATGTTGTAGGATTTTGTGAATTCCACAAATCTGTGTTTTATGCCAATTTAATGCTCTCGTTACTTATGTACTTTGATTATTTTATGATTCAAATCTTATTTACTTCTAAGATTTATGTCATGAATCGTGATTATGATATATGGTGTTGAGGGTCTAACACCCCAACCCCATCTGCCCAGAGTTAGTTCATTATTTAAATACATTTGAATGTTTATAAGGAAAAAAATTCTGAAGGACCGATCATTTTAGCGGTCCTGGAAAATAGATTACATTAATAAACATTACATTACAATTTCAAACATAAAATAAAACATAGATAATAATTTTAGAACGCCATTTTTCGCCTAGATTAACCCTTCATATCAATCATGAAACACTTCTTGGTATCCCCAAAAAATAAAACATAAGAAAGGGGTGAGATCAAGTTCTTGTTAAGGTTTAACAATACAGTAGAAGCTTTCATAAATAATCATAAACATTTACGGCAAGTATAAAACTGAAACATAAGCCTTATAAACATAGAATTGAACATAATATGGAAATAATATATGAAATAATTCCATTTAAACTTTCACATGGATATTCTACTAGTAGAAAAATAACATATAATATCAATAACTAATCTTATAATGAGGGAATGTATAATGTTGAACATCATAACTACAACGTTAATGTCATGTGCCAAGACTATAGATATACCATCAAGGCCTTATTCCAAGACACTAATTTTTATCATGATACCTACCAATACATCGAGAGGAAAGAGTGGGCCCCACAAATTACTTACTAATTCCAATGCATTTCTCTTATGAACATGATGAAATATAATATAATCAATTGTAATAAACTAGCATAAGAAATTTTAATACTTTAACAATAAACCATGAATTGTGAAAACATAGAACATCCATTGTCAAATATATCATAAACCCTTCAATAAAATATAGAATATTGTATCATAATATGTCAACCTCAAATAAGCATAAAATCCAACACAAAATATTCACATAGATGAAAATAATTTAATAAATTCATTAAAACTCTTTGAGGTGAATATCCATTTTTTACATTGAAATAATTTAGAAGCCACACAATTATAAAATAAAACATTTCTTTCAAAATATCCTTATATTATTTTAAATAAATATTAAAAATGTTAAGGCATCATAATGGCTGAAAATAGCCTCTTGCGCCGTATAAGTTAAAAAACCATTCTTTCCTTAATTTCCCGAAATGGTAATAAAGTACCTCGTTTGGACCATGATGGAAATATTACTTTCAAAACATTTTATAAAAATTAAAACATAGGAAAATTTAATTTAACAAATTGGTGAAATTTTTTTGAAATACATTTTAAAAAACATTGACACAGATGATAAATACGCCCCCATAGATACTTACGTAAAAATTATCTCAGATAATAATGAGATTGTGAAATTAATCCTTACATTGTACTTTACTTCAGTTGAGGGTTCATTAACCATCTGTATAATGGTTAAATAATGTTATTAAATTATACCATGATCATATCCATATTTATTATTTCATATATGATCCCATTATTAAATTTTTTAATAGTATTATAATATTACCATTTTTTGGGTCTTAACTGCTTTGTTTTCCCATTCCTATTTTGGTGTGTAAGACATGTTTTTTATGTATAGGATTTATTTTATTCATATCCAAATTTTCATTAATTTCATAATTATTTTTTTACTCAATGTATAAATTTTATATTTATTCTTGAATAGTTAATGTAGAGAATGAATCTCACTGCATCGTGGAGACGGTAGGTCATATGTACGCACGAGCGATGGTATCAGTTCCTTAATGGTTAAATGGTATGGAATTGGTTTATATATTAATTATAAAGAATAATTATCATGTTATATTCATTATTTATATTTATTATACTCATACAAATAAATTATTGTTAAATAAAAAATTACACAATGACTTAGAGACGGTAAGCCATATGTAAGAACACATGGTGATATTTTTATTCCAATGGTGGATAAAATGAGGAATATGGTTTTACCAGGAATATAATAATATCTCAGTATATGTATGATACTATATTTATTATTTTGGTATGGAAAAAACATATAAATAGGAAGTAGAAAAAGAAAAGAACTTTGAAAGAGGTGATACAACAATTACCTCTTTTTGAGGTATCTCTTTTTTTCACAAAAGGACCACATAGAATAGTTTTATACCCAATTTATGGCCTATAGGATATATTTATGTATGTTTTAAGAGTAAATGGGAATTTTTTTCCAAGAAAAAGTGGTTTAGATGTGTTAATTAAAGAGAAGGAGAAGTTCCCATTTATAAAAGAGGTGAGAGGCACTTTTGGAAGATCTTAAAATATTAATTTATTATAAATTGATTTTCAATTTCAAATAGAACCAAAGTGATTTATTTATAGTATAAGATGATTATTGGTATAAATATAATTATAAAATTATTGTTAGACATTTTTATGTCACAAAACAAACATCATCTTTTTGGATTAACCCTTAGTTAAACAGTCTAAGTCTTACTGTGTCTACCTGTCTTTTTATAATATAGGATTAATATAGTTACTATAAAATGGAAAAAAGAACCAAAATGGATCATTAATGACATATTGAACACTATAATAGTAATTTTTCTAAACATGATATTTTTATGAATTTTATAACAATTACTGAAATATTATTTATTTTCAAGAATCGTTTATGTCAATTTTTATAATATTCAATATCTTTATTTTAAAAATATCAACACAACATTATAACTTGGAAAAACAATACTTTAAATATGTAAATATAAAGTCAATATTGTTTATAAAATTATTTTATGTCATTAATTAACTAAAATTATATTTATTTTAATATTTTTAATATCATTTAATTGATGTTCCTATTAATAAAACAATTTCTGCATCAATATGTTTTCATCAATAATGGTAATTATATAATCTATAAAAATTATAAATAAATTTATAAATTGTATTTTATTCATTTAGATTTATATATTCTATTTATAGTTTATTTTATCCCTCTTATATCTCTATATTAAAATTATTATGTTTACAAGAAATGAGATTGTGACATTTTGTCACATTCATTATTTATAATAATATTTTTGTCATATTCATGGAAAAGGGTCCATTTAATGATTAAATTTCTCAAAATAGGTGATAATGATTGAATTTATTAATCAAAAAGGATTTTTATGGGGGTTATTGTAATTTTATAATATTATTTTTACCTTTAATTACATGATTTACCCTTAACCGCAGTAATAAATATTTACTAACGTTACTATTCATAATTCCCAAAAATAAAAGGAACCTAGTTACATAATTTGGAACCAATGATTCCAAATATGGAATCCATTTTTCAAAATTCAACACATAGAATCTTATGTAATTAATTTAAAATTAATCTCGTTTTCAAAATAAAAAACGTGTTTGTAAGCGTTAAAACATTGCAAAATGTTAAAATGTTTTTACATCAAATATCATGGTAAAATTATTAAAAATAACCAAAATTATATTAACTATTAAAAATATGTTCTATTTTTACTTTAAAGCTATTTAATAATATAATTTATCAAAAAAAATTATTTCAAGGATAAAAGTTGTTTTCCACTAAAATTTAGTATATTTTTACAATACATCAAAACATAAAACTTATCAGAAAAATATAAAAAATTCATACAAAGAAATTTTTTTTATCCTGATACCAAATAAAAAGTTTATTTTTTTAAATATAATACATTAAATTTTAAAAAAATAGATTTAAAATCGGTGTGTCATTAAATGTCGGCAAAACAGCATTTTTGAAAAATACTTCTTTTATCTGAAAAAATGAAATATTTTCTTATAATATGTATAGAAAATACATAATGTGAATTTTAAAATTATATGGAATATATAAAATTCCAAATTTGGTTAATACTATTTATAAATTCAAATTTAACGTTTAGGTTCTATATTATATTAAATAATAATATTTTATTAATATATTATTGTTCGGTAAAACTGAGCCTGACATGAAACGTATGAAAACTCATTATTGTGTGTAGTATATGCGTAACATGGTTTTGTGTATAAAAACAAAAAAAATTAAATTTATTCATAAATGAAAATATTGTGATGTCTCGAGATGTTACTTTATCCCCTCTTTCAATAAATTATGATCTCGAAATTCAAAATTGCACTTATAAAATAAAAGGTTTATACTAAAACATACCTTTATGGGAAACCCACATTGGAAATAGGGTTAATAAAATATAATCTTAATAAGATCGAAAGGGAAATGTGAAGGTCACCGCCAAATTTGGATTTCTAATAGGAGAACATTATGGTCAATTAGAGATACATACTTAGAGGGAAATCTAAAATATTTAAAGGTAGTGATTGATGTCTTAAATCACAAACAATTAAATGACAAATAGAAAATTGAGGGAATAAAATCCATAAATCAATGATGATTTAAAATACTATTGGTTCAATAATAATTAATCTCTTTGGATAACACTTTTTTTAAAAAAAAAACTTTTTCCTAGAGTTGGGGGTTCATTTTACTATATAGATAAGAAGTCTAGAAAAATTACTTTATTTCATTCCATGTAATAAGAATAATATCATCATTTGGTTGTGTTGTGATCTATATTCACTTCATCCCTTACAGATGGAAATGATAGTTTGAAATGAATTTTTCACACCTCAAGCAATTTTGATAAATCATAAGGCTCGAAAGTATTTCCTTCATCCTTTAAATATTTAATGAAACAAAAAAAGGATAATTAAAATTATCCAATAAATCATTCTTTAACCTCAAATAATAATATCCAATGTTCAAAATAATCCATTCCAACTTTAAGACATGACCAAAATACTTCGATCCAAATTCATTGTCCAAAAAGGTCTCTAAATTAAAAAAATCAAACAAAACCTTAGATTCCCCAAACAATGTAATGTAGCTCTTATTGTCACATTCAAAATATATTATCACATTTAAAACCTTGATTAAAACTCTTATGATTCCTAATTATTAAATAATAAGTACTATCGTACAATCCTTATATATCTTAAAAATCTTGTAACCATAGAACCATTGATGTAATAATTATTGAATCCAATTACAATATAACCTTAATCATTTTACCACACCATTAAACCATTAACTATTATTTAAGATATTATTCCTTAATACCTTTTTCATTTAATTTTTATTTTGTAGACTCTTCATTATCAGCAGTATAACCATTTCAGGTATAACCTTACTGATTCTAACCATTGAACAAAACTCAAAGCATAATATGAGATAAACTAATAATAGTTATGTAGTCAGGAAGAATAATTTATAGGATCTCTAAATGGTGTAATATTATTCTCAATACATTTTTCCGTAGGATTAACCAAGGTTATCCATTACAAAATCTAAAGGATTATATTCTATACTTTGACTTATCCTTGAAGTCAATCTTAGGGTTATGTTCCATCATCTATATTTTCTAAATCTAATTTACAAGGTTGTTACTAAACTTTATCTCATACCAACTATAATGCCCCAACCCTATTTTCCTAGAGTTGGTGTGTTGTTTAAATACTTTATAAAGATTAAAAGGAATCAAATCCTTAAGGACATATCAGTTTAGCAGTCTTGGAAAATATATTATATTCATGATTGTTACAATAAAATTTCAAACCAAAAAGACAACATAGATAATACTTTGAGAATTCCAATATTCTCCTATATTAACCATGTATATCAATCATAAAATAGTTCTTGGTTTCCCAGAAAAATAAAATATAAGAAAAGGGTGAGTTTAGATACTATGTAAAGTTAAACAATACAGTATAAGATTTCATAAAAAATCATATACTTTTAAGGAAACTATAAAATTGAAACATAAGCCTTATAAACATAAACCTGAACATAATATGTAAATAATAAATCAAATAATTACATTTAAACATTCACATTGATATTCTACTGTTATAATAATCGCATGTAATGTCAATAACTAATATCATAATGAGGGAATTCATAGTGTCAGACATCATAACCATAACGGTAAATACTCATGCCAAGACCATAAATATACCATCAAGAACTTGTTCCAAGACACTAATTTGTCCCATGAGACCTACCAATGCATAGAGGGGCTATATCTATCCCCACCCAACACTTACTAAGTGCAATACATTCCCCTTATAAAACAGATGAAACATAACATCAAAATTTATATTAAAACTAGAATTCTAAATGTTAATACTTTAACCATTAACTATGAATGGTATAAACATACCAAATTTACATTAAAATATATCATAAACCCTTAAATACAATATGGAATATTGTATCATAAAAATTCAACCTAAAATAATCATAAAATCCAACAAAGGATGTTTCCATAGATTAAAATAATTTAATAAATTCACTAAAACTGTTTGAGAGAAATATCTTTTTTTACATTGAAATCATTTAGAAGCCATGGAATTATAAAAGAATTTTTTTTTTCAAAATGATATTATAATCTTCTAATTAATGTTTTAAAATTTTAAGATGTTATAATAGAGAAAAATAAATTCTTGTGCCATATTAGTTAAAAAACATTCATTCCTTAATTTTTCAAAAAGGTTATAAAGTGCCTCATTTGGAAAACAAAGGAAATACTCCTTTCAAAAAATTATTAAAAGTCAAGAATGGGTAAAAATGGATTTAAAAATTTTTCAATAATATTTTCAAATATATTTTAAGAAACATGGACATGGATGATAAATATTACCCAGCAGATACTTATGTATAAACAACCTCGGAAAATAATGAGATTGTGAAATTAACGCTTACCTTATACTTTACTTTATTCAAGGGTGAGTTAACCTCTTGTATAATGGTAAAAACATTTTGTTAAATTATACCATGAAAATATCCATATGTTAGGACCAAAAGGGATAAACACCCTGAGAGGGGGGGGGGAATTAGGGTATAGATATTTTATTCCAAAATTCATCTAACCCCACTGAATCTTGACCTCAATATTATAAAGGTCACTTTTCTGAACTTACATGTTAATATTGATTTTATTCATCCCTTATTTATTTGATGATGATGATTCTTTGAATGCAATGCAGGAATGAAAACATGCAGACATGGAGATTTTTATTTAGTTCACCCCCATTGGGCTACGTCTAAGGAGCATACAACGGCACTGTGTCGATGTACCAAATCAACTAAATATCACTACCAATAATGTTCGATCTAGATCACTTTTATGCCTAGGCTCACTGCCTTTACAATGTTTAGGGTCATATCACTTCTTTCCCAAGGGTTACTCCCTATTTCTCTCTCTTTGGCTCACTGCCAGTGTAAAGGATAACCTTCCTCCTCTTCCTTTTCTCACTGCACTTGGAAAGAATTCACTCACAGTTTATGGACATGAAGGTCTATTCATTTGCATGAATACATTAATCCTCAACTGTTGATGGATGCTCTGTTGAAGTCTAACTTTCATCCACTGATGAATACCCATTTTTTCCTGACCACTAGGTTACAACCTTTGGGAAATACCTTCGCAAATCACCCTACTTCACGAAGCTCCCAATTCCGTGAAGCTTAAACAAGCCTTCATGAAGTCTCTGCCTCTTCACCAAGAAAACACCTTCATAGAGTTCACTACCTCATAGAGCACACTGCTTTGTGGAGCTCATAAATATGCAAATCTCAAGCCTTCACAAATCTTAGGTCGACACAGAGATCAAGTCATCATAGAGTGACTTCCTTCGTGGAGCTAAATTAGTCGTCGTGAAGCTCCTTCTTTCACGAAGAACACTGCCTTCATGAAACTCCTTTTTGAGTTGAGAGCAACAAATGTTTCTTGGAAAACTCTCTACTTCTCTCAAGGGGGTTGAGGTCTATTTATAGGCGATTCCATTGACCCTCGAGCCTTCTGCGTGAAGTCAGTTCCACGTCACCTCAAATCGCGAAGCTCCAAAATTTCCACTGAAATTCTATCTATATCGTGAATCACAACTGAGATTTTCAGAACATAGATCTCATCGTAATCGTAGAGCATTTTGTCAATTCCTTTACGCCTTCGCCATAAATCTCCACTCTCAATTCCCTTCACTTTCACAATTCTCTTCAACTCTGTCGTTCATGAAGCTCGTCATAATCGTGAAGAACACCATCAAATCTCTTTACGTCTTCGCGAAATCCACATTAAGAAGCCCATCTTCTCGAAACTCATGAATTTTCCATATTTTGATAAGATCTTCAAGGAAATCCATATTTCTCGATGCTAACCAAGAACCAAATTTTGGACCCCAAAAATTTGGAAAACGATAGAAAATAGCACCACCTTGTATCTGATTTTTTTACCACCTCCAGATCATCTATTTCTTTTTCATGGTTCCTTTTCAACATAGATTGTCAACAATATCTTTGGAACTTGACAATTCACCCTGGAAACCTACTTTGTCAACAAACCCAATAAACCCAAAAATTTTGTAATGTTACCTTGAGGGATTTTTTCCCAACACCATATTTATGATATCATATATGATTCTATTATATCATTTTTTTAATAGTATTTTAGTATTAACATTAATTTAGGTCTTCACTACTCTATTTTCCCATTCCTGTTTTAGCATGTAAGTCATGATTGTTATTTATGGGATTTATTTTATTCATATCCTGAAATAAATTAAGTTCATAATTATTATTTTTACTCAATATATAAATTTTATAATTATTTTTTAATAGTTAACTTGGAGAATGAATGTCACTACATCCTGGAGATGGTAGGTCGTATGTATGCACAAACAAAGATTTCATTTCCTTGATGGTTAAATGGTATGGAATTGGATGTTATATAAATTATATAGAATCTTTTTCATAAGATATTCATTATTTATATCCATTATATGAATCATTATTCCCTTCCAAGTAATGTAGTGTTAAATAAAAAATTACACCACAGTGTGGAGACGGTAAGTCATATGTACGCAAGCATCGTGATATTGTTAATCTTATGATGGATAAAATGATTAATATGCTTTTCAAATGATTATAATAACATCTAACTATATGGATGATAATGGATTTATTACTTTGGAATGGAAACAACATAGAAATAGGATGTAGAAGAAGAAAATAACTTTAAAAGATGTGATAAAATAATTACCTCTTTTTTAGGTATCTCCTTTTGGTTTGCACAAAAGGAATATTTATAATGGATTTATACCCAAATTATGGCCTCTAGGATATATTTAGGTGATTTTTGAGAGTAAATGGGAAGGGTTTTTATGAGAAAAAGGGATTTAAAGGTGTAAATTAAAGAGAAGGGGAAGTGCCCTTTTATAAGAGTGGTGATGGGCACTTTTGGAAGATCTTAAAATAATAATTTATTATAAGTTGATTTTATATTTAAAATAGATCCAAAGTGATTTAGTTTAAGGAAAATATAAGTATGGGTCTAAATATTATCAACTAATGATTTTTAGACAATCTTAGGTCACAAAATAAACCACTTCTTTTAGGATTAACCCTTAGCTAATCATTTTAAATCTTACCATGTATACTTTACTTTTTTTACTATAGGGTTAATATGCTTACTATAAAATATAAAACCAACCAAAAATTGATCATTAATGACATATGTAACTGTAACACCCCAGAATGATAAAAGGTTAAATGACTAGTTGATATTACTCATGTCAACAAGGTTCACCATTCTTTTCGGGAGCCTACCTGATTAGAACTCCACAGTTAAGCATGCTTGTCCTAGAGTAGTGATCTGGATAAGTGACCTTCTAGGAAGATTCTTAGGGTCTGTGTGAGTGAGGACAAAGCACACTAGAAAGGACATTTGTTGGAATGTGGGGAAAATCATTAGTCAGATGACCCATTCAGGCATGTGGGTGGGCCCCTAGTGGGGACCACGTGTCTTCGTGGCAACTGGTGGTACCTGGTGGGCTAGGACCCGATGGCCATGTTAAGTCAAGGTGGTTGTGATGTAACTGGGTCCTAGTTGTCACATTTGGTATCGGAGGAGGAACCCAGCTTCAAGTGTGGTGCACTACCTGGGTTGAGATGTAGGTCCCACAACAAGGATGTTGTGCTCTAAAGGGGGGTGATTGTAACACCACATAATGATAAAGGGTTAAAGGAATAAATGATATGACTCATGTAAAAAAGGTGCACCTTCTTTTTCAGGAGCCTACCTGATTAGAACTCCACCGTTAATCATGCTTGGCCTGGAGTAGTGATCAGGATGGGTAAACTTCTGGGAAGATTCCCAGGGTGTGTGTGAGTGAGGACAAAGCACACTGGAAAGGACATGTGTTGGCCTGTAGGGAAAATAATTAGTCAGATGACCCATTTAGGCACGTGGGTGGGCCCCTGGGTGGGGACCACGTGTCTATAGGGCAGGACCCGACGACCATGTTAAGGTAGGGTGGTTGTGCAGTCATTGAGACCCAGTTGTCACATTTGGTATCAGAGGAGGAACCCAACCTTAAGTGTGGTGCACTACCTAGGGTGAGATGTTGGGCCCATAATGAGGATGTTTTGCTCTAAAGGGGGGGTGATTGTAACTCCCTATAATGATAAAGGATTAATTGACTAAATGAAATGACTTGTGTCAACAAGGTGCACCTTCTTTTTCGAGATCCTATCAGATTAGAACTCCGCCATTAAGCTTGCTTGGCCTGGAGTAGTGATCAGATGACCCATTTAGGCACGTGGTTGGGTCCCTGGGTGGGGACCATGTGTCCATGGGGCAGGACCCGATGGCCATGTTAAGGCGGGGTGGTTGTGCAGTCACCGGGACCCAGTTTTCACATTTGGTATCAGAGGAGGAACCCAGCCTTAAGTGTGGTGCACTACTTGGGTTGAGATGTAGAGCCCACAATGAAGACGTTGTGCTCTAAAGGGTGGAGTGATTGAAACACCCCATAATGATAAAGGATTAAATGACTAAATGATATGACTCATGTCAACAAGGTGCACCTTCTTTTTCGAGATCCTACCAGATTAGAACTCCACCATTAAACGTGATTTTCCTTGAGTGGTGATCAGGATGCGTGACTTTCCGAGAAGATTCCCAGGGTGTGTGTGAGTGAGAAAAGGCACACTGGAAAGGACATGTGTTGGCCTATAGGAAAAATCATTAGTCATATGACTTGTTTGGGCACGTGGGTGGGCCCCTGGGTGGGAACCATGTGTCTATGGGAAACCTGGGGGTACTTAGTGGGCCAGGACCCGACGCCCATGTTAAGGAAGGGTGGTTGTGCTGTCACTGGAACCTAGTTGTCACAGTAGCACAGTACTAGTTATTTTTCAAAACCTGCTATTTTTATGAATTTTATAACCTTTAATAAAATATTATTTATTTTAAAGTATCATTTATGTCGATTTTGATACTATTCATTATTTTCATTTTTGAAAATATCAAAACAACATGATACCTTATAAAATATACTTAAAATTTGCCAATAATATGTCTAGGTTATCTAAAAAATTAATTTATGTCATTAATTGATTCAAATTAAATTTATTTTGACATTTTTAATTTCATTTTACTAATATTTTTGTTAATAAAATAATTTTCTCATCACTATTATGTCCCCCTTAATTGTAATTATTTAATCTATAAAAATTATAAATAAATTTATATATTGTAATAAATAATTTTTTTATTTCCATATACTATTTATAATTGATTTTATCTCTTGTATATATCTTTGTTAAAATTATTATTCTTATAAGAAATGAGAGTGTGACTTTTTTGTCACATTCACTATTTATAATAATAGTTATGTCATGTTCAAGGCAAAGGGTCATTAAATGATTCCATTTCACAAAATATGTGATAATATTCTAATTTAGTCATCTAAAAGAATTTTTATAGGTGTTAGAGTAATTTTATAATATTATGTTTAGCTTTAATTACATGATTTACACTTAATCAAGGTAATAAAAAAATTACTAAAGTTACTATTCATAATGCCCAAAAATAAAAGAAAATTATTTATATAATTTGCACCCACTAATTCCAAATATGGAATCCACTATTCCGAATTCAACACACAAAAGTTACAGTAATTAATTTAAAATTAATCTCGTTATCGGGATAAAACGTGTTTTTAAAAGTTAAAACATTGGAAAAGATTAAAATATTTTTACTTCAAATTTCATTTCAAAATTAATGAAATTGGAAAAAATTATATTAAATCATAAAAATATATTTTATTTTTACTTTAAAACATTCAATAATATAATTTATCTACATAACTTATTTCTATTAAAAATGTTGTTTTTAATTAATATTTAGTATATCTTTACTATTTATCCAAACTTAAAACTTATCAAAAAAAATCAAAAATTTATCCAAAGTAAATTTTTATATATTGATACCAAATAAGAGGTTTATTTTGTCAAATATAATACATTAAAGTTTCAACTAATAGATTTAAAATGGGTGTGTCATCAAAAGGCGGTAAAACTTTGTTTTTTGAAAAATACTCCTTTTAACCGAAAAATGGAATATTTTCATATATCATGTCCAAAAAATAAATAAGATAAATATTAAAATTATATGGAATATATAAAATTAAAAATTTTCTTAATACTATTCATCACCGCTAATTTAACATCTAGGTAATATATTATATTAAATAACAATATTTTATTAATATATTGTTGTTCGTTAGAACGGGGCCCTACGTGTAACGCATGCCATCTCATTATTATTTGTAGCATAAGATTAAAATTATGTTGTATAAAAGAAGAAAAAAATTAAAATTATTCTGAAATGAAAATATTGTAAAGTCTCATAATATTACAAAAGGTATATTTTTCAAATGTTATTCTCATATTCTCATGCCCTTATGAACATTTTATGTTACTATCTTCCATGTTTAACCTTACTGAGCATTCATGCTCACCATTTCTTATGTATACATTCCCCAGGTTATGAAGAAAGGTATTATGTATTATATTTCTAAGAAGTGTACTAGATATGAAGAAATTAGTGGGAAAATAGGTGGTTCACCTATGAACCAGTTGCTTATGTTTCAAGTATCCAAAGGTACTTGACCTAAATGATTATGGTATGATTTATTATGTTATGTAATGAATATTCATTCATTAAGATATATTGTTTATGTATGATATTTTCAGTCTTTATACTCGTTCTTATTGAACGTGGGCTCCCTGGACCTAACTTATGATGTAATTTTATTACCACTATATGTATACGGTTTGATGTTTATATATATATATATATATATATATTCATGTGTTTATCTTACCATAATAGCGGTGATACTTCTATATCCACTATATTTATGCTAATTTCCATAGATTATGTCTCATATCAAAGGGTCATAGAAGATCCCAAGTTACAATGAGAACCAAGAGATACCATGACCCTAATTTTAAAGTAGTTTCCTATGGTCAGATACATCATACTGATAGGAAAAATATTATGTGAGACTATAAGGTGATGTGGGATCATAATCATTTAGAATTATTCTTATGAAGTTCTCACTTAGTGACCTCTAGTAGTTGAGATCATTAGGATACACTCTCTAATAAGAACACCACATGTTTTGGGTGTCACTGGTTGTTCCTATCTATGAACATGTGCATTAGTGTCTTAACTTGAGATCATTATCTAGGTTTTCTATTTGATCATGTACATTAATGAAAGGTGAAAACCATGACAATGATGTTGTGGAAAGGTAGCTTGTGTTGGGTGCGTTGTTAGGGCCAATAGGGGCTTGTTAGGGCCAATAAGGGCCTATATACCCTGAGAGGGGGGTGAATCAGGGTATGGATATTCTTTTTCAAAGTTCTTCCTACCCCACTGGATCTTGACCTCTTTATTACAAGGGTCACTTTGTTTTCTCTTATGTGTAAACTATGATCAGGTCTTTACTTCTTTATCTAATGATGATGCTTTGAATGCAATGCAGGGAAGCAAACAGGCAGGCACAGAGATTTTTACTTGGTTCACCCTCACTGGGCTACGTCCAAGGAGCATACACCAACAAGTTGCCGGTCGTACCAAATTCCACTAATCTTCACTAGCTGTGGATTACAAGGTTTGGGCTAGATCACTTCTATGCCCAGGCTCACTACCTTTACAAAGTTTAGGGTCAGATCACTGCTTTCCCAAGGGTCACTTCCTGTTTCTCTCTCTCTGGATCACTGTCGGTGGAGAGGATCACCTTCTTCCTCTTCCTAAGCTCACTGCTCTTGGAAGGAATCCACTCGGAGTTTATAGACCTGTAGGTCTCTTCATTTGCATGAATGAATGCATATTCCTCTTTGTGTAGATGCTCTGTTGAAGTACAACTTTCACCCGTAGATGAATATCTCTTTGCACCAAAGGTATCGGGCAACGTACCAGCTTCCACGCAGTCCGAGAAGCACTGTTGGAACAAAACCTTACTTGGCGCGCAAGTCTACCTCGGCACGCAAGTATCGGCGCGCAAGTCACAACAGGTGCACAAGTCCTCCTCTGACACTTGCGCGACACAAGCTTCCTCAACTCCAAACTTGCGCGACTCTCTTCCTTTTACGCCCAAACCAATATTGGCGCACAACTGCCAACCGGCGCGCAACTTCTAACACCGGCGCACAACTTCAACCTCTGGCGCGCAAGTCCCACCTGCGAGACCACACACACCACTTGCGCGACCACCACACCTGCGCGACAGGAGCTTTGATTTCTCAAAGTGTTGAACTCCAGTGAAGAATGAAGAGGGGTGGTCTAGTATTTATAAGCAAATTGACCACCCTGTGCGACGGCGCGCAAGTCATCTGTGCGACCCTGTCTCGGTGCGCAAGTCTTCTCTCCTTTTAGACACTTGCGTGACCAACTCCCAAACTTGCGCGAACCTACTTCCTTTGCCATATTTTGATCTTCTGATCTTGAAAAACATACGGTGCGCAAGTTTCCTATTTTCCAAGTCCTCGGCGCGCAAGTCCCTTTTCCAAAAACACTTTTCTTCATTTGCCGATTTTCAGGCCCAAAAATTTGGCAAACACTGGAAAACGGCGCCACCTTGTATCTGTTCTTTTGTACCACCTCCAGATCATCCATTCCTTTTATCGACATTCTTGAATCAAACATGGATCGTTGACCTCAGCTCTTGAACTCGACATTCCACCATGAAATCCTCTTTGTAAACAAATTTGTATGTCATTGCTTTTCTTTGTCAACAATCACCACGCAGATGTCCACTTTGTCAACAAACACAATCACCTCAAAAATGCTTCAATGATACCTTGAGGTATTTTTGCCCAACAATATCCCCCTTTGGGTTTGTTGAAAACTCTTCCAAAACAAAGATTCATTGTTGATTCTTCAGCCTCCATTCGCCTCATTGCGATTCTGATAGCGATCAAGGATTTACTCAACACATACTCTAAGCCCACATGAGCAATGCTCGGCGTGAGAAACAAGAGTAAATGAAAAGTTCATCAATGAATCACTTTATCTCTGACATCCACTGTTGACTCCAAACTGATACCAATTTGTACTAAACTGATACCAATTGTTGATGGGCTTATTGGAAGACCAATGTTTGGTTTGGAAATATTCTTACCACTGTCCAACACCACTCTTCTGCTTTTATCACGATCCTCAGCTGTCGTGATATCTATTCTTTGATCGATCACTTCTAGCATCATCAGATTTATTACACTCCCCCTTTCTCATTGCTCCCCCTTTCTGGCTGCTCCACCTATCAGCTTCTCCCCATATCAATTATAATTTATCAAATCTCCGCACTATCTCCCCCTAGAACAATCACTATTTTCTCCTCCTTTAACAAACACTTTTCTCCCCCTTTGTCAATGAACCCAAAGGACACTCCTTTGTATTCTGTAACATAGTAGAGAACACATATCAGCATATGAGGGAAAAACACATCATACCTCGGGGAGAGGGGGGGTCCCACATCCACACTCTTTCAAGTGCGGGGAGTTGACTGAACTCCCAGAGCCAGTCGATGTCTCTCAAATACTTCCTTGGGTAAGACCTTTGTCATAATGTCTGCAACTTGTAGTTCTGTAGGCACGTACTCCAACTTCATGATTCCCTAATCAACTTTCTCCTTGATAAAATGATACTTTATCTCAATGTGCTTTGTCTGTGAATGATGGACGGGATTTTTGCTAAGATTTATAGCACTTGATTTATCACACTGGATTCCGATCGGAGACTTCACTTCAACTCCCATATCTTCAATCTATTGCTTCATCGACAATAATTGTGTGCATGCTTGAATAGCCGCAATATACTCAGCTTCTGCGGTGCTCAATGAAATGCAATCTTGCTTCTTGCTAATCTAAGAAATACAAAATCCACCATGCTATATTGCACCACTTGATGTTGATTTTCTATCATCTGCTGAACCGGCCTAGTCTGCATCAGTATATCCCAATAACTCTGTCTGAGATTTGTCATTATATGTTAAACCGAAGTTCACAGTGCCCTTGATATACCGAAGTATTCTTTTCACTATGAGCATGTGACTTTCCTTGGGATTAATCTTATATCTCTCTGCTTGGCATGTGGCGAAAACAGTATTAGGCTTTGGTGCCGTCATGTACCGAAAACTGCTGATAATCTGCCTGTTTGCAGTGAGATTAACTGCACTGCCACTGTCATCTTTTGATGATTTCATCCGGGTAGAAACCAGAGTCTTCGTCTCCTTTGAATCTTCAATTCTAGATCTCATTTAAAAACTTCCTTGGAATATTCGGATTGAGAAATGAATGTTCCATTCCTGCCTTGTGTAACTATGCTTCATCTGATCTTCCAAATATTATGTCTTCTTCCTTGACCATCCTCACCATCCTTTGATTACTATTGTTTTTGAAATAAAGATTGTAATCAAACCCCCACGCTGAAAACCAATCTTCTTCAAATACTGATCAATCTCTTCGTTCATGGATGAACCCAGTTTTCATCATTAGCTGCATCAGCAATGCATTTCAGCTCAACCTAAGATAGAAAAGATGCATGCTGCAGTGATTTTATTCCGCTTGTCTGAACTGGAGCTGCCTGATCACCAATGATATTCTATCTATCAATTTCAGCTCATATCTTTGGCATCCTTGTAGACACACACTTGAATTTTCTCTTGCAGCTTCTTGGTATCCTGAAAGCAGTCAGTTGATACCACATTTTTAGAGCAAAATAGATAATCATGAAAACCCGTGTGTTGTTGCTTTTACAACAATCATTCTCCATGAGCATAAACATTCATCCTTCATATCAAATTGAGATCATGCATCTGATTAGGATATAGAATGCTCCCCCTGTGTTATGCAACTCTTCCAGTTGTTAGGCCCAAAAATAGAGACCCATAACCATTCTTCTCCACGTATACCATTTATACTAATCTGGCACTCAGCATTGAGCCATTAACCAAATCTATAAGCCTACTGAGTTGGAACTCGGTGTAGGAAACAAGAGACAAAGTCAATAACACAATCACTTCCTGTTGTGCTCTCACTTCCAATTGTGCTCTGTTGCTCCCTTTTATCATCAACTTAGATAACTAATTTTAGTCAATCAAAACACTGAAGCATATCACGTTTCCATTTTGCATATTTAGATGCCACTTCCCCTTGGATCGTATCTCCCTAAAACCTGAAACATATTAATCATCAGTTAATAGCATTTATATACATAGGGAGAGGGGATTTCCTTCTGGACTCCTCAAGATGAGGATTGTGGTTTATCCTGATGGGTCAACCCATTGATTCTTTCTTGGAGGGCATCACACTCTTTTCTTGCTTCCTCCAGCTGCCTAGCCAACTTCATCTATTCTGGCCATATGACTAGGCATTCATTGCCTACATTTTGAGCCTTTTTCTGATATGTAGATTTGGTAGGCTCGGCCTTCCTCACCGCCTGAGGTATAAACCCGCTAGTACACATTTCCATCTTTGAGGTTCTATCAAAATTCCATTTTCCTTGATTATCTCTCTGAGTAGGAACCTCTCTGTTTGGCATCTTCTCTTTCTTCTTCTCCCATCATAGGGGTCTTCCTCTTTACTTCACTTCTCGCTGAGAAACACGACATGCGAATTTTTCAATACGTTCTTTGTTCATCTTTCTTTTATCAGATGTTTGAGTCACCACCCTATTTTTCATTGGTGGTGGGTCCTCCACTGAACATCCATTCTTCTGACTCATAGCTGTAGCATTTCCTCCCTTTTTCTTCTAGATTTGTTCATGTTCTTTCATAGGGGGCAGTTGTGAGTGTGACAGAGGAGGTGACTGATACACCTTTCGTTTATCTCCATGTGATTCCCCTGAGGCTCTAAACCTGTTCTCCAACTTTCCACTTTGTCTCCCAGTGTACGATTTCTCATTATACACCACTGGTGTCGGGAATCTCCTTTCATGTTCCTTTCCCTTTACTACTTTCTTCTTGTAGCAGTGTCTTGCCAAATTCCCATAATCAGAACACATAAAACATTTCCCATTAAAGGCATACCTCATTTAATCACTTCTCTGTCGAGATGTTGATGCACCTTGAGATCCTCTTCTGATATTGGGCTCCTGTGCTTCCTGACACATACTCATTGTGTGTCCCTTTCTTCCACAGAAATAGCATTTGATGAATGTTTTCCTCGGAGAGACTCTCCTCTCTGATTTCTCATGACTCTTCTTCTTCTCAGATATAGTAATGTTTCTATTTTCACAGCCTGATATGTATTCTTGTGCCTCTAGACAGAATCTTGACGTGTGGCCCTGAATCCCGCAGAAATAGCACATGTCATCACTTCTTCTTGTAGCTATCCTCTTAGGCCTATCTCCCGCACCAACATGATTTTCTCCATTTCTGGAGTTGTTCACGGCTCTCTTCTTATCATGCATGGGAGGTGATTCATCAAATCCAATGCCAGCTTTTCCAAAACTTGCTGGTCTTTGAGCTGAGAAAATATTCTATTGTTTCTCTTCCGAAACAGCATATCTGATCTTCATTTTATCATCACTTGTCGAAGGATGATCAAATAGTAAATGCAAGGCATCCTTCATTTTAGGCTTTCCTCTATCATTGGAACTCTCTAATTCCTTCTTAACTAATTCTAGCTCTTCTTCCAACTTTTGAATCTCTGTCTCCCTTGATTCAAGTTGGACATCAAGTTCTCTCTTGAGAAGCTTCCCTCTTCTCATCTCATCTTCCAATTCACGTGTCAGCTTTTCCACCATTGCACTTTGTTTCACTACTTTCAATTTTTCCTCAGAAACAGATTTAGAGACAGATTCATTCTCTTGTTGTAGTCTTCGATTCTTCTGAACTTATTCAGAAAATTGTGCTACTAGATCATCATTTCTAGCTTTCAGATTCTGAACATTATCTGACTTTTGATTCTCTTCATAATCATCAGCCTTTTGTTTTCCTTTCATTTTAGCCATATTTGGTAGTTCTTCGACATGAGAGTCATTCTTCTCTATTAGGTCAGTAACTATATCAATTTGTACTAAACTGATACCAATTGTTGATGGGATTGTTGGAAGACCAATGTTTGGTTTGGAAATATTCTTACCACTGTCCAACACCACTCTTCTGCTTTTATCACGATCCTCAGCTGTCGTGATATCTATTCTTTGATCCATCACTTCTAGCATCGTCAGATTTAATAAACTCCCCCTTTCTCATTGCTCCCCCTTTCTGGCTACTCCACCTATCAGCTTCTCCCCGTATCAATTATGATTTATCAAATCTCCGCGTGGTGATTGTTGACAAAGAAAAACAATGACATACAAATTTGTTGACAAAGAGGATTTCATGGTGGAATGTCGAGTTCAAGAGCTGAGGTCAACGATCCATGTTTGATTCAAGAACGTCGATAAAAGGAATGGATGATCTGGAGGTGGTACAAAAGAACAGATACAAGGTGGCGCCATTTTCCAGTGTTTGCCAAATTTTTGGGCCTGAAAATCGACAAATGAAGAAAAGTGTTTTTGGCAAAGGGACTTGCACGCCGAGGACTTGGAAAATAGGAAACTTGCGCACCGTATGTTTTTCAAGATCAGAAGATCAAAATATGGCAAAGGAAGTAGGTTCGCGCAAGTTTGGGAGTTGGTCGCGCAAGTGTCTAAAAGGAGAGAAGACTTGCGCGCCGAGACAGGGTCGCACAGATGACTTGCGCGCCGTCGCGCAGGGTGGTCAATTTGCTTATAAATACTGGACCACCCCTCTTCATTCTTCACCGGAGTTCAACACTTTGAGAAATCAGAGCTCCTGTCGCGCAGGTGTGGTGGTCGCGCAAGTGGTGTGTGTGGTCGCGCAGGTGGGACTTGCGCGCCAGAGGTTGAAGTTGTGCGCCGGTGTTAGAAGTTTCACGCCGGTTGGCAGTTGTGCGCCAATATTGGTTTGGGCGTAAAAGGAAGAGAGTCGCGCAAGTTTGTAGTTGAGGAAGCTTGTGTCTCACAAGTGTCAGAGGAGGACTTGCGCGCCTGTTGTGACTTGCGCGCCGATACTTGCGCGCCGAGGTAGACTTGCACGCCAAGTGAGGTTTTGTTCCAGCAGTGCTTCTCGGACTGCGTGGAAGCTGGTACGTTGCCCGATACCTTTGGTGCAAAGAGATATTCATCTATGGGTGAAAGTTGTACTTCAACAGAGCATCTACACACAGAGGAAGATGCATTCATTCATGCAAATGAAGAGACCTACAGGTCTATAAACTATGAGTGGATTCCTTCCAAGAGCAGTGAGCTTAGGAAGAGGAAGAAGGTGATCCTCTCCACCGGCAGTGAGCCAGAGAGAGAGAAACAGGGAGTGACCCTTGGGAAAGTAGTGAGCTGACCCTAAACTTTGTAAAGGTAGTGAGCCTAGGCATAGAAGTGATCTAGCCCGAACCTTGTAATCCACAGCTAGTGAAGATTAGTGGAATTTGGTACGACCGGCAACTTGTCGGCGTATGCTCCTTGGACGTAGCCCAGTGAGGGTGAACCAAGTAAAAATCTCTGTGTTTGCCTGTTTGCTTCCCTGCATTGCATTCAAAGCATCATCATTAGATAAAGAAGTAAAGACGTGATCATAGTTTACACACAAGAGAAAACAAAGTGACCCTTGTAATAAAGAGGTCAAGATCCAGTGGGGTAGGAAGAACTTTGAAAAAGAATATCCATACCCTGATTCACCCCCCCCCCCCTCTCAGGGTATATAGGCCCCTATTGGACCTAACATGCGTCGTTGATGGTTTTACATTTCCTGAATGATCAAGATATATTTTTTCTCTTTCGGGTTGAGGAAGTGATATCTCTTACTTGGTTGATCAGGATGGTAGTACCTTCATTAACTCCATTTCCATGGTAGTCTATGATAATTTTGTCCAGTTATATCAAAAAATAGTAAAGTAACTAAAAGATAATGACACAAGTGTGCATTTTTCTTTTTGAGATATCTCATGACAAAGAGATTATATTACATTGTGTGTACGTAGGTTGGTTGTCATTTTTATGACTACTCCTTATCTCTTTAGGGGTCATGATGGGTTCCTTGATTCTGATCTTAGTTTATGAATTTTAATCGCTGCTATTTAGAAAAGGTCCTAAAGTGTCACACACAATAGAATATTCAAGATTCATCCCAATTCTATGGAATAGGTATATAAGACATGGTGGGTCCTACCTTGGGTGTCTGAGAGTGGTCTAAGATTTATCAATCACTGAAAAATAAATAAATTCACTATTATTTTAGTATAGAATAATTGAGTTAAATTTATTTAATAAAATTATTTATGATTTTTTAAGTAAATAATTTTAATAACATTAAAACAAAAAAATATTATTTTAATATCCAATTTTCATTTAATATTAGTAGGAATTATGAGTCGATTTAATTAATCAGGGTTATCATATATTATATTTAATATATATAATAAGTAACTGATAAAATATAAATAATATTAATGACATCTTTAGTTCATCGTGATTATTCATTTATTGATTATTTTAGTGGATGATAGATATATAGGCATTGGAAACCCCAACTGGGTATTTTCCACATCCACTATAAAAGTAGATGAGGAGATCATTTATTTTGTACAAGGGAATTCATTTTCCAATAGATTGTGATCACCTCTCTCATCCTCTAACATCCTTATGAGAGAAATAATCCATTTAAGTAATTGATCCAAGGATGTCTTCATGGATCTTAGGAATGGAGGCGAGCTGACTGTTGCAATTTCAAAGTAATATTTGGATCCCCATACTAGAACCAAAAATTCGACTAGGGGCGTTCTCGCATATTATTCAAGAACGTATGGATTATCTAGAGGGGTTTGGCTTCGGATCCTTCCAGAAATTATAGTTGATAGAAACATTTAGTTGAATATTACTTTAATTAATTGAGGTACTTGTTTAATTTAATTTCTATGCATATTTAATTCATACGAGATCTGCGGACCTCTACTGTGACTTAGATCACCAAAGACGATGAAGCTACATCACTCCAATGATGAAAATTTTAAAATCCCCATCCCATAAACTTTCATTATGAACCCCTATACCTTGAATTTGTATGAGAGTGATTGTGATAATTTTCTAAGACAAATAAAAATTAATTCTCTATAAATTAAGTAGAGTGCTTTAAATCATTCACAATAGAACATACCATCGATCGATCTGATTCTGGATAGCCAAGTTATGGTCATCCACAATTTTATTTGTGGATTGAAAATGATCCTTTTTGTAGTTTAAAATTATCAAACAATATAATTATTTTTATTATTTTCATTTTATTTTGATTTATATTATATGGAACCAATGTTTTCGGTCTAATTTTTATAGGTATTCGATGGTCAGACTTACCACTAGCCATGATTATTTTTTCTGATATGTTAATTTATTCCCATGGAATATTGAACCAAAAATAAATATTTTGGGATAGACTTTGTAGGAATCTATTTTGAAAAATATTTTTCAAATAAAATAAAGTGAAATGGTATATTGTATCCTTTTTTTAATGGTTATAATTCCCAGCATCATTGATTATTTTTTCAGATTTGTTAATTTCTTCCCATGGAATATTAAACACCAAAATAACTATTTTGGGAATGATTTTGTAGGAATCCAGTTTGAAAAGGTTTTTTAAAATAAAATTAAATGAAAGTTTATATTTTGTTCTTTTTTGAAAAAAAAATAGAAGAGGACAAGTCATTGGGAAGCTAAACGTTGGAAATCCATTTTCTTCCCTATGAAGCATTAGATAATAATAATAATAATAACAAAAATAATAATAATAATAATAATAATTGTCCCTCCTCCTTCACCTAAAATGGGAGGTTGCACCCCTAGATCGCCGCCCACTATAGGTCCACACTGCCACCTCTATTTGGGTCGGCATCACGTTGATGTTGTGAGCATCGCTCACCTACAGTTGTTGTCTACTATCAAGTGGTATCCCTCGAAGCTATAAATCATTTTCACCGAAATATGAGGTCATGAAATATTCCTCCCTCGGTCTCTCATAGTGGCATTCCTCCCTATCCCATGTGTCACCGAGCCACCCTGATCTTGATCCACCACTCTATTTTCCACTAGGACACCACTAACTATGGCTTAACCGACCCCATCGGTTCCCACTATCTCTAGAAACAATCGAATCACTTCCACGTGAGGTAAGCAAGTCAGAATCCCTTTTTCATGGATTGGTGAACCCCTGGTATGCCTGATCGGGTTCCCAACCTCCTTCCATGGGTCATGCTAGACCGAACCCATCCCACAATGGGCTTGGATGGATCTACCTTATCCAAAATGGGTCAGGGAAATTCTTTCAAGACAATAACACCCTTACACGGGGTATTCTTAACCTGTAAAGGCCCTTAACAGGAACTTCACTACCTGGAATGTGCCTATATGGGTTTGACCAAAACTATAATGGGTCTGGATGGGATTTTTAGACCCTAGTACATATTTTATATAATTAATTTTATTTTAATATTAAATTATATTAAAGAAATAATTATTTATTCATTTAAAATATTAATATTTTTATTATTTAAACCAATTAATTTAATTTTGGTATTAAATTAAATTATTTGATTAATTTAATTTAGGTAATAAAAATTGAATTAATATGTGGACCAAAATAAATAAATTATTTGAACTTTATAATTCATCTAATTTATATTCAATCTATCAACTTTAAATTTATTGCAATTTATTTTTCTCATGAATTTACTTTATGTATTGATTGGTCATGAGAAATTGACCAAACCCATATATGTATAGTTGATTCCATAAAATTAATTATTACCGTGTGTGATGTTTATAATAAGTAGTTAATTTAAGATGGTATGTGGATCATAATTTATTTAATTTAATATGTATAAAGTTCTGTGCATGTAATTTATCAATTGTATATTTCACTCCTGAGACCCCTTTTTAGTGTAGTATACAAGTATTATTTGACGATAATAGAGAAAGACGTGGACCACTCCAATATCAAGAAAATTATTGATAAGGAATAGACACACTGGACATGGATAAGATGCATCATGAGTCAATATTTGACACATTTATGATACTCCTAGGTCATGGTTGATCCATTATGCTTAAATGGATCAACCAATATTAGATTCTCAAGACCAGTCAGATAATTTATTCCCTTTATGCACTATTTATTACTTTATTCATTTGCATTATTTTGAAAACACATAAAATAATAAATAGATAAAATTAATAAAGAAGCGATGAATGTATTTAATAAATACATGATCAGTTGTGATCACGATAACATAGTGTAAATATATTCAATAAAAAAGTACTACATTCATGGAAAATATTAAATCTATCATGGAAATATTAAGTCAAAAATGCATTCAATCAATAGAATTGAAACAAAACTATGTAGATGGGATACTTAGTCAGCCATAGTTGAGGGTGCCTCCTACTATTAGGGAGTTCTTATGAGAGAAATGGGTTGACTTAACTGAATTTAGAAGTAAAGGGGTATCCATAGAAATCATGTTTCAACATTAGAAGCAAGTTTTGAGTAAAACATTTTTATGATTTTATATGTTTGGACTTCACTCAACATATCAATGAGCTACAAGTTAATGAATTTTTATAATAAAACATCTACCTTGAACTCTTTAAGAAGAGGTCTAGCCTTAGAATGTACTCTATGAGATGAGATTCAAGGATCCTTACCATTATAATACTCAAGAAATAGGTTATTCTGATTATAGTATAGAGGGTTTCTAGAGTTTAATAAAATAGGGAGATGCAATTAATAATTAATTAATCAAACTGTATAAAAGGTAATCAAGATAAATTACTAACTGATAATATTTATTTATTATAGATAGAAATGGATATCACCAAAACAACTATTACATTATCACTATGACAAATATTTTACAAATAAAATATCCTGACTGGTTGTAACATCTAGAAGTGGTACAGGCGCTTGCACATAGTACTCCACCAAGAAAGGAAGATTTATGTGATGGAATCCTCATTTCCCACTAAGCCTCTTCAAGGACCTGTCGATGATAAATACAAGTAAAAAAAGGCATATATATGATGAACTATATGTGTAGTGTATCATGTTTTCATCTCTTTCCATTCAATTGTATAAACTGCATGAGGAAGAAGATGCCTACAAGATTCTAACCCATATCCAATAACTAAATTATGAGAAAGCAAGGAAAGGAATATATGATATATCTAGTTCACTATATAAGTGAAATTTATCCAAAGGGAATTAATAAATACCTCATGTACCCAATATGATAGGGTAAAATGATAGACTTGAAGTCCTTGGGTTTAAACTTTACCATGAATTAACAACTGATCTCATTCTTGCCTCTTTACCACTGAGCTTCTCGACTTTTACTCTTAATTATAATATTAATAACAAGTCAAAGACACTTATAAATATTTTATCTCTAGTTTCCCATGCTGATAATGATATTATGAAAAATAATTCTTCAGTCCTTATGGTGAACAAAAGGTGGAAGGGAAAGGATAAGGAGTATAAGGATAAATCCAAGTTGAAGAAACCTAAGCACAGTCCTTCCAAAATGCCAATGATATAGATGGAAGGCATTGAGTATGAGGATATCTTCTTTTCATATTTCATGAAATTACACTCAAATAAAAATTTCATAACTAGGAAGAATAAGCATGGAGACATTTCTTCTTTAGGTATTTTTTACACTGAATGTAGTCTATCTTCATCTACAAGTTGGTATTAGATACAGCGTGAGGATCACATATTTGTATTAACATGCAATAACCATGTAGATTCAAGAATATTGAAAATGGTGAAGTAGGTCTCTAAGATGTAAATTTTTTGTGTCTTTAATCCTTGGAAGTGGGAGATTATCACCTATATTTTCCTAGTTGTTTGGTTCTTGTATTCAATAATTGTTATTATGTTCTTTCAATAACCAAAAACATAATCTTAGTTTCATGTTTGGATACTATGGGATCATATTTCATATTTTAAAAAAAATCAGTTTTATAATTATAACATGTGTTAGGGTATGGTGCATATTGACAAATGGTTATATATACTTGAACTTAAAAACCTGGTAAAGAAAATCACTGACAAAACCAATGATCATGACTCATATAACACCCGACTTAGGAACTTTAGTCTTGGTCATGTAAATGAGAAGCAATTAGAGAAATTATATCTAGAATGTTATTTAGATGTATCTGAGTTAAAACAAATGGTTCTATGTCATTCTTGTTTATAGGGTAAAATGACCAAAGCACCCTTCTGTGGAAAATGAGAAAGAGAAACATAATTGTTGGAATTGATTCATACTTACATATGTGGTCCATTTCTAGTAGAGTTAAGGATGTAGGTTTTCATAATTCATTAATTTTATCGATAGCTATAGTATGTATGTCTATATCTACTTAATGTAGTGTAATTCAAATTCATTTCATATGTTTAAGGAACACCAACATCAAGTAGAAAACCTGCATGGAAGAAGATTAAGGCACACCACTCAAATAGAGGCATAGAGTATCTTAAACAATCTTTCATTGATCACTAAAAGGATTATGGTATAGTATGAAAACTCACTCCTCCTTATACACTATAGTGAAATTGTATTAGTGGAAGGAGTAATATGACCTTTCATAACATAGTCAAATCAATGATGAGTCAAGAAACTCTTCCATTATCCTTTTGGGGATACGATTGGTATATTGTGGCATATTACCTTAACCAAGCCCAAGATAAATCTAAATATGGGATTATATATGAGTTTTGGTATGCAAAGAAACCATGTCTATCACACATATGTATGTGGGGATACGAGGCTTATATTAGGAGTATACCAAGTGAAAAATTATCATCCCAAAGCACCAAGTGAAATTTTATAGGTTATCCTAAAGAAACAAAATTATATTACCAATATAACCATTTATATAAAATATTGATTGTGCTAATACAAGACACATTTTTTGAAAGGGAGATCATTTTCATTGGAAATAGTGGGAGAAATATTTACATCAATAGATGAAAGGATGTTGTCACACTCCCTTAGTGTCAGCTATCTTATCTGTGTGTATACCCTCTAGGGTTTCCTCTAGATCCTCTTCAATGTGTAGATTGACCCTCTCCTCGGATTGGATTACTCTTCCACCCACTTCTCTAAGGTATGGTTGTAATGAAGCCTCAGATCCTTTATGCTTGAGTTCTCTGTTTATGATGTTCCGTTTGAGCTCGGTAGTATTCATTGGGTTCTCAACTGGTTAGGTTTTTTGGTGTCGGAACATGGTAGGTTCTTCATCATAAACCATGGGAACCAAAAGGATGTGAATGGAAGAAATACGAATTCTCATTGTTGATGGTTCCCCCTTTCTAGTTATTTCACAACTTCTCTTCAGGTCTATTTTATAGTGAATTTTTTGTTCATTTCTAACATTAGGTTCAGAAGCAGGAAAAAGAGAAACATTTCATCTCAGTTCATGTCCCCATTGTTTCATATTCAGAGCCCTATATAGGATGAACCACCGTCTTTCACTCTTATTCAATGGTTCTTCTCGGTGGGTTTCAATATTCCAGTTTACTCATGCTCCTGATTCTGTGTTGTGTGGCCCATTGTGGTTTTATGGTTTTGGTTTCATAATCTTTTTTCTATCCATAAATGGTAAAAATCTACCCTTTTTCCTTTTCCCTCTTTGCACTACTCCACTCTAGTTTGGCTTAAATTTTTCCTTGGAAATTTGGGTTAGATTTGGTGTCTCTCAAGATGATGATCCTTCTCTTAAATTTTTTAGGTTGTGGTTTTTTTTTGGCACATTTCCAGTGGTATAGTTGCATTGTCCATAATTCTGGGGTCTATAATATTCTCAAATATAGATTATTCATTTTGAGATATCATTTTTTGGATTAATTCATGGTATCCTTACCTCATGCTTGGATATGGAGCTCTTGATTCCTGGATTCTAGACTGGCATCAGATGAGATGCCCGTAGCTCAGAAATGGGATGAGTGACACTGACATGCTGCAGGGTGGTGATAGGACAAGTTCATGAAGGGATTTTTATTCTAAAGGATCCTATCATAATATATGTGATGCCATTTGGTACATCCTTTTTTTAAGGCCCCTCGATTCTATGGTTTTTTTTTTGTATTTTGTTGTGGGTAGTTTGTAATCGGTGAATCTTGGTGTGTAATATTGGGGACAAACCAGTAGTCTAGATTTTTTTAGTTCTTACTTAACCTTAAAGTGAAATTATTTGTAAAATAAAAAATATCTTGGTGATAGATTGAATTTTATGAAGATAATGATTTAGATGCGCAGTATTTGGTGCCCGAACAATCTCTAAAAGAGATAGTGGGAGATGAAGAATTTCTTGAGAGACAAGAACTATGTAGGTCAACTAAAAAGGTTAAATAACCATAGTGTTATGGTTTTATTATCTCCAAGATATGTGGAACATTTTTAAATGAGTTTTATGAACCTCTCACCTACAAGGAATCAATAGAAGGAAAGGACGGTGCTAAATGGAGACTTTCCATGCATTCTGAGATGGAATCCATGTACCAGAATCATGTTTGGATTTTATTATATCCTCCATCTAATGTAAAACCCATTGGGAGTAAATTGGTATTCAATAAAAATATTTACATAGATGGTAAGGTCAATACCTATAAATACAGACTAGTAAAAATGGGGTTCATACAATGTCAAGGCATAGACTTTGATGAAACCTTTTCACTAGTAGAAATGCTAAAATCCATCATAGTATTGCTTGAAATAGAAGCCTTCCATAATTATGAGATTTGAAAAAAGAATGTAAAAACCTCTTTTCTAAATATTAATTAATTTTAATATGTTTATATGACTCAACCCGAAGGGTTTTTTATGTCAATGAATTCTAACAAAGTGTTCAAGCTACAGAGATCCATTTATGGGCTGAATCAGGATTTTTAATCATGGAATGTTTATTTTGATGATACAATAAGATAATTTTGTTTTATCCAAAATAAAAGTGAATATTATGTCTATAATATGGTAAATTGGAATACCATAATTTTCTAAGTATTATATGTTGATGGAATATAAATTATAGGGAACAAAGTGAAAGTATTATTATTAGTTAAGATTTGGATAGATTAATACCTCTCCATGAAAAACTTCAGTGAAGCATCCTACATTCTAGGGATCAAGACCTATTGAGATATATCATTAAGGATGCTTGGCCTAAGTCAAAGTACATATATTTATGAGGTAATCAAAAGTTACAGTATGTCACAATCCAAGAGAGGGTTTTTTTCTCATGTCACATGGTATCAATGTATCCAAGAAAATAATTTCAAAAAACACAAGAGGACATTAAATAAATGAGTGGAACTACTTATGTCTCGGTGGTGGGATCTATCAGTTTTTCATGATATTTTCTAGCTTTGATGATTCATTTTCTTTAACCATGGTGGGAAGATTTCAATCTAATACATGATAGATACATTGGGTGGCTATCAAAACTATCATAATTACTTGAGTCATACAAAAAATATGTTCCTACAGTAAAGATGATTAGAGGAACTTGTAGTGGGAGGATCCACATATGCTAGTTTCCATACATATAATTATGATCTAAAATCATAGTCAACCTATATTTTTTTCATAAATGGTAGTGTAGTGATCTAGAGAATCTCGAAGCAACCTGTGGCCCCCAATTATATAGAAAAATATAAGTATATAGTGGCTTCTGAGTTAGTTAAGGAAGCAATTCGGATATGCAACTTTATCTCATACATTGGTGTTTTTTATTAGTTTAGACCTTTTTCTAGTTTATTTTGATAAGACTATGGCATTGGTGCTTGGTAAGAAGACCAGGTTACATGATAGTACAAAGCATATACATACAAAGTTTCATCTCTTGATGGATTTTACCAATATAGTTGAATTCATAGTTAGTAGAGTATCCACCGAGGATAATGTGTAAGACCCCCGGACAAAATCCATATCTTAGTAGAATCATGATTATTATATGAGAGATAATGGATTTATACTTGTTAGTAGTAAGCTCTAGTGAATGTGAGAGTATTGAATGTGAGTTCCCTAGACCCAAATAGTGGTGTACTTTGATTACTGTTACATGTATACGGGTTTATATATATATATATATACATCTGTTTACCTTACCATAATAGTATTGATACTTATGTATCCATTGTATTTATTGTAATTTCCATAGATTGCGTGTCATATAAAAGGGATATATTAGATCTTAGACTATAATGAGAAACTTGAGATACCATGTCACTATTCATAAATAAGTCCATATGGTCGAGAAACATTGTATTGATAGCACGTAGATGATCTGAAACTATCAAGTGATGGGGCCTCATAATCCTTGATACTTCTTCTCATGAACTTTGTACTTGGTGTTCTCGGGTAGTTAAGATCACGAGGACATAACTACCAATAGAAACATCACATGTTTTGGGTGTCATAGGATATTCCTATCTACGGACATGTGTATTAGTATCTAGAATTGAGATCATTATCAATTTTTTCCATTTCATCATATACTTTTATGAATGCTGAAAACCATGATAATTAATTCATGTAGATATATTTTGTGTTGGGTGTATAATTGGTGGTATGGAATTAGTTTAATGATCAAGATATCATTTTTCACTTCCTAGTTGAGAAATTGATATCCTTGTCCTAGTTGATTAGGATGGTAGTGCCTTAATTAAATACTTGGCCATGGTAGTCGAAGGTAACTTCATCTAGTAAGATCAACAAATAATAAATCAAGGAAAGGATGCTAACTCAAGTGTGCATCCTTCTTTATGAGATATCACATTACAAAGAGATTATATTACAGAGTGTGTGTACGTAGGATGGTTTTTGTTACTATAAATACTCCTTATCTCTTTAGGGGCTATGATGGGTATCTAGATTACACACTTCGTCTTTAAATTTTATTCACTACTATTGAGATAAGGTCATAGAGTGTAACACACAATAATGCATTCAAGATTCTTTGATATTATGTGGAATATGAATATAGGACATGGTGGGCCCCACCAAGGTGACTCTAGAGTTGTCCAAGATTTATCAATCACTGAAAAATAAATAAATTCATTATTATTCGAGTTTAGAATAATTAAGTTGAATTTATTTATTAAAATTATTTATGAGAGTTTAAGTAAATACTTGTAATAATGTTAAATGTATTGATATTGTTTTAATATTCAAGGTTCATTTAATATTAGTCGGTATTACAAGTAAAGTAAATGATTCAGGTTTATCACATAATATATTTATTATATATTACACGTATGTGATAAAATATAAATAATATTAATGACATAGTTAGTTCTTCATAATTATTTTTTATAACTTATTTAAGTGCATGATAGATATACAGGGGTCGGGAAACCTAACTGTGTATTTTCCATATCCACCATATAAGTAGATGATTATCTCAATTTTGATATACATGGTAATTAATTTTCCAATGAATTGAGATCTCTTAACTCTAACACTAACATCCTTGAGAGAGAAAGATAATGTTCAAGAAATCAATCCAAGGATATCTTCATGGATCGTAGGCACATAGCTGAGGGGATTGATGTGGCATCGAAGAAATTTTTGAAATCTCTACGCTAACACCTAGAATTAAATGATCGACATTCATAAAGATTATTAATGTGTGTGTGGATGATCTAGAGGGGTTCAGCTTCAGATCCTTTGAGCAATGGTAACTGGTGAAAGGCTAGACTCAAACACTACATAAATTAAATGAGTAACTTGTTTAATTAAATTTTCATGCCTATTTAATTCACACAATATCCTAAGACCTCTATCAAGGCTGAAATCACTAGAGGTTATGAGGCTCTGTCACTTTTGTTATGAAAATTTTAAAATCCCATACCAACATTCTTTCGTTGTGTGACTCAGTACCTTCAATTATTCTATTTATAAGGTAATTCATGGAACACCAACAGTAAAATGGGAGACCAAAGGACACAAGAGAACTAAATGGGACTCATGAAGATATCTATTTTCCTATACTTGGGTCTCCCATTATTATTCTGGACTTCATTCCTATGGATAAAAATTGGTTGAAACATTCCAGAAAAAATGGAAACAATAAGGGGAAACAATATCAAAAATACAAGTTTCATTTTGGTACAAAGGAATTTATAAAAAAAGATAAAATATTCTTCAACAGAACATGACATTTTGAGGGTCATGTGATTGATTTATGTGATCACATAACCCACAAAGATTCACATGGTGCCTTAAATAACATTTGATCATGTAATATCATCCAATTTTTGTGCCAATTTTAAAGGATATATTTTCCTTAATGTTACCATATCACTATCTCCATCCATCATTTGATATCCCCCCACCGCCCTCTTGGGATATGTGATCACCTAACCATAGTGTCTTCAGGGGACCCACTTTGAGAGAGGTGGTCCATAATAGGATGATTTCTCAATTTCTCTTCATCATATCATCACCCAACCCTAAATGATGAAAACAAGTAGATTCAGAAAGGTTTTACATGGTGGACCATTTTTATGGTTGATATTTATCTTGTGATTCACTAGATAATCTAATTAATAACATATATCCATAGTCACATGTTCCTCAAGAGAAAATTTTGAGATACAAGGATGTATTTTTCCACCTTAAATCCATCAATATGGATCAAATTCCGAGTGAAGTGGTGAAGATAATGGTTTCTAATTCATCTAAACCCCTCCCACCAAAAAAACCAATAAAATGAGAAAATAATTCACAATGAGAATAGTTGATAGAGATGGTCACATAGGTGATGAAAGGTGTGTTATGAAGATTTTAATAACATTGAAGTGTGCTATTTGGAACTTTAGTAAGTGATTTTATACGATGGGAATATGAAACAATATGTGAGTATTTCTTAGAAACCAAAACCCATTATGAAATACTTGGCCACATGAACATTTCTACAAGTTCTAATCACATGATGACACATTAGTCACGTGATTGCAAGATCGAAGGATAACATATTAGTCAATGGATTTTGTATCTTGATCACCTAACCTAATGTTTTTTGAAAAATTAAATGACTCTATTTCCTTCAAGGTATCACATGACCCACTTTCTTTCATATAATCATGTGACTCAAAACTCTTTTATGTGATCACTCAACCCCATGAACTTCAATATATCCCCTAACTCCCATCTAAACAAGATGGATTCTCCACCCTTAATGGTTCCACATGGACATCCAATGTCTGTATTTTATTCTTCTCCCACAAGGATGTATACTTCATTTGAATCACCCTTAGTGTGAAAATTTAATGCATTCCAAATCATTTGGAAATAATCCTCATTAGTTTGATTATCCTTCCTTACCCACAAGCAGATTCGGAACTTATAAACTATGTGGACTCTAATTATTATTATAAAAAGGATACATTCAATGAATTTTTAATTATCGAGATCCATTACCAATATATATTAATGTACTACATTTTGACAAGGATATATTCCCTGTGAAGACCATAATACCTTCATGATGTTATTACCAAATGCCTCTATATAGGTTTCATGTTATGACATTCCTTGTGAAAACTTTTTCCTTCTCTTGTAGATCCATATACTCCATGGGACACATAACCATATTCCTATCAGGAAAACCCCGATGTGAATTCCCTGTTAAAATATTATATTACAGTATCTTGAAATTTTTTGAATATTCAGTTAGATCTTTTTTCCCATTATGATAATGGAGCACATGTTCTTAGAGAACTATGATGATCATGCCACCTGCATGATTAACGTACCACCATAATAGGCGTCCTTTTTAGGTGTAATCCATGATTATATACTCATTTAATTTGATGGTACATATTCCAAATGAATAATATCATGAAATAATTATATGAAAAGGCCCTACTAAATCCACCATTTTCACACCATCCACGTTACAGATTTACTTACCATGGGATGTTAAACTGCATAGCATGGTCCTACCATACAAGCTTAAACTGTGTCATTCAAACTATGTGGGACTTAATTCCAATTTTGATGTGATATGTATTACAACTAATTAAGGTTAAAAACCAACATTATCAATCTTTAACTGACATACACATTGTTTAATATCCCACTTGTGATCATTTATGTCCTCCCCTTGCATGGATATTTCATCAGGAATCTGAATGTTACATCCATTAGGGTTATCTTCCCTACAGACCATTTTCTATCAGGACATATTCTAAAATATAACCCAAAGGAATATATTCTTTTAGGTTCCCATGACTCTATCCTCGTTATCCCATCCTCTTGTTTGGGGATATCATTGTCAGTCCATATTTCTTGTGAAATTAACCCATCCTCATTACTCAATGTGAGACCAACCAAAAATGGTCGCTCATGCATATTTCCCCCACCAACTATTGATAGAAATATTTCACTTATTTATCCTTTTTGTACAAAGTTAAATTACTTGGATTAGTTCTTACAACATGACCTAAAAATGAAAAACCTATCAAGTTATGTGGAGATGAACTATATGGGTTTTGATTCCTCTCATAAGGATACATTGGAATACCCTTTAAGGGCCCAATCTCAAGATCACAAACACCTACCACCTTCCTATATGTTGATAAATTTTATTTTCCCCAATTATATGGATCTAAAACATAGCAATCCTCAAACCTGTATCATAAAGTAATTTAATGATAATAATAAAATGGAGAACCACTGATACATACATCTAGCTTCATTAATGGATACCCTCTAATACATATAAATATTCATATCTATGGGATGCTATTATAGTATAAATATGTTAATAATAACACGAGTGAATAAATAATTACTAATTTTAGGTTAATTAGTCCTATATTGGGATTCATTAAAGATACACAAACGTGACATAAATATCTAAGATGGTCTCGAAGTAGAAAATAATTCCCCCTAACATTGTGTGATAATCCCAACCTCCCATCTTTTTAACCAATGTGAGTTCTTAATGTTTAGTGGTAAATAACCCCAATGACCATATTCCTTTTTAAAGTAAGCATGTGGCTCATTATGGATGTGGAAACAATTGGGTGTCTGTAGTTATATTAATAAACCACATTGGAAACCCATCAAGATAGGATCAGTGACATGAAATAAGTATTGTGCATGCATGCTCAGTACCTCACAAAACAAAATATCTGGCCGCCCCATCCTAGGTCAAAATATGGTATTCATTCAAAAAGGAATCTATCGTATGGAAATAAGATCATGATATCCTCAAATTATCAATCTATATAATACTCTAACTAAAAATCACCACTTATTAAATAAAATTCATGTTGTACTAAATCTATTTACATGTATAGTGTCAGTTCTAAATCAAATATTTGCATAAATATGTATTGAGAAAATATTTATGACCCCACAAATACATTAAATGTGGTATGTATTGTAAGAAAAAAAATTCCCCCAAAATACTCCAAAAAATTGGAAAAGATTAATAAACATAACAAGATATAAACATTATCCAAAATAATTCTCAAATGATAAAATAATGGATTTTTGGATGCAGTTGGTACTATGAAATATTTTTAAACATGAAACATGAATTTTGGAATAATATTTCAACATATAGAAGAATAATTGAGCATGTATCAAGGAAAATAGAGGCTGATATGATTAAAAGTATAGATATGAAGGATGAAAATCTTTTTATAACTAAAAATTTTGGACAATTAGAAAATATTTTTAAAATTTTCAGTAGTATTTTTTATTGTGAAGATTGTTTTTTACAAAATAATAAATCATGATCCAAAATAAATTGAAAATTTAAAACCATAAAAGTTGAAGAAAAATCAATAATAGAATAAATGTGATAATTATTTGTATTATGTTGAAAATAAATCTATTATGTATAGAACACCCATTAATGATATAATGAATACCCTTCCAATTAAGAGCTACATTTATTATAGTATAAGAGGATACATAATAGACCAATTCAAATAGACCATGGAAGTTGGAGTCAGTGGAGGCAAGATAAAGAAAATGAAATAGTTAATACTAGAGGGAACCTGGAGGATTATTTTGGTGGAGGAAATTCCTAAGAATCCATATGGAAGTTCCAAGAAAAATGAACATGATTTTAGAGAATTAAATATTATTTAGACATCAAAATTAGAAACGGAAATAAAATTTAAAGTAGTATAAGAAATGGTAAGATCTTCAATGAAACAATTAATTCTATGTTTTCAAAAAAAATATAACCTGGGATTGGATGAGGATTTGTGTGGGATGTGATGTATAGATAATGATAAATCAAAAAAAATGTTGATAATTTTTCTCGCACAAATAAATATGTTAGATAAGATATAATAATAACTATGAGAGTCATGTGCTTTTTTGGTTTATATAAATAAGAAACTCCCACCCAAAGTAAAAGTTGAAAGATTCAAGGACACTATATTGCTCAATATTTCTACATATAAAAATATAGGAGAAATATTGAATAATTATCCTAAAGATAGAGATAAAATGAAATGAGTAGCATGGTTGAGAATTAACTCTCAAAAAAATTTCTCCAACTGAGGAGAAAATTAGTTCCATATTATTCATATAATTATAGTTTGTGTGTGTGTTTTATACATAGAATTGAAGGCATTTCATAATTAAAGGGGGAGACTAAAAAAGTAAAAAACTAGAGTAAAAAATTATAAAATTTATTGAAGTCACCATATTGGGAGTGATATAAACATTTGATATCTTGAATATTATCTATGATAAGAATATCTTCCTTGATTAAGTAAAGTAAGGATGTATCCCCTTTAGGGTAGAATTTTGAGATGATATTAGGATTATAATAACATGTTAAAATGAGATTACTAGAATGTTATTAGATAAGTGTCATTGAAAATTATTTTTTTATATTCTTTTATAATCATGATGAAAATTATGATGTAATGGGAGAGAAGTTGGATTGATCAATGACATGAATTTAATAAGAAAAATAAATTAATAGTTGATTTTTGAAACTAATCCTGCTAGTTTGTTTTCATTGTTTTTAATAAGTTCTTGACATGAGAGTAAAAATTCATGTTGAAAATATCATGAAATTATATTGAATAGATTTTATGATCTTAAAAACTATTTAAAATTCCCCCTTTAAATGTGTTTGGAGATAGAATAGTATTCATGGTCGGTTATGGACACTTCTGTTGTCAAAATTATTACCTATTTCTTTCATCACTGAGAATTGATATTGTAGACTTAGAGTGGGATAATTGTTTCACATTTTCATAAGAAAAATTATATCACCCTCTGTCAAGGTTATTTGTATTTATTCACAATAAGGGGGATAAATAGATGAAACGGAAATCCATATTTAAAGGAATTTTCTATATTGGTATTGACATAAATACAATGGGTAAGATAGTTGAACCCACTTAGTGTTGATTTTTATTTTTTGTCAACTGGTATGAAGTTAGTAAAATGAATTTAAAATGTTCTACAGAAGAACATCATGGAAGTAGTGTAGAGTACCCAAGAATGTTGATATGAAAGTTTAATGGAGTTCCCCGGAAAAGATGTTAACATGTGTTGAGAAGATTAGATAACATATTTAATCTTGGGGTTTGATGTTACTTCATTTTAGTATGCTAAATACGTTTTTCAATATGGGGGAAGAATTAAATGTAATGCCTCATGATCATACAGGTGTGAAAATTTCAAGGTAATTTTGAGTTTTCAATTTAGTTGATGGTTCAGAATTTAACCCATAATTCAGAATGAAATTATGGGCCTTGGAACACATAAATAGAGGTGTTTTAGATATTATTTTAAGATTTTAAGGAAGATAATGATATCGGGTTTATTTCAAAGTTTGAATAGTTTGGATAGGCTATTGGTATCCAATATCATATTGTCATCAGCTAGACACATGCATTCCACCATCAAGCCTGAGGCACTTACTGATGACAGTTGGATACCAGCTAGCTAGTGGCCTGGAAATAGCCTATTAATGGGGTGTTTTTAAGCAAAAATTTACTAAATTTCTCCCTCGTGGATTTTGGGGACTATCCCAATCATCACATTCATTTTCTTCTAAAATCCCATGGATTTTAGGGGTTTCGCAGAGATTTCTAGAGGTTTGAGGGATTCTTTATCTCAAGGTGATTCCATACATCTTCTCCTTCCTCTAATATAATTTCTTCCTTCATAATATAGGTATTTTAATTTGATTCCATATTATCATGGTGAAATTAGTTTACCCTCAATGGTATTTCATTCTTCCTATGAATAGAATGTCTTGAGATAACATCTAGGCGTTATTGTTTCTTTGAATCACTAAATGTATATAATTTCACCAAATTTATTATGGTTTTCATAGTACATTAATGTTCAATGTTTAGGGAATTTTATTTATAGGTTTTTTATTTGACAAGGAATGGGTTTGGGGGTGTTTCAGGGATGGATGAGACCCCGTTTATTGAGAGTTAGGCAATCATCGGATGCCCGGTGATATTTTGGTAATTATCCTGAATTGTATAAAGTTAGGTTTAAATTGTTATTTTTTTAATTATATATGAATTCGATGTTGATAAATTATCTTGGATGTTCTAGATTCATATAATTTATTAGGGTATGTGTTTGGATTGCAATGGCATGGACAAGCCTTGCCAACATCTATTAGTCTTTAGAGAATAAATGAGAAGTGCTTCCAAATAGTTAGGTGGTCCTCAGAAATTTACCTATGGATTAATGTGAGTTATTTATAATTCATGTGATTCTCTATCACTCGTCTCATGGAGAAAACCTATTCAATTATTTACTTGAGTTGATAAATTAAATTGAAATGTTTAATTTAAATGAAATCCCTTTTGATAGGGGGAACAAGCTACTAAGGCCACGTGCTCCTCATGTATTGTTTGATTTCCCTACTAATTGATGGCCAACTATATTAGTTTTTTTGGTATTCCATGTGATGATCAAACCCTTGAAAGGTGTAAATAAGGTAATATTTACACATTGTCCTTATGTAGGAGAACTTGGGAACCTCTATGTGGAGGTATGAACTGACATGAGTAGAGAATCCTGAGTAGAACATGTGAGGACCTAGTGACATGTGGGGGTTGTTTCCATATTTGATCTAGGATGGTGAGTGACTGACCTTGAGTTAATATGGAGTTTGTTATATGCTTTATACCATCTCCTTAGTTGGGTTTCTTATAAGGAATAATACAATTGGCCTATAAGGTCGTTCCTTAGTTATGACCTTGGTGAGGGGAGTGTTACCCCTTAGTAATGAGGGTTGAACATGGTGGTTTAATTATTAATAAGGATATCAAGTGGGGTTTCTGATATTTTTTTGACCTTGGGGACCCTAGTGGGTTCCCTAGTGACTATCTGACCCTAAGTGGGTGTATAGAGGATGGGTCAGTGATAGTAGTGTGTTTCACAATAAAACTTGTACTAAACATGACATCACAATGGGGATGAGATGATGTTAATGGGAATGGGAATTTAGAAATCACTTAATATGTATTATTTTAATATTTTGGGATGATATTTTAATGTCCAAGACACATGGAAATCATTAGTTTTTCCTAGTATTGTTTTCATTTCCCATGATATCCAGGAATCACCAGTAGAGTTGGGTGATACCATGGGATGCCTGAGATGTATATGATATGATATTATAGTATTTTTAGGGAGGATTAATATTTTTACTATCATAAATTATGGGTGATGTAGTGGATGATTCCTAGTGGTGGTTCTTGAAATTCAACATCATATTATAAGATAGCGTGTATGTAAGAATTCTTATGTTTCCAAATATTCCTCCGATACAGTGATAGCAATGTGAATACCTAGGGATTTGGGATTTTAATGATGATACTATTAAACTAATTTGAATTCATGGAACTCACAAGATTTGAATGGAGGTATGAGGTGTCATGTTGGAGTATATCCCTAAGAATGGATGTTGGAAATTCTAAGGGTGACAATTTCATAACCTCGAATAACTTCTAGGATACCCTTAGGATATTATGGGCACACTAGTGATGTTTTGGATGAGGTTCCCCAAGATATTGGATGCCTAGGAGGTTGATTTTGGGATCCATGGAGGACATTAATTTAATTTCCTGAGACATCCAATAATTAGTTACACCTGTATGTATAGGATTTCCTAGGGCCTCCCCTTCATAGGAATTATATTTCAATATAACATTGATAATTTTAAAGTATTACTATAGGGTTATACCAAAGGGATTGAGGGTGAGGGATACCTCATGAAACCCTAGGGTCTACTACTCATCATTGGGGGTGTGTTCTTGGAATCCTCGGAGTGTGGATAGATATGAGGTGATCATCATTCTTATAGACATCCCAAAAATACCCAAAGATGGTATTTTCGATTGAGGTTGCATACCGAAGTATAAATGATGATTATTGGGATTTCCATAGGTATATGTGTACTCCCTTGGGGTGGTTATGATACAGTGTTTTGAATGGTCATGTCAAATTTCTAAGAGCCATTCTTAAATCAGGTCAAAGAAAGTATTGTTAGTATTTTTTATTGGTTTCTTGTAGTTTATTTTTTGTTTTCTATTTAGAATGTCACATGAACATATCACTACATCACCAATTTTTTATAGGAACACATTTATGTTTCCCAACTGAGTTATATACACAATCCCTACTTGGGACTCTATTGAACTGGGGTACCCAAGAAGACTCTCACTTGGTTTCTAGCACACAATGAGTGAGGATTAGTATTATGTGTCCCAGCTAGAGCAACTCAAATGAGCTCAGAGATCAGTATGAGGTATGGATCTATGTAGTAGTGGATAACATGTATTTTATTTTCTATATATTTTTATATACTTGATCGGCCTAATTGTAGATTGTTTTTGTATGCTATTAAAGATATATTTTATTTTTTATAGCTTCTTCAGCTTATTTATTCATTCTGTGTACTCTAATGGTTTTTTATATAGATGGATGAGTTTAATATATTAATTTTATGATTTTGAACTATGAAATAGGCAGTATTGTTTTCCCCACAATATCCTTATATACCCCCCACTACTATTCAAAAGCCTTAAGAATATGGATAGGCATGTATGAGTTCATATGGCTATCCAACCTGGTTACTATTCAATGTAAGCTGGGCCAGGGCATCGTAAATTTGTAATAGATGTTCTCTTTATTTTTTCTTAATATGTGGGATATAGTGTCTCATTGATAGAGGAATATATCAAATTGTGTTTTGTATATCGGATGGGTGTATCATGAGAATATGATCCAGTTGTAAGTGTATATCTCCATGGATGGGTTGATGTTTAGGATTTGTGATGCTACATTTGATTAATTTCACCACATGGGATGCACATGATATTTTGAGGTTTATAATTTATAGTATTTTAAAACATGTACCATTGAGGCAAGAGGAATATTATACATCATGATTAGGCACAAAGTATTCATAAGACATGTAGGGTCCTGCTAATATGATCTATTTCAGAGATGATAGGTTAATATATTCAAAGTTTTATCAACTATTCATACATATTTTTCTCATATAATTACTTTATGTCATTATACTTAACTGGAAACAAATATATATTTATTTTATTCTGATTTCATGTTCTATGGATCTACTATGAGATTCTTATCGATGATGATGACCTAGTCCGTTGGTGAATGAGTCATGATGTGGCCCTAGTAGTTTAATAAAGTTCATGGTTCCATTGTGGAAATCCCATAGTGGGTTGATATTGATCGGGTTTTGTTATTTAATGTGTTAGTAACAACATATATGGATTTTCCCCATATGACATGGAATAGTTCTCTACTTTACCAAACCATGTGATAGAGGTTTATTGGATATGGATACCTAGTAGTAAATATTGATTGAGTTGGTGTGCATGTGTGATGTGACAAGATCCTATAGGGAGTAATCTTATGTGAACATTTTATAATAATGTGGGTTCCTTGGGTCCAGTTATTTAAAGTGAAAGTAACGAACAATATGGTGGTTTTTTAGTATGTATTAGAATGGAATTATATCTAACCATATCTTATATTTATAATTATTATAATGGATCTTATATTAAGATATTTTTATGTACATTACCATGGATGAGTTGGGATTCATGAGGAAAAAATTTCATGGGTGGATGCATTGTGAGAATTAGTTTCTGGATATGCTGTTTAGTCAGTATTATATACTCTTATATTTATGGGGTCCATGAAAGGGAATTTTGTAGGATGAATTCCTCGGTATTTTTATATGGGTTTAGAGAGAATGGTCTCATAAGTTAGGACCTTCTCTAAGACCTGAATTCTAGGGATATATGGGAAACCTAGAGACCTTTAGCTTTAACTAAGACCTTGTTGATTCAGTGACTTGTATGATTAAGGGTAACCATTTAGAGTGGTTAGCCTATGATTATGAGTTTATTAGAGGTGTAATGTCAGGGGTAGATACTTTGGGTTATTAAACCTATTCATGGTAGATTCTACTAGGGATTTGGTATAGGAATGATGATGCCTTGTTTCTTTTCTGCATCATAAAAACATAAAACTATTGTGATTTGAGATGTGAAGTACCTAAAGTGTCATGGTATCAGGACTTACTCTGAATTTTCATGACTATTCGAGTGTCTAACCCTATTGTATTTGGATTATCTTAAGAATCATAGTGAAATAATTGGTAGATTCTTGTGTTTTTTTGAAAGGACTCTGGCAGGTGGGTGGTCATGCATTGAGAAATGGAAAAAGTGAAATACACGCTTAAAATGAGAAGTGACCAGGGTACTCCTAGATGTTTCACTAACCAAATCATAATGGTTCATGAAAAAAATGGTGTCAAATAAGGGTTTTCCTATTCTTCCGGTTATATTAATGGGATGTCCGGATAGACATGAGCTAAGACTTTCGGGGCATGAGTTTCAGGTTGTGAGTGTTGGGGTCTAGCCAACACACCTCATGATAGACCTTGGGTCACAATGGGATGTTTTGTATTTAGTTTTGATCCCACATTACGTGTAATTCCAAGTTAATATACTAGGAATATACACTAAGGTTGGATAGAGTGGTTTAGATTGTTGTTTTTTATTATTATGGTTTTATTTTGATTAATGTGGATGTTTCAATTATGCTATTGATGATTCTATATGAGTTATTATATTGATGATTTAAATTGATATTTTTTATTGTGTAGGATTATGACTCCAAAAAGACTTTACATTGAGCCATAGGAAGAGGTCTAAAAGATTTATCCCTCAAAATTTGATAAGAGATTAGTTGTGGAAGTGGTTTAGGATATTCATGCTTTGGATCTAGGGATACTCTCTGGTCATATTTAGGCTAATGAAAATGACTCAAGTCTTGTAATGGAATGGTCTCTAAAGTTACTCTAGAATAAAATCCCTTCCTTAATAGAAATCTCAAATCCCCATAATGTGGAAGATTAGGTTGAGAAGTTTGAGATTATCTTTGGGTACCTCAGGACTCCTGATGTTGTTAAGGTAAAGTGTGTTGTGTTTATATTGGAAGTTCCTGGTCACAGATGGTGGTAGTTAATTTTTGAAGTAGGTAAGCATGATAAAATGTGATATAAGGGATTAAATTTTTTTTAAAATTAATATTTTTTCTATGAGACATTGGCCATTCCCAAGACCCAAGATTTTATGGACCATTAATAGAGAGAGTTTTCAGTGTTGGAAAATTTCAATCATTTCTTATAGTTATTTTATTTTTCTTTTGAGGTGGCATCAAATGAGTAGTTGAAAGCCCAATGGTTTGATATGGGGTTGTGATCAGAAATTGGATCCCATTTCTTCCAGTTTAAATTGAATAATTATGTTGATGAGGTTAATCAACCCTTAATGGGGTATGTTAACTAGTTTGGTAAATTGGGTTTCTCTGATACACTTCTTGTTATGGGAGAGAGAAGAAATTGATTGTATGAAAAGAACATAAAGTGTGGGGATAAATGAAAGGAGAGTTTTGGTAGAACTGGATACCTTTCTCGACCTCTATTGTTAGTAACTTCATGTGGTGGATCATACACATTTCATTAGTGTAGGAGCTTTGAGAACATGGGATCTATGTTTCAGGTTCAACCCAAACTCCACCATCAGTTAGGATGCCAGGATCACTTTAAAATATTTTAAATGATTGGCCCTCCCTCTTAGAGTGGTGTGGGCTCTACAGTACCCAAAGTGTCAATATCCCAATATGATGCAACCAAGTCTATGTATTCATGATCTAGTGGGTGTGGTGGAATGACATGTTATTCTTATAGACAAAGTCATATTATGGTATAATTAAAATTTAGTAGTCAGTAATATGCACTGACAGAAACAAATAACCTTCAGGTTATGTATCAAGAACCAGTGGATTCGGAAGTAGTGTTTGCAATAGATTGAGTTAATTTTCTTATTTCCTCATCTAGAGAATTTTTTTCTATATAAGTTATTATAATTATTTCATTCCTACTCTCCTTACAGATCTATTGAATCTTTTAAATAAGACTATTATATATTCTATGAATTTGGTTCTGCCTCCTAATAAAAAGAAGAATCAAGTCTTGAAATGTCCTTCTTATATTATCACATTTTCAGAGGTCGAGCTGAAATGGTATTCCCTTGTCCTAGAAATGGACCTAATTAATGTGATCCTAAGAATATATTTGATTAAATGCATCAAGGATAATATCGATTTATATTATAGGAGGATGAAATTTATACACCCCTATGGAAGCACTTGGGTTTTTCAAGGTGAATGGGATCCATGGTCAGGATGAGTTCGGACTCCACTCCCTGAGTTAGGAATTCATTCTTATCTAGTGTTTTGTCTCATGTTTGAGGATGATAGGAAGGTCTATTAGAATGAAATACCTCCCTTAGTGGATTAATTTCCTAATGTATTTCCAGAAAATTTATCAGGCCTACCTATATAGTGATATTTCAAGTTAAAGATTGATTTGGCATTGGGGGCAGAATCAATAACAATTCCCTCATATAGTATGGCACCCACTGATTTGATGAAATTAAAGATATATCTAAATAATTCGGAATCCAAATGGTTCATTCGCTCAAGCATATCACCTTGGTATGATCTACTACTATTTTCTAACAAGGTATATGGATATGTATAGTTATGTATCAACTATTATAAGATAAATAGGGTCACTATCAAGAATAAATACAATTTTCCCTATATTGATGAACTATTTGACTATATAAAGAGGTAAATATGGTTCTATATGATCGACCTCTGTTCTAGGTATCACCATGTCAGAGTAAGAGAAGCTGATGTTCACAAAACAACTTTCTGAAGTAGGTATGACCATTTTCAGTGTATGTTTATACCATTAAGATTGAAAAAGAGTCCTATAGTTTTCATGGATATTTTTAAATAGGTGTTCCATATATACCTTGATTCCTTTTTTGTGGTGTTTTTGGATGACATCCAATTCTAGTTTGGGGCAGAAGAGGAACATGTGTAGCACCTAAGGATTGTTCTAGGAACATTGATGAATCGTCATCTTTATAGTAACTCTTAAAGTGTAGTTTATAGATATGAGAAATAAAATTTCTTGGACATGAGATTCAGAATGTGTAGTCTTGGTCGATCTAAAGAAAAAATATTCAGTGATGTCATTGTAGAATCCAAGGAACGTCTTTGAGATAAGGATTTTATTAATACTGGAAGGATATTACAGGAGGTTTTTCATGGATTTATCTCAACATTATTTTCAAATAATGTCCCTTATTTACAAAGGGATATATTTAATTGGTAGTTTATAAAGGTAGGTATCCATTTAAGAGCTTAATAAATTATTGGGCACTGCCACCATTTTAATTTTACATATGTATAGAAAGGGGTACATAGTTTATTATGCCAATACATGTTTGGGGATGGGAAGTGTGATGATGAAGGGTAGCCTTATAGTGGTGTCTGGATTTTACCAACTCTAACCACATGAATGGAATTACCAAAACCATGACATCGAGCTCGTGATAGTGATGCATGCCCTAAAATTTCAGCATTGTTATCTTTTTTAGAAAAAATTTATGCTCTATTCAAACCATAAATGATTGAGTTATTTTTTTTTCACAAGGATTTGAACTTGAGGAATTTTTGATGGATTGAGTGCCTTAAGGGGTTTCAAATTTATGTTGTCTACACCCTAGGTAGTGAAAAAGTAGTTTCTATTACTTTAAGTAGGAAAATACCAACTCATGCTTTGAAGGAATCTAGTGATGAGTGAGATTTGATGGGGTTTTTTTATTCAATACATCTAGAAGATAAGGAGAAGTGTAGTGGTATGTTTTTTTATAGTATTAATCTAATACCCTCTATTATAGATCTAATTTAGTATGAGCAGCCTAATGATGAGTTGTTTTACTATTCTACCCAGTTCTAAAATGGTTTTAAGGTGTTGAATAAATAGTCATTGCCTCTAAAGGGTGCTTTATACATGAAGGTATATTCTATTGTGTCATTATCTCTGAAGAATTTTTTGATACATGGTTTCCATCAATCTCAATTGGTTTTTAAACCTATTTCCACCAAGATGTTGTATATTGTGTGCCACCAGTTCTGGTGGCTAGGTATGAGGTTTGATATAGATAACTCTGTATCACGATTTTATCCATGTTGGAAGATCAAATATTAACACCAATATACCTTAGGTCATCTTCATCCCATCCCCATTTCTAACTAAAACAAGGACTAGGTGTCCATCTATTTTATTACCAGGTTACCTAATGCACCTGATCACATAGTTAATCACTATTCATTTCCACCCATACACCACTGTATTAAACTAGTTTTTTAATAAAAATTAAAAATATAATAATAAATTGAACATCGTATTTGATTAAATTATTTAATTTCTATCACTTTTAAAAAGTAAATTTTACATGTTTTGATGGTTTCTTTTTTGGAGGATATTTGGAGAACCCATGAAGGAATTCAAGAAAACTTTTCCTAGTTATGCAAGATCCCAAGAACACATATGGAATTAAATATTTAATTTGGATAATACATGAATCCTATTAGGTTAAAAATGAGTGGATGAATGAAAATTTTTGTGGACTACATTTCTGTAGAATACTATAGAGACCAATTCATCCATTTGGAGGCCCAAAATAGACTCAAAATGTGAAGAAATTATCATCAGGCCAGATTAGACCACCATTCTGTATTTGGGCCATAAATTGATCCTTAGACATCCAATTGGGTTGATCCCACCTATACTGGATATAGAACTCAGAGACCCATCTCTCCATCAATTTGTTATTCAATAATAGTTAAGCTTTTATTTATTTAAGAAAAGGGGATGTGATAATCATGGAGTCTAAAAATGATTAAGACCAAAGAATCACCCCTAGAAATGATCTTATAATCATCTATAAGAGAGTCCATCTTAGAATATAAAATATGTTCCTCATTTGGAACTCCTTTTCTATCCAACGCCGCAACTGCAAGGTTTCCATCCCTCTAAGTATAACCGACCACCATACCTTTATCTAGAAACATCTTTCACTTCCTAAAGAGATAAATCAAATCTCGTATTGGGTTTCACTTTCCCTACAGAATATATACTAGGACATTAGATTCTGTTTTCACATCCTTAATATTGAGTTTGTATAACATGCACATCATATGACTTTTGATCAAAGGCCTCACTTCAACACTTATTGATTTACCAGTACTGAATAAGGCACTGAAACCTAACAAAATAAAACCACTTATATAATGAAAAATACCACCACCCCTCATAGTCCCTACCATACATGATCTATAAACATTATGATTTTACCCAGTTGAGGGATGAATCCATCTCACTCACTCCCCCTTTGATCTATTTCAACTATTACCAATATTCGATACCAACTGAGAGATCATCATCTTCAAAGATATCACATAGTAGTTGTAGGGGAGAAGGGGGCCTAGTTATACCACAAGGGATTTTACTCGAACCAACATGAGTAAATGAGAGTATCTATTTCCCTTTCTTGACTTGTTCCAAGCATCATATATGATCTATCATGAAACCGATAGCACCAAGTATCTTGTGTTAGAATCCTCCACACTCAGATTTCCCCCATAGAACCACAACTCTATAAACTCAAACATGTTCTCCCCATTCCTCGAAATTCGCATGTAGCTTCTAAATCGTTTCCAGATCCCCATCACCCACTCACTTCTAAAAAAAAGTTCCATGTGGATTCTAGACATGGAGAGTTTCAACTCCAGCTACAAGAGGCCATCAATATACATTTCATTTTGAAGTTTTTTATCAATTTTAGATTCCCTATTTCACATCCTCCAAATAAAAAAATTCATCTTCTCAGGTATCTTCTTCTACCAAAGATTAATTTCCCACAAATCATTCTGGTTACAAATATCAACAAGCTCATGGTATTCCTTTCCATTGAAGCTCCTAAAGCTTAAGGTGGATAATATAAATATATCAAGAATTTTATTTAAGAAAATGATATAAAACATATCTTTTTTATAGGTGTTTAAAGACAATATAATGAATTCCAGGTATGAAGAGGCCTCCTGAAAAGTGATCTATGGTATAGTACAATTAGGGAAAAATAATGCCTCGCATTACCAATTATTCTTAAACAACTTGATCTCACCTCTTCCCATGATCTAAAAAACCTTATATTTAATAACCTCTTTATCTTTAATCATATTGTAGGTTTTCCTTGATTGAATACTCATGTTCATATCCCCTCTTCTAATTCATTTTAATACATGGATCTCATAAAGTTTTCCATTAGAAATTTTCCTTCTACAATAACCCAAGATGCTTTTTCTTGCATGGATTCTGGTATGTCTCCAAGGTTTATACCACCCTCATCTACTGGCCTTTCCAACTTCCTCCAAGTTACCTAGGGATAATGACTGATGTCATTGGAAACCCACAAGAACATGTTCATGATTTTCAATAGGCACCTGACGGTGCTTTTCAGAATTTTAATCACAAATAGAATATGCATAGTTGTGGAGGATAGTATGTTGTCAATTAGAGTAATGAATCTTAATGAAATAAGTTTATTTTTCTAGTTTCAGATATGACCTATTATTTTATTTAGCATTCACTTTAACAAATTCTTTCGAATTCTTCCATTTAATATGGGAGACCTAAGGCACACCACTGGTAGTTGCCTTTCATGCACATCCAAATGCCTTTTAATGACCCTGCATCATCATGCTAGGTACCTTTTGGATATAAAAACATTACTCTTATCCATTTTGACCTTTTACCTACTAATACTCCCATAAGTTTCTTCAAATTGTTCCAACCTCTAATAGATCATTTCCTGGCAATAATAAAGGAAAGAACATTGTCAAAAAAACATCAAACAATATATGAGGTTATCTCCAAGTATATTATTATAAGGTCTGATCCACCCCCTCCTCCAACCAGCATTTTTTTTGATGGTTTGATACTTTTGATTAATGATAAACATGTTGTGTAAAATAGGGTCCCCTTACCGCATCCCACAGATAGTTTTAAAGAACCCAAAGCTTCTCCCACTAAAAGAAATGGACATCCAAGGTTAGGAGTAACAATTACTATACAGATCTCAAAACCATTATTTGAACCCCATTTTCCCCATAACATTAACAATAAAACACCATTCAATCATATCATATGATTTTTCTATGTCATCCATAATAATGATATTAGAGACCATGGGCTCCTTATTCAAGTCACGCAATATCTCTTGAGAAATTACCACTACATGCTAAATGTTTCTCCCTAGGATGAAACCATGTTTCTTTTCTAAAACAATTCTAAAAACTATAATCTTAAGTATCCTATTTAGTAAGTTCTAGAATTTTGTATAAGAATTTACATAGAAATATTGTATGAAATTTCATTAAAGATTCCAGTTTTTTCCATTTTTGGAATTAGATTAACTCTATAAGCACACAAGACTCTAGGAAGTGATCTACCCTTAAAGAAATTTCATATTTTCTCCCTAACATGATCTTCAATGGTGTATTGGTCCATCATATAGAAAGACCTTGGAAAACTATCTTAGCCTAGGGAACTGTTCACCTTCATATTGAACATTGCTTCCTTAATTTCCTCCCCATCTAGAAAATATTCCAAAAAAGTCATTCTCACCATCTTCAAAAAAATTTGGAATGTGATGCATGAACCTAGTCTCCCCGCTTTCTGCCTCCAAGTACCAATTCAGACTATCCACAGACCTCGTCGAAAAGTCTTTGATGATATGCAAATCCATGTTTCTAGCCACCTCAATATCATTGGTATAGGACCCATCCTAAAGCTTGAGATTGATACCCCTTATAATCAACTTCTCCTTGATACAAACTTTCAAATATGATGTGTTTCTATCACCCTCCCTTATATAACTTTCCTAAGATTTATCCCTACTAAATCTCTCCACTTACAGAATTTTCTCCACCAAATATTACTACTTTTAATTCATAACTATTAAAGTGTCGTCGTCCTATGCGTGTTGAATTCTCAACTCAACAATCTCAATTTACTCTAGTATATACCCTAGATTATCCCTGTGGATATGGTTATCCCTAACCCAAGCCTTGTATTTATATTTAAGATGTCTCATCCACCTTGATATCCCTAACCAGACCTACCCCCCCACCCCCCACCCCATCGGTTAGTTCCATAAAGAATTAACTGTGTATAAGAATCCATCCTTCCATGGATAGTAACTGGAATAAAAGAATCAAGAAGTATTTATTATCTCTATACTAATGTAAACTATAAATGGAGAGTGATCCTAAAAATATCTAGTAAGATGACTAAGTTAGGTTTATCAGATGAAATCCAAACATTGAAAATTTCCAAGACATCTATCTAACCTACTAAAGATGCGACTGCTCTATAATTTTTCTTCATACACTCTTATTTTTTAATTTATTGATATATAATTATGTCAAGATCAAACCCATATGATCGTGTTTTGTGTACCCATTATTGTGATACTTCACACACCTTTAACTAATTCTTCTTCCCCATTAAATTATGGTGTTTGTGTGGTTTATATTGGTAAATTGAATTTACATAAATACTTTAATGGATATATATATTTATGGTAAAGTGTCACAATGAAATAGCATAAAAATATAAACATCACATAGAGATCTTTATGTGTTTCCTTGGTGAGTTTTGGTTATGAATTCAAACACAAATCACCCAATCATAGATGGTAACTGATTAATCATTTTCTATTTTAGAACAAACCATAGGATGTATCTTAGTATAAAATCAATAAAATTATATTTCTAGGTGTTTAAAACTAGGGATTAAAAGATCTAAACCCTATATCTTGAAGTGGTGAATGATGATCATCAAGATATTTCTCCAGGTTGATCATGCTTAATCAATTCTGTTAATTTCCACTTTGTTTAATCTCTTTATTTTTTTCTCAATCTATTATTAAACCATCAAAACCAAAGTTTTCCAAAATCCCATTCCCCTTTTAATTTCATAATCATAAACTTATTTTTTAATTAATGATATAATACTCCACTAAGAAATGACCTAGGTTTCCAGCTATAGTGAATATAATTTTGTAAAAGCTACACAACTAATTTGACACACTCGATAATACAATCAAATTTTGGTGTCGTTAACAGGGATCTAATATCATCTATTTTTTTATTTATTTTTTTCTTTTATTTATTAACTATTTTAATATTTACACATTCCCTTTTGATTTTTTATGATTTTTATGTTTCTTCTTCTCCCTCCCTCTCTATTTTCCTCTCTCACACTCTCTAATTCTGTATTATAATATTCTCTTGTCTTTTCTCCTTCATTTCTTATTAAGTATTTTATTTTATTCTTATTTAATTAAAATAAAAAAATAAAAAAAATAGAACAAACTCCACAACTTTGTTTAATGATAAGATATGGAAAAGAAATATTCATTCAAATTGTCCCATAAATTGAAAAGGCCTTTAAATCAAAAATTAAGTCATCTCAAGTTGGAAAATCAAGTAACATTATGGAACCCATAGTGGAACCTCATGTTTTCCAAAACCAACATGAAAGTAAACTAAATAAATTTCACAAAAACAGGGTAGTAATGAACTAAACCTTGAAATAACTAACCACCCCCAATGTGGAGTACCAACCCAGGTACATCCAACATCCCGAGGAAGAAACCTACTTGAGATGAGATCAGAACTAAACCAGCTCCATCCTAAATTCCATGGTCTTTCTAGTGATAACCCTCACAAAAATATCAAGGAGTTTCACAAAGTATACTCCACCATGAAACCCAAAAATGTGACTGAGAACCTCATTAAGTTTAAGGCATTCCCTTTCACCCATGATGGTGTAGCAAAATGTAACATCTTGAGTTTTAGTAAAACTAATTATTCATTTTATTAGTATGTTTTTAATTAAAAAAATAATTCAATGTTAGTAATAATCGTTTCAAATGAATATTAATTTATTAAAAACGTTATTTATATCTAATTTTATCAAAAGAATGATATCGAAAAAATTAATAACAACTAAAAATATATTTTGATATTATCAAGAAAAATTGTGTTCTCATCGAGGATTTTTTAAATCAATTTATATAAATGTTATTTTTTATGAATAAATATTTATATAATTTCTTAAAAATTGGATGATTTATAAATCATATAAATTTTTTTAAACTTTTAAAATTATCAATTAAAAGTATTACAATTATATGAATTGTGTTATTATTATTTTTTATAAAAATTGGAATAAATAATATTTTAATAATTAAAATAAATTTATTTTAACATATAAAGTTTCATGAACATATTTAAAATATGGAATTACATGAATTAGTAAATGTATTATTGTCAAAATCATTAAAATTTGTTTTATAAAAAGTATTAAACTATTAATAAACAATTTTTGAGAATTAATGTTTTTAAATTACTTAAGTAAATATAAATTTTTAAATTATATAACAGAAAAATGAAATTATTTAAATAAATTATTAATTTTATTTTGAATTTATTTTAATATTAAAATTATATATACATATTCCTTATAATTTATGATGATATTATTATTAATTTCTTATTCAATTAGAATAAGTGAAAACTAAAATTTTGATTATGTATATTTTTGTAAGGGAAATTATTTTGAGTATATGCTAAGGGAAAATTATTTTGTTTTTAAATATTTATTAAACTAAAAGTTTATTTATACAAGGGAAATTATTTTTGATGATTTAAACATTTAATTTTATTAAGTATTTAATTGTTTTATATTTTCATTTTCATAATGTATTTGGGTATATGTTATATGAAACGTTTTAGTTTTGAACATTTATTGTTTGAAATCGTGTTTTTTGGTATTGTAATGCCCCGACCCTAGTTAACCTGAGTCGGTGCATTATTACATAACATTGGCATAATCACAAAAAAGATCAAATTTCGAAAGAGCGATTGGTTTAGTAGCCTTGGAAACACTAGATATATTCATAAAGTTTTACATTACATCATAAAGTGAAAAACTACTACAACAACATATTTTCTCAATATTCCACACTATTATCCCCCCATAATATCCCTGCAGGTCATTCATAATTTACTTCTTCACATCCTGGGAAAAATAAAACATAGAAAAGGGGTGAGCTCAAATGCCCACTAAGGATAACAATATAGTGGAAACTTTCATAAATAAGAATAAAAAATTAAGGCAGTGTATAACTAAAACAAAATCCTTTTAAACTTGAACTTCAACATAGTATGGAAAAAATAAAATGAAATAATTCCATTTAATTATTCACATGTATATTCTACTAATCGATTAATCACATGCAATATCAATAACCACTTTCATAATGATGGAATGCATAATGCCAGACTATCATAACCACATAGCCAAGACCTCGTGCCAAGACTACAAATAAGATTTTGTCAAGGCCTGGTGCCAAGACACTAGTTTGTCTCATGAGACCTACCGATACATCTAGGAGCTATAGCGGGCTCCACCCGTCACATATTAAGTCCAATGCATTCCTCATATGAACAGGTTTAAACATAACATAAACATTCGTATTAAAACTAGCATACGAAATGTCAATACTTTCTCCATAAACCATGAATGGTATAAAAATAACACATCCACAATCAAACATATCACAAAACCTTAAATACAATATAGAAGTTTTGTATCATAATAAATCAACTTCAAATAAGCGTAAAATCCATCAAAGGAAGTTGACATAGATGAAATCAAAACTCTTTTTAGAGAAATATCTCTTTCTATTTCTGAAATCATTTAGGAGTCATATATTTATAAAATGAAACATTTTATTTGAAAATATTATTATAAGCTTGTAATGGAATCTTTGAAGATTTTATAACGGCGGAAAATAGTCACACCCGCCGTATAAGTTAAAAAACATTCTTACCTTAATTATGTCGAAAAGGTTAAAAAGGAAATTATTTGGAAAACAACAGAAAGATTCCTTTATAAACCTCTTATAAATAGTCAAAAAAAGGTATAAATGACTTTAACCCATATTCTTGTAAATATTAAAAATGTTTTGAAATACATTTTTAAGACACATGGATGTGGATGATAAAGATATCCCAATAGATTATTACGTATAAACAACCTCGGATAATGAAGAGATTACGAAATAAACCCTTACCTTGTACTTTTCCTTGGTTGAGGGTAGGTTAAATTCATGTATAATGTTGAAATAATTGTTCTTAAATTATACAAGGATCATATATATTAATATGATATCATATATGATCTTTAAACATTGATTTGTTAATAATATCTAAGTATTATCGTTGTTTCGGGTGTTAACTTACTCGTTTTCTTTGATCTGTTTTGTTACGTAAGACATTTTTATCATGGATAGGATGTATCTTATTCATATCCAGAATGATATAAAGTCCTTAAACATTATTTTTAAATCATCAAATGATAATTATACTTGAATGGATACGATGGAGAATGAATCTCATCGCGTTCGTGGAGACGGTAGTCCGTACGTACGTACGAGCGACAATATCATTATTTTGATATTAAAATAATATATAATTGGATGGAATATCATATATACAGAATCATTATCATGTTATATTTATTATTTACATGAGTTACACATCATTATTATACCCATCCAAATAATAATTTATTGAATAACAATTACACCACGACGTGGAGACGGTAAGCCGTACGTATGCACGTATGGTGACATGTTATTCAAAGGATGGATACAATACTGAATATGGTTGTACCATATTTATAATAACATCATATTATATATAAGATACTGGAGTTATTATTTTAGAATGGTAATAACAAAGAAGGAATAAGTGGAAGAAGAAAGGAACTTGGAAAAGGGTGGTGAAATCATTACCTCTTCTTCGGGTTTTTCCTTTTGATTTGATCAAAAGGGCTCTTAGGTTGGCTTTCTGACTAAAGGAAGGCCTCTAGGATTAGTTGAGGGAAGTTGAGAGAGTATTCGGGCAGAGTTTTGCCGAGCCAAAAGGCTTTGAAGGTGTGAATTAATGACAAGGGGGAGTGCCCTTTTATAAGAGGGGTGAGGGGCACCTTTGGAAAAGCTAGAAATATTATTTTATAATAAATTCATATTCGGTTTCTAATGTCTCCAAAGTGGATTATTTAATGGTTAAGGTGGGTATGGTCCGAAAACCACTCAACCAATAGAATTTAGATAGGTTTGGGTTACTATATTAACCCTATCTTTAAGTATTAACTCTTAGTTAATTAGTTTCACTTTTACAATGTCTCTTTGTATTTTTATATTATATGGTTAATAAACTTACTATATACATACAAGAGACAACCAAGTGGTCCATTAATGATACACCTATCATGATATAAGTCTCTTGCCCTAACCTTAGATTTTTAGGAATTTAATATCAATTAATAATATAATATTTGTTTTAAAAACTCTTTTATGTCAATTTTGACACTATTCAATAATTGATTTTTGTGAAAATCATAAAAAAATGATTACTTCGAACAAAGTTAATTAAATCCTTCCTAACATGTCATATTAACCTAAAAAATTACTGTAATTCATAAAAAGTCTCATATTATTTTTATTTGGGTATCTACAATATTAATCATTTTAATTTTTCACTATTATGGTAATTACTGTATCACCATTGTGTCATAAATAAATTAAATTATATAACGTCTAAAAATTAGAAATAAACTACCCTTATGTATGAAACTGTTTTATCTTTCTAATTAATATTTATAGTCGAAAATCCAACATATATAACCCTATGTAAAAAATTTCTAAAAGATATATGCTTGTGTCATTTTTGTATTCATTTTATCTTAATTAAAATAAAGTGTCCCTATCACTTAGAAGTGGCACCATGGGCTCCCAAAATCGACCCAAAGATGCCTATGGTTGTACATTATCAACCAATAAGGTTAGGACACGTTTTAGGGTAATTTTTTATTATTATAATATTATTTTTTAACCCTTATTTACCTGATTTACCCTTTAACAATGGTAAATAAAATATTTACCGAAGTAATTATTCGAAATGTCTAAAAATAAAAGTTACCTATTTAATCAATTTGAAAATCCTGATTCCAAATATGTAATCCTTTTTTTTAAATTCAAAACCCAGAAGTGGCAGAAATTAATTTAAAATTAATTCCCGCTGTCAAAACAAAAAGCGTGTTTTTAAGATATAATAACTATCAAAAGATTAATACTTGTTTATGTTCGGATTAATTGTGAAATTATGTCCAATGACCAACATTTTATTAAATAGTAAAAATATATTATAAATATACTTTAAAACCACTCAAATTCATAATTTATCACTATTAATTATTTTGATTAAAAAAGCTTTTTTTAATTAAAATTTAGTAATTTTCACTATTCATCTATATATTAAAGTTATCCGAAAAGTACCAAAATTTCACCTTAGGCTAAATTTGATACTCCAAATCCAAAATTTAAGTCCATTTTGAGAGATAAAATCTCTAAAATTTTATAAATTAGGTATTACTATTCATAACAGTTAGTTTGATCGGTTGAGGTGTGTGTTAGAACTCGATGTTGCGTACAACACACGCTATTGCATTATTCAAAGAGAAGCGTACCGTAGAAGCTTGGGGTGTTACATTCTCCCCTCCTTCAAATAATTTCATCCTTAAAATTTCTAGAATACTACTGCATGAAAAGACTCGGGTGGTTCTTCATCATATGTTCTTCGGGTTCCCATGTCGCCTCTTCCATATTATGGTTTCTCCACAAAACTTTTACCAGACGCCTCATCTGGTTTCTCAGTACATGTTCTCTCGTATCAATAATCTTGACAGGGTCTTTGCAATAAGACAGATCGGGTTCCAGTTCTAATTCCTCATAGGTGAGTACATGCGTTGGGTCTGGCATGTATTTCTTCAATAGAGATACGTGGAACACATCGTGAACTTTGGAGAGACTTGGCGGCATTTCCAATCGGTAAGCTACAGCCCCAATTCGTTCTAGAATTTCGAAAGGTCCGATGTACCTGGGACTCAATTTACCTTTCTTACCAAAACGTATGACTCCGTTCCATGGAGATACCTTCAGGAAAACATGATCACCGACTTGGAATCCCAAATCCTTCCTTCAATTATCGGCATAGCTCTTCTGCCTACTTTGAGCTGCTTTGATGTGATTTTGGATTACCTTCACCTTTTCCATTGTTTCCTCCATCAGTTCTTAACCTACAAGTTTTCTTTCACCAAATTCATCCCAACAGGTTGTTGTGTGACATCTCTTTCCGTATAATTCTTCATATGGTTCCATCTGAGTACTCGAATGGAAGCTATTGTTATAGGAAAATTCTACCAAAGGTAGATATTGATCCCACATACCCTGAAAGTCAAGTGAGCAAGATATCAACATGTCTTCTAAGGTTTGAATAGCCCATTCTGATTGTCCGTCTATCTGAGGGTGGTAGGCAGTGCTCAAATAAAGTTTAGTATCCAGGGATTTCTGAAGACTCTTCCAGAATCTTGAAGTAAAACGGGGATCACGATCAGAAACAATCGATAGGGGTACTCCATGAAGTCTCACAACTTCATTAATATATAGTCTTTCTAGACGTTCCAGTGGTAGATCTTCTCTTATAGCAATAAAATGTGCTGACTTGGTAAGACGATCAACAATAACTCATATTGCATTGTTCCTTCTATGAGTCTTTGGTAGCCCCATGACAAAGTCCATCATAATGTTTTCCCATTTCCACTCCGGTATGGGAAGAGGTTGCATGACTCCTCCAGGATGTTGCCTTCCAGCTTTCACTTGTTGACAAACCATACATCATGACACAAAATCAGCAATCTCCCTCTTCATGTTGTCCCACCAAAAATTTTCCTGCAAATCTCTATACATTTTGGTGCTCCCAGGGTGTATAGAGAAATTGGAACTATGAGCATCATCCAGCAATTCCCTTTTTAGATCAGGTATATCGGGAACACAAAGTCTCTTCCCGAATTTCAAAATTCCATCTTCATACACAAAGTCTCTCAATCTCCCATCATTCACATCCTTAATATTCTTTTTAAATTCTTCATCATCGGTCTGAGAACTCTTAACCCTTTCTAGTAAATATGGTTTGGCAACCATTTGAAAAAGCATTGATGTTTCACCTTCCCTAATTATTCCCATATCCATCTTCACTAGATCCATGAAAATTGGATCCCTTTCAATTCTCATATTGTTCAAAACTCCATGGTCTTTTCTACTCAAAGTATCTGCCACCTTGTTTTCTTTCCTCGGGTGGTACTGTATCGTACAATCATAATCCTTGAGTAATTCAAGCCATCTCCTTTTCCTCATGTTGAGTTCTTTTTGTGAGAAAATATACTTCAAACTCTTTTGATTTGTATAAATCTCACATTTTTCACTATAGAGGTAGTGCCTCCATATCTTTAAAGCAAAGATCACAGCTTCTAACTCGAGATCATGATTAGGATAGTTTTTCTCATGAATTTTCAAATGTCGTGATGCATAGGCAATAACCCTATCATTCTGCAAAAGGACACAACCAAGTCCTTTCTTCGATGCATCACTATAAATAATGAACCCATCATTCCCCGATGGTAGAGTCAATATAGGAGCATTGACTAATCTTATCTTCAGTACTTCGAAACATTCTTCACACTCTTGTGTCCAAACAAATTTAACCCCTTTACGTGTGAGCTTCGTTAATGGGTTATCCAATCGGGCAAAATTCTGGACGAAACGTCGATAATAACCTGCCAAACCAATAAAACTGAGTACCTCAATTATACTCGTAGTTTCTTTCCATTCTTGAATTGCCTAGGTCTTAGAAGGATCAATAGAGATTCCATCTTTAGAGACAATATGGCCAAGAAAAGAAATCTCCTGAAGCCAGAATTCACACTTGCTAAACTTCCCATATAATTCATGTCTTCTTAGAGTCTTTAGGATAATGCGCAAGTGATTTTCATTATCTTCGTAGATTTTGGATTATACCAAGATACCATCAATAAATACCACCACAAATTCATTGAGATATTCCTTGAAAACTCTATTCATCAGATCCATGAATACAGAGGGTGCATTAGTCAATCCAAAAGGCATTACTGTAAACTCATAATGCCCATACCTGGTTCGAAATGTTGTCTTCGAAATGTCTTCCTTCTTCACACACAACTGATGGTATCCAGATCGAAGGTCAATCTTTGAAAAGTATTGAGCTCTATGCAGTTGGTCAAATAAATCATCAATACGAGTTAGGGGATACTTTTTCTTTATTGATATATCATTGATCTCCCTGTAGTCAATACATAACCTCATAGATCCATCTTTCTTTTTAAGAAAAAGTACAGGGGCTCCCCATGGAGAAAAACTAGGGCAAATAAATCCTTTATTACTCAATTCCTCTTGTTGTTTCTTTAGTTCGACTAATTCTACAGTGTCCATTCTATCAGGGGTCTTCGATATAGGCCTTGATCCAGAAATTAAATCAATGGAAAACTCAAATTCTCATTCTGGAGGATGTCCAGGTAAATCTTCTGGAAATAAATCTACATATTCTTTCACAACAGGTACATCCTCTATTTGAACATTCCTTTCCTCACCCACAGTCATTTCATTCTCTTCCTCCCCAATAATTGAATTTAGTTGAGCTACTTGGGGTGGATCTAGATAAGAACTAGGTGGTTACGATTCTGCTCTAAAGATAAGTTGTTCCTTATCATCATCATCAAAAATCGTAACCTCTTTCTTCTTACAATAAATCTTCACATCATAGTCCAAAAGCCAGTCCATATCGAGGATTATATCAAACTCAATCATAGGTATGATGATAAGATCATCAGATAAAGAACATTTATGTGCTCTAATGGGGACTGATTCACAAAACTTTGTTGCGATGATACTTCCCTTAGGAGTTCTAACTGACAAATCCCTTGTTAAATCAAATTTTAAATATCTAATTTTCTTAGAAAACTGGGAAGATATGAAACAATGCGATGATCCAGAATCAAATAATGCATTTTCTAAACTTGAGGAAACCATTTAATTACCTGCCACCACGTCTTTTAGAGCTTCTACCTCAGTAGTAGTGATAGAAAAAGCTTGGCCTTGATCCCTTGGCCTTTTCTGAGGTAAGTTCCCCTGACGATTAGGACATTAATTTTCATAATGTCCCATCTCCCTGCAATTATAGCACTGAACATTGGTAGCTTCCTTCTTCCCTTTGCAATCACGAGCTTGGTGGCCTTTTTCACCACACTTGTAACAGACACCCATTCCCATTAAGCAAGTATCGGGGTGTTTTTTCCCACATTTACCACAGGATGGATATTCAACCTTTCCCTTCTTCCCCTTATTTTCATTCTTAGATTGATCAGTAGATCTCTTCTTCTATTGCTTTACTTTAAAGTCATAAGACTTAGAGAATTACTTTTCAGTCTTGATAGCACATGAGACAATGTATTCGTACGATGAAAAGGATTGTGAGACTAGTGCTCGACGAAGAAATGGTTTTAACCCATCAAAGAAACGATCAATATTACTTCTGGGGTTACGTATATAATCTCCAGCATACCTTTCTAACCTTATAAAGTTAGCCTCATACTTTGCGACATTCTCATCCTCCTTTTGTCTCAGACTCAGAAATTGCCTTTCCATATCTGTTCTATGGTCACGAGGAAAGTATTTTTCTAAAAACAAATATTTGAACTCCCTCCATTCCATATCTTATACTTCATCATCTTCCTTCGTGTTTTGAATCAATGACCACCATTGATCAGCATCTCTAGTGAGGCAGTAAACTACCATAATAACTTTTTCCCTTTCACTACTCCCCAAAGCCTGGAATATTTTCTCTAGGGAATTTATCCATTTCTCAGCTATTAAGGGATTCGTACTCCCATTGAACGTTGGTGGTTGTTGCCTCATGAATTGATCTAACATTGATCCTCCACGCTGCGGATCAGGGTTCTCCATACGGGTAAGGTTATTATTCATAAGCTGAGTGAGTTGTCCCAATATTGTGATTAGCTGATCGGCACCAGTTGCATCACCAGCTCCACTATAATTATCTTGAGCAGGAGGGCAATCCCTACATGGAGTGCGTGCATTGATATGGTTTCCATTTCTTCCACTAGGTTCCATTTCTAAAGAATGGAATAAACTAGATCAGTTATGAATCAAAATACATAATCCCATACTTATAAAACACTTAACATAAATTGAACTATTTATGGATATAATCCATAATCATAAAAATGTTTTATTTGAGGAATTATATATACTCATAAACCATTCATAATGATTTTTAAAGAAAATGAGAGTTATCCTAAGCATATCCCCCGGGAGTGTCGTAACCAAGAGTGCAGCAAGGCCCGTTGTGATGCACCAGTTCCCGTTCGAGTCTAGCTCAAAGCGGTGTTTTTGGGTTTTACCCCTAGGTACATCTGTCCTAGAGCCTCCGGCACCTGCTCGTATCCAGACAGGGATGTATTGATCGGAAAACTCACAAAATCTCTAGAATACCAAAATTCCAGGAAGTTCTTCTATACTAATCCTCAAAGTCCATCTTAGGTCTATGTGCTCTAATCAGAGTTTATCTAAATCTAGCTTCCAAGGTTTGTACTAAACTTCCTTTTATACCAACTATAACGCCCCGACCCCAGTTATAGAGAGTCGGTGCATTATTACATAACATTGGCATGATCACAAGAAAGATCAAATCTTGAAAGACCGATTGGTTTAGTAACCTTAGAAACACTAGATATATTCATAAAGTTTTACATTACATCATAAAGTGAAAAACTAATACAACAACATATTGTCTCCATAGTCCACACTATTATCCCCTCATAATATCCCTGCAGGTCATTCATAATTTACTTCTTCATATCCTGTGAAAAATAAAACATAGAAAATGGGTGAGCTCAAATGCCCAGTAAGGATAACAATATAGTGGAAAATTTCATAAATAATAATAAACATTTAAGGCAGTGTATAACTAAAACAAAAGCCTTTTAAACTTGAACTTCAACATAGTATGGAAAAAATAAAATGAAATAATTTCATTTACTTATTCACATGGATATTCTACTAATCGAATAATCACATGTAATATCAATAACCACTTTCAAAATGATGGAATGCATAATTCCAGACTATCATAACAACATTGCCAAGGCCTCAAGCCAAGACTACAAATAATATTTTTTCAAGGCCTTGTGCCAAGACACTAGTTTGTCTCATGAGACCTACCGATGCATCGAGGATCTATAGCGGGCTCCACCAGTCACATATTAAGTCCAATGCATTCCTCATATGAACAGGTTTAAACATAACATAAACATTCGTATTAAGACTAGCATACGAAATGTCAATACTTTCTCCATAAACCATGAATGGTATAAAAATAACACATCCACAGTCAAACATATCACAAAACCTTCAATACAATATAGAAGTTTTGTATCATAATAAATCAACTTCAAATAAGCGTAAAATCCATCAAAGGATGTTGACATAGATGAAATCCAAACTCTTTTTAGAGAAATATCTCTTTCTATTTTTGAAATCATTTAAGAGTCATATATTTATAAAATGAAACATTTTATTTGAAAATAATATTATAATATTGTAAGGGAATCTTCGACGATTTTATAACGGTGGAAAATAGCCGCACCCGTCGTATAGGTTAAAAAAACATTCTTACCTTAATTCTGTCGAAAAGGCTAAAAAGGAAATTGTTTCAAAAATGACGAAAAGATTCCTTTATAAACCTCTTATAAAAAGTCAAACAAGGGTATAAATGACTTTAACCCATATTCTTGTAAATATTAAAAATGTTTTGAAATACATTTTTAAGAAACATGGTTGTGGATGATAAAGAGATCCTAGTAGATTATTACGTATAAACAACCTCGGATAATGAAGAGATTGCGAAATAAACCCTTACCTTGTACTTTTCCTTGGTTGAGGGTAGGTTAACCTCATCTATAATGGTGAAATAATTGTTATTAAATTATACAAGAATCATATATATTAATATGATATCATATATGATCTTTAAACATTTCTTTGTTAATAATATCTTAGTATTATCGTCGTTTCAGGTGTTAAGTTACGCGTTTTCTTTGATATGTTTTGTTACGTAAGCCATGTTTTTCATGGATAGGATGTATCTTATTCATATCCAGAATGATATCAAGTCCTTAAACATTATTTTTAAATCATCAAATGATAATTATACTTGAATGTATATGATGGAGAATGAATCTCATCGCATTCGTGGAGACGGTAGTCCGTACGTATGCACTAGTGACAATATCATTCTTTTGATATTAAAATAATATATAATTGGATGGTATATCATACATACAGAATCATTATCATGTTATATTTATTATTTACATGAGTTAGATATCATTATTATGCCCATCCAAATAATAATTTATTGAATAATAATTACACCACGACGTGGAGACGGTAAGCCGTACGCACGCACGTATGGTGACATGTTATTCAAAGGATGGATAGAATACTGAATATGGTTGTACCATATTTATAATAAAATCACAGTATATATAAGATACTAGAGTTATTATTTTAGAATGGTAATAACAAAGAAGGAAGAAGTGGAAGAAGAAAGGAACTTGGAAAAGGGTGGTGAAATCATTACCTCTTCTTCGGGTTATTCCTTTTGATTTGATCCAAAGGGCTCGTAGGTTGGATTTCTGACTAAAGGAAGGCCTCTCGAACGAGTTGAGGAAAGTTGAGAGAGTATTTGGGCAGAGTTTTGCCGAGCCAAAAGGCTTTGAAGGTGTGAATTAATTAGAAGAGGGAGTGCCCTTTTATAAGAGGGGTGAGGGGAACCTTTGGAAAAAGCAAGAAATATTATTTTATAATAAATTCATATTCAGTTTCTAATTGCTCCAAAGTGGATTATTTAAAGTTTAAGGTGGGTATGGGTCGAAATCCACTCAACCAATAAAATTTAGACTAGTTTGGGTTACTATATTGACCTTATCTTTAAGTATTAACTCTTAGTTAATTAGTTTCACTTTTACAATGTCTCTTTGTATTTTTATATTATATGATTAATAAACTACCTATATACATTCAAGAAACCCCCAAGTGGCCCATTAATGATACAAATATCATGATATAAGTCTCTTGGATTAACCTTAGTTTTTTAGAAATTTAATATCAATTAATAATATAATATTTGTTTTAAAAACTCTTTTATGTCAATTTTGACACTATTCAATAATTGAATTTTTTGAAACTCATAACAGAATGATTACTTCGAAAAAAGTTAATTAAATCCTTCCTAACATGTCATATTAACCTAAAATATTAGTGTAATTCATAAAAAGTCTCAAATTATATTTATTTGGGTATCTACAATATCAATCATTTTAATTTTTCACTATTATGGTAATTACTGCATCACCATTGTGTCATAAATAAATTAAATTATTTAATGTATAAAAATTATAAATAAAATACCCTTATGTAGGAAATCGTTTTATATTTCTAATGAATATTTATAGTCAAAAATCCAACATATATTATCCTATGTAAAAAATTGTTTTTCTAAAAGTTATATGCTTGTGTCATTTTTGTATTCATTTTATCTTAATTAAAATAAAGTGTCCCTATCACTTACAAGTGGTACCATGGGGTCCCAAAATTGACCCAAAGATGCCCTGGTCGGACATGTATCAACCAATAAGGTTAGGACACGTTTTAGGGTAATTTGTTTTTATTATAATATTATTGTTTAACCCTTATTTACCGGATTTACCCTTTAACCATGGTAAATAAAATATTTACTGAAGTAATTATTCAAAATGTCTAAAAATAAATGTTACCTATTTACACAATTTGAACATCATGATTCCAAATATGGAATCCATTTTTCTAAATTCAGAACCCAGAAGTGGCATAAATTAATTTAAAATTAATTCCTGTTGTCAAAACAAAAAGCGTGTTTTTAAGATATAATAACTATCAAAAGATTGATACTTGTTTTTATTCGGTTTAATTGTGAAATTATGTCCAATGACCAACATTGTATTAAATGGTAAAAATATATTCTAAATATACTTTTAAACCACTAAAATTCATAATTTATCACTATTAATTATTTTGATTAAAAAAGTTGTTTTTAATTAAAATTTAGTAATTTTCACTATTCATCAAAATATTAAATTTATTTGAAAAGTACCAAAATTTCACCTTAGGCTAAATTTGATACTCCAAATCCAAAAATGAATTCCATTTTAAGAGATAAAATCTATAAAATTTTAAAAAGTAGGTATTACTATTCATAACTGCTAGTTTGATCGGTTGAGGTGTGTCTTAGAACTCGATATTGCGTACAACACACGCTATTGAATTATTCAAAGAGAAGCGTACCGTAGAAGCTTGGGGTGTTACATTCTCCCATACTTAAAATAATTTCGTCCCCGAAATTTCTAGATTACTACCGCATGAAAAGACTCGGGCGGTTCTTCATCATAAGTTCCTCGGGTTCCCACGTCGCATCTTCCATCTTATGGTTTCTCTACAAAACTTTTACCAGATGTGTCATCCGATTTCTCAGTACTTGTTATCTTGTATCAATAATCTTGAAGGTATCTTCGCAATAAGACATATCGGGTTCCAGTTCTAATTCCTCATAGGTGAGTACATGCGTTGGGTCCGGCATGTATTTCCTCAATAGAGATACGTGGAACAAATCGTGAACTTTGGAGAGACTTGGCGGCATTGCCAATCGGTAAGCTACAGCCCCAATTCATTCTCGAAATTCAAAAGGTCTGATGTACTTGGGACTCAATTTACCTTTCTTACCAAAACATATGACTCCATTCCATGGAGATACCTTCAGGAAAACATGATCACGGACTTGAAATTCTAAATCCTTCCTTCGATTATCGGCATAGCTCTTCTACCTACTTTGAGCTACTTTGATGTGATTTTGGATTACCTTCACCTTTTCCATTGTTTCCTCCACCAGTTCGGGACCTACAAGTTTTCTTTCACCAACGTCATCCCAACAGGTTGGTGTACGACATCTCTTTCCGTATAACGCTTCATATGGTACCATCTGAATACTCGAATGGAAGCTATTGTTATAGGAAAATTCTACCAAAGGTAAATATTGATCCCACATACCCTGAAAGTCAAGTGAGCAAGATCTCAACATTTCTTCTAAGGTTTGAATAGTCCGTTCTGATTGTCCGTTTGTCTGAGGGTGGTAGGTAGTGCTCAAATGAAGTTCAGTATCCAGGGATTTCTGAAGACTCTTCCAGAATCTTGAAGTAAAACGGGGATCACGATCAGAAACAATCGATAGGGGTACTCCATGAAGTCTCACAACATCATTAATATATAGTCATGCTAGACGTTCCAGTGGTAGATCTTCTCTTATAGCAAGAAAATGTGATGACTTAGTAAGACGATCAACAATAACCCATATTGCATCGTTCCTTCTAGGAGTCTTTGGTAGCCCCATGACAAAGTCCATCGTAATATTTTCCCATTTCCACTCTGGTGTGGGAAGAGGATGCATGACTCCTCTAGTACGTTGCCTTCCAGCTTTCACTAGTTGACAAACCATACATCTTGACACAAAATCAGAAATCAACCTCTTTATGTTGTCCCACCAAAAATGTTCCTTAAAATCTCTATACATTTTGGTGCTCCCAGGGTGTATAGAGGAATTGGAACTATGAGCATCATCCAGCAATTCCCTTTTTAGATCAGGTATATCGGGAACACAAAGTCTCTTCCCAAATTTCAAAATTCAATCTTCATACACAAAGTCTCTCAATCTCCCATCATTCACAGCTTTAATCTTCTTTTGAAATTCTTCATCATCGGTCTGAGAACTCTTAATCCTTTCTAGTAAATATGGTTTGGCAACCATTTGAAAAAGCATTGATGTTTCACCTTCCCTGGTTATTCCCATGTCCATCTTCACTAGATCCATGAAAATTGGATCCCTTTAAATTCTCATATTGTTCAAAACTCCATGGTCTTTTCTGCTCAAAGAATCTTCCACCTTGTTTTCTTTCCCCGGGTGGTAGTGTATCGTACAATCATAATCCTTGAGTAATTAAATCCATATCCTTTTCCTCATGTTGAGTTCTTTTTGTTATAAAATATACTTTAAACTCTTGTGATTAGTATAAATCTCAAATTTTTCACCATAGAGGTAGTGCCTCCATATCTTCAAATCAAAGATCACAGCTGCTAACTCGAGATCCTGATTAGGATAGTTTTTCTCATGAATTTTCAACTGTCATGATGCATAGGCAATAACCCTATCATTCTGCATAAGGACACAACCAAGTCCTTTCTTCGATGCATCACTATAAATAACGAACCCATCATTCCCCGATGGTAGAGTCAATATAGGAGAATTGGCTAATATTCTCTTAAGTTCTTCAAAACATTCTTCACAGTCTTTTGTCCAAACAAATTTAACCCCTTTATGTGTGAGTTTAATTATGGGTTAGCCAATCGGGCAAAATTCTGGACGAAACGTCGATAATAACCTGTCAAACCAATAAAACTGCGTACCTCAGTTATACTCGTAGGTGTTGGCCATTCTTGAATTACCTTGGTCGTAGAAGGATAAAATAGATTCCATATTTAGAGACAATATGGCCAATAAAATAAATCTTCTAAAGCCAGAATTCACACTTGCTAAACTTCCCATATAATTCATATCTTCTCAGAGTCTTTAGGATAATGCGCAAGTGATTTTCATTATCTTCGTAGCTTTTGGAGTATACAAAGATATCATCAATAAATACCACCATAAATTCATCGAGATATTCCTTGAAAAATCTATTCATCAGATCCATGAATATAGAGGGTGCATTATTCAATCCAAAAGGCACTACTATAAACTCGTAATGCGCGTACCTTGTTCGAAATGTTGTCTTCGGAATGTCTTCCTTCTTCACACACAACTGATGGTATCCAGATCGAAGGTAAATCTTTGAAAAGTATTGAGCTCCATGCAGTTGGTCAAATAAATCATCAATACGAGGTAGGGGATACTTGTTCTTTATTGTTATAGCATTGATCTCCTTATAGTCGATACATAACCTCATAGATCCATCTTTCTTTTTAACAAAAATAATAGGGGCTCCCCATGGAGAAGCACTAGGGAAAATAAATCCTTTATTTCCCAATTCCTCTAGTTGTTTCTTTAGTTCGACTAATTTTACAGTGGCCATTCTATAAGGGGTCTTCGATATAGGCCTTGATCCATAAATTAAATCAATGGAAAACTCAACTTCTCGTTCTGGAGGATGTCCAGGTAAATCTTCTGGAAATAAATCTACATATTCTTTCAGAACAGGTACATCCTCTATTTGAACATTTATTTCCTCACCCACAGTCATTTCATTCTCTTCCCCCCCCCCCAATAATTGAATTTAGTTGAGCTACTGGGGGTGGATCTAGATAAGAATTAGGTGGTGACGATTCTATTCTAAAGATAAGGTGTTCCTTATCATCATCATCAAAAATAGAAACCTCTTTCTTCTTACCAAAAATCTTCGCATCATAGTCCGAAATCCAATTCATACAAAGGATTATATCAAACTCAATCATAAGTATGACGATGAGATCAGCAGATAAAGAACATTTATGTGCTCTAATGGGGACTGATTCACAAAACATTGTTGTAATGATATATCCCTTAGGAGTTTTAACTGAAAACTCCCTTGTTAAATCAAATTTGAAATATCTAATTTTCTTAGAAAACTGGGAAGATATGAAACAATGCGATGATCCAGAATCAAATAATGCATTTGCTGAACTTGAGGAAACCATTAAATTAACTGCCACCATGTCTTTTGGAGCTTCAACCTCAGTAGTAGTGATAGCAAAAGCTTGGCCTTGATCCCTTGGCCTTTTCTGAGGTAAGTTCCCCTGATGATTAGGACATTCATTTCCATAACGTCCCATCTCCCTGCAATTGAAGCCCTGAACATTGGTAGCTTCCTTCTTCCCTTTGCAATCACGAGCTTGGTGGCCTTTTTCACCACACTTGTAACAGACACTCATTCCCTTTAAGAAAGTACCGGGGTGTTTCTTCCCACATTTACCATAGGATGGATATTCAACCTTTCCCTTCTTCCCCTTATTTCAATTCTCATATTGATCAGGAGATCTCTTCTTCTCTTTCTTTACTTTAAAGTTATAAGTCTTAGAGAATTTCTTTTCAGTCTTGATAGCACATGAGACAATGTCTTCGTACGATGAGAAGGATTATGAGAGTAATGCTCAATGGAGAAATGGTTTTAACCCATCAAAGATATGATCAATCTTACTTCTGGGGTTACGTATATAATCTCCAGCAAACCTAGCTAACCTTGTAAGTTAGCCTCATACTTTGCGACATTCTCATACTCCTTTTGTCTCAGACTCAGAAATTACCTTTCCATATCTGCTCGATGGTCACGAGTAAAATATTTTTCTAAAAACAGATATTTGATCTCCCTCCATTCCATATTTGATACTTCATCATCTTCCTTCGTGTTTTGAATCAATGACCATCATTGATCAGCATCTCCAGTGAGGCGGTAAACTGCCATGATAACTTTTTCCCTTTCACTACTCCCCAAAGCCTGGAATATTTTCTCTAGGGAATTTATCCATTGCTCAGCTACTAAGGGATTTTTACTCCCATTGAACGTTGGTGGTTTTTGCCTCATGAATCGATCTAACATTTATCCTCCACGCTGCGAATCAGGGTGCTCTATACGAGTAAGGTTATTATTCATAACCTGAGTGAGTTTTCCTAATATGGTGATTAGTTGATCGGCACCAGTCGCATCACCAGCTCCACTATTATTATCTTGAGCAGGAGGGAAATCCCTACATGGAGTGCATTCATTGATACGGTTTCCATTTCTTCCACTAGGCGCCATTTATAAACAATGGCGTAAACTATATCAGTTTATGAATCAAAATACATAATCTCATACTTATAAAACACTTAACATAAAATGAACTATTTATGGATATAATCCATAATCATGAAAATGTTTTCTTTGAGGAAGTATATACTCATAAACACTTCATAATGATTTGTAAAGAAAATGAGATTTATTCTAAACATATCCCTCGGGAGTGTCGTAACCAAGAGTGCAGCAAGGTCCATTGTCATGCACCAGTTCCCGTTCGAGTCTAGCTCAAAGAGGTGTTTTCGGGTTTTACCCCTAGGTACATCTGTGCCAGAGTCGCCTCTACCTGCTCGTTTCTAGACATGGATGTATTGCTCGGATAACTCACAAAATCTCTACAATACCAAAATTCTATGAAGTTCTTCTATACTAATCCTCAAAATCCATCTTAGGTCTATGTGCTATAATCAGAGTTTATCTAAATCTAGCTTCCAAGGTTTGTACTAAACTTCCTTTGATACCAACTGTAACACCCCGACCTCAGTTACCCAGAGTCGGTGCATTATTACATAACATTGGCATGATCACAATAAAGATCAAATCTCGAAAGACCGATTGGTTTAGTAGCCTGGGAAACACTAGATATATTCATAAAGTTTTACATTACATCATAAAGTGAAAACTACTACAATAAAATATTGTCTCCATAGTCCACACTATTATCCCCTCATAATATCCCTGCAAGTCATTCATAATTTTCTTCTTCACATCCTGGGAAAAATAAAACATACAAAAGGGGTGAGCTCAACTTCTCAGTAAGGATAACAATATAGCGGAAACTTTCATAAATAAGAATAAACATTTAAGGCAGTGTATAACTAAAACAAAAGCCTTTTAAACTTGAACTTCAACATAGTATGGAAAAAATAAAATGAAATAATTCCATTTACTTATTGACATTGATATTCAACTAATCGAATAATCACATGCAATATCAATAACCACTTTCATAATGATGGAATCCATAATGCCAGACTATCATTACCACATAGCCAAGGCCTCGTGCCAAGACTAAAAATAAGATTTTGTCAAGGCCTTGTGCCAAGACACTAGTTTGTCTCATGAGACCTACCGAGGAATCTAGGAGCTATAGTGGGCTCCACCCATCACATATTAAGTCCAATGCATTCCTTATATGAACAAGTTTAAACATAACATAAACATTCGTATTAAAACTAGCATACAAAATGTCAATAATTTCTCCATAAACCAGGAATGGTATAAAAATAACACATCCATAGTCAAACATATCACAAAACCTACAATACAATATAGATGTTTTGTATCATAATAAATCAACTTCAAATAAGCGTAAAATCCATCAAAGGATGTTGACATAGATGAAATCCAAACTCTTTTTAGAGAAATATCTCTTTCTATTTTTCAAATAATTTAAGATTCATATATTTATAAAATGAAACATTTTCTTTTAAAATATTCTTATAAGCTTGTAAGAGAATCTTCGACAATTTTATAATGGCAGAAAATAGCCGCACCCGCCATATAAGTTAAAAAAACATTCTTACTTAATCCTGTCGAAAAGGTTAAAAAGGACATTGTTTGGAAAACGACGGAAAGATTCCTTTCTAAACATCTTATAAAAAGTCAAAAAAGGGTATAAATTACTTTAACCCATGATCTTGTAAATATTAAAAATGTTTTGAAATACATTTTTAAGAAACATGGATGTGGATGATAAAGAGATCCCAGTAGATTATTACGTATAAACAACCTCGGATAATGAAGAGATTATGAAATAAAACCTTACCTTGTACTTTTCCTTGGTTGAAGGTAGGTTAACCTCCTGTATAATGGTGAAATAATTGTTATTAAATTATACAAGAATCATATATAATAATATTATATCATATATGATCTTTAAACATTGCTTTTTTAATAATATATTATTATTATCGTCGTTTCAGGTGTTAAGTTACGCATTTTCTTTGATATGTTTTATTATGTAAGACATGTTTGTCATGGATAGGATATATCTTATTCATATCCAGAATTATATCAAGTCCTTAAACATTATTTTTAAATCATCAAATGATAATTATACTTGAATGGATACGATGGAGAATGAATCTCATCTCGTTCGTGGAGACGGTAGTCCGTACGTACGTACGAGCGACAATATCATTCTTTTGATATTAAAATAATATATAATTGGATGGTATATCATATATACAGAATTATTATTATGTTATATTTATTATTTACATGAGTTACACATCATTATTTTACCCATCCAAATAATAATTTATTGAATAACAATTACACCACGACGTGGAGACAGTAAGCTGTACTTACGCACGTATGGTGACATGTTATTCAAAGGATTGATAGAATACTGAATATGGTTGTACCATATTTATAATAACATCACAGTATATATAAGATACTGGATTTATTATTTTATAATGGTAATAACAAAGAAGGAAGAAGTGGAAGAAGAAAGGAACTTGGAAAAGGGTGGTGAAATCATTACCTCTTCTTCGGGTTCTTCCTTTTTATTTGATCAAAAGGGATCTTAGGTTGGATTTCTGACTAGTGGAAGGCCCTAGGATGAGTATAGGGAAGTTGAGAGAGTATTTGGGAATATTTTGGCCGAGCCAAAAGGCTTTGATGGTTGGAATTAATGATAAGGGGGAGTGCCCTTTTATAAGAGGGGTGAGGGGCACCTTTGGAAAATCTAGAAATATTATTTTATAATAAATTCATATTCGGTTTATAATGGATCCAAAGTGGATTATTTAAAGGTTAAGGTGGGTATCGGTCGAAATCCACTCAACCAATAGAATTTAGACAGGTTTGGATTACTATATTAACCTTATCATTAAGTATTAACTCTTAGTTAATTAGTTTCACTTTTCCAATGTCTCTTAGTATTTTTATATTATATGGTTAATAAACTTACTATATACATCCAAGAGACCCCCAAGTGTTCCATTAATGATACACGTATCATGATATAAGTCTCTTTTCCGAACCTTAGTTTTTTAGGAAATTAATATCAATTAATAATATAATATGTATTTTAAAAACTCTTTTATGTCAATTTTGACACTATCCAATAATTGATTTTTGTAAAAATCATAACAGAATTATTACTTCAAAAAAAGTTAATTAAATAATTACTAACATATCATATTAACCTAAAAAATTATTTTAATTCATAAAAAGTCTCAAATTATATTTATTTGGGTATCTACAATATCAATCATTTTAATTTTTCACTATTATGGTAATTACTGCATCACCATTGTGTCATAAATAAATTAAATTATTTAATGTCTGAAAATTATAAACAAAATACCCTTATGTAAGAAATCATTTTATATTTCTAATTAATATTTATAGTCGAAACTCCAACATATATAACCCTATGTAAAAATTGTTTTCTTAAAAGATATATGCTTGTGTCATTTTTGTATTCATTTTATCTTAATTAAAATAAAGTATCCCTATCACTTACAAGTGGCACCATGGGGTCCCAAAATCGACCCAAAGATTCCCATGGTCGGACATGTATCAACCAATAAAGTTAGGAAACGTTTTAGGGTAATTTTTTATTATTATAATATTATTTTTTTTAACCCTTATTTACCGGATTTACCATTTATCCATGGTAAATAAAATATTTACCGAAGTAATTATTCAAAATGTCTTAAAATAAAATATACCTATTTACGCAATTTGAACATCCTTATTACAAATATGTAATCCATTTTTCTAAATTCAAAACCCATAAGTGGCAGAAATTAATTTAAAATTAATTCCCGCTGTCAAAACAAAAAGCTTTTTTTTAAGATATAATAACTATCAAAAGATTGATACTTGTTTATGTTAGGTTTAATTGTGAAATTATGTCCAATGACCAAAATTGTATTCAATGGTAAAAATATATTCTAAATATACTTTAAAACCACTCAAATTCATAATTTATCACTATTAATTATTTTGATTGAAAAAGTTGTTTTTAATTAAAATTTAGTAATTTTCACTATTCATCAAAATATTAAACTTATCCGAAAAGTACCAAAATTTCACCTTAGGCTAAATTTGATACTCTGAATCCAAAAATGAAGTCTATTTTGAGAGATAAAATCTCTAAAATTTTAAAAAGTAGGTATTACTATTCATAACGGTTAGTTTCATCGGTTGAGGTGTGTGTTAGAACTCGATGTTCCGTACAACACACGCTATTGCATTATTCAAAGAGAAGCATAATGTAGAAGCTTGGGGTGTTACAGGTATACTATGATAAGGGTTTTGTTCGAGTTGAGTGATCTTCTAGGAATCTCCAATTCTTGATTTGGATGGTTCGAGAAGGGGTCTATTTGAATTTATTTGTTTTTTAAGGTGACTGTTTAAAAAAAGATAATGAATATTTAATCAGTTCCATTTTTAATGGTTTATGATGTTTTTATAGAATATAAACTTATCTTATGTAGTTTATATTCACCAAGAAACAGATTCACACATCAAAATAATAATAATAAAATATATTGAGTGTATATATAAAAGTTTTGAGGATGGCAGTGGGAGAGAGTCCAGAGGCAAGGGGTGGCAGAGCCATGCCTATTTGTTCTTAATTTTTTATCATAATAGAGAGTAGACTCTAGCGATAGGAATAATAGATCTAATTCACATAAAAATTAAGGGATTATTTATTTCATGTATGATATTTATGTTCAAAGTTGGTTTTGATAGTGTTTTATGTTCTTCATAATCTCTTTAATTCTCTCTAAGGGAAAATTATTTAGTTTTTAAATATTTATTAAACTAAATTTTATATATGTAAGGGAAATTATTTTTCTTGATTTCAATATTTAATTTGATTAAGCACTTATTTGTTTTATATTTTCATTATCATAATGGATTTCAGTATATCTTATGGGAAACATTTCAATTTCGAACATTTATTGTTTGAAATCGTGTTTTGTGGTATACTGTTAGAAGGGGTCTATTCGAGTCAAACAATCTGAAAGGCATCACTAGTTCATGATTCTGATAATTCAAGAAGTGGTATATCCCCTAGTGTATGCTGGACTTTCATAGATAAATATGGAGATGAATTCCAGAAGATCTTGAGTGAGTTTGACCCCGTTCATGTAGTCATAGACCGTGAGTTCAAGTTCGGTTGGGTGTCTTCGACCATCAAACAATGTCTGGATGCCATCTAGGTCTAAATCATAGATTTTTGGTTCATTTTTCATATTTGGAGTTTCGGTTTTCAAGATCGACCAAGCATCATCTGGATTTTCAAGTAGGTTTACTTGATTCATAAATGTCTACATCAAATTGAATACTTATTTATCTTATTTCTAGATTTTCTTCTTTGAATCATATATGTTATCTGCTACTCTATTTGTAGGTTTTTTAATTTCTTCATTTCCATGTCAGTTTTGTCACATTTTTAAATTTTTCTTCAATTTTATTAGTCTAAAATAATATAACGGTTGTTTTTAATCATTTGTCAGTGATTTTTGTGGTTTATCTCATGTTTAATTGGAGATTCAAAAAAATATTTCTTTATTTAATCCTTTCTAGCCAATCATTTTGAATTCATTAAATTTTTCTCCCTCTTTTGTGTTTTGATGAATATTGGAATCAAAATAGAAGCATGTCTGTTTCTTCTTCACATACACTGAATTTCCTTGTTTGTTGTCAATTTTTTGACAAATGTGATTGGGATTGAATCTTTTTCTTCCTTTCAATGATAAATCATGGGAAAAATCTAGTGAATTTATTTAGAAAATCTGAATGAGATTTGAACCGATACACCAAATCGGTCTGATAGTTTTTGATAATCAATTTATCAAGTTGGTTATCATCACTTTTAATTTATTTGATTTTTTAGGAGATGGTTTAAAAAAGATAATGAATATTTAATTAGTTTTATTTATAATGGTTTGTGATGATTTTATGGAATATAAATTTATCTAATGTAGTTGATACTCACCAAAAAACGTGTTCACACTTCAAAATAATAAAAAAAATATAATAAGCAAATGGATTGTGTGTGTATATAAGTTTAGAGGATTGTAGTGGGAGAGAGTCTGTTGGTAAGGGGTTCCAAATCCATGCCTATCTATTATGCTCTTTTTAGAGTAATAAATATCATACTCGCATGATAGGATGAATAAATCTACTACACATCATTATTAAGGGATTATTTTATTTTATGTATGATTATTATGTTCAAAGTTGGTTTTGATGGGATTTTAAGTTCTTTAGAATATTTTTAATTTTCTCTAATGGAAAATTATTTAGTTTCTAAATATTTATTAAACTGAAAGTTTATTTATGTAAGGGAAATTATTTTTCTATATTTCAATATTTAATTTGATTAAGTATTTATTTGTTTTATATTTTCATTATCATATTGGATTTAAGTATATGTTATAGGGAAACATTTTAATTTCAAAGATTTACCCTTGTTTTACTTTTTATAAAAAAATTAAAAGGAATATTTCCATCATTTTCCAAATGAGTTACTTTATAACCTTTTCGAAAAATTAAGGAAATAATGTTTTTCAACTTATACGGTGCAAGAGACTATTTTCTATCATTATGACTCCTTAAAATTTTGAATCTTTTCTTAGAAGCATAAAATTTTATTTTCAAAATAAATTTTTTCTTTTATAATTATGCAGCTTCTAAATGATTTTAAAGTAAAAAAATGATATTTCCCTCAACGAGTTTTAATGAATTTATTAAATTATTTTCATCATTATCAACATCCTTTGTTGGATTTTATGCTTGTTTGTGGTTAACTTATTATGATAAAATCATTCATATTATACTGAAGGATTTATGATATATTTGACTGGAAATATGTTATTTTTTTACCATTTAAGGTTTATGGATTATGTATTAACATTCCCTTTGCTATTTTTAATACGAATGTTTATGTTATGTCTCACTCATTTCATAAGAGGAATGCATTTGACTTAGTAAGTGATCGGTAGGGCCTGCTATAGCCCCCTGATGCATCAGTAGGTCCCATGAGACAAATTAGTGTCTCGGAATAAGGCCTTTTCTACTATATTTATAGTCATTGTATGAGGCCTTGACGTTGTGGTTATGATGTCTAGTATTTTGCATTCCCTTATTATGAGATTATTTATTGATATTACATGTGATTATTCTACTAGTAGAATGTCCATGTGAATGTTTAAATGGAATTATTTGATTTATTCTTTCCATATTATGTTCATTTTTATGTTTATAAGGCTTATATTTTAGTTTTATACTTTCCTTAAATGTTTGTGGTTATTTATAAAAGCTTCTACTGTATTGTTTAAGCTTACCGGGCATCTGATCTCATCCATTTCTTATGTTTTATTTTTCAAGGATACCAAGAATTGTTTTATGATTGATATTCAAAATTAATCTAGGATAATAATGGAGGTATCAAAGTATTATCTACGTTGTATTTTATACGAAAAATTTTAATGTAAATTTCATGAATGTAATCTAGTTTCCAAGACTACTAAAAAGCTCTATCCTTCCAGATTTGATTCCTTATAATCATGTTAATGTATTAATATATTGCACCAACTCAAGAAAATTGGGGTTGGGGCATTACAGTTGGTACCAGACGAATGTTCTAGAAAACTTTGAATATTAGATGTTGTCTTTTAAGGAAAAAAACTTACATGATAAAGTTTTATTTAAATAATTAAGTCCAATTAGGATTTATTTTATTATGAAGATGTACATTCATAATTTTCCCAAGTATAATGAATGAATTGTGAGGACACAAGGCATTTATGGGTGGAGAATGTAACATCTCGATTTTTAGTAAAAATTAATATTTATTTTTTTTCATTTTTTTAATTAAACAATAATTCAATGTTAGTAAAAATAATTTCAAATGAATTTTAATTTATTAAAAAAGTTTTTCTATCTAATTTTATCAAAAAAATGATATTGAAAAAAATTAATAACAGCTAAAAATATGTTTCAATATAATCAAGAAAATTTGAGATCTCGTCAAGGTTTTTTAAAATCATTTTATAAAAATATTATTTTTAAAGAACAAACATTAATATAATTTTATAAAAATTGAACGATTTATAAATCATATAAATTGTTTTAAACTTTAAAAATTATCAATTAAAATTATTATAAGTATATGGATTATGTTATTATTTTTTATAAAATTTGGAATAAATAATTTTTTAATCATTAAAATAAATTTATTTTAAATTATAATGTTTTATAAACATATTTGAAATAAGAAATTACATTAATTATGAAATTTATTAATGTTGAAATTTTAAAAAAACATTATAAAAATTATGAAAATATTAATAAAAAATGTTTGAGAATTAATTTTTTTAATTACTTATGTAAATATGAATTTTTAAATTATTTAATAGAAAAATGTTATTATTTAAAAGAATTATTACTTTTATTTTTAATTTATTTTAACCTTAAAATTATATATACATATTCATTATAATTTATGATGATATTATCATTAATTTATGATTCAATTAGAATAAGTGAAAACAATAAAAATAATGAAATTGTTAAATTGTGTTTTGCGGTATACTGTGAGAAGGGGTATGTTTGAGTCGAGAGAACTGTAGGGAATCACCAGGTTGTTAGTTCGATGGTTCGAGAAGGGATTCATCCTCTATTATATGCTCGACAATCTTTGATCAATGCATAGATAGGGGCCAGAAGATCTTGAGTGAGTTTGACCCCAATCATGGAGTCACACAACGCAAGTTCAAGTTCGGTTGGGCATCTTCAACCTTAGAACAAAGTTTGGAAGTCGTGTTGGTATAAATCTTAGATTTTTTGTTCATTTTTCTGATTTGGAGTGTTAGTTTTGAAGGTCTTCCATGAATCGTCAGGATCTACAAGTACGTTTACTGGATTCATAAATTTTCACATCAAATTAAATACTTATTTGTCTTATTTATATATTTTCTTCTTTGAATCATATGTATTATCCACTTCTCAATTTTTTTTTGTTTTAATTTCTTCATTTCCATGTCAATGTTGTCATGGTTTTGGATTTCTCTTTCATTGTCTCTATCTAAAACAATATAATGGTTGTTTTTTGTAACATTTTTTCAATGATTTTGGTAGTCTATCTCATGTTTAATTAAAGCATAAAAGAGAAGATTTCTTTATTTAATCCTTTTTAGTCATTCCTTTTGAATTAATTTAATTTATCTTCTGCTTTTGTGTTTGGATGAAGATAGAAAACTGAATAGAAACATATATATTTCTTCTTCGCATACACTAAATTTCTTTGTTTATTGTCAATTTGTTTGACACATGTGATAGGGATTGAATATTTATTTCTTGAATTGATAAATCATTGTAAAAATATAATTGAATGATTTAAAAAATCTGAATTAGATTCGGACTGATACACCAAATTTTCCTGATATTTTTTATAATAAATTTAGAAAGTTGGTTATCATCACTTTTAATTTATTTGTTTTTTTAAAAGCAGACAGTTTAAAAAAAATATTGAATATTTAATCTGTTTAATTTATAATGGTTTGTGATGTTTTTATAAAATATAAATTTATTTTATGTAGTTTATACTCCCCAAAAAATAAGTTCACACTTCAGAATAAGACAAAATAATAATAAATAAATGGATTGAGTGTATATATATAAGTTTAAAGGCTAGAAATGGGGAAGAGTCTAGAGGAAATGGGTACCAGATCCATGCCTATCTATTCTGTTTTATTTTAGAGTAACAGAGAGTAGACTCCAACAATATAAAGAATAAATCTACTACACTTAAAAGGTAAGGGATTATTTATTTCATAAATGATTTTTATGTTCAAAGTCGGTTTTGATGGCATTTTATGTTCTTTAGAATCTATTTAATTTTCTATAATGGAAATTATTTTTTTTCAAGAATTTATTAAGATAAAAGTTTATTTAGGTAAGGTAAATTATTTTTCTTGATTTTAATATTTAATTTGATTAATTATTTATTTGTTTTATATTTTTATTATCATGATGGATTTTAGTATATTTTATGGGAAACATTTCAGTTTCAAACATTTATTGTTTGAAAAATATTTTTTTATAATTGTGAGTATAATGGATATAAATAATTAATATAACAAGATAATAATTCTATATAATTAATATAATATCCAATTATATACCATTTAACCATCAAGGGAATGATACCCTCACTCATGCGTATGTATGGCCTACTGTCTCTATGACGCAGTGAGATTTATTCTCCACGTTAACTATACAAGGATCATTATAAAATTTATTAGATGAGTAAAAATAATAATTATGAACTTAATATAATTCTGGATATGAATAATATAAATCCTATGCATAAAAAACACGACTTACGCACCAAAATATGAATGGAAAAATGAAGCAGTTCAGACCCAAAATAATGTTAATATTAAAATATAGTTAACAAAATGATATAATAGGATCATATATGATATCATAAAAATAGATATGGTCCTAGTATAATTTTATTACATTATTTAACCATTATATAAGAGTTTAATTCACCCTCAAATAAAGTAATGTACAAGGTAAGGGTTAGTTTAACAATCTCATTATTATCCGAGGTTGTTTAAACGTAAGTATCTATTGGGAAATATTTATCATCCATGTCTATATTTCTTAAAATGTATTTCAAAATACTATCAAAAATTGTTTAAAGCCATTTTTACCCATCTTTTACTTTTTAGAAAATATTTTGAAATGAATATTTCAATCATTTTCCAAAAGAGGTACTTTATAATCTTTTTGAAAAATTAAAGAAAGAATGTTTTTTAGCTTATACGGTGCAAGATTCTATTTTCTATCATTTTGAAACCTTATCATTTTAAATCATTCCTTACAAGAATATAATTTTATTATCAAAATAAATGTTTTCTTGTATAATTTAGTTGATTCTAAATTATTTCAATTTAAAAAATGTAAATTTACCTCAAAGAGTTTTAATGAATTTATCAAATTATTTTCATCTATGTCAAAATCCATTGTTGGAATTTATGCTTATTTTAGGTTGAATTATTATGATATAATATTCCTTATTGCATTGAAGATTTAATGACATATTTGACTATGAATGTGCTATGTTTATATCATTCATATTTTATGGTTCAATTATTAACATTTCATATGATATTTTTAATATGACTGTTTATGTTTCACCCTTTTCATAATAGGAATGAATCGGACTTAGTAAGTGATAGTCAGGGCTTGATAAAGCCCCTCCTTGCATAGATGGGTCTCATGAGACAAATTAGTGTCGGGGGACAAGGACTTGATGGTATATTTATGGTCTTGTTATGAGGCCTTTACATTATGCTTATGATGTCCTACAATATTCATTCCCTCATTTTGAGATTAATTGCTGATATTACATATGATTATTATACGAGTAGAATATCCATGTGAATGTTTAAATGTAATTATTTGATTTATTATTTCTATATTATGTTCAATTTTATGTTAATAAGGCTATTTTTTAGTTTTATACTTTCCTTAAAGTTTATGATTGTTTATGAAAGCTTCTACTATATTATTTAACCTTACTGAGAACCTGAGCTCACCCCTTTCTTAGGGTATAATTTTTCAGGATACCAAGAAGTGTTTTAAGATTTATATATAGGGTTAATATATGAGAATAATAGTTTTCTCAAAGGATTATATATGTTGTAATTTATTTTTGAAATTGTATTGTAAAATTCGTGAATGTAATCTATTTTCCAAGACTACTAAACTGATCTGTCCTTCTGTATTTGATTCATTGTAATCATGCCAATGTAATTAAATAATGAACTGACTCTGGGAAACTTGGGTCAGGTAGTTACACCAAATATTTTCTACTTTATATTCCTACCACAATTGGGGGTTAGGATGACCAGAAATGAATATTTCTAGAGCCTTTATTCCATTACACTCTAACTGTATTAATCAGAAAAGAAATATGTGGCATTAAGAAATCACAAGGATAGACCCTTCATGAATATTGGGAAAAATTCAAAACACTTTTCTCAAGTTTCCCCCACCACAAAATAAGTGTCCAATTTATAATTCAATACTTCTAGGAGGGAATTTTCCCCATGAATTTTAGAATGATTGATAATATAGTTGTTGGTTACCTAGTTAGATAAAAATTATGTCGTCCCTCATGAAAAAATAGCCAACATGGATCAGAATGCACAACAACTTGGTACATGAGAAATTTCACCCACTCAAGGGGTTCATTTGTTAAGTCATTCATCCCTAAAACAATTGGTATATAGTAAACTTGATGATATGGAGACCCTTAAAAGATTATTAGATCAATATCAAGGTAATTAAAACTCTCTACATATTCCATTAAATTATTGTATTTGTTCTAATAATAATCATTTTTCTGACCAATTCCCATAACTTTAGGATTCATCTGATTCTTCTGTAGCTGTATTCCTTAGGTGTACATTCCAAAACGAAAGAACCATTCAAACCAAATCCAAACCCCAGGTGGAAAGCCCAATCATAGTACTTATAATGAAGAAACTCCAGATACCCCTAGGAGAACTGGTATCAATAAGTCCAAGGTAATAAACCTTATTAACCTTCACCTTCTCAAACATAATCCTTTGAATCCCAAGTTTCATCAAATCCTCGTGGATATTGTGAAGAAAATAAAATCTCAAAAACCTATATTCCATATAGGCCATACAATCAATTATTCAAGACCTATGAACTCAAGTGGCATTATTGGAAAACACCATTGGTGATATAAAGATGCAAGGTTCTGGACAACTACCATCCCAACCTATTTCTAATCCAAAAGACAAAGGTAATGGTTGTGTAATAACACTTTGTAGTGGTGAATAATTTTATTCCTACACTAATTCTACATAATAGTTATGTCCCACACTTGAAAACTCTCTTTCCATACCTATAAATGATTCTGATGAATAAAAACAGAACAAAAAGGGTAAACAATATATTATTTAGGATTCTCCTAAATAATCAATTTCACTTCCTTTCCCCCAAGGACACTATAAATCAAATAAAAAATTTATAATGAGATTGAAAAAGAAATCATGGATACATTTAAAAAGTTAAAAGATAACCTTCCTCTATTGGATGTAGTTAAAAATCTCTACTCCAATTTTATTAAAGAAATTTGAATCCACATTCAACAATTGAAGGGGAATGAGAGATTAAACCTTATAAGGAATGACTCAGCCTTTATAGAACCATAAATTCCAACTAAATGTAAGTATTTGGGTGCATTCATGATACCTTTCACCCTAGGGGAGACATTATTTTCTAATGAAATGCTAGATTTGGGTGCTTTGATTAATGTTATGCCTTACTATGTGTACACTTCTCGACATGTTAGAGATATTTGACCAACAGGAATCATCGTGAAACATTACAACTGGAGCTCAACACATCCATTAAGAGTGATTGAGGACATCCTCAAAGAAGTGAAGAATCACATCTTCCCTATATAGTTCTACATTCTTGTGGTGGAAGCTACCCAAACCCAAGGAAATGATCCTATCATACTTGGAAGGACATTTCTTAAAATAGAAATGATGATCATCAACGTTCATAACGATACAATGTACATTGAGTTTGGTGAAGAAAAGGTAAGTTTCAGTGTCCTTGATGCTATAAAATACCCCATTAGATAGAACTTCACTCTTCCTTTCAATTTGATGTAAGTTCTCTCTAACAACACACACACACACACAACATTCTCTCCTCCACCCATACTCTAATTCTTTTTCCTCTTATTAATTCCTAGATGATTTGAATTATGATTCATGTTTTTAGTGTTTTGTGGGTTCAAATAATTGTAAATTTTGTGATTTAATTGATGAGTGTTTTCACATATAGGAACCCATGATTTTAGATTATTAATCAAATCTAATTTCCATTTATTATATTTCCTTAGAGAATAAACATGAGAAGGTATGCAGTTTCATATACCTCACTCCCCATAAATCCTCTCACTCAACCCAAAGACCAACGATGTCAAAACTAAAACCACTTCCTTCTAATTTATGATACGTCTATCTTAAGAATATTAACAAATTTTCATTCAATGTTGTATTTAACATTTCTCCACAATAGGAATCAAAATTGCTAGACCTTTTGAGGGAGTGTAAAAAAGTTGATAGGATGTAAATTTGTTAATATTCCTAGGATTATCCCATATATTTTTATTGAACATTTAATTTTAGGTAAAGAGGCTAACTCATAAGGAAATCTCAATGTTGGTTTAATCTCACCCTCCTGGAAGATATAAAATTGGTTGATTATAAAATACTTTTTATTAGGACCAACTATCTCATAGCTGATAGAAAATGGGTTATCCCAATGTAAATTGTGCCTAAAAAATTGGAATAACATTAGTTTAAAATTAAAGGAATGAATTGGTTCCAACACATGTGGAAAATAGTTTGCAAGTCTAGGTTGAATACCATCTACTGAATAAATCAATGAAAAAGAATCAATTTCCTCTACCATTCATTGACCAAATGTTGAAAATATTGGATGGTAATTTTCATTATTATTTTCTTGATGGTTATTTGGGTTATTTTAAAATCTATATAACCCCTTAGTAATAAGAAAATACAATATTTACCTATCAAATTTTCAAATTTTCCTATAGGAGTATGCCTTTTGGTCTCCGCAATGCACCGATTACTTTCATTGATGTATGTTGAGTATATTTTCTAAGTACCTTGATAATCGCATGAAAGTTTTTAGGGTTTATTTCACATTTTTTGGCTCTTCCATTGATAATTTTTTGGTACATATAGGTTCTATACTCCACCGTTTAATTGAAAATAATATCATATTAAATTAAAATAAATTCTATTACATGGCTGAGAGGGGGATAATTCTTGGACATGTTATTTAAAATGAGGTAATTCAAGTGGATAAATAAAAAATTAAACTAATTTTATCTCTTACGTATATAGAATTTGTCCATGATGTGAGATCAATCTTGGGCTATACTAGTTTTTACTTACAATTAATTAAAGACTTTATTAAGATCGCACTTCCCTTATACCTCTTATTACAAAAAATATATATTTTATGTTTGTGTTTGATAAAAATTGGGAGGTTGTATTCAATTAAATAATAAGGAGTTTCATGTCACCTCTCATCATCCAACCACCAATGTGGTATCTCCCCTTCAAACTTATATATGATGCCTCTAACTTTGTACTTAGGGAAGTTCTAACCCAAAGGGTTGAGATGTCTCCTCATTTAATTGTGTATTCATTTCTTACCCTTGACCCTACCCAAGAAAAATGCACAACCATGAAAAAAACATATTTCTTTTTTTTCCTTGGAAAACTTCTATTAATTTCTTCTTGGGTAAAAAATAATTGTGTTTTTTATCATGATTACCATTGTTTTATCCTTAAGAAACATGAAGCTAATCCCCATCTAATTTAGTGTATGCTCCTCTATGAGTTTTACCTTAATATTCGAGATAACATAGTAGTATAAAATGCGGTATCTAGCTATGTTAGCTAGATTTTCCCACCATTAGACCACCAAGTTGACTCATCCCTTCCCAATGGAAAATTATTCCTTCATTCGAACCATTGTGATGTTGTAGACCTTACCCCCTAATATGTAGACACTATAAATTTTATCGTAGCATATTTGGTCTGCCCTGAATTCATTACATCAAAGTCCCAGAGAATTAGGCATGATTAATGATGGTACATTTGGGATGACCAATATTTTTGGATAATTTATAGTGACTAAGTTGTTTATTGATGTGTCCTTGACCAAGATTTCATCTCTATTTTGAGATGCTTCCAACCTTTGTCTTTTGGTGGAAACATTGGCTCTCAATAGAAATGTCAAAAATACCTTGACTTCGGAATTTATTTCCCAAAATTGTATAGAGATTCCCATTGGTTTTGTAAGTTATTTACACAATGTAAATTCCCCCAATATGAATGAAATTCCCCAACAACCCATGTTATTTTGTGAAATCATTTATCCATGGGGAATTGACTTCATGGGGCCTTTTCAAATTCATTTTGGATATGTGTACATCTTACTAGTTGTGGACTATGTTTGTAAATGGGTGTAAGAAAAGGCCTCCAGGACTGATGAATCTTGAGTTGTTGTTGATTTTTTGAGATCCCAAATTTTCTGTAGGTTTTTTTCCAAGATTCATCATTAGTGATCAGAATTGAAAAAAAATCAATCGCAACATGAAAAACTTTCTCGATAAGTATGGGGTTGTTCATAACATCTCCAATTAATATCACCCCCAATCTAACGGACAATCAAAAATCTAAAATAGTAAATTTAAGATAATATTGGAAAAATGGTACAAACCCATAAGAAATATTTGGTTTTGTGCTTGGATGATGAACTTTGAGCATACCATATATCTTTTAAAGACCTGATTAGAATGTAACCATATAGGATTATGTTTTATAGGATTTTCACCTCCTGGTGGAGGTAGAACACTATTCATATTGGGATTTTAAACAATTTAATTTGAATCTCTCAGATATAGGTGAGCATAGAAAGTTTCAAATATAGTAGTTGAAAGAAATTTAGTGTAATGAGTATGAGAACTCATGAATCTACAATAAAAAGACAAAGGATCCCCATGATGGGATGATTCATCAGTGGAAGTTTCATATTAGTGAGAAGGACCTCATGTACAATTATAGGCTAAGGATCCACCTAAGTAATCTTTGTTCCCAAGGGATTGATCCTTACACTATTATTAATTTTTACCCTTTTGGTGTAATACAAGTTTTCTATAATTAGAGTGGATGAACTATTACCTTAATTAGGTGGAGACTTAAAAAATTTATGAGGATTTACTAAATCATCTAATTGAGGGAATACACATTCAATAAGAAACATACCAGTGAAAACCACCAAGTTTTATTCTTCCTTAACACGTTATATTTTACTACAGTGAGAAAACTACAAACTCTAGGTGTTTGGGTGGGTACATTCATGGTATCATCAGTATTTTCATCATATTTCATCTTTATTTTATTTTTTTCTTACTGCATATTATTGTCACTTTTTCTCACCTTATTCAGTTTATTAGGATTTTCATCTTCTATCTTTTTTCTTCTCTTTTTTGCTTACTACATAGTATTTTAACCTCCCCTATCTTTTATCTTAAAAATAATATCCAAAATCATTTTTCATGATTAAGTTGATTGTGTGGAATATTCCATGATTTGGGGGAAAATCAAAAGAATGTTTATATTGGATCTTTTTCTAGAATTTGTATTTTCAAATAATTCTTAGGATTTTAATAAATTTAGAAACCCATGCCTTATTATCACTATCTAATATTTTTAATTCCCTTACTCAAGAGATATTTTAATCCCTTTATTGAATATTCTTACTTTTAATCAATTTCTTGAGAGTCTTAGGTCATAGAGAAAGTAGTACTTTCTTTAATTCTTTTTTAATCCATAAGATTATATTGTACAACATTCATGATAGAGTCCATCATTAATTGAAAATCCCATTGTGAAATTAACCTCTGGTTTTGGAAACCTTGAAATTTTGCCTTATTAATCCTTATAGACCATGAAATGCTTGTTAGGTAGCCACAATAAAAGATAACTTATCCCTGCATACCCATCTCTTATGTACATTCTTTTTTTAGTTTTATCATGTTAAGGGGATTGGGTGATCCATGGGAGTTATATGGAAATATTCATTATAATGGGTGAGTTAAAGGGTGACTACATTTGTTTTGGGAAGTGGGTACACAATACATATTATATCATTGTGTTATAAATGGTTCCCTCTTTATCTATAAATAATGAATATAAAAAATAGTTTTTTACATTGAAAAAAATATAAAAAAATAAAAAAATGGAGAAAAGGGGGTGTTTGCACCTTATTATTCACTGATTTGTTGCGACCCACAAAAAAATGAACAAAGGGGAGAGAAAGTTGGAAGTGATACACTATGTGAGGGGATGAGTGAGTAAATTATTTTTTAACACTTGCTAAATTTTAACATGATTTTTACTTAATATATTAAGAAATCATCTTCTAACTAGGATTTTTAAACAGAAAATCAAACCTACCCTTAAACCTCAAAACAACCTATCAAAAGTCCTATTGAGTATAACAATAATTTCTAAAAGTAGTGAAACAGAATCATGGAAAGAATATTGTAATATCACATGAACTCTAGGAAATTATCATAACTCCACATTAATATGTTTTTTGAATTAAGAGGGAAACTTTCTAGGTGAAGTAGGTTGTGACATATTTCACGGGCGAACAAATGAAGTTGAACAAATTAGAATTTGAGAGAAGAATAATGAAAAACAATTGATTTCCTAAATGAGACATGATAGATTTAATTTCAATAGAATCATGAAAGTTTTATCATCTATAATTTGGTAATTGGAATTTATTTGGAAATAATAATTTTCCTCATAGTGAAAATGTTTAGGTGTGGGGGTGTAACTGTGTAGTGATTCACTATTCATTTCCACCCTTACACCATTATATTAAACTAATTTTTTTTTAGAAATTCCAAATATAATAACAAATTTTACTTCATTTTTTATTCACTAATTTAATGTTCACCACTATTAAAAAAATAAATTTTACTTTTTTTATGGTTTATTTATAGGAGGAGGTGACTTGAAGAGCCCCTAATAGAATTTGAGAAAAACATGCTAAACTGTTCAAGTGACTAAGAACACATATGGAATTAAATATTTACTATGGATAATAAATGAATCCAATTAGGCCTAAAATGGGTTGAAAAATGAAAAATTGTTTTGGATACATTTCTCAAGAAGATCTGGGATCCCAATTCATCCATTTATAGTCCTAAAGTAGGCCAATAATGTGAAGAAATTCGGTGTGGGATAGATTGGACAACCCTTCTGTATTTTGGAAATAACTTGGGACTCAAAAACACAATTGGGTTGATTCCACCTCAATTGGAAATCTACCTAAAATTCCAACCACTATCTAGAATTTGAAGACATTTTCACACATTTGTCCATTCAATAATCTAAATAAAGGATAAAAAATCCTTCTATGAATAACCACCTAGTCTCTTTGGTAGATGGATTCTTTTGAAGAAAGTTTGTTGTGTTTTCCCATAAAAACACCCATAACTCACATTATATAATGTTTATATACTATAGGTTAATATTGGAGGCTTTGAAATTTCTTCCTAAACATTTATGTATTCCTCCCCTCAACTGTAGTTCTAAACTCATTCTAATTACCCAGGGAGGAACGTGATGTAAATCTCAAGCATCTTATTTATATTAATTGAATAATCTTTTAGATTCCAGGTTTTTGTGTTGTTTTTCTTCATAAAAACTTATTCTTTAATTGAGTTCGAACACAAATCACATAATCATATACAGTAACCAATGAATAATTTTTCATTTCCAACCAAACACTATGAGGTATAAACTCAGTAAAATTATGGTTCTAGGTGTTACAAAACATAGAATAAAATATATAAACCCTATATCTTAAATATATGAAGGATGAGAATTATGAGATTTACTCTAGTTGATCATGTTAATCAATTATGTTATTTTATTCTTTGTTTTATAACATTATTTTTTTCCTATGGATTCTTAAATAATCAAACCCCAAGTTTTCAAAAATCTCATTACCCTTTTATTTTCATAATCACTGCCTTATTTTTGAATTAATTAACTAAGGATACCCCAAGAGAAAAACTAAGGCTCCTGCTATAATATAGAAATTATATTAAACTATAAAAAACAAATTTGAGGTGCTCGACAACACGATCAATACCCTAGGGGAACTTTATCTGGGTGGTTATTGAATACCTAATTAGTCAACTAATTTCACCCCAATTAAGGATTCAATTAGAGTGGAAGGATTTCATAGATTGTATGTTCTAAACACCATGAGATTTAATTTTGTTCCATATTCTATCATCTCTGATAGGGAACCCTATTTTAACTCTCAGTTTTGGGAAGGTATTTAGAAGGAATTTCAGTCATTGTTCAATCTTAGTATGGAATACCATCCAAAAAGGAATGGCTATATAGAGAGGTGAACCAAATTCTGGAATACATACTCTATTTTTGAGTGTGTGTGTTATATTTTAGTGGATCATGGGAAAAAATATTTTATTGGTGGAATTTGTAATGCCCCGACCCTATATTCCAAGAGTTGGTGCATTATTTTAATACATTGGCATGATTATAAAGAATCAACTCCCGAAAGACCGACCAGTTTAGCAATATTGGAAAATATATTACATACATGAACCTTATAGTACACTTTCCAATATATAACACAAAAAAATAATACTTTGAGAATTCCATTATTCCCTTAGATTAACCCTACATCTTAAACATAAAACACTTCTTCGGATCCTGCAAAAATAAAACATAAGAAAGGGGTGAGCATAGATTCTCAATAAGGGTAAATAATTTAGTGGAAGCTATAAACTTTTAAGGAAATATGTGTAATAAAAACAATAGCCTTTTAAACATATACTTGAATATAATATGGCAAAAATAAATCAAGAATTACCATATTAACATGCACATGTATATTCTAGTAGTCAAATAATCACATTTAATAACTAATTTCATAATGAGGGAATGTATAGTACCAGACATTAATTTCTATGTCAATGCCTCGTGCCAGGACCTAGGGGCTAACTAAAACCGGACCCCAACTCGGAGAGCCTCTGTAACCTGACCCCAACCCGGAGTGCCTTTGTAACCGGACTCCAACCCGAAGAGCCTCTATAACCGGACTCTAATCTGGAGGCTCTACTGTAAGCGATCCCCAACCCAGAGGGCTTACTTTTACCAGTCTCCAACCTAGAATATAATAGTCCAAGACATTCATCTTAATAAGAGGTTGAAATATAACATAAACATTCGTATTAAAACTAGCATATGAAATGTCAATAATTTAACCATAAACCATGAATGGCATAAAAATAACTCATCCATAGTAAAACATATCACAAAACCTTAAATATAATATGGAAGATTTTTATAATAGTAAATCAACTTCAAACAAGTGTAAAATTTATCAAAGGATGTTGACATATATGAAATCATAACTATTTGTTAGAAATATCTCTTTCTATTTTGAAATTATTTAAGAGTCACATAATTTTAAAGAAAACATTTATTTTGAAAATACTATTATAATCTTGTAAGGGAAGCTTCGACAATGTTATAATGGTGGAAAATATCTGCACCCACATTATAAGTTAAAAAAAGACATTCTTACCTTAATTTTTTTGAAAATTTTATAAAGTACCTTATTTCGAAAATGATGGTAAGATTCCTTTCAAAAACATATAAGGTCAAATAAGGGTATAAATGATTTTAACCCGTTGTCTAGTAAATAGTAAAAATGTTTTGAAATACATTTTAAGAAACAAGTATGTACATGAAAAAGTGTTCCCAGTAGATAATTATGTATAAACAACCTCGAATAATGAAGATATTCTAAAATTAACCCTTACCTTGTACTTTTCCTTGTTCGAGGGTACGTTAAACTCTTCTTCTTTAGGTTCTTTCTTTTGATTTGATCAAAAGGGATCATTAGGATGGATTTCTGACTAATGGAATACCACTAGGATGAAGGTAGGATAGTTGAGAGGATATTTGAATAGGGGTTGGCCAAGACAAATGGCTTTGAAGGTGTTAATTTGAGATAAGGGTGATCGCAATTTTATAAGAGGGGTGATGGCACCTTAGGAAAAGATTGAAAAATTATTTTATAATAAAATAATTTTCAGTTTCTAATGGCTCCAAAATGATTTATTTCGAGGATAAGGTGGGGATGGGTCAAAAAATACTCAACCAAGATGTTTTAGACAGTTTTGGGTCACTATATTAACCTCATCTTTTATATTTAACTCTTAGTTAATTACTTTGACTTTTACCATGCCTCTTTCTATTTTTATATTATATTATCAATAAACTTACTATAAACTTCCAAGCGAACCTCAAGTGGTTAATTAATGACATATAATATTTTTTAATCCCTTTTTCCAAACCTTAGATTTTTAAGAATATAATATCAATTAATAATATAATATTTGTTTTAAAACCACTTTTATGTCAATTTCGACACTATTTGCTATTTTGTTTTTTTAAATTCAAAACAACATTAGTTCTTCAAAAAGAATTCATTTAATCACCCCTAACATGTCATATTAACCTATAAAATTATTTTCATTCATAAAAAGTATCAAATTACATTTATTTGGATATTTATAATATCAATTATTTTAATATTTCATTAATGAGGTAATTACTGTATCATCATTATGTCAAAAATAAATTAACATATTTAATTTCGAAAAAATATAAATAAAATACCATTAGGTATGAAATCTTTTTATATTTCTAATTAATATTTATAGTAGAAAATATGACTTATATAACCCCATGTAAAAATTGATTTACTAAAAGATATTTGTTTATGTCATTTTTGCCTTTACTTTAAGTTAATTAAAATAAAGTGTCATTATCATTCATAAGTTGCTCCATGGGTTCCAAAAATCGACCCAAGGATTACCATGGTCAGACATGACTCATATAATAAGGTTAGGACAAGTGTTAAGGTAATTTTTCATTATTATAATATTCTTTTTACCTTGAATTACTATATTTACCATTAATCGCGGTAAATAAAAGTCAAAAGTTACTATTTGCCAAAAATTATTTTCATCTTATTTAACCACATTTTACTTACTGAGGATAACTGTGTCTCTTGGATTTTTTAAATTCAACTCCCAGAAACGGTAAAATTATGTTTTATGCAAATTTTCAAATTCTCCTAGGAAGTGGGTAAAAGATGGTAAAAAGTTCAATAAAATTTTTATATATATAAAATTATTATAAAATGACTCCAATAAATTATATTAAACATATATAGGTATTATGTATCTATTTTTACCTAAAATAAATTTAAATAAAACAAATAATTATTTAAATAAAAATTCTGTTTTAACTAATAACTTAGTGTTTTTCATTATTCATCAAAAATTGAAAGTTTTCAGAAAATACCAAAATTTCACCCTAAGATAATTTTGATATTATGAATTCAAAAATTAAGCTTATTTTACCAAATTAAAAACATAGAAGTTTCATTTATTAATTTAAAATTAATTACCGTTGTCAAAACCAAAAAACGTGTTTTTAAGAAATAATAACTAACAAAAGATTGATTCTTGTTTATGTTCAATTTCAAAGTGAAATTATATCAAATGAATAATATTGGATTAAATGTTAAAAATATAATCTATTTATACTTCCAAACAATTAAAATGTATAATTTAACACAACAAATTATTTCGATTAAAAAATTTGTTTTCATTTAAAATATAGTATTTTTCACTATTCACCGAAATAAGAAAGTTATCTTAAAAACACCAAAACTTTATTGAAACTAAATTCTTATATTCGGATTCTAAATAATAAGTTTATTTTGTAAAATTGAATATATAAAATTTTCAAATATTGGATTTAAAATGGGTTCGCCATTAAAAGGCGGTAAAATTGCATTTTTTTTAATACATCTTTTATCTATAAAAAATGATTTTTTTTATTATGTATAATAAAATCATAATATGGATTCTAAAATTATAAGGATTATATAAAGGTCAAAATTTAGTTAATACTATTCTTAAGCTCTTTTGAACGGCTAGTTTGGTAAGTCGTGGTGCGCTTGAACTCGGTGTTGCATGTATTGCAAGTTATTGAATTACATTGAAGAAATAACATACTATGAAATATTGGGGTGCTACATTCTTCCCTCCTTCAATTAATTGTATCCTTGTAATTTGAAATTTTTCTTCAAAAATAAAAGGTTGAAAATAGAAAATACCTTTGTGGGAAAACCCACATCGAAAATTGGGTTAATAAAATTTAGTCTTAATAAGAGGAAAAGGACAATGAAAAAGTCACAACCAAATTATGATCTCGATTAGAAGAACATTGGTGGTAGTTAGAGACACATAATTGGCAGAAAAACGTACATATTTATAGGGAGTGATTGAGGTCATCAGTCACAAACAATTTTAGAATTGAGGGCCTCAAATCCATCAATCTATGATGATTTAAAATATCATCGGTTCAAAAAAACATAAGGTGTTAGGATAACACATTTTTAGTTTTAATATCCCTTACCAAAAGTTTAATAATTAATTTATTTATATAATAAGAGAAGAAAAAAATATATACTTGACATGTATAGTTCCATTCTTTAAATAATTTCTACCACAAACTCATCTTTCACTCTAAAAGATAATAGAACTTAAAAAAAATATTCTATTTATCCTATCTGTATGGGGTTCCAAAAAATGAATTTATAATTAACTTATCAGACCATTTAAAAAATAAACTACATTATACAATCCAGGGACTTCACGTAGTCCAGTGGTAGGCAATAAATCCCAATTGCACTATGGTTGTGGGTTCGATTCCCGCAGCTTTGTCCGACGTGACGGGTTGTCACACGGTCTGCGTGTTGTCCTTTTTATAAAAATCCAAAAATAACCTTAACAATAGTATCCAATTTCAAAATTAATCCATTACAACATTTAGACTTATCCAAAATACTTCTATCCAAACTCACAGTCCAAAATTTATAAGGAAGTTAAACACAATGACGATCCGTTTTTCCACATAATAACATGTGAACGCCTTCATCATGTATTATTTTAAAACAAGGTAACACCCTGAATTACCATAAAACCTTATTTATTATATTCATGCTCCATTATCCTTCATATAATATTGGATATATTCCTTATATCCAAAAATATTGAATATTCGAACAATGATTAAATAAACAAACTATTAATCAGTTCCAAGGAAGTCAAAAATATATATTATAATTCACCCAAATCAACCATATCTTATTCTAAAATCACTACCTCATTATCAGGACCATATTAAAGATTAAATTTACTTCAACCATGTATTTTTTCAAAGAGTGTAGCTTACTATTAAGTAACTTTTCTTAGAACCATATAATCCCAAATACTAAATAAAACAGTACTGTAGTACAATCCTTATTTATCTCCATAATTCATATAACTAGTATATTGTTGATATAACACTCAAATGAAATATTTCTATAATAACAACATAAGAACACTAGTAATTCATCTTCATCTGAGTTAGTATCATAACTTGGTTATTATCCAATAGCATCATTTAAGGTATACTCTGAGGATTGGGATATCGATTCGCGTAGTGTCCCAACGCCTTGTAGATGAACCATTTTACATTTGAAACTTTTTTCATACCCTTGAAATCATGTAATTGGTGTCCTTTTTCACCACCCTTATAACAAACTCTTATTCCCTTCAAGTATTTACCAAGGTGATTATTTCCATAGTTATCACATATGGGAAAATCCTTCTTTTCCCTCTTCCCTTTATCCATCTTTCTCTCTTATATCCTTTTCTTCTCTTACATCCCTTCAAAGACATAGGACTCAGATAATTCTTTACTTATATTATTAACACATGATACTATTTCTTTATATGTTTAGAATACATGGGATACTATTTCCCTTCTAAATGTTGGATTAAAACCATGAAAGATATGATCCTTCTTACTCTTTGGATCATACGTATTGCTGGAGTTCACATTCCTTCTACTGGGCGCCATTTCTATACAATGGCATACACTAGGTCAGTTTATGAATTGCAATGAATAATTTCAAACTTGTAAAATACCTAATGTAAATTGAAAATTTTATGGATATAATCCATAATCATAAAAATATTTTCTTTGAGGAGGTATATACTCATAAATCCTTCAAAATGATTTGTAAAGAAAATGGGAATTATCATAAGAATATCTCCAGGGAGTGTCATAACCAAGAGTGCAGTAAGGCCCATTATCGTGCACCAGTTCCCATTCAAGTCTAGCTTAAAGCGGGTTTTTTAGGTTTTACCCCTAGGTACATCTATGCCAGAGCCGCCTCTACCTACTCGTATCCAGAAAGAGATGTATTTTCTTGTAAAACTCACAAAATCTCTACATTACCAAAATTCTAGAAATTTCTTCTATACTAATCCTCAAAGTATATCTTAGGGTAATGTTCTCTAATTAGAGTTTATCTAAATCTAGTTTCCAAGGCTATTTCTAAACTTCTTCTGATACCAACTGTAATGCCCCAACCCTAGATTCCTAGAGTCTGTGTATTATTTTAATACATTGGCATGATTATATGGAATCAAGTCCCAAAAGACTGATCAGTTTAGCAGTCTTGAAAAATAGATTACAAACATGAACGTTACATTACACTTTCCAACATATGACACAAAAAAAATCCTTTGAGAATGTCATTGTTCCCTTAGCGTAACCCTACATCGTAAACATAAAACACTTCTTGGGATCGAGGGAAAATAAAAAATAAGAAAGGGGTGATCTCAGATGCTCAGTATGGGTAAATAATTTAGTGGAAGATATAAACTTTTAAGGAAAAATGTGTAATAAAAACAACAGCCTTTTAAATATAAACTTGAACATAATATGGAAAAAATAAATCAAAAATTACCATATTAACATGCACATGGATATTCTATTAGTCAAATAATCACATGTAATAACTAATTTCACAATGAGGGAGTGTATAGTACCGGACCTTAATTTCTATGCCAAGGCCTCATGCCAAGACCTAGGGGATAACTGTAACCGAACAAAAACCCAGAGAGCCTCAGTAACCAGACTCGAACCCGGAGAGCCTCTATAACTAGACTCCAACCCAGAGAGCCTCTATAACCGGACTCCAACCCTGAGGGTCTGTTGTAACTGGACCCTAACCCGGAGGGCTTAAATTTACCGATCGCCAACCTAGAACATACTAGTCCCACACATTCATCTTAATAATAGGTTGAAATATAACATATACATTCATATTAAAACTATCATACGAAATGTCAATACTTTAACCATAAACCATGAATGGTATAAAAATAACTCATCCATAGTAAAACATATCACAAAACCTTAAATACATTATGGAAGATTTGTATCATAATAAATCAACTTCAAACAAGTGTAAAATATATCAAAGTATGTTGACATAGATGAAATCATAAATATTTGATAGAAATATCTCTTTCTATTTTGAAATCATTTAATAGTAACATAATTATAAAGAAAACATTTATTTTGAAAATATTATTATAAGCTTGTAAGGGAAGCTTTGACGATGTTATAACGGTGTAAAATAGCCATACCCACCGTATAAGTTAAAAAAACATTCTTACCTTAATTTTGTTGAAAAGGTTATAAATTACCTTGTTTGGAAAATGAAAGAAAGATTCCTTTCAAAAACATATAAGGTCAGATGAGGGTATAAATGACTTTAACCATTGTCTAGTAAATAGTAAAAATGTTTTGAAATACATTTTAAGAAACATGTATGTGGATGATAAAGAGGTACCAGTAGATAATTACATATAAAAAACCTCAGATAGTGAATATATATTCGAATTAACCCTTACCTTGTACTTTTCCTTGGTCGAGGGTACGTTAACCTCCTCTTATTCAGGTTCTTCCTTTTTATTTGATCAAAAGGGATCCTTAGGTTGGATTTTTGACTAAAGGAAGGCCTCTAGGATGAAGGGATGACAGTTGATAGTATATTTGGGTAGGGTTTGGTAGATCCAAATGGCTTTGAAGGTGTGAATTTGAGAGAGGGTGGAGTGCCCTTTTATAAGAGGGGTGAGGGGAACCTTAGGAAAAGATTCAAATATTATTTTATAATAAAATAATTTTCAGTTTATAATGGCTCCAAAATGATTTATTTTGAGTATAAGGTGGGTATGGGTCACAAACTACTCAACCAAGAGGTTTTAGATAGGTTTGGGTCTCTATATTAACCTCCTCTTTTAGATTTAACTCTTAGTTAATTAGTTTTACATTTAACATGTCTCTTTGTATTTTTATATTATATGGTTAATAAACTTACTATAAACTTCCAAGAGAAACTCAAGTGGTTCATTAATGACATTTATAATATTATTTAAGACTTTGGCCTAACCTTATATTTTTAAGAAGATAATATCAATTAATAATATAATATTTTTTTTAAAAACTCTTTTATCTCAATTTTGACACTATTTGATATTTTGTTTTTTTTAATTCATAACAGCATTATTACTTAAAAAAAATTCATTTAATCAACCATAAAATGTCATATTAACCTATAAAATTATTTTAATACATAAAAAGTATCAAATTACATTTATTTAGATATTTATAATATTATTTATTTTAATATTTCATTAATAAGGTAATTACTGTATCATCATTGAGTTATAAATAAATTACATTACATAATGTCTAAAAAATATAAATAAAATACCATTAGGTATGAAATCCTTTTATCTTTACAGTGATTATTTATAGTCGAAAATATGACTTATATAACCTCTTGTAAATATTTATTTACTAAAAGATAATTGTTTTTGTCATTTTTGCCTTTACTTTAAGTTAATTAAAATAAAGTGTCATTTTCATTCATAAGTGGTGACATGGGTTCCCAAAATCGACCCAAGGATTCCCATGGTTGTCCATGACTCATCCAATAAGGTTGGGAAAAATTTTAAGGTAATTGTGTATTATTATAATATTCTTTTTACCTTGAAATACGCTATCTACCTTTAACCACACTAAATAAAAGCCAAAATTTATTATTAGACAAGTCTCTCGGATTTTTGAAATTAAACTCACAGAAATTGTAAAATTAAGTTTTATGCAAATTTTTATATTTTCTGAGGAGGTGGGCAGAAGACGGTAATAAGTTCAATAAACTTTTTATATATCTAAACTTATTATAAAATGACTCCAATGAATTATATTGAAATTATATAGGTATTATGTATCTATTTAGATCAAAAATAAATTTAAATAAAATAAATTATTATTTAAATAAAAAGTCGGTTTTAACCAATAACTCAGTGCTTTTCACAATTCATCAAAAATTGAAAGATTTCAGAAAAATACCAAAATTTCACCCTAAGCTAATTTTGATATTCTGAATTCAAAAATTATGTCTATTTTACCAAATTGAATACATATAATTTTCATTTATTTATTTAAAATTAATTCCCGTTGTCAAAACCAAAAGGTGTGTTTTTAAGAAATAATAACTAACAAAAGATTGATACTTGTTTATGTTCAATTTCAAAGTGAAATTATTTCCAATGTATAACATTTGATTAAATGGAAAAAATATAATCTATTTATACATCCAAACCAATAAAATTTATAATTTAACACTACAAATTATTTTTATTAAAAAAGTTGTTTTCAGTTAAAATATTGTATTTTTCACTATTCACCCAAATATGAAAGTTATCAGAAAAAACACCAAAAATTTATTGAAACTAAATTATTATATTCTTATTCTAAATAAGAATTTTATTTTTTTCAAATTGAATATATAAAAGTTTCAAATATTGGATTTAAAACGGGTTCGCTATTAAAAGGCGGTAAAATTGCATTTTTTTAAAAATACTACTTTTATCTGAAAAAAATGAATTTTTTTTTATTATGTCCAAGAAACTCATAATATGTATTATAAAATTATAAGGATTATATAAAGTTCAAAATTTAGTTAATACTATTCATAACATCTTTTGAACGACTAGTTTGGTAAGTCGTGGTGCGCTTGAACTCATTGTTGCGTGTAGTGGAAGTTATTGAATTATTTTGAAGAAATAACATACTATTAAATCTTGGGATTTTAAATAATTTCTTTATAATAGTAGTTTCCAAACCTTGATTAGTATGTATACCTTCTAAATTCTTTATGGTTGTACATGTCATTATACTCTATATTAGATAGAAGTTGGTGAGACTTCTTTACTGGGACTGAGACTTGTGTAAGAGATGACTAGAATGATTCATATGATTTGGGTATGTTTTTTTGATAGCTCATATCCATTATAAGTTTTATTTTTATTAGTTATATTGAGCTTTGGAATTCTCAATGGGTGACCAAGTGGTTCGGAAGGTGAAAAAACGTGTGGGTTTCCATCAACTTAGAATGTAGGGTAATATTATGCTGAGGTATGTCGAACCTTTCAATATTATCGATAAGATCAATAAGGTGGAATATAAATTGTATTTTCCTTATTAATTTTTATATATTAATTATATTTTTTCAAGTATTTCAATCTAAGAACTATAAATTTAATCATTCTCGTGTACTGAGATGGTAATAGTTCGAGTCGGAACCCAATCTATCAGGGACTGAGTGAACATTATAGATTTTAGATTCTTAGGTAAAGGTGATTTGAGGAAAATCTATTCCACTAGTTTGGGTATTATGGATTTATGGAAATTATGAGCATGATACATGAGAGCTGAATTCATTGGTAGAGGAGTTGTACCCTCTCTTTTTCTCTAATCAGACTGTAGATTGACTTTACAAGGGTTAAAGTTTTCATAGTTAGGATAATTATCACACATGTGGTGTTATTTTTAGGTAATGTTTATTTATTTTGGGTTTTTCCTTTATTTTACGGACTCTCTGGTTGTTTCCCAAGAAATATTTTATATTTTGGGCTTGAAATAGGGTGTATTATAGTTGGCGCATAGTTATAAGAAATCTTGTCCAAGACTCTACAAAATGTGCATCCTAGACAATAGGTGTGTCAAGGACACATGAATATCCACACAACCATGAAGTAGGCTTAAGAAATTGTGCATCCCCCCTCCCTGTTATACATAATCGCTACATAGATGGATCATGTACTAACATACCATGTGTCTAACAAGGCCCTAGATGTGGAATCAGAGTAGGTTCATTCACCAAAGCAGAGCTTATCAGACTTGAAAGAATAAGTGGGTATGGATTTTTCATAGGAACTAGGCTTGTGCATCCATACATAGGACATCTAGCCAACCATCCATGAAAATTTGGATTGTGGATCACGATGTAGATGCTGGGAGGGGAAATTTCAAGTGGTCATAGTCCGGGGTGAATTCAATTAAGACCTCTGGGTACTATAATGTCACGAATCCTATGGGCCGTGTATGGGTTCTCCTTCAACTCTTAAAAGGGGGATTTTCAAAATATGAAAAAACGATTAAGTCCTTCGAGCCATTCATTCATTTATGACACTCCATGATTTTAACCCTCTAACTCCTTTCATTTACCCCATTCGACCTCCACTAACCCGTGGTGTGGCTCTTGTCCTTCTCTCCTCCTTCTTGGATCAATCTTTTGGGTGTATTTCATATAAGTTCTTCATTATTTATCCATGTAAGCCCCCCTACACTCTTCTCCTCTTGTACTCTTCTCCCATCACTCTTGAGTTCTCTTTTATCTAGTGGTTGTTCTAACATAATGTGGGCCCTACTTAAATTTTTTGTCTTGGATTTTTATATTTTTGTGTTATTTTATCTTCCATAGGATCTTATCCATCTTTATCATGTAGTTTCCAACCCATTTGGTGGTGATTTAAAATGAAAAGGTATGTGTTTAAATGGATAATGATTATTTAATTATTTAAATGTTCTTGTCTTGTTTCCTAGAATCATTATAAACTGTGTTATGTGTAAAAATGGTTGACTTCAAAAGGGGTGGTGTGTGAATGTTTTTAAAATGGTTAAGCCCTCATGGAAATGGTATACCTTGACACATAATGGATTAATTTTTAAAATAAGGGGGTTTTACATAGTTTAATAAATGGAGAGAGAACATGGGAATCTAGGGTCCCTAGGTGAGTAGACTAGGATAAGTATGATAGGTATGACCTTCCCTACCCAGAAGGTTTATGATACATCATAAAAAAACACGGATCTTGGGGATAGATCTGCTTGATGAGGATACGAACCTTCATGCCTATTATTGGTCACTGAGAGTACAAGGATCTTATGTCCCCACTAACCCTATAAACTTAGGTATTTTCCCTGGTTCTTATGTTGTGTTTTATTTGTTTCTTTTATTTTTTCTACCTCATTCTCTATTTGAATCTAAATTCTTATTTTACAAATTTAATTGTTTTATTTTTGTAAAAATATCTTGTTTATTTATCTTTTAATGGATATTCAAGGGATATATTTTGTGATCCTACTAAGAAGGTGAGATCACACCCTACATACACCCTTGGGTATGTGTAGAACTCATTTTGTATGACTCGGGCTATGGAAATGCCTTACATAAAGGTAGATGGGGTATTCTTATTAGAATATCCTTTTGATAGGTGTTGATGGTGGTGTCATTGAGGGTGTTCACCAACATGTTAGAAAGTGGATTTATTTTTAGTTGATCCCCTTCAATTTTTGGTTATTTTTTTCTCTAGTTATAAAATATAAAATGTTTAACATAGATCTTTTACTTACTTCCCATTTTTTATATTGTTATGGATATTTCTCTTGGGGTTTATCTTGATTTTCTTATTGATGCTTACTGTGGTTATGGTTTTCATTCTCTTGGATGGAACCATTCCCAAAGGAGTTTCATGATATTGGAGAACTATTTTTCAGCCCATGGGGAACGGAAATGCCCTTCGGGCCATATCACGGTATAGATAAGTTGTCAGGTTATATGGAATCCCAAGCTAGTTCGTGATAGGTTGGATCAAGTTACTATTTGACGGAGGTATTATAAGTGGGTTTTAATGGTCTTATATCACATAGGTGAGGTATGAGGCCCCATTTAAAACTATAGAATTACTCATTTTTTTTATTGGGTAAAAATGAAATGCAAAAGGCATGGTACACTAATGAATTAGATTTCTAAGCCTTTTCTTGGATTGATGAAACACCCAAGAGAAAAAATAAATCTTTAGGATCATGTGTTATGGGAGTGTATGTTTATTCTGTTTAATGGAGATTTAGGTGATGTGATCTAACATGCATGGAACCTATTGAATTTTAAATGAGTAGTAGTCATGAGTGGTCCAAAGGCTGATGGGGTTTTGAAAATTTATTATGGGCATATTATCCGAGTAAATTCATAATCTTGGATCAATAGGAGTGGCATGAATTGTTTCAGGAAACCATTTGGACTGGTGCACAAGGAGCAGTATAAGTAAATTCATATGGTGGGGAGTTCTCTAGTGGCATATTGAGTATAGTAACCCTTATTATAAATTTTATTTTGGTGGTTATCATGGATAGAATTCACAATAATAGAGAATGGGTGAAAAGTTATGTTTCATGTTAGTTCTCAAAATGATTGGGTTTTTCCATGTCATGTTATGATGTTAGGTGATGGATGGGGTGTGGTACATTATTATCAAGATTTTGTTCAATGGTGAAATGAAAATGAAACTCCTATTGTGGGGAGAATGATGTCATCTGCAGGTGGTACGACCCTCAAATTGTAGTGTTGTGTTTGAATAATACTGGTGGATGGATGACTGTTATGGATTTTTGGTGTCTGTGTGTAAATGGATCTAGATACATTTGGATTCTATGGTTAATTCCAGGTATGAATTTGGATTTGAGGTTAGGTATAGTCTTGAAGATGTCTTCTGCCTTGGGATAAATTTAGACGATTAGAATGTGATCTAGATGACGTACGTTGGTACTCATGGCATGGAAGAAGATGGTGATGGATGTGATTGGTTGGCATTTCAATCGTGTAATTTCTTTAAGATCCAGATGTGAAATTTGGATAGTGTATCTGAATGATATTGGGTTACCTCCAAAAGTATAGTAAATAGGATCAGGTAAATTGGGTATGTCTCAGTGACTGTAGCTAATAATTTTTTAGAAATCTTTTCTAGAGGAGATCTAGCATGCCTTTTACATGTAATTGAATGTGGAAGGTCCGGAACCATATCATTTCATTTGTTTGGATAAAATGGTTATCTTTTTAATTTTGCTTATGCTTTTCAGCGAAAAAGGTGGAATGGTGGAATGGCACTTAGATTATGGTGTTTCATCCATTCGAGTTATAATTAATGTATAAGGTTTAGTATCAGTGATTGGTAGATGTTTTCATATGTGGTCATGTGTTTTAAGTCAAGAACAATCCTAAGTGAATTATTTAGATTTTATAATTATATTTTAGTAAGTGATTTTCCTCATATTAATCATAAAATCGTGTAATAATCTATTTTGAGATAATTTCTATAATGGGGAACACCATAAGTTGGATGATTACTCAAACAAATACATGTGTGTTTCTCAATATGGATAGATTTTTTGGGTTCAATCATTATGTTTGGGTAAGAATTATGAGTGATAGATCGAGGATTAATGATTGAGGCATCTTGGTTATAATGACTTACTATAAGAGCACATTTACCATTTCTAGGTATAACACAACCATTAGAATGGGTATTGACCACTGAGGTGGGTCGAGTGCTGTGTTTGGATGACCATTATAACTTCTTGGGGATGAAAATCGTTGTGTTGGGGAGTTTTTAATGCCTTAATATTTAATAGGTATTAAAATATTAAGAGAGTTTTGAGTTTTAAATTTAGTAGATGGGATGGATTTTGAACTACACTTTGGAATGAAATTCTAAGTCTTGGAACACATGAAGAGTGGTTTTTAGATATGTTTTGAGGTTCATAAAGGATCCAAATACCTTGGGGATATAGGATTTAGATCTGGGTATATTGGATACTAGTAGCTAGCAGCTTGTAACCACCTACTAGCTGGTGATTGGACAGAGCCACCTACACACTATACGTGTCCAACGGTTGGTTAGTGAACTGAAACCTACCATCAAGTGTGGTGTTTTAAAGGGGATATTTACTAAATTGGACACTCATATTTTTTTAGTTAGAATAACCCTCTACCAATACAATCTATTTTTGTGACTCATATGGACCATATATATCTCCTTTAACCTCCTATCAAAAAATCCATCGAGTTTCTGGGTTTTTGAGACAATTTTTGGTTGTTTGAGGTGATTTTTCACCTCTGGTCGATTTCTTACATGTCCAGATTCCTCCCCTATGATTTTATACTTCATTATAAAAGGATTTAAATTTGATTCTACTATATTATAAAAAATCAACTGGGCACTAATGGGATTTCATTATTCTCTTGAAGAGAATATCATGGGACTATATCTTGGTTCAATTGTATGATGAATCATCAAAGGTATTTTACACCACAAAATTTATTTTGGTTCTTCATAAAAAAATAAATTTTAATGATTATGTAATTAGTATCATAGGTTGGGTTTTTGACACTTAATGATTTTGGGTGTGTTCTAGGGATGTAAAACACCCCCATTTCTCAGTAACTAAGAGATTTTCAGATTCCCAGTGAGATTTTATCAATTATTCCAAATTTTCCAAAGTTGTGATTTAATTGTTAATTTTATAATTAATTATGAATTTTATAATGATAAATTAACTTGTATATTCCAACTTTATATAGGTTCTTGGTGGAAATACTAGGCTTGGTGAGGCATGGAAAGGCTTTGGTAGCAGCTGTTGTCCTTTAAAAAAATCTGAATAGCTTCTAAAGAGGTATGTGTTTATCGATACTAGGCCTATGGATTAATGTGAATTATTATGATGAATGTGATGAATCATCATGCCAATCAGAATATTGATAATATTAACAAATTATTTTATTTATTAAATTAAATTTAAATCAAATTCTTTTTCAAATAGGGAATGAGGTGACAAGGGTATATTAGCCTCATACATTGTTAAATTGCCTCATCCACTGATGGTTGATGTCATGAGTTTTTGTGGTATTCCTTGTGATGTTAACACCCTAGAGGGGTGTGAATAAGGTATGTGTGACATAATATCCTTGTTTATGATCCTGTGTCCACCACTATATTAAGGTGCAATGTGACCTAAGTGGAGTGGCCCGACTAGGCCATGTGAGGACCTAAAGACACATGGGATCCATTTTCCTTATTGAGATGTGTTGGTTATGTGAATGGCCTTGAGTGACCATGAAGTTTGGTATGGGATTTACCCAATCTCCTCAAGAGGGTTTCCTATGATTCACACCATGTTTTTCAAAGTATTTCATGCCTTGACTATGGCCATGGTTAGGGGAGTGATACCCCTTAGTAATGGTTGTCTACCTTTTGTATTTAATCAGTGAGAAAACAGGGATATTGATATTTTTTTGACCTTAGTGACCCTGATGGGTTCCCCTATGATTGTATGACCCTGAGAATGTTTTTTTTTGGTCTTACATAATGATTATAGTGGGTGTCTCCTTATAACCCACATCAGATATATAGGTTTGATGGGTTTGAGATGACAATAATGTGAATATGAATTCATATATACCTTTATATGTTTTATTTTATTATTTTTTAATGGAATGTTACTTTTCATGATGTTTGAGAATCACTCAATGGGACTATAAATATTTTGATTTCGTGGGATACCCTAGAATCACCAATTGATATGGATGAGAATTTAGGATTACAAATATGTTCGGGATTCTAAGTCATATTACATTAGGGCTGGATGACTATTTTTACTAAAATAAACTATTGGTGATACAGTAGTGGATTAATAGTATTGGTTCCTATGATACCACATCACATTATACTATAGAACACATTCAATAATTCCCATGATTCTGTGGATTTCTTTAAGTGATTCCATTTTCAGTGCCCGGAGTGTCATCTTTCGAATGGAGATACCATTATTCTATTGTGAATTCTGGGACTCCTAAGATTTTAATGGTCATGTGAGGTATTAGGTGGATGTATATACCCAAGAATTGGTGTTGTAATTCCTAAGGGTGATAGTTTCATATCCTTGATCAACGCCTAGGACAACCCATAAAATCAAGTTCATGCACCAGTGATGGTTCAATTGAGGATCCATGTGATATCAAATTCCCCAGAGTTTGAAAGTGGGATCCTAGTAGGGTATTAGTTTGATTTCATTGGTTTCCCAAGAATTAGTCACATCATGATGTAAAGGATCACCTAAGACCTCCCCCCTCATAGGAATCAAATGGTGGTTTTAAATTAGGAACACTGAGGTACTACAATGGGATTCATTCAGAGGTCTTGAGGGTGAGGGATGAATAGTGATGCATCAGGGTACACTATTCATTATTGAAGGTGTGTGTGTAGGATCCTCAAAGTTTATATAGGGGTCCACTGAGGTGAATTTCATTCTTAGAGACATTTTGGCGCTAGATGAAGAAGTTATGGTTGATTTGGGTCACCAACATGAGGATAAAATATAATTATTGGGCTTTTCTTTGGTATATGTGTACACCCCTGGAGTGGTTGTGACACTATGGTTGGAACAGAAATCATGGTGTACTAATATACATTCTATAATTAAGTTACAGTGGGTATTATTGTTGGTTTTATTATTTATTTTCTTCTACCTTTTTTTATTGTTTCTTACTGAACATGTCATATGAAAATATCAATGGATATTAGATTATGTACATAATAATATTTTGGGTGACCTACTAGATTATTTAATCAAACCATGGTTAGGACACCATTACACTGTAGTGCCCAAAAAGTCTCTCACTTAGTTGCATGAATAGGTTGGGTTAAGGCCCAGTATTATGTGACTAAGACAAAGAAGCTCGGATGGGCTTGAATATCAGGATGAGGTGCAAATAGAAGATTAAATGGAGCTCATGTATTTTATTTCCCTATTATGTTCTATATATGTGATCAACACAGTGTGTGATCGGTCTTGTATGATTTTATGTTTTCCTTTCATTTATTATATCATGTTCATCTTATTTATTCCTTTAGTGTACTTTGGTGACTGTTTATACCAATGGATGATTATTAATTCATTTATTTTATTATTTTGAACTCTGATGTAGGGGATATAGTTTCCTTATTGTTTCCATATATACCCCCACTACTAGTCGGAAGACTATGGAATATGGGGAGGTGCGCTTGAGTTCACATGATGGTCGGACCCAGTCTCTGTTCGGAGTGAGTTTGTTTAGGGAATTATAGTGGCTAAGTTGTTTCCATTCCTGATGAGAAAATATAACTATAGTGTGATTTTATTACATTGTAGGTACTCTTGTAGATCCATTCACGTGTGGAAAAATTTTATAAAGATTGAGATTTTACCAATATTTAATATTGAATTCTTGTTTACCAGAGATTAGAAAATCTATTGGATGAGGTTTCTTTTTATTGGCGGTTCATTTGAAGAATTAATTTAAGAATATTTGATGATGTTTTAAGTTCCAAATACCTTGGAAACTATGTTGAAAATATCCATGAAGGTTTGATAAATTTATCTGGTAATTTGATATATTTTGAGAAGAATTAATGTGGATGAGAATGTTTTGAGTGAAGTTAAAAAGCTAGGAAATGATATTTTGTTGTGCTTAGATGATTTTGATGAAGTTTTGAATTCATACATAACATGTCTAAGTTTTTTAAAAAAAATTAAAAGGGATAAATATGTAAGGGTTCATATTTAAAGGTTCTCCAGCTCATACATAATTATATTCAACTAGTACATAAGGGTTCATTAGATTCTCCATTGGATACATAAGGGTTGTCTAGAATTTATAATATGGAAATTTAGAAAATGAATGAATCTCATAGAGATATATTAGGTTACATATCCCATATATAAGTGTTCTCAAACTCATATATAAAGGTTCTCAAAATTATAAATTTAAGAAATTGGAAATGTACTCCTGGATTGGGACTTTGATATATAAGGGTTCCTCTACATGAGATGTAAATATTAATAAGTAAGGGATCAAATGTAATGGTTTTCAATTAGGAAAATGAGAATATTAGTGTGTGATATTTTGATATCATTCTGAATTATATGCCTATATATGAATCAAAATAATTTTATATGCATCATGTAGAAGAATATTACATCGTGTGGCAGTTTGGGGAATAAAAAAAGTTGATGTTTTTTCTATATGTGGAGATATTGTCATATCATGAGGAGAATTAAATGTTTAAATGATTGATGTAGATAGTTATTTGGGATAGATTCACACTATAATTTTATTTCATGAATTTTTGGAACAACACGATAATGATAGAAAATAATATACTATGATATAATAGGATAATCCATAGGCAACTATGAAAAAACCAAAAGTAATATCATCGTGAGGAAATTTCTTCACACTAAAAAAGTGTTTCTCCATATTACTGGGCACACATAGAGAGAATAATGAATTGTTGAAAGTGAATGTTTTGATACTTCTATATTTCATGTGTATATGGAAAACTGAGTCTTTTGGTGATAATATATGTGATCCTTTTAAATCAATTTTGAATAATGTGAATGACAGAGAATTGATGCATATGGATTGAAGGAGTTTCATATTAAATATATGTGAACAAAATCTAGGTGATATGCTGAGAATATAAAGAGAAAAAAATTGAATAAGATATAATCAAATAGAGAGAACTAATTATTTGATTAACCTATTTATTCTATGTTTTGAAGAATAGAGGGTTCCAACACTATAGAGAAATAGATCATTCATGTGAATTGAAGAAGAAAATGTATAGATAGACTGACATGACTCCAATTAAGAATATATAGGATTAGTAAGAGGAATAAAGAATACTAACCTATAATATCAATGCATTATAAAGACTAAATACTATTATATCTCTACATCATAAGGTTAGAGGCATCCAGTGAGGTTTTCATACATTGTGGAAGTATATCATATATTTTCTTATACATAATTGACTTGTGTTCTCCTACTGATCATTATTCAATGTTAAACAGCTGAATCCAATATTTTTTAAATGAATTCCAAGTTGGGGGGTTTATTACCATGATTATTTTAGAAAATTTTGTGTGGAAAATTTCTGATATATCAATCATTCCCTTAGATTTATTTATATGTATTAAATAGAATTTATTAACATCATAGCATTTGATGTTGTGAAGTGAAGTATTTTTAATATTTGTTTAAAGTGTTGAACATCGGTAATATGATTTATGATTTCTCCATTATTCAAAATTGACTTCTTTATATAAGTTAACTATTAAAGGATTTTATTTAGAGGGTTTTATTAGATCATCACATAGAGATGTGATGGAAATTACATAAATATATAATCAGTTTAAGAAACCTAAAATACGGTAAACATGAGGCATTATAATTTCCTTTCATATGAGATATGTGACTAAAAAAATGTATGGTTGTATTCTTAAAGGTTTTTAAGAATATAAAAAATAGAATGGAATACTAAAGGAATCTCAAATTTATTATTTCTTTATAATGGTTTCATCTGATACATGAAGTGAATAATAATTTACCACCCAAAATATGGATTTGTTTATCCCTAACCATTTTTCATCATGGAGTATAATAGGATGTGATTAAATATCATAGTTAATGTGAGCAACATTTCTAATCAAGATATAGAATATTATCATGGGGTGTAAAATTGGTATTGTGTGCCAGATCCCCCAAGAAGTATGCCAAATTGAGTGTCATGTACTAATTCTAGTATACTAATAGTGAATGTTTAATATTTTCATTTCATTATTAATTGAGTTTGGACAAGATGTCATGCATGATAACCTTCAAAATTTGATATCTTTCTTATGCCAACCTAAAGGCTGAGCTAATCAAGGGGTAATTGTGTATGTTTTTAATCATATTGTTAGTTTATTTTAATCAATAAAAAATATTTTATATCCTATAGTGAGTATTAAATATTATACCTTTATTGGGATAAACTAAAGGAGTACACAATTGTTCCTAGATAAGTGAAATGTGATGGGATTATCTATTAGATGATGAACATGTAATTTTCTTATCCATTTGGTTGAATGACATGTGATGTATGAATTCATCTGGTTAGTTTTAGTCCAAATGTGTTAAATACCCTGATAGGGAAGTGAATCAGGGGATGACAGATAAAAACAACTATCTCTTTGGATCTTGTTTCATTGTTAAACAAAATTATATTCTATCTCCTTCCCCTGGAAGAAAACAATATGACAATTAAAACATGAACAGGATACAAGAATTTAAATTCAATAAAGTTAGTTATTGTTATAATATTCAGAATGGACTCACTATCCCTCGAGGTTTATAACCACACACAATTTGAATGCTCACTACTCTCTCCACTAAAGTGTACTCATTGCATCTTCAAAAAAACTTGTTTTCTTATAAATAACCTTAGAAATGTTTCATGAATATATGATTGTTATATGAATCCATGTTTCCATTTGGTAGATGAAATACACTTCACCACATGGATTATTCCTTGCAGAGAGTCATTTCATGAACTACCTTTTCCCTTTGTGCAAACCTACTTCAGGAATCACCTACTTCGTGAGCCAACTTTCACCACATAGTGTGAGTGCTTTGTGATCCATATCTATTTCATGGATGGAAATTAATTTTTGTGCATCCTTTTCCATAGTGATAAATAGGGCCCCACAAATCCTTTCATCATTTTTTCTTCATGAACAACCCCCTTCATAGAATTTCTCCCTCATGAACTATGTTCTTCCTATAATTGTTCCCTCGCGAACCAATACGGATTTATCCAAATTATTCCAATGATAATATTCTCTAATGAATTTTTATCTTTCTAATGATATTATTAGGATAATTTATAAAGGAAAATATATCACATAAAATTGACTAATTACAATTACCAAGAACTCCATTACAGATTATCTGCAACCTTGAACTTGTTATGCAGTCTGTATATAATCTTTATTCTTCATGGTGGCTGATTACTTCCATAAAAAACCCTTTCAAGAAGACATAAATTACCACTTCTAAATAAAAATGACAAACCTACCATTAATTTTCCTTATTTTTGGTTTTTTTTATTCACCTCTTCTATCTAAAAAGAACAGCTTCCTTTAAGGTTCTACATACCTCCTCTGTGGTCTGCATAGCATAACTGCTATGTTGTCACGAACTCCATTCTTTGTATTCTGGAAACTATGGTAAAAATACTGTAGTCCATGAACTCATTTGGATGATTTTTGGTTCACTAAAAAATCTATGCTGAAATACTTTAGTGTAGTAAAATAAATCCTTATTTTGAGATAAAAAAAGTTGGAAAACAATGGGAACCAGTACCAAATTTTGTATGTAATTTAATGTCTTACATATAGAGAATTAATTCATTTGCCTTGGGTATTTGTTAAAATACCTTGTAAAACCAATCTCTATAACTCCACTACTAACCTTGTAAGCCTTCATTTCCAATAAAAATAATTGACGCAAAAACACTCCAATGTTACCTGGAGGTATTTTTTCCCAACAACCTCCCCCTTTGGGTTTGTTGAAAATTCTTATCACTTTGATAACTTATTAAATATTCTTTTATCTTCTATCAAAATTCACTTTGTGAAATTCAAATAGTGAAAAAATATTTACTCAACACACACACTAATCCCACAAGGTCCATAATTGGTGTGAGAAACAAGTGTAGCTTGCAAAGTTCATCGATGAATCACTTTATTCCAAAACCACTCATATTATTTTATCATGAACCCCATATTGTCATGATATATAACCTTTTATTGATCATATTTATCATATTAATATTAAGAAATCCCCCTATGTCACTTCTCCCCTATCTTGATCAAGATATTTTCTCCACCTTTTTCAATGAACCCAAAGGTCACTCCAATGCATTTGTAGCCTTTTCAACAACACATATCAATACATTAGGGGAAACACGTCATACCTCAGAGATAGGGGTCCCATATCCACAATTTATCAATTGTTTCAAATCGATTAGACTACAAGAGCTAGTTGATGTCACTCAAAATTCTCTTTGGTTAAGGCATTTCTCATAATCTCTACAAACTGTAGTTTTGTAAGAAAATAATCCAAATTCACAAGCCCATGACCCACCTTATCCTTGATAAAATGGTACTTGATTTCAATGTGCTTCATCCTTGAGTGATGGATTGGGTTTTTCTGATATTTATAGCACTTGAATTATCACAATGGATTCCGAACGCATAATTCACTTTAACGCCCATATCATCAAGATAATTATTCATCCATAATAATTACATGCATGCTTGAATGGACAAAATATATTCATCTTTTGCAGTTCTTAATAAAATTGAATCTTGTTTCTTACTTATCCAATAAATACTAAAAAAACCAAGATTGAATTCACCACCTGACATTTATTTTCTATCATCTAATGAACCATCCTAATCTGAATCTCTATATTCCAATAACTCTTTTTGAGATTTTCAATTATACAGGAAACCAAAATCCACCATTCCCTTGATATATCAAAGTATAATTTTACTTCAACTAAGTGAATTTACGTAGGATTATATTGATATTGTGATTCTTGGAAAGTGAAAAAAACAATATCAGGTAGTTTCACTATTAAGGACAACTGAATTCCATTTATCTATATGTATTCAGTGACATTAACATCTTTGACATCATCATATCTTGATAGTTTCATCCAGGTATCCACCAGAGTCTTCATCTCCTTGTAATTATCCATTCTAAATCTTCTCAAAACCTTCTTTTCATATTTTTATTAAGAAATAAATGTGTCATTTCTTCCTTGTGTAACCAATAAAACAAGGAAAATCATCATTTCACCCATCATTGACATTTAAATCACTTTTCATGATCTCAGTAAATTGTTTTCATTGAGATTCATCTGATCCAAAAAATATTATGTCATCGACAAACACTAACACCATGATAATTTGATTGCTATCATTTCTAAAATATATATTATAATCAACTCCACCATGCTAAAAACTGATCTCCTTAAAAAACTAATTGCGATTTGAATTCCACACTCTTAGCACTTATTTCAGCCCATATAATACCTTCCTTAGCCGATAAACTCTTTTATCATCTTCATTAAGGAGAAAACCATATGACTGCTTGATAGAAACTTCTCCTTCTAGAACCCCATTCATAAATACTGACTTTATGTCCATCTAGAAAACATTGGAATTTATTTTCACTTTTATGAACATGAATAATATGATTTTTTCTAGCCTCACAACAGTTGTAAATGTTTCATCAATAATTATTCCCTCTATTTGGGAGTACCCTTTATACACTAGTCATGTTTTTTCGAATCACTATACCATATTAATTCATATTGTTTCAAAAGAATCATTTGGCCCTAGATACATTCTTATCTATGGGTCTCGGTAAAATATCCCATGTAGGATTCTTCTCAATTCGGTCAAGCTCATCATTCATAGCCAAAACACAGTTTTCATCTCTAGATGCTTCCTTAAAACATTTAGGCACTATCTGACATTAGAAGGATGTATGGTGTAAAGATTTCACTCTTCAAGTTTGAACTGATGCTGACTAAGCACCAATGATATTTATCCTATCATTTTTATCATGAATATTCACCTTCCATGCAGATAAAAATTTGACTTCATCTTGCTCATCATTATTATCTTCTTCTAAATCAAAATTTTCTGGTTTTACTTCCCCTGGGTTGGTTACCTCCTTGTCAATTTCATCAGGGAACTATTCATTATGTTGTTAACTATTTTTTTCATTGTCTACTATAGTGATTTTATTGCATTCAACTACTTTTCTCAACCTCTTTTTGAAGAATTTATATTCTTTTCTCATTTTTTGGTAGATAATGAATATCACCTAAACTCATCATTTACCCAAATTTCCTATGTTTCTCATTATTGATAATAAAACACTTAGTTACAAAGATTATAAAGTATTTTAATGTTGTCTTATTTCTGTACCACATCTCATACTGGTTCTTTTCTTCCATCGGTTGCAATAGATTCATGTTAGATATGTAGATCGATGTTAAGACTATTTCCTTCCAGAATCTATCAGGTAGGTCCTTTTCAATAATAATTATTATGGACATGTTGTTGATGATTCAATTTATCCTATAAAACACTCCATTTTTTTTAGGAGTTCCCACTAATAAAACCTGATTCCTTGTCCTGTGTTTCTCAATATAATCTTCCACCTGGCTATTTTTGAATTTTGTACCATTATCAGTACGAAACTTCATAATCTTCTATGTAATAATCCTTTCATATTTCCTTAATTTCTTTTATATGAATGAATATATAAGACTTGTGGGAATTGAAAAATATGGATTCCATCCAACTGATATCATCAATGAAAATAAAATAATACCTCTTCCCATTAATGGATCTTGGTGTGATAAGTCCACACACATCCGCATACACCAATTCAGGCACTCTGGTTGGTTTTTCTTATTTTTCCTGGCATTTCTTTCTTATAATCTTTCCTTGTTGACAAGAATTTTACATTTAATTATGATCATTAAATATCTTGGGAGATCTAGAGATGAATCACATTTTACTAGATATTCAATGGGTGGATGGAATATATTTACAAGCCGTTTATTCCACAACCTATTTTCTTCCTCTCAGCATAGAAAAAACATATCTTCTTCTCCGCTCACATTGTATATATTCCCCTTTATCAAATATATTTCCAAGAAATTTATGCCACAACCTATTTTGTAATTCCCTGACCCCAGTTACCCAGATTCGGTGCTTTATTACATAACATTGGCATGATACAAGGAGTCATGTCCCGAAAGACTAATCAGTTTAGTATTATTGGAAACAAGATACATACATAAGTTTAACATTACAACTTGAAAATAAATACAACACTAATTTATTCTATTAGAAACATCCTAGGATATTATATTATGCCTCCAAGTCACTCAAAACTAACTTCTTCAAATCCTGGGAAAATGAAACATAAAAAAGGGGTGAGCTCAAATGCTCAGTAAGGGTAAGCAATACAGCGGAAGATAACATAAACATTAGGCATGGTGAATAATTAAAAACACATGCCTTTAAAAATAATAAACATGTACACTTTATGGTAGGAATAAGATTTGAGTAAATAATTACATAATAAAACATAGTCATGGGTATTCTACTAGTCGAATAACCACATGAACCATCATTATTATTTTCATAATGAGGTAATTTATAATTCTAGATGTTATGAAACATCTTGTAAAGGCCTCATCCAAGATGTCTAATAATTATTTAGGCATCGGCCAAACCCATATATCAAATTGGGAAAAGCCTCCACCAGTTCCACATCTAATTGTCTCATGAGACCTACCGATTCACCAAGAAGCTATAGCAGGCTCCACCCATCATATACTAAGTCCAATACATTTCTCATATGAAAAGGATGAAACATAACATAAACATTCGTATTAAAACTAGCATATGAAATGTCAAAACTTAAACCATAAACCATGACTGATATAAAAATAACACATACACATTAAAACATATCACAAAACCTTCAATACAATATGGAAAATTTGTATCATAATTAATCAACTTCAAACAAGTTTAAAATCCATCAAAGGATTTTGACATAGATGAAATGAAAACTATTTGAAAGAAATACGTCTTTCTATTTTGAAACCATTTAAGAGTCACTTAATTATAAAAGAAAACATTTATTTTGAAAACGTTCTTATAATATTTTAAGGGAAGCTTTGATGATGTTATAATAGTGGAAAATATTTTCACCTTCCATATAAGTTAAAAAACATTCTTACCTTAATTTTGTCGAAAAGGACATACAGTACCTTGTTTGGAAAACGACGAAAAGATTCCTTTAAAAACATATAAGGTAAAATAAAGGTATAAATGACATTAACCCATAGTCTAGTAAATATTAAAAATGTTTTAAAATATATTTTTAAGAAATCATGGATTTGGATGATAACGAGGTCCCAGTAGATACTTATGTAAAAACAACCTCAGATAATAAAGAGATAGTGAAATTAACCCTTACCTTGTAATTTTCCGTGGTCGAGGGTACGTTAACCTCATGTATAATAGTTAAATAATTTTTATTAAATTATACAACAATTATATACATAAATATGATATCATATATGATCCTCTAATATTTCTTTTTTAAAAATATTTCAGTAGTATCATCATTTCGGGTGTTAACTGATTCGTTTTCCTTTATATGCTTGGTTACATAGGCCATGTTTGTTATGGGTAGGAGGTATTTGATTCATATACATAATGATATTATTTTCATAAACATTATTTTTAGTCATCAAATTAAAATTATTCTTGAATGGTTATGATGGGGAAATGAATCTCATCGTGTTTGTGGAGACGGTAATCTATACGTACGCACGAGCGACAATATCATTATATTGATGGAGAAATTGTATGTAATTGGATGTTATATCATATATAAATAATAATTAACATGTTATATTTATTATTTAAATTAGTTATACTCATTATTATACCCATCCAAATAATTAATGGTTTGAATAACAAACTACACCACGACGTGGAGACGGTAAGCCGTATATACGCATGTATGGTGACTTTGTCACTTATAGGATTGATAGAATAACTAATATGGTTGTACCATATTTATAATAACATAACATTATATTTATGTTAGTGGATTTATTATTTTTTTATGGAAACAACAAATAAAGAGGAAGTGGAAGAAGAAAAGAACTTGAAAGAGGTGATGAAATATTTACCTCTTCTTCGGGTTCTTCAATTTGATTTGATCCAAAGGGCTACTTATGTTGGATTTCTGACAAAAGTATGGCCTATATGATTAATTAATTCAATATGGGAGGATATTTGGGCTGATTTTTGCCCATAAATATGACTTTGGAGGAGTGATTTTGAGAGAAGGGGAAGTTCCCTTTTATAAGAGAGGTGAGGGTCACTTTAGGAAAACCTTGAAATATTATTTTATAATAAAATATTTTTGGTTTCTAATGGATCCAAAATGATTTAGTTAGATTATAAAGTGGGGATGGGTCTAAAACCTCTCAACCAATAGGTTTTAGATAGGTTTAAGTCACCATATTAACATTATCTTGTATATTTAACTCTTAGTAAAATAGTTTAAATTTACCATGTCTCTTTGTATTTTTATATTATATAGTTAATAAACTTAATATAAACATACAAGATAACTAAAAGTGGGTAATTATTAATATATTTAACCTTATTTAAGTCTTTTTTCCGAACCTTAGATTTTTATTAATATTATATCAATTAATAATATAGTATTTGTTTTAAAAATTCAATTATGTCAATTTTGACACTATTTTGTATTTGATTTTTTTTGAAAGCCATTAAAACTTTATCACTTAGAATAAAATTTATTCAACCAACCCTAACATGTCATATTAAACTATAAAATTAGTTTAATTCATCATAAGTCTCAATTTACATTTATTTTGATATTTACAATATCAATTATTTTAATATTTCATTAATAAGGTAATTACGACATCATCATAGTGTCACAAATAAATTAAATTATTTAATGTATCAAAATTATAAATAAAATAACATTATGTAGGAAATATTTTTATATTTATAATTAATATTTATAGTCAAATTTATATTGTGTGTACCCCTATATTAAAAATTGTTAAGTTATTAAACTTTGAATTTAACTCTTTTAACTCTTCTTTAAATAAAATAATAATATATGTCCTAATCTAATCCAAGTGGAAAAAAGGGGGTCATATTTTATTCATACGGTTTTTTTGGTCGAATTATACTTATACCATAGAATTAGGACATGTTCTAGGGTAATTATGATATCATTTTTACACTTAATTACCCTATTTACTTTTAATCAGGGTAAATAAAAGTCAAAAGTTATTATTCACCAAAATTTATTTTCATCATATTGAACCACATTTTACTTATTGATATTAACTATTTCTCTCTAATTTTTGAAATTAAACTCACATAAGCAGTAAAATTATGTTTTATGCAAATTTGCAAATGCTCCTAGGTGGTGGCAAAAACACGGTAAAAAGTTCAATAAAATTTTTATATATCTAAACTTATTTTAAAATGACTCCAATGAATTTCATTGAACTTATATAGGTATTATGTATATATTTTGACCTAAATTGAATTTAAATAAAATAAATAAAAAATTTAATAAAAATTCGGTTTTAACAATTAACGTTGTGTTTTTCACTATTCATCAAAAATTGAATATTTTCAAAAAAATACCAAAAATTCACCCTAAGATAATTTCGATATTACAAATTCAAAAATGAAGTCTATTTTGGAAAATAAAATTTATAAAATTTCAAAAATTGGGTATTATTATTCATAACGGCTAGTTTTATTGGTCACGGTGTGTTGGAATCGCGAAGTTGCGTACAATGAAAGAGATTACATTAATCTAAGGGAAACGTATTATGGAAGCTTGGGGTGTTACATTATTCCCTCATTCAAATAATTTCTTCCTTGAAATTTCTAGAATACTACCGCACAAAAAGATTCGGGTGGTCCTTCATCATAAGTTCCTCTCGTTCCCACATTGCCTCTTCTATCTTATCGTTTCTCCAAATAACTTTTACCAAATGAGTCATCTGATTTCTCATAACTTGTTCCCTAGTATCAAGAATTTTGATAGGCTCTTCATAATAAGACGGATCAGGTTCCAGTCCAATTTCCTCATAGGTTATTACATGAGTTGGGTCAGGCATGTATTTTCTCAACAGAGATATATGGAACACATCACGAACTTCAGAGAGACTAGGAGGCATTTCCAAACGATAAGCTACAACTCCAATTTGTTCTAAAATTTCTAAAGTTTCGATGTACCTGGGACACAATTTACCATTATTACCAAAATGTATAACACCCTTCCATAGAGATACCTCCAAGAAAACATGGTCTCCCAATTGAAATTCCAAATCCTTCCTTCGGTTATTGGCATAGCTCTTTTGCATAATTTGGGCTGCTTTGATGTGGGTTTGGATAATCTTCACTTTTTCCATTGTTTCCTCAACAAGTTCTGGGCCTACGAGTTTTCTTTCACCAACATCATCCCAACAAGTTAGTGTGTGACATCTCTTTCCATATAACGCTTCATATGGTGCCATCTGAATACTTGAATGGAATCTATTGTTATAGGAAAATTCTACCAGAGGTAAATATTGATCCCACATGCCTTGAAAGTCAAGTGAGAAAGATCTCAACATGTCTTTTAAGGTTTGAATAGTCCATTCTGATTTTCCATCAGTTTGAGGGTGGTAGTTCGTGCTTAAATTAAGTTCAATATCCAGATATTTCTGAAGACTTTTCCAGAATCATGATGTATAATGGGGATCATGATAAAAAACAATCGATATGGGTACTCCATGAATTCTTACAAATCCATTAATATACAATCTTTCTGAACGTTCAAGTGGTAAATATTCTCTTATAGCAAGAAAATGTGTTGACTTGGTAAGATGATCAATAATGACCCATATTTCATCATTTCTTCTAGGAGTATTTGGTATCCCCATGACAAAGTCCATCATAATATCATCGCATTTCTACTCAGGTATGGGAAGAGATTTCATGACTCCTCTAGGCTGTTTCCTTCCAGATTTCACTTGTTGACAAACCATACATCTTGACACAAAATCAGAAATCTCCCGCTTCACATTGTCCCACCGAAAATGTTCCTCCAAATCTCTATACATCTTGGTGCTCCCCAAGTGTATAGAGAAATTTGAGCTTTAAGAATCAACCAAAAATTACATTTTCAGATCATGTATATCGGGAACACAAAGTCTCTTCCCAAATTTCAAAATTCCATCATCATATTCAAAGTCACTAAATCTCCCATCATTTATAGATTTAATCTTCTTTTTAAACTCCTCATCATCAGTCTGAGAACTCTTTATTATTTCTAATAAAGATGGTTTGGAAACCATTTGAAAAATTATTGATGTTTCACCTTCTATGGTTATTCCCATATTCATCTTTACTAGATCCATGAAAATAGGATCCCTTTCAACTCTCATCTTGCTCAAAAATCCATGGTCCTTTCTACTCAAAGCATCTTCCACCTTATTGCCTTCCCCGGGTGGTAGTGTATAGTGAAATCATAATCCTTGAGTAGTTAAATCCATCATCTTTTTCTCATGTTGAGTTTTTCTATGATAAAATATACTTTAAACTCTTGTGATCAGTATAAATCTCAAATTGTTCACCATAGAGATAGTGTATTCATATTTTCAGAGCAAATATTACAGCTGCTAAATCAATATCATGAGTAGGATAGTTTTGCTCATTAATTTTTAGCTGTCGTGATGCATATGAAATAACTCTATCCTTCTGTATAAGGACACAACCAAGTCCTTTCTTTGAAGCATCACTTTAAATAACAAAAACAACATTCCCCAATAATAGATTAAAGATAGGATCATTAACTAATGTTCTCTTCAGTTCTTCAAAAAATTCTTGACAATCTTTTGTCCAAACAAATTTAACCCCTTTATGTTAGATCTTGGTTAATGGTTTAGCCAACTAGGAAACATTCTGGACAAAACTTTGATAATAAACTGCTAAACCATTAAAACGGGGTACCTCAGTTATTATCATCGGTGTTGTACATTCTTGGATTTTCTTGGTCTTTGAAGGATCAACAGAGATTCCATCCTTAGAGAAAATATGGCCATGAAATGAAATCTCCTAAAGCCATAATTCACACTTTCTAAACTTACCATATAATTAATTTCTTCTAAGAGACTTTAGAATAATGCATAAGTGATTTTAATGATCTTCATAGCTTTTGAATTATACCAAAATATCATCAATAAATACCACTAAAAAGTCATCAATATATTCCTTGAAAACTATATTCATTAGATCCATGAAGAGAGAGAGTTCATTAGTCAATCCAAAAGGCTTTACTGTATACTTGTAATGATCGTACCTAGTTAGAAATGTTGTTTTTGAAATGTCATACTTCTTCACACACAACTGATGATAACCAGATCGAAGGTCAATCTTTGAAAAATATTGAGCTCCATGAATTTGGTCAAATAAATCATCAATGCGGGTTAAAGGATACTTGTTCTTTATTGTTATAGCATTGATCACCCTGTAGTCAATGCACAACCTCATAGATCTGTCTTTCATATTAACAAAAAGGATAGGGGATCCCCATAGAAAAACACTAGGTTGAATAAATACCTTATTACTCAATTCCTCTAGTTGTTTATTTAGTTCCAATAATTACATAGTGGTCATTCTATAAGGGGTCTTTGATATGGGCCATGAACCAGGAATTAAATCAATGGAAAACTCAATTTCTCATTCTGGAGGATGTCCAGGTAAATCCTCTGGAAACACATCAACATATTATTTCACAATAGGTACATCCTCTATTAGAATATTCTTTTCCTCACCCATAGTTATTTCATTCTCATCCTCCCTAATAATTGAATTAAGTAGAGCTACTGGGGGTGGATCTAGATAAGAGTCAAATAGTGACATTTCTGCTTCAAAGATAAGGTACTTCTTATCATCATCGAGAATTGTAACCTCCTTCTTCTTATAATAAATTTTTGCATCATGGTCTGAAATCCAATCCATACCGAGGATTATATAAGATTCAATCATGGGTATGATTATTAGATCAGTAGATAAATATCATTTATATTCCTTAATGGGGACTGATTCACAAAACTTTGTTTCAATGATACTTCCCTTGGGAGTTTTGACTGACAACTCCCTTGTTAAATAAATTTCGAAATATCTAGTTTTCTTAGCAAACTGGGAAGATATGAAACAATGTGAGGATCCAGAATCAAATAAATCATTGGATAAACTTGAGGAAACCATTAAATTACCTGCCACCACGTCTTCCGGAGCTTCAACCTCTATAGTAGTGATCGCATAATCTTGGCCTTGATCCCTTGGCCTTTTCTAAGGTAAGTTTCCCTGAAACTTAGAACATTCATTTGCATAATGTCCCATATCCCTGCAATTGTAGCATTGAACATTGGTAGCTTCTTTCTTCCCCTTACAATCACTAGCAAGATGTCCTTCCTATCCACATTTTTAGCATACTCCATTTATTTTTAGACAAGCAACAGGGTGCTTCCTACCACAATTATCATAGGGTGGAAATTCAACGCTTATCTTCTTCCTTGTTTCCTCATTTCCTTTCCCAGAGTGTTCAGCAGATCTCTTCTTCTCTTTTTTTCATTAAAGTTGTAAGAAATAAATAATTCATTTTCTGTCTTGATAGCACATGAGACATTATCTTCATACAATCAAGGGATTTTGAGACTAATTCTCGATGAAGAAATGGTTTTAACCCATCAAATAAATGATCAATCTTACTTATTGGGTTATGTATATAATCTGCAGCGTGCCTTTCTAACCTTGTAAAGTTAGCCTCATACATTGTAGCATTATAATCCCCCTTTTGCCTCAGACTCAGAAATTTTCTTTCCATATCTGCTCGATGGTCACGAGGAAAGTATTTTTCTAAGAAAATTTCATTAAACTCCCTATATTCCATGTTTTATACTTATTCATATTCCTTTGTGTTTTGAATAAATGACCACCATTGATCTGCATCTCCCATGAGGCGATAAACTTCCATGAAAACTTTTTCCCATTCACTACTCCCCAAAGCATAAAATATTTTCTCTAAGGAACTTATCTATTGATCAGCGACTAACGCATTTTTACTCCCATTGAATGTTGTTGTTTTTTGCCTCAAGAATTAGTCTAACATTAATCCTCCACATTATGGATCAGGGTGCTTAATATGGGTAATGTTATTATTCATAACCTGAGTGAGTTGTCCCAGTATGGTGATAAGTTGATCAGCACCAGTTGCATCACCAGCCCACCTATAATTATCTTGAGTATGATGGAAATCCCTACATGGATTACGTGCATTGAGACGGTTTCCATTCCTTCCACTAGGTGCCATTTCTAAACATTGGCATACATTAGATTAGTTTATAAATCGCAATACATAATTATGAACTTGTAAAAGAGATAACATAAATTGAATAGTTTATAGATATAATCTTTAATCATATAAAAATTTCTTTGAGGAGTTATATACTCATAAATCCTTCTTAATAGTTTTTAAAGAAAATGAGAATTATCCTTAGCATATCCCCTGGGAGTGTTGTAACCAAGAGTGAAGCAAGGTCTGTTATCGTGCACCAGTTCCCGTTCGAGTCTAGCTCAAAGTCATGTTTTCAGGTTTTACCCATAGGTACATCTGTTCCAGATCCACCTCTACCTACTCGTATCCATATAGTGATTCATTTCTTGGAAAACTCAAAAAATATCTACAATACCAAAATTTTAGGAAGTTCTTCTATAGTAATCCTCATAGTCTATCTTAGGGTAATGTTCTTTAATCAGATTTTTTCTAAATCTAGATTCCAAGGTTTGTACTAAACTTCCTCTAATACCAAGTGTAACTCCCCGACCCTAGTTACCCAGAGTCGATGCTTTATTACATAACATTGTAATGATGGAAGGAATCATGTCCTCAAAGACCGGCCAGTTTAGTATTATTGGAAACAAGATACATACATAAGTTCAACATTACAACTTTAAAAGAAATAAAACACTAATTTATTCTATTAGAAACATCATATCCTCCTAGATTATGCCTCCAAGTAACTCATAAATAACTTCTTTATATTGTAACGTCCCTACCCAGGTTACCCCTGAACCAGAGACCGGACTAGTCACCACATGACCTCAATCACATCTCCCCTTATAATAGAGGCTGCTGACTAGCAGTGAGGGTCTAAGGATAGTCAGTGTCAAGACTATACCCTCATTCTAGTGTTCAAAATAGACAAAGTAAATAAGTAGCGGAAATAATCTAATAATGATAAAGCAGTAGAAAATAGATTTTATAAATCTTGTACCAAACAAATGTCCAACGCAAAATTATACAGAAGATGTATACATGACATGCTAATGATACAAAATTAGAAAAGAGTGAACAAAACAGTAAGCTTTACATTCAAATCCAGAAATAAATAAATAATGACTCAAAGTCCCAAGGGAGATCTCCCCGAGCATCCCAAGCCTCTGCTCGGTCCTCTACTCCTAACTCCCAAGTAAATGCAAACAACATAGTCCTGCAACCAAATAGAGTCTACTCGGGTACCCAGTGCAATGGCGGCCTGAGTAGGGTGTGAGATATAAATCTCAGTAGGCCGGGACCACCGGCGTCTACCCCAGATCCATACATTTAATAAATAATTTAAAACATGTGAAGGCATGCATAAAATAAAGTAAGCAGTACAAAGTAACTATATACTCAAGTACCTGCTTCATCCCCCAGCCGGTGTCTGAACCTACACTATTCATTTGTCATGCATACTCAACAATCATTACATAATCATTTTTCATTTATCAATTACTCAAATATTATTATGAAAGTCTTGAGATTCAGCCTACGACTGACATCCCCTGTATAATTCACTCTCCACAGATGTCTCTAAAGACCATCTAAGTAATCAAAGTAAAGAGTGAATCCAAGCTTGTGCTCTAGCTTGGATAGCGCGTCATAAGTTATTCAATTTAATCTTTCATATATTATGTCTAATCTCGTCCACTGAAATAGTGATTCACTCTGGGATCCATCCACAAACAGTGGTTCACCCAATTCATTAATAAGTCTAAACCCTTTCTCATAATCAATTCACAAATCATCATGTCACAACAGCCTTCATTAACCATTAACTCATTTCATAAATGAACAATTGGACCCACAGTCCAATGTTAATTAATGGATGTAGAATATCATGCTTATCACCCTCATGAGTATTTGGAGTGTCAGTCCTTATCTCAAAACCCTTGGGTATTTGGAGCATCAGTCCCTGTCCAATAAAAGAATATTTTCTTGCAAACTGGGTGTAGCACACCATGTCTAGCACCCCGTTAGTATTTGGAGAATCATTCCTTGTCTCACAACCCATCTATTAATCATACATATACATCTATCATTGGTGTCAAACATTGTTTATAACACCCTGTGAGTATTTGGAGAGTCATTCCTTGTCTCACAACCCATTCATCAATCATACATATATATTTATCATTGGTGTAGAATACCATGTCTAACACCACAAAACCAATCCATTAATTAATTCAACAATTAATTAACAACAAAAATCGCTCTTCAGATAAGTCAACACTTAATTAACCATTCAAAATCTCATTAATTAATAATTAATTAACAATTAGTTATTCATAGCAAGTCAACTGAATAATTAACTCAGAACTTAATTATCAAAATTCTTTAACAAGTCTGAACCCGTCCATTCAAACAATGGTTCATCTAGGAATTTAACAATCTACAAGCACACCATAGTCATCTCAAAACATAATGAGCAAAGCCAAGATATTTAGTGACCATATCACACAACATTTCTTATCTCTAAACAACTCCATCCAAAAAAACTTAAGGCATGGAAAACTAATATGCATCAAAAGGTACTCATAGCCAACAATCGTTACAAACAATAAATTCAAAATCTTAATTTAATGCATGTAAATTAATTAATTCAACAATTAATTAATCAAACCTTATCACTTTAACCAATCATCAATTAGTTAACCATTTACCATTTAACATGTATTAATTAATCCCTCTATTAATTATTACCAGTTTCCAATTATCTTCTGAACAAGTCAAATATTAGATATTCCCAATAATCTGTAAAATTCACAATCTTATTCAAACTCATGACTTGATAATTAATCCTACAATTAATTACCCTATTACTCATTCCTCTCATTCAAATCATTTAACTGTTTAATCATATCACTTTATCCAAATTAACCAAACATGCTTAAACTCAACACAAGTTCAAGTCCCCACTTATCTCATGTGGGAAAAATCATTTAATAACATCAAAAGTGTTATCATCGACATATCATAATGAAGGAAACTCGTATTCCTAATTTATTTAAAGAAACTATAATTCTTAAATAAAGTGTAAAAGATTTGGGACCCTACCATGGGGTTTTGATGGAAACCACAACGAACGAAGGACCCTCAAGAGAAACGGGTTGATTCTTCAAGAAACTGCCTTAGATAAATTATCCTAGCAATACCAAGACCAAAACTCATCATAATTTCCATCCACACACTTAGATTTACCCATAATGGGCGTATATCTAAGAAACTGTGAGAAGAGTAGATGTAGATCTAAGTAGATCTAAGAAACCGAACAAGAACGAAGAAGAACATCTACCTACCTCAAGAATTCGACTTTGATTCACTAATAGAAGCCTTCGGATCCCCTCCAAAATTCTTGGGAGAGGTTTTCCAACCTTCAAGGGAGATTAATCCCAAGTTATGTCTGCTTAAGAGAAAAAAAGAGCCATCTAGAAGCTTAAACTTGTGAGATCCACTTTTTTAGGATCTCACACAAGTGCCCGTATAGTTTTCTCACACGGTTAGACAAATCGTGCACTAACTGTGCGTTAGCTACTGCCTCGTCCACCCCTCTCGCACGGCCTCATCGCATGGTCTCTCCTAACTATGCACCAACCATGCAGGGGCTACTGCCTCAAAACTTCAACTACACACGGTTTGGCCACACGGTTAGACAAACCATGCGTTGCCCGTGTGACTTCCCCTTTACCTAAAAACTTCTATCAAAGTTCGAAAAAACGACATCTTTAGGTGTTCCAACACTCGGAATAAAATTTCAGAGCTCGATTTAAAAATAACGACCCATTGACAAACCAAAAAATAATTTCAGAAACATTCTTAATTTTAACCCAGTTCAAAACACGGAATCTTACATTATACCCACCTTAAAAACTTCTCGTCCTCGTGAAGCCATCGGGAACCACTACTAAAACAACCGACCTACCAAGGTCATCTATTCTCATTGAAAGTGATGCGTTGCATTCCCAATGCCAAACACACCTTTAACCCTTCTCAAACCTGGTGGATAAGCCTTTTTAACTAGATCCAAAGATTACTCTAAAGCTCAAACATCGATACAGATCTTATATCTTAGGTCATTAGAAGGACCTTGTCAACGTAAAAGGTTGAACCTCGATCAAACAACAGAACAGGTTTCTCATGCTTCCCTCAAAAGACGTAGCGGACCCAAATGCCACTTTCGCCCTTTATCTGACGATGTACCTTTAAAACTATTCCAAAACCATCTGCAAGTATAATGATTTCCTTACCCAACATCTGGTGAAATTTCTATGTCAAGCCATCGCAAGGCTATTTTAAAAAAAAACAATCGTGCCCCAACACGAAAATAAAAGTAGCCCAAAGAACCAATGCATTCCGCATACTACCCAGATAACGACTACTCCTCAAGACCAAAAACATTTAAACTGTATTGTAGCACAAGACCGACACTATATTAGTGTCTCTATGATGACATCAAGATAGGGGACATTCTTGTCATGTCCAGAAGAGCACACTAAGAGAAAATTGAGGTCATGAAAAAAAATCAGTCAAAACCATTATTGGACAACTCTGTTCTAAAAGCTCGGAATCACCTACCAACACATTCATCGTGAACAAAGTGTCAATACCCACCTTAGGATTTCCCATGAAGTATCAAGAAAAGATTATCCACTCACCAACATGATAGATTAACAACAAGATCGGTGTGTCAAAACACCTGGGTCTTTTGAAAACCATTCCATGTATTGAAATGAAACTGATTCTTTAATGCTCAAGTTACTCTACATGGATTTGACTCAAGACCGTACTCAACAGTATAAAAAGACTTATTACAGAGTTATTTTGCCTCATACGACCATTTTTCTGGATGATTCCATAACCAGTCATCCATTACTAAGAAGAAACGGTCAAATGACCAACAAAGTAGCCGACCATGCCCAAGGAACGTCTAACCAGCTGAAAAAAGAGAATTACTCGATGCTCAAGCCCACAACAAGGTCAAGAAACACATCACCACCCATTCAAAAAATGGTGTTATAGAAAACTGGATGTCCTACCTGGGACAACGGCACCCAACAACTCCAAAAGAGTGAGAAAATACATAGAGCTAGTAAGGAATTTAAGTTCTGAGGGTGCTACCGACTACAGGTTATCCCCTTACGAAGAAAAATTGTCAACCCTAAACTGGGTCACATCAAACAAGTCACTAGGCCCAAAATCCGAATATAAGGCCATTGATAATGAGAAGAACACCTACGTAAAGTACTCACACTTCTGTTCCAAGGAAACTCAAGAGAATTCCTAACTACCCCTTACATGAGGGTTTTAAACAGTGGACACCAAAATAGGTTCCATTTTTATGCCTCTTATATTTAATCACTTTTAATCTTCAATCATCAAATGATTTAATCAAATCATCGAATGACCATTTTCAAAGCGCCCCAAGGAAAAAAGGAAAGTTTCATAAAAATACCTTTTTAAAACATTTACGTTAGTTAATATCCCTTTATTTTCAGGAAACTTATAAAAATAAATTTCTTTTAATAAGATAAGGCAACCTACGAGGATCCCATTTTAACCAACCTGGGTTCTCTATAAATCAACCCAATAGAAAACGCACAGGTATTAAAATTTTAAACACCCAAATGGGTTATCTCAAAAAAACACTCCCCAACTGACCTACTTGGGTCTAGTTGCATTTTAAAAGCTATCCATTTGATTTCAGATCAACATTAAACATATTTCACATTTATAAGAATTTCACACGGCATCAAGTCATCACATTTAATATGATTCATCATTTCCCAATTCATGAAACACCCATACACTCCATGGATTGAAAATAGGCTCTCATTAATCGATACTAAATTCAATTCATAAATTAACATGATCAACCTAATGGTCCAAATTATATGGGTGGCCACCTACAATTTGATAATGCACCCATACACCATATCACTGGATTTTGGCTCTCATTTAACATAATCAACATTTATTTAACATTTTATATTTATCACCCCTTTCACATATCAAAACTTCTCTAACATGTTAGCATAAGTAGTAACACAACAACATGATATAACACAGAAACATGTCACAACAACAAAACATTCTAATAACCAAGGCAGTATGGAATATAATCACTCAAGCATGTTAAATCTATCACCATAACATGCTATCTAGATAGGCATGCTAAAGCGGATCAAACATGGAATTTCACCCAAGGAACACAATCCAAATTTGCAGGCATCCTACTAATACAACTACATGGAATGTTATATGCATGACATGTGAATCTCTAAGTGCCTAAGATGATGCATGTATAAAATTTCCTTGCCATATCAGGCCAAGAAAATTATTCTTTTCAAAATTCTCAAAATCAATAAACAACAAAAAATACACCAATCACTCAAGGTGAAATCAGGTCAACTGTAACCTCTAATAGTACAAACATCAATTTCCATCCCTGGCCACTTGGTTATTTCCCGTACATGAGGTGATCATTCCTAAGCATGGCTATTAACCCATGCTCTGACACATTCCTAGTCTCCTGTCTATCAACCCCAAAACAGTAAGACAGAGGAAAAGAAAAAAACCCTCTGATACCACTTTGTAACGTCCCGACCCGGGTAACCCCTGAACCGGTGACCGGACCGGTCACCACATGACCTCAAGTGCGTCTCCCCTTATGCCAGAGGTTGTATACTAGCAACAATGGGTCTAAGGATAGTTAGTGGGGAGATTATACCCTATTTTTAGTGTTCAAAAATATACAAAGGAAATAATTAGTGGAAACGGTCTAATAATGATAAAGCAGCGGAAACAGATTTTATAAATCTTTTACAAAACAAATGGCCAATGCCAAATTATACAGTAGACGCATATATGACATACTAATGATACAAATGTAGAAAAGAGTGAAAAAATAGCATTCTTTATATTCCAATGTAGAAATAAATAAATAATGACTCAAAGTACCAAGGGCGATCTCCTCGATCATCCAAAGCCTCCGCTCGGTCCTCTACTCCTAACTCCCAAGTACATGCAAACAGTATAGTCCTGCAACTAAATAGATTCTACTCGGGTACCCAATGCAATGGAGGCTCGAGTAGGGTGTGCGATATAAATCTCAGTAGGTTGGGACCACCGGTGTCTAACCCAAATCCAGACATTTTATAAACAATTTAAAACCCGCGAAGGCATGCATAAAATAAAGTAAGCAGTAAAAAGTAACTATATACTCAAGTACCTGCTTCAACCCTCAGCTAGTGTCTGAACCTACACTATTCATTTTTCATGCATACTCAACAATCATTACATAATAATTTTTCATTTATCAATTAATCAAATCTTATTATGAAAGTCTTGAGATTCATCCTACGCCCGACATCCCCCGTATAAGTCACTCGCCACAGATGCCTCTAAAGACCATCGAAGTAATCAAAGTAAAGACCAAATCCAAGCTTGTGTTTTGGATTGAATAATGCGCCATAAGTTATTCAATTTAATCTTTCATATGTTATGTCTAAGAGCATCCACTAAAATATTGATTCGCTCCTGGGTCTTTCCACTAACAGTGGTTCACCCAATTCATTAATAAGTCCAAACCCTTTCTCATAATCAATTCACAAGTCATCATGTCACAATAGCCTTTATTAACCATAAACTCATTTCTTTCACGAACAATTGGACCCACAGAACAATTTTAATTAATAGATGTAGAACATCGTGTATATCACCCTTGTGGTTATTTAGAGCATCAGTTCTTGTCTCACTACACATGGGTATTTGGAGCATGAGTCCCTGTCCCATAAAAGAATATTTTCTTGCAAGCTGGGTGTAGAATGCCATGTCTAGAACCCTGTGAGTATTTGGAGCATCAGTCCATGTCTCACAACCCTTCTATAAATCCTACAAATACATCTATAATTGGTGTCGAACATCATTTCTAACACCCTGTGAGTATTTGGAGCCTCGGTCCTTGTCTCACAACCCATTCATCGATCATACATATATATTTATCATTGGTGTATAATACCATGTCTAACACCACAAAACCAATCCGTTATTTAATTCAACTATTAATTAACAATAAAAATTTCTCTTTAGATAAGTCAACAGTTAATTAACCATTCAACATCTCATTAATTAATAATTAATTAACAATTAATTATTCTTAGCAATCCAACTAAATAATTAATTCAACACTTAATTATCCAAATTATTTAACAAGTCCGAACACGTCCATTCAAACAATGGCTCGTCTAGGACTTTAACAATCTACATGCACACCATAATCATCTCAAAACATAATGAGAAAAGCCAACATATTTAGTGACCATCTCACACAACATATCTTATCTCTAAACAACTCCATCCAAGACAACATAAGGCATGGAAAACTAATACGCATCAAAAGGTGCTCTTGGCCAACAATCGTAACAAACAATCAATTCACAATCTTAATTTAATGCATGAAAATTAATTAATTCAAAAATTAATTAACCAAACCTTATCTCTTTAACCAATCATCAATTAGTTAAACATTTACCATTTAACATGTAATAATTAATCCCTCTATTAATTATTTACAATTTCTAATTATCTTCTGAACATGTCAAATATTCGATATTCCCAATAATCTGTAAAAGTCACAATCTTATTCCAACTCATGACTTGATAATTAATCCTACCATTAATTACCCTCTTACTCATTCTTCCCATTCAAATCATTTAACTTTTTAATCATATCACTTTAACCAAATTATCCAAACATGCTTAATCTCAACATAAGTTCAAGTCCTCACTTATCTCATGTGGGAAAAATCATTTAATAACATAAAAAGTGTCATTCATAAACATATCATAATGAAAAAAACTAACATTCCTAATTTATTTAAAGAAACGATAATTCTTAAATAAAGTTTTAAATATTTGGGACCCTACCTCATGGTTTTTACAGAAACCACAACGAACGAAGGACCCTCAAGAGAAACAGGTTGATTCTTCAAGAACCCTCCTTAGATCACTTCTCCTAGCAAGACCAAGACCAAAAATCATCATAATTTCCATCCACAGACATAGATTTACCCATAACGGGCATAGATCTAAGAAACTGTGAGAAGATGAGATGTAGATCTAAGTAGATCTAAGTAGCCGAACAAGAACAAAGAAGAAAATATACCTACCTCAAGAATTCTGCGTCGATTTTCCAAGAGAAACCTTCGGATCACCTCCAAAATGCCTGGGAGAAGTTTTCCAACCTTCAAGGGAGAGTAATCCCGAGTTATGGCCAATTAGTTGCAAAAATGAGCCATCTAGAGGCTTAAACATGTGAGATCCACATTTATAGGATCTCACATAAGTGCCCGCATGGTTTTCTCGCACAGTTAGAAAAACCGTGCGTTAATTGTGCATTACCTACTGCCTTGGTCACCCCTCTCGCATGGCCTCATCGCATGGTCTCTCCTAATAATGCGCCAACTGTGCAGGAGCTACTGCCTCAAAACTTCAACAATGCACGTTTTGGCCGCATGGTTAGACAAATTGTGTGCCACCCGTGTGACTTCCCCTTTACCTCAAAACTTCTATCAAAGTTTGAAAAAATGACATCTTTAGGTGTTCCAACACTCGGAATAAAATTCCAGAGCTTGGTTTAATAATAATGAACTGTTGATAAACCGAAAAATAATTTCAAAAACATTCGTAATTTTAACCCGGTTCAAAACACAGAATCTTACACATATCCTAGGAAAATAAAAAATAAGAAATGGGTGAGCTCAAATGCTCAGTAAGGGTAAGCTATACAGTGGAAGAAAACATAAACATTAGGCATGGTGAATAATTTAAAACACATGCCTTTACAAATAATAAACATGAACACTTTATGGTAGGAATATGATCTGAGTAAATAATGCCATAATAAAACATAGTCATGGGTATTCTACTAATTGAATAACCACATGAACCATCATTATTATTTTCATAATGAGGGAATGTATAATTCCGGATATTCTGAAACATCTTGTCAAGGCCTCGGCCAAGACGTCTAAAAATGATTTAGGCCTCGGCCAAAACCATATATCAAATTGGGAAAGGCCTCGGCCAATTCCACGTCTAATTGTCTCATGAGAACTGATGATGCACCAAGGAGCTATAGTGGGCTCCACCCGTCACATACAAAGTCTAATACATTCCTCATATGAAAAGGTTGAAACATAACATAAACATTCATATTAAAACTAGCATACGAAATGTCAAAACATTAAACATAAACCATGAATGGTATAAAAATAACACATCCACATTCAAACATATCACAAAACCTTAAATACAATATGGAAGATTTGTATCATAATTAATCAAATTCAAACAAGTTTAAAATCCATCAAAGGATGTTGACATATATGAAATGAAAAATACTTGAAAGAAATATATCTTTATATTTTGAAACCATTTACGAGTCACATAATTATAAAATAAAACATTTATTTTGAAAATATTATTATAATATTTTAAGGGAATCTTCGATGATGTTATAACTTCGGAAAATATCCACACCCTCCGTATAAGTTAAAAAAACATTCTTACCTTAATTTTGTCGAAAAGGTCATAAAGTACCGTGTTTGGAAAACGATGGAAATATTCCTTTCAAAACATATAAGGTCAAATAAGGGTATAAATGAATTTAAAACAGAGTCTAGTAAATAGTAAAAATGTTTTGAAATACATTTTTAAGAATACATGGATGTGGAAGATAAAGAGGTCAAAATAGATACTTACGTAAAAACAACCTTGGATAATAAAGAGATTGTGAAATTAACCATTACCTTGTACTTTTCATTGGAAAAGGGTACGTTAACCTCCTGTATAATTGTTAAATCATTTTTATTAAATTATACAATAACTATATACATAAATATGATATCATATATGATCCTATAATATTGCTTTGTAAATAATATTTCAGTAGTATCATCATTTTGGGTATTAGCTGATTTGTTTTCCTTTATATTCTTGGTTATGTAAGCCATATTTGTTATGGATAGGATGTATTTGATTCATATACAGAATTATATTATGTTCATAAACATTGTTTTTTGTCATAAAATGATAATTATTCTTGAATGGTTACAATGGGGAAATGAATCTCATCGCGTTCGTGGAGACGGTAATCCATACGTACGCACGAGCGACAATATCTTTATATTGATGGAGAAATCCTATGTAATTGGATCATATATCAAACATACAGAATCATTAACATGTTATATATATTATTTACAATAGTTATACTCATTATTATACCCATCCAAATAATGAAGTGTTTGAATAACAAACTACCCCATGATGTGGAGATGGTAAGTCGTACGTACACACTTATGGTGACTTTGTCACTCATAGGATGGATAGAATCAAGAATATGGTTGTACCATATTTATAATAAAATCATAGTATGTATAAGGTACTATATTTATTATTTCGGTATGGAAACACCAAATAAAGAGGAAGTGGAAGAAGGAAAGGACTTGAAATAGGTGATGAAATATTTACCTCTTCTTCAGGTTCTTCCTTTTGATTTGATCAAAAGGGCTCCTTCGGTTGGCTTTCGGACCAAAGGAAGGCATATAGGATGAAGGGAGGAAAGTTGGGAGGATATATGGGTGGATTTAGACCAAGAAAAATGTCTTTGGAGGTGTTATTTAAAGAGAATGGGGAGTTCTCTTTTATAAGAGAGGTGAGGGTCACTTTAGGAAAAGCTTGAAATATTATTTTATTATAAAATCATTTTCGGTTTCTAATGGTTCAAAAATAATTTATTTAGAGGATAAAGTTGTTATGGGTACAAAACCTCTCAACCAATAGGTTTTATACAGGTTTATTTCACCATATTAACATTATTGTTTAGATTTAACTCTTAGTTTAATAGTTTGACATTTACCATCTCTCTTTGTATTTTTATATTATATGGTTAATAAACATACTATAAACTACCAAGAAAACCCCATGTGGTTCATTATTAATATATATAACCTTATCAAAGCCTTTTTTCTAAAAATTAGATTTTTATGAATATTATATCAATTAATAATATAGTATTTGTTTTTAAAACTCAATTATGTCAATTTTGACACTATTTAGTATTCGATTTTTTTGAAAGCCATTAAAACTTTATCACTTCGAATAAAATTTATTTAACCAACCCTAACATGTAATATTAACCTATAAAATTAGTTTAATTCATTATAAGTCTCAATTTATATTTATTTGGATATTTATAATATTAAATATTTTAATGTTTTATTAATAAGGTAATTACTGCATCATCATTGTGTCGTAAATAAATTAAATTATTTAATTTATAAAAATTATAAATAAAATACCATTATATAGGAAATATTTTTATATTTATAATGAATATTTATAGTTTAATTTATATCATGTGTATTCCTATATTAAAAATGGTTTAGTTATTAAACATTGAATTTAACTCTTTTAACTATTCCTTAAATAAAATAATAATAAATGTCCTAATCTAATCCAAGAGGACCAAAGGGGTCATATTTTATTCCTAAGTTTGTTTTTGTTCGAATTATACTAATCAAATAGAATACGTAGATGTGTTATGGTAATTATGATATCATTTTTTCCCTTAATTACTCTATTTACTTTTAACCGTGGTAAATAAAACTAAAAATTTACTATTCACCAAAAATTATTTTCATCTTATTTAACCCAATTTTACTTACTGATGTTAACCGTGTCTCTCGGATTTTTGAAATTCAACTCACAAAAGCAGTAAAATTAAGTTTTATGAAAATTTGTAAATGCTCCTATGAGGTGGGTAAAAGATGGTAAATAGTTGAATAAAATTTTTATATGCCTAAACTTATTACAAAATGACTGCAAGGAATTACACTGAACTTATATAGGTATTATGTATATATTTTTACCAAAATTAAATTTAAATAAAATAAATAATTATTTAAATAAAATGTCGGTTTAAACCAATAACGCAGTGTTTTCACTATTCATCAAAAATTAAATATTTTCATAAAATACCAAAAATTTACCCTAAGCTAATTTCAACATTCCGAATTCAAAAATAAAGTCCATTTTAAAAAATAAAATTTTAAAAATTTTAAAAATTGGGTATTACTATTCATAACGGCTAGTTTGATTGGTCACAGTGTGTTAGAATCTTGAAGTTGCATACAATGAAAGCTCTTGCATTAATAAAAGGGAAACGTATCATGGAAGCTTGGGGTGTTACATATTTTCTTCCTCTTAAGATTGAAAAAACATATATTCTTCTCCACTCATAAGGTATATATTCCCCTTTATGTTAGTTCTCTGTAAAACAAGTGCACCATATTTTTCCTTGATGATACATAATTTCTTTGAAAATATTATGGATTATCATGAGTCACACAATTTATTAACACTTACCAAGTTGTGACAGAGACCTTCAAGAATAAATATATCATCACATCTCATGTCTCTTCCTCCAAATAAGGATTTTCATAATTCAACAATCTTTAGGCCTCCATCATTACCAAATATTACGATACCTTCCTTATCGTACATGATGTCTATCTCCAGATCCTTATTTTCTGTCATATGAGAGGTGTATCCACTATCAATGATCTATAATCCAGTGTGATCTGATTATTTAAAAGAAATATCTAAAACCAATGCCTACTCATCTCTTTTTTTTATGATACATTTATTTTATTTATATTCTTTATCTTCCTTGGAGTATGATAGACCACATTCAAATATAAATAATATAAATTGATTGTGTGTTTTCATCTATGATTCCTGGAGTTTTTATGTGTGACCACATTTATTTTATTTTGGTACTTTTCCTAGTTTAATTGATGTATAATTTCTAGTTGTATCCCAAAATCCTCCACAGAAAAAACAATGACTATAAAATGATATTCTGAAATATTGAGCTCTATTAGGATGGATATATTTCTCTTGTTCCATTCAGTATCTCTTATCTATAGAAAAAACATTTTGTGAGTGTCCCATATTTCAACGTCAATAATATATATTGTGGGGTGAATTCATGTGTATCACTACAAGGCCACTAGTTTTCACATGGGTTCTCTATATCTTATGGTTATGATTCATACCAATATCAACTTTTCTCCTTGGAGTGGGATCTTGTTTTATAACTTCAACAATTACTGCTTTTTATTTACGATCAATACTCATACTAGCTGTAACTTTATGATCAATCATTTTCTTCTTCTAACACTCCTTTTTCTATTCCACTATAAGTCTAAATTCTAATTTTCCTTTATTTGTTTCCTTTTTATCTAACATCATTGTAGTCAATATTTTCTCATGATCTTTTACCTTTCTTCATATATTGACAACCTCATCTTAAATATCTTATATGAATTTGAATACATCTCTTATTATTCTAGTTTGAATATCAACAAGTATGTCCCATTATTTTACTTTGAGCTTGTAACTCAATGACTTTTTCTGATGTTTATATCATTTCAGATGTAGTCCTTTCAATTTCAGCCTCCATATCATACTTCTATTCTTTATACCAATTCATATATAGTTTGGCATCATTAAATATCCTATTGATTTTATTTTTTGTCTCTCAAAACATTTATCTCTTCAAGAAAAGCTTATAATTTGATCTATAGGTAAACTATTCCTTTTATTTCTCCTTCATATCTTTTGATTTATTCCCTTTTTTGGGAATTTCTGGAAACTTCTCCTATATCATTAGCTTCATGATCCTTATATACCTTCAACTCTTCTACCTCAGATTTATCTGAACTTTCATTTTGAAATCATATTCTTCTTTCTTAAGAAATATCTCTGTGTACTTATCCTAATATTTACATTGGATGAATACTTCTTCCCAATATTTTCATCATCATCCTCATCGTCATCTTGAAACTTATTAGTAAACTTTGCTGCAAAATTTCCAATCTTTACACATTGAAACCATGCAAGTGGAAGTATCCCTTTGAAATTTCCTCTTCCTCTTTGCATATTTGATGATAGGAATGGCATGAACTCCTCCAAATTTTCTTCCTCCTGATTATATTCAATAGTGAGATTCTTCATCAAGTTTAATTCCACTTATTTGGACTTACACTTTTCCATAACATCATTATCATCATTTCTCACCCCGTATGCAATAAGAGTAATATGTAAGCTATCAAATGTTATCTCCATTAAATCATTATCTTCCAACACAAAAGCTTTCAAATTGAAATGAGCTAAAACTATTCTCAATATATGTTTAATAATATTTAAATCTTCAATAATTTATTTGAGACCACGCATGCCTTCCGCAACAACATTCATCCAGTCAAAGAATACATCAATAGACTCATTAGGGTTCATTCTCAAATCCTCATACTTGTTCCATAGATAATGAAATTTTTATTTTCTCACTTCTGAGTCGCCATCATAAGTATTGATAAAAATTTAACACATATAAAGTGATGACTATGTGAAATAAAATTCGTATAGATTTCATTTGATAGAGATCCCCTTAAAGCAATGATTCCTTTGGCATCAACATCCAATTCTCTATTTTCTGTTTCTGATAAAACAAAACTGTCTATATTGGAAGATTTACCATGCATTGTAGCAATAAATTAATCCTTACCCAATGATGAAAAGAAGTGTTGCATCTGATTCTCCCATAGCTGAAATTTTTTTCCCATTGAAGATCAAAATCCCTTTGTGATTAACAACTTCTGTTTCTTTTGTTGAGAGAGAACCATTGAAAATTACCTTCCGCTTGGACACTAATTGTTAGTCCAGATAGTTTAAATAAACTATGAGGGGGAGTGAATAAAGTAATGAAATATTAAAAAAATTCCTTTGGATGTTATTTTATCATTAAACAAAATACTCTTCTCTCTCCCTATTATAGAACATGGAAATATGATAATTTAAACACGCACAAGACACATCAATTTTACTTGGTTCTCCCTTACTGGGATACATCAATGGAGCATAAAAAGAAAATTCTTCTATATACCAAATCCATTAAAGAAAACTTTTATTGCAATGTTCAGAGTGGACTCACTTTCCATCCTAGTTTACAACTAAACACAATTTGAAATCTCACTACTCTATCAACTGAAGTGTGCTCATTGATTCTTCATAAGAAAATTTTATTCATACAGACCACCATATAATTGTTTCAAACATATATGAGTGTGCCATTAAGTCCTATTTTCATCTAGTAGTTGAAATTAAATTCACCATGTGGTGTTTTTCTTGCAGAGATTCATTTCACGAACTACTTTTTCCCTTTGTGTAAACCTCCTTCGTGAATAACCTACATAGTGAACCACCTGCTTTGAAAACCAAGTTTCACCATATAGCATGAGTTATTTGATAGCCATAAATATTTCTTCGAATGACTTCACTTCATGTATGGCCTTTTCCTTTTCATGAAATAGTGCCCCTAAAACCCCTTTGGTGTTATATCCCCACGAACTACCCACTTCACAGAATTTCACCCCCACGAACTACTTCCTTCACGGAATTGTTCCCTTGCAAACCACTTAGGACTTCACAAATCTTCTCAAATTAATTTAACTTTGTCTAAAAATGTGATTAATTTCATTTATATATAAAAATATATCCCAGAAAATCCACTAATCAAAATTAACAAAAACCCCATTATGGATTATCCATCACCACAAACTTGTTATACGGTATTCATAGCACATTTATCCTTCATGTTGAATGATGTCTTCCATAAATGAAAACCCTTTGTGGAGGACTTAAATTACTACCTCTTACCAAAAATGATGATCCCCCCACAAACAAACCTACTTTGTGGGTTTCTTAATTCCCTTCTTATGTCCACAAATGATGGCCTCATTCATAGTTCTACATACCTCCTTTGTTGTCCACATAGCATAACTACTTTGTTGTCTATGAACTCCATTATTTTCAGTTTTTAAACTATGGTCCAAAAAATTCTTTGGATGCTTTTTTGTTCACCAAAAAATCTATGCAGAAATCATTCCATGGTCATAAAACAAATCCCAGTTTTGAGACCCAAAAATGTGGCAAACACTGGTAAATGTTACCACCTTGTATATGAAATTTTATGTATCACATATTGAGAATTCATTACTTTATCATGGATATTTTTCAGAATACCTTGTCAACAATCTCTATAGAACTCCACAAATGACCTTTAAAACCTTCATTGTCTATAAACACAATCAACCCAAAAACACTACAACTTTACAATGATGGATTTTTTCCTAATAGTTAGTATATACATAGAGAATCAAGAATGAATGATTAGATTTATGGGATTGACATACTCAATGACCTATGGTTACTCAATTTCTAAGAAAAGGGATTGTACTAAAAGAAATTCTTGTAAATTATATATCAGGTTAAATAATGTATCAATGTACATTTATTTGATATGGATCATGTTAGATCCATTTGTATCATGAGAAGTTTGTTTTCTTATTAGATGATCCACTTTTCGTATATTTATGGATTGAAGAATTTATTTTTATTACAAATGCTTAAAATTCATATTAGGTTAGTCATTGTGATTGAATTATGGGTATCGAGTTTTAAAAAACTAAAATAGATTAACTTAAAGTTTTTTAAAGTTTATCCAAAATGATTTTTTGATGGATATTAAAAATTTATTACATAGGAAGTGATACAAATTAATGGTGATGGTAACATTACAAAAAGTATTTTTTAAATTTTAGGAGTTTTTGATATAATTTTAAATGTTATTGTATATGATACTATATATGTAAAATGTTAGAAAGTATATGATGATTCAATGAAATTGGGTAATTTATGGAGATATGTATTAAATCTAATATAATACATATGATATTTCTGGCTATATCATATTTTATAGTATGAGTATGTCATAGGGTATGAAATACATGTTATAAATGGAATCTTGCAAGCCACTAGGTATATCATTGGTTATGACATGGTGATATCATAACACCATTTCCTTATACAATTATAGTGTATAGTACGGATATATCATTAATTAGTTTTATATGTCGAATTTTATTTTATGATTCACATAGCATTCTATGACTGATTATAGTTTTCATGTTTTCAATGTTAACATTTGAATCTCTTCCCCATAAATGATATCATTGATTATAAACATTCTATATGTTGAAACATGCTAGGGGATTTGTTTAATTAATATATTAGATAAATTCATGCATGATCGATCAAAGGTTGAAAATATAGTAACTGAAGGAATTTACTCAAATATTTCATAACATTTGAGTAAATTCAAGGTAGGTTCAAGGAGTTTCCTTGAGGAATATATAAAGATGATAATGCCCATGTGATGGTTATAAAATACATATATAGATTCCCATTTACAAATATTACTTCTAATTGTTATTATTCCACCTAATTTGTACTAGTATATCATGGTCATGATAGGGATCTTTCCAAACTTTGGGTAATTCATCATCCCTTTCACTGCATCTCATCAATCATTATAAAACTAGTGTAATTAAATATAGTATATGTAACTATCAATAGAGTTAGGTATATATTTTCTTCATTTTTTAGTCTACAGGGTTTAGGTTTCATAATATATATATCTTTGGTTATTGTTTGTTAATGTCATCGATTGCTAGAATAAGTGTTATATGATCCTAAGAAACTCATCACTTCTACAATAATAGATTATTTATAGACCATTAATATCTATAAGTCCTTAAACTAATGGTTGGGATTAATAAATGTCTTTTAGATCCTCTATAACAATATCATGTGTTCCAAAAGTCTTAATGTAGTCAAATTTATCCAATTAATTCAACCATATCTCCCAAAACCAAACCATATCTCTTTTTTAACGAAATAATTAAAGAATGAAATTTTTTCTAAAATTAGTATGGAATCATTCACTATGGAATGACGTGGTTTTTTAACATGGTCTTTAAAAATGACAAGGTCAATCCAAACTCAAATCACCTGAAATCATGGTATTAAACTCTTCAAATAGTTATATCCAAAAAACATTATGGCATGTTATGGTCTATTGTGACATGATCTCCTTCAACCAACACTATCTAATGTTGAACCATTTTTTATGGCATACCATTTTAGTTAGATATGGACTTCCTTATCTCCATATTAATAAAAATTTATGTTATGATGAAATAGGTAATTTAGTAGAGAATAAATCAAACCAAAATTCAATTGAGTCCATCATTACAATGCAATTTATCTTACTATTTCATGACACCTAAAATTGAAGTGTGATTATTTTATAGAAATCCAAACTTCCTTAATAATATATTATTATATAGTATTAATGGAATTATACCATTCCTTCATGGTATAATTCTTAAACCATTATCAAATAATCACAACAAGGACACTAATGTATTATGAAATGGTTTTTTTACCATCACAAAATATATTCCATACTTATTAAGCTGTTATAACTCAACACATAATTCCTAAAATACCATAATAACTAATAATAAAGAATATATACCTCATATAACATCTATCCAAACCACAACCATCATTATTCAATCTCCTCTTTTTCACTTATACAGTATTATTTATTAGCCTTATAAAATAAGACACAAACACATTCCCTTTATCAAATAATCTTTATAGTCATGGTAATTAATTTGAAACAAAATCTCTTGGTCTTTCATACTAATTTTCATACTCTAATTAAATTTCTATCATTACCAAACTGATGAGTTTTAATAGATCACTATATGAACCTCAAGAGTAAAAGAGAACCCAAACACAGACAGATATATCTCAAAGAAATCAATCACTTAAGTGTATTTGAAAAACGGATCATAAAATGGGATACCTGAAATTCCCAAACATCAGAATATTAAATCCTAACTCTTAAACAGATTTATCCTGAAGATGATCATGAGGAACAATGATGAATTAATCCAACCTATAAGGGGGAAAACTATCCAATGTATCCATGAATGCTTTATGAGGACTCTCAAATAGTCAAAGGGAAATGAGAAAATTCATCAAGTGGTAAATTATCTTTTGGATTAGAGGAGATTTTTGGATATTTATCAATCATGTCTCACACACTCATCCAATCCAACAGGAGGGTATCATATCTTCTTATAGGAAACCTCTCTTATATTCATTAAATAAAGTGCATTAGCCATGTGAAATGGTTTTCGATTCATCCCATGACACTTGATAGCTAAAACTATTAAAGTTTTCATTAATTTAACACTTTAATAAATGAGGTGTTCCATCTATAAATTAATTAACCCTTTGGTTCACAAGTGATGAAAAACTATCTGTAAAAGGATGTAGATGCTTTAAGCAGTACATGAATTCTAAAAAAATCGTGGTTATTGACCATTATATCAAATTCGTCACAATAGTGTGGTGGTTCCAATTAAAATTCCATAATGAATTTATTAAAAACATGACAACTCTTTTATAATCCATCCAAAACTACTTTTGGATAAGATTTCACCAAACTATATTCATTTTAGTAAAAATAATTTGTTTAAAAATTAATCCTTATCCAAGGGCCTAACTGTGTGATCCTATGGTCCTTATAAACATTGATAACAAAATATGAAATCCCTCCTACATATATATAAGAAAAGAGAATTCTTTAACAAATCATCAGTTTTACTCAAGCTACTAAGGTGTTTAGTGTGATCCCCATCAAAAATACTTACAAATCTATATGAACATGTCCTCTATAAGATGTATCATATAATCATATTTATATTGATATAATATATTTTTTCATGACATTGAACGACCACTATACATGTAACATGTCAATCTAGTATAGGTCAACTCATATTTTCCTGATTCTAAAAATAAGACTAACCAAGCTGATAGATACATCACATTTCATTTATTTACCTAACAAGCACATTACCTGTCACTATTCCAAGCAGAATATCACATTATATGTGACATAACTAAACATGTACAATAATTTCCTTGGTCTAATTCAATCAAGGGTGAGATTTATTTACTTATTATACAAGTGGAAAATCTCATCCTCGTTCTACTCCAACCGATGACATGATCAGAAACTTACCCAACCACACCCATATTAGCTAAGTCAATATGTAGACTTATATAAATAGGATATAAAACTATTACGATAATCATAAAATTTATATATTCAATATAAAGTAATAAGTATTGATAATAGGCATGTTTCATTAAGTATATCAATGAATGTTTCAAATTTCATTATATAAAATTTAGCATATCAGTCCAAGTAAACAAAATTACTTGTTAACTTATGATTCTATTATTCATCTCTCGTATACAACTATTTTGTAATTAATATAAGATTCTATCCTTATCATATCATTACAACCCATAATACTTCATAATGATCATATATTCGGTACATATCAAAAATGCATTTGAGGGGATATTATCATTCTATCGTTCAGGTAAAATAAATTTTTTCACACATCAATGAGTGATAATTCGAGATTACCTTTATTTTAAATACATGATGTATTTACAACCATTACACAAAAATTTTCATGTGACTTCACCCATAGATTCTATATGACCCTAATATTGTCATTGTAGTAATTGTTTCATTAATGGATTTGCTACATTATTCATTGTAACTACAAAATGATCTTTATATTTATCCTATAAATTATCTCCCAAATGAGATATTATTTGTGAAGGGTTTCCTCATTACTTTTTTAAGATTTATTTCCTTATCCTAAGAAACATCCCCATTGTAGTCACAATATAGATTGATTACTCCCTTGGAGCTATAAACAACACCCAAGTTCTGAAATGAACTAATTGATCCAAATAGATTCATTTGCATCATATGATGTAGTGATAAAATTTTCTTCCATTTTTGAGTCTTCTATGGTGGATTGTTTAGAACTCTTACAACTGATATAACCACCATTTAGGAAATATATAAATCCAAGTTGTGATTTCAGGTAATATTTTTTGGATTGTAAACCAACGTCTCTATTTCCCCTTACCTAATAATCATCCTATCCTCCAAATATTATGAATATATCCTTTATTTTTATCAGGTGCATAATAATATTAGTTATATAAATCAAATTACTCTCACCATGATTGGATTGATAACTAATTTTTATTCTCAAATAATAAGAGACATTGGTTTGATTATATAACATTTCAAACATGATCGCTCCTATGGTGGAAACATAACAACTCATATCCATTTTCCTAATCCTTTAGAAGGATTTGAAATCTTTCTAATATTTCTTCCATGAAACACCAGTAAAAATGCATCTTTTAAGTTCTCTATTCTAAACCACTTTATCAATTTACCGATAAATATATTTTGAATAAGTCCAAGAATCCTCTTAGATATATATCTATAGATCTTCATACCCGGTATAATGGCTTATTTAACCATGTATTTCATTGAGAAACATTTACACAACCACACCTACATAGAAAAAAGTTTTGGTATTTCATTTATAATAATCAGTATGTCATCTACTTACAATATCAAAAATACTACTATACTCCCACTAACTCACTTATATATACAAGAATAATCCATATTTTTTATGAAACCAAACACATTGATTAAATCATCAAACCAGATATTCAAACTTTGATAAGCTTTTATCAATCCATAAATGAATCCTTGCATCTTTCATACATTTTCAGAATCATTTAGAACTTTATAACCTTCAGGATGTGTCAGATGTTTTCCCTATAATAGATTCCCATTATGGAAGAATGTTTTAACATCAATTTTATATATTTCATAATAAAAATTATCTATTATAAAAAAGAAAGATATGAATGAAATTTTTCATCACAATAGGTGATAAGGTTTATTTATATTGAATACTATGATTTTTTTTATAACCCATTTCCACCATGAATGCTTTATAGGTATACATTCTACCATCCATGATACTTTTCATGACTAAAACCCACTTACACCCTACCCATATTACCCCTTTAGGTGAACCCACCATGTTTCAAAGATGATTAGTCTACACGGAGTTCATCTCAGATTCCATAGATTTTAACCATTTCTCATAATCAAAACTCTTAACGGATTCATGGTAATTAGTTGGTTCATAACCTATGAAAAATACCTTATCATAATTTTCTATATGAAATTAATATCTAAATAACTCTTGAATCTTGGATTTGGTGTTCTATAATAAACTATTTATAATTTCGATTATATTCATATTCAAGGAACTGAATATTAATAAAACATATAATTATATATTATTTGTTATTCTGCATTAATTTATTTTAATTATTTCCTATATTATATGTCGCATTGATGAGGTTATATCATTTTCTTACTATGATTAGAAACTTTAAATATCATGATGTTATTCATAAATATATTTCTATGGTCAAAAACAATTTTGTGATGTAACACATAGAATGTTGATTGTCAGGTTTGAATTATCATAAGCATATTATTGAGTCTACATTTTGGAAGTTGTATTTTTTTCATGCAATTATTATCAAACTGTTTTCAATCTGTTTAAGTATTTATTAAAATTCTTGTAGGTTTTTGGAAGACCCAAGAATATTGAGTAAGAGTTTTGGATTATAAATGAAAATATATTAATTATGAATAATGAAGAACCAATGGTTTAAGTAGAAGATGATCCTTAGTATTGTTTCGCTATATTTGGTGGTTTATGATTGCATGAAACATGTCTTAGATGTTTTTTAATTCCTTGTATAAGGGTAAATATAACCCATGTAAAGGTAATGATAAGAAAAGTTATCCTTACATAATGGTACCTAAGAGTCGTGTACAGGTTAACAATGTGAGGTTGAGGTTGTGTAAATGTACCTGATTGTCCTATGTAAAGGTATCTAATGTTTCCATAAGGGTATATGAGGATCACATAAGGGTACCTCACATAAGGGTATTTAGAAGCTCTGTAATGTACAAGGAATCTAGGTAAGGGTACTTGTAGGTAATGTTAGGGTAGACAACAAATCTGGAAACCTCCACACTGCATAAGTTCAACTGAAAAGAAGGATATGCTACTTTCAGAAACATCTATGAGATTTATAGGTTGTTTATCAAGTTACAATACAAGATATTATGCATGTCATGAATATGGTCCTATATAAACAATAATAAAGGTATTTCAGATACAATGATATATAAAAGGATAAATTTTGGGAAGTCATTTAGCTGATCTTATTAATGGTAATTTGAATACATGATATAAACATATATAAAATAGTCATATAGGGGAACTACCTAGCCAAATAATCATGAAGGATATCCACATAGTTGAACTTACACCTAAGTAAACTATGTATCCAAATAGTGACAAATAAAATACACATAACTGAATAGTATTGTAGATGATCCATGTAGTCAAATGGGTCACGCATGTGATTCTATTATACAAGTGATTCTAGAAATTTTAATGTTCATTAAATGTATATACACTGACTCGGGATATAGGTTGATCTAGTAGATATAATAAAGGGGGATTTTTTTGGATATTACAAACCATATTAAGAAACAAGATAAATAATACCCAATCCCTTTGGGTATTCAAAATTTGGAAGTTATTTGAAGAAATCTTAATGATTAAATGAATCAAAGCTTCCAATGAAGAATTTCATGATTCATGTATCCTGATTTATGTAGAATTAATAAATATTAATTCTAGGATATTATAAAGAAAATAATATATATAATTAATAAGATTAAAAATATGGTTTCATCCTGGATGAATTAAAAGGATGAAAAACTTCTTTTAGTTATGTGCCATTATGAATAAGAAATCATGGATGGTGATATAATTTAGAATATAATGTGAAGGAGAAACTAATAATGTAGTTGTTATTATTTTTATCATATATATTGGTTGAAGTGTACAGCTCAATATGGAAGTGAATTGAGTTTACTGTAAAAAAATTTATTAAATACAATAAATAAAATTAAATCACCCAATTTTAAAAACACCCAGTTAAATAATAAATTATTTAAATCCAATTTAATTCTTCTGAATAACCTCATAGAATTTTGATAAAAACTCATCATGAATATTCTAAGTATTATTCCAAGATTTTAATATTACTCTAATTTCATTAAATAGAACAATTATCACAAGTAAGATCTAACTGTCAAATTATAGTTTTGTTAAACATATTTTAAAAATGGTTTCAAAAATAGAATAAACAAAAAAATTGAAACACAATTGAATAAAATTACTATAGTTTTAGTCTCAATATGAGACCCAATCCTATCCAATTTGTATTCAAATTATAATAATCATGTTTCTTAAAAAATAAACTTATCTACAAACTAGATCTGGTTTTACATACAACAACGGAAAAATATTTCATGTCTACACACAGCCTCTTCCACAGTTCTTCATGTAAGTACAGATAATATAAAATATTTTTAGAGAGTATCTCATATTCTATGATAAAATGTTGGATAGAGTGATTAAATGGTATATAGCATAAATTAAACATATCTTATATTTGTAAAAATAACATGGTATGAGAATAGAAAAACAATTATTCAAATAATTAGTTTTTTTGTTTTACAGATGATTCTTCTCTACTTGAAGTGCACATTTTGATTCAATAATGAGATGCAAGATGAATTAAGTTCATAGATCTTAAAAATTAATTTTAGATGAGAATATATTGATGACTTCAATTTTTTATTACTAAAATTTCTATTGTAATTTCTTATTTACATTCTTCTTTTTCTCTAACTTCGAACATCTCTTAAAGGAATACATTCTTTGAAAATATACACTAAAATTCAACATTGGAAATCCACGTGATCAGAATATAATATGGCCTCATTAAATAAATTTGAGAAGAATATAATTCTATAAAGTAGAATGGTTGTAATATTATATTTAAAAATATAGTAATAACTTTTAGATATTTTCACTTTATGTGTTCAATTTCATAATCCCTGATAACTTCAATAATTTTAAATAATTTTGATAAGATCTCTTGATAAATCTATATAGTCGAAAAATTTGATCTTATGGTCAATCAATCAAACTTATGTTCAATCACTTGAACTTGTGATTGATTACATACTTGGTCAAATAATGACATCATTATATGGTCACTTCAATAATTCATTTGATCACTTCATCACTTTTCCTGAAGTCCATATTTCTCATATGGGTGATTTCTTTCAAATTGTGTTAAACTGTAATCTTATAGAAGCACTTATTTCTTCATTAAGTATATAAAATATATTAAGATATTTTTAAAATTTAATGGTTTCTTCTATTTGTATTTTTGGTTATAAGGTTTCTCATATGGTTGATCAAACTTATCATGCAGCTGATCCCAGATTATTTGATAAAACAACTACAGTCAATCACTTTGGCGTGTGGTCAATCCTCTTACCTTGTGATAGACACACTTTCCTTGTAGTCAATCCACTTTTCTTTAAGTCAATATATTACTTTTAAAATGTTCCATTCTTCATATTAATTATCGATAGTCTATCTTTCTATTCTTTACAACTGATTCACTACTTAGGAAAATATCCATATTTTTCATAAAAAGAGTTACCTTTCATAAAACATAGAATGAATTAGAATCAATATAAAAAAGATTTGGGGTTATTAAAATTATTAATTGTGGGACTAAGACTGAAATCTACACTTTTTTATGATCGCAAATCATGGAATAAGTAAATACATAATGAATTACGAAACTAACTAAAGATTAAAATATGTTGTAACATGAAATTGGCTATAAAATATAATCATGGAATTTTGCTAATATTACATATTTTACTTCCAATTATTTAGTATTAAAAATAATTCACAAAGGGTGATATAGTAAAAAAGTAAAAAAAAAATAAGGAATGAAATTGAGGTGAAATGAAGTAGAATAAAGATATATTTTATTAATGTTCAAAAATATTAAAAGGGGCCCAATCAGAATCTATAATCATAATCTAAATCATTAGGGTCTGGAAGGGTAGAAAGATAAAAGGGGTCCTTAACACTTCCAATAATAAGAGTATAAGGTTTATTCTAAGAAATTTTATTATATACTAGAATTGTAATACTCTTGGAAATAGGTTTGGTGTGATTTAAGGCCTGATAAAGGTTACTTTCAGATGGTCTTATTAGAGGTCCAACATGTGAGGTAGAGGTTGGAGTGGAGGAAGCTAAAAACTAGTGTTGAAGCTATTATTTAATATTGGATAGTATACATAGATATGTTGGGAATAGGTAAAGTATGAGATTCCAAAATATGGAATTTTCAATATAAATATAAGGCTAAAAACTAGGTAATAATAGTTACATCCCTAGATCCATGTTCCATAATAAGAAGGAATTATTTATTTTCTAACATAAACTAGTTAATCCAAAGATTCAAGACTAACAGATTCTCTATAATATCTTTGAAATCTATATTTTAGGTGGAATTTTTACGTCTCCTTTTAAGGAAATAAACTATGTCCTGAGATCTTCATTTATGTAAATTAATCTGAGATAGTACTTGATAGCACCATTGATTACACCCTTATCATTAGCAGCCTTAACTAATGTGTCTCTAAACATATCATAAAACTTTTCACCATGTTCAACACATCCATTTTCACCTGATTTCGGATTTAATTCACATTTTAATGTATTTTTGAATTTTATAATTATTTAATATTTTAACATGTTCTTCATTTATATAGACTAAGGTGGGAGGATTTGAGGCTGAGGTAGAGGGAATATAAGTACTGGTAATTATTGGAAGGTACCTTATGTCCAAATTTTCCAGAATTTATATAAAATTATTTTATAGGGATCTGATCTAACTTTTAAAATACTCCATATGAGTTTTGAAATAAAAAATATTATGATTCATATGATCCATCTTGAGTAACAACTTTACAGGGGTATGAGAAACTATACTATTAATAGTGTAGGAAACATATTCATATCAGTCGTATTCATTGGTAAGACTTATAATAAGAAATAATTTCTTCAATGCTTCTAAAATCTCATTCTTAAATAGAATAAAGTCTATTTAAGCGATTAAAGAAGGTGAAGAATAAGGTCCATATTGTTGAGAAGGAGCAAGAATAGATTCTAGAAGAGCGTGAATACCATAGGAAGAGGAAGAAGACCTTGAGTCTTTATACTCATAGTATGAATATCTTCTCCAAGGTTACTATTTAAGAGAGAAAATACCATGGGGTCACTAAAAATTTTTAAGAGACATATATGACTGATCTTGTGATTATTCCATGACCAAAACTTAAATCCTAAGTAAAGATTCATAAAAATTTTCTCTTTAGAATAGTTTTTTTAATACAAGTCTAAGAGAAAGAGTAGAAAGGTGTATTAATATATCATCAAAGGAATTAGACTTGATATGATCTTCTAGGACTAGAGAATAATTCCTAGTCATAGTGGGATTTATAATAATTGAAGTAACTATAATGGAATCACCATCATTACAGGTTTGATTTCTATCATTATCACCATCATCCTTATAACCATCATGCTTACAACCATCATCTTTTACATGTTTATTATTCCTATCAATAAGAGTATACAAACACATTTTACCTAATTAATCGTTTAGAGGTGAGTCGTCTCTTGGAGGTGTGGAGTCAAAAATTAGAGCTCCCTCAACCTTAAACAATGGTGGACTATCACAAACTAGATTATCTTATTTATTACTCATAGAATCAGTGGAAACATATCCAAACAACATAGATCTATGAGTTATATATTCCTCAGGAGTTACTCCTTCTCTAACATGTTCTACCTCGATAAAAACCTCATATTTCTTTGGAACCTCATCAATAAGAGAGCCATCCATGCTCTCTTCATAAGATAGTACTAATTCCTCATCAACATCAACCATAGATTGAGATCCTTCTTCATTATAAGAGTAATTTTCCTTATTAATTTGAACTGGATCCAATCCTGGATCAATGATATCCCTCATTCTATTATCATACTTCACTAGATTGAACCTTTCATACACCTTTTCTTCATCAGTTATCTGCATACCCTTCTAAGGATTTCAAATGATCTTCATACTCTTGAAATTTGTTAGGTTTGGTTTAAATAGATACCACCAATGTAACTTGAAATCCCTATTCCTATATGAATTAAAATTTATGTTCCAATAAAACATAAATGAACTTGGGGTATGGAAGTTTAAAAAATATTGATGAATATTTACATTTCTCATATATATGCCTTTTTAAAAATCTAGTATGACTATTTTAGATACCATGAAACATTGAGTATAGAAAAAAAGATATCTCAAAACCTCTTTGAGAAAAATTATTAATTTTCAGGGTAGATGCATTGATGTAAGAACATTAATAATGGAATAAATTATCTACATATCTCATTTTCACTCTGTATTTGTTAGGTTCAGTCATCATTCATTTCTTCCAGTGAATTCCCAATATCAAAGTGGGGATGATTTATAGGATAAGAATTTTGATAATATTTAAATACTCTAATGTGTGGAACCCTTAAAAAATTATCTAAAAAGGTTGAAGAGAATTTATATTCGGGACCATCTACAAAAGTTCCAATTAGGTATTCCTAATCTCTACCTTTAAAAACTATGTTCATGTAAAAACCATTTATTAAATGAAGATATAATGGGTTATTCTCATTCAAAAACCATCTCACCGAACCTTGACAAAGAATGTATCTCCAAAATAAAGACTGAGTGCTCATAAACAATTCAAGATCCATTTCCTTTTCTGGAAAAACTTCATGATAAATAATATGGATCTTAAAATATTATTAGTCCATTTGTTCATGACTATAACTTCTTAGGATAATTAAATAAACCCTGAATAACTTCCTAAAATTATCTCTTCATCTTGACCACATACAATATATACTCACAAAAAAGAATCTATGGTTTTAGTGAGGGAAGGTTTGAAGGAGGTTTTGTTTTGATTTAGATGAGAGTGTCCTAATTTATATTCTAATTTAAGATATTTTGCTCATTTAAAACTTTTTATAATAGGAACATGTATGGAATTAAAAAAATAGCATATTTAAAAACCTATACTATATATTTTTAAAATCAACTAAATAGAATAATATTCAATATAAGAAAAATTTATATGTATATATATATAAGAATTTTAAAAAAAATATTAAAATTATAGAATAAAATTTTTAAAATATAATTATTAATTCCTAAATAACGTTTGATATAATTTAATCTCTCATAATTTATAGTGTTTTTATAAATTTAAGCAAGTTAATGTTCTATTCTAATGAATTCAAGAGTGATATCTCATTTTTGAAAATTATCTCTCAAAAAGGGATGTTTTATATCGATTTTTTTGTCCTAGAAAGAGGTAAAAGATTATTATAAATGTCAATAGAACTTTGGTTGTCATAGTTTATAGGGACTTGTCGGAAATAATTTCCAAAAAATAGTAAAGTTTATTTTATCTATATAATCTGGGCATAGAAATGGCATATATCTATGTATTTCTCTTCAATAGTAGACATCATAAAAGATTTTTATTTTTAATTATAGCATGAAACTAGAGATTTTTTCAAAACATTACATGTTCCAAATGTGCATTCACTATCTAACTTACAGCCACCGAAGATAGCATATGAATAAAAAATTAAGTCAAAATTATGTCCTCTAGAATAAAACAGTCATAAATCAGTAGTATTTTTGAGGTCTTAAATAATTATTTTGATAGTATTTATATGTGACTCTCTGTGTTTTTTAAGAAAATACGAAAACATACACATATTAAACATAAAATTAAACTCCCAGTCATATCATTATAATTAGTTTGATCAACTGGTTTACTAGTTTCATCAAGATTCAATTTACAAGTGGTACTAATTAGAGTATCACTTCCTTTTGTGATATCCAAACCAAAACAATTTAAATGATCATTAGTATATTTTATTAGGTTTAAAATAGTTCCTTCCATATTTTTAATGATTTAAAAACAGGAAAGTATTCTAGTTCACCCATTCAACTCATTTCAAATTCATTTTCCATAATGTTTGAAAATTAAATATATAAAGAATTTATTAAAGAATAAAAAATAATATCATCAAACAAATTTTTTCAACTAAAAATTATTTGAATATATTTTAATAAATAAAGTAGGATCAAGAACACCTTTTGTAAAACAATTTCAAATAATAAATGTTTCGATCCTATCATCCCAAGCTCTATGTACTTGTTTTAAACTATGAAGGGATTTTTTTAGTTTGAAAAAATGATCTATAAAATGTGGATTTGAAAATACAAGGTCTTGTTCAACGAAAACAATTCTCAAAATGATAACCATTAAGGATATCATTGTTTACATCCATTTGATAATATTTAAAATTTAGAAATTCTCTATAAGAAAACATTATATTAATGGATTAAATTCTTGTAACAAAAAAATGGATTCATCATAGTCAAGCCTCTTCTTGGATAGGGAAATATTCTATGGAAAATCACATATATCATAAGATCTTGTAAGGACCTCATGAACAATCACACAAAGATTTCCCACACATGGAGAGAGGGGAATATGGTGGGTGATTTCCTGGATTCCAACGCATCTGTGGATGAATGTATTTCATTCTTCTTTAATATTGGGTTATTTATGGATGATGGGATTCAATTTATTTTAAATGACACCTTGGGTCATCACTATTTTAGGCTTCCATGATCTGCTGTTTCTTTTATTTATTATAATCTATTTTTTATTCTCATTTCTATTTTTAATAAAATAATAATTTTATGGATAATGCCTTCGTATTGACTATAGAATTGACCTACTAATCTATATTTATTCTAATAATATTTCTATATTCATTAAACGTTTTTCTATATACCCATTTAGTACTAATGGTTGAATATACCTTATGTATCGCAACTAGTACCTATACTCTATTCCTTTCAAATTTATTTAATTCATCTTGAATTTACATTCCCCAATGCTCATCACTAATTACCCCATTAAAGTATTTGGGTTTAAGTTATGTCAAGAAAGATTAATGTTCAGCATAGTTTCTAAGATAATCTCAAGTATAAGTACCTATATATTTATCTCTAATTACAACATCTAAAGGATTTCCACTATGAGTTATAATGGATCTAGGGATAAAAGTATTTAGCACTTAATTTTTTTATTTGGTATTTGGTTCAAAAAATTCCTTAAATATGGTTCATTTATATATAGTAGGTTTCATAAAACCATCATTATTCTTGGTTGAGGTTTTTATATATCAATTATAAAAATCATCCACAAGGTTTTATAAAGAAATCTTATATTCATGTATATTTTTTATCAAATTTGACATGTAAATATTATTACATAATTTTGGTTCTTTTATTGGACACCCTATATGATTTAATGTAGGATTCATAGCCAATGAGTATTCCTTCATGACTTATATATGTAAAATTATATAAATTCTTCTTTGTTTTAGATATAAAGATCATGCATCCAAAAAACTATAAAGTAATTAACCATTTATTTTCATCCATTCTATAGCTCATATGGATAATTCTTTAAAAGTGGTCTAACGAGAACCCAATTGATATTATACAATGTTTTATTTATATAATCTTCTTAAAAATAAACTGGTTGTTCATACTCATTGAGCATAGTATGGGAAATCTTTTGAATATTTCTATTCCATATTTCCAAAACACCATATTTTGGGGATTCTTAAGAGAAAAAAAGTTGTGATTATATCCATATTTTGAGAATAAAGATTAAAAGTCTTGATTTTCAAACTCATGTCTAGGATCACTCCTTTAGGTCTTAATAGTAATTCCACTAATATTTTCCATAGATTTTTCATATTTTTCAAAATAGGAGTATGCTTAAATTTTATGAGATAGAAAGATTAGAAAAGTGTATCTAAAATAGTGATATACAAGAATATAATCATAATGTTTAACATTTATTACAGAAACTCTAAGAATTCCACACAAGTCTATGTGAACCAACTTTAGGGTTTTAAAATTTGAAACTTCATACTTTTGTTTGAAAATGATCTTTTGTTGTTTCCCACTTTGACATTGGTTAAAAACATTACCTTTTGGGAATTCTTGTTTATAAAGATCATTAAATAATAATTTCCTAGTTATCTTAATAAGATATTGAAGGTTTTACAGGCCTAATGTAGAGACCTAAAGCCTGACTTACATGGACATTACATTACTTTTGCGGAATACTTAGTACATAACAAAAACACACACACAAGGATCGTAATAGTTTAGTGTCTTTGGAAACTCGGAACATAATCTTCTAATCGTGGTGAAAGATCTTCAATATCTCCCATAAAGATCTTCCCTTTTTTTTACCTAAAACCTTTCTTTATATCCTGGGGAAAAGAAAACATAAAAGGGTGAGCTCAAATGCTCAGTAAGGGTATACAAAAAAAAAATCAATCACATCATATTCATAAGAACATAACTTTTGGAAATCTTAACCTGCAAAAGAGAGAATAATTTCATAACATGGGATAAATCATAGTAGTGAAATGTAATCACAATAATCATAACATAAAACATGAAACTTTGTGGCATTCACACATAATCATAAAGAATCATTTCTTGTTAGTCTAGACTCATTGCCAAGACTATCTTAGTGGACAAAGTCCCTTTCTGAATCGAGTAACCCTCGTTTCAGTCCTGTTTCACTGAACCGGTATAACCTACCATTCCAGCCGTGTCTATCTCATGAGATATAAAATCTTTACCCAATGCATTGGAGGGAGATATAGGTCCCACCCATCTCATAATGATACCATTCTTATGTGTGCCACAAAATCATAAATCATACATCATTGCATAACCCATGTAATACAAATGGGAATCTTAAACATCATGACATCATAAAACAACTCATATAAGATAAAGGAATTCATAAAAATAATTCCATCACAACATAATCAAATCAATGTAATAATAGGGATAAAAACAGAACCCTTTATTATCTTATATGGAAAATAATTTTGATAAAACACTTGAACTCCATTCTTGAGGAAAATATCCTTTCTTCTTCAAAAACATTTTTCCTTTCTTAACATGTCATACAACATTAAACTAAAAGAAGTTGATTAAAGATAAACTTGAAAACTAGTAAAGGAAGCTTCTTGGAAATAATGTTTTAAAAATCCAATCATGTCGTATAAGTTAAAAAAAACATTCTTCTCGTACTTTTGTCGGAAAAGTCAAAAAAATACTTCGTACGAAAAAAGAAAAAAGATTCCTTTAATATCTTTTACTAAAAACTCACCGAAGGGTAAAATAGGATATAAAAAATTGTAGGTGAATGGAAATAATATTACATATTGATGAAACATGGATGTGGATGATAAAATACACCCCAGTAAATACTAAAGTATAAACAATCTCGGATAAAAATGAGATTGTGATATTTCCCTTACCTTAGGTCCGATTTGCTTCGTATGTGTTCGAACCTCCTGTATAATGATTTAAATAATGTCATTGACTTATTACAGAATCATATTCATTGTTATGATATCATATATGGTTCACTTATGACTTTATATTACCCGTTATTTTGTAAATTCCATGTTAAAGAAGCGTTTTGGGTAAAATCGTTTCATTTATCGTAGGTGTTTTGACTTGTTGTTCTTGACATTATTATTACTTATATCATGATTTACTTACTTCCAGAATATAAAATATGATTTATATATCATATATATTCAGTATATATATATATATATAATAGATAGATAAATGAAATGAAAAACACCGTTCATGGAGACGGTAGTCCGTACGTACGCATGAACGCTGTTTTTGTTTCCTTATTGAATTGAATGGAATTAAGTAGATGACATACATATAAATATAAATAATTCCAGTATCATTATTAGGTCATATATTTCATTAGTACTTATTATATATACTTTATAATCATTCATGAATAGTTAATCATTGAGAATGAATCTCATCGCGTCGTGGAGACGGTAGTCCGTACGTACGCACGAGCGATGATATCGTTCCCATGGTCGTGGAATTATGTTGAATTGTATGTATACTATTTCAGTATCAATATCACTTTATAATAATCATATATAGTTACTCATTGAACCTTTATACCCATCCAATTAAGGTGGGGGCGGAAAATAGATTACACCACGGCGTGGAGACGGTATTCCGTACGTACGCACGTGCGGTGATTTCATTTTTCTGTAGGATGGATAGAAGGTGAATTAGGGTTGTTTCATATTTATAATAACATATCAGTATGTAAGTAATACTGATGTTATTACTTTATCATGAAACAACTAAAGAAGAAGAAGTTGAAGAAGAAAGAAATTGAAAAGATCGGTAATGGATATTACCTCTTCTTTGGAACGCCTCTTTGAATCCTCCACTTAGGGAACTAAGATTGGTCTTTGAAGAAGACCAGGACCTTTAGGATTATTCTAGGGAAGTGGAGAGGAGAAAATGGCAGGGGTTGGCCGAGCTTGAGTGCTCAAATTGGTGTGAGGAGGAGGGGGAGGAGGTGCCTTTTTATAAGGGAGGAGAGGGGCACCTTAGGAATATCTCAAAATATTATTTTATATTAAAGTCAAAATCGGTTTATAATGGATCCAAAGGGTCTTATTTCGAAGCTAAAGTGGGGATGGGTCGAAATCCTATCATCCAATAGGATTTAGACAAGTTTAGGGTATTATTCTAACCTTATCAATTAGATTTAACTCTAAGTTAAATAATTTAACTTTTACCATGTATTTTTGTTTTCTTTCACTATATGGTTAATACACTTACTATAACATGACAAACGAACCCCAAATTGTATATTATTAATATATATATATCCTTATCTAAGTCATTTGGTAGAACCTTAGATTTTTAGGAATAAAATAACAATTAATAATATAATATTTTATTTAAAAACTATTTTGTGTCAATTTTGACACTATTTGATATATGATTTTTGTGAAAGTCACAACAGAATTATATGTTCGAACCAAGTTGATTAAATCAACACTAATATATCATAGTAACATAGAAAATTAGTGGAATTCATAAAAAGTCTTAAATTACATTTATTTTGGTATTTATAATATCAATTATGTCAATATTTCATTAATAAGATAATTACTGCATCATCATTGTGTCATAAATAAATTAAATTATTTGATGTCTAAAAATTACAAATAAAATACCATTATGTATTAAATCTTTTTATCTTTCTAATGAATATTTAAAATAGAATTTATCTTATGTATAACCCTATATTAAAAATGTTTTAGTAAATAAACTTTTATTTTAACTCTTTTAACTCTTCTTTGAATTAAATAATAATAAATGTCCTAATCTAATCCAAGTGGGCCTAAATGATAATATTTTACACTTAAGGTTGTTTTTGGTCGAGATACACTTGTCCAATAGAATTAGGACATGTGTTAGGGTAATAATAATATCATTTTTACCCTTAATTACCCTATTTACTTTTAACCGTGGTAAATAAAAGTAAAAAGTTACTATTCACCAAAAATTATTTTCATCTCATTGAACCACATTTTACTTACTGACATCAACCGTGTCTCTCGGATTTTTGAAATTCCATTCATAGAAGCGGTAAAATTAAGTTTTATGAAAAATTCAGTTTTTTTAACTACCACTTAGTAGTTTCACTATTCATCAAAAATTGATGTTTTTCAGAACAATGCCAAAATTTTATCCTAAGCTATATTTCATATTCCGAATTCAAAAATGAAGTCTATTTTACCAAATTCATAACATAGAAGTTGCATTAATTAATTTTATAATTAAATCCCGCTGTTAAAACAAATAGCGTGTTTTTTTAAGAAACAATATCTATCAAAAGATTGACACTTGATTATGTCTTGTTTAAATGTGAAATTACATCCAATGACCAACATTGTATTAAATTGTAAAAATATATTCTAAATATACTTTAAAACCACTCAAATTAATAATTTATCACTATTAATTATTTTGATTAAAAAATTAGTTTTTAATTATAATTTAGTAATTTTCACTATTCATCAGAATATGAAAGTTATCCGAAAAGTACCAAAATTTCACCTTAGGCTAAATTTGATACTCCGAATCCAAAAATGAAGTCCATTTTGAGAGATAAATTTTCTAAAATTTAAAAAGTGGTTATTACCATTCATAACGGCTAGTTTTAATTATATTTTAATAGCATATCGTTGTTTCGTGAAACTCAGTATTGCGTACTACACACGCTATCGAGGAAGGTTGCGATTGCGTGTAATGCAAGGCAAGTCAAGGATGTGTGTTGTGAAAGCTCCTTTTGGTGTTGCGTACAACACAAGACATTAATAAAATTAAAAAGAATATTTTTCATAAAATCTCGGGCTGTTACATTCTACCCCCCTTAAAATGAATTTCGCCCTCGAAATTCGTCGGGGTTATAAATGGTTTACTATTCGAAAGTTTATTTAATAGAAACCCACATCGTAAAAAGGAATATCAAAAACAATCTTTAAAAACAAAATTATGAAACATAACGGTTACCCAAATAAACTAATCACTGGGTTTCCACATAGGTGAAAATATGGATATGGAAGAGAAATCTAACCATCATGTTATGATGGAGAGTGGTAGAGAACATGGCTATGGAAAATCCAGTAATCACAAAGCCATAAATTTGTGACGATCTAAGGTACCATATGATTCATCAGATATAAGATCACTAGGACAACATTTTTGGTTTTTAAGATCGTTTCCCTAAAGTTAAAGAATTTGAATTAGAATAAATACTTACTTTATGTTGGTACAACCTCACTGTTGTTCGTGCCTTTAACAATTTCCACTTCATCTATTAAATAAATGAAGTTGAATTTTTTATTCGTGAACTGTTAGCAGATCATGTGATAGAATGATGGGTCATTCCATCTGTCTCAAAAGGTTAGCAAAATTTATATACATAAGTCGATCTATAGTGAGATTAATCATATATGGTTCCTTAAATGGACTTATACTTTATATATGATACTTCTTAATATAATAAAACTAGTTTCTACTAAATAGGGAATTCCTGTGGCCAATGGTAGGCGATAAAGGCCAGTCGCACTTCGGTTGTGGGTTCGATTCCCACAGCCTTGTCCGACGCGATGGGCTGTCGCCCGTTCTGTAGGTTGTCCTTTTTCTAAAACTATATTACTATAACATCCCATCGAAAAAAACTTCTATCCTTACACAATACTAACTTATGTCCAACATAATCCATTCCAATCGTTAGGCTTATCCATAATACTGCAGTCCACTCTCATAGCATAGTGAAAACGATTACCAGAGATTTAACACCATCGTCGATCCCCATATATCATAAGATATGTTTTTTTGGTCACATTCCAAACATTCAAAGTCCTTAATCATGTATTCTCTTGAATACCTTAGTGAAAAAATGAATGCAGTTAAAAGTTAACACTTTCCACATACCAAAATCCTCAAAATTCTATATACTCAAATCATGATATCACTTTGTCCTTATATCAATCATGAGCTCATGAATACTGTTAAACATTTAATTTTCTTCTTATCCCTTCATTATGCGCATATCATCTACATTCCAAAAATATCTGAATAACCTTTCATGGATACTGGTAACATTAATAAAACACTTTTAAAACTCAAGGAAAGACAACAATGTAACAATCCTTAGATTTCTCTTTATTCCATAGTACCATGAGATTTCTTATACAACATTACACATGATAAACATGTAATCATTTCACTACATTCTTAAACCATTAACCGAGATTCAACAATTCTTTCATCTCACATATAATTTGTAGTTTCTTCATCATCATCCACATAAATACTACCCATACGACCATACTGATTCTCTTCATGAGTCTTTCCCTTAGGGCATTGGTTTGCATAATTCCCATACATTCCACATTTAAAACACTTAACCATTTTTGATGTCGTAGCAATACCATTATCCTCATCCATGGTGTTAACTGAACCTTTTCCTTTGCACTTACTTGCTTTGTGTCCTTCTTTTCCACACCCAAAGCATCTTCCAGTTCCCTTGAAACATTCTCCTTGATGCCTCTTCCCACATGATTTACATAGGGGAAATTGAACTTTCTTTCCTCTATGATCATCATGAAACTCCATCTTTCTCTTACTAGCCGAGTCAGGAAACTTACCAAATTTTACTTTATTGATCATATTATGAGATTGCTGATTCGGCATAATAATGATGTTTGGACTTCCAAATCCCATTTCATTTGGTTGCTCATAAAGAATATCATTCCATTGTCCATCATATCCTCCATTATCGTGAATCATCTTGTTTCTATCCATTTTCTAAAACCCAAAAAGAATAGTGTGAGAGGCAAAATAATGCTAAGGAAAACAACATAGTAAAGGGGGAGTAACCTTAATATCTAACATCTTAGGTTAAATTCTATGATCATTAGCGTAATTCTATTACTATAACCTATACGTATACTTAACCTTAGGGACATCCCTAGACATACCTTAGAAATATCTCTAGGGATCTCACTAATGTTTTCGCGTCCTAGTTTCCAAAGGTTGACTAAACCTTTCCTCTGATACCAACTATAGAGACCCGAAGCATAACTTACATGGACATTACATTACTTTTGCGGAATACTTAGTACATAACAAAAACACACACACAAGGATCGTAATAGTTTAGTGTCTTTGGAAACTCGGAACATAATCTTCTAATCGTGGTGAAAGATCTTCAATATCTCCCATAAAGATCTTCCCTTTTTTTTTACCTAAAACCTTTCTTTATATCCTGGGGAAAAGAAAACATAAAAGGGTGAGCTCAAATGCTCAGTAAGGGTATACAAAAGAAAAATCAATCACATCATATTCATAAGAACATAACTTTTGGAAATCTTAACCTGAAAAAGAGAGAATAATTTCATAACATGGGATAAATCATAGTAGTGAAATGTAATCACAATAATCATAACTTAAAACATGAAACTTTGTGTCATTCACACATAATCATACAGAATCATTTCTTGTTAGTCTAGACTCATTTCCAAGACTATCTTAGTGGACAAAGTCCCTTTCTGAATCGAGTAACCCTCGTTTCAGTCCTGTTTCACTGAACCGGTATAACCTACCATTCCAGCCATGTCTATCTCATGAGATATAAAATCTTTACCCAATGCATTGGAGGGAGATATAGGTCCCACCCATCTCATAATGATACCATTATTATGTGTGCCACAAAATCATAAATCATACATCATTGCATAACCCATGTAATACAAATGGGAATCTTAAACATCATGACATCATAAAACAATTCATACAAGATAAAGGAATTCATAAAAATAATTCCATCACAACATAATCAAATCAATGTAATAATAGGGATAAAAACAGAACCCTTTATTATCTTATATGGAAAATAATTTTGATAAAACACTTGAACTCCATTCTTGAGGAAAATATCCTTTCTTCTTCAAAAACATTTTTCCTTTCTTAACATGTCATACAACTTTAAACTAAAAGAAGTTGATTAAAGATAAACTTGAAAACTTGTAAAGGAAGCTTCTTGGAAATAATGTTTTAAAAATCCAATCATGCCGTATAAGTTAAAAAAACATTCTTCTCGTACTTTTGTCGGAAAAGTCAAAAAAATACTTCGTACGAAAAAAGACAAAAGATTCCTTTAATATCTTTTACTAAAAACTCACCGAAGGGTAAAATAGGATTTAAACAATTGTAGGTGAATGGAAATAATATTACATATTGATGAAACATGGATGTGGATGATAAAATACACCCCAGTAAATACTAAAGTATAAACAATCTCGGATAAAAATGAGATTGTGATATTTCCCTTACCTTAGGTCCGATTTGCTTCGTATGTGTCCGAACCTCCTGTATAATGATTTAAATAATGTCATTGACTTATTACAGAATCATATTCATTGTTATGATATCATATATGGTTCACTTATGACTTTATATTACCCGTTCTTTTGTAAATTCCATGTTAAAGAAGCCTTTTGGGTAAAATCGTTTCATTTATCGTAGGTGTTTTGACTTGTTGTTCTTGACATTATTATTACTTATATCATGATTTACTTACTTAAAGAATATAAAATATGATTTATATATCATATATATTCAGTATATATATATATATATAATAGATAGATAAATGAAATGAAAAACACCGTTCATGGAGACGGTAGTCCGTACGTACGCATGAACGCTGTTTTCGTTTCCTTATTGAATTGAATGGAATTAAGTAGATGACATACATATAAATATAAATAATTCCAGTATAATTATTAGGTCATATATTTCATTAGTACTTATTATATATACTTTATAATAATTCATGAATGGTTAATCATTGAGAATGAATCTCATCGCGTCGTGGAGACGGTAGTCCGTACGTACGCACGAGCGATGATATCGTTCCCATGGTCGTGGAATTATGTTGAAGTGTATGTATACTGTTTCAGTATCAATATAACTTTATAATAATCATATATAGTTACTCATCGCACCTTTATACCTATCCAATTAAGGTGGTGGTGGAAAATAGATTACACCACGGCGTGGAGACGGTATTCCGTACGTACGCACGCGCGGTGATTTCATTTTTCCGTAGGATGGATAGAAGGTAAATTAGGGTTGTTTCATATTTATAATAACATATCAGTATGTAAGTAATACTGATGTTATTACTTTATCATGAAACAACTAAAGAAGAAGAAGTTTAAGAAGAAAGAAATTGAAAAGATCGGTAATGGATATTACCTCTTCTTTGGAACGCCTCTTTGAATCCTCCACTTAGGGAACTAAGATTGGTCTTTGAAGAAGACCAGGACCTCTAGGATTATTCTAGGGAAGTGGAGAGGAGAAAATGGTAGGGGTTGGCCGAGCTTGAGTGCTCAAATTGGTGTGAGGAGGAGGGGGGGAGGTGCCTTTTTATAAGGGAGGAGAGGGGCACCTTAGGAATATCTCAAAATATTATTTTATATTAAAGTAAAAATCGGTTTATAATGGATCCAAAGGGTCTTATTTCGAAGCTAAAGTGGGTATGGGTAGAAATCCTATCATCCAATAGGATTTAGACAAGTTTAGGGTATTATTTTAACCTTATCAATTAGATTTAACTCTAAGTTAAATAATTTATCTTTTACCATATCTTTTTGTTTTCTTTCACTATATGGTTAATACACTTACTATAACATGCCAAACGAACCCCAAATTGTATATTATTAATATATATATCCTTATCTAAGTCATTTCGCCGAACCTTAGATTTTTAGGAATAAAATAACAATTAATAATATTTTATTTTATTTAAAAACTATTTTGTGTCAATTTTGACACTATTTGATATATGATTTTTTTGAAAGTCACAACAGAATTATATGTTCGAACCAAGTTGATCAAATCAACACTAATATATCATAGTAACATAGAAAATTAGTTGAATTCATAAAAAGTCTTAAATTACATTTATTTTGGTATTTATAATATCAATTATGTCAATATTTCATTAATAAGATAATTACTGCATCATATTTGTGTCATAAATAAATTAAATTATTTGATGTCTAAAAATTACAAATAAAATACCATTATGTAGTATATCTTTTTATCTTTCTAATGAATATTTAAAATAGAATTTATCTTATGTATAACCCTATATTTAAAATGTTTTAGTAAATAAACTTATATTTTAACTCTTTTAACTCTTCTTTGAATTAAATAATAATAAATGTCCTAATATAATCCAAGTGGGCCTAAATGATAATATTTTACACTTAAGGTTGTTTTTGGTCGAGATACACTTGTCCAATAGAATTAGGACATGTGTTAGGGTAATAATAATATCATTTTTACCCTTAATTACCCTATTTACTTTTAACCGTGGTAAATAAAAGTAAAAAGTTACTATTCACCAAAAATTATTTTCATCTCATTGAACCAAATTTTACTTACTGACATCAACCGTGTATCTCGGATTTTTGAAATTCCATTCACAAAAGCGGTAAAATTAAGTTTTATGAAAAATTCAGTTTTTTTAACTACCACTTAGTAGTTTCACTATTCATCAAAAATTGATGTTTTTCAGAACAATGCCAAAATTTCATCCTAAGCTATATTTCATATTCCGAATTCAAAAATGAAGTCTATTTTACCAAATTCATAACATAGAAGTTGAATTAATTAATTTTATAATTAAATCCCGCTGTTAAAACAAATAGCGTGTTTTTTTAAGAAACAATATCTATCAAAAGATTGACACTTGATTATGTCTGGTTTAAATGTGAAATTACATCCAATGACCAACATTGTATTAAATTGTAAAAATATATTCTAAATATACTTTAAAACCACTCAAATTAATAATTTATCACTATTAATTATTTTGATTAAAAAAGTAGTTTTTAATTATAATTTAGTAATTTTCACTATTCATCAGAATATGAAAGTTATCCGAAAAGTACCAAAATTTCACCTTAGGCTAAATTTGATACTCCGAATCCAAAAATGAAGTCCATTTTGAGAGCTAAATTTTCTAAAATTTAAAAAGTGGTTATTACCATTCATAACGGCTAGTTTTAATTATATTTTAATAGCATATCGTTGTTTCATGAAACTCAGTATTGCGTACTACACACGCTATCGAGGAAGGTTGCGATTGCGTGTAATGCAAGGAAAGTCAAGGATGTGTGTTGTGCAAGCTCCTTTTGGTGTTGCGTACAACACAAGACATTAATAAAATTAAAAAGAATATTTTTCATAAAATCTCGGGCTGTTACACCTAATCTCATATTACATAGCCAAAATTCTTTGTGAAAATCACTTATGTAAGAAATATTTTGAGAAAATAAAAAACAAAAATCAACAATATAAACATCGTCATTATGTAATGTAGTAAAAACTAAAGAATGTTTAGAATAATATATATTGAAAGAATTATTCTAAAATTTGACATGACAACCATAATCTCATAATTGTTATATTCTAAAAAATTTATACTTGAAACCATCAAACAATATGGATTTAAAAATTAAAATATAATTAGAGTTACCAATTTGACCAAGTCCGATTATTTTTCTTTTAACATTGTCACTAAAAGTTTCATATCCACCGTATACCATTATAATATATTTAATGCTCCAGTAGTACCCAAACATATATCTATAATATACACTCTAGAAATACCATAATTGATTATACATACTCTTGAAGTAGGTTTCCTAAAATGTTTTCTCATAAATCACATGTTATCTATGTTAGCCTTGCCATCTCTACTCTAGTAAAACTAAATGAAAATATCCTCATAGGTTCTCTATGTATATTTCATTACTTTATTTAGCCTTTTTAATTTATCCTTATTTATTTTCTTATAATTTAATTTTTCACATTCGTCTTTGATATGGTATTTTATTTTAAATTCATAATAGTTCACTTCATCTGGATGATTTTCCTTTTTCCAGTTCCCACTAATGTCATACTTTCCTCCATAATTTTAATTCTTGGGGAATTTATCCTTCTTGTATAACTTCTCAAATATCATGGGTTGGTGCACTATCTCTTCATCACTGTGAGAATGTGATTTATCATCACATCAACTATATTATTTTATTTTCTCCCACATCTTTGACTAAAATGTTTTGAAATAATCTA